>CM022395.1:19378172-24378172 GCA_011833715.1 Carcinoscorpius rotundicauda
AGTGAAAAGAAACTTTCATTGCATTAAAGTTAAAATGTGAGAGAAAAAAATAATTATATTTTCATATTTATTGAAAAAATAAACTATACTTGTGGAAAAAATTGTAGTAATGGTCTTGTTATTTTTGGAAATACCAGATTCAGTAATATTCTATCCCACTGCTTAATAACACTATCATGAAAAAAAACACATTTGAGCAAGCTGAGATTATAGTTATTTTGGAGAATTTTTAATTGATTTATACTCTTTTTAAATTTCTTTATCACATACATGTAGATAAATGTTAGATTTAATTTCATGTTGTTTTACAGACAATCGTAGCATCTCCTCAGTATCCTTCATTTCTTGAACATGCTATGCGCATCTTCTTAAGGATCTTACAAGAAGGAGAACCACAGTTCCTGGCTGAGCATAACCTTCAGGTATTTTCTAATAACAATTCTGTAAATGATTCCAAAGTTAACAAAAGGATACCAGATGTCTGTTTTCTTTTGGTTTGATATTTTATCAAAGCACATTGGTTATAGTAAAGATAGTGAATATAAAATATCAATACAGTTTCTTAATAATTAAAATATATGTATTTATATGAAATTTTATTATATTTACATGTATACATCATTGTATTTTGGTTGAAAGGTTTTTGGTGATTAAAACAATGCTTGTGTTCATAGTAAAAAAAGTTAAGAATGATTCACATTTTCAGTTGTTTTATGTGCACTCATATACATATATATTCTCTTACTAGCACAAATAATTTGTTTTGAAAGGAAAAAATGTTTTAAACATATTAATTTTTTTAAGCTGTCTTCCACAATAATTTGAACTTGTGAATTAATTAATACTTTTCAAGTTTTAGCAGAAAGAATATGCAAAATATTCATGATATGGTTTCAGTCATAAATTTATTTTATTAGTTAAAAAATATTTAAAAAATCGTAATTACTGTTGCTGAATTATAAGCTTCTACAATGAGGCTGATATGTAAATATAATTATTTTTACAATGATTTTTGCTTCACCAGGGCAATGATTATTACATTGAACTGAATTTTTTGTTTGTTCATTTATTTCTTTTTCACAGAGAATTGAATAATACATTTATTATTTTCCAGACATTGTTATTTCTTGAAATTATACAAAGGATAGTTAGCATATTAAATGAGACTTTGTGGCCAAATTTTATTTTAATTACAATCCTGAATCAATATTTAATATTCTAATTGTGTGTGTGTGTGTGTATATATATATATCTTGAGATGAATTACTATATTTTAAATGTACTACATGCAAGCAGTTTTGTTTATTTCACGATGTGGAAATTACAATTATATTTAACTCTGTGACTCTTGCTGTTTCATACCTATTGTGAAATGGAACTTGTTTATTATATGCATATAGAACCAGAAATAAATAATTTTTTTTTTGTCAAAGTAATACTCAAACCAATTAGCCAGTGACTACCTTTAAATGTCTTTAATGTTATAGAAGTATAATTTGTCTGTTTATCATGGTGTATTTCTAAAGTGAAATCTATTGCTATATTGTATTGTGAAATCCTTTTAATGTAGTAAATTATTTGAAAACATGTATGTATGTATGTATATCTTGAAGTATATTTTTAAATAGCAACTTCGAAAATTAATTTTGGAAATAATTCATCGTATTCCTGCCAACGAAAACTTGAAACCTTATGTGAAACAAATTTTAAGTCTGATGTTTCATTTGCTAGAGGTAAGAACTTTATTAGTCATTAATGTATATTTATTATATGTATAAATTTGTGAATTTATTAGAGAAAGCATATGCACTAGTTGATATGAAAATGGGTGTATCTGTAGAAATAAGTCCGATACATTAATCTGATAATATATGAAAATTTAGAAAGATATCTGTAATTGATTAAAATAGCTTCAGAATAAAAATATAATTTCCTGTATTAATTCCAAGGGCCTGGCATGGCCAAGCACGTAAGACGTGCGACTCGTAATCCGAGGGTCCCGGGTTCGCACCCGGGTCACGCTAAACATGCTCGCCCTCCCAGCCGTGGGGGTGTATAATGTGACGGTCAATCTCACTTTTCGTTGGTAAAAGAGTAGCTCAAGAGTTGGCGGTGGGTGGTGATGACTAGCTGCCTTCCCTCTAGTCTTAAACTGCTAAATTAGGGACGGCTAGCACAGATAGCCCTCGAGTAGCTTTGTGCAAAATTCCAAAACAAACAAACAAACAATTAATTCCAAGATAGTTTTGTGCAACATTTTAGCAAGCTTTTGTGTAGACTGAAGCATTAGTGTTACTGTGATCTCTTACCTTGATAACTCTTTTGGAATGTAAAAATGTGGAAAAGTTGAAGGACCAAAGAAATGGGATAAGAGCTGATGTAAACTCAGTTTTTACATTATAAACTGTTGGTAACTTGTGATATACAGTCTGGGTCCAACTAGGTTAGAATAAAAAGAAAAAAACAAAACAGGATAGTAAGATATAAAAATTCCAAACATTTTTTTTATTTTTTACCAAAACAATTTAAGTGTAAAGTGTGAGATTTTTATCTTATACAAAAATGGTGCCCAAATTATAATTTTTGTAGTGGCATTATTAGAAGCTTGTAACTCCTAGATTAGTGTTTCTCAACCTTTTTTGCCCCATGAACCTTTTTCATCATATGTCAGGATAGCATTTCCCCCTTTCCAGAATTGTCTGACTCATAAGGTGCATTCCAAATAATATGCATATTATTTTGGATTTTTTTTTCTATACTAGTACATATATCTTTACTTGGATTATTTCTACAATATAGTTTTACAAATTTAATAGCAACAAAAAATGTTGATGGATTTTAAAACTTGAATATGAGTAGTTTTTCTTAATAATCATAACTAATAACTTAACAGATTAAAGTTACTGAAGCATATTTCACTAAAAAAAAAGATTCCAAGAAAGATGAAACCTTTTCCAAAATACCTGAAGTTTTGGTAGTTGTTTTCAGGAGGAGAACAAAAAAAGAAATTCCTCTTTATATGAAACTGAGTGAACATATCTTACAAATACCAACAACTTGGAACGAGATGTCACATCAGTTGATTCATCAAGTTGAATTAAAAATAAGCCAAATGCTTCAGACTTGATATCCTGCACAACTTGATTCTTGATGTCAATGGCCATGTCACTACTATTCCTTTGAACAGTACTGTTCAATAGGGAAACTGATGCAAGTTTCTTGCCAATCCTTTACTCAAGACAATTTCCACCATTTTAAGAGTGCAAGGTTTGATCAAAGTTTCTCCCATTATATATAGTTTTTTTTTTTTGCTTTGCTTTATCTAGTGTTACAACACAAGAAGCTTCAATAACCTTTTGGTTCAAATTTTGGAATGGCCCTGTTGAATCCAGATTAATCTTTCTGAGAACAATCCTGTGACATTCAAAAATGCTTTTGTCCTCTTCCTTGTGTTGAGGAGAAACATTCTGCAAATGTTGCTTTAACTTTGCTGGTTTCATATAATCAGTTGATAAAGCTTTGTTACAAATAACGCATTGAGGCCTTCTCCATTAATGATGCTTGATATGAATCCATGTTAAACGTATGAATCATCGTACTCTCTTTTTTGACACTCGTGATGGATTCCATATTCTGTAAATAAAAAACAAGAATAAGTCAAAGATAAATATAAATGGAATATTTCCACAGATAAAAAAGTGAAATATTTATCTTTATTTTTAATTTAATCTGTGATATTCAGTAAAGTTTATTGAATGTCACATAATAAATTAAAAACAAACTGCAATTTCACAGGTTATGTACAATCTGTAGAATTGTTGTTTGTAGAAAGATCAATATTCCAACAGTTTGAATCTGCCAATTTAGGGTCAAATTTTTCCACCCTGATTGAGAACCCCCTGACCTTAGATATTCACTAGAGCTGGGAAATTAACATGATTAATTTCTGTAATTCAGCTTACCTATCAGCATCAATTACACTCATTACTGTCACGTAAAATAAACAGTTGATCAAAACAATGAGTAAATTAATTAATGTTATAAAAATAGTCAATTGAAATTAATTTTCAAATGTTCCAACTTTCTCAGATATTGCTGTTATGAATTATTATTATTATTATTGATTAACTCAAAGTTGTTCAGCCTAATTGATTAGTGCCATGACTCAAAAATAATAACTAACCAAAACTGATGTTCTGGTTATTACTATTTTCAATTATTCCAACTGTCCAAGTCTCATTTAAGAATAATTTATTAGCTGAATGTAAGCAACTAATTAAATGTCAAATTTCTTTAATAACCAAAATCTGGCATGTAACACGAAACAGTAATGGCCTTCACTGGTAAAATAATAGTTCTAAGAACTTAGAAATAAAGAACATGTATAAAATTATGTCAGCCACACTATATCTGCTGTATCCAGTGCTGACAAGACCCTTCATACAACACCATAGATCATAAAGCTAGCTAAGATATGACATAAATTATTAGCTGGGATACTATTTATTTTATCACATTGCATGAAAAACAACTATTTTCATGGGAATTAGAATGAGTTGGTAATGTGTATTTTTTTATTTTTAATGACTTGTTGGCAAGTGAGAATTAGAGTAAGAATTAATAGCAGCTATTCAAATACAGCTTTTAACTTGTTAAAAACATGAATAGTTATGTTAATCTTCTTTAAATTTTCAAAATTTATATTTTTTATGTTTATTTATTTTACCTTTTCTTTTTACAGTTGCTACATTTAGGATAGTAACCATCTAAATTCAGAAATGTTTGACTTATTCCACATATTTTGTACAAATAAAAGAAACATGTTCTATTAAAATATATGATATCTTTGCTCTTGTGATCTCATTTGTGATAAGATTTTGCAAGTTTAAGAGAAAGATATTTATAATTTTTTGCAAACTAAAAAAGACTGAAATATCAAATTTAAAGGATATAAATGAACATTAACTGCTTAGAGCATCATTCACATGGAAAAACTAATGCAGGATCATACTGTTTGTACTGTAACTGTAATAAAATATAAAGAAAACACTGCTATATTTTGATATTTTAACATCACAACTAAAAATCTTTTTACTGAGTTTATTAGAAAATAACTTGCAAATTTTGAATGCATCTTTTGTGTGTAATCTTAATGAGATGATAACTTTAACATCAGTGAAAGAAAGTGCACATTAGCTACATCTTCTTATGTAAAACTCATTTCAGCATCTCAGATACATTTACGTAATTAATTTCATAGACAACTGGGTGTCAATTTATTTTGTGCACACGTCTTTGTATTCTTTCCATTAAATGAGGTTTTGAAGATAAGTTAATTTGCAGCTGAATATAGTACTCGAGGTTTGTTCATATTGTAGTGTTATAATTTAAAATATAAAACAAATTTAGCTGTATTTGGTAAGTCCAGTATTTTGATCACATGAATTTTATAGTTTAAAGCTATGTTATTTCTCATCAGCCTGATGAGGAAAGTGTGTACATAAAGTTAATTCCATTTTAAAATTGTTTGGTACTTATGTTCAACTAGCAGTTTTTAAAAATAATGATTATTTTATATTAAATTAGAATAAAATTCAAATCACTGTACAGGATAAAAATTAGTGAAAAAAAACAACAACAATTAATGAGACTGGAAAACTGTCATAAATACCACATGTTGCAACATACATTACTGCATCTTCCTCAGGCATGTAATGTTTTGCATCAAAGTAATATTTATTTATACAATTCCGAGATAACTAAAAAGATGAGTCACGGACAAACTAAAACACTCAGTCCAATATTAGATGTATAGTCATGAATTGATTGTTATATTGATGTGTACTGTGGGGTTTCAATAAAATGGAGGCTGTATTATGGCTTGAAGTAACAAGTTTTTACCATAAATTTATTCAGTTTTTTTATATGTGAAAGTTTTGCATCACTTTATAATTATGAGTTTTTACATACTGTACATGTACTGTGTAAAACTTTACTGGATTTACATATTTTGTTTCCTTTTATTGCTTCAGTGTACTTTATCACAGTATTGTATTAGATGTTGGTAATCATGATCTATTTGACCCATGGTTAATTTTATATATTTTTATATAGGAGTTTTGAAGTTTTCGATAGGGAAGCTAGTTAATAAACCACAAATCATAAAATATCTAAGCTTTAAACCAGCCTTCTAATTACATGAACTCGCATATATTGAGAAAACAGTTGTAATACCTATATTGAGAAACAAAACCTTAGATTATTTTAGGCCAGTCTTGTTCTAGAAGTTGTTTTGTTCAACTGAAACAGGTTTTTAAGGGTAGCTGATAATCCATATCAAAACATAAAGTTAAAATTCTATATTTTATGTTTATTATAATAAGGCATAATAAAAACTAATTTCAGTCATCATATTTTGTTTTTTTAATTGAACAGTTATTTATATTACAGATAAATAATGTTAAATAATATTACAAACAAGTAAAGAATGTACACTTTTTGACCAGTTTTGTAGATAAATTTTCATAAGAGAAATGGATCTCAATAAATTAATATATTAAAAATATATTTTTGTATTTAATAGTATGATTATTTTTAGTACAAACTGATCAGTAATGGGTGCTATTGCTTAATTGGTTGCTTAAGGATATTTTTAAATCAATAGAATAAGTGAGAAAATTAGTGCTTTTCAAAAACATTTGAACAAGCTTAAACATTGAGGAGAATTAGGAGTTCCACATTCTTGAGGTCGAAAATTATCTTTTGTTCACCAGTTACAATTTCCTTGAAATCCATAATTAATGCTTGTGTAAGCTCTTGGTTATTACAAAGTTGTCATTTTTTATCATAACATTGTGTTTTATTGATGTGTTGTGCAGTGCTTTAAGAATTACTGTTTTTTTTAGGAATGCTTATTTGTATAGGTATATGACCCATTTAGGGATTTAACCTGCATATTCCTTTGTACTGCAAAGATACAGACATTTACATAATACAGACAACACTCTTAAAATGAAAGAATTTATCTATGTTAAAACTGATTTAAGTAAGCACATAATTTGAATGTAAGAATAAATTCTGCCAAGGGTAAAAAACTAGTAAATATAATCTCACATATGATAATACTACAACTATAAATTTATTTTGTTTTTGAGCAAATGTACCTTTTGAAGCTTTTAAGACAGTCAACATGCTAAATATTTATTGTATTAATATTGTTAAAAATTATTGAATGTATTGAGGTTTATGATACAACTTATTAATTTAACAGGGAAAAACTGTTTACAATTCTGAAACTGTGATTTACAAAGCTTTAACTAAATTCATGTTAGAGCTGGTGAATGAAAGTAGTGATATGAACATACAGCTCAGTGTATGACATACTTCAATTACAAAACTAATTTGCTAATCATCATACAGTTGGTAAATTTATATCTAAGGATGGCCAAGGAATTCAATAAGCATAATATAAATAAGCATGTTTTAACAAATGATTGTCACTCACTTTCATTTGTTTATATACCTAGCAACATCCAGAACAAGGCTAGAATCCATTGCTGAGCTACAAACCAGAAAGTGATAATCTCATGAAATTGTTCATCATTCTTCATGTTTCAGTCAAAATAACTCTACAACTATTTTTTCAATAATGTCAGCATAAACCTAACTCCACTCAATGTGTTTTTAAGCAGTACACAATGTAATTGCTTAGTCACAATAATGAGAAGTAATTAAATAACAAATCATAATTATTGTGTAAATGATATTATCATTATCTCTTGAAGTTAGCTTTCTTATAAAATTATGTTTGTTTAAAAAGCTGAAGTACAGGGTGTAACATGTATTATAAGCCAATGATAGATGAACCTGTAGAATACTCAATACATTGCACATTGAACAATACATATATGTAGTGAAGAATACACAGAAATGATTAGCTTTCATTTAGGGGAAAGCATCACAAAAATTGTAATAAAAAACATTTTGTAAATGTAAAATGATGTATGGGTGGCAGTGCAAAAATTGAATGCAAAAAATACACAGATGATATACAAAGATCATCCCTATATGATTTTCAGTAATAAAATTTAATGGTACACTGTAAGTACATACTTGACTCTAATATCACTGGTTTGTTTATTTTTCCATCCTGGGGAGATTTGACTAATTTCAGCTGTTCCCTTCAGACTTGCCTTTGCTCTTTGTGTGTTTTGTTGGAAAGTCATCCCTTTTCTCATGATGTTCATACTGTGAAATGCAACATCATTATTACGTGGACAACTGGCTTATTCCAAGCAAGTATCAGCCACTCATATTTACCAACATTGATCAAATTAGAGAAGGACATTCTTTTGACCCACTCAGTTCATTTGGGGGTGATTTTTGATACCTGTATGAGATGTGCTTTGTCTTCTCCTTTATATCTCTGTTTTATGAAACTTTAATTTGTCATGCTATCTTGTCTGGATATTCATCTTTTCAAGGATGTATCCTTTAAAGAATGGGAACATGGTTTAATCATCAGAAAGCTTCAGGCTGTTGGTCTGCAGGTGAAACCATCTTTCATATTAATGTTCTTGAACCTCTAATTGTATGTCAGTCTCTATATCACTTCCTTCTTCTAACCTGCCATTGTCTGGTGAAGGCTCATTTGGAGAATTCTATAGTATTGGCACTTGTCAAATATTGAGAGGACACTAAATCCAGAGATCTGTGTTTTTGATTGTTAGATGTATTATACTGTGAACATGCATATCTTCTTTCATCTTACTGCAGGTGCTTTCAGTCTAATCATGAATTGTCTTTCATGTCCAGATTGAATGTATCCAACAGAGTGAGCATTAGACCTTCTTGTTTTTAGAGACCTTTGTGACCAATGGGATTCTCACCAGTTGGATACTTATCTGTGGACCTTATTACCAAGATGCCCCTCTTTAGTTTGTGCCCCATACTTCATCCACAGGCTTTGGTGATCAATGTCTTGAGCAAAAATTAATCACACAAGTACCTTTTATGTGTACACTCCCATCCAATTGCTTCATCAGGTAATTTCTCTGGCACACTCCACTCCTTGTTGGGTCCTCCTGGTTGCACACTATTGGCCAGTACAACCTTGGTTTCCAAGGCTGTACTGTATACTCCTTTTGAAACTAGTTTATTTTTTGTTTCCCTCCTTTCTGCATTAAGTTTAATTTCTCACTCTGCATCCCAGTCTAACCATCCTGCATCTTCATAGTTGGCATTTATCTACTCCATGGCAAAAGGATCTGGTATTGCATGTCAAGTTGCCTTCTTGTTAGCCAACTCCATATAGCCATCTTCCATGGAAGTATATTAGTGTAAGTAGAAAGTCTTCTGCTGTTGGTCTGCCAACAGGAGATTTCTTGCTGACAGGCTTTTGTGGCTTGCATGTCAGAATGGCTCTATGACTGTGGGTCTTCAGTTTTTCTTTCCACATATTGCACAGCCCTATTTTGTTCTCTCTGTTTTTTTCAATACTGTAGGGTTTTTATTCTCCTGTTCTGATTGTACTGATGTGTTTCTTCTGGATTTGGAGGTATCCAAGGTGTCCTGTCCTTCTGGATTGGGACATTAATGTGGCCCTCCATGCTTTTATTTTACTTGTGCTTAAATCACTTTCTTATGCTACTTGTTTCATCTGTCTCTTGAAGTATATTTCCTTATCTTGACCTGTCAACATTGATGGTCTAATTTGTTTACCATTTACATTTCACTTACTCTTTGTTATCCTACCCATCTTCTTCTTTAACTTGATAGTTCCTTTTCCCTAAAATATTGGCAGCCTGGGAGGTTTGTTAACCATTTTCTTATCTCCGATTATCTTTGTCATATCAGGCTTCACTTTATAGCATCGGAGATTTGTCTACCATTTGTGGCCATTCTCAAGACTTCTGTTTCTGTACAACTTTAAAGAGTAAATTTTATTCTTTCTTTTTTTTTTAAGGATCTTTCTCTCCCTTTTTATCATATAGATCCTGTCCTGTGACAAGTTGTGCCTGACCAGGGCTTTTTTAAATTAAAAGTCACAGTGTCAGCCATGTTGACTCGTTCTCATTCTTGGCTTTGCATGCTCACCATTGAGATGAGGTATTTTACAAGATCACTTAATGGTTAATTACATCACAATAGTATGTTCCATAAAGATGCCCTTTCTGGATTATACCTCGTATAGATTAGATTGGTAAAGTAGAAGAGGGTTGTTGTCTATCCCTGCCAATGCCTTGAGTGAATAACTTGATATGGTCTGCTTTTCAGAATGAGGTTTTGGGGTCACTCATTGCACTATCCCCTGTTATGATGTCCCTCCAGTCTCCCTACCTCATTTTTACCCACCTTTCTTTCAGTTGAGTATTGAATTCTTTACCATTTTCAGTTCCAAGCCACCAGAGTGGGTGACTTTGCTGGCACTTTTATGTATACATTCCACAAGGACAAGGTTGGGACTATTAATTTGAAAGTAGGTGGCAGTATACTATTGGTGTGGGTGCCACACCATCTCCAGAGGAGATGAGCCATTGCTTTGCTTGTTGATGTGGCCTGAGACTATTTGCACAACCACTAAGTTGAGTTATCGCCTTCCTAAATGATATGGTCTCTGCTAACATTTGCACACTCACAGGAATTGAGCCATCAACTTTCTGATTGATGTGACCTCACAATATTATTTGCACAACCATGGAAATTGAGTCATTACCTTACAGAAGTGGTTCTTAACCTGGGGGTCATTTGGGGTTTCTTGGGGGGTTAAGGAAGATTTTGAAATTATTGGGGAAATCACAGAGCAGTTTGTAGTTTTTGTGGGAAATTCCTGTAACTGCTCATCAATGAGAAACACTAAAGTGTGACAGTTGAACCATGTCAAGATGCTTGTTGCACAACCACCTGTCTAATTTTGAGTAAATATTTTAATATATTACAACGTTGTGAATTGTTTAAATTTTTTAACTGTATAATATTAATACATCAAACTTAAAATTTAAATATTAAAGTTTCCATCGTATTTAGTATATTTTGTTATTATATGTATATATTATATCAACCCTCACACTGAGTGAATAAGTAGGTTTTGTATGATCATTAATTTCAAGCACTTGTAGCATTTTTCAAGGTCACTTATTCGTAACATTTTTAATAAATTAGGATCTTCATATAGTTTTGTTTTATTCTACCTTTACATGAAGTTCACCATTACAAAAATTATTATAGGATCACGGTAATACCTTGGAGAGTCTCAGGGGGGTAAGACGATAAAAAAGGTCAAGAACCAATGCCTTACAGGATGACATGACCTTCCTCTTCCTTTTACACAAACACTTGTCTGGAGCTGTCACTGTACTGGTTGGCATGACCTCCTGATACACTTTACATAAACACTGGAGTTGAGTTGTTGCAGTTGTAGTTAACCCCTTTGATTGAGAGACCCTACCTTGCATTTTTATCGAAATCAGTTTTCTATGGAAAAGTCTGGGATTAGAGTGAACCAATCAACATAAGTACTCGCACAGGTTCAGGCTATTTATCTTTCTCCCCTGTTGCTCCATCTACGTCTTTGGTCACAGCAGTAGCATGTGGGATTGATTCTTGGGTTGTCCTTAGTTATCCATCATTCTCTTATGGTTCTGACATGTGTCATGGTTGGGGGAGTTGATTCAATGCAGCAGACATCCTTTTGACACCAGGTGTCAATTCCCATACAAATATATTAGTAAGGGTATTTGTGACATACCTAAAAATAAGTGTGAATTTTATCCCTGATTTTTGAATTTGAGGTGAAGATGGTATAATATTCATTCTACTTTTGCATTAATGTCAGTACCTCACCAGTAGGTTTAGGATATAGTTGACTTGTTGAGTATGGTCCACCATGCCTTAGCCACTTTACACCTCACAGTATCTCCTTTTGTGCATTATCCAATATACACATGGACAAAAAAACATGCTTGGCTCAGAAGTTGTGTGGTTACCCTCTTCTATCTTTGAATCTGTAGCTCTTGTTAAGGAAATTCTTTGGTCACTTTGGGGTGTACTTCTTCCATTTCCTTGCACCTATTCTTTCTCTTTCTCAGTGTAGGATTCTAGCTAATATTGTAAAACAAAAAATATGGAAAGTTATAAATTTCCCACACTGAAAATGTATTTCCAGTAAGTACAGTGCTCATCTCATTTACCAATCATGAAATGAAGGATGATGTTTTGCATGAGAGATATGTCTGAATATAGTAATTTTAACAAGGTGCAAGGTTTGTGGTGTGTAAAGGGAAAGTTTGCATCTGGAAAACAGTACTGAACAAAAATAGTTAATCTTGTGAGTATAGAAAAAGTATAACTTCACAAATTTGAAAAGGTGCATGCACACCTAATCACCGAGTGATATTTTTATCTGTATACAGAAACAACCAACCAAGGTCTTCAAAATCTGTGAACCTTTCAAAACTTGATTGGTACATTTACTAAAATACATTTGTTGTCACTAGAAATGGATCAGAGGAGAAGCAGCAACTGCATATACAATAAAGTTACTGATTGATAGTCTGAAAACAATTCTATGTTAACAGAATTTGGTACTTCTGCTTCTCAAATGGTAAACTTGTATCTATATTAATAGTATGGTTTAATTTCAAGGCAAGTAAATTTTCTCCATTTGTGGTTTCAGGAATTAAATTAAGATATTTGCTTAATATTTCTGTGGAAAAACTAGTAATTTTTTTCTTAATGTGATTTCTTTCAGATTGAAAATGAGGAGAATGTATTGGTATGCTTGAGGATAATTTTGGAGTTACATAAACATTTCCGACCACAATTTAACCCAGAGGTTAGTTTGATTAAACTGACTTGGTCTCTGTTGAAAGTTCTTTACAATTCAACATATTTGTAATATGTTTATGAGTGTTAACTTTATAGTTTTTAATTGTTGCTTGTACCTTGAATATTTTTTTTGCCATGACCAAAGATTGAAGGTTGAAGAAAATGAAAGTTTGAATTAATAAGCATTTAGTGTTGAAGTGCATAATACCAGGCTGGAAATTTAGCAAAAAATAATTGTTAGACAATCAGTAGTAAGAAATGAAAACTAAACTTAGTTAATGATATTGTTGGAGTAGTTATTATTCTGTAGCAGTAAAGTGTATACATTAAAAAAGTCAGTTTCATTTTAGTATTAATATTTTTTTATATATTGTTACAACTTACTACATGTGCTCCAATTTGGAGTTTTATTTTATCAAGAAAAGCTAGAAAATAAGTAGTAAAGTGTTACATTTATATACTTATCCATATACTTATTTTTTGTTATTATGAATCTTCAATAAGTTTTAATAAATAAAATGAAAAACAAGATGTTAACAGAAAAAACAAAAAAGATGTGTTCAGTACATTTCAACTTTTTTCATTTTGGTTGTTTTAAAATGATAAAAGTATAGGAAAAAGTAATTTCATAAATATGCAGCAGTTTTCCATTTCCATACCCAAAAATATTCATTTTGTACTAATAAAAACTGGAGAATTTGTAACACAGAAGTACTTAGTTGCAAAACAATTGTAAAATAATACATTACTACTCTATATATATTTTGTTTTTAGATGTGAAAGGTAAGCAATCAGTTTGAGATAAGTGTCTTTATGTTTGCAGTGTTGATAAAGAATATATTGTGAAATTGATTTAATGTAACAAAAAACCTACAAAATAAAGTACATAAAAATCTTTTTGTTCTTTGTTTTAAAATTAGTGTTAAATTTCTGAACTGAAATAGAGTTAAATGATCAGAAAAGTTATATAATGTTCTTTTATATAAAGATTTGCTAAGTATGGAAAAACATATAGAGTTGTAAAAATTAGGTATAAGCTAGTTCAGTTTTGTCTCTGTTTGTTAAAATAACATATAGAAAAGAAAAACAACTTTATAATTCTGTATTTTTCAGATTCAGCAGTTTTTTCAGTTTGTCAAAAATATCTACAAAGACCTACCAAATCACTTGAACAAGATATTTGAACCAAAGCAGCAACAGAGAGAGAAAGACTTGTCTGATGTAAACATTGAAAGGTTGCTTTCAGAAACATTTACTACCACTAATATACAGACAGAGAAGAAGAATCCAGATGGTAGTATAGTGTCTGTAAGTATTTTAACTTTCTTTCTTTGTTTTTTAAAATTAAAAAAATCATATAGGTTCTAAGATTTTTTTTTATTGGTTTTGTATTTAGTGTTAAACCGTAATTTTACAAGTACCATAACATAAACTAAGAACAATGTTATGGTGAGATTAAAATAAATGTTTGGTATTTTGAATTACTTTCACCAATTATTTAAGTTAAAGATTTTCACCAGAAGCCAGATCAAAAAGGATATTCATTTACAGTTAACATTTTGTAACACTAAAATGCTTCTAATGTATGCTTTGTGATAATATTTGTCCTTTCTGGCAGCTGCATGTATTAACATAAAATGAAGTTAAACAGTCTTTGACCATAAGTGCACATTAGCAATGCCTTGCACTAACTTTAATTTCTGTGAAACTATACATATCAATGTGTAAGATAATATGGAATTTACTTGGTATCTTCATGAATTTTGATAGCTTGTAACAAGTATTGCAAATGTTGAACACACAGAGAAATAATACTTTTTTATTAATTTTTTTTAGTAAAAATTTCTTGATGAATTTTATAGAGCCACTGTGCCTCAGACTCTGTCTAATCTGTGGGTAATATTTGTGTTAAGAATAACTTTATTTCATCTTCCAGCTTTCATATTTTATTTGTATAATCTCTGGAATCTCCTAAGTAAAGATATCAAAAGTTACTTTTTTTGTTAGTTTTGTACATTATCTCTTATGTTCCATTCCATAACACTAACTGTAGCTTAAGTTAAACCATATCTAATTACTAAGCTAGTTTAACAAAGCAATGAATCACCTCATGATAGCATAGCTGAAGGTATGTTGAACAAAGTATCAAATTACGTATTGCAGGAGCAACTTGCATGTGTACTTGCAGTGAAGTATTTGTGCTTGATTTCATTTCATTTAAGTTTTCTTATCTATTCTAGTAAGTTTTTTTTAACTTTTACATTTTATTATTGTTGTTAACAAATGTATACCAATCAATAAAAACGTATAAAAACAAGAAACGTACCTCTTACTGTGGTTTATAGGTCTTTGTGGTCTTAGTAACTTACTCTTAGCATACTTTTCTAAGATTTCTTTTTCTATTCCACATTAGTTCTCCAAAAATGACTTGTGTTGTTTTTAAGTGCACATTTCAAAACATCTTGTATATATTGTGAAATTTGGTGTTTTTTGAGCGTTTGCATGTCACCCATTTGAAGAGCTGTGCATCCAGGCAAAGCTCAACATTTCATTTTGGAATAACAAGAAAACAGGCACAAATAATAAAATTTATTTTGCAACTTGAATATTCTACACTAAATTGTTAGAACTTAATCACATTTCAAAATGTGATGTAAGTTACATTTTTATTATTTAGATTTACTGTATGTTGTTGTTGAATGTTTCTTAGCATGATTGGAATGCCAATGGTAGCAATATAAATAATTCAAAGCTCTGGCTTTGAATGAAACCAAGAGTGCAACACAATTAACCTTTTTAAAATCCATAAAATAATTTAAATTATTACATTAACTTGATTTTTTCCCATTGCTGGACTAAGAATGGGTATACTTTTACTTAAAAATAATAATTTGAACAGGAAAACAGAATGCCACAAATGTACTATAATTTGTCTGGCTTTTTATAAAAACTTAACACAGGTGTGGGTTATTGAATTTCTTTGCTTACTAAAGCATCACCTTGTGTTACAGAAGCTGTTGATTAATAGAGGCACTACAATAGTATAATAAAGCTGAATTTAAGAATAATAATTGCAATCAAAGCAACCATACAAATATATAAAAGTCGAAGTTTTATCTTCAGAAACTTTATTTTGTGAATTAATACAAGAACAAAACTAGGCATAAACAAACTTACTACTGGTGTGTTTAACATTTCACTGGCAGTAATCATCAGTACTATTTTACATAAAAATTATATGACTGAGATATTGAGTACTGCTTTGCACTGCAATACTGAAAAATTATACTAAACATACACTGGTCTGTAATAGAGCAAAAGCTTTGGCAACATCTCAATTTAATCATGAACTATTGAGTCCAAGCTTATTTTTCTGTATGCCTGGATCATTGTCATTATTGTTCTTTTCTGGGACTGGTAGGAAAAAAAGATAATATTGTTTTTATTTTCTTGGAGCTTGTGACACCATATTTATGGAACTTGGATTTGACCTAAGAAAAACTATCTCTGATTAGACAAAATTACCTTCTTTGGTGTCTCAAGAAAATGCTCCTTGCATAACAAGTAGATAACTTTAAACATGTGCTGGATGCTAATTATACACTGACAGTGTGGAAATATAAACCACAGAACTGTTCAAATATGTTGACAGCTTGTTAGGTTATCTTAGTGTTGTATATTTATTTGTGTAGGTGAATTTCTATTCTAATTAAACATAACAAATGACTTTTGGTAAATGTAAATTTATTCAACTAGACATTTTCACTTATACTTTTTTCAAGAGTCAATGAATGTCACAGCTACCAAAATCAAATTAGAGTAACCAAAAAGAAAATAGAACTACAATGATATAAGAGAACAGCACACATCAAGTGTGCCATAAGTATTGTTAAATGGGTTAGCATTAGTGATCATAATAGAAGTTAAAAATAAATAAAATAAGAATCATTATTATAGGGACCAGACAAAGAAGTTTATTGAAGTTTCCGTTAAGAAAATTGTCACAAATCTAAAATTTTATGTGGTGATCAACTAACTGATCAGATTCAAGGTTACAAAGAGGTCACATACAAATCCCTAACTGTTAACTCTCAACATAGGCTCAGTCAATTTGACTGAACAGATGACCTCTTTGTACTCGTTTGAAGTCTTTGTAAATCTGATACAACAAAAGTATAATGTAGTATGTGTATCTTCACAAAATTTGACATTCTTGATGGACGTGTAGAATATTATTCCTTGTTGTCTTTCCAAAAAGTGGTCCATGCTTGTTGATAATGACAGATGTACAGACACATTTGTGGTTTCACATGGGTATTACACACTTATGTCATTTTCAGCTGAAAGTTAATACTTTAAGGTTCATAACAATGAAATTAATACCATGTGAAAAAAGTAATTACTTGGATAGCCTAGCCTCACACACAAGGTGTATCTCATAAATAACATTTTCAGGTCTCAGTGGTTTCCTCTTCAAGGCAGTTCAGACATTATCGTAGTGACTTTTTCTTTAGACTGGCAAAGTGAACTTTATCTACTTTTATAGGATTAGATGACAGTGAGTCATTGGCTTATGAAGTTAAAATTATGTGAGGAAGTATTCAATCAATAAATTTCTTAGATAATGTTTGACTAGGAGAAAATCCTTATTTTTGTGGTATATACAAGGAATTATTTCATTGTGAGTTTAGCTAGTGATAATCTGTCATCAAAGAATTATTATTTGACCACATTATTGTTATAATGAAAAATCCATAAATGTGAATTATTGATCATCACACAAGACTGGTTATTTAAGGGTGTTGGGATAGATACCAGATACATACAATTGTTGATGCAATATAAGAGTGACATTTAATCCCACCATTTGTTTGAGAGTAGCTACTTCAGGGAACATGTGCTAACAGCTGATTGCCTTCCCTTCAGTCTATAGCTGAAAATTAGGGACAGCTGATCATCCTATGAAGTTTAAGTGAGCTTCAGTGACTGTATTTACAGGATCACATAAAATTCTGGAAAATGCATAAAGGATTTATGTTTGAGTTTCTCAAAAAAAATGTTAAAGTGATTTGTGTAAATTAATTCTCAGATACTGTTGATTAAGTGCTATAAAGTTTATAGTAATCACAGTTGAATATGTAAGAATGAAGCAGTGAATAACTTTTTTTTCCATTTTCAGTACAACATAATTCCCAAAGCTGTGTTGTCCTTGAAAGTCTTGGCAGAGTTACCAATCATTGTTGTTCTTATGTATCAGCTGTACAAACAAAATGTTCATCAGGAAGTAGCAGAATTCATTCCATTAATCATGGTAACAATCACTTTGCAACCACCACCTGACCTCAGGTAATTATTGTTATAGTAGCTACTGTATTATTATTATTATTACTCTGTAACTATCACATAACTTATTTAATCACTTATTGTATCATATACAGCTACAACATTATTACCTGATTTTATAGAATTGTTGTGACAATTAATGTTTGATCGTTGAAAGAGGAGATCTTGTTAAAACGTAATCTGAACATTTGTTCAATTCTTACTTATTATTATATTTCATTTCAAATACTTAAAAATTTTTAAAGTTTACAATTTGTTACTGCACAGTATAAATATTAATTTTATTGCAAAGGTTAGAGACTGCTGTGAGTAGGGGTCAGTGTGGCTTCATAACTTGAGAGTTCAAGGCTAGTCAGTGTCACACTGTTGTGTCCTTTAGCAAGACACTTTACCTCCATCTGTTCTGACTTGCCAAGCTGTATGATTGGTACCAGCTCTTAACATCTCATTCATGGGGAACGGATTTCAGTTCTCATTATTTATGCCATTTGAAACCAGAGTATGGAAGCATTGGTTTTGTGTGTCTTGTAAAGACATGGCAAGAATTTAACATTTTTTTTAAACTAACAGCAAATATGTTTATGATTTCATTAGCTATGTTTGTTATGAAATTGAAAGATATATTAAATTTGATTTTGAGTGAAATTGAATCACCCTTTATTATTTTTGGTTATTTTTAATCAAAATAGTGTTAATAAAGGAGAAAAAATGTAACTTTGAATGCTTGTGTTAATTGATCGTCACTTCACTTTTCTAGGAATAGTATGGCTTTGAAAGAAGTAATAGTAGATTTTATGGCAGCACAGATCAAAACCCTGTCATTTCTTGCTTATATTGTGAAGATTTATCAGGTATGTTTGACCAAATTAAGTTTAAGAACAATAATATTAATGCTTCTTGGCATTTGAAACATTCTAAACATTTTTATAAGATGTAATTTCTTGACAATTCCAAAAGTCATATTATTTGTTTATTTACTTCATTCAAGTACAAAATACATACATTTTATGTAGCAAGAAAATGCTCCAATCATAGGATTAGTGTAGTTATACTAACCCTATTTGTTGAAATAGATTTATGTTACTATATTACATCTGGACTTTTAGAAATTATGTACCTTTGTTTCAAAACTTTTTTGACTTTACTGAAAGCAACATTTAACTTCAACATGTTAAAATTTTGGGCTTATTAGCATGCTTAAGTTTCATTTTCTTGTATACTACTCTTCTGTGTTAATTCACACAAACAGTTCTCCAGTTGTAGCTTATGTAAAGAATTAGGTGGTACTCATCATTTTCAGCCTTTGATGTGCTGCTTTTTTTTTTCTGATAGTCTCTTTCTTGAGATTATTGGCCTATTTCTGCAGAGTAAGCTCTCCATCTTTTAGTTTTCAGTGACTATGTGAATACCTCAGTTATCTGATGATTGATGTTTTTTTTAAGTGGTGAATAGCCATTTTCCACTGTACTGAATTAATTCCTATGTTACTCTTCACTTTGGCTAGCTTTCCCAAAATTACTTTATTATATAAACTTTCTCTTGGAGAACTATAACTATATACAATAACCATATAACTATCTTTTTATATAATGCTAATTTTTTTTTTTCACACTGACAGCTGTAGTTTTATTGCTGTTTTTTGCTATGTCTTGACACACATCACACATGCACACACACCCCGTGATCAAGGAACACGGACTAATGTGTCGTCTTCCGTAACTCCACATGTCTTGACATTGTTTGAAATGTGACCGGGTTCTGTCATACATTTCCCCAGTTATTCCCCTGTTTAAGCCTTTGGAGACTTGTTCAGTCTTGTATCTATCAAATACAATATATATACTTTGACTTGCAAGAAGCATGTGGTGTTATGATAGCTTTGCCTTTGTTGCTTTGTGTAACCTGTTTTTGTGGGATCTGACTGTGCTCAAATCTCTTCTTCATACTTGTGTTTAGCCAAGAACTAAAGTAACTATTGTGTAATCTGTTTTTCTATATCCAGACAGAGCTATTTGTTATTTAACCTGTGCTGAATCTTTGAGGAAACCTCAGAAAAGTTTCTTTATATCATACCTCAGATCTTGCTTTAACTGGCTTGTGCAGTTGACCTTTCATGTTTAGTGTGATGTTCCCAAACCCCATAAAAGTAAATATTACATTACATCTTGTGAAATTACCACTTAGCAATGTTTTTGATGTCCTGATCTCAGTACTATGTAATATTATCTTGCAGGTTGGTATGTAGATGAATCTTAATCCACTCCTAAAAATTTATTTACATCATTTTGCTGTCTCTTCAGTTTCGAGATACTGTTTGCTTCCAGTTATGATTCTTCTAGCCTTGTGGAATCTTTAGTGGGCAAAATATTCTCTAATTACTGCTTGTATGGTACCTGGGTCTACATCTATGATTGTGTTACAACTCAAGTATGTCTGTACACTTACAATCACACTTAGTCATTTTGTGTTTCACAGGTACCTCATTATAACTATCA
Source organism: Carcinoscorpius rotundicauda (assembly GCA_011833715.1). Lineage (NCBI taxonomy): Eukaryota > Metazoa > Arthropoda > Merostomata > Xiphosura > Limulidae > Carcinoscorpius > Carcinoscorpius rotundicauda. The sequence continues at coordinate 19,398,836 of CM022395.1, forward strand.
GTACATTTGATGCTAAACTTGTGGATAGAATATCATGTGTATGTTGACAATGAAAAGGTTTCAGACAATCCACATTATCATTCTTTTATCTGTAGACATTTTTTTCTTGTCATGTTTTGTATATCAAAGGTGCTTCCCCTGGTGGTTGTTATAGACTGCACTTGTTGATCATACAATTTCTTCTGCAAGGTGCTTCCAATGGATTTTTTCTGCTTGGATAGACAGCACTTGTTTTACTATGATGTTGCTCTTGGCACATACTTATATGAGCCTGTTGTCTTTAATTCAGTTTTGCCTACGGTGGTGTTTCAATTTTGGTCAATAGGCAAATATACATTTTCTAGAAGTAGAGCTATACTCCTCAAATGTGTTTTTCTTTAATGACTTTTTTTACACATCTGTACTTCCAGGATGAACTCTCTATGCTTCCTTGGTTGCATAAGTGTCTTCACTGGCCCTCTTTACCTATACAGTGTAGGATTCTAGCTCTGGGTGAGAAGGCAAGACCATTTCAGAAGTTAACATTTATTTGCACTGAAAATATATTTCCTATGATTACTTATATTCTCCAACTCATTGCTCACCTTTCTTCCCATCTGATGTGTAACTGCCAATTCTTAAAAATGAGGTTTGTTCCAGAATAGTTAAAGGAATAGTTACTGGCTGCATCACTAAAGATGGTGAAATGTGATTGGTGGAGAATTATTACATGATCAGTACATGCTCAAAAGGAAAATAGTGTAAATGGAGAGATATAAAAGGCTGGTGTACTTTCAGTACAAACTTTCAGCTGTGCTTATGAGGCAGACTAGGATCTAGATGGCCTTAAGTGAAGGGAGGTAATTTCATTTTCAGTGTAAGAAAATGTTAACATGTATCTTAACTGTGGCATTGACAGAGTTTGTAGAAGTTAATTTAAAATCATTTAAATCTTAACTATTTAGTTCAATTGTGCACTGAGTATGTTATATTAAAATGATTTTGAATATTTTGCACATCATTCACAACCACACCCTTTATTAACTGAAAATGAAATGTAATGTATCATAACTATATTTTAACATTATCATTTTGTATCTAGTGTATTACCACCAAAAAATTGAATCATGCCACAGCTGTGGTAAGTAAAATGCAACATCTTGAAATGTTAGAATCTGTAAACACAAAGGTCATTGCTAAAAGCCATTGAAGTGCCTCAGGTGACAGTATGCAATACAGTGAATAAATCTACTTTGTAAAGCAACTCAAGCCACATAAAAAAAGATTTTGCTTCCAAAGTATACTTTTCCAACCACTGCATACCATATGTAGGTGAAGAATGAATTCAATGGGTATTCATGATATTCCATTCAAAAACATTCCAGTAATGTTTTTGGATTTTTATGACTTCAGACATATGAAAGGAGAGCTGAGAAACTGTTGTTCTCATACACTAGATAGCTTATGGAAACTTTACATCCCATGTAATTTTACATGAAATAAAATTATCATTGGGCTGTGAGGCTGACCCCTCCTCTAGTCCCTACCTAAATATGCCACTGAGTGCTCACAGAAGAATGTGATAAAGATAGTTTCCTTTAAACTCTATTAAACAGATTCCATGTTTTATGGTTTGTTTGTTTTTAACAAGGTTTCTAATTTTACATCAAAGAAATTAAATTTATAAAGAGAAGATATTTAATCACCAGTCGAGTAATTGTTTTATTAGATAATATTGTAGACCACTTTTAAGTTTTTTCACATAATAGATTTTGGAAAACCAGGCATGGAGAATTTAGTTTAGATTTTCAAATTTGTTTTGAAAACAAAAGACAAAAATTTGTAACTGAAAAGTATTTAAGTTTTTAACTGTGATCACAAGTGTTAATTGTAGCTGGTTTATTTAATTTAAAATTATAAGTTACATATTTATTTATGATTTTCTTCTTTATTGTTAAATTAATATCATATAAAATCTTGCATGTTAAATATCTGTAAGGGTTTCTTTTGTATGATAAGTTAAGTTTTTACTTATAATTTTTTGATATTATTATACAAAATGGTTTGCTCTACCTTTCAGGATATTGTAAATGCTCATGCTGGAGAATTAGCACAGGGTTTGCTTGGGTTACTAACTATGTGTCCTCATGAAGTAGCACATCTTAGGAAAGAACTTCTTATTGCTGCGCGACACATTTTAGCTACAGAACTTCGAAATAGTAAGTTGGGAAAACTTATGTTTCTGGTAGAATGTTTTGCAATTTCAGTTTGTATTTTTGTATGATAACACGTAATCTTTAATACTTTTTTCTTGCACAGTATATATGCGTACACACTTAATGAAATTTACTAGTTAAAATGGAGATAAAAAACAATTACTGACAAAATTTACTTTTTTAAAGAGATGTTATGTGTTAAAATTTATTTTAAATATCAAAGTGGAACATAGTGAATGTTTTATGTAATGGACAGTTGAAATTGCTTGTACCTGACAAAATACTTTAATTATAAAATTGAGGGAAGAGAAACGAAGACAGTTGTACTTTTCACAAATAATTCATTTATTAATGACTATAATTTTACCAGTAAAGGCATTAAGTTCAGAATGACATGTTTTGCAAACATTATTATATGTTTAACCAAAAACCAGAAATAACTTTGACATTTACTTTCAGACAAGTGGAGTGAGAAGTACAGAGGAGTTTAAGTTTGGTTGGTTATTCAGAACATTTTCTGGATTTGATTTTGGACATTATTTAATTCTAATATTCCCAGGCTATCTAATTTGTTTGTTGTTTTCACAGATGTATAAATATTTATAATTTTTTACTGGATGAAATTGGTGTGCAGTTTCAGTAATATGGGATGCAATGGTTGAATCCATTTTCCTTAATTTCCAGCTTCTAGAATGTCTGTTAATTTTCATTTATGTGGTGTGTCTTGTTTAAACTACATGTATGCTATTGCAGTACTGACAGGTTAATTGGTAAACACCATCGTTGCTATACTTTTTATTTTATTTTTTATTTTTTTGTTGTACAATATTTTACCAAGATTTTCTGTAGAGCAGAAGGTTGTTTTGTAGGTTTCTTTGTTCACTGTGTTATATATTTTGGGAAAAGGTTTTCCAATGTAGCTTATTTGTAACATTTTTTGTTGTTGTTGTTGTTTGGTGCATTATGTGAGAATGTTGATTTTAAGTTTATGCTTTTTAATTTTTTAAACAACAATGTGCCAGTGAATTTTGTTGTATAACCACTGTTGGCAGCAGTTTGTTCTGTTGTTTTTAATTCATTTTCATAGTCTTCAGGTGATAAGGGCACAATGATAAGCCTGTATCAAAAACTATGGAATACAGAAAGATTCTGAAATTTTGAATGTCTTGCAGTATGTATGATGGTGTTACTATTAGTCATTTTTCTCAAAATATACTTGAAATCGTCTCTTCTCATCTCAAGGTGAATGTAAAGATTACTTCTTGTTCTGTAGCTAAATATAAATTTGTTTACAAACTTTTTCAGTTTGTAGGTGGTGTGATGCCTTTACACATGAAACCATTGTTGTTAATTAATGAAATATCTATGAAGCATACAATTTTTTTTGTTTTGTTTTTCCTCAATTTTGTACCAGTAAATATTTCTTGACATTTGTAAATGAATTTTACATACTTGTGTTACCTTTATGTCATTACCTTTAAAGAAAAGTATTATAATTATAAAATATTTTTGACAGAATTTGTGAGCTGCATAGAAAAGTTATTTGACGAAAATACATTGATTGGTACTGGCTGGACAGCTCATGAATCACTGAGGCAAGTTTTAATGAAAAGTGCTCTGAACAATATAGCTTAATTGAATTTACAAATCATAACAGTTTTTCTGTATATGCTTTTATATATTTATTATGCAAAAACTACATTTAAAAAGAAAATGTACACACAAATTTCAAGCAATTTGAGTCAAGATAGCAATTTACTGAATGAAATTGCCCTCCCTTCCCTTGTACTGTGTGTGAAAGAATATTGCACCCAACATATGAATCTCTAAATAGGTTAATATTAATTTGCAGGTCAAATATCCTCTCTTAGAAGATCATAATACTTGATTTATTATTTGTTTTTGAGTAGGGACTGCAATTGATAGGCATCCATTCCATCTCATCACACACTTAGACTTGACTTAGCCCTTCTACCACATTAGTTTCATGAGTACGGCTTATGTGAAAAGTATGTCTGGACAACTATTGGTTGTGCAACAACTGAATACAATTGAATTTATATTATCATCTCGCATCTTACGAAGCTAGTATGATCAAACTTATTGAATGATGAATGTACTGCCTTATACTTAGCAAGGAATATGTTGAGAACTGATATCTGGTTTTTAACATTCCCCACACTATTTTTTTTTACATGTTATATTTTAACGTAATTACCATGCAGAAAATAAAATTTCTGAGCACTTCTTATTCATATTTTTGTTGTGATCAGTATTTTTAATTACAAAATTTAATTACTTTCCTTAATAATAAAGAATATAGTTATTGCTATAAGTATTGCATGTAATTTTTTAAAAATTCTCTTGATATGTGTGCTTATGCATATATGTTGAAAAGTTATTAAATAATAAGCACAGGTTTTAACCATTAAGTGATTCATAAGTTTGGGAAAAATTCAGCACCTTAAGTGGGTTTGGTTTTGAAGATGTTTTTCAGTTAAGTAACCATTGAAATAAATTTGAGAGAAAATTCTAACAAATTTTGTTAAATGTTAAACATATATATTTTTAATCAAAATTTTGACTTTAACATTCATAAAGAATGAAGTTTGCAAGTTACTGAACATACTTTAAATTATTTCGATATTTTCATGATCTTAATTTTTCATTGCCAAAGCATGGAGGCTCCTTCCTTGAACAGGTTGCAGTTCTCTGTTATATTTGAAAAAGTGCGGTGTTTGACACCAGTATGTAACTTCTCAAAATAAGATTTACAGGAGTATAAATATGTTTTCAATATGTAGCATTTAAAGTATATTTGTATGTTTATAAGACTTTTGGAAAAGTTAATTGCTTATGCTACTTCTTTCAATTAACAGGTCTTTAGCATATAGTACTTTAGCAGATCTTGTTCACCATGTACGACAACATTTACCAATGAAGGAGTTGGCCATTGCTGTAAATGTGTTCTCTAAAAATGTTCATGATGATTCTCTAACAACAAGTATCCAGACTATGTCCTGCAAGCTTCTTCTAAACTTAGTTGAATGCATTTGTAAAAAGTCTGAAAATGGAAATGTAAGAGTATTTTGTATGTATTTTTGTTGGTATCTATATGAGAGAATTGCCTGAATGAGATGTTTAATTTTTTTTTCTGATGAAAATGTATCTATATGAGAGAATTGTCTGAATGAGATGTTTAATTTTTTTTTCTGATGAAAACATGACTGTTATTATATAATCACTTGTTTTTTTACATAAAGAAATTAAAGTGTTTGTGACTTAGTTCTTTAGAAAAGTTGCACACAAGAAATAAAAATCCAACATTATCACACATTTAACCATTTTTCAAAAAAATTATGAGTTTAAGAGAGTTGCATGTGTTGTCTGTAGGGGCATTGTATGTGTGTGTTAAAAGGCTCTTCCAATAACTTATAATATTTAAAAGGTCCACTATTTTCTTAGTTGCTGAAAAAGAACTTTACTTGGATGTAAATAACTCACTTTCTATGTGTAGAAGAAAAAGTCTACATTTTTGTAGAATTTCCCCTGCTTTGATATATATGTATGTGTTTAATTTGATACATTCATGATAACATTTTAAGAAGTTGGTATTTGAATGATTCCAACACTTTCACAATTTATAAAACTTAAACTATGTTATGTATGTAATCACAGTTCTTTGGTATCATTGTGGATCAGGTGCTAACTTTTTTAAGATAACTATAATTTTATCAGTTGCATCAAAGCAAATGATGAATTTTACCAGAGAAATGAAAGCTTTAAGACAATTACACATAGGAGAATTGTAATTGGTCAGTGCTGGTTGTTGCTACTGGCTGACTCTTATGCACCTGACTTTCGTAAGGATTCTTTTTGTGATTGGTATACAAGTTTCAAAATTGGAGAAACAATTTATTGAAGTTCTTTCTTTTCTTTTCTTTTTTAATTAAACCTTTTTTCAACCAATTAAAAGTTTCAACTAGGTCTACTTTGTTTTAATTTCTGAATGTAAAATTTTGAATAATTTTATAGAATTTTACCTTTTTAAATTTATTTTATGCTCAGACTTTAAACTAATTCATAAATTGTAAATTTTATTGTAATACTAAAGCACTAACTCAGCATTGTTTTAAATGGCCTTGATATCTTTAAAAAAGCTATTCATTCTATGTTATTGTCAGTCATCCAGATGTCACTAAAATATGTAGTTATATGGTTCATAATGATTGGTATCAATTATGTATTTAATACTTCTGTTAAACTAAAATAATAATCCTGGCTTAACAAGTGCATAGTTCAGTATGACAGTACCTCATGAAAAACGTAAAGAAACATAATAGGTCAATACTATTTCTTTTAAACTTGAAACAATGCAGAATTTATAAAACAAAAAAATTGTGATGTTTTTACCCAATATAGTAATATAATTTTGAAACATCTTCCAGGGTCGTGATCTTCTGATGAGGATGTTGGAAGTATTTGTTTTGAAATTTAAAACTATTGCTAAACAACAACTCCCAGTTTTAATGCAAAAATGGTAAGCTTCTTTAATGATGTGAAAGTTATGTTCAATTTTGTGTAGTATAAAAAAATGAGTTATGAACAGTAATTTATACTCAGTGGCAACTGTTATGATACACATACCTGACACTTCAAATTTTAATTAAAAATTTATAAGGTGTATTAATATGCATTTTATGTATTAAAAATTGTATTCTGAAAAAAAATAATTTTATTTATAAAATTATTGAAAAATATAAATGACTGTACACTGTAAAATGTATTTAACATCTTAACCCTTTTGATGTAAAATACATGAGTGTATGAGCATTTGCACAAATTAAACATTTTTTCTATAATTGTTAATGCAGTATAGGTATCTTTATAACTTTTGGTAGAGTTTTAGTTAACATTATAAATCTTTTGTACACAAAAAAATTAGAATTTTTAAAAATTATTTTTACTAAAGAATTATTTGGGAAAATATTGAGTCTGTTTCATTACTAGTCCGAGTATGAAGTGATTTTCATGTCATGATTCAATAAAATATTCTTTGCTCCCAAAATCCTGTATGTCATATATGTAGTATCTAAAACCTACTTAAGTATATTTCAAATGTTTGTCTTAAGTGAAACTTTATATTTTATCTGTTATCCTATCTATCCTATATGGAGTCTATCAGTTTCACTCACCTCATAACCACCAAAGAAAGACAACAATAACAGAAAGAAATCTATATTACCAATTTTTTTTCTTTCTAGAATGACTTCATATTGTAACATAAATCTACATTTATTTATCCCAATTTAAAACGGTAATGGTATACATCTATTTATAACTACATTTTATTGTTTTATTGCTCTGTGATTGCCCTATGAACAACTAACTACTGCTGTTTATGCCATTATAAGTTGGAACTCATTTGGGGAAGGTGGAGCTCATGTTTCTCTGTCAAATTGCATTATCCATGAACTACTTGTATGTGTGATGTGTGAAACATTTTTGTAATGTTACAATATTTTTTACCTTAACTACCCTAAAGAGATCCTTAATCTTACATTTTAGTTATTTTTATAACAATAAATGAAGAACAAACATGAAAATGTGGAAATAAAGTACATATAGCTATCTTTTTTGCTGTAGATAGCACTTAACCCTGTATTTTTTTTATACTAATGGTAGTAATGCACCAAAGAACATAGAATAATAACATGCAAAAAACCAGCAATTTACCCTAACTATCACAGTTTTTCTGGCTTTCAAATTATGTGACAAAATCCTTTATAAATTCATCCAAGCTAGTTGTTATTCTTGTGGGAACCCAGCTCATACTAACTGAGAAATTGATAATTCTGTTCAGAAAACAGTGCAATATGGCATTTGATAGATGAAAATTTTGGATTTAAATTGGTTATACATAATATAAAATTATATGTAAGAGAGAACTGTGAACAAATTTGAAAGAGAGGATATGATAGGTGGCTATGGCAAGAGGGGTCTGATTTTCTATTTGATGATTCTATAACCAAACAAATTTGAAGGTTCTAAAAAAACATTGTTTGTCTGGGCAATGGTGATTTTAATTTACATTAAATTTCACAATCATTGGAGGGGTGGTGAATAAAACAGAAAAGAGAAGATGCCTAGAGAAAATATCTTTTTTTTTTTACACGAGAAATTCAGATTTTTGTGAAATGTTGCTTCATGAAATTGAGAACTTAAAACTTATATACTACTAAGATGTGGATTGTCAGCTATGATTACTTGCTGCACTGATTAGCATAATGTAAACAAAACATGGTTTAGTTAACTTTTGAAAATAACTCAAAAAACTGACGTGAAGTTTAGACCCACCTGTTGTGAAAAGGTTAAGTGATCTGATTTTACCCCTGCTGAATCACTGGCAGCAATTGTTACATTATCATCTTCATAGGCATGAACTGTTGTTTGCACATTTAATTTGCCTTTTTTTCATGCAGAGAATATATATAAAGATTGAATTTTAACACATGATTGTATATATATGTACTGAGAATTCTGTAATAAGGTGAAATTAGAAAACCTTTGTTTTTCATTCAACTGGTTTTATATAGCCAGTTTAATGAATAATTTATAATGCTAATAATTTAGTAATTAAGTGAAATTAGTAACTTTTTATGATTTATCTTTATTGAGCTTAAAAAACTATTTTGTCTTTTATCCTCACAAGTGTAGTGAAAACAGTGTACTGCAATATGAAGCGTTGTTAAATGTAAAATAAAATGAATAATACAGTTGTTTTTTTCCATGATAATTTGGCCTGGCATATCCAAATGGTTAGGGTTCTCGACTAGTAATTTGAAGGTTACAGGTTCAAATCCTTGTCACACCAAATATGCTTGCCCTTTCAGCCTTGGAGGTGTTATATTGTGATGGTCAATCCCATTATTTGTTGGTAAAAGAGTTGGGAATTGTTGGTGATGATTACCTGCCTTCCCTGCTAAATTAGCGATGGCTAGCAGAGATAGTCCTCATTAATTTTGTGAAAAATTCAAAAACAGACAATCTAGTATGACAGCAGATTATAAGAAACAATAACATTTAGTTAACCTAATAGCATTAGCCTCTGACATTTTTTAATATGCCTTTGTTGGCAATTTTAGTTATGACTGTACTTTTGAAATAAATCTCAGTGGAATATTTCCTTTAGAGCTAAGGATATACAAGTGATCATGTTATGGTCCTAAAAGCTTCATTAAGGTTTATTTGAATTTGTAAAATTAAAAGTTATCAAAGTATTGTTACCTAGTCCGAGAAGTTTAAATTTTTACATATTAGTTATTTTGTCAAGCAGATGTATAATAATAATAATAATAATAGACATGAAAAAATAAATTTCATACTCAATCTGAGTTCTTTGCACTTGATAGTCTGGCACTTTTTCTCACTAGGTTAGTTCCAATAAAAATTTGCTTTGCTTTGAAGTATGCATTTTAGAATGTGAAAAATATATTCAATACTAAAAATGTCTCAAACTAGCATAATTTAAGTTAAAAAAAGAGTAAACAAATTCCTTTATTTGCTTTCAGTTGAACAATAAAGGTCAGATGCAAAAAATCCAAGACCAAATGTCTACATGTGTCAATCAAAAAGAGATAATAGTAATAAGTTTTATGGAAAGTCGAGTATGTTCTTTCTGTTGGTAATAAACACATTCATTCAGTAAGGAGTTTCTTTGTACTTCAAATAGTTTGGCACTTTGAAAGCCATATTGGTATAGTTAGAAAATCTGAAAAGTGTTGTGGTGTAGAGGAGTGAAGATTGGGAATTTCCATAAACATCTCTGTTTGAAGTTAAGAAATTAAACTTAGATACAATTTGGATCAAAAGCTACATTTTGATTCCAAATTATTGGCATGCATTAATAATAGTTATTTAATTAATTGTAACTCTGTAAAAGCCCATGACATTCACATTTTGGCTTGGTTGTAATGAATTTAAAGGGGATCAGTAGATGTTATTTTGTCTCAAAGTCATGTTGATCCTAATATTGGAAGCTGTTAACTCTATCGAGATTGGTAAGGGATCGGAGGGCATGTCATCACATTTGTAGGCTTATATTCAAACATTTATTGAACTATTGTTTTATGAACATTAAATCCATCATATTGGCTTTTCCTACCACTTCATTATATAAGAATACTCTGCCTTCTTTTTTATATGTTTAAACCATTTGAACGATTTACATTTCCTTTACATAAATTTTTCAGTCTTTCTAACTTATTTACAATAGAAAAGCTCTTATATCACTGGAGAGTTTGAAGTATTATAAATAATGATATTATTTTAACAAAAGTTAATTTTTTTAAACTCCAGTACAGCATAGTTAGGAAACCTGGTAAATTACAATAGATGTTGTAGTGTTGGTATAATTGTTTATAAATTTTGGCATTCCATAAATGCATCTATAAAGTCTACAAAAAATGACTTTTTAGTACATCTACATGTGAATTTGGGCAAGCCTTACAATGATTGTTAGCAAGTATGATTCATGAGTACAAAAAAGAACTTCAAAACATCTTAAGCAGTGAAGATCATTATTTTTTGAATATTTTGTATTTACTATACTACATTTTGAGAAATACAACTGAAATTTAAAACTGCATTTTTAAATAGTAATAATTATATAGACACACATATGTATAATAACTGAAACCTCAATACCCCTTACAAAATATTAAAATCATGAATTAGTGGTTACTGTGTAATCACGGTAAAGATGCAGAACGGATGTTTATAATCACTTTCACACCTTTATAATTATTAAATTCAAGCATCTAAGTTTATTGGATTGGATACAACTTTGTACAGAGCCATATTTTAAATAACTTCCTCTCACTTTTACATATCACTTTAAACAGTTCTTCTTGCAACTACTGTACTGTGTAAACAAGTCCTACCCAACTGTGTTTATATAGCCGGTTTTCAAATACATTCTGTAGGAAAGTCTGCATGTTGACCAGTATTGAAACACTTGCTAAGTTTGTTGGATCATCCCAAAGTTTCCACAAACCCATAAACATTTTATAATGCTTTAGACAATTTTTTTTGCAGCCAACACACTGTCAACAAGTTTAAGTCCTATTCCAGTGTATATTCAAAAAAAGCAAGGAAATTTCTGCACCACAAAAACTTGATATAGATGGTGTTAAAGAACACAAAGTATGTTAACACCTAGACAGGAATGCTGATTCACTGCTTTATGTTCAGTGGGTTTCCACTTCAGCCACTTAACAGTAGTAGAATAAACATAGGAAATAAATTTTAAAAGATTAGAAGAAGCTGACAAGAACTGATTTTGAACTTTGTTGTGCATACTGATAAGACAAACAATATTACACTGCTGGCAAAAATCTTAAGGCCAATGAACACAAAGAAAAAAATAAGCATTTTGCATTGTTATACTCGACCACTTCTTTGAGTTGAACTTCGAAAGATGGAAATAAGAAAAGGAAATATAAAAATATAAAACTTTTTCAGCATTTAATAGGGAAAATGTAAACTCTATGAAGTTAGCCTAAATACTAACTGATCAAAAGTTTAAAACCATACTGAAATGAAGCATTAATTTGAAATAACATGAAAATCACTTTGCACTTGGACGAGTGAAGATAAAAGATTAAACATATTCATGGACAAATCTTTAGTAAAAATACTAAAAAACATATTTTTTTTGTATATAAGTGATTCGTAACATTTAGTGAATGTCTGTGAAATTTTATGAAGATATGTATATTACATTAAAATTTGTTAGTATCCAAACTACCAAGTACAAAGTGGTTACACAGTCAGTTTGACCAAATCTGTGTTGAGAGAGTTGACAAAATAAAATTTGTCATTCATATATTAATTAATATTCATTGTGCAACTGTAAGAATACTGGTTTGAGAACCACTGTTTTAAAGATATATTTTTGCCAATTTTGTTTTCAGTCATAAACTGCAACAACCACAACAACAAACTTCAGCATCTGCAATGACTACTGTAACTCCACTTACTTCTGGTGCATCTCATGTTTCTTTATCTGCTACATCTGCAACATCCAGTGTCATTTCAGCTGTGCAGACAGATATTAAACAAGAAGGAAAAGAAGATACCCGGGGTCCACCTGTACAACTTTCCAGCTTTTCTGATAATAAAGAAGAAAAGGTAAAGTATCTGATATATAAGTGAATAAGAATTCTTATACTTACTAGTAATGTTTATAGTATTTATACATTTTTAGCAGTTTTAATTATTGATAGAAATATCCTTTGACATTCATCACAGACAAGTGAAATTGTACATTAGGACTCTTTATAGTTACGTTCAAAATTTAAAGACATTATTTTTGTTATCACTATATATGAATAAACTTGGCATTAAAATGTAGACGTTATTTTGTTATCACTATGTATTAATAAACTTTGCATTAAAATGTAGTTACTAAAACAAATAATATTTAAGTTTTAATTTCTTAATTTTGGAAAGAGATGTTTAATTAAATTTTCAATCAGATCCCTTTATATGTATAACATGACATTTTGCTTTAAGTTGCCCATTTTATATATTTACATTGCCTCTAATATTTATAGACTTTAATCTTCTTTATAAATCAGAAAGTCAAATCTACTTGGCACACCTTCTTATTAAAGTTTTGTATTATTTACATTTTAAGTTCTCTAGTATAAGAATTGTGACATTTGCTTTCTGTGTCTTCCATCTTCTCTAATTTATTTTCTACCTCTCCAAGAACTATGGATTTTAATGAAAAACTACACATTGATATGTTTACTTAGCACTTCGACAAAGCATAATTTTTATAGCCTTCAGTGTTATTAGTTTACGGGGCATTAACTGGAAAATTAGCCCCACTTACTATGTCTGCCTGTTACTTCCTTTCTTTCACAAATTGTCAGTAATTATTATTGATATTTTATACTATATTATTTATAACCAATTGAAAGTCATAGTTTTAATCTGTCAAACAACATATTATATCATGTTGTTTTCTGTACAAGACACTGTCTGTTTCCTTATTTAGTTTTGAATTTGTTCTTATATAAATCACATTGATAATCTGTAGTGAATTTAAAGATGCTCTTTGCACAGTTAGGAAACCAGAAAAAATATGATAATTATTGGACATTGTTTGCTTTTTGTGTACTATTGTTTTCTGTCCTTAGTTGGATTTTTAAACTAAAAATAAATTACCTAGTTTAGTAATACAAATGACATGATTCGAACGGTAATGAAACAAATGTAAGTGGAAACAGTGTGTATTGTTATGAGCTTTAAGCTATTTAGGATAAACAACTATACTTTCCTATTACAATCTGCAGTTGTTCTAGAAAGGTAAAAGGATAATTTAGATTTATTTCCTATTATTTTGTGGTGATTATGAGGCCAGTTAAGTTAACTAAATATATACAGAGTTAGAGTGGAGAAATAACAGATAAAATATAAAGTTTTACTGAAATAAATTGTTTGCTATTTATATGGGAGGTTGTATGACATTTGACAGTTTTTATATGAAGAAAAGTGTTTTTAATCTTAACATGAAAATCACTTTGTATTTAAAGAAGTCTACTCTTTGACTCCATATATTTACAGAAAATTTTAATATTGGAGCTTTATTATTGTATGAATAGAAAGGAAGAATGTTTGTGTAATGTTTTGAATTATGTTTGTTATGAAATAAAATTATGAGAAATGATAGGCACATATTTGTTAATATCATTTTGAAGTGTTAAATATCAAGGATGAGCTATGATCAGTTGTGTTTATTTTATAGGGTTTGAATAGTCATTTGTTTTATTATTTAAGCTGCATCAACACTTACTTAATGTACATTTTATTAACAGCCAAAGTTTGGATTTTCTGCATCACAAACAAGTAACCTATCTGTAGCTGACTGCAGGAGTTTGGTAAAAACACTGGTGTGTGGAGTTAAGACAATCACCTGGGGAATCAGCACCTGTAAGATATCAGGAGGTAATAATGAATATATTTGCTGATATTCATAAAATATATTTTGTCAATTTTTAATTTTACTGTAACATAAATGATTTTAAAATTTGCTTTTAGAAAATCAAATATTTGTAACTTTTTATTAATAAGAATTTTATCAAACCATGATGATATCTTACCTAAAACAAATTTTAAGAGTGCATGTTTATGTTAGAGCTATTTTAAATCTCTCAACATGAACTTAATCAGTTTGACCGACCATAATTTTTATACTACAAACTTTTAATATAGTGTGTACATCTTTACAAAATTAGGTACACATTTTAATAAACATGGAAATAACTTTTTTTTATTGTACTAGTGCATGTGCAAAGTAATTTTATGTTTTTAAGATTTAAAAGTACTTTTTCATATAAAAAAAATTCAAATTTCATTTGCTTAATCTCTAAAATCTACTAAGTACATTTCAAATGTTTGTTTTCAGTGAAACTTTGTTTTATTTGTTATTTTCTCTACTCCAACTCTGAACAAGGTTGGTCAGTTTGACCAAATATGTAACCACTAACAAAAATTGAAATAACTCTGTTATCCTTTTTTTCTTTCTAAAATGACTTCAGATTGTAAAATGAAACTACATTTATTTGTTCTAAGTACCTTTAAACTTGTAACAATATACATATATTTATACTTAAATTTTGTTTTATTGCCCATTGAACCTTGTCTAACTACTGTTCATGCAGTTATGAGTTGTAACTCATGTGGAGCTTATGTTATACTATTAAATTACATTACTCATTAGATGCTCACATGCATGTCTTGTGAATTAATTTATTGAGTTATTATTTTTGTTTTACCTATTCTAATCTTAACAATAGTAAACATGAAAAAACAGTGTATTCTTCTTTTTGTTGTGGACCACCAGTGACACTTAACCTTATTTTTGATGCTAATGGTAGTCATAAAATAAATTTTTATTAAATTAAATGATGCACCAAAAAAAATGAAGTAATAACATGAAAAAGCTGGCAGTTTCCCCTAATTATCACAATTTTTTATGGTTTTATAACTATACAAAAAGAGCTGTTGCAAATTTATCCAAGCTAGTCATTGTCTCTTCTGTTTTCAGAAAACAACATAGTATAGTATGTTGTATGATATATGAAAAAATTGGCTTGGTCTTAGTTTTACATAACATAGAATTAAACAGGAGAGATATATTAGCAAATCCAGAAAGAGAGGATATGACATTGTGGGTAAGAGGGGTCTGATTTTCTATTTGATAGCTCTGTAACCAAACAAAATTGAAAGCTATAAAAATTATGCTGTGTCTGAGCAATGGTGATTTTATAGTGTGTACTTTACAATAAATTTCATAGGTGACGAAGAGGAGATGACAATAAAAAATGTCACTTTTTTCATACTAGGGGAAATTCAAGTTTTTGTAAAGTCTTGATTATAAAATTACAATATTAAATCTTGTATGCTATTAATATATGCATTATCATATACAGTTTTATCTATACTAATTAGTATAATATAAACTTATAGTAGTTTAATAAGTTTTGAATGTAAATTGCTAAAATCTTGTGATGTGCACAGTAAATAATGCTTGGAGAGATATGATTAACTTACAAGTTCATAGATAAAGAACAAGGAATATTCAGCTGTGGATTAATCGTATGAAAACTCAGTAGCTTATTTTTGTCATATCCTTTCATTTTTCTTTGCATAACTCCATTTCCATGTATTTCTTATCATTTCATAGAAGTTTTTTTCCCATTATGGTATTAATGATTTGACCACAACAGACCAGGTTGGAGGCACTTAAATAACATGAGACATTTAGCATATAGGTATGGGAGAGATTGTCTAGCATGCACAAATATACATATGGAAATTATAAAGGAATAATAAGTATAATATTACACAATGTATTAATTGTGTTAGGTACATTTAAAGCTTAATATCTGATGCCAGCTGTAAATTTCACATTTGAATTTAGTTTTTAAATTTAATATATTTATAGTATTTGTGAAATAACTTTTTCAGTTTGAATTAGAGTTTTAGAATATGTTGCAGTTACAGAAAATATGATGTATATATTTATATAATTAATGTATTATGTTCAACATAGAATCATCAGGAGCTCAAAACAAACAGTTTCAGCCAAAGGAAACAGTGGTGTTTATACGTTTAGTGAAACATGCTCTTGTAGCTCTCGATATATATACTCTAGCCTCATCTACACCTGGTCAAACTCATCAAACCTCTACATCGTAAGTACTTTTATAAGTGAACCATTGTATTATCTCTAAAGCATTTAATTTAGCTTTTAATCTCATTGAAATGTAAATGTGATACAAATGTATTATTTCAGTTCTTGCATTCATGCTACTTTGAAAATGATTTCCTATTTTGCTGTTTTATTTTCTTTGTTCTATATGTCTATGAGGTTCCATAGTTTGCCTATAATTACCAATAAAAAAAAAAAAGAGGGTAGAGTAGGGGTTGCTCCACATCATTAGAATATAGTTGAATTGTATGAACAACAGTTAAATTCCACTGTTCTGGATGACATTGGTTGAAGAGTTAAAAATGGATAGTACTGACTAGATGCTTTCCCTCTAGTATTATTTTAAAATTTGAAATGCATAGTTTTGTTGTCAATAACAAATGAATCAAAACAAAGAAATAGTTTTCTGCCTTGTAATTTTAAAGTGCTACATATATGTGGTATTATCAACATAATTATGAGAAACCTTTTATGGTGGCATACATATTGTCTGTAAATGGAGGTAAATAAGATACACTTGAAGTAGCAATAGTTTTCAAAATATTTTGAATCTTTCTCATTTTTTTTTGTCAAAAAGGAAAAAGCAATAGGTAGTACCACATGTAACATAAACTGTGGCTATGCCATGCAAAGCCCACAATCTCAAAATATTTTATATAATTACCTTAAATTATATTAAATGATTTATATTGTATTCTTTCAAATAAAGTATTAATCATGTCTCTGTGAAAGAGTGTTTTCAGCAAAAGTGACTTCAAAATGTTATTCCTAATGCTAATAGTTTATTTATGTTTCATATGATGCTTAATTGATTGATTTTTATCACTTTACTGGTTATAAAGCTATGCTCAGATGTTATTTATATTACACCAGATTCATTAGTTTACCTTTTGTAAATATAAAGTTATTACACTATTCAAAGTAAAAAACTGAATTTTTTTAAACAGTGGGCATTTCAAAAATGACATTTAAATTACAGTTTAATTTCTAACTGTTACTCTGAAACAAAGAATAAATGAATGAATTTTTGTCTTCATAATATTTTTTATTTCCAACTATATAGTACCCTCTGCATTGTATAATTTTTTCAGCATGAACTCCCTTTAAGGTAGATTCCTGTACATGTTTAGGGGACCTTTTAGAGAAGGTTCTGGAATTTCAGTTTACCTCCTCTTGGATCTGAATATTCACACATATGTTTACTGTGTGTGGCAACCTGTGAAGGGGAGGAGAGAAGATTCTGGTGGTTGAAAGGTTCAACCCCAATACACCACTTTGGCTTTAAATTTCTGTATGCAGTAAGCCATGAATTGGCATCCCAGGGACAATTGGCAGCTTCACTTGGGCTAGGGGTCAACAAAGTACAAATATTGAACATTCTCAACAGGTGTTGTGAACATTGTTCTGATGCTGATGTTTGAATATAGTGCTCACAAAACCCTTACATTGTAGTAGTGTTCTTGTTTGGCATTGCATTGCATCCCCTTGTAGGGCTCCATGGTGGGTAGGAACAGTGGGCACTGAATTGTTTTATTTCACTTTGGATACCCCCCATTCATGAACAAAAAAAATAAAAATATGGGAAAAAAAAACAACAGATTATTCAAAAATGATCACATATGGATAATTCTGTTATACAATCACCATCAAAGTTGGACTCAACACTTCAATTTTTCATTTGGTATTCATTGTTTGAGAAATCTTTAGGGTAGAAGTCTCCCTTTTCGTTTAAAAGAGGTTAGTGAGTCTTACTAGCTCTCCCTCAAGTCAAGAAGGAAGCTACACTTAGGAGACAGCTTGGTGGAAATATCTTCACCACAACACACCAGACTCCTCCTGAATTTGAAGAGCATTGATAATATAACCATCAAGGTTATTCCCCATGCTACCATGAATTCCTCAAGCAGAGTTATTGTTAAGAGGGACTTGTAAAATATTTCTGAGTCACAGATACTAGCTTCTTTTTTTAGCCATGGCGTATCCGCAGTGCTCTAAATCACCACTCACAAAGATGGGAATTATGATGCCTATCAAATATCTGATTTCTACATTTACATCACCATCTTTACCTGCTACAGTCAAGGCAAGTTATTTGATCTGCAAGGTGCAGACAGAAATTACCAAACCTTTCAGATGTTTCTAGTGTTTGCAGTTCAATCATTCAAAGACATCATGTCATGGTTCTTTGACATACCCATTGTGGTGGCAAAGACTACAATGCCTCTGAATGTGAACTGGAACTGCATTGTGTTAACTGTAGTGGTTTACATCCCTCTTAATCTAGTTCTGCTCTAAGTGGGAGTTGGAGAAATAGGTGCATTGCTTCAAGACTGTAAACAACATCTTGCACCCCACGGCTCAAAAGTTATTGTTCCCCACTCCGTCTCAGATCTATACTGATGCACTCTGTTTTACTGCTTAAAGGAAGTGCAGGCAGATCTCTCCTTACCTTGAGCAGAGTCATTTGCAAAACATATAAAGAATCTTTTGCCATCCATAGTTAAAAGTGTTAATGAGTCTGCATCTACTCACTTCTCTGTCTCCTCCACTCCTTCCAGTGACTGCCTGGGTCCACATCCTTTGGCTTCAGATTCAGGCATTTCCTCAGGTCTGTCTTTTTCTCCAGTTCTGAGATGCAAATGATTATTTGTTTATGCTCTTAGTTACTGGAATCTTCTTTCACAGACAAGATACCTGCCTACTGGAATTAGGGCAGGATTCATGGAGTACAAAAACAGAAGGACTCCCTGTCCATTCTATTCCACATAAATAAAATTGTCCACTTTGAAACTGTAGAACTCTCAGGGATTTCAGTTTAATACAAATGGCATTAAGGATTTCATTGATTCTTATCCTCGTTGTCTCACTTTACAGTAAACATTTCTGAAACCTGCTGATGCAGTCACCTTTTGACAGGTTTTTTTGTACAAAAATGGCAGGTTGTTTGATGGACAAGTTCATGGAGGGATGGTACTGCTTGTCAATCAGTATATGCCTGCCTCTCTTTGCTACCAAATATACCCTTGAAGGTTGTAGCCATCTATATTTGCTTGAGTTGTACCATCACTGTTTGTTCTCTCTAGCTGTCTTCTGGAAAGACCTGTGATATAATCCCATTTGGGATAGTGCTGATATTGATGGGAGGGGTCATTCTATAGAGCTTATTCTCTCAGTTCACAACCTTTCTCTCTTAAGTATTGGTTCTTATACTTATTTTCATGCACTTAGTCAATCTCCTACTGTTATTGATTTCTCTACCAGCTTATCATTGCTTTTCTCTTACTTTTCTTGGATGGTTGACAGTAATACATGGTCAGTGATCATTTTCCTGTCATTTTGAGAGAGACTGAGTGTGGTAGATGCTATCAGACCCAATTGTCTCTCTTTCATGGCTCTCTCAAAGTTGATCCTGCTGTTGTCTATAAGCCATTGATAGATGACTGTGTGGCAGAAGTGACTGCCTATATTGTCCAGGCAGCTGCTCAGTGTATTCTTTAAAACACTACATGTTTTGGACCATCTCCTCTTCAGTGGTGGAATCCTACTTGCTTCATGACATGGAAAGCTCAAAAATGGGCCTGGGATATCTTATAGGTATCCCACACTTTTAAATTGCATTGCTTTTCAGTGGGCCTTGTGCATGCGTTCAGCAGGTCAGACAGCAAAGCCAGAAAGATTCTTGAATTAAGTACACAACTAGCATCTCTTCTACTGCCAGTTCCAAAGACATATGGCACAAGATTCAGAAGGTCAGTGAGCAGTATACTTCTATCCTCTCTTTTTATCTTGTTCTCTGATGGTCAAGAAGTTGCTGATGTGCAGAGCATCACCAGTACTCTTGGCAAAAGCTTTTCTCATGCATCTATCACTTCTGCTTCATCCTCCACCTATTTAGCCATCAAGACTCAAGCAGAGTGATTATCTCCTTCCATTTGGGCTGATCGTGTCCTTTTACACTGGTGGAATTCAAACTTGCTCTTTATTGGTCAGGTTGGACTTGATGATATTTATTACGAGATGCTGTGCCATCTCTCCTGCTACTCTTCTGTTTGTTTTTAACTGTATCTGCCAGGAGAATGTTTTTCCTGATGCTTGGTGCCAGGTTATTGTCCTTTGTTTTTCCAAGCCTGGGAAGGATCTCAATATCCATTCATATTACCATCCAGTTGCTTTGACAAGCTGTCTCTAAGATCCTAGAGAGGATGGTTAATGTTCATCTTCTTTGGGTTTTTTAATCAAACAACCTCCTCTGACCCACCCATTGTAAGTATGTATGACCATGGATCACCTGATTCAACTTAAAATGTCAATCAGGGAAGTATTTCTCAAGTGATAGCATCTTGTTTCTGGTTTGTTGGGTTTTTTTATCTTTAGAAACCTCATGATACTACATGGAAGTATGGTATTGTGCAAGAGCTCCACTTAAATGAATTGTGTGGCCATTTGCTAATTTTTATCAACATTTTTTAATTGATTTCCAATTCCAAATTAATGGGGATTTGACACTTTCTCATTCTTTTTCGTGAGAACTTGGAGTCCCTCAGGGCTGTGTCTTGAGTGTCACTCTTTTCATTATAAAGATTAATGCCATTACTGGACAACTTTCCCTCATAGTTCCAAACAGACTCTGTCGACAACTTCCACATCTCGTCTCAGTTGTCAAACATGAGGTATATTGAATGGTAGCTACAGACTGCCCTCAGTCATTTAATAAAGTGTGCCACAACAAACAGTTTTACATTTTCTCTCCCTTCTGCTTTCACTTTTGCACTAATGGGGTATTTATCCCAATCCTCAACTCCATTTTCGTGAATTGGGGAAGTTGTGCTTCTTTTGGTCCTCAAGGCTAAGGTCTTGGAAATTATATTTGGCTATAGGCTGACTTTCATTATGCACACCAAACACCTACATGTTGAGTGTACAAGAGCACTGAACATCCTCCATGTTCTTTTTTCCACTTTGTGGGGAGTGGATCAATGTTCTATGCTCAAGATCTATCATGTCCTTATTTAATCAGAACTACATTATGGGTTTCTGATTTGTGGCTCTGCCAAAACCTCCTCCTTGAAGATGTTGGACCCATTCACCATCAGGGACTTTCCATACTTTTCCAGTCCAGAGTTTGTACACCGAGTCTTATGCTTCTCTACACCTCTGCAGTTTGCAGTTGTCTTTACTGTATGCTTGAAAACTTTGATCCTTACCATAGTATCCCACCTGGGGTTATGTTTTCCTTCTTCAATGGGACATGATCTTTCGGAGTAGATGGTCAGGCAATGAAATCTTCAGTTTTACTATCACATAATGCATGCAGTTGAAATATCTTCAGTGTGGTTGCTTATATTTCTTTACAGCTTACTCTCATTATCTCTTTGACAGTCTAGGTGAGCTTCTACACATAGAAATTTAAATCCCAAACATTATTTTTTTATATTTCAGAAGCTAGAAATCTGAGAAAAATGTTTATATCTTCTTCCCCTGCTAGGTACCATGCTCACATTTCCAAAGTAATCTGTTAATAAGCAACAGCCTTTTGTAGATTTGAATGGAATACTTATAACCAACAGAAAGAGCAGATTTCTTCTTAGTTAAGTTTCTTCAAGTTAGAAGAAAAGTAAGTAACAGATTATTCTTCAAATTATAAGCCTTTTGTTGTGGTGGTGATCATTGTCCCTGGTGCATGGTTATTGTTTCTTGCTTTATAGACACTTAAATTGCATTAAAAGCATTGATTTTTTACTTATTGGATGGCTCAGTTCTTCACTTGACAAGATGGCTCATTTTAGTGGATCTTATCCACCAGTGACACTTTACTCTATACTCTCACTGGGACAGCATGCCTCCCATCATAGAGAAGTTCTCTTATGTCCCACTGATCATTGCATTGTTGCATAAGCTACCACTGTTTCATCTACTGGCAAAATAATTCTTGTTGGAATTCCTACACAAACACCACTGCAGCTTAACTAGGGACTTGTCTTGTGCAGAAGCTATTGACTATTCCACCTGACAATCCTGATTCTAACAGCATCTACAAGTGATACATTTCATGTTAATGACTTAGTCTGAGGTTGGCAATTATCAAAGGTGATGTTATACCTGTCTGGTTGAAATATATCTGGGATCCTGTGAAAAATGTCCCGTTTGGTCCTGAATACCTAGCCTACTTGCTACCTTCCTAACCCTTATTTATTTGGGCTCCACTTGAAAGGTCTCTCATGTGTGCTGCAAAATTCACAAACATGATATTCTTAATCACAGCACCAGTATTTCACTTTCCTCACTATTATGTAGTATTTTCCTGCTCATGGATATACCTCATGCAGACAGTTGGGTCCATTTACTGAAGGCTCTAGGATATTGAGTTGTGGAGTTTGTTTCTCTTCCTGATCTTCAGCAAGGTTTGTTACGTAAGAAATCAGATGTAACACAAAACCAGATTTTAACTCAGAAGTGCATTAGGTCCAAAAGATGGAACATGATACACTATAGATGAAACAGAGGAATAAAAATTGGTATGAGAAGTGTCCTGTAAGTGTGTGGCACTAATAAGAGAATGCCAAAAAAACTTTTATTAAACAAGCTCTCATTAGTTCAAATGCTGCTCCTCCCCAACCCCATGTCAGTTAATACATACTATTAGCTATGAATAAACCAAACAAATAAATATTAATGAAGATAAACAAAATAAAATCTAAGTGAGGCCTTGATTTTGCCAAACACTTACTTTGTTTAGAATCCTGAACCCCTTTTCCCTCTAAAAGGTTATCTGCCATGATTCAATTTTAAAGTAAAACAAGTTAAAATATGTCTGCTTCATTGGGAATTTAATTGTTAAACTTTGAAAGTGCTATGCTAGTTCTCACAGTATTACCAAATAAATCAGTAAAAACAAAGAAGATCAGCAGAGACCTGAGGTTCTGTTGCAAATTATGATATGACTAAAAATATAACTTTCTTATGTCAAACCTGACTTTAAATATGACAGTACACCACATTAAACTAAGACATAAAAAAGACATCTACATATGTTTTCATGCGGGCAAGTTGTCTGTGTGTCTTAAAAGTGTGGCTCTCCTTAACTATTACTGTATTGCTGACAAGAAAAACAGCTGTTTTTCTAAGTATGTAATTGAGTTATTTTTCTCATAAGAAAATGCAGATAATAGCATAATTATAAAATTTCATCCATAGTGTATTTTTCATTAAATAGAATGTTGAATGATTTACTTTAGTGCCTTACATTGTCCAAACAGAGAAAGTTGGAAACAATATTAAAAATATTTACACATTAAGTAAAGTAGTATAAAACAAACAGTACAGTCCATAAGTTCACACTACAGTAACAACTTTTGCTTCTCTCTGGGTATTTTCAAATATATTTTGAATTATCAAAAATGTAAGTTTTAAAGTTAAGCCAAGTTGATAATAAATAACGGCAGAGTTAAGCATATTAAGTTATAAATAAGAAATGAATTGCAATCAATGTAATGAAAAAATACAAGGTATCTGTATAAATAAATATAAATAATCAGAGTTAAACAGGATGCAGGGTAATTACTTCTATTTTGTTACCTATCTTTAGCAGATCATAGAGATTATCAGATATGATGATGATTAAAAAGAAAAGAAAGCTGTATTTTCTTATTTTCTCCTATACCTTGTTTCTTTTATTATATGCCACAATTTTTAACTTTTATATTTTAAGTTTTAAGTTCTTCAATATTATCTGTCTTACGTATTTGGCAATGAATAAACCAGTTTTAATATCTGGATTTGTTTTAAATTTATATAATTATATTCTATGAATAGCTTCTTTACTTTTGTTTCATTGATAGTGTTGTGTACTAGTATGTCATTACCACACATTGTGCTGTTTAACTGAAAGATGAAAGTTAAAAAAAGTTAAACTAAATTTACTTCTACATAATTTTTCTTAAATTTTACATTTTGTTTTTTAGCATTTAAAATTTTCAATACTTCTGAAAACAGACAGAAAATTACTGATGTTTGATGTTTCTTTTTATTCAAATTTGTTGAAAAAAACTTGCTCTTAAGAGAATATTTTGATTAGAATCATTAATATTAAACATAGCACTTGTACATGCAAAAAATTCTCGTTATTATTTTGTGTTTAATTTGTACTGGAACTGCACCATATGAATTACCAACTAAAGACAAAAATAAAAAAAAATCTGAACTAATATAAAGTTGCAGATTTTGATGAAATACATATGGCCAAGATACAAAGTAGTATATACTTCTAACTTTTTATCTTAGTTCTTTATTTATAAAATAGACAAATTTTAAGGTAGTTTTCTATTAAGGAAACTATCAGTATTATTGAGTTTGTCTTGTGTCTTCTGTAAGTTCACATTATACAATTCTGCCATTTAACTTTATTCAGTTTGTCATTGTGTATGAAGATAGCTGCTTTTAATAGCTGAATGCTTCTGTTACAAAGCAAATACACAATAAATTATAGTCATGTTTCTCAATTTATTTTTGAACATAAGAGTAGAAAACTGTCACACCAAAATTTGGCTGCAGTTAAAAGTAAACAAGTTTATGAAATTAACAAAACGTACATGATGTTTTGAGGATCTGTTGTTATGCATTATAATTTATCTTGGACAAGCCTCCAATTTATTATGTATTATGATTTCAAATAGCCTGAAATGTTGTTAAATTGTAATTTAAATTTAATTAAATGTTGAAATTTAACAAATTCATGATATTTGCCAACAATACTGATGCACTCTTTTCTTTCTTAACAGAAATATATTGTAATATACAAATAATAAAACAATTTATAATAAAGATTATTAGAAATAATGATTTATATACAAAAAGATGTACAAACTTACAAACAATATTGAGTCTTCTATCTGGTCTGGAACAGATTATTTCATTGATGACTCAACAATCAACAAATTAATTTTAAGTTGATATCAATAGAGTTCACTTAATGTAATGGGTAGCTTGGTTTTCACTGATAACGTGAGCTTTTCTTCTCTGGAGTTTTTAAATGTTTCCATAGAAATACTGACATCCAGCAGTAATCTACTAAAGTTAAATAGTTTGCAATGTTCAAAATCTATAAACATTTCTGTACTTTTCTAATTAAGAAGCATCACAATTAGAGCTTCTGAGGTATATAGTATACCAACTGAAGCAACTTAACAATATAAACTCTCTTCATGCATTTTCTTGCTTATCTTTTATAAGCTTGAGAGAAGAGTATGTAGAAATTTCTACTAAGGTAGCAATACTGGTGATCACTAATATTTACCTACAAATATAGTACATTGTTGATTCTTATGCTCGAGAATCTTCTACAAATTTAGTGAATTTAATGAAAATGTTGTAGTAAATCCTTTATACTGTTTAGATGGTAACAAGGCAAATTATGACAATTCTGGTTTATTCTTCAGAATGCAAAGTGTTAGATCTAAAGAGGAAAAGGAAGTTTTAGAACATTTTGCTGGTGTTGTAAGTATTCAATTTTTTTGCAATTTGTTTTGTTTATTTTTTAAAATGTTGGTTAGTATGATTTTTATTACCATATGTGTAATCCAGACTTTAATCTGAAATGACAAATTTCATTAGCAAAAGTAAAAAAAAATTAATGTAACTAAATATACTTTTTACCTTTAGATGCAAGTTTCTAGCAATATCTAATTTCTAGAAAATCTAATTTTGCAAGTTATTGACAAAATCGTTTTTACAGATATTCTTAACTAAAAAATTGTTATAGATTAGTTTGAAATATTTTCATTGATAATGAATTATGTGTGTGTGTGTGTGTGTGTGTGTGTGTGTGTGCATGAGCTGTATTATATAGAATCAAAAAAGTGATATTATGAATGCATGAATATTTTAGTAATATGGATACATGGTATTTGTTCTGAATGAAGTATGATTGTTTGGCACCATCTTGATAAATAAATCAAGTGTCTTGAGAAAATATTGTGTTGTAACACACATCACCTGGCAAGTTTGAATGTAAATCACTCAATTTTTAAACAATTTAGATTTAAATGTGTATAAAAATAAATCATATTTCCTAGGTTTTGAACAATCACAATCAGTTTTGTTTACCATATACATATTTTGTTTATTAACACTATTGTTAGTGAACTAGGGTATTATTTTTTAACTTGTTCATAGAAAAAAATAAATACCAAATCTCAATACATTGCAGTTATCACACTTTCAGAAAAGGATTGTATTTAAACTTCATATATTCAGAAATGGGGACAAAACAACATTGCAACATCATACTCTAGCATTACATTACACATTGCTTGAAGAGAATTCTACTTTAACTTGTAATTTCTCAAAATTGTGTCAAAGCTTTACTGCCAACATCATGCTATCAGACAATCTATCATAGCAACACTTTCAGAAGAGAGTTGTAGTGCATCTTGAAATTTCCAAACATCATTTTGTAACATAACACTATCAAAAGCAATTTGTAGTTACGGAGTTTCCAAGACTGGCTTCAAAACAACATTGCAACATCAATGGATACATTAAAGCAGTAATGCTTTAATGTGGAAAATAAAATATTACACCCATGTGTAATACCACATAGTCAAAAGAGAATTGTAGTTTAACTTGATATTTCAAAGTATCAGAGTAACATTGATACAATATTGTAACAGCTTCAATGTATGAAGAAAGCTGTAATTAAACTGTAACATCACTTTCAAAATTGAACTGTGTAATAAGCTTAACAAAAGACAGAATTTGGTGAAGAAAAGTGAGAAAGATAACTGTATAATGTGACAAATGTTGAAGATCACAGTTCTAAGATTTTGTTGCAGTTCAAGCCACTGATTGGTCTTTAATGTGGAAAAACTGCTGGAATCAATGTTGGCTCATCCTATGTTCATAGTAGAATGATTAAATCTGGTCTTGAATGTGTTAATTCTCCCAACATAGGCTCGAACAAATTGACCAACTGTGTAACCACTTTGTACTTGTTATAGTTTCCTTACTGTAACTTTTAATGCACTATTTTCTTGTTGAGATTAAAAATAATTTTTCTCATTCTCATATACTTCATCTATTATTTTTTGTTACCTCGAAAACCTTTCATACGTTACATATGTGTGTATATCACTCTTTACTGATTAATCTTTAAGTTATAGTTATTTTTTAAATTGTAGAAAAATAAATAAAAAATGCACTGAAAACCAAATATTTCAAGTACTTTCTGTGTTACAAAATATTGTACTTCTACATCATACATGCACACATATGCTAAGTCTCATTGTAAACCTTGTTTAGTCTTTCAAGTGGAGGGTGAAGAGATAATTTTGGAATATAAATTTTGGAAAACCAAAATGTTTAGTTACTGTATTAGTACACACTTAATCCATTAATATATCTTGATTTCTAGGTAAGCTGTTTGTGGGTATATATATAAAACCATTGCTATTCAGAGCAAGATCTTAGTCATCACATTTCAATAGTTTTGGTGAAGTTGAAGCTGTTTTCAAATAAATGTCAGATTTATGTAGAGGAGAAGCTGTGCTTTCTGTTGGTTATAAATGCACTTTAATTAGCAGTAGATCAGACTAGGCTACAAAAGAATGGAGTAATGGGAAGAGCCACTATTAGATTTGCTAAAAATGCTGGCATTTCAGCAAATCATAGAAGTGGAAGGTTCTTATTTTATAATAAGCTTATTCATATCTCAAATTTTAGTTTAATTTGCATGGTAGCTGTGATAAAATGTAAACTGGGCAATAAGACAATAGCATGTGTTATGTGAAACACAAAAATTATTATTTAACATTTTTTTCTTTATTTGTTTTGTTGTCATTTTCTTTGATGTAAGTAGTAATGAATTTATTCAATAAAATTTTGAAAATAACTCCAAAATATGGCACTGCACTTTAACCTGCTAAGATTGAAAAGGTTAGAATGATAAATTCATTCCTGATGTTTAATAACAAGATCAAGATGTACAATTTACTAAGAAGTACTCATTTGTGAACTCGTGAATCAAAATTTGAGTTCCAAAAATTCCAATGGGTGAGAAGCCATGTTTATATTTAAGTAAAGCAGAAACTCATTTTAGTATGTGAGGATAAATATCAGCTAATGTTGTAGATAATTTTTACAGAATCAATAGGTTGGTGAATACTTTCACGTGTATATAAATATTATGTGGTATCATGCACATACCTTCTGGGTTGCCTTTGATTTGTCAGATATTTATCATGCAATAAGATGATGATCTGTAATTTACAAAAAAACATCTAGAAAAGAACTGTGAAATGTAAAGATGGTGATGATGTCAATCAAGTAATGAAGTCGCCTACCAAGACTTCAAACATCAGTATTAATGAAGAAGTATGGGGCTCCTCAGATGAACCGAGGGTGATATCTACCATGATTTTCTTAGGTGGTCCTAGAAATTGTGTGCAAGTGCATGCCACAGGACCTCACCAAAAATTCTGAGAGTATAAAAGATAGAATTAAAAATTTTCTGCATATTAAGGGTGAACATAGTTTTAAATTTCATGCAACTAACTGTGCTTGAAAAAAATGTACTTGTTGAAAGACTTGTATAAATATGTCATAGAAAATAAACTGCATAATATAAATGTTAAATTTCACACTTGTACATTTTAATTTTTTTTAAGTTAAAGAGAGTAATAAGCTTTACATTGTAATGAAAGGTAAGTTCAAAATAGTTTTGATTTAAAAGTACATTGCTGTGTTACTTGCTTATTTAGCATCCTTAATGTGGGTAAATTAATGATAGTTTATTCAGATTTTCATTTCATTTTTAATATTTATTAAGTTATCTTTCAACTCCTTCCTTGGAGCTATGTTTATGATAACTGATATGAGATTAAAAGCAAAATTTTAAAAATACTGAATGTAATTAAAAAAATAGATTTTTTCAAATACTATGTATTACATAGAATTACACTAATGAAAATATTGACAGTTTTTCTGACAATATTGTGTGTGTGTGTGTGTGTGTGTATGCATGCCTGTGTGTGTCTATAAATACACACACACACACAGAGAGACAAGTCAGCCTTGAAGATAAATTACTATGTTGGTTACATGTGTACATGAAAATTATTGAGAAAAAAACAAATGCGTGTATATATAAAATGTAACAGTGTGTAAATCACATTGTGTTATGAATGTGTTTATAGCTGTAATTTGACCCAAAATATCTATTTTAATTGGTGTGATTCTTGTCATGTTTACTGGAATTTGACTCAACTTTGATTAGACATTTAAATAAGTCACTTTTTTATTGAGACATGTTAATGTTTACCATGATTTATGATACACGTTTAATTTTCTTATGTGTAACTGATTTATTTTAAAATACAAGTGATTATCAGATTCTCAGATGTGGCTTGCTATAACTGACTTCTGTCTCCATAGCAGCTTTTAAGTCATCTGTATAATGTTTTTTGACACACACTTCTACTTGTCATTTCATTTCACCTACTTGTTGGGGACCTTCAGTTTAGTGAGGTTCCTCCTCAAAGCCGATTTTATTTTGAAAGCTTCCTTGTTATCAGACGTTTTTGGGTTCATAGTTCATCTTAATTTCTCACTTAACTCTTCACATAAGGGCTCGTCATCACCATATATTGTTACATTCAAAATTTAATGAAATATCTTTATTTTTAATATATAAATATTAAACTTGGCATGGAAATTTAGTTATAATTAAGTTTTCACACTATCTGAGTTATAATTTCTTAATTTCAAAAATGAATGTTTAAAATAGCTCAATACTTATTTTTGGTGTCACATGATTCCTTTGGATTCTGATTCCTCAACTTCAGAAATTTATAACTTCAGTAATAGGCTTCTACACTTTGTAGCCAGTTAAAAGTACAAATAATACATAATTTTAACTTGTTTTATTTATTGAAAAATCAATATATTTGTGAAACTGACTTTTTTTTCAAAATAATTTGCTAATGAACTTTACATGGCTGATGGACCTATCTATGACCAATAGAATTAGCACTTTCTCCTCTACTTGATATTTATTACAGCTGTTTGACTTTGGTGCCAAAAGTAACAATCTTTCATAGTGTCTTTATGAGTGAACATAGTGCTCATGTTCCAAACCTTTAACAGAATATTTTGTGAATTTATAAACCATTTAGAAAGACAGTTACACTGTAATGGTTTTTGGACATTCTATTCTAGTGAATGATATATTTTAGTATTCTAAAATGCATGCTGAATGCTATATAATCTTTTTTTTTTGATTCTCAAATTTGTAAGACTCCATTTTGCTTATGAAAATGGATGTCTTTTACTCGACTGCATGTTAATCTCTTCATGCAGATTCTTATAATTATATATGTATTTCATTTATTATTATGTATTTTTAATAAAACTAAAATGGAAAAAATTAAAATCTTCTCAGAAAAAAAACCATCAATAAAAGAATGAGTCTAAAAGTTTTATAAGTTAAGTGTAAAGAAAACATGAATTCAGCATATGCTTATCATAATCCTTCTGTTTATATTAGTTCTATAGTAATTAGCTAATGAGCCTCCTCCATAACTTTCTGCTATAGATGAGTCACTGTTCACTGCATTGTACAAAGGTTTATTTCCATAGAATTGTAAAATTAAAATAAAACAGATTTGAAAAAGGTTAACAGTTGAAAGTAAGTAATTTGATGTTTTTCAATTCAGCATTCAATTTTGTGAAAAAACTGGTGATATTCATATTATTTTCAAATTTTTATAACTTTTCCACTGGATCTTGATCATTTTGCTACAGTTAATGTGAGAGCAGAGAAAATAAAGTATAAAGTTTTAGAGATAAAATTTTGATATTTATTTAGTAGATTCTATAGGATATGCAAATGTATGATGAAATATTTTTATTTGAAGCAGGAAAATCACTTTTTATTCAGACTGACTTAGTAATGACTTCATAATTTTGTTGGCAATGCTTTAGTAAAAATGTTTTGTTAAACATTCTGATATTTTGTTCAGTAAAAGTTGGCTAAATTTTTGTAAAGATAATGTTAGTAAATTTATAATTATACTAAAAATTAAGTATAGCCTCACAAACATCAGCCAATTTCACTGAGTTTATAAACAGAGAGCTAATGTGGATTTGCAAGGTATCATCACAGTTTGTTAATTTTTCTCACTGATGTGCATGTGTCATTGTTGAAAAGACTGATGAAGTTCACTGTTCAGTTTTTTCTCTTTAAGATTTACCAATAACAGATAGCCTGGTAGTGAGTGAGAATGACAATTTTTTTATAATTTTTAGTTCACAATGATGAATTCCTTGACCTTTAAGGAGGTTTTTTCTACAACAATTGATGTAAGTATACTTTTAAATATTAAAATTAAACATATGAATTTAATCTATTTTTCATCATGATATTAAATAATTTACATGAGAAGTGTAAGTGACACTAACCAAACAGCTTATTTATTTTAAAGATGATATTTTTTATCTTTGTATTATGTTCATTAAGATATTCTTAAGAGGTATTAGAGTATGTAGAAGTTATGTTGTCATTTTTTGATCCTGGTTGAAAAATCATGGTATAGTAAGCTAGAAATATTTACATCTGCTTTGAATATTATTTGCTAGAAAAAAAGGCATTGATTGTCTAGCAGAACAGTTATCTGTATGAAAGGTGTTTTTGACATTAATAATAAAATCATGATTTTTGATAAACAAATGCTGAAAGTTATTTTGCTAAGTAATTGTTTTTAAAAACAATGGACAAATAATGGTACAAAGTAATTTAATGCTATAATATTTACAAAAATTTGCTCAAAAGTCTAGGGGTAAAAGGAAATTTGAGCTATGATTTGTCATCAGACCTTTGAAAGAAATAGTTTGGTTGAAAATTGACCTGATATTTCTCTTCACAAACTTTGCAATAGATTTTGAAAATGTACATGATGACTATGTGAATAATTGAATAGCCATACAAACGTTATGACATACTACTACTGACAAGAGCACAGGAACTAGGAGTTCTGTACAGTTCTTAGTGATATTAAAAGAAGAGTTGATTTTTTTTTCCATTGCATATTTGTAAATAATTTGCTCAAAGCATCTAAGCATGAATTGTATTTTAAAAGCTTCTGAACTTTTTGCTAGGCTTGCAGTACCATTGCATGATGTGCATAATTAGTTTACTGTGGAAAAGTATGGTGTAAGTCACTTCAGGAAAACGTTTGTTTCTAGTATTGAGGTTCAAAAGCTGATTATGTTGAGTAGCATGATTATCTTATCAATTTGTTTGCTTTCAACATTTTGATGTAAGGCAGTTGCAAGCATTATATCAATGAGGTCTGTAGTTAATGTAGTTATACTTAATCTGATGCTTATTTCATTTTAGTAACATGTTTTAATGTAACAGCAACCAGAAGTATGATTTTAGTGACTATTTCATCACTACTTTAAAAATTCTCACATCAGTGACTTCTTACATAATTTTTTCATGATACATTAAAATTATTTAAAAATGAGTTAGCCAACAGAAAGGATTAATTTATATCAATTTACAGAGTATATTTAGTTGACTCACTACATTAAAGTATCACAAAATGATTGTGCAATAATAACAGATAAACAACTGACTTTTAGTTTAGCTAGGATTCTTGGAGAGACTAAAGGAAAGTGATAAAAGATTAGTTTTGTGATAAGTTACGAGAACAAAAGGTGTTTCTAAACAATGTTTTCTACGGTTATCTGTTGTTTCAAGTATTTGAAAATCGTATTACCATGTTACACTTTATTTGAATTATGGTGTTACATTTTTATACAAAAATAAATGTTTTTGTGGAACCAGATCAGGTTGAGAATTGTTAGACATAATAAGATCATTTTGCACTCAACTGTATCAGGTATTGTTTTACTTCAAAGGCTGCTATTTGTTAGTTTGTTTTTATTTATCCTTAATTTGCTGCTTGAATGGTCTTGAAAATCACAAAGGTTAAATGTAGAGACATTAAAGCAAAATCTGTGAATTCAAGTCTATATTCACTTAATTCATTTTTGTAATAAAAGTGTTAAATGATATCTTTGGGTTTTGTGTTTTTTTAAAAAGTGTTGATAAAAATGACAAAAGTTTTTATGTTAAACATTGCTTAGGGCCAGAATTTGTTGCAGTTTCATATTTCATTGGGGAGAGGCTGGAATTATTCAATATCTCTCATTTACACACTTGGATTGATCACTTTTAATAAATGTGTAAAGGATTAAATTGAATTTACAATTTCATTTTTAATTAATAGATACTAACTTTGTTTATATGTTGAGCATTGCAAGACATTCTTTCACTCGAGATGCAAAGGTAATTTTTTATTTTGCATAAAAAGTTTTTAAAAGTAATTTGTTATGTTGAAACATACTAGGGAGTTTAACAGGTAGTCAAGTAGTTTAAGTTGTATTTTGCATATCTCTACAAATAAAACTTTTGATATTTTAGTATGTTGTTGAACGAATCTACAAGAATTACGCCTTGCAGGTGAGATTCTTTTATTGTTACATAGTGTTATTGCAAACATTTGAATTTACAACTTCCTTTATAAGTAACAGTTTTTAACAAAATTTAAATGCACATTTCTTTTGTTAATGCCTGTCTGTTTCATACCATGTTGGAGTTATAAGATAAAAAACAGTTTACAAAGGACCTGTGATGAATTTAGCCACCATATAAAAGAATATTTACCTGTTCATAAACTGAAGCCAGAACTAAATAAAATTATTTAAGCTTGTAAACTCTAACTTACCTTATAACTTAAAGAAAATAGTCTTATTGCTATTCATTATGTGACAGCTGCTTAAATCTTATTCAATCATGTTTTCACAGCTGGCAAAGCATAGTATTCATTTTGCAAAATTTTAATGATAAATTTTCATTTATTAACTGAAAGCAATTTGTGAGTGTTAATTTACAAGAGAAAACTTTGTCACTTGGTTGATGAATACACATGGTTCTTTTATTTTCTGTTTAGATTGTGGCCAACTCTTTCCTTGCTAACGTTCAGACCTCTCCAATATTTGCTACTATTCTGGTTGAGTATTTACTTGAAAGAATGGATCAAATGGGCTGTGAGTATACCATAAATAAGTGCAGTTGGAAATGAGTTCTGTAGTATGATATAGTAATGATACATTCAGGTTGCTATAAACGTAATTATACCCTAACTGTACAAGCTTTTTTTTCTTCTATGCTTGTAAAAATAAAGTTTATAGATTTTAACTTTTATTGTTTATTTATGAGTCCAAGAACCTGGCCTGAATATTACTAATTGTATTGTTATTATTAGCCAACATGGAAAGGTCCAATCTCTACTTACGGCTCTTCAAGCTTGTCTTTGGCTCTGTCTCACTCTTTCCTGCTGCAAATGAACAAATGCTTAAGGTAAAATTTTTTTTTAAATATTCTGTCTTTATAATAGCTTAGTGATATGTAAAATGTTTGTTTTTTTGCAGTTACTACCTTCTCAAGATCAAAACACTTGCAAAGCATAATACTTTCATTTGAATAATGATTCTAAGTTTAGAATTTATTATAAAATTTAAACAAATATTCATATTACTTTTTAGCCCCATTTGCATGAAATTGTCAACAAGTCAATGGAATTAGCTCTCAGTGCTAAGGAGCCCTACAATTACTTCCTGTTACTGCGAGCATTATTTCGTTCAATAGGTGGTGGAAGTCATGATTTGCTTTATCAAGAATTTCTGCCACTTCTGCCAAACTTACTTCAAGGTGTGTATATTTATTTTTTGTTATTTGATTTCTTTTCACAGGGTTATGTTTATGTTTTCAGAAAGATCATTAATGTATCAATTTTAGGAGATTGAATATGATGAAACATTACAATTCATTTAAGCTGGCTCAGAAAAGTTTTCCAGAACTTAAAAAGAAGCTTTGTTTCATTACACTTTAACAGCACATTTTCTTTTGAAATTGATAAGTTTCAACAATAATTTTATCTATTATAATTTTCATCTAACTCATATTGTGCAAATTCCAGTCAGCACTAATTTACAATAAACAAATTATACTTCAAATGTCACATTTATACAGGACCAGATTTAGAGGGGATCCAATAGGATATTTACTCAGAGTCCAAAACACTAGATGTGCTATGAAAAGACATTCATTGCATGTTAGTTAAAATTGATACAAGTATTTTAATTGTGTTATTAACTCTGTTATTGGCTTAGTCATCCATGTTTGTGACTCTAAGCTGACCTTTAGAGTTTCCATACTCTAACTTCTAACGTGTGCATTCAGGAAACTTCTTAAGCAAATGAAATAAGAAAAGCAAGAAAACTAAGATGAAAAAGTGTTATTGTTTATACCGTGAAAAATCACCTTGGAATCAGACTAACTACTTACAATGTTTAGTGAATGCTTGCCAAATTTTATTAAGATACACTTAGTAAAACCAGAGTCTTGTTATGTATAGTTTTATGGTTATGCAGTGATCGCAATTTTGATTAAAATGACCAAGCCTGTATACATGGAGTTAATTAATTTGTTTTTGAGGTTACATAGTTTTAAAGCTTTTTATATGTTACAAATACCAATATGTTTAGGGCATCATAAGGAGTTTTTTTGTTGATATTAGTAAGACCAGCAGTAAATTTGAATAAAAAAAAAATCCAAATTGTAAACACTGTCTGTTGCTAGAATGCTTATAATAACACATATAGTATTTTCTGTTTCTTCATACAGACTATATTAGCAGAATGTACAAAGTATGCATGCTTTGTAAAGCTCTAATTGCTATTCATTCCTGTTTACATTTGTTTTTAACCTAGTTAGTAAAGCATACAGGATAATTTATTACCTCTTTAGTTTTCATAATCTTGCTTTTTTTTCTTAATTTTTTTATAATTGTTGATAATAGGAACTTAAGTCAGTGTATCACACTTTTCAATGTTTTATGTTGCATGTCTAAATTATAACACACATGCGATGGACTTATAAAATAGGATTATGAATACTTTTGTTCAATGCTTGGTTTTAGTAACTACTTGTTGGTGATTAAGTTACACTCTTTTGTGATGAATATATGTGTGTAGTAACGATTTTACATCATGTGACAAAAATAACCTTTTATGATGGCCTCACCTTTTTCTCTAAGTCCTAGGGTTATCAACTGTATTTAATTTCTGTTACACGTAGGTATTTGTTTAACATTTGTTCATTAATAAGTCTAAATGCTTATACTGGTAAAACATTGGATTTTAATACCCAGTGTGGACAAAGCACAGACAGTCTTTTGTCTAACTTTATGCTAAATGACTAAAAATCCTGAGGTTGTTTCCTTAAGAGTATGAGTATGTAATGCAAACTAACTGTTAGTGTGTGGCATAAACATCTAATGGATGACTGTGCTTGTTGTATGATTTATATTGATTAATGTTTATGGGTCAACCTTCCAGAGCAAGGCTAGTTTTCAGCTTGAGTAAGAATCGTATAAAGGCTAAAATATTTTAAATAATGAGAAAATGCAATGCAACATTTAGGCTGTATTAATGAATATAAATAATACTAAGATATCCTACAGATATTCAAAGATTTTTTTAACATTGGAAGCAGTAAGAAAAGTTTTCACCACTGAATCACCTTGAGGAATTTCAGAGGATACAGTGATTGGCTTTTTGAGTTAAACTCGTTTGCAAATAATAATTGAACATTAACTTTTATGCTGACCTTTAGTCTTTGATTCTGTCAGCCCTCTATTACAAACTTAAATAATCTACTGCTTTTATATTTGCTTTAACATGCGTATGCTTCTTAAACAGTTGTTTGTGTTGAAACTTCTCCTCTTTATGGGCAATTCCTTACGATTGTTAGTTTATGAATGATCTCTTTATAGCATGTCCACAATCTTAGTTTAAGAGTGATCTCATATTATTTATGTATGATTTACCTGTGATTCATTAAGTATTTATTAATTGTTTTTCTTTGGATATTCTTCACTTGAAACCTGGAATCTAGGACTCAATAGTTTACAAAGTGGTCTGCATAAACAACATATGAAAGATCTGTTTGTGGAGCTTTGCTTAACAGTTCCAGTCAGGCTAAGTTCACTTTTGCCTTATTTGCCTATGCTTATGGATCCCTTAGTTTCTGCTCTAAATGGCTCTCAGACTCTTGTCAGTCAGGTAAGATTTTATAAAGTTGAAGCTGTTTACTTAATCACTGAATAACCTTTGTATTGAAAAATTGTGTTTCTGAAAATAACTACTCTGCCTCTTTGGCCGTAAAACAGGATTGTACTTGAAGAGAAATAGTCACAATTTGAACTGGAGTTAACTTTAGATATAACTGTATCATCAAGTAAAATAGATATATTTTGCTTAATACTTTTTGTTTTAATGTTATTTCATTAGTTAGTTTTTTTATTTTATTTTAAGCACTTAAATGTTTAAAATGTTAAGTAGATTTCACAAGACTGATCAGCTTGAACACTTTTGAATAGGTGCTACAATTAAGCTTCTGAAACTTTTGAAATATAAATATACTATTTTTTTTTCCAGTGTGATTTCTTACCCCTCATAATAGAAATACTTTTTCAACTGGCATTGCCCTTTATCAGCACTAATTTTTAATGCAATTCATTAGCTTTCCATTTCCAATTTCAGCATATTCATATGCAAATGATCTTGAAGCAACTCTCCCCTAATAGGAGCACAATACAACCCCTACACTAATCAATGCCCTTTAACATTTGCACTTTTTAATCTACTTCTCAATTGGTAGCAGCATTGTACAGATGTGCTAGTGTTTTATTTGCAGATTTGTCTGTGCTTTCAGTTATACTAGTGACTTTTTTGTTTTGCTATTTATTTCTGTTTTTCCTATTTTCTTATATTGTGCTATGCTGCTTTTCTGTTTGTATTATAGATCCCACTCTGTGGCAAGTGGTGTCTGATTAGGTATACTTTTTTTTTTAATATGCACTATCCAATCTGTGACCACACAAGTTGTAAATTACATTGTAGTTCTTCCCACTGCAAATTTGATGCAAAATTCCAAATGCTACCAGGTGATGGTTGTGTGTCTCCATAGTTTTTTTTACCTATGACTAAATAATTCCATTGCAGGCAGAGATAGGATGTTCTGTAGGACTGCTTGTAGTTCCCTCTAGTAGTATCTTACTTTATAAATATGTTCATCTCTGACTGTACATTCATGGACTAAAGCAGACAGATGGTTGCTCCATGGCATTAAATCTCTTCCTACCTTGGACCTGATATACAATTTTTAATGTGGCCTGCTTTTGTGTGGATCAACTTTGATGTAATGGCTTTGCTTTTGGAAATGGTATTGATAGGTACTAGTGATGCAGTTCTTGATACTCTTTATTGCAGCCTCCTCTTTTTTTTTCCTAGTGAAATATGAGAAACCTTACTGCTTACCACTTCCCATTTGTTGGACCCATGGATGCTTGCTCTCCTGAATGATGAAGCATAACACTTAGTTAGAAGTAGGGTGGCAGAATTCTGAAGCTTATGCTGGCATATAGCCCTTTTTGATGTGGACTTGATGTACAATCCCTGATGCTGCCTAGTTTAAGTTGTTGCATGGTGCCTATGTATTTGATTGATTTTTTTCTGTGGCATGATTTCCTTCCTGTTGCAGAATTGATGATCAGTTCCAGATGCTGCCAGGTTTTCGTTGGAACACTCTGTCATGTCCTAAATATATACTATATGTCTATCATTGCAGTCCCACTTTAGGATAAGACGTACTTCCTCCCTACCATTCTCCAGATGTATATCCAAGTAGCTAAAGTGTTGGTTGGGGATGATTCAGCTCATTAAGTCTTCACCTGTGTGTTGCCAGTTTCCCTCCTTCTAGTGTGGATTGGATGATACTTTGCCACTGCCACCAAGTTTTTGGACTGGAGATGCACTCCAATTTTGTGATCCCTCTTCCTACTATCAGCTGGAT
Organism: Carcinoscorpius rotundicauda; assembly: GCA_011833715.1. NCBI lineage: Eukaryota > Metazoa > Arthropoda > Merostomata > Xiphosura > Limulidae > Carcinoscorpius > Carcinoscorpius rotundicauda. The sequence goes on from CM022395.1 coordinate 19,438,290, forward strand.
GTCAGTTTGCAGCAGATCTAGTGTTAGTTTTAGGTGGATGCAGCATATGTTTATCCACTTATATATAGCTGAAGATTTTCCTACTGTGGACTGGAAGTGCTGTACCTGTTACCATTTAGTTTTAAGTCATAGATATCACTCCACTGGCAATTTTCACCTTTGTACTGTTTGCTGGCATCAGTTCTTGACAGATCAGTTGTTGGTTGGATAATAAATGCGTATGCATGTGATAATGGGTTCTGGTATGGAAACTTGTCTTCCCTACTTTTTCATGTTTTGCAGTGAAGATGTAGGTGCTCATCTACCAACCATGGATCTGATGTTCCATTCCAGATACTATCTTATTTTGGATGAAGTCAAACTACCATTATGGTCTATTGTGCCTTAGCCAGTTGACAACCATGAGTCCAATTAATTGGTTATGCATATTCTAGGATTCCTTCTTGTTTACAATATTGTAATGAAACAGTGAAGGGGGTATACCTGGATTAAATGTGGTGCTGTATTCTGCTGAGGTGTGATGTTTTTTTCTTTTGATTCCATACCTCCTGGTCTCTTTCTGGGCACTTTATGCAGGAAGAATGTATTTTTTGTTGGCCTTTTACCAGATTAATGTGAGATTCTATCTATTTTATGAGAAAAGGCAAAATATTGTACTGAAAGCATATTTTTAAGCTGAAATTATATTTCTGATACATATTTACTTCTGTGTTTCCCATACAGCTTTCCTACTTTTGAAGCTTCTAAACTTTTATCTTGTGCGCATGTAGAATTGCAATAGGGGTCATGATTTTCCCATTTAATCTTCATTCCCAATTGTAGAGAACTTTATCGTGGTATAGGTCTTTTGACTAATCATGAGGGCAGGTGTGAAGAGGGCGATGGTTTATGATGGGAACGGTGTCATGCTTCTGTTGGTGGAGAGCTGTTGCATGAGGATATGCAGAAGTGGGAGTTGAAGGCTAGTACTATGAACTGAGAATTTGTGCTGGCAGAGGGCAGTGCTACACAAGAAAAACCAGTTTTGTTAGAGGAGGTGAATATCTTTTGGAAATACACTTTCAGTGTAAGAAAATTCTAAAATTTGATAATCCTTTGTGTTTCATCATAAAATGTTTAGCAGAAGTTACTTTAATAGACAATTTATTCAATGTAGAGAAAGGAGCTTGAAATCCCTTTTTTAATACAAAATTGCAAATTTTTAACAAACTAAAGAACCCAGCTAGAATAAGAAAGATGAGCTCTGTTATTTGAAAAACACAGGGGCTTCGTACATTAGAATTGTGTGTGGATAATCTTCAGCCAGACTTTCTGTATGATCATATTCAACCTGTTAGAGCTGAACTCATGCAAGCTTTGTGGCGCACTCTTCGTAACCCTGCAGATAATGTTGCCCAAGTGGCTTTTCGTGTTTTAGGAAAGTTTGGAGGGGGAAATCGGAAGATGATGGTAGAACCTCAGAAAGTAAGATATTTCGTTTTTGCTTAGTAAAACAATCTTGGTAAACTATGGAAATAAATATGTTATTTATTTTAAAAAAAAACTAAAACTAAAATCTTAAGTTTTTTTGAAAAGTTCATGCTTTTATTGCTGACTTATTAAACAGAGATAAGAGATAATGAATTATTTGCACACAGTTAATTGGAACAGTACATTTCCAATTTATAATTTAGTGTGTTTAGCCTGTTGCTGTATTTTGGTCTCTAAACAGCAATTTTTATTAATTGTGTACTTGTGTGTATCCTTAGTTTGTCATTTGCTTTAATGAAGATTCAGAAACTAGTTAGTGTTATAGTGATCGAGAAACAAAATCTACGAAGGAAAGTTATTTTTACTTATGTTCTTGAAATTAACAGTCCTTTTTCATTCAAGCTCTGTATCAAGGTTTGCTTAAAGTTAACTTTAGTGCTACAACTTTTCTACAAGTATTGATGTTTCTTATTTATTCTGAAATGTATAAATTAATGCTGTTTTAATCATGAAATGAATGAATTTTTCTTTCGTATGTTGTTAGCATGAAAGATTTGAGATTGCAGTATTTTTTATTACTTTTTCATAATTGTCTAATATATATTTATTCTATTTCTCCTTGTTTTTATTCAGCTGGAACACAATGATCGAGAGAGTGTTGGTCCATGTCTTACAGTTTATTTCCAGGAACACAAAGTACCTATTGCTCTTCCTGTTGAAAAAGTAAGATCAGTTTATGGACGTCAAATTTATCACCGAAAAATGATATTTTGCATTTAAAATAAAGTTGCTTAAAAATTTAATTTATAAACCTTATGTTAGAAATGATTATACTTTGTTTACATTTATTTCAAATTTCAACTTGTCATGACTGGTAAGCACATTGCAGATGTCAAGTGCACACATAGAGAACTCAACTGTAAAAATTATTTATTGTTGAATATTCAGAACATGATATTTGTCATACAGTAAAACAACTTTTGTTTATATGTATAACACTGGAAAAAACGTTTTAATTTTGTTATGTGCAACCCCCAACTTTGCAAAATATTTATCCTATATGCATGTAGATTTGCAATAGGATTCATGATTTTCCCATTTCATTTCCATTTCCCATGACAAAGAACTTTATTTTTCTCCATTCAAGTATTATTAATGTTGTAATTTAAATGTTTGCTAGATGGAAGAGTAAGTTAAGATTCATCCAGTAATGAAACTTTTGCTTATGTGTATGATACTGGGAGAATTTTTTATTACACAATGTGCAACTCTCAGCTTCTAAACTTTTATCTTGTGTGCATGTAGAATTGCAATAGGGGTCATGATTTTCCCATTTAATCTTCATTCCCAATTGTAGAGAACTTTATTTTTCTTTATTCAAATGCACAGAAAAAAATTGGGTAGTTGAATCTGAGTAGTGGAGCAAAACAAAGGTAAAGAGGTCACATGTACATCCAATGTTAATGGAGTTATAACGTGATGAATAGCATCTGAAACATTTGTGTATTATCAGTTTTTTTGAGTATCTATCAAGCACTCAAGCCAAAAACAATCGTTTATGACCACAAATTGCAACAAACGTAGAAAAATGTTCTCAAAGCAGTGTTATTTGTTTACAGACATGCAGGGTGCAAATATGACATTATGAATATATCGGATGTGAATCTGATGCATTGGTACCATGGGTAATTGGCTAGTGGTTATAATGTTTTACTAGATAAGCCTGATAAAATGTTGTAACTACAAATATTACACTTTGTAAACCCAACAATAAAAAGAGTTTTAAGTTTTACATAACTTCTCTTAATTATTAGTGAAGATTGAAAATAACTATAGTCAACATTTAAATACAGTTGAATAAAGCAGATATAATCTTTTTGTGTCAGTGTAGATTGAATAAAATTGATGTGAGCAGTAGTTTTATGGTTTCTTGAAATATTGACCTTATAAACATAAGGTTTATAAATTAAATTTTTAAGCAACTTTATTTTAAATGCAAAATATCATTTTTCTATGATAGCAGTAGCTTTTCTAGGAATGAACAAAGAAATTGGGAAATTTGTAACAATAATGGACAGAGTGAAGATCTAGAAGTTGTTTTTGGAGTTTATTTATATCTTCATTCAGCAAAAAATATTCATGTTAAGTTAAATTGTGTCTGTCTGAAAGTTGCAGAAAGTATTTTAAATAAGATATAAGATAAACTTAATTTATTCAACAAGTATGGTAGGCTTGGACAAAATAGTCTGACTCTCTCAGATTCTTACTTATTGTATAATATTCAAACAAAGAACATAAGTAAAATAACTTATTTATTAAAAATAAATAATATTTAATAAATATGCAAATGGTGGACAAAAAAGTGGCTTCCTTTGAAAACATTGTTAATTTGTTACATCTTTTATCAGATAACAGTAATATGTAAAACTGTGTTTTTAGAAAGAACTCAACAAAATCTGTTCAAATATTATCTCAAATCCTAATTTCAACTCTGACATTAATAAATACCCAAACTTCTCATGATTTCAGTTGCATATTATCATAAAAAGTGTTGTTCACCTGCTGTAGTTTCGTAGACTTTCTTATTCAATTGGTCTATAAAATGATCAAAGAAGTTTGTTTATTACAAACTCTTATCTACATCGATTGCACTAAAAACATATGAGAAAAGGACATTGTCAGTTAACATTTTAAAAAGCATTTTATCTAATTTTCAAAATAAGCAGAAATATTGTGATTTTTAAAGAGAAATGAAAAAATATAATTGACTTAAAACTATTAGTAAAAAGCCTTTATACAGTGTGTAATTTTGATTTTTGTAAAGTTCACTGTATTTATATTTTTTATACCATAGATAATAGAAACAGCTTTCAATGCCCTCAAGTCAAGTAGCACAGAACCATACTATAGGAAGCAATGTTGGGAAGTCATCAAAGGATTTTTAGTAGCCAACATTCAACAGGATGATGACAGACAGAAAATGCAACAGCTGTTCTCTCATCCTAGGTTGCTGTTTTTTATTTTCTTTAAACATATTTTTTTATTTATATGTTTTTTCAGTGGCATTATGTTATTGTTAATTGTACATCTAATGTAATAATGCAATTCTTGTAGTATTCTTATATTTTTAAAAGTTGAAATGTCTTTTTCTATGCTAAGTTTTGATTTGGAAAGTTTGATCCATATATTAAATATTATCATATTTCTATTGTTTGTTTTTTTCTATAAATTTTGACATCTTTTCTCTTGTTGTAGTTTTGGAAGTAGTGAAATTCTCACCATTCAGGGTCCTTTCTACAAATGTCCAGATACAGAAACCAGGAAAGTTCATGAAATAGCTCTTACTGCAATGTTTGGTAAGTGTAAAAAAATATGTGCACGTTCTAACATTGAGTACAAATTTCAAATTTATAAATAAATTGATGTAATATAATGTGAAAAGAATAAATGTGTTTATTCTAAAATAAAAAACAACAACTATTTGTTTGTAGTTTTTGTTGTTTTTTAACAATTGGTATACCACTTATGATTTAAGTTTGTTGCTGAAATTTGCTTTCAAAACTTGGAGAAATTTTTTTTATTAGAAATAATGTGAGCTTGTAAACATACCAGTTGCTGACTTGAAACATAACATTTACACACAATTATACTAGATATGCATTTTAGGCATTGTAAGATTTGAGTTAGCCATCCTTTATTTTATAATCAGAGTAGCATTAAATATTTATATTATGTAGGAAGTTTTATTACTTCTAATTTAAATTAGTAAGTGTATAACTTTCATTTTTTTGTTTTTGTTTTTGAATTTTATAGATAAGATTTTAAGAGCTGAAAACCTCTGTGATTCACGGCACTTCTTTTTTTAGGTGCCATATAAATTACAACATAAATAGTCAAATATCGTTTTTGTAACATGAGCAGCTGTTTGTATTCTGAATCAACCTGATTAATTTCTTGTTTCCAGTTGTGAATGAAAACACATTCTTTGAGAGTAAAGACAGTTTATCAAAAAGTTTTTTACCAGTTTGTGTTTTAACTTTACAAGCTCTATACTAACTTTATTTAAAGAAATTTTAATGAAGATTCTAATTCATAATACGTAAATTTTCAAGGACTTAATTTTTTGTACAAAATGTTTGATTAAATGGAGAAATTCTAATGCAGTAATAATTTTTCTGTCTTTTTGTTATGTTTTTTATGTTTTATGAACGCAACAGAAAGACACAGATAACAGCTTGTATAATTTATTACAATGATCTACTTATATGTGACAGACACAAAATAAATTATCCACTAGCAATAACAGATATCCAATTTCAACCTCCAAAACCACTTACAATACAAAAAGGTACTGGCCTGTGTTTAATAATATGATTCAGAATGAGTGTCCAAATCAGAAATCCAAAATTCCAATCTAGGCGGTGAATTAAGTCCCACGAAGAAATTTTCGAAGTTTGAATGGGTAATTTCAGAAACAATTCACAGCCCAATACGTGTTGACTTTCGGTATAATCCGTAATTCGACTGAATTGTAAAGATTGACGGAATAAAAAAATTCACCGCTTTAGTTGATCTAGCTCTATTCACAAATTCAATTTGAATAATCACATGGCAAACGTTTAAACTTTTTTAAACGAAACCAACCTCTTGACCCGAGTAAAAAGGGATGATTCCTTCCCTCGCATCGCCGTCTGTTTATATACTAATTGTGTAACTTCCCAGAATTCCAGAGTACAGACATCAGGCCAATACAAGTGATCAATCTACCTAGTTCTAGAAATTTCTACGTATTTACATAACACTTTATACAGACACCAGGCCAATACAAGTGATCAATCTACCTAGTTCTAGAAATTTCTATGTATTTACATAACACTTTATACAGACACCAGGCCAATACAAGTGATTGATCTACCTAGTTCTAGAAATTTCTACATAAATAATTCTAAATGTTATTTTAAATGAATAACATATTTTATTGGTTTAAACTTCGAAACAATAAAATAAATATGGAAATATAAATAATGGATATGGGAATTCAAACACGACATGACATGGTTGTCGTTTACATAACACTTTTTGATAGGCAAAATATTTTGTTACTATATTAATAGCCAAAAACTCTGTAAAATCATCAGTTTGTAATATCTAGAAACATTAAAAGTTTTTTAACTTTGTTGTGTATAGGTTAACATGCCTTTATGTTCATAAAACAAATGTAACCTACTTCATAGATTTTATCTGCATCTACAAACCAGGATGTCTCTGTAGTATTTCTTTATATATAAAGATCAAATTTTCTCAATGAGAACAACAAATGCAGTTTTTCAATTTTCTTATCCTTTAAGATCTTACCTTAACTTACACCAGTGATGGACAAAGTTTTCTTGTAATAATAATAATAAAAAAGACGCTGCTTCTGCATAAGCAGACACTACAACTTAATCCAGTCAGTTTAACATGCAAATTGTTCATGTTACACTGTCTATTTGTTATATTAAGAAACAAACTTTGAACCTGAGCATTAGCTATTGTACATTGAACTTCCTTAACTTGTTCATCCACTCTCTTTTGAATAAGGAAAAAGCTGTAAAAAGACAGAGAGATTTCAGTAAACTTTGGAAACTTTTTATTTCTTCTTGCTAATCCTTAAAAACAAAACCAAGTTTCATTTACAGCTTTAAAGCTGTCTTGATTATAAAGTATGGAATTTTGAATGAACATTCTCAATGAAAACTTCAAAAAAGTTAGTAAAATTAATCATAGAAATGCTTAGCTTTTAAGAATTACAACTTGAGTTGACTGTTATGCCCAATATACAGATTAAGTTATGACATGCCATGAAAGTTGCTGAAAAGTGTCTTTTTGAGTATATGTTGTTTATATAGTATTCTCTACATGGCTTGCTGATGTTCTTTAAGTTTGCAATGATTATAACTATGCCTATTTGTGATTATTTATTATAATTATTAAAATTTTATGGTTTGTGGAGACCTTTGTTCTATTAAGTTTCTTTTGTCCCTGGTGAGAAATTTTGAATCATTTTTATAGCTGATTACTTTAAAGTGTTTCAGAAACAATTAAAATATTTTGAATTGGTATTAATTATCAGAAGTAAGGTCAAATGCCAACTATTTTATGATAAAATGTAGTGATTAAATTAATTTTATGAAGTTTGACTTTAAAAAATTGGACTCGATGTAAAAGTGAAGCATATGTTTTTTAGTCTTTGGTTAAGTGTTGTAAAACCACTCCAGTGGTGCAGCAGTATGTTGATCTCCTCGATGATGCATGATTTGCCAAGAGCAGTACCAGTAACTACTTGGTCGGTTCAAGTATGGTGGGTTAAATTTTGTTTATCAGCAAGAACCTTTCCTCACCAGTGTATGGGTTCACCAAATATTATCAGTGGAATACATTGTCTTTCTTTTCACCCTTATTTTTATTATTTCTTGATCCCATTTTCTTTCCTTTTACTCAAGATTGCTTGTCTTTCTTGTCAGAAGCAGTTCAGTACTTCCTTGTATAATAGACTATCAAACCAACTCCAGCAGATTCAAGGAGATTTTATTCCAACCTGTTTGTTGTTCCTGATAAAAAAAATAAGAACTAACATCTTATCATTGATTTGTCTAATCGGTTATGTTCACACTTCTCACTTCACAATTAAGACATACCTTTCTCTTTAGTGGTTATTTTCCCCTGATCTTTGGATTAGCAAGGTGAGCATTTCCAATACCTATATAAACATTTCTGTATCAGAATATTCCCATTTATATTTTCTTTTTGTCTGTCAAGGAATTGTGTACCAGTTTTCCTTGTTTCCTTTTGGTCTGTCATTGATGCCGTACGTGTTTTTCTTGTGTTCTGGTCCCTTGCTCAGCATGTTCATGTTTATATGGATGATTGGATTCTTGTTTATTCCAGGTGAGAATCTGCCAGTCATACATGATAACTTCTCATTGAGGCTGCACTGTTGGGCTGGCAATTCAATTCCATTGTTCATATCTTCTCAATACCTTATTTATTTAGGTGTTTTCTTCAACATCCATTTCACTTAGGCCCAACCTTCTCTCTATCTCCATTCTATGGAAAACCCTTTCTGTTTTCTGACTTTTTGCTCACTCAACTGGGGTTGCCTTTCTTATTTCATTTGTAAGTGGTGCCTCTCCTTATTCCTTCATCTTCTAACCTGGCTTTTGTTGGTCCTTGGCAAGGAGTTCTGGTTACTATTGAGAAGTTACTTCACATTTAGCCTGTTCCACTTGCCTTTCTTTTTCGGCAGTATATCGGTCCAAGTGAAGCATTGTTTGCTCCTAGGCCTTGACTCAGTAATTCGAGCCTTCTCACCTAGCAGCTGCCTTTATTACCCTGTTTCTCACATGGTTTTTGAGAGCGGTTCCTCAGTGTCATTGATTTTGGGGTTTTGGGCAGAATTTTTCCATACCTTTAATTTTTCCTGCTTCCACAGGGTTATTGTTTCTCCTCTCCTTTTTAATGTTAAAAGTTGCTCATCCTACATGTTTTTGTTTATTTTGTCCTATTCTTTGCTGCAAAGTATGAGTATTCATCTAGTGTTGATTAATTAAAATAAAATCTGTTCTGGTACTAATCTGAGTGCAAAGTAATTTCATGTTATGATTCAAAATAGTCATGTTCTTCATCCCACATATCTCAAATATTATTTGTGAAAACTCTAAATCCTTCTAAATACATTTCAGACATTTGTTTTTAACAAAACTTTATATTTTTGTTATTTTCTATACTCTAACTATGTGGGGTCTATCACTTAACAAACCTTGCATTTAACATAAAAATTTGAAAGTAAATATGAATCATGCTTTTTTCTTAAAAGAATGACGAAGTATTATAACATGAAAATACACGTGTTTAGTCCAAGTAGCTTAAGTCTCATAACACTCTGAATGAGCATATTTATTATTTGTTATTATATATCGACCTTCCAGTTATGTTTACCTAACATTACATACCTTGCATTGGTGTGGTGCATATGCACTGAAGTCAAGAATCCAATAATATAAAACTGACATTTAGTCAGCCCCCAAGTGGCACAGTGGTATGTTTGTGGACTCTCATCTCTTAAAACTGGGTGCCCAGTGGTGGGCAGAGCACAAATAGTTGTTTGTGTAACTTTGTGCTTAATTCCATAGAAACAAACAAAACATTTAGTCTTTTCTGTCTTGGCTGTGTTTTAGTGAACTAGCAATTTGAAATGTACAGTCATATTTCAATTATTATACATTATATATGTACGTAGAATATTACTATTTAGAAATAAATTATTAAACTTGTTTTGCTTAAAATATACAATAAATCAAGGAGTGAGACAAACAATTATCTCTCTTCACTATGATCTTGGTATTCATTTTCTACTGGACATTGGTTGCTGAGTGTTTTGAAAGTTCTTTTATGGAGGATATCAAAAAAAGTTTTCTTTTAGGTTTTATGTGTACCATAGAGTTCCATTACAATTTATTAAGCTCAGTAACTAAACTTTATTTAGTTTAAAAAATATGAAACACTGAGCAGATTAAAAACAACACTTATTACCTCATTGAAATCTTTAACTTAAAGAACATTGTAGCATTTTCAGAGATTAAAATGGTGTAAAATTGCTTTGGGAACATTCTAATCTGTTGATTGGTTATGCACATATCACATATTGAAGTAACTGTGCATAAGGGACAGATTCAAAAATGGAAATAGTTGAACAGAATCACCATGTGTGATTCAGTACATAAGCCATATCTCAGCAAAATAAGTTATGTGGTTCTAATTTTGTATTCTAGCTTGATAATATTAATTTGAGTTCCTAATTTGTATAAAAGTATAGACTTGGTAATTTGACATCACAAATATCTCATTTTAAACAGGGCTGCATTCAACATACCATGTGACTCACTAAAATCTATATTTAGATGTGCTCTCATAATATTTACTTTTAAATTAAAAACTTGTCTCATATATAATATTGAAGTTTGAAGTATTATCTGCAATTTTATTTCAAATTCTTACAGAAATTCATAAAATAATTGTTCAATAAAACTGTAAATGCATGTCGAGAAACAAGATGACATGTTGTGAAAGAGTTAATACTTCAAATTTTTTACACATTTACAGTGTTGCTGCATCTTTGTGACCTGGCATTCAGAGTTCATAAAGAATTTATGAATGTTTTGAAAGTGTATTGGAATTGAAATAAACTGATCTACATTTATCGTAATAAACATTTAATTTTTTGTTATTTAGCTTTACTTTTATTACATCAATACAGTTCAAGGAAGTGAATTAACAGCTGTTTTTTTAAGTGTTGAAGAAAAACATAAACGTGTGGATTTACTGACTGCTTTCCAGATGAAGGATGAAAATATTTCTGCAGTAACCCTTAAAGATAAATGTACATGAAAATAAATATAAAATGTTTAATAATTTGAATTACTGTCATGTTTATTGCAGTTATTAGATTGTATTAATGTTAGTTTCTGTTTTCATTTGCTTAGTAAGATTTCTGTGACCATGATTACATATCATTGAATTTAATAATCTTAATTTTTATGGACCATTCAGCACATTAAAGTATCTTCAGAAATCATATGATAATTATCTGTTACTTTAAGATAAATATTTATAATACATTGGTAAAAAAGGTTAAGGTTATTATGTAATTACTTATTATTAATATAAAAACAGTTGATAAATTTATAAAGTTTTTCTTTTATATACAGAAAGTTATGTGATCTTAATAGATTTTTGATGAAATATATGTTAAATTAACTTTGGAAATATACAAATTACATAATATTTTTTAATATTTCTTAGTGGCTGCTGCCATTAAAGAATTGAGATCTGTTGTTCTACCATTCATGGTGTCATTAGTTCGACATTATACATTGGTTGCAATCAGTCAGCAGTGTAGTCCATTTGACGTTACTGGCCGTCAGAATAAGCTTCAGGGTATGGATCCTCTTGTGCTTATTGATGCTTTAGCAGCAATTATGGGTCATGAAGAGAAAGAACTCTGTAAACCAGGTCAGCTAGCCCTTGTAATAATTCTAGACACAGCAACTACCATTTTGACATCAAAAGAACGGGTAAGGTACTTATTTTTACGTGTATTGATAGGTATAATTATATTAGGCTAGACTATAGGCTGAGTGATAATTTCTATTATACATATCATAGTATACTTTGATTTTTTTGAGAGAATACCTTTATGATGGCTTTTTGCAAAAATGAAATAGCCTTATTTTGAAAATTAGATACATAGTAAATATAATTTTGCCTGTTTTGATGATAACCTTATATTGTTTTTCCTTCTGTACCTATAATTAGAGTTATGGTTTTGTAAAGGAGAAGATATGTAGATAATATAAATTTGTAAATATAAATATTTTCTTTCTACAGGCATGTCAGTTACCATTTTTAGACTACCTTGTAGAAAGAATGTGTTCATTATGCTATGACAGGGCATGGTATGCCAAGTTGGGAGGGTAAGTATCTTTGTGTTTAATATATGCAATCCCTTTTTTTACAATAGTATGAAGTTTTAGTATTTACCAAAGTACAATATATATTAAGTATGTTGATGATTGACCAGATTATCAGTATATATCTTGAGTTATCTTAAGGACTTAACCCTATAATAATGATTTACTTGCATTGTAAGTTGGTACATAACTCTTGGTAAAGTTCTTTACAAAAATGAAACTAGTGGATGTTTTAAATTTTACCTGAACAGTCCTAAAAGTATATAGTATAAAAAAATAAAATATTTAATTTTGATTCTTCTACTATATATGATAAAAAATTTGTTGTTTAATGTAGTTATTTGCATTCAAATTCTGAATGCTTCACATATAAGGTGGTTTTCATTGTGAGTACAAAAATACTATTTTTTTTTTTTATCTTAGAAATATCACATTTCATTTGCATAATATCTAACACCTACAGTCATGTGAAAAAGTTAGGACACCCTATGAAAGCCTGTGTATTTTTGTAACATTTTTGGACATATAGATATTTAATCTGAAGTTCAACAATACTGAGAGATTATAGGAATATAACTAAGCAATTAACACTGAAAAGACTTTTCAAGATCTTCTGTAAATATAATTCTTTTTTTTTGTTTTTTGTAAAAATTATATGTAAAGAAACAGCTTTTCATGTCCTAAGATAACCTTTCATTTATCATGGATTTATGTAACTTCTGTCCAAGATATGGATACTCCAGCTAGTAAATCTAAATTACCAATGTTTTTTTCTAGAACAACTTCAAATTGTAACCCTAAACTACAGTTATTTATCCTAAGTCTGCAAACTCTCCTTGTTAACCTGAAGATGACCTAAGAACATCAAAATGTTGTTCTCTACTTTATTTTAATTGAAGTTTTAATACTTATATCAACTGTCTCAAAAACACGTTTTTTACTTCAACTGGGTTTCTTGTCATTGGGGAAGTGTGGGAAGCAGCTGCCATAAATGGGGGACAGATGAATGTTCAGACAGACAATAGGTGTAACATGCCTAAAATTAAATTATGCATTTATTTTAACCAACAATAATTACTGAAGACAGTTAGTGATGTTTACATTTTTGGCTGCTATTTACTATAGTAAATAGGTAGTCAGGAAAGGTAAGATTAAAAAAAGGAACCTGTGTGTTTCAATCCGTGCTTTTGTAAGAGGAACTTTCAAACTATGTTTGGGGAAAAGTTTTTGCTTGGGTTTAGTGTTTTATCTTTATATATAGGATACCAGTAGTTCCACTTTAAACTACAGGGTGGTCGCAAGAAAAGCGGAAAATTTGTCAAACAGCATGTTGGTTTATTGTTTTCCTGTTTCCTTCCATGATGTGGGTATCAAATAGAACCTAAAACAAATCAAAATAGAAATGAGTAAGCACGCATTTTATGATATTAAAATCATGCATTTTATTCATGATGTAAAGAAATCAAAATAGAAATGAGTAAGCACGCATTTTATTCATGATGTAAAGAAATCAAAATAGAAATGAGTAAGCACGCATTTTATTCATGATGTAAAGAAATCAAAATAGAAATGAGTAACCACGCATTTTATTCATGATCTCATCTGACCCTCAAATTTTCCGCTTTTCTAGCGACCACCCTGAATTTTAATGAAATGAATATATATTTTTCAAGTCCTTTTGTTTTTAAACTGTTCTTTAGATGTTTATGTTGTACATTTAATTTTTATTTTACTGATGACTTAATGAGGATAAATGTGTTACATTCTGCAATTTTAAGTACTTCAGCTCACTATGTTATCAGTGTTAAAATGTTGATTGGATAAATATCAGATGAAAGAGCTTGAGGATTATTTTAAAGGCAACTGAAACAGGTTATTGTATCCTATTTCTGTTTAGTACACTTTTATGACAGACATATAAACCCGTAGCTTTTAAATTAAGGGGTTTAATTTATAATACATTCCTTGTTTTTTAGCTGCATTGCAATTAAGTTTCTGTTCGAAAAAATGGTGTTAAAGTGGGTATTTGCACATCAGTACCTCTTCCTGAAGGCATTACTCTTTGTAATGATGGACTTAACGGGAGAAGTATCAAGTGGAGCAGTAGATATGGCAAAGTAAGTAGTTAGTATTATGTCATATTTGTTGTCCATTTTAAAAAACAAAAAGAAGTATACAATTAACTCTTTCAATATGGGCTTAGTTGATTTGCAAACCATGTAACCTCCTTGTACTCGTTTAGACAGATTTGTTAGCCTTTAATATAGTGAATAACTTCACAAAATTTGGCATATTATCAGTAAAGATTATAAATCTTTCACATGAAAAAATTTTAATGAAGTATTTTTGATAAATTAAGAAAAGGTTTGTTTGTGAATATATTGAATATTCTTTTACTAGTCTGTGTGAAAAGTGATTTTTGATGTTCAGATTAAGAATACTTCATCTCACAAATCTTGAATTTTATTTGCTTAATCTAAAATCTACTAAATACATTTCTAATGTTTGTTTTAAGTAAAACTGTATTTTGTCTGTTAATTTCTCTAATTCTATAGAAGGTTTGTCAAAAATGCACTTAATAATTTCTATCTATTTAAATAATACACCAAACAATGCAGAGTAATAACCTACAAAAAACGGAAAATTATTGTATGAAACCAAGTTTCATCTTTTGGTTTGGTTTAAGAAAAGATGAAGTTCAGCTTCAGTATGTTTTTTTATCACTGGTATACATCGTGTTTTTATACCACATCAAATTTATTAGCAAGCAGCCCTTTTTTTAATTGTTGGTCATGAGGCTCTTTTTTTGTTCTTTTTCTATATTGAAATAACTTTAATTATTCTATATTCATTTATTTGTTTTTTTATATTTTAGTAATTTTTTTAACATTCTAAGCAGTTATTTAGACCAGTGATGTGCAATCTAATCACAGCTTAAGACTACTATATTACAAGCCTAGCTCAAAGAGTGTTTGCACTGTAATTGACTGATGAAAAATGGTATTACAGCCTAGCTACTTTGCTTGTATGAAGTAATGAATAGATACACAGCACTCATGGCTGCAACTGTTTAAGTTCTAGAATTACACAATATTACAATTAAATACAGTATTTTCGCTACAAAAAAGTCAATACAAAATATCTCAGTTTCACCAATCATTATGATGGTCAGAAGATCCTAGGAAATCATATCCACTGGGAAGTCTTCCTAAACAAAAAGTCATGCATAAACATTTCACTTTTAGAAAATGTTATGTGGTATTAAAGGACATTCAGTGACATGCATCCTTATATTTGAGCACCTTCAATTGTAAAATGTAAAGTTTTTTTCTGTCTTTTTTGCAGTAAGGACATTCTTGCTTTAAAGCAACTATTTTCTTGTCTTTCTTGTTTATGAACTTTTATCTGTTTCTCAATGGTAGCTTTAAGTGCCACCAACAAAGTGTTATGAAGAAGAATTTTGATCACATGTTGCAGTGTTGGCTCCATTTTGAAAACTTGAAAAAGATGATGAACAGATGATATAATTTATGAGATTTTGTTGTTTTTTTGTACTGTAGCTGCACATTTACTCAGTATCACTTCTTTCCACTAGCCTTTTTTGTACTTGATGATAGCAGTGATTGGAGAAAAGAAATGGCACCTGGCTTTAATCTCACTTTACTTTTGCAACCAAGTTATTCAATTTTTAAGTCTTCCCTCAAAATCACCACTAGAAAGGTGGTTTGAACACATTTGTCCACTCTTATTAAACAAATTATATTTGTCTGTTCTTTGATAACAGCTGTTCATCTTTCAAGGGAAATATATGAAAATTTGCATTACTGTTCTTATCACAATTAAAATGAGCCATTTCAGATCTGTTACCTACTGTTAATGGTATCTTTTTGCTAACAAAGACAAATGAAAACTGGACTGGAAGCAATAACATATTTTTTGTTTTCATCTCAAGTGTTTTAACGTGATGAGACATCAAATAGCCATGCAGTTACAAAACATGCTTAAGCTGCCTAAAAGGAGCTAAGAGCAAAATTTGTAATATAACAGTCTTGATTAAAACCTTACTTGTGGAATATATTAATTTAGTGTTTCCGTTTAAGTTCAAGTTACAGACATTCTACAATACAATAACTATTCTTAAAATGACATTTTATTACAAAATTTTAAAATAATCATTTACATGTTGTATCAGATCATTATTATCCTATCCTCTGGAGGATGTTGAGAATTTTGTATTTGGTTGTGGCAAGGCAAGAGCATGCAATATCTTTGTCAGCTCTCGTTAAAGTATTATAATTGTTGTGATACTGGACATTGAAATTCTGGAGAAAGAGAGAGAAGAGTGAACAACAAATTGATTTGATTTAACACTTACAATAATTTGAGCAAAAAGCTACATTGTAATAAACCAGTCAGTGTAGAAATAGACATCCTCAGTTTTGTAGTAGTGGGCTTGTTATGGCCCAGTGGTTCATGTGCTTGACTCACAATATGAGAGTCATGGGTATGAATCCATTTCACTGAATATGTTTGCTCTTTTATCTGTGAGCACAATATAATGTGATAATGAATCACACTGTCTTTTGGTAAAAGAGTAGTACAGGGGTTGGTGGGGGATGGTATTGACTAGCTTTCTTTCTTCCCTCTAATATATAACTGCCAAATTAGAGATGGATGGTGAGTGCAGAAAGCCCTTTGTAGCTTTGTGTGCAATGCAAAAAATATTAAAATTTTTCGTAGGTTTGTGCAAAATTTATTCAATTACAGATTCTGTTTCTTTTATTTCTTATTCATTACCCAAAAGACTAGTTGTAAAGTGTGAACTGATGGATTTTGTTGAAAGTGAGGCACAGCCATTGCAGTTATAGTTTTTGTAATAGATTTATTTAACCTTACACTTTTCAGTTACCCAAGCATGAATAGGGTCAGTCAAATGGGCCAGTTTTATATCAGGGAAGGAATGTTCATTATAATTCCAAATTAACTATGTCTATCTGTATGAAATATGACAAGCTTTTGCTCTTAAAAGTCAAATGTGTTGCAAGCATATTTCTACCCAAGGTAAGTCTGTGTGTGAATTGCCAAAGTTTGACTCCAACTTACATCAAGAAGATGTTGTTCATGTGAAGAATAAAATACTTATATATATTGTATAGTTTCAAAATTGTATTTGTATAATCTCTAGAACTAGAAAAGTTCATATTTGCATTTTTTTCAATATCTCTTTGTATTGTATCTGGTACGGTTTTTACACCTCCTCCTCCATGCAGTGTCACTAATTCAGCAGTGCAGGGTAAAACTGATAGCTGGTCATAGCAAGTGCACTTTGACTCCCACCCATGCAGATATGGTTACCAAACATCTTTTTGCACACATGCTTGGCTTTTGTGCTTTTGCTAGATATTTACTTATGTATTAAGAAAGTGGGATCAACAAAGAATAAATGGTAGTTTGTAAGATATTGAGTTCATTTTCCAACTTTTGATATTACTATTTTAATTATCTTATTATGATGCTTATTTGAAAACAATGAAAACATTTTAAATATGAAATTATTGAACCACTTTGTTTTATTTTAAATCTCATAAAGACAATGAAGGAAAATTGACTGCTGTCAGAATCAATGATTTACTCAGTTATAAACACTTGTTGCCTCATTTTATCTGCTTCAAGATCCAATCTTGAGAAGATGCTAATTCTGTGTGGAAGCCCAATTATTTCTGATGAAGTGAATGACAACTTAGTTGAAGCTCAGAAAAAATCTCTACATGATGTTACCCAGGAGTTGGTGCGACAAGTGACCTCACCCAACACTTGTGTTCGAGAACAAGTAAGGATGAGCAGACTTTCTTATTACTGTGTAATTATTTATTTTAATTTGTTATTAATACCGTAATTTTCAGTTCACATTTTTGTTTATAGAAAACCTTATGATCATCTGATAATTATTCATTTTTTATAATAATCAGTGTGTAAAACTTTTTTTGTAAAATTATTAAGAACTGGATTTTTACTATATTGAAATATATAGCATTGCTAAACAGTTAAAAATAGGAACATAGCTCTTGTATGTAAGTATTTATTAGAAATACAGTTAAGGACACCTTTAAAAGTACACAGTAATTTGAATTTGTTGAAAGCATCAGGTCTTTGTAAAATTCTACATACTTCCCTTAGAGTTGTTTGTAACAAATATCAAATTGATTAAATAAACTACTGACAAATATAAGCTTAATGTAACAGAATTATTAGAAATATTTAAGAATTTGAATTTAAGATTAAATAGAGATGTGGGTCCAGGAATTTTAAATATTCATTTATGGAAGTGTTTCTTTAAAGAGAGGTGAAAAGTGGCAGCTCTGTGTATGCTGATTTGATTGGTCAGTGTTTTTGCATTATGTAAAGCATTAAGATTTAAATATAAATGCTCTTCTTCTCTCTTGATGATGGTGGGTCTAAGACTGACTGAAACAGGAAAATTTTGTATTATTCCATACTTTTAAAAATTGTTTTAACTGAGTTTTTAATAACTTCCTAAACTAATATTTCTTGTCAAAAAGCTGCAAAACAGGTTTCTCTTACAGTTCTTACAATTTGAATTGCAAACACATTCTGAATACCTGTAATTTCAGGCTAAAAATGACATTTTTCAACACATCTTAACAATTTCTAAAAAGTTGATACATATAGGTAAAAATGATTAGTATTTATCTTGATTTTATTCTATTTTTAAATGAATTGCTTTTGAACTGTGAATCTAAGAATTCATAGTTTATGTCCCATTGCCACATCAATGCATTCTGTACTTTAAGGTAGTAAGTACTTTTGACTAGCTGCCTTTTCTCCAGTCTATCAGCTCAAAATTAGCAATGACTATGCACAGAAAGTATTTATGTAGTCTTTGCATGAAGATGCTAGACAGACAAGAACTGGAATTTCCCGTGCTTGTTTAAACTTAGGTAACTGAACTGTTTCTGGCTTTGTATATGTAAAAATGGCTGGTTTGGTTTGAGAAAAGTTTTATGTAGAGGAGCGAATAAAGTTTCAAAATGAAGGTCGAAACATTGTTTGCTCATCTACATAAAACTTTTCTCAACCCAAACCAACCGTTTTATATTTTTCTCTACAAGTGGGTTTTCTCGTCATCACTGATTATTGTTTCTAGTTTTGTTTTGTATGATATTTTATTTCATGTATAACGTTTCTTAGGCAATGCGTTCACTGGAAGTCTTAGCTCAAGTATCCAGTAAGAATGTTACGGAAATTATGGAACCCCACAAAGAGGTGTTAGCTGATATAATTCCTCCCAAAAAGCATCTGCTACGTCATCAACCGGCTAATGCTCAGATTGGTCTTATGGATGGAAATACATTTTGTACTACTCTCCAGCCAAGGCTATTTACTATAGGCAAGTTTTGAATACTCAAATTTATATCTGTATAAAACTTATTTTTTTAAACTAATGTGTTTGATTTTAATGAAATTGTAGTTACCATGCATTTTAGCCATATGAAAGAGCTTTGTATTTCCTTAAGAATAGTTATCTTAATATTTTAATCTTTGACCATTTCTAGCCTATAAGTTGTGCTTTTTCCAATGCTCATGGAAAGTTGTTTAGAACATCTTGTCAAATGCAAGCTAAATGTTTATTATAGAACCCAAATGCATGTTGTTTGAAATATTTTATAGATTATAACAAAAGTAACGTAAAATAACTTGTAAGTTAAAGTAGATGATTCAGTGTAACAATCAAGCTTAAAAACAAAAACTTAATTTTGTAAATCAACATTCTATAAAATCAACTCTTCAGTGCACTTGATAAAAATTATACAAGTGCTCATGTGAGGGTGTGCATTGTATAAAGCTTTTGCTTTTAAAATTTGAGAATTTATTTACAATAATAATTTCTTACAATGTTTTTTTTATGTTTTATGTATTTCTTTTCAAAAGTGTTTTGCCTCTTTGTATTCAAAACCTTCTCTGTGCAGACTTTGTGAGTTTGGCTTACCTTGCAAGTACCATGTAGCCAAGTAAATACAGTATTAGAAGTGCTTCTTCATGGAATTTGGTGAGCTTTTAGTATCCTGAACCATAATGGTTGTTCACGATAGGGATTATACAAAAAATTTGCTCAAAACATTTGGGAAAAAACACCTTAAAAAGAAGACTTAATGTTGAAACAACATGCAAAGCTTTTTAACAGTTAAGACCACCAAAACATTGTGAATGAGCAAAATAAGTAATTTTTGTAATTGTAGACAAAATCAAAATTTGCCAATTTCTTCATATTATAGAAAAATTGCTTGGTATTTTGCACCAAAACCTGTAAATATATATTATAATGAAAGTTTCTGCATGACCATAACCTAATAATTTTGGAAGACTACCATTGTTTTATATTTCTCAGCATTACAATGAACCAGTAATAGAATTCTTGCAAAGATATGTCTTTGTTGTGTGTTTTCAGTATTGATATCTTCATGTATTTTTATTGCACTTTCAATGTTTATTATGTTGAAATAAATAAAGCACAATTTCCTATCCTTTGACAAATGTGTTTTTATTTCAACCTGTTCAATGGACAGGTACTTAGATGTGTTGTTCTCAGCAGTAGCTCTTGTATTTGATGCACGTTAAAAGCATGTTTACGCAAAACCTCAGGCATAAAACGACTTGGTGCTTAAGCTACAAATTGCAATTATAACTATTATAAAATTATTGTAAGTATTACCTAGTGTAGTGTGGGATCATGCAGGAATTTTGTATTTAAAAGTCTGCCTGACTTGAGTGCAAGATGTTTCTCATGTTAAGATTAAAAATACTTTGTTCTTACTTTACATTTTTTAATTTCATTTGTATAATCTCTAGAATTTATTAAATTGACATGAAAAGTATTTGTTTTCTCAGTAAATTTTTTTTATCTTGTCTGTCAGTTTCTTGATCCTAACTGTGTACAAGTTTGGTCTGTCTGATTAGCCTTGCAACCACAAAAAAAGTAAAAATCAATCCAAATTATCCCTTTTTCTTCTTAAAATGACTGCATATTTTTACAGACAATTATACACTATTTATTCGTGAACTCAGAGCCAATTAATACATTTGAAACTACTAATTATCTTGGTTTATGTTTTATTGACAGTTAATAGCAGTACCGAAGTGAAAGTTTTTGTAAATAACAGCATCAAGCTACCAGCATACTCAGTCATAGTGCAGCATAATATATTCATAAGACATGCTCATGCTTTGATATAATTTCTTTTGTTTACTTTTTTATATAACCTAAAAAATGTCTAATTTTTATATTTTATCACTTATTTAGCAATAAATGAAAAAGTACACATAAAAACCAAGAATTTTGCTGATTATCTGGGTCTTGATTTTTTTTTTTCTCTCATAGTCTTGAGGAAAGTTAACCCTATTTTTTGTAGGGATGCTTTTAGTACTGTATCTTCAGTGATTTTTATTTATTTTAGATATGGAACGTAGAACAAAAAATAATAACATACAATGAAAAATAATGTCATAAAACTATTATAATTTAACTAGCTATCTAACTAAGCTATATATGTATTAAAATATTTCCCTTATCTGTTTGAGGTGATCTTGGTAATAGGACACTCATATTGAAACAGGATAATTCAGAATTGACGGTGAGAATGAGCTAACCTCATAAAGAAAGAATAAATTATATTCCCTTTTTATTGGTTATAAACCAATGGCAAATTTTCAGAAATAATTATTTCCATTTTTTAAGACAGCATGTTTTAGAGGGGACACAACATGATCCTCAGTTTATACCACATAACTCATTAGAGCAAGAAGAATAGATGAAATTTTTTAGCTTAGGGATATCAAACATGTAAATTTGTTAGTCAATGGAAATTTACGAAGTAATATAAGGGTTAATATAAATTCTAAAATTAGCAATTTGCAGCAATGAAGTGTCACATGACACAAAAAAGAAAGATTGAGAATTTAATTAAATATATCTTTATAAATTAAGAAATTAAATCTTATGTGATATTAAAATATGAATTATAAACATATGTTCATATTAAATAATTTAATTATGTATTGAATGTAACTATAATATTCTGTGATGTGAATTATGATGTACTTTTATCTAGAAGGTTATTGGCTTAGGAATGAAAATACTTAAAATTTAACCCCAGACTGATCTTTTCTATCTTTACAGGTAGAAGCTTAAAATCTTTCTTGAATAATATATGAGTTTAAATTAAGGTGAAGAATCAAAGAGCCATACTCAATATTTATTATAATAACCTGATCAAAAATTTGATTCAAACCTTATTTTAAATGTTTGTGATAATTCAAGAATAAACCTGCAATACAGACTTGTTCTACACAGAAACTAAAATTTAGTGAATTTAATATGTAGGACAGATAGTGTTTTGTTATAGATGAAATAAAAGAGGTAAGACATGATGTTGAAGTCAAAATAAATTTAAAATGGTTTGTTTAACCTGATCTTCTAGTTTTAAGACTGTTGCAAATATAAATTTGATGAAAGAGAATATGTAATTGAACTGTGTTTCAGTAACAGTAAAGCATGGAAATGACCTTTTTTTTTCTGTAAGCCCAACACAAACAAAAGATGACAGTACATCAGATATACGTGATCCTCACAGTTGTTGTGATTGAATATGATGTGAAAAAGCTAAAACTGTATTCATAATACATATTTTTTTCTGAAGTTAACATTTCAGAAAATGAGTATCTTAATAGGAAATATCTTTGTGTGGCAGTCTCAAAATATCCTCTGTACACAAGGAGAAATAGAGTGAAATACAACTATTCCATAAAACCATATACAGGTTTAACAAAAAGTAACTTCTTGGAATCAATTTAATGCCTGACCTCAAAACATATGCTAGAAATGAGAACTAACAAAATTTAATTAAAAAAAAATTAAGCTATGAAATTTATATACTATATAATTATACAGGTTTGACTTAAAAGTATAATGCTTTTTTGATTGTCTTTTCTGAAATCATAAAGAGCTGTTTTTAAGAATGGCTTTTTTTTAAAATAGAACTTTGCATATAGGTTTATTACTATATTTTAATAAAAATAAGAACACAAGGCTTGGTTTATATCTTGTTAATATAGTCCACTTCATGTGTAAATGATCGTTATATTAATATGCACAATATTTGCAGCAAGCAATTTACTATACAAAATAAGGAATTTTTAACTATAAACTTTTTTGAATAATTGTTTTTTCTGCTATATATCTTAATGTATTTCGGGAATCAGCTGTTTATTGTTTCCTCTTTTTTGAATATGCTGTTTAGTAAATGATTAGAAATGCAAAAATATAACGTCTGCTAATTAAATTCAGATTGAAACAGAGTTCCATCATTTTACCTAATCACAAGTTTTTGTTAAATTTATATTTTATTTAGTGTTAAATGAAGTAATATGTTGTTTTTTTCTTGTAGATCTCAGTATTCCAGAGCACAAGATCTTTTTTACAGAACTACTAAATCTTTGTGAAGCAGATGACACTCTGCTTTTAAAATTGCCCTGCTACAAGTCTATTACTAATTTGGTGCCACTTCGTAAATCAGCACTGAAAGCATTGGCTGCATGTCATTATATTACTCAATGTCGAGAAAAAATATTTGATGTTTTGTACAAAGCCCTTAATTCCACAAACTATGAACTTCGGGAGGCTGCTTTTCAGTGTACCAAAAAATTTATTGGAGGATTTAGTATTGATATGGAAAAGGTGGGTTAACTAAGTTTCATTCTAATGTCACTCCAGTGTGTATGTTATCTATTAACACTTTACTTACGAGCTTGATTGATATGACTGACTTCTTATCCACAAAGTAATCATAAAAAGCTTCCATACTGTAATTTAACATGGTACATGTATTTTCATGACATGTGGCACACTGAGTAAACAAGTATTTTTATACACAAGAAATTGTATTTTTTAAATATGTACTTTTACTAAAGATTTGCCCATGAATATATGGAATTGAGTGTTGACTGCTTTGAGTACAAAGTGATTTTCATGTTAATATTAAAAATACTTTCTGTGTTTGAAAACATTCAGATTTTATTTGCATAGCCTCTGAGACCTCCTAAATAAATATCAAACTTTTTTAGTGAAACTACATTCTACATATTATTTTATCTACCCTAATTCTTTAAGGACTTGGTTGATTTGCCATTCTTGTAATCACTTAAGAAAAAAACAGTGAAATAATTCTGAAAAAAAATTTTTTTCTTTCTAAAATTACTGTGGATTGTAAAACAAACATCTGTCTTAAGTAGCTTAAGGCTTGTAACAAAATACATCTTAATCTTATTTTATATGTCTTTTGAACTTTAACTTATAATGTCACCACACAAATTGTAAATTATTTGGCAAACAATCACATAACTGGGCAAAAGTGTTGATACAAGAGAATATTTTGTCATTCTTTCCATTTTAGGGGGCTAATCTTCCATGCATTAAGGAATGTAAATTTCAACACTGATGCTTCACTGATCTCTGTTGACAGTTAAATGAAGCAGGGTGAGAATAATTATCATTCTTTAGAATTCCCGTGTACTTGTACCAAAGGAATGTCATAAGGGTTTTGCTTGAACGAACATGATCAAATTTAGGGTCTGAAATAACTGTCATGGTATCCCATGCAGCATTTTAACTATATAGAAAAAACTAGGAAGAAGCTAACATATGTTACTGGTATATACTAGAATAAATCAATTTAATAGTACTACACACATAAACCTTCATAGAAACAATGTTTTACACTATATATTAAGTTTTGTTGTCATGCCACAGCCCAAAAAAGGCCAGAACTGTCAGCAGAGGAGAGAGTTTACATAAGCTTTACATGATGCTGGCTGACTCTCCAACAAATTGTTGCAGATTTGAAATGCTCCCTGAACACTGTCAAGAGACAAATTTGAAAATAGGAAAAGAAGAGGCAGAACACCTAAATTCAGTGATACAGATGTGAAGTGTCTTCTTTTATGCAGTCTTTGGAACAGAAGGAAGACTGCCACTGATCTCAAGCATGAGATATATGACTGTGTATCAAATGACAGAAAAGTGTCTGTATTTTACGGTATCAGTAAGACTTAATATGAATGGAATATTTGGACATGTAGCTATTAAAAAAATCTTCACTTCAATCTCCAGATATTATCAGAGAGACTGCAATTTGCAAAAAAGTACAAAATCTAGACTGTTGATGATTGAAAAAAGGTATTATAGATGGATGAGTCCAGTTTTGAAATATTTGGTTCAAAGCATAGATGTAAGTCCAGTGGAGGAAAGGTAAAAGATATCAGGTCATTCCTTAAATAATGATCTTCTTTTTGGGATAGGATAAGTTTAAATGCATATTTCTTGGCTAAATGAAATTATTCTCAAAGTCCTATTATTTATATGGGATGACTTGATGGCATTAAGTGTCTGCAAGTTTGTTTCTCTACTTTTTTGTTTAATTATTTTAGAAGCCCCAGTTATAATGGAGGTGACAGAGTAGCACATAAGACAAATAATGTTTTATTAGTTTATAAAAGGAAAAAGTGCTGTGAAACTACACAAAGCATTCAAGAGGTGTACAGCAGTGTAATTATGAATGTGAGGAAGTGTCAAAGTTGATTCAATAAGTTTAGACTTGCAGATGCAGTTTGACAGATGCAACTTGCACTAGGCATCCTGTTGAGTTTGATAATGACCTGCTTGAGGAGGATTGTGCTGTAACTGTTGAAGAGTTAGCTCAGAAACTCGGTTCATCTCCTTCCACTGTCCAATGACATTTGCAACAACTTGGTAGAGTTTCAAAGTTGGGGAAATGGGTACCACATGAGTTGTCAGCTGATAATTTGAGAGAATGAGTAGATATTTACACACCTCTTCACTCTCGTGAACTTCAGACTTCATTTTTGAACTCTCTAGTGACTGGAGATGAGAAATGGGTACTCTTTCAAAATGTTAGTTGCTGCCAACAGTGGATTAGTGAAGGAGAACCAGCTATACCACAGCCAAACGTGAACCTGCACTGTAGGAAAGTTTTACTTAGTTTTTGGTGTGTAAAGGGTGGTGAAATACACTTTGAATTGTTACAATCAAACCAGACAATTACTGTTGAAAGATACTGTTAGCAACTAGATTGGCTGAACTAAAACAAAGAGACCTGTTTTGGTGAATTAGAAAGGAGTTGTTTTCCACCATGACACATCCTCACACTGCTAAGAGAAATTTCCTCATCCCCCTTATTCTCTTGATCTTACTTATTAAGATTACCTTCTTTTTATAAGCTTACAACATCATTTGAATGAAAAACAGTTTACTTCTGTGGATAAGTTAAAAGAGTAGCCTTTGTACCTTTTTTCTTATAAAACCACCTGATTTTTATAAGCATGGTACTTAAAATTTTTTGAGACATTGGCAGATTGTTATTAAAAGTAATGGAAAATACATAATTGATTAAAATTGTTACTTGACTTCTTTTTTTTACCTTATGAATCTTAGTGTTATAAACAACATTACTTATGGGATGACCTGATACTTACCTCAAGGCATAGCCCTTACCATGAAACATGGGGAAGGGCAGTGTGATACTTTGGAGGTGTTTTTCTTGCTGAGGTGACAGGAAGTATTTGCAAAGTAGATGGAATAATGGACCAGTACAAGTACCACCAAATACTGATTTATCATAATATACACAATGGTTTGAGCATTATTAGTAAAGCATTCTACAACCAAGGAGATAATGACCCTGAACACTCATCCAACTTATGCAGAAATTACTTAGAAAGAAGCTATTGGAATGTATTCTTTAGATAGGGTATTAAAACTTTAATTAAAATAAAGTATAGAACAATGTTTTGACTTTTTCAGGTGAGAATTTGCAACTGTTTTTCTTTACCTGAAGATGACTTAGGAATGTTGAAACATTGTTCTGTACTTTATTTTAATTAAAGTTTTAATACCTATACCAACTATCGAGAGAATACATTTTTATTTCAAGTGGGTTTCTCGTTATCAAGAAGTTGCTGGAATCATTCAAATGATGCAATTTCCCTCACAGATCCCTGATCTCAACCAAATTGAGCAGATTTGAAGTTGATAGATCTAAATTTAGAAAACAAAAGTTACTTCCAAAGAAACTTTATTGGATTGTATTAGAGACATTTGGAATAACATTCCAAAGGATACATTGATTAAATATGTTCAAACTATGCCTAAAAACTGTCTGTAGTTATTAAAGCAAATGGGAGAAACATAAAATATTAACTGTTTGTTGAACTCAGCCATTTACACTGAGTGTAAATCATAATAAGTATGAAGTTTAGTAAAATTTTGATGTTTTACCTGTGAGTTATCTTTCACTGTTTTTTGAAAATAGGCTGAAATCAAATTTTTTACTTTGTCATAATGCACAGTACTGTAGCTGATGTTACCATATTGAATGATTTAATATGAGCTGCTTATGAGTCTGAAAAATTATTATTATATTTTCATTATTTTGCATAGTCTTGTCTTCTCTAATCTAATAAATGTCATAGTTACTTTCATGACAATATGTAAAGAATACACAGTTATAACAAGAAATATAGTTCTTACCTTTTCCCTCCTTTTCTTTTTATGGTAGTTGGCAATAAAATTTAAGTCTTCTTTTGTACATTCGTGCTACTAGTACTCTAAATAATTTTTATTTACTTAAGTAATGCAACTAAGAATACAGAAAAATAACATACATAAAGCAAACAATGTCCTGTAACTATCATAATGTAATTGGTTTACTAGTTATGGAATGAAAGCCTTAAAATAATTGTTTAAGATTCTCGATCTAAATACCTTGAGAAAAACTCAAACTAAAGATGAAACAGACAATACTCTCTATTGGAAACAATGTAATATATTATTTCATTTGATTAATTAAGAGTTCGTCTTTCTTTTGGGTATAAATAGTATGGTGTAAAATGTCAGAGAGAACTATTAGTAGTTTGTGAAAGAGAAGATTTAAATTAGGGCAAGTCGGACATGGCAAGTGAGTCTAATTTTCTAGTTTATGATCTCATGAACAAATAAGTCTGGAATCTCTAAAAATCAGACTTTTCATTAGT
This sequence comes from Carcinoscorpius rotundicauda, assembly GCA_011833715.1. NCBI lineage: Eukaryota > Metazoa > Arthropoda > Merostomata > Xiphosura > Limulidae > Carcinoscorpius > Carcinoscorpius rotundicauda. The sequence continues at coordinate 19,466,390 of CM022395.1, forward strand.
AGTATATTTACTATAATGAGTAAGCTATATCTTTTTCTTTTTTTTAATTCCATGGTATAATTCTTACACTAGAGGAGCTTGAGAATTCTTTTAAATATTTCCTTATAAACATGAACAACTGAAAACTTTCATATGAAAATTTATTTATTTACTATATTTTAATGCTGAATTCATTCATATATATTGATAATAAAGTATTTTAATTAAATTTTGATTGTAACTCTGTGAAAAGTTGTGACTTGTGCATACTAAAAATAACATTAAAAGATTCTTGTATCTGTAGAAGTGCTGTATGAAGCTGTCAACATGCTGACTTTGCTACTTCTGCTGAATGATGATGGCAACATATGATTTCTATTTTAAAAATTGTAGTCAAGAATGTTAACTTTATTTTAGTGTGATTCAAGTACACCCAAGTACAAACTATATTCAAATTTTATTTCATATTGTTGGATGTATGCTTTGTGTAACATACGTTTTTGTGTTTTTTCCAAATGTATCATTTTGAAGAACTTCAAAAATACTTAGTTCATTCACTGGAAAATTATATATTTTTTATATTTCGTTGTTTGTGCCGAAAAATTAAACCTTTCCCTGGACATCATTTACTACTCGTGTCATGAAGTTTTAGTGACTTGCATTCAAATTTTAACTACTCTTTGTTTATGTTAATACTAATTAGTATAGCATAAAATTGTAGCTAATAATCCATATTTGAATAATATATAAGTTTTAAGTTACTAATTTTAGAAGGCAATATATTAAAAAATTCTTAATTCCTCTCAGTGTGAGAAATGTGACATGTTTTCTCAAGGCATTCCTTCTTATTGTTCATCACCCCTCCAATAAGTATGAAATTAAACATTAGTTACTCAATATAAAATCATCATTGCTCAGATAAACCATAATTTTTATAGCCTTAAATTTTATTTGGTTTCAGAGCCCTCAAATAGCAAATCTGTTTGCTCTTTGCCACACCCAGCTGTTACATCCTCTTTTTCCAGATTTGTTAACATTTTTAATGTAACCAAGCAAATGATGTGGCATATTGCATTGTTTTCTGAATGGAGAATTGTCAGTGTCTCTACCAGTTCAAACTTGATTTCCATGGGAAAGATGATGACTAGCTTAAATTAATTTTTATCAATTCTCATTGCATAGTTAGAAAAGCCAGAACAGTCATCTGCTTTTTGCATGTTATTATTCTATGTTGTTTGGTGCATTATTTAATTAAATAAAAAGTATTTAATGCATTACTACCATTATTATAGAAAAAGAACGGTAAAGGGCCACTGACAGTCAAAAGCAAAAAAAGAAGGAAAACCTAAGTATGTACACTAGGTTAAAAAAAATAATCAGATAAAATATGAAGTTTTACTGAAAGCAAATGTTTGAAATGTGTTTAAGAGGTTTTAAAGATTAAACAAATGAAATTTGAGATTTGTGAGAGGAAATAAACTATTTTTAATTTTAACATAAAAACCACTTTACACAGGGCTAGTAAAATACATTCCTGGAAAAATATTTGTGTGTGTGTGTGTGTGTGTGTGTACTATATTAAAAGTTAGTAGCATAAAAATTATAGACTTTTAAAGAGGTTGCATGGTAAGGCAGATTGACTGAGGCTGTTTTGAAAGAGTTAATTATAATAATTTAAGACTCAAATAATGTAAATGCTTCTACATAACCAGCTAAAATGTATATACATACCATACACCTGACTTAAAAACAAAAACACACACACACAAATGTTACAAAATATAGAAGACAAAAATGTTAAACCCAAACAAAAGGATGTAAATAGTTAACTGTTTTTGTTTATCTTAAAGTAATTAACTCATTAACAAATGGGATGTGTTCAATGTTTAGCAAAACCAACAAAACAAATTACACACACCAATGAAAAATATTTTCAGTGATTTCATGGAGGAATTATATATATTATTAGTAAAACTACAAGTGACTGAATATATACCAGCTGATGTGGGATTTTCAGCAGCACAGGGTGCTTAACTAATCTTTTAAGCTATTGTTATTTAGCTTTTGTTTTACAAGTGTTATTTTAAACACAGTTTTTGTTTGTGTAAGTGTTCTAATGACAATAGAACAAAAGGAATTTTCAAGTTAAAAGTAACACATAAGAAAGGGTAGTTAAAATGAAAAAGCAAAAGGTAAAGATGGTTAATGTTACTTTAATCAAGTTTAATTTGTCTTGAAATTGGTTTATCTACTTCACCAGTCTTTAATTGACATTTTTTGCAAAAAAAAAAAAAAAATCGAGAAACTCAGAATTGTGCCTGTTTAGATATTTGTGATTTGCATCATAAAACAAATTATTGTAAAAGTGCTTGTTACTAAATACATTAAATTTGTATGATCAAATCTTATACCAAATTTAAAAAATGAAAGGAACAGCTTTAAGTTATTAAGTTGAGCAGTTCTATAAATTGGGCTTTATCCTTATTCTGAAATGTTTTAAACCTAAACAGAAATAATAAGGAATAAAAAATTTTTTGGATTTTTGAACTGAGGATGTTTTTGCAAATTTTAGTATTTTATCTTGCATTCAATGTCAGTACAACAGAAATTATTGAGAAAGCATGCAAATTAATTACAAAAATAATGAAATTTGTCAACTTACAACTTAGGGGTCAGAATTTGGTAACTGGTTAATAAAGAAAAAAATTTGATTCTTGATCTGACTTTTGTAATGTGAAGTTTTAAGATTTTTAGCACATTTCAAATTTGTCTGTAGGATGTTGTTCACAAGTAGATATACAGGTCATTTCTTACTATATTAGTAGTAATCCGTAACTGGAAATACTTCACAGAGACATAAAAACTTCATTTGATCATTCAAATTTAGTCTGATACAAAATACTTCCCAGGGGTATAGTGGATATGCCTATGGACATACAATACTAGAAGCCAAGTTTTGATACTCATAGTGGACAGAGCACATGCAGGTTATTGTGTAGCTTTGTGCTTAACTTAAAGAAAAACAAACTGGTACAAAATTATTTTAAGACAGATACCATACTCAATTGATATGATGAATCTAAGAAAATGTATTTAATATTAAAAAAATTAGATTTTTATTTTCATTTTAGGCTGTTATAAGGTCATAAATGTACTTTTACTCGTATAATTTTCATGTTGGTAACATATATTTCTTCAGGTGCATACGGCCATACGTCCTCTGTTGAAGATGCTTGGTGACTATCGGTCTGTAAACCTGAGTGTTATCCAACGACTTAGTTATCTCACTCAGCTATTTCCTAATACTTTTAATGAAAAGTTGTGTGAGCAACTTCTTCCACATTTTCGTAAATGGTTGGATGTGGTAGTCAGTGCAGCTAGGTCTGGACAGAGGGATAGATCTAATAATGAAATCAAACTCTGTGTGGCTATAGCAAATATTTTTCATCAGGTAAGCTTAAAAATGCAATAAATATCATTCCAAAAAAGATACCAGTACTCTTTCAAAAATTTGAATAAATTTGCCCATTTGTTGGGTTACCAGATAATATTTTTAACTTCTCTTTTTCAAAACATATACTCCTCCAAGTGGTTCCTTGAAATTTTACTTACCATATTATAATATTCAGGTCAAGATTTAATTTTACAACAGATAGTATTTATGTGATTAAACTATAAATGTGCATATTTTCAGATCCCAGCAGCAAGCAGTAAGTTCATTGAACTTTTACTAACACTAGTCTTGAAAACTGAAAAGGTTCTGCTTTTGGAAGCAGGAAGTCCATTTCGTAAACCTCTTCTCAACTTCCTACTTCGATACCCTTTACTCACTATTGACTTATTGCTGAATGAAACTTACTTGCAGGAAGAGCAAGTGCGACGGTTTTTAGAAGTAAGGGTGCATTCATTCTTGAAGGAAAAAATAGGTTAAGTTTTCTGAATATTTCATTTGAAGATCATTAGTTTCATAATTATGCTTTGCTTGAAATGAAGTAAGAAGTATTTTAAAGTGTAAGTTCCAGTGAGTTATGCTCTTTAAACAGCACACAAAGGTAAATTGAGAAAATTCAATAACATTTATTCAAGATTCAACTGAACATCATAGGTTATTTAATACTTGAAAGTATTAGAATTTTTGCTATTTCTGTTAATACTTGATTTAAGACTCAAAGTTTGTGAACTTGTGTAAACTTAAATGAAATCTATTCATAGTTGTAATTTATTAATAATGCTTTTTTAATAATTGTATTATTTTGTGCATTTTAGTACCTTTTGAAAGGGAAGGAAGGAAAACCATTCCGTGATGTTCTACAGCAAAATTCTTCCAAGTTAATTAATATGTTACATAGTACTTTTCAAAACAATATGCAGTCGGGAATAATGTCTTCACCAGCAATATCTAGTATCCCTTCTCCAAGCACTGCATCACCTCTAATCTCTCAGTCTTCTGCCAAACAAGATATTCAGTATCAGATTATACTTTTGGTGAGCCTTTTGGTAAAACATGATGAACAGTGGCTTTCTGGACAACACCAGTTAGTAGCATGCATCAGAAATGTTTGGGTATCCGAAGAATTCCAGAAGAGACACATGAAGGGAGATACAGTTGATTTTACTCAGTGGAAGGAACCAAAGCTGGTAGTTAAGTGCTTATTAAATTTTGTGAAACATCATCCCAATGAAATTGAACTGTTGTTTCAGTTACTTAGGGCTTTTATTGGACGCTTCATTCCAGATTTTGAGTTTCTGAGAGATTTCCTAGAAAATACTGTTGCCTGTAATTACACAGTAGAGTGGAAGAGAAAAGCTTTCTTCAAATTTGTGGAAGTTTTTCATGATTCCACTTTTCCTCAGGAGCTAAAGGCTAAAGTATTACAATATGTTATAATTCCATCATTTGCAATAGCTTTTGAACGAGGGGAGGGAGAAAAGTTAATTGGTGGCCCACCAGCTCCAGATCAGGATCTTCCTGATAATATTATTAGTGTATTCATTAACAAAATTATTGATCCAGAAAATCCATTTGGAACGTCTGATGCTGTGAGAATTCTCTTGCTACAATTTTCCTGTTTGTTAGTAGAGCAAGCTTCTCCACATATTCATGATGCTGCTAACAAGTAAGTGTTATTTTAAGCTTCAGTACATTTTTTAAAGTTTTATGGATAAAACAAATAATTATTTGTTACATTATTTTGTAATTTTATTTCTTTAGAAACACTGCTCTTAACTAGGTCACCCACCATAACAAGGTGGATGCATTTGAAAAACAGACCATAATTTAACATTGCAATATAAATGACAATGCAACATCATTGAGCAACAAAAAAAAGGAAGCCATATACAATTGTTAATTGGTAAAAACGAAAATAAATAATTTTACAACTGAATATTGGTTAATGTCAGGCTTTTGTTGTTTTATAAAGAGAGCTGCTTTGATTTTTCTTGTATTTGAGTTACTTTTCCCTAAAATGATTTTAAAATTTATAAAAAGAAAAAGTGGTTAATAGTTTAATTATTAAGTTTTACTTTGTTACAAGTTGTAGCTTTTACAGTAAAGAGGATCTGTTTTCAAAACACACCTCCTTTCATGCTTCAGCTTTATTCCAACAAAAATTTCTCTTCTTCATCCACTTAAACATTGATTTGAACTATACCTTTTCAGCATCATTACTGTGTTTCTGACATTTCCTATGGGTTTTCTTTCTAGTGGGTCTTGAGTTAATTGTCTGTTTTCGTCAGCTTAAAAAAAATTTATCAACAGTTTGCAGACATTTTCAAATACAAATACACATTCATGTCTCAGGCACAGAATTGCTTGATGCTCTCCTTCACTATTTCACAACTCTGACATTGGGGATAAATGGGGGTGACATCTGCAGAGGAAATACAGTTCTTCATATGCATAGAGGTAGAATCTTACATGCAGTCTGATGTTTTTTTCTGTTGGCTCTGAAGTTGAGATTGCAAAGGATCAAGAACAGGCTGGTGAGAATTTATACTTATAATTCCAGCATTTTCCTTTGTTCAGACAGTTAATCACAAGCTTTGGAAGTATTCAACCTCTTGCACCTTTTATACATTTGCCTGATGACCTGGATCTGCCACTTTTGCCAGACACTACTGTTGCAGGTGAGGAAATTTGTTTGTCATTTTAGAGAGGGTGTTCCAATGCCTTATTGTTCTTGTTTGTTAGGTAAACATACCTTGGCTTTCCATTGCTTGGAGAACCATTATTTGGACACTCAAAATCGGATCCTTTTCTTTCTGTTTGGGGCTCTTGACTAGATGGCACAGTTCTTCTTTATCAGTGTCAGTTTTCCAGAATGCATCTGTCATTTACAACGTTTCTGTGTTATTTTTATTATCATCTCTGCAACTGTTTTCTGAGGTTTATCACATATCTCCTGTGCAATTTTGGATGACCTAAGGCATGCACTGAAGCATTTCAGGTTTCAAATCCCCTTTTGTTTATTCATTGGGATCCTACTGTGTCATGTGACTTATCCCCTGTTACTTTGATAGGTTGCTCTCTCCTTAATATCTTTTTTGGTTTATTATTGGGATATTTTGGAGATAGATTCCTTGTTGGTAGGAGTTTGCCTCAGATGGTCTATTTTTGCTGGTGTTTTCAATTCTAAAGAATCTTCAGTGGATGTGGACCATCTCCACTCTTCCTTTCCAACTCTACTTTTCAACTGTTTTAAAGGTTTTCTCTAAGACAGTTTCATGCATCTAATATTTGAGTTTCCAAATTGCTGGTTTCAGCATCACTATCCATTAGATCACAAGGATGGTTCTAACCTTACAAGTTGGTATATATTGATAGTCATTTTACAGTGACAGTATGGTAGTTGGTGTCCCTTTACTTCCCCCACATCCAAAAATACATCTTTTTAAGTGTGTTTGAGAATGATTACACCAGTGGTTGAAATGCTATGCCTGTTCTAACAAGTAACCTTTTTTACTATAAAAGCTGAAACTTATAATCAAGAGTTTATTTGGTGCTTTGTGCATAAATATAAAGAAAAAATTTTTACGTATTCTCTTAATGTTTTAGAAATTTATTAAGTTTTTGAATTTTGAGTAAAAGTATTTTGAAATGAATTTCACCAAATTTCTAAGTTAGATTTAAAAAGTTTTGATTATCTTGCAATTTTTTCTTAGTTAAAAATGAGTTTCTAAAAATATAATTAATTACTCCACCTACAAGTAAAGCATTAATTTGTATATTAAAACTATTTCTTTAATTCAAGATATCTGATGGATAAGTTTTAGAAGCTTGGAAATTTTTTTTAAATTAGATTGTTTGTGGCTTGGTATTTATATAATGTATTACATTAAGCTTTTGTAAACTTATCAGTGAAAGTAACTGAATTCTTTATTGCCTTGATTGAAATATGAAATAATTTTTTTCAGGCGGCAAGGTAATAAATTACGAAGGCTAATGACATTTGCTTGGCCTTGTCTTCTGGTTAAAAACTGTGTTGACCCTGCCACTAAGTACCATGGCCATCTACTTTTGGCTCATATCATAGCCAAGTTTGCCATTCATAAAAGAATTGTGTTGCAGGTAAAATACACATCTTTTTTTTAGTTCTATCATAATGAAATAACGGCTTGAACTGAAATCACTCATTTTTTCTCATGTGCATGATCTATCCTGACAGTTATTTGAGCTGAAATGTAAGTTTTAGTGGTTATCAGCTTGCATCAAACACAGTTGAACAACTCTAAATTTTATAGATAGAAAATTCTGTTTGTTTATCCTTGTATATTTACTTATTTTTAATGTCAAGTGTTGAGATAAATACTAGTAATTCCACTACTATGACTATTACTGTTATACTCTTTGAGTTTAACAATGGCTCTTTTTGCTCTAAGTATCATCTAGTAATAATGTTCAATTCAAGTAACTTTTCAGACTTCCAACATGAGTACTCAATTATCTAAACTTTCTGCAGGTACCTAGAAACCTAACTTTATGAAATCCAAATTAATTATTGTGAATCACCAAGTCCAAGATTTGAATATTGAATAAATAGTTATCTATATTAGTATCATGTGTTATTGTAAATTATCTATTTGAGTCTTTAGTATGTAGAAAATTCATAGAATACTTTGGTGATTTAATGTAAAGGGCAGGCTGTGTTCTCCAGTCTTTGGAGTTTTGACTTACTGCCAGTCATAATAATTTTATATTACATTAAGGAATGCATTTGCAACTGCAATACACACGCCACTAACTTGAGGATGTTTATGGTTAAAATAAAGAATTGATTTTAGGCTGAGGTTCAGAATACACTTCAATGTTTAATATAACAATTTGTGAATAAATTTGCATTACTTTCCAATCTTGTTAATTTCAGTAACTCTATTCAAATGTTACTAATCTAGGCTTAATCAGCGATAATTTTGAGTTACTACATGTTTCACGTCAACTTCTAGTTAGGTTCTTCAGTTCAAGAGAAAGAGCATTGATTACTTAAATGTACTTTGAACAAGATATCCTCTTTGGACCTTAACAAGGGAGACGTTGGCATAGTTATCCTCTACATCATATATCAATATGACAACTTTTCTCAGTAGATTAACAACAGATCTCTTTGGCAACTATGGTAACACAGGATCAACTGGCTCTAATTTTGGTCGCAGACTCAGAACTTTTTAAAATCAACCCAACAACTGACTTTTTGGCTAAAAGCAAGGGTTTTTATACCAGCTCTTTTTGGTATCCTTTTAATTTCTCAAATTCTTTCATGTCCACCTACAAGTAAACCTGTCGTTTAATTTGATAATTTCTTTGCAACTTAAAAACAAAAATACTTCACAACTGGCCACAGTAGAATTAGCTCAGCTCAGCTACCTGTTTACATGTATCTATCTTCATCTTCTGGACCTCTGTCCTGCTTTGTAGTTCTGACTAGTTTCTCTCTTATTTAGAAGTTTGTTGTTGTTTCTTTTCAAGTTAATTTAAACACATCTCAAAGTTTTTTTTGTGTATATGAAAAATAGTCTGTCAGTATGATTCTTATAGCCAGTATCTAATGATCTTTCTTCTGCTATGGTAGTATCAGTCTGAGAATAGTATAAATTTTTTTTGTCACTACCTTGATTTACACTTGGCATATGCTCTTTTTACACAACTACACATGTTCTGTCTAAATAGCTTAAATGTGTTAACATTATACATTTATACATATTATTTTTGTTATATTTTTCTTTCAGCCATTGATGGCTACTATCACAGAAGTTACAATGCACTCATGTTATTGTATTCAAGTCTCTGAAACTGACTTTTACAAAGTGGGCTGTTGTGGCTGTGTTTCAGTGGGACAGTATTTTGTAAAATACAATCACATTTCAGTTGTAGCACATTATATATGTATATATACATTGTTATTATTTACAGATAAGCTCTTAAACTTATTTTTCTTAAAACACCGAACAACAAGTAAAACAGTATAGCACAGTTATATCTTTTAGCTAGAATGACTTTTGTATTCATTTGCTGCTTGCCATAAGTTGCTAAGCCTTTTAAAATTTTGCACATGGAGGATGTGAAACAAAATAATTTGTTTAGTTCTCATAAATATATTTGCAGTAAGCAGAAACTTGTAAATAACTGTATCAGTAGCATATAATGCCACTGTAATTTATTAATCATAGTAACTAAACTGTATTTGAGTCTTAAAAAATATAACATTTCAATCCTTCTGTAGACTCAACCTACTTTCTTAAAATCTTGTTTTGAAATGATGATGGAAAGATGTGAGCAGGACCACTGTGTTTTATTCAGTATATGAGCAATATCTCAGCAAACAGAAAAGACAGGAGGCTATTATTTTATATTCTAGCTTTCCAATATTTGTAATTTGAGCTCCTAATTCAGAACTGTAGATCTTATATTTTGACAACACAAATATCCAATTTGAACTTGTACTGCATGCAACATGCAAACAATGTTTAGGTCTATTTTTTAATATTTACTTTTAAATTAAAAATTAAATAATGTATAATATTAAAATTTAAATTACAATGTACAATTTGATACCAAATTTATAAACATAAATTCTTAAAATAGTCATAAAGTTAAATTTTGAATGCAAATCAATAAATGCAATGTTGCTTTTTACATGTGGCCACAGGAAGACCCACCTTGATAGAGTTAAGCAGAACTTTTCTAAGTATTGCATCTTTTGCATTTAACTGTGGTTACAGGATTGAAAAAGAGTGATAAATGATAACAGTCTGATTTGTAGTGTTTATCTTCTGCTGATGTCTGTAATGATGTATTAAGTGAATTCAATGAAAGAAACAACGTGTTGGCTAAATGCAGTTATTGACAACAAAAATGTTAATTGGCTTTTTTTTGTCAGTAGATTAGACAACTCCTATCATTTTTTATCTTTTCCCATGAAAAAATTCACAAAATATAATTTAGTAGAATGTATTAACACATGCAAGATTAAAGATTAGAGAGATATTTGGCTTGTTAAGCTTATCTACATAAAAGTAGATGTCCACAACTTCTAATAAATGTTGCAAACTTTCATAAATATTTTATTCATAAGATACATTTTATGTTGTGGTTAGGTTTTTCACAGTCTTTTGAAGGCGCATGCAGTAGAAGCTCGAACAGTCGTGAAACAAGCTCTGGAGATACTTACCCCTGCTATGCCTGCTCGTATGGAAGATGGGAACACCATGCTGACTCATTGGACAAAGAAAATTATTGTAGAAGAAGGACATACCTTAGCTCAGCTAGTACATATGCTTCAACTACTAGTTCGGCATTATAAGGTATAGTTAAACATTGAAATTAATTGCATACATTTGAACTTTTTTTTATTCTCTCAATTTGTAGTAGAATTGAGTGTAACAAATTGCAACTGAGTAAAGAATACCTCATAGCTCTAAAGGTGTTAAATATGTCAGTTATTCTTCAGAAATGCTTTAAAATTTAATTAAAGTATATTGTTAATCATTTAATACTATATTAAGTGCTACACTTTTGTTTTGTTTTTTGTTTGAAGTGTGATGTTGTTAATCTCTTAAAACCTGTCTTTAACTAACTTGTACAAATGTAGGTTTTGTTGTTGATAAAGTACCTAATATAGCACCTGGTCAAACCATACCAAAGTTAGTGTATCTTTAATATGAAAAGAAAATGTTTTATTTAACTTTATTTCTTTGTTAGTTGAATGTACTTATTTTGAACAGCTTTTCTTTAGAATGGTAATTGTTTGAAATTCAAATTCACAACTGTTGAATATGGAGAGTAGTGTAGTGCTTGGTCCAACTCAAGGCATTTTTTACTTCCATTTGGGGTTCTGCATAATTACCAAAATTTATTATCAGTCTTTTTTTGTCATTGTATACATATGTCTGTACTGTAAACATAGTAGAATTTGATCCTTTATGCTTTCAGTTGCATGTTGTGCATCATGGTAAATTATGGTTATTAAAATCAGAATTTTTTTTTCAACTATTACCACTTTGAAAATTGTATACTTTATTTTATATGTAATACTAACTAATGTTAAGTATTATGGGTTTGAGTAAAGCTAGAAGTATCTTTAAGAAGAAAATTTAAAGCAAATAACATCTTGTCCATTTCTGAAAAAAAAAAAGAAATGCTGATTACCAACACTTGGTTCCAGTATCATAATCAAAGTACAAGTCTGTGCAGATAGTAGAATCCATGTGATTAAACAAGAAATTAAATTGGTTATATCATCATCATTCCAAAAAAAAAAAATCAGAAATGGAGTGAAGACTTTTCCAGGAGGAGATGGTGTTTCTCATTATAACTTTGAAAAGATTGAAGAAAGTTATGGAAAACACCAAGAAAATGAACAAAATTTGGGAATATTACTTATTGATTAGAAATGAGTGTGTATTGTTCTAATAAGATAGAAATTTTCATAAAAGAAACAAAAGAAAAAAAGGATGTTGCAACATATGAAATGGACTAAAAAATTGTTGTGTGGATGGATTGTCTTAAACAGTTCTACTGAAGGATAAGCCAATAGCTATACAGAAGTGAATAAAAAAGGTAATTCTGCATCTCATATAGCAGTGAAAGAAAATTTAAAATAGGAAGTTAGGCAAAGTTATTTAGAATCCTGCATCATAAAGCAAAAATGAATTGAGCTATCACTGTGGTGGTGATAGAAAATCTACAGAAGTGTCATAATTTTAAAGTTAGCAATAAGATAAAGGATCTGTAGTAGTAATGAGTGCAGGTGTGAAGGATGCTGTATAGAACATTTTGATAAAGTATGATTAGATAATGAAGTGGTGATGCATGTATATTGTTGAATTAGTAAAGAATATGAGCAACAAAATCAAACCATCATTATGAAAAGGAATTAAAGACCCAAAGATTAATTCAGTGGAACCCCTCTAAGCAGCCACCCCTTATATTTGGTTGCCTCTTGAAAGCAGTCATTCAATCATAGTCCCTTTTTTGTTTACATAATTCCTAATTATGTACAGTGGAAACCCTCTAATCAGGCCAGTTTGTCTTAGTCCCGAAGGTGGCTGCTTCAGAGGGGTTCCACTGTATAACATATTCCACAGTCTATAGTATGTTGTTTGTTTTTTTTAGCAGTAGTAATTCCCGTGATTATTAAATCAGCAAACAAATTTTATTAATAACACTATGTATCAAAATTTTTACTTTTTCCTGTTCCTGGGCAGAAAGTTTTATTTCCCAAATGTTTATGCCTAAAGTAAATGGAAAAGACCTATTTTTCTCTTCAAACTTTGCTTCTGTGACCTGAGTAATGAAATTATCAAATTTATCCATTTTCCAGTACATTTCAGGTAGATTCAGTGCTTAGTAACTAGTAGAGAACTTTCTTGAACATACAAGAACTTTCTAGAATGTTGTTGAATTTAGGAGAATTTTCTAGAACTTTCCATAGTAATGTATATATATACAGGGGCCCATCACTCACCACTTTAGTTTAGTTCTAGCTGCCTAAGTGAACACATAGACATATTTAATTTTATCAAAAATGGCATAAAATGCATTTTTTAGATGCGTTCTGCTGTTTATGTGACCAATTTATCAAGACAACAGTGAAAAGGTACTTTGAAACAGCATCTGCTAAAATGTGTAAAGCCTACAAGGCATATTTTGTCATGTCTGTTGGGGATCAAGACAAACCCTGGGCACCTTATTTTACCTGTGTGCACTTGAAAAAAACTCTAGAAGGTAAGACAGACAATTTTTGCTTATTTGAACAGTAGATTTTATATTATACAAATTTTAAACTTTTTAAAATTCAGCGCACCTCAAAGAGGAATACAACAGTGCAAAGACCTTGCTAGAAGCCTTGAAGTATGTTGAGTATGGCTGGGAGGTTATTGGAGACTTCAGAATAGTGGCATTTCTAATGGGTCTCCAAAGAGGCTTTATTAATTTTCCCTGTTATCTTTGCCTTTGGGACTGCAAGGACACCACAGCACACTATAATAGAAAGCACTGGCCACAGGGGACTAAATTCTCTGTGGGGAGGTACAATGTCAAGTGTGAGCTACTAGTGGACCTCCAGAAGGTGTTGTTCCGACCATTGCACATAAAACTGGGTCTTATGAAACAATTTGTCACAACTCTTAATAAGGAGTCTGCAGGCTTCAAGTACCTTTGAGATTTCTTCCCTAAACTGTCTGAGGCATACGTTAAAGCTGGTGACTTTATTGGACCACAGATAAGAAGATCGTGGAATGTACAGAATTCACCAAGAAACTTAGTAGGAAAGAAAAAAAAGCTTGGAGCAACTTTGTCTTAGTATTTCGGGACTTCTTGGGTGATCACAAGACCAAAAAGTATGTGGAACTGGTTGAAGCTCTGTTGAAAAACTACAGCAAAATGGGCTGCATGATACCCTTGAAGGTCCGTATCCTTGACACTTATGTTGATAAATTCAAAGAGAACATAGAAGAATATTCAGAGGAGCTAGGGGGGTGCTTCCACCAAGATATACTGGACTTTGAACGCTGCTACCAAGAAGTATATAACGGAAACATGATGAAAGACTATATTTGGGAGCTGATATGTGAAGGTGATTTATGTGATAGTTGCAAATGTCAACAACATTTTTCTATAACTTTAGTATAAATACATGTAAATCTTGATTCATATGTTGTTTTATTCAGACCTTATGTAAATGAAAATGTGCAAATTTACCCGTTTTTACACAGAAAATAGGTTAATTTCTAAATTTCACTATTCACATCACAAAAGCAAAGTTTGAGGGTAATAATGGCCATTTTCTGTACTTTTACAACATAAGCAATTAAGAAATAACACATACTGTCCAGGAAGAAAATTTGTGCTACATAGTGTAATTTGTCATGACTTTTATCTTTATGAATGATCAAGGCTTACATACCATAGACATACCAGACCAATTTGAAAAGCAGTGGTTGGTTTTCTTGGCTGTTAGTTAATGTTTCCATGTTTTTAATATCTGTTATGGTTTTGACACTCTTAAAGAGTTGTTTATTACTACAGTAGTGACTGAAGGCACTCTGTGGGTCAGTAATGTTACAACCCTTGTGCAGAAAGTGCACGGTTTTATTCTCATCTACTCCTGTTGCTTCAGATAAAGTTTGTATGTCTTATTTTCTGAAGTTTGTCTTTCTCAATTTTATTTTTGGAACTTCTGTGATACACCCTTCCTTCATGATAAGGTTTTTTTGTTTTTATAAATATACCTTATGCTCTGGAATTTGAGCTGAGGCAGCTCATCAACAATCATCTACGCTATGTTCTATACTTCATCAAATGAGGCACCCCACCAGGCTTTTCATCTTGAAAAACCTCTTACTCCTTGTTCTTTTATTGCTGTCCAGTATTCTCTTTCTTAGAGGGATGGCTGTTATTGGTCTTAGAGGTAAATTGTTTCTGAAACCATCACTTATCACCAGTTCTTTGAGTATTTGGCACTCCCACTTTGCACACATGTAGATTTCAATTGCAATAAACCATTGAATTGCACACTGGCTTCCTTCAACTTTCTATTCTTAACCTTCTCTTTTTTTTTCACCTGTGTTTTTTTTCCACTCCCTCATGTCCCTTGTATCTTTGGTACCTGGAGAATGCCTTGCATTTCCTCCATATTATAAATGCCATAGAACAAGTTTTTTAACTCCACTTTGGGGTTTTATTTCCACATTTTGCCTTTCCCAAGATGATAAGAGCTTAGCTGCCTGTCATAGACCAATCATAATTGAACCAGTTTATGATGGACAGTTTCTCACTCTGAGGTTATTGCTCTTTCACAGGATGTGGGTGACCAAGTTCAATCTCTTAAATGCTTTTCTCCACATTTCAGTTTATCTCTCTGCCTAATGTTTCCTTCAGTTTATCAACAATGATAAAATACATTGGCTCTAAACTATTCTCTTCAGATGAGTACAGCTCTGTGTGTTTTAAATTTGGTCTTAAAGACTGCATAGAGGGTGAATTCTTCAGACCTATATTTTCAGTATTCTTTGAACAGTTGGCTCCTCATCCTCCAGTGACTTAGCTGTTAGTTTAAAGAGTTAAAAAACTTAAAATTACGGTTCAGTTCCCTCTGATGGACAGAATGCATATAACCTGCACTATATCTCTAAACTACATCAAATGAACAAATAATTGCTTATGGTGCTAATTTGGTTGATGTAATTTTTATATATTTATTTATATATATGTGTGTGTGAGAGAGAGATGAGTTTGTCTTTCTCCTTTATGTTTTCAAAACAAGGAATTTCTACCAAAGCTGTCTTTTTTCTGCATAAGAGGTTCTGTCAATTTTCAGGAATCTCTTGTTACTCTTGGACACACCCATATTTTGTAAAAATATGTAATTGAAAGTTTTAACATTTTTGTACAAAAGACTTGTGATATTCATCAGAAGCTTGCTAGATTTTATAAATATACATTAAATACTTTCATATTTTTAATAGATATATCTTCATGGTTACATGATGATTACAGAAAATATGTAAGTCTGGAATTGTATGGAATTGAGTTGTAGGTACTCCTAAAATGTGTAATCAAAATATATGACCAAGCTGAAGAATAAACATCATAATTCTCATGTTTTGCAAGTAGTTGCTGTTAACATTGCTATAGCAGATGTTGAATATAATACAACTAGAAGATGAGGAAAGTAAATGTCACATTTGATCAATAGTGCTTTGTTGTTGTGAAAAATTCAAAATAGTGAGGTGATGGAACAAAACTGACTGTGACAGAAATATGGATTCTAAGGAAAATGAAAAACTATTAGAACATAAAGTTACAGAATGAAATAAAATCACAGTGACAAGGAAAGCAAAGTTGTGGGATTTGACAGGGCAAAAGGGCGTGAGTTTAAAAGGAAGAAACTGTATTATTTCTGAGATAGATGAGAAGAACTGCTTGTTGTGAAAAAAAGGATATAGAGATGGAGATTTAAGCCTGTCAATTCACAGATGAGAGCCAACACATGAGGATGATAATGTGACAGTTTGTAAACTTATATATTATATTATAAAGTTAAAAACCCTAATGTCTATGAAACACTCTTCTGTTGTTGTTCGCATTTCAAAATTTGTATCTATTTGTTTTTGAAATATGGTGAACTGTGACTGAAAATATTGAAAGTTATTATCCTGTCATTGATTTGAATAAGCTTACAATAATAACAGGTTTCAGTTTTAACATATATATTTTTCTCTACAAGTATTTTCTCATCATCACAAGTCTCAGTTCGATGTGAAGTGTTTCAATTATTCCATCACAACATGAAAATGCTGAAATTGAGTGTTTTTTAATAAGGTTTATTATCCAGTCCGTCACCATCTGATCCAGCACATGATGAGTTCTGTACAGAGACTTGGTTTCACAGCAAATGCTGCAATTGATCATAAGAAGTTAGCTGTTGAGCTTGCAGAAGTTGTAATTCAATGGGAGTTACAAAGACACAAAGAGGAGCAGGATCAGTCACCTTCAGAGGTAAAGTAGAAATGGTAGTTTAGTAGAAGAGCTTAAACTGTTTCTCTGTTATGGTCTTTGTTAACTGCAGTTAAGTTGATCATTGTTCAATAATATAGAAAGTTAATTATTTGGCATTATTAACCCTCTTAATACAAGTAAGTAAAAGTGTTCATGCCATGACTTTTTTACAGAATTACATTCAAAATTTAATTAAACTACTTTATTATCAATGTATATGAGTAAACTTGGTATTGAAGTGTAGTTACTAAATCAGTTTTAAATATTATGTAAGTTTCAACTTCTTAATCTCGAAAGGAGATGCTTAAATAAATTTTTAATCCCCTTTGTCTGCATAACATGGCATTTGTTTGCTATAATTTACCCTGGCTATCTCATAAAAAAAAAGAGAGAGAGAGAGAGAGGTCTGTTCTTACTCTCCCACACAGTACCTTTTCCATTTATGATCTGTTTTGTCCAGTAGCTATTAATTTTTATTTGTAGCCATTTTCACAGCTGATCTTTATTAGTTCTTCATATCATAAAAAGGTATGAATGAAAGCTGTATTTATAAAATTAGGGAATGAGTTGGAAAATGTGAATGATTATACTCTCAAGGGAAGATAGATTTTATACAAATAATAAACTAATGTTTTGGGAAAGGTAAAGAAATTCTGAAGAAATCTGTAAGTGCACATTTATAGGAGAATATTTGCCAGAGCTCAAAGAAATTGTAAATTTTTTAACAATTTTCACTGTGAAATACACTAAATTAATGTCACAAAATATAAATTCTAACACATTTTTTAAGTTGAAAGTTGTGGAAATACAGGTAGAATTATTATTATTTTTCTATGTTTATGGTATTTTCATGTAAATTTTATTTTCCTTAAGAGCAACAAGATACATCTGCAGAGTAACAGGAGATCTGAGAAAATAGTTATTAAAAAATAATTCTGAATACCTGCACTGAACCTAGTTTGTAGAAATAGAGACTGGATATAGTTGTACAGAAATGCAACAAGCAGTTTTTATTGATAAACAAACACAGTGTGTAATTTCTTCTTAGCAGGAATAACAGTCTCTTTAACTGGAGAATTATTTTTTATTTTGGTGAGAAACAAATTACATAATTTTTTCCTTGTATACATTTCGTTTCCTTAGTCTGTTGGAGATATGAGCCTTTCAGTTAGCAGTGGAGTTGGACTTAAAAGATCCCTTTCTATAGAAAGCGGCCAGGACCCCAAAAGGCCACGTAATCCATCGGGTGCAAGTACAAAATCAGGAGCTGACAGTAATAAACCAATTGACAAAGTGCATGCTGATTCAGTGGTCAATTTTTTATTAAGAATGGCTTGCCAGGTAGAAAGATTGTTTGGGTTTTTTTGTGCATTATAACCAATTAATTCTTGCTACAGGCATTTATTTCTGTGCACATCACAAGGTTTTACCGAGTTACATTCAAAATTTAATTAAACTACTTTCTTCTCATGGTATACAAGTAATTCTGTCATCCAAACATGGCTAATAAATAAAGTTGTAATATTATATAAGTTTTAATTTCTTAAATTTATAAAGAAATATTTTTAAAAATCCTCAGTCTGTCCTAGTATGGGAATTGTGACATTAGCTCTCTTTCTTCCCTTTCTTCTAATTTATATACTACCCTGCACAGAGTATTAAATTTAATGCAGATTACTCATAATGATGTCATCACTCGGTCAAAGCATTATCTTTATAAATTTCAATCTTATTTGATTACAGAGCTACAAGCTAGAAAATGAGAACCCTCTTACCATGCTTGCCTCTCACATTCCCCCTTTCAGAAATTGTCATTAGTTCCATTTGATGTTTAACTCTCTTCTTGAATCTTTAATTCTAGCTGTTATTTTGGTATTAGATTAATATGGGATTGGTCTGTATTTGTACTTGTGTAAAGTCTTTTTAGTTTTAATAACTTTAACTTTGACTGTAGTGTGTATATATCTTCACAAACCTTGGCAGTTTTCACTTAATATTATAAGCCATTAATGTACAAAAAGTAGTATTCTTTAGTAAAGTATTTTTGATAAAATAAGTGAAGATCTGTACACAGATATACTGAGTATTTGTTTTGAATAGTCCATGCTCAAAGTGATCTTCCTGTTCAAATTAAAAATACTCTTTCTCATCTTATGTTATTTTCTCTAACCTAGTTTAAAAAAACAATTGACCAAGCTTGTAACCAAAAAAATCAAAATAAATCTAAATTACCCTTCTTTCTTTTTTCTCCAAATTGTAATGTGAAACTACATTCATTTATCCTAAGTAACTCTAATTTCTTAACAGAATAAATGTATCTGTTTTTAAAAGTTATTGTTTTATTTCCCTTTTTAGTCACTACCATCCATGCCATTATAAGTTTTAAATCACTCAGGGCACTCGCAGCTCATGTTACCCTACTGGGTTACATTACCCATGAGCTTTTCCAATTAGTACAAGCAGCTTACATGTGCTCCTCGTAAAATGTATTTATTTTACTTACCTAATCTTAATTAACCTAAAAAAGATCCTTATTTTTACAGTTTGATTACTTTTAGCATTATACATAAAGAAGAAACAAGAAATAAAATGTTTATCCAGTTTTCTGTTGTATTGCCCTTGATTGTTGAAGATAGTTAGCCATAATTTTATTACTACTTAGAGTATAGCACTAAATAACTTTATTTAATTAAATAATGCATAAAATAATATAGACTAATGACATCTAAAAATTTCCCTTACCTCTCAATATTTGTCTAGCTTTCTAACGGTGTGATAAGAGTTGTTACAAAGTCATTGAAACTAGTCATTAAGGTTCTCACAGAAATGATGTTGGTACTGTGAGTAAAAATTACATTTAACTGTTCAGAACATAATGTTATGCAACATGTCGTTTGATAGATGTAAACCTTGAAATTCTATTGGTCAAAGGTAGTATACAATTAAACATAAGAGAAAACTGTTGACAAATTGTGAAAGAGAAGATGTGGCAAGAAGAGTCTGATTTTTTGTTTGGTAGCTTTGTAACCAAACAAAATAGAAAACTATAATAATTGTGGTTTGTCTGAGCAATAACATGTTTATAGAAAACAATTTACATTTTAATTTTGTACTTTTTTGAGTAGTGGTGAGTGATAACATATACTATTAAAATGTAGATTATTAGCTAAGATTCTGTGCTATTCTAATTTATATAACATAAACAGGAGATAGTTTAATAAAATTTTGAAGATAAGACACTAAAACTTTGTGTCATGCAGTAAAGGATACCCATGGTAGTAGAGTTAGTATTATATGATTTATAAACAACAGAAAGCCAAGCTTTTAATCTACTAAATGACATATATTACATTGTTTTCCATAAAGGGAAATGACTGTTTTGCTTCCAGTTAAAACTTTATTCCACTGGGAGACACACTGAAGCTTGGTGAAAATTTTAATAGCTATTGTCATTATAGTAAAAACAGTTGTGAAAATAAAAAAAAGACAACCGAGAAACATATTTCTTGTTTTTCATGTGTATTTTTTATTATTATTATTATTAATGTAACTAAAATGTAAAAATAGGAAATTCTTTGGGTTAGATAAGGAAAAAAAATAAAAATAAATTTTCAAGACATATAGATGCAGGTAACTCCCAAGTGTCACATTAGTTGTGTAATTTCACAGGATAATGTGATTTATGTGTTTATTAAGTGATTTACACGTATTATGGTGAGAATATTTGTTAGACTTGGTTCAAAGGGCAACTAAACAATAAAATCCAAGTATAAACAGGTATATACTGTTATGAGTTTAAAGCTATTCAGGATAAACACATTTAGTTACAGTTTGAGTTATTTTTAATAACATGAAAATTACTTTGTACTTGAAGCAGTCTGTACTTTAACTCTGTATATTCATGGAGAAGTTTCCAGTGAAAATCATTAAAAAATCTGTTTTTTGTCTACAAATGGCTTAATAATTACCCAAAGTTTTTGAAATTTTGTACATATAAATTGGCAAATTTGACTGAGTCTATAATGTTAGAATTAATAGACATTTGTTGCCAGTATTATTATTATTTTATTTTTTATTGCTATTGTTACATTACTTGGTTTAACTGTCTCATAATTAACTCAGAACTTATTCAGTTTCACTTATTTTCCTGTAAAATGCTGGTTGCATCAACTGATATTGGTTAAATATTTGATGTATCAGTCAATCTGGTAGAGAAATAAAACTGTTGTAACTATTTTGTATGTTAGTTTCTCCATGCTAACTTTATACCAGGTTCGTCTGTTTGGCTGACCTCACAACCACCATAAAATGAAATAAATGCAAATTACCTTTTTTTATAATAACTACAAATTCATATTTTATAAAATTTGTAACAAGTTACAATATATCATTATTAATGTAATATTGATGCAAAAATCAACATTTAATGGATTTAATAAAGAAATTTAAATAAGATTATTAAAATAATCTGTGATAAATATGAGATAAATAAATATAAAGAGATAAAATTAAGTAGGCATTACTAAAAGTTCCTGATAAGTGTTTTTAGTTCTTAAGTTCATTTAAATAACTTTGCACCACTTTTATGCAAATGAACACCTTATCACATATAAAGGCTTGTCTAGAGTCTGAAAAATGGTTGTTGTAGTGTACTTATAGGTGGTGGTTGGGAGTTATACTAGTTAGTTTAGATGACTAGTTGGAATTCTGGAAGAGTATAATTTGTATACTGTACTACCAGTTAGTGCTTTACTACTATAATGAGGTCTGGAATGTGTAAGCAGGTCAATTTATCTTTCTTATCCTCAAGTGATAGTAGCTCATGTTTTATTATTATTTATTTATTTTATTTTTGTAATCGTCTTTACTTTGAAAAGTAGTCACATTCCCACAACTGTCTCCAGGCAGTTAATGGTGATATAGATGTGGGACATTGTAGACTAGAGCACCCACATTTTGCTCTCCTAATTTCTTTTGATTATTTTATAATTATTTATTTTTATGAACTTCTTCATGAGAGCCTGGTGAACAGAGGTCAGGATTGATAGACAATGTATTTCCACATATATATGGATCCCACTTGTGCAGTCGCCTCTGAAACCTTGTGTACATTTTATAGTCTGTACCCTGGTGATCAATTCCTTTGAATTTTGTTTTTGTTTATTAGAATATCAATTGTCAGAGGATCAGATTTGCTGTTTTAACAGTCCTTTCTTTCTATTTTGTTTTACTTGTCTGTTAAATATTATTCTTATATATTTATAGGTCAATGAGACGTCAACCACCGTAGGTTCTCCAGGTGAAATGCTGTCACGAAAATGTGTTGCACTTTTAAAAACAGCTTTAAAACCTGATGTTTGGCCTAATGCAGAACTTAAGTTGGCATGGTTTGATAAACTCCTCATGACAGTTGTAAGTTGAAACTGTTAACAATTTATTATTGAACCTCACTGTTTAGCTGCCAGATTTTTATAAATTTGATGTCTTAGTTGTTCTAGAACTTACTTTTCTTCAGTGAAAAAAATGATTACGGTAAAGTTGCTTGCATTTTCAAAATATATTTATTATTGGTATTCATAGTATGTTTTATTAATAGTAACTCGTTTGATTATGAATATTCACAAGTCCTAGTTTATAATTCATCAGGCATAATTTAAGGGAGTAATGCTAAATGGTTGGAAATATTCTGAAAGATTAGGTAATGGAAAACTTAATTTTCTAACCTCTTAGATGCTCATAAAAATAATTATTGTTAACTCTAAAAAATCAGGTGCAATATAAAAATGAAAAAAATATTTAAATAATTATCAGGATATTTAATTTTGTTTTAAATCAGTTAAAAGAGCAGGTGATTATCAGATATAGTCATTTCGAGTTGAAATGTATTTCATTGACATTTTACAAGACACCTTTGAAGTGTTTTGCAGCTTTTGAATATTGTTTATTCATAACCAATTAGATCAGTGTAAAATATTTTTCTACAAAAAAGAATTTAACATTGTACTATAAATCAATGTAAGTGTGAATATGTATGAAAACAGTTTTCATAATTTTTTCTGTCTTCTAGGGAAATGATCAACCTAATTATGGAAACATATGTACTGGGCTAGAACTATTAGCCTTTCTGGTTACCATACTTCGTAAAGACACAATACTGGCTAGTTTCAGGCCCTTGCAACGAGGAATTGCTGCATGTATGTCTTGTACAAACTCAAAGGTATTACACTAGTTATTAGATTGTGTGAAAAGATACACCAGAATATGTACCTGCTATATAAATGGTTTTCAACTTCATAATAAAGGATAGTTTCATGTGCTATTTTATTATAATACTAGAAAGTATACTAAAATGTTCAGTATATTTATATCTCTAACATTTTCTTCAGTTATTTTAAAATATATTCCTTAATGTTTTCTAGGTCATTCGATCAGTTCACAACCTGTTATCTAGGCTAATGAGCATTTTTCCAACTGAACCCACAACATCAAATATTGCTTCAAAGTATGAAGAACTTGAATGCCTTTATGCTTCTGTTAGCAAAGTAGTCTATGAAGGATTAAGTACATATGAAAAGTAAGATGTGTCCTGTTTTTCACTTACATTCACCATTATGTGCTTTGAATTAAATGTGATTTTAAAGTTTACAAAAACTGTAGCATATGTCAGCATACTCGTATACTGTAGTGTCGAAAGGAATAGAATATTTAAATGTAAGTTGCATATTTTGTGACCTATATCACATTTCATCCAGTCACATTTCAGTTATTATACATTATATACATGCACACAGATTATTACTATTTAAAAATAAGTTACTAAACTTATTTTTTCTTAAAATATAGAACAGTAAATAAAGAAGTAAAGCAAGCAGTTGTCTTTTCTAGCTATGACCTTTGTACATGGTTGTTGCTTGACATAGGTTGCTGTTTCTTTTTAACTTTTGCACTTTGAGGATACAAAAATTTTTTAAGGTTTTATATACACAGTTAAATAACCAAAAGATGGTAAATTACTACTTCAATACCACAGAGTTCCACTATAATATATGAAGCTTAGTAACTAAGCTGTATTTAGATCTTTAAAATATTAAAATTTGAGCAGACTAAAGACACAACCTACTTCCTTGAAATCTCAGTTTGAAAAAAAATGAAACAACTTCTAATGCATTATAATGGCTGAGAAAACCACTAGAGGGACATTCTAAGCTGTCAGTTGGTTATTCATATGTCATATATTGAAGTAAATGTTTATAAGAGTCTATTTCCAAAATGGAAAGGTGAATGAGACCACTGTTTGATTCAGTACATAAGCCATATTTCAGCAAAATGAAAAATGTGGTTCTTAATTTATATTTTAGTTTATCAATATCAGTTATTTTAGTTTCTAATTCATATGCAACAGTAGACTTAGTATTTTGACATCACAAGCATAATTTGAACCACTGCTACATAAACAAACTGCATTATTCACAGAAATTGATATTTAGGTGTGTTATTTTAATATTTACTTTGAATTAAGAAATTAATTAATGCATAATACTAACATTTGAATCATAATTTACAATTTGATACTAAAGTTACTGACATAAATTCATAAAATAGTAGTTTAATAAAACTTTGAATGTAAGTTGCAATTTGATTAAACTAAACTAACGTGGCAGGGGTTCAGTTTATAGAGAGAGAAATCAGAAGAGTTCTGTCCCCAACTGGGGTGTTCAGGAGCTTTGTAGTTCCTCTTTGTCTCCTTTCGTGAGAAATTTTTGAAATGCCCATGTAATTTTTATTTTATTTTTAATATTTCGAAACTGAAGTGGGGTATTTGTGAGTGAGAGGAAGGACAGGAAACCTGGATGAGAGCAGCGAAAGTGAGGTGAGCCAGACCTTGACTCTAGGACGGAGTACACTGGCGAATTGATCTTTAAAATTTACAGTGATTATTCTAGGTGACGCAGTAAATGGCCCTTTTCAGATACGGCCAGGACCTGCAGGTCCGATGCCATAAATTTTGCTCTGGGTGGAAACGGGAGTACCCTGAGAAAATCCACTTTCACGGCCTGGGCGCTGAATGATCTACCCAGACTGTGCCCAGAAGTAGCTGGAAATAGAAAATAAAAAGTTAAAATGAAATAAAATAAAAATGGATGGACTCTGTTGCTGTTATACAGGGAGATGTTTAGCTTTAGTCTTGTAGGTCAGGTGATAACTTTGTCTCGAACGTGTTTATACACTTGAAACCCATTTGTGCGACTGAAAAACGTGGTCTTGGTAGTGGAACTACTGGTTGTTCTTCGGTGAGTTGTTCTTCACTGGTCTGTGATGCTTTGTTTCTTCTCGAGAATTTGGTTTGAGATTTCTGCGTGGAGGTGGTTTGTTTTTCAGTTTGTACTGATGCGTCGATGGTTGTCTTGGTAATGGTTTGTGTCTGGCAGGTTATTGAGTTCTGGGGAACTGGGATTGAGGTCTGGCATGCACTGTCCTTTTTCTTACTTGAACTGCTGGAACTTGGCGTGATGCTGGCCATGGGAGTTTTCGTCATCTGGGTAGAGTTGTCTGAATCTGTCTTCATATTTTGTCTATTTGTATCTGGACTCGGCGGAATATTAGTATTTTCATGTTGGAAGATTTCGGTTGATTGTTTGTGATATCTGGGAACTTTGTTTGAAACATTGTTGCGTGATTGACGTTTGGCTCTGAAATGAAATATATGATAATAACAGCCGTTGCGTAAAATACAGTCGGCACTGTACTTTGACGTTGTCACTATCTTCATGAAGTGCATGGGATGGTTACTGTTCTTTGAGAAAATTTGATGAACTGCATAAACTTTGGCTTGTATTTGGGATTCTATGGTTTGTCTGATTTCTTCAGGTTGAATAGATGGGTCGACGCCCCTCAAGAATACAGAATAAAGAATGTCTGGACTTTTCGTGGGGGAACAACTTACTTTGAATTCAGTGTTCCATGGCTAGCATGGGTAAATTTGGTCTGCATTAGTGGCTGGTTGAATGAGGATTCTGCTCCGGTGTAATATTTGGGTCCTGGACAGTTCAATGGTTGCCCTTGGCTTGGCTTGGGCGATCAGCGTAGCAATTTGGTACGGCAAGGATGAACGTTTCATTCTGAATAACATCTTTGCAGAGATATTAGCACTTCTGACTTGCTCGGTGACCAGCTCTGGACTCCCAAAATCAAGAAAGAGCTCTTAATCTGTCAATCCTTCCAGTGTCCGGGCCGGGTGAGATTAAAGATATCTCTTCTTTCTTTTATCTTCTCAGCAGTACAAACTTTCCAAATTTCATAAAGATATGCCTTGAACTTCCAGAGTTAAAATTACAGGGTGATTACAAGGTCAATTAAATTGACTAATCTGTAGGTTAATCTATTTAAAATTAGGAAGTAGCACAACTTCACTACAGTTTAGTTTGTTCTGAAATGGTATGGATATTAACACTTTTTACTAATAAAGTAGAGAACAACATTTTGGCCTTCTTAGCTGTATTTTTATTTTAAGTGTTTTTCTCATCTTTAGGAAACTGTAATATCGTAACAGTTGTTGCACACTATACCTGTTCTGATAATTTTAAAAAGAAATACTTCGTATTCTTTTAATTTTAATTCCTTGATACAAGTGATAGAACTTTGTAAATTTAGAAATCTATTTAATATAGCTTGCTGTTGCATTTAAATATAATTTCATGTAACTTTAGTTTCATTAAAAAATGGACTGGATTTAAATTGATTGAAGTTTAAGAAAAATATGTTTTAGTAACAGTGTGGTTTTCTCAAATTATGTATGGCTTAGTAGATAACATGTTGGGTTATGACTCAAAAAGTCAAAGGCTTAAGTTAGGATATATGACTCAATTCATACTTTCATTTCTGTGGATGGAGATAAAGATATTGTAATTCAGTCAGTCAGTGTGATATTCAATTAACAGTAGCAGCATTTACATAATGGGTGCTGGTGACTGGTTGTTGTCTCTCTGTTACTGTTTTAAGTTTGGAATGACTCTTGAATTTTAGGAGTTTCTGACCTTGTTTAATTAAGATGTCACATAAGGTGTCATTCATGATTAAAATATCACTAGTGCCAACTAAAATTGAATAGAATAATGTGTTTTTGTTGATTTTTTTTTCTCTTTATATCAGTCTTTTTAAACCATGGTTTTTAACTTTGAATAGTTGTTGATTGTTAAATTTAGATATTAACTTAGTAACCTTTCTACTTATTTCTTCTCCTTTTAACAGTATAATCAATGAATAAAATTAAGATAATCTGCATACTTTTGAAAAATTTGAGCCTTTAAATTGTTACTTCTTTATCTGTTTTGAATAGGACATCTATGAGAAAAAGTTATTACAGGTGATTAAAATTTTTTTTTTACTTTGTAGACTTGTAAAACAGTTAATGGTAGATGTACAAAACATTTTTAACTTTGAAGATCCTGAAAGCATTCTGTTCTTCATTTATGAGATCCTTGCTTTAAATCACACTCAGTTTCAATAAAATTGATTAAATATAATATTTGAAGGGCATCTAATGCTTCACCATCAAGTTTGTTTGGAACCCTGATGATACTGAAAGCTGCTTGTGTGAACAATCCATGCTATATTGACAGACTGATTACTTCTTTTATGAGAGTCCTCCAGAAGATGGCTAGAGAGCACCTTAACCCTAACAGCAATGAAGCAACTCCAAGTAATGTATTTTTTCTTTAAAAAATTGTTTATATTTAGTCAACATGAAATTTCATGTTTATTGAAATATTCATTATAAATTAAAAATTTTTTTCAAATTGTTTAGAAACATTGTGAAAATTGTTTTCCCAGAGAATACTCTTTAAACATGGAGTCTACTGGTTAGAGGAACTGAAAAAGTCACCGAGTTTTATATTTAATATTCATATCCCAAGAAACATCAGAAGATTTTGTCTTACAGACAAAAATTGGAAAAAATAAATGAATTTCTTATGATTCAGTGATATTTCTAACACATCGATAGGGAGAAATAAATTATCTTTAGCACCAACAAATCTGATACAAGTTTATTTTAACACCTTAACTCTGACTACAAGCAGTTGCATCATACATAGTAGATAACCATGAAAGTAATCATGAAGTTAGTTACACTGTAACATTTGATAATGTATGAGTATTTTCATGAAATTTTGCATACAGTTAGTAAATGCTATAAAGCTTTTAAACCCAAAATATCCTATTGTTAAGTATGATTTGATCATGAACCTTTGCTTTTGGAATGTTCACTGACAAAATGACTTGTTTTTTTCTTCTGATAATTGTCAAATTTCATTTGCACAATCTATAAAACCTTAATAAATACCAAACTATTTTTTTGTCTTAAAAGCTTTGTATTTTATCTGTTATTTTCTTTTATCTAATTCTATATAGGGTCAATCTATTTGACCAGACTTGTACCCAGTATAATAAGTTAAATTACCCTTTTTTTCTTTATTTTTATTTGTTTAAAGAGTGTGAATTGCAACAGAAAACCACAACTGTTTATTCTAAATACATTAAAACTCATGATAGTAGACATCTATTTATATTTATTAATATGTAATGGTTTTTTTTTAACTTTTGAACTGCATCTTTTTAATAATCCCACCACACAGGTTGTAAGTCATATGATGCATGTTACTCTATAGAATAGCCTAAAACTAGCCTACAAAGCAAATGGGTAGAAATATAATATTGGCAGTAAGGATATAATGAGTATTCAAAAACATCAAATGAAAAATGTTGAAATATACTTTGTTGACAGTAGCTAATGGTTATAGCATATGCAAGAGTTTCTGAGATTATGACAGTATTTATTGTTCATAAATGTTTGTAGTGAATGTTTGAAATCATGCCAGTGAATACATGAGTACATTTTATAAATTATTGGATAAATATAGTGCCTTAAATTCTGGGTAGTATATTAGGCAAATGTGTTGTGCTGTTTGTCAAGCAACAAAGATGATGATAAGGACAGGAAAAATTAAAAACTAAAGGTAAATATGAGCATGTCCAGCATGACAGAATAGGATTAAGATAATTAGTGTTATTTAGAAAATATGGATTTTTAAAACATAGTATGTGATTACAATCTTAACTGTTTTAGAGATTGTGCAGTGTTAGTATGATTAAATACAAGTAATATGTTTTTATTGCATCCAAATTCTAGGCCCATACCATAATAACAGTAATGCGAGTACACTTAGTCAAAGTTTTACTTCGTATCAGTTTCTGTTTAATGTCATGGTTGTTTTAATGTGGATTACCAGTTTCCAATATTACTAATTCTTAGGTAGCTTTTTCAACTACCTATTTGCTTTCAGGTTTTTCTTCTCCTGTTCTGATCCTTCCGTCTTCACTGACTTCCTCATCCTGTTCCCACGTTTGACTGTGGTTTTGATGTGATGTTAATGCTCTTAAACATGCTCTGTTTAGACTTTTGACCTCATATTCGTGATTTCTAATTTTAAGGCCATGTTTTTTTTTTTCTCTCTTTCACCTCTGGTTGTAATAATTCAGATGTCTGTAGCATCAATGCTTCCAGTGCACTTACTTCTTTCCTCTTCTAAGAATGAAGTTATTTGGAGTGTAAGTGCTTAAGAGGAGCAGCTATTTAATGAATTTGTCATCCTTTTGTTGAAGATGGGCCATAGTTGTATGATGATGTCTTTATGCACTTGTGCAGTTCTTCCTAAATGCCTGAATTTTAGGTGGGAGGTAGTTGGTAGGCAGACATACAAGGGATGAAGCTATTCTGTATAAGAAAATGTATTGAAAATACATCTCAAACATGTAGTTAATTCTGTAGATCTATTTATATTTTAAATCATTTTGTGTCAATAAACTAATTCTTAAAGTGTTCATGTTTATGCTTTACTAAATAGCTTGTAAGAGGAAATGTTCCTAATATTATGTGGAATATCATTGTTAACATTGGGAAAGTTTTCTTTTCATATTAATCCCATATGTATATTGTCTTAGCCGGGATTGTAATGTGCACATCATGATTTTTGTTACAGAGTTGCATTCAAAGTTTAATTGAACTATTTTATTATCAGTTTACGTAACTAAGCTTGCCATCAAAGTATACTTTATTAATAATTTATGTCAATAAACTTTACATCAAAATATAGTTTATGATTCTAATTTTTATATTACCTAGGTTTTCATTTCTTAATTTCAAAATGAAACATTTAAGCAAGTTCCCAGTTTTTACCCCTGTGCCATGTAACATGTTTGCAGTCTAATATCTTATTTATATATTTTTCTCTCTTCCCTTATATGAGTTTCAGAGTATCCAAGTAAATTAGAAACATTGTAGATATTGACAAGCCACAGTGTAAATTTGAACCTTCTGTCTTACTTCAATGACATATTTGTTCCATCCATATGATACATCTCTCTCATCTGTCTCTTTCGTCAGTGACGTTTTGATAGTTCTCCCTATTGGAGACGTGTCTAACAAACAGAAAGAGTATATTTTTTATGTACAAGATTCTTTTTGCAGTTATTTAATTTTGACAGCAAACCATACAGTTTAGCTTAAAATCATTATTTGTGATCATTATCCCTGAATTTTAAGCAGATAAAAGAACCTTTTTTTTTTCTCTTTATAGCTTAATTATAAAGTCAGTTAGTTTTTTTTAGCTGTTTTGGAGCTGTTAATATAGTGCTTGTTGTATTTTGTGTTCTGAAATACATACTTGAAAGCAATTTGAATTGTTTTTGGACAACCAACGTTGCATGAAAAGAAAATTTTATCAAAATATGATATTGAGTACAAATAAACCTCAATGTTAAATTAAGTTTAAATTTCTTGTTTTTCTTGTGTATATTATTTTCATTTTATGTTATGTAATTTTTATTAGGACTATCTAAAATGTAAAAATTAGAAGCTTATTAGGTTAGATATCAAAACTTAATACAGAAATTTAAATATTTTTTTAATAATTTGCAGAATTCGCATGGCTTGAGGTTATGTTATGTAACTTGGTTTTGTTTACACTAAGGTGTTCTACTGTGATGCATTAAGTTGCATGTACTCTGTACAGTAATAACATTAAAAGCAAGCAGATGTGGAATGGTTAGATGCTAAAGCTATTGAGATAAAAAAATCTTTAGTAAAAATAGTTAATTGAAAAATATGCGTTTTTGTGCATATAACATTTATTTACTACAACCTTGCCATGTTCTGTGGAGATGCAACTTGAACTTTAGAAGTTATAGTCACATGGACATTACAAAGTCAGTCAAATTGAGTAACTCATAAGTATAAGGTTAATTTTATATCCAGGAGACGTCAAGTTCATTCATTATCACTTGTGTATACATAAATCTGCTAGATCTTGATGATATTTTTCAGGCATTGTTAGAGATGCAAGTAAAACATTTGAGAGATTCATTTATCATCTGGTTTTGTTTCTGTGTCAGGTTTGTTTTGTATGTTTAGTCAGACACAGCACATAATTTGGTTGTTGAGAGGTGCAAAGCTACACAGTGGACTATCTGTGCTCTCTTCACCACAAGCACTGAAACCAAATTTATGCTGTTATAAGTCTGCAGGGGTACATCTGAGCATCTGAGGTCTAGGAAGTAATAATTTTATCTATTAGTTATATACTATACCTAAAACTTTAAGAGAGCAAACATTTTATAAGGTCTAGAAAATTGCATTAGAACATAATTCCAAAACTGATATATTCTTAACTTTTCAGCATGCTTCATGTGTCTTATTATGAGAATGCATGCTATTATGGTCTATGTACAATTCAGTATGGAAAAAGAGGGCCCCCACTTTTGTATTCAGCTTTGATCATTTATAGTGTTTGTAATCACTTCAATTTTGTGCAAATATATAACACTGCTGTATTGTTTTTTGCATTGGAAAAATTTGTACAGAAGTTTAATTTGTCAGAGTTATTCAAACATAAGGAAATATACAAACAAAAGTTTGTATATGTACTGGTCTATAGTAAAGTGATTGTAGACATTGTCAGACAACTAGTTGTGAAACATCATTACCAGCTCATTTCTAAGGTGTTCAGCTTGGATATCTTGAGTTTTTATCAGCGTTCCGACAGTTAGGAACATATTTTATGACTGGCTATATGAAAAGGGAAAGAACTTCTTCAACCATCTAGTTGATTATCACAGCCCATTGGAACTTTTTATTATATTCTTAAAATTGGCTGCAACTTCATAGGTATGCCTTTACTTTTCTCAGCAAAATATAGATTTTATGTGTTTGCCAAGTCATTAAATTGTGTGTGTTGTGAAGAGTCAAATATTAAAAATATGCACATTCCAATTAAATCTATGAGAATATCATCAGTGGTTTAATTGTATTCTCAAGATTAATTAAAATGAAGTACAGAACAACCTTTTAACCCTCTTAGGTTATCTTCAGGTTAACAGAGAGGTTTTGCAACAGCTGCCATCTTGAGAGTACATTTTTACTTCAATTGGGTTTCTCATCCCACAAATTTTTTTTTATTTAATTAAAGGTGTGCTTTGTTTTTGGTATGATAATCTTTGAATTTCTTTGGACAGATGAATAACTTAAATGGTTATTTAAATATTTACAGTATTGATGAATTTTGTTCATAATACATTTTAGGGTGGTTTGGATATTTTTGGTAGATGCTGGAGGGAGAGGGTTTGTGCTGTTATTTTTTGAATAGTTCAGACCTTAAAAATGATACAGAAAATTATCTGGATATCAAGATATTTAGAATTCTATTGCTGAATGTTGTTTTTTTTAACTAAAAATAGAACGATCTACATCTTAACTTGTTAAACTTTACATGTTCATGACAGGGAATTTCTTTGAAAAGATATTTCAATTAAAAATATGTACATGTATCACATAAAATGCTACAAATAATATTTTGTTGAATAAAAAGGATGATATCTGATAGTCATTGACAAGTTTACTATGCAGAGCAACAGCATAAATATGGTTTCTAAAAACTTCAAATATTATTTCATTCACATTTAGCTATTAGACTGTTTTAATGTTATGAAATTGTCTGAAAAAATGTTTTGATATAAAGAAGTTCTAAAAATAGAAGCCGTGATTACTTTGTGCACAAATAATTCCTCCTTAGAAAGTATATTGAAAAAATTCTGTTTTCAGTATCTTTGAGAAAAAAGACAAAAATATCCAGCATATATTGTGTGCTTTTATAATTGTACTATTGTTCAAATCTATGATTTCTTGTAACTGGAAAATAGAAAGTGTTCAGAACGTAATGTTAAACACCTCATTTGTTATGCTGTTTCAATAATACACAAATAATTTTTATGATTGTGAATATTTCTTAATTCTCTCTCATACATTTTATATATACATTTTCATGAATGTGAGATGATGAATTCAGAGTTTGTTGCTATGAGCAAGTAATCTTCTATTTTAGTTTACAGTCGTCTTCTGCATCCATTGTTAGTATGCTGCCCCCATTTTTTTTCTTTTCTTTCTAGTTTTTAAAATCACATTAATTTTCATTGACCATATAATGGTTTCCTCTCTTTACTTCAGTTATTTCATTATTCTCCATAATTTGAGGTTGATATACATCATTTCCAGGCATATTGTATTATTGGATTTTAAAATATGATTGATATAAGTCTGTGTGAAAACAAATATTGATGTAGTGTGGGAGAAGTTTTATTAGTGTTTTTTTTTAACATGGTATAAAAATGATCTAATATCAACTAAAATTGTAACTGTTTTCTTCTTTTTCAACTTTTTAATTTAGTTGAGTTCATTGTTATTCTATTCTTTTTATAACTGATTGATCACGTTCTTGTGAACTGAAGTCAGATCATGAGATACTGGGTCAATGCAGTAAGTAATTGGATAATACAAATCACCATAATTTATATCAGTGTGAAAATAAATTGATAAAACAAAACATCAAAGTAACTTTATGAGTGCTTTTTTTGTACAGTGGGCACAGAGCTTCTGATTCTGAGCTTAGATTTGGTAAAGAACAGAGTGGGAGTTATGGGGCAGGAAATGAGGAAAGCTTTCATTGGAACCATTCTCGTGGGACTGATTGAAAAATCTCCTGAAGTGAAGGTTCTGAAAGCTATCACAAAGATGGTAGAAGACTGGGTGAAGAGCAAAACCCCAATAGCTGTTAACCAATCTCCTACTCCACGTGAAAAGTCCATCCTTTTGGTAAAAATGATGCAGTTTATTGAGAAGAGGTTTCCTGATGATCTGGAACTAAATGCTCAGTTTCTAGAGTTAGTGAACTATGTTTACAGGTGAGCTTATGGAACAACTCTGATGACTTACATTTATTTGTTTCTTTGAGACTTGTTTTAAGCATATTTGTTCATTTGTACAAGATAATACCTTATTTCTTTGATTTGAAATTTTTGTAGGTTTATGAACAAGATCCATATATTCTTTGGTTGGCCAAAAATGACTTTGTTAAACAAATAAATATTAAAATCTCGGTACATATTTTGTTTTCAATTGTATGCACCATGTATCTAATTTTGGATATAGCACCAATGAAAACCTGTAACACACCTTTCTTTAGATACAATTGTGAGTTTTCTGCTGTATAGTGAAGCACTGTTGAGACTCTAAGAACAGCGTCTTTTGATCATGAAACATCTTTATTGATATATTATTTACTCAACCAACACAGGAGATTTTTATGCAAATAGCCTGACAAGAGAAATGACCTTTTAACTGATTTAAAACATTTTAAGTTGTATTTTGTTTAACCATTTTGAACTTTATGGTGGGAATTAAATTGTAAGTGTGCAAAACCATAAATTTCAATTATGAAAGTATTCATGGAGAAAATATTTTTAAATTATGTGTACTTTTTAACCTCAACTTTTGAAGTTTGTTTTCAGAGATGAAAATCTTAAAGGCTCAGAACTAACATCTAAATTAGAACCAGCTTTCATGGCAGGACTCAGGTGTGTTCAACCCCACATCAGAGCAAAATTCTTTGAAGTATTTGATGAAAGTATGAGAAAGAGGCTTCAAGAGCGGCTATTGTACATCACATGTTCACAAAACTGGGAAACTGTAGGTCAACACTTCTGGATTAAACAGTGCCTGGAACTTGTGTTAGTAACAGCAGTAAGTGGAACAAGCATTCAAAGTGTCTCCAGCTTTGCGTTGATTCCTTCTGCCACATCTGTTATTGCCCAAGCAGATTCACAGGAACGAGCCAACTTTGCTATGCTAGCTGTAGTCAAAGAAGAGCCTATGGATGTGGAATCTGTTGAGAATAAAGATGTGAGGTTCATTACAGTTGCTTTAGTTTTTCCAGCTGGGATCTGTACAAGTTTTATAAGCAAATAAGTCTGTTGGTGTACTTTTTATTTTCCTTATTTGGAAGTATTTAAAAATTTACTTGATGTGTTTAAACTACAGTGGAACCCCTCAGATTTGGTCGCCCCTTGAAAGCAGTCATTCAATCACAGTCCAATTTTTTTGTTTACATAATCCCTAATTATGTACAGTGGAAACCCTCTAATCAGGCCAGATTGTCTTGGTTCTGAAGGTGGCTGCTTTAGAGGGGTTCCACTGTATATAACCTCCTAGGATTGTTTAACAAACTCAAAAAATTTAAGTTGTAATATTTTGTTTGATGTGTGACATGGTGGAAGGGTTGCATATGATATTTAGGTAATTCTTTGGATATTTATACCTGCTTCTTCACTGAAACTTATTTTTGCTATGTTTATTTAATTTTATCAAAGCTTATAATTATTTGATTTGAATGATGGAAATGTATGCATATTAGTTTATGATGGATTTTGCTTGCAAGTGTACTCCTGAAGTTAATACATTTTACTCTTAAGTATTTTTAATGATAAGTGAGGTGCATATATTCTGTTTAGTTCCTGACTACATCAGTAGTTGTCTTTACAAACTTATTAATTATGTGGTAATTTCAAATCGTTTTCAACTGTAGAAAGTTATTGCAGTATTATTTCATTTAACATATAGCGTTCTTTTTCATTAAAAAAATGTATGTATAAACATACATGCACAAATATAATTAAATGTAAATTTATAGGGGGAACAAATTGTGTTACATCTGCAATACAAACATCCAACAAGGTAACAAGGTAGGTAAGTTTTTTGAAGTACTGACAGAAGGAAGACCCAGACTGAATTGGGAATACCCCATCTGTTTAGTTTTTGCTGGCCTTAAATTTAAATGTTTAAGAAAAAAAGCAGGAGATCTGGATGCTCTAGCCCACAACACCTCACATCTTTACCATCTTTTCCTTTTTTCAACCAGATGTATGAAAGGGGTTGCTTATAAAAAATAAAATAATAATAAATAGAAAGAAATAATATAAGACAACAATGGGGAAATGGCGGAACTTCTCTTGATGTTATTATTCCAGCCCCCAAATATGAATACCAAGATGTCAAGATATTACAATACTAATCTGAACCAAAATTATTGGTATAGCTCCTATTCAGTGCTACTGTGTGTATTTGTAATGGTTCTTGAGAGATTCACACAGTAGCTGGTCTTATACAGAGAAGGTAATATGACTACATTAATCTACTTATATAAAATACAGAGGACCAATTAGTAAATCCTATTATTTCCTTTACAATAATTTTAGAAATTGTTTTTCATTGTGCATGTTGTAATTATGTGTAACTTGTGTTTTTGAAGTTCATATATTTATATTTATTGTAAAATAATTTAAATTATTTAATCTAAAAAAGGGGTTTTTATCACACCCATTAAAAATTGGTTTGTGTACCAATATATTAATTTTTTTAGAAGTATTTTATATTGAAGTGTTCTCAATCTAAAGGATTGTTGTAGGATAATCCTTCAAAAATCCTTACTTTTGAGCTCTTCTTCCAGTTGTGTTGTATCCAGTCAAACAAACTGATTGGGGAATGCAGGGATTTCTTTCCTTATTCCAAAGAATTGTTCAAGATACTTCCTGGCACTGAACCACCTTACTTGATTATAAAGAGCCAAATCCCCATATTCTGCATCCATATCTTCCAAAAACTGCTTCAGCTGCCAGTGTAAAAGAGCTTTGTTTCCTCCTCTTATCATATTAATAACTTTAACAAAAATTTTAAAAACTTTGTTTTGTTTAACTGATTACCCACACAAATTTCCTTGATAAATAACACAATGAAATGTTGGACAAGTTACTTCATTTTTCCTAAGAAAACCAACAAAGTCTACTTTTTTTCCAATCATCGCAGGTGCACCGTTTATCACTGTTGCTGAACACTCATTGAAACCTCTAATATTATCAACTGAATTTTTCACTGCCTCAAAGATATCCTTTCCTTTTATGGTCCTATGAAGAGCACATACATTCAGTAGTTTCTCTTTCATTGAAAAATCTTTATGAATAATGTGTACAAATATTAACAGCTGACCTGCATCTTCTTGATGAGTACTTTCATCAAGATAAAGCAAGAAATAAGTACTTTTTTCAACCAGTCTAACAAGTGAGTTTTCTAATTGTTCTTCTATATCGGTTACCCTTCTTCGTATGGTTTGTTTAGAAAGCTGCAATGATTCATATTTCTCAGCAGTTTTGGCATCCCCAAATGCCTTTACCATTTCAACAACATATTTCTTTACTAAGTTGCCATCAATAAAAGGTTTTTTTTACTCTTGCAAGCTCAAGAGAAATGATGCATGGAGCATTCAAAGCAGATGTCTGGCTTTCTGACAACTTGCTAAACATACTCATACCCCTTCATATTTTTCATACTTCATGCATCATTGAATAATGCCATTTCACATTAAATTATCTGGGCACTAATATAATTTGCATACAAACCAAACATTGTAACTTACTGTTAATGTTTGTAATTAAATAATCAAGTTCCCAACATTCCTGGTACAATTTATTTTCACTGTCAATCTCAAGTTTTTTAAAAACTTTGCTCGTTTATATTTACCACAGAACTTAACAGTGGCTGAGTTCACTTTGTCTTGCAGAGGGGAGGGAGTATGTAGCTGAGAGAGTTCACTTTGTCTAGCAAGGGGAATGATGGTATAATACCCCAAGGTGTATGTGATATAATTTAAAAACTATTATGTTCAATAGGTCCTATTGAAATTTCATATTTATAACTGACAGTATGTTTTTAAAGAAAAATATTTTGTATTACAGAATTATGCAAAATTTGTAATTCATAAACAGTTTTACGTTTAATATTAATTGCTCTATATATGTATTGATTTATTATTGCTGATTCTTTAATTTTATTATTTAAATTATTTACCTTAACTTACATTTTATAAATATGGAAATTAAGTTCTCAGCATAATTATTGTGAAAAGTAAATATAATTATTTTTACTCATGCATTTAACATTGAAATATTTAGTTGATATATATTGTAGAAATAACTCTTAATCTTAGCAAAAATATATAAATCTGGTTGTAAAGAAGAATAAAATTAATCCAGCTTATTCTGTTTCCCTCCTTTCTCTTGTTTCTTGTTAATATGATCTAGTTAAAAGAAATTATCAACATAGTTATTGTTAGTTTCACTTATAGCAGTAGGACTATTATAATCTTGATTTAAATCACACTTCTGAATTCAACAACATAAAAATTGTCTTTTTGTAATTTGTTTATTTTGAAATTAATGACTTCTAAAACTGTAATTACTATTGAAGCAAATGTTCTGAAATGTTTTAATTCAACTGTATTTACCACATTATTTTGGCAGATTTGTCTCACTATTGCATGTTAAATATATCACATATTAGTAAACTACATTTTTACTTTACAAAAGGAATAGTAATTGGATGAAAAGATACAAATGAAAGATCTTAGACATTGCTTATTATTAAATTTTATTACATTTGTAACTGTAATAATAAAAAAAACTAAGCAGCTAGCTTGGCTGAATATAGTATGATAGATAGTTTGTGTGCATAAATGAAAAATGTATAATGAAATGGGCATATCTTTATGTATTACTGTTGAAATTTTTAAAGTTATCTCCCCATAAAATTATATTATTTCAACTAAGGTTTTAATATACTGCCTACATTTTGTGCTTTCCTTCATTTTTCTTTCTTAAACTGAAGCTTTCCAAGTATGTGTTAGTGCATTTGTATTTATTTATGTTCTGTTTCTTTGTTTTTTGTATTAGGAGGAAATTGATATTGAATTATCAACTGATGAAGGGCAAGTTAAAACAACAGGTAACATAACAATGAGTGGCCAATCTCGTCAAAGCTTGGCTGATCCTCGACAGAACCTACAAGTGTGGATTTCTCGTCAAGCTAAGTTCTTGGAAAGTTTAAGAGATGTGAAGACAATAAACTTTTTGAGAGCTACAATCCAGTTATGCCACATGGAGACCAGCTTGGCTCAGTACCTCTGGATTCAGCTGTTTCCACGACTTTGGAAGATTCTTAGTGAAAGGCAGCAGTCTGTAAGAACATATTTCTCCCAGCTTATTGTTTATTTACTTTATCTGTTGTTTTGCATGTGTACTACAAATAAAATTTTGTAAATTGCTTGATGCTATTATAATACACCGATGAGGAAACAAGTACAGATGTATGCAAGTTCAATTTTAAATTCAAAAATCAAGTTGGAGATCCAGTACACAGTAACTAAATTGTTTTAAAAGCATCCTACTAATCTAAAGTCATTGGCATTCTGAAATTTAATGTACAATATGAAATAACTGAAAAAATTGGAACATACACCTTATAGAAGTTATAAAATCTATACCATCAACAATATATTTATGTTGGAAACTGTGTTTTAATATCACAAATTTGTAATTAGAGACATGAATAAGGTTTACTTCAATTTCCAGTGTTTTCTACTTGATTACTGGTGTTGAAGCACATTAATTGAAATTTTCTACATCTTCAAATGAGAAGTTTATAGAAGTGATAGGGGTTGAATATTATTTATTAGGTAATTTGTGTTTGTTCTAAATAAAATAACACTACATGAAAATTCTTCCATATACACTTATAATCATAAATAAAATCAAACACTGACCTTGCCTTATTTTACACAGTAAACAAATATCTTTATTTGAAACTGATTACTACTCATCTTTACATGTTTCGAAGCATCACAATACCTCATAAACTTGTTATACATTAAATCAAGTGATATTTGTGATAATCAAAAAGACAGCTGAAAATTATCCAAGAAGTTAAAATGTTTCATTTATCCACAGTATAAGAAAACAGCCTTCCAAAACATACTTACCTTCCACTAAGAGTATAGCTACTTCTCAGTCTCAAGGATTTTCACTTTGCTCATCTATGCTTTGAGAATGCTTGTTCTAGTCTCTCATATCCCACTCAGATGCCTTAGACAAATTTTAACTTGCAAATTTATGATATTTTTAAAGTTATAAATTAAGAAATAAACAACTGTATTGTATTCATAAAATGCAAATGATGAATCTTATGTGCACTCTTATTAGGGCCCAGTAAACCTTAGTACCATAACTGACAAAGAGGACTATTTACAGAATGTATCTTGTGATCTGGTGTTAAATATTTGTTCTAAACATTTTGAATAAAAAAATATTTGGATCCAAAATATTATAATTTCTTAATTCATAAAACAAACCAATTATCATTATAAAAATGTATAACTTTATATGAAGCACTATAAAAACTTATCATTATGTCTTTAAAATATGTTTTACAGGTTTTAGCTAGTGAGATGCTACCATTCTTATGTAGTGGAAGTCATGTTATTCAAAAAGATTGTCATCCTAGTGCTATAGGAACATTTATGGAAGCCTTATCTCATTGTATACCTTCAGTTCCAATCAGACCTTGCTTGTTGAAGGTTGGTAATGTATTTTTGTACATGTATCTTATTACCTTATAGAATAGTTTGTATTTATCCTTTTTTTTCGTGATTCTGGTATCCCATATGTATTAAAAGGGTAATTCTTTGTTTGATAGACATAAATGTTTATATTTCTCAGTACTTTCACCTTTTTCAAGGAGTTGACATTTTGGATGAAAGAAGTTTCATTGATACAATCTATCTTGTGCAATGATACTGAAGTGTGTCATTGGAAGGAAGTTAAAAGGACTACAGGTTAGAGTAATGAGATAATATTTATTTCATTATGTCATTGAGGTTGTAATAAACAGTGATGTGGTTGTTGGCCTTTTAAACTAATAAAACAAATGTATTTACACCCAACATGTAGTACTTGAATGAGGGGTTTTCTGTGTATGATATTGTCTTGAATTAATTTATATGTGCACTTTATTTTCTTGCATTTGTTGTAACCGAGATCACCTTATCTTATGAACAGATAGAGGAACTGATGTAATATGTTCAGTAAGGGATCCAGCATGTCAATGGTAAATGTACCAGCCTGTGAGTTCAAGATCCATTGTTAGCATCATGTTGTCTCTTTTGAACCATGGGTGTATTATCAGGGAGACAATCAAACCTTACCATTTGATTAGTGTAACTCAAGTTGGTGGTGAATGCTGTTGACTAGCTGTCTTCTCTGTGCCCTATCAGCTTTCACAGCTCAAATACACAGTGAGGACTAAAAATCCTTGATTTTATATACATTTAGTTATTGTTGTACTTTTTAACAAAACTACCTAAAATATAAAATTTGTAAAATTTTTGGCCTAGTCTAACAAAAATATAGTTAACTGTCTCATTTATGGACATCTCTTTCTGCACATGTTTTGCTGAGTTACTTTCAAAATTTAATTAAACAGCTTTATTATCATAGTATACCAGTAAATTTGACATCAAAATGTAGCTGGTCATTTTGAGGCTCTGGGGTTGCATTTCTATTAGTACGTGAGTGCATATGGATTTTTTTAACTCATTCTGAGCAGGAGTTTACCATTCATTCACCATCTCTTTTCTGTAGCAGCTGTTGGGGCTGGTTGTTGATGTTAGAGAGGTTCTTAATTTGACCTAATC
Organism: Carcinoscorpius rotundicauda; assembly: GCA_011833715.1. Lineage (NCBI taxonomy): Eukaryota > Metazoa > Arthropoda > Merostomata > Xiphosura > Limulidae > Carcinoscorpius > Carcinoscorpius rotundicauda. The sequence continues at coordinate 19,508,324 of CM022395.1, forward strand.
AGTCTCTGTGCATTTAGTATTCTAACACCAACATCAGTTGTACCTTCTTTGCGTCTACATTCCATGGACCTTTCAGTTCATCTTGCCCTCTTGGCTTAGTCACTTACTGTTTGTAATGGAATCTTGCATGGGATCTTATTTCACCACCATTTACCTTCCTCCTTCCCCAAGAGATGACCTACAGTGGTAAATGGACTAAGCCCAGAAGTCAGTAGGCATGTCAATTTCTCCCCACATCTGTTCACAGACACTTCAGAATTGGAGGCCTTGGATCAATCACCACAAAGTTACAGGCCATTAGTCTGGAGACTGTATTGCTTGTTGTTTTTGTGATTCATTGGGCATTACATTATATCCTTTCTCTTGTTCATTATTACCATCTAGTGATGGTTCTTTTAGATAAAGCTACAGTGATGGATCTGATATACCACAAAAAATGCATTTAGCCCAGAGATCTTTGTTTTTGTACTTTGGATCTTTTGTGCTAGGTCATTCCACATCACAATCATCTTATGTCATGTTTGCATGCTTTTAATTCAGTCACAGATTGTCTTTCATCCCTCAGCTGAATCTTGAGGGAGATCCATCCAACTGGAAGCATTTACCATGAGCCTCAATATACAGTTGCCTGTCTGGCTCTAGATGTCTTCAGCCAGAATTGGTATTGCATATATTTTTATGTGTACCTTCCCATCAGATTGCTTCATCAGTTAATTTCTCTGGTATACTCCACTTTTGTTGGTTTCTCTTGATTGCACAATATTAGCCATCACAACTCTGATTTCCAAGGCTCTGATGTCTACTCCATTTACCACCTGACCCTCCTGCATCATTACACTTGGTTTTTGTTTAGTCCTTGGTGGGAAGATTTGGCTTCATATGTAGAGTTTCTTACCTATTACTCCTTCCATTTGCCATCTTCTATGGAAGTGTACTAGAGCAGGTCAAAGATCTTCTATCATTGATCATTAATTAGAAGGGGATTTCCTACTGATTTCTTGATCTGTAGTTTTTGGGTGACTTACTCCCATACTTTCCATTTCTCTATATACTGTTTTGATTTTTACTTCACCTGTTCTCAGATGTTTCAAATTTTAGCAGTTTGGTCACTTGAAAACGTCATGTTGTAGTTCTTTGACATATGCTCGTTGCAGTGGCAAGAACCACAATGCCTATGAACATGAAACAAATCCTCATTGCATTAATTGTAATGACTAACCAATCACAATTTCATTTTTACTTTAAGTGGTTGGAAGAAATGTTGTATAGCATTTGAAAACCATTCAAAACATTACTTACCCTGAGGCTCGAAAGTTCACCTCAGACATATGCTGTTGCTCTTTATTCTATTATTACAGTGGGAGTTCAGACAGATCTCTCCATGATTCCCGAAATAATCATTTTCAAGCAATATGAAATGTCTTAACCTCCATAGTTAAGAAAGTTGATGAATCAACATCAACACCTATCTTTGTCCTTAACATTCATTCTAGCAAACCCCAAGATTTACTTTCTTTGGTTCCAGGTACATCTTTTTCTCCTGCCTCAAGATGCAAAATGATCATTCATTCATGTCCTTAATTGCTGGAATCTTCTTCCAATGACAGAGACCTGTTCAATCGACCCAGAGTGGGATTCATGGAAGTCCAATAGACCTCCCTCAAATATTGAAAAAACAGGTGATCGAAAACAAAATGGCTTTCCACCCAATTTACCTGCACATATATAAAAATTGCCACTTTGATACAATAGAACAGTTGAGGTTTACATTCTAATCTGGATGACATCAAAGCAATGATAGCTTCTTATCATCCTGCCAGGACTTCAGTCTTGAAGACACTGGACCCCACTCATCTTCAGGGACTCAGGCTCTGCATTGGGACTTTCTGCACTTCCCAAGTCCAGAGGTTGTACACAGAGTCTCAAGAATCTCCTCTCCACCTCTACCTTTTGCAACTGTCTTTACTGTATGCTTTGAAACTAGGGTTATGTTTACTTCCTAAGTGGGCCATGCTTTTTCAAAACAGTTAATTGAGTCTGTTCTTGGATAACATTGCTGTATTCACTGCTCAACCCATCCCACCATGGCTTCTTACAGTCCCCAAATGAGGCCTTTCTTTAAGTCATCTGAGAAAAGCTACTACTCCTGATTGGAAGTACTGTCTTTTATTTGCTGAACATCTTTTGAACCATTCTTCCATTCTCATTTGTACAAATGGTTTTAAATCAGGTGACTGTAGGCTCTACTATGGTTTTTTTATAGTTTGGTAGTTGCACACAGAATCCCCTCTGCAGTTTCTGTGTTCACTGCTGAACTGTATGCAATTTCCCTTGCCCTGGATCACATATAAGCTAAGCAGTACTCAAATTGCAATATTTATATTGACTCTATTAGTTCTTTACTAGCCCTAGAATAATTTCACATTTGATGTCACCCTGTTTTCACCAATATTTAAAACCAACAGGCCCATTTCTCTTTAACACCAAATTTTATCCACTTCTTCTGGATACCAGGCCATGTTGGTATTGGTGGGAACGAGCTAGTTGAGCCAAGTTTGTCTGCTCTAGCGCTATCACTGCTGTGTGTGTTCCGTACACAGTTGGTAGTTGACTTGGAGTGAGCAACGTGAAAACAAGCTTTACAAAAGAAACCCTCTGTATGACACTCAGGTCACAATTAGCCACATTTTACTGTCTTGCCACCATTATGACTCTCAACGGCAGCACCATTTTAAACATGTTCTGTCCCAGAGTTTATCAGTAAGGTTGGACAGTGTTGTTAGTGATGTTGACGCTGTCAACGTTACAAATGTTTTTAGTTTTTTTAAAGGCTATTGTCCTTTTTAACACTAAATTTTTAATTCATGAATTAGACTTTTTTAATGTGGATCAATTTTGCAATTTGAAGTACAACTAGTTCGATATGACATTGGGAAGTGGTCATAATGTTAAATAATTTAAAATAAGGACTTGAAAGGCCAACTTCAGGTAATTAATGCTTATATTTGAACTTACCATTTAGTATTCATGGCGAGTTATAACAATTAAAATTATGCTACAGAAAGTCTTTTAAAACTTTTATTACTTTATTTTCTGAAAACAACTGTGGCATCAAACAACTCGTTACCAGGACTGGAAAGGCCAACTTTGGGTGGCTAATGCTGATATTTGAACTAACACATTAGTCATGCTGGCAAGTTATAATAATTAAAATTATGCTACAGAAATTCTTTTAAAACTTGTATCACTGCACTGTACTTTCTCTCTTACTGATGTAAACTAGATATAAAAATTGGATTTAATGCTATTTAAGTTTTTAATTCAAAAATTAAACTTTATTTTGTTTTACCTTAATTCCTTTTTATGAATTTTAATAATTTTACTTTTAACTTTCTACTGGATGTTTGGTACAAATATCCTAGTTGTTTTGCAACATAAAAGTCCAAAACAACCAACCAACTTTCATGAATTTGGTCTGCATTCTGGTCCATGTGTTCTACTTCTCTGTACCTCATTCATCTTGTTCCCTATTGTGCATTTCCTGCCATTCACTCCATCTTCTCACATTTTTACTTGCTTCTAATCTTTATAATCCAGTGGATGAAATTCTCAACCCTGCTGTGTGGACCATGCAAAGTATGTTCATCTTTAACTATCTTCCTCCCATCATACTTTCATTCATGTCAGAGTTTTGTCTTCCACCTGTGACTCTTATCCAGACTTTGATATGACTTTATGCATTAAGTTTCGTTCATTTTTTTTTCTTTCTCAGGGTCCTTCTTTTTTTCCCTTTTGTCACACAAATGCTGCTCTGTGGTGAGTAGTATTCATTAACTTCAACTCCACACAGGGAGACACATGGACTCGCACTCTATCATCCATGGCTCCACGCACTCGCTATAGAGATTAGGTGTTCCACAAGATTGCTGAAAGGTTATCTACTTCGTGATAATTGCTTCATAAACATGTTTATTCTGGACTGTATCACCCATGAATTACATAGGTAAAGCAGAAGGGGATAGCTTCCTGTTCCTGCCATGTTTTTACTGAATAACTTAGTATATTCTGCTTTTCAAAATAATGTTTTATGGTTACTCATTGTACTATCTCCAGTGAAGATGTTCCTCTGCACTCCCCAACACATTCACACCCTCCTACTTTTAGTGTAGTATGGTAGTCCTTATCACTTTCCAGTTTCAAACCCTGAGGGTTGTTGATACAGTTTACCATCAGAAACATCATAGTCTTTATTATATTTTAGAAAACTATTCAACTTTGCAAAATGTATCAAATAATTCTTTTGTAATTATTCTGCAAGGAGTTTTAGCTTTAATTGAAATTAATGAATAGGTTGTGATTGCTCACTTATTATTTTATCTCTTCTCTGTAAATCACACTGCCATGACAAAGTTTCAATTTCAGGTAAATTTTGAATTTTACCTTTTTCAATAAGATACTCTTTTATTTAAGGAAATATGGAAGTAAATTGTTCCAAGACTTTTCTTCTACTTAACCATCTCAGATTTGCAAAATCAGTAAAATCATTAAAAGTACAATCACTGCTTCTCTTCAAAGGCTGAAGAAACTGTTGATGGATGAGAGAGCTTCCACTTTTAATATAATTCACAATTTTTACAATGTCCATCAAATTTTTTAATTCATCACTTTCAGACATCTGAACACAACTTTTCCTGATGCCAAATACAATGGAAAGGTGGCAGTATGGACTTCACATTATTTTTAATTAAATGCTGCTTCAAAAGAGAAACAAATCCTACTTTTTCTCCAGTCACTTTTTAAAATTCAGATCAAATATTTTTAACATTTCAAGGCATTTTTCAAAGATGTTTTTCCACATGTTCGGTATCTTAATCCACAAAGACCAAGCATTTGTTCTCTTACTTGAAGACCTGAAGTAACATATCAAACCAAAAATATCAACTGTGCAGTGTCACTAACACTGTCACTGTTGACTCATCCAGTGTTAAAGAAAAATACAAACAGTCTTTTAATTGTTCAAGCGACTGATTTTCTATGCATTTCGCTTACTCTAGCATTCTGTGGACAATTGTTCTTCGACTTAATTGCAAATTATTTACCTTTTGAAGAATATCATCTTTTGGTTTTGAATAATTCTCCAACAGAGTGTCAAAGACTACAATAAATATTTCTTTTAGTAGTTCAACATCAGAAAATGTCTTTTCCTGAGCTAGAATCCAAGGTTCTTTTTAACTAGCTAACGTATCTAGTTCTATTGAGGATCAAAATCTTTTTAGGCCTCCCTTTTGTTCATGAAATTATGTGTTCAGATGTTTAATTTCATTCATTCGAATTTTGCCATCAAGTGGAAATAATTTGATGTGGGAGCATGAGTTTTACATTCACCACGTGATTTTCAAATTGTGTGGAAGGAATATTAGTTAAACATTTTAAATGACAATGAAACAATAAAATTGAAGTATGAAAAGATGTGTACTGTTGGGAGTTTAAAACTATTTAGGGTATGCAAATGTAATTTTATGGTACAATTTAAAGTAATTCTACAAGGAATCATTTAGATTTATTTTGTATATTTTATAGTGGTTACAAGATTGAACAAATTGATTAACTTTGCATAGAATTATGGTGGAGAAAGTAAATAAATATAAAATTTCACTGAAAAAAATAATTGAGATGCATTTAGCAACATTTAGAGATTAAGCAAATGAAATTTGAGAATTCTATTATGAAGAAAAGTATTTTTAATTTTAACATTAAAATCTCTTTGCACTCAGAGCAGTAAACACCTTGACTCAATATTTTCATGGAGAAATTACTTCATTAAAAGTTCCCCCCCCCAAAAAATTATTCTTAATATTTGCTGTAAACTTGCAGACTTTTGTAACAATATTAGAAGTTATAGTATGGAAACTCCAGTTCTACTTCTTGGGCAAATTTAAGTCAAATTAATCAAGATTGTAAATTAAATAAAATAATTAAAATTACACTAGTTCAAGCACTTGTGCAAAATATGACACTTGTTCACTTTAGCTGTACAAAAAATAGCTGATCAGCTTCTACTATGGTTTATTGCTTTTAACATAAGGATTATTATTTTAGCAGTAGAGAATCATAAAGCTAAAAGAACACATGTAAACGAAAGTTAGCATTTGGGTGTAAATAATTTATAACTTTAAGTCAATGTACTGGTAAAAAATAGTATTATTTATCTTATTTCATGTATTTCAGTTTTTCATTTCAGTGTATATTGATGACTTTTCTGCAGTCAGTGCTAGGGTAGAGAAAGTATAAGAGAAACTACAAAGTTCTATTTTTAAAAAATCTTTGGTATTTGTTTATGATGTTTCAAAGGCTATGCAAATATTTCTTTTCTTAGCATGAAAATCACCTTTCATTCAGACTAACTCAATAAAGTTTCAGAAATTTACAAACAAATGTTTAGAACAAATACTTTATTGAATAACAGATTTTTATGTGTGTATTTAATTTTTGTTGTTGTTATTGTAACTTTGCCGAATTTTGTTAAGGTACACATAGTAAATTTAGAGTTATAGTATTTACTGTTGTACAGTTCCAAGGTTGTTCAAATCAACCAATTTCATTCTTAAAATATACTAAGATATCAAATTGAAGGCTATAAGCGTAATTCTAAATATAAATAAAAAATTCTGAATGCCTTCAAATCAACATTATGAAGTCTTATTTCTGTCGTAATCCAAATGATTCCCTTTGTGTGGTATGTAATTCTCAATCAAATGATATGAGTAGACTGTTTCTCTAACATTCCTAGACCTTTAGTGTAACTTTGAAACTTTCAGTTTTTCATCACATACCTTTTGTACCTTGGTGCCCTCTTTAATTTTTCTTATTGGTATAAAACATGGAGAAAATTTTTTTTGGATTTCATTATTTCAGTATTTCTCATTTTCTTTCATTCTTTTTTTTCATGTTTATGATTGAAGTAAAATTATACCTCACTAAAATGTGCTTGAAAAGTAGTTGAAGAAATAAATTGGTATTGTAACATTTATCACTAACTTTTTAGTGATTGGTTTTTAAAATTTGATATTTTGTTCAGATAAATTAATTGAAGCTTTTTAGTTCAACTTTGTGTATCTTATGTAATTCTTTTGGATCTTCAGAAATGTCGCATTTTTGGTTCCTCTGTTGCATATTTAATAACATTTACTAAAAGAGAACTACACTGTTTCTCAGTGATTCAATTACACTGTAATATCTACATGAATATTTTATATCAATCTGACAGAGCTTGAATTTTTTATATTTAAATCTTGAAGTTATATTTTGGGTTGTTTAGTAAAGCCAGAAGTTGCCACTTGAAGTTTTTGCTTGATCAAATTTATTATTGGCTTGGAAGAAAGGTATATTGTCATTTAATAGTGTGATTCTTTCTTTTTGAGAGTTATTGTGTGATATGTGTTGTTACATCAAAAAATATACATATGATATGAAAAAGTCAAGTGATGGTAAGAGATTTCAAAGTACATTTTTGCAAAATAAAATCCAATTCTTGGCATAATGCTTAAGTTTGTATTATGTTTTTGTATGAGAATTGCTGAAAATATCATTTAAAAAGTTATTTGAAATAAATGTATTTTTAGTTTTGCCATTTACTTGAATGATGCAGAAATAAAGGTAAGCTTGAAATTGTATAAAAACTGAACCTGAACTTTTTGGCAAATCCTAAGTATTTATAAAAAATATATGTGAAGTTGACCAAAATTCACAAGTAGCATTTATTATGCTTCAGTGTTTTATAAATGTGTTTAGTGCTGCTCATTGTAATGATCTATTGATTTTACTTGTTGTTATGAAATTGGAGTTTTGTTTTTTGATTAATTTTAAACAGTATCTTGGCAAGTCTCACAATCTGTGGCATAGAACATGTCTGATGCTAGAACAGATGGCTTTTGAGAAAGGGATGGGAGCACAGATAAAATCTCGTGCTCAAGCTGCTGCTGATCTTTATGAGTTTGAGCCAGTAACATCACCTCAACAGGAAACATTAGATGCTTTGGTTGACATGTATTCTATGTTGAAGGAAGAAGACTTGTGGGCAGGGCTGTGGCAGAAGAGAGCCAAATATTCAGAAACTAACATGGCTATAGCATATGAACAGCAAGGATATTATGATCAGTCTCAAGGAGCATATGAACTGGCTATGAGCAAAGCAAGACAAGAGCACAATACTGCCCCAGCTTCACCAGCTTTACAAAGTGAATATAGAATGTGGGAAGAACATTGGATCAAGTAAGTAAAAATTGATCTTGCACAACAAAATGAATACTGAATACTTATTTTCAACTTTCATAAAGATTTTCAAAGTGCTGGATCAAAATTTATATGAATAATTTTTACTAAAAGTGCTTGTTTTTAAATAACAGACTTCATGAATAAACTTCCTTTAAAAGCAGTATTATAAATCCATTTTACTGTTTCCTTGCTGATTTATATTTTGCAAAGGACATCATATTTCAATGGGTATTTAATGTAACTGAGTCTTAAGTTCATGTAGTGATTTAGGAATCTAACTTCCAGTATTTGATATTGATGTGTGAAATTTTTATATATCTACATGAGAATGAAAAGATCCTAGAACTCTGCTTCAAAACATTAAGGTTGAATTGTTGCATAGGATAAATATTATTAATAAGGTTATTATGTTATTTAAACTACAACTGTTGAATGATACAGGAAGTTCAGATATTGGTTTTCATACAGGTGTTCTAAAGAACTTAACCAATGGGACTTACTTCTGGACTATGGAAATACAAAAGGCTGTAGTAATCCTTATCTTGTTTTAGAAAGTGCATGGAGGGTTCCCAACTGGACGTTAATGAAAGAGGCTCTATCACAGGTAATACAAAGTATAAGCTAAATAACCAGTTATTTGACTTTTAGGTCACATGTCTGTGGATGCTCAATTTACCTACATAAATGTTTCCTTTTTAACTTTTCCATATAAACTGTGACTGAATTAAGGATGTAATCAACATGTTTTCTGACGTTGGTTTTGATGTGTTGTAGTTGTAATATTGTAAGGTTTGATTATCTTTTGTTTTGCATGCTGAATTCTCCCTGAGGTGAAAGTAACCATATGACGACCAAAGATAGATGAAAAAAATCCTAGAACTAATGTCTTTTATTGAAAATATTTTTTAGAAAATGTAAATTAAAGTCTTGAGTGTACATCATATATTAGTGAAGAAAATGTATATAAATACTAGAAAAATAAAAGTAGTTGTGTCAAAATCATTAGGTTTACTGTGCCAAGAGGTTATTATACTGTGTTAACAGGTATTTTTTAATGTCATGAAATACATTGGTGAGTGAAGGCAGTGATGGTATAATTTATATAAAGATTTGTTCAGCATTTGGTTAAGTTTTACAAAACATGAGGTTTAAGCAGAAAATATATTATGGATTTAAATTAAATATTTTCATGAAAATCAATTTAATAATAATTGTGGTTGATCTCCTAATTTATATTAGACCAAATTATGCAATTACTGCTGTTACATAATTGATTTTATTCATTATATTACTCGGCTTTACTTTACAATAGTTCCTTGAGAAAGCAGTTGTTATACCTTGAGTGAAAGGAACGTTAATAGTCACATTTCTTGACCAAGGTTTTGTATTAAAATCAGATGTACTTCCAAGCATGAAGGGTGTCATGAAATATGGATAAAAAAGAAATGAATATTTCAGTGCAGTTAAGTTTGAAATATGATTTTCTGCATTTATATTCACCTGATAGTCAGTTCATTTAATAATAGCACAAATACCAGATAATCATATTCCCTATGTCAACATGTCATGAGGTTTTACTGAGTTGTATTCAAAATTTCATTAAGCAACTTTACCATCAATGTGTATCAATTAGCATTATAATGTATGTTATAATTCAGTATTATTTTGTTTTAATTGCTTTATTTCAAAGAAACTTAAAAATCTTAATCTATGATTTTGTTTCATGGTGCACAAGCATTTACTTGTCTTAGCTTTAGTGTCAGTAACTTAAGTAATTTTTCTTGTATGCTAGATATTTAGGTTTAAACAGAAACTAGGCTAATTGCTCTGTTTACACATCTTTCTTTCAAATTCTTTAAGGTAAGTTCCAAGAAAGGAAAACTAAAACTCTTGAACTCTAAAGGAAGCCACTTTTGAATTTCTACACAAAAAACCAATGGAAAGAGCTCATTTTAAACTACAATCTCCCAGTGAACATTTTTAAATTGGCATGCAGATTTTCTAACAAAGTACATCAGACTGTTTTTAGTATTGTTGCTAGTTTTGTCCTCACTATTGTTTTATGTTATTTGTCACCTAGAAATCTCAGTGAGATTGACAGTCATTTTGTGTTTAGGTTATAGTTTTATATTTTTTGTTGTGTTTTAAAATGCATATTTGTAAAGCTTGAATTTTTTTAATACAACCCTATCTTTACCTCATTTCGTGTGCCTTAGTCTTGTATGCAAGTGCAGTAACATTTTGCTAAAGGTAAAAGAGTCTCAAACAACAAAACTTTATTATTGTCTGAGAATGTTCATTCACTCGGTGTGATAAATAATAATGCTATAGGATAGCAAAAGAAAATAAAACAATGAATATAAACTATCTCATTTGGTATTGTCCAAACTATGTAGCATTGAACGGTAGCACTGTTGTTTTTATGCTGTATCTTGAAAGCACAAATTTTTAGTAAATCTGTGGGTTAAAATAATATTAACTATGTGTTATTTGTGATTTTTCAATACTTCTTATCATGAAAAATATAGAAACAAGATAAATTATAAAAATATAAATTTGTTTTGCACTCTAAAAATTATTCATTTATACCTACTAATAATTACTGCTTTCAAATTAAGTAATATCTCATATTAAGCACAAATTAGAAATGGTTTGTTGTTTGTCTTATTTTATCAAATTGTCAAAACCACAATGATATAGTATAACAAATGTATTAAAATAAATCATTCAGAATACTTGCTATGCTGTGATTTTAATTCAAAATTATTTTATATTTAAACATACTTTTGCTGTGGCTAGCAAGAAATATGAAAGGTTTTGTTTCTGATTAGGTGGAAAGTAGCTGTCCAAAAGAATTGAGTTGGAGGGTCAACTTGTATAAAGGATATGTAGCCATTTGTCATCCAGAAGATCATTATTTGAGTCTAGTTGATCGTTTGGTAGAGTATTGTACAAATCTTTGTATCAGAGAATGGCGTCGATTACCACACGTTGTTTCACATATTCATCTGCCTATGTTACAGGTACTTAAGATTTTTTATTATGTTTATAATTGTAGTACTTTTAAAGTATAATTTTTAGTATATTGTGAGTTAAAAACCAATGTAGTTTCTGTGTGTAAATATTCATAACCTTTCCAGATGGTTACTTAAAATACAGAAAATAATGATTCCATACAAGGTTACAGTATAAGACACAAATATTTTGTGTATTGTTTTGGGAATAAACACTTTTTTTTTTAATTTTCAAGAAAGCATGGAATTTACTTTTGAGTATAATGAACAAATTACAACTGAAATACTTCCAGTTATCCAGTTATGTTTTTGATTATGATGAAAGTTCTATTTAAATACACAATTAAAATTTACTTTTCTCATAAAATTGAAGCTTTTCGTTTTTGAAATAAATAGAGTTGAGTTTCTTATAATTTAAACAACAGTTATTCATTCAAATTCAAACAGATATCATTATGGTAATTTGAATCATTCTCAGGCTGCTCAACAGATAATGGAACTGCAGGAAGCCAAACAAATTCACCAGGGCCTTCTTCCTACTAACTTAGGCCAGGCAAACAGTCTTCATGATATGAAAGCCATTGTGAAAACATGGCGCAATCGTCTTCCTGTGCTTAGTGATGATCTCTCTCATTGGAGTGACATCTTCACATGGCGACAGCACCACTATCAGGCTATTATAGATCATTATGATGGCACACCAGGTAACCAAACTGACCAACAAAGTCCCCAAGCAATGCTTGGAGTACATGCTTCAGCCCAGTCAATCATTCACTATGGAAGGATTGCCCGAAAACATGGTCTCACTGGAGTGTGTTTGGATTCTCTGAGTAGGTGTGTAAAGTTTTCTTATATTGTTATTAACAATGGATTATGTGGTATTTTTCAGATAAACTGTTTGAGATTTCAAGCTTTTATTTCACTTCAAATATGATAACAAATTATAACATTTCTAAAAGGCCTGTACATACTTGAATTTAAATACCCAGAAAAATTTTGTATGGATCAACTGTTACCTTAAATTCAATATTAACAATACTATAAATATGAATGTTTTTACACTTAAACAGAACATTTGAATATTTAGTATACAATTTTGATAATGCTGGAATTTCTTAACACAGATGAGAATGATAACTTCTTTTGCTGTTGGTGCAATTTAAATGTTAGCATGTCATACTGAAAGATTTAGGTTCTGAGATACGATGCTGCTGAATACACTGTTCTTCAGTTTAAAGACCCAATAGAAAACTTATGGTAATAAGTGGTGTTTGTGGCTGCATTCATTTTCATCAGTAGTTCAAACGTAGTGAGAGCTGTATTTAATTTTTATTTTTGTAATTGCAGATATGTGTTTTGGTACTTTTGTTTTGACAAGTTACACTATTTGTCATCAGTGTATATTATTTCTATAATTATGTATGTGTGTATTTTCTCATGCATTTTTAATAGACCTGTAAGTTGTCATTCTTATAATTTTTTTTACTGTGTATATATTTCTGCTCTAGGATTCATACCATTCCAAGTGTACCAATTGTAGACTGTTTTCAAAAGATCAGACAGCAAGTCAAAAGTTACATCCAAATGTCTAGTGTTATGGGTAAAAATGAGCTTCAGGAGGTAACGATTTATTCTTTATAATAGCTGTTGTTGTTGTTGTTTTTTTATAATAAGTATGTTTTTAATGGAATTGATTAGATAAATTGTCTGTTTTTTTCCCAGTTCATCAAACTTGTAGCTAGTCAATCACATTTAAAAGCTATTTTTCCTGTCATTACATTGGTGTTGATTTTATTTAATTTGTTAATCATATTTAATTAAAAAATGTGTTCTTAAATGATTTTAGGTTCAGTAGATATAAATGTTAAACGAACGTAGTTTATTTCTCTTGTAGGCCTCAGATCACAATGAAAGTATTATCCATATGATGAACAACTGAAACTCTCACCAAAATTAATTTAGAACATACAAATTATATTGAATATTTTGCAAGCCACTATAGTAAATGTAGAATTTAGGTTGTGCATATTTTTATTGACATTAATATAATTGATCTAATACTTATTCAAAATTAATCATAATGTTTCTTTTTTTGTAGAACTTTTAACTACTTTTAATAACTTAGTAATGTAGCAATTCATGCATTAATAAGTTTTATGCTGATAAAAATAATTTTTGCTGTATCTAACTAAGAATATAAAGAAAGCTTATCTCATTGTGTAAAAACTTTTTTTTAATAAAATGTAATTAAAAGGATAAAATTTCACAATGCTGTCCTTTGGCATGGAAAACTTTTATTTGCTTCTTTTGGTTGTTAAAAAATTTTGCATTGTCTGTCTCCTTGTTTTCTTTTTTTTCTTTAAATATTGTATATCTTTTATTTCTTTATTTGTTACCCACTGACAGAGCAGTACATTATCAGACTCACACTGCTAAAAACCGAGTTTTGATACACATAGTGGGCAGAGCACAGAAAGCGCATTGTGTGGCTTTGTGCTTAATTCCAAATGATCAATCAATCAGTTATCTTTCTTAAGTATAGTTACCTGAGCCTCATGGATTGTAATCTACCATTTGTTGCAGTGCTTTTTCTGTCATCCATTGCTCATATCAACTCAGTAGATTATAATCTGCCAAGTTATGATGCTATATTTGTGGCTTGTTGGTGTCAATGTAAATAACCTCCTACCTAGTTAAGGTGCTTTGTTTTTGGCTAGTTTATGTTAACAGTAATTATAATTTATCTTCTTATGATACATTGTAGAAGTCAACATTGTGTAGAATGAAATTCACCCGTTATGGTACTGATGTAATTTGTTAACATCAGCTTTCTGGTCAGTAGTTATGGTACTGTATTAGAAACTTTATGATGTCATCTTCATGGATTGTAATATCTTATCATTGTGTTGTATCATTGACTTGTTTATGTCATGGTGCAGTATCAGTGATTAGTTTACTTCATGGTGCTGTGTCAGTGACTAGTTTATATCATGGTGCTGTATCAGATAAAGCATTTTTAATGAAATTCGCTGTAATCTTTGCTTTAATAAAAAGATAGTCCTTTCTGGAGGTCAAACTTCTTGTATTTACTGATTTCACTTATTGCTGTACAAAAAAAATTATCACTGGAAGTAATACAGTAAAGCCTGTCTAAGACAGAAGCCTGTATAAGCCAGAAATATCAACATTTTGCAGTATTATCTTAAGATTTCTCTTATAAAAGGCCCTCTGTATGGTGGAACCTTCATAATGCTAAGAGAAAACTATCTTTCACCTTTCTCATCAATCAACAAGTAGGATTAGAACCTGAGTAAAGCAGAAAAAAATGTTTTTAATTAAATATTAATAAATTCTTAGACATTTTGCAACAGTAAGTATTGGTTAAATATATTCTTTTTTCTGCCATCATTATTTTTGCAGTTAAATAAGTTTTTTGATTTGTAGAAGTATATTTGTCTTTTAAGTGCAAAATTCTACTCTTTAAAATAAATAATTCTCATGACAAAAATAAATTCCTATCTTCCCTAAAAAAAAAAGTTTTGTAGTGATGATTCTGTGAACTCACAAAGTTTTATGAACATTGCCAAGAATGTTTTGACAGAAACTGATGAAATTGATTTAAACTGTAAAATCATTGCAAGATGGTAACAGTGTGAGATTCAGAAGATAAAAAAAAATGGAAAAGATAGTGAAGAAATAGAAATTCTTAATTCATCCCAAATGTTAAGTTGTATTAACACTATTAAATTGTATGCAAAAATGAAAGGTGAAATGAACTTAATAAAAAGGCCATAGAATTAGCATTCTCTTTTAACTACATTAGAAAGCCCATAAAAAATGAAACAATTGATATTGGACACTTTCTTCAAATAAATGTGATTAAGATTTTGTGTACTTGTGTATATTTTGCATGTCTATTTTTGTTCTTATTATAATAAATATAGCATAAATAGTATAATTTTATTTACAAACATCTTACTTCCACTTCCCTTAAGTCAAGCAAGTACAACGTTCTGCTAAAAAAATTATATATAATTAAGGAAATGCATGTTCACTGTATAAGCCAGAAATTTTACTTGGTCTTGTACGATTCTGCCTTAGACAGGTTTTGCAGTATAATTTTCCTATTTTTAATGATATTTTTTGTGTATTAAGACCTTTAGTCAGTTTGTTTCCTTGAGTGTATTAAATTATTTATTTAATGATTAACTCTCTGTATTTGAAACAAAGGTATCTAGAAGTAGCCAGAATTACTGTAAGAACATTTTTTCTGTCTT
The DNA here is from genome assembly GCA_011833715.1 of Carcinoscorpius rotundicauda. NCBI lineage: Eukaryota > Metazoa > Arthropoda > Merostomata > Xiphosura > Limulidae > Carcinoscorpius > Carcinoscorpius rotundicauda. Next base: position 19,523,889 of record CM022395.1, read on the forward strand.
TCAGGGTCTTGAAGTGATAGAATCTACTAATCTCAAGTACTTTTCAAAGGATATGACAGCAGAATTTTATGCCTTAAAGGGCATGTTTTTGGCTCAGATTGGAAAATCAGAAGATGCCAATAAAGCCTTCAGTGCTGCCGTTCAAATGCATGACACACTGGTGAAAGCCTGGGCCTTGTGGGGAGACTATTTAGAACAATTGTTCACCCGAGACCGTTGGGACAAGCAAGTTTACACTTTGTTCATTATTACTATTAAATATATAAATAACTTAAAGATTGAAAAATGTTTTGCCTTTTTGTTACAGAATAATTTGTAGTATTGTATGATATATCAAAAATAAGTTGAAATAGCTTCTAATGTTTAATGAATGTTGTTTTTTAACACACTTGTGTAAATGCATAACTTAAGCAATTTTGTCATGAATGTATTCTCAAGACAGCTGGTATGAGTATTAAAATTTTAATTAAAGTAAAATACAGAACAACGTTTTGACCTTCTTAGGTCATCTTCAGGTTAACAAAAAGAGTTACGAACACTCACCTAAGAAGGCCAAAATGTTGTACTGTACTTTATTTTAATTACAGTTTTAATACCCATACCAACCATCTTGAAAATACATTTTTACTTCAAGTGGGTTTCTCATTATCATGAATCACAGTTTTATAATAGTTCTTCAGCCATATTAAACAGTGTATAATGCTTGAGAGAAAGCTGCAGACATACAGAATATAATTATTTGATCATTGAGATAAATATTGCTGAATATAGGATCATATCTTGAACTATACTGTCATTCAGGAAAGAAATTTTCTTTCTATATTTATTCTTTGCTATTCTACAGATGTTTTGCTGATATTCTACAAGATAAGTGACAACAGGTTATTGGGTATGCTATCAACAGGCCTCATCTTCCACAGTAGTTGATTATATTAATCAGTTGCTCATTTAATGTTAAGTTGTATTTAACAATGCAAATGTCAAACGTTTGCTGTTATGCATTATCTCATTCTGTATCCATTAAGATGTATTTTAGGATGATTTGCACCACCTACAACAATACCATGGTAAAATATGGGTATGAATAATATCTGATGCACAATGAAATGGGTTTATATTCACATTCAAAATTTTTATATGAAAAGTTTTCAGTCCTGTTTAAGGCCATTATCAGTTTTGTACTACATTAAGCACCATACTTATGTTCACAAATTTGTAGACAAGATAATCTGATTAAAAAATAAAATTTACTGTACTTAAAAATAAACAATAAATATCAGTAAAAGCTTGTACAATAAAGTTTGTTAGATTATTTATCAACAGAAAAATATTTTGAGAAAATTCACTTATTAGGCCCAACCCAAATTTTTACTATTAGATGTGATTTCTAACTGATCAGTCATTGAAAATACAGTCCTTGAAATCAGGCACTAAATTTACGGCTTATGCTGCCATTTAATCTGAAGAGATTCTTTCTACTAAGGATGCACTTCATACATGAGCAAGGTACAAGACAAAAAATTACAGATTTCGTTTCTATGCATTTTCAGTTGATTTATCATGTTACTGTACTTACATAATGTGAAGGTTTTTAATTAACGTTTGTTTTATACTACAATATCACTGATAGTAATCTGAGATCACTTCCTATGTATCTTTATATTTTTAATTTGTAGTTTTCCAAGATCTGTTTAGTGGTAGTGGTTATCACCTTTTGAACCAGAAATGAAGATATTTCTAAGATCTTTGATTGTAAAATCTCTAAATTTGTTTAGATTATGTTAAATTATGAAAAAAATGTATTGAGTCAATTAACATTAATTATTCATTCCTATTTCACTGTCACCATTATTCACAAGTTGTACAGAGGTGCATGAATCCTTTGAGCCTAGCATACATTTGTCGTATAACTTATTTCAGAATGTACTATAGGACTATTTCTTAACATGTGTTATGATATCAACTGTAGGCTAGTCATGAACACGTGTTATGATATTAAATATAGACTAGTCATTAACACGTGTTATGATATCAACTATAGACTAGTCATGAACACTCGTTATGATATCAACTGTAGACTAGTCATGAACACGTGTTACGATGTTACTGTAGACTAGTCATGAACACGTGTTACGATGTTACTGTAGACTAGTCATGAACATGTGTTATGATATTCGTGAACATGCGGTACGATATGTACTGTAGAGTAATCCTAAATATGTGTTATGATATGAATTATAGAGTATTTCTAAACGTGTTATTATATTAACTGTCGATTATTCCTCAACGTGTTTTATGATGTCAACTGCAGACTATTCCTGAACATGTGTTATGATGTCAACTGTAGACTGTTCTAAAATGTGTTATGATAGGAACTGGAGACTATTCCTGAGCATGTGTTATGATATTAATTGTAAAGTATACCTGAACATGTTTTATGTTATGAACTATAGCCTATTTCTCTACGTGTGTTATGATATGAGCTATAGACTATTCCTGAGCATGTGTTATGATATTAATTGTAGAATGTACCTCTACATTATAGTCCATGTTGGTACATGCTTCCTGACAATAACTTTTTGGTATAGTTTCCATTGGAAATGGGTACTTTCTATGGTTGTAATGTACAAAACACACCACCCCTTCCTTCAGGCTTTTTTAATCCCTCTAGTGTGAGAGTCACTGAGAAGCTTTTCAACAGTTCTATCAAAAACAAATCATTATATTCATTAATTTTACTGGTATGTGTTTCTATGAAATATGATGAATGTTTGTTTCATTCTCTATTTGCTTGAGATGTGCTACTCTTGCATGGGAGATATGACTGGTAAGTTTATATTTTGGCTTCATTTATAAACTAAGTCATTATTCTGCATGGTATAATGAGTCATGAATATTGCCTGATTGTAAGCCAACTTCACCTTGATCCTTATTTGCACATTCCTGATTCCTCAGCAATGATTTAACTTTTTTCTATTTTTTAAGACAAAGTAATATTTTGTTTATAGTGAGAGTAACTCAGTTTTCAGCAGAACTTAAAATACGCCTATTATGTTATCTTTTATTTTAATTATACTGTAAAAAATGCCACATCTATAAAATCCTCTCTTTGTGTGCATACCATACTGGTGGAAAAGCAAGCCATTGTGGGGTATATTTGTCAATAAAATACTCAACTATATAAACCATAAATATGGGCTTACCATGGTAACAAATGCCAGATGTGACATTGTTTTGCACACTTACAATACCAGTGGCCCTCAAAATGACTTCAGTTACTCATAGATCTGTATTTTACAATGCTTTCTTTTTTTTTCATGTAAGTAAGTGAAAATTATCCAATGATTACAGAAACACAAAAAAATAAAAAAGAGTTAATAATTTGATATCAGTTTTGAGGTTATACATGTTTTTGAAAAATGGAACAAGCTTATAATTTTAGTAGAAGTGGGAGCATTGAATTATCTTCACTTTATGCCTAAAGATTGAAGAGAGCTTGGTAATTACTAAATTAAATCTCTTTTGAAGGCAGTAGAACCTGATATCATGCCTTTTCCTTTAATAATAAGCTTTTTCCAGTTTTTAAATAACTGCTTTGTGTTTATGTATTACACTATCCAATATGTATTGCATGTAGTGTGGAGAATGTAATAAGTCTAAGGTTAAAATATTTTATCTTGTATTATGCCTACCTTATCACTAACTGTAGAGCAAAATTATCAAATAAAAGATAGTAAAAGATGAAATAAAATCCAAAATGTTTTTATAGGATGGCTACCTAGTTGTAGCATACAGTTACAATTATAATTATCTATCAAAACACTCTCAGCTATCTAACCTTTTCACATCTGCTTGCTTTTATTTTTATTACTTTACAATGTCTTTTAGAAGCTAAATGCATGACAGGCAATTAACCACAGAAGTACAACTTGCATTAAAATCCTGTCAGGCTACAACCATAATTTTATTTAATATTTTTACTCATTTATTAATCTAAACTTGTAATGACAATTTTTCTGATATTTATATTTTAATTACTTATATTAATAAATTACAAATGTACATGAAAACAATATATTTCAAACTTAAATTAGAGTTGTAGTTTATTTCAGTAATTTGTACTTAAGATTGTACTTCTGTAACTTATTTTTTCCTACTGAGTGGTTGTATATATAATAATTACTGTTTCTATCAAATATATCAAGCACTGGAACAGAATGTCTCAAGATTAATATAATTTAACTGACTTTCTAACTAACTGTAAATAGGTTAAAATATTACCTGCTCAGAACAGAAAAATATAAAAATAACCAATGACACAAGTGCAATGAATATTTAAAATTAATAGAGAAAACAAATTTCATACATTTCAACTTTTCCTCAAATTATCTTAAAATATCAATCTTTAGTTATATTCATAATTTCAGGTTTTTAGCATTTCACTTAGAATTTATTTTTAATGTTTTATTTTATTTTGTGTCCTTTAAAATTTATTTCTTGATTCACCATTGGGTGCTCGTGGAGCATATTACAATATCTTTGGTAGAGATGTATAAGCCTTCATTAAAATATTTTTGCACTTGTGTAGTAAGTTAGCCATAGTGAACCAAAGAAAGGTTTGGTTATGTTAGAAAATGATTGATTAAATCTTTTAATTCATAAATAACGTATAGTTGATTGAAATATAAAAGTAGAATCCAAATACAGGTTAACTTTCTATCTTACAACATGTATCTAGACAACAGACGACACTATATAGTAGTGTTGTTGTTGTTTTGAATTAAGCACAAAGCTACACAAAGGGCTATCTGTGCTATACCCACCACGGGTATCGAAACCCGGATTTTAGCGTGTAAGTCCGCGGACATACCGCTGAGCCACTGGGGGGCATATAGTAGCGAGAATGAAATAAGCAAACAATGCATTGACTGTTTTATGTACTTAGTAATAAAAACATTTTGTGAAATTTTAATTTGAAATGAACTATTTTGATTGGTTATAAGTATGCCAATCAATTAATTCAGTGCTGCTTGAAATGACACGTTAAAATTAAAAAGGTAGAGGTAACTACTGTGAAAAGGTTAGTAAATTTTCATTTTATGATCTCCTGTCGACGTGATAGAATTGGAACAAAAAATGGATAAATATTATTGCATGAATATTTTAAGTCTAGATATACATGACTGTGCAATGATGATTCAAAATATATAATAAACTAGTTACGTCTCCCAAGAAAATAAGTTAGAAGTGTATAAACCTGAAGATAAATCTATAATTTTAATCAAAATTGTGGCTGTCGAGTTATCAGTACTGTAGTCATGTTACAATCACTATCCAATACAGATCAGGACCTTTATTATTAATATTTTTCATCTTGGATTGCATAAAATAATGAATTTCTTCCTGGGAGGTTTTTAAAGATTGGTGTGACAATGTACATTTATTATTAATAAAGTATACATTCTTTGTTATGTATTTTATTTTATAAATTTTGGTTTGTGATACAACAATTTGCTTTATGCTTTGAGAAAAAAATAATTTGTTTTTGTAGTGGGCCTTCTTAGGTTAATGCTTAATGTAAGCAAACATAGAAACAATGCATTTCAATTTTTGTAAACAAGAAAATAAAAAAATATTAAAAAAGAGGGTGTTCAGAAAGTCACTGTGCAGTTTTGTAATCATATTTTATCAGTCTATTTCAAGCCAGCAACTGATAGCAGTGTTTAGAAACAAAATAAGAAGGATCTAGGCTTGTACTGATGCCAATGGGGTCACTTTCAACATTGTTTGTGATTGTCATTTATATTTACTTCCTGTATTCTATTTTGAAACATGTCTGAATGTATTAAAATATGCACATAACATTTGCAAACCTAGTATTTAAATTTTAGCACTCTTACTGCACCTTTAAACACACATCACTTAAAATGATGTTTAGATTAGCATACTTCTATTTTACGAGTGTCAACAGAGGAAAATAGATTACATTTTTTGTTTCTTTTGTTATATGTAGTTGATTATAAAATCACTCATAGGAATATTAATCAAGTACTTCATTAAGGACAGAAAACAATTAATTTTCTATATAAATAACTGTGTGCATTGGTTCTCATAGTTATAATTAACATTTCATGTAAGTACTAATAATTCACATTTCACAGATGTTTCTGCAGTTTTGTCTATTCACAGCAATGCATTTAATATACTTTACTGAGTAGAATAACAAATCATTATGAGTATTTTTCTCTTTTTTTCGAGTGTAGTTAATTATGTATGAAAACTTTTGCAGGTTAATGTAACCCATAATTTTTCAATGTTATGTGTATTTATTCATAGTAATGTTTGTGTTTTCATAAAATACTTGTATCCCTACACTGTAAGCTCATAGTTCACAAAGTATCTCTCTCTCAACTAAAGAGATTTTGGTGGAAAAGATCAGCTGTACAAAATTAAAAATTAATTCAATTTTGATGAAACTATTAAAGAATATAACATGGAATGAGATAAGCTGATTACAATTTAAATTTTCAAAATGGTCAAAAATTTACTAAATTATGACAGGCCACATCATTAGCAGAAATACCATAGCTAATAACAGTACTTCTTATTGTGTAACTAAAGGGTCACCTAAACCTTCTTCTTCTTTACACGTTGTTGCTCTGTTTTCCAGATCAGAGCACAATAGATCTTTAGAAGATAGCTCCTTACCCTTCTGATCATGATTGGAACCTTTCCACTCTGACATGTCGCTACCTATCACCTTTTTTCCCTTCATTACATTCATGTTTATTGTTTCAATTTGCCCAATGTAACTGTGCAACTGTTTTGGAAATTATCACATTGGACTTTCCTGAAAACCATTATTGAGAAAAATCCATCTATCTAGCCCGAAGGTACTGTGTCATCATTCAGAAATAGATTAAGTTCTGAGGACAGAAGTAGCAATCTTCTATCACATCGTAAGATCAAGAATAAGAATAAAGCCTTCAACCTAAAAGGGTCAAATGATTTAACTGTTGCTGGTGTTAAAATTATAATGGTCATTACAATACCATGTGTTGTTTTGACAGCACATAACTTCTTACTAAAATATATTACCATCATATGGGTTGCATATTTGGATATGATAGATTCTGGACTTTCATCTGTACATGCAATACCTTCAAGATACAACTACCAAAATTTCTTATTCCTTGCCCTGCTACCCCAAAAGAGTATTTCTTCTATAATTGTGTGGAGAGACCACATATTAACTCTAGAGACTGTTTGCATAAGGTGAAATGTAGTTTGAATAAAAAGTTAGTTGTCTACTAATGTATTTTGGTGAAAAAAATTATTGGTGTTTAAATGAATGTAAATAATAAACAGAAGATAGATTTCATGTATGTAAAGGCTTTGTGACTGTGTACATTGGGATGGCATTTGACAAAATACAGTTTATGGTTTATAAAAGGTAAATTGGATTGGATACATAATATATAATGTTCCGATGATGGCAGTAAATTGATGAGGATTTGAATATGCTGCTAATAATGATAGGTATCTAACAAACTTCATGAGAGAGAAACTTACTGAAATTTTTATGGTAAAGGATGTGCTAACTTTCTTCCATAATTAATATAGGGAAAGTGGTATAGCCTTTCAGAAAAACCAAACACCTCTCCTGCTGCATATCTTCCAGAGAATTGAAGTTTCTTGTAATTATAATTGTATTATACTGATGAAGAGGAACATTATGGTAGATATCACCAAAAATATTGTTCAACTGAACATTTCTAAAGTAGTTTATATAATGAGACAATTTGTGATGTTCGGGTGTGTATTAAACCAAAATGTTTTGCAACTCTACAGTGAAAAAACTACTGTAATTACTAGATAATATAACTATAATTATGGAAACTTGGTTTTGTAGCAGAATAAGTTGAACTGGTAGACCTTAAAAAGGTATAGTGTCAGAAAGATAGCTTAATCATCTAATGTAAATTGTATTTCAATTTTACCAATCCTGGTAATGTTCAATTAATATCAAGGATACAAATATACTTTTGTTAAGTGAATTTAGACTCCTTGTTAAAAAACTAAAACAGGATACCTTTTTTAAAGAAAAGGATTTTCTAAATAATGCAAAAGTGTGCTAAAGCACAGATATTTTCTTGAATTTATTATTTCAAGAAGCATGCTTATGTTATACATTTTATGACTATCATGCTCTAAACAAGCCTTTATATACAGCAAGGTGTACATCTGCATAAAATAGTGCCAAGTTATTGAATTACCTTATTCATAACTAAAAATAGTTTAGAATTTTTTAGTAAAATTTCTCTAATTTTTATTTCTCTAATACATTCTTTTATTTGTTATAGAATAATTAATAATTTTATTTGAAATTTATTTATTAAATCCTCCATTAACTATTAATTTCTGCATCAGTATTTCAATATTACTGATAAACTATTGTAATTTATTACAAATTTTACAATATTTGAATTATTGTGAAGTCATAATGCTTATAACAAAAGAGTATGGTACATTGCTATTAAAAGAGGGTAAACCATATTTGTAAAGACATAATAATAAAGATATGAATTTGCTATACAAGTAGAATAGTTAGTTTCTATTGGAACTCCCATTATTTGTGTAAAAATCTGGTTATTAAAAATGTATATAATTATTGTAAATACAGAAACTTAATAAATCTTTCTGCCATAATGGGGGCTGGAATGCTAACTTCAAGAGGTTTTTTATTTTTTTTAAACATACCCCCAAATGGTAGTACCTTATTTTTCTTCTTTGCTTTGGAGAACAGTCACCTTTCCACAACTGTCTGCAGGCAATGAAGTGGAATATAGATGTGGGATGTTGTGGACTTGACCATCCACATCTTGCTCTCCTAATTTCTATATCTGTTGCTACTCCTTTTATTTTAGTTCTTTATGTGAGACTAGTGAACAGAGATTGATATTGATAGGCAGTGTATCCCCATTGCTATGTGGGTCCTACTTCTCATTCACCTCATTATTAAGATGTTTCTTTTGACATTTTATTTTGGCAATGACCATAAATTGTAAAAACAATGGCAAAAACTGAAAAACATTTGAAATAACTTCACTGTTATTGTTGCACACGAAATTGGTCAATCATTATAAACTGTTGTCTTGTTTTGTTTCAATAGCCGTCAAATCAGTCTTGGAGTTTCAGCTTTGACCTGCTACCTTCATGCTTGTCGACACCAAAATGAAAGTAAATCTCGCAAATATCTGGCAAAGGTATTCTTGTTTTTATATTACTTTTTTTTTTTGAAAGTGAATTTGATTAACTTCATTGAGTGTTTTAAAAATTGTATTGTTTATTTAATTTCCAACAAAGATATGAAACTTAAATTTTTATTAAACAAGTTTTTAATTACATCAGATGGGTCATACTGTCAGGAATGTCTTTATGAGTAACTACTACCTTAAAATTCTGCCAATGTAAAATGAATTTGAAATTGTTCAAAATTTTATTTATAATTATTATCATCATATGTGTATAAGGCTTTTTTCATGAAATTAGTTATGAAAGTCTATTATTGTATGTATACAACAATTAATCCTTTAACAGAAACAGTGAAATACAATAAACCTAGGGTTGAAAATAATTTTGTTTTATACCAACAAATAGGATGTTGTATTTTAATGTTGCAATTGATTTTAAATAGATAATAATTAGTAAAGCTATATAAAAAAAATTATACAGATTATTGTACTACTTTAACTGCTATTATTATTTATTGACTAAGTTTAAAGAAATGGACCAAATGTGACATAAACAGTTAAAAAGTAATCTTTATTCAACCCCTGGAAAAAACGAAACAAAGATATGAAGAAGAAAAAATTACTTTTGCTGCATATACCTGTTGAGAATTCTCCTTCCTTATGAAGAAGTTGTTCCAGACACAAAAGATAACATTATGTACACAGTTCTACAGCACTCTCTCTCAGAGCATGTGTCACTTATGTTGTTATTGGTTATTCCAGTAGAAAAATAAGGGAATAATACCATATATAATTGAAGTATCACCCAATCTGACATTGAAAAATATTCCTTGTCACCTTCACGTGGTGTTTTATACTTTTCAGCAATCATCATACTAGAGCAGAATAATCTGTAATAAGAGGTAACTATAGCACATTACTTAACTGATGCTTCATTTTTGAACCTACATGCATATGTGTGTATAGAAAATTCTGATGTGGTACATTACCTCCTCGCACATAAAAAAGCTATTTTCATTCAGTGTTGTCCTCTATATGCATGCCACAAACCTTAACTCCCAGCTAGAATTGACTAATTCCAATTCACCTTACATGCAAATTTTCATGTGACAGGTTTCCATCAGTTTGTGTGTGTGTGTGTGTGTGATACACACTCTTGATGTAGGTGACTGTGTTATAACATTGTTTGTGCTCTCGTCAGATGTTTTATTTTAATTTTGTTTGTATCTTTGTGTTATCTCAACAGTTTCATTTTTTATTATGCAGTAATGATATTTGTAGCCTGTTCAGTTATTTCAGAGTAGAATTTTATATTTCTACCTGTTTATGAAACTCTTTTTCTTTTCTTTCTGCCGACATAGTTTTCTTTGATTATTCATATTGCATTATGAATTTTACATTAACACTTTGGAAGTTGTTTGTTCTATAAGCGTATTTACTCAGTAATATCAGGAAGAAATTTGGATTTTATTCTTTTGGGACTGCTCATTCAATTACTTTATTTTCATCAGGCCTTTTCTCAAGATTGTGAGACCACACATTTGAAATACAGTCTGCTGACTTTAGAATGATGAAATATTCTACTATTATATCTTTTGAGTAATTTTATTGTTAATATTTTCATGTGTAGTTGCTTGGGTTCCATAATAATTAACATAAGTTAAAGTTAGCAGTTAGTAGTAGTTGTATCTTTGCTCTTACACCATTTGCTTAGGCTTACTATGGTTTTTGTTATTTTAGGATTACCTGTAATTCATTTTACTTGTATAATAATCATTAGTTTACTGTATTAGTTTTTCTTCCAGATATCATGTTTGGTACCTATGTTATTGTTACTACACTCATTGTTAATTTTACATAATCATATCTATTTTATTTTCATTATTATTTATCTTCACTTGGTTTATATGGAATCCTTGAGCTCGAGTCCACACAGGCTTCTCCCAGTATTGTGAATACTTATTGTTCAGTTAAGTTTTTATTTTAGTATATAGTGATATTCTTTTTTTTTATTGTTCAATTACGTTTCACAAGTGTTTGGTATTTTTAGTTTACTTGTGGTTCTATTTACAGGTTAATTAATAAATAGATTAAATATATATTGTTCAACACGTAACATCATGTTTATCTCACTAAACTTCTTAATATTTCTACTGTATTGACTTTTATTTTTGTCTTTTTTTATATTTTATACTTCTTACCATTAATTTTGTTTAATTTATACTTTTAACCTTTCATTTTGTTTGTGAGGGCCACTGTGAGCCAGATTCCACTTTACCTTCTCTAAATATTGTTTACCTTCCTCCTATAATGACTGAATACCTTTTCAGGTGACATAGATTTCGTCAGTTTTCCTTTGTCTTATAAGGTATTGCATTCCAGGCTTCTGCTACAAAATCTGCAAGAACTAATTCAGTATTTTTTTTAAGACACAATTCACAATGTATTGTTTCATGATGATTTTTTTTGTCTGTCTTTTGAGAGTGGATACTTGCAAACTTCTTCGTATACCGGCTTTAATTTTTCTTGTCATATCATAAGGCATATGTTCTTATTGTGTTTATATCCTTCACATTTTTTTTTAATACTATCCATTTTATCCCATGCATACTTTTTTCATTTTCATTTCACCCAATTGACCCTACTGCCATTAGTGTTTACCTTTCATCTCCTTTCTTTGTTGTTGCATTTATATTTGGGGATTTTCGTGGGAAACTTTTTCCTTCTTCCATTTATATTTTTATCTTCAGTTTATTCTCGTGGGAAACTTTTTCCTTCTTCCATTTATATTTTTATCTTCAGTTTATTCTCTCCACATGTGGCTTCTTTGTTTTAAGAACATAGAGGCTTATATTTACGGTCAGTTCTTTTCATCCACCAGTCTGTCTTTTGGCCTGACTCTTCTGCTTTTAGTGTCATGTGGGATATATGGAATACTACAATCAATTTTTGTTTTATATATTCAGCACCTGCCTGTACTTTATATGCCTTACCTGCAGTTTTTCTTCATTTGTCTTGTTTGCTTCATGCTAATTGGGGTTCTGAATCACTTCTTGGGTCTTCCCTGTTTTAAGTATGTAATCTTTGAGTATATTAAAAAGGGATGTTTTTTAGCAACTGCGATTGCCCACCATTTGCATCAGTAATTTCAATTTTTTTCACTACTTGAATGGGTACCAGCTTCATTCCTTGACCTTTGGACTTGTTTTGGTTCCACATATCTTTTGTCAGGTGGTCTGTATTTTACCCAGCCTCCAGATTTAGATGTCTGTCTTCATTTAGCTCCTTTCAAATGGAAGTAATCTTAATTTACTTTTCTATTCCTTCCACAGTAAATTTGAGTAATTGAATTTTTCTGTTTCAACTTTTTGATGGTGATGTCTTATATCACTTGCCGAGGATACACTCCTTCTTTTTCCTTTTGAGAGCAACAGTAAATTTCTTTTTTTGAGGCCACATACTTGATATGTGTTTCTTGAAAGTTTGTGTTTGAGATAATTGTTGATAATTAACTTTCCAGTCATGACACTTTATCCCAAGGAGTAACTTTTGAACTCTCCTAATTTTTGGTAGTTCTCCTACCTTTGGGGTACTTCTCAACAAGAAGTGTTTGAATCTGTCATCACATCTCAGTTATTGGTGGAGTATTGTTATATAATAATTAACTTGTTGGATGGTTGGGAGAGTCATAGGTTATGGCATGTACAAAAAATTTTTTTCATTTTGGGGTCAGTACTGAATGAGAATAGCTACTTATGTAAGAGGAGGTAAGTACTTATGAGAAATACATTTTAAGTATAGGAAAATTGTAAATTTTGAATTTTAGTGAACTTGTAGGTGTTTACATAACTAAGTAAAGGAAATAAAATATACCTAGTATGTTTGCATACCACATTACAACATACTATTGACTTTTTGAAGATGAAACTTTTAATAGTTCTTTTTAACCCCAAGACATATTTTATGTCATTCCCAATGCAAACCTTTGCATATTACATTTTTGCTTCACTCTAAAACAAAAAAGAACTTCTTTAATTTCTTTTCATAGGAATCTCTGTCTTTTGCAAATTCTCACTTGGATAGACAGCTTATTTTATAATGAAAATTTTTCTGTAGACAGTACAAATGCAAAGCAGCAAAATGTTTTTTCCTTAAATTTTCAAATTTGTGGATAAGTTGAAAGCATTTGAAAAAACTTAATTTACTTTAAATATTTCTTAAAAGAGACCTGAAATAGTATGTGTTTTTTGATGAGTGACTATGCTGTTATTCTCTGATAGGTGATTTGGCTTTTAACATATGATGATGACAAGTCATCCTTAGCCAAAGCTGTGGATAAATATTGTATTGGAGTTCCACCTATTCAATGGTTACCATGGATACCACAACTACTGACTTGTCTTGTTCGGAGCGAGGGACAACAAATCTTGAATTTGCTAAGTCAAGTTGGCAAAGTTTTTCCTCAAGCTGTTTACTTCCCAATCCGTACTTTATACCTAACACTAAAGATAGAACAGAGAGAAAGATGTAAGTTATGAAAATTATTGTTATAATTTGACTGTGCTTTCTATCAAATAAAATGGTTAATATGTTATTCAGTATGACAAATTTTAATTTATCATATATTTAGAAGTTATATATGCACAATACTTAACAAGTTAAATAAATTGTTTAATGTAGAAGGCAAAAATAGGTTACCTATATTTGTTATTCAGGTGTATCAAATTTTATGTTGTAATTTTCAGTTGTTACAATAATGTTAGTTAGCAAATATAATAAAGCCCTCATAATGAATGGTAATATCTGCTTAAAACTTGTCACAAATTTTTCATGTATATATATTTTATTTTTTTGTACCAATTGTTGTGAGGATATGTTAAGCTCAGATTTATCATGAATTTTGTATCATTCTCTATACAAGAAGCAACCAAATGGATTCAACCTCACAACTGTAAAGTTGATGAAATGAGACTTACTGGTACAGTGTAAATCCTCCTTTAATATCAACAGATGAAATAAATGAACCTTTTAAAACACATTAATTTAAGCACAAAATAAAATATGCATGCAATACAAATAACCTCTAAACTCTTAGTTACAGTAAAAAATAAGAATCATACATATAAAGGAATGAATCCTTCCAAAAACACAACACACACTGAGAAAATAAATTGCAAAATGATGTTAAGGAGAGGTATAGAAAAAGGTTTAAAGAATGTAACAGGCTAACACTTAAGATATGGTAACACTTACCTACTGATTGTGTGGCCTAAAAAATGTTTTAATCAAATTGGATAACAGTAATACGCAAGCCAACAAACTTTTAAAAGAAGATTAAATATCAAAGAGAAGTATAATCTCTAACCTCGTGTATTTTAAAGGACCAAAGTGTACATATCATAACTTTTTTACAAAATTTAATTAACCTAGTAGTACCCAGAGTTGCAGTCAAAAAAAAGGTAATGCCCCTCTTGTTACATTTCCTTACAAAAATGTAACCACTGGGTGAAATTGCTAAAGTTCAATAAAAATGTTCCATACATCTTATATTTTTGGAAACTTATTTTTTTAATACTATTTATAACAAAAATTCATTATTTGATTATGTTATTTGTGCTTGGACTCTGAACAGCACACCTACAAGGTGATTTTAATTTTGAGTATAAATACTTTATGAATCATCTTATAGTTTTCACTTTTCATTCTAGAACTTAATAAATGAATATGTTAAAAAAACTGAAACTCAGTTTGGTATCTTTTGTTACAAATGAGTTTTTATGTGACCCAGCTCTATTTTTATTTTCAAGGTGCATTAAAGGGATAGATCACGAATCATTTTTCAAAACTTGACATTGTTACTTTTCCTTTGTAATAACTTCAAATTGTGGATGGAAAAAGAGTTAATTATTTCAACTTCTATAAATGTATAATGCTAAGGGAAATTTAGAGACTTGAACAAAGTGAAACTGTGTGTATTTTATCACACAGTATGAGAGAATGTATATTTTTCTGCCTACAAATGTTTCTTAATTTTCAAATGTGTATAGAAAAATAAAAAATATTATTTCTAAACTTTGCTGCTTTGCACTGCTGTATACTATTAATCACAAAAGTTGAAATTTCTACAGCCAACAGTATACTTTTGTTTTAAATGTATGATAAAAAATTAACATACATTTATTGAACCCAGAGTATCAATACTATTGTAGCTATTCTAGCCACAAGTTTGTACTGTTTCAATAAATCAAAATAAAGTGGACTAAAAAAAATGGAAAGATTTCCTGTAATCCACCAGACAGTTCAAAAATGAAGTGCATCAAATCACTCTCAGTTGTTAGATATTTTTGAATCTTTAGTAGTGATTTCCAGCCATAAAAACCATTAATGTTCTATTACATCTGTCAGTATCAGCTGTACTATCTTTTCAGATGTATTAAATTTCAGTACATTGATTCACATTCAGCTAAATCAGACATAGAGTGTTTCATAAAAACAGGCTTGTCTAACTTTGTATCTGAAAAAGGTAAATCTTGCAATTCTCTTTTGATTATTAATCTATTAAACAACCTGCCATTACACGTTTGAAAGAGCTTATCTCTTATTAAAGTCATGGCATCTAGATGTTTGGTGTAAGCTGTTGCTCTTGTTTATCTGTGTAGGTTACATGTTCATGTAGCATCTCTTTTTCTTCTGTCTCTTCATAGACAGAATAGAAATGTGGGTCACTTTACGTGCCTTCTCTTTGTATTATATCAAAATAATGCTCAATGAAGTTCTCATCATTCACATGTTTGATTTGCTCACAGTTCACAGATGCACAGGATCATCAGTAACATGGAAAACAAGCAGAGGATGTTTGTTCAGTATAACATAATTTTGTATAGAAATTTGGTCATTTCAGTTGGTTATTCAAGCAGAGTATCTTAGAGGTGTACAGAACTGACAAATGATCTGCAAATGGCAGTTTATTTCTATAGAGAAGGGACTGTTCTACTATTAATGTTTTCAGGATCTCCGAGTTTGCACACTACACCATGTAGAGCATCTCTGGATTGTTTTATGAAGTGTTTTGAGCAGGTCTTACATATTACAATTTAAAGAACTTAAAGCTGGTTTAAATGTTAATTTAAATTTATAAGTTAAATAAGTATTAATACACAGCCAGTTTATGATATTTGCCAACAAGATTGATATACACAGTTTTCTTTCTCAATATAGATATTTTAATATACAATCAGTAATGCAATTTGTAATAACTGTTATTACAAATAATTATTTATATACAAAAGGTTTACAAATATATAAACAATATTGAGTCTTCTATCTGATCTGGAATTTCTTTATATCCTTTTGAAGATTTACAATGAGTGAATTAATTTTAGGTTGATATCAGTAGAATTTACTTAACAGGGAGCTAGCTAGCTCTTCATTGATCACACACCATTTACAAGTTGAGTTTTTCATCAGTGAAGGTATGTGACATTTTCATAAAAATACTAACATTCATTGTTGATCTACTGAAGTTAAACAGTTTCTAATGATCAAAATCTGTAAATGTTTATGGTCTATGTCTTAGGTTCCCAATTAATAAGGATTAATCATAAATATAGTTTCTGGGGTTTATGCTATACCATCTGTAGCAAATCAATATATACAGTAGTTTGACATGCTGTTTTGGTTATGTATTATTAGCATGAGGTGAGTTTCTAGAAATACAAGCCTATACAACAATAACAATGTGCTAGTGCTTTCATACAACTTGCACAAATATCGGTATTAAAATAAACATATAATAGCAAATCCAACACATGGATAACCACTTGAAATGACTGATTTGTAGGACAGGTGGTGTAATTATGATATTTTGAGCTTTTTATGCTCTAGCCCTTGATTGGTTAAACACTTGAGTCAGACTTGGATTTGTTACCAAGTTTTGTTACAGTTTAAAGTGGCCAATTTGTGATGTTGTTGGAAGAGCTAAATGAGTGGTATTCTCTAAATACCGTAGATAATTTCTTTCACAATAAGATTTGAAGTATTAAGTTCAATACACACAGACTATCCTGTGAAGATGAATGCATCACACTGAGTTTGAGTCATGCTAAGTGCTAACCAACCACACATCCCACCACTGTGAAACACTTGCACTGGTTTAGTAAACATACAAGACTGTCTCATGCTTCCCATAATGTTCATTTTCCAGCATATACTAATGATGCCCCTATTGAGAGAAAGAGGTAGGAAATTGAAAACCAAATTCACTGAACATATTGAAAACCCTGCCATGTTTACCATAATCACAGCTAAAAAAAAACACAGTGTATCCAAACAAAACATTTTTAAGTTAAACAAAGAGCTTAACATCAATAAATGTAAAAAAAAAAAAAAGCTTTCTTAATTGAAGAAAACAGCTGCACCTCAGAGCACCAAGATACCTGTATTAGACTGAAAAACAGTATCTGACTTCTTTTTTCATAATGCACACACACACTCACATATACTGGTATATCTGTAAGCTACTTGCACTTAAGGATAACAAAATCTTGTTTGAATGTTGTAGTATGTAAAATTAAGTTTTTCATTACCCAGTCAAGTCATCTCAGAACTCGTATTCACAATTGTGTGTACTTTTTCATTTCTGTTTTGTTTTTTTTGTTTATTTTGATATTGCAAAAATGTTTTCTTGAATGTATGTGTTTCCTTTTTGTGTATGTTATTTTTAACATGTTTTTTTGTCCTTAACATTTTTCACTCATTGCTATTATTTTCTTTTACCTCATGTATTTTAAGATGTTTAAGTGATTTGTGCCACAGTTAGCCCTTTTAGTTTGGTCTCCTGCAGGAACCTGCCTGGGGAATGATACATTTGCTACAACACTTACAGTGACTTTGATATTTTTCAATGCACCATCACAAAAATAGATAAAATTTTATTAAAAACTACCTGATTCACCTGTCTATTGGACAGGTGAACTAACAGTTATTGGCTACATTTCAATTCTTCATGTTATACAGTTGCACAATATCAGGTATGATAAATATACTTGGTATTCTGAAAATTATTTGTTACTGTCTTTGTTAATATGGAAATTTTGAACAATTTTCACTAATTCAGGGTTATGCAGTTTTCTCGTAAAATAATAGTAAGAAAGTCATTTTTGTCTAATTAGTTGTTGTTCTGTGTCATTAACCTACGGTATAACCTTTGCTTTCCTATGGGAAAGTTATATGTAATGTTTATGAAAGTAGACAACAACCTTTTGCTTTGGCTGGTCAGGTGCTAGCTCAAGATTGTTCTCTCTTATGTGTTCGGTTGGAATGAGTAGCATTGTTCTTTTGTGTATATAATTCTATCTTTTCTGAATCTGTGACACAGATTTTAAACTTGATACACAACTTTAGCAGATTTTGCAAAATATCATGGAATTTGAGAGTTCCCTTCAGTAAAAGTACTGTCTGATTTGAATGTGTTATTGAACAAAGAATTGTTTAAGTATGTTTTACGTACACCTCTCTCTCTCTCTCTCTCACTCTCTTTTTTCTTGAATTCAATCAGGTTTTGATAATTCAGAATTTGTGGTTTATTTCTTGATTAGATCATCTGTTATTCTTCAGGTCTTACCTTGTCACTGTTAGGGAAAATCAGTTTTTCTTGAGAATATACTTCACTCAGCACTTCTTACATTAATGAAATATGCCCAGTCTCATTCAAATAAAAATATTCTAATTGTATAATGCAATAAAGACTATGTAATTTTTGTTAATCTTTTAAAACCATTAAAAAGATGTTTTCTTCTTTTTATCAGAGAATTTTCTAGATTTTTTCCTATCATTTTTTTGAAACTCCTGAAAAGTGTTTCATTTTGAAGCATAATAACCTTCAGAAAATGTGTTCATTTTTTTATTGCAGTTAAAAGTGATGTCACTGGAAACTCGGAAATCAAAACCAATGGAACCACTACTGCTCAAACAACAGCCATTACATCTAGCCCAGCCCTGTCTACAGTTGACAATAGTATTTCAGCTCCATCTCCATGTGGTGGAGGAAGCACAGGTGAATAGATATTTTTATCCAAATTTTTTAATGCTGTGTGACCAATGCCAAGAAAACAATGAACCTTGGGGCTTCATTTTATTCATATTTAATTTTTCATAGATATGAAACACAATTGGCAGTAAATACAAAATCATAACCAGTGATATGATATCCTTTATATAGTTCTAATTTGCATATTTTTAATCTTTCTCTCAACAAAAGATAATTTCATATGCTAATTGGAATACTTTGAAAGCAAACCAAAGTATTAATTTAAATATAATTTATGTAAATTTTAAAGGAAAAATTATTGCATAATTTTTATATTAAATTATTAATTTGCCCGTCTAAAAGTGTAATAAAAGTAAAGATGTTTATAACAGTATTGAACCCACAACTTTAAAATTGCGAACACACAGGAATTAAAGCTCAGTTGACAAAATTTATTTCAAAATTAAAAAATTATATTCAAAAACTAAAATAGTGAGCAGATTTCATGTCTAAAATAAATAATTGAATATTTGATAAGTATGACTGCATTAACATGGAAAATTAAGGATCTTAAAAGTAAGAATTTGATATTAAAAAAGAAGGATGTTAAAATTAAAGAAGGTTTAAAAAAGTTAGAACAACACATGAATAAACTGGAATTTGTATCTAGAAGAGTCAGTCTGAAAGTAGTAGGAATTTAAAAAAGGCAAGATTAAAAACTGTATGAGGTTTTGCAGAAGATCACTGATTTTCTAAAGGGAAGATATTCCGGAGCTACAGAGACTACTAATGATAAAAAAGATAATACCAGTAGTTGTTTAGTAAAGTATATTCCAGTAAACATTTAACAGCTTTAACAATAATTTTGTATGAAGTCAAGAAGGTAAAAAGGGAATTAAACATTAAGATTACTTGGGTTTAAAAACTGAAAAATAGCAAGTTATGATGAAATAAGAAATGAAGAAAAAAAGCTGGAAGAGATACAGAGGAAGAATATTTAATAAAATATAGAAATTGGAAAGTATGTGGCAAATAGAAAGGTATGGAGAATGGAAATGAAGAACTGGAAAATAGTAAAGTATGGAGAATAAATGAACTGCAAAATGTAAAGAAGCAGAGTGGACAGTTAAATATAAAAAATAAAAAGGTACTGAGAGTAAAAAATGAAGTGAAATTATTAAATATTTTTCTTTTTATAGGAATAATATACAACTTTTTTTTTACTTACATTAAAGACAAATGAATATTAAGCTTTAAAAGTATATATAATAATATTTTGTATTTAAAAACATTTCTTTAAGAAGCATCTGTTACAGATTTTAATATACTACATTTAAATTTAAGTTTAGGAGAAACATTTGAGCAAATTAAAGTATTACTTTGTGTGCAAGATGAAAATGTAGTTGTAAAATTAACTGGAATATGTATTATATTACAAGTTAAGAAAATATAATAAATCAGGAGGTATTGTTTGGGTAGAAAGTAAAACAAATTTGGAAAATTTAAATGTAAATTTTAAAACAATAGAAATTATATGTTTGGTATTTTGGGGATATTAAAATGTATCTGCTGTTGTAAATATCGTCATTACATATCATTTCCTAATGTTAAAGGTAAAAATATTTATAATGCATGTGAGAGCAAAATATATGAATAAAAAACAATTTATAAAAGTTAAATTATGAAATAATGCAGAAGAGAATGAAAATAATTTTAATGAGCATTGTTATTGAAGCTTATAATTAGTTTGGAAACACATTACATTTCAAAGAATGTTAAATTATAGACAAAGAATATAAAAATTTATTTAATTCAAACTTTGTGGCAAAATATTTATATGCAACAACATATAATGAAATTAAAAAGTATACTAAATAGTTTAAAAAAGGAATAAAGAATGTTGAATTACAGACAAAGAATATGAAAATTCATTTAATTTCAACTTTATGGCAAAATGTTTATATTCAACAACATATAATGAAATTGAAAAGTATACTAAATGGTTTAAAAGAGGAACAAAACATTATTGTACTGATAATTTAAAAACTGAAGTTTTTAAACCAAAATATATATTGGTTGTTTATTAGTACATATTTATAATGTGGAATTTTTTCCTAATGACTTCCAGGTAGCTAAAGAAATTCCTGTACATAAATTGGAGATATATATGATTTTCAAAATAATCACCAACTATTATCTGTTTTATCAAAAATAATGGAAATATTATCAAAATTATGATTGAACTCGTTTATAGAAAATATGTAATTTATTTGCTAAAACAATGTGGCTTTAAAGAAAATTTAACCCTTTCCATTTGTGTCATTATGTTTGGTATCAAAATGTAAATTGTATTCAACATTTTATATTGCAAATTAGTTAGTATAAATATTAAAAATGCACCCAAACATCAATTTTTGTGTGTCACATGGTATGTTGAATGCAGCACTGGTTCAAATTAGATGTTTCTGATATGAAAATACAAATTATGAATTATGAAAATTATAGTTTTGTATGAATTATGAACTAGAATATAAAATAATTTTCTGAGATATTTGCTGAGATATTGAAATGTTTTCCAACATCAAACAATTTAATTATATTCCAAAATTAGATTTATATTCTATACAGATAGACAGCTTGTATGTTCAAAATGGCATTCCAACTGGAAGATTTTATAGACAAATTTAATCAGAATCCCTCTTTCGAATTGATCAGTGAATTAAAAAAATCTGAATTGCTTGATGTTGGAAAACATTTAAATTTGGAAGTAAAGCAAACAATGAAAAAAGGAGATATCAAACGAATTGCTGTTGAACATTTGGTCAACCAAAAAGGTTTACCTCAAAAGGTTGTACAACAATTACCTGCCGCTCATTTTGATCCAGATTTTGAATTAAAAAAAATGGAAATGGAAATGAAATTTCGTTTAGAAATTGAAAGCAAATGTCTTGAAGCAGAAAAAGAAAACAAACGCCTTGTTATTGAGGCAGAACAGGAAAACAAACGCCTTGTTCTTGGGGCAGAAAAAGAAACCAAACGTCTTGAAGCAGAAAAAGAAACACAAAAAGAATGCATTAAAGCTGATAAGGAAATCAGTATAAGAAAGGCACAGACAGAAGAAAAGATTGTCCAAATGCGGTTGGATAATTTTGATACTTCCAAACAAATTCATTTAGTGCCTCCATTCAATGAGAAGGCTGTAGATAAATATTTTCAGCAATTTGAAAAAATGGCCTACCGAATATTTGACAGTATTACTTCAGAGTGTTCTCAAAGGTAAAGCTCAGGAAGTATTTTCCAAACTCACGGCCGAGCAAAGTTATGATGATGAGCACGTCAAAAAATGGATTTTGAATGCTTATGAATTGGTGCCAAAGGCATACAGACAAAAATTTCATGGTTACATAAAGTTTGACAGCCAAACTTATGTCGAATTTGCTTGTGAAAAAGAAACTGTTCGACAGGTGGTGTGATTCCAAAGAAATCAAAGATGATTATACAAAACTCAGAGAACTTATGTTAGTTGAAGAGTTTAAAAGATGTATTCCCATAGAGCTAAAAATTTACATTGATGAACAGAAAGCTTCCAAAATTCATGATGCTGCTGTCTTGGCAGACGAGTATGCTTTGACTCACAAAGATTTGTCATACAAAAGCAAAACAAATCACACAGCAAAGAAACCCAAATGACTCATTCAAGCATTATGCAAATGTCAACAAAGACAGAAAAGAGCAAACTTCTGATTCTCAAACAAAGACTTCATCTCATTCTCAAAGCTCATTATCTACCAAAAACGTGTCATTCTCATCCAAAACATGTGCTTATTGTAAGAAATCTGGCCATCTGATTTCTGAGTGCTATAAGATCGAAAACAAGCCATCACCCCATAGTTTCATTTCACCCTCGTTGGATACATCATTGGTTCCCAATGATTTTGACCCTGTCCAGTCCACTGTGGATTCCAAGTCCAATATACTTGATGTACCTGAAGATCTTGTTGAGGACAAATTTAAGCCTTTCATCACTGAAGGTTTTGTTTCTTTTGTTGGCGATTCATATCTACAACCAATTAAAATCCTGCGGGATACTGGAGCTTTTCAGAGTTTGATTTTGGAAAGTGTGCTTCCGTTTTCTGAAAAGTCATCTGTTGGGGCCAATGTGCTCATTTCTGGTGTAGAAGGTGGCATCGTTTCTATTCCTCTTCATAGATTGGATTTACATTCGGACTTAGTTTCAGGCCCAGTGACTGTGGGTATTAAAGCTTCATTGCCTGTTGAAGGTGTGTCTATGCTTTTGGGGAATGATTTGGCTGGTAGTAAGGTGGTACCAGAGGTTCGTGTTGTTGAAGCACCTGTTGTTAGTCCCAGTACAGAGCAACTCGTTGAAGAGTTTCCTGATGTTTTCCCCGCCTGTGCTGTTACTTGTTCTCAAACACGTTCTCAGGAGTCCAAAGAGGATTTCCCTTTATCTGATACGTTCATGTCTCACATCAATGAGATTTCTGACTCAACTTGGAGTTCTATTGATGACTCCAAGTCATTTTTCAACTCTTTCATCGAAACAAACTTGTTGAGGAACAGGACAATGATCCTGAAACTTTCTCTTCTACAACTGGCCGTTGATGAAAATGAAATAGGAACTGTCCCTATTTGTTACTACCAGAAGTCAGGTGTGTTAATGAGAAAATACAGACCTCCTGACATTGCTGCTGATGAAGAGTGGAATGTTATTCACCAAATCGTCATTCCAAAATGCTATCGGAATGATATTCTTAGTCTTGCGCATGATCATGTGTTGTCAGGACACTTAGGTGTAAGAAAGAACCTAGATCATATCCAACGACATTTCTATTGGCCAGAGATGCGCCAAGATGTTGTTGACTATTGTAAGACATGCCATTCTTGCCAAATGACTTGAAAACCAAATCAGGGGATTCCCAAAGCACCACTGCAGCCTATTCTTGCCTTTGAAGAACCATTCTCAAGGGTCATTATCGACTGTGTTGGCCCAATGCCAAAAAGCAAAGCAGGAAACGAATACCTCTTGACAATCATGTGTGCTTCTACACATTTCCCTGAGGCAATCCCTTTGAGAAAAATCACTACTCCCAACATTGTCAAGGCTCTTTTCAAGTTCTTTACCATGTTCGGGATTCCAAAAGTTGTGCAATCAGATCAAGGCTCAGATTTTATGTCCAAGCTATTTCAACAAGCCATGCATGAACTAAACATCCATCAAGTTTCATCCAGTGCATACCATCCTGAGTCACAAGGTATCTTTGAACGTTTCCACCAAATTACTGCCATGAGCACTCAAAGGACTGTGATGAGGGTGTTCCCTTGTTATTGTTTGCAGTTCGTGAGGTTGTTCAAGAATCTACTGGATTTAACCCTTTTGAGTTGGTTTTAAAAAAAAGGTTTTCACAAGTTCAAACTTTTTTTTTTTTGCTTTTAAGGGGGAGAGTGTTATGTAAATGTCGTGTAAATGACAACATGTCGTGTTGTGTTTGGATTTCCATATTTATATTATTGTTTCAAGGTTCAAAACAGTAGAATGCGTTGTTGTTCATTTAAAGTAACGTTTAGAAATTTCTAGAATTAGGTAGATCAATCAATTGACTATAAATGGAATGTATGGTGGCCTAGTGTCTAGACGTCGAGTCTCGTGCAAGAACAGACATGCGCGGATTGCTCTGGAGTTCTGTGGAAGTTACGCGATTGTTCGAGAAAAGTAGGCCTACTAATATATAAACAGACGAAGATGTGAGAAAGTCAGAGTCAGTCATTAGTTTTTTTTCAATTCAAGAGATATTGTCTTTGCTCAAGAAAAAGTAAACATTTGCTGTGTGTTTATTCAACTTGGATTTGTGACTAGAGTTAGATCTACAGAAGCTGTGATTTATTTCGTCATTCTTTACGATTCATTTGAATTACTGATTGTACTGAAAGTCAACACGTGTAGAACTGTTTAGGGGAGACCAGGAAAATTGGAAGGCGATAAGTTTGAGACGTTCATCAGAGGCATCGTGAAAAGAACTTCATCAAATTTATTGAACTGTGAATTGTTTCTGAACTTCGGAATTTCTTCGTGGGACCAAATTCACACCCTAGACCGGAATTCTGGATTTTTGATCTGAACTTTTGGACTTTCATTCTAGATCATATTATTAGACACAGGCCAGTACCATTTTGTATTGTAATTAATTTTAAACTGAATATCTGTCATTGTTATGTAATTTATATTATATCTGTTACATATATAATAGTTTATTGTAATAAATTATACAAGCTGTTATCTGTGTTGTTCTGTTGCGTTCAATCCACACAAAAAAAATGTAACAGTCCCTTATATTCACTTACTTTTATGTGTGACCTGTAAATAATCAGTTGAAACTTTAGAATGTCTCCCTGGTGGCTTTATCAGCCATTTTCAAATAAAGCAGGCATCATTTCTCTCTCTACAGACAGATTTTTGTTCTGATAAGTTGAGTCTTCAGCCTGTAAAAAATTTCAGTTGTTTTTTTTTTTACATAAATACAGTTTAGTTACTAAACTTGGTAAATTGTAATATAATTATATGGTATTGATGTAGTAATTTGTGATTTTTCTTTTTGTTAAAATATATATATAAAACCTAATAAAATTTTATTCCACATTCTCCACATGTAATATTTCTTAGGTACTGGCAATTCTCTCTTATGTTTAGCTGAAAAAAGTTTAAATCTTTAAATAATGGTAAAGAAACCTACTGTAATATTTTATATTTCTGAATATTTTGATACAGTATCACTTGATATTATTTAATATATCAAGGTACAAAAAAGACAATTGTTTTAAATAGTGAGAATATTAAAATATTTATAAGGTAATGTGGATTAAGAAATTTATATTTAAATATTTTTAAGACAAATACACAAAGTTAAAATATGAAGAAACTTAAAATTTTAGTATTATGAAATGTTGCTGTTTTCACAATGGGCTATCTACACACTATTGACAGTGTGGAATCAAACCTTGGATTTTAGCTTTGTAATATTATTAAATGCAATGATAAAATTGGTTATGATATAAATAGTTCTAAATTTCAATTAAATGAGAAATTTAGCAGATGAATACTTGGTACTTTATATCTATAAAAATTTAAACTGGAAATTGTATTAACAAAATGTGAAGAAAAAAATCAAAATATGTATTCTGTAAATATCATTACATTAGAAAATTAGTTGGTATGAAAATATTGATAAATATGTTTGGGATGGCTTGGCAAGTGTGACAGTATCAATTACTAAGTTGTGGAGATATACAGTGCCATGCTTATAGCAGTTCTTACACAAAACAGTTTTATGAATTTATTTTAAAATATTCAATCATACTTTCAAGTGTAGTACATTTATGGAAATTAAAACAAAATTGTGTAATACTTGTTAGAAATTATTGATATGAACACACTATTGGGTTTTTAAAAAAGTGTCCAAAATTATTTCATAACTTTTTAGTACAATAATTTGGAAGTAAATTTTAACTGATTAAAAATTGGTTAAATAAAACAACTTTCTGACTTATGACTTAGTACTTAATTTCAGTAATGGTATAAAATATGCTTCCTTGTCAGTTTTGTAATAAAGACAGGAGTTATGATGTGTTTTAAATGTCTCACTAGAATCTCAGCAACCCCAGGTACCCCAACAGCAACAACAATCTGGAGAATCAGGGCCAATACGGGCAACTCCTTCAATGTGGAGGTGTAGTCGAATAATGCATATGCAGCGGGAACTTCACCCTACAATCTTGTCTTCATTGGAAGGAATTGTGGACCAGGTGGTTATATTAACTATATAGATTTTTAACAGAGTTATATTTAGACTTTAATTCAGCTACTTTATTAGCAGTGTATATCACAAATCTTAGCATCAAAGCACAGTTATTGAATCAAATTTTAATATTATACAAGTTTTAATTTCAAAAGGAATATTGAGGTAAATTCTCACTTGTCAATCCAAACTGCCCATTTCAGGTATTCTTACAACCACAATATGATTATATTTTTATAATACAGGTAATGCTGAGATGTAACGTAAATTTTATAGCCTTAGTATTTTTGTTTTGTAGAAATATAAATGAGAAGGTCAAACCCACATATCACACACTCCTGTTATATATTGTCAATAAAACGATATCAGTAATTCTCTTTGACATTTGCTATAGAATTAGTCATAACCAATGGAAAGAGAAAATTTCAGTTTTCTGATATCAGTATAAATCTTACGTCATTCTTGCAATAGGTTTTGAATTATTGGGCCTACAGATTTATTTTTGCTATTCCTGATTTCACCTTTACCAGGTAACAATTATTTTAATCCACTTTTAGTTTACCTAGAAAGCCACTTAAACTATAATAGCTATCAAACATATTTTTACGTTATTATTTACTTTCCAAAACACACCTTAATATAGACTATTAAAGATTTGAAAAGCACAGTGTGAAAGATACAAAGAACATCACATGGTTTGAAAAATACTATACACTTCAGTGAATTTGCATAACAACACTTTTAATAAAAAAGGAATATATGTACACTGTGACATTATAAAAAAAATTGAACTACATACCAGATAAGAGCAAAATAGTGTGCTGAATCTTCTTGTGATCATGTGAAGATGTAACACTGATAAAATTAAAGAGAGGAAAAATATTCTTGTAATCCATGAGGGGTGAGTCCCAGCTTTACATGTTAGTCTTTATACAATATCTAGATGTGCAGATTTAACTTCTACTCTAGAGAAGTCATCCATGTTATGTTCAGACCTATTGAGGTGTTCACCAGTTTTCCATTTGACTTAATTCTACTGGATCTTGATGCCTAGATTGTAACTTGTTTGTCTAGTATATAATTTTATCAAGTTTGTTGCTCGCAGAGCATTAACTCAGTCGTTGGGATATGTTGAAGGAAAATTTAAACCAATGTATGTGAGTATTATTTGTTTAACTATTTACAAATGGCATTCCTGTTTCATGCACACAATTGAATACCAAGTGTGTTTGGATTTTTGTTGTTGAATAAAAGAAGTTGTACATTAGAAGGGTTCAAAGATTTTTGTTCTATAGTGTCAGTAGGATAGTAAGGGATGATAATTAAAATTAATGTTTGTGAATAGATTTTCTGCAAATAACTTGTAGCTACTTTTTCTTTTTGTATCAAAGATGATATGTTAAATGAGAAGAATGTGATTTCTATTGTTTTAAAAGTGATTCACAAGATTGGAAATTCACCTTGCAATGCAAAAGATTTTGGATACTCCTTTTGTTTAAAAACTTGGTCATTTCAAATGTTTTGGTGTTGAAATTACCATTCTTGCATAATCTTCTAAACACTTGTAGGGTTTTTTCTTTAACCTATTTACAATATACTTAGAAATCTGGATAAATTATAGCAATTTTAAAACATCATATTTTAGATGATGTATTTTCTGATTCTAAAATGCATGTTTGAAAACTAGGTTAATTCTTTTCTTAGACAGCCAAATTTATGAAATTTAATGAGATTTATGGAATACATTAATTTTCCCTCAGGTTTAAATGAACTCGGGTATGCAGTAAGTACTGCAGTTCCTTGCTTCTGTGTATGTGTTGTGTATATGCATATAATTTATTTTAACTCGAAAACAAATTAAACAAAAAACACCATATCCACTAAAAAGATACAAGGATATAATCCCACATTGTAGATTGTACCCTGACATCTTTTCAATTAATGCAGCATTTTTGTGGGTTTTTAATTTATTTGTTGTTTCAACTTGTTTTTGAACTAAAATAAATTATAATTAGTCAGAGGTTTGGAATTGCTGTTTTTAATGCAGTCATCCCTATTATTTTACTTATTTAACTTCATTAAAATGTAATTTTTTTCACTAAAATATATATATTAACAAACATAAATAAAGAGTAAAAGTTAGAAACTTCTCAGTTTAGCCGTACAAAACTTCAGTAAAATAAAATACCTGGCATTTCACTAGCTTGAATAAGGTGTAAAAACATTACACTCGGATCACATGCTGTTTATTTGAGTTGCACAAGAAACAGCTGATGGATTCGTAGTGTAATTTATTGTTTTTCACTTAAGGATTACTGCCACATTTAATACAATGTACAGCAAGAAAAACAACATGATATTTAAAGAAAACAAATGTGGAAGTTTAACAGGTGAAACTGTTGAGATAAATAACTTGGAATCTTCTTATCAATACTATAGTAAATTCAGAGGACAGAATTGTATTTATTTATTTTATTAATATTTTTCAACATTTTATTTCATTGAACATTTATGATTTTATTAAACTTAGGGGTTAGGAAGAGAAAATATTTGACCAAAGGTTAACCAAAAACTTTTGATATTTGTTTACAAGGTTTCAGTAGTCATACAATTAAATATGGCAACTGTAAAATGAAAGTGAGAAGTTTTATACATAGTATGAAAAAAATCATGTTTTACTTAAATGAGTTGATAAAGTCTTTGGAGCCCACCAGTGGCTCAGCGGTATGTCTGTGGACTTGCACGCTAAAATCCGGGTTTCGATACCCGTGATGGGCAGAGCACAGATAGCCCATTGTGTAGCTTTGTGCTTAATTCAAAACGAACAACAACAACAAGTCTTTGGAAATTTGCAGACAAATGTATAGAAGAAATACTTTATAAAAAACTATTTTTTTTTCATACAACAGATTAATGTTTACTAAAAGTGTGTCCAATTTTGTGAAAATAAACATAGTAAATTCAGAGGTTTATAGTAAATGATTGGTCAAATAGACTAATTTTATATTTATAGGGTTAAAATAAAAGCTTTGTAGATGGAATATAGAAAGTGGAGTATTAACTGAAATTACTGTGACATTTCATAACGAATTGACAGTTTTCCAGTGGGGAAAAAAAATTTTTGTGTGAAAGAAATTTTGACAAAGAGATCAAGCAAAAAAATATTGAAGCTAAAAATAATTTTCAAGTCTAATTTTACTTTTGTATTTACATTTTTTTAATTTTTCATTTTTCAAAAATCAAAATATCTAGTCTAAGTTGTCAAATAGTTTAAATAATGAAATTTTGTTTATCATATTGAAATAGGCACTTAGAAAGTCATTGAAATTTAATCAAGATACAGTAAAAGCATGTCTCTTTATTCCTTTTACCTCAGTATAATAGTTTAGACTCTACATTGAAGAAGTAGTAGAAATTTTTTTGCTATAAAATCTTGTCTTGTGTAAAAATAGATGGTTTGGTTCCGAGAAAATTGGTACGAGGAGGTTCTTCGCCAGCTTCGTCAGGGCTTAGCTAAGTGTTATGCTGTTGCTTTTGAAAATAGAGGAGCTGTCTCTGAAGCTACCGTTACACCACATACTTTAAATTTTGTGAGGAAATTGGTGTCAACATTTGGTGTTGGTATTGAAAATGTGTCTAGCGTATCAACCACTTTCTTCAGTGCTGCTTCTGAATCCCTAGCACGTCGAGCACAGGCTACTGCTCAAGATCCGGTATTTCAGAAAATGAAGGGACAGTTTACAACAGATTTTGATTTCAAGTAAGTAAACTAACCAATGGATCATACAATTTATGAAATATATCAAATGGAATGCAACAATGAACTGTTTACTTTTTAAAGCAACCTATAAAGTTATCAATAAAGTATTGAAAACTATCCTTGCTTCTTAAAATATCCTGCTGTTAAAACAATAATTTAATAGTATAGTGAAAACATGTAGTTAGAACACATTTTTAAATAGCCTTTTCTTTTTTTATGATCACAACAACTTAATTTCTGCAGTGTTGTTTGAATATATGTTTAGCTTTAGTCATGTTATTTTGAGATATACTTAGATTCAGTAGTTTTGTTGTAAAATATAATAAGATCCAGGCTTATGTTTTTGGCATATAATCAGCATCGGTGTTCTAATTAGTGCTATTTTAAGATGTAGTTTTGCTGTTTTTGATACGTAATTAGATTTTGTGGTGTTGTTTTTAGAGAAATAATAAGCTCTAGGGTTTGTGTTTTTGACATGTACTTATTTTTTTTCATAGTGCTGTTTACAGAGAAATAATTAACCCTTTCATTGCATCTGGGCATATGTTTTCTTCCCATTACATTGAAAAATATACATCCCAAGTTTACTGTTTTTGACACACTTAGCTACTGTAGTGCACTGTTCTGAATCATTGCAATTTAATTAATCTGTGTATTTTCCTTATATTTTTTTTAGATTTAATTTTGAAATTGCATTGAATTATAGATGCAGATGAATCACATTTGTAATAAATTAGTTAAGATAAAAAAGTTTTGCAGTACCATTAAAGATCATCTCATTTGTATACAATTCATCCCCAATGATATTAGCACCTTAATAAAACTCCTTGTATAAATACTATCACAAACTTTTCTAGAAGTTTTACTTAACTTTACCTTACAAAGCAGATATTCAAATAATGAGATAGTCTTGTTTTTATAAGTAGCTATTTATTACAGTCTGTAAAGTAACTTGAATTCTTTGATTCTTAGTGCACCTGGAGCTATGAAACTTCACAACTTGATCATGAAACTGAAGAAGTGGATCAAGATTTTAGAAGCCAAGACCAAGCTTCTGCCGAAGTAAGCCAAAATATTTAATATATAATCATTTTTTTAGGAAATTGATAAATAAAACTAACATAAAGGGAGCTATTTATTCAACTATAACTGTGTTAATAATTTTAATCAGATGGAAAATGAAGCTTTATAATAAATGTTAGTAACACAGTAATACCAAAAAATATCTTTAGTTACAGATGGAATTTTAAAAAATTCCATCTTCAGCATTAAAATCTTAAAAAATATTAGTTCATAATATTCAAACTACGAAAAACAGTACTAGTTATTGAGCAAGTTTTCATATTCAACTGGAAGTTTAGAAAGAACAGAATTAACTAATAATATGATGATGAAACATGCAGCATTCACATGTTTAAAAAATAACATTGTTAGAGAAACCATTATAGAGAAAGACATAAATGAAAACATAAACATTTGAAATTTATAAATAATAATCAATACCAAATAAAAACATTGACAATCCAGAATTGATTACATTTATGACAATAGGAAGTTGATGTTATTAGTTAGTGTTGGATGACCATTAAAAATGACTTTTTTTTTAATAGACAGTTCATAATCTATGTTTCCAGAGTTGAGAATTTTAAAGGTTTCTAGAAGTGTGGAGTAGTTGTCATTTTCACCGTGCAGTCAGATATAAGACTGGTGGATTAGTTGGCTTTTATCTCCTTCTAGCTAAAATTTCTATGTGCTCATGTGCACATATTTGTATGTGACATAGCTTTAGTAATATAAGTACCTTTACATCTATCTCAAGTGTATTTACTTACAAGCAGCAAGTGCAATGAGTTTGAATGTCTTTGGTTTTAATTCTAAATGTTGACAGAAATACTGAACATAGCTTACTATGTGGGTAATATGTTTCACTATTTTTTGAATTTGATATTTGAGTTTAAAACTTTGTTTGCCAATCAACATAGTGATAAGAACTAGTGGATATTTTAAAACAGTATGTGACTTTTTTGTCGGGTCTAATTTGTTTAAAATGTTAATATGATAGAGGATAAGAAATTAAGGGGATAACTGACTGTTACTTCTTAATATGTTATAAATTTTGAAATTTCTGAGTTAAGACAGAAGTAGTCAGAACTGATATTATATACTTAGTTTAGAAAACTTAAAACAAGATTATATGAAACTATCAAAAGAAATGTTAATGTTTTCTTACAGTACATAAATGAAACAAGAAGATTCTTTATTTTGTTTTTGTGAATATCTTAAAATGCTAAGTTATTGTTTTCTTCCATTTCACGTGTAGAGTTTATATGTGAATGTCCTGAGTTTAAGTGTTATAAAAACTTCTTGGTGTGATCAGTGTTGTGAAAGAGTAGATGAGTATCACTGAAGAAACTGAATGAAAGGTATGATTGCATGTTGAGTAACACTATTACTGTAGTACAACTTCATTGCACAGTATACATTAAGCCAACAGCATGGATATGCACACAAAAACTTTCTATTTGGTGGGTGAGAGCCTGTCAATTTGTTTGTATAATGTTTGGATACTTGCTGGTATTAAACAAAGAATCCCATATCCAATGAGAAATCTTATGAATAGTGAAGATTCCACTGATGAATCAGTACTGAATATAGTGATGGCAAAGTGGAGAGTGAAAGGACCCAAGTCTAGTTTGGATGCTACCTGTTGTGAGTCAAGATGAATCATGACTGTTAGAGATTGATGAACATAGTACAGAAACACCTAATCTCTAGTAACTGTTTGTTAAACGGTATAAGAAGGAATGCTATACAATTACTACAACTCTTGCAAACATGGTGTCTGATTTGTGTGTGCAGATAGTGGTCCCAATGGTGTTGAAACACCAGGAAGTATCTCACGTTACAGCAGACCTGTAAATAAGTAGGGTGATGTAAATGCTGCACCCACCCACACAGTGAGTAAAAATCATCCTAGCCAGAGAAAACTGTTGGTAAGTTGAAGGTTCTCCATGTAAGAGACAAGCCATAGATGTTGCCTTTAAAGCCAACAACAGTAATTGTTACATCCTTATGGAAATTAATTACTAAGTTGACTGAACAATTTTCAGTAGCCCATCCATTAGTTCAGTTTCCATCAAACTTTTGAATGCCAGATATTGATTGAGGAGCAGATTTCTCCCGTCAACTGTTTGCTGAATTGTGTAAGTTACTGGATGTCTTAGGTGCTATCACTTCATCTTATTATCTTAAATCTGATGTTTGGCTTAGAGCTCATTACATCTGTAAATTGTATTCTTTTGAGGCTTGTGACCTTGGATAAAATTGAGTAGGATTACTCTGTGCTGTATATAATAAAGGCATGCCTGCTCTTCAAGTCTATTCAGGTTGAAAGTGAATTTAAGCTCCCACGAGCTCTCATCTTTGGCCATTGACTATCGGCAAAATTTCTGGAATGTCTACAAAAATAATGATTTTGTTATGGTACACATTAGTCAATGCACATGATTTTGATTGTCAACTGTATGGGAAAGCAAATGAAAGACAGAAGAGGACAAGTGATAAAACAGTTGACCATTAGTATAGAGGCTTGGCTCTTCCTCAAATGTCACAACCTTTGCAGTGCTACTTTCAAAATTTGCTTAATTTTATCATTGATGTGTATTAATAAACCTGGTTTGAAAACGTAACTTGTGTTTCATGTATTTATATGATCTAAGTGAGAATGTTTTAATTTCAAAAAAAAATATTTAAAAAAAAGTCAGTTTTGACTTGTTATGTATCACATCTGAGCTCTGATTTCTCAATTTCAGAAGTGTGTAACTTCTACAGTTTCTAACCTGCTCAAAATATAAACTGTACAAAGCTATAAGTAGCAATCTAAAATTTGAACCTTCAGCTTTTTGGTTTGTTGAGATGACAATAAGCAGACTCATAAATGAGTCCCCCTTTTCTGTTTCTCTGATTTCTAGCTTCATTGCTAATCAACCTAGCTTGACTGGTGTACATTTTCAAACCAGTAGAAAAGCATATTCTTTATGTACTGTTGTGGTGCAGGTAGTCAAGGGATTTCTCTGGTAAAGGTTAAGCAGACTTTTTACTCATAACAATAACATAATTTTAAACCAACTTGTAGCTTAATTGGAAAGCTGGATAAATTATGCAACATTCTATTATCATGACTGATATATTTGAAAGCTATATTAATTTTTTGAGATCAAACTTTATGAGAAACAATAAGGGTTATCAAGCTTTCTTGCTCAGCTGCAAAAACTTTCTTGAGTTTCTGTGAGTACAAATCATTGTTTTTATTCAAAGTTATATATTGTTTAACAAAAGTAACTAAAATGTAATAATTAGAATTCCTTAGTTTATGTAACAAAACATAAATTTAACAAGCTCAACAGATGAGGAACACAAGTTCCATGAGCTCATGATAAAGGGAACTTGAATGTTGATTTATTTTAGCTGTTTTATTACAATCTGCATTAGTCAAGGTACAAAAGTAAAACTGTAAGATCACAATAAACTTATATTGAAAATGTTAGAAGCTGAAGTTGTATTTACTGATTTGAGATTCTCTGTTAAAACATGCAGGGCCATTATAGACAAAAACTTGTTATTCATTTTATTTCATGTTTTTCAACTTTTTAATTTCATTGTGTAATGACAATTTTGCTAACTGTGACATGGAGCAGGGATACTTCCAGATACTTTATCACACACTTTTTGTATTGCATAACTACAGAGAGAATGTGAATTACAGTTTGATGTTTTCAACCATATTTGGTTTTGGCTTGAAAGGTCATGACTTTTTGTGATAGTATCATCTTTATTCAATATTTTGCTGATTGTGTGCATTCTGCTTTGTTTTATATGCCATTTTTAATTGACTTGTGGCAAATCAGTAAGTTTGAAGGCTTATGATTTTGAAAATTGGATTTTAGTACCTGTGGTGGATAGAGCACATTATGTAACTATTTCCTTAACAACAAACAAACAAACATTAATTTACTGTAATTTTCACATTAAAATGTAGTATATCTACTAATACTTAATCAAAATTTTGTTTTCTTCCTGAATACATAGAATGTTTAATTTATGTTTATGCTTGTCTTTTGGTGTTATCATTACAAGTGAAAACTTTGTATGTTAGTGTTTTATTCCTTTATGCTCTAAATAAACAAAATTTAAAAAATATTATTAAAATGTCTGCTAGGTTTGGTGAGCTCTTAATCTTATTTTTCTATATAGGCATAAAAATTGTATTATTGTTAGTAACATACAGTTACTAACTCCTAAAAAATTATTTGGAGTTTAGTGTTAATCCAACACACACAAAGGGAATTTGAATAAATTAAAAATACCCATGCTAGTACCCTAATAGGTAAGATGTTCAGTTTGAAAATATATTACCAAAAAAACATAGAATAACCAACAGCTTTGACAGCTTCTGAATTGTAGTAATCTTAAATTGGTGTTGATTAACCTCCTTTTTATTGTAAGGTCCTTCTTGATAGAAGAAAAATGTCGATTTTTGAGTAACTTCTCTCAACAGACAGCAGATGTGGAAATGCCTGGAGAATTTTTACTTCCCAAGGTAATTCATTCTGATTTCTTTTATAGTCACTGTATTTTAGACTGAATGCATTTTAGTATTACAGGTAACCCACAGGCTGGTGATTAAGCATATAACAAAAAATAACAAAATCAAAAATTAAGAAATTCTTTGCACAAGGTAATTATATCAAGTAAAATAGAATTTTTTTCACATGTGAGAAAAAATCTTGAAAACTCATTTATCAGTTGTTTTTTAATATAAATAACTATTAAAAAATTAATGGGGCATATCCTAATATTATCTTATACATCTTTCTTTTTTCATATAAAATTTTATATAAACAGAATAGGTCATTCATGACTTGTTTTTCCCCTGAACTGTTGCAGTAATGCCTACATTGTTAATTGTAACACATTTATGGTTTTTAACTCTACTATGAACTTCAAACTATTTTTCCTGTTTTAAATCATAAAAGGAATGTTTTCATATTTTTGGTTAGAAAGTATAGAAAAATACCAAAACAGGTTGTGAATATCAAGCTTGATTATTTATAAACAGCTGTTAATTTAATATTTACCCTGTTAGTAACTTAACATTTTTGCCACATTATATTGAATGGGTTAAAAGTTTATTCTCTTTTGAAAAAAGATGTTATTCAAAATTTGATCGAGTTGGTGACATATTTGATTTCTGTTATTAATTTTAACAATAGAAAACATCCAATTGTTGTACTTGTGTGGGAGATCAAAAACAGTGAAGTAGAAAATAAAGCAAGTGCATTATGTAACATGTTTTTATTTTGTAGTTTAAGTATAGATATCTTGTTTCAAACCAGATCAAAATAATTATTTTACATACCTGTTATTATTTTCTTTAATATTTGACAAATGTTTAATCAGTGTACTTCACTTGGATTGTTTTTGCCATTATGATTTGCAAGACAACCTAATTTATTACTTCTTCCTTTTTACTTTTAAAAAAAGCATAACCATTACTATGTAAGGATAGCCCGTTTCATGCCGAAAGTGGAAATAGTCCAAAAACACCACACTGCAGCTCGTCGTCTCTACATCAGGGGTCACAATGGCAAGGTAGTTCATAGCATTATTTCTGTTTTACACACAAGAAATATATGTTTTGCCTAACTGATATTAAACTAAACCTCAAATAAGAGAAATTTCACAAATGGAAGTGATGTTTGTAGTTGTAACTTATTAGTAGCATGAAAAGTAAAATGATCTTAAGTTTGGAAAACAATGATTTTAGACTTCCCTCTGTTCTCTTGGCAAATCAGTGGTAAATTTACAGGCTTACAATTCTAAAATCTGTTTCAGTTCACCTCAAAAACAGCAACAACTTCTCTACATGCCATTTTAGCATAATTTTTCTTTCTTAGGTATATCCATACCTAGTAGTGAATGATTCTTGCCTTAGTGATGCACGTCGGGAAGAAAGAGTCCTACAGCTTTTGCGCATGCTGAACCACTACCTTGGAAAACAAAAGGAGACTGCAAGACGTTTCTTGAATTTCACTGTCCCTAGAGTTGTAGCTGTTAGTCCTCAGATGAGATTAGTGGAGGACAATCCTGCCTCCATCTCTCTTTTAGATATCTACAAACAGGTAAAAGTGGAAACATCAGTCTCTATAATTTTAATTTCTGTCATTTTGCAATGTTATGTTTTATTTTTCAATGGTCAGGAAGAATGATTAAAAGAACAATTTCATTTTAAGGTATTTTTATTAGATACAGTGCCTTGCAAAAGTATTTACCCCCCTGCAAAGTTACCACAATTTGTTGCAGTACAAGCTTGTAATCATAAAATTTTAAAATGGAACTTTGTATTTACAAATTGAGAAAACTAAATAAATGTTGATATTGTGTAAGTTACATTTTCAAAGAAGATTTAAATATTCTGAACTGCATAAGTATTCAACCTTTTTGTTTCAGCAACCGTAAATCAGTTCAGGTGCAATACATTAGTTTAAAAGGTCAAAGAATTAATGTAATGTCTTTTGCCTATGTGTGATCAAAGTGGTTTAACTTTAGTTCAGAGTAAATGCATCTGTTCAAGCCATAGTTCACATAGTGATATAACCAACCAACCATGTAGACAAAGGACAGGGACAAAATGGTATAGAATTGCAGATCATAAGAAGGTTACAAAAAATTTTGAAGTCACTGATTATCCTTTGAGTAGGATTAAGTCTACCATTAAGAAGTGGAATGTGCTTCTTACCACCAAATCACTACCAAGATAAGGCCAACATTCCAGATTAAGTTGCCAAGCAAGCAGGAAAATGGCTATGGATCTACTGTAAAGCCAACAGTGACTTTGAAAGATTTGTAAAATTCCATGTCTGAGACAGGAAACTGTTTGTACATTGACAGCATCCAAGTCCTTATACAAAGTTGGCCCTTACAGGTGGGTGGCAAGAAAGAAACCATTACTGAAAAATAAATCATCTTTTATTTGCATTTCATCAAGACAATGATGACTTGATGCACAAGGCTAAAAACCACCCTAGAGTAGTTTCAAAAGATAAGTAAATAACTTAAGAGTAGTCCAGTCAGTGATCTGAAAATTTATGGTAAGACTTGAAGATTGTATTCCATCAACAATCCCCAACAAACTTCTCAGAACTGGAGTAGTTTTGTTAGGGAGAATTGGTAAAACTTTTACCATCCCATTATGAACAGCTTATAGAGACCTATCTTAAAATACTTGCAGGGCTGAATACTTATACAGTTAGCAAATTTTAATTTGTGTGTGATTTTGCAGATTTTACTGATGTTCAGTCACCTTCACACATAAATGTTATGTTTACTCATTATAATTTTAAATAAAAACAAGTTTATTAAAAACACTGTTTCTGTTATTTGTATTTCATCAGAATGTGACATTACTGTGAATTATTTTGCAAGTCACTGTACCCAAGTTTAATACCTTTACAAAGGTTTCACTATATATATATTTGGCCATCATATTTTCTGTTCTGTTGTATGCTGTAATGATTAGATTACTTTGTTTCTATCTACACCAGTGCCTTAATACTGAAGTTGTAAATTTAAAAGTATTTTAACTTATTGCTTCACCAGACATTTATTGTTTCTTGACAGCTGTATTCTTATAATGTAAGTCAAATCAAATATACTAGATCAATGTTATAATTGCTAATAAATACAAAATGACATTTATTAATCCTTAATATTGTTGTTTTTGTTTTTTGACATTTTTAACGTAATTTTATATCAAACAAAACAGGCTATTTTTAAACTAAGTCATTTCAGTTTTATAAATTTATTTCCAAGTAAAATAAGGAACTTCCTGATAATTGTATTTAATGCAATACAGCTTAAACATAGTTAGTTTATAGGTTGAATTCCATAGCTGAAGAAACAAAAAATTGAGGAAATTACTCAGTTTTATAAAATGCTTTTCAAAGAGAAGCATAGTTTTCAATTATAGTCATGATCATTAACCCATTTTCAGCCTAGAAACATTTTATTGCTGTTTCTGCATTTACATCTTTAAAAATTAATAACTATCAACTATCACCATATTTAGAATCATGGCTGATTTTGAACCTTAGCTGTCAAATGTAGAAATCAGTGACAAATGTCTAAACTTTTGTAAATTGGGTCAAATTTGTAGCAGGTAAAAAGCACTGAAAGAAAAATGAAATATTTGACACAGAAAAATAATGTGGTTTACATGATTTATTTATGGTTTATACTTATATATTAATATATGTTTTATTTATTACTGTAAAATAAACATTATTATAAAAACAATAAATTCAGTCACAGGCAGTAAAGTAATTAAAAAGTTAAAGTCTTGTGAGTTGTTAACTTTTTGTGATTTCTTGTGAATTTTTTCTCTCTTTTCAGCGATGTATGAAACGAGGTATTGAGCATGATAACCCAGTCTCTCGTTACTATGAGAGACTAGCTACTGTCCAAGCTCGTGGGTCTCAGGCAAGCCATCAGGTTCTAAGAGACATTTTAAAGGATGTACAGAGTGTAATGGTACCCCGTAGCATGCTGAAAGAATGGGTCACTCAAACTTTCTTAGGTGCTACAGACTATTGGACTTTCCGTCGACAGGTAAATTTTGTATGTGTTGTAAGTTTAAACGCTGATTTTTTTCACATCTGTATACTATGATTTTGAGAATTACAATTTAGTATATTCTAGTGGGTCAAAAGTAACTTTATGAACTTACAATGGTAAAATCCAGGGTTAATTTCTCTGTATTAAACAAGAGTACAGATATTGTACTGTGTAGCTTTGTGCTGTAACAAACAAATTCTCTAATTTTGAGCATTATCTTGTTCATAGAGGTTTTCCCTGAATTACAAGATCTTAAAGTAAATAATAATATTGCATCTGATTTCTAAACTTCTTATATTTCTGTTGGACAAAAAAACATCAGTCACTTTCTTCCTTCTATATAGTTCACATTGCAACTTTCTCTAGCTGGATTTGCAGAGTTTGTGTTGCACCTGACTCGTCTTAATCCAGATATGATGTATATTCACCAGGACAGCGGACTTATCAATATTTCATATTTTAGATTTGATGTTGATGACATCTCAGGTAATTACATTTTATGAACTTTACATTGTTAAATCTGCAAACAAAATGTATACTTAAGGTCATAAATACTGCATTGAACATGAGTAAATTATTTTTACAGCAATCATTACTGAAGAAAGACCAATATATTAAGTGAAATAAAAATCTTCACCACTTGTAAAGTTTAAAATACTTTCTCAAGCAGAAAATGACAGTCAGAGTGGAAAATCTTTATTTTCAGTTACACATGTATAATTATGTTTTTATATTCTTCTTTTGGTGCACCTTAAGCTTTGTATAGAAAGTATATTTCTTGATTTAATAATCTGCTCCAGCTAATGGGAATGATTTCTTTGGGCAGTCACCTTTGGTAAATAAAAATATTTGCATTTGATAATGAAACATAGGATCATAATTTCAACAAAAAAGAGCTTTTGTAACATGGATTTTTGATGTAAAAAGTTATTAGGAGCATTTGCAACAAATTTCTTGTCAAAAATACTTAATATATCATAAAATTCATTGATTTTTTATTAAACAAATAGCTCATCTAATATATGTTAGAACACTCACAAAAATAATACTGCAACATATGTCATTAAGACCTGATATATTGCATATCTGTAGTCACTTCTACAGACAAATTTATCTTGGACATAAATTCTACCTTGAAGTGGATTTGATTTTTCTTTGTTAGTTAATGTTATAAATTTAAGAGACAATATTAAGCAATTGTGTGGGGGATCCAAATAAATTTACACTTTGATATAAGAACATTGGGTGATGGAAAAATTTTAATAATTAATTATTGAATATACTGAGAAGGTAAAACATGAAATTATTACAGTTTAATGACAGGAGGTGTAGATTACTTCAAATATTTTACTGGATATACTTCTAATTAATTTTAAAAAAATGAGTATTTATGTGTATCATAAATTACCCATGGAACTGAAGTATAATAACAAAGATAGTTGATGATAAAATATTTTTATTTACAAGGTTCGAACATTTCAGAATACACTCATTCCATAAAGAATATTTTAATTATTATAGATATACTGTAAAACAGTTGAGAATAATTTTAGATCTAAAGAGCTTTGTTAAAAGTCAGGTAGTCTTTAGCTATCAGTAAACTTTATATAAATTCCAAGTTCTTGTGGTAATAACAGAAATATCCTTATGTTAACAAATTGATAAATGGCTGGGTCTGGTAAATGCTGCCAGAATCTACTTTGTATGTTGTGTTTTGCCCATCTATATAACGTTGCAGTTATTACCTGTATATTTTATACATAGGCCATAAATGTAGATAGTTGATCTTTGTATTGAAATAAGTTTTTAATGGAGAAAATAGATCTGTATGTTAAATTGAGCTAAATATAAGGTTAGGAGTTTATTAGAGAGGGGGAAATTGCATGTACCCTTTCTTATAAAATCAGTTTGATAGCCATTATTTAATGCATTTTTTAGAAAGATAATCTCAACAAATATTTGGTGTGAAAAGTCTTTTCCTTCTTTGGTGCTTAGGATGTAAGTTACCTATGTGAACTTTATATTATAGAGGTGGTGGAAATTAAAATAAGAAAGAACTCGGAAACAAGACTTGACTGTTAAAACAACAAGATAAATATGGCATTTGTAAAGGACATGTTGGAATTCATGATAACAGAGAAAACTTGCTTATCATTGCACCCAGTGGGGATCAGATGGAACTGATGTCATTAAAAAGAAAGTGGTTTAATTTTGGGAAGAGGACAAGAAGTTCCCAAAATTGTGTGTTGGAAAAACCATTGTACTATCTGTTTCAGTAAGAAAGAGAAGGGCCATCATTAAAGTTTTGTCAAGGAGGGGGAGGAGCAATGGTTTTCAATTTAGTTAACAATGGAATGAAAGTAAGGGTTTTGGAAGCCTTTTAAAGATTATAAATGAAATAACCATAGTTTATTTTGAAAGCAGGAAAGTTAAAGTTAAAACCTGGAGGAAAGGGAATTTTTTACTGTGAACTTTTTCCTGTCCAGTTATTCTATGGAAATAATTTGAAAATTATCACACAGTGACAACTCTTACACAGTCACCATCATATTCAGACTCAACACCTCAATTTCTCATTCTATATTTATTATCTGTTGAATCTGTAGATTTTTCCCTTTTTCATATGAAATGGTTTATAAAGGCTTGCAGAGGCTCTCTGTGCCTCCAAAGGAATAATTTGCCTGTCATGGTTAAAAAGTTAATGAAACAATGTCAACACCCATGTTATTACCATTCATAGCAGCAGAACAATTAGTTGCTGAAACATTGATCAGAGCAGCCTTTCTCAAGTGACACCATTATATGTCAGTATCCTTCGATGTCAAGCAGACTTATGATACTATATGGAGGTATGCCCATTTTTATTAAAAATTTTGTAATGTGCGGGTGATTCCAAGTTTGTGAGTCTTTGCCTCTTTCACATTCTTTTCTACAGAAACTTGGACTTCCTCAGCACTGTGTCATTAATGCCATCACTTACTATTGCAAACGGGCTATATGTTGAGGATTTCCACATCTCATATCAGTCCTCAAACATGAAGTTTATTGAGCAGCAGTTCTAGACTGGCTTTAGTTGTTTACTGTAGTTGACTAAAGCAAAAGGTTTTAACTTTTCTCTCTAAAATGCACTTTTCCTGCAATTTGGGTATTCTCTACATTGGTGAAATTGTACTGTGTTGTTGTTGTTGGGGCTTATCTTTGACTGTAAGCTGAACTTTATACCACCTATCACATAGCTATGAGTCAAGTGTAGAAGGCCACTGCAGATCTGTTTCCTCTCTTCAATAGTAGATGAGTCTTCTATACTAAAGATACATTGTGCTCTCATTTAGTCAAAACTGGACCCTCTTCATCGTCAGGGACTTCAGCTCTGAACTTCTGTGTATCATGAACCTCCTTTGCAACCATCTTTATGGTATGCTTCAAAACTTCGATCCTACCACAGCCTCTCATCTGGGATTGTGTTTTCCTTCTTCAGTGGACTGGGCTTTTTCAGAACATATGATCTTTCATTGTTCCTTTTTGCCTCGTATCCAGAGATAGGTGGATGACATTGCTGTATCCAAGAGTCAGCCTATCCCTCTATGGTTTATTACCATCCACAAATGTGACCTCACATTAAGTCATCTGAGAAAAGTGTAAACACCTTTGAACCATCCTTCCAAACCCATTTATATGGATAGTTCAAAATCAGATGATTCTGTGTGATCTGCCTTGGTGGTTGCACACAGAATCCCCTCTCCATACTCCACACCATTTCTCTTTCCATGGATCACATAGATGCTATGCAACACTCATACCAACTCTGTTTTCTGATGGCCCAGTTCTCTTTAACATCTACTTCTATACAGTTTTACTCAATAGCAGGCCACATTGGTCTTTGTAGGAATGAGCTCACTGACACTGCACTGCCTGTTCCATACATGAACTATGGTCCTGTATTCAAAGC
This sequence comes from Carcinoscorpius rotundicauda, assembly GCA_011833715.1. Lineage (NCBI taxonomy): Eukaryota > Metazoa > Arthropoda > Merostomata > Xiphosura > Limulidae > Carcinoscorpius > Carcinoscorpius rotundicauda. The sequence continues at coordinate 19,568,362 of CM022395.1, forward strand.
TCAGTTCATCACCAGTTGGTAATTGAAGTGAGCAACATGAGAACAAACTTTTCCAGGTAAATCCCTCTATTTGGACTTTAGCCATCTTGTTTTCATAAGGATCAGGAAGAAAAAGTCCTAACTAGGTTACACATTGGTCACAGTTTTTTAACTCATCATTTTCCTTTATCTGGAACTGGTGTACCAATGTGTGATCGGTGTTGACACTCAGGTTACAACAGTCTACATTTTAATGTCATACCATCATTATGACTCTCAATGACAGCACCATTTTAGACATATTTTTACCCCTGATGGGAAACAGTATCATTGGTGATGGTGACACTGTCCATCTTATTTGAGTTTTTACCAGTTGTTTGGTGCAGGTAGCTTAATTCCTTTACACCAAACAATCACCAATTGAATCTCTCAGAATACACTTGTTTCATCTTCAACAAAATCTGAAAATTAACAATCATTATAAATGGGATTGACTTAAACTGAAAAATAAAACAAAACCCCAAAGGATTATAGATATACTGTAAAACAGTTGAATTTTAGATCCAAGGGGCTTTGGGAATCTTAAGAATTCGCTGATCTTTAATGTAGAGATTTTATTTTTATTGACTTCAGGTCAGACTTTTGACATTGTGAAATTGAATTGTTTTTAAAACCTCGAGCTACAATGTACATTATAGAGTAAATTTGTAGTTTTTGTACTGCAAACAATACAGTAAGTTTATTGACAATAAAAGAAGTGCATTGTTTACTTTTTGTACTTGTTCGTGTTTTTTTTCATCAGTATTAATGATATAGGGTATCCAAAGTAGGCTTAATATCAATGAAAAAGTTACATTAGCCAGTGGATTTGTATTTAATTTTAAATGAAATATGTAAAAATAACAGTTTAGATAAATGTGTTTTTTCTTTTACTCACAGCATAATTGTTATCACAGGTATTAAATGTGCATACAGAAACACTTTCTTTAAACCTGAATTTTCTCTGAAATTAGGTGAACTAGATGCCAACCGCCCTGTTCCATTTAGGCTCACACCTAACATATCAGAGTTGATCACTACCATAGGGGTTAATGGCCCAATGACTGCTTCCATGATCGCTACTGCTCGATGTCTCGTCCAGCCAAATTTCAAGGTCCAGGCGCTACTTCGTGCTATTCTCAGAGATGAAATGATCTCTTGGCATAAAAAGGTACTATAATAGATGCATAAAGACAAAATGTGGAGTTAGGGTTTGAACATGTCCAAAACACAGGGATCTCACTGAACTTATGAAAGCGTTTTATTTCTTTTCCTAACCTCTAGAATTTATATTTTTTCAACCACCCTGAATTACATGTATGTAAGTTTATATTTTCAGAAAAAATCAACTCTAAGCAATAAAACAATTTTCTGTATTGCAGGAAATGTATACTTACATATTTTTTTTCTTCAGAAAGGCTCTTTGGAAGAATTGAAATATAATGTCATTATAGGTCAATTCACATAAAAAAAAATTGTACATTTGTAATTGTACACGGATAGGTAAAAGTATAAATGGTGGTGCTACCACATTTATTATTTGGTATGAAAAACAGTTACCTCACTGATCATTAGCCATGGTTAATAGTATACCTGGTAATTATAATTGATCATAGAACTTAACTCATTATGTATATATACTTTATGAATGACAGGAATAATTTTAAAACAAATCCATGGGTGTAAAGTACTAAGAACTGTGGTTAAAGTGTTGTAATTACATGTAAAAATAAAAGTGTTATTATTTAAACAGCCTTTAAAACAGATGTATTTATTAAACTTTTCATCTTTCAGAGGCAAGATGACAGTCAGACTCAAGGATCTTCACCTCCAGATATGGAAGGAGAACTGTTAATTGCTATGGTAACTAAAGCTGTGAATGCAATCATGGCCAGACTACAAAGTAAGATATTTCTATATGTAAGCACAGTGAAATAATAATGTGATACACACAAGCTAATTTTAACTTTTATACAACATGGGCTAACAGAGTGCACGTAATTCTATCTGGTGCCAAAGAAAACGTACATAATACAAAAAGATACCACAACTATCCCAATTCTTCTTTGTATTTGTACTCAGGCAGCGAGCCTCAAATGTGAAATAGTTTTTTTTCTGTGAAAACAAAATATATTCAACCCCCTCAGTTTATCTTTATGGAAATCAAGCATTTGTGAATTATTGGCGAGTTCGTTTATGCACACAACAGCACATTTTGGTTGAAATGGGTGTATATATTTATATTTAATAAAGATGAGGCCATGGATATATTAACCATTTCTTTCATGTAAATTTCTAAAACCTCCTAAATATGTTTAAATTGTTTTGTCAGTAAAACTGGATTATGATCTGCAAGTTTCCTCTTTTCTAACTAGTCAAATTCACTGATTGTGTATATTCTTATAACCATGAAACTTATTTATAATTACATTTTGTTGTTTTAATGCCCTTTGAACTATTTGTAACTACCATAATAAACAAAGAATAAAGTAATTAACCATACTTTTTTGATACAATAAATAATGCATCAAAAAGTAGAAAAGCAAATTGTCTAAGTGACAACAGGCATTACAAATTCAGTCAATCACTTTGGTCAATTTCTCTTGAAAATACAAGTTGTACTCTAAATGAAACTGATGGAAATCTGAACTCTTATGATAAAATTGGGGTTTGTCGGAGCAATGACAATTTTATAGTTCGTAATTTACATTCAATTTCTAACTTAGAGACATTGGATAAAAAAAGAGATGCCTAGAAAAAAAAAGTCATAGTTGGGAAAATTTAAAATGTTGCATTGTAGAATTAAAAACTTAAAATATGGAATATTAGCTAATGTTTTATAAAATTTTGGAGGCAAGGCACTAAAACTTCATGTCATCTGCAGTGAAGGATACCTGGGGCAGGAGGGTTAACATGCAGACCACTCCATCTTGAATCCTCCTATTCTAGAACGATATGGGTTTGCCAGTTAGAGTTGGAGTGAATGTTATTCCTCCATGCTTAGTTTTGTCTAGTAATAAGAATAAGGGTGCAAGCAACAACTGAGCTATTTATAAAATAATATTACTCCATATGCTGTTACTGTGTCAGGTGATCCCACCCCATCCTTCTAAAGCATGTTTCTCATTATTGTACACTTATGCGAGATAATTTAGAAATCTACAGTAGCAATGAGTCAGGGGTTATTCACATTTCTAAATGCTAAAATCATCTACCCATGATTTGATAGTGGTTGGTGCTAAATAGATATATATAATGATCAATCATAATGTGTTGAGTTCATTTACAATATTTAATACTGATTAAAAAAAACAAAAACTTAAACTAAATTTGTATTTTCTTTTTTGCCCCTGTAAATACAGTATAAACTAATACAAATTACTTATGCTTCAGGTTTGGCTACATTCGAAGGATGTGAAAGTAAAGTCAGCACTCTAGTTGCAGCTGCTAACAGCCATGATAATCTGTGTAGAATGGATCCAGCCTGGCATCCTTGGTTGTGAGAAAGCCAAACTATTTTATTATCGAACATGACAGTCACAATGGATCTTGTCATCTTGTACATACCATATTGTTATTAGAAACTGAACCTGCTACATTGATATAAATTCTGATGGTATTCCAGTTCAATTGTCTGTCTAGTGTAAAGATTTACTTACCCTAGTTGTTTCACTTGTATGGTGTGGTCTGAATAATAAACGTTTTAACTAGCTTTTTATCATAAAACTTTACACTTTGTTTTGAAGAAACACCAGACTCAAAACTCCATATACTAAGCTGAAAAGTTTGTCAGAAACATGCATATTATAAAAACAAGATCTCTATTCTATTTACTACTAAAGAAAAGTTCAAAACATTTCTAGAGACATCAATACTACATGTGTTGCTGTTATTGGTTTTGATTATTTTTTATACTTGTAGAATAAAATTTTTGCATTTTCAAAAATTAATAAATCACATGATGTTCCTCAAACTTCTTTCATTATCGTGAGTGCAGCAGAAAATTCTGTTCATTACAGTAACAATCTATACAGCTACACTGAGGACACTCAATACCAACAATATATATATTTTGATTTGAACAAGTTTATATAAAAGGATACTAAAACATACAAAATGTTTAGGAAACTTTCCAGCTTGTTAAATGTATCTCCATTTCTGCTATCTTTAACTTTTATCCATGATAAAGTCCAATTTAATATTTTATGCATTTACAAAGCAGTATGTTAATGACTAACACAATATACACCGTTAAATTTGTGATACAGAATGTTGTTTGTTTTTTATACTACATGGCAACATTAGTACAGTAAGCACCATAGTACATTTTGTTTTATTATTATTAACCCCCATATAAGCTGGAGATCTTTAGATACTATTCAGCATCCTTACAACCACAATGTACCATCTAACAGACAGAATACTTAATCTGGAAGTTTTTAGGTATGTCCCTCATGTTTGTATTTTAAGCTTATACAGAAATAAAATGCTGAAACTTGTGACTTATTCCCCATGGTGTAGCTTTGCACTATTATTAACTTCACAACATGACTGTTCTGTTTTATTAGATGGATCTTTGTAAATTTTTCAGCACTCTTATGAACACCATAAACTGACTGACTACAACACTCCAACTAATTAACAAAACAGAATTAAGATATTTAACACCGTTCACTGTTCTTGTTAATGTGAACTAGAATTGAAGAACTAAGAATTACAAAACATATAGAACTTTTACCAATCAACTCAAAAATCCACATTCTTCAATAGCTGAAGGAGTAGAATCAGAGAATTTTCTTAATATGGCTATCTGGCATAACCAACAAACTTTTATTCTAACCAGTCCACCTGAAACATTTACTATACCTTCAAATGGCTTCTCTTTCGACACCAACCAATGAATTTTTTTTCTAAAAAGTAGGTAACTCAAAACTGTGCATTAGCACTTTTACATGGCCCATTGTACAATTTTTCACTTATTTAATCTTCCAGTGGCTAAGCGAAACACATGAGCAATAATGGTTAATGAAACAGATGTAACAATGTTTTTAATTAATGTTCGGCTCAGTATTTAAAATATTATACCAGTAAATAAATAAAGAACTTTTTCTTTGTTGTACCAAAATACTGAAAGCAAGTCACCTTCCCAGCTTCATCAAGGATGTTCTGAATAAACATATCCAGCATGGTACATTTAATAGCATAATGCTTTTTGTGTGGTTACCAAGTTAAAATACAGACATAAAAAGAAAACTTTCATTGTTCCAACTCGTATAATAATTTTGTACCTTTATTATATACACCTTGCAACACATGGCTAGCTGCTTTGTATAACAAGTGTAATGGTGTTCCTAGCATGCCAACACCACATAAAATATCTTGAAGAGAAAGTCTAAAATGAATATTGCACATATGCTATGCTTCTCTTGCAGTATATTTTATTAAATGCTAGCATTATGTAGCAATTTCTAAAATACACAGCTATATCATTACTTTCACTTCATATAAACAAAAAATGTTGTGAAACTCTTAATACTATGTGAAAATGAGATGGATATCACAGTTCAAACATTGTCAGTACACTGTAGTATAATTACATTTCTTAAATGAAGAGGGCTTTGTAATTTGTAAAAATATATCTCATACGAGCATAATTCACTATAACTGCTTAAAATATTTTAAAACTGATTACTTCCATAGGCTTTTCTCCCCAGGCCTGGCAAAGCCAGGTGGTTAGGGTGCTTGGTTCTTAATCTAAGAGTCTCAGTTATTGTAAGTTATTCTTTCTAAACACATTAAACATTAGTTTTACAGGACAATGAAATATTAACAAATGGGAAGTGAACTAACTGAAAACTCGTTAACTATATAGCTAAACAGATTGTGAATACATTTTTAGAATAATTCTATATCATTTTTAACAAGGAATAATTATAAAAATTGAAACATAGCAAGTCCTTATTTTTAAAACTTCTCACTTTAAAGATTAAATTATCACTGCCTTATTCCCATTCAGTCTACAACATTTAGAAAGCATGGAATACACATTTCACAAAACTCTCAACAACAAAATTATAAAACTATATATTTAAAAAAACATCTGGTATGGGAAGAGAAAGCACTAACAGAGCAGTAAACAACGTTTCAACCTTCTTCAGACATTGTCAGGTTCACAAAGAAAGAAAGAGTTACTGATGATGACCAAAGAAGGTAGAAATGTTCACTCCTCTATTAATGCTTTCTCTACCAATAACAGCTATTTTTAAATATCTAATTTTCTTTAGAAGTGGGTTTTTCTCATCATCATGGAAAAATATAAAACTTTTTTTTCCCAAACTGCCAAAGAAGTGAAAGAAAATCTCATAACTGTTTTATTTACAGTAGCATTATGCTAATGTATCTGGTTTCAGTAGTAATACTGAATTTCTTTCTACTTTCAATGTCTTCATTTGATTTTGTCACAATAATAATTGACACACACATGTATAATCAGTGTTAAACATTTAAATCAGTTACAAACTTTATATTACCTCTACAGCTGATAGCATCCTGAGGTTTTTGTATCTCATAATGAAAGCAGAAAAAAGTCTTAATGAATAATATTTGTAGTAACTGCAAGACTAATCTATTTCTCTGTATATCTCAAATCACTGATAGTCCAATTTCAATTCTGCTGGTTGTATAGAACACAAATTTGATCCTGTAGTTTCAGTACTTAATTACTTTTGTTGAACAGCTAAGACTTCAAAAATTGAATTGACTGACTCTTGAGTTTTAAGATGTTCTTACTAGCTATTTGTAAAACCATTACTAGTGACCTTAAGTATTTAAATTGGTATAAAAAATTGTTTAGGCTACTTCACTGTTGCTTTACTTTATTTGAGCTACTTGAACTCTGAATTCTGACACAGTTGTTCAATTACTGAATCCTGATAACTCAAATTAATTGTTAAAACCTGTTTCATGTTTACTTTGGTTAACTCATTATGTGTTTAAATCACTTTTTCACAAAAGTTAAGTAGTAGTAGTAGCAAAAGGTATTTACAACACTTGAATAACAGTGAAAGTTTACTAATATTGCTGCTTCTGTACAAATGTCACACAGTTATATGAATGCGCAACTTTTGATAGAAATACTAACATCAAGTTTATACTTTTCATTTAAATTTTGAAACAGAATTAACTGTTTCACAACACTGGTAAGCAATAAACACTAATAATCAAAATAATGATGGACAGAATATGCATTACATATTTTAATCATACTTAAGCAATTCAATCTCGCAAGTAGTCATTACAATTCACTTCTGTAGTACAAAGAATTGTAATTTAAAACCATTTTTTTATTTATATATATGTGAAAAAAATGAAAACCTCAAAACATAATACAGTTGCAAGTGCATATTATACAAAACACAGAGAAGCTTCATCACAGGTTATACCTTTAAGAATTATATACTGAACATATTTTGAAAACTACAGACCACACAAATGTTTTTGTCAATATTCTGCAATTGGATCTGATAAATAAGTTGGTTAATGTGTAAAAAAACCATATTTTCAATATGAAGCATTATTCAATTCAGTTTTGTTTTTTCCAGACAAAAAAAAAGTAAATGAATGGCAACTTCACATCTTTGCTGGTACAAGGGCTGTTAATGATCCTTTGGTTAAGATGTAAGCTAATTGATAACCTGATTAATCGTCTTTGTTTCATGTGTGTACAACTCAGAATCACATCAGATGTACAGTATCTACACAATTATCAATTATTTCCTCTGCTATTCAAAATTTATAATGGTGATGAAACAAAATTAAACATCTGCTGAAACGTCAATCTCTGTTAGAAAATCAAACTTTGACTCTCCATAAACTAAATATAAAAGTGACATTTAAAGATTCCAAAAATAATTACCTGTTAAAGAAAGTAATAAATAAATTCTTATAATCTGTTCTCATTTGTCTATTGAAAATGCATGATTTACAAAATAATTTATATGAGAAAAAAGTTCTCAAAGGAGTTACCACAACAAAACACCATATAGATTTGATCCATTTTTTTTAATTAGTTCTTGTTTTGTTTGAGAATTATCATACAAATTTACACAAAGGGCAGTCTGCGTATAACTATTTCTAATTTTGAACTGACAGACTAGACAGATAGTAGGCAGTTAGTCAAGAAAACCCACTACCAACTCTCACATAATTATACTCTTAATTTTTATGCCAGTTATGATGGAATGAGAAATTTTATGAAATATTTCATACTCAAAACATACTTCAATTGTTTTTAATGTAGTCAGTTTCATTATTCATTCAAATTGCTAGTTATCTGACTGAATACTTTCTATATCAATAAAAAATAAAACAATTTCCATTATATAAAGCCACTGCCAACATTATAACCCCATCATTCACTACTTTAAGCTTTTTTTTTAAGGCAGCTGTAGTCAAGTTGGAAATGTATGAAAAGTACCTTACAATAATTTAAAAGTAACTTCTAATTAAAATTTTAAATACACCATTACAAAAGAACTTGTTTATAATTCTAGTATATGGTTTATTAAAGAATGTTCCAAAAATCCTGTAGCTTAATAACTTTAGACTAACTGTAAAATCAACTACTGTTATAAACAGCAGTTTAAAAATGTAATAAGAGCCAAAATTTTACCAAATTTTTTTTACTAAAACTATTGCACACATACTGCTTATTCTAGATTAAAAACAAAGATGATGTAATAATAATAATTCACATGAAAATAAATACTGGATTTATGTTATTTGTTTACTACAGTCCTTGGATAAAAATTTCTCTATACATGAGAAAAACAATGTATAAATCACTTAAATATTTGAAATGAAAATATTAATAGCCAGATTGTAATTATATTTATTTCAACAAACTTACAATCACTTGAAAGGATACATACAATTTTTCTGCATGAATGTAGAATTTTCATCACTAAGAGAATTCAAAAGCACGAACAAACCAAGACACCAGCAATAGCCAGTCATATCTTCTAACTTTTAACATATTTTTATTAACACACACAATAAGATTATGAATAATGTACATTCTGAAACCCCCAGTCATAAAGACTAAACTTGTTTATTTCAAAATTTTTGATTTTGCAAACAAACAAGGAACAATATTTTTAAGGTGTTTTGTTTTCTTGTGATGCTAATAAATATAGCATTTCAACTAATATTTTTACAAATAGTTCAGTTGTTGAAAATATAAAAGATAGTCGAAATTAACATTTGATTTCTTCCATTTAAAAATACACTTCAGGTAATATATTAAATCATCCCACAAATTTTCTAGTATAAAGATTAATAATGACTAAACCTCTGAACATTTCAATGTATGGAAGTTTTCTGTATAAAATGCCAAGTCATTACAGAAGTTTAACACCAAAAGAAAATTTAAATCATACACAACTATACAAAACAAAAACTAACAAGTAATTAAAACACATTTAACAAAAACTAAATTTTAAAAATATTATTTCTCTTAGTAATCTGGTTCATGATGAAATAGCAGTAAATTTATTTATCAGACAGACAAAGTTTTGTTGAACAAAGATTCTATAACATTCTCCCAAACTCAATCAGATTAATTAAAAGGTAATTATATCTAATACTGATAATGCATTATTTCAAAAATTTGAAAATAAAAATTTCAATTTTGCAGGAAAATATAAGTCTAGCACTGAACAAATCCTTTTGGTTAAGAGGCTGGTTACAGACCAATGTCTTTGTAATGCTTATTATTCACAATAAAAACAACAGTATGGTGAAAGAGAAGACCAAAATGAGAATTTATCACCTCCATGTTAAATATATATACTCCAGTCAAGACTTACTCAAATCTTTAAATATGTAGTGTAACAACTGTTAACATTTGTTTCCTTGCTTCACAGTTTCAACTAAATAACAGCTGCTAATAATCCAACAAACTTCTTTCTAATACTGTAAGAATCACCCACAATTTGAAAGGGAAATGTAATCACTTATCAAATAAACCTACTCCAAACACTGTAACATTCCTTATTTCAAAAAAATTGTTGATTTACTTGTATTCTTTTATTTCTGTCTTACTACTGATCCTTTTTTCATTTGATAGTTAATTTTTCAAATATTATAAAAACAATTTATTTTCTTATTTTCAACCTAAAAATTGGTTATCTTTGCACTGAATATTATTATACCAAATATTAGTTTTTATTCTTACTATATTTTGTTCATAATTTTTCAACTACTCAAAGTGAAATAAACAGTAAAAGGCATTCATTTTCTTCCTAGATGTTCAGGAAATATGAATATTCATACTCCAGAAATGTCATTAAAAACACAATGAATGATAGTGATGTGTAATTGAAAATCACATAAATTACACAAAAGTTTCTCTGTAACATTTAAACTTCACTTTTTCTTAAAATTAAAATCAACAAATCTCCCAATAAATCATCAAGTGCTATGTAACTTAGTGAAGACCAGACATACTTTTTTACCAAATGATTTCTAGTATGGTCAGTGTAAATTCTACGAAGTTAATGCTAAAATGCCATGACCCAAAACTGCACTTCCCAATCACTTACAGCAGCTGCATCACTGTGAACACCTACTTAGAGCAAACATGAATAGCAAATTGGTCCTCAGAGTCAAAACCATTGTGACATGTTGCACAAATTAACTGGATGAGTTCTTTACTAGCTATGTCCTCTGACTGCTGCTGCTTCCCCTCACTTTGTAAAGAGATGCCCAATTCTTCATTTGCCAACTGTTCATTTTCTTTTTTATTACAAAATCCTAAGCATAACAAACACATCAATGTATCATTATAAAACATACCTTATGATCAGGATGGATAAAGAACTAAAACATTCACAATTACATTAAATAAAGTTTGGGAACAAAGAAAACTTTAAAGGAGTACATAGCACACTTTTATTCAAACTGATATAGTAAAGTCACTATTGTCTACATTTACAAGAGAAAAGTACATCCAAAATGGTGTGCATATCACAAATAAGAAAGTGAAATCCAAGTTTAAAATTAAGCACTTGTCAGTGTTTATGTCAAATATAAAAACAAAACCATGTATAAGCCAATAAAAATAGAATGTAACAAATAACTAAATGTCTCAACTTTTGATATCTCCTTGGTTTTACAGAACACCAATATTAAGAGACATTTCCAACTCATATACACATTGTTTCTTTTGTATTATACTTAAAATCTCCTTTTTCTTTGTAATCAAAATGAAAAACACTTTTCTGTTATATTACTCCAGATAATGTTCATAAATAACTAGAGAATACACTGATGCACATAAGGATAAATGTTACAATCTAGGAAAAGTGTCTCAATTATGTTCTTTGTGCAAAAATACAAGGTTTTTACTGTATAAAACAGTGCTGAATCACTACATACAAATTAACATATGAGAGATTCAGAATAAAACATTATCCTATTAGCAAACCCTAGTCTAACAGTAAAATATGAAATGCAAGTTTTTTTTTAAATCATGAATGAAATATCTTTACCTAAAATATAGTTTCAATAAAACAAATGTACAACTTTCTTCTACAGTGTTTGATAATAAAAAAACTCAAAATATATCAAATTTGTTTTCAAAAATTTGGTTTGAAAGTTCACCTTCACAGAATAAAGTTTAGAAAATTCAAAAAATACCACAAAATATGTTGGGTATAAATATGAACAAAATTTACTGAAACTGTTTTTGTATAATCAAAAATAAAGTAAATCCTTATTAGTAAATTCACTTTCGTTTATAGTTTCATAGAACATTATTTACAAACAAAGTAATATTTCTAAGTACTTACCATGGTAGGCAATTTTACTTCTTTTCCAAGTCATGGAAATCCATTAAATATTAATTTTACAGTGTAATACTCAAAAATATACCATTAGTATCTTTTTAAATGTTAAAAGAAAATTGCTGACTTACCAGATATAGCTTTGTTAGATTGAACTTTCTCTCTGTGAACTTCCAGATGTTTTTCTAGTTGTTGTCTTTTGAAAAAGGCTGATGAAATAAATAACAATTGCTATCACTGTTTCTGAAAGCACTTATATTTACTACTTCCACCTTGCTGTGTAGCAATTTTTTTTTTATTGTTTATTAAATTTTTATACTGTGTGTTTTCAAAATCAACTTCTATGTGGCATGGTGTTAAATCCCTCCAGAAAGTCTGCAATTGATTAAACTCTCATGATAAATTTTGTTTGTAGTTTAGAAGAGTAAACAAGACCTTAAAAATACTTCCAACAGTGAACATTTATAATTTATACAAAAATATCCTGAATTACCATCTTAATATTTGCTTGTTTTTGAATTTTGCACACAGCTACATGAGGGCTATTTGCAGTAACAATCTCTAATTGAATAGTGTATGACTATGAGGAAGGCAGCTAGTAATCAACACCCACTGCCAACTTTTGGGATACTCTTTTACCAATGAATAGTTGGATTGACTGTCACATTATAATGCCCCCACAGCTAAAAGGACAAACATGTTTGGTGTGACAGTGATTCGAGCTGCGGCCATCAGATAATAAGTTGAGAGCCTTAACCACCTGACCATGCCATGCCTGAATCCTAGTGTTAAAATTACTGTCAGCTGTTTACAAAAAAGTAAACTTTAAAAAAAAACAGGCAAGTAATTTCAATTAACAAATAAGATTTATTGATGATAGTAATTCAAAGTTCTTCAAGTTAGCTGGAACACAGTAGTAATAAGAACACTATACAAACTATTTATTACACTAATAACCGTTATAGTACTGAATGCTTAGCTGGTGAACTATAATTAACTTGCATGTCATTAGATATTAAAATTAAGGCTTTAATATTATTTAACACACTTCTGTGTCTAGTCCCTTGGCATGACAAATAGCTTTTATAAAGAGTTCCAATTTCTGTGTTAAGTGTTCCAAGTCAGGCTGATGAAATATGGGTTGAGAAAAGATCACCATTAACTATGGGTACATTTAAACAGTACAACTGGAATACTATTATTACACACTCTTCTAATACCTGAAAATTCAAAGAGAATAGATGTAGAATGTTGTGTAAAAAATGTAATAGGCCTAACACTAAAATTCAATATGTTGCACAAATTAAAAATAAAAATTAGCATTGAGATGTCTAAACACTATTGCAGTATTTAATAATTAATTTAGGATATAGCTGTGTGACGCAATTTTCTGTTTAGTCCAAGAAATTTTTTTTTCAAATGTAATGTACAAACAAACTGAGAAATTATAACAAAATATTATTTAGTTAATATGCTAAAAGAAATATACTCTTCAAAAAAAATGCAAAAGGGATATTTTTTTAAAGAGAAATATATGTAATAATGTTACAAGCTCAGAGTATGTGATGTTGCATGTGTTAAAGCACTAATTGTCAGACCAAAATGACAATAAAAGTTGTGCACTTTGAAAACTGAGGAAAACATCTGATTTTTCTCCAAAACGCATTCATGCCCAATAAATTTGTTTGAGAGATCTGCCTGTTCTGCACGTGCAACGTGCAAAATCCCTATAAAAGTGATGGATTCTCAGTTTGCATAGCTCAGTGTTAAGCCACCAACACGCAATACAGTTACGCCAAGACTAACTGAAGCACAATGCAACAACGCCATTGGTCGCTTGGAAGCAGGCGACTCTCGATCAGATGTTGCGAGAGCTGTGAATGTCCACCCAAGTACCATCACAAGGCTATGGAATCGTTACCAACAACATGAATCAACTCATGACCGTCCATGATCTGGCATACCTCGTGTGACCACCACTGCAACGTCTACTGCCTAACCATACCAGGGCTGCGTAGGATTTCTGATCAGACCGTACGCAACCGTCAATGAGATTCTTAGGCCCCATGTGCAACCCATCATGGTGAACGTCAAAGAAGTTTTTCAATATGACAATGCCCGTCCTCACACAGCCCGACTCACCACTGTCTTCTTGAGACCCCACAACATCAACATTCTTCCCTGGCCCTCCAGATCACCAAATTTAAACCCCATCGAACATCTTTGGGACGAGTTGGACCGATGTCTGCAACGGCGACAACCTCAACTGCAGACTCTACCTCAGCTTGCAGCAGCTTTGCAGGCTAAGTGGACAGCCATTCCACAGGATGTGATTCGTCATCTCATCGCTTCCATTAGCAGGAGATAGCCAAGCAGTTATTGATGCTCACGGGGGGCATAATCCTTATTGACGTTGAGTGACGTTAAACTTTAACTAGTGAGCGTGGACTTCGCCTTTGCAGAATTTGGATGTTCAGCAGCGAATGTGCAAAGTTTCACACATGTCATACAGAACTACCCGGAATAAACTTAACAATTTGTCTCACATTTTGCCTTTTGCATTTTTTTTTGAAGAGTATATTACTAACTTATCAGAACAATGAGTAATAATCTTAATTCATAAACAAGTTTTTTTTTATAGAATACCAATCTTTGAAACTGTCATATACAAAAAGAAAAAGCACTTGAAATATGATTACAATCATAGGGTGTATTTTTCTCAGTCATGCATGAATCACCAAAAACACAAGATGACATATATGTCAAACTGTTTTACTTACAATACGCTATAATGTGCAAAATGAAATTTTCAGCACCTTTTACTGTAGTTAAGAAATAAAAATTGTTACCCCTTTAAACAAAATAAAAAAAGATCTTTTTCCTAAAATAAAACCATACCTTAATCAACTGTATAAAGATACTGAAATAACTTTATTGCTCCCAAGATACGCTACTGCACTAGTCTTTACAGCTACAGATATACCTGTAAGACACTACATTAGCCTTGACATGTATAACTATGCCTTAGAGATTAGACTAGCCTTTCCAGCTACAGTTATACTTGTCAGATATCAGCTTCAACAGCTAAAGTTATATCAGATATTACACAAAATTTTACGGTAATACTTGTAAAATACCAAATTAGCCCTCAAATCTGTTGCTATATCTGTCAGATATTATGCCCTTCACATTACATTCATCTTCAAAGCTACACTTTCTGTATATTATACTAGTCTTCAAAATTAGTTATACATTATAGTGAAAAAAAAACAACAAATTTCATAATGGGAGTTTTGGTACTTTTCCACAGACAATATTAATTTTAAATCTAAATTCATTAACAACATCAGTGTGTTTTTTACTCAAAATATAAAACTGTGTATGATAAATTTACCTTTACCACAGTGAGAACAATCAAAGTCACGTTTTTCTTGGTGAGACTTCATGTGATTATAAAGCCCCATTTTTGAGGACAACTTCTTGTTACACCCTTCCCAAGGACATGGTACAGGAGGACTGTAAGAGGAAATATTATATAAAACATATTACAATATAAAAGGTATATTGTATCTTGATATTTAAGTAATTTTATTTTAAATGATTTTACCAGGAAAAGATATATAGTAAAAGTATTTAACAGCTAGTCCGTTCTTTAAAATCAAACATGCCTTATATCTTATATATGGCATCGTAAAACATATTGTAAAAGTATATAACCATCTCTCAAGCAAGTTATGTCATTTTGTGCATGGGGTGAAATATTTGTCTGAGAACAAACCATAAAATAGTGAGTTTACCTTGATTTTCAAAGCAATAAAGTCTATCATAATGAGTATTATAAAATCCTTCAACTTACAAAATGATGCCACAGAGACATGTTAAAGATAAGTATTAACAAAGTTTTTCTATTTGTCAAACAACTTCCCCCAAAAAAACAAAAAGCAAGAAATACACAATTGAATGGAAATGGTAATATTTTTATTATTTTTAAGCATTTGCATTAGTTATAAAACTTTCTTAATCGCTTGCTCTCCACTCCACATGAGCGTGAAATTATCCAACAGTATTTAATAATAATCATTCTCTATGCCCATATAGTTCAACAATTAATTTAAGAAAGGTAGAAACAAGAGCTGTCTCAAATGGTTTACAACTGGTTTAGATGACATTCCTACAAGAGTGTCACTGAGAATTACTTCTACAGGGTGTTTAGAAAGTCACTGTGCACTTATATATTTATTAACAGACATGTTTCAATATAGAATACAGGAGGTAAATATGAATGACAATTATAAAAAATGTTGAAAGTGACCCCCGTTGGCATCAATACAAGCCTAAATCCTTCTTATTTTGTTTCTAAACACTGTAATCAGTTGCTGGCTTGAAATAGACTGAACGAATACTGATTACAAAACTGCACAGTGATTTTCCAAACACCCTGTAGAATCCAGTATGAAAAGGAACCCTACTACCTTCACATCAAGCCCAGTGAGACAAAATGGAAAAATAATATCCACTGACTAAGGACTTGTATTAAATAGTACCATGCCAATTCAATACCTGACCACTCAAGTACAAACCTATCAAGAATAGGAGAAAACTAGATAGACTACATTGACAGAACACTACTATCCTACTCTTTACTGGGTAGACACAACCTCACACAAGAGGATTTATCCATGACCCATCACCCCAATAATGAGTAACTGGTGAGTAGCAAAGACTCTCATGCTCCACTAGATGTAAAAAAACAAAAAAAGAGAGAGAGAGAGAGAGATGAAAATGCAGTGTGGAGTGCATCCTAAAACAGTGCAATGTGTGACTACAAAAACTATTTTTAAAAGCAGGCTAGTAGCAAGGTTTTAAACTAGGCATGGAGGATAGGCCAGGAATCTTCTGCCTGTTTTACTCATGCTAGTCTATGTGTGGGTATAGACTGAATTAGGCCTGGTTTACAAAAATGAGCACCATAAGGTTACCTCACACAGTCTTGTATAATGGCCCTAAACTGCACAGTATTCATTTAAGCATACCCTGCAAAGAGCTAGGGAGCTCTGTAAAAGGATGCTAAAAACACACACACACAAAAAACTACTACCCAGGTCAGAAATGGTAAGATGTGTTAACAATAGCAGCCAGACATAGTTCTTAGCACATAGAGGCAGAAACAGCTAGATCATGAACACAGTATACAACGAAGGTGTGAGGGGTCATCCATATGAAAGCCTGAATAACTTTTTATAGCAGAATATGGAAGTAAGCAGCCAATGATTGAGTTAGGTGATGAATTTGATGGGAGGACATACCAAAATGAAAATACCAACATGCTTTTCCATCCAGCAAAGAACACACTAAACAGATAAGACATCAGTCCCCACCCAATATGAGTAAAAGGAGAAAGACAAGAAGTGAATGAAGGATTCAATGGAAGAAAGACACAGGATCAAGAACCTTGAAAAGGTACAGGCCAAATACCAATGAACCATGATAACAGTGAGGTTGGTGGTTAGGATTCAAATGAGAATAAAGATGAGAATGAAAGCAAAATAATCAGCAGTGAACTCATTGTGCCTCTGTATATGAAATATAGATGTTTCAAGGAGAAAAGTGAAAACCAGGAAGAGAAAGATATAGGAAAAATGGAACAGAATGTAAGAAGAATTGATGGCATATACATCAAAATGCCAATATCCATAGGTAAGTTCAATAAGAAACAGGAAGCAAAGGATTCAAAGAAAAGTGTGATAAAGCACTAAGAACAACAATAAGGATTAATTGAGGTAGACTAGAAAAACAGGGAGAAGGAAATATATGATGTAACATAAGAGCCAGAAAGTAGTTGAAAGAGCTGTCTTGTGACTCGCTATAGTCAAAAAACAGTGAAGAACACAGATATATGATGAACAGAAAAATGAAATGAGAAAAACTGATATCTACAACAGCAGCAGTAAATATACAACTTCTGCTGATAAACTTCTAAATAGAATGGGCTAACAGAATTGGAAAGGAAGAAGGCTATATGTAAAGAGAGTCCTAACCATCCTACAAAGTACTAGACAAACCACATTCATGAAGTCACAGTGATCATATTTTGACATGTGAGAAAAATATGAGGCTGAAGAAAAGAGAAAGACAGCAGAAGAAAAGGGTAGGAATTTAAAAGGCTCAGCAGAGGAAATGATGAATGGACTAGCAAATAATGAGAGCCACTTGAAGAGCCAAACAAGGGGTGTCCCAAATGAGGGAAAAAACTCAAGGGAAGAGACAAATATACGATAAGAACAAAGGAGAATACTAGATTATTCCTGAATAAATGTATCCACCAATATTGGTGTATGTGAAAAGTAGACCTAAATAGGGGAAGCTCTACATTGTTGTAAGAAGTAAAGACATTGATGTGAGAAATGACCAGACAAAAGTAAAACCACCGAAAAACATGGAAAGTGAAAGGTCATTATGAAAAAGAGATTCAGAAAAAGACTGCATTAATTGTGTAGAGTTCATAGTAAGCACAATCCAGGAAGCACAAGTCCCCAACAAAGAGAGAACTTCTTGCAGAGGAAGAAAACAGCCCTACCAAGGGATACACTATAATGCCAAACAAAAACCACTGCAGCAATGCCAAGATTTTGTAAGCACTATATGTGAACACCAGCATCAGACACAATGTTCACAACACCTGTTAAGAACACCCACCCATGGGTATTTTGGTTGACCATGGGAGGCCACTCCAAGGCCACCCATCTACAAAAATTGAAGGCCAAAGAGGTATGTCAAAATTGAACCTAACCACTAGGATCCTCTCCTGTTTGCATTGCAAGTACCTGGATGGATGTTCAGATACAAGAGGTAAACTGAAAAGACAGAACTTTCTATAGAAGTTACCCTCACTAAATACAGGCATCTATACCTAGAAAAGAAAGGTGAGTAACCTTTTGACAATGTTCTTGGCCAAAAGGTCTGACACTAGCTCAGACAGTATGAAACTAAGAAATAACAAAAAGAGAATGCTTATAGAATGCAAAAAATTATCTTGTTGATTTTTAGTTGTTCAATGACTATAACAGACAACTGAAATATTCTGAGAATTCAAATATTCATTGAATATTTTTTTATTATCTCAATCAATGTGGCTACTTAATTACGTGCAATCATACGTTTTAAATAAAAACATTACAACACCGATAATACAAAAACAAGTTTATTGTTTATTATGTATCATTTTATTTATTATAAATTTAATTGATTTATATAAGGTCAAAGGGGGTATATATCATACAATATTTTAAAAACCAACATAACAGGTATCCTGTAATCCTCTCTAATCAAAAACAGCAATCCATTTGCCATGTAAAAAATGTCAAGGTGATAACCTCTTGAAAACTCTATACAAAATATTCAAGATAAAAATATTTTTTGCTGCACAAATGGATGACCTTTTCAAGATTGGTATTACTTAAAACATAAGACAGTTCATAAGTTACTCACAAAAAAAACATGGTGAACATAGGAAGATTAAACCATTAATACATGTTAGAATAAAAAAGATGTCCATATTTATAAAGCTTACACAGTCAAAATCTCTTCCTCCACTGTGAAAAGGGGAGGTAGATCCAAGAATGCTATATTAACCAAGTATTCAAATGTAATTGATCAATGGATTCCATAGAATAAATTAACCCTTTTCTATTTTGCAAACAAAGATTGTAGAAAAAAAATGTAAGTTTTATATACGAATTTTGAAATAAATTGTATGTTACTATACTGATACCATAAAATTACACTAACAGGCTTCCTGACTATTATATAGAAATCATTCTTCACACTTGCAACAGGAGAAGGTAGCTTTACTTAGTTCAAAATGAGTGCTTTTGATTGGATATAAACATGTAATTAGGAGAAAGGGGTATAGAGAAATAAGTATTTCCTGAAGAAAAAAAGGAAAAGGCAGGCAAAGCTACTGTGGTGGATTTGCTGAATGTTATATCTCAGCAAACATAAAAGGTAGAAGATTCTTATTCTATATTCTAGCTTGTCAATATCAAAATATGCACCTCTAATTTGTAAAAAATTATAGGCATTCTTGCATTGGGAATCATAAAATGGAATGTGAACAAAAGTGAAAGATGACATACCATGCAACACACAAATCTATATTTAGCATGTTTTGTCAATTTTACTTTTAAATTAAGAAATTAAATAATGTATGACAATAAAATTTGAATTACAAACTACAGTTTGATGACATGCCTTCTGATACTTCCCTACTCATAGCAACAGGGTTAACCTTACTAACGGGGATCAGAGGATGAATTATCTTGTTTACTAGCTTATTCAAAATTTTATTGAACTATTATTTTAGGAATATATATCAAATTTGCAATGAAACTGTACAATTCAAATTTTAGCATTACACATCAGTTAATTTCATAATTTCAAAGTACTAAAAAAATCTTAAATATTAATTTTTGTGAGGCATCAGTTCAAATAAATCGTTTGTGGTGTCAAAATACAGTACAAAGTATATAGTTTATTATAAATTTTATACTCAAATTAAAAATACTAACAAGCTAAAATGTACAATAGAAACCTCCTATCTCCTTCATTTTTTGGGATATTAATATATTTATTGAATTATCCAAGGTGGTTTCACCCAACTCTTCAATTTTTGAAAATACCTATTACTTGGCCTGGCATGGCCGAGCGGGTTAAGGCGTGCGCTCGTAATCCGAGGGTCGCGGGTTCGCGCCCGCATCGCGCAAAACATGCTCGCCCTCCCAGCCGTGAGGGTGTATAATGTGACGGTCAATCCCACTATTCGTTGGTAAAAGAGTAGCCCAAGAGTTGGCGGTGGGTGGTGATGACTAGCTGCCTTCCCTCTAGTCTTACACTGCAAAATTAGGGACGGCTAGCACAGATAGCCCTCGAGTAGCTTTGTGTGAATTTCCAAAAAAAACAAAAACAAAAACCTATTACTTGTATATATTTAACCCACTGACATGTATAACCAATCAAAAGCTCAGAATATTCCTCTTATGGTTTTCTTAGCCTCTGCAAAGTATTTGGTAGATTCCAAACAGTAAGGAGATATTAATGAGCTTGAAATTTCATATTTGTTTAGACCAAAATACAGCATAGTTATTCAGCTTGATAAATTATAGTGAAAATCTACAACATTAATATTGTAAATTTTGACTTTTGATTATTTGATAAGGTGTATGCAAAATATAAAATATAAAAACAAATTATTTTGTTTCATATCCTCCATATTAAAAATTTTATAAGTCTGTAACTAACAGAGATAACTGTCTGCTTTACTTCTTTCTTTACTGTTCAATATTTTAAGAACGATAAGTTTAAAAACTTATTCATAAATAGTAATCATGTATATAAAAATATAATGTGTTATAAGCAAAATGTCACTGTATTTTACACAAATACACTAGCCAGTTTTATACTCTTGGATACAGTAATATGAGTGCATGTGCACCATGTAACTGCAACTTTTGTAACGTCAGTCAGGCATGGCTGATATGTTTGTGTGTAGTAGTTGTTGAACATGAAGTTTGTCTTCATCATGGCGAATTCTATAAGAGATGCTGGGAATGTTTATTGATGAGTTAAAGGTCTAAGATATAGAGTTCTAAAATTATCTTGCAAGCTTCAGTGGTTGGAACTTCTGTAAAGAGGGATATAACATTGAAACTGGCCATTAAGGCTTTATGATTAAGTTCATATACAAACAAATGGCCTAAGCATGGGCAACCCAGTATCACCAGTTCTAGCCAATATTTTTATACCACAAGTTGAAATGCAAGCAAGTAACACAGCATTACAGCCACCACTATACTGATACAAATATATAGATGACACAGTTGCAGGATTCAGATCTACAGAACACAATTTTTTCAATCACATTAACTTTATACATCCCAACATTAACTTCACATGTGAACAGGAAGAAAGCAATCAAATATCATTTCTTAACCTCAAAATTACAAGAACTGACACACAATTTAAAACAGAAATCCACTGAAAAAATCACCCATACTGGACTATACATTCCTTGGGACTCAGCACATGAAACAAAAACTCAACATACTAAGAAACCAAATAAACACAGCCATAAAACTATGCTCACCAGATAAAATTAATGATGAATTAGACAAAACAAAATAATACTTCATCAGCATCAATAAGTTTCCTCCACAAACTGTAGAAAACATTATATGCACACACAAAATCAATTACCATAAGTAAATATATCCCACGAATCAAGAAATCACGAAATCATATACTGCTGTATACCATATATTCCCAACATTAGCAGAAAAATTACCAACGTTTGGCAAAAATTAGCAACAAAATATGACATTCTAGTTAATACCAATTTTTTTCAAAAACCAGGTACAAAACTGAGGTCTATACTATGTAAAAATTACACTGACAAACACCACACCAACATTATTTATAAAATACAATGTGATAACTGCCACAACTTCTATACTGGAGAAACAAGTAGAAAAATGGAAACCAAATTCAAAGAGCATAAAAAGTCACCTTCACACATTTTCGAACACTGCAAGTCAAATAAACACATAACCATAGAAAACACTCAAACACTACGTAAAGAAACAAACATAAACAAATGCAAAATTAAAGAAGCCTTACTTATACAACAATTTAAAACAAAAAAAAAACCAATACAAAGGAACACCTTTATATCTATAATAAAAATAATAAAATAAATAATTTAAATTATATATATTAAAACATCTAATACTGCCCTCTACATCCCGACACTCAGTTACACAATCCCTTTCAAACATGTGATCAGCTTCCAGTCAGTTACCTCATTCTTTCTTTGGAAACCTGACGATGACTAAAGAAGGCCGAAACATTGTTCGCTCCTCTACGTGAAATATTTTTTCAACTCAAATGAACCGTTTTTACATGTAAATTTCTTTACAAGTGGGTTTTCTCAACATCACTGATTAAACTGTTTTTTGGAATTTCGCACAAAGCTACTCGAGGGCTATCTGTGCTAGCCGTCCCTAATTTAGCAGTGTAAGACTAGAGGGAAGGCAGCTAGTCATCACCACCCACCGCCAACTCTTGGGCTACTCTTTTACAAACGAATAGTGGGATTGACCGTCACATTATACACCCCCACGGCTGGGAGGGCGAGCATGTTTAGCGCGACTCGGGCGCGAACCCGCGACCCTCGGATTACGAGTGCACGCCTTAACGCGCTCGGCCATGCCAGGCCCACTGATTAAAAAAATTGATTGTTTTGTCTACATAAAAACTTGTAATCTTCACTAAAAGTCTACCAAACTTTGTGAAGATACACTTATTGTAACAAAAGTTATTGTGCAAATGATTAACATGTGCAGATGTGTATATAAAGTTGTGTACATTATACAAAGCCCTTTGCAAAAGAGTTAACTCTCACTATAGGCTCAGTTCCAGGGACCAACATTTTATGCTTGTTGTAATTTTCATTCTGTGACTATTACTACAGTAAGTAAATCTTCATAAAATTTTGCAAATCATCAGTAAACACTACAAAGCTTCATCTGTATGATGAATATCAATTTCTTTTTTAACAAATTTTACAGTTTTTTAAATTAATGATTTTCTAAAGCAATTTTTCTTTTCAATGCTGACTATTCAACATACTAAGTAATTTTTATTTTTATGATAAAAGAATATTTGTTTTTTTTAAACAAAAACATTTATATTTGTTATTTTCACTCCTGTCTCTCTGTATGGGTTTGGCCGATTTGATCAATCTCATAATCACCATAAAAATTAGGAAATAGATATTAATTCTAGAATAACAATAAATCAAATTGCATAAAGAATGTTCAGTCTGTATAGCTTAAATCTCATAACATTACATATATACATGTAATATTTTTATTTTATTGAGATTTCAGCCATGTATAACATCACAGAAGTTGCATGGATATGGTGTATGTGCACCCATGTTACCATATCTAAGAATATAAAACTGGCCTTTACAAAGTGATATATCTTGGTTGTGTTCTAGTGGACCAATATTTTCTAAAATATAGACAAATTTATTACACACACACATTATTACTAATTCCACACAAGCCCATAAATTGCAGGTATGTTTCTTAAATTATAGAATAGTAAATGAAGTACAGCAAACAATTATCTCTTCTAGTTACAAACTTTGTTGCTTGTTTTAAGTTTGCTAAATCTTATCAAATTTTGCACGTGAGGTACATAAAACAAAATATCTTTTTGATGTTTTTATATATGCATTTTAAAATAAAAAAATCAAATTACGATATCAATATCACAGAATTCCATTATAATTTAACAAGCTAATATTCAGAGCTCTTATTCTTTCTTTTTTTCTTGCAATAGTTCACACACTGTGAACCCTCAGATTCATAGTCCAGCACACTAACCATTTGTCCATGCCCAAACCAACTGCAAACATACATGTTTGAATCTTTCAAGTTACAACAACTTAATATCAACTTTTATAAGGATGAATTTTAAACTTATACTGAAATCACATACTCGTGAACCTCCATGTGAGCACTAAGTTGCTCTTTTTGCAAAAACCGACGGCGACACTTTGGACACTCGTGCACAATCTTATGGCCAGACAAATGACTCCACAATGTTTGTGAGCTTTCCATTTTTACACCACAAATCTGAAAATAAATGCAAAAAACTTTACTTTTATTTTGAAATTATAAATAAATATTCATTCACCTGTAATTCAATACACATTTTTGAGATAAAATCATTTCAGTGTAAGTCATACTGATGTACTTACAGCATAGATGATAACATATTTAAATGTTCAAAAGGTCCCTAAACCTCCATTAGATTCCAAAAATAGTGTTAAAAAAGCCAACAAAAACGAGGAACAGGACATACCATCAAGACATTTCCTTCTGAAATGTTGTATATGGAAAACATTTAACTCCTGATTGTTTAAAGCTACATTTATGGATCAAATTTATGGGTATAAAGCACTGACACTACCTTGTAGAAGAGGCAGTGCAGTTTCAATGCTTTTCAAACATTATCCCATCCATCATGCTATGAGAGAGAGAATGACTGAAGACCAGAGAAAAGAAAAGGTATTTTAGACTATCATTTTTGTGAAAAAAAATCATTTTAAACAGATGCACTGCTCTATGATATAAATACTCATTATTATATGACTTATTATATATTATTAGATCTTATTATATAACTTTCTACCAAGTGAGGTAGTAATCCTCATGTCAAAAGCAACGAATCACAGTGGAAATCCAAAGAATATTTCCTGTAGGACTAACATAAACAGCATGTAATCTTGTCATGTATCACACCAATGCTCAAGCCAGTATAATTTTAGATGTTTTATTTTATTCAACTTTGTTTAGATTAAAATTGGATATAATATTTTAAGTGATATTATTAAAAATACGAAAATTCATAAAACAACAATTTGTCATATTTACTGGGTATTTATGAGAAAAATTATTTGACATTTTCCCCTAAACCTCATTAAGTCTCACAAAGGTTAAGGTTAAAAACACTTTATATAGCTTTCACATATTCATTATTGTAGACAAAAATGTATCTGAGATGACAGTATTTCCCACAACTAAAATAATTTGCCTGGCTTTTCAAAGTAAGCTATAAGTTTAAAAAAATTCTGTTTCTGTTTAGAACAAATCTGATAAACACTCATTAAGAGTTCTTGCTCAGTTTCTAGGGTTGCACTCAAACAGAGGGCATGAAAGGTATTACTGCTGTGGTTAGACAGGATTCTAACTTAGAACCATTCAGTAATCCCACAAACGGAAGCTTCGTGCCACTAGTCATTTGACCAGGCACAAGTACCAAAAAACATTGTCTATTTCACTTCCAATTCAAACTTCATTCCCATGGGAAATATCAGTGAGCTTAGCTGACTTTTAAACACTCCTACAAAAAAAATATTTACATCCACTAAAGTGATACCCTTAGTGGATGTTTGAAAAAAAAAATTTAAATATTATTTTGAAAATGTCTGAAAAGTCAAAATATTATTGCTCCTTAAAATATAAAGGGATAGGGTCAGTTAATGGCAATTTCATTTAAATACAAAATTATTAGCCTAAAATTAATAACCTTTCAAGTTGCTCTAGGGCCTATTAGGCCCCAATTTTCGTAGGAGTGTTAACAGCTCTTGACACAATGCGAGAAAGCCATAAAAATTTTGGTAGTTATGAGACCCTATCTACTTTCTACATGGTATTATTCTGTGATTTTACATGATGTATTTAATTAAATAAAACATTTCCTATGGTGGTATGATTAGTATAAAAAAAGTTTAAATTTCAACAGAAGTTGGCAGAAAAAAGACAACTGAAGTGAATATTATATTACTTTTGTCAAGTGTATTCTTTATTTATTATTATAAAAGTACCAAACATGTAAGAATTTGAAACTTATTTGCTTAAGGTCAGATTATGTAAAATAAATATTTTTCATGAGGCATGATAGGTAACTTGACTGGATAATGTAAGCTACATATTTACTTGTGTGATTTGAAACTTGCCTGGCAAGATTATTACTTAGACCTGGTTAAAATGGCAATGGAACAAAAATTTAAATAAAAGTATAAGTTTGAAGCTAGTTCGGATAAACAATGTGGTTTCTTGTTACAATTTGCAGTCATTCCAAAAGAAAAGCTTAAGTTAGAATTATTTTGTAATAATTTCACTCATCTTTTAACCAACCCTGAAAAAAGTTGCAATATAGAAACTAACAGACAAAATCATAAGATTTTGCTGAAAAACATTTACTACTTATTTTGGAAGTTTCAGGGATTATGCAAATGAAATCTGAAAATTTTCAGAAGAAAAGTATTTTCAATCTTACCATGAAAATCACATTGGACTCTGAGTAATTTGACACCATATACTTATGGACAAGGTCTTAATAAAAATACACAACTCTAGTGTGACAGACTTAGTCAAATCATCTAAGTTTGTGGCTCCACATTGTAACTTCTAATATGTTTTTTGTATCTTCATGCAATATCACAAGCTTCCAATAAATTAAGTCATTTGTAGAAGAAAAAACAACAAATTTTAATGAGGTATTTTCACTAAAAATTCTCCATGGGGTATATGGAGTCCAAATGTTGCCTGCTCCATGTATAGCATTGTTTTACATTAAAATTAAAATGTTTCTTCATCTGAAGAAATCTTATTTACAAAATCAATAAAACCTCCCAAATAAGTTTCAAATATTTTTTCAGTAAAACATTTATTTTGTGTCCTAGATGAAGTTGCCATGAGTAAAATCTAAATTAAACTTTTTTACCTTCCAGAATAACATCAAGTTGTGGCATGAAAGTACATTTGTTTATCCTAAATAACTTGAAATTTGTAACAGTAAATTTCTGTTCATACAAAAATTAATTTTATTGTCCTCTAAACTGTGATCAATTCACTGATATTCCTGGAACAAAATTTCAATTCACTTGATGAACATGCAGCTCATGCTATCCTATCAAATTACAAAATGCACAAGCTAATAAATCTGACTTGGTTGCTTGAAAGAATACCTTGTGAAAAATTTTATTGTTAATATTATTATTCTTTTTTCACCTTATCTAACCTGAAAACAATTCTAAATTTTATATCATAATCACTTTTATTATAATAAAGAATACACATGAAAATCAAAGTTGTAGTACTTATCTTGGTGTTTTTTCATTTTGCTGTTGATTGTCAATAACATTTAACTATATTTTCATATGAATCCGATTTTTTTATTTGATTACACAATGCATCAAAGAACACAGAATAATTACATGCACAAAAGCACACAATATCCTATCAATGAATGTAATTACAAATAGCTTGATAGGGCATTTACAAGTTCAAGTGTTACGTCTAGTTTGGCTAAATTATTTTTAAGTTATTTGTGGTGAAAAATGGTTTAAAAATTGTCTAGTAGAGTTTAAACCTTTATACTATTAAGGAAGATATGCTGATGACACATTTTAGTTTTCAAAAATAAAACTGATATTTTAGAATTTCACAATTATTTGAACATTTAATATAAAATTATTAGATTTGCAGTTGAAGAACAGACAGTTAACATTTTACCTTTTTTAAACACAGGTCAATGTTTAAGATTGACAGTTTTTTTTACCTTTTGAATATAAATAGAACCTAATTTATAATTTATTATCATAGAGCCTATAACAGTCAATTCTTTTCTCTTTTTATGAAGAAATAAAAAACATAAAGGTTGTATTATAAAACATTCTATACAATTAATTGGCAGTGTAATTAAGAACTATTTAAAAGGTTTGGACATTCCTAAGTCTGGTAAATAAGCTGAAAATAAAGTTCATTGCATTCTACCCTTTACTGATAACCATTCAGTAGAATTAAAAAAAAATTTTAAATCCATTTTGAATAATAACATTTACCTCAGCATTAACTTTAGAATCATGTTTAAACCATTTTTTTCATTTAACCAATTATTTTAAATATAAAAATAGAATCCTGATTATACATCACTCTCATACACCATATATAAATTTACATGTCCAAAGTTTCCCTATTTATTCGTTCTTATTTCCTTATACATTCATATTTTAATGTGTGTGATGGTGGAAAATTATGCAAAAAACAAATAAATGTTATGATCAATAATTATGACTGACAATATACATATAAAATTAATTTATTCACAATATCAATTGTAAACATATACCTTTCTAAAAATGCAGTTAATTATCTGAGAGGAACATCTAGCTGTCTCTCGGTATTTAAGAGTATCAATTTTTAACAAACCTTACCTCACAAACATTAGCCAGATCTGGATGAACACTCTGAATATGGTTTCTTCGAGGACCAGGCTGAACAAAGCTCAATCCACAATATTTGCATCTGTACTGATGACTCTCTGTTTCCATGTGTTTAACAAAGATTGCAAACAATCCAAACCATGTAAGACATACCTTACAACGGTAATTGCGAGGTTCACTGTGAAAATACTTTTCCTGAAGAAAATGGAAAATTACAATAATCATAAATGTAAATAATACAGTACTTTTCAACCAAAAACAATTTCCGATTTTAAATTTATAGAAGATTTCAAAATGAGCTTCCATAAAAAAGTGAAATTCATGAAACATAGTTGTAAAATTATTTTGCTGTACACAATGTCAACATAAAAGATGGGACATTGAATCCTGACATTGAAAATACATGCAAATAAGCATTATTATACTACTTAAAATACACAAAATCTTATCACAACAATAAAATTAAAAGTTAAGAGTTCAAAATTCCACGCTGAATATTTCTGTTTGCCTGTGGCTTGTTCTCTGTAATTATTAAGGCTGCTTTCCATTTTATATCTAAAAACCTGAAGCAGTAGATACGAATTTATGTAGTCATGGACAATAAACACGAGATATACTGTTTGTAAACAAAATGCTCAGTTACAGTACTGTCTTTATTGCCTAATATATGCAGTGCTCAAAGGTGCTGATTTTATCTCTAACACTTCTGCCTGTTTCATCAATGTACATAGAACCAGTTCATATTTCAAACTCAATACTACATTCTTGTGGTTAGCGATACTGCTCAAACTTCACTTAGAACATAAACATTTGCCTGTGGGTTTATTACACACTTTGGGTTTAAAAGCTAATCACTTACTAACATTTCATTGAAAGATCTAAGTTTTCTCATGTATAAGAACTGAGTGTCTGCATGCCTGTTTTAAACAAACGTAAATCTTTTAATTAATGTATGGTACACCAAAATTCTCATTAAACTGCTGTTTCCCATGTGGCAATTTTTCTTCATTGTTATTGTGGACTGTGTTCAGTTTTGTAAAGTCTTATCAATAATTACTTCTGGGAATCCACTGATGTTTGTGTATAATCTTTTGCCTAACTTTGAAATTACCTTTGTTGTACAAGTCTTATTGATACAGTTTAGTTGTTCAATAACAGTTGCACATTTAACTTGTAATAAGTGATGCAAACATTTAAACATAAAAAATGATAAAATAAAAACACTGATTTCTCACAAGGCTTATATTACAGTTTTCTTACAAGTATGTCATCTTTTAAGATAATCTGCATATCATATAATAGCAAAATGTTTCATTCTTTGAAGTTCCTAATAGTCAATTTCATAGTAGGATGGAAGTTAATGAGGAAATCATACTGAAGTAGTAAACTGTTTCATTCCAAATTCCAAAGATGTAATCAATATATCAGATTCATATGTATGAATTCTTATGCCTAAAATCAGCTTTGTTTTCTGGAACAACAGGGCATGCGTGGTTTCATTTAATCTTTAATAAATATTGTGACTGCTAATTGCAGTCTTAAATCTACTAGTGGACAGTAGATAACTAGTAATCATTTACTAATGTCCACAAAAGTTAAAATTCAGGCCCATCAAAGTACACACAGGTAATGTATATTTCATGGTTTCTACTGATTTAACATTTATCTTCTAATTGTAACAAGCATAGTTATTAAAGCAAGATTTAGTGTTAAATAACTTAATTACAATTCTGTCGAAACTAACAAGCAATAAAAAATGCTCTGATAGCTTTCAAACTTAAAAAAATAGAATATTACTATTCTTTAAGGAAAATAACTGAAAATTAACACTCATAAAATATGCTAAAATTGAGATACACATTTTTTATTCCTTGACATGTCTACATAATACAACTTAAAGTCAAAAAGAGAGGAATTAAACTACCATCTTCCTCATAACACTTAAGTTCAAATTATATTCCCATTTTAAAAACTGTGTGTGTGTGTGTAATTTAGAATCTACTAAAAATAAATTACAAATTTAAAATATCTTTAACATTGAAATAAATCTGCATCTTGGTTGTGTGTCCAGTGCAGTTAATTCAAGAATTAAAAGTTTATTTTTACTATTTTCTTCACCATCTAATAGAACCCATTATATAAAGAATGTGTCATGTCAAGTATAAAGCTGTAAATTATTGTTAACAGGACTAAAAGGAAGTGTCTTTTGCTACTAAAACATAATTCTACATTTTATGTATTATAGCTAAAAATATTATGACAAAGATAAACCAACAGAATAGCTTGTGTACCATAGTGCCACAACATAATGTTTACTAGCCTATATAAGACTATTTGATGAGTAGATTAAGACAGCAATATACAATTTCTATCTACTGTTCAGGGACCTTACATTTTATAGCATTGAATATAACTCAAAATCCCATGTCATAAATCATAACACTGATGAAATAGCAATGGATAAATATGAGTTTAAATAACTATCATTTTGCTCAGATCTTATCGAAACATCAATCTTTGCACACAGTCCAAAAACATGCCAAATAATTTCAGTGATTTTATTTTTAAGTTATATTAAATCAATTAAATTTGTAACCTAAACCAATATCTGTTATATTTCATTTTAAAATGTTTGAGCTAATAAAAAATATTTATTCACTACTACCACATAGCTTGTCGTGCTTAAAAATATTGTCTCAGTAGTGGAAAACAAAATTTTGTCCATACAAAAAAAAGTAACTGTACAATCAGTTGTGTAGACTTCCTTAACTCAAATCACTGCAATAGTTCACTTAGAATTTCTTAAGACTTTTTATGCATGTTCATGGTTGCAAAACAAAAAACATTAGCCATTACAATAGCAGCCAATATTACTCAGCATAGAGAAAGCTTATACAACTTTATATTAAAATAAATGTTGTGTTTTTTTGTACATAAATATTTCTAGTTTACTTCAGAATTTTTAAATATTTTTACATGATAATTGTGAAATTTACCTTGAAGATGAAATTAACCAATATTTTATTGTGTTATAAGTGAAAGTTATATTTATGAAGATAGTTAGCAACAATATAGAGCATCTATTTAAGTTTGCATTTTGTAGTAAAATATTTATACATGGTGTTTCCAATTTATATCAAACTTGAAACAATATGTATGTTCAATAAATATCTGTAGTGAGTTGTTTACTGTGTTATTAAAAATACTACTTTTAGGCTATTAAAAAGAGTATAGAATTCAGACTAAGGTGTTTCTCTCCAAAATAACTTGTATCACTACATCCACAATTTTGCAACATTTTTGTGTGGTGACACTTAAATTACAGGGTGGTCGCTAGAAAAGCAGAAAATTTGTGAAACAGCTATTTGTTTTTACAAAGAATAACTTTTACAAAGTTTTTTAAAGGCATATGTTATATTACACTCATAGATGCTCAAAATGTCATCCGTGATATTAAAATCATGCATTTTATTCATGATGTAAAGAAATCAAAATAGAAATGAGTAACCACGCATTTTATTCATGATCTCATCTGACCCTCAAATTTTCCGCTTTTCTAGCAACCACCCTGTATTTATCTACATTATAAACAAGCACCATCTGCTTTGAATTTGCAAACATTGTTTAAGACTGTTTTTAAATAAAACTTTTATTTTCCTTAAAAGTACTAAGAATAACAAATTACCCTTAATATCATTACGTATCACATCTATAGAACTGGTTGACAACAGCATCAAGTGTTATTAATGTTATCTATTCATATATTACACTGTTACATACTGTCTTAACTGCTTCCAATACAATTGCAAAATAAGCAAAATACAAACTTCAAAGTGCTTTTTTTTGTGTATGAATAAAAACTTTAAAACCAGAAACCTTAAAATATAGAACAGTATAGTCATAAAGTACCAAATACCCCCTTTTTATCCAAGTTTTAAACTGCTGTGAAAAATACAATAATTGCAATGAATTCTGTGACAGTCATATCAGAACACTTTTCATAAATACCTACCTCTACACCAAATCTTTGTACAGTTTCACATAACCTATGTATTTTAAACTTGGATCAAAATCATTCACAAGTTCATTTCAACTTTATAATGAATTTTAACTATTAATTTGTTAATGCAACAAAATTCAAATAAAACAATTCAAGTTTTATACATCCTGAAAAAGGACATAGCATTGAAGACTTCAAAGTAATGTTTAGGGACAACAAGGGACCTATTGGTCCATCTTAATTGTCCCATTCTCTAAGCTAAACCACAACTATTAATTAAATAAATTTAAAGCCAGCCGTCATCATTCATATATCAATCAAACTTTCTTTTATACTCACTCAAATTTACTGCCTTCATGATGCATGAAAGAAACCCATTCCCCAGTAAAAAAAAGTGAAATAATCTTAGCTGAGGACAGCTTCCACCTATTAGAAATCTATGTCTCCTAACTCTATAATTCTCACTGTCAAGTATAAAAAATGTTGATGCATTAACATTATCAACTCCTTTTACAATCTTAAACATTTCAAGCATATCCAATAAAATCATCACTTTTCAAGATAATACTATTTTAAGAATCAATCTCTCCTCATACAGCTCTTACATCCCACGTACCATTTTTGTAACCCTTTGAACCCTTTTCAACAATTCAATGTCCTTCTTGAGGTAAGGAGCCCAAGACTGAACATAATACTCCAAATATGACCATACCACTAGCAACAATATACCACTTGTATGGCTGGCTCAAGAGACTGATAAATCATCACACTAAGATCTCTTTTCTTTCAAGAGACTATTACGGTTATTCCCATTCAAATTATACTAACCCACATGCAATATTGTGCATTTATTATACCTGAAACCTATCAACCATTTACTTGCTCAACTCACTAAATGATACAAATCCTTTTGTGAAAGAGCAGCATTCTCTTCGCAGCCAGCAATACCTACAACTTTATCATCATCAAATTTACAGAATTTATTGACCATTCCTTCACCTATGTCATTAATATCAATCAAAAAGAGTGATAGTTCTAAAACTGAGCCGTGAGATACATCATTTGCAACATTAATCTAGTTTGACTGAGCTCCATTTACAACAAACCTCTGCTTTCTTCAATCAAGCCACTCTTCTACTCAATTAGTTAACTTATCCCCCACACCTAAAGAGATGTCTTGACAAGCATTTTATGCAGCACTTTGAAAAATGCTTTCTAAAAATCCAGATACATCAAATCTACACCCTTACCCTCATTTTCAAAGCACGTTCTTCTTGAATCTTGTGCAAAACTATTTAAGAGCTATCTGCATCAGATATTCCTAATTTTGAAGTACTAGAGGAAAGGCAGCTAGTTAAAACCACCTACTATCAACTCTTAGTCTACTTTTTACTAATGAAAAGTGGTATTTACTATTACATTACAAAGCACTCATGTTCAAAAACAGAATATGAACCTATATTGCAAGTCAAGTGCCCTAATAACCGGGTCAACATCAAAGCTAACTTGTTAAAAGTATTGTAAAGTTCATCTCCTTTCACAAGGTCAAAATGAAAATAACACAACATCTTTGTTAATCAATACATCAGATTAAAAAAAAAAAGAAATTCATTTACCTGGGTCTTTATGTATTTTGTACCATGCTCTCGACTGAACATGTGATCTTTTAAGTCTCTGCTATCTTCGAACACCATGTCACACAAGCTACAAAAACTCTCTGATTTTTGGTTGTGTTTCTGAGCATGATTCTGAAATGCTGTAACATTGCAAAAGGTACGTTTACAGTCACTAATAATACACTGAAATCTTTTCTCTAGTTTGTGAACATTGTACATGTGCATGTAATAGAGAGGATAGCTTTGGATTACTATGTCACATAAATGGCAGTAGTGGCCAACTTTTTTAGGGAAACATAGCTCAGCCAACTGTTTATCAGTTGGTACATCCTTGATCAAAATTAATTCATTTTTCTTAGTATCTTGTTCCTCCCCAATTTTTTCTTCTATACTAACATCAAATGATTCTTGTAGTCCATTCTGTTGAGTTTTGAGGATATCTGCATTCGAAATATGATCCAAAACTTGACTTCTACATTCCTCAATGTCTGTCTCAATATTTTCTATAGTCTCATATGAAAAAGATTCTGTTGATTCTTCATAGCTCTGATTTGTAGAAACTTCTGCAGTTTGTGAAACTCTCTCTGCTAAGTTGTTGTCATCTTGATCAACTGCTTTCAAACTCAATAATGTATTAAATTCCAAGTTCACAACATCATCCTCCTTCTCTTTGTTAGTTGAAGCATTATTTTCTGTGCTATTAACAGAATTCTTATTTTCCATGGCTGAAGACGAAGCAAGGAGAATATCATTTATGTCTGTATCTGACTGTGATGGTAGTTTACTTGAATCAACGTCATCATTAAAATTATCAAAATCAGCATCATTGTTTGACTCTTCATCAACTTTATCGTTAACACCATCTGAAACTGATAAAGAAAATGAGTAACATTTTTAATTCTTACTTCCTGTATAGTTTATCCAAAACTACAATTAAAAAAATTAAATGTTTTCAACTGTTTCTTTTCATTGGTTATATTTATATTTCCAGTGAGAAGAATGTAAATGTGTGAGTTAAAATGCTATTATACTTTTCTTGCTGTAAACCCATCAAGATTTGATAAAAATTATCAGTTTTATTATGAGGAATATCACACAAACCATCAATCAATAAATCATGTTTTGTCAGCACAAGCATTATACACAATAATAACATGTATATCACAAATGACTGATGGAAATAGTTTTAATTGAGGCCTAGCACGTGTTGTAAACCCATTACCTTGGTGTGCTTCAATACTGAAAGTTCATGCAGTCATTGCTGTGCAACACATAACACAACTGAAATGCTTTTATATTCTTATACTAGAAACTCACAGAGGAGCAGTAATTACAGATTTAGTAAACACCATCACCATTCTTAATGTGACGTAGCAATACATAAAAAAACAACCATGTTCAGGCAACATGGATGTTACATACTCTAAGAATTTGTATAATCCATAGTACTCAGTTTCAATTACAGTGTAACACAACTATAACAATGTGTATGCAAAGAAAAATGTTATATGAATATGAGTTTCTATATGCACATGCACGCGCACACACACACACACACACACACACACACATATATATACATGTATAAAATATATATGTTCATCTTTAAAAAACTGCCTTGACTGATATATCACACAAACTTAATATACACAAGAACAAGTTCTACATTTTTTTAGGTAGCAAAACTCTAAGAAGTCAAAAGTATTTTTTGTAAATAGTGACTGTTTTCATTATGTAGCTGTCACCAGTGCTCACACATGAGCAACTTTTGTGATATCTTTTAGCTTTAATTAGCACAGGAAAATAGAAATAATTTAAAAAACTATACTGATTAACAGACTTTCCACCATTGCTAGTGTTTTAAAATATGTAGCAACAAAGGAGTTTGATTTAATCCCACATTTGTTCCAAACAACAACAGTACCAATTTGATAAAGATAAGGTTGCTTACAGAATGAATAAAAATTTAAAAAGACAGAAGAGTCTGTAAAAAGTACCAAACTTGCTACATGACTCACACATTTTTTTGATAACCTTAAACATTTATTTTTCTTATAAAAGAATAATCATGCATTTACTCAAATATGATTTTGCTACCACCAAACTTCCAAGTAAACAAAGTCTGTCAACAATGTTTCAATATTAAATTAGTTATTTTTAACTAACTTGCTTACTGAAAATTGTTCTTGTAACCATTTCTTTTAAACTTGAGAAATCTTATGAGTTGACATTTTCTTGATTCAAAAACGTTTCTTCTCTCAAGTTTTGACACTGCTGCAATTCTCATTTTATCTGTTTCTTAAAATCATCCAACATGTTTTATATCATCTATTATTCTTAAAGATATTTCTATTATTTTTATTACACTGAAGCTGGTAAGAAATGTATTTATTATTTCAGGCTACCACCCTTCTTCCAAACCAACAAAATGTTATTAATGGCAACTTTATAACAAATTATAGATAGAAAACAAAATTTGAACTGTAACATATATACACTAATAAACATGTCTAACAACAAGTGTAGTCTAACTATACTGCATTATTTAAAACTTTTGCTAATACAATGATACACAACTAACAAGATGATGAGACATGCTGAATTGAAATTGTCTATAACATGTTGCAAATAATTAACATTTTGCAATTCTAAAGAATTCTTAAAGGTCTTGTTCAATTTATAAATGTTTAAATTAATGCAGTGAAAGATAGTATTTATAAATTGTTTAATATTTTGTGCTACAACAACAATAAACATATATTTAGAAGTTATTAATATTGTTAACTAACGATAATTAATTGTAGTCAAGATCCCAATATCAAAGATCTGAGAGTTTGAGGCCCTGTCATAAATGACACAATGAAAAATAAATCAAGATGACTACAAATCACATGGATCAAGCAAACTTTATTAACATCTTATCTGCAAATCTTTTACATTAATCCCAGTCTTTGTTAACATCTTCTCCTAGGAATGAAAAAAATAATAATAAATGAATACAAGAAAATGAAAAAGGTTAGCAAATAAAACTAAACTAAACATGGTGTCAATAAATTCTAGGATCCTTGAAGTTAAACAGGATCACAGCAGACCTACTAGTCATGCTGAATATAGAGAACTTCTAATGCTTGACATAAATTATGTGCATAAGATGAAGTTCATACAAATTTGTAATAAGCCTATGCATAATGCAATTAGGTGTAACAGGTAGTTTTGAATAACACATGTTACAACTGCAGACTGATGTACAGGTTAGTGATAAACAAAAATAACAGAGGCGCCGTAAACATCATAGCAAAAGTGCAGTACCAAGGAGGTTTTACCAATAAAACTTCTTTGATGCTACAATGTGTCTTGTATGAGCATGAACTGCTGTGTAATCAATATTTAGCACTTAATAAACCTGTGCAGATGACTGGTCTCACATTGTTAAAACATTTAAATTTAGGTGGGGTTTTCTTCAAAACCTGTAAAAAATCAAGACCAAGAACTTCCAAAATGTGGTTTTGAAACTTACAACAAAGATTAACATAAAAACAAACTGGTTTAATAGTGCAGGTGAACCATATATTTATTATTAATTTTAATATTTCAGGCTCCTGTCTTTTCTCCGAACCAACAATAGGCTTCTGAAAGTTCAAACTTTTGTAAAAATTGCAGATAGAATAGCATGATGCATAAACAGAAACATACTTCCTAATAAACAAGGGCAACAATATTTATGCAGTCAAACAATATTGTATTACTTAAAATATACATGTCATTTAATAGATGAGAAGAATATTAGTTAAATTATAACATTTCACTTAAAAAACACAAGTAAAAGTAAATAAATAGTAATGTTTAAATGTGTAAAGTATGGCCAGTACACTAAAGTACATGTTTAAATTATAAAAAGGAGAAGCGTTCATTTAAGCTGCTTGGGTGAATAGTAACTAATTTGCATATTAGTCAATATTTCAACATTTTGTTCTATGATAAAAAGAAAAAAATGCATATATGATCCTCACTATAGAAAATTCAATGATGTCATGTTTTAGATTTAGACTATTAGGATGGTTTTCTTTATTTTTTTATGTTACCAAAGTTTCCCTTTCAGGAACCATAAGAACTACTTTTATATTTCAGTATCTCAGGAGAAAACATTTCTCACACAGATGCTTTATAGAACTCAGAAACACAAAACCCTTCAACATACACATGTACACATTAATTCCCATATCTAAGGAAATAATGCAGTGAATGTGCAAATTTTTCACCATAAAAGGCCATATCAAATGTGATAGGTAGTGCTGTCTTTTAGAGAACAAATATATCTCATGAAACATTCTTTTCATCACACAGGAGATATAAAAATTGCATCCCTCTCATTCCATTGTATCCTATTAATACATAATCAATATTTTAATTATGGTGAACTAAAATGTACTCAAAGAGCATGTTACCAACATGCTGTTAAGAAGCTAGTCATTAATATCCAAATATAACACCAGTATTCACAACTCTTTAGTAACACACTTGGTACTCAACAATGCAAATGATCCTGATACATCACTTGTGAATATGTTGTTAACAATACTATACAATACTACTTTAGTAGTTCAAAAGATGACAGATTTTCTCTTGTGGTATGGAACAAGGATGCACTATTGTGTATCATTAAACAAAAATGCCCAAAAACAAATTAATTAATAAACAAGGTTCTATTTATTCAAATAACTAAATTATTTTATTTAAATAAAAAATTTTCTTATTAATTAAATCACATAAAACTTTAAAGTAGCACAATATTTAAAGTGTGTGTTTGTTTATTTCTACATGTTTACTAACATAATTTAAACCTTCAGTATCTTACAAGTTCTAGAGTGCTAGCTCAAAATATTAACCATATTAATAAATACATACTGTACCAGTAATATTTAAGTAATTTGATTTTTATAATGGTTTTCATTGCTGAAGCAATTTCTATCAACACTTTACTTAATGACAACTGTGTATTTATTTGTTTCATCCAAATATTTATTGTAGCTGGTAAACCACTTAAATTATATTTTTTTTAAAAATATTGTATTTAATTACCAGATATGAGAAATGCAATTGAAACACTGCAAAAACAAGTATTTTACACATTGTTTTTAACATGTGAATAACTAATGAAACAACATACACATGTAAAGCCCTATGTTACAAAATAATGAAACTCACTTCTGTCCTAAATATACCACTGTGAGGTGAGAGTATCTTTTGTAAAGTTCAATTTCACTCTTGCACACTTTTAATATTTTATAGTTGCAGTAAAAACACTTAGTAGTTTTAAGAAAATAAAATCTATTGAGTATTTATTTCATAACCTGAAAATGTAACTTTTAACCACAAAAAGAGAAATAGATTATATTTAGTCCATTTCTATAAGCATATACTGAAAATGTTGTTGGTTTAACCTGAACCACATCATAATAAAATCAACAGCCTTATATATCT
Organism: Carcinoscorpius rotundicauda; assembly: GCA_011833715.1. Classification (NCBI taxonomy): domain Eukaryota; kingdom Metazoa; phylum Arthropoda; class Merostomata; order Xiphosura; family Limulidae; genus Carcinoscorpius; species Carcinoscorpius rotundicauda. Next base: position 19,608,175 of record CM022395.1, read on the forward strand.
ACTGCAGCCTTCTAGACCACATACACTAATCATGGAGCTGCATTTGCACATTTACCTCACTGGTTAATTAGCTGGGTTAATTCTACATTATATTGCTAAAACTGAAAATGTACAAGTATATATATTATTTAACTTAGTCCTTTATAATGTTATGCTATGCCCTAATTTTTGTTCAATATAATGTTTTTGGAGTTTCCATCAATAAAATTTTCCATTCTTGAATGATAATTTTTAAATGTCTTCTGCATACAACAATATAACTACAACTCAAAACTATTTACGTTATGTATAAGATGATTAGAATATGAAAAAAAGGGTCATCATGAATTTAGTACAAATTTTAGTAATATACCAATTAGGGAACTCAAAATATATACATTTTCTTCAAAAGTGTCTAGTTAAAAATAATTAAAAAGTAAAACAAGAAAAACCAAAAAAATATATATACACAAATATAAGGCAAACAAATAAAAATAAATGATAAATTAATTCACTTTGTACACTATAACTAAAACTAATTGTATACACATGTAGTCTTATCAAAAATATTATTTGTACACATTAAAAAGGCATATTTAAGACATACCAGTGAATTCTTCATCAGAGTGATCTTGAGCTTCTCTGTCAACCCATCGCATATGAACATGTTTTTGATGTTCATGACACATAGATGCTGTTGAAAATCTCATGCAACATACAAAGCATGTGCTTTCAGTTTTAACTGTATCATTTGAAGTACCATGCACATAGGAAAACTGGGTATCTCTTTTTTCTGTGGTATCAGATGACATGTGTCTACCTTCTTCCATGTGTTTCTACAAAAAAACATTTTCTTTAATAACAAAGAAAATTATTTTTAAAAGCTAACATACAATCATTTAAAATTTTTATGTTATTTTAATCTTATATTCACCATAGGTATACCTGCTACAATGCAACATTTTATAATATACATTTGAAGTTATGATTTATTTTTAGCAGCAGAATCGCTACAATATGCTGCATGATTAGGAGTTATGTGGATTTTAAATACAAAACATTTTCTTTAAATTCAGAAAATATAAAACAGACATGCAATTACCCTGCAAAACAATCACACCAATCCAGAAGAAGCATTGACAAAGTTTTTTTTTAAAATAAAAAAGAAATATGAAAATTAAATCAATGCCATTTTTTTTTCATGTGAGAGACTGGTCATCAAATTGATTGGAAATCAACAATAATTTTATACAAAACAGTTTAATGCATAAAAAGAAAAATTGTCAAAAGTTAGTTAATCAAATTCTTGCCCAATTTCAGCATCTCCCAAGAACATTTTTAAGCTAAACACCTTCCTGACCTCTTGTGTCCTTATAGGAATTAGAAGAAAAGAAGTCACACAGGAATTTGCTGATACTTTTTCTCCTGCCAGAATACAATGTGCAATTGAAGAGATCACACAAATGTATTAAAACTAGTTTCTCTGATTTCTAAGATTTTTTTTAATTAATTTCTACACACAATATTGTGTTGTCCTCACATTAAATATTTTGCTTGCAATATGTCATTTTATATCAATACATATCAATATTTTTTTGCAGAAGTAGTTCATACCATAAATAAAATTGATTTTAAGGAAAAAATAATTTTGCAGAAACGTATCTCTATTAACACTGTTTCTATAGGAGGAAATCCTACATACCGTAAGACACAATTTTTTAAAGAATGTATTCCATGCATTACAGCAGGCATGCTAGTATGAATAAATGTATAATGTTATGAATTTATTATTTAGGAAAACTAAATGTAGTTTCATGTTAAAATTTGAAGTCATCCCACAAGGAAAAAGGTCATCTTAATCTCTTTTTTACAATGATTTCAAGGTTGAGACATGTTTACCAATCTTGAATAAAGTTAGGGTAAAGAAAATATAACGTTTTACTGGGAGAAAAAAAACATTAGAAATTTTGTTAGAAAGTTTGACATTATAAAAATAAAACCTGAGATCTTGGAGATGAAGAAAATGACTTAATTCTAATGTGGAAATTGTCTAAAAGTCAGAATACTATACAAAAATAATATATACATGTTCATGAACAAATCCTCAAAAAATATGCTTCATTAAAAATAAGATTCTGGACCTACAACTGACTTGTAACATCTATTAAAGATCTGCTATATTTTGTGAAGATCCCTAAACCATGTTGAAAGTTATAATATGGAAACTATAACAAGTACAAAATGGTTACAAGGTCAGTTGATTCAACCAATTTTATATAAAGATTTAAATGGCATAAAAATTACTTTTTACATTTGTAAGTAAATATTTCATTCCTTAGTTACAATACTTACAGGTATTAAGAACATTACAACAGCCTTCATGTCCAGAAACAATAAACTTGTCTTCTACATTCTATATTAAAGTGTATCAATACCTCAAACCAATAACACTGAACTCTACAATGTGAGTTATTCTGGAAATAAAAACAATTTAGTCTTTTCTTCATAGTCAAATTTTCAGTTGAGAGGATATACAGAAATATTAAAAAGTAACTGTTGTGATAGTAACTAAAAAAATTTGTTGTAAGATATAACACCCAATAAAACTATTATGTCTGTTCAGAAATACCTTAATTTCTTCTTCAGCTGTAAAGGTTAAAAAGCATCGACTACATTTGTAAAAAACAGTTCCAACTCCAACATTTGGAACACCTTGATTATCTGTTTCTGGTCTCTTGGTAGAAACTACTGTTTGTGAATTTCCACAAAGGGTAAGGTGATCAGCCAACTGATTCTCCTCTTCACAGGGATAGTGACACTTCGAACATGACCAAACGTGTGGTGCTAGAAAAATCAATAAATAGAATTAAGTTCTGATCATATGTCCCTATCAAGTAGTTAAACTCTTTAGAATGATTATTTTTACTTGCTGAGATAGCAAACTAAATGTCCAATGTATTTTATTTGTAATGTTTTGTTTTATATTCTATATTTCATACTCTACGAGTCATGGATCAAAGACCACATCATCTCGTTTGTTGACTTGTATTCAAAATTTTTCTGAACTACTACTCAATCAATTTTATGTCATATAAATTTGGAATCAAATTGTAGACTATAATTAAACTTTAATGTTACGTAAGAGTTAATTTCCTTAACTAAAAATAAATATTAAAATAACACATCAAAGTGTAGTTTTAATGAATCATGTGGTATGCTGAATGCAGCACTCTTTAAAATAAATGTTTGTAATGTCAAAATACTAAGTTTACAGTTTTGAACAAACTAAGAATTCAAATTACTAATATGGACAAGCTAGAATACAAAATAAAAACCTCGAATCTGTTTTTACCGAGTTATAGTTAATGTGCTGAATCAAACATGGTAACTCCATTCAACTCTTTCCATTTCTTAAAACCATCCATCCACTTTTACTGCAGTATACAACATGTGAACAACCACTCAACAGTTTAGAATGTTCCCAGTGTATTTTCTCAGCCATTTTAATCTTTGAAAAAGCCAATGCATTCTTTGAAGTTTTAAAGGAGGTAGATTGCATCTTTCATGTACTCAAAGTCTCATATTTTGTTAAATCTAAATAAATCTTAGTTACAAACCTTAATAAGCTATAGTGGAATTATATGGTATCAGTGTTGTTATTTATGATTTTTTGGTTATTCAACTATATATATATATATAAAACCTACAAAACAGTGACATCTTCCATGTGCAAAATTTTAAAAAGGCTTAGCAACCTACGTTCAGCAACAACCGAGTATAAAATTCATAGTGAGAAGAATTGTTTGCTTTACTTCTTGATTTATTGTTCTATATTTAAAAAAAATAAGTTTAATAATGTATTTCTAAATAGTAATAATCAATATATAAATATATAATTTAAAATAATTCAAATGTAACTGTACATTAGAAAATATTAGTCCACTAAAACACAGGCAAGACAAGGAAAACAAGAGGCCAGTTATATACTACTGAATATTGGCCTGACTACACATGCACTGTGTCAGTGTAAAGCTATGTAATGTTAGGTGTGCATGACTAAAAAGTCAGTACAAAAAAAAAAATATATATATATGTTCATATAATCTTTTCAGACTAACTAAAAAGTGCTGAAAATTTTTATGCCCTTTTTATCAATCAATAACAGTGAGGAGAAATACAGAAGAAATAAAAGAAGGAAGACCAATAAGGACACTGAAAATGGTCTTTGATACATATACTCTCAACATCAAAATTAGCGCTGAGAGAAGGTAGTATTTTATTTCCTAAACACCTATAAAATAAAGATGAAAATGTTAAGAAATGACAGGAAATTATTTTTCTGAATAAGACTAAAAATTCCAGTGAATAAAAAATTGGCTGTCAATTTTTAGAAGTTAGAAGTACAAATGTCCAGGGAAGAAAGTAAAATCCATAATACTGAAGATACTAACAGAACCATTAACAAAGGATCAGTCTCAAAAAATAAACTCCAATGACTTATCTATCCCAGATAAGAGAAAATCATGAATTAAAAAATTGCGACCAATGCGTAGTCTAGTTAGAACAACTTCCTCTTTCCGATCCTCATGGAAGCAAGACTGCCAAAGTCCAATAGAGGGTTTTATTTGGAAAAACTTGTTTTGATACTGCTCAATCAAAGTTGACTGCCAACTGGCACAGAGACGAGCCTTGAATACAGGACCATAATACAAGAATTGGAACAGGCACAGTAGTGATAGTGCCAGAGGAGATAAATTTAACTGCAATGTCAGCGAGCCAGTTCCCATGAATACCATAATTACATAGGGTTAATAAAAGTATTTAAATACAAAGGCCATAAATTAATTGTATAAGGGATATGGCCAAGAATTAATTATGGAGGTTAAAATTTGAGCAGGACATTAGGGCTAAATGTAAGGCTAAAACTAATATTTAAGAAATAGCAAATTAGCTGGTTGAACTTGTGGGAAGAAGAAACTTTTTGGAATGGATAGTTTGCAATTAAGTTGGAAAGAGTCTTTAGGGAAAAAAAAGAATAGTTGTAAGTGAAAAAAAAAGGACTGGTTCACAAAGGGCACAGAAAATAAAATTAAAGAAAAGCAATGCAAATTTAAGATATTTAAATCGACTGGTACTACATAATATTTAGAAAATCAAAAATGTTGATCAATCAAAGGGGTGACTGGCATATTGATGTTCCACTTTTTGTACTGATTACCACAAACTGGTGGATATTACATCATCTACACTACCAGTTAACTCAGCAATAAATGGTTATAGCCATATTTGCATGGAACCCAATTTAAAAAAGCACTGTCATAGTCAACCACTCTAGCAGCTTGAAATTGATACGTGGTAAGGACTTCCATGCTCCATTAGAAGACATATAGGATGAGAATGCATCAAAGAGTCCAGAGACATTGCAATGGATGATCATGAAACCCTATTTTGAAAAGAAGACCATAATGATTTATTCAATCAACGTATGATAAGGATAGCCAAATTTATGATGTAAACATCGCATGGTTACTCACAGGTTGTTTTTTATTGTTGTTGTTTTTATGAAATGCCACATCTCAGTGCTGAGCACTGCAAAGCCACAAAAAATAAAACATGGCTGTATGGTATGGATTTAGGGTTAAAGAATACCTGATCAAGCAGCACTTGCCACAGATCAAGATCCACACGACAAAAAATAAAGATCCTGAAGAAAATAAAGTATGAATAAAAACATACCAGTTAATGTTGCACCAAAGTCTGATCATAGCCAGAGGCAGTTGATGAAACTCTAATGAAAAGGAAATCATATTGTGGAGATAGTTGGAGATGAAAGTACTGGAAGTGGTCCAGATGTCAGAAAGCAGAATCTTCTCCACTGGATGATGATGAAGATGAGATGCAAGAGAAAGAGTTGAACATTGGATCTGATGGCCAAGGTGGACCCAAGTAGTAAAGAAGGAAGTTGAAAGATCATGATAGAAGAACTGCAAAGAGATCAAGAGTTGTGGACATGTACCCCAGAAAAGTGCAATACACACTGTATAAAAACAAAGAACAGAAACAGATACCTATTCAGAAAGACAAGAAATATAAGGCAGCAAAACAGGAGAAAGGAGGAACAGCCTGTCAGAACTGAAGTCTTTCACATCCGCAAGTTAAGAGAAGGAAATACATTTCCTGGAAGAGATGAAACATGAGGAAGTGGTTCAAACAGAGGTATATCAAAAGAATATTGAATGACTAAATCCAGCAGAGTAGAATACCAGAGAGGGAGATGTACATGAAAAGAAAGAATAAACAGGGTAAGAACAGAAAAATTAAAAACCCTACAATATCAGAAAACAAAAGGCACTGGGTTAAAGACCATATGAGATCCAGAAAGCAAAGAAACTGAAGATCCATGGTCAAAAAGCTAGGTGAGAAATTTCTACCACACAAGACATATCAGGTTTGTCAGTAGAAAATCTGCTTGTAGTAGATCAACTGCAAAATACATTCCACTTACATAGGTACACCTCCATGGAACTGGCTAACAAAGTACGGACTTAACTTGTAAAACTTCACTGTCTGGATGAAGGCCAAGTGAGAAAATTGGGATGTAAGTTGCAATTGATGCTGTTGAAGAATGGAGGGAGTAATTGTTGTAACCTTGGAAACCAAGGCTGAGCTGGCCCAGAGGAAACAGGCATGCAGGCCAGACAAGGTGTGGAGTGGACAAGAAAAATTACCCAATTAGGTAATCAGAAGGATGGATATACATATAATATTTGAGTGACCAAATCCAGACTGAAGGCATCAACTGCAAGATCCAGTGGATGAGGTACAGGCAACCAATATAGAAGAAACTTGACGTTGAGGCCTGTTACAAAGAAATCCCTGTTGGAAGATCCTCACAGATGGTAAAGACCCTTAAAAATAAAGTCTCTAATGCCCACCACATGGGATATATCCATTTGGTGTGAAAGATGATCCATGACCAGATTGAAAGCACCCCTGCACATGACATACAATAAGGCAAACGTGACATGCTGGGTCCAGAATAAAATATCCTATGTGCAAAAGCAAAATCTCTGGACTTAGGTGAACAATATGCACTATCCCAATAGAAGCATCCAAAAAAATTATCCCCACACAATGCTGAGTAAGAAAAAATATTTGATGTAAGGCCCAACGTAAGGACAAAACTTCAACAACAGAAACATGCATATTGGTTTGTCTGCTGGTAGATGGCCTGAAGTTCCCCAGTGATTGACCCATACTCTCCTTCCCCAAAGTAATGCATCCATAAAAAGATGTGAACCTGAATGCAGGGAAGAAAGTAGCACACTTCCCAAAGTTTGGCTTAGTCCAGTTGCAACTGCAAATTGTCTGGCATGGAAGAAGAAAATTGGAGGTGAAAAGAAAATCCTTATCAAAGTTCCATCATTCATGAACCACCTACAAAAGGGATCTCATATGGGCATGACTGAGAAAAACCAGTGACTTCATGGAAGACCACATCCCCAACAGCAATAAAACCTAAGCATTCACGACAGAACTGAGAGAGCAAGGTGAATGAAAAGTACCACTTAACTAAATTATAGAGAAGGCAGAATTCTATTAATATTAATGTAAAAAAAAAACTGAAATCGATCACAAAAAGAAATTCTCCAAGTTGACCATCAAGTCCAGTAGAGATGCAAAATAAGATAGCCCAATACCAGTTTAAAATGAGTTAGAATAACCCAATTGTTTTTGCAATAATGAAACAGTAGTCCTTCAGCATGGTGATAATGTAAAAAGCCTGAATAATCTGACAAAACATTTAAGATGACAAGAAAAGTTTGAAGGGAGAGCCCAATATTATTAAACTACCCAGAGATGGATACACCAAAGATAAGAATGAGACTAAGGTAATATTGTTACATGTAGATAAATGATGGAGACATACCATGATGCCATCCACAATTCAGAAGAAAACAGCCATATTATGAGTTATCAGACACTAATCCTTGGTTTTCCTGAGAATGGCAATAAAATGGCAAAAATAAAAATAACCTTGAATTATTAGAAACAGGTTCAACTGTCCCCTGCAAGAGCAATACCTAAACCACTTCTGACGAATGCAGATGCCAACTATTTCAAATGATTAAGCGTAATGATTGTAGACAGAGCCCTTTATCATTTGCAGCTATAAGGCCTGACCAATGTCTCTAAGCTGTTTATTATTATATTATTATTATTATAGCTATTATTATTTATTACTGCTATAGATTGCTCATTTATGACTGTGTTTTGTGTATTAATAAATAAATTTAAAAACATTTTCAAATTCTTTTTCATATTCTGTATTCTTACTCATAAATGTCGTTATCTGCATCATTTGTGTCTTTTGTTGGTGAGATGCAATTGTGTATGTCTGGAACAATCGTTTATCCCACCACGCAAAGAAAAATTGATGTGACAAACTATACAAAATGCATGACTGTCACTGACTTTTGATGCAATAACCAGATATTTTGCACTATACTCTTTCCTAAATTCTTAATTTACAGTTTCAGTCCTTTTAGATTTGCTAGAAACAAGACAATCTGGTGAATGAGGCCTCTTTTTAAAATCTTTTGAATGATCACAATAGTGTTTCTATGCCACTTAGAAAACGAGAAATACCCATATGCACGAGTGCTGATTGGCTGACAAGCACTGATGACATAACTACGGATTCCCCCACGTTCCCAGTATGGAAAAGCACTACACTCAAACTATTGGTAGACATCAGAGACAGAAATACTTTTTATTATTTCAAGCACAAACATAATTATTGCAAGTAGCCATTTGGACTATGTCTTATTTATTATCAAATTTATTTGTATCTCACTAGAAATTTTCTTTTCACCCCTTTCAAGGCCTGGGGGAACAATTTATCACTTTATTGTATAGGCCTACATAATATATAATAACTTGAGAGTTGCAACAAGTCGTAATATTTGTCTGTATGAGCATGTAGTCATAATGTATACACCAAAATTGTAATGATTAAGCTCAAATCATAATGGTTGGCATCTCTGCAAATGCTTGTAGTTCCCAGGTTTTTGAATAAAAGGGAAGGAGATGGAAAAAGGATAAACCAGAGGTAGGGAAAGAAATGGGAACTGGAGGAGTATAAAGCCATGATGGAAACAAAGTGGCCACAGTAATAAGATAGACAGAACTGTAGTGGACCAGCTTCACAAAAGACTCAATAATATCCAATATGGGTTCAACATTTTACATCTCATAAATGTAGCCATATGTAAAACTCTGAAAGAAATAGAGGGTGGAGGGTAAATGAACCCAAACCAGTAAGGCTTCACCTATAAGGTTCCAACAATAAAAGAAATCATGTAGTAAATGCCAATAACAAGTAACCTAAGAACTGCTGATGTAAAACCAAACAGACAGCACAATATAAGGAAAAGGTGAAATGATGAAAAGTCCTCAGAGGGTATAACATACAAATCCCCTCACCTAACTGGAAGGTTAAGGGATCAGCAAAAACACAAATATCAGAGATGTGAGGGAAAAAAAAAAAAGTTGGGAAGATCATTCATATTACAAAGAACAAGGTGAAAAAGAAATATGTCACATAGATAAAACAACAAAAGTCTGAGACAAAAAATCCATGAAGATTTAATTACTCCCACAAGACTCTCAGTAAACTATGGAGGCAGATAAAATGATGAAGTCCTCAGCAGCCAGCAAAGGCTTTGCAGTTTCACTAGGAACCTGGATGAATTCTAGAGATAAAGGTTAGACCATGTAACACTCAATCTCTTAATGTACAGAAGCAGATAAATCCATCATCAGGATGCATGCATCAAAAGCCAAAAAAAGCACTAGTTAATGATGTAACCCTCAAAGGTGTGAGATTAACTTCAGTATGCCATTGCACAGAAATGTTTAACCAAACTTGAATTAACTGATGAATCAAATTAAGTTGAAAATTAACAACTTCCTGAAGAAAACAAAGTTTAGCATGTTTTAATAAACACCATAAAACACATTAGAACTCAAACTTCACCAAACAAGTAGTTATAGTTGAGTATAGATGCATAGAGGGAAACACATGTAACACATGAGTGTGCTATGCTCCTACTGATGGAGAGGTGGCACATGATGGTTTACATAAGAAACTCATTGAAATCACTTGATTCCAACAGCAGGGTGCAGAAGGTTTATGGCATATGTAAAGATCTGCAGTAAAAAAACATGTTGAGAATGATTGTGAATGTCAGGATTTTGCAATAAAATGTGACAAACATGTTTAAGTGTTCCTCACTGAACAAAAATTGAGATTTTAAAATATCACATGATGTGATGTTGCTGGATGAGAAGCTGATCCATCAAAAATCATTATTTCCTGACAAAACCATTAAAGCAAACATCATTATGAAAAATATTAAATAAGATACCTCATTTGTCTAAAACAATATTGCAGTATAATAATCAAGTTAACTTTAGACTACTCGGACTTGCACCTCCAGAAGAGGGTCATAATGTACAACTAATGCTTCCAAATATATTCACCTAAATTTTCTCATTTCTATAGGTTTATCACATGTCAAGCAAGACATCAAACTATGTTTATGACATAAGAATAACAAAAAACCATTTGGTCCTTCAAGAATGTTTATGCACACTCATTTTTAAGATACAGAAGAAGCTTAATCATGCCTCTATTTTAATCACTTATGCAATAACAGCCTACACTACTAACAAGAGTAACTTATTCCATTAGTTAATAAACCTCTTGGAAATATGTATATCATCATCTTAACTAGGGCCTCAACAAATCTTTAGCACCAGGTCGCCACAGCTACTACAATTTTCAGGAGTGAAGCACTGCAGTTGTATAATACATTACTAATTTCACACTATTTTGTTTTCCTTCTTTCTATCAATTCAATTAATCAGAATGTGTGTTTATACTCAAGCAAGACAAAAGGCAGTTAATTCAAGCTATATTAACAAGAAATTATTGTTATTATGCTTGTTCCTGTGAAACTAAACTACTGTACAAGTATTTACAATATCCAGTACAAACAGTAGTACAAGCATGGTTTCTGAGTTTTGGAGCTGACTCCTAGATCAGAAAATATTTGTTAAGGTCTGTCTTAACCTATCCCCATAACCCTTCTAGTCTAGAAATTGGAGTAAAACTACAAACAATTTCAAAAAAGGCAATAACCTTTCTGAGAAAAGAATTCCAAAACTGTACAGGGCATTTTAAGTTAGCTTAACTAGTGACATGTGTGTGTGTGTGTGTAAAGAAACTTGTCTCTTTTGACTTGTAATGAGTAAATCGGTAAATATACCCTAAAATTCTATTGACTTTGTTACTGTAAACAAAAAACTTTTACAAGATCCCAGTCTTCATTCATGTTGTTAAGTTACCACCAATATTAAACATGACCAAATTTATAACCCAAATGTAATATTTTGCATTTACATATGTTTGTCAAACTTTAAAAAAAAGATTGATCAAAGTCATTTTACGATACTCTAGTATAGTTAAAAAATTACTGAAGAGCTTATTGTCATCAACAAACTACTAATTTACAAATTACGTTCCTATCAGTAAATAAATAAAAAAGTGGAGGCTTAAGCACTAGTCCCTAATACACACCACTTAACTAAGGGCCTTTCCATCATCCATACAAAACAGAATATTTGAAAAAAGATTAACAGGTTAAAAGTAGAATACTTTCCTTTACTGAATCCACGTTTAATGTTTATATCATCCACTATATGATTTTGCACATCTCCAACAATTCTTTCTGGAACTTTCACATAAACAAAAAATACTAAAAACACACTAACTGACCCTACAATTTTCAGGCAACTCATTATAAATACAGAATAATATTAGCAATCTGCTAATCCTCAAACACACCTATCCACTCTACTGACCTATCAAAAACAGAAAAGAAGCTTATATGTCCAATCTTCAACCTCTTTCAAAATGCTAATAAAACATTGTGAAATAGTGATAATTTTTAGTTCCTCAGTCTTTTTACTTGAAACCAAAAGAATAATATATAACTGATTCAAGTTTTAATTCTAATATTTCCCTTAGTAGTATGCTAAGGACGAGACATTGATTGATTGATTGATTTAGTGTTTTATGGCACAAAGCAACGAGGCTATCTGCGCCAAACAACCGGTAAAAATGTAGTAAAACACATAAATGGAAATGAAGGTAAAACAAAAAAAGTATAAAACCAGTGTTGACACCTAGTCTACAAGGTTAAGATAGAAGGCAAAGGTATTCTATCAAAAAGGTATAATCATAACCCGCCAGGAAGACTAACAGGCGGGTACAAGACCCACCGTCAGTCACCTGAAGTTGGTCTTTCCAGTCCTGGTTCTGGGTTATGTGTCATAGCAACTAGTATCAAAATGTAAAAGAATAGAAGTATTAAAAAACACACAGCAAAAGCGCAACAATGAGTAACCAAATGTTCAGTAAAAAGAGAAAAGTCACGTAAATGGAGTAAAATTTGTAAAGGAAAATGAAGGTAAAAACAAAACAGCAATTAAAACAGAAAATGGTGTAAAAACCAATGGTGACACCCAGTCTTCAAAGTTATAAACTATTTACTCTAGCATAATAATAATGATCATAACCCGCCAGGAAGACTAACGAACAAGTTCAAGAACCACCGTCAGTCACCTGAAGTTGGCCTTTCCAGTCCTGGTTCCGGGTTATGTGTCATAGTAGCTATTATCAAAATATAATGGAATAAAAGTTTAAAAAGACACTCAGCAAAATCATAATAAAGAGTAGCCAAATGTCCAGTAAAAAGATAAAAGTCAAGTAAATGGAGTAAAATGTGTAAAGGTAATTGAAGATAAAAACAAAATGGCAATTAAAACAGGAAATGGTGCAAAAACCAATGACGACATCCAGTCAACAAAGTTGTAAAGGACAACCTGTAGCAGAATGGGAATGATCATAACCCGCCAGGAAGACTAACAGGTAGTATATAAACCACCGTCAGCCACCTGAAGTTGGTCTTTCCGTCCTGGTTCCAGGTTATGAAGGTTGTAAAAGTACGAAATGATATGCAGCGAAAGTATAACAGTAACTCGCCAGGAAGACTAACAAGTAGTTCAAACAGAAGCATTAGTCACCTGAAGTTGGCCTTTCCAGTCCTGGTGTCGAGTTATTTAATGTTCTGGCCATTGTTTAATGTCGCATTGAATGAGAGAGAATAAAACTTTAAAAAGGAGCCACAATTAAAAAGGTGTAATAAATAAATATACCACACTTAAATAAGATTAAAAAGATTAATGGCCATTAAAAACGTTATTAAGGTGGACAAAGTCACCATCACCAATAACTCTGTCCAATGTTACAGATTGACGCTGGGAAAAAATATGTTTAAAGTATTGCCGTCGTTGAGGATTGTAACGATGGCAAGAAAGTAAAACATGGCTGATAGTGATTTGAGTGTTACACAAACTACACATTGGTGCATCAGTTCCAGATAAAAGAAAATGATGAGTTAAAAAACTGTGACCAATGCGTAGCCTAGTGAGAACAACTTCTTCCCTCCGAACTTTACGGAAGCTAGATGGCCAAACTCCAGTTTTGGGTTTAATTTGAAAAAGTTTATTGTCGCATTGTTCACTCCAAGTGGACTGCCACCTGGCACGGAGCCGAGCTTTGAAGACAACACCATAGTCCATGTACGGAATAGGCATAGGGGTGATGGAGCTGAGGCATACATATTTAGCTGCCATGTCTGCAAGCTCGTTCCCATGAATACCAACATGGCCTGGTATCCAGAAAAACTAAATTGAAGTAGCTGCTAATGAGAAATGGGCCAGTCGGTTTCGAATATCTGCTAGAATAGGATGTGAGCTAATGTGAAGTGATTCCAAGGCAAGAATAGAACTAAGCGAGTCAGTATAAATAGTGCAGTTGGAGTACTGCTCAGCTGCAATATGATCAAGGGCAAGAGATATTGCATACAGTTCAGCAGTGAACACAGAAGCTGTAGAGGGGATTCTGTGTGCAACTACTGACCCACAGCAAACCATAGCAGAGCCCACTGAATTTCCTGATTTGGAACCATCTGTATAAATGGGAACTGAATGATTGTTTGAAAGATATTCATTGAATAAAAGACGGTACTTCCAGTCTGGAGTATCTGCCTTTTTTAGGTGATTGAAAGAAAGGTCACACTTGGGGGCTGTAATAAGCCATGGTGGGATGCGTCGACATGTGGAATCTGCAATATTATCCAAGGACAGACCCAATTCATCCAATTGCGCCCGGATGCGAAGGCCAAACGGAGCAATGACAGATCGTCTGTTCTGAAAAAGTACTGCCCACCGAGGAAGGAAAACACATTCCCAGGTGGGATGCTTTGGTAAGGAACGAAGTTTCGAAGTATATTGTAAAGACAGTTGCAAACGACGAAGGTGTAGAGGAGGTTCATGAGATTCAATGTATATGATTTGAACTGGAGAGGTACGGAAAGCTCCGATGCAGAGTCGAAGACCTTGGTGATGAATGGGGTCCAGTATCTTTAAGGCCGAGGGTCTGGCAGAGCCATAGACCATTGATCCATAGTCAAGTTTCGACCTAATAAGAGCACGATATATCTTTAACATTGAACGGCGATCTGCCCCCCAACTGGTAGAAGAGAGGACACGAAGGATGTTCAGTGTTCTTGTGCATTTGACCCGAAGCTGCTTTAAGTGTGGTATAAAGGTCAATTTACGATCAAAGATAAGCCCCAAGAACTTTGTCTCTGGGACCACTGGCAGCAAAACTTCACCGATATGAAGTTCAGGATCAGGGTGAATACCTTGTCAGCGGCAAAAGTGCATGCATACAGTTTTGGAAAGAGAGAAATTAAAGCCATTCGCAAGAGTCCACTTCTGTACATGATTGAGGGCAGTTTGTAGTTGCTGCTCAATATATCTCATGTTTGATGACTGACATGAGATGTGAAAGTCTTCAACATATAGCCCATTCTTAACGGTGAGAGGGAGTTGTTCAGTGATGGCATTTATCTTTATACTGAAAAGTGTGACACTCAATATACAGCCTTGATGGACTCCAAGTTCCTGTACAAAAGAACGTGAAAGTGCCGAACCTACACGAACTTGGAATCTCCTGTCCATTAAAAAATTTTTAATAAACATGGGTAGATGGCCACGTAACCCATATGTATGGAGGACTCGCAAAACGCCATACCTCCATGTTGTGTCGTAAGCCTTCTCTATGTCAAAGAATATTGATACAAGGTGTTGGCGGTTGAGAAAGGCCTCTCTGATAGATGTTTCAAGACGGATTAGGTGGTCTATGGTGGAGTGCTGTCGACGGAACCCACACTGGGTGGGTGAGAGGAGGTTGTTTGATTCAAGGAACCAAACAAGACGAGTATTAACCATCCTTTCTAAGGTCTTACAGAGACAGCTCGTCAGAGCAATTGGACGATAGTTTGAAGGAATCTTCGGATCTTTCCCTGGCTTAGAGAAGGGTAAAATAATAGCCTGGCACCAGGCATCAGGAAAAACATTCTCCTGCCAAATCCAGTTGAAGATAGTCAGAAGGACATCAAGAGAATCAGGAGAGAGATGGTGTAGCATGTCATAATGAATATCATCAGGTCCAACAGATGTACTGGCAGACCGATGAAGGGCCATTTTTAGTTCCACCAGGGTAAAGGGACTATTATAGTCAAAGAAACAGTCAGTTTGAAAGGATAGAGGTGATCGCTCTGCCCGAGTCTTGATGGCCAGGAAGGTGGAGGAACAAGCAGAAGTGCTAGATACCTGGCAAAAGCTTTCACCTAGAGTGTTAGCGATGTTTCGGACATCAGTCACCTCCTGACCATCAGAGAGTAAGATCGAGAGGGGAACAGAAGTGTAGTGCCCATTAACCTTTCGAATCTTGTCCCATACGATCTTGGAACTGGTGGTATAGAAGATATGCTGGTTGTGAACTTAATCCAAGATTCCTTCTGGCTTTGACGTCTTACCCACCTAGCATGTGCTCGGGCCCGCTGGAAAGCAACCCGATTTGAAAGTGTGGGATATCTGCGAAAAGTGTCCCAGGCCCGTTTTTGAGCCTTCCGTGCTAAGTTGCAAGCAGAATTCCACCACGGACGAGGATATCGTGGGAAACGTGTCGAGGTTTTAGGAATACACTGAGCAGCTGCATGTATAATACAATCAGTTACCGCTGCAACACAGTTGTCTATTGATGGCTGATTTACGATGACAGGATCAAGTTCTGCGAGAGCAGTGAAAGTGGACCAGTCTCCCTGATCCAGCTTCCACCGGGGCACGCGGGTAGGGTGGCATCGACTACGGCCAGTCTCTCTCAAAATGATCAGAAAATGATCACTGCCTAGTGGATTACTGTCAACCCTCCATGAAAAATGGGAGAATAATGAAGGGGAGCAAACTGAGAGATCAATGGCAGTGAATGACTGACTTGGTGCATGAAAGTAAGTGGAAGAACCAGTATTGAAAAGAGAAAGATCGTGATCAGAGAGCATCTGCTCTACAGATCGACCCCTTCCATCAATAACAGCACTTCCCCAGAGGGGATGGTGTCCATTAAAATCCCCCAGGATTAGAAATGGAGATGGTAACTGTTCAACGAGAGCATCCAGGTCTGATTGATCATATGTCTCTCCAGGGGACAGGTACAGAGAACAAACAGTGATGGTACGACCCAAGAAAATACGGATGGCTACGGCCTCCAAGGGTGTATTGAGTGACAAAGACAGGGTGGGCACATGTTGATCAACCAAAAGTGCCACCCCTCCATGTACTCGACCATCACACAACTTGTCATTTCTGTACAGAGAAAACTGCCGAATGGAGACTGTATCAGCAGATTTAAGAAATGTTTCTTGTAGAGAAAGACAAACAGGATGGTAGAAAGCAATCAGCGTTTTGATATCATCCAGATTAGAACGTAAACCTCGACAGTTCCATTGTATCAAGGTGGCCATTTTTAAGGACGGGCAGGTGAAGTGGTTGGAGAACCCTTCGGTTTACGACCTCGTCTTTTGTCTTTACTGTCTTTCTTCGGAAGAGGTCTATCAACCTCCATGGATCCTGCTCTGGGTCGAGTGGGCAGGTTTTTGTTATTGGAAGAGGAATCAAGTGACTGAGGACGCGGACGAATAATTGTTTTGTTTATTGTGGTGGGAGAAAATGATGTATCAGAAGAAATGCCTGTATTTGAAACTGAAGGACATGGATCTTGAGGTTTGTTGGAAGTTATGGGAGGAACAGAGATGGGTGTGGAAGTCGATTCATCTACTGTTTTAACCACGGACGTCAAAAGGCTTTTCATTTGTTTTGAAAACGATTCTTTTGGAGGCACAGAGAGATCTGTCTGCACTTCCACTGTAGTTGTGGAATGGAGTGCAGCAGCATATGTCCGAGATGGGATTGTGGACATCAATTTCCGAGCCTCAGGATAACTAATGTTATGTGTCGTTTTCAAACGCTGCACCTCTTTTTCCTCCAACCATTTTGGACAAGAATGAAAGTAAGAGGGGTGAGAACCATTGCAGTTGATGCAATGTGGGTTTATGTCACAATCATAGGCTTCGTGGTCCTTGCCTCCACAACGAGCACATGTCAGGGAACCCCGACAAGATGTCTTTGAGTGGCCGAATCTCTGACATTGAAAACATCGAAGAGGGTTTGGAATGTATGGCCGAACCCTGCAAATGAGATAACCTGCTTTGATGGTGGCGGGTGCTCGTGGTGAAGTGAATGTTAAAACAAGGGTATTTGTTGGCAGTGTAACTCCATCTTTGCGAGTGGAGATGCGCCTCACTGCAGAAACTCCTTGAGTGGAAAGACCGACGAGAATCTCCGATTCAGGAACATTCTTCAAATCCCTTTCAACAATAACTCCTCTTGAAGTATTCAAGGTAGCATGGGGTGTAACCTCAATAGGTATATCGCCAATTACCTTTGATTTCAAGAGGAGTTCACTGTGTTGGGATGTGGATGTTTCAACCAGTATGTCACCAGATCGAAGCTTCTTTACTGACTTTGGAGAGCCAGCAAGTCCCTCTAGCCCCTTTTGAATAAAAAAAGGGGACATTTGCCCTAAAGGTTTTTCTGAAAAAGAATGCAATATCAGAAAATGAGGTACGTGTGTTACTGATGTTGGAGATTGCTGTTCTGAGTATTCAAGACGTGGTCGCTTACCCATTGACTGTTTTTTTACAATTTTATTTAAATTTTTTGAAGGATCCATAGGAAAGAGAAAAGTTTTGGTACTTACTGACCCCACCCACCATGGAGCCCTACAAGGGGACGCCCTACAAAGTCATGCAAGGACAATGCAGAAACGCCAGGGTTTCGTGAGCACTATACCCAAACACCAGCATCAGGCACAATGTCCACAACACCCGTTGAGAACTTCCAACACTGGTACTTGGTTGGCTCTAGCCCAGGTGGACCAGGCGATTGACCCAAGGGGGGCCACCCAAGGGCCGCCCGTCTACAGGAATTCGAGGCCAAAGTGGTGTGTTAGGGTTGGACCCCTCAACCACCAGGATCCTCTCCTCCCCTTCACGGGTCGCCACGCACAGCAAACACGTGGGTGGATGTTTAGATCCCAGAGAAGGTAACCAGACAGAACAGAACCTTCCCTGGGAGGTCCCCTCACCACGTACAGGAATCCACTCCGAGGGGGGACTAGACATAGTGCTATTTTTTTGTGCAAACAGAATATACCATTTAGGAACTCAGCCTTCTCAGTAAAAAATATTGCTATTAGTTTCCCTTAAAACTGATTTCTCATTTTAACATTTTGCTTGTGTTAACACATTTCAAAATTCTTGCTGTTACCATTTTCAACATTCAATATATTTTATATGCCAAATTTCTGGATTTCAAACTTAGTTGTGATATTAAACTTAAATTTGTGGATATTTTTCCTTGATTTTTTTATTTTATTTTAAGACAATGTTTGAATTTCCTATTGTCATTTTCCTTTTTTTTTAATGTAACTAACTCGTATAAATTTTCAAAATCTGTATCATGCTCATCTTCTTACTCTATCATAATTCAATATTGATAATCTTGTCTTATACATCAACACTGGCTTTTCTGATAATTAAGAATTAAAATTTCATTCCTTTTTTATTTCAAGATGTAACAAGAGATCAAGCATGATTTTGCAATGATAATATTTCATATAACTTTACCTACTTCAACTGTTACAACACCCTCATTAGTAGTTAATAAAATATTAAAATTGTATATCTTATATATGGGCAATTAACTTATTATAATCATTGATTAATGTGATTAATACTGATTAATGTGAAGTAGATTAATCAAATGGTCAAAGTTATGATTATATAAAGTCATGAAAATATCCAAATGATCAAAAGTAATGTTTCCAACTGTAACTATTTTTGCTTACTATAACTAACCAGTAAAATAAATATTGTCATAATGATTTCTCATTCATATTTAACTAATTTCAAACTGTTCAGCTTATCTTATTAGTACCACAACTCACTATTAATGTTTCTAATTGTTACTAATTTTTAAGTTTTCCAACCCTTCAAGCCTCAAACAAGAATAATTGATTAATTAAATACAACTAATAAACAATTCCACTAACTGCCAAGTTCTAATATCTGTCACAGTTCGCTTTGTGACCATTTAGTACAGACCATTCTGAATTATTTCAATAAATGTCCCCTCCACTACTTAATTCCATACAAACCCCAAAAATGTCTAAAATTTGTGTTTCTCTTAATTATTAGATCAGTATCCTTATTTGCAGCAAATCTTCATAACAATACATCAATAAATTCATTTCTATAAATGGGTGGCCTATAACAATTGAAATTTAAAAACTTTCTTTGAATTCTCTTACTGTAACTCAACTAGAATTAGCCTTGTGACTGTTCTGTCTTCAATCTGCATTGGAAGAAGTCAAATCCACTATAGACAAAATTTACCACTCTCTTTAAAACAAACTGTTGTATAACTTATTACCTTAGAATTTTATAACAATCGACACCATCAAGATTCTCTAAGACTAATCAATTATCAGTAATTTGCATTACATCATAATTGCGACTTAAACCCTAAACTCATCACGTGTGTTCCTGAAACTTCTAATATTAAACTAATATAAACAACACTAATCTTTAAAATGGGCAAACTTATATTTAAAACTATAAGTCATCTTATTATGCTATAAATCTTTATATCAGTTTCCTTATTTCTCCTATGTTAGCTTATTTAATTGTTTATTCCCAGAGACATCTGCAATGTACCCTTTTGACAAGAGAAAACAAATCACTTATTGCCACTTGTGACAGAAAATTTTTCCAGTTTATGTCAAAAAAGACAGTATTTTCAAGGAAAAATAATTTACATAATTTACACATTGCCACAAGAAGACTGACTGACTTTCAGCCCTCAGACAGGTGGAGCTTCAGCAGTAACACAGAGCTGCAATGCATGTTCTCAAAAAGTGGCATCAGTGAACTGAAGAAAACAAGGAGAATAAGAAAAAGCATAACTATGGCAGAGAATGGAAAAAAAAACAACTTAAAAATAGGTTGCCAGGTGCTACAAGGAGTTTCCGAATAAAATACATTAATTATCAATAATGTAAGAGTATTGCTCAAACATTAAATTATACAAAACCATACATATAATTTTTCACGTAATGTTAAGAGATCGTTAAAATAAAAAAACCCAACAAAATAGAAAAGATGCACATAGTCTCAGAGTTTGAATATAGATGGCACAGTATATATTAAGCACTACTTTTGACATATCAAATATTTTCCCCTAAACATTAAAGGGAAGTCACATGAAGTTAAGGTGAAGGTTGTGTATATACCTGATTAGCCAACTTTAAAAAACAAAAATAATAAATTCATAAATCAGGTCAAACTCCAACTGAACATCATCTATCAACATTGCCAACAAAACAGAAGTGCAGAACTGAGAAAAATCTTACAGTCAAACCCTGCAATTTAAACATAGTTAAAAGCAGGAAATTCTGTCAATACAGATTAGGGTAATAAACACACGTCACACAGTTAGAGGAAATGTATCAAAAATAATAAATCAAAAAAAGTTAAAAGATAAAACCAAAAAACCTGAATGACAACCTAGATGTCTATTAAATTTCAGTTAAGCAAAATGCACAAAGAAGCTGGTCTTATAACCACACAACAATAATTTACTTATCATTCTATGAAATTACTTGCACTAGTAAGCACACAAGTCATAAGCATATTGTGAGAAAGAAGCTAACTGGCTAATGATCAACATTACACTGCACAACAATTTCTATGAAAAGTTTTGCTTCCTGAAAAGTTTTTGCTGATTGTGACAGGTACCTTGTGGGTATGCACAAATATAGTTTTGGTTTTGCTTCATCCTGTAGGATTGTTGTTGTTGTTTTGAATTAAGCACAAAGCTACACAATGGGCTTTCTGTACTCTGCCCACCACAAGTATCGAAACCCAAATTTTAGCGTGTAAGTTTGCAGATATACTGCTGAGCCACTGGGGGGCCATCCTGTAGGAATTGTGAGAAATAGGCAGTTAACTGTTTACTGGCAATAAAGTATATAATTGTGTTTACGTTTCCAATACACTATTAAGTTCAAAATATTTAAAAGTGTTTTGCTCCTGATTTTCATTTGTTTTCAATGTCTAATACATCACGTTGCAGTGTCCAACAGTAATCAGCAAACATTATCAGATTCCAGTTGCCCTGATATCATTTTTCCATTGTAGCAATGTCCTGGTGAAACCAAGATTTCGATAAAACAGTACATGATGGGCACATCTAATCTAGATGTGATTTTCGTGATCAGCAGCTAAAAGTCTATAAGGAACACCCAACTGTGTTCAAGCAAAAACTTGTTGTGCAGTATTATCAGTTCAGTTATAGTACTTCAATGCTAGGTATATTAAGATTATTTTTTTTAATAAAGCAAGCAGCAATTTTTTCTACTGGTAAGATTTAGCAAAACTGACCTCAGAAACAATATTGTACATCAATACATTTTAACTCTTACGAATTTGAATTCTAAACAACCAAAGCACCTATATTTAGTTTTCTCTGCAGTCTATTATTCAAATATACAATCACTTATCAAGAATAATGTATTTTTACAAGCACATATAGCATTTCACTATTTTATAATGAAATAACTTTTGTTTTTAATATTCCTTACCAGTTTGTACAGCATGAGCCTTCTGCATGTGTATAACTAACTCTTCTCTTTCCTTGAAATGAATCTGACAAGCAGGGCACTTAGAATCCACAATTGAAGCAAAATGGCTCTGTCGTACATGAAGCCTTAATTTGTATGGTTGAGACGTGCAAAAGTTACAAAAACGGCAGACAAAAGTTCTCATGCTATGGACAGTTTTCATATGGTCTAGGTGAGAAGTAATGGTTGATGATGGGTACGAACACAAACTACAATAAAAAAACCTTCCCAAAAATGTAATTTGGGATTCTGGAATATTACGCACAATTTTTCCATGGATAGATGAATAATGCTCTTCAACTTGGTTAAGGTTTCTCAGAAGAGCCTGACAAAACCGACACTTGGATTTTAAAACAGTGTTCTCATTCACATTAGAAGGCATACATACAAATACACAGTTTTCATTATACTGGGCTTTAATGATGGTAGAAACAAGGTCATGAACTTTGCGGTAATGTTTTTCCAGGTCTCGGACGGTTTTTAATTGTATTTTTTCAGGGCAAATCATACAATTCTGTATTTTTTCATTGGGAGAAAAAACCTGAGAAAATAAGTAAACTCCCACAAATTCATCTTTATTTTCTGCCTCTTCTACTGGTAATTCACTTTCAATAAGCAAAATAGTGTTAGGCAATTTTGACATGGAAATATCATCAGAGGCGTCAAATGTACATTCTTCCAGTCTAGGCAAGCCAACGATATTACGTTCCTGGGAGAGAAAAAATAATTTCTATAAAATAAAGTAAATTTATTATGCAAGGGATAAACAAAACAAGCTTATTTCCACTTCAGTGTCAAGCCAATGGTATTATGTTCCTGGGAAAAGAAAATAATTTCTATAAAATACACTTATTATGCAAGGGATAGACAAAACAAGCTTGTTTCCACTTCAATGCCAACAAACCTTTTGCATAACTTCATAACTTAAGTATTAGTATTTTAGAATTTTCAGTGTAAGATCATATTTTCAACTTATAGTTTTTCACTAATTCTACTGCATTAGCTTTATTTTTAATGATATATTTTTCTTCCTAAATAAATGAAATAAAATACCATGCAACTACACATCATTTCTTATTATTATATAAGTCACCTTTAAGCACTTGATCAAACAAGATACTGTTGCTCATCCTAGATGAATAACAATTTCATAGTATTTGCATAATTTTTGCCACTGAAATACAATTATTTCAAATGCAGCTTTAGTAGTTCAAAAATTACTTAAGTTCAAAAAAGAGTGAAAAACTATTTTGCAATAAAGTATTCAGGAAGATAACTACAGTTAATATTTTCCTTACCTGAAAATATATTTCTGATAGATGCTCACCTCTTCATACAAAATATATTGATCCCTCAATCTGTTTAGGACATTTTACATGCCTTTAGCCCTAAGCTAACTCCAACCTAAAAAACACACATTTAACATAAACTGTGTTATTGCATGATGACGTTATTAAATATTAGCCCTCCACCAACAGAAGGGCAAAAAGCCTTAATGTGCAGCAGCTACCCGAAAGCTCTTGCACTTGAAATAATTTCAATCTTACGTGAGACATGAAGAAATTGTATCAGAGATGATAAAGTAGGTGAGAAGATGTGTTGAGGTATGTATCAGAAATACATTTTCAGTAACAAAATGTTAACTTCTGACATATCCAGAGAACAGCAAGAATCCCACAATGAAATGGTGGAATGGCCAGTATAAAAATTAAATCTTTTTTTTTTAGCAAGCCACATCTCATTTCAACCAGGGTATACTCT
The DNA here is from genome assembly GCA_011833715.1 of Carcinoscorpius rotundicauda. Taxonomy (NCBI): domain Eukaryota; kingdom Metazoa; phylum Arthropoda; class Merostomata; order Xiphosura; family Limulidae; genus Carcinoscorpius; species Carcinoscorpius rotundicauda. The sequence goes on from CM022395.1 coordinate 19,632,191, forward strand.
TCTTCTGGAAGGAAAGAAGAAAATGGCAAAACAGTCTCTAAGTGTCACAGGGATGGCTGGAAGGTTTGCATAACCAACTGAACACCAACTAATAAGTGGCTGGCAAGCCAAAAAGTGTAAAGTGTTAAGTCTCTCATCTCAACTGAACACACAGATAGAGATGGGGAGCTGATTAATCCTGTTGCAGAAGGAAGATAACCAGTTGTATGAGGAAAGACCTGCACTATACAGACAGTGCCACCACTGTCCTACTTCCCACAATCAATCAGTGACAAACTTCCCAAGGTCAACCACCTCAGCAGCTAAGAATTGGTAACTGGCAAGGTCTCCAATGCATCACATGAAGACAATTTGTATTGGGAGACTAAAAAATGTGCCTAGATCATTCTCCTGGAGCAGGATGTTTTCATAACAATCCATGGAAGGTACAATCTAGAACAGGCAATTGATTTTAACCCCACAAAGATAACTAGTAATCTTGTGAAAAACCCATCTTGAGAGTGGACAGTGGAAGACCTAATGCAGATGGATTAAACATTTCCTGTTACTACTGGCACAAAGCAGATTTTATGAAATAAGCATAGTATGAGAGAACAGCAGACAACTAGCAGGATCTCATAAGAAAGTGATAAAAAAAAAAGTACTTACCCTCATCAAAAACAGTGTGTAAAGTGAAAAACAGTGAACAGAAAGAGTTAAATGTCTACAGAAGATTAAAACAGCCATAAGATGAAGGTAATGAGAGATAATAAAAAAAAAATATATGTGAATCCATTATTATTAAAGCTTCTAACAGTACCTCCTCCCTCAACCTCTTAAACTAGTAAAAGGAAGAAAACATGTTACGCAGTTACATTAAGTGCCTCAACTCCACATTCATTTGATAAACTATGTGCATGTTAGCAACATTCAAAAAGAAATTAAAACTGGAACACAGCTGTTGTCAGTAAATAAAAAACAAAGATTTAGAATTTCATTCACTATTCTGGATGTTTGTGAGATTTCTGGTGAAGAATTAAAATATATTTAAGACTTCAACCAAAAATATTACCAGATCTTCAACCAAGATAAGCACAAGGACTTCATTCCCTGATCCCAGACTCAAAAAGAAGTTCATCCTATAGAAAGTATTTCTATAAAACAAACTTCTCTTTAACACATTTGTTTTGAATTAAGCACAAAGCTACACAATGGACTATCTGTGCTTTTTAACACATTTACTTCTCTGCTTTTATACATTATATCAGCAAGAGAATCTTTGGCAATGATGATTTCAGTGCAAGCTCAAGTTAATGCCATCTTAGACCAAATCCCATTGATGTAGCAGTCTTCACTCATGTCACAACAATTATAAAAATAACTAAACAATTTTTGGTATTTATTCTAAGAGTATCAAACCTATTACTTCAAAAAATGTTACCTTAAAATTACTTCATTTGCAAGTACCAAAATAAGTTTATTTCACAGTTATTCATTGTTACTTCTTACACAAAACTTGTAAAGAATTAAACATCATACTCTTATATTTAATCCTAACTTCTGTGATCTGATTTATTCCATTTATGACAAAAAATGATAAAAGATCTCTGTTATAGTTAACATTTATTAATTTTGGGATTGTCATCAAAACCGTTAAATGTAATCCATTTAACCCTTTCCCAACAGGCTTGGTATAATATGAGTTAATCTACACATTTGCACAAGTATTTGCATTAGAACTTTTGATACAGCATGTTTATCTTCACAAAATTTGGTAAACTACTAGTAAAGATAACTATTTTGTAAACAAAATATGAGATATTTTAATGAAATATTTTTACTAAAGATTAGCTTGTGAAAATACTCAATCTGTTTTTCATTACTTGTCTGGGTGCAACATGATTTCATTTCATGATTAAAAAACTATTTTTCATCCCAAAAATCTCATTATTTGCATAAAATCTAAAACCTAAATACATTTCAAATGTTTGTTTTCAGCAAAACTTTATCTTTTGTTTTTTCCTACACTCTAAGCATGTGGAATCTCTGTCACTCGATAAACCTCATATCCATCATTAATAATTAGGAAATAAATATAAATTATACTTTTTCATGCTAGAATAAAAATACATATTATAACAAAAATATAAATGTTTAACTTAAATTGCATAACACTGTATATGAACATACATGTTTATTATTTTTTATTATACCAATCTTCCAGTCATGCCTACCTAGCATTTCATAGATTTCAATGACATGGTGCATGTGCACTCGGATCGATATCCAACAATATAAAACCAACCTTTATTCTTTCCTTTATTGGCTGTGTTATAGTGGACTAGTATTTTGTAATAAACAACCACATTTAAATTTATGGGTTAATTTAGAAATAAACTTATTTTTCTTAGAATTTCACTATAATTTATTAAACAAAGATTCATTTAAATTCTAAAAAGTATAAAACTTCTAGCAGACTAAAGACAACACTTACCTCATGGAAATCTTGAATCAAAAGAATGGTCTCAAAGACTAAAATGACAGGTAAAACTGCTCTGGGGACAATCTAATCTGTTGACTGATTATTCACATGTCATGTACTGATGTAACTGTATACAAGTCACAGACCATATATAATAGCGTATCTTACCTTCATGTATTCGTTTACGTAGCTTACACTTTATTTCTTCTAATTTCAGACACTGAATACCAATTTTAGATTTGAAAATGTGGATCTGTTATCTGCTTCTAAGTTGCCATTGTTGTTTGATTATTTTCAGATGTAACTTAATGAGCTACAATACAGATTTAGCAACTATGTATCAAGAAAACCCTGAGCAATATCACATAATACAGTAAGTAAATCACAGCCTGGCATGGTCAGGTGGTTAAGATGCTGGACTTGCACAAATGGAAATAGTTGAATGGGGTAACTGTGTATGATTCAGCATATAAGCCATATTTCAGTAAAAAGTAAAAAAATACAAGATTCTAATTTTATATTCTAGCTTGATAATATTAGTAATTTGAGCTCATAATTTGTACAAAACTATAAACTTGGTATTTTGACATTACAAGCATCTAATTTTAAACAGCATTGCATTCAATATACAACTCACTAAAATCTGTATTCAAATGTGTTCTTTAAATATTTACCTTAATATTATATACAAGTTAATTTCTTAATTTAAAAGTTTGAATTATAATCTACAGTTTGATTCCAAACTTAGTAACATAAATTCATAATATAGTTCCACAAAATTTTGAATGCAAAGTTAACAAATGTGAGGACATGGCCTTTGAACCCTGACCCATTGTGTGAAAGGCTTAAATGACCATAATTTAATTTTCAAAGATGTGTACAGTTATTAGTTGCCTACATAATTAAAATCTGAATATCTCGATTTCATAAAGTTTAGTGTATCCAGATTTATAACTTTGACTTAGTTTCTTGATATTTGACAAGTGTTTGACTTCTGATCAGATAACCTGAGCAATGGCCTGTCAAAAGATTGGAGTTTAAAAGCAGTTATCATTGTCTTTCCACACAAAACAAGAATTAAATTGCTTTTGATGGTAAAACTACATTAACTTTTTCAACAGGAGTGGGCAAAAGTCTGAAGATCATGACCTTTCAGTTTCATTCAAACTTTATTGACAATGTAAATAATCTTGACATTGAAATATAAATTACAATCCAGGTGTTTATATTATTTAAGTTATAATTTCTTAATTCCAAGAGCAACTATTTAAAAAATATTCCCAATCTTCACTTCCTTGTGTCACACAACTTGTCTGTACTCCAAATTCTCATTTGCAAATGTTGCATCTTCTCTAATACAGCTTTCAATATACAATCAATTACAAACTACATACACACACGTAATTGAATGAAATATTGATAAGTTTCTTGCATCCACCAAAGAATCCCCTACTTGTCTATATCTTTCATACTCTGTGCTAACAGTCTTACAAGGTTGATGGACATATTTATAACAGAGAATTTTCTTCATTATAGAAATTTCAAAGACATCATTTAGTTTCCCAAGTAAACTGTTATTTTGGTTATTATAATTCTTTCCTACAAGTACTTACAGAATTGTTGAAACTATTTTAGCTAAGTCTTATAGTGTTTAATGCAATTTATATATTCTAAAATACATGTTTTAAAAACTAATGAATTTCTGTTCCAACAACTAACATAACAGAAACAGTTGAGGCTCATCAGCAAGTTCAAAAATCATAGGGTTGCACACTTTTTTTTCTGGTGTTTACTACAAATGGCTAATTGGCTTTTGTTGTAGCTTATTGCTTTTGATGGAGGATGGTTGCCAAAAGTACAAATAACAAACTGTAAAACATAAACAGACATGAAAACTTTTAACTCACATTCTGAGCAAAAAATTTAAATCTCACAAAAGGGAAAAGTACACTGTTCATTTTACTTAATATTTTTTAAATTGGGAATTTGGCATTGAAGAAAAGTCCACCTTTAGAAAGCACCTGGTTTATAGGGTTTTCATTCATTTCTACCAAGACCTCTCAAACCTACATGTTTTTCTAACATCATGAATTTAAAATTTAAATGTCACTGTACAATGACAATTTTGTTATAATCAGTGTTAAGGAAATAACAGATAAAGCAAATTTTTAGCATGTAAAAACATTCTGAAAAACACATGGGAGTTCTAGAGGTTATATAGCTGAAATAAAAAAGCACAAGGGAAAAGAAATATTTTTATTCTTAGCATAAAAAATCATCTTTTACTCTAACTCAGTAAAGTCTTCATAAATTTTCAGAAAACCCTTTAGTGTAAATAATTTATGTTTATTTAAAGTTTGCCAAATTTCATGAAAATAAAAGCAACGTTTACCTTTACTGTCACAGCCCACAGCCTTGGTCATTATGTGCAGAAGCTAACCATCAACCACTCCTCAATCTGAAGATCCTGACATTACTTCTATGAAGAATATGCCAAAAACTTGAACAGTTTCAGTCTAGGATAGCACAGGGAAAGAGAAAGTACATGGTCTGTCCAGAACAAGATTAAACCAATTTCTAGGCATTCCAAAGTTGATTTATAGTATTGGAGAAGCTTAACTTCTGCTACAGCATGTTTGCTTTAAGAATGTGAAGTAGCTGATCATTAAAAAAAGACAGTTTAATTTGACAGAATAGCAAGCAAACTTGTCACAAAAACAAAGCATGTGTAGTGTTAAAGCAAAGATTAAACAAGCATCTTCTGTATTTATCATAATGATATTACATTCTGGACTATATTTTCAAAGACTGTATTGGGCTTCCTCTGGTCTAGATTTTGCAGTTTTCAAGAAATTTGAGAAAATTTTAGAAACACATGGATCAGTCCAGTAATGAAACTGTAAATGACCATGATAAAATAACAGAAGTCACAGAAAATTTGAGGTAGTGTTAATGAGTCTGATACATGAAAACTTAACTTCATCCAACCTAGAGACAACTGTCAAGAGATTCTTGAACTATCCATAATCTTGGCAACTTTTTTTTTTTTTTTTACAAGGAATGCAGTTTATAGCACCTAAAGCACTTCATCATATGCAATAGATGACCAAGTTATCATATGCCCTAAAGATCTAGATGTTTATGGTCTTGATGAAAGAGAGCTTTGTGGCATCTGCAACTTTGTTGTTTGAGTCTATCTCAGAACATAAATCACTATTCTTGATACCATTTCATTTCTACTCCTTGACATTATTTAAATTACCTACAATATCTTATAAAGCATAAGGTGAATTCTGCTTATTCAAAATTTTCCCTCAAACATTTGCTAAGAAACTGTGGTACTCAATAAGGAATTCAATGATTTGTCATCCTTTAATTCAACTGTAACTGCACAAACAAGATGAGCAATTGTAAAGATACTAAACGAGAAGACAGGCACGGGTGAATATCCAAAGCAAGTCCAGCTAAATATAAATAAATCTGAGGACACGTCAAGTGAAGATTTTATCATAAAGAACACAATACACTGTGAGAATACAGGGAGGCACTACAAACAATCAACACTTGAATATGGTAAATGGCAATGCTGAAGGGGTTATAGTCCTTATTAAGAAGTGTAATATTATGTAAAATGTTTTCCTAAAAGCAAAAAAAGAAATAATGCAAAAGTGACTAACCATACAAGTCATATGGCACTGCAAATGCATATGTGATATCATATTCTAATTGGGTAGCAGCTGTGTTAAGAATATTGAATGAAAGATGTGAGAATATCAACAACAGGGAAAGGACAGCCACAGTAATCAAGATGATTTAATGCAAAATGTTGGCAAGATAAATGACATTTTAACACAATAATTCTCACATTCAAATGTACTGATTTCAATATTTTCTGAACACTTTCACAGAAAATACCTCGCATGATATTATGATGTTCAATTAGTGAACTGTTAATCAACAGGCTTTCCAATACTTTACAGTACAAGTGACTCAACACTAACAATTAGATGCAGATGTAGCAGTAGGAATTAAACTACTTCCTTTAACCCTCTTACTACAGGTAGATTAAAGTACACATATTTTAGTTATAATAGAAATTTAGTAAAACTGTTTTATTACCAGTGTACAGGAGTAAATTCTGGCATCAAAATGTAATAAATAAATCAAGTTTTAATGGTAATATTATGTATACTTCAAGTACTTAACTTAAGAAAATATTTAAGCAATTTCTTAACTTCAACTGGTTAGAGAATTGTGGCATTTGCTCTTTCGGTGTTCTATCTCCTCTAATTTAATTATCACCCATCTCAGAAGTATGGAATTTAATGTATATTATTCATTATAATATTGTTATCATTCATCCAAAGCATTATTTTTATAACTGACAACAATTTTATTTGTTTACAAAGTCTGACAAAAAAAATGAGACCCACTTGCAACATCATCTTTTCAAAAATTGTAATTCTAAACATTTTACACCACATCAATTATAACCAACAGAAAGGTAGTTTTAATCTATCAAATGACATATCATGCTATAGTGTTTTCAATAAACCACATTGTTAATTTCATCTTCAGTTTGAAAGTTTTTATCTTAGTGTTCAGATCAAATAGCAAAGAGATTAGCCTATGCTTCCTCAAAGTTAGTTACACCATAACAGCTATAAGACATTGTATGTTCATAGATACATTATTTATGCAAATAAAAATTATTTGGTGTGCTAATACTATCATTATAAAATTTAAAGTAGGCTAAATTTCACCAACAATTGACAGCAGAAAAAAAAAAAGTCAAAGGTGTTTTTGTTTTTCATGTATATTCTTTATTTATTATTACAAAAGTAATTAAGATGTAAAAAGTTGAAAACTTATTAGGGCAAATACATGAATAACAAGTGTGTGTATTCTTATAGCAAAGCCACACCAAGTGGAGTTGAACCACTGATTTTAGCATTGTAGAATAATAACAACAGCAAAAATGTTTCACCAGGTATCTTTGCAAGCAGCTTGTGAATTATGTTATTCAATACAGTAAAAGCTATGCATCCACCAAATGGTTTACAACTTACAAGGCAAGAATATTAACTGGGCACAGTTCAAACAGCAATAAAAAATAAAATTCAGCAGAAAAAAGTGAACACTGTTACAAGTTTTAAGTTATTTAGGATATACAAATGTATTTTTTTATTATGATCTGTAGTCATTCTAGAATGAAAACGATTATTTAGTGTTACGAAAGAAAAAAATATAAAGCTTTACTGAAGAAAAATGGTAAATATTTATTTAAGAGATTTTAGAGGTTACATAAGCATAATTTGAAAATTTTCGGATAAAGTATTTTCACTCTAAACTTGAAAATCACTTTGCACTCAACATTATTACTCCATTTAATAAAAATACAAATAAAATCTTTTTTTAACAAAAGACTCCATATTTACTGAGTGCTTGCCACATTTCATGAAGATACACAACACACATTAAAAGTTATACTACAGAAACTTATGATTATTTTGTCTATCATATTAACCCTATCGCAAAGAGTGATGAATCACAGGCCATGTCATCTCTCTTGTTGACTTGCATTTAAAACTTTACTGATTGATTGGCTGGTTGGATGATTTAATGTTTTATGGCACAAAGCAGCTAGGCTATCTGCACCAAACATCTGGTAAAAAATGTAAAAATAAAGTAAATGTAATAAAATTCTTAAAAGGAAATGAAGGTAAAACAAAACAGAACTGAAAAACAGAAAAAGAAAAAACCAATGTTGACACCTAGTCTACAATGGTAAGAGAGAAACCAGAGTAAGAGAAGTTGTAAAAGACATTCTACAGCATAATGGTAATTATCATAACCTGCCAGGAAGACTACCAGGTAAGTACAAGAACCACTGTCAGTCACCTGAAGTTGGCCTTTTCAGTTCTGGTTCCTGGTTATGTGTCATAACAGCCATTATCAGAAGGTAAAGTAAAAAAAAGTATGAAAAGACAAGTAGCAAAATTGTAATAATAATTTGCCAAATGTCTGGAAAAAAGGTAAAAGTAAATGTAGTAAAATTCATAAAAAGAAATGAAGGTAAAAACAAAACAGCAATTAAAAACATACATGGCATAAATGCAATGTTGACATCCAGTCTACAATGTTAAGAGAGAAACTACAGTAATAGAAGTTAAAAAGGACTTTCTGTAGCATAATAGTTATGATCATAACCTGCCAGGAAGACTAAAAGGTGAGTACAAAAACCACTTTTATTCACCTGAAGTTGGCCTTTCCAGTCCTGGTTCTGAAGTACGTGCCATTATGGCCATTATCAAAAAATAAAGTGATAAATGTGTTAAAAGACATGCAGCGAAACTGTAATAATAACTAGCCAGGACGACTAACGGATAGTTCAAACAGCAGCGTCAGTCACCTGAAGTTGGTCTTTCCAGTCCTGGTGTCAAGTTATTTAATTTCATGGCCATTTTACAATTTCAAATCGAACTAGAGAGATTGAGACTCTTAAAAAGGAACCACAGTTAAAAAGGTGTAATTAATAAATATCAAACACTCAAATGACATTAAAAAGATTAACGGCTATTAAAATCCTAAAAACGTTATCAAGGTAGACAGTGTCACCATCACCAATAACACTGTCCAATGTTACACATAAACCCTGGGAAAAAACGTGTTTAAAATATTGCCGTCGCTGAGGGTCGTATCAATGACAAGAAACTAAAATGTGGCTTACAGACATCTGAGTGTTACACAAACTAAACACTGGTGCATCAGTTCCAAGAAAAAGAAAATGATGAGTTAAAAAACAGTGACCAATGTGTTATCTAATTAGAACAACTTCCTCCTTCCGAATTTTATGGAGGCTAGACAATCAAAGTCCAATATAGGGTTTTATTTGGAAAAGCTTGTTGTCGCATTGCCAACTCTATGTTGACTGCCAGCTGGCAGGGAACCGAGCCTTAAAAAAAGGACCATAGTCCATGTATGTAATAGGCACAGTGGTGATAGTGCCAGATAGATTTGGCTCCCATGTCTGCAAGCTCATTCCTGCGAATACCAACGTGGCCTGGTATCCAGAAAAACTGGATAGAAGTAGATGTTAATGAGAAATGGGCCAATCAATTTTGAATATCAGCAAGAACAGGGTCTAAGCCAACATCAAACGATTCCAGGGCCAGTAGAGATCTAAGCAAGAAGTATAAATAGAGCAATTGCAGTATTGCTTAGCTTCAAAATGTTCCAGGGCAAGAAAAATGGTGTCCAGTTCAGCAGCGAACAGAGAAACTGTAGAGGGGATTCTGCAAACAACCAACAAACCACATAAAATCGTGGCAGAGCCCACAGAGTCACCAGATTTGGAACCATCTGTATAAATTGGAATAGAAAGATTGTTCGAAAGATGTTCAGTAAATAAAAGATGGTACTACCAATTAGGAGTATCTGCTTTTCTCAGATGAATTTAAAAAAAAATTACATTTGGAGACTGTAATAAGCCATGGTAGAATGAGCTGACCAGTGGATTCTGCAATGTTATTCAAGGACAAACCCAATTCACCCAATTGTGCCTGGACGTGAAGGTCAAGAGGAGCAATAGCAGATTGTCTGTTCTGAAAAAGTATGGCCCAAAACAAAAGAAAACACATCCCCAGGTGGAATGCTTTGGTAAAAAACGAAGTTTCAAAGAATACAGTAAAGACAGTTGTAAACAGCGAAGGTGTAGAGAAGGTTCATGAGATTCTACGTATAAGCTCTGAACTGAAAAGGTGAGGAAAGCCCCAGTGCAGAGTCAAAGTTCTTGATGATGAATGGGGTCCAGCAAAGCCATAGACCAACGATCCATAGTCGAGTTTTGATCAAATGAGAGTACGATATACCTTTAACACGGAACATCGATCCACTCCCCAACTGGTGATAGAACAAATACAAAGGATGTTCAGTGCTCTTGGGCATTTGACCTGTAGCTGCTTTAAGTGTGGTATAAAGGTCAGCTTGCAGTCAAAGATAAGCCCCAAGAACTTGGTCTCAAGGACCACAGACAAAGAAACTTTACTGATACAGAGTTCAGGATCAGGGTAAATACCCTGTTGGTAGCAAAAGTGCATGAAAACAGTTTTAGAGAGAGAGAATTTAAATTTGTTTGCCATGGTCCATTTCAGTACATGATCAAAGGCAGTTTGTACTTGCCGTTCAATATACAGGGTGGTCACTAGAAAAGTGGAATATTTGTGAAACAGCTACTTGTTTTTACAAAGAATAACTTTTACAAAGTTTTTTAGAGGCATATGTTATATTACACTCATAGATGCTCAAAATGTTGTCCGTGATATTAAAATCATGCATTTTATTCATGATGTAAAGAAATCAAAATAGAAATGAGTAAGCACACATTTTATTCATGATCTCATCTGACCCTCAAATTTTCTGCTTTTCCAGCAACCACCCTGTATCTCATGTTCAACAACTGACACGAAATGTGAAAGTGAGAGGGAGTTGTTCAGTGATGGCATTAATTTTCATACTGAAAAGTGTGACACTCAAAACACAGCCGAGGGACTCCAAGTTCCTTTTGAAAAGAACGAGAAAGTGTCAAACACACACGAACATGGAATCTCCTGCCTGTTAAAAATTTTTTAATAAAAATGGGTAAATGGCTATGCAACCCACATATATGGAGGTTTTGCAAAATGCCATACTTCTATGTAGTGTCATAAGCCCTCTTAATGTCAAAGAATATTGATACAAGATTTGAGAAAGGCTTCTCTAATGAACGTTTCAAGTCTACTTAGGTTGTCCATGGTGGAGTGCTGTTGTCGGAACCCACACTAGGTGGGCGAAAGGAGATTGTTTGATTCGAGAAACAAAACAAGACGAGCATTAACCATCCTCTCTTTGGTCTTACAAAGACGGCTTGTCAAAGCAATAAGATGGTAGTTTGAAGGAATCTTGAGATCTTTCCCAGGCTTAGAGAAAAGTAAGATAATAGCCTTACTTAGAAATAGCATTTTCCTGCCAGATCCATTTAAAAGCAATGAGAAGAATATCAAGAGAAGCATGAGATAGATGGTGCAGCATGTCATAGTGTACATCATCTGGGCCATGATGAAGGGCCAGTTTCAGTTCCACCAGTATAAAGGGATGATTATGGTCAAAGAGATAGTCAGAGCAAAAGGAAAGAAGTGAACACTCTGCCCAAGTCTTGATGGCCATGAAGATGGAGGAACAAGCAGAAGTGCTAGATACCTGGCAAAAGCTTTCACCTAGAGTATTAGCAATGCTCTGGACATCAGCTACTTCTTGGCCATCAGAGAGCAAAATTGAGAGGAGAGCAGAATTGTAGTGCCCACTGGCCTTTCAAACCCTGTCCCATATGTCCTTGGAGTTGATGGTAGAAGATTTGTTAGTTGTGAACTTAAGACAAGATTCCTTCTGGCTTTGACGTCTCACCCACCTTGCATGTGCAATGGCCCGCTGGAAAGAAATGCAGTTTGAAAGTGTGGGATATCTCTGGAAAGTATCCCAGGGCCATTTTTGAGCCTTCAGTGCCATGTGGCAGGTAAAATTCCACTAAGGAAGAGGATACAGTTGAAAAAGTGTTGAGGTTTCAAGAATACACTAAGCAGCTGCTTGTATAATACAGTCAGTTAGTGCTGCCACACAGTCGTTTATTGATGGCTGACAGACAATGGCAGGATCAAGTTCTGCAAGAGCATTGAAAGTGGACCAATCTGGCTGATCCAGCTTCCACCGAGGCACGTGGGAAAGTGGCATCGACTATGGCCAGACTCTCAAAATATAGGAAAATTATCACTGCCTAGTAAATTACTGTCAACCCTCCATGAAAAATGGGAGAATAATGATGGGGAGCAAACTGAGATATCAGTAGCAATACAGGACTAACTAGGTTCATAAAAATAAGTAGAAGAACCAGCAGAGAGAGATTGTAATCAGAGAGCATACACTCCACAGAGCAACCCCTCCTATCAATAACAGCACTTTCCCAGAGGAGATGATGTCCATTAGAGTCCCCCAGGAGTAGAAAGGGAGATGGCAATTGTGCAACGAGAGCATCAAGATCTGATTGATCATGTCTCTCCAGGGGACAGGTAGAAAGAACAAACAGTGATGGTATGACCTGAGGAAACATGGATGGCTGTGGCCTCCAAGGGAGTGTTGAGTGACAAAAAAAGGGTGGGCACATGCTGATCAATCAAGAGTGCCACCCCTCCATGTACTCAACCATCACACAGCCTGTCATTTCTGTACAGAGAAAACTGCCAAAAGGTGACTGTATCAGTAGGTTTCAGAAATGTTTCCTGTAAGGAAAGACATACAGGATGTTGAGAAGCAATCAGTGTTTTGATGTCATCCAGATTAGAACATAAACCTCGACTGTATCATTGTATTGTGTCATTTTTAATGACACGTAGATGAAATAGCTGAAAAACCCTTCTGTTTATGACCACATCTTTTTTCCTAACTGTCCTTATTCGGAGGTGGTCTATTGACCTCCTTGTATCCTTTCCTGGGTTGATTGGACAGGTCTTTGCTGTTGGAAAAAGATTCCAGTGACTGAGGACACAAACAAATGACTGTTTTGCATCTTGGGGTGAAAGAAAAAGATGTATCTGAAAAAATGCCTGTATTTGGAACCAAAAGATGTGGATCTTGGAGTTTGTTGGAATGTATGGAAGGAACAGAGATGGGTGTAGAAGTTGATCCATCAACCTTTTTAAAGGTCAAAAGGCTTTTCATTTGTTTTCAGAACAATTCTCTTGGAGGCACACAGAGATCTGTCTGCAATCCAACTGTAGTTGTGGGATGAAGTGCAGCACCATATGTCCGAGATAAAGTGGCGAACAGCAATTTCCGAGCCTCTGGATAACTAATGTTGTGAGTCATTTTTAAATGCAGCACCTCTTTTTCCTCCAACCATTTAGGACAAGAATGAAAGTAGAAAGGGTGAGAACCATTGCAGTTGATACAACGTGGGCCCATGTCACACCCACAGGCATTGTGGTCCTTGCCACCACAAAAAGCACAAATCAAGAAACCACAACATTATATCTTTGAGTGGCCAAACTTCTAGCATTGGAAACATCAGAGAGGGTTTGGAATGTATGGCCATACCCTGCAATTTACATAGCCTGCCTTGATGGTGGCAGGTGCATGGGATGATGTAAATGTCAAAACAAGGATATTTGTCAGCAGTGTAACTCCATCTTTGCAAGTGGAGATGCGCCTCACTGCAGAAACTCAAGTGGAGAAACCAGCAAGAATCTCTGACTTGAGGACATTCTTCAAATCCCTTTCAACAATAACTCTTCATGATTAATTTAAGGTAAAATGAGGGGTAACCACAATAGGTACATTCCCAAATACCTTTGAATTCAAGAGGGGTTTACTATGTTAGGATGTAGATGTTTCAACCAATATGTCTCTAGATCGAAGCTTCTTTACTGACTTTGGAGAGCCAGCAATTCCCTCCAATCCATTTTGAATAAAAAATGGGGACATTTGCCCTGAAGGGTTTTTTGAAAGATAACGTCGGATGAGAAAATAAGGTACAACTGGTGGTACACAAGTTGAAGATTGCTGATTAGAGTCTTCCAAGATGTGGTCATTTACCTGTTGACTGTTTTTTTCATAATTTTATTTAAATATTTGTTAGAATGATCCACAGGAAAAAAGAAAATTTCTGTGACCACTAATCCCACCCACCATGAAGCCTTATGAGGGGATGCACTACAATGTCAAGCAAAAACACTGCAGCAATGCCAGTGTTTCATGAGCACTATACCAAAACACCAGTATCAGACACAATGTCCACAACACCTGTAGAGAACATCCAACACTGGTACTTGGTTGACCCTATCCGGAGTGGACTAACTGACTGACCAAGGGGTCCACCCCAAGTCTGCCCATCTACAGGAATTCAAGGCCAAAGTGGTGTGTTAAGGTTGGACCCCTCAAGCACCAGGATCTTCTCCTCCCCTTCACAGGTTGCCATACATGGCAAACATGTTGGTGGATGTTTAGATCCCAGAGGAGGTAACCTCAAAAAACAGAATCTTCCCTGGGAGGTCCCCTCACCACATTCAGGAATCCACATCGAGGGGAAAATTTACTGAATAACAATTTTATGGATATATATCATTGAGTATGGTATCAAATTGTAAATTATAATTCAAATTTTAGTATTAAATATTTGTCCATTTCTTAATTTAAAAGTAAATATTAAAAAAAACTAAATATCAATTTCTGTGAGTCATGAGGTATAATGAACGCAGCTCTAGTTCAAATTAGATGTTTGAGATGTCGAAACACCAAGTCTATAGTTTCATAGGAATTAAAAACTCAAATTACCCTTATTAACAAGGTAAAATATAAAATAACTTCATATCTTTTCATTTTGCTGACATATCAATTACCTACTGGATCAAACACAGTGGCCCAATTCACCTCTTTACATTTTTGGAAACAGCCCTTTATATACGCTTACTTAGACTGACACCATAGTGATGTTTTTCCAACCATTTTAATCTGTTAGGCTTCCTTGTTCTTTTGAACCAATATTTCAATGAGATAGGTTGTAGCTTTAGTCTGTTCAATTTTTCACATTTCTCTTAGACATAAATACAGCTTAGTTACAAAACTTGGTAGATTATAATAGAATTCATTTGTATAAATACAGTAATTTATGAATTTTCAGTTGTTAACCTGTAAATAAAAACTTTAAAAAATATTTAATATCTTCCATGTGCAAAAAGGCTTAACCTGTCAAGCAGCAATGAAGTTCAGAGGTCATAGATAGAAGATGAAAACTGTTTGCTTTACTTCCTTATTTACTGCTCTGTATTTTTAAAAAAAATAAGTTTAAAACTTGTTTCTAAATAGTAATAACCTATACGCATATATTATGTACAATAACTGTATATTACAAAATATTACTGATCCAATGAAACAGCCAAGACAGGATAACTTTGTGAAAACTAATAGTCAGTTTTATATTATTGAATACAGTAACATGAGCTCACATCAAGTTCTGTAATGTCAGCGAGGTGTGACTGGAAGATCACAGTAATAAAAAAATGATAAAACTTAAGCTATCTATGGTCATATTGTAATCTGTAGTCATTATAGAATGAAAAAATCATAATTTATATTTAATTCCTAATTATTCTTGTGATGGTTATGGGGTATGTTACAGACCCCAAAATTAGGATAGAGAAAATTACAGAAAAAATGTAGTCTTAGAGAAAACAAATGTTTGAAATATATTTAGGAGGTTATGGAAATCACACAAATATTTTAGATTTTTGGAATGAAAAATAGTTTTTTAATTGTAACATAAAATCACTTTGCACTCAAACAAGTAATAAAAGACTATTATCACAAACTTATCTTTCATAAAAATACTTCAATATAGAATTTGACTTTTGTTGTACAAAACCCAAGCAAACTTTACCAAAAATTCCAAATTTTGCAAACATACAATATTGCTTCAAAAATTATAGAATAAACATTGAACACATGCAAATGTGCATATGAAATTGTGTATATTATACTAAGCTAACAAGGAAAGTGGTAACTGACCCCATATGGAAAGAGATAATAATTAACCCTTAAACAGTAGCCATTATCAATTGATGCAGCTACCTCCAACATTTCCACTGCTTAAGGGTTAATCACAAATTTGATAATTTTTAAATGATAAAATATGAATGGTTAACAATTGTAAGAATATATAAACATTTGCTATCACTAGATCTACATAAAAAACATCTTGTTATTAAGGAGACTAACAAAGGACACAGATCATATATCAGTGAGGCAACGAAACATGGTAGCAGCAAATATCCCAACTGTCCAACACCTTTGTCAGGATAAAATTACACTCTAATGCATGTAAGTGTACAAACATACCACTAAAAGTCATTAATTCTTCACCACACCTTGATATTATTGATCTTTCACATAAGTTAACATTGGTAAAATATTAAAATTTGTAGAAAATCAATTAGACTACTGAGCAGAATACAGAAAATTACTCTGCAATGAAAAACAAGTATTTTTCACTCTGCATATTAAACTGAACTCAATTATTATTGATAAATTCCTCACACACCAAATAATGCTATTCTGACAATTCAAAGATAACTAAAAATGTCTTTTATATTGATCAACCAATTTTTTTCTGAAAACTTTCAGTTTCAAAAGATAAAAACAGCATTTTTTATTTATCCACTTTCCAAAAAAGTACAAGTTCAACACTCCAATTCATCTATCATACTTTGTTTGCAATGTCTAACTAAAAAGACAGTTCACCAATGGAAAATGAAAATGTATCAGGCTTATATTTTGCCCTACTTAAAGGTAGAAAATTATGAAAGTCAAAATTAAGATGCATATAGCTTTCAATCAGTGAAAAACTTTGCAAGCAAACTAACTGTAGTCAAATACCTATAAATGAAAAATTAAGTATAATCAAATATAATTATATAAAATGTATGTTGTAATTACAATCTGACGAAAAGAATTATCCAATGACTGATTTACACCTAATATTTATGATTTATTTATTTAAGCCCAGGAAGGTCAATCAAAACAACATTACTCTAAACAAGTTCTTTTAAATTATTTCAAGACTTCTTTTTCTACAAAAGCTATTATAAACATCAAATGAATGTAGTGTATAAATTCTAAGACAGAAAAAATGCTAAAATATGACAAAAGCTACAATACAGCAATAGGTACTTAAAAAATTAATTTATTTGGAGATAACTGCAGTGAAAATGAAACACAATTTAAGTACGCTAGCAAACTGTTTTCATGGCTAGATTAGTAGATACTGGTGCACTATCATTACTAGTAAACAAAGTGTATATGAATATGTGCTTGAATGTAAAATTATTCTAATGTTTTGAAAGTACTTTAAGATTATTAAATGTCTTAAATCTAATTAATGATATTGGCTCAAGTTCTGGTAAGTCAGCAGCAGAAAGAAAACAGAACAAAATGCACTTTAGTACCATATCTTATAGTATCATACATTATATGCTTTAACTTTTATATCTCAAATAAGAAAGAATGCCATACATTGAATGATACTTTTATATGCAAAAACGGCTCGTTTTGGGTTCAGAAAATATTTTAAACGAGCCGTTTTTGCATATAAAATTCTCAACAAGTGGGTTTCTCGACATCACAGATTGAATGATACTGCAATTCTACTGTGTGAATAAACATTCTAGGTCAATAAAAATGTCATAAATCTATTTTTTTTACAAATTCTTCCAATGATTACCATCTGAACAGTAAGTACACTAAAAAAAATTAAAAGCTTAATAACAATTCCACACTAATAGAGAACAAACAACTACAGTTCATGTTTTTTGTATCTCGTAGACTACGTGTTACATAAATTCATATATTATACATGCACTGATATTGCAATGTTTTTTACTTCAAGAAAAGAAGCATATAGTGTAATGTAAAAATATCACAAACCAAGTAACTTTATTCATTATAATATTTCAGTATTTCAAAATTTTTATATTTGATAAAACAATTTTTAATTTATTCTCAACATAAATAATACATTATATAAAAACATGCTTTGCAACTGACTGACACCTACATCACATCCTCCATTACTTCTCAAATATCGGTTGCAAATCTTTGGTGCATTTACTTGAGAGTGTTATGTACACAGCATTGTTCAATGTGAATTTCTACAAAATAATTACAACAGTAGTGTTAGGCATTTTAAGTTAGGAAATTTCAATGTAGTTTTCATCACCAATTGTTTTTTTTTTAAATCTTTATATTGGCTGAACATTCAGAATAATCAGAAGATAGTCCTATATTCATTATCTAAGACCAACAGAGCATTAATAAAGTTACATTATATACTAAACAAAAATGGACAGAAATATCAAAAACTCCTGTGGGACCATGCTGTCTCTGCTGAAAGGTATAAAATTTAGGTATTTTATTTAACTTTTACACATTTACTGTCTATTAGATGAGTATTTTATTCCTTACCTGAGGTAAGTTACAATTTGTCAGAGTTCTAAAGGCTAATTCTGCTTTCAGTAAGGCTTTCTCTGTGTCAGAACACTTTACTTCCACCACAGTCTTATCTGGCATTGACACAAAAACTCTGTTTTTATGCTGATTTCCTATTTCATCATCCCAAGATAATTCTTCTGATGGGAGAGACCCCTCTAAATGAGGAGGCAATAAACTTTGTTTAGACAATGGACCAGGACCTTGGTCTTTTGGTTTCTTTGGTGGTCTTCCAACTTTTCTTTTGACAGTTGTTTCTGAATGATACAGATTATCACCTGAAAGAATCTTAGATTGAACAACTTTTGAAGAAAGAGAAGCAACTTTTCCTCCTCGTGGTTTTTTCAGTGAAGAAAGTGTTTTTGATACATTTGTTTTGCATTTCTTTATTGCATTTTTTATAATTTCATCATCCTTAGAACCTTTTTTATTTTCAGATTTGATGTGCACATTTCCTCTATTATCACTTTTTTTCATATTTTGTCCTCTTCCTCTGCCTCGGCCTCTTGACCTTATGGCTCTACGAGTAACACTAAGTTTTCTTGTTGAAAATTCAGATTCTATCCCTTTCCCTGTTGGACTAAAATAATGACTTTCATTTTCAAGAGAGGCCATCACTATACTACCTTGTTCTTTTGTTTTCCCTCTTCCTCCACCACGGCCTGAACCTCTTGGTCTTCCTCGGCCCCTACCCCTTATACTTTTATGTGCAGATTCACGCTTCATTTCTATGTACAAATTCTTCACATGGCTGTTGAGAAGGTTAAGTAAGTCTTTATTTTTATGATACTCCTTCCCACGATACATGACATTACGTCCCAGAAGATAAGATTTCGACCTTCTAGGATCCAGTATCAAATAAGAAAATAACTTTCTAATTGAATATTTAATATTAATATTAGTATGAGGAATAAAAATGATTGAAGAGTCATTTTCATAGTCATATCCCAAATTAAAATTCTGAAAAGAATTCTCAAATTCTTTTTTTTTTAAACTTTTATTTTCTTGTTCCAAAGGTTTTTCAACACTTTTTGTATCTTGGATCCCTTGACAGAGAGATTTAATAAAATCTCTGGCTACGCGACTGGTGGAGCGTCTGCTCCGACTATCCTCTTCACATACTTGAGTTTTTTCAGTTTTAACTGATTCACTATGGACTTCTGATACTAAATAATCACTTCTGCTACTTTCCAGTAATATTTCACTTATTGGAGCCTGAACATCTTCATCGTCTTTAATTTCACTTGCTTTTGAAATGGATAGGTAATCTGTTTGTTCCTCCTCTTGAACTTCTGTTTTTAAAACATCTGGATCTTTTTTTTCATTTGTAGAATCTTGAGATGACAAATTAGATTTATCTTTAGTCAGTGGTAACTTACTCTGACAAATTTCCACACAGTTCTACAAAAGAAAACAAAGAAATGCATATGGCTTCTGTAAAATGTACTGGGAAATAAAATGCAAGTTTAGATTTCATTTTCATGCACATTCTTAAATAAATTCACCAATTTCTCAGTAAGCAATAACAGCTAAATGCTTATGCAAGTCATCTTCAGACTGTACCTTAAAAAAACATTTGTATAAATATAGATTTCATGCACATCAAGTGCCTGTGTATCTACAGAAACACACACACAGTGAACATACACAAAGAGGACTAAACTGATTAGTCTTCATTCTTTTCTCAGTAGTCCTTCAACTCCTTCATATATATCCATACACACTGCTTACACACACATATTTAAATATTGCTCTTGCAAACTGCTGTGTTTAATTACCAAGCTTCAAATATTTCAATATTTATTACTCCTATATTAGTTTACATTTTTTACATCAAGACAGTTGGTATGGGAATTAAATCTTTTATTAAAATAAAGAACAATATTTTGACCTTCTTAAGTCATCTTCAAGTTAATAGAGTCATCACGAATTAGTTTGTGTTTTGGTGTATGTGTACACACATATATACCAAACAAAATCAATAACGTTACTCCAATTTTCCTGAAGTAACAAATAATAAAGAGGGTTAATTAACTTATTCATTCTACACATACACATACAGAATTTAAAAACTAATTATTTCACAAAATTCCATAATTTTTAACAAGCATATTTCACTACATCTGTACTGTAGTCTGTGAACATTCTTTAATAATTTTACTAGCAAGTAGTACAGAAATAAAGTTATGAAATGTAGCATTTAAATCATGTATTTTTAGAAACATTTGTAAATTAAGAGAACTTCAGAAGAAACATGACTATGTTAATCCACAGGCACAAAAGTTCAGAAACATGAGAAACATTAATCAAAGATCATACTTACTTCCATTTCCATTTTGAATTTCTTTGATTCCACAGGTAGTGTCTCACAAGTTTCATTTTTCCTCTTTTTTGGTAAGGTTATGCTTTGTTCATATTCTTCTATAATGTCCTTGCTTAAAATATTTTCTTCAGATTCCCAGCTGTTTTCAGTTCTACAAATAAAATGGCAAATAACACTACAAATGGAAAAAATTTTGAATGTTTTCTTCATGCTAAAATATAAAAAGGAAAAATCATTTTGCAGAAAATGTCCTTGCACAAGAAAAATTAATATAACATCTAAGTCAATTTTACCAACTTTATATAAACATGTAAAAAAAACTTTAAGTTGGAAAGACCAAGATGGCTAAATCAATCAAAAGAAAGCAAATATAGTATATTTGTTAAAATTCTTGTTTGTACTATTAAGAAGGAATGATGCAAATGCCATCCCATATCCTGTTTGCATTCTTTTTGAAGAATTTATATTAACCATTTTTACATTTACTTCCTCTTTCCAAAAGTTTTTGTCTTTACTTGTTTGCTTGGTTTTTAATGCAGTGTTACAGTAGACATAAGGAGGTTGGATTTCTAGCAAGTCCTAAATAAAATGAGGTTACAAATGTAACATTTACTGTTTGTTTACTACTGGCTGGCACTTCCTGTTTAAATTGTAATTAAACTTAACATAACATCAAATTTCTGTCAGAAAGCTAACTTCAAAGGGTAATGATAACATTTACATTGGAATTACAACTGTTTCATTACTAGTTGATAATATTTAAAAAAGCAGATACTCTGATTGAAACTATATCACTTAATTGAAATTGGCTGAAACACTTGTTTTGATCAGTTATCAGATTAAAAAAAAAGCAGGAAAAACAAGATATTCAAACCTTTTGCTGTGATTCACAAATTGCCAGATTACATAGATATTGTTATAAAAAAAAAACACTGTATAATATTGTAAAGTTCTCATAACCTGTTCATTCAAGGATATTCTTAGATAGGCAGCATTACTGCATGCCCGATAAAGAGAAAAAACACTTTCAAAAAAAGCTTTAGAATATTGTCAGATAATTAAGTAGATATTTTAAATAGTCTATTTCAATAACTGACACAAACAGTACTTAATAAAGAATGCTTGACTATGTTACATATTTTAAACTCTTGGAATAAAGATTAGAAAGAAGATACTTAAAAAGAATGTTTATTTCAGCATTTTAGAGCTATTATTAAGCTTTTCAGTTTGATACAACCATGAAAATATGCAAAAATAATGGTTTATCCTATTCTCAGATATCAGTATGCTTTTAATATTAAATTTTTATACTTATTTCATAAATTAAAAATAAACTCAGGTAGACTTTAGTTTCAGAATACAAGCATTTAACTCCTTCTATAAGTAGGTAGTTTGACCCACCTTAATTAAAAGAATAAAATCACTCATACTATAACTATGAATTTACTGATGGTATTTTAAAGAAATCTGAAAAGATTTTAGCAAACAAATAACTGGATGGTACCAGTAAATTTGATCTGCATGCAACATATTCAAAACATCATACCTGAACCCTAAGAATAGAGAAACGAAGTTCTTCATGAAAGGAAAGATAGACATAACAGGAAATTTGTGATCCCTATTGCAAATCTACATTTATACAGGATAAAAATTCAATGAAGTTGGGGGTTGCACATCATACAATAAAATGTTTTTCCAGTATCATGTAACCAAGAGTTCCATTATAATAAGATGGTGCTTACATTAACTCTATGAGTAACAGTTAATTGGTTCTTCCTCTCATTTATTGCTATTAGCATAGGGATTACAGAAATATTCAACATTAAAATGGCATAGGTGTAAAAACACATTTTGTATTCTTATTGGAGATCCTAGAGGTTATGCAAATAAAACAAACTGTAAGAGGAAAAGAAGTATTATTCTTACCATGAAAATTACCTTTTACTAATGATTCAATAAAGGCTCAAGAAAAATGAACAGACAAATTTTCAGTAAAAACACTTTAATGAAAACATTTTTTTGTGTACAACAGACTGAGTTTTTACTAAAAGCTTGCCAAATTTTGTGGAGACACATATTAAAGTCAGAATTCTATTTAACTTTTATCTGTACAGCATTACAGATAAAACATTGAGTCTACACGCAGATGTTTAACTGAAAATAAAATAGCTATTGCTTTAAGATATTTTTATCTCAAGTGTAATTTTTTCTCCATAAAAAAATGTACATACATTGCTTTATTAAGCCATTTCACTTTGTGTGATGACTACATTTAACTTTTTCTTTACCTACAACTTTAACGGGAATAATTTTAAATCTAAAAAAAAACCTACTGAATGCACAAAGTGAGATTCAAACAAAATTTATACAAGTAATTTTTTTGTATTATCCAATAAATGTATGTATACAACTGTATACTAAAAAAATATATTTTCTCCAATATCAAAAAAATATAAACACTGCCTTCACTGGCTAGGCTGGGAAGATTCTGATTTTGTAATTGGTTGTGAATGCGGCTTTTTGTTTTATTGGCTAAGGTGTTTTACACATTTTTCAGTAGTAATGAAATATTTCTGCAAGATAAGACCTTACACGTCCAGTATGCAAATGTTGTTACAGTTCAAAATATATTTTTCATAAATTAAATTATGGAAAAGTTTCAAAAAGGAGTTAACAATGATGCCAAAAAAATTAGTCCCAGAAGAATGCATGAATACTTTGTCAATATATATTCTCAGTATGCCAACCAAAAATGAGTTGGCAGGTTATATCTGCTTTGTTCAGGAAACAATGCATTGATAGATCTTTCAAGACACATACCAGGGGCATTCAAAAACCACATCTTCAGCATATCATTGGTATTTTTGATGAGCACAGTGGTGATATGCCATCTGCAATTGTGCTACAAATCTTCAAGGAATAATACCCCTGGCAAGATGATATATCCCAAGCAGAAATTTTTACACCATATCCTACTGACAACTCTAGGAACATAAACATGAAAAGATGTATGTCAGAAACACAACAGAGTTCATTATTGTTACCATTACCATGTAAGTGATTCTAACCATTTAATAAACAATTTCTAAGTGTAAGACTGATGAATTCCAAAAGCCCATAACTGTTTTGAATATAAACAAATAATTTTGAAACTATCCTTGAACTCCAGTTTCATAAAGGCATTGATTTGTGTTATTTTTAGCACTTAGAACATAGTTCCACATTCACAGTACAAAATAAATCCCTAAAACAATTCTTACTGTACTTTTAGGCCTAGCTCATGAACTTGATGTTATATAAAACAAGTTTATACAATAGTACACTTTTATATCAAATAAAGTTTATTTTTGAACATCTTTTTTAGATTTGATTAATTTGTCCTATGTTGAAATTGTGATACTTTAGGCTTTCTTAAACTTATATGCTAAATCTAAAACCCCTTATATTTCTACTGAAAGATTAGTAACATTTCTTAACAGTAATATCATGCAAGGATTTTCTAAAAATGCCTTAGCTTACAGCTGGTAATAAACCTGCTAATTGTACAGTCAAGTTCTCACAGATAAACTCAAATTTCTAAAATACTTTTAAAACCATATGTTACTAATAAAAATAACCAGTAAAAATCACAAAAGACTGCTATATTAATTAAATACTTCTAACTTAAATGTCACTTTGGAGAAAGAAACAAACTTAAAATTCTATTTAAGAGAACTGTGTCCTTTGAATATAATGAATATCTTTATTTAAAATATTCTCCACACCTTCAATTTTATTTGCTACTATAAAAGTAGTGACATCCCTGAATACTAACAAACACTATTTAAATTGTTTGTAAATCAAAGATAATTTCTGTTCTTTCATTTGCCACAAGGTAATTTAAAGAATAATGGAATGCTTAAGACAGTGTAAAACATCTTTATGCTATTTATCTACACACTGTATTAAATGATTAAGTATTAGTTTACAAGTATCTGTGTAAAAAAGGGTTTATAAAATGATTAAGAAGAAAGTTAAAAATAAACATGCAAAATTCTTAGCACCATATCCTACTAAATATACATGCAAGTATATGAACATGCCAGTGACCTGCTCTGTAAAACGTTTGTAACCAAATAATGGCAATTTCACCCTAGCAAGAAAGTACATTTTTTTAACCTTGTAGTACTCTGCATTATAATAATTATTTGGTAATTCTTTCATACAAACCCCTTCAAAGAGTTGAAGCCTAATTTATCCAACTAGTATTTACAATAAAAATGTTAATATTTTTCAAGATTAAAAACAACACAATGTTGTTAATCCTCATTCTCTCTTCAATTAGAATTTCCTCATAGATACTAAAAATAGTAGCTGTATCTTATTTTATTGAGAAGCAAAAATGAACTCTTGCAAGTAGATAATTTTTATGCAAGTTAAACAAAAAATATTTCTTACTCTGGAAAATTTTCCCACTTAATGAGATATTCCACTTTATCTTTAACATATCTTTTGTCAAGGATCTTCTCCACTTTGAATATCTTTCTTGCCTATTCATAAAAGTAAAGAAACAAAATCCTGTACTAATCAATTCAATGAAAGGTAAGAAAATCACGTCAAACAAATATATATAGCAAAAATATACCCATGTTATGAAATTAGCAGAAAAATGCCCATATAAGACATATATAAGACCACAGAATTCAAATAAGCAATGTTTTCACAATTCTTCTTATGAGAAAAAGCATTGTTCATCTCTTCCATTTCGTTCTCCATAACAAAATTTATTTCCCGTTCAATATTCCAAATGGCAACAAGAGTCTTTCTTGTCCAATGGTAGATTGCAAGTTTTGATTCCATGTAAAACAAAGAATGATCTTTAAGTGGAAGAGCATGTGGGTAGAAACACTGCTGAATATTTGCACTAACTGAGAATACGTTCGAAGTTGAGAGATGCCATTCTCGTAAATCCTTTTTGACAAATTATATCACGATGACAAATGGGATTTTGTTTTTCTTTATCTCTTGACCATGATCAATCACAATCTTTCTTTCTGAAGATAACTGATTCTCATTTGGTCCATAAAAGTCACAAAGTAATGAAACATCTACAGCAAAATAAATATTAATTATAAAAACAGAAAATTTTATTCTGTTTATATATTTATCTTATTTATTTTTAAAAATTATAAGAACATAAAAAATGTACTCTATATATTCATTATTCAACCATAACAAGATGTAAAAGAAAAAAAAAACTGATACAGAATTATGTTGGTCACTGCACCATCTCGCTTGATCCACTATTCAATCGTTTACTGATATGCATACTCTAGTGCTCTGACGGTAAGAAAACGATGAAGAAAAAAAAAGTCAAATCTTAATCTTGATACTCCTACAGTGATTTTTCTTTCTCTTTATCTGATCCATATTTCTTTCCTTACTCCCTTTTTTCTTTTCTTTTTTTCCTTTAATCTCTCTCAGATAGTGTGTGGTTTTCTCTGAAGTGGTAGGTCTGATGATCCCCCCATGCCCTGTAGGCATGGTACACATCTCTAATTTCAAGTGTTACATATAAAAGACACTGACAACTCTAAAACCAATGCTTAAAAAGAGTTCTAGCCCTATATTAGATTTTTTACCCTCCTGTGTAAAGCTCTCATTATTTTTGTTAGAAATTTGTACTATGTTTATCCTTTCTTCATAACGTCTGCACAACATGTCTAGTAAAAATAGTAAAAATTAATGAAAAATTTTTAAATCATTATACTGAAAGTGATGGATTTCAAGAAAGTTTTAATTAGATAACTAATGGGAACAATAATTATTTTGTTTACTCTAATACACCTTTTTACTTAGTAAGAAGCAGCTGTTCTATCCATCCAAGCAGTAAATCAAAGAATAGAGTATTACAAATCAACATAGTAAAAATAATTTTTTCATTGATTTTTTTTTTACTTCATGTTTAGAAATAATAGGCAGAAAATGAATCATTTTGAGGCTTTCAATTTATGTTTCTTTGACATTGCTAGCAATACATCAAATTCAGTAAGTTACATGTCTGAAGCTTGCTCCCAATGGTAAAGTTAGCATAATTCTACAAATTATCATTTTTTTTAATAAAACATGTGAAATGAAGAGAAGATATCTATGGGTATAAAAATGTAAGGAAATAATTAAAAAATAATTTGCCCCTGAAGAAGAAATGTGCACTTTTTGAAAGTGCTCAGCTCATACAGTTTCTAATTCATTTCAGTCTAGATACTTTACTGAAAAGCTCAAAAACTGACCAAATTTACAATAACATGATTAATTAAAAAAAAAAAACATGCAACAGCAAGGCTGGACAACACCTTTATCAACTGTTTATCATAATGTTACTATTTTACACTAACTGTATTATTCATCTTTGATTTACCATCGATAGGTTGATATATCATAACTTAAAAAGTTTTTTTTTAAATGAAGAATGTAAAAATATTGACCCATACCTTCAGGGTTTTATTTGTTGCAGCAACCAACTCATCAGATAATGAACCTGTTTTATAAGCACTCCTTTTCAGATTGGATATTTCCATATCTTTTCTCTTGGAAACTGTTACATTAGTTGAGGTACCTGAGTTACTAGAGTTTGAAATGGTCAGTCTCCCAGCAGACAATTGCTGCTGGTCTTTCTGATTACACAGTGGTACATCTGTGTTATCTACTCTTCCACAAAAGCCAGATTTAGTTGATCTAGTTTTAGCTGCTGAAATATAACTTTTAGTTTTCCATCTGGAAGTCTTTAGCTTTGGAGATTTCTTTTTATATTCTCTGGATAAATGACCTACACAAGCATTTGGAAACAGGTATTACTATATATATTGTGTATAATACATCCATATTACATGGACTAAATGATGACATAATAATACCTTCTCAAAACTATATTTAAACAAATGCTTCTGTTCAGTAGTCTCAATTTAAGTATTAATAACTTGTCATTAACTCGTTAACACTAGATTTTATAAATAATTTAAACTCTTTTTCTTTTTTTAAAATGTATTTTAAAGTGGTATCAGCTAGATGCCAGAAAATGTTATTTTTCAACTGTTCATTGTAAGAAGGGCATTTAAAATTAGTCATCTCACAATGAAATAACAGATTTAAATAACATTTTTAAGAAACCACAAAATTACATCCTATTTTTAAGCCCTTTGTATTACTGTAGCACAAGCAAACTAAGACATGTTTAAATTATTTCTTTTCTATACTGACAAGTCAAAAGAAACTGCAGGTGTCTGTGCCTAATTTATTACAATGTAGACTTATGATACAAATCAAATAATCAGTTCACAATTGTACACAAATGTTTCACAAAACCTGAGTAAGCTTCTAAAATATTAAAGTTATAAAAAAGTAATATTTCATGCTTCATAAGATTATTTTAAGTTTTAAAAACCATACACAATCACTATACAAACTGACTATAATCCCGTCCAGATAAAGGAATTACAATAAAAGATATTTATGCCCAGGTATATAAACTTGATAAACTTCCACAACACTAACTTGGTAATTTCATAATTTTACTTGTATTAAAAAAAAAACACTTTTTTGTGAAAATTATGCCATATATTGAAAATTATCTTCTTTAAGATTTATTTATATTTACTACAAAATTTAAAATTTCATTTAAAACCACTTAAGTAACTTAGAGAAATCACATTTTGGTATAAAGAAAGTAAAAAAAAATGAAAATAAAACAGCATACATATCCCAAGTATGATAATGAAAGGCCTAATTAATCTATACACATATAATTGTAAAACTACTAGCAGGGTGCAACAAGTAGGGTGAAACTGAAACTTGTACAATAAAAACAGCTACTCTTAGTATATGTAATTTTACTTTATGTATCTTGGGCAATTCAATGGTAAAAAGTATTAATATGATTTAAATAAAGATCTCTTGTACTTGACTGTGTTACCACACAATGTTTAATGGACATAAGGTAAGAGTGGCAGAATTAGTGTAATTACAGCACTAGAAATAATCTCATCTTACCTCTAGATTTTGAAACACTTTCAGTTGATATAGCACCTTCTAATGATTTGCATGCTGAGGTTTTGTGATCAATGAAATAATGAATATTATTGAAAACTGCTCCACACTTTCCACACTCCAACAGATCTGCTAAAAATAAAAAAATGTAAAATACAAAGACCACTACCATAGATATAACTTTAAACCTGTAGTTATTTTATTATTGACACTTGCATTTATTTCTAAAAAGTTGCAAAATACTATTGATCAAGGAAAAAATACTGAACAAGATTTTCTGAATGTTTCTTTACACTGCAATTTATTAAACTTTTCTGAAAAATAAGCCAAATTTCTTTAATTGAAAAACAGATAATTACATACTCCAGACTATGTTTTGTGTGTGTGAAAAATGTCCTGTCTTCTACCAGTGTCAAGGCACTCGTTTCTAACAAATTTTTTCTTTGTTCTGAAGTTCAAACAAACCTATTTATACTGGCAAAAATTGTGCACTGATCCTGTGCAGCAAAATAAATATGTATTCAAATAACACAATACTTTTGTTTTTTATTACTTTTGTTTTTAAAATACAGTAAAATATAAATCTTTCTAGCCCATGCTTAGATAAAACACAAGCCCCCCCCACTAGTACAGCGGTATGTCTTCGGATTTACAATGCAAAATCAGGGGTTCGAATTCATTTCCCTATGTGGGCTCAGCAGATAGCCCGATGTGCCTTTGCTATAAGAAAACACACCCAGATAACTCACAATAGCCAGTAATGAACTCCAATGTCAATGGCACAAGATGACAAAAACTGTATTTCCCCAGACATGATGCCAAACCATCGCAGGTTGATTTTCAGTTACCCACTAAAAAGTATCTTGTTCAAAGGCATGAGTAAGCTTGAAATTCACAACCTTCCAAGTACAAGGATAATACACAAGTCGTGATGCCCACAAACTCTTCATTTGAAATAGCTCAAACTTGCTAGTAAATTTCTGTGATCAGACTTAGATATAATACATGAAGGATCTTACAGCTTCCACATCTTTATAATACTGTACTTTTAACTTTAAAAGAGGTTCAAAGAAATTGTGACTTCAATGATATAAGCAGCTGAGAAGACTTGCCAAATAATCATACTAAGTCAATTTCTTGTCAATTAAGTTCCAACACAGGAAGTTTCATTCTTGTCAGTTATAAATTTAAGCAATAAAGAAAATGATAAACAACAAAGGCAGCTAAAATGAAAGCAACTTCACAACTTTCTTGTCCACATGTCAAAAGAAAATTGAACACCTAGAATAACTAATACATTTATGCAAAACACTATATATTAATACAAGAAGGTACAGAAAATATGAAATGCCTACATACTACATCTCTCCCATATCAGGCTTATCCTAAAGATAACAATTACCAAATTTCCCAGAAGCAAAGATGCTTTTTTTTTTTTGAGATAACAATTATCATTACTTCCTGGTTTCTAAGAACACTATTTTTTTGCCAAAATAAGCCTCCAAAATTTACCCTTCGTCTTCCAGGTTGACAGTCATGCTACTCATAGGCCTAAACATAAGTCTAGAGGAAGTGTTTCGATAGTAGACAGTAATCCAGGTTGTATCCAAATGATACAATCCAGAATGAAATTTTTAAGTTACTTAGTATTAAATAACAAATGAACAAGAACAGGTCACCATACATATGAAGCAGTAATACCAGCACTCTTTTTACTCCTCAGGCTTAGAATAGCATTATTACTGATAACAATACAGATATTCTAGTGGTAATATTAGGTACAAATTTTCAAAGGTAGATATGATAAGCATATAGCTCACAAAAAATGAGATGTGAACAAGAAGATTTATATACTGTAAGTCACTAAACAATCCATGAAACATCTTGGTAAAATTTATGGAAGTGCTGCAACCTTACACTTATGTTCATCTTTTCTTTTTCAAAATTTAACTAATCAAAATGGGGGTGTCTTAAATGCCAGGAAATACAGTAATTACAACTTCAATTGTAGTTGATCTATGGTTGTATCAGCCCAGCTTAGTTGTAACCCTTACACCTGATACTTCAGCCAGTGACGCATCTTCATCATATAAATTTTAATCGTTTAGAAAGTCAGACAAATGCGTACATTGTGAAGAGAGTCAAAACTGCCCAGTTACCATAATACTCTTCTCTGAAACGTGCTTCATAAACAATGTTAAAATTGTTACTTTAGTCAACAATACTCATGCCCACATAAACTGTGACCAACACCTGTGAAAATCTCAGTCTGCTAAGATTTAATAATTCCCCAGTTCATCAATACATCTAGTTGTAATGCCCACT
Source organism: Carcinoscorpius rotundicauda (assembly GCA_011833715.1). NCBI lineage: Eukaryota > Metazoa > Arthropoda > Merostomata > Xiphosura > Limulidae > Carcinoscorpius > Carcinoscorpius rotundicauda. Next base: position 19,663,387 of record CM022395.1, read on the forward strand.
GTTGTCATTTTTCTGCAACGGTTAACACAGATTACCCTCTGACCCAGACACATTCCTCCCACTTCTATATTTCCATTCTGTAAGCATGGCACAGTTTCAGTAGAGAAGGAATTGGGTTAAGAATGCAAAACTGGCTCCTTCACACAAACTGACTTTGCAGGCAGACATTATCCTGTAATTTTGACCATTATAATCCATTTATGGTTTTCTTCAACAAACAAATTTAGTACTAGCTAGGTCAAAGTTCCACTATAAAAATGTTATTTTCCACCTACTACAGTACACTTAAAACATAATTTTCATGCATCTTTAACAGTATGTTATACAAAAACAATGTCAAAAAAATTTAGAAAACTGTTTCAATAATTCAAATTGCATGACAAAATCACAAACTAAGTATGATATCTAAGCTACCTTCCACAAATTTCATTTACTACTTATAATTTTACACCCACTTCAATTTGATCCAATTAAAATATCTTGCACAATTCTTCGTGAAAAAAAATCAGGGAAACTTTTTTTCTAAGATGTTATGTGAACTTTGTTACTTTAATCCTTCCATGAAAATTTTTCACCTGCTGAATATTTTAATGTGAAAATAGAAAAACTTTCTAAAAAGCATTACCTAAAATAATATGTGCATTCTATTCTCAAATAATACCTTACAGGTCAGTAATCACAGTTAAACTGATAATAAGCACAGACATTAAGATACATCTTTTACTTCTATTTATGTTGCTATTATATGTAGTGTAATTAATCTATTTGTGTTATTCACTTATGAATGACTAAGTAATGTTCATACACTCATGAAGATCACACACAATCATTTATACACAAATACTGCTGTACACCATCTAAACCAAATATGTGATTATGTACACTAGTAGTAAAGACACATTGCCTTTAAATTATATACACATCTTCAACACATCCAATGCTTTACCCAACTCAGTGAAATGCTAACTGTTGAAACTAGCTCCCTCATCCACATAAATCTTCTGGTGCTCTGAACCAGAATATCCAATGCTCAGCCAATGCACTATCTTTGGACTGTGCTAAAACACTGGCCAATGGATGAACCTTGGCACACTTCATGAAAAGATGGCTTTAAGCAAACACAGCTTACATCATTCTGACTTTAGAAATGCACTAGCAATATCCAAGGCTATTTTCTATAGCACAGGGCCAACAATTTTCTGCTGGAGTTTACCCTGTTTAGAATGGCATTCTTCTCTGGATGGCACACACAGTACAGTGTTGACAACAATACTGAACAACTCAAATTGAATGCAGCCAACAGAAACATTGTCAAACATCAGCATTGCCAATCTTCTTAATACTTAATTGCTAAATAGAGGTTTTTACAGTCTATTATATTTCTAATTCATAACTGTTTAATTTTATTATCTACTGTTTTATAAGCAAGAGTGGATGGATTTAGAGGTTCACACCCTCCTCCTGTTTTTATATGAAGTTAATAGTTGTATTGTTTAATGTTGTATAAGCAAGCATGGATCTAGGGGATGAGTTTGGACAGTACAAAACCTCTTTTTCCATTTTTCTGTCAGAAATTAATAATTACTCAGCTGATACTCTTGTCATTCTATCAACGTAACATCTGTTTGCCCCTGGGAAGCGTGATTGTAATGGCATATGATGTAAAAGAATGGACACACAAAAGTCCTTCAATGGTTGTTCAGATTGTTTCTTGAGATCATGTCCTCTCCTGTCAATTATATAATAGCACTAGTTGTTCTGGATTAATATATTTTTTCCTTCAGTATAAGGAATGTTAAATTTGAACAATTTGGTAGTTATTTTGGCTTAATCAGCATATGAAGGAAGTTACCTTATCCAATAAAAGCAATTATTCCACATTCATATAAAGAAGTAAATATACACAAAATGTTTCTGAATTAATAAAGATTATGTACTTGTATTATTACTTTGTGTTAACCCTCTGTATTTTGTTTTTACAAATTCTTTCTCCACTATTCAATATTACTTTTTAATAAATATCTTGTTAAATTCCTACCATGAAACAATCCTATCCCATAATTCAAAGGTAATACCTGACCATACTGCACTAGGTTCCTTCATGGTATAACAGACAGTGCCACAAGCAACAAGACAAACCTTGGCACTCACATAATAGTTTGAAATTGTATCTTTCATATCCCAACTTAAACTTTCTCACAGGCAATATTACAAAGCTAAAAATACACTCCACATCTGATATACATCTGTAACAATGATTTTTAATAATCAATTACCTAAAAATGTTTTAAAATACAATTTCTGTTATCAAAGTAATAGTGTTTCTGGAATACTACAAAATGTTACTTGGAATAACATACTTCATTCAGATTTCAATGATAACAATCTATGTACCTCCAAAAACTGCTTTACTGTGACCAATGACTTAGAAAACTTCTGCATGCTTAAGAATACAGAGTTCAGTCATATAGCGAAAGCTGGCCTTTTATTATACTGGCATTTCTAAGAGTGTATTCATACCAATGTAAATCTCAGACCCAAAGAAGCCTCCACAAAACATTACATCAACTCACACAATATAATTCATCAAATAGCCATATCAAGTCTAAACTACAGAAAACTTTCCTGAGTGAATATTTATTCTAAATGCCCTTAAATTCAACAAACCAATGTCTAAACCATAGAAATTTATTTACAATATTACTTACCTCCTTTCACTGAAAAGCCAGGTTCTCTTACTTTATTTATCTAAGCATTCATCTGATTTTTTCTTGTTTGCCCTTTCAACTTCTCTTGGCAATAATGTACCCTCTACTCCTGTATTCAATCCCCTAACACTGGTTCTTCTTGAGGATGAAGGGTGGGAGAGTATCATTACAGGTGAGAGGTTTTGGTCGCTATATTCTACTTTAATGGTTAAGGCAACAGGACAGCAATGTTATATTATATACTTATGAGTAGATCCCAATCTGTAGCTGCAAATTGATGTGTCCTGAGCCACCAGAATCATTAGAAGAAAGTAGGCAAGACCATCATCACTTCACAACCATGCAGACTGAGATAACTGACCTGCTACCACATGCATCAACCATGTAACATGGGAAGCGAGAAGAGTGATACGATTGGAATGGTCCTGAAAAGGAGTTCCAAATCAAGAAGCCCAAAACCAAGTGCCTGCTTGATGAAGCCTGACAATTTACCACTTAATAAGGCATTGCCTACCGAAGAGCATAGACCTTGGAATTCCTGACTGTTGATATATGCACACCATCCCTAAAACCAGGCATTCCTGAAAAGATGGAAGCCTGAAGACAACCTAGGAAGGTCAAAACATTATTCTCTCCTGATCATACCAGCAATTCTGAGATGCATTTTTATTTCAAAAAGGTTTATTGTCATCAAAAAGCAAAGAATGGAACTTTAGATGAGGTAGCAGTACAGAAACTCATATTGCAGCAGTGTCCTGACTTAGACCCCTCGAGACTGAAGAATGATCCCAACTAAGGAAACTAGGAAAACCAGTAAATCAATGTTTGGAATCTCTTGATTGCATAACATCCAATAAAAGGACCACTTGTGTTCTTCTCTCAAAGCCAAGAAGGATTCAAGCATTGAGAACATTCTCAGAAAAAGAAAGCATCATTCATGCAGTGAGAAAAAGAAATGTAAGTGTGTGAATTTCTATTATACAGTTTTGTGTAAGATAGGAATCACCTAAACTTGGTTTAAAGACGAGATGAAAACCCCACAGATCTTGTTCCAAGTTATTTGATGTTATGACCATTTTTAGAAAGTAAAGTAAAAAAGTTTTAAAATACTTTCACCAAAAATTTAATCATAATTCACCAGGATGACTAATGGGTAATCCAAACAGCAGAGTTAATCACTTGAAGTTGGCATTTCAAATCCTGGTTTAGAATTATTTGACATCACAGCTATTTGCTAATTTCAAACCGAAATGTGGCCCGACATGGCCTAGCGCATTAAGGCATGCGCTTCATAATCGCAGGTTCGTGCCCGAGTCGCGCCAAACATACTCACTCTCCCAGCTGTGGGGGCATTATAATGTGACGGTCAATCCCACTTTTCATTGGTAAAAGAGTAGCCCAAGAGTTGGTGGTGGGTGGTGATGACTAGCTGCCTTCCCTCTAGTTTTACACTACTAAATTAGGGACGGCTAGCACAGATAGCCCTCGAGTAGCTTTGTGCGAAATTCCAAAAACAAAACAACAAACACACTGAAATATATGGACTTTGATTCTTAAAAGGGAAAAGTGTCAAACCCACACAAACTTGGAATCTCCTGTCCATTAAAAAAATGTTAATGAAAATGGGCAAATAGTCTCATAACCCATATGTATGGAGGTCTTGCAAAATGCCATACCTCCATGTTGCATCATAAGCCTTCTCAACATCAAAGAATCTTAATACAAGATGTTGTCATTTGAGAAAGGCTTCTCTGAATGATGTTTCAAGTTGAATCAGGTGGTCCACAGTGGAGAGCTGTTGCCAGAACCCACACTGGGTAGGCTAGAGGAGGTTGTTTGATTTCAGAAACGAAACAAGATGAGCATTATCCATCCTCTCTAAAGTATTATACAGACAGCTCATCAAAGCAACTGGGCAGTAGTTTGAAGGAATCTTGGGATCCTTCCCAGGCTTAGGAAAAGACAAGACAACAGCCTGGAACAAGGCATCAGGAAAATCATTCTCCTGACAGATCTGGTTAAAAACAATAAGAATAGCAAGAGATAAATGACACAGCATTTCATAGTGTACACCATCAGACACAACTGATGTACTTCCAGACTGATAAAGGGCCTGTTTGAGTACCACTAGTGAAAAGGGACGATTGTAGTCATAGAGACAATCAGCTCAAAAGGAAATAGATGATCACTCTACTTGAGCCTTGATGGCTGAAAAGGAGAAAGAAGAAGCAGAAGTGCTAGATTCCCAGCAAAAGCTTTCACCTAGAGTATCAGCCTCTTCCTGGCCATCAGAGAGCAAGATCAAAAGGAGGACAGAATTATATTGCCAAATGACATTTTGAATCATGTACCATACAACTTTGGAACTGGAAGTAGCAGATATGCTGGTTATGAACTTAATCCGAGAGTCCTTCTGGCTTTGACATCTTACCCACCGAGCATGCATATGGGCCTACTGGAAAGCAATGGGGTGGGTGAGTGTGAGATACCTACGAAAAATACCCCAGGCCCATTTTTGAGCCTTCCATACTATGTGGCAGGCAGGATTCAACATAGATGAGGATATCATGAAAAACGTGTTAAAGTTTCAGGAATACACTGAGATACTGCTTGTATAATATTCAGTTACTGCTGTCACTCAGTCATCTATTGCTGGCTTATAGACAATGGCAGGAGCAAGTTCTCTGAGAACAGTGAAAGAGGGCCAATTTGTTTGATCCAGCTTCCACTAGGGCATACAGATGGGGTGGCATCAGCCATGACCAGTCTCTCTCAAATTATCACTGTGTCATAGATTCATGTCAACTCTCCAAGAAAAGTGGGATAATAGTGAAGGGGAGCAAACTGAGAGAGTGGCAAAGACAGGGTGGGCACATGCTGATCAATCAACAGTGCCACCCCTCCATGCACTCAACCATCACACAGCCTGTCATTTCTGTACAGAGAAAACTGTCAAAAGGTGACTGTATCGGTAGGTTTCAGAAATGTTTCCTGTAACGAAAGACATACAGGATGTTAAGAAGCAATCAGTGTTTTATGTCATCCAGATTAGAACGTAAACCTTGACAGTTTCATTGTATCAAGGTGGACATTTTTATTTATATGTAGGAGAAATTGATAGAGAGTCCTGTTTACAACCATTGGTGCCCACTGAACCCACCCACCATGTAGCCCAAGGAGTGGATGCACTCCAATGCCAAACAAGGACACTGCAGCAATGCCAGTGTTTCATGAGCACTATACCCAAACACCAGCATCACATATAATGTCCACAACAACTGCTGAGAACATCTAACACTGGTATTTGGTTGACCCTAGCCAAAGTGGACCAGCCAATTGACCCAAAGGACCCCACTCCAAGACTGCCCCTCTACAAAAATTCAAGACCAAAGTGGTGCATTAGGGTTGGACCCCTCAACCACCACAATCCTCTCCTCCTCTTCACAAGTCAGCATGCACAGCAAACACATGGGTGAATGTTTAGATCCTAGAAGAGATAAAGTTAAAGAACAGAACCTTCCCTGGGAAGTCCGCTTTCCACATACAGGAATCCACATTGTGGGGCTGTGCCAGATATAACCCAGGAGATCATACTGTAAATCAGTTTACTAATCAGTATGATTTTTTTAGGTATTATTAGGAAATTCAACTGTATAACACAATAATGTTCACAGTATCTCCAAAGGATCATAATATTGGGAAAGCTATTAGTGATACTCTGTCAAGAGAAAGTGATAACATTATCTAAAGGAGATGCTTATGTACAGTACCAGAATGAAAAGTACACTGACACAGATGGAGACTATCATGAAATAATTATTGCCTGGAACAACTGTGTATTATAAGACTGGGGCAAGCAAGAAACAAATCAGACCAATAATTAAGAAGGACTGAGGGAAAAACCCTGGTGGTCAAGTAGCAGCAGTAAGTGGGAATGGAGGTATGTTTTGGAATTATTATTGTTTTATATATGATTTGCTTTATTTTACTTACTTACATTCATTATTGTGATCAGCCACTCTTAACATGTTTACAATAACTTAAGCACATCTCAAAATGCACAATTTTATTCTTGTAGTTTTACGTCCATTTTGTTTGCTACAATCTGAAAATACTTCTGTAGCCTGTAATGTTCAAAAATCCTCAAAAGGAAAAAAAGGCACAAGTTAAAATATCAGATAAAACAAAAAAACATTTCTCTTTAGTTTTTTGTCATTTTTCTCTATAACTTGCATATCACCTTTCTCTTAAATCACTAATAACAATACTTATCCACTACAACAAGTAACAAAATACACAATTTAAAAAAAAAAAACTATTTATAGTTCACACTCATATGTGGATCACTTTTTAACTGGAATAACTGACACAATTCATGCAGTCCTTATCAGCTGATTCTGAAACCTTTCCAAACTATTTATATACCAAACTGCTACAAGATGCAAAAAAATGTTACAAATACCATCAAATACTGAAATGAATCACTCATTACTGTTGGGTCCCCTTAAGTATTTTCACAGAAAATGAGTGATTTCATCTGATATATTTTTATCATTTTATTCAATGAGTTAAAGTAGCCAAAGCATAATATTAACAAAACTAACACAGTATATAGACCACACCAATAGTAAATTACACAAACAAGTCAGTCATTTTAAGGTCCATAAAGCTCAAAGTATAAGTGAAAAACTTATTTTAAAACACTGAATTATGCAGTAATATTTTTTGTTCATAACAGAAGCTTAACTTTACCTTCATCCATGATTTCAGTTTTTTTCTTCTGTACTGACGTATCTTCTGTGTTTCCTTTGTGAACTTTCACCTGTTAATTTCATTTGTGATGAGCTTGTATGTGAGATCCTACCATAATTAGTGATTGGAATATTTCTGTTAAAAAAAGATGAAAGTATAAATGTTTATTTTAAATACCTAAAAACTTCATAACATTTTTTATTGACCTTTAAACAATGTCCAACTAAAAATACCTCGAACCACGCTAAAAATCACGAGGCACACGTAGCTTAAATTATCATGTTAAGAAGTGTAATGCACAAAGTGCTGGTATGTATATCCCATGAAAATTATTATTTTTCTTTCATTATAATCTTATCTAATAAGTTATTTTTTACATTTTAACTACTTTTATAATTATAAATAGTAAAAACAAATGAAAAATTTAAAAAGTTTTGTAATGAAACATCAAACATTTTTATTTTCAGTTAAGGTTAATATTTTACTTATTTTCTTTATTGTAACATCATACTTGATTCTCCAAGTTGCAGGTAATTAACAAAAGTAAAACAGAAATAAAGGTTGTAAATGCAAAATAAAATATATAGTACTGTCATTATTGGTTACAAAACTCCAAAGTACATTTTCTTACAGTTTACACTTCTTACCATTTCACTTACTTTCTGCACTTATTTCACTGCTAGCAGATGAGTTAGAAATTAGAAGAAACAAAATGAATAGTGCTCTCTAATTTTCAGTATGGACAATAAAGTTTCATAGTAAATCAGAGAATTCCTTCTAATCCTTTCACACTTGTTCCCTATGCTTATTATACTGTTATCAATTGAAGCAGAAACCTGTTAAATATAAAGTAACAAATCACAGTTTCTGTTTAGGTGTTATTGTATTTTAAGCATTTTGACACCACCAATATCATATAAGATTTTGCAGTGCAATTCCCAGAACTTTCTCTGCTTTGAAAAAAAAAAGGGGGGATAGGATTTATCAACTTCTTGACAGTATAATAGTCAGGACAAAAAATGTATGTCAGAGCTTTGTAGAAAGTCTGGGCCAATCCAGAAAATGTGGCAGTTATTTGAATGTTAGTTAAGTTGATGTTTCCTGCAGAGTCTACTTGAATTTTGGATCTGAAAACACAGTGGGGAAGGATTTATCCATTTGTTTACATAGAAAAACAGTTGCAACAATAATTGTCTAAAGTATTATATAACGTTTTATCCAATCCAATAAACTTGGGTAATTTAGTGGTGTTATAGGTGTAAGTGTTGTCTGTTCCATTTGCAGTGATTTTCATGCTAATATTAAAAATGTTGTTCTTCGTTTGGAAATTGTCAAATTTCATTCATGTAATTTCCAAACCCTATGCCCCCAGTGGCTCAGTGGTATGCCTGTGGACTTACACGCTAAAATTTGGGTTTTGATACCCGTGGTGGGCAGAGCACAGATAGCCCATTGTGTAGCTTTGTGCTTAATTCAAAACAACAACCAAACCCTATATAAATTTCAAATACCTTTTCAGTAAAACATTGTACTTTACCTGTTATTCTTTCTGTCCCAACTCTATTCAAGAATGTTCAATCTGACCAACATCAAAACCACCATGAAAAACAACACAATATACATTAAAATTACCTTTTTTTGCTTTACAGAAGTGCTTCAAACTGTAACATAAAACATTTTTTTTATCCTAAATAGATTTAAACTCATAACAGTATACATCTGTTTCTATTTAAAATTCATTGTTTTATTGTCTTTCAAATCAAGAGTAACAAATTATCCACCACACAAGTTGTAAATCACTTGCTTAATGTGCAAGTCTCATTACTATATCAAGTTATATGATGCAATTGCTAATTTACAAGTTTCTAGCAAACATAGCTTCTGAAACATTTTTATTATTTATTACACCCAACTTTGCCAAAAAGGTTTCTCATATCTACATTTTACTTCCTTTAATAATAATAAAAAATAAATACACACGAAGACAAGAAATAACCCTTAATCATTATTATGTTATAGTGACTAATATTACACAATTTTTACTCACTTAACAAATGAACCAAAAAATATAAAACAATGACACTTGAAAAGAAAACTATGCAATAAGAGCTGTTAAAAATTCAATGTATTTTCTGTGGGAATAAAATTTGAACTGGAAACAAAAGACATTGTCTATGCAAAAAACAACATAATACATCATTTTATAAATTAAGTCTTGCTTTCAGTTTGTTATAAATAAAATAAAATACCGTATTTCTCTGAAAATAAGACAGGGCTTATGTTAATTTTCACTCCAAAATATGACACTGGGGCTTATTTTCGGGGGATGTCTTATTTTGATATATTAAAAAAATGAAGTTACAAAGTAAAAATTACAAAAAAAAACTATTAAACTAACCATTAAAATAAACTATTATTAAACTATAAAACTAACTGATTAATACTTAAACAAACTAATTAACTAACTATTAAACTAATTAATAAATTATTATTTTTTTATTTCTTTCCTCTTCCTGCCACTCTTAACTAGGGCTTATTTTAAGGGTAGGGCTTATATTAAAACTATCCCCAAAAATCACACTAGGTCTTATTTTATGGGTAGGTCTTATTATTGGAGAAACACGGTAGTATCAAAGGTCAGAGAAAATTACTGAATTTGTGAAAGAGAATGTAACAGATGGGCATGGCAAGAGGGGTCCAATTTTATAGTTTAAGGCTCTGTAAACAAATGAGATTGAGGAAAATAAAAATTATGCTTTCCTTGAGTAATAGCAATATCATGAGTAATCTGATGTAAATGTGTTACTTTTCAGAAGGAATAGTTAATAGAGAAGAGAAAACAGCTAAAGAACATATATCACAATTGTCACACCCTAAGAAATTGTGGTTATGTTTTAATACTATCTTATAAAAGAACTTAAAACTTGTATTCGTTGGATTAGCTACATTTTGATGTCAACTCTATTCAGATACCATGATAATATTATCTTAATAAATTCTGAATTTAACTCATTAAAATTTCATGACATAAGCAGAAAAGAATGCCCAATGGAAAGAGTTAATTCTACATGCAAAAATTCCATTCTCTATCATCAGTCCTCTGTGTCCCATGACCCACTTCTCCATATCATCCTTTTCAGTTTCTCTCAGTTCCCCTCATATCACTTTCCTAACGTACAAACAATCAGAAACACAACCTATAGATACTGGCAGATCAGAACACAAAATCTGAAATTCCTATCCACTAGACTTGTCAAAATATAAATTTGTTCAATCCACCATCCTTATTCAAATGGAATATTTACAACCAATAGAAAGACCAAATTAAAACATATGGGTCCCTGATATTCATTCCTTTAGTTTTAGTTGTCAGTCAGCAAATTGCAAGAAAAAGTGTGTTAAATTGAGTCTCTGCTCTATTTAATGTTTATAAGCCATATATCAATTAGAAAGCATGGAAAATTATACCATCTTGAGACTTGAGAACATTCTATTCAAGTAACAAACATATTTTTATGTTCTGGAATGCATATATGAAAGTTATAATATTTTTAATACTGCAATAGTGAGGCTATAATAAATTTACTAAAGCATGGCACCGTAGTGCAAAAGGAGTTAAAACTAAAGTAAAAGCAAAATTTGTTTTTTATGTATGTTTTACTTATTAAACATTTTTAATAAAAGTAAAATGTAAAAATTAGAAACATTATGCTAAATAATCAGCTTCCATGAAAATAAGTTAAAAACATTTTTCATGATGCTTACAATGTGTACATGGTTTTAGGTCATGTGAATAATCTGATGATTTATATACCTTAAGATCTCCCTACTAAGATATTTATTGCTTTTTACCAACTAAAATACAGTTCCAAGTACATAAAACTAAATAAAAACAGGAGTGAAAAAGTTAAAAACTAAAGCTGTTAGGATTAATTATTGTAATTGTTTGCTATAATCTGTAGATATTTAAAAAAAATGTATTGATTGTATTTCATATTTTTCATTCCATTGTGAACTGATTACTACACTACAGTACTGTTAAGGATGAAAAGAATTTTTATTTTAATCATGAAAATTTTTCACTCAGACTGACACATTAAAGGTTTTATAAATTCATTAATGAATCTTTAATTTTAAAAAGTACTTGATTTAAAAAAATGATTTTTTGTGTCCAACATACTTTATTTTTACTAAAAGTCTGCCAAATTTTTTAATAGTATACTTAGCACATTCAAGATTATAAATACATGGCTACATAATGGCTACAAAGTAAGCCAAATGAACCAAGACTGTGTGTAAGGGTTAAGCATGTTCTCTAACATGGAAGAGACATGTTAATTTACACAAAAATTTGAGATAGAGTGCACACAGAGCATACAAGTTGTATAAGACCATTTGTGGAAACATGACAGTTCTGCCGGCAAGTATGATGGTTATATATGAAGGAATTTCTTTCCTGGCTCTTCAAATTCTAACCATTGTTAAATGTCCCCAAAAGCATTCATCTTGGAAAGGAGATAACACCATCTGGTGTATCCAGCAGGGCCAACAAAATCCTTCCCCATACCTCAGAAATGGTTTGATTGATTGATTTAATGTTTTATGGCACAAAGCAGCGAGGCTATCTGCTCCAGACATCCCGTAAAAATGTAAAAAACAAAGTAAATGTAGTAAAAGACATAAATGGAAATGAAGAAAAAACAAAAAAGTATAAAACCAATGCTGACACCAAGTCTACAAAGTTAAGAGAGAAGGCAGAGAAAAAGAAGTTGTAAGGTATTTACTCTAGCAAAATGGTAATGATCATTACCTACCAGGAAGACTAACAGGTAAGTTCAAGACCCACCATCAATCACCTGAAGTTGGCCTTTCCAGTCCTGGTTCCAAGTTATGTGTCACAGCAGCCAGTATCAAAATGTAAAAGAATAGAAGTTTTAAAAGACACATAGCAAAATCGCAACAATAGTAGCCAAATGTCCAGTAAATGGAGTAAATTTGTAAAAGTAAATGAAGGTAAAAACAAAACAGCAATTAAAACAGAAAATGGCATAAAAACCATTGGTGACATCCAGTCTTCAAAGTTGTAAAGTATTTACTCTAGCAAAATGGTAATGATCATAACCCTCCAGGAAGACTAACTGGTAAGTTCAAGACCCACCATCAATCACCTGAAGTTGGCCTTTCCAGTCCTGGTTCCAAGTTATGTGTCACAGCAGCCAGTATCAAAATGTAAAAGAATAGAAGTTTTAAAAGACACATAGCAAAATCGCAACAATAGTAGCCAAATGTACAGTAAATGGAGTAAATTTGTAAAAGTAAATGAAGGTAAAAACAAAACAGCAATTAAAACAGAAAATGGCGTAAAAACCATTGGTGACATCCAGTCTTCAAAGTTGTAAAGTATTTACTCTAGCAAAATGGTAATGATCATAACCCTCCAGGAAGACTAACTGGTAAGTTCAAGACCCACCGTCAGTCACCTGAAGTTGGCCTTTCCAGTCCTGGTTCCAAGTTATGTGTCACAGCAGCCAGTATCAAAATGTAAAAGAATAGAAGTTTTAAAAGACACATATCAAAATCGCAACAATAGTAGCCAAATGTCCAGTAAAAAGATAAAAGTAAATGGAGTAAAATTTGTAAAAGTAATTGAAGATAAAAGCAAAACGGCAATTAAAACAAAAAATGGCACAAAAACCAATGTTGACATCCAGTCAACAAAGTTGTAAAAGACTACCTGTAGCAGAATGGTAATGATATGCAGCAAAAGTATGATAACAACTCCCAGGACGACAAACGAGTAGTTCAAACAGAAGCGTTAGTCACCTGAAGTTGGCCTTTCCAGTCCTGGTGTCGAGTTATTTAATGTTCTGGCCTTTGTCCAATGTCAAATTGAATGAGAGAGATTAAAACTGTAAAAAAGGAGCCACAATTAAAAAGGTGTTATGAATAAATATGCAACACTTAAATGAGATTAAAAAGATTAATGGACATTAAAAAATTAAAAACGTTATCAAGGTGGACAGAGTCACCATCACCAATGTTACAGATTGACCCTGGGAAAAAATATGTTCAAAATATTGCCGTCATTGAAAATTATAACAATGGCAAGAAAGTAAAACGTGGCTGATAGTGATTTGAGTGTTACACAAACTACACATTGGTGCATCAGTTCCAAATAAAAGAAAATGACGAGTTAAAAAACTGTGACCAACATGTAGCCTAGTGAGAACAACTTCCTCCTTCCGAACTTTATGGAAGCTAGATGGCCAAAGTCCAATGTAGGGTTTGATTTGAAAAAGTTTGTTGTTGCATTGCTCACTCCAAGTGTACTGCCAGCTGGCACAGAGCCCGAGTCTTGAAAACAACACCATAGTCCATGTACAGAATAGGCATAGGGGTGATGGTGCTGGAGCAAACAGATTTAGCTGCCATGTCTGTAAGCTCGTTCCCGCGAATATCAACATGGCCTGATATCCAGAAAAACTGGATTGAAGTAGCTGTTAATGAGAAATGGGCCAGTCGATTTTGAATATCAGTGAGAATAGGATATGAGCTAATGTAGCAATTCCAAGGCAAGTATAGAACTAAGCGAATTAGTACAAATAGTGCAGTTGGAGTACTGCTCAGCTGCAATATGATCTAGGGCAAGAGATATGGCATACAGTTCAGCAGTGAACACAGAAGCTGTAGAGGGGATTCTGAGCGCAACTACTGAACCACAGCAAACCATGGCAGAGCCCACTGACTTACCTGATTTGGAACCATCTGTATAAATGGGAACTGAATGATTGTTTGAAAGATATTCATTGAATAATAGATGGTACTTCCAATCTGGAGTATCTGCCTTCTTTAGGTGACTGAGAGAAAAGTCACATTTGGGGGCTGTAATAAGCCAAGGTTGGAAGGGCCGACCAGTGAAATCTGCAATGTTATCCAAGGACAGACCAAATTCATCCAATTGCGCCCAGATGTGAAGGCCAAACGGCGCAATGACAGATCATCTGTTCTCAAAAAGTACTGCCCACCAAGGAAGGAAAACACATTCCCAGGTGGGATGTTTTGGTAAGGAACGAAGTTTTGAAGTATATTGTAAAAACAGTTGCAAACAACGAATTTGTTGAGAAGGTTCTTAAGATTCAATGTATATGCTTTGAACTGGAGAAGTACAGAAAGCCCCAGTGCAGAGTCGAAGTCCTTGATGATGAATGGGGTCCAGCATCTTTAGAGCCGAGAGTCTGGCAGAGCCACAGACCATTGATCCAGTCGAGTTTCAATCGAATAAGAGCACGATATACCTTTGACACTGAACATCAATCTGCTCCCCAACTGGTAGAAGAGAGAACACAGAGGATTTCAATGCTCTTATGCATTTGACCCGAAGCTGCTTTAAGTGTGGTATAAAGGTCAGTTTAAAATCAAAGATAAGTGATCAGATCAGATGGCATACGCTCTATAGATTGACCCCTCCTATCAATAACAGCACTTCCCCAGAGGGAATAATGTCCATTAAAATCCCCCAAGATTAGAAATGGAGACGGCAACTGTTCAACGAGAGCATCAAGGTCTGATTGATCATATGTCTCTTCAGGGGACAGGTACAAAGAACAAACAGTGATTGTATGACCCAAGGAAACATGAATGGCTATGGTCTCCAAGAGTGTGTTGAATGACAAAGACAGGGTGGGCACTTGTTGATCAACCAAAAGTTCCACCCTTCCATGTACTCGACCATCACACAACCTGTCATTTCTGTACAGAGAAAACTGTCGAATGGAGACTATATCAGCAGGTTTGAGAAATGTTTCTTGTAAAGAAAGACAAACAGGATGGTAGGAAGCAATCAGCATGAGATAAATGAGATAACCTGCCTTGATAGTGGCAGGTGCACGTGGTAAAGTAAATGTTAAAACGAGGGTATTTGTTGGCAGTGTAACTCCATCTTTGCGAGTGGAGATGCGCCTCACTGCAGAAACTCCTCGAGTGGAGAGACCAGAGAGAATCTCTGACTCGGGAATGTTCTTCAAATCCCTTTCAACAATAACTCCTTGTGAAGAATTCAAAGTAGCATGGGGTGTAACCTCAATAGGTATATCCCCAATTGCCTTTGATTTCAAGAGGAGTTCAGTGTGTTGGGATGTGGATGTTTCAACCAATATGTCACCAGATCGTAGCTTCTTTACTGACTTTGGAGAGCCAGCAAGTCCCTCTAGTCCCTTCTGAGTAAAAAAAGGGGACATTTGTTCTAAAGGTTTTTCTGAAAGAGAATGTAATATAAGAAAATGAGGTGCGTGTGTTACAGATGTTGAAGATTGCTATTCAGAGTCTTCAAGACGTGGTCGCTTTCCCTTTGACTGTTTTTTCACAATTTTATTGAAATTTTTTGGAGAAAGGAAAAATTTCATTGCCCACTGACCCCACCCACCATGGAGCCCTACAAGGGGATGCACTACAAAGTCATGCAAGGACAAAACAGCAACGCCAGGGTTTCGTGAGCACAATACGCAAACACTAGCATCAGGCACAATGTCCACAACACCTGTTGAAAACTTCCAACACTGGTACTTGGTTGACTCTAGCCCAAATGGACCAGCCGAGTGACCCAAGGTGGGCCACCCAAAGGCCGCCCGTCTTCAGGAATTCAAGGCTAAAGTGGTGTGTTCAGGGTTGGACCCCTCAACCACCAGGATCCTCTCCTCCTCTTCACGGGTCGCCACACACGGCAAACACATGGGTGGATGTTTAGATCCCAGAGAAGGTAACCAGACAGAACAGAACCTTTCCTGGGAGGTCCCCTCACCACATACAGGAATCCACACTAAGGGGCCTCAGAAATGGTGAAGCCCAGGTGACTAAGGATTGTTGTAGAGTGCAGCTCAGCATCTCAAAGACTGCATAGGGTAGCCTCTACAGGATCCCTGAATTTTTACCAACCATAAATGGAGAAAAAAAAAACTACCTAACTCAGTTTGTAACAGTCTAAAGTGAATACACTACTGTTACAAAGAGTTAACAATAAGAACACAATTTATTCACTATAACATCACTTAGATATAAATTCAACATAGCTAATAAACAAATGCCTGGCCAAGACTTCACACCAATATTAAAAGAAATGAATATTCAATCAATGATAATAAAATCAGGAAAAAGAAAAAAATAAGTCTAATTGCACTAAAAAAAAGCAAGTAAAATATTCAAACTACCTTTCCATATTGGTAACAGTATCTAGTAACAAACAATAATAACTACACCCTTCAATAACTAATTCACAACTCTATATCCCTCTCTTACTGGAGCTTTTGGTAGGATATTTATTCAAAGTCAGTCACAAGAACAGAACCTTGTGTGATAATAAACTTACATACTCTTCTGCTACATTAATATCAATATATCACTGCTTGGGAAACTGGTGAAGTTTTATCATACAAACATAAATTTACTCAAAATACAAATGATTATATAAACATAAGCTAGCATTTTTACACAATTAAAAATGCATAGATAAACTAAATAGAAAAAAATTAATGAACAATAAACACAAGCATAATAAAAGAAATTTTGCTATTTCAAAGGTTAATGTCACTCACAAAAGAGATAAGTACTGCCAGTAAATGGAGTCGATCAACATGAACTGCTATTCTACCAATGAAACAGTGAATATTCTTCAAAGATTGGTTGGTTGGTTTGGTGTTTTACCGCACAAAGTAACAACGCTATCTGCACCAATCATCCGATAAAAAGTTAATATTAAAGTAAAATTTTCAAAATTCATTAAGGTTAAAAAGTTTAATTTTTAAATTAAAAATATTTATAGCATTAAATCCAATTTTTTACATCTAATCTACTGCTGTAAAAGAAAAACTATTGTGATAAAAGTTGAAAAGAAATTTCTGTAGCATAACTGTAATTATCATCACTCGCCAGGATGACTAACAGGTAAGTTCAAAAGCCACCATTAGTCACATGAAGATGGCCCTTCCAGCCCTGGTTTCAAGTTATTTGACATTATGGCCATTTTCAAAAAGTAAAGAAATAAAAGTTTTAAGACTTCTCGCAACATTTTAATTACAACTTACCAGTGCCTGCTTGACAAAGCCTGACAATTTACCCCTTAATAAAAACTGGATAGAGATAAATGACAGGGAGAGATGGGCCAGTTTGTTTTGGGTATTGAAAAGAACAGGATGGTAACTAACATGTGATGATTGTACAATTCATTTTACTGCGTAGTTTCAATATAATTCAGGACAAGAAAAATGACATACAATTTGAGAGTGATCTCATAAACTGTAGAGGGGATTATGTGTGCTTCAACCAAACTGTAACACATCATGGCAGAGCCTACAGAATTACCTGATTTTGAACCATCTGTACATGAAAATGGATGGATCATTTGAAAGATGCTCAGCAAATAAAGAGTGATATTTCCAATCAAGAGTACTGGCCTTCCTCAGATGAATCAAAGATAAATCACAACTGGGGATAGTAATTAGCCATGGTGGAAGAGGCCAATCTGATGATACTACTATGCTATTCAAAAATAAACCTATCTTTTCTGATTGTGCCCAGTTGCAAAAACTGAAAGAAACAATGGCAGATTTTCCATTCTAAAAAAGTATGGCCCAATGATGATGGAAAACAACCCCAAGTCAGATAATGTGGTAAAGAACAAAGTTTGGAAGCATACAAACAGACAGCTGCAAACAGCAAACATACAGAAAGGATTCATGGGTCTCTACACACAAACTTTGAACAGGAGAAGTAGGAAAGGACCCAATGCAAAGCTGAAGCCTATGATGGTTGATAAGATTCAGCATTTTCAGTGCTGAGGTTCTGACAAAACCATAAACCTGTAGTCAAGTTGTGATCAGATAAGGGCACAATAAATTTTAAGCATGGAGTACTGATTCTCTCCCCAAGAGGTGGAAAACAGGACACAAAGGATGTTCACTGTCTTTATACATTTGACACAAAGTTGTTTGATATGGGAAATAAAGTTTAATTTACAGTAAAATATAAGATCCAAGAACTTTGCCTCAGGGATGACAGGAAGTACATCATCACCAATACAAAATTCTGGATCTAGATGAATATCCTGTTGGCAGCAGAAATGTACCCAAACAGTTATAGGGAAAGTTGAAAACCATTTGCTGTAGTCCACTTAAGTATTTGATTGATTGCAGATTGTAGCTGCCACTCAATAAACCTCATATTTGATGACTGACATGAGATGTAAAAGTCATCAACGAAAAGACCACTTGCAACTGTAGGGGGAAAAGTGTGATACTCAGAACACAGCCCTGAGGCACTTCATGTTCTTGTGGGAAAAAATGGGAAAGTGTGGAGCCCACATGGACCTGGAATTGGCTGTTCATTAAAAATGCTCAATAAAAAGTGGTAAATTGCCATGCAATCTATGTGAGTGAAGGTCTCACAAATGCCATATCTCCATGTTTCATCATAAGCTTTCTCTTTATCAAAAAATAGAAACAAGATGGTATCACTTCAAAAAGGCTTCTTTGATTGATGTTTCAAGATAAATTAAGTGGTATATCATGGAGCATTGCTTTCAGAACCTACATTGAGTGGATGAGAGAAGGTTGTTTAATTCAAAGAACAAAACAAAATGAGCATTAATCATCTTCTCTAAGGTGTTACTCAGACAACTAGTCAAAACAGTTGGATGGTAATTTGAAGGAATCTTTAGATCCTTCCCAAGTTTAAGAATAGAGAGTACAAGAGATTGGTGCCAAGCATCAAGAACGACATGTTCCTGTCATATCAAGTTAAAGACAGCCAGGAAAATGGTAAAAGAGGCAGGAAAAAGGTGGCATAGCATCTTATAATGAATATCATCAGGTCCAACTGATGTACAGCAAGACCAATGAAGCACAAGCTTGAGTTCCACCAGTGTAAGAGGCAATTGTAGTCATGGGGATGATCAGTCAAAAAGAAAAGAGGCAGATGTTCAACTCGTGTTTTAGTTGCTTAAAAGGAAGGGAATGAGTTTGAAGAGCTAGATACATGAGAGATTGGTTGATTTAGTATTTTATGTCACAAAGCAGCCAAGCTATATGAGCAAACACCTAGTAAAAAGGTAAAATTAAAGTAAATATAGTAAAATTCATAAAAGGAAATAAAACAAAACAGTTAAAAAAAACATAAATAGCACATAACCAATGTTTACATCTAGTTAAGAGAAAAACTACAGAAATAGAAGTCACAAAGGACATTCTGCAGCATAATGGTAATTATCATAACCTGCCAGGAAGACTAACAGGTAAGTACAAAAACCACCGTCAGTCACCTGAAGTTGACCTTTCCAGTCCTCATTCCGAGTTGTGACATTATGACCATTTTCAAAAATTAATAAAAAGTTTTAAGACACGCAGCAAAATTTTAATAATAACTCGCCAGGATGACAAACAGGTAGTTCAAATGGATAGTTCAAACAATAGCATTAGTCACCTGAAGTTGGCCTTTCCAGTCCTGGTGTTGAGTTATTTAATGTTAAGGCCATTTTCTAATTTCAAATCAAACTAGAGAGACAGTGATTCTTAAAAGAGAACCACATTAAAAAAGGTTTAATGTATAAATTAAAAAGATTAATTGCCTTTAAAAAACTAAAAACTTTACCAAGGTGGACAGTATCACCATCACCAATAATACTGTCTAATGTTATGAACAAACCTTGGGATAGAACAAGTTTAAAATGGTGCTGTCTTTGAGAGTTGTAACGATGGCAAAACAGTAAAATGCGACTTATTGTGATCTGAGTGTTACACAGATTACACACTGGTGCATCAGTTCCAGATAAAAAAAAATGATGAGTTAAAAAACTGTAACTAATGTGTAGTTTAGTTGAAACAACTTCCTCTTTCCAATCCTTACGGAAACAAGATAGCTGAAGTACAATACAGGGTTTTATTTGGAAAAGCTTGTTTTTGCGTTGCTCACTCCAAGTCGACTGCCAGCATAGAACCAAGCCTTGAATACAGGGCCACAGTCCATGTTTGGAACAGGCATAATAGTGATAGTGCCAGAGCAAGTAGATTTTAGCTGCCATGTCTGGAAACTCATTCACACAAACACAAAAGTGACCCAGTATCCAGAAACACTGGATAGAAGTACATGTAAAAGAGAAATGGGCCAGTCAGTTTTGAATATCAGCAAAAACAGTGTGTGAACTAATGTGAAGTGATTCCAGGGACAGTGCAAGAGAAATGGCATACAGTTCAGCAGTGAACACAACCTGCATGTACCACTAAACTACAACAAACAATGGCAGAGACCACACAGTCATCTGATTTTGAATTATCTGCAATAAATAGGAATGGAAGAATAGTTCATAAGATAAACAGCAAATAACAGACAATATTTCCAATCAAATGTGTCTGCTTTTCTCAGATGACTTAAAGATAAGTCACATTTGGAGACTGTAAGAAGCCACATTGGGTTGGGCTGACCAGTGGATACAGCACTGTTATCAAACAACATACCCAACTCATCTAACTGTGCCTGAATAGGAAGACTGAAAGAAGCAATGGCAGATCATCTGTTCTGAAAGAGTACGGCCCACTGAAAAAGGAAAACACAACCACTAGTTGAATGCTTTGATCAGAAATGAAGTTTTGTACAAGCTCTGAATTGGAGAAGTGCAGAAAGCCCCAGTGAAAAACTGTAGTCCTTGATGACGAATGGGATCTAGCATCTTTGGGGCCAAGGTCCTAGAAGAGCTACAGTCGAGTTTCAATCAATTAAAAGCATGATATATCTTTAGCATAGAACATCAATCCACTCTCCAAGTGATGGAAGAGAGGACACGGAGAATGTTCAGTGCTCCTGTACGTTTGACCCATAGCTGCTTGATGTGTGGTATGAAAGTCAGCTTACCATCAAAGGTAAGCACCTAGAACTTTGTTGCGGGAACCACAGGCAGCAAATTTCACCAATACAGAGTTCACGATCTGGGTGAATACCCCATTGGTGGCAAAAGTACATGCAAACTGTTTTGGAAAGAGAAAAGTTAGAGCAGTAAATGATTGAGGGCAGTCTGTAGCTGCCAATCAATGTACCTCATGTTCAACAACTGACATGAGTTGTGAAAGTCATCGACATAGAGCCCGTTTGCATTAACGATGGCAGTATTCTTTATACTGTAAAGTGTGAAACTCAAAACACAGGCCTGAGGGACTCCAAGTTCCTGTAGAAATGAACAGGAAAGTGTCAAACCCACACAAACTTGGAATCTCCTGTCCATTAAAAAAATGTTAAGGAAAATGGGCAAATAGCCTCATAACCCATATGTATGGAGGTCTTGCAAAATGCCATACCTCCATGTTGCATCATAAGCCTTCTCAACATCAAAGAATCTTAATACAAGATGTTGTCATTTGAGAAAGGCTTCTCTGAATGATGTTTCAAGTTGAATCAGGTGGTCCACAGTGGAGAGCTGTCACCAGAATCCACACTGGGTAGGCTAGAGGAGGTTGTTTGATTTCAGAAACGAAACAAGATGAGCATTATCCATCCTCTCTAAAGTATTATACAGACAGCTCATCAAAACAACTGGACAATAGTTTGAAGGAATCTTGGGATCCTTCCCAGGTTTAGGAAAAGACAGGACAATAATCCGGCACCAAGCATCAGGAAAATAATTTTCCTGACAGATCTGGTTAAAAACAATTAGAAGAATAGCAAGAGATAAATGGCACAGCATTTCATAGTGTACACCATCAGACACAACTGATGTACTGCCAGACCAATGAAGGGCCTGTTTGAGTTCCACCAGTGAACAGGAACAATTATAGTCATAGAGACAATCAGCTTAAAAGGAAACAGGTAATCGCTCTGCCCAAGTTTTGATAGAAAAGAAGGTGGAGGTAAAACCAGAAGTGCTGGATGCCTGGCAAAAACTTTCACCAAAAGAATTACAATCCTCTGGGTACCAACTACTTCCTAGCCATCAGAGAGTAAAATCAGGAGAAAAACAGAATTGTATTGCCCACTGACCTTTCGAAACTTGTCCCATATGACTTTGGAAGTGGTGATAAAAGATATGCCAGTTGTAAACTTAACCCAAGATTCCTTTGGATTTGATGTTTTACCCATCAAGCACATGCATGGGCCCACTGGAATGTGATGAGGTTCAAAAGTGTGGGACATCAAAGGAAGGTATCTAAGGCCCATTTTTGAGCCTTCCATGCCATGTGGCAAGCAGGATTCAACCATGAACAAAAATATTGTGGAAAAATGTGTTAAGGTTTTAGGAATACATTGAGCAGCTGCTTGTATAATACAGTCAGTTACTGCTGCCACACAGTCACTTACTGATGGCTTAAAGACAATGGCAGGATCAAGCTCTGAGAGAGCAGTGAAAGAGGGCCAGTTTGCCTGATCCAGCTTCCACTAGTGGCATGTGAGTCAGGTGGCATTAACCACAGTCAGTCTCTCTCAAAATTAAAAGAAAATTATCACTGTCTCATGCCCCTCCTAGTACAGTAATATATCTCCAGATTTACAATGCTGAAATTAGGGGTTCGATTCCCCTTGGTGGGCTCAGCAGATAGACTGATGTGGCTTTGCTATAAAAAAATACACATCACTGCCTCGTGGATTATTGTTAACGCTCCATGAAAAATGGGAGAATAATAAAGGGGAGCAAATTGAGAGATCAATATCAGTAAAGGACTGACTAGATGCATGGAAATATGTACAAGAACCAGTACTGAGAAGAGAAAGGTTGTAATCAGAGAGCATATGCTCTACAGTGTAACCCCTCCTATCAATATCAGCACTTCCCCAGAGGGGATGATGTCCATTAAAAACCCCCAGGATAAAAAAGGGAGACAGCAAATATTTAATGAGAGCATCAAGGTCTGATTAATCATGTCTTTCCAGGCAACAGGTAGAGAGAACAAACAGTGTTGGTATGATCCAAGATAACACAGATGGTTATGGCCTCCAAAGGTGTATTTAGTGCCAAAATAGGGTGGACACATGCTGATTAACCAACAGTGCCACCCCTCCATACACTTGTCCATCACACAGTCTGTCATTTCTATACAAAAAAACTGCCAAAACGTGAATGTATCGGCAAGTTTCAGAAATGTTTGCTGAAAGCAAAGACATACAGGATGTTAAAAAGCAATCAGTGTTTTGATGTCATCCAGATTAGAAGGTAAACATTAACAGTTCCATTATATAAGGGTGGCCAATTTTATTTATGCGTATGCAAACTGGGTAGAGAATCCTTCTGTTTACAACCACATCTTTTTTCTTTACTGTCTTTATTTGAGGGAGGTTTATAGACCTCCATGGATCCTGCTCTGGGTCAATCGAACAGGTCTTTGCTGTTAGAAGGGGATTTCAGTGACTGAGGACGTGAAAGCATGATTGTTTTGCATCTTGGGGTAGAAGGAGATGATGTTTCCAAGGAAATGCCTATACCTAGAACCAAAGGATGTGGATCATAGGGTTTGTTGGAATGTATGTAAGAGACAGGGATACGTGTTGAAGTCGATTCATCAACATTTTTAACCATGAAGGTCAAAAGACTTTTCATTTGTTTGGAGAACAATTCTTTGGAGGCACAGAGAGATCTGTCTGTACTCCCAATGTACTTGTGGAATGAAGTGCAGCGGCATACGTATGAGATAAGGTGGTGAACAGAGACTTTCGAGTCTCAGGATAAGTAATTTTCTGAATTGTTTTCAAATTCTGCACCTCATCTTTAAACCATTTAGGGCAAGAATGAAAGTAGGACGGGTGAAAGACATTGCAATTGATGCAATGAAGGTCCATTTCACAGATGTGGGCATCATGGTTCCTTGATGTGTGCTCATTGCCTTGTTGGTGGCAGGCAGACATGGTGACAAATGTGAGAATGAAAACATTGGACAGCATCATAATTCCCTATTTGCAAGTGGAAACAAGCCTCACTGTTGAAACTCCACGAGTACAGAAACCAGCACGAATCTCTGACTCTGGGATGTTCTTTCAATTCCTCTCAACAATAACTCCTTGTGATGAATTCAAAGTAGCATGAGGTGTAACCTTGATAGATATATCTTCAATTGCCTTTGAATGTAAGAGGAGTTCACTGCATTGAGATGTAGAGGTTTCCACCAATATGTCACCAGATCGAACTTTAATTTCTGACTTTGGAGAGCCAGCACATTCCTCTAGTCCCTTCTGAATGAAAAGGGAGACATTTGCCCTAAAGTTTTGTCTGAAAGTGAATGCAATACAAGAAAATGAAATCAAAAGGTGATACAGATGGTGAGAATTCTTGCTCAAAATCTTCAAGATGTAGTTGTTTACTTATAGACTGTTTTTTTTTAACTATTTTATTAAGATTTTTTAAATTGAGTATCAATAATAAAGGGAAATTTTGGTGCCCAATGACCCCAGCTATTATGAAGTCCTATGAGGGGATGCACCACAATATCAAACAAGGACACTACAGCAACACCAGGGTTTCATAAGCACTATACCACACACCAGCATCAGGTACAATGTCCACAACACCTGTTGAGAACATCCAACACTGGTACTTGGTTGATTGACCCTAGCTGGAGTGGACTAACTGACTGACCAAGGGGGGCCACCCCAAGTCTGCCCATCTACAGGAATTCAAGGCCAAAGTGGTGTGTTACAGTTGGACCCCTCAAGCACCATGATCCTCTCCTCCCCTTCACAGGTTGCCATGCATGGCAAAAACATGAGTGGATGTTTAAATCCCAGAGGAGGTAAACTGAGAAAACAAAACCTTCCCTGGGAGGTCCCCTCACCACATACAGGAATCAACATTATGGGGGGTTGAAAGGGCTGTGCAACCCTTGCTTTTCAGGTTATCAACTAATTTTCCACTGTGAAAAACAGTATGTTGTTTCTTGAAAATTGCTTACTCAAAGTAATGAGTTTTTCTGAACAGGCTGTAAGGTGCTTTAGACAAAATTTCACATGTACTTAGCTGTATACATTCTCCATGAATGTAAAAAATTGGACTGGGTGTTTTTTTTACATAATTTGCACTATATTTGCCTTACCTGAAAATGCATTCCAGATAGGACTCGCCTCCCCACAGAACTTGTAACTATTACCACATGCTACAGCCCAAAAGATTTGCTAAGCTTTGAATGAAATTACCACATCCTATATATATATACATACACACACAAATACTGATGTATACTACACCAGTCTTTGGTGCAATCATAATTAAACTATACTCCTTCACCAATAGGAGAATGACATCTCCACACACAGTAAATTCCCAGAGCACCTTATGTATTAACAAAAGGTTATCCTGTACAAAGCAAAAGAAAAGCACTAGAAGCAGAAAGGAAGGGTAAGAGGTTCTGTGAAAAGTATCTTTCTGCATTACATCTTCATGTATGGAAAACATCAGCCACAGGAATGTTAATTTCTTCTCCACTGATCTTGACAGCCAGAACCTAACAGTAATGAAATGGTTGGAAGACCATTGTAGGTTAAAAAGAGGTCTAGTTTCTATGTGATAATATACAAGAAAGGTTAACCTTGGGCAATGTTTAACTAGGAGAGAGGGGTTATAGTAAAACCACTCAATGGGACTCCACATCCATATCATGCAGGGAATGCTCTTCACCAAGTAGATATGTGGTAGAGTAAAAGTTGGTATCAAACTTCCTGCATAGTACTAAAGTGGCACAAAGATGGATGAAATGTAGACTTTTCAACCATACTATATCTTAACAGGTAAGCAGAGTATTTGTGTGATGTGGCTAAAGAAACAAATCAAGCCAAACAGTATTAGAAAAAAAAAAATTAATTGATTTTATATATATATATACCTATATACAGCTTAGTAACTAAGCTTGGTAAATTATACTAGAATTCTACAGTATCAATTTACGATTTTTTGATTATTCGACTATATATATAGGCTAAAAAATAATTGTCTCACTGTCTCTTAGGTGTAGATACAGACCAACCACTCATTAAAATAAGTCATGTAATTCAGTATAACAGCTATGTCCATCTGATATTTAAAACAAAGAAGCCTGATAATTCAGCTTTATTATTATATTTGTCATCAAAACAGTATTTTGCTTCTGAATTTAAGGTACATCCATACACATATTAGTTTGTGTATCTCTGACAATAAAGTAAAGTTCTTTGGCCACAGTCACTGTGGTCCCAAAGTCAATGTGCATATATCCTATGTTATACTTGTTTACAAACACAATTACTTCTAGATTACGGTAAATTAAATAATTGTAAATATTCTAGTTTCTACAATTCTAGGCTGATCAAGGCTACTATGCTAAGATACAACTTATTA
Source organism: Carcinoscorpius rotundicauda (assembly GCA_011833715.1). NCBI lineage: Eukaryota > Metazoa > Arthropoda > Merostomata > Xiphosura > Limulidae > Carcinoscorpius > Carcinoscorpius rotundicauda. Next base: position 19,690,174 of record CM022395.1, read on the forward strand.
ATAAATATAAAACAAACTGTTTAAATGGAGATTACATTATAATATTAAACAAAAACGGTTAAAAATCTCAGGAACTTCAACAAGCAATACTTAAGTTTGACAATCTTTTTAAAATCTACTTTCTAGTTGGACACGGAAAAGTTAACACTTAAAAACTGCACTACTAACAGTAAATTAATACCAGAATAATATATATATATATATATATCAAATTTAAAACTTAAAACTGCAGCAATTATCTTTATGCAGCTTAATAGTAAACTATGATGATTATCTTGCAACTGCAGACGCACAACAGATTTTAGACAGTTTATTTCTGTAGAAAGCATAACAACTGAAAGTAAAACGTTACGCATACATCTTTAATATTAGGCTTAACGAAAGCTCAACTCTCAGAGGCACTGCATCAGCGGCTTCAGCATCAGGGTTTTGAACTTGTATCAAATTCAATAAATATACAATCTGCGGTAACTGTTAACACAAACAGAAGTAGAAAGGCTGATGAAAAGTATGACTATAACTTTTAAAAATTATTGTCCTAATTATTTCTCATCACATAAACAATACATGAATGAAAAAATTATAAAAACATCCTTTCACAATCTTCGTGAATATTTACCGCAACCAGACATACCCTAATTTGAACTCCCGGAAATCTTACTCGACCTCGGTTTGCTACGCTTCTTCTCCCGTCAGATACTAACTTTCCAATAGATGACGCTACTTCTAAAAACAAAAATGGATTTAATCAATAACGCATGATTTTACGAAAATGTAAAATGTCTAGAAAAATTTCAAGTATATTATAATTAAATGCTCAAACAATTTTATCCTATTTCAAAATAAACACCTCTCTATGAATTAAAATCTAATAAAGGCCATTAAGAATAGTAATGTTTTGAATTACAGAGGATTTTTTTTGACAATTTTATCAAATACGATTTATTTTGTTAAAGTTGTGTTTGATTGTTTTTTTAGATTTTGCGCAAAGCTACAGGAGAGCCATATGCGCTAGCCGTCCCTAATTTCGCAATGTAAGACTAAAAAAAAGGCAGCTAGTCATCACCAGCCACCGTCAACTCTTGGGCTACTCTTTTACCAACGAATAGTAGGGTTGACCGTGACATTATAACGCCCCCAATGCTGAAAAGGGGGAGCACGTTCGATGTGGCGAGGATTCGAACCTGTGAACCTCAGATTTACGAGCCGAACGCCTTAACCCACCTGACCATATCTGAGCCCAACAGTAAGTAGAAGAGATTATAATGCTAAAATCGGAATTTGATACCCATGATGTAAAAACAAATTAAGTTGGAAAAAAAAGACTGGTCTCAGTGTGTGATACAAAATGAAAATAGTATTTTGTTATTGAAAACCAAAAACTCAGTATGCATAATTATTCTCTGAATGCTGGAAATTTATCTTTCACTGGATTAATGAACTGATCAGAACTGGGTGTACGAAACTGTTGTTGTTTGGTTTTCAGAACAAAGAAGGTTAAAAGACGTGGAGTTAGCTAGCCTTTGGATGATTAGCCTTAATGGCTGATATCTTAAAGTGTGTTTCATTGTTTAACAGGGATAAGGGGAATAATTTGTCTAATCAAAAAGTGTTAGAAAGTAATTGAATCAGCCTGTACGCACTTTTAACAAGAAAATATAATTATTTAGAGTTTTAAACAAAACTGTGATTTCCTACAGCGTAAAGAAATTTTAAATATATGTTTGTCTTGTTTTAAAACAAGTGAATCATTTTTTTTGTTTAATATCCAAACTAATCACAAATACTTGCTGTAAAAGAATCCCAGTTATATTAAAAACCCTGATAGTCTATAAGCTTTCTTTCCTCACGATGCCTTCTCGTCAATCAATTCATTTAAGAACCCATGGATAAATGTTTAAAATCTAATGTTTCTTACTTAACATGAGACATCATAGTTGCTCATATGGACCAGTGCTAACTATGTGAATGGCCATTTTAATTCAACATAGAAAAGACATTCTTACCCAGTGTCAAATATATATCAAATATTTCACTGAAGAAAATGGATTAACTTCATAGAATAACAAAGAGGCAGAGGAAACTAGAAGGTCAATTTAATTAATTTCTGGAATATGTGTTACGCAAAAACTGCATCAACCCAGTACAAATAAAGTTTTTAAAAATAATACATTAAAATAAAAAGGTAGTTAGTACATGTTATGTCTGAGTATCACTATAGATGCTTTTAAACAGGAAATAAATGAAATGAAAAATGAATAACTACAAATGACACTAATAATACGTAAATCTTGTCTCACAAAATTGGCTTTTCAACTTCTTCAAATCATCTATGATTTTTTATTTGTTACTGTGTGTAACAATGTGAAAAATATCAATAATGTACATGGACTCCAATTCAAGTTCAAATAGTTTGCTCCAGAAAATTCCGTCAGGATTGTAAAATATAAAAATTATAGATTAAAAATACAGCTAAGGGAACTTAGAATTTTATTTTTCGCAGGTTAGACAGAATATTGTGTAGGATATACATAAAGTATGAAGACCACTGTTCTAACTGGTTTCTTGATTGGGAAGCGTTGTGGACCCTTCATGTATGTTTTATGAAGTTTCTTATATTCTTAATTATTCTTCATTTGCCGAAATTCACGAGACATCCTTAGTAACTTGCCATGACACTCATTTTGAAAACAATTGAGTTATATAATAAGAATTTTCTTTATAAAATGAAGGAACTTCTACCTTATATTTATATGCAATATGAATATTCTCAACCAGTACCATCTCCAGCGTCTACTAGTGTTTCTGATTATCTGCCAAGTTAACTACCAACTACTATTCCATCACATAAAATGGACGAAGATTTGAGCCAAATTACAAATGATAGAATGTTGATGCCAATGAAGAGTAGCTTTCTTACAGCTGAAATATTACTTCATCAAAATATACATGAGCCTTTAGTGGACAGAAGCTTTACTCACATTCTCAATTAGTGTGAAAATAGGTCTGATTAAAAAATAAATGTACACTGCTGGCCAAAATATTAAAACAAATGAAAATAAAGAAAAATATTCATTTTGCGTTGTTTGTTTGTTTGTTTTGAAATTTCGCATAAAGCTACTCGAGGGCTATCTGTGCTAGCCGTCCCTAATTTTGCAGTGTAAGACTAGAGAGAAGGTGGCTAGTTATCACCACCCACCGCCAACTCTTAGGCTACTCTTTTACCAACGAATAGTAGGATTGATCGACACATTATACACCCCCACGGCTGGGAGGACGAGCATGTTTAGCGCGAACCCGCGACCCTCGGATTACGAGTGCCTTAACGCGCTCGGCCATGCCAGGCCTTTTGCGTTGTTAGACTCAACCACTTATTTGTGTAGAGCTTTGAAAGATGACAATAAGAACATGGAAAATAAAAATAAAAAAATTTTCTTGCATTCAATAGGGAAAATGTGACCACTGTAAAATAAGCCTAAATACTAGCTGGTTAAAAGTTTAAGACCATACTGAAACAAAGCGTTAACCTTTAAACATGTAACGAAATTTAGTCAATTGTGTTCAAGCATTAGCATTGTCAATGTCTCCCACTGACATCTCCAATGTTACATTGGGTAAAAACATTGTAAAGGCTAAAAAGTTGATAGAGTTTGAACGTCGAGTTTCTAAAGCAGTCTCTCTCAACGTATCATCGATTGGAATATTGGGCGTAGTAAAACTGCTGTTGCAAAATTTTTAAACGACCCTGAGGGATACAGAACGAGAATTTCAAGTGGTCAGCCAAAAAAATTTTGCCAGTGTTGAGCAGGAGGATTCGAAGGGTTGTCCGGCAAGACACCAGCCATTTGTCGAACTAGATTAAGGCCCTTACGGACACAGAATGCAGCTCAAGAACAGTAAGATGGTATCTACGGGAGAAAAGCTTTAAAAACCATAAAGTCTTCAAAGGTCACGCCTCCTTCCACACCACGAAACAACTCGTTTCATGCACCAAACATGGAACGTAGAAAAGTGGACGAAGGTTTTGTTCTCTGATGAGAAACAATTTAATCTGGATGATCCAGATGGCTTCCAACGTTACTGGAACGATAAGGATATCCCATCGGAGACGTTTTCTATACGACACAGTGGGTAAGGTTCCATCATGATCTGGGGTGCTTTCTCCTTCCATGGAACAATGAAGCTTCAGGTTATACAAAGGCGTCAAACATTGGCATGTTGTAGAGAGCATCCTTATTGACTGAAGGCCCTCGCTTGTGTGGAGATGACTGGATCTTTCAGCAAAAAAACGCTATAATCCACAATGCCCGCAGGCATTGATAAGATCTTTTTCATGGTAAGTAACATGATTATTTTGGACAATCCAGCGTGTTTGCCCGAAATGAGCCCCACTGAAAATGTTTGGGGTGGATGGGAAAAAAGTCTATAGAAATGGACGTCAATTCCAAACAGTGCATGATCTTCGTGAAGCCATTTTCACCATTTGGAATAACATTCCAGCCAACCTTCTGCAAATGCTTATATCGACTATGCCAAATCGAGTGTTTGCAGTTATTTACAATGACGACCGTGTAACTAACTCACTTCTGAGACCTCTTGTTGGGCATTTTCTACCCTGCTTAGGACTTCTTTTTGGTATGGTCTTAAACTTTTGACCAGTTATTATTTAGGCTTATTTCACAGTGTTCATATTTTCCCTATTAAATGCTGAAAAGTTTGCTATTTTTATTTTCCCTTCTCTTATTTTCATCTTTCGAAGCTCTACTCAAATAAGTGGTTGAGTCTAACAACGAAAAATGCATATTTATTTCTTTATGTTGATTGGCCTTAAAATTTTGGCCAGCAGTGTATATGTGTACGACTCTTTAAATATGAAAAATAGTCAACTAATTGCATATAACTTCTAAGAGCTAAGAGAGTGACTGTAGTGGTCAAGTTACACTGAAATATAACAGCATGTAATAAGTATCTACTCCAAACACCATTTTCAGGGTTTTCAAGGAGAGAACAAAATGAACATAGCCGGCTAAATAAAAGAAGCAAATGCACTTTCACAAGTTAACCAATGAATTTATTTATGCAGTTCAACAATTTTTACCTCAAATGTCAGCTGCTATATTCGTTATTTGATAATTCTGTAGCTGACAAACTGAAGAAAAAGATATCTACACAAGCCACACCATGAAGAATCATTTATGGTACAACACTTTCACGTCAGACAAAAATACTAATGTTATATCTCGCATTCGTAGATTACCTACACAAACAATCTTTCCATATTTTTCAACTTATATTAATTTGTACAAGTTATGTAGCCTGCCTGACCATATTTCTGACGTGTTTTTTTGTCATAACATCCAAGAGCGATGTGTTTTTTTTGTTTTTTTGTTTTTTTTGGAATTTCGCACAAAGCTACTCGAGGGCTATCTGTGCTAGCCGTCCCTAATTTTGCAGTGTAAGACTAGAGGGAAGGCAGCTAGTCATCACCACCCACCGCCAACTCTTGGGCTACTCTTTTACAAACGAATAGTGGGATTGACCGTAACATTATACACCCCCACGGCTGGGAGGGCGAGCATGTTTAGCGCGACGCGGGCGCGAACCCGCGACCCTCGGATTACGAGTGCACGCCTTAACGCGCTCGGCCATGCCAGGCCCGAGCGATGTGTAAGCCTTACAGAACAATTCCTGTGGCAAGTAATCTTTGTCTGAAAAAAAACAGTACAAGTTTATGGCCTTTCTACTGCTGCTAATAAATGAAAATAAATTTAGAAACACTTAGTACAATATCCCTAAATCAAGGTATTATTGTAAGCTACATTTTAAGCCTTTAATATAATTGTTTGCTAGAGGAAGCCACTTGGATAATCATGATGTTATAATGTTTATGAGTATTAATGATTAAAATATTTTCCAAAATATCTTGAAACAAAATTAGTACAAGAATCAGTAAATCACTGAGTTTTGTTAAGCTCCTTCACTGCTAGCTGAAGTGAACCATTTAATGAGAAGTTATTGAATATTCAGTATTGTATCTGCTCTCTATTTAGTTGGCTTATAATGGTCAGGTGATTACGGCACTTGACTCGTAATCTCAAGGTCACGGGTTCGAATCGCCTTAACTTCAAACATGCTCGCTCTTTCAACCGTGAGGTGTTATGATCAAATCCCACTGTTAGTTAGTAAAAGAGTAGTCCAAGAGTCGGTGTTAGGTGCTGATGAGTAGATGCTTCTCCCTTTCTTCTAGTTGTAATGGCTGAGAATTTGAGACTGTATGAGGAGGTACCTTAAAAGTCCGAGACCATCCCTGGTTGGCAAACAGCCCCAGTTCTAGTTAAAAGTGTCAATAAATAGTAGATAGAAGTTAAATATTCTGCTGGTATATGATCTTTGCCAGTCAAAACTCTCTTCCTTTCATGATCCATGGGGTGAAATACCATTAGAGAGAAAATGTTATCATGTTGATAGCAGTTTGTGACACATGGAGTTACGAAAAGGTGTACAATGCTTCACTACAAGTAATTCATCATCCTGTAATCATAGATCAGGAAACAACTGACCATTGGAGTGTTAGGGTCTTGCGAGTGACTTTCACCTAGAATCAAGGACATTGGAGAAATAGAGGTTTTGGCCTGACACACGAAGCCTTTTAAGTGAGATCAAACAGATAACACTTTTAGTGTTCAATAGAACAGCAAAATAACATTTCAATCAGTTCCTGAAATGCTTTACAGGGTACTCCAGTGCGTGGAATGGATTTCTTCAACCGCAGTTTTTGCAATGCTTGGTCCTAAGGTTAAGTGGTTCAACCCATTGGAGAGTCTAACGATCTATTGAGCCGGAAGAGGATCAGCATTGATAGGATATTCACCTGCATCAACAATCTGAACCAACAGAATGGGAATGCGAAGGATCAGCATTGATAGGATATTCACCTGCATCAACAATCTGAACCAACAGAATGGGAATGCGAAGGCATGTCCAGAAATAATCTTATCATATTGAAAATATATCTTGGTCGATAAGTCTCTGAAAAGGATGTTCCAATAAGCCCAGGTGATAGAGCTTGAAAGCAAAAACATCACCTTTATGGAAGTCATGTCCATAGCAATATACTTTGAAGTGTTCACTTCCGATTAGCCACAAGAGAGGATAAAGCCTGCCACAAAAATTCTACTCATGTATTTTGTGGCTAGGCGCCTCCATCCTGACTGATTAACCCAGGTGAATAATTTCCAATCATTCACTTCTACATGATTTCATATAGCTTTTAATGGGTGAACAGGCTATACATGTCCTTCCAAGGACATTGTGTTGCCTGTTGCATATCACAACAAGGTCCGCCCACAAATTATGTATGCCCAAGGAATACATACTACAGCTGGAGCCAATGCCTCTGTTTGTATGTTGTCCAGGGTAATAAGAGTGGTGCATCCACTTCATTTGTGGAATATAAAGCGGATACCCATCAACTCACAGTTTACACAATATGCAAGTATGTTAAAACCAGCTATTTGATTAGCAAGTCACGATGATCAACAACGATAAATAGATGCTGTAGCAAATGCTCCTGAAAAGTGGTAGAGTCCAAGTCACACTTGATTACCAGCTTGAAAAATCACAGTGGATGGACAGCTTGCATTGAAGAGTTTATTGGTCAGTCCAATTCTGTTGAGAATGAGTGGAGTTTCATACGTAAAGTTAAAGATGCAAAGGACAAAAGCTGTGTTCTTGATTAATTAATAATATAGAAATTAAACCTCAGAAAAAGAATGCTGTATAGTAAAAAAAACACTATTTCAGAGATGTGGGCAAATTAAAAGTGGAAATCCAAGGTTACTTTCACCAAGCGGAGTGAGCCTTGAAGGCTTTTGGGATCTGGATTAAATTCTCCTGCTGTTCCTAAGAGTATTTTTTCTAATTTTAGTTTCTCACTTTCTACACGATTGCATTTGTCTGCATAGTTACACACCGTGTTTTCCATTTATTTATTGCAATAAAGATATTTTTATGTGTTCAAATTGGCATACACTATTTTATACTTAAAGAAACTCGTTGAAATTATCTATTACAGAACAATGCTCTTAATCCTTAAATATATTTGCAGTTGGCCCGGAAAGGCCAGGTGAGTTAAGGTGTTCGACTCGTATTCCGATGATAGTGGGTTCGAATCCCCGTCGCACCAAACATGCTCGCCCTTTCAGCCGTGAGGGCGTTATAATATGATGGTCAATCTCACTCTTCGTTGGTAAAAGAGTAGCTCAAGAGTTGGCGGTGGGTGGTGATGACTAGCTGCCTTCCCTCTACTCTTACACTGCTAAATTACGGACAGCTAGCGCAGATAGTCCTCGAGTAGCTTTGCGCGAAATAAAAAAAAATATGTTTGCAGTAATTTATAGATTTGTGTTCCTGATATTTGTTGAAAATTGGTTTTACCTGAAAATAGAACGTTTTGTATACTTATTTGTTTTTTTGTTGTTTTTTTAATTTCGCACAAAGCTACTCGAGGGCTATCTGTGCTAGCCGTCCCCAATTTAGCAGTGTAAGACTAGAGGGAAGGCAGCTTGTCATCACCACCCACCGCCAACTCTTTTATCAACGAAAAGTAGGATTGACCGTAACATTATAACGCCCCCACGGCTAGGAGGGTAAGCATGTTTAGCGCGACTCGGATGCGAACCCGCGACCTTCAGATTACGAGCGAATGCCTTAACGCGCTCGGCCATGCCAGGCCCTTGTTTATTTAATAAAGGCTTGGTTTGTTTTGAACTTCGCGCAAAAGTACACGAGGGCCATCTACACTAGCTGTCCCTAATTTAGTAGCGTAAGACTAGAGGGAAACCAGCTAGTCCTTATCACCCACCGCCAACTCTTGAGCCACTCTTTTACCAACAAATATTGGGATTAACAATCACATTATAACGCCCCCACGACTGAAAGAAACAACATGTTTGGTATGACGAGTATTCAAACCAGTGGCCCTCGGATTACGAATTTAATAACGCTAATTAAGTTAGTCGCAAATCTTAAACTTTGTATTAAAACACAGTATTTCATAAACAATAATGTCGCACCCATTTCAAGGCTGAAGTATTTCCCTTAGTTTCCTTTGTTCCCATTTCTACTTGCTAATATTTCAATTTTTAAAAAAGTTATCTCATAAATTTTTGGTGCCAAGTCTCGAGAGTGACTTCCATTTATTTGGGGTGGCAGTCTTTTTGTTTGTTTGGATTAATGCCTAAAATTTGTTTCACATATTCTGCATTACTGTTTCTAACCTTATCTATATTATTGAATATATGCTCTTTACTGGGATAAACACTTTTCTTCCTCTCGTTTTATATGCATAAACAATGGTGTACCCACACGAGATGAAAGTGGTTTGTCTCTCGGCAACTCGCAGAGCATGCTCGTACTAGAACGTAACTACTAACGTATTTTTTCCTCGTAATTGTTTGTTTGTTTGTTTTTGGAATTTCGCACAAAGCTACTCGAGGGCTATCTGTGCTAGCCGTCCCTAATTTAGCAATGTAAGACTAGAGGGATGGCAGCTAGTCATCACCACCCACCGCCAACTCTTGGGCTACTCTTTTACCAACGAATAGTGGGATTGACCGTCACATTATACACCCCCACGGCTGGGAGGGCGAGCATGTTTAGCGCGACGCGGGCGCGAACCCGCAACCCTCGGATAACGAGCGCACGCCTTAACGCGCTCGGCCATGCCAGGCCTTCCTCGTAATTAGGGTTGCAAAATGATTATTTTTACTTTTTTAATATCAGGTTATTTGAAACTAAAAACAGTTTTAGCTAAAGTAGCGTGATTCATTCACGTGTTTTCAGATTTCCCTAAGGTGAAGGTAAGAGAAAGCTATGTTTTTCCAATCACCTTAATCAATCAGTCAGATTGACAAATAAGAGCTTTGAGGTTTGTTTAGTACTCAACAGTGGGTATAAAGTGCTTATAAATTTTTGTTTACACGCTGTTTGTGATACGTTTGAGATTTTAATTTGCATTCCACATCTGGCCCATTTCTACTATAAGTACTACCATATTTATTTAATAAAAGCTAAAGCTATGAAAAAGTTACTCCTTTTTTACTTAAATTACAGTAACGAATAATATGTTTTGGTAATTTCATTTAGTGTTTAGTTTTGTTTGAAGTTAAGCACAAAACTACACAATGGTTTATGTATCTGTGCTCTGCCAGCTAAACATATCGGAAACTGGTTTCAAGTATTCCAAGTTCGCAGATGTACCGCTGTGCCTCTTGTGGCATTTACTTAGCTGCTTCCAGGTATTTACGTAAATCATTAAGTGGCATGCTTTGTATATATATAAGGATGATCATTCCAATTTTTGTTCATCGCTAAAGGACTTGTGTATTATTTTATGTTTGTGAATTTCAAATTTACCTTTTCATTTCATTTGGTATATTTTATTACCCTTCTGTTTTTGGTGTGATTGTATTTCACTTGTATCAAGTGTTTGTTGACAGATGTTGAAATACGCATTTCTGTTTGGTTTGTTTGGAATTTCGCGAAAAGTTACACGAGGGTTATCTGCACTGGCCGTTCCTAATTTAGCAGTGTAAGATTGAAGGATAACGGCTAGTCATCACCATACACCGCCAACTCTTAGGTTACTCTTTTACTAAAGAGTAATGAAATTGACTGTAATACTGTAACGCCCCCTCAGTTGAAAGGGCATGTTTGGTGTGACGGGGATTCGAACCCGTCAAATTACGAGTCGAGCGCCCTAACCATCTGGTCATGCCGGGTCAACATTTTTGTTCAAAAGGATGTCTGTAAATGAATTAAAAACTTATATTTAATAAATTGTCTCATTTATGTATCAGTATGATTTTCACTCAAGGTCATGGGCACAGATGAAAATTTGAAACAGGATTTCTATCCTGTTTGAAGAAAAGCCGGTGCAAAGTATGCTACAGGGATCTGAGAGCATGCTCCTCAAACAATTTGTACAAAATAAGTGTTGTGATGTTAAATACAGAAGAAATTTTACATGAAATATAACTTAATTGCATGGCTATTCACGTAAAATCTTCAACACGCAATGAAAAGTGATAAATCATCATTTTGTTCTAATACTGCACAAAAAGCTAGACTTAAATTAGTATAAATATTTTTGTTCTATTGTAGTAAAGTACTCGACTGTCTATATGCAGAGTAGTTAATAATTAATTGTTAAATTATATTACTCATTTAAACAACTCAGTACAACAATAGTTTATAGGCTATTCCAGCCATTAGCCGTCATACACCTACATGTACATCACAAAAATAGGGGATTCAGCCACATGCTGTTCTGTATAAGTGTGAAGGTCATAAATTCAGGGAATAAATTTGAGCCCAAATATAAGAGTTTGAATGTTTTTTTATAGCAAAGTGACATCGGGCCATTTGCTGAGTCCACTGAAGGGAATCAAACCTCTGATTTTGGCATAGTAAATCGGTAGACTTACTGCCATACTAGGGCGGGATAAGAGTTTGATTTGGTAATGCATCTAAGATTAAAGAAGGTCAAGGGCAACTTAAAAATGAAGGGAAAATAGCGGTGGTATCTAAAAATTGAAAGAGTGATGTATGTGCCTATATGGGAAGATTTTAAACTTCATGAAACTATAAAAACTGATTTCAAGGGACTGTTTGAAATTAAACACAAAGCTACACAATGAGCTATCTGTGTTCTGCCAACCATGGGTATCAAAATCAAGTTTTTGGTGATTTGAATCACCAGACATATCGCTCTTCAACTGAAGACAGAAAAAATATAAATATAAATGAAATCGTCATACAGGCATGGGAGGCTTTTTAAACTGTACAAAAATGAAATTAGGGTAAAAAAGTACAAATGACATCACTATATGAGCAAGGACATGGGTGCAGCCAGTACTGTACATTTTTAATTTGTTAAATTGTGAGAAAAGCTAATCGAGAGCTATCTGTGCTAGCCATTCATAAATTATAAATGATAGATAAGAGGGAAAGTAGCTAGCCAACACTACCAATCGCCAGTTAATGAGCGACTCTTTTGAAAATAAGAATTAGGACTGACCATCACATATAACATTCCCATGGCTAAAAGGCTGAGCATATTCAGTGACGGGATTTGAACTCGTGACTCATATATTACAGGTCAAGTGCACTAATCACCAGGGCTGTCAGGTCCTATTAAGAATTTCAAAGATAAATGTATTTAGGGAATAGATCTATCACCCTTTTAGGCACCAATGCAGATAGTAATATTGTATCTCAGGGTGGTTGGTATAGAAATTAACACTTTTACCAAAATATAGCAGAGAACAACATTTCGACCTTTTTAGGTTAACCTGAAGATGACTTAAGAAGGTTGAAATGTTGTTCTCTGCTATATTTTGGTAAAAGTATTAATAACCATACCAGCCATCCTGACATACACTTTTACTTCATGTAGGTTTCTAGTCATCATGAGATAGCAATATTGATGTGTTAAGGTCTTGTATGAGAATTTTTCATTTATTTATGAATACTTAGTGTCAGTACCATCATCCTGTTTATTTGTAATACATACATATGATACTTAGGGCTTGAAAGCATCACTAAATCTGATGTCTCTTACCAGATCTTCATGATCATACCATTAGACTAGAGGTATTTGGTGAACATGAAATGTTGTGGAATAGGTTTAGCTCACTTAACTTTAACCTCAGAGTTACTGAGATGCTTTCCATAACAATGAGATTTGTTCCACCTCTATGTACCTGATCTCATATGTGAGTAGTCTGAAAAAACTACTGAACTGTTTCATAATTTAAATACACAGAACTGCCTTTACATTATACAAAATTATGTATTCAAATACTTTGAAAAAATGTTTTTGCATGCAAAGCACGAGTTTCCCATAGCATCTAGATTTGTGTACATTTATACTGTTAACAAAAATACAATGGCATTTTCAGAAACACCTTTTAGTTCAACTCAACATTTAATTGACTGAACTAATGGCAATAGGATTCATCCATTTTCACCCATGGCTGTCTTCAATTTATGAAACTCAAACTACATTTACCGTAGTCATTATCTACACTTATAGTTCAGTAGAACTTTAGAAAACCTGGTTTGTGTTTTGTTCTTGTTTTTATTAATATATATACTCTATGATATATTAAGAAATATATTTGTTACCTTATCAAATTACATAATGCATAGGTTACTTGCAATAATAAACATTATTTTCTTTAATTTACCTGATATAATCTTAACTAAAAAAGGCACAATTTTTATATTTTAGTTATTTTCATACAAACAAATACAAAATATGCATGAAAAACAAGAAATATAGTACTTACATCTTTTTTTTTTGTCCTTTGACTGTTGATGAAACTTAACCCTACTTTTTTTTTTATACAAATCACACTACTGCATTAAATTTTGTATTTAATTCAATAATGAACCACAAAAAACAAAATAATAATACATAATTAGCAGTCAACTGCCCTATAACTGTCACAATGTTATGGTCTTTTCTAACTGTGCAACAAGAACTGCTAAGAATTCAACTAAGCTTACTGATGTGCATACCATAAGAATACAGTTTGAACTCAAAACAAAATGGACAATTCTCTGTACAGAAAATAGCATAATATACCATTTGATGGATTAAAGTTTTTTTTTGTTGGTTATAAATGATATAATAATAAATTTAAGAGAAAACTATTGGCAATTGCTAAGAGAGGATGTGGCAGGTGAATGCAGCAATAGTTGTTTGACTTTTCAGTTTATGGCTCCATGACCAAATAAGATTAAATGTTACAAAGATTATACATTGCCTGAGTAATTTACATTAAATTTCATATTTGTTAGAGGGTTGCAAATAAATTAGAGAAGAGGGAAACCTAGAGAGCAACTGTCACAATTCTCATACTTAGGAAATATCACCTTATAAAAATTAAGAACTTAAAACTTGTATTAAAATTTGAATTATCAACTATGTTTTGATGCCAAGTTTATTTCCATACCATGATAATAAAGAAGTTTAATTAAATTTTGAATGTAATTCAGTAAAATCTCATGACATTCAGAAAAGGATGACTGTAAAGAAATAATTAAAAAGAACAAATAATGAGCTAAATTTCTGAAGAAAATTAAAAATTAATCAGAATCTTTTCTCAATTATTTTACATAATTTACAGATACATTGTACTAAGCTAAAACATTGAGGTTTTAGAACTTTAAATAGGCATATGAATTTATTTATGTTTTAGTTTTCTTTGTTAATTTATTTTTAAGAAAATATAACACACCATTCTCTTTTCCCACTTTCACTTGAAAATAGAAGGTTCTCATATCAGTAACAAAATAGTTCACACCTGTTTTCTAATAAATTACCACCAATATTCAATTAAAATGTTTAACTGAGTTTGAAAAAAACAAAGTCTGATGTAACTTATTCTGTAAACATATTAACTACCAGTGTAGATATCCGTATTAGACTGGTATCTTAATGTAGCTCTGATGTTTCCTTCTCTATATGTAGATAAACTTTTAAATAATAAGCATAATAAGCCTAAAACAGAGAATAAGACAGCAGAATGAATTGACTCAGGGTGCTAGGATTCCAAATTAAAAACAAACAAAAAATATATAACAAATTAATTAATGCTTTATAAAACACCTACATCATTCATATATAGCCTCACTTATAAGTCTACAGAAAGTCATACTTGTTAACTGTGTTACTTCTTATGTTCAAATTAAAATCATCATATTTTTTAAATACCTGCACACTTTCCCAAAAATCACTAACCAACTGTTACCATGGAACTTCAAATGTGCATAGAAAGTCAAGATATAACTCAAAATGCTACTCAATAAAAGAGTATTTTAATAATATTTTTATTTATAATAAAGCACGAATAAAAAGCTTATGCCTGCAGGAAACACCATGAAAAACAATAATTATGTCAATAACACATTAACTCCTAAGTTGAACCAATTTATGATTAAAAGAAATGCAATATTAAAATAATTTATTAAAAACAGAGATAAACCATAAGAAGACTACCTGTTTAAGTGTTCTTATGGCACCACCTTCAGAAATACAAGTTTAGTCAAGATACATATACCTACACAATAATGTTCATAACTTTCGTTCAGTCTAGACTTAAATGCTCAAAGTTTATAAAATATGTATCAGTACTACATCTTTTCTAAACTTGGACAAACATCTTTCTTCAGTAAAATACCTTTGTTTTTTAATTCTTATTATTTTTCTGATATTTAATTTGCATTTGAACTCCATCTGATTTATTAAAACAGTCCATTTTACAACATGAGATGCGCATGCCACATGTTCTGCTATATCCAACTAATTTACTTCACACTTTTCAACTGCTTTTTTACATTCTTTGATTCTAAATTTCACACTTTTGCACATCTAAAATTTGTCTTAACACAGTCAGTTTGATGGTTTAATGAGTGAGGAATACAAAATGTCATGCATGTACTTCTTACATTTGTTAATTGTGACTAAACAGATTAGAACAAATACTCTACATCACGATGGTATGCTGCACAACAGGGAAGAGCTCAAAATATAATTTGCTGAATGTGCTTATATTTGGGTGAGAAGTCTTGCTCCTTAAAGATAACTTGTACAATTGTACAACATAAGCATTACAATTAATGGAACCAACCATCCTATCTTTGTGGTAATCAAGAAGAAATCACACAAAGTAGTGTATGCATTGTAAACTGAACATTAATTGATAGCTTGGAAATCACAAATTGTTGTTTACTTTCAGTCTCTGTTTTCACAACGATATAACTAATTAAATTATTTGAGAAGGCTTGACTGGGTAATGACATTTTTTTTATTATAACTGTACAATGTCTCAACAAAATTTCTAGACAACTGTAACCCATACATCAAAGTAGAAGATGAACTCTTGTCAAGCCACAGCTGCTGGCTCATACAGAAGCCAACACTCAGTCTCCTCTTTGGTTTATTTTCTCTTTCACCATCTTATTGTATCATCTTTACACATTATGTGGTGGTCTCTCCTCACTTTTGATGTGCAGAACTCACAAGAATCAACAACCTACTTCACCAATTTTGTGGGCATTATGGGATATCTACTCTAGGTAAAGGGTCTTAAGAAGTATTTTGGGCATTTCAAATGCTTTAAATAATGAGCAATTATATATATTAAACAGTAGTGTGATTCATGTTCACAGAAGAATAAAAATTGTTATATAAAGAAGATTGCCTAAGAAAAGAGAGTTACTGAGAAGCTTTCTGCTCATCTGTTTATGCTAAATACAAGTGACTATATCAAAGTTGAGACAAGAATTAAGAAAAGCTCATTATAAAAATGGAACTCAGTGTTCCTAACAGATTGGTGTCAACATAGCATGAGAGAAGCTACAGAGAATGTTTCTTTATCATGCACAAAACTGCCATAAAAGGAAGTGAATCAGAGTTTTTAACATATATCTGTGACAAAAATGTGTGAATAAATACAAGAGAAAAGGCTGCCAATTTACTAACTCTATCTGTAACCAATAAACAAGCAGTTTTTTGTTGATGTCAAGTGCTGAAAAATGATCAAGTAAAAGTAACCAATTAAATGTCAGAATTACTTGTGGGTAATTGCATATACTATTTGGAAGATCAAAAGAATACTAGAAATAGTTTGAATAAAAATCATGTTTGAAGCTTAAAAATCAGTTCTCTGAAATTCAGAAGAAAATTCTCATCAGTTCTGTGACAGTTCTCCTCAACTCAGAAAGAAGTAAGTTGCAGCCACTACCAACTAAATCTTGAAGATAATCATGACCACAACAATGATGAGCTCTTCAAATGTTTCTTGCCTAAATTCTCTAAGTTACTTACTGCCATTATTCTAAACACCAGATAAGATAGTAAAATACAGTTGAGTTGATATTATGGAAAATATTTGTTAGGAGTGTTTCACTGGTTTACACTATAACATAGTAAGTTACAGTTGAGTTGATGTTACAGAAAGTATTCATAAAGGGTGTTTATTTTAGTGTATAGACACTACTACAGATGAGGGTGGTGCATACCCAACAATTGATAGAAAAGCTAATATTACTGTTAAAACTTCAGCATATCAATCCACACAATTATGTTCACGTGGTGCTATGTATTTAACAGGTGCAATACCTTTGTTTCGCAGTAGGCTCGACAAGCATGTTACAGAAGCTTTAAATGAAGTTGCCAGAATATCTGGTTGGACTAATATTCAAAAAGCAGATATTCTGAAACTAAGAACTGCAGATGAAGCAAAACATTATATTAGAGCTTGTGATGAAATGAGTGAAACTGCAGATTTTCAGTTTTTAGCACATAGATTAACAGTGGAATACAGAAAGCGTGAAACACCAAATACAATTTTGAAACAGATATGTAATTTAACTCAACAATGAGGTGAGTCAGTCCAAGTGTTTGGGCATAAGTTAAAAGAATTAGGAAATAAATTATGCAGAGCTTACAGGCATTTAAATGAGCCAATGATTCAAGATGCATTAACATCTAATTACGAGCAAAGTTTATTAAGTAGTGCAGCTTGCAGCCAAGTAAATGAAGCAAATACCCCAGATACAACACTGATATATTTAATTGAGGTAGCTACTCAAGAATAGCTAAGAAAAAAACAGATATATAAACATCAACACTTTGTAGTAAGCATAGTAAACAAGAGAAGAACTAAAAGACTTAACTGATGATGTAAGCAAATTAAGTTGTAAGCGAGAACTTACAATGTTTTAAGTGTGGCAAGGTTGACCTCTTAGCAAGAAACTGCTTTAAAAATAGGGAGAGAAATGAACATATAGCATATTTTAATCATGATATTAGAAACCACAAAACTTGAAATTGCAGACACCCAAAGCAGGCTAAAAAAAGAAAACCCCAAAGGTTAAATTTTCAGAGGAAAGTTGCCCAGGAATGATAATAACCCCACCTTTGAAGTGGAAACAAAAATCACAATCCCTTCTGGTATTACAAAGTAAAATTAGATATAGTTCCAGTGGTATGGAATAAAAGATTGAGTGTCAATAATGTTAGTTAATGAGGTGTCACCAATAGTTGTAATAGAAATAAAAAGTACAGGATATCATTTATTGGTTGACACAGGCACTCAATCTTCCTTGGTAAATGAAGAGTTTGTACCTAAAAATCTGATATTGTTAAATAACACTTGGAAGGAAGTTCCTAAGAGTATTTTAACTTCCATAACAAGACATCCTGTTAAGAAACTAGGTAAATATAGAGTTCAAATCAGAATAAAAGATTTAGAAATGGAACACTCATTTCACATCTGTAAGCAGTTAGATCTGGAAACTAATGATATTATAAGGCAGGATTTCTTAAGAGCTCATGACACTTAAATATCCCTTACCTTGGGCTACACATAGAAATCTTAAGTTTTGAAGGACTTGAACCTCCAAATTTATGTAAAAAAGTTGAAACAAAAGCTAATAGTCAGATGCTTAACACTAATACTAGCAAGGCTAAGAATCAACTGTCAAAAAATGAATGCAATGATTTTCCAAAGCATAATGATGCACTACAAAGCCAGAGAGGTAAGAATAAGAAGTGTTCAAATAGAAATCTCAGGAAAAAGGATGCATGTAGAGGTTCTAAGCCCAGTAGAAGTGATAGTTGTGATAGTAATTAGAAGCTAAGTTATAACAAAGTAAGGCAGAATAAGATAGAAAATAGAGCTTTAAAATTGGGAAATAATAATTCAAACTCCTCAGATGACTCTACACTTATGAATAACATACGCAACAAAGCATCCCAACAGGAAAGTTTGAAAGAAAGAGTACTTGTGAGGCTAGTTAAAGCAACTGACATCAATTTATTATTGAAGTTCAGATAGATGACTTCAAATGTAATGAAGTGTTGGTTGAACCTACCGAGTTAGAAGAAGAAGATTATATAGCAGCATGTATTAGTAAGATGTCTGAGAGAAACAGTGCCTATAAGAGTTGAATGTAACTGAAGTAATTCTTCCTAAACAAATAGTAGCAGACAAGTATTAAATGCAGGAAAACATAATGTCATGAATGCAAATAGGCAGGCATGACAACGCAAGTTAGATTAGGACTCTGTTTTAGGGAATGTGAGTAAAGAGTATAAATGAGATTTGATAATGTTATTAGAAAAGTACAGAGATATATCTGCAGGAGAAGGTGCTACTTTGATAAAGTCATAGCATTTGCTGCAAAATTTGAAGAACATTTGGAAAGATTAAGGCACATATTTAATAGATTATGAAAAACAAACTTAAAGTTTAAGCCAAGTAAATGTTAATTTTTCAAAAATAAAATAAATATCTAAATCCTTTAGTTATTGCAGATGGTGTAAAACCTGACCCTAAAACGTTAGAGGTTTGTGAGGAATATCCAGTGCCAAAAACAGTATCAGATATTTAGGCATTTTTAGGATTTGCAGGATTTTACAGGTTTATACTGCATTTTGCATTATTGGTAAAACCCTTAACTGTGTTAACTACAAAAGAAACAAAATTTCAGTGGGCTGATAAAAGACAGGAAGCATTCAAAAAATTAACAAGTGCTTTATTAAAAGCACCCATAAATTACCCAAATTTCAGTGAAGAATTTATCCTAAGCACAGATGCTTTAAAAGCATCTTAAGTACACCCTCTCATAAGATGATTATACATAGGAGACCACATCACATTTATATCAGGTACACTTTTCCCCTAAGTGTGAAAGAGGTGTGACTCATCCAAGCAGAAAATTATGAAGAGCATTTAATAATGGGAGAGAAAATAGTTGGGCAGTGATCTTAGCCACAATATGTTAAGACTTTAAATCTCGCTTACAAAAGATTCTGGGTAAAATAAGGAATGTATTCCAAAGTAAAGAGTGGCTGGAGCACAACAGACTATATACAGCAAGTCAACTTCATCAAAAACTCAACCACCTGGAAAAAGCAGCCATGCAAGGGGTAGGAAAGATGATCATACCATCTTCATATCAAGTTCAGCTAATTGTAAGAAGAACTCCACCACCAATTTATGAATATGACACATGTTAGAAAAATAAAATACATAAATATCTCACTCAAATCAAACATACCAGAACCACTTCAAATGCAGTAACATCCTCAGCATAAAGACATTGTGGGATAAAGCTAAAGGAAGAAGCAGAGCAACAAAAAAGTGCACATACCATGATCCACAACATTATGATAGTTTGCTCAAGGCAAAGTGAGTAAGGGACACCCTTATTGCATATGTGATGACTTATTTAGATTGGTTTAACTCTAAATCCAAAACTCAACCACAGGGAATCAACATTAAAGAGGGAGTAGAATGAGTAATCCCAATCAAAGGGGTGAAGTGCAATTATCCTGACATACTCTATGTGTGAGTATATTATGTCAATTTGTTTAACTCTACATCTAAAACTCAACTGCCAGGAACCAACATCCATGCAGGGGCAGGATGAGGAATCCCATTTGTTATTGCAGTGCACTCCAAATCAGCAGCATCACCTTGAACAAACCCATGTAGAGATGGAGCATTCATTTGGAGGACATCTTGCCATCTACATCAGTGCCCTACTCTCAGCTGAATGAAGTCTTTATTGTTTATATTTATACTGTACACCTCTCAAAGGCTAGTATTGTTTAAAACAAGCATATTTATGAAATAAATATATCACAAGCAACCTTGTGGAACACCCCATTTATAGTTAATGTGATTGTAAAGAACAGTGTGCATTTTGTAGCCATGCAAATTATGAAGTCAACATTGCCTTACAGTGCAAGTTTTAGTACAATTCTTAATGAATTAAAAATAGCCGAACAGGCACCACTCAGTAAGGAGCAGTTTCCTAGTCAACACCTCTGACAGGCTACTGAAAAATAAAATATACACATATAAAACAAAAGAAGGAAAACTTATCCCATTATGTTCTCACTAAAGGGTGAAGGATGGTGACAGGTGGAAGATGGTACCCTAACAAGGAAGAAACTATTACCCAAGCAAATAATGAAAAATGAATGTAAGAAGTATATTTCCAATGCTCAACAGATGAAGTACCTCCAAAGGATGAAGGGACTGAGATAAAAGTAACAGGCAAAATACCTGATCAGAGTGAAGATACCAGAAATTTATTACAGGAAGGAGACAGAATAAAAGGCCAACTAAGTCATAAACTGAATCCAATGGCTGAAGGAAGAAGGGAAATTCTCAAAGTGACCTACAATGCAGACAAAAGCACCAGGAACAGGACACACCAGATGTTTGTTACATGTGCAGGTTAAAAAAGAAGATACACTTTCTACCACAAAGAGAACAAAAATGAATGCCTCCCTTGGTGAGTTAAAAAAACTTACTACCATTGATTAATCAGAATGAAACATTCATTAAATACAGACAAATGAAAGAAAGTGGACTAAAGCATGTTGGGCTTTCAAAAGTGCCAGGGCATTAACAATGTAAGACCTTTAATCCACAGACCACTATCCTGAAGCTTCCTGCTGATCAACCCATGCCCCCTAACTCTGGAAACAAGCATCAGGAAAATGAAACAAATCTGAATGAGGGGGAAGGAAGCACTAAATTTAACAATGTTGAGGATATTTTAACTCTTTCAACACAAACTCAGTCCCATGGACTGACAATGTGACCATTTGTACTTGTATATAGTTTTAATAATATAACTTTTAATACAGTATGTGTAATTTCTAGAATTTGGCAGCAGAAGTTTGGTAAATATTATGTCATTTGTACAAAAAAATAATTATTTATAATGAAGTATTTTTGCCAACAATTTGTCCATAAATGAATCAATCACGTTTTTACTACTCCAATAGCAGATTTTTATTAAAAATACTTCTCATTCTCAAAAATCTCCACTTTCATTTTTATAATTTTTAAAACCTCCTTAGTAAATATGAAACTTTTCACAGCAAACATTTGTATTTCATCAGTTATTACCTTTACCCTGACAGTATATTTTATTCTTCACCTAGTAGAAAATCAGAAATGAAATTAGCAGCTTTGCCTTATTTTTTAAATCACTGTTCACTAGATTTTAAAGGTCTTGTCTTGAGTATTTCAACTGCTAAGTATTTCATTTGTATTTTCTGTGAGCATTTTACTGTCTACAATTGAAGTAGAAATCCACTAAAAATGAAGCAGTAAATCGTCAATTGTGTCAGTGGACTGTTTATGTGATACCATAATATGATGCCTTCAAAAGCAAAAGGATAGTCAACTTGACTTCTTCTCTGAGAACAGGATATCTAAAGTAGCTGGTTATATATCTTAGAGTGTTTACTAAGAACTTTAACAATCACACTGCATTTAGAAGTTGTGAAAATTTTTATGCTGAAAACAGAATGTGGAACTTATTGGCTTATGGATGTATCACAAAGTGTTTTATGATAAGAATTCTCTAGAGCAATAAGACTGCACTTTAAATCTCTCAAAATGTGTGTTATACAGTTCAGTGCCAATACAATAAAACTGCAATTCTTGGAATGTTGGCAATCCTTCTGAGATGTTAGAAATTTAGTAGTATACTGTATAAGTGCATGTGGCTGTGAAGTCCTACTTCTCTTTCAAAAAACTGATTCAACAACCAATAAACATTCAGATTTCAAATCCAGTTATTGTTCTGCAAGCAGAGAAATGCAGTCATGCACTTTACTATGGCTTTTTCTCTACACGTAGTTGCAAGATGTAGACAAATTGATACAAAGCAAATCCACTCTACTTAAAGTATATTTCTTGCTGCTGACTTTTTACTTAAAAGTAATTATTATTTATAACACATCTGGAACCTCTGTTCAATAGTTTTAGCATATAATTATTGACCAAAACATACTGCAGCTGTTTTTGTATTTTAGTGTAAAATGTACTGCTTCTGAAATCTGTGATACACATTACAGAATGTATATATATGAAAGAACTAGCACACTTATACATATAATAATGTTATACAATGAAGAATATGTGATGCATAATATATGTGTAATGTTTATCATTCTAGAAATAAAAGCTAAAATAGAACTTGAAATTAAAAAGAAAAAGATACTCAATGAGGAGAAGATGCAGTTTTTACTTCAGAGAAAAGTGGTAGTCTGTTGCAGAAATCGTCAGTTCAGGATGTTGATGCTTCAACTGCTATGCACCTTACAGAATCAGTGTATAAAACAGAACCAGCACTTCTCGATTCTGTCTTGCCCTATAGACAGATCAAGAAGTAGCTTGAAGGTCTTCATCAGATGAAGGTGTAAAGGAACCACCCAAGCCAGGTACACCTAGATAAGCTACACCATCACAATCACAGAAAAATAAGCAGGACTAAGAAAGGGTGGAGTTGCAGTGTGTACTAGGACTGTTCCTACCCAGCAGGAGAGACCTCTTGCCTGCATTGATAGTTGGACTTGGGAACAGATTACCAAGGAGGAGCAATTAAACATATTTCCATTCAAAAAAAGAGGTGAACTTCTTGTGTCCAGGCAGGTCACCTCTTTCCAAACTACAGATGCCATTAAAAAAAGAAAAAATCAAATGAACTGATGCTACACATTCTAAAATGTTAGCATATTTATGTTTAATAGCATGACAAAAGCTTTATCCTTCTCTTTCTGACTATTTGTCTACCCATCTTCCTTTCCATAATCTTTGGTTTACTAACATATTTTCTTGGGACAAGTGTTTAGAGCTATCCACACCTACTTATATTTCTATAACAATACTAATGTTCTTCCCAGAACTGAGTGACCCTAACTATGTTAAAAAAATTTTAAGTTTAGTCTATCACAGACCATCTTTAGTTGTCCACTACTTCCCCTATGATAGGCATAAAATACAGAATTGGTTTCTTCAGTATTTACCAAACAAATCTGTCAAGCAGGGAATCAAGCTGTGAGTGGGTACTGTCTGAAATTTAAAATCTACACAGACAAAGAAGGGCAAATGGCAGCAACAACTCTAGCAGACAGTGTTGTTATGGGACTGATGGTCAAGTACATCAGACTAGAACACTAGGCTTTCATGGGCAACTTTTACTTTTCCCCTTGTTTATTTGACAAATAAATTGGGAATCTATCCATGTGGGGCAAGCAGGAAAGACAGGCTGTAATTCCACCAATAACAGATAGGGTAAAGACATTTTTTTTTAAATGTGAACCTCTGACAGCAGTGAAGGTGACTGATAAATAAGGCATTTATGCATTATGCTCTAATACTGTGACAACAGTGACTAGAAGAGGGGGGGATGGTGAGGTCACAAAGTCTCACTTAATTGTGGAATACAACAAGTTTATGGGAGGGGTGGACATGAATAACCAACAGTTAAGTTATTATTCTACTGGATGAATGGCAATAAAAGTTTATCAAAAATTCTTATTTTTTTACTTTTGGAATTTAAAGTTGTAAATGTTTATATTTTATATAAACAACAGACCAATCAGCTGGCATTATCTCAGATGGCTTTCAGAATGGACCTTATCAGAGCTCTTATTGAACCTCTATTTCAAAGCAGATCAGGTCCTTCTGGTATACCACTTTCAAGAACTGTGCAGGACTCATCACCTCTGAGACTTGCTCGTGGCAGATAGTTCTCAACAACTGTCGACTGAAGTCACAAGAAGAGAAGCAGATTGTGCCTCCCAGAAAATAAAGTAACAATCAAACATAAACTATGTAATGAATTTCTTTGTGTTAAACATTTTGAAGACTATCACACTAATGTCACTCTTCAAGGAAGTTGATTTTTACCTAAGTCTGCTCTTTTCCCTTGTTTACATTTTGTCTAAATAATTTAATGTTTAGAATTCAAATTACAACAGTGGTTACTTTTTACATTAAATTTTGACTGAAATATTTTGTAAAGTTTTCTTTTGTTATTCATACAGCAGTTATGATCCCTTCCATGTAGGAAAATCAGCTTACAATGTCTAAAATATTTGTAATAAACTTACATTCATTGACAAATTTTTTACTGTGCACAATATCAGTTATGTTTCTTTCCATTCTTAATCCATTCATTCAGGTTTTTCCTCTTATCATCATATGAACAGATTTTGTCAGAATGTGTATAATTTGGTATTAATTTATGCACCTTGTATGTGCATTATTCATTTTAGCAATGTGTATTATTTATGCATAATTTATTCTGCAGACATCTGCAGAGCACTGCATCTTAATAAATTGTTATAAACATTTTTTCCTTCAGTTTTTTCGGTGCTAGTATTGCATAATTTGCTGGTGTTTTACCCTAGTTTAAACAATTAGAAGATTAATATAAGTTCAGTAGACATACCTTTATGGGCCTAAAAAGTCAAAGTACAATTCTCTATCTATAATATCAGTATTTTGCTACATTATAGGGAAATTTCAGCTTCTATACATACCATACCAGACATGATATATATCATGTCATCCCGTAAGTAATGTCAGCTTTTATGTTCAGAAAAAGAGAATTTCAAATGCTTTTAAATGTTATTTAATCAATAATATATGTTCCATTATTATTAATTACTTCCTGCCAATAATTCATGAGCTTTCAAATGCCACTTTTATAAAATTCTTGAGGTTTGGAAGAAAAGAATGTAAAGAGAGTAGTTTTGACATTTTCACATGTTCCAAGCTTTTTTCCATCAAGATAGTTCTGCAAACTTTGGAATAGATGATAATCAAATGGGGCAAGGTCTGGAGAATAAGAAGGATGTGGAAGTTTTTTTCCCAGTCTAGCTCTTCAATCTTTTCAGATGTGATCCTTACTATATGGGGTTATGCCTTTACAATTGATCAAAATGGGTCTCTTTTCTTTCAGTGCGACATTCAAGTGCTCTAAGTACTGAAAATAGAAGTTTGATGTAATCGTTACATTGAGTGGCAGCAACTCAAAAAATATCACACCAGCAATATCCCACAAAATGCTTAACAAGACTTTTCTCGGGTGGGGATCCATTTTGGGCTGTGCTTTAGTCAGTTTACCTGCACTGAGCCATTGTTTGTGGCACTTCAAATTTTTTATAAAATATCCACTTTCATCTTCAGTCACTAACCTGTCTAAAAGAGCTGAATTACATTCACAAAAGTGCAAAGAAGTGCAAATGTCCACTCTTGCTTTAAGGTTGACTCCTGTCAAATCATGGAGGACCCATTTTCCAAGCAGATGACAGTGAACTATTGAATGGGTTGAATTAATTTTTGTGCTAGTTCTTCAACTTTTGTAGCACAATCTTCATCAAGTGCAGCCAGCAGCAAGTCTTTATTAAATTCAACAAGACAACCTGAACATGGCAAATCACTTAAGCTGTAGTCACCTGATCTGAACTTCTAAAATCACATTCAACATTTCTTTTCACTGAGAGACTCTGCACCATAAACATCTTCAATGTTTCATTTATATTCTTCTGCACTATTGCCTTTTTTAAACTCATAGAGCATTATATGCTTAATGTGCTCCTCAGACACACCCATCTTCATAAGGGTTTTTGATTAATGATCTGAAAAAGTAGAGTTGGGTTAGTTTCTTTTATTTGTCTGAACATTTTTATAGATGTCCTACTACATGTTTCAGTCATTAAAGCCTTCAACAAAGCTCTTTTCAGAGCAACAACTTATTCATTACATTTCAACAGTTCAGGCAAAATTACAATTTTCTCCTTCAAACTGTTTACAAATAGCTATCAGATTTATGTACACAAGTAACTGCTATTTCTATTGGTTATAATCTCTTAGAAAAATAAAAATATATGCAACTAGACAAAAACTAGAATGTAATAGTAGCAGAAACCAAACTACTAAATTGGCTAAATATACTTATGTCTCAACAAATCAGAGGTATGAGGTTCTTATTTTTAGTGATAACTTGTCAATATTTCCAATCTGAGTTTTTAATTCATTACCTACTGCACACATTGAGGGGAAGGAATAATTAATTATAAACAGAACAATAACACAACAGGAAATGTTATTTAACATGCAAAAAATTATATTTATAATTTTTTCTTCGTATTTTAAACTACAAAATTAAATCAGACAATATTAAAATTTGAAATATAACCTTCATTTTGATGTAAATCCCTTTAACACAAGTAATAGCATAGCTATTTAATAAAATTTTGGAAATAGCCCTCTAAAATATCATGACATGTGCCCTTTGACCTTCTAGTAGCAATTAAGCCATTAATGCATATAGTTCAAGAGGGAAAGAGGAAAATCAAGAAGAGAATCCAAAAAACACTAGCATAGGTTGTGCAGCACCTCCTGAAAAGATTGTAAATGTGCAAGACCCAAAAGGAGATGCCCATCCTTAGAAACCACTTCACCCAATGCATAAGAACCATGCTAGCAGTAAGATAGTTAACTATAATGGTGTGGATATCAGAAAGCTCTAAAGAGGAGAACGGATGGTCCCAACACACACACACTTGTGTAAAAAGACACTTCCTAAAGAGAAGACTGTTGGGTAGGTATATTATGGCCATCCTGTTTGGTAGGATCTAACCAAAGCCAGACAACCAAGTTGTGGTGTAAATCTCCACCTGAAAAAAGATGTGCAGAACTAAAATAAGTCTGAAGAGCAAGGCATAGAACTGGTACTAAATTATATGGTGAAGAATACCTGAAACAGTATCCCAAAAAATTAAAAATCAGAATGTGTCCCATGGGCATTCTCAGTCTTGCAGAAATTATCCATCCAGTTGTGATGAAAGATGACGTATCAAAATGAGAAGCATCAAGAAGTGATTGAGGCAGGATCAATCTATCCAGAACTGTAATCAGTATCAAGCATATAAGAAAAATGAAGAAACCCACAGGTTTGAAAAGTAAAGGATGTGAAAGTGCCAAACATGGAACATGAACACAAGTGACAGTGTCACAGAACAAGACATGAATGCCACTAAAAACCCATTTGATGTTATTAAATGCACAGAATTTACCCCCCCCCAAAAAAAAAAACTGGTAGTAAAAAAGAGCAAACAGTAAGTCTCTATTAGAAGTGGATGGTAAAGAAATGATACAATATAATGTTCTACCTTAGTAAAACCCCAAAACAAAGAAGCTACATTTGAAGGGAAAGAACTGAAAGATGAAAAATGCTACAACAATAGTGGAAGGAGAAGCAAGTGTCCCATGAAAAATCCCACAGATACAAGTAGAATGCCTGAGAAAGGAGGTGAAAGGTAGACATTTCCTGTATAAGAATCAGTAAAGTAAGACAAAGCTGGAAAATAAGGTGAGGGATAAAATGGATAGGATAAACAGAGATTGCCTCCCATACAGGCAATGGATTCTATGTACATTGAATCAAAAAGAAAATCTGTTTGACGGTAAGCAAAGGTAAATAAAAAACCAAAGCTTGTTTGTATCAAGCAAGGCATGCAAGTACTCTCTCCCAAAAGAGAGATAAAAGTGTTCATCATGAAACAATGTATGAAGAACAAGGGTAAAATTATACTGTAAAACACATCTATAAAATGCTGAACTAAGTCTCAGAGTCTCCCCTGTAGAGACTTGGGTTGTCAAGCCATAATCAGTTGGAGGAATACTGACAAAAGCTAGATAATCCTAATTGGGTTTAGCAGTTACAGGAGGAAGACAAGCAACAGTAGAAGGCAGAGTAGACTACAGCCCTCAGGAATCCGCATAAGCTAAAATAATTGTAAAATGTATAAATTATACAGAAATGCAAAAATAAAATTGTCTCTAAAATGTGAATTTAACTAAATGTGCAGTGAAATTAGCATGTATTAGGTGTTATGTGTTAAAGAAAATAAGTTAGTTGATGTAATTATCAATTTTTCTGTAAAATGAATTATGTGTAAATTGAATAATACATACACTTGTTAAGCCTAATCATGTTGTGCAGGGTAAAGTATATCAATTAGCTCTAAATTCAAAGTCTCAAACCTAACAATAAGTAAATACAATATCAGAAGTAGTTTGTGTGGACCCTGGCTTAAGGGGTCAACATATATAAAAGTAATATGAAAAAGTACAAAAAATAAATAATAACAAAAGTGAAACATATGTTATATTATGAAATCAAGCAAGAGCATACATACATGATGCATTTAAGAAAATTAAATTAAAATGAAAAATGCTACAAAAAATTACATTAAATTAAGTTAATGTAATTTTCAACATACCTGTAAGATGAATTACAATAACAAAGGCCTAATCCAATATTATAGGACAAAGGATACAAATAACCTCTCATTTCAAATCTAACCATGACTGTGAATGTAGACCAATCTAATTAAACTTGTTATTGAACCCAAATAACAACATATAATAATAGTTTTAAAAAAGTCAAAAATTATAACTGTATAACATCTCATCTTTCCAAAATCAGCATACTGTATTTCAAACTTTGTGGGCCTTCAAACTTGAGTCAAGGCCCAACAATGATGACCTCATGAAAATATTTTGATAGAACCAATGAAGTGATAACTGCAAATTCAAAATTTATTTTGAATAATAAATTTTGGATTCTCAGTTACCACTTCAGAGGTTATATCTTCTAATTTGAATGCAAGAATCAGTTAAACCATGTAAAATGAGGGATGCATGGGAGTGAAAGGCTAGAGGTAAGTGAAAAAAGTTTTGAAAATACAGAGCAGGATTGAAAAATTATATCTACACAGGTGAGTGAAAATAAGGTATCTTGTCAGAGAATAACAACAAAACATTTGAAATAATTGTGTTTGACAGTACAGTGTGAATGTTTATACACTGGTGTTACAAAATAACGTTTTTAACAGGTTTAAAGTTCAAGATAACAATTCACTGGACTGAAAGTTTTCTTTCTAAATTTGTTTTAATTATTTAATTAGGATTACAAATTTGAGGTGTGTAAGAACAGCATTTCAGAGTTATCTCTTGTCTGCCACATGTCAATGTCCTGGAGCTTCCTCATTCAATACCAAAAATAATTTGCTGGGCCAAATATAATTTTAAACAAAAGTCAACCCAAAGTACAATTTTTATGTACAGAATAAAAAATGGACTGATGTATATAAATGATTTATTCTTAAAGAAAACTGTGGGTTATAATGAAATGAGTCAGAGTGTGCAAGTTAAATGTCATACATTACTGTATGATAAGACTACTAACCAATTTTTAAGTTTTTGAGTACTCTGGAATTGACAACTACATATTATAGAAAGCACCCAAGTATAAAAGATGATGCCATCCACTACACTTGGGTGTTTCCTACAACAGGCAGTTGATGCCCATTACAATGTACTAATTATAAATGCTTAGCTTAAATAATATACCAAATAACTTTGATGTTTTTTGTTTTTGTTATTGGTTTAAGCTCATTAAATAAAACAACAAAATTATAGTACTGAAACCTGATGATAAGCTATTAAAAGAAGTCTGATGCTGATGTGAGAATGATGGAATAAGCTGCCTTCCATCAATATTCTGTAGGTTTCTAAGATGCACAGTTACACAAGATCACATTACTGCTGCTTTTAGGCCCCTCTATTACAAATCCTAGTGGAATAATTTCAATAAATAAGGAAAAAAAAATCTGCAATCAGTAAGATTTTCATAATGAAATTTAGACCTTCTGAAAAAAATTTGTAAGTGCTGCAGATGTCATGTGCCTGTCTGTGACTTCTGATTATTAAGCCTGAAAATCACGTTTTTTTTTTTCTTTGAAGCATTATCTTGTAACAAATGAATTTTACACTATGTTCAGTGGGGCTTAAATTAAACTTACAGTTATAATAATTAATTATGAACTGCTTTCACAGAATACAAAATTCAGAACCAAAAATTCTAAATGATTGACAAGGTTCTTTGAAACAGTTGGTGAAATTATCATTAGTTTGATTCAATTAAGTTGAGATAAAAGTTAATGTATATATAATGAAATCTATGTTATTAATAAAGAGTGGAAAATACACAAACCAATTTAACTATTACCAGTGTATTAATACCAGATAACTGATTTTTAACTTGCATGTATTTATTATACAAGGGTTAAGTACTTAGGCCTGATCAACTGACCCATATTGGTTCTTTAGCTAAATATTTGTGTAAACTTGAATTAATTTCATTGTAACAAGTTTAATGACAGAAATACTAATCAGAATATGAAAGCAAAAAATACAAACTTTAACAATTTTTCACCCAAATGTTCAATCTTTTTTCCATATCTTAA
Source organism: Carcinoscorpius rotundicauda (assembly GCA_011833715.1). NCBI lineage: Eukaryota > Metazoa > Arthropoda > Merostomata > Xiphosura > Limulidae > Carcinoscorpius > Carcinoscorpius rotundicauda. The sequence goes on from CM022395.1 coordinate 19,721,384, forward strand.
GTCAAGATGATAAAACTGGTTTAAAGGTCTATCATATACTGGTGAAGACAAAAAAGATAATTCTTCACATTTTTCTTGTATTTTTTGTGAAGCTTGATGACCACATCCCTCTTGAATTAAAGCAGATGCTGTGGTAAAGACCAAGTTGAATATTAAAATTGGAAAAAACTTATTTCATCTTGACTTCATTTGGTATTCTTATGAGCATTGCAACAGATAGTTACACAATTGCATAAAAGATCAAATAAGACAATGTATATTGTATATTACACAACAGACTCGATAAATTTCTTTAGAATAAATAATATTATAAGAGAAATGCATGGTACATTCGTTACTAGATAAACAAGATGGTTCAGTTTGAGTTATTGTTTAGTTTACCGTGCAATTAAATATTTAATTTAATTTAGTTTTCTTAATAAGAGTGTTAAAAGTTAATTATTTTAAAAGCAATGGTTATAACAAATTTTGTTATGTAACCCTGTACAAGTTCTTTCTGTATGCAATTTAACTTGTAATAAGGTTTAACAATATTTTTGACATCATCTTACTCAAAGCTTCTAAGTTTTTCTCCTTATGTTTAACATTTTTGTTATTAGAAGGTAATATATTTCTGAATTTTCTCATCTCATGTTATAAACATATGCAGATACAGAAAGTTAAGTTAGTGGAAGTGAAAGTAAAATGAAAGTTAGGCTATGTGATTGTCAGTTTAGCTGTAACAGACAATATCTAAAGTGAGTTTTAATCTGTATTGTAACAACAAAAAATAATAATGTGTATTATCAACTGGCTTCTAAAGAAATTGAACAAGCCTGTGTGAACTTTTGCCAAAAAGGAGAATTATTTAAAGCTGTAAATTAAACTGTTAAAATTTTTGTTATTAAGTTAGGTGTTATGATGCAACTGAAGTTAGTATTTTGACATATATATAGATTTGAGACAATATAATCAGTTGCTAAATACTAATACAGAGTATTCCAATCCCAAAATAAGTCATCTTTCAACCGAATGAGTATATTAATCACAACTCAAGTAACCTTTTGCTATGAGCTAAGTAAAATATATGAGTTCATCTACACATTTCCACGTTAAGTATTTGCACTGAAATTTTTGATACAGCATGTGTATCTTCACAAAATTTGGTAAACTTTCAGCAAAGATTACAAGTATTTTCTAAAGAAAAAAATTAGATTTTTATTGAAATAATTTTACTAATGATTTGTTTGTGAATAGTATTTTTCATTATTAGTCTGAATGCAAAGTGATTTTGTGTTATGATTAAAAAATACATTTGTTTTCAGTGAGACTTTATATTTTGTTATTTTCTATATTCTAACTACGTGAGGTTTGTCACTTAACCAACTATGTAACCACGATAAAAATTAGGAAATAGATATGTAAATTATGCTTTTTTTGTGCTAGAATGACCATGTATTGTAACACAAAAATATAAATGTTTAGTATAAGTAGCTTGTGTCTCATAACACTGTATATTTTTTATTATATTGACCTTCCAATCATATTGAGCTAACATTAAGTAACTTTCACTGATGCAATGTACATGTACACATTCCATATCCAGAAGTATAAAATTGACCTATAGTCTTTCCTGTCTTGGATGTGTTTTAGTAAACTAGTATTTTGTAATATACAATCATATTTCAATTATTACACATTATATGTATGCATATAGATTATTACTATTTAGAAATAAATTATTAAACTTATTTTTCTCAAAATACAGAACAATAAATCAAGAAGTAAAGCACCCAATTATTTCTTCTTACTACAACCTTTGAACTTAGATGCTGCTAGACATAGGTTGCTGAGCTTTTTAAAATTTCACACGTGGAGGATATCAAACAACTTTTTTTTAGGTTTTATATATACAGTTGAATAACCAAAAAATCATAAAATACTACACTGATACCATGGAATTCCATTCAAAATTATTACTCTATGATGTACTTAGAATTTAAAAAAATATGAAACTTCAAGCAGACTAAAGACATCCTACATCATTGAAATCTTAGATCAAAAGAACAAGGTAGCCTTTTCAAAGATTAAAATGATTGAGAAAACCACTCCGGGGACATTCTAAGCTGTTGATTGGTTATTCACATGTCATAGACTAGTAAGAGTGCATAAGGAGCTATTTCAAAAATTGCAAAGAGCTGAATGGGGTCACCATGTTTGATTCAGTACATAAGCTATACCTAAGCAAAATAAAAAAAATGTTCTTATTTTATATTCTAGCTTGTCAATGTTAGTAATTTAAGTTCCTAATTTGTACAAAATTATAGTCTTAGCATTTTGGCATCATATATCTCTAATTTTAAAGTGTTGCATTCAACATACTATGTGGCTCACTAAAATCTATATCAAGATGTGTTCTTTTAATATTAACTTTTAAATTAAGAAATTAACTCATATATACTATTAAAGTTTGAATTATAATCTACAATTTTATTCCAAACTTATTGACATAAATCATAAAATATTAGTTCAATAAAATGTTGAATGCAAGTCAACAAATGTGATAACATAGCCTTGGCAGATGGTGGCAAAAGGGCTGAAAACAAAAATATGAAATTCTATAACACAAACACTATGGAAAGATAGGTATTTCTTCATCAGTTTGTCTTTAATTTGGGTTGATCTCACTAAAATTGACACCTACTGACAGCAGAAAATATTATAAAAAAGTAATTCATGTGAATAGAGATAAAGTTTCTTTAAAATAGTTTTATGAAAATAAATTATTTTGCAAAGTATTTTCTTGCAGTCACATATATACAAACTAATTTATGTAAGATGCATTTAGAACCATTTTTATCTAACCTTTCTGGAGCTCTTCTTCACTCTCCTTCTGTTCAGTGTTTAGTTCTTGAATCATAGAAAAATAATCATACCAGAAAGTTTTGAAAATTTCTTGAATCTGATGATGATTCAAATAAGTAGCTGGCAGAAATGGCTTCTCTGGTTCATGTTTGTCAAGCCATTCTTGTATGTCTTCCCTGATTCATTAAAACAAACCTTTAGTATTCTAATTTACTGAAACAAATTTAAAAGCAATTGAAAAATAGGTAAAAAATGCATATTCATTTAATATGTTGAAGTTACTACTATCATTATGCATTCTAAAATTTTTTCAACAATAAACAAAGTAACCAATAAATAAATGTTCTTTCACATAGACTCAAGATCGTGAATTTACATGTTACTGTAATGAAGCTACGCAACAATTTATTGTTTTGAGTATATGAGGGTGTTAAAAATGTAGTTGTGTTTTAAACATACTTTAACACAAATGTTTGTATGAAGAGGATATAATAAATTCAGGTAATTCTCATAGGTTCCCATAAAAATTAAAATTAGATTTGTTTAAAATATCTAATACAATAATAAATATCAATAATTTACATTGCAATAATACAGAAAATATACTGTGTATAACTTTTATATTGATGTGGTGATTGTTCAGGATTAATCATACATGAAAACTAATTGAGATGTTATTCTAGTAACTTTGCATGATTCCAAACACAGGTTTATTAAGATACACATCTTCAATACCTTTATACAAGTTAACAAACATGTTGCAAGTTAATAACAACTATCAAAGTGAAATATACATATAAGAGCCAAACCTTCTGTAATTTTCTCATTGACTGTTACATTTTATCATTTCATAGTTTGTAGAAGGTTCTAGGTCTTAATTGGGCCAAATGTTATATGGAAAAATTAGTTAGATTGAGTGATTGTTGGTTTAGACATAATGAGCAATATTTAAGTGAGGTTCACAGTTTAATAGAAATAAGGAGAATAATTTGTCTTGTCAAAGGGTGTTCTAAAGTAATTGAACTAGCCTGTGTGAATTTTCAACACAAAAGAAATTTATTTAAAGCTCTGTATACTGCTGTGACAACCCACTGGTTAAAGTGAGCTACATGATAACAGTAGAAAAAAAGATATTTAAAGTTTTTGTAGATATGTTTGACTTGTTTTTTAATATATTATTTTAAAATAAGTGAATTGTGTGCTGTCATTTATTATTGAAATTTCTTGTCAACAAATCATAGACACCTACTGAAAAGAATGCCAGACTATTTACACAAACACTGAAATTTCTACAAAGGGTACCATTTTAGAAATTTACCTAGTAATAATGCACATAGAGGCTGAGTGTATTATATGAAAGAAATTGTGGTACCTCACCACTTCATTGGAGTCCATGTTGCCCTTTCCAGTCAGGCTCTACCTGACAAACAGGCATTATGAAAGTACACCTGCAGCTTTAGTCCTAAAACTGCTTGTTATATGAACACAATATGGAAGTTACACCATGTCCTTACAGTCCATTTTGCCATAGTAGGACATGCTGTTATATACTCTTCCAGAACACAATTTGTTTTTGAAAAAAAAAATATATATATATATACTATTTACAATATGGCAATGCTAAAATATATTTTTGATACACACCATTCCACCATAATTTTATATCAGTCAGCTGTGATTATCAAAATTGTTTTAATGTATGTTTCAATGCATTTTATGTATGTCAGGCAAGTGATAAAAAAAAACTTTTGTTTTAATATATTGTTTCTTATTTTGCCTCAGGTTGCCTTTTTTTCTTCATTTAGTCACTGATCTTAACCAAGAAACATTTTTATGTGCACATACTGCTTTTTATGTACATATGTCAATTAAAACAAACTATTTTTCTTATTTTAAATTTGATGAGAAGAATCTCATATAATATTCCTGTATAATATAAATTGTTATACAATTGAGGTACCTGAAACAGGAAGAAATATTTATATTAAACATCATATTGAGAATAACGAGACTACTTCTACTATATAACAGTTTGAAATATACAGGGGGAAGAACAAAAGTGCCTTCCCCTTTTAAAATGTTGTTAGTTTATTATATCTTTTATTAGATAATAGAAAAATATGTAAAACTATATGCTTTAGAATCCACTAAACAAGATATGTTCAAATATGATCTCAAATTCTAATTTCAACACTGAACTTTTCATGATTTTAATTATATTTTCTCATAAAAAGTGTTATGCACCTGATGTAGCTTCTTAGATCTTATTTCAATTATCCTACAGCAAAATGATAACTTTGAACTCAATCAATATATTAAAATACCACCACTTTGAAGTTCATAAATATATCCAACATTCTGAGAATGTTGCACAAACCAAGATATAGCCCACTGAAAAAAATGGTCATTATTATAATAAAGTGTTTAAACTGGTAAAACAAAAGAGGCTTATGCCATTCTCTCTTTGTAAGACTGTACAGATCATAACAATTTAAAAGCAACTATTTTCATAGCATACAAGTTAGTACCAGAGGCTTATCACCAAAATTTAAACAATAACATGATAAAACTTATATGGAATTCATCCACAAAAAAAGGTTTATTTTTATTGATGGTGTAATTCTATACATGTTGGAAACACTTTTGAGAAAATAAGACAATTATGTCTAATTGAGGAATTTAAATGCTGTACAAGAGACAACCTTAAAACTTGCTTAGTTGAAAACAAAGTTGAAATACTACAGGAAGTAGCTGCTATTTCTGATTATTACACTTTAGTACATGAAACCACCTTTCATAAAAAAAAATTCCCACCATTTTAGCAAAAGCCTGTATCTGTTCAATCCACTGAAGTTAAGAATTCTTCTAAAAACTCTAGCTCCTCTAGGTGAAATTCTAACAATCAGGATAAATCTTCAAGACCTATCTTCCATTTCTGTAAAAAATCCTATTTGTGTTTTGTCTGATTATTGGTGTTTGGAAAAGAAAAAGAAACAGTCCAAAGTGCTTTTGTGTCCAATATGGACATAATTTTATGAGATTAACCAATGATGATTTGGCCATTGATAAAAAAAGCTGATGTAATTAAGGAGGAGTTTTGTCCTTTTTGTCTCTCTTGATGCTGTGTCTTTGACACATGATACTGCTAATCCCATACCCATAAGTATTCTACATGACATAATCATTATTAATACGTGTACTGCCTTTATACACAAGTTATGCCACAAATAAGTCTGTTATTGTTCAAGGTATTGATGGTGGTTTGTCAATGTTCCTTTTTACAACATTTATTAAGCATATGACCCAGTTTGAGGACCAGTTGTGGTTAGAGTAAGACCTACTCTGCCAGTTAAGGGCATATTATCATTGGTCAGAAACAATATGGCTAGGGAAAAGTTGTTGCTGAACCCAAAATGGTTAGCAAGCTGATCACTGTTGTTGTTGAGGAGAATCCAGATATGTTTTCCTAATGTGCTATCATTCAAGCTCAGTCTAAGAAATTAAACCAAAAACAAGTGATAGAACATGATCTGAGGATGATATACATTTTTCTCAAACAATTATTGGATCTGATGGAAATCTTGTGAATAACTGTCCTACTGACAATTTCTTGGTGAGTGACAATGATGTATGTGAGGAATCTCATTCAATTGGTAAAATTCTGTTTAGGAGAAGTAAACTAATCACCAAGCAAAAAAAGAATCTGCAAATCTCCTTACTATTCAGATATGCACTCACAAAAGATGAAATGGAAAATGTTCCAAATGGTATGTTCATGGAAAAATGGGGACCATCAAATGTGTCAGTTTAAGAGAACTGGGCTTTAGTTTATCAAATTGTTGTTCAAAAAGCATGTTATTCTGAAAAATTGAAACCTGCCCATGAACTCCTTTTGGGAATTTATTCAAATTGCAACAAAACATTGGAAAAATCATGACACATTTTGTTTGGTCAAAAATTAGGCAAGATGTTTCTGAGGTTTGTAATACATATAAATACATGTAAATTAATTGAAAAATTAACCAGAAAATTCCTGTTTCTCCTTTGAAACCTATCCCAGCTTTCAACTAACTCTTCAGTTGCGTGACACTGGTTGTGCTGAGCCAGAAAGATAAAATTTGTGTTTAAGCACATTCACTTGCTATGTAATTTTATGATCATAAGGTTATTTGCATTGACTGTGTTATATACTGTCATGTTTTTTGAAGTTGTATAATTTAATGAAATGTTCACAATGTATATGTAATCTCAGTTAAAATTGACTAATGCCAATTTTTATTTCTCTGAGGAGGGAGGTGTAACAGATTTACTATTATGTATTTATTTTAATACTGATATTCGTTTTACTTGAATATTTACTTAGAAATACAGGTAACTTGTATTGTTAAATGTGCATTGTTAAAGTTCCATCTATTCTCTAAATTTGCAGAATATTCTGAAGCATGAGAACCAACAATATACATTTTACAGTGCTGTAAACTGAGCATTCGAGAACCTCTGCTCACAAAGAGAGACAGTTTATACTATTGGTTTGCTACAGTTAGTCAGCTATAAACCTTGGAAGCTAGAGCTTTGATAAACACTTATTCTCAGAACTAAAATGTCAGTTAATATGCTTATTGTTATATAGTTATATATTTTATTATCAGCACCAACTTTAGAAATACTTATGCCCAAGAATCTATCCAAATCAATGCCAAAAATTAATAAACAATAATAGTCCTTCTTAAAATAAGTCTCTAAGAGATCACACTTGTAACATTTTTCCACAATAAAAAATATCTATCTATCTCCACTCTTTATGTGTTAGCACTAAGCCAACCCTGTAACCACTTGTTATATTTTTTGTCAGTTTCATATACACATAATAATAAAAATTACTCACTTTTGAGAAACAATTTCAAAGGATGTAAAATTTCTCTTTCTGAATGTCAAGGTATACATCAACTAGTATACACAATTTCAAAACGGTCAAGGCTTCATGGTTCATTAGTAAAGTTGGAATTTTTTTTTAAAGCCATGCTTAGTATCTTCTAAATTGGTTCTGATAACAACTTACTAACAACAGAAGCCAAAACTAATAGATCTATAGTTTCCCAAATTCTCTGTAAACCTTTTATTTTTATAGATGTGTATCAAAATGGTAATATTCTAATTATCAGAAACTTACATCACATCTTGGTTAAGCTTCATGATTTTAGGATAATTCTTGTAAGGATAGGGAGCTTTATTCTAAAGAAGTTTTTGATATTTTTAAAATAGATTCATGTAGATAAACTTCTTCATGATAAATACAATTTAAGGAAAGAATTCTATTTTCCCTTAAAGAAACTGGCTTGCTAAAGAGTCTATTTGTCCCTTTCATTATTTAACACTACTAAAGAAATTTCTATTTTAGCATACCTCTTACTTAACATATTTCAAATTGTCTTGTTGTTAAATTGAAATAAGCTGTTTCTCAAAAGCAATTTGTTATTTCCTAAATTATTTTGAAATAAATACTTTTCTTAGAGTTCTGTATATCTTCAATCTTATCTTCTAACTCAGTCTTCTAACTGGGTCATTAATAAGGTTCAAAGGAGGGCACAAGGGTGATCCTGGAGATGAAAAAATTATCTTATGAGGATAAGTCAAGAGCTCTTATTTTATTTTCTCTTGTGGAAAAAAGGCAAGAGTTTTAATGAAATTTAAAAAATTATCTGGGAGACTAATAAAATAGAGGCCTCTCGATTCTTTGTGCCATATTCTGAAAACAGTGCAATAAACTGAAAGGACCAAAGTTAAATATTTTGAACAGAAAACTGAAGCTCCAATAAAGACAAATCTATTTTTCTAACAGGGTTATTTGTTTTCAGAATGAGGCTGGTACTTTTCACGAGTTTAAAATGGAAATAAACAATTCCTTGAAAAACAAAATGTTGGTTGAAGTTGAATTTTTTCTTCTTAAAAGGTGAAAGTGACGCAACACCCTTTGAAGACCAAATGAACCATTGATTCCAATACATTATGTTAACCTTATAATATTTAGCTTTAATTTTCTACTTCATGTACTTAGTAATCTAGTTAGGCTTACTTGCAGATTACCCATGGCACCAGTCCTCATCTGGGGTGCCAACAATAAATAGGTATGTTAGTGCATGATGGCTATGAGCAATTTGTGGCCTTGTATAGTAATCTATGTTGAGTTTTTTTTTCCATTGTCCAAAGACAGAAGACATTTACTTAGGTACTGGTAAGCAACATGCTAATTAATGGTAATGATGCTACTCATTGCTTTGCAACTCTGTAATCTGTCATGATGTCATATCTGCATCCCTTTATAACTGTAAATATCGAATCTACATATGACCTATTCACATTTGTTTTGCTCCACTATGCAGGAGCAAATTTAGCTGCCCAATGTTTTTCTGTACATTCAAATGGAGAAAAATAAAGTTCTCCATGACAGGAAATGGGAAAATTGCAACACCTATATATGTGTGCATGTGTACAGGATAAAAATTTAATGAGGTTGGGGGTTGCATATTGCATTATAAAAAGGTTTTTCCAATATCACACATGAAAACAAGTTCCATTATTATACGATTCTTAGAGCTTTGTTTTGTGTTTTAGGCCTATCTTAACAACACACACCTCCATCTAACAAGCATTTCAATTACAACATTAATAACATTCAAATGAAGAAAAATAGTTTTCTGTGATGAGAAATGGAGAAAAACATGAAAATCATGACTCCTATCGCAAATCTACATCCAAACTAGACACACATTTCACAAAGTTGGGGATTGCAAAAAAAAAAATTTTTCCAGTATTATACAAGCAATAGTTTCATTACAATACAATTTTCTTTGTCATCCTTTTCTTCTTCTTAAAATTGTGCATATTACATTAAAATGGTTTTTAAGTCTCACCTAGTCATTACAATCAATGTCACTTCACAAAAGCCCTGCAACACAGCTTCCATTGCAAAAACCTTCATCATAATCCTCTAATTTCAAAATGCACTCCTCATCCCTTCATACTTTTCAAAAGTTATCTAGTGTTGAAGGATTATGAATTCTCAGCATCCATTTCAATAGTCCAATCACCAAGATTTTCAGGAGCTGCATCTGGTAACTTGACAAATATTTTTTTGAATGGATTAACATCAATGCCTATTTCATTTTCCAGTACTTTAAGTATGCAATGGTTAAACATGTATGTTAGGGAAGAAAGTAGTACACATTTGATTTGTGTCACCTTTACAAAAAGAGATCCTTCTTGATCATGTTGCATACTGTTAATTATGGCACACAAATGGCTTTTGTCACTGACAACTGTATTCATGAATTCTCACCTGGTTCCCACATTTTGCTTACTAAGACTGGGGTATAGCTTGTTGCAGACCTCTTCTGAATGGTCCTCATGCACCAAGTTAATCCATATTTCTTTGTTTTCGAATGACATTAAGTAGAATAAATCTTTCTGCAACTTCTCTTTCAATATACCTCACTAAATAAGTAATAAGATAAATGAATTTCCCTCATCTCTACTTAAATTTAATCCTTTAACTTTTATGGCTTTAAATATGCATGGAAGTTTTAAAAGCTGTACACTGTACACAGCATGCTTCCATTCAACTCCCAGAGGTGAAGCATACCCTATACAGCAAATTAGCAGTTAATGGGTTAGTGTCATTTAAACCATTAAACTTGTCCCACAGGTCTAACCAGATATATTTAGATTTATAGTTTGGTTAGTGATTTTGTTGGATGGAGAAGAGGTGTTGATGCTAAATGGCTTTCTGTCACTCTGACCCTTTTTTATGTAATAAACTATAATGATGCACACACTTTATATTAAATGCCCCATGTTAATTTATGTAACCTTAAATCAATACAAATATTATTAAAAAATTTCCCAACTTAATTCTCTACAGCACAGATACTTCTTCCTCCCATTATTGCTACATTTCCTCAATTTAGTATTTCTAACTTACATATTAAACTTTAACTTTACTTTTAATAAATGCATTATAATTAGAAAAAGTTACATATAAGTGCAAGTCTGTTGAGTCGGGATATTAAATAAATTCATATAGAAACAAATACCTATGTACATCATTTAAATTAATTAATGTAAAATGAAATTACACATAAACTGCTATCTGTAATTATTCATACTATCCAAGTAATCAAAACACCCCATTAAGATTACTCATTATTATTTTCAATTAACTCAAAGTTATTCTGTTCACAAAGTAATCAATTCATCAAATTTATGTTTCCAAATATTTTTCTTTCCAATCATTTTAACCATCCAAGACTTAACAAAAAATGGTAGTAGACACACTACAAAATGTTAAGGGGAAGATCAATAATGTCCAAATAATTATTAATTATTTTATTTCAGCAGTTGTTAAGTTACTTCTATATTTAGAGAAATCCTGCATGAGTGTTTTATATTGGTACAGATAGCTAGCACATTAATAACAGGAAAATCATGTATTATGAATTTGACAACTTTCTTTTAAAGTGTTGTGATTAGTCCAGATATAAGTAATGCAGTAGATCTGATGTACTTGCATGTTTATGATAAAATTAATTTTATGAACATTACATCTTGCAACTGAAAATAAGTTATTTCAGTGGACTTAGACATAATTAGGTAGAGGAGAAAAAAGGTTTTTATTATTAAGCCAAAAATCATAGTGCATAGCTAATTAATACAAGTGACATTCCTCAAGGTTCTGTGCTACTTCTTATATTCTATAACTTCATTGATAATCCAATAAGCAGTAAATCAGTTAAGTCTGCAGGTGATACTAAATTCAGAATTATTTCAAATTGTACAGATGATACTCTAATTTCATAGAATTTTGAACTATTTAATTACCTGAGCTTATAAATGTGTTTTGAACATAAAAAAATGAGATTATGCATACTGGTTATAATAACATTACTCTTAATGCTCACTAGGAAAATTAAAAATAAAACTGATAAGGAAAATGATCTGGGCACAAATGGCTATATGATGATGCATGATTTCAGAGTGTATACCAGGGCTATACACTAATGTATACCTTTGTATATATATATAAAAAAAAGAACTACTATATAGTCTTTATAGCTAAACTTACAAACACACATTATAGATCTATTTTACTATATCTCTTACTGTCTTTGTTTTATTTGAACTACATTGTAGACCTCTATTTATAAATATTCCAAATGAGACCTTGAACTTTCTGCATAGTACAAAATATTATGATGTAATAATACTTGAGAAAAACTTGGAAGGTTCAAGTAACATGACACAATAATACAATAATTGCCAAATTATGACAATCAAACTACATAACATATTCAAACAGTTATGTACTGCTTCTAAAAATAATTAAATTTTCCTATTGTAGTACACTTAAATTAAAACAATTGTGCATATCTAATAGTAAGCCTACCTTCAAGAAAAATATTTAAAATATTTTCTATACTGTATACAAAGATTGTTTTCAGTTGATGTACAGAGTCTACTCATACAGTCTGCACCAACATTTGCAGTCCCCTTGATATAGCACAAACCAAAGAGAAATCACTTCATGAGCAAAAGGCACTTTATCAACATTCTGTGGAATGAGTTATCACAAATAAGCTGCAAGATTTGTCATGTTAAATGGTTATTTAAATAATCTTTTTTGTTGTTGTTGTTGCTGATCCAGCATGATTTAAAAGGCAAAAATATAGATGTTACAAAAGTAATCTTAAGGAAAACTCCATTTCAACAGTGAGCACCAACAAGGAGTAAACTGACCTACAATTTCCGTTATCCCTTACATGATAACAATATTCAGACACAGAGATATTTAAGTATAAGAAACTATTTCATGGGTTCTTATGCTTCCTTCTTCTAATATTTGTTTTAAGTTATTTTGTTACTATTTCTCTGGATGTTATATTAAAAACTTAAATCTTAACAAACATCTAGATAAGAAACTGAATGGTGACTGGGAAAGACAGATAGTCCAATTTGGGTAGGAAGGAGCAGTCAAGAAATAAGATCAATCTACACCTGTGAAAAAGGTTGTAGAAAGTGTCTGAGGTAAAAATACTAAAGCATCAGATATCACAAATGAGAAGGAGAAAAAAATACACCATAATAAAAAAAATGATACAGGGAGCAGGTGGTCAAAGTTGGTATGAAGGATTTTTGAAGACTCTGAAAACAAACTTGAGATTTCATTCTTGAAGAGGAACTAGAAAAGGAGGGCAACTGATTAAAAAGACCCTGAAGAGGTCCATTAAAACTGGAGAAAGAAATGTAGATGGTTAAGGAAAAGACAGAAGATCATAGACAAAACCTATCTTAATCTGGTATCATAAAAATGGATAGACCCCAAATAAAAATATATTAGGAAGAGCTAGACGAGAAGGAAGACAGTGGTGGATGCACCAGTGTAAACAAAACTCTGCAAAACTGCCCAGCAGATAAGAGAATAGACAAAAATAATGCTCCAAGATGAAAAAGGTAATGGCTACTGAAGTGTAAAATCTTGACTGAGCTAGTTAAATAGGATGACAAAAGAACTGAAGCCTAGCATTGTGGAAAGTCTAAAATATATCAGTAAGAAAATTTCCATAACAGGAACAAATCTACTGATACATAACACAATGTAAGGGCCAATTTGTTGAAAGGATCTGATGAGGGCAAAATAGTCATTCCAACATTATGTTTAGAGCTTTAACCTCATGAATACTAACAAGCAGAAGTTATTGTCAAGGGTCCAAATGAAGAACTCTAGAACAAGATAACAGAGGTCTTTAAAGTGAACATCTCTATGTCAAATTATATGAGAAACAACAGTATGGTTGTATAAACAGATAATAAAAAAATGTATGTATAAACACAACTGAAAATAGTGGAAGACCCTATGAACTTGCAACATTTCAGATATGTTGATGAACCTCTCTACTGGATATAAAACATCAGAGTGGCTAAGATATGCAGAAATGTGCCTCACCTGGTGAAGAGTTATCTATAAACAGATGTACCTCTGAGTGATATGGAGAAAGATCAGTCCCTAACATGGAAAAAAACAAAAACTTTTGTTTCAAAAGTGTGGGGGCATTTTGTGAAACTGGGATATAAAATAGAGTATTTTCCAAAAAGATAATAGTAACAGAGTTATTTTCTGTTTTTTATATTATATCAATGCAAAACATTCACCAAACAAGTTATATCAATATTGAAATTACAATCTTTAAAATTTTCAAAGATCTTGTTTCACACTTTCAACAGAACTAGTTTGCCATATTACAGTTTGCACAATATTTAGGTATCAAAAAAATTAATGAAAGAGCAATAACTCTAACATTAATAACACTCAGAGAAACTAAAAGAAAATAAATTAAATTACTGATTCAATGAATGATACAGTGTAAATTTTAGTTTAAAATGTATCCTGGGAAAAAAAGCAGGAACAAAAATGTGTTAACGTTATTTTTGTCAATAAAAATAAGAACTGTGTAAAATAAATTTAGTATATCATCTGTACCTCTTTGTAACGGCATAAATATTGATTGTTGCAGCAAGTGATGTTCTGAATTAAGCAGAAAGCTACTCAATGGGCTCTTTGTGCTCTGCCCACCACAGGCATTGAAACCCGGTTTTGAGCATTGTAAGTCAACAGACATATCGCTGAGCCACTGGAGGGCTGCAGCAAGTGTAATGTCTATATATTAATTCTTTATTTCTTACAATTTGAACAAATATTAACTTTGCAAAATATGGTAATATCAAGAATGCTCCCCTTATTATAAAAATTCCTGTTTTGGCATACAAACAAAATAAACATTATCATCATAATTTAAAAAAAAAACTTCAGAAGCATAATTGTGCTTGCCTCAAGAAGTAAACACATTACAATTCTAGCATGGACTTTTTTCCCTCATCATAGCTACACCTACTCTATAATTAACTTTCAAATTATCCTTGTTGACCAGTAGATAACAAAAACTTCCTTACTTTTCCAATAAAATATCCCTGCATTGATCATCTGCAGAAATAAGTTGCTGGTAGAATAGTTTCCTTTCCAAGTGATCAAGTTATTCTTAGAAAATGTGACAAACAACTATAATGTTAAATAACTTTGTTTAATAGAATTACAAATCCAGGCCTTAAGTTTTCTAATGGTGCTGAAGCTCTTTTCAACTTCAAGAAAGTAGGTAGGAACAACTAATGACAACCTTATAAAGGCTTCTACATGATCAAAGGTCATGGACCTCAGGCAACATGTTCTTCATAATTGCTGTAGTTTCAGTACTGGAACTGTAGGTGTATTTTGAAATGAACATAGCTGACTGCACACGTAATGACTTCATGGTTAACCCTAGGTATTGGTACATAATATTGTCAGTCTCTCTAGTAAGAATAACTTACTCCAATTCTTCAAGAGTCTATAGGTCTCTCTGGTTAAGAACTCTCTGAACTGTACATTTAAAGTTTGTATTACTCCAAAGGCAATGTTGGTACATAGGCAATAACCTCACTGATAAAGCACTTGAATGGTTTTCTCGTGTCCAGCATTTGAATTGGCTGGACATTCAAGGAGCTGATTAATCCTATTGCTTGACTGTATGTTTTACTGAAGCTTTTCTTTGTTTTTCGGTTTTTTTTTAGAAAGGTTTTGATACATGCCACTACAACAAGCATTTCAGCAATTATTTGTGCTTTCTTTTGCAAAGAAATGTTTAAGCACTCCAATTTCTCATCACTGCAGTGGTTAAAATAAGTCCTAGGGCCATTTTTCCCTTCTAAAATATTTCCAGAAGTCCACTTGCTTTAATTGTTAAATTGAAGCAGTAGCAGAGAAGTAATTTTCTCTGCAATATCTCTCACAATGGAACTGCCCGATAAATTCACAAATTCAGGATCTCATTTTGAATTTTAGGACATGTATAATCCTGATTACGTGTCAACCACATACACAGTTTGAGAAAATCTTCTAACTTAAACTTCAACAGCTGGCTTAGATTCCCCTAATTTTTCTTAAGGCTTTTAAAAGCCAATCTTTGTTATACCAAAACACCACACTGTACTCACAATCTTCAACAAGCAAGATTTTACCACACATTGCTATAACATCAATGCAATAGAGGGATAGGTGTCTAGTAGTCTTGCTTGATGAACATCAGTTGTCACCAATACCTTACGCAAATAGAAATTAAAATGCTTTGCAACCCTCTCTACAGCTTTTTTCCAATTTCTAGATCTAGAGAATACAAATGCAGAGTTTTTAATTTTCCAAAGCAGTGACTTTTTGTCTCTGATAGCTCTGTGCATCAAAAGCATAATATCTCTTTAAAACAAGGGCTGTAGCAAAACCTGGAAAAAAAATCCCTAAGGATTCCTACTTTGTCTTATTTGTTATGTTCATTTTCTTCTTCTTTGCTGCTTTTGACATTATCAGTAACTTAGGTAAACTATATTCATGGTGTTAGAAGAACACATAGGTCCAAGAAGTATTGATAGAAATGAATAAAAACCTTATAACATGAGTGCATTTGAAAGGTGGACCTTTCTTCTTCAGCACATTTCAAAACTGAGGAAGTTATAGGGTTTTTATTCATTTCTATAAACAAAAAATACACATTTAATTTCTAAGATGATAAACTCTTGGTTCACTGAACACCGTTTTAGTTGCCCAGGAAAAATGCTTTGATATATATATATATATATATATATATATATATATATAGATAATATAATATAAAATTTATTTATACATTTCAATTCTCATAATCTTGAGCTTATAGATATTAACCTATGTTGAATCTTTTTAAGATTTAATTAAGGGAAAAAACAATATTTAAATTTATCAACTAACTGTATTAAATGATAAAAATTATCCACACAGCTTTTAAAAAATTCAAAGAATAGATTATCAATTAAACTAACACTTTTTGTACAGAAATTAAAACTCAAATCAAACACATAGAAGGTCCTAGTAGGAGATATCAGGAATATTAACGTACAACCTATTGTTTTACAAAAATAGAGAGCTAAATGAGTTCCCAACTCAGCAAAACGAAAATTAAAAATACGCTGTTACTTTACTAACTCTTACAAGCGTAAGCGTTCTTAACTGTTCAGTCTCAGTACTAAACAATTTCACCAATTCCTTTAATTCTTGGCTTGTTCGAGCTCCTAGTTACATATAAATTTTCACACATCTAATTACTGTGCTTCACACATTCATTCCACTTTGTTGATAATACAATTTACATATTTATTTTCAGGCGTAAGTCTCTTCTCTTCAAAACTCAATGAAAAATAGTAACTTTATTTACTTACATCCACATCAGTTACACGAATGGAAATCCTTCCCTTGTACAACAAATTGCACGATATGTTTTCAACAATAACTTCTTCAGTTTCTACTTTAATAATTGTATTCGTTTATGTCTTTATATGATGCCTTAATGTTCAATAAACTTATTTATTTAGTACTGCATACAATCATTAAAGCTCACAACAAACTCATAACCAAAATTAAGGCTAAATGGTACCGTTGACTTAAAAATAAACAAAAATAAAAACTTTCAAAAACTATAATTAAATTTCTACATTGAGTTTTCTAATTAATTTTGAAAAATATTTGTAATATGTTCTTTTATACTAATACTACAGATAATCACTTTTTTTTACAAATAGATCCTATTATCCCACATATATTATGTCAAATTTACAACGGTAAAAACGAAACACAATTTACTATTATTTCGAAACCATACATTTAGTTTTCTCTACAGGTGGTTTCTGTTTTTCCTTCCTTAGCTGACAACGACCAACTGCCGATCTGTGTTTGAAACATTGCATCTAAGTTTTGCCAAAACTTAAGCAGCTGCAACGTTTCGCGACTTTCTGCATCGTCCTGGTGCAAATTTCATTTGTTATTACAACAGGGTTTAAGTACAAGTATTTGAGAGGAAAATACGATGACTGTTCAAAAAATACGCGGACTGCTTGAATTGCGCGGCTCCAGTTGGTTCCAGGGGAATCCGCTTAGTGTCGCTAGATTCACACAAATCAGCTAATTACGATGCCATTTCCCGATTGCAGATATCTTAATTTGTGTATTAGCTACGCTGTTTTAAGTGAAGTGCGATTTTTTCGTTTGGCGGATTTCAGAATGAATGACCTGAAGAAGCAACGACTTGCTGTGAAATTTGGTGTTAAACTTTTGTTATGCTTAACACGGCTTACGGTGATGGGGCTATGAAGCGTACGGCATATTTCAAGTGGCATGAACGTTTTAAGGATGGTCGACAGTCTATTGAAGATGATGAGCGTCCTGAACGTCCTTCCACGTCAACTGACGACCCACACGTCGACAAAATCAACACCCTGGTGCGAAAAAATCGACGTCTGACTGTCAGGGAGCTTAATGAAGAGTGTGGGATATCAGTTGGATCTTGTTACGAGATTTTCACCAAAAAATTGAAGAATCCTCGCGTTGCAGCGAAATTTGTGCCTCTGAACTCGTGAGTTTTTGGCCAAACACTCGATCACTGTTCTTCTCCACTCCCCCTACTCACCTGACTTTGCTCCTTGCGATTTTTTCTTGTTCCCCAAACTCAAAAAATCCTTGAAAGGAAGAAGATTTGAGACGATTCCCGATATTAAGAAAAATGCGAAGAAGGAGCTGTAGAACATTACAAAAGAAGCATACCAGGATTGTTTCAACAAGTGGAAACACCGTTGCGATAAGTGTTTGTGTTGGGGAGAAGAGTACTTTGAAGGTGTCTCAGACCTGTAACTTCTAAATAAAGTACATTTTGTATGCAAAAACGGCTGTTCTGGGCCCAGAAAACACTTCAAATAGAAGAGCGAACAACGTTTCGACCTTCTTCGGTCATCGTTTGTGAACCTGACGATGACCGAAGAAGGTCGAAACGTTGTTCGCTCTTCTATTTGAAGTGTTTTCTGGGCCCAGAACAGCCGTTTTTGCATATAAAAGTTCTCAACAAGTGGGTTTCTCGACATCACTGAAAGTACATTTTGTTTTATGACGTCAGTCCGCGTATTTTTTTAACAGCCCTCGTAGTTATTCCAAACAAATAATATATCCCTATATTACAGAAATGAGGGAAACAATCTACTACCCCTTGTAAATTATGCCTGTAATGCCAAAGATCATGGGAGAATAAGTTGTCCACCACAATAGTAAGAAATGAAAAGATAAAGGGTTTGGTTTGTTTTGAATTTCGCGCAAAGCTACATGAGGGCTATATGTGCTAGCCGTCCCTAATTTATCAGCGTAAGACTAGAAGAAAGGCAGCTAGTCATCAACTCCCTCCGCCAACTCTTGTGCTAATCTTTTACCAACGAATAGTGTATTTGACGGTAATAGTATAACGATTACACGGCTGAAAGGGCGAACATGTTTGGTGTGACGAGAATTCGAAGTCAAGACTCTAGGAGTACGAGTCGAGTGCCTTAACCACTTGGCCATGTCAAGCCAAGATAAAGGGAGATAAACGAAAAAGTGGATCACCGAGCATATAATATTGATCTGTCAAAGTCCACAGAAAGGAACACAAAAAATAAGGGATTCTAAGAAAGGCCAGACCCCAAAAGAAACAAAATTCCTTATACGGGAAGTGACGAAGATACGAGTGCCTTAAAAACCAAGATTGCACATTTGAAAAACAATAACAACAACTTATTTTGATGTGGAAAAACAAATCTTTCCTCGAGTTTTATAGACATTTACTGCTTAACAAATGAACTGCTGATGCTAATTAAATACCAACTCAAAACCATCATCATTTACTTTCCAAATATGCAGTAATCTCACACTAATCTCCAAAAAGTCAAAGAAATTGATAACTAAAAAAATAAAATATATTTTACTCTTAAAATAAAAGTAATATTGTTTTAATCTAAAACATATAGCATTACAATCACAAATAAATGAGTAGCCAATTAGCAGGGTCGGATCGTGCTTCTTTGCCGTCCCTATGCAGATTCAGATCGCTGTCACCCACCTACAGAGACACCTTTGTATGTAATGTTGCGAGTTTGTTTACATGTGGATTTCCAATTTAAATTCAGATAAAATCACATCCATGCAGTATTACCAGAAACGAGTAAAAACATCATACTGCGATCTAACAGTAAAGCTTATCAGTAGTGATAATATCAGATTATAACAAAACTAGAAGATTATACAAAGACTTGTTATACAAACCATTAAAGCCAAACACTACCTTCGACACAAGTGAAATTAAATTATAGCTGTTTGATATAAAATATTCATAAGCATATAAAAAGATTAAGTTAAAATCTAATACAAAAGTAGATAAACATTGATATCACTGAAGTTTATGTTAATATACAATATTGTGCAAAAGTATTAGTTGAAAGTCAAAATGAAATTTCAGGCTACGTTCAAAGAACAATGGATGGTAAATCACAGACGAAACATCAAAATTTTATTAATCTTCATACTTAGTACAACAAAAACTCAGTGGCAGTGCTTACGTTCTGCAAATAATCAATATTTTGTGTGTTCTCCTTGTGCAGAGGGTTTTCCAGGCATTGATGTTCATCTCACGCTTGAGATCAGTAACAGTCTTCGGAACAAGTGAATAGTATTGAGGGCTCTCTGTGCTAGTCGTCCCTAATATAGCAGAGGGAAGATAGCTAGTCATCACCACCCACCGCCAACTCTAAGGCTATTCTTTTACCAACGAATGGTGGGATTTACCTTTACATTATAATGTCCCCATGACTGATAGGGCAAGCATGTTTGGTGCTACGGGAATTCGAACCCGCGACTCTCGGACTACGAATCGAGTACTTTGATCATGTGGGTCAGCTAAATAGGAGTACGCTTATAAAATGAAAAGGAGAGAAATAAATAAATGTACTAAGACTAATTAACAGCAAACACAAAGAGAGAACTTGAACGTGGATATTATAAAAACCATAGTTCAACAAAAAGAACCTTTTGAAACACAAACACATCTTAAACACCATGAAAAATATATTCACACAAATGAAGAACATGTAAACATTCATATACAACTAATAAAACAAAAACAAGCAAACGAAGTTAAACAACAACAACATTCACAAGAAACTCATGAAGCGAACGAAAACAAAAATGACTTCATTCTGATGACACCAGATAAACAAAGAAAACTAACATCAAATACACCAAACACCGGTGTACAGATAAACACGGCATAAAAGTACATTCCATAGCACTCTATTATTATCCAAAGTGTTCCAGTCAAGTATCATGAACCACAATTAACCGCCTAAGTAACAAAATGTAAACTGGAAGCCAATACTGTTGTAATACAATGACTAGCTATGGACGACATACTCCTCAAAAAAGAAAGAGACCGATGACCTCAATCTTAAAAGGATTGACCCTAAGACATCTTCACACCAGGTTTTGTCACAATACACTTACCAGGAATAAAATCAAACTTAAAATCTTTTGATTGACATCCAAGCATTACAAACGAAGAAACTGAAGTTGAACTAACACAAAAATAAATACAGTATACTAAAGTGAAAAGAATCTTATTAAGCAGAACAAAGACACCAATTTACTTAATTAAAATATGTGTACACAAAACATAATATATCCAGGGAGTTATATCAAAAGATAACATTCTTTGATATCAAAAATACACAGTGTAATCCATAAGAATTGTTTGTTTGTTTTTGAATTTCGCACATAGCTACTCGAGGGCTATCTGTGCTAGCCGTTCCTAATTTTGCAGTGTAAGACTAGAAGGAAGGCAGCTAGTCATCACCACCCACCACCAACTCTTGGGCTACTCTTTTACCAACGAATAGTGGGATTGACCGTCACATTATACACCCCCACGGCTAAAAGAGCGAGCATGTTTGGCGCGACGGGGATGCGAACCCGCGACACTCAGATTACGAGTCAAACTCCAAAAGGCGTGCACTCGTAATCCGAGGGTCGTGGGTTCGCGCCCACGTCGCGCTAAACATGCTCGCCCTCCCAGCCGTGGGGGTGTATAATGTGACGGTCAATCCCACTATTCATTGGTAAAAGAGTAGCCCAAGAGTTGGTGGTGGGTGGTGATGACTAGCTGCCTTCCTTCTAGTCTTACACTGCAAAATTAGGAACGGCTAGCACAGATAGCCCTCGAGTAGCTTTGTGCAAAATTCCAAAACAAACAAACAAATTAATTGATATAACCCGATAACATAAACGACCCTGGCCCTGAAAAGGAAAGTAGCAATCCAAAACTTATAGGCATCCATCCAAACCAGCTTACTAAATCCAAGTAGGCCCGGTATGGCCAGGTGGTTAAGGCACTCGAGTCGTAATTTGAGAGTCGCGGGTTCGAATCCCCATCACACAAAACATGCTCGCTCTTTCAGTCGTGGGAGCGTCATAAAGATACAGTCAATTCCAATATTAGTTGATTAAAGAGATGGGTGGTGATGACCAGCTGCCTTCCCTCTTACATTGCTAAATTAGGGATGGCATGCGCAAATAGCTCTCATATAGCTTTGCACGAAATTCAAAAACAAAACAAACAAAATCCAAGTATGAAACGTCTAACAACACCAATACAGGAGAGAGGAAGAGGTCTACCTCTTACCTGACCCTACCAGGTCTTCAATATCTAAATACTGATGCGGAATTTTGACTAATTGTCAAATTAAGACGAAGAAGCTGTCACAAAACACTTTAATCTGGTCATACCACACATTATATGCTTATTTATAAGCCCTAATAGCAGAAAATCAACTAAAGAGATATTTGTTAATTAAAAACAAGTAGATAATCATCCAATACTAGCTTCACCTATACCTGTTACAATTGTACTACACAGTAGGTTGATCTGGAGTTCTAATGAACAAATACAGCAGTTTCAAATACTAAAGAATTTAAAACATATTACTTCTCACAATCTAACTGGTGTTGTACGATTATTCTATTTGAAAGTTCAGAAACATATTCATATTCATTTTTTGTCACGGTATAGCGGTTTATAACTCGTATAATGGCTTCGAGTTTTATGCTTTTGTTTTTCAACTACAAACGTTTAGTTCAGAGCTTGTTTTTTTGTTTTGTTTTTAATTTTGCACAAAGCTACTCGAGGGTTATCTGTGCTAGCCGTCCCTAATTTAGCAGTGTAAAACTAGAGGAAAGTCAACTAGTCATCACCACCCACCGCCAACTCTTGGGCTACTCTTTTACCAACGAATAGTGGGATTGACCGTCACATTATAACGCCCCCACGGCTGAAAGGGCGAGCCTGTATTTGAAAGATTAGCATGTTGTGTTGTATTCGTATTTAATCAAAATACTGAAGTAGTACTTCCTCATAGCTCAGAGAGCTACATCACCCCTTGACTGATTTGAGATCTAATTGTAAATTTGGACTTAGGAAGCCAAACCTTTTCAATTGATCTCTTCAAGCATGCTCCAAATCTTTATTAAACATGCAACTTCTTTGTATTGTATTATATTTCTACGTAAGCTAAATAAATTTGTTGGTGTTAACCATTCAATCTTTCATTTTGTTGTACACACCTACCTTCCCTCAAGTTATCTTATGTGTCCTCATTGAAGACTATTTCTGTAGCTTTCAAACAAATATAATTTAATATACAAAATTTACAACAAAAAGAACGTTTAGAGAATTATAAAAAACATATTATATATTTACAGTTAAAACATGAAGTATAAACTACTTTAAAACACAGATAGCTTTGGTTACAGGACCTAACAACACCTTTATGTTGGCCGAATACTTCGTTCACTGTAGGAAATAAAAGTATTTCTCAAAACGTGTGTATGTTTATTTATTTTGTTTTTATTTTGTACACGCACCTTTAGTAACAATATTAATTAGAAACGCCCCCCAGTGGCTCAGCGGTATGTCTGCGGACTTACACGCTAAAATCCGGGTTTCGATACCCGTGGTGGGCAGAGCAGAGATAGCTCATTGTGTAGCTTTGTGCTTAATTCAAAACAACAACAATAATTAGAAAGTCTACAAAATCATTATGAGTAACTTAGTTGTTATAATCTAATAATTTCAAAGATTCTATTTTTATTCTATTAATCGTGACTCATCACTAAATGTAAAATCCTTACACCTTTTCTCATTCTGATGGAACGCTTTCACGACGCTCCTGTTTTTATAATGTTCAATAATTACAAACATTCACAAAGAAAGATGTAACTGACCGGAAGCTGACCACATGTTTGGAAGGGGTTGTGTAACTGAGTGTCGTAATGTAGAGGGCGGGGTTAGATGTTTGAATATATAATTTTATCTATAATATTAATATAGGTATAATGGCGTTCCTTTATATTGGTTTATTTTGGGTTTAAGTTGTTGTATAAGTAAGGCTTCTTTAATTTTGCGTTTGTTTATGTTTGTTTCTTTATTTAGTATTTTAGTGTTTTCTATGGTTATGTTGTGTTCATTTGACTTGCAGTGTTCGAAAACGTTTGTTTTTATTATTTATTTTTTGACAACTTCGGTAACATAATAGCAAAAATAGTTAAATTTAGAAGTTTATGACACTGAGTTTTAGCTAGATGCAAAACAAAATTTACTGAGTAGTGTTTCAGCTAAATCTTATGTTACGTTTATGTATGAGGCCTAAATGCTTAGACTACAAATAGGCCAACTGTTGCAAATAACTATTTTCAATTGAAGTTAATGTTGATAGGTATGGATAATTTATAAAAAGTATATTAGCTGAATAACAAGTTAATCACCTAAGTTTAATTCATAAACTTGTTGGTAATTGCGTAGAAAAAAATAATACAACCAAAGCAACGTTACGTCAAACAATTTAAAATGATATGAGTGTATGTTTTCCTATAGCAAAGCCACATTGGGCTGTGTGTTGGCTCCACCGACAATCAAACCTCTGATTTTAGTGTTGTAAGTCCGTATACTTGCCATTGTACCAGCGGGGGGCGTTTAAAAGAGGACAAGCAGAAAAAATAATAGAGCCAATAACTATGTTATCAAATACGTCATCAAACACAATGGTGGAAAATAAAGGACAGAAGCATGCCACATAGTGTTTGTCCTTACAAATAGTAAACATTTAAGTACTGGCTAAACCAGCAATAACAGTATATACCACTTCAACACTCAATAAGAGAAAAATTAAGTGTTCAAGTATGAAATAACTTTTAACAAGGAAAAAGGAAAATATATCCTCAAATTCAATGTGGTTTATTCATACTTTGTGGAGATTGAGTTTTTGAACAAGTGGACAGAGAATCTTCGATCTAGGTTGTCTCAGAGATAGCCAAAAATGAAGAGGTGGACATTTCTGAAGATACTGAAGAGGTGGAAACCGTGTTTGAACTGACCAATATAATGCATCAAAGAGAATGATAAGGAGTGAATCAAACCATAGTGATGATAAAAATGTAAACCTGTCCAGTCCTGCCTGATACCTCTACTGCCAATGCTTGAGTATCAGATTTTGGAAATAAAAAACTGCAATTGAGAATTACAGTGAGTTGCAAAGGCATCGATTGTTTGAAACCAAAACTGAGAGCAAAATCCGTTAAAAATCCTCATCGTGTAGCATTCATTCCACCAAAAAAAACTAATTGGATTTAGACAAGTAATCTCCAATTAAATTCATAACTCTTGAAACATAACATGCTGAAAGACTGAAATGGTGAAAATGAGATCAGAAGAGAAGATCGAAAGTACAAAAACAAAGGTTTCAAGAATGTTTGCCTCCTTGTTGAGAAATCTGAGATATCACCGTGGAACTGTCAGAATGTATCATGACAAGTTTTTCCCTTCGAAAGACACAGAAGACTTTAATTCATTTCTCAGTGTACTGGAAGGATCCTAAGAACATAAATATGAAGAAGAAACTCGTCTTCTGTCCAGATACTTTGGCACTCCTAATCTTGAAATTAAGTTCCCCATCTTTGGAGAAATGAATCTTGAAATGATGTCTTGGAATGGATACTCCAATAATAGTGTTATTCTGATCTAACTACTACTCAAAATTTACTGGGGCATGAGGTAGGATGATCCATTTGTCACACATTGACCACTGACGGGATCTTATATACATGCTCATCCCAAAGAAATTACAGGCTTCATGGATATCCATATCCTCAAAATAAAGAAACTATCCATCTGGTAGAAGAAGAAGACATAAGTAAAAGCCTGATGGTTCTTTCCACAGTTTGAAGCCCGATAGGGGTTTATTGAGCACAACACACGCTGATGGGCAAGATATATTATGTGATGATAGAATGGAGTTTCCAGTCTGATAGGGTTGTTTTTGAATTAATCACAAAGCTACACAATGGGCTATCTCTACTTTGCCCACCACGGGTACCGAAACCGGATTTTAGCATTGTAAGTCCGCAGACATACCGCTGAGCCACTGGGGGGCATCTGATAAGGAAGCCAGCTTGGTCATCTCGAGCTCTTGCACAAAGTGCTATCATATCATAGGTTGAGAAAATATTTCATTGTTAAGTGAGGAAGGTCTAAAAATTGGTTGAGTTGAAATGCCAATCTTTTATCTTTTTTGGGTACAATAAGTAAATTGAAATAAAATTTCGGAAGAATGGGATTGATCCTCTTTTCTGCTTTTTTGACTAAAAACTCTCTTGTGTCCTAAGAATGAAGCTCCACTCACTGTGGAGTTGTTGGAAGATAAAAGGCAATAGCTTGTGCATATAATGGTGGAGGTAATGCAAATTAAATGACTAGCCTTGAAGCTAGAACGTTGAATACACACAGATCCCTGGAAAAAACAACAAAAACTCCAGGTATCCAGAAAGTTATGTAATTGTGCCCCCACTGCTTCCCCACCTATGGGATAGTCTCTTATACTTTGTTAACAGTCCACATGAGTTGAAAATCCTCGAAAATACAGATGAACTCTATTATGGAAACAAATATACCTATAAACCGAAGGAAGGTAATGATAAACACTATGGGCTAACACTTTTTAACCAGCACCAGCTGCTGTGGAAGGCAGTAAGCCAGCGATAGTAAAGAAGAAAGTAAGTGGACTATATTAATTCGTGATTTTAACGTCTCTGAAACTCCAACAAACAAAGTGAGACAGTGAAAAGGAGCTTCTCTTAATTCTTTGAGGAGAAAATATGGCAAACAAACACTTTCTAACAAAGTGTCTCTACCCAATAAATCATAACAACAAACCAGTCAGGAAATTTAAAAGACAATCTGACTGAGGTAGATGTCAACAAAGTCTCCAATTCGTCCTAGCTTTGAAGTAAATATTGATATGCTTTGGACAAAACTTGGGTTAGAGATAAATACCTTAGAATAGTCATGAAAGTATGAAAAGTCCAAGAAAACCGATTTGTTTAAAGGAATTACAGGTCAAAAAGGGAGTTCGTCCATTGAGCTTTTAAATATACTTCCTCCTGGTGGCGATAAGCCAAATCATGCTGTTTTGATAAATTGAGGGACAAGGCATAGCTATTCCATCACATAACTGAGCAATAAATCTCCCATCATGAACAGTAGTATCAGAAGAAGGAAAACCAAGTAGTCACCTGCCATTTTTTCTGCCAACAAGGAAGAAGTGGAGTCAAATGCAATCCGAGAGATTTTCCAAATCTCACAAACTCGACTAACCAACTGCAGAAACGTGGCTGTTGATAACTGATCAAAATGATCCTCTCTTGAGATCAAACTAGTAAAAAAAACAAAATAAAAAAGTAAATTTAAGTTCTCCCCAGCCAGTCCTGGGTCATTTGCAAAAGCCACCTCGTAACCACCCAGAGAGTCACTCTCGATCTTGCAAATATATCTCATATCATGAGCAGCTTCAACTGTGATTGTCCCCTCCTTACATAAGATATATATTTCACTATATAATTTCATTTAAAATGAAATTAATAAAGCTACAAAAAACAGACATTTAGTAAAACTAAATATTACGGTTAGAAAAGGATGAAATTTAGACGAGACTAGAAATTTGACACACCAAGTTCTCTCTGAAAAAGCAGAAATAACGTTGTAGTATCAATACGTACACTAATATACCAACATAATATATCTGTTATCACAAAACTATTGTAAATAATAGTTTTTATTTGTAGCATAAATGAATTACAAGACAAATACTGTAACGTAAAGGTGAAAGATATTTTTGTATAATTTCTGGTAGGGACGTAGATTTTTACACCCGATGGGGGGGATGGTTTTTGCAACCTCTTATGTGGACTTTTCAATTTGCAAATTGGTATTCTCTGATTACATGAACCTGAGAGCTGCAAACATGCAGTCACAGAGTAATCTTGTTACCTCGATACTTTAAGGTTTCCCGTAGGTTTGTATAAGTGAGGTGTTGTGAACAGTTTTCAAAATGTTAATAGAATAAAGACAAATGTGTCACAAATTAACTGCCACATGAATTTATTCTTGCACACTGCACAGTATGAAAGATGGCTATTATATTTGAGAAGGATACCAATGACTTTCATTGCATGAATTACATTTTCAAGTATTAATAAAATTAGTAATTACCCTTGATAAGTTTATATCTACTGAAAAACTGTTCATGTTCTCTGGTAAAAATAATTAAAATGTCTTTGCAAACTATTGAAAATTACACATTAATACAATGAAGCACATAATTATTCATACTTTTCATTGAAGTATGTAGCTTTCACTGCTACATCTGATTTTTCATTTGCTAATTCAGTCAAAAAATCAAAAATGTCACTAATAATCATTAGCACATGCAATTGCAGATAGGCGGGACAACAATCAGCGTGTTGGACACAGTGGGCGGACATATTTAACTGGACCATTGTGGCTGTCTGACTATACAATATTTTCAAATATTGTCTTGTATTTGCCTTACCTCTGAAGCAAGACACCAAGTTCATGTACCCACTGCATAGAATCTTAAACACATTCGCAAGCTTCAATTGCATGTTGCATTATTAAATTAGCCTTGTGTGCTCTGCAGTGAAAAAACAAAGCTGACGGTCGCTTCTCTTTTATTTTTGCCTGGCATCCACTGTATGCACCACTCATATTAGTGGCTCCATCAAAAGTTTGTGCTCTTAATCCTGACAGTGGTAAATTGTGTCTTGTCAGTACATCAACTATAGTCGAGGATATTGTTTCACCAGTTGTATTGGAAACACTGTAGAAACCAAGAAATGTCTCATGGACGTCAAGGTTGTCATCATCGTACACATATTGCTTCTTGTTCGGCACCTGTAACATCTTGAGTGCCATCAACTATTAATACAAAGATTTTACTTTGCTGCACTTCATGTGCTATGTTCCTCAGTATTTGATGGCTGAACATTTTCATTATTTTATTCTGAGCCTGAGGTGATGTGAACCTCGTTTTCTTTGACAAGTAGACCATCAACTCAGGATCTTCCTCTTCCAAAAGCTTCGTTAACTGCAGGAAGTTACCCTCCGTATCAGTATGTCCACGTAATGCTAAACCTAGACGCAGTAAGAAACGTAAACTTCTGAATATTTTGGATAAACTTCTTTTGCATTTTTCCAGCTGCTTTTTTTTCATCATGTAGCTGGACAATCACTGGAGTTACATCAAATGAACCTTCTGGAGATATAGCGAATCTGTACTAAGAGGAGGATTGGCGTTCGTTGAATTTCTGTTTTGCCTTTTCCCGGTTGCAAAAACCGGTGGATATGAAGGTACACTCCACTGGCCTCTCCAATTTCCCTGTAAAAATGGCTCTGTTTTCCGTCTTGGCACAATGAAAGCATACGTCTTTTTGACTCTGATTGTCGAAGTGCAGCCACGGGAACTCATCAAACCACTTGCCCTGGAAGTTGAGATTTTGCTTTCTGTTATGGTATTAATTGTGCATCTGGATGATATGGCTTTTCACACTGTATCTGTGGAGTATCATATTTTTCATTACTGCACAAACTTGTTTCACAACTATCTGGTGGTTCATGATG
This sequence comes from Carcinoscorpius rotundicauda, assembly GCA_011833715.1. Taxonomy (NCBI): domain Eukaryota; kingdom Metazoa; phylum Arthropoda; class Merostomata; order Xiphosura; family Limulidae; genus Carcinoscorpius; species Carcinoscorpius rotundicauda. The sequence goes on from CM022395.1 coordinate 19,751,206, forward strand.
TGCAATAGTTGCACAAGCACGTTCAGACTCGTCCTCTGATGAACATGGTATTACCTCTGTATGGCAAGTTTCTATTCCTTTGCTTGAGGTTTTTGGATTATCTGCATCTCCATTGTCACTTGTAGTACTAGTAATTGGCTTGCAGAACTGTCTAATATCAGAAAGTTTCAGACGTTTACTTGTCATAATTAGAATCTGTTTCCCAGATGACTCAATAGGCTAAGATATAGTCTGTATTGAAAAACTCTAACGTGCAACGAACGAAGATAGAACAGAATGGAAATAGGACTGAACGGTACAATGTATTTTAGTTGAACGCGCGAACCTCACAGTGACTACCGAGCCGACTGACCACCTGGGCATCGCTGGGACAATAATGTGTACTAGTTACAACACAATGAGCCCTCTTGTAAAATCAAGGCTCAGACTAGAGGGAGCGGAGAGGGGAGATGTAGGGCGCGTCTGGATCCGAGCGGCCCGAACCTGTCGTTAACTGTACACAAAACGATTGCTATGGTCAGCAACTTCGGCAGCTGAGGAGAGTGAAACGTTTGACAATAAAATCGGTTAGACATGCATAAGAACAAATAGCGTAGGAAAACCGCACAATACACACATAGGATTGATGCAGCTACCAGTTACAAATGACCTGCCGGATCTAGATCACAGGAGTTTACACTTGGGAGTGATGTTTTCGAATTTTATGCTCTGTTCAATCTGTTGTGATGAAAATTTTACTTAATCTTAGACTACGTACAAGACGTAGGTAGATTCTGTGATAGTGCTTGCAAGCCTTGCATGTATACTTGGACCTACTGACTGATACTTACAAACTATCGCTTAGAAGCACGCCTATATTAAAGATGTATATTTCGACAACTGAAAAAGCCTATATCTAGGCCTCATTATGTTATTCGATTGGCAAGAACACGAGAATCACAAGAACAAACACACAATCTGTAGGCCTGTGATGCAATAAAACAATTCAACAGACCAAACTGTTGGGGTGGATGATTGTATGCACCATACCCCCAACCTAAAATAAAGGGGGGATGCATCCCCCAGGATCTTTGCCCCTAATTTCTGGTTAAAAATATAAGTTTCCCGTAAATATCAAGTATATTGTAAATGTCACATGCTTAAGTAGAAGTTTAATTTGGTCTTAGTGGACTGAAAAACTTACAGTTTTTTGGTACAATATGTAATAATAAATGCTGAGTAATCAAATGATAATTTAAATGTGATGGAAAGAACTGTGTTTTCTGAGTTTTAAATTTCAGTAAACTGGTTTGTTTGTTTGTTTGTTTTGGAATTTCGCACAGAGCTACTCGAGGGCTATCTGTGCTAGCCGTCCCTAATTTAGCAGTGTAAGACTAGAGGGAAGGCAGCTAGTCATCACCACCCACCGCCAACTCTTGGGCTACTCTTTTACCAACGAATAGTGGGATTGACCGTCACATTATATGCCCCCACGGCTGGGAGGGCGAGCATGTTTGGCGCGACCCTAGGATAACAAGTCGCACGCCTGCCGCACTTGGCCATGCCAGGCCCAGTAAAAATGCCATAGAATTGTTGCATATTTGCATATTCAGAGATTTCTAAAAAAAACAACAAAAAACAGGGAATTGCGTTGGTCTCTTTTAATAAGTGTTAACTATTTTATGTTTAATTTTAAGTATTTTAGAAACAACTCGTTTGTTTCAGATCGGTGGATGCATTTAATTAAAGTGAGTTGAAGGAAATATTTTATTAATGTTTGGTAAAAGCTGCCTTTTGAGTGTTTTATTTTAATTTTAAAGTTTAATTGAATGAATGGAACAGTCTGAATAGGTTAACAAGTCCTTTGTTGTCTTTAATTTTTTTGTAAAATAAAACAAAAGTTGCAGCTTAGAAGCGTCCAATTTTTCTTCTAAGTTTCCGTTGCAAGATAAAACTTTGTTGAAGAAATAGATGTTTACAGTGCTATACAATAGAAAGGACTGGACCCCAAATGTTCCTGCGTATATGGCGATCATTTCATTAATCTTCTAACTATCCAGTATATTATAAAACTTAAGATACCATGCTATTCTCAAATTATGTTTGTAATAATGTCTTGTAAATTTCAGTGTTTGAAGACACTGAAATGGCTGAAACAATATAGAAGAAATGGAATAATAAGTTAGTATATATTATATATATTAGGAAACACATTGGATATTTAAAAAGATGCTTCCTAATATTTAATTATTAGGTTTCAAAATAGCATTCAGTTAAGAATCCATACTGTTTTATTATTTGGGCAAAATGTTATTTTCAGTAATTGGCTGTAAAATCAGTTACATTCATTAAAACCTGTCCAAAGCGGAATCACAGGGGACCGAATAAAATTTCCGGTTTAGACAGTGAACATGGATTCCCTTAATTATGTATAATTTTTTAGCAGAACGTTGTACTTGTTTGGTTTGGTTTGTTTGGAATTTTGCACAAAGCTACTCGAGGGCTATCTGTGCTAGCCGTCCCTAATTTAGCAGCGTAAAACTAGGGAGAAGGCAGCTAGTCATTACCACCCACCGCCAACTCTTGGGCTACTCTTTTACCAACAAATAGGGACCGTCATATGATAACGCCCCGACTGCTGAAAGAGCCAGCATGTTTCATGTGACGGGGATCCGAACCCGCGACCTTCAGATTACGAGTCGAGTCGCTAAACCACCCGGCCATGCCGGGCCTAACTCAAGGGAAGTAAGACGTTTGTGAATAAGGTTATTATACTATTTATGCTATGTTTATTAGAATAAGAACAAAAATAGACATACAAAATATAGATAAGTACACAAAATCTTAATCAAATTTATTTGAATAAAGTCTCCAATTTCAACTGTTTCGTTTTTCAATGGCCTTTTTCATGCAGTTAAAAGACAAAGCCAATTCTACAGCGTTTTCATTAAGTTCATTTTTGCATACAATTTGATTGCATTAATATAACTTAACACTTGTGATGAAGTAGGAATTTCCTAACCGTTTTTTCCATTTTGTTCATCTTCTGAATCTCTCGCACTGTTACCATTTTGCGATTCTATTATAGATTTTAAATCAATTTAATCAGTTTCTGCTAAAACATTCTCGTCAACGTTCTCAAAACCTTCTTCGTTCACAGAATCACCTGCATCAATTTTCTCAATCAGATTTTGATTTCATTAGAATCATTATAATAAACAACTCCACAATCTCCGCCATTATCAAAAATAAATCCAGTTCCGAAAGCACTTTATTATTCGCTTTTGACTGAATGATAAAAAAAATGCAATTGCGTCTAACACGTCAATTTTCGTGGTCATTTCTGATGCTCTTTTACAGTCGTCCATGTTTGTAACAATTTGCTGAAGCATCAGTTTTCTGTATTTCAATTTTATACACTGTATAATTACATTATCTAATGGCTGTAGAACTGATGTTGTACATAGAGGTAGGAAGACTAACCGAACATTTGAAAAATGAACTTTAGGTGACAATTTGCATTATCTGGGAAAAGTAGAATATTCCTATTTTCTTGTTAAATTCTTTTGCTTAATTTGTTCAAAAATTCTTCGAATATAGCACTTATGATCCAGGCTTTATTATTCGCTTTCCATTCCACAGAAAGTTGACCCTTCCTTAAATTTTTGAAACAGTGTAGATTTTCACTTTTACCTATTTTACCATGGTTTCTCTTGTTTGCCATCAATAAATGCAACCAAAAGCACAGTCAATAGTTATTTCGAATAGCGACCTCCGGAATAATGACGGCAGAAAAAAAAATATTTTTAATCAATACTCACTGTAACAAAATGTCAGATAATTTATTAATATTTTAAGAGATTATTAATTAAATAATAAATTAATATTTAATCAAAAACTTTTTTTTCGCTTTACTCAGGTTCTAATCCTACTTATTGATTGATGAGGTAGGTGAAAGATAGTTTTCTGTCTGCATTATGCAGGTTTCACCATATAGAGGGCCTTTTATAAGAAATATCTTAAGATAATGGTGAAATTTTTTGGTATTTCTGGCTTGTACAGGTTTCTGCTTCGTGCAGTTAGACAGGTTTTGTATACTTACAGGTACACTTGAAAGTACTGTGATAGCAATATTCCTGAACACCCCAGTTGGAAAGTTCTTCTTGTAAAACTAAATTTTACGAAATTTTTGGGTTTTATTTGGACTGTACTGTGATGGGCAGGCCAGTTGTCTGGCTTGTCGTTGGAACTTCGACTACTGCTACCACTCACAATGTATTTGTATTAGGACGAGAATGCAGTGGCGAATGGAGCGCACAAGCAGTAACTCAACAAAATTTACAGTTAAAGAATCTGACTCTGAGACTAGGATTCAAACAATGAAATACTTTTAACATGATTTTTACAATATTCTGTTGCAATCAATTTTTATAATGACTTGTAATAAGCTAGAATTATTCCTTAATTATGCTTCCAATAACATGACTAAATCATTACACTATATCAGTTCAACCATACTTTAACCATATTATTTGATGTATGTTTTTCTTATAGCAAAGTCACATCGGGCTATCTTCTGAGTCCACCGAGGGGAATCGAACTCCCTGATTTTAGCGTTGTAAAAACATACCGCTGCACTAGCAAGAGGCTGTTATTTGATGTTAGGAAAGATGGCAATAAGTTGCTTACAGAGAGCTCAGGCAAGAAACGTTGGGCAGGTTCATTGTAATGGTAGTCATAGTTCTTTCATATGCCTCAGAGACTCTACTGGCAATGGCGGATGCTTCTACTTCTTTCTACTATTGTCTATTGTTGACTTCTTTTTCCAACTGACTTACGAGCTTCAATCATGGATTTTTATACTAACTCTTTATGTTATTCTTACGATCTTCCAAATAGTGTACATGACTACCCACAAGTAGACTTGACACTTAATTGTTTGTTTTGCTTTGAGTGTTTTGTAATTCTCAAAACCAGAACCAAAAACACTTGTTCATTATTTGCAGATGAAGTAAGTAAATGACAGCTTTTTCACTTGCATTCTTATGCACACTTTTTATATGGATACAACATCAAAGTTCCGACTTATTCATTTCTTGGCAGTTTTGTATGATATAGTGTAAACATTTACCGTAACATTTTCGCTGGTATAACAGTGGCAGTTTGTACTCGTAGATAATGATCTAATTTTTAATCTCTCTGATGAAGCTTTCACAATCTTTCTCACGACCTCAGCATAAACAAAAATGTTTCTCAACATATTTCTCTTCTTAGTCACTCATCCATATATAATTATTTTATACCTTCGTATATATAATCACACTTCTCTTAATTTCATATATTTGCTCAATACTTGAAGCTAATGCTTAGACTTATTTTAAGAAACTGTGTTCCAAAACAACAACAACATAATTTTCTCTATCCCCCACTAACTCTTTTTCACTACAAAATGGTTGTTTTGAAAGAAGATTAAATCAACGAGGAGACGAGACAAAATAATATCCAATATGGAAACTTAGAACTTATCAAAATGAATGAAATAGCATTTTCTAGTGTGGTGAGACCTAGAATATAGAATCAGTCAGAATTTATAAATGTGAACCTGAGTCAAAGTCGAAAAAAAAATCTGACGAATTAAACTATATAAGTGTCAGTTAAAGAGTTTCTTTTGTTTTGTTTTTTTACAACTGTGTCGGTTGAAATTTCTTTCAAAAGTTAATTCAACTGTTCTATTATTTTTTGAGACAGAAGGTAAAAAATAACATAGGTAATCATGAAACACCAATATTGGTATATTCAAGAGCCACATTTTCAATAATAAGATTAACTAGTAAAACTAACTGTCTGTTTTGTCAGAACTGTAGGGCCCGGCATGGCCAAGCGTGTTAAGGCGTGCGACTCGTAATCTGAAAGTCGTGGGTTCGCATCCTTGTCGCGCCAAACATGTCATTACCACCCACCGCCAACTTTTGGGCTAATCTTTTACCATCGAATAGTGGGATTGATCGTCACATATAATTCCCCCACGCCTAAAAGGGCGAGCATGTTTGGCGCGATGGGGATGCGAATCCGCGACCCTCAGATTACGAGTCGCACGCCTTAACCCACCTGGCCATGTCGAGCACATGGTATTTAGTAAGTAATTCGATGTGTGCGTTAGCAATAATGCTTGTTTGTTTGTTTTTTGGAATTTCGCACAAAGCTACTCGAGGGCTATCTGTGCTAGCCGTCCCTAATTTAGCAGTGTAAGACTAGAGGGAAGGCAACTAGTCATCACCACCCACCGCCAACTCTTGGGCTACTCTTTTACCAACGAATAGTGGGATTGACCGTCACATTATACACCCCCACGGCTGGGAGGGCGAGCATGTTTAGCGCGACGCGGGCGCGAACCCGCGACCCTCGGATTACGAGCGCACGCCTTAACGCGCTCGGCAGCAATAATGCTCTTGTAACAGAACAATGCACTATCGCTCATATTTCTTTAATAGGTTTTTGCGTTAAAGGTTCGCAGACATGCCACTGGGAAGCTTCTTCAACAGTAGTCCTGTAGCAATATGTAATATAACAAAATAAGTGGCTCCAAATCAATAATACATGAGTTTTATAGTTTAATACTACAAATAGCAATAGTAAATTTATAATTTATTCAGAAGAATGCGTAAAACTGATACAACATGCTGTTGATGTGAGAAATAGCTCTGGCCAAAGGAGAATTTACTCTTTACCACGACTGGCTTTTATTAACAAATAATCAATTTGAATAATTACGTTATCTATTATAGTTTTCTCATTGATCATACTCCCAGTGTCTCAGCAGCAAGTATTGGGATTTATAACGCCAAGCCGGTTTTTGACACCGTAATCGTTTTAATTACTTGTAATGTGTTTACCATAATGAGATGTCCCCTGTTGGAACAGTGGTAAGCCTATGGATTTACAACGCTAAAATAAGGGGTTCGATTTCCCTCGGTGGACACAGCAGATAGCCCAATGTGGCTTTGCTATATAAAAAAAAACAAAAAAAAAACTCAAGTACACCATAATGAGATAAAGCTGACAGCATATTGTTGGTTGGTTGAGTGTTTTATGGCACAAAGCAGTTAGGCTATTTGCACCAAACATCAGGTAAAAAGTTAAAATAAAGTAACAGATCAGACTAACTACGATTAACCGTTAACATTGTTGTTGTTTTTGAATTAAGCACAAAGCTACACAATGGGCTATCTGTGCTTTGCCCACCACGGGTATCGAAACCCGGATTTTAGCGTGTAAGTCTGCAGACATATCGCTGAGCCACTGGTGGGCATTAACCGTTAACTGTGTGTGTTTGCGTGTGTTTTTCATATAGCAAAGCCACAAAGGGCTATCTGCTCAGCTCACCGAGGGGAATCGAAACCCTGATTTTAGCGTTGTAAATCCGGAGACATACCGCTGTACTAGCGGGGGGCTAACCGTTAACACAAGCAACTATATTACTGTAGATCTCGTGATGTACGAGAATACGAACCAGGGTGTGAACGTTTTCAGTTTGATGTTGGAGTTGAGATTATTACTGAAAGTAAACGATGTGAGAAAGCTACGAAAGTTAATAAATACTAATTTAACAAAAGTACATTTGATATGAACTGTAAACAGCAGAGTATCACAAAAAGAGCTTAAATATGACTAAAGAGTTAAACACGATTCAAATAAACGGAACTACGGACGACAACATTAAAGAAAATGCCGAAGACCAAACTTCTGAACTTGGCTGTGAAACAAAAATACAGGTACAGCATTTACTTCAGTGGTAACGTTTACCTGTGGCTTTAAAATTAGGGGTAATATTACAATTAATGACATGAGAATAAATGTTTTCTCTCTTTGAAATGATATATATACTTTCATAAAATGTATATTTTATTTCATGTTCAACAACAAATATTGACAACTTTTATATTTTATGAAGTGCAACTGTCAGAAATACAACACTTAGTATAGTTCCGTTCGTTATGGGTATAAATGTTATACGTTACATGTGCGGTATATATATATGTGTGTGTGTGTAGGTAAGTTACATTTTAATTTAGACGAAAAAAGGAAGAAATTCTATTTTTAAGTATTATCATTACAATTGTATATTGTGAACATGCTATTTTCTGCATTCATCATGCTTATGCGTATGATATATTTACACAATATTTTATACTATAGCTACGTAATGTACATCGATGGACTCAACAGAAAGCCTGATGTGGCTTTGCTAAAAGAAAAACACATACGTAATGATTGTTAATGAAAATACATTTTTTTTTATAGCGAGTAGAACTACAAGTAAACGATTAAGGGTATAAGTTTAGTAAGTTGGTGCAAAGTTAATCATATGGTACAGTAAGGTTATTTAGACTGCATTGGTTTTATTAGCTTAAAAAATTATGTAACTTGGAATGATAAGGTTTTTATACAAAGTGGAGTATTTCTGACATTAGAAAAGTGGTGTTTGGTTATCTGAAGTTACAACAACCACACTTAGCAAAATACAGTTTTTTAATATATTAAAATCACAAACACTTTGTTGTTTATTTCAGAGTAATTAATGACTGTTTAAGTTTTAGAAGAATGCATTAGTTCTTCATTGGATAATGTATATTTTACTACTTAAAAAAAATTGTAGGAAAGACAAAGTAGAGCAAGATGATTAGTGAAATTTGCAAATCAATTAATTCTCAGGCTCACTAATTGATTACAATAAACTAATCATTTATATTTATTTGAAATTTAGATGGTTGGAAAAAATAAAAAAATTGTAATAATCAAAAACATTAATTTTAATTTACTTATTATTTTCTTGAGTCATTACACCAATAAATGAATCTAAATATTGAACTTTCAAAAATAAAATGGAGAAATCATTATGACAGTATTTTGATTAGCTGATTGTTTTTGTGATATTGATTTTGTTTGAAAAAATAAGTATATTAAAATTTTGTGTTCATTGCACTAGTAAATAAATTTTGTTTCTTTATTTTATCACTCTTTATGTGGATATTATAGTATGTTAAGTTAGTTTTCTTTCTATATGTTAACATATGTGAATCTTTCTCCTGTCATGCTATTATACTCATGAGTAGGATTACATTATTTCATTACATGTACATAAACTCATTCTGTTTTGTTTTTTATGTTTGAGTTTTTCTGTCATTCATGTTAAATAAAGTGGATCTGTGGATGAAGAAAACAAGATTTCAGATACACATGTTTCATTAATAAACTATCCAAATATTGCATTACAGTTTGTCTGTTTCTGCAGAAGAACGTAAGTGTATTTTTAAGTTTGTTTTATATGTAACATGTAGAATATTTAAAATATTGAAGACATCTGGTAAAATTTAAAATGGTGAAATATGCCAAAGTTAAAAATGAAACTTGTCAAGAGATAACTCAGTATATGCTCTGTCATTTCACTGATTTGGATAACAAAGGCTTTAAAAATATCTTTCACTCAAAAAGTTACTTTACAACATTAAACAGAGAAATACAATTTATAATTATTGAATAAAATATGAAATTGATTCAAGCCCAAATAATTTTTTTATATACTTTTGTGGCATGGAGGGAAGAAATTTTTTAAAAAGGGTGTTTAATGCTGTATGAAATGTGATATACAATCTTTAATAATCAGACCATTCAATGAATGGATTGTCATATTGTAAAGTGAATGAGAAAAGTAGCAACTATAATAACCTATTTATATGTACTGTAGTGATAGTGCTCCAAAAATTATATTTTCAATAACTTACATTTGTATCATCTAAGTAAATGTGTAAATACTGTATTTGCTAAAAATATTTTAAGTATATATCAAACATAAATAATCATTGGTAGTTGAATATTTATCAAAATAATTAATTTTATTAATTAACTTCTGGTAATTAAACTTGTTTGGTATCAACTTATTTCTTAGAGTATTTAATACTTTACACTTAACATTTACAATAGTAATATGTTAAGCTAAGTACAGTAGTAACTGAACTACCATTTTATAAAATAATCATTTTTCACTTTTTTTTAGAGACGGTTAGCATAGATAGACCTCGTATAGCTTTGCGTGAATTCTAAGCATCAATATAATTTTGCCCCCCAGTGGCTCAGCGGTATGTCAGCGGACTTACATGCTAAAATCCGGGTTTCGATACCCGTGGTGGGCAAAGCACAGATAGCTCATTGTGTAGCTTTGTGCTTAATTCAAAACAACAACAACAATTTCACTTTTTTGGTGTAGACATTACCCAATATGTTATAATTGATAACATGCAAAATCATAATTTAAACAAAAATGTTTTGTTTTTGATGTGTGCATATGTGTGTGTTGCTTAAAATGTTTTTCAGAAAATGAAATTAATTTTGATTTTAATACCCATTCAGGGTATGGTTCTTATCCATTTACAACTCACTGCAGTTTTTATTCTGAACCAGCTCATCAGTTTTTTTCAGACTTTATATCTCATTTTGTTAATTACCAGGCACTGTTTATACTGGTGGCATTTTCTGTTATAACACCAACTAACCTTGTAATATAATTTTTTTCTATTATTTCAAATATTTTCTAAGCCAGTATCTATTTGTGTGTTTGGCTGTGCTTATGGTTTTACATACAGTTGGTGTTGAGGTAGTTACCACAAGCAGCTCTGTGAGGAACTTACTTTTTTTATATATATTTACAACACTCACATTCTACAAATTTAGTCAGCACACATTATTATTGTGTGTCTTTGGAGCCTCCTGTCATACTTTTCTACTTCCATCACAGTTGCTATGAATTTTAAGTTTTATTTTACAATTACAACTACTGTTGTACTTACAACAGTAAACCTTCCTTAACTACAGTGACTTTGGTTTCACAGTTGTCAGTGAAAGATGCTAAGGTCTTGGTTTGTTGGGAATTTCTACTTTCATGTAGGTTTCTGATTTGCTTGAATATTATTCTATTGTACCTTCTTTGGGGTGCATGAACAAAAGGATGATGATTTCAACAGCTTGTTTTCCTCCTTCTCCCATTTCTGTGCTACACATTTATATTTAGCTTTAGTGGAAGGACTCAGGTCTCCTTCTCCTTTACCAAGTACATTGTTTTTCTTTGTACCTCATATCCTTTGACTCCTCCCCTTCCCATTTGGTCAATATCTTGTTCTCTTCCTCATCACCAGATATTGGAGTTTGTGCAAGTAGGTTTCAGGCAAATTATATTCAGAGGTAAATATGCATTGATCCTTACAAAATATGGCTCACTATAAGTTTGCATTTCATTTTTTGGATTCCCAGCAGTTAGTTTTCCTGTATCTGCTTAAATTTATCCTCTCTTTGTTTTCTTGCACCAACTCACCTTCTGTTTGAGGCCCTTCATTATTCCTCTGAGGGGCTTTTGGTTGAGAATTGCCTTTTTTTTCCACACTTCTACCTTTTTCTTCAAAACGTATGTTGTTGATATCTGATGGGTTGGGATGCTCTATTTTCACACGTACATTTACCCAAACCTCCTTACAGGAGTTCCTATCCTTCCCTATTTAAGGCAAGTGACTTTGGGTTTTCCTGATTTCTTGGAAAACAGAGTTGAGTCTGCATGTTTACACACCTCCCTTTTCTTATTGGCTTCCCATTTGTCTCAACCTCCTCCCTAACCTCTTCCTATGTCTTGTCCTCCTTCTTTAACAATTCCTGGTACATTGGTCTCTGAGGTTACTCTTCAGTTATTTTGTTGATGTCTTTAGCACCCCTGGTGGTTAACTGTAACAATATGATGGGTAAAGGTCTGATGTGGAACAGGCTTTTTGCTTTGTCACTGTTTGGGAGTCTTTCACCAAAGGCTTTTAGTTTCTTGAGATTTTTTTCTAAAGGGTTTGTTCTTTATTCCAGTTTCCCTCTTTCCTTGTCTGCTTATTATATATCCTTACCTCTTATTCTAATTCCACTTTCAGCTAGTATCCTTCTAAGGCAGTTCTAGATTTTCTTTACAAGGGTGCTGTAGAATGCATAGCTTCATTTCAGCCATGTTTCTATTTTTATTTGTTTCTGTTCCCCAAGGATACCAGGAACTGGACCCCATTATCAATTTATCTTTCTTGTACTGCTTCCTCAACCTTTCTTGATTCACCTCTCTCTCTCTGATGGACTTTCACTCCTGGTCTTTGGATGATGAAGGTTGGTGTTTTTGATGCTTACCTACACATTTCTATCTCCACCATTTGAGAATTTTCTTCATGTTGTCTATTGGAGTTGCATCTGTCAGTTCTAGGCTCTTCCATTTGGACTGGCCTTAACTTCCTATATTTTTTGTCAGGTTACTAAGGTCCTTTTACATCTCTATTTTAGAGGCTTTTATTTCCATTATTACATGGATAACTGGTTGCTCTCCTCTGCTCTGTCTTCACTAGTCAGCCCATCCAAGCATGATTTATTAACATCTTCAAATCTGACCTTTATTTGTATCGTTTGGGGAAGGCAGATACTTTTGATTGGAAGTAATGTCTTTTAATTGCCGAATATTTTTTTAACCATCCTTTCGTGATCATTTATATTGATGATTTGAAATCAGGTGACTGTGGGCTTTTCCATGGTTTGTTCTAGTTTGGTGGTTTATGCAGGATCCCCTCTACAGTTTTTGTGTTCACTACTGAATTGTACACTATTTATCTTGTCTCGGATCATGTAGAAGCTATGCAGTACACCAACTGTACTTTTTATACTGACTTGCTTATCTATCTACTGGCTCTGGAATTGCTTCACATTAGTTCTTACCTGGTTCTAGTGGATATTCAAAACCAGCTAGTCCATTTCTCTTTATCATCCACTTCTTTCTAGTTCTTCTGGATACCAGGCCACATTGGTATTTGCAGGAACAAGCTTGCTGATAGTTGAGCTAAGTCTGTAATTCCTGATGCTGTCAATGCCATGCTTATCCTAAACATGGACTATGGTCTTGTATTGAAGGCTCATCTCCATGCAAGTAGGCAATTGACTTGGTGTGAGCAATATGATAACAAGATTTTCCAGATCAACCTTCTGCTGCTTTTTGGCTGTCTTGCTTCTGTAAGGATTGGAAGGAGGACATTGACCTGGTTAGGGTATTCAATCTCAGATAAAAGAAGAGGATGAGCTGTAACATTGTGACCAATGTATAACTGGTCACAATGTTACAGCTCATCCTCTTATTTTATCTGTGATTGATGCACCAATGTATGGTCTGTGCAACACTCAAATCACAATAGTCCACATTTTGCTGTTACATTATCTTGAGCTATGACATCATTTTAAACATGTTTTTACCATGGATTCATCCCTAACATTGGACAGAGTCATTGGCAATTGTGACACTGCATGCCTCATTTATGCTTTTAAATTTTTAAGTGTCATTGGCCTTTATAATTCTGCATAAGTTTTTAAATTCAAAAACTTTGTTTTAACACAATTTCTTTTTGTGTACTTTAATAATTTTTCTTTTATTTTTAATTTTTTATCAGTTGTTTGGCACAAATAACCTATTTGTTTTGTGCCAATGAATGCCAAACAACTACTATCAATGAATAAATTCACTGCTTTTTTTCAGTCCATATCCAATGAAATGCACAGAACCTGAGTTCATAAGCATGCACAACACTTCACCATCAGTAGTGGGGCTGGTCTGCTGTACTTTTTTTACTTTTGACTACATGGGGTAGGGTTGAATTCAGTGATGATAAAGACTTGTAGCTAGAGCTAGTGTTGGTGTCAAAACATGAGAACAAAGGCACCTCCTATGAAATGGCAGATACAGAAGGACTCTAAATTCCAATTCTTGAAGAAATTTTTCTTGCTGAGTGGAAGGCACTTAGATTTCAGGCACAGATGGACATTTCTTCTGATCTTCCTAAGAAGTCTGTTGACCTCTTCCCTTGTATGTGGGAAGACTCCTCTCATCTAGACTTCCCGATCTGCACTTTACACTCTCATAGAAGTACAGAAAAGAAAAAAAACACATGAGTTTTAGTAACAGGGACAGAAAGACAGAAAATAACCATTCTATATGTGATGTATTTTGTCAAAAATTAAGACAAATTTTCTCCATAAAGCTGCAGATTTAGCACATTAATACATAGCATGCATTATGGTTTTCATACAAGTGTGAAAGAAGCAGTTATTTGAAGCTTATTCAGTTTTGTTCTAACTGAGACAGTTTTATGGGCCATTTTCCATGCTAGGCCCCACTGTGATGGTTCCAGACATTTCAAATTTACCCTTTCCCAAATGTTTTCCCCATCAGTGGTATTGTAATTTGTGTGTACTTTAGGATGACAGTGTTTTAACACAAGGTTATAGATTTCTTTGGATTCCATTTGATTTAAACTTTTCTTATTGTTTTATAGTGTTGGAATGAGGTTCCTTAAATTAAATTTATGTTACACTGGTGTTGTTACTGCATGCTCAGGTTAAACTGTGTTATTAGAAAGTCTACTGTGATAGTCTGAGAGGTAGACTGTGATATGAGCTTTTGAGTTTTCTGACTGTATTACATTACATGTAATTTTTTTTCCAAATTCTATTTTACCTAGGCCTACCTTTTCAAGGAGAAGATAACTTCCCCTTTTATTAGTTCTGATTTGTTTGATTTAAATATATATATACTTGTAAGTTGCTTTGTTTATTTTCTTTAATTTCCTTACCTACACATACAAGTTTTGCTTGTGCTTTGGAGAAAAGAGAGATTTTTTCTTGTGCCATTGTTCTTTTGTTTTGCTTAACTTATCTGTCAAAATATTTTGGTTAATTTATGGTGGGTTTTGTGCACTGAAGTATGTACCTTGGATTTTCACTTGGTTCTGGTTCTATTTTAGACAAAACTGATCTTTTGGTGAATTTTTTAATGTTTAGCAAAAAAGACATATGACATGTTTCAATTTATTTTGTGTCCATGACAACGTTGTACTCATTAACTCAACTGCATTGTCTTTTTCACTTTCTACTCTACTTATTGCTTAATTTGTTTTCTATTTTAAACATTTTTTGTTCATAATAGTTGGGCTAGGACCAGTGACCATAGTGTATGTTCTTTTCTGGCAAACTAAAGTTATGATTTCCCTTGCACTTCATGCAGCCAATTTGGCAATCTATGGATTCATGTTCCAGTAGGTTACACCATCTGCAGATAGCCACATTTGTTCATCACCCTATTCTTTGGGCTTGCTCTGACCCTCTGTACCTTTTGTTGAGTGGTCAAGGCTTTTGCCTGATATATGCATGTCCTGGGGTTGCACTTAAACCGTTTCATGGATGGCTGGTTTCTGTTGGCTCATTCTGAACAGGACACTGCCTACCACACTCATTTGCTTCTTTTGAAGACAGCTCATGTAGTTTGATTGATCAAGTTAAAGAAGTCATTTTTTATATGTACCTTATATTTTGTCCACCTGGGTGCCTTTTTTAACACTCATCTCATTTGGGCATAACCTTCTTCTCTTTGACTCCATTCAATATAGCTTTTGCTTCCACTGTTTCTGCTCTTTAGTTGTTATTGATTTGAGGATGTGGCCTTTTATGGAAACCCTTATCCTCTTGAGTTGAGCACTTGCATGACCAGTGGAACCTTGAGTGGAATCCCTTGGATATTCCTATTTCCCTTTCTTCCCTTGTCAACAATTTTAATTGGTGGCTAGTCAGGGCATGCATGTCAGCAGGTGTTCTGCTTCCTCCCCTTCATCTAGATTTGCATGTCTTCATGGATGCACCCCTCCAAGGCTAGGGGGTATGGGTCAATCAGAAGAAAGTTTAAGATCTGTGATTTTTAGTTAAGAGGTCTTACTGTATCAAATTCCTGGAATAACACCCATTCTCATTCTCTTTGTGGTCAGATCTTGGGTCTGTTTTCTTTGTGGCACACATGCTCAGTATATGTCCCTTTGCATTTCATGTTCTGGGTGCATTTATCCTAGTCATGGATCGACCTTTACAACAGGACAGAATTTATCTTCATGTTTTCCACTGCCCTCTTTATCCTCTCACCCATCTCATTTTCTTGATCATCTACACCACTCCATGTCAAGTCCTTGTGATTGATTTGTATTTGCTGACATAGCCATGGTTTCCATGACTGCTCCCGTCAGTTCCACCTTTACTTTTTATTTTGTCCTTTCTACATCATCATCAGTCACCAACATTTCATCAAGCTTTTCCTACCCTCCATCTTCATGCATGGTTTTTATTCAGTAATTAGTGAGGAGATCTAGATTGTCATAGCAAGTCACTTCCCTTTTAGCATGTTCCATTTGTTTTTTCTTCCTTTCCCATTTATCAACATAAATGGAATATTTTTCTGCCATTGGTGTTTGGGTTAGGTGTTTCATATGCTTTCCCTTATCTGGAATGATGTTTTGCTTCCCAAAATTTCTGCAGTTTGTGAGGGTGATTCATTTTCTTTGTCATTTTCCATCTATATTCTTGGTCTGTTCTTGATAGACCTCTGTGTTTCCTACATGCTCTTTGTTGTTATATTGCTTGCATGGCCTCCTTCTATGGTGACCATTCGTACTTCTTCATTTCAAGGCAACTATTCTCTACTTGTGACCTTTCTGCTTCTCCTCTTACCAATTGGGTTTTTCCTTGGTGTGGATTCCTGTATGTGGTGAGGGGACATCAATTTGCCTCCTCTGGGACCTAAACATCCACCCACATGTTTGCTATGCATGGCAACCTGTGAAGGGGAGGAGAGGATCCTGGTGGTTGAGGGGTCCAATTTTAACACACCACTTTGGCCTTGAAATCCTATAGACAGCCTTGGGGTGGCCATCCTTGGGTCAATTGGCTGGTCCACATGGGCTAGGGTCAACCAAGTATATTGGGTATAGTGCTCAAGAAAGCCTGGCATTGTAGTGCATCCCCTCATAGGACTTCTTGGAAGGTGGGGTCGATGGACACCAAAATATTATTTTTTTTATTATGTGTCCTCCAAATAGAAAATTAAATGAAATAGTGAAAAAACAGTCCATAGATAAATGACCATTGCTTGAAGATTCTGAGCGGCAATCTTCAACATCTGTAACATCTGTTTTACCTTGATCGTACCATTGTCTGTAATCCATCAGTAGATGACCATGTGGCAGCAGTAAGTGACTGAATTATACAAGTAGCTGCTCAATGTATTCCTAAAACTTTGACACGTTTTCTATTATATCCTCATCCATGGTGGAATCCTGCCTACCACATGGCACGGAAGGTTCAAAAACAAACCTAGGATACTTTCCATAGACAACCCACACTCTCGAATTGTATCACTTTCCAGTGGGCCCGAACACATGCTCGATGGGTAAGACATCAAAGCCAGAAGGAATCTTGGATTAAGTTTACAACCAGCATATCTTCTACCACCAGTTTCAAAGTTATATGAGACAAGATTCAGAAGGTTGGTGGGGAATATAACTCCTTCTCTTGATCTTTCTCTCTGATGGTTAGGAAGTAGCTGATACCTGGAGTATCACCGATACTCCAAATGAAAGCTTTTGCCAGGTATCAAGCACTTCTGCTTCTTCTTCCACCTTCTTAGACATTAAGACTTGGGCAGAGCAATTGCCTTTTTCCTTTCGAGCTGATTGTCTCTATGACTATAATCATCCCTTTACACTGGTGGAACTCAAACTGGTCCTTCATCAGTCTGGCAGTACATCAGTTGGACCTGATGATATACTCTATGATATGCTACATTGTTTATCTCCTGCTCCTCTTGCAGTTCTTCTGATTGTTTTCAACTGGATCTGGTAGGAGAATGTTTTTCGTGATGCTTGGCATCAGGCTATTGTCCTGCCTTTCTCCAAGCCTGGGAAGAGTCTGAAGATTCCTTCAAACTACTGTCCAATTGCTTTGATGACCTGTTTCTGTATGACTTCAGAGAAGATGGTTAATGCACATCTTGTTTGGTTCCTCGAATCAAACAATATCCCCTCGCCCACCCAGTGTGGGTTCTGATGATGGTGCTCCACCATGGACCACCTGATTTGACTTGAAACATCAATCAGAGAAGCCTTTTTCAGATGATAACATCTTGTTTTAATATTTTTTAATATTGAAAAGGCTTATGATACAACATGGAGGTATGACATTTTGTGAGATCTCCATATATGTGGGTTACATGGCCATTTGTTCATTTTTATTAAAATTATTTAATGGACAGGTGATTCCAAGTTTGTGCTGGTTCAACACTTTCACGTTTTTTTCTACAGGAAATTGGACTCCCTCGGCTGTGTTCTGAGTGTTGCACATTTCAATGTAAAAATTAATGCCATCAGTGAACAACTCCCTCTCTCTGTTGCAAACGGGCTCTATGTTGATGACTTTCACATCTCATGTCAATTGTTGAACATGAGGTATATTAAGCAGCAACTACAGACTGCCCTCAATTGTTTAGTGAAGTGGACCACAGCAACTGGCTTTTCCTTCTCTCTCTCTCTCTGAAACCATTTGTATGCACTTTTGCCACCAACAGGGTATTCACCCTGATCCGGAACTCTGTGAAGTTGTGCTGTGTGTGGTCCTTGAGACAAAGTTCTTGTGGCTTATCTTTACTGTAAGCTGATTTTTATGCCACACATCAAGCAGCTACGGGTCATATGTAAAAGAACATTGAATATACTGTGTCCTCTCTTTCACCACTTGGGGAGCGGATCGACATTCTGTGCTAAAGATATATCGTGCTCTTATTCAATCAAACTTGAGTATAGATCACTGGTCTATGGCTCCACCAGACCATCGGCCTTAAAGATGCTTGACCCTATTTATTGTCAAGGACTTTGGCTCTGCATTGGGGCTTTCTGCACTTCCCAAGTCCAGAGCTTCTACATAGAGTCTCATGAACCTTCTTTGCACCTTTTCCGTTTGCAATTGTCTTTACTGTATGCTTCGAAACTTCATTTCTTACCAAAGCATTCCACATGGAGTTGTGTTTTCCTTCCTCAGTGGGCCGTGCTTTGTCAGAACAAAGGGTCTGCCATTGCTTTTTTTGGCCTTCATATCCAGGTGCAGTTGGATGAATTGGGTCTGCCCTTGGATAACTTTGCTATATCCACTGGTCAGCCCATCCAACCATGGCTTCTTACAGTCCCCAGTTATGACTTATCTTTAAGTTAACTGAGAAAAGGAGACACTCAGGATTGGAAATACTGTTTGCTATTTGCTGAACATCTTTCAAACCATCCTTCCATTCTTATTTATACAGATGGTTTGAAATCAAGTGATGGGTGTGGGCTCTGCCATGGTTTATTGTGGTTCAGTGCTTGCATGCAGAATCCCCTCAACAGCTTTTGTGTTTACTGATGAATTATATGCCATTTCTCTTGTCCTGGATCACATAGAAGCTAAGTGGTACTCAAGCTGCACTATTTAAACTGACTTGCTTAGTTCTCTACTGGCCATGGAATTGCTTCAAGTTGGTTCTTACCCTGTTCTCACTGATATTCAAAACCAACTGGTCAATTTCTCTTTAACATCTATTTCTATTCAGTGTTTCTGGATACCGGGTCACATTGGTATTTACAGGAACAACCTGCTGACACTGTAGCTAAGTCTATCTGCTTTGGCACTATCACCACTGTACCTGTCCCATACATGGACTATGGTCCTGTGTTAAAGGATCAGCTTCGTGCCAGCTGGCATTTGACTTGAAGTGAACAAGACAAAAACAAGCTTTTCCAAATAAAACCCTACATTGGACTTTGGCTGTTTTCCTTCTTTTATCAAGAATTGGTGCACCAGTGTGTAGTTTGTGTAACACTCAGATCACAATAAGCCACATTTTACTTTCTCATCATTATTACGATTCTCAGTGATGGCAGCATTTTAAGCATGATCTGTCCCAAGGTTTATTCATAATGTTAGATTGTGTTATTGGTGATGGTGACCATGTCCACATTGGTAATGTTTTTAGATTTTTAAAGGCCATTAATCTTTTTATTGCCATTCAAGTTTTATTAATTTATATATCTCACCTTTTTATTGTGTCTCCCTTTTAGAAATCACAGTTCATCTTGTTCAATTTGAAATTAGAAACTGGCCATAATATTAAGTAACTCAATACCAGGATTGGAAAGGCCAACTTCAGATGACTAACGCTGCTGTTTGAACTGTATGTTAGTCATCCTGGCTAATTATTATTATTATTTTGCTCCATGTCTTTTAAAACCTTTTTATTACTTTTCTTTTTGAAAATGGCCATAACGTCAAATAACTTGGAACCAAGACTAGAAAGGCCAACTTTAGGTGACTGACGGTGGTTTTTGTACTTACCTGTTAGTCTTCCTGGTGAGTTATGATTATCACAGTTATGCTACATAAAGTCCTTTACAATTTCAATTGCTGTAGTTTTTTTCTTGATGTTGTAAACTAGATGTAAACATTAGTTTCATGCTGTTTATGTTTTTTTAAAACTTTGTTTTGTTTTACCTTAATTTCCTTAATTTTACTTTTAACTTTTTACAGGGTGTTTGGCACAGACAGCCTCGCTGTTTGTGCCATAAAATACTAAATCAACCAACTAACCAAACAACCATTTGGGTTCAGTTTTTGTTTATTCTCCTTTGTCACTTTTTTCTTTTCATTTGTTCCAGCTGTCTTTTTATCGGATTAAGCACTTTTCCTTGGCATCTCATTCCATCATTCATTGAAAGAAATTCTTCAATTCACTTTCTGTGTCATGTAACTGTTTCTTCCTCATCAGGTTATTGTCTTCCACTTGTTGCCATTTTAAAGAGGGTGTCACTAAGTAAATTATATATATGTTCCTCTTATGGGCATATTTCTCTTTTCTTGTTGAATCAAATTTTGTGGCAAGTGGTGTCTCTCTAGGTATACTTAAAATAATCAAATAGGCACTGTAAGGCCATAATGACTTAACAGTTATACTGTTTATGGCCACTAATTGCATGCTGTTGAGATAGTGTTCTACATAGGTACTCAGAGATTTCTTTTTTGGATATATTTATTTTATTAATATGCCTCTTCCAGAGTATTCTAATCCATGGACTTCATGGGTGAAGCAGAAGAGAATAGCTGCCCATCCCTGCCTTTCTCTAGATTGAATAAATCTGTAGTGGTCTGCTTTTCAAAGTATGATTTTCAAGGCCAACCATTGCACTGTTTATGGTATTGACGTTCCTCTTGATTCTACATTGCATTTTCTTCCAGTATGATAGTCCTTGCCACTTATCAATTCTAAGCCAGAGTGGTGATGGACAATGGAGGTATCTTCCTGAATATGATCTGGTTTTCAAAGTATGATTTTCATGGTCAACCATTGCACTGTTTCTGGTGTTGATGTTCCTTTTGAATCTACATTGCATTTTCCCCCCTTTTTTTTCCAGTATGATAGTCCTTGCCACTTATCAATTCTAAGCCAAAGTTGTGATGGACAATGGAGACATCTTCCTGAATATGATACATATATATATATTTCTTTTTTAACTTTTCTACCTCTAGGGTTTAATAACAAGTGTTGAACAATAATTTCAAGCTTATAAGAAGAAGCCATTGATTAGAAAACTGTATGAATAACAGCTTAATTATTAAGTAATTTGGTTTGCATGATTTCAGTAATTGGTTTGCTCTAAGTGTTATTAATACTGTTTTTTGAAGTATTTTGATTTTTTTACTTATTTGTATAATATTTTTTTTTACTTTGCTGTTTTCCCAGTTGATTCATTTTTCATTGTCTTTATTACTTAGATTCCAATGTTAGATAACTTAGATGAAAGGTCAGTAAGCAAGGTCTTTAGGCATGATATCTTTGTTTGGATGGGTTTATAACACAGTTGCCTGAATCTTGTGTTATGGCTCCAAATAGAGTTGTAGGTATTCAACATAACAAGTTTTTATTCAAGGTTTTCAGTAGAAAGCAATGAATCTGGATTTTTTTGTTATGCAATGAATGAAACATGGTTAGAAACAAAGACAAAGGATGGTATATTTAATTCAACTCACAGTTGAATGTACATATGTCATATTATTAATATTTTTACCTGTAAATCAGTGTAGCTAGCATATCAGTCTCCAAACCACTTTTTACTATTGTGTTTCTACAGCATTATTTTTATATTTGCATTCTAAATAACAGTATGTTATAGTTTTATATTTTAATACTGTTAGTGAATTTTATATCTTTTCAACTAAAAATTTTGTTTATTGAACTTTTATTTTCATTGAGTTGCAAACATATTGAAATTGTATTTAATTTTATATTTTACACAAGCAGTTGGTATCAAGTTTAAATACTATAATTAAATGACCATTTAACACCAAATTTGTTACTTTCCTTTTTTAATTGGTTATTTAATATTTTGCCCTCCGCTTTCTTCAGGAGCATTCCATTAAAACATAAATTGTAACTTCAGTTGGTTGAAATAGTCATTGTTATTGCATTTATAGCAAGTGTCTTGCCAGAACGTGTTAGATACATTAATGTCTCAGTGTTTATTTGTGTTTTTCATTCTTTTGTATGGCATTTTGATTTATTAGAATGCACCATTTAACTTTATCAGAAAGAAGTTACTTAGAGTCTCTAAAAAGTGGCTGTTTAAGCATATCATGTCTTTGACATGATATTACATATATACATTTTGAGAATTACTTACATGGTAAATAATCAACTTTTAAAATATCTGTGGATATTTTTAACATTAATTTGAAATAATAGTCAGTAACTTTTTATAAATTCTTATTCGATAGAGATGTACATACATTATAACATAGTCATTGTTAGTAGATTATATAGAACTTCCAGTACTATATACGTCCTTCCAGATAAAGTTTAAAATATAACAAAAAAGGTGGTAAAACTTAGCTTAAAATTACAATATCTTGCTTCAAAGTACAAAGCATGCCAAACAAATCTCATAAACTGACACTTTAGGCCAGTCAGAAACTTCAGCATAGAATAGTTGCTTTGAGAAGTAAAAGGAGCAAATGTTAATAAAGTATTTGTTTTTCTATTAACTTTAGGAACAATTTTAAGTTGGATAAAGGGAGGAACTAATGGGTGTTATTACTCCAGGTCAAATGTTCCCATCAAAATAAGAGAAAAACTTCAAAAGCAGTGAAAAAATGGTTGATTGAAAAACGTGTTTGGAACAATTTTACTATGACAGGGGTGGCCAAACCGCAGCCTGTGAGTCACGTGTGGCTCTTTGACATATAATGTGCGGCTCATAGAAATATGTTGGCTGAGCTCCTTTTTGCATCACAGTTAATATAAAAGGTAAATAAAAAATTTCCAAGCTTTATAATTATTACCAGGTATAAACTGAGAGTCCACTAGATTAAAACATAAGTTTAATGTTCTGGTGATATATTTAAGAATTTAAATCCTGATTTTAATGCTAGATTTGAGTCAGGGATTAAAGAAATAATGGAACAGCAAGGATTACAGAGGAATTGTATTGGAGAATCAGTAATCATACAAGCCTGTGCTGACAATATTAGTTTTAGTGGGTGTGATTGTGGCATGTGTGGCTGTGTTGTGGTCAGTGAAATTAAAGGAGTGTTAGTGTGCTACTAGGTGCTGTAGAGTTTGGTTGCATTGCATTTGTTGGAGATTATTGTTTCTTTTCACTTTAATTTTTTAGAAGTGTCAGTGAAAATCTTGTGAAGGAAGATAGCATCATCAAATTGTAAGAAGTGAAAGTATGAAGATGAAAACAAATTTTAAGCTAGAGTGGGAGGAAGATTTTGCATTCACTATTAAAGGAGGTAAATCTTTGTGTCTTTTCTGCAATGTCATTATAAAGCCAGTAACTTGAAATGCCACTATGAAACAAATCATAAAAACTTTTCACCTGACTATCCACTTAAATCAGAATTATGGAAAAACAAGTTAACTGTGTTAAAATCATCACCAAATAGCCAGCAGACACTGTTGACAATGTTCAGTAAGGAAGTTGATACAATAACTGAAGCTAGTTTTGTTATATCATGGAATATTGCTTGTGCTAAACATCCATATTCTGATGGTGAATTTGTTAAGAAGAACATAGCTGAAGTTCTTGCAGTGCTAGATCCAAATAATAAAAAAATCAGTGACTAATAGCACAAACACCAGCTTCATGCCACACTACAGAGATATGTATCTCTCAGATCAGTGCTGATGTTGCAGGCAAAATGCAAAATAATTTAAAGAATTCCCTTGCATTCAGCTTAGCCCTTGATGAATCTACAGACGTACAAGACAACTCGCAACTAATGGTATTTCTTCATTATGTTTTCTCTGATGTAACTGTGAAAGAAGAGATGTCAGACTAAGTGGCAGTAAAAGAAACAATTTGTGGTGTTGGCAAAGCCTTAACAAATGCACTAGATAAACTTTTTAGTGTTGCAACAGATGGAGTGCCTGCAATGGTGGGGAAAAATGCAGGATTAATTGCACTTATGAAAAGTTATCTCAGCTTTCCATAGTTTCTCCCTGTTCATTGCATTATTTAACGTGAACACCTGAAAGTCAAATACTTCAAGGATGAAGATGTTATGAAATTTGTTCTTGAAATTGTCAATTTTATATGTTTAAATGGGAAGATCCACTGACAGTTCAAAAATTTTATTGAAGTATTGGAGCTTGAAGATAAACCCATTGATGTCTCTTTCTATTGCATTGTGAGATGGCCATCAACCAGCAATGTCTTAATTAGGTTTGTGGGTCTGTTGAAACTTATTATTACTTTTCTTGAAGAAAAGAAAAGATTCTATCCTCAACTGGGAAGTGATGAATGGATGCAAGATCTAATGTTCCTTACTGATATTATGAATCACCTACAAACTTTCAAGTTGGCACTTCAGGGAAGGATAAAATTGTTTCTGATACTCAGACAATTTTCAACTTTCAGAATAAAATAAAACTTTTTCAAAGAGACATATTGTCAAGAAACTTCAGTTACTTTCCCATCTCAAAAGGAGAGTAAATACATTCCCTGATATTGAAATAAGACTGCAAACTGGAAGAATACAAAGATAAATTACAAGGACTGCTTGATAATTTTCTAAACAGATTTAAGGATTTGCAGAAGCTGAAGCCCTGCTTCACCTTTCTTGTAAATCCATTAATGGTTGATGTGATCACTGATGATTGTCCAGTTTTTAAACCTCTGGTTACAGAATCATCTGCTGTGGAAATGAAACCAATAGAACTACAGGAGAACCTGGGTCTAAAGATGATCCATAAATCCTATTCTATAATTGAGTTCTGGAAGCAAGTTCCAGAAATAAAATATCCTGCACTGAAGAAAACCAGTGTGAGACTCATTTCAATTTTCAGCATGATATACTGGTGTTAATTACTGTACTCTGTTATGAAGTTTGTGAAGTCGAAGCATCATGCAGTTCTTACAAATCAACACGTGATGGAGCTAATTCATACAGCCTTGACAACACATCAGCAGGAATTTCAACAACTCATAAAACCTCTACTAGCAGTTAATAGCCTGATAATTGTATCAATGTCTTTTTGTGTCAGAAAAATATTATGGTAACACAAAAATTTTGTGAGGTTGTATTTGATTAAAATATTTCTAATTTTATTTTTTTACATATTTTACTCCATGCTTTGACTAGATATTTACTAAGACAAATGAATATCATTAAAAATATGTTTTAACCCCTTTTATTTTTATTTTTGGCAGTCTTATTTAATGTTAATGAAATGCAAATATGCATATTTTTCTTACATATTTCCATAATTCAATATAGTTAAAACAATAATCAGCCAGGATTTTGAAAACAGTTGGTATAAATATATGTATGTGTACTTTGTGATTATTGAAACTAATACAAATTAACAGTTTAAAAACAACATACCTGAATAAATATTATTATGTACATGTATTTTTTAATATTTATGTAAACTTTATGTAACAAAATGTGCATGTAAGAATAAAAACATGTAATATTTGTTCATGTAATGTGACTCTCAAACATTTGAAGTTTATTGTATGTGGCTCTTTTGTTAAACAAGTTTGGCCACCCCTACACTATGACAATAGCTGTTTTCGTCATTTTGTTTAAACCTGTTACTTTCTAATTTTTCATTAATGGATTCTTACAGTTTGTTCTGTAATGAATATCTACTTGGTTATTTAACAGAGAAATATGCCATTCTTGTATATTTGTTATAACAAAATGTTATTGTTACATTTATTTATAAATATTAGAACTAAAGTTTTGTATGTATGTTATCTACAAGTCTCTTGAAGTGAAAATTGCTTAATAAAAGCAGAGTATAATTTATAGTGCTTTTAGAAGTTTGTTTGTGCTACTTGAGTGCTTTAGTAATGCTTTTCATTGAAAGTGACATGCTGAGAATAATCTATTTCAGGTTAACAAAGCAATTTTACTTCTGCGAAAGCCAGAAAGAGACTGTTGATAAAGATATGTGTATGTGTGTGTATTGTATTGCCCAACCTGTAGTTTATAAACAGTATTGAATTGTATTTATGAAGTTTTTAAGCTCTTAGAAGAGGCCTAATGGTATTTCTTTTATTTGCTGATCTAATCTGTATGGATGAGTCTTGAATAGAGAAAATTATAGTCCACAGTGGAAGGTTTGACTTATCAAGGGAAGCATTAAATTTCCACATCACAGATTATATTCTGAATTTTTCCTTTGCTGAAAAGCAATTTGTAATATAGTCAGTAAACAATTGATCTGCTGTATAATATTGGATAACAAATTAGGTGCAATATCATAATATTGTTTACATACCAAATTAACTTAGGTTTCCTATATGGTGAGTAAAAAAAGGGACTTTCAAACCTGATAAACATGATACTTTTGTGTCACCATTATTAGAAGCTTAATTATATTTGATCTGCTGATGAGTTCTTGGTAAGCAAAACTGCATTCCATGGCTTAATTTTGCAGGTATGTTCTTTTCTTTGTCTCTCTCCAAAGTTTATTTGTCTTATTCTTTACTTCACAAAATCTATACTTTAGACTACTTTGTCTTTTCTCTTTTGCCTGGCATTAAAGTCCATGCAGTCTTTTTCTTGAACAACTGTGCACTGGCATTCATATTCCTTATCTTTCTTACACACTCTTTACTTTTGTTCTGTCTTACAGCCATTCTTCAATTATGTTCCTTAATTCCCAGTAATTGAAACATCATTTACTTCTTTAGGAAGTGGACTCCTTAATTAGATTTTACTTTCTAGTGCCCAGATTTTGTACTTTCTACTCATTTTTACTACCCCCTTTTACTTCCTCTTGACATTTCACTTTTTATTTCTGAAATATTTCATTGTACTCTGGAGAGATTCATCCTCTTCACTACTTTAGCCCATACTACCACTTCTGCTCTGTTTCTCCTTGCTTAGTTCCTCTGTTTTTGGAATGTATTATTGTTTGGGATGTTCTCCTCACTAATGTTTGCCTGCCTTACTTTTATCTCCATTGCTATTATCAACTTTGTTTCTTAGTACATAGATCTTTGGTGATGTTTTTGGCTTTAAAAAATTTTGGCTGAGGAAGCCTGATATTGGTCCTCATTGTCTTATGTTTCATGCCTTTTCTAACCTTTCTCTTTTGTTTCTAGACCTGCTCAGTCTAAATCCCCCTTTTGTATTCTTGCTTCATGATTTTTTTATTTTTTTCATTCTCTTATTTTATTATATCAGGGTCTGGTTCATTGGGTACTTGCTTGTCTTGATTTACTAGCCTTTGGTCTCCATTTCTGGTAAAGATGTATTTTTTTCAGATTCTCACCTATGACCTATCTCTTTGCTTCTCTTTCTCCTTTTTCATTTTTTCCCTTCTTTGACCTCTTTTCAGGATCTTGTGGATGTAACCTCAAATCTTTTGACCAAGAATGCCATCAAGTATTAATCTCTACTCCTGGATATTACTCTTCTTTCTTTGTAGTCCCCAATAAAACTGGAGACTGGTACCAGTTATTGACCTGTTATCTCTAAACCAATTTCTAGTTGGGTTTCTTTTCTCTTCATTGACCCTTTCTGGTCTGTGGATAACTAAGGTTGATGCATCAGATGCTTTTTTATAGATTCAGACTTTCCCATTTACAAAACATTGTATGCATTTCATCTCTATTGGAATTGAGTCTTCCAGCTACTTGTTCTTTGATATTGTATATACTTATTATTTCCACTTCATTCATGGAAAGGAAATGAAGCTCCATTATTACATGGATTATTTGCTTCTCCTTGCCCCTTTTCAGAAGGAATCATCTGATGCCTACATTCTTCTGCAAGAAGCTGCTTAACTGAGCTACCTTGTCAAGGATTCCAAGTCTTTACTTATGCCTAACTAACAGTTTATATACCTGCTCATATTCTTGAACTCTCTTCTCAGTCAGGCTTAGCCTTCTCCACTTTGCCTGTGAGAAATAGAATGTCTTGTTTCCAAGATTTATACTTTTTTTACTTTTGAAAACTCTGGCATCTTTTGAATTATTCACTGCTTTAGGCCATACCCATATGTGCTTTTTTCAATGGACATTTCAGGATCAGTGGATCCATTGTTCTTGATTGTGCACCTCCCCATCTTCTTTTTAAGGGCTTGTCTTGGTGGCATAGCTGTGTCAATATTACAATGAGCATTTCCCTATCACTTACCCCACAAACTGGATTTTTACCTGTTCATATAAGTTTTTCTGTCAGGCTGGAATGCTTCTCTGAATGGTAATATAATTCTAAGTATGTTAGTTTTGGAGAAATGCACATTCAACATCAGTATGATCAAACTTGCAGTTTGATAGGCATATCAGCATCTTCTTCCTCTTATCATGGATGTGTTGGTCATCATCCACTCCAACATCTTCATGGGTGTTACTTATATCAATTGTCAGGGAGTACCTGTTCCAGAACTCTTTGCTTCTATGCATTGGACCTGCTATTTTGGGTTCGTGCTTATTGAGTAGTTTCAGCATGTCATGCATCCATGAGGGTGGGCTTTTAACCTGATGGCATATTGCTTCTCTTAGTTGAGATGGTCTCTTTAGTGTTAGGTTTTCTGTTTGGTTCTTATTTAGGCAAGCCCCTCACTGTCAACTTTGTCACTCCTCTCATCACAAAACTTCCACTCTTCTCATCCTCAGGTTAATGCTCTAAGTTAGGACTGTTCTTACTTGTTTTGGTATGCTTGTCCTCATTTTCATCTCCTTCCTTGTTTTCTCACTTTGATCTGCAACTCCTCTTACCAGGTCATGTTTGTGCACGTTTTTGGCCTACACAGTTTGGGTTCTCTCTGCTTTTTCAGTTGGAGTCCAGGCCTCTCTCTCCCCCTTTTCTTCAGGCTTGTTTGTCCTTTCTCTTGCTCTGTCCCTACCTGTCTGTTTTTCACCATTGTTTGTTATCCCTTCATTTTCACATGTGGAATTTGTCCACTTAATTGCCCATAGGACTATACTCTACATTTGTTTATCCCTCTTCTTATCCCTTTCTTGTTGTCTTTCTTATTAATAGGAGTGACAACTTTTCAATGCTTCCTTCCTTTTAACCAATCTACTATGACCCACAAAAGCCTTTTTTACATAGCTGATGTTTGGGAGACTTTGTTAACCACACTTCACCTTTCCCATTTCTGTATCTCAGGACGGCTTGTATGAGTAGTAACACTTTTACCAAAATAAAGTGGAGAACAACATTTTGACCATTCTGAGATTCATTTTTACTTCAAGTGGGTTTCTTGTCATCACAAATTACTTTCCCATTACTGCTAGCTGTTTTCTTCCTCTGTCTTCATCATTTTGTTCCAGTCCTTTTTTGTAAGATTTAGACTACTAAGAAAGGTAATTGTTTTCTCTCTTTTTGTCTCCCATCTTTCTTATTCTCACATCTGTGTTTATTTGGACCTGGATTGCCTTCCCTGTCTGGTTCTTGCTGTTTGTTTTTATTTGATATAGACATCTACCATTAGGTTTTCTATCGTAGTTGTTTCTGCCTTAAGACTCCTCTTCATCCAAGGATCTGTTGCCTCCTATCCTTACTTGATGAGTCTGCCAACTCATCTAGTTGGAGTATTCTTTTTTTGGATATTGATTCAAACTTTTTTTATATTTTATCAAGTTTGTTACCTGTCTCATTTCTGTCAATTTTTAGATAAGATTATTTAGATTGACATATGCACAAATCTGCAAGCATTTGTCTCTAATAACCTGGCTGATTTCTATCCTATGGGAGTTTGACTCCTTCACGTTGCTATATTTGTATTTACTTTCTGTCTTTGGGAAGAGTAAATACATTTTCTTTTTCATCACTTTTTTCCCCCTATTATAGAATTTTGCCAAATGCTAGTGTTGTCGCCCTTGGTATGCTTGTTTTTCAAAATCTGTAATTAGTCACTGGTAATGAAAGGAATTTAATCCATCTGTCATGGTTCTACCACTGCTCACTGTTTAGATGAGATGTTTAGCAGGACCACTAGATGTATCTTTGTGGTGTTAAAATTTCTCAGATGCTTAATCCAGGATACATCATTCCATGGACTATCAGTAAAAAAGTTGACATCAAGGAAGTGATTTCCCTTTTTTGTTTCTCACTTGGTGTCTTTCAGTTATAGGGTTTTGCAATTACCAATTACACTGTCTTTAGCAAACATCTTTAAGGGCAAGCATGAGATGGAGATCTGAGTACTTATTCAGATGTCTACAATGCAAATTCTTCTCCCTTCTTCAAATGGAACACAAGAGATTCTTGTAACTTGCCAGTTCATAGCCACTGGAGTGGTGAACTAGGAATTCTGTCACTAATTATATACAACACAATGCATTTAGAAATAGGGTTATAGTAGCATTGTCTGTTTAGTGCAAGTCACTCCTTAAACAGCTAATGTTACCTCTTCCTGCAGCAAGTCTTTGTCATTTCTGCTTCCACCTATCCAGTTGAGTTGAGGTCTGATTGTATTTTAACTACATTACACTTCATGGCTCATCAACTACTTTTTGTCAGTGCTCTGTTGGTGGTGGAACAATTTTGCTTATCCCTCTGACATTTCCAGGTGAAGAGTATTCCTTGGTGAAGAAAAGATTCATTCTTCTGAGGATATATCTGTATGGATCCCCTTTCTTTAGCTTTCCCTTTGGGCACTTTCTGAAGGGAAGTCATCTTCCATTTCAGTGAGAGCTTCTTACTACACTGTGTGTGTAGGTGAGGTATTATAAGTTAACATTTTCCTTACCTGAAAATGTATTCCAGATAAATACTTACCTTCACATACTTTTCCGTCTCACTTCTGGTGTACTTTCGTCTTACCTTATCTAAGACTGAAATTATTTTGAGTGTAAGTGCTTAGAGAGAGTTATTCAAGAAGGTTGTGTCACCCTTTTGTTGGTAGATAGCTACCATGCTAGTGCTGCTTGTTTAAACAAATTTAATTTTAGACAGTAGTTAGCTCAGTATGCCTGCACACTCTTATCCGAGTTGTTTAGACTCTACAAAGAAATTTATTACTATAGATAAACACAAAACTGTCAAATCTCTTTGTATTAAACAGTGCTTAGAAAGTAACTATGATATTCATACTAATACAATAAAAACATTGTTAGTGAAAGACAGAAATTAGGGTATTTAATAGAAAGATTTGCATCACAAACACTCCTTTCTACATTATTGTGATATGTAATTAGAAATCGGTAATTACAGATATTTTGAAAGTATACAATAGTAGTGTCTGTGAGATAGAAACATATCAATATTGGTACAAAGTCTCAATATGATCTCAAATCTCGCTATTAATATGTAGGATGCATGAAACTTTCATGATGAATTGTAAGTAGTGTGGGAAAATACAGAACAAAATGATCATATAAATCTCTGCATATTCTTTGATTAACAGTTAGGTTTATATTTATATATCAGTTTGTAAATGCCTTTATGACATTGAATTGTCTCATTTTTATTAGCATTTGATTATAGAGGGCAATGTTCATACTGTATTGACTTGAATAATATTGCTGCATTACAGTTACTAAAAGTAATTCCAACTACTAATTGTTTATTTTTCTTGCCTTTAGTGTGACATAAAGGGTTTTAAAAACAATTTTGAACAACAATATAAATGTCAGTGTTGAAAAAAAAAGAAAATATGAACAAAACTTGGACAAAGAAAAAAGAAAAGAAATACAAATATTTTTAAACTTTTAATTTCAACAAAACAACCCAACACAAGAATAATGTTTTCTGGTTTGTTTGTTTTGTAAGTTAAACATTTAAGAACATAGATTCCATTCAAAATCAAAATGCTTTTTAACTATGCCAATGAAAATATACATTTATGATTATATTTGGTTATTATTTCTTGATTATTTTAATATTTTTGTTCATATTGGCCTAAACAAGAAAATAGTTATCCAAATCAGGGTTTGATCCTTGTGGTGCTCATGACAAAGAAAGTCTACTGTACAGCTTAATACTGAGACAGAAACCTCATCTTATGAGCTATAATTGATGTTTAGTGAAAGAATTATTTGGCAATGAGTTGTGACTAGGGATGGGATGAACACTGAAGTTCAGTAATCAAGTACAAATATTTTATATTTTTATTAATACAAATAAAGGAAAAATGCTGGGTATACACATACATGGGAATCTATTCATGATTGATTTTTTAGTTAATATACAATAATGATAAAATAGTGGTCAATAAGATTTCAGTACATTTTAGAAAATGAAACAAAATTTGATAAAATGCAATATCAAAGTTTTAGAACAAAAGATATATTTTTAAAGGAGACAGATATTATAACTACCCATTGTTCTCTATGAGTATGTCTCTCAAAGGGCGTGTAAGTGTGGGAGCAGTAATCAGGTCTGATGGTTTTACCTTCAATGCTAAAATGCTAAGCATATTCTCAATAGGGGCAGAGGATGCTGGAAGTCTCAGGTAGAGTTTGGCTAGTATAATTAAGATAAGAAACTTTTGTTCATGGATCTTTCAATAATTGAGAGGGTTGCTTTCTTCAGGAATGGAAGGACTGTTGAGGTAGGTGTTTATCTCTGTATCCTGTGAAGATGGGTAGGCTGGTTTCTTGGAGGCAGCCTGGAAACTAAATAACTAGCTTCTTTTGTCAGGAGAAAATTTGCAGTCCTTTTTTGGTTTTATGATTGTAGGATTATTTTTTGAGGAAATTTTCTTGACTTTCTGCCGTAAAAGTATTCCATTAGATTTGTATACTACAGGTCTAGTAAAACACCAGTCAACTTTAAATCTAGGATTCATTGTTACAATGAAGCAGAAGACACTCCATTGTTCATTACAAGCCAGCCAGATATGAACAAATTTCTTCAGTGCAGAGACAAGATTGAAATTACTTCTGGTCTACATGCTGAAAATCTCACTCATCAGCCCATAAACACATGACACTAAATAAATAGAAGTAACAATTCTCTGACTTTGGAGGAAATCTTTTGTCTCTTTGAAATGTGTCAGTATTGTTACCAAGTCTGCAAGTATAGTTCAGTCATGAAATGTATGTTGATATATTTGTATCTGGGTTATCTAACTTCTCCTTGGGAATTTTAAGTAAAATTTAATCATTTTAATTTCTGAGTTCCATTGTTTTCTTGTTACTGACTATCCCTCAAGTAGATCTGTTGCTTGCATTAATGTAGGACACAATGGCTGATGCTTTGGAAATTACTTTCAGAAGTGGTACTGCTCTTTATCACTCTATCCCTGACCACAAGTTGTGGTGTGTGGGAAAAACAGGGGTCGTGTTTAGGAAGAAATTCTTGTAAATTGTCTACTGATTTAGATTCATCCAAAAGTTAATCTTCTGAGTCACAATCTGGAGATGAGCTATCACTGTCACACTTGATAGTGTTTGTGGTTCAAGTCCAGGCAAGTAGAAAGCCTTGATTTTGTTTAATATATTATCAGGTGTTACATATAACACCTTATTGTACATGTTAGAGATATATTATTTCATCATACTTAGCTCATTGGTTATCAAATGAGTGATGCCTTTTGAAATGCTGATATACCAGCATAACTATTTGCATTTTCCAGTCAAATATTGAATGAGTGGTGATTCCAGGAAAGTTGTGCATTTGTCTATTACTCAAAATATCTACTGTGACATTGATGTCAGGTAGAAGTTGCAGTAGAGAGATGACATTTTTTTGGACTTCATCAAATCTGTTCTCAACGAACATTGTCAATAAATGCTTGTAAGTGGAAAGACAATATCAAGAACCCATGGCTACTATTATAATCTGAAAAATTTGTTTAGCTCCACCAGTAAGAAAGATTACAGTGTCATCAGCAAAGTTAATAAGTTTTCAGTGATGTGCTTCTGACAAGTATATAAACTTATATATTTAGTTGATGCTTTGCAGTATGCTGATATTGCAAGCTGCTGCATCTGGATGGAAGTATTAGAGTTGTATGTAAACTTCTGTAGCTCTGCATCATGATTGTGCTAGAAACAAAAAAGGGCATCTCAGCTATATGATATAGAATATAGTTTTTAATAAAAACATAAAATAGACTAAATAAAATATACAGTTTACTTGTATTATATTGTATAATTTACACAGCATTAATAAAAATAATGAAGAGGCCTGCTGCCAGATATTTCACCAGGGTAGAAGTGGTTTGCTGATTATATTGAAACTTTGCTATGTGAGTAAATATTACAATAGGAAGTATGAAGTACTCATAAACCACTGAAGGCAGTTTACTAGACATCTCAAATCCTTTCAATTGACTTGACTGTATTTGGATTAATAACCATGTAACACAATAACATTTAAGGTGAAGAAAGAATATGGACTTGGTTTAACCTTTTTGCCACAGGCTTCCTTCAATGTGCATGTAACAATAATTTTAGTAAGATATATTCAAAATTTAATTAAACTGCTTTTATTCATGCAATACCAAATATTATAGCATAAAATTGTAACTGATAATCTGTATTTTAATAATATATAAATTTTAAGTTCTAAATTTTTAGGAAATATTTTTAAAAGATCCCATATTCCCCAAGTATGAGAAATATGATTTTTTATCTGGGCATCCCCCTTTCTGTATTTAATCACCACTAACCCATCAATGGAACAAGAAATTTAATATATATCACTTATTATAATGTTGTCATAATTCAGGGTAAAGCATAATTTTCATAGTCTTGAATTTTGTTTGGTTGCATAGTGATCAAATACAAAATCAGATCCTTTTTGTTACACCCACCTATCACTCCCTCTTTTTTGAAAATTTTGATAAAATTTTATATAATTTGTTTCCAAGGAAAATTTGGTTTAGAAATTTTATGTTGTCAGAACTCTATTGATATACTTATGGTTTGACCGTATTTCTGATTGAAAACCTATATGAACAGAATTTAAAATGATAGTCTTTGAAATGAAATTCATTAAAATGGCTTTATTTTGCCTTGGTTAGGTACATTTATTGTCAGGTTAACCCTTAATTGGCAGTCATCATTAATTGATGCTGCTACCTACAACATTTCTGCTGTTTAAGGGTTAAAATTATAAACTCCATGGCAAAGTAATTGTATATTTTGTGCTTTTTTTACATAGTTAACAAGTTTTTTCATAAGTTTGTGAACTACCAAACTGTTTCTGTGATTTTTATTTTGTGTTAACTGAGGCTGTATTGAGGATTTTAAATTGTTCAGTTCTGCATATTTGTTCATGATGTGATTATCTGTACAAAGGTGAACAAAGTCATTACCCAAAGAAGCTGTCTTATGATTTCAGATTACACTTGTCCATCATTTCAGATGACACTTTTATACACTTTTTCAATACAAAAAGAACTAATTTAATTGCTACATTATTCATGTGATGTCAAATTTTCTTTATTGTTCTAGGAGAACCTTAACATATATTTTTGTTATAGTAAATTCTGTGTTCTAGTCACCCATCAGAGTTGTTTTTTCTTGTATTTCAGTTAGGATTTTAAAAAAATTTTCAAAAGTTATGTTCTAAAAATTCTTATTATCTGTCTTCAAGAAAAGTGATACAAACTAAACCACTTGTATTCATGAATTAATTCTTAAAAAAGGCTATTGTTTTATATTCATGACATCAAAAATAAACTACCATTGTTTTTGTTAGCAGTAATCAGTGTGCCACCATGTTTGAGATGCAGCCCCCACAGGTGTTAGTCCCCTTAATATGCTTTATTATAGATATAAATATACCATGTTAGTTGTATTTTTTTTGTTATTAAACATACCAACATTGCTTGTTGTTAAAAAAGAAATTAGATTCACCTGTTAACAACACTCTCCTCAAGCTTCCTTATCTCTCTTTGTATCTGATGGCCATTTTTGTCCCTTTGGTTTTATTTGCTCTCTTAAGAAGTAAATTTTGAGCAGTCACACAAATTTTGAGCAGCCAAAGATATTTGAAATTTGTGGATTATGATTTGACTTAGCTAATTATTTACAGTGTATATTAACATTATTTTAATTCTGTTTTACTTATTTAAGTTACCTTTAGACTGTACGATCGACATTGTTTAATTCCAAATACTTTATTATTGTAATGGAATTCAATTAAAGAGGCCCTTTCAGTTTCATATGTGAATTGTGAAAGTATTTCTATGTTTAATTATGCTTTTTTGAAAGCTAGTGAATTTTTCTTCTGTGATAATACATCAGATAACTTGAGAGAGAGTTAACACATTCAGCCTACGGATGGGTTGAATGGAAATAAAGAAACTTATTAAAAGTTTAACACATTAACAGATGTTTAATGCTTGTAATAGGTTTTGTCATCATCAAGTACAAGTAGTTTACTTAGATACAAGAAACAAAAGTCATATGACTTAAGATTGGTTAAGGCTTAATAAAGATATTTTGTTGGGATTTGGTTATTTGTTCAAAATTGTGTTGTTTCTACTTTTCAATAGAAATACAACAATTTTTTGAATTGCAGTGTTTGTAGACCGTTTTTTTATCATGTTCAACAAATCAAATTAAATACTCATTATATTAAATAAGTTTAGTTGAGTTTACTATTTAGTGAGTATGATAGGTAACTACAAAATGTTCTGATGACTCAAATCTGTATTGAATATACATATTTTTGTCAAATATCATATCTTACTTTCTATCACAAAACAGTTTTTGTCAATTAGTACTGTTCCCTATCTCTCCCCTACTTCTGTGTATCCAAATTTAAATATTTATGCTGCATCAATAGAAATGTGACACAAGCCATATTATAACCAGTGCCCCCTATACATTTGCATTTGCTAGTCACTTCTTTATTGGCATTAGTAGTGTATAAACACGTTTGTTTAAAATTTGTTGAAATGTTTTTTGCACTACAGACTTCATTTTTTTTATGTTTTTGAATTGTGAATGGCTGGTTCTTAACTTTTCTAACTTTTCATAATTATTTTTTATTCAAGTTTGTAATTCTTACTATGTGCTTACAGTTTCAGGTAGGTTGTGACTGAAATTATTTGGTGAGAGATGTCCACTTTCATGCAGTCTTCACCATTACATTTGGAATATCCTGTCTTTTGGCTCCTGGGATGTCTTATAGGGAGGACATAAATTGGGATAGCCTATTCCCTCTCCTCTTAATGTGCTTCCAAGTCATTAGTGCTATTGGGAAATTTATCCAGACCTCCTTTACCTTTTTTGGAATTAATTCATCATGTTTGTACTGTATTATCCTTTTCTTCAGTTTCCTATGATTCTCAAGCTATCCTCCTTTGGCGATGAATATATAAGCCAATACTTAGTGTTCTTTCCTTCACTTGATGTTGGGGCTTCTGTCCAGTGTTTTGCAGATGAAATTCAATTGGGGGCTAGTATGCCTCATGTGGCTCATACATCTGCATATCCTGCTTATAAATTTCTTTCAATTAGTGATGTCGAGAAACCCACTTGTTGAGAATTTTTATATGCAAAAACGGCTCGTTTGGGTTCAGAAAATATTTTAAATAGAAGAGTGAACAACGTTTCGACCTTCTTCGGTCATCATCAGGTTCACAAAGAAAGAGGTAACTGACCGGAAGCTGACCACATGTTTGGAAGGGGTTGTGTAACTGAGTGTTGCAATGTAGAGGGCGGGGTTAGATGTTTGAATATATAATTTTATCTATAATATTAATATAGGTATAATGGCGTTCCTTTATATTGGTTTATTTTGGGTTTAAGTTGTTGTATAAGTAAGGCTTCTTTAATTTTGCGTTTGTTTCTTTATTTAGTATTTTAGTGTTTTCTATGGTTATGTTGTGTCCATTTGACTTGCAGTGTTCGAAAACGTGTGAAGGTGACTTTTTATGTTCTTTGAATCTGGTTTCCATTTTTCTACTTGTTTCTCCAATATAGAAGTCGTGGCAGTTATCACATTGTATTTTATAAATAATGTTGGTGTGGTGTTTGTCAGTGTAGTTCTTACATAGTATAGACCTTAGTTTTGTGCCTGGTTTTTGAATAAATTTAGTATTAACTGGAATGTTATATTTTGTTACTAGTTTTTGCCAAATGTTGGTTATTTGTTTGCTGATGTCAGGAATATATGGTATACAGCAGTATATGGTTTCGTGATTTTTTGATTCGTGAGATATATTTACTTTTGTTGGTTGATTTTGCTTTCTGTCTAGGTGTGTGCGTATAATGTTTTCTACGGTTTGTGGAGGAAACTTATTGATGTTGATGAAGTATTGTTTTATTTTGTCTTCGCTGTTCGCTTTTCTATTTAAAATATTTTCTGAACCAAAACGAGTCGTTTTTGCATATAAAACAGTTATAGAAGGTACTAAAAGGGGACTCAGACATATTTGTTTGAAAACATGAAATATTTTACTTAATGTAATAAAAAATCAATTAAATAACACTTGTACAACACCTGAAAATAATGCAGTATGTAAAATGTCTTTTCGTTATCATGGAAATTTATGCTTCAAATTACTAATGAAAAGGTTCATGTTATGCCAGTTGATTGAATCGGGATATATGTATGTATATATATTTGTAAAACATATAGGGTTTTAAAAAAATGAAAACTGAAAGAAAGTAAGATTCTATACGTCATCATAAGCTATCAAACTCCATTAGCTCAGTCGTAAATGCCATCTACATAACAAACCAGCTAATGGCAACAGCTCATTCATTCCACGTTACACCTGAAAGATACATGTATGTTTGCTTCACACTTGTCAGTCTAATCCTGACATTATGTGACTAATTAATGAATTCAGTATAATTTACTTACATGCACATAACTCATAACAATTATCACAAAAAGTAAATAACATTCAACATAAGCTTAAAACAGCAATACCAAACAATGCAGTAAATTAAGCAACCTTGCTCAGTCTTCTAAATGAATGTCATACTTCGTTGTACCTGGGATTTTTATCATAAATATATATAATTAGACTATCTACTTGCTCATACTCATATTTCAGAATAATTGTATCGTTTTCCTTTATTCTTAAACCGTGGATAAGGAAATTACATTAATCTTTGCAAATATCTAAAAGTTTGTGTTTTGTTGTGTTCTCTAATTATAACTGACGAAGAACCTAATTTATTTTCTTTGCAGTACATGTTTAGAAATGACCCTCAGAATAAATCCTGTACTAGTCCATATTCTTTGTTTATATGTAAACATTTTCCATGCATTTGGATACTGCAGGACCAAACTTGCAGGTAGCCCAAGGATGCCTTTATCTGTATGGCGTATCCCCCTACCAAAAGGGCTAAAATGTGACGACTCAAGTGTGATGTGAACATATAAAAATGTTTTAACGAATGTAGCATTATATTTTGTGTTTCTGACTATCTTCAGGATCATGGGATGCTCTATTTCAAGCTATGCTTGTATACGCCACTCACAAACTAATAGGACCAAACATGGTACACGTTCTCAGATACCAGAGTCTAGTAAATAGTGAAGTAACTGGTGTTAAGATAGGAGCTTGATCGATGAATCACAAAGGAGCCTTTGAAGCAGCGTGATAATTTTATGTGGATATATTAAATGTTAATTTATTTCAGGTTTCATTCAAAACATACATAACTACAATTTAAAATTAAAGGAATAAACTATACCTTAAGAAACCTCCCTACTATAAGATAGGCGCCATGCATCAGTCACACACCACTAAAATACCTTTTAACTAACATTTTAACTAACTAACTATCTGTGCTAGCCGTCCCCAATTTAGCAGTGTAAGACTAGAGGGAAGGCAGCTAGTCATCACCACCCACCGCCCACTCTTGGGCTACTCTTTTACCAACGAATAGTGGGATTGACCGTCACATTATACACCCTCACGGCTGGGAGGGCGAGCATGTTTAGCGCGACGCGGGCGCGAACCCGCGACCCTCGGATTACGAGTCACACGCCTTACGCGCTCGGCCATGCCAGGCCCCTTAATTTTGTAATGGGATAGCCTTATGTTCTGAAGCTTTAAACTGGCCAGCATTGCCA
This sequence comes from Carcinoscorpius rotundicauda, assembly GCA_011833715.1. Classification (NCBI taxonomy): domain Eukaryota; kingdom Metazoa; phylum Arthropoda; class Merostomata; order Xiphosura; family Limulidae; genus Carcinoscorpius; species Carcinoscorpius rotundicauda. The sequence continues at coordinate 19,791,592 of CM022395.1, forward strand.
GGTGGTTGAAGCATTCGACTCGTAATCCGAGCGGCGTGGGTTTGAATCCCCTTCATATCAAACATGCCCTATTCGCCGGGAGGGCATTTTAAATTACGGTCAATCCCACTGTTGTGTGTTAAAATAGTAGCCCATGAATTTCCGGTGTGTAATCGTGACTAGCTGACTTACATTACTAAATGAGAGACGGCTAGCGCAGATAGTCTTCGAGTATGTTACGGTCAATCCCACTATTCGTTGGTTCAAGAGTTGGCGATGGGTGGTGATGACTAGTTGTCTTCCCTTTAGTCTTACGCAGCTAAATTAGGGACGGCTAAAGCAGATAGGCCTCGTATAGCTGTGCGCGAAATTCAAAAATCAAACCAAGCACAAGAGTGCGCACTTTGGATTCTCAATTTCATGATTCGCTCCCTGTTATCGTTAACAACAATAAAAAAAGCGTTTCGAACCTTCGGTTCATGTGTGCGTTATAAAAGTGATGGGAACATCCCACTATTTTATTAGAGTAGTCCCTGAGTCTGCGATGAGTGTTCTTAATTAGCTGCCTAAATTGTCCATCAATTCAGTATTAAGGACAGATATCGCAAAATAGCCTTGTTGTTTCTTTGTGCGAAATTCAACATACATTAACAAAAATTATTCTATACATTTTTATAATAGTCAAATGGGCTTGAAGTGGCCTAAAGGTTAACATCCTCGGATTGTGTAAATTCAAGTGTCCCTTTACTGTTGTTACAAAAATTCACTCCGCATTTTGTAGCCTGAGTGTATTATAAGAATGATTGTCAAATCCCATTATATGGTCAGTAACCCAAGAGCTAACGATGAACAACATTGACTAACTGCATTGTGATTTTAGCATTAGGAACTAAGCAGATGGCTTTTGCTGTTGCTCCATAATATAAAAATATCACATTTTTAATTACGAGCTTTTGTATCTCTGCGAGTGTGAAAATATTGCCATTTGTCAATTTATCTGTGTATTAAATCAGCATATGCCGTTAAATTTGTATGTAAATGAATATCATGATATCGTGTTTTGCGGTTCTTTTTTCAAAGAAAGATTGTACAAATATTAAGGTAGGAACGTCTGTTGGAATTTAAAAAAGGCACGGTTCGAGGTTAACGTCAGAGGAATCCTCAGAAATAAAATAAAAGTTAAATAAACTCTTGCCATGCCTTCGCAACACACATAGGGCAGGTGCTTTCGAACTCCGATTTCAAGTGCTATAAGAAAATAAGAATGGTTAAGCTCTAACTGACCCTTAGTAACATGAACGTCGAGATGATCACTATATTTTATATGACAGTGTCATAAGTTATGTCATCGTGAATATAAAAATATACATCTTCAAAGAAATATAATCCTGGTGGAAATGTTAAATTAACAAATCGCGACATCAAAGAGCTACAGCGTTAAAAAGTGTGCTCGTAACTTAATTTTAACTTATCTCTATCAAATCAGCTGGAAAGAGTTCACAAGGTGGGTTGCTGTGGTAGGTTTATCATGTTTAAAAATATGTAATGAACAAAAACTCCAAAAATATGAATAAAATATTGTCAAAGACATAAAAGTTTGATCGGATTAATATCTTTTTCGGTATTTTAAAACCAAATCGGCGTGTTTATATATGTTGAGAACTAAAAAATACAATTTTTAATTCTACGTTAATATATAAAATGTATCAATACATAAATTAACAGGTATTTACATTATTTTGTACGCTTTGTGAGTGAGAGACACTTTATTATTTTGCCAAATTTCATGTTCTGACAATTTTTCGGAGGTAGGTAAATGGAAAAATATATTTCTCTTCGTTTTGAATATAGCGTCATGAATCATAATTAAAAAAAAAGAATCCATTGATTTATCTAATTGCTATTATGTGCGTTAGATGGCAGCAGGGAGAAATCTGGAGATAGAGAAATTTTCTTGAAATTACTCATTTGAAAACATTTTGAACAAGATCAGTTTTACTTACTCCTATCTTACTCACATAAATTTTGAATGTCCTTTTTATATTTTTCCTAAATGTTCAGTATTTAGATTAATGGGAAAAGATAGTGAGCAGTTTTATTAGGTGATTATTTCATTTAGGATTTTCAATATAATTTAACATACACCCTTGTGCAAATTAATTGAAACAAATGGTAATTTTACATTAGACTCGCTGAACCCGCTGATTTCCTTTAAAAGTCATTTTTTTCACACAGACGACCTCATTAGCTGTGTTTTTCAGTACGGTCGATCTATTTTTGGTATACAAGACGAGATTTTGAGGAATATTACGTCATTCGAAATTGCGTTAGAAGGGCAAGGAGACCAGTCAAAAACAATTTACCGACTCAATGAAGAAAAATCGGTATCAATGAAGTCTGAAATACAAGAACTGGACACAAGGACAATGAAGAAAAGTATTATTCAGTGACGAGACTCGTTTGTTCGTACAGAGTCAAAGAAGCCTGCATGTTTGCAGATCTCCAAGTGAGAAACTTCAAGAATCTCACATCGATCAGTTCTTAAAACTTCCCTTGAAGAAGATGTTTTGGGGCTTTTTCAGCTACTATGGCGTCAGATGCTTACATATCGTAGAAGGTATGATGCGAGGACCATAGTACGTCGAAGTTTTGCAGAGAAGAGTCGTTCCAGAATTGAAAAAGAAATATCCAGATGGATCTGGCCTTTTTCAGCAAACTCTGACTCTGTGCCACACATCGAAACTTGTGAAGAATTTTATGACTACAACGTGAATAAAGGTGCTGGACTGGCCTGGAAACTCTCCGGACTTAAATCTTATTGAAAATCTTTGGGCGATTTGTAAAGAAAGACTTTGGAAAAAAGACTGTACTACGAAAGATAAGCTAATTGAAGCCATAATTGAGGTGTGGTACTGCGATTCAAAAATTAGTAAAGATTGCAGTCAACACGTGCACTCGATGCCAAAGCGGATTAATGATCTTCTGAAAAATAAAGGTGGTCATATCATGTAGTAATTTGTGAGTAACTTTTGGATTTTTAGAAATAAAACGCAAAAAATTGAAAAAAATCGTAATTTTCCGTCTTGTTTCAATTAATTTGCATAAGAGTGTACTTGCTTAAACTTTCCTGTTTGCTAAATAAGTAGTCGTATGTATTCTATCACACACAAGGTCCTTGTTCAGCTTATTTTGAAATAACTACTTTGAAAAAAATTTTATTTTCAAAATCATGCTAGGTTTTATTCAATTCATTGAATGAAACAAATCGGTTTTATGTGTTTTTTTAAGTTTGTCAATCCTACTAAAGGTATTTTCATTTTATTTAATTTTTACGTGATAAAGGATACAGATTAAAGATACTAGTGCTGGAACAGCATGTACGATAAGGATGTTATGGGTATGTTTATTTTACTGTCCTGTTTGCATGTGTAGTGCTAATGCATAATTTGAACAATTGTAGAAGAGTCTCATAGAAAAATTCTATCATTTCTACACTTAATGGTCTGTATTTTAACACCAATGTTTTAACAGCTAACTTGTAACATATTCCTTCTAATGTGTCTCTTTTCTCCGAATTTATTTTCTGTTGGGACAGTGGTAAGTCTATGATTCTGGTTTCCCGTGGTGGATACAGCAGGTATTCCAATGTGGCGTTGCTCTAAAACAAACACAATCCAATAAATTTTATTTATGTGTTTGTGTTGTTTTATTTTATCAAAGCTGTATATGTGTATTTGAATTTCTACTCCGCTTTAGCCTGGAGAAACGGTAAGTATAAATAAATTTCATAGCTTGCCAGAACACGTGTATGTGTATTTACTTTGGAGCTTCAGATAGCCATGTTCGTGTATGAATAAATCAAAATACGAAACAATATCATGATAACAGTATTAGGACTTTTATGCTTACATTTTACATAATTTGCGTTGATTTTTATTATTTGATGAAAACTTCAGGACGTCAGTGCCGTCGGTGAAATTTAAGGTTTGCCAACTATTATTATATTACTTTGTAATTTAAATTGTATTTTCGTTCCAAATCTTAAACTTTTACATATAACTTCTATCATACATTCCAAATCAGATATTTTTGAAAATAAACTGTACAAGTCATCTACCAAATTAATTAACAATGATCATTGAAGTTTAAACCGTATTAAAGCTGAAACTAAAATATAAAATCTCAGTTAAAACTGTAGAAATTCACAAAAGTTTGTTGAAGTACACTATTGTAAGAAGCCCAGCATGGCCAAGTGTTCAAGGCACTTAGCTCGTAATCTGAGGGTCGTACCAACATGCTCGTCCTTTCAGCCGTGGAGGCGAATAATGTGACGGTCAATCCCACTATTCGTTGGTGAAAGACTAGCTCGCGAGTTGGTGGTGATGACTAGCTGCCCTCCTCCTAGTCTTACGTTGCTAAATAAGGGATGGCTAGCGCAGATAGTTGTTGTTGTTTTGAATTAAGCACAAAGCTACACAATGGGCTATCTGTGCTCTGACCACCACGGGTTTCGAAACCCGGATTTTAGCGTGTAAGTCCGCAGACATACCGCTGAGCCACTGGGGGGCAAGCGCAGATAGTCCTCGAATAGCTTTTCGCGAATTTCAAACCATTATATCAAGACCCAAACTTAAAGGAATATTGCTTGCAAACGTAGAACTAAAATGGAAATGATTATCAAATTTAAATCTTCTGAAAAGTTAGCCAGTTGCTTAAGTACTTCAATAATTTTGCTTAGAAATAAATATTGCAAAATTACCATAAAATTCTCAAAATATTATTTGTGAACAGCACCAAAAATAGCTTTAAATACATATTTATATATATAATACAGTAAAGCATAACAAAAGGATAGAGTGTTACTATTTTCTTTTTTTATCTAGACTTCATTAGTCTCGGTTTTTATGTATTTTTAGAATATGGAAAAATGTTATCAGACAAATACTAAAGGAAGTGGAATACTCAGGATAAAGATATGGTATTTATGATGAATCCGTCGATTTTTATAGCGGGCTGAAGAAATTGAAGGTCTTTAATATCGTTCATACTGTTCCTCGCTGGTACAGCGGTAAGTCTGTGGATTTACAACGCTAAAATCAGGGGTTTGATTACCCTCAGTAGACTCAGCAGATAGCCCGATGATTCTTTACTATACGAAAAAAATACACACTCTTTCATACCTAGACCCCCAGTGGCTCAGCGGTATGTCTGCGGACTTACACGCTAAAATCCGGGTTTCGATACCCGTGGTGGGCAGAGCACAGATAGCCCATTGTGTAGCTTTGTGTTTAATTCAAAACAACAACTTTCATACCTAAATTTCAATACGACACCTAACTGTTGTTGGGTTATTCATTTTCAATAATGTAATTAATTTCTATGAGCGAGTTACATCTTTGAGTTTAGGTGTGAATATATAATTATAAGTTCTTTTAGTTAATGATTAGTAAATTTAATCTAAATTATTCACTGAAGACATGGTGTATTTCATTTTAGAATGGAATCTCTACCGCTGCAATGCGACTAAACTTTTGTAATGATAATTAAAAACTGCCTATCGGTTTTATTACGTGATGAGTTTTTTTCACTTGGTTTATTTGTATCAATCATTTAGTTGTAGATTCCATTACAACATGTACAGACTTGCAATGGAAAATCCGAGGTTTCATTCCCATTGTGTAGCTTTGCGCTAAAACAACCAAACAAAATAAGATATTTTTTACATTTACCGAACAAAAATTAATTTATTTTACTCGTAATTCAGTGTGTATAGCGTTAAGATTTTATTGCCAGTTTATAAATTCTTTTCCCCCTATTCTCCTTTTCGTTATTTAATATCAATTGCATTTTTCCTTCTGACACAAAACAAAATTCTATCTATAGTGGTCGATCAGAAGTTGACTTTCCTTCAACTGTATGTTGTGTAGCAAGAGTACCGCCCAGATCTTTCTACTCGAAGCTCTGGAAGATCAAAATAGAATATAGGTTATGTTATTCGCGAACCAATTTCGGTAATTGGCTTGTAGCCCAAAAGAAGGGCCACACCTAGTTTCGCGTGCATCGACGTTGATGCTGTTGTCGAGTGAAGCCATTACACAATTGTGCATATGAATCAAGTTTGTGTTTTTGTGATCACAAAGTTTGTTTTGGGATGATGAAAGTCATGATGGTCACATTATGCTCTATCTGATTATTTTTCTGCATGTGTCAGAAACAATACTATTGAGAACTCTATGTTTTGTGAGTTTCACAGTTCTACAGTTCCTGAGACATAATCGTTGAAAGTGACCACTTGGTAACAAAATTTAATATACTTCTGGAATAAAATCAACAGAACAAAAAAACAAAATACAAAAACGGCATATATAGTTGTTGTTTTTCATTATTGTTAAGACATTCGATTCATAATCCCACGGTCGCGGGTTCCAATCCTCGTCACATCAAACATGCTTACTCTTTAACCTGTGAGTGCATAATCAGTGATGGTCAATCCCACTATTCATTTGTAAGAGAGTAGCCCAAGAGTTACACTGCTAAATTAAAGATGGCTAGCAGAGATAGCCCTCACATAGATTTGTGTAAAATTTAAGGAAACAAACAAATAATGTTTTTAATTTGTGATAACAACTTAATCATATATTTTTAATGACAGTCGAAAGTCTGTTCCAGTATTGTGCAATATTTAAGGAAAATCATAAGTTTGAAACAAAGCCATATCAAATTAAGGCCACAAAATTTCTTAATTTTGTAATATTTTTCAGGTAATGTACTGCTATACCCTCTAAGGTTTTTATAACAAATATATCTGATTTTTAGCAAGGCTGTTTGTAATTGTGGACTGCTGACAACAGAGAAGACAAATAGCACTTACTTTCCTTAGAAAATGAGAAAAACAATTCTTTCTTTATTCATTCAACATATGTATATATATATATTATTCAATTGACAATTTTATTCTACTCCACTTCCCCCCATAAGGTTTTCTTGTCTTTGGAAAAATGTTTGTAGATGCATGTGGTTAAATGGCATTTACTAGTTATTTATCCAATATACCAATTAGTCCAAGTATCTTACCAGTAAGAAATACTCAAAATATAATGTTATCAACAAATGTTACTAATTTACTAACTATATATTGTCAATTTTATTAATTTAAATAAGGAAATGTAAATATCAGGCCCAAGTAATGACCAATGAGTAACAAAACAAGTAACAAAGATGAAGTTTAACTGAACTTCTTCAATAACAAGTTTTGGTTTTTTTTTTATGAATTCACCTTACAGTGCATTTAACATGTGTTTCTCCCTTTCTTTACTCATTTAATTTTTATATCTAATCTTCTTACAGCACTTTATTAAATGTTAAAGAAATTTAAATAAACCATATTTATTCCACTTTCACCATCTTGAAGATGAGTATGGAAGTTACCCAAAACATTGAGGTATACCACAGACTGTTACTGCTCATGTAGAAACTTTCTCATGATCATTAATGTGACATTGTATATCACATATACCCATCAAGTATTATTCTCAAAAAAGTTAATAGATTAGCAGAACAAGTTTTCCCTTTAGTGAATTAATCTTAATTTTTTATGATATATTTCTCTAAATGATTTTGCAACCTTCTTTTATTAGACTTTTTTATATTACAAAAATAAGACTGATTGACTTGTAATTTCCTGGATGACTCTTATCACCTTGTGAAATGGCATTCCTTCATTTCTGATATACTTTATCTACTGTAATTTAGTTTTGTTAACTCTTCAAGTTTGTTTATGCATGATTTCAACTCTCACATTCATAAAACTACTCTGAAAGCGAGACAAAGTGACTGCATTTGTTGTCATATGTATGACTTCATGTAATTCAATTTTTACATTTATGAAATATAAGTTGATTAGATATTTTATCAATGTAAATCAATATTTTACCAAGATGTGTTTAGAGCTGCTTATAACTTGACTTGCTGGAATCAATGTCATCAACGTGCCATGCATTCTCATTCTCTAAGGAGTGACATAGTGAGTTTGTGTTTTGTTCTGATTCCCATGTATCACTCCATAGGACTTCTTATGTTTTTACTGTGGATGTATATGTGTTGAACAGGTACATCAGCTAGTACTCAATAATCATCTAGCATTGACGTGTAATCTCATTGCTTGGTTGTAAATAGAAGTATGTGTACAAAGATAACTGAAAACTGCATAAACTAGACACTCAAGAATGTGGAGGTTTAGATTGGATATTACTTGAAACTTAGCTACAACTTAAAAGTGCCATGAACTGTAATTAATTAAAGAATTTTTATATGTTGTATGAACAAGAGGCTCTGTGATAATGTACTAACACAGGCATTTTTTTCCCTCTCAAGTTCCTTTTTCTAACTTATTGCATTGAGGATATATTGTTGAGTAAAAGGTATAAAGCTCATTTGTGTCTGTTTGTTTGTTTTGGAATTTTGCACAAAGCTACTCAAAGGCTATCTGTGCTAGCCATCCCTAGTTTAGCAGTGTAAGACTAGAGGGAAGGCAACTAGTCATCACCACCCACCACCAACTCTTGGGCTACTCTTTTACCAACGAAAAGTGGGATTGACCGTCACATTATAACGCCCCTATGGCTGGAAGGGCGAGCATGTTTGGCACGATGCTTGCGTGAACCTGCGACCCTCGGATTACGAGTCGCGCGTCTTACGCGCTTGGCCATGCCGGGCCTCATTTGTGTCACTTGTAAAAATCTGGACATGGAATTGTCAAACTGTGAGTTTAATTCTGTGCAACTTGTATGAATTCTTATAATTCCTATCTTTTTTTAAGAATCTCAGTATTATGGTGGCTGAATAACAAGTCTAAGGGATTATAATGATAAGGTATTAACACTTGTTAAGGAAAGAGTACAAACAACCCAGCCCACTGTGTAGCTATATGTTTAATAACAAGTAAATAAACATTTAGTTGTTCATAATATAGATTATAATATTTGTGACAACCTCTTAGCCTACTAAAAATGAAGAAGCTCACTTATTTGATCTTTGACCTCTGTAAAAAATACTTTCTCCTCACAGTGCTTTATCAATTTTCAATTCTCAATCTTTTTACTTATTTCAAAAAAATAACATTTACATTATTATCAGATATTTTCTCAATTTCCAAAAGTCCCTCAATGCTCTGTAAATGTAGTTTAACACTTTGGCCCCCAAGGTATTTTGCCAATACTTTCCAGGGTCCCACTAATCATTTTACAATAATTTTTTTAGGAAAAGTGTATATATAGCTATGGTGTCCAACCCAATAAGTGGACCATTTAAAAAGAAAATACAGCATGGCTTATTAAGACATTGGATTCATAGATCCCTGCACCATGGCCCTGAAAAAGACCTCTTTCTTTTTTCTCTCCCATTTCCCTTCAACTTCTATCAACCCTGCTCCTATTTTTCTCACTACTACTTATGGTCATCTTTTAGTTTTATCTAGCTGCCTTTAACTCTCTCTTCCCCATCTCTTACTCTCTCCCTCACACTTCATTAATAGACTTACTGCAGCCTACATCTTACTGTTCAGACTTTGTATCCTGATATTGCTGAATTCGTCCATTTATCTTTTCATCCAGGCCTGCACTTTGAGGTCTGGTCTCTCCGAACCTTCCTTTCCGGTTTTTCCCAACACACAACCTACATCAAGTGTGCCAGGTGTAAAACCCATAATGCAACTCTAATGCCTAACCTTACAATGCGTGCAGGGCTGAAGAGAAACAAATGTTTTTAAGCACCCAGGTTGTCTCACAAGCCCTCTAGAGTGTGCAAGATATATAACCTAAATGACTGCCAAGTAGATTTGGATTTAAAACTCACTGATGGGTCATGTGGGAGCCAGTGCATTAAACTGTTTTCAATGAAGTTATTTAGAACATCTCCAAACATGCAATTTAGCCTGCTTAAGTGAAGCCCATCTCTAATACACAATTCACTTTTACTCTGAAAACTTGTCCTGCAGGTCCTATCTTTGCATAGGAGCATATTTTTGATATTTCTCAAAAGAACATGCCTATTTCTTTCCCTAAACACGTGAAGTAGTTTTTATTCTCTTTAAGTGGCTCTTTCAAATTATTTTGAACATCATTTTCTCCTACATGTTCAGAAAAAAGTGAATGCAGTTTAACACAAACAGCTAAATTATGAGCATACTCTGTTATGCCCTGTACTTCAGTTCCTTGCAAGCAAAACCAGGTTATAGATTTTCTGTACTTCCATGTGCTAATAACATTATCCTTAAACCTCTAACAATAATGTTTTTTAAACAGCTTTTCCAATTAATGTTTAACATCATTTGTTCTCACATGTTTTAGAACAAGAGAAACCTCAGTGAAACTGGCAGTACTAGCTACACATGAGGCAATTGTCTGATCTTTTGTGATTTTGGAGTTCTTTCTAGCAGGTTATTATTGTGCTTGTGATGGAACAGGATATAACTGCTAGTGGCCAAGTTGCTGACAAAATAAGCATAAATTATGTATCTGTGATAGACTAAAGGAAAGGTGACTAGTCAACACCCACCACTAACACTTGGGCTACTTTTTACCAATCAATAATGGGATTTAGTGTCACATATTAACATTCTCATAGCTAAAAGGGAAAAAGCAAAGAATGGACTAAAACTCATGATCAACAGGTTGTAACTTGTGAGTCAACCCAGGCCCCACAAGGATTTGAAGAAAGGATACTTCTTGTGAGAAAGGTTGACAATAACATATACAGACAAAAAAAATCTAAAAAATTCCTGCAACAGCAAAGAAAAGAACGTTACCAGCAAGACTTTGCTTCAAATATTGATGCTCGGCAATTCTTTCATCACACACTTTTAGTACATGCTATTTTACTTCTTAAGTTCCTCACTGAATTTATCCATCTGTTTGGATTCTTGGGAATTTGGGGGAAGATTTTATAACTACAAGTGAAACAGTTCATGCTGAAGTCAAGTATTGAATATTCAGATTGTATTTTTTAGGTGTTGACTCCGTCTTAAATTTCTGATATCCAGTACATTTCAGTTCTCGTTGTAAATATACGACTTCAATGTATAACTGAGGCACAGGTATTGGGAATTTTTATTGTTAGTCTTTCTTTCAATTTTATATGAAAAATATTTTTACACTCAATGCTAAACCAGTTATGTGGCATTTAATACACCAACTGTATGGTGTTTCTGTCCTGCTGAAGCAGGAACACTGTTGCTAAAATTATACATTGACTTCAATAATTAACATATCAGCAGCTAGGTGACTAACACCTTATTCTTCTTGTTTAAGTCATCTGATGTAAGACAGCAACTGTAGCATGAAGTTTGTTTCTTTATTTGTTTTTTGAATTTCACACAAAGCTACTCGAGGGCTATCTGTGCTAGCCGCGCCCAATTTAGCAGTGTAAGACTAGAGGGAATGCAGCTAGTCATCACCACCAACTGCCAACTCTCAGGCTACTCTTTTACTAACGAATAGTGGGATTGATCGTACATTATAACGCCCCCACGGTTGAAGGGGCGAGCATGTTTGGCTCGACGGGGATGTGAACCCGCATCCCTCGGATTACGAGTCGCACGCCTGAACTCACCTGACCATGCCTGGCCCGGCATGTAGTATTTCAAATATTGTTAGATAAAGCACCAGTCAAATCCACAACATTTACTAAGGCCATTTAAGACTGAGCCAATACACGTTCACAACATAAATATCCTTAGCGTTTTTCACATTCGAAGTTTTGGGAGACCGCGTCGTCTACAAAGTATAGAGTTGAAATATTTCGCTAAAGTACTTCACTGACAAGTTTGAACTAAACTAACGTCAAGATGTGCAAAATTTTTCTTACAAGTATTAGTTTTGTATTTTACAGATGATCCTTTTAAGCTAGACCATATAATGTATCTTGATGCGTACTACATTAAAGCATAACTGTGGAGCATATTATCATAATTTCTTGCTGTTTTTGCGAGAGATGACATGTTGAATGGATGCACAACAGTTAAACTATATTTCCACCAATTATATTATTTTGTGATGCGGTGGCTCACTTTAGACCTTAAGTACACAATTTTAATATCCATGTATTAAATTTTTACACATAACCTTTTTGTGTTGTTATTTATTTATTTACTAAAGTATAGCACATTATTTCAGTTTTCTATTTTTCCGTGAAATACTTTTTTTTTTCTAGAAGAGTGTGATGAATGCTATGTAAACACTTCCTTGACTGTCAACATTATTTTTTTAAATTTTCTTACATTTCTCATTTGCCCGGCGAGGCTAGAAAATTAGGGCGCTCGACTCGTAATTTGAGAGTGGCGGGTTCGAATCCTCATCATACCAAACATGTTCGCTCTTTCAATCGTGGGTCGTTATAATGTAGTGGTCAATCTCACTGTTCGTTGGTAAATGGCCCGGCATAGTCAGGTGGGTTAAGGCGTTCCGACTCGTAATCTGAGGGTCGCGGGCTCGAATTCCCGTCGCACCAAACACGCTCATTCTTTCAGTCATGTGGCATTATAATGTTATGGTCAATCCTAATATTCGTTGGTAAAAAAGTAGCCCAAGTGTTGGCGGTGGGTGGTGCTGACTAGCTGCCTTCCCTCTAGTCTTACACTGCTAAATGAGGGACGGCTAGCGTAGATAACCTTCGAGTAGCTTTGCGCGAAATTCAAGGACAAACAAATTGTTAGTAAAATAATAGCCCAAGCGTTGGCGGTGGGTGATGATGACTAATTTCTCTAGTCTTACACTACTAAAGTAGGGGCGGCTAACGCAGATAGCCCTCCTGTAGCTTTTCGCGAAATCAAAAGAAACAAACATTCCTAATGCTGTATAAGTTTCTTCTTTTTTGTCAACTTAGAATTCTTAGTTTTCCTCAGATATTTTACATTATTCTGCAAACTTTTCGAATGTTAATGACAAGCCTGGCATGTTTTCAGATATTCTTCGGAGAGAGAAGAAATATACCATGAAGTTTCATAATATTCATATATTTGAGGACTAAAATTGAAAATATTGTATGAACAACATATTTTCTTGAAGTAACGAAAACATATAAAAAATTTGCCCGAAATTCACAATAGGAAGTTTAATTTGTTTTTTTGTTTTATTAAAGCAATAAAATATTAAATATATTTTCAGTTAAATAGTGCGTCATCAAGTTGTTAGCAAGGGCAGTTTTCTTCAAGAAGTCAATTGAAATGCCTTATCCATATCATAATATGCTGACATTTAATTTTAAAGAAACATTGACATTATCACAAAAATGGCATAAACTTCAGTTACTTTGGTGAATGTTTAAAGATAGAGGTAGATTAACTTTAATCACTCTTATATTACAGTTTTGTTTTCCTATATCATTATATATATACATATATTGATTATTAAGTATATTTGAATGCTAGTGGTTTGGTCTTTAGGTTTTGGTGTTAAAATAGTTTTAAGTACACATACACAGTTTAAGCTGATACTTTTCTTGAACTTCTGAATAACGTTAATTTAAACGAGAATGCAACGCCATAAAGTTTTAGAAAGTAGTTTCTGTGTTCATTAAATTTACTAAGATTCTATAAGAGGTGATAGTCAGATTAAAAAAACTAAAACAACATGAATATTAGGTAGCATCTGGAAAAAATATATTTATGTAAAATGTTAGCGAGTTGTTATTTTGATTTTCGTATATTGTCGTTATTGATTTAGAAAGTAGTAGTAGCATATATATATCATGTTTAGAAAGGTTACGTAGCCAAAATGAGGCGAAAAAAAGGAAGTCGAAAAAATATTGAGGTGAATTGGTATCTTTATTTTGATGAAAAAGGAGAATTGAAACTTCAGTAATCCATATTTTGAATTCTAGGATTTTTATGCACCATCTCTCAATCAGAAAAGATATCACTTAAAGGCTGGAAAAGTCATATATAATAAAAATAGAAAATTATTTTTGTGTGTAACAGCACAAATTGTCACCCTTACAGTTATGGTGTGAAATTTAGGTGTACTTCAACAACATTTAGTTAACTTAGTAATGTGTAGATTCATAAAATTTTTTTTTTGTTTACTAGTACTACTTCAGTATTTTGATTAAATACGTATACAACACAACATGCTAATCTTTCAAATACAGGCTCGCCCTTTCAGTCGTGGGGGCGTTATAATGTGACACTCAATTCCACTATTCGTGGGTAAAAGAGTAGCCCAAGAGTTGGCAGTGGGTGGTGATGACTATCTGCCTTCCCTCTAATCTTACACTGCTAAATTAGGGACGGCTAGTACAGATAGCCCTCGAGTAGCTTTGTGCGAAATTCAAAAACAAACAAACAAATTCAAATACAAAATAGTAGGTCTTTTAGTTTAATTACGCCGTCAACTAGTACACAGTTCATAAGTTTTATGTTATACAGACAGTTTCAAAAAGTTTTATTGTAGCGTTTATCTGAATTTATTACGTTTGTTTTGGTTTATTTCACACTTTCTTACCATCGGTTCGTTAGTCCAGCGTTTAGATTAAAAACGTGTTTTTAAATTAAGTAGTAAACAAATTTATAAAAAAGTGACTTTACACAGAGCAGAAGACACACCAGTACAGTTGAGAACAGTACTGAAAGCCATTAATATTACGTTCGACAGACTATTACCACTGCACTCGAAAGTGCCAAATAATATTTTTATTACTTTTGTGATCCGGATGCAGTGTTTGTTATAGTGAAAAGCAATTTGTTATCTTTATTTAATTTCTAGTCTGATTTTATTAAAACTACGTCTGTGTGTATGTATGACTTTTTTTAAATAGTGAAAACGTGCCTGCTGTCAATGTTGCATACATACGTAAGTAACCAATTTTTAATGAAGAGAAACTATGCAAAACTAAAAATATGAAAGCATGTGTATATGTAAGGAAAATGTGAATTAATTTTTAAAGAAAACGAAATAATACTTATTTCAGTTAAACAACGTCGTTTTTCATTATTCATTTTCAGTGGCGGATTTAAGGTTATGTGGGCCTTGGGGCTAATAACTTTTATGTGTCCTACATTTCATGTAATTAGACAAAGAATAAAGTTATCACTTCTTATTTCATTGTAGAACATAGGGTTAGCTCATTTTGTTTATCTATATTGCTTGGAAGATTCTGCTAAATTTGAATAGCTGATAGTTAAAAATATCTTCGTAAATTCACATCAAGTATTTGGGCATACACGTTATCGGGAAGTTCGCCAACCACAGGGAAGAGCGTTTTTGCCAAAACTGTTCAGAGCTTTAAGTTTGTTTGTTTTTTACATCCTGTAAATGGTATATATATTCGACTTCTTAGTTCTGGCGTATTCGAAAAATTCACCATAACGAGACTACTACTATTGTAGTAATTTGGAGGTTTACGATTATTTAGCGAACGATACTTTCATTGTGCTCGAGCGAACGAATCAATTCGAACGGACCCGTGTTTTTGACTGCAACGATTATCGAACTGACCAATTTTTTGTTTTCGTGTATTACTTCCAAGTGATTAATTTACCAAGAAGCTATAGAACTAACCAGCCTAATTCATTCTTCATGTTGAAAATGTTAATGAAAAGGTTCCCATCTGTCGGTAATGCAATTTATCAGTTGCAGGTAGGTAAGACTTATTATGACAGACTAGTTAATTAGTTCGTTTACTTACACTTACATTTATGGTGGTTTTTGTTTAAGTACTATTGTTTCTTACAGATACTTTTATAGTGATCATCGTTTATTAAGTTCCAGTTTTTGTTATGGAAGTCTCTGTGGTGACCATTGTTTACAAAGTAACAGTTTCGTAGGTGTACTTTTTGGTGACAATTTTTTGTTAACTGTGTGTGTTATAAACTCTGAGTATTGCATATACTAGAAATATTTTATGTCGCTGTAAACATGCTATTATACGTTCGTCTTAAATCTTAGTTTTAGCTACAATGTTAATCACTCTTTGTTTGGGTTGCACCACCCTGATGTTTTGATTACTCGTGTTGACAGCGTAGACGTGTGAAAAGTAGTCTTATAATGTACTGTATGTGTGCGTGCGTGCCTCTCTCTTCTCTTTTTATAAATGTATATATATAGTTTAAGAAGGTTAATTGTGTTGCAATCTTGGTTTCACTTAGAGCCAAAACTCTGAGCTACGTATATCTCTCATCGTGAAACTAATTGTTGATTATTTCAATCATGCTAAGAGCCGCTCAGTAATAACGTACGGTAAATTTATAATCGTATTTTTTAATTTACGTCATATTTTGAAATGTAGATGATAGTGTGATTAGTTCCTAAAAATCTAGTATAGAATATCCTGCTTATAAAATAGTGTTTGGCATTAATATTATTCATGCCTATTCTTCCATCATTTCAAAAGTGAATGTTAATGTTTGCCTGCATGCCCAATTTTTCAAACGAGACACAGACGAACGCTTGGATAGACATCACATTAGCAATCGTGCACCCACACTTGTTAAAATAGCGGGTTATTACCTGGCAACTTACGGGACGTGCTCTTAATCGTGGAATATGGCTATTAGTGTATTGTTAGTTTGTTAGTAGTGTTGCACAAAATGCTATTGTTATTACTTTTTATTACCAAGGTTATAAGTACGACTAAGAAAATCGCTTTTAGCCAAAGTTGTGTAACTCGGTCATGTGCATTTAGAGTTGCAGAAGAGAGCTATGCCTTTCCAACAATGTTAGTCCGTCAAGTTGACAAATCTGTGGTTTTGTGAAAATTTTGTTTCTACTGTGTTGACTTTCTTAAGTGCTTTTGAAATTTTAATTTGTATTGCATACCTAGCTCATTCCTACCATGATATCATTCATATTATAGCAGTACAGAATATTTTGATAGTTCATGTGTTTTAGATTTTAGGAAATTTACGTTATAAAAATACAAAACGTCTTATATTTTTCCTCTTTTGTGAGAAAGGATTTTTCTCTATTTATTACTACGCTTTGTTATACAAGAACGAAATGATTTATTCATTGTGATTAGTTTTAAGCATCGTGTTCTTTCTTTTCTTTTTGAGTCTAGCATGGCTAAATTGTCAGTGGCATTGGACTCGCAATTTGAGGTTCGCGTGTTCGAATCCCCACCCCACCAGAAATGTCACGCTTTCACCCGTGGGGATGTTATAATTTGTGGTCAATCCCACTACAAGAGTTAGCAGTGAGTGATGATGGCTAGCTGCCTTCAAGTCTTTCACTGTTAAATTATGGATGGCTGGTGCAGATAGTCCTTGTGCAGCTTTGCCCGAAATTTCGAGCAAACTGAACCAGTTTATTTTTTTGTTAGAAATGTCTCTCCTTGTGTTATCACTACGTTATGTTAGTAGGTACGCACTAATAATATCTGAATTTTTAGAACATCAGCATATGGATATGTAACCTGAAGAATACAGAAATAGTGTAAACCAGGAAAGTTGAATTTATTTATAGTTACAATTGGGAAGGTGCTGCATAAGAGGTGGTTTATTTTTATTGAACATTTATCAAATCTAAAGCGTATTTAAATAAGAAAGTTCCTTTTAAAATCCGAATATTTAAGCTAATTTTCTTTTTTCTTCATTTTTTTATACTACATGTTTTCGTTAATTGCAAGTTATCTAACGAAAATACAAATAACATATTAGCTACCTGTTTTATTTGTTATTTTTTTAAACTGTGAATCCAACTGTCGAACCTTGATCAAATTGAGTTTGGGTTGGCCTGTGATAGAGTTTAGGTTTTTGTAGTTTGTGAACTGGGTTCGAGTCCGTGCAATACCTCAATATTTCTTGACTATAAGTTGTGGATGCGTTGTAACAGATATAGTGTTAATAATGGGTTAATAATGTTAATAATGCTATTAACTGACTGGCTATCTTTGACCAATAGTTCAAAATTAGAGATAAGCTTAGATAACGTTAATATCTCTGCAATATGTACAAATTTACCAGATTACTATTATTTTCTTATAATATTCTTTAATGATTGTCATTTCTTATATTTCATAAATAAACAATAGTATAAAGGTTGTATCCAACTTTTAATATATTTTAACACATTTTTTCACACTTTTATGTTAAAATAAGTGTATAATTAGTTGTGTACATATTAGCTAAACATTGATTTTTCGTTGCAGTTTCTTATATTTATAATTATGTCGTGACATTTAATTAAAATGTTTTGATATTATGTAGTAATACGATAAAGTTGGGGAGTAGGGGCTTCAGTTACGATTTCTGAATATTTGCTGTTTATAAGTTTGATATTATGTTTCAAAATCAGACGGTTTAATAAAAAGATGACCGTTGTTGACGTTCACAAACTATGCCCACGTGAATACATGGACGGTAGTATTGGCGCCGGGATTTGGTGAACACCATCGATGGGGTTCCGCAGAGAAAACCAGAGCATGCGTCACCAAGAAAATCAATATTGACGTCTCAGTTGGAAATGCTGCATCGACGGTAGATCGAATCACTTGGCAACGTAACATCATCAGAAGAGTGGTGGCAACCGCTTCGTTTGACAGATTGCTTATCTCAGTGCCTCGTAGAATTTGTATTATGTAATACAACTTTGTATAAAGGGTTAAGAAGCTTTGGTCCTAGGTGAAGTTCTGTAATGCTTAATTCTGTTAATGTGGTGATTTCACTTTGTTTGTCGTTTTGAATCTGCCCACCTATTTCTCTACCTCAAGCTTCTATCCAGAGTTGTTCTAGCTGTTGCCATGGTAGCCGAAGATCAAGGGCAGGTAGGTTTCATAAAATTGACCAAGAATTCTTATGATAATGTCAACGAAACGCCGAGTGTAAATGTTTAGTAAAATATAAAATATCAAAGCATTTTTTGTACGCCGTACGATTTGTTTCATAATAAGGACATCAGCGCATTGTCGACCTTTACGTCCACCAAAAGAAGAGTGTGAATCGACATTTCTCTTCCTGTAGTGCAGGTATGACGTTTTAGTATCGTACGCCATTCTTACAAGTGAAACAAAATGTGTTTTTATATACACAGAAATACATAATCTGTCTATGTTTTTAGTTTACATTTTTTACCAGTTTATTTTTCAGAGCTTTTACTGTTCTACTAGATTTTATTATCCTGTATGAAAATTAACAGTTAACGAAATGAACTACAACACTCCAAAACACTTAGAGAAAGAGCTCAGCAGAACCAACTTTTCCTGTGGACTTACGAGCGTAAAAATGATGTTTTGTAGTCTAGAAAGACCTGCTAGCGGCCTCATATATTGATTGATTTTTAGAGGGTATGGGTATTTTTTGTGTGCTCTTCTAAGTTTTCATTGTTTATTGCTTTAAATCTATCAGTGGAAAACTAAAAAATCAATAAAATATACCGATAATAACAAACAAATGGTATGATTAAAGTTGGATTTACAAAGAACTGTGCAAACTAAATGCAAAGGGAATAATATATTTCTTTGATGATTGTTAAAAAAAACATTATTGTATCCTGACGAAATGGTAAAAATAAAATGTTGATAAATCTTTACTGTGTTTGTCTTTCATCAGTATGTCCCTTGCTAGTATAGCGGTAAGTTTTCGGATTTACAACGCTAAAATCAGGGTTCGATTCCCCTCGGTGGGCTCAGGAGATAGCCCGATGTGGCTTTGCTATAAGAAAAACACAAACTTTCACCATTACTGATTCAGTATTTTATTAATGAGACTAGTATATGGTACAAAAATCTTAGATCTGTTTTTCAAAATGTTGAACAAAACTTTTTCTGTCTGCAAAGAAAATAGAATAACTTGGTTACATATTTATTATGCGTTTGTTTTTTTAATCCAGGAAAAATTAAATCAATAAATTTATTAGAAAACTAAACATTTTCAACATTGTTTCTGTTAAAGAATTTGGAAGTTTTAGCTGAGTCCATTTCATGCATATGAATATCGCAAACGAAAGCTTACAGAAAACGAAACTGCAGATTTATAAGAACATTATCATTTATTGCACGATGGAAAGAAGCCAAAGACTTGGAATACTGTAAAAATGAAAACATATACAACTTTGAAAAAAATACATTATTTTATTTGGCTTTATATTGAAGATGACTAGGTTATTTTGATGTGAAATGTGTTTTATTCTTTTCTTTTTTTATCTGTATGTTGTGAGAGTGATTTTATGTGTGTGTTTGTAGTTGTGAAGTTATATTTGTGTTGAATTGATGACGACATTTTATGTGATCAGCTTATATTCTTAAACCTAATGTTCTGGTTACCGCGTCATTTCTTTTTAACTTCGTAAACTATAACTATCATACACGATGACCTACTATTATTACTAACCTAACTCATTGTTCGTAGTACGCGATTCTTGCCGTAGATGCGTTATACACTTCTGGCCAAAACCTTAAGGCCAATGAACATAAATAAAAATATGCAGTTTGCGTTGTTAGACTCAACCACATAAGATTTTGGCCAGCAGTGTATGCAAAAAATAAGCTAATAAAATAGATTATTATAATCGAGGGAGCGTCAAGTACTCACAACGTATGCATTATTAAATTTCCAGTGGTCCAGTTCAAATCTCATAAGAATTAAGATAGCATAATATTGTTCAAATGAGTATTTATGTATATTGATTTAAAATTTTATAAGTTTTTGATTTCAGATATGGTATATTAAAAATCAAGTAAGTTTTATTAGCAGTGTGTTCTACTTATGTCTTTTGTATTATAAAAATATCAGAAATTATCAAAATACCACTCCATGATGCTAATCAGTATTTCATGTAGACAATATAAGATGTTTGGAAACCATGCAAACTGTACGAGCTACAGTATACCAAAATTTGTAAATTTAAAAGTGACTTGATATTTATGACTCATTATCCTCACTTCAGGCAAGTTTTATGACAACTTTAAGTATCATAGTTGTTTTGAACTGTATTTTTTGTCTGTATTGGTTGAAAAGTTGATGAATGTGCATGTCTGAACTACCTCAGAATCTCAAAGTTATATTTAGAAAAAAACTATAATTAGACTGCATCTTGTACCTACTTCACAGTTTCAGGATCTTGGCTCAAAAATAACTTACGGTGCACTTCCATGTTCTATAAAATAAATTCATGGGTTAGAATTAACCCATATGCTGCACATTAAATGTGATGATGCTGTAATTTATATGCTGCTCTGTTTTTTTATAATGATTTAAAATGATAAAAATGTGTATTTAAAACTTTCAAAGGGCAGAATTCAGTTTTCAAATAATTAATCACAAGTTTACTTTTGCTTAATTTCCTAAAGTATTCTGAATCTGTGTTCATTACTAAGTAAAGATTTTGATTCTGAAGACATTTTAGACAAAATGTGCACAGCACTATCATAGAGAAAATATAAATACAAAATTATGATTGTGCTTTATTCAATATGACTGGCCCAGCATGGCCAAGCGCATAAGACGCGTGACTCGTGATCTGAGGGTCGTGGGTTTGAACCCGCATTGCGCCAAACATGCTCGCCCTACCAGCTGTGGGGGCATTATAACTGTGACAGTCAATCCCACTTTTCATTGGTAAAAGAGTAGCCCAAGAGTTGGCGGTGGGTGTTGATCACTAGCTGCCTTCCCTCTAGTCTTACACAGCTAAATTAGGGACGGCTAACACAGATAGCCCTTGAGTAGCTTTGTGCGAAATTCCAAAAACAAACAAAAACAAAAATTCAATATGACAGCAGTCTTTGACTTCATTTATTGTATATGTTAAATTGCTCATTAATGTGATTTTCTCTTCTAATCATTGTACATCAGATTTTATTATTTGAATAATAACTGTGATTTGAAGTATACTGTAAAAGATACTTGTTATTTTAATGCAAAGATACACAATGAACATTTGCCCACTCTGTGCCATGGGTATTCAAACATGGATTTGAGCATGGTAAGTTTGTAAACTTGCCATTTATCCATTGAAGAGAAAAGTGTCAGTACTAACAGCATGTCTGGAATTTTTTTATTGTAACTTTTTAGTATATAATGAGAAATTCCAAGTTTATATTTAAATTTCTACATTAGAAGTAAGGAAAATATTTTCCCAGTAAAGATGTATTGTCGAATATATTTAGATTCCTATAATATATATATTATTCCCATAGTCTTGCTGGTCATAAGACCTAAACCTGTCACTAACATGCTTGCCCTTTCTGTCTTGGAATATTTTATTGTAATGGCCAATCTTATTAGTAAGGAGTAGACCAAGAGATTATGGTGGTGAAATTGACTTGCTGTCTCTCCTTTAATCTGTAGCTTAAAAATTGGTTAAAAACTAGGGATGGTTAGCACAGGTAGCCCTTGAGTAGCTTTATGTAAGATTAAACAAAAATAACAAAACAAATAACTTGTATTTTTATTTCATAACTTTTATGATTTGTAAATTAAATATAGAAACACTATTCACAATTATTGCAAACAGAAGAATGACTGTTTAAGTAAGTTTCAGTAACTTGACATCAAAAGGTAACAAAAATTACTGCAGCTTTTCTTTGTATAGTACCTTTCTAAGTCCAAGAAGTTTCATTCTAGTGCAGTTGGTTACTGATATGTCTGGAAGACTAACTACTAATGTTATTGTTAGATGAATGCTTTTGGATTATTTTTAAAAAATAATGCTAATATTAATGTTAATGAATTAGTTTATTTCATCCTTAACATTTTAATACAGACTACTTTCACTTGTAGTTGTAAGTCTAAGAGTATTAAAAGGTTTTGATAAAAATATCTTTGATTAAAGGAAAATATGCCTTACTCAGAATTTTCTCTCTAACAGTTCTAGTTACTGAATAGACATGCAAACATCACTTCTTAATGACAAACAACTTTTCTGACAGCAAACTTGTAAACTCATTAAGTACGTATGTTTACAAATTTTTAAATATTTATAAATAATCTATCCTTGTAATATTCTTGACTGTTACATTTATCATCATGCAGTTCTGTCACTGTAAGGGGGTATTTGTTCTGAGTGTGGTTGAGAGAGTTTATTCGTGTGTCTGTTTTTGGTGGACCTTTGAAATTTGAATTTCTGATGACAAATTCTTCTCTGGATATGCTTAGTTGATCATTCTTACACAGATGTTCTTCCAAAAACATTCATGATTAATAATGTTTGACTTGGATTGCTTGACCCCTCTTAACTGTATAACCTACATCATTATTTCTTTTAAGTGCAGCATATGGTCATTCCTAACACTTGCTTAACTTTGGTGTTTATCCTTTCTTGTGGTATGGATTGTACAGCCATACCATGTGTCATAGATTGAATCTAATTCAAATACCATTAACATCATATCTACTTTTCATTTTATCAGAAACTGAGTTAACTCCTTCGCAAGTAAAGTTATGTGTGACATCTTTATTTCTCAGATACATAAAAGCTTTTTCAATCATCAATTCTTCAGGGCATGCTGGAGTGTTTTTTGTTACTATATGTTACCAGATGATGGTTTATTCCTAATAGCTTCTGATTAAAGTATTTTGCATTTTGGTAGTATAAAGGCTAACATCTTTTGGGACTGGAAGTTCAACCTCTGGTTTAGTAATTGTAACATAAAACACATGATGTTATTTGAAGTCAGCTTAACTTCACATCCAGTTCCCAATATTTATTATTTTTCAATGTCAATTACTTGCACATCATGAGGTGTTGAGAAGTATCCTGCAATATAAATGGCTTTCAACCTTTTTCTTGCTGAAACTTATGTTAACTTACTTTTCACATCAATTCTTCTATTTTCTTTACCTTTGGATGGACTTTTTCATCTTTTATTACCAAATTTGGTTAAACAATTGTAGCTGTATAAACAGTGCTTATGACTCTTGTGCAAGGTGTTCCATCAATAATCTCCTGGTTTTGTGGCCAATTTTACTTAACTAATGAACTTTTTATCTCATTATTTTCAGCTGCATTGTGCTCCATAATATCCGCTGCTGCTTGTTTTTCAGTTTCTGTTCAACTCTTAATTGCATCTTTGGTGTAGTTGGGCTCAAAGACTCTTTAGGGTTTTTTCTTCTTATCTTATTAGCAATTGCTGGTTCTTCACACACTCTGCATGACCAGGTATTCCATATATATAATATGATAGATCCTTCTGTCTGCTATCCTTTTGGATGGTTTCTTACTTCACACATGCTTTTGCCTACATTTCTAAGCAATACATCCTTTAAAGTTGCATTTGAAACATCTATTGTGTTGTAGTTTATTTCTTCTGTTCTGTATACTAATCTATTCAGTAGTTCTGATGTTTCAGTACTACTCAATCTGAGTTAGTACTCTGTAACTTCTAGAAGGTGTCTTTAGTTGTTTATTTGCAACTTTCATGGATTCAACTTTCATTGCGTACTGTGGAGCTTTCTTTAAAGATGTACACATAATTTGTTTCATCTTAATTTTCATACCGTTTGTTATAGTACCATGAAATTGGTCACATGTCAATAAATCCATCATTTCAAGCAAAGTATCTGGTAAGATAACTTAACAAGTCTTTCCAAATTTTCTTCAAGTTCAGTTAGTGTCTCTTCTTTCCTTGTACCCCATTTTAGAACTTTGCTCTGGATACTCCTTTCTGGTGTGTTAACTCCTATTATGTTTGGTAAGATGACTATCATTGCTTGATAATTGTTATGGTTGTAAGCTTAAATGTTACTTACTGACATTTAAAGTGGTCCCTTTAGATGGGAAGCAAGATGAATAGCTTGTTGTTAACTGTTCACTTTGAAAATGATTTTCATCTGACCCTAATATGCCTTATATGGTACCTTTTCATAATAGTCTGTCAGTTTATCAATTGGATAATGTTTCTGAATTGGCCAGCTAAATCTTGGGACTGTATTTAGCAAAGACATGGCTGGTTTAATTAGATTAGGAAGATCTTGCAATAACAGTCAGCACATCCAGTGGTTATAATAGGAGTAGATCAAATAGGCTTTCTTATTTCATATTTGTAGTAAATGACATTTTAAGAAAGAATAATGGGGCTGATGCAGAAATAGGTTTGGCTGGCTTGATCTTTGCATTAACCAAAACATTTTTGAAATGTTTATTCTGTCATTGCTTTCTTTTTATTTGATTTTGTCTTTACAGCTTCTTTGTTATTCTTCAGCCATGTTGTTTTAATTCTTCTATAAATTTTGATCAGTTTTATTGATGTTCTCTTGAATCAGATTAATTTTATAATTCTTATTTGATATTATGTCTCACTATATTAACTCTTCAGTTCCTGTTTGTTTTTTGAATTCTTTTATTTTTTGTTCTATTTTAGTTCATTAATGTGTTTTTTAATTGTTCTTTTTTCATTGTTTTATCATTTCTAGCAGGTTTTTTGCATTGGGCCCATGCAGTATTCTTAAAAGTTGAAGTTTTATTTTCTTCAAAATGATCCAGCTTCTGATATTAGTTTTGTTATTTATTGCAACCTTGAGCAATTTATTTTGTGTTACTTGATATAAATGATGCCAAGTTCAGTTTAAATAATGAACCATTTATTTTTTTTCTTAATATTTGCAGGTTTTACACTGTTTGAGAAAAATGAATTGCCATATTTGTGATTGTGTAACTGAATAGATATGATAAACCTCGCCTGTAATGCTAAAAAATGTTTCTGACACTGAATTCATAAATTCAACAAATATTCATTAATTTCACCTATGTATTGAAATAACATTTTTCTTCTCTGTATTTTAGTCTTTTTACTGATGAAGATAAACATTATTGAAAAGATGAAAAATGTTTTACTTGTATGATGAATCAAACGTTTTGGAATGTTTTTATTCCATCATCAGCAATACTGAAAACAACGTGAATTGAAATATAAGTATAAATAAATTTTTAATAATATTGAAAACAGGAAGTTTAGTAATCATTGGAAGAGCAGTAGATTTAATACACATAAACCATAAAGTAAACAGCAGAATACAATTAAACATTAAAATTATTAAAAATTAGAGCAAACACATATATACAAAACAAAAAGACAATTTAAAAAATAAATACTAATGTATCATTCACGGCATATATGAAATATAAATTGATTAAAGAGTTTTAGTTGGAAGAATTTCTATTAGTTATTTAGATCAGGGTGATCCTTTACAATTAGAAGGCTTTCTTTAATAATAAAAATTCAAGATCTATAGACTCAGTTGTTTTATGGTAAAGTATTAAATTGATATTTTGTAACTGTATGTCTTTATTACAATACTTTGTTTTTCCCCTTGTGAGTCTATCATTTATGTCTTTTCATTTTTAAATAAATTATATGTGAGAGGTTGCATACTGATTATGAAGAAATTGTTTCTAGTTATTGAATGTTATTTCAAAAAAAAAAAATTGGTAGAATGCATATGTCATTTTTAAATTTAATATTATGGATCTAATGTATTGCTTTCAATTCACAAAGGAAAAACTAGAAAGTGAGTGTATTTTTCAATTTTTTAAACATAGTTTTGCAGTTAATGTTATGTAATAGAAGAAACAACATTTTAAAAACTTTCAAACAGATTTATTTTTAATCAGTATAACTTGTCCTTATTTGTGTAACTAATTTTTTTTAGACTGATGGTAATGCAAGCTTTCTGCGAGCAGCCAGGGCAGGCAACTTTGAAAAAGTCTTAGAATATCTGAAGGGGAGTATTGATATCAATACCAGCAATGCTGTAAGTTGACTATTTTATGCTGTTTGAGAAAAATGAATTGCCATATATGCTATTTTATTAAAGTATTTTTAAGTGAAAAATGGAGAGATATTTTCTCTTTTTTAAACAAATGGGATACTACAAATTAAAATCAATTTTTATATGCTAACCACAGTATTTTAGATTTTTGTCTGTATTAATTGAATACAGAAGATTATTGTGTGTGGCATTTTGTGAAGGTAAATCACTAATAAAAACTTTTTTGTTATATTTTATTTAAACAATTAGAACATCTTGTTGCATGACTTATAACTTAGATCCTTTATTGCAATAAAAAGATGTATTTTGTATAGAATGGACTGAATGCCTTGCACCTTGCGTCTAAAGAGGGCCATGTGAACATTGTTAGTGAGCTTTTGAAGCGAGGAGCTAATGTTAATGCTGCTACTAAGGTAAGTTTATGTACAAAAACAAAAGAAAAATTTCATTATGTAACAGTGATTGTTTAAGAACTTTTAATTTTATAATTATCTTAAACTGAGTATTAGTTTGTCTCATTATTTTGTTTTGTCAGCTCTAATACTTTAGTGTACCATTACAAATGAAATGTTTTTTTTTAAATATGTTTTTAAAAGCAAAATTTCACAAAAATAAATTTGAGTGAATTTTTAGCTGCCATAAAGTGAACTAATGGAGTAGGATTATACTTTTTTGTATAATTACATTTTTTACAGAATTAAGGTATTCTAAGTATTTAATTCCTGTCTGGTTACATAAAATATTTTATTAAAACCTAATTCTTAAGCATATTTTAATTTGAAAAAGGAAAGGGACATTAAAAAAGAATGAAACTTTGGATTAATAACTGACTTATTTTGTTTCTCACACTTGTCTTAGAGTGTTATCAAACACTCAATATGTATATTTACCTCTTTTTTTAATATTTTATGTAATATATTTTTAATGTATCCAAAAAGTTGCCTCTATGATTAATTTTTATAAGGTACTCTGATAAAATGTGTCAGTATTAGTGGTAATATATAATTTGTTGGTACATAATATACCCATGTTGTTAATGAAAGGGTTAAATATATTTTAGAAAATGTCACTTATTTTGTAAGTGAAAAGTAAATATTAATACAAAAAGTGTTTGTTCATAAACATTTCTAGGTTTTACATTATGTAATGATTTAATTGAAAATAAAGCCAATATAGTTAGAGTACCATGTATCTCATCATCGTAAAAGTAATGTTTATTTCCAATTGTCACTCACTAGTACAGTGGTATTTATGGATTTACAGTGCTAAAATCAGGGGCTCAATTCCACTGAGTGGGCTCAGCAGATTTTCTGAGGTGGCTTTGCTATAAGAAAACATACATGCACACACACACACACACACACACACACATATTCCTTGTTAAGTATTAATAATGGTTTACATGTGTGGATGAATGTGAAAATTGTACTCTCAAATTTTTCTGCCCAACAGAAAGGAAATACAGCCTTACATATAGCTTCCCTAGCTGGTCAAGAGGCTGTGGTGAAGATTCTGGTGCAGAGTGGGGCCAATGTTAATGTTCAGTCTCAGAATGGCTTCACCCCTCTCTATATGGCTGCACAAGAGAACCACGACAATGTTGTTTGCTTCTTACTTGCTAATGGAGCTAATCAAAGCCTTGCAACAGAGGTTGGATATGATTTTAGAGAACTCTATTAGCTATATTTGTTAGATATTCTCCAAAAGGTGCAGATTCTATTCAGGATTATTACACTTTTATGGCCATACAGAAGTATATTCTAAGAGTTTTACTTTAGGCAAAAGTATATTTGTTTTGTTTTTTATTTCAGGAGTTGCATAATAAACAAGTAAATAAATAAACATAAAAAATAGATATGTAAAATAATATACCATTTAAAGGTTCATTATTTTGTATATTTATACACATTTTTATAATTACTTATAAAAGCACTTATCTATCTTAGGAAACTTTCATTATATAAATTTGAATAGATTGTGTTTTAATACATGCATCAAAATGTGTGGATTTGTACTTGTTTTTTTGGTTGAATTATAAAAACATGAAAATTTTTAGGATTTTACCTTTATTTCTGCAATTTTTCACAAAGGCTAAGCAAAACCAGTGCAAATTTTTGAAGTGTAATAATAGTAAAAGGTTTATTACCTTGTTATATATAAAAATTCAGTAAAATATTTCCAAAAATCATAAGCAAACAAGAAGGTAAAGGAATGTGTAGTAACTTTGAAAACATCATTCTTAGTTTACTCTAGATAATTATTATGTATTCATATTGCTGTGCTAAAATTCAGTGGTACAAGGTTTATTTCATTCTTTATATTTTTTGCAAGACTTTCAAATAAAACTTTGCAACCAGACAAATCCATGCTGTTTAAAGGAATATAATCGTTAGATAGTGCAATTAAATTCCTTAACTCCAAATAATAAAAGAACAATTATAATGTCCATTTAAAATGTATCTCAGGATGGCTAGTACAGGTATTAACACTTTTACCAATAAAGTAGAGATCAATGTTTCAATCTTCTGAGGGTCATATTCAGATTAACAGAGATTGCTGAAATGTTGTTCTCAGCTTTATTATTAAAAGTAGTAATACCCATACCAGCCATCCTGAGATACATTTTAAATTCATGTGGGTTTCACATCATCGCGAATGTCCATTTAAGTTTATGAGCCAAAAGAAATACCTGTTGTGACAATTATTAAATTTTCTGGATGGTTTCAGTCTGTTTTTTAAGTTAATATAATTAAAAGTAAAAGTGATACATGTGTTTTTGGGACTTAAGTCAGAGCAACTTTCAGTTTTCTTTTTCTTCTGTAACCCAAGGCACTATTATATAATATTTCACAAATATGCTTATTGTACATTTTTACATCTATTTATACGGATAAGAAGCATTCATGAATTATAAAAATGAATTAGTAGTTACTCAGTATTTTGTCTTTACAAATTTCATTAGTGTGGATTATTTTAGTAAACAAGAAATTACTGTAACAACTTTTAAATAAAATTGAAACAAAGTTAATTGAGATGTTTAAATCAAATGATAATTAGAAATAATGATGAGGCTTAAACCAGAATTAGGATGTTTATTACATGTCTTATAGGGTGACAAAATTTTGTAATATATTTTTACACTGAAAGTATTTGGTTGTAGGTTCAGGTATACTGTTTTATAGGTATGAATATTTCATTCTTGTTTCATTTTAATTTTCTTAAGGTTTTTTTAATACATATTTCATTCTTTTTTATACTATTTATAATTCATCATATAAAATTTGTTGTTGATGAAATTATTTCAAAATAATTAAAAGTTGTAAGCTAGTGTTTTTAAAATTATTTGTTTGTATTTTATTTATTTTGTTCTGTATATCACATATGTATGATTTTGCTCCATAGGATGGCTTTACCCCCCTTGCAGTAGCTCTCCAGCAAGGCCATGATAAAGTTGTAGCAGTTTTACTAGAAAACGATGCCAAAGGAAGAGTTCGTCTTCCTGCCCTCCACATTGCTGCAAAGAAAGATGATTGTAAGGCAGCTGCTCTGCTTCTTCAGAATGATCATAATCCAGATATTACTTCAAAGGTATAGAATTTAAACACATTGTAACAGTTTATTGTTTTGAAAATTACCTAATATAGAAAACACAGACATATTTAGAAGAAATACAGCATTCTGAGACTGTACTGTAACCAAGGTAAGTACATCCAATTTAAACTTGGCCATCTTCTAATTACTAATGGAAGGCTAAATGTAAAATGCAGAAATCTTGAATATATTTTATATATTTCTGAGTTATCTTTCATAATATATACGCATTGATATTTTTTACTATGTATTTGAGACTTTACAAATGGTAAATCAGAAAGTAGTATTTTTTTCAACATTGGTATTCCAAAGGTTTAGAAAGTATAATTATGTTAATATATGTAGGACTTTTAATATTGAGGAAAATACTGAATAAAAATGAAAATGTCTGTGTTTTTAATACTTACTATCAATAATCTAGCATGAAATTTGCTTTCTTTGTTGTAATTTTATATAATTTTAAATATTTGTTTTGATAATTTAAAAAGTTAACTTTTTATATCTCAAAGACTGGTAAATGTATTGTTAAAGAGAAACTACATATATGTGTAAAATTTTCAGAGTGGTTTCACTCCACTACACATTGCAGCCCACTATGGCAATGACAGTATTGGTCGACTTCTACTTGAAAAGGGTGCTGAAATAAATTATGCTGCTAAGGTAACTTCATTCTATAATTTAAGTTAATATTATCTGTAATTTGTTTAGCTTTTGGTTATATGATATATGATGAAGAAATAGTATTTTAAAGTAAATATAAAAATAAATATGTTTATCCCTTATAATTAGATATAAAGTAGAATTTATTAGTTTGAATTATAGGAGACAGTCATTTTGGAACTATGAGTGTTTAATACAACAAATTTTGGCAATTTAAACCTGTGTTTTGACTTATAATTGTTAGTAAAGAAGTGATCTGTTATTATTAGTTGCTAGAAGTAATTATTTTTCTTTCTGTTTCCTAGCATCAAATTACTCCTCTTCACGTAGCATCAAAATGGGGCAAAGCAAATATGGCAACCTTGCTTTTAGACAAAGGGGCTAAAATTGATGCATCTACTAGGGTAAGCATGAATCATTAATTTGTATCTGCTCTTGTAAGTATAAGTTAAATTCTTAATTTCTTTGAGCTTTTGCATTAATCATTCACAGTTGTTTTGTTGGTGGTGTAAATATGAAAAAAAAATAGAGATAAAATCAAGTATTGTTTAGCATCTGTGTAAACACTGGAAATAAGTAAGTGATGTGTATATTTACAAATTTTGCAATATTATTAACAGGTAGAGTTAGATTAGGTTAGTGTTTCAAATTACGGATGAGGATTGATACAACACTGTACTTAATGCTAACTTGTTTTGAAAGTAGAATCTTAAGAAAAACATTGGTTTTAAGACCTGTTCAAGAAAATGAGGGCTTTATCATTATAACCTTTTTTTAATAACAGTTGAAATTTTGACAGAAAGAGTATGAAGTATATAAGATTTAGAAGATTTGGAAGTGTTTAATATGAAAGATGTTTAAAATGATCTGAAGTGAAATATTTTTGTTTTGCAGGATGGTCTTACACCTCTTCACTGTGCTGCTCGCAGTGGTCATGATCATGTTGTAGATTTATTGCTTGAAAGAGGTGCCCCTATTACAGCTAAAACAAAGGTGCACAGAAAGTTAACAACCTTTAGTGTTTTTATTACTTGGGCTATTGTTTTATGTTTCTTTAATTTAAGTTGAAATCTATTTAATTAAAAATAGTTTTATAAATATTTTCAAAATGTTAAAGTACTGTTATAATGTCAGGTTTATGTGCAGGAAAACATAACCTTTAAAAATTTTGTGGAACATGCATTAAAAGAGATAGAAGAAAACTAATAGGAAGAATTATATTCTTTATCTATATGGAATGTTAATTTCTTTAGATAAAGAGCATAAGGATCCAGGAGAAAATAGTGATAGAAAATTATGTAACAAGTTGTTTACTATGTTATGTGTACTATAACAATTAACTGCCTTCAACAGGTGAAGAATAAAAATAATTGATATAAGTTTGTAAATTTAAATCTTGTGACATGTAGAAAACTAAAAATAATTTGGAAGCAAACACTTTCAGTAGGTGTTGGAGTTTAGAGTACATTGTGAACTATAGTTTGTAAAACAATGACAGAAATTTACACACTTGTAAGTCGTAAGTTGTTGTTATAACATTCTTAAGGACCCTCTTATTTTTTAATTTTTTTTTCCCCTTTTCATCAACTCTGTAGCTCATTTTATCACTAATTACTGTTTGAGTGACATTTTGCTGTTTTTATTATTTATCATTTTTTTGTATGATATTTATATTTGTAGTAGAATGTACTAATTAACAATTAACTGTTTCTCTCCATTTTTATTCTATCTTTGACATAATTATAGTGGGTTATTTTTATCTGTATTTATGATATGGCTTGTTGATATTCATAATCCAATTTAAGAGTTATATATTGGTTGCACATTCAATCTGGTACTAAAATTGTTCTGACAGTGTTATAAACAATTAGTATATTACTAAAGTTTCTTCAGCTGGCAGACTGGTCAATGCATATTGTTTTAAGTAAACCATTCATTTTAGTGTGTGCTGGCTTAAAAGCTTCTAGAGTCCAATAATAACATGTTTAAAATGTTTTAATTAATTAAATGATTAACTTTAAAAATAGGTAATAGTAACATTTTTTTCTTAAGTGAAAAATAATGATTCATCTGCTATTGGACTAACATTTTATAGCTCTTAAGATTTGTTACTGATGTTAAAAATGAGTTATTTTTTAAAAATTGTGTAATGTTCTTTATTATTTTTACATTAAATGGGCTCTGTTTTCTTGAAATGGATTTAGATTTGATAATATAAATTTCGATTTTTCTTTTTCAGAATGGTCTTGCTCCTCTTCACATGGCATCTCAAGGTGACCATGTAGATGGAGCTAGGATTTTGTTGTATCATAAAGCTCCTGTAGATGATGTCACAGTTGTAAGTAAAATACAAAAGTAAATGAATTTTTGTTAGTAGATTCTACCCTGGGTAATTGTATTAGGTTATGCCTCTTAAATATATACCATTTCAAGAAAATATAATTATTTTTTCAAGAGATAGCATGAGTTTATTAAATTATTCTTCAAAGTAAAAAAATATTTTAAAGGAACCTATCACTTAGTCCTCTTTGCAAAATTTTATATATTCTCATACTTTCCTGATTACATTAAAATTATGTAATGTGTGATTTTTTAAAAACAAGTATAGAGTATGTAGAGTAGTCTTACAATTTTATACATAAAATACTATGGAAAACAACCAACGAATGAAAAACAGAATGACTGCAGCACAAAAATTACTGTAGATAAATTATGTCAAAACATAATCATCTAAATATTTTAACTTACTTGATTTTTACAATATGAAAAATAATGCAAATTATAATGTTTTTACTGTGTTATTTAAATAAAATAATTATTTTTTCAGGACTATCTTACAGCTTTACATGTTGCTGCTCACTGTGGCCATGTTAGAGTGGCTAAACTTCTTCTTGATCGTAAAGCTGATCCTAATGCAAGAGCCCTGAATGGTTTTACTCCACTTCACATTGCATGTAAAAAAAACAGAATTAAAGTAGTTGAACTGCTCTTGAAACATGGAGCTTCTATTGAAGCTAGAACAGAGGTGTGTTTTGGGGTTTGATATCTAATTCTGAGTTTCCTCAATAATTTATTTAATAACTTAAGAAGCTAACATGACATGAGTTAAATGCATTCATTCAGTTAGCTATATCATTTTTTACTTTAAAATGCTAAAAGCTAAAAACAAATTTAATCTAATGTTTCAAGATCTAATTCTAAAGAATTAAAATATTTTTAAATTTTAATTTTGATTGATACTAACTGAATCCAAAATTTTATGTGAGTAATAAAATTATTTTTTAATGTTATAGAAGTTGCAAAAGAATTGTATTACATTTTCAGTGTTTTAAAAAGCTTTGTTTTTCCAAGTTTTATATTTCTTTCAGAGAAATATATATAAATGCATGAATGTAATTTTTTTAGTCTGGTCTTACACCTCTCCATGTGGCTGCCTTTATGGGAAATATGAATATTGTTATCTTCTTGATTCAACATGGAGCTGATCCTGATATTCCTACTGTCCGAGGAGAAACTCCAATCCATCTGGCTGCAAGAGCTAATCAAGCCGATATTATTCGAATTCTTTTGAGAAATGGTGCTCGTGTGGATGCTAAAGCTAGAGCAAGTGTTTTGCACTTTTTTATGAGTTTCAAATTTTTTCCATTATTTGAGCATATTTTTTTAAACTAATATGAATTACATGCTTTTAATTTTGTTGATTTATTTCTTTGATTATTTTTATATTTTTGGAATAAGTAAGAAAGAAAGATATGTGTGTGAGTAATGAAATAACTTTTTCATATAATTTATTCAGTTGTGCAGTTTTTGCTCATCATATGATTGTTTTACACCAGTTTTCATGAAATTTCTTTTCTAGATTTGAGTACATTTGTATAAATGTTTTTTTTTTAATAGGAACATCAGACTCCCTTGCACATTGCTGCTCGACTTGGTAATGTGGACATTGTGAGTTTGTTGATTCAGCATGGGGCAGCAGTGGATGCTACAACCAAAGATATGTACACAGCTCTTCACATTGCATCTAAAGAAGGACAGGAAGAGGTGGCTTCTGTTTTATTAGACAATGGAGCATCACTCACTGCAACTACCAAGGCATTGTCTGTTTTTTATTTGAGAACTTTGTTAAAATTTACATTTGCTAACCAACAAATTATCAGAATTATTTAAGTACTCTGACTTCATCATCTGAGGTTTTCCATGTTACTACGAAGTTGGTACTTTTTTGGCATTTTAACAAAGTGGTAAAATGCTTATTTCTGTACATTTAATTCATTGCATTGGTATTTAAATGCTGTTAATGCAAACAGTCAGACAGTGAACTTTAGTACTATATAGCTTTTTATATAATATGAAAAACTTAAGGTTCTAAATGTAGGAGTTTCAACTGATAAAAGCACTTTGTGAGAAATTTCTTTTGCTTTAAATGGTCTGACATAAAAAATAGGTACAATCAAATATACAAACAGTGTTGTCCCAACAATCATACTACTTTCATCAATTTCTCAATTTATAGACTTCTAGTGACAAGATTTTAGGTATTAATAATTTTGAGTATTATTGGTTAAAATCTGAATGCCAAAAAACTAAAGCTAGTAACTGCTAACTTCTAAATTTGCAAGAAGGTATTTGAAAATTTGTAAAGTTATGTTTTCTTAATAACTGTGCATAAAATGCAGTATCTAAATTAAGAAGTAAAACTGTACATGTTGCTGTTATCATAACTTTTCCCAGAGAGCTAAATTCTAATTTTGGAAATTTGTTAAGTTAATTAAATGGAAATATAGAAAATTTAAGAAAAATTGTTATAGGGTTTTAAATTTTTGTTTGTAGTGTAAAATCTCCTGTTGTATGTAGGTGATACCTTTATGATTGTCATGACTGGACAGGTTATAAATTAAAGTCTTGTTATTGTAAAATAAATTTGTGTGTAGTTTAAAAATTATTGAAATGCATTAACTGATACTTCTGTATTTAAAACTAGTGTATTTGAGGTATTTTAGTATGTTCTTTTATGATTATGTTTTTTTGAGTTTGAAATTCAGTACAAGTTTATTGTTCCTATTTGGTTCAGTAATAACTATACTTTTTAAACTTGGGATATGTTTGCATCTTTGAAACTTGCAGAAAGGTTTTACTCCCCTTCACTTAGCTGCTAAGTATGGAAATATTAAAGTTGCAAGACTTTTACTTCAGAAAGATGCTCCAGTTGATGCACAGGGAAAGGTAAACCTATTATTTTTTATTTTATTTTATTAAAATATGCTTGTATATTTTTGGAACTTTTAACTCAATGTGTAAATCATAGCTGTAGTAAAGCTTTAGGAAGTGAGTTATTCAACACCAGTTTTACTTCAAGTAATACAGAGAGTTAAGTACATTACATTAAAATGGTTTTGAATATGCATGTCTGCAAGTCACGTGACAACTATGGTTGATATAAAAACAAAGAAAATGAAATATATCAGAACTTCCTTTTTTTAACCTAGTTTGGCATTTAATACATACTTTGATGTCACCAAAATTTTTACATTTAAAAGGGCTGTTGCATACAAGTCTTACTCTAGATAAGTCAAGCAATGTGTGGCATCTTGTAACAGGTGAGAATCCATGAATACAAAGCTCAGTAGCAAAAACATCAATTTTGTTCCAGGAAATTTTATGTAACAAGAAGGAAAAGCAACACAAATCATACGTACACAAGATGCTTTTATGACATATCTGTTTAACTATCACATACTTCAAGCATCTGGAGAATGAAATGAGTATCCAAGTATCCATATATATCCTTACAAAAACATAACAGCAAATTGTTGGAAAGAATGCCAATGGATTTTTATGTGATTGAACTGTTGAAAAGAATGCTGGAATGTGTGGTATATATGCAACAGATGATTATGAAAATTCTGTTGGGAGAATGATGTTTCATGCATTACAGCTTTACGATGAAGTCTTTTACAATAGTATATACACTGCACAACCATTATCAAGATACATAGACATTAATTAGAAGAAATGAAGTGCAATGATGTAGTAAGACTTCAGAATTTATTTAATCTAATATTCTTAACACTGTAGATGTAAATCATGCTATAGATCTAAATTACTTAATCCTAAAATTTATGATTGTGTTGTTGATTATTTTTCTTTTTTATCTTTAGTTTTTCTTTTTTTGTGTCAGAATGTATTTTTTATAAATATGTTATAAACATTAGTTACAGAAAATATAGTTTAGAATGGGTCTAGGTTGTGTTTAAACTTACATTCTTAAAGTTACAGTACAGCTTACATTGTACAAGGAAAGCTGTGTGTTTGATATTACAGTGTATACGGTCAAATGAAATAGGAGATGTCAACTAAGAGTTGTTTTAGTCAGGTTATTATTTTTATTGTTTAATTAGTGTGGTTAAAATATTTAAAACTTGTAGTTATAATATCTTGGTTACTGATAAAGAGCAGCTTAATTTAATTTTAGGGAAGATTTGATAAATGTTATGGTAGGGATATACAGATTACTATGTTTTATTATTTAGAATGGTGTAACACCACTCCATGTTGCAGCACATTATGACCATGTCAATGTAGCATTACTGTTGCTTGACAAAGGAGCTTCCCCTCATGCTGCTGCAAAAAATGGTTATACCCCTCTCCATATTGCTGCTAAAAAGAGCCAGATGGATATTGCAACAACTCTCTTGGAATATGGAGCTAAAGCAAATTCTGAATCTAAAGTAAGAAATTTTTCAAAATTTGAATAATATTGTTTTTTTTTTAGGAAATAATACTGAAAGAAACGATATTTTTTGGGCTTTCATGGGCAAAATCGTAATTTACAGTATGTATTTTGTTATAGAAACCTCTTTTTTATTGAAATTGTATGATACTGTTAGAGTTGGGAAAAAGGGTCTTTACTTTATCAAATATTGATAATAATAAACTTCTTATTTCAGCCAACACTTTGTTATTGCAGCTTTGTTTGTGTACTTATAGTAATGTGTTTTTATACCATAAGAGGTTTTGTTCTTGATTACGTTTTTATATATTTTAGGCTGGTTTCACTCCTCTTCACCTAGCTGCTCAGGAAGGCCACACAGATATGACAACACTGTTGATTGAACATCGAGCTGATGTAAACATGAGGGCTAAAGTAGGAATTTATTTAATTTTTGATATCTCATCCTCCTAAATGTATGCGCTTTAAAAATATGTATATATTCAAATACTGATTGGTATATTAATACTTGCATTGATGACTTAGAGGTCTAGTTTATAAAAAATAGAAGTGTTTTAACTTTTACAAAAGTTCATTATGACATGGTTAGATAGGAGTGCCAGGTTGTTCAATGTGTTTGTGTCATCAAGACATGGAGCTTACTTCTGACGATAATCCTTCTGAATATGTATGTTTGAGTGTAGGAAGATAAGATATTGAATGAATGTTTTAACTTCTAATTTAGCTCATTACCTGAAATATAAAATTTAGTCAACAGAACTGGTGTTTTTGTGAGGACATTGGTGTTAGTTTTGAGTAAGTGTTTATTAATCCATAAAGGATATGCTTCATTGAATGTTTGTAGAAGAAAAACATGTCATTTATTTTTCTATGGCCGTAAGTAGACAATATCATGATTGATTTTTGATAGTAGAAGTTATATCATTAGTGTTTTTGTTTTTCTTACCTGGTTAGAGTTATTAAAATCAGTCAAATGACATCAAAAGTCTTTGGAGTATTCAGTGTTACTTATTTTTACAACTTTTAAACATTCTAAAGATTTTCTTGTCTTTTAAGTAATAATTCATATCATCGATGTGTTTGAATTATTGTATATTTAGAATGGTCTTACTCCACTTCATCTTTGTGCCCAAGAGGATCATGTAAATGTGGCAGCAATTTTGATAAAGAATGATGCAGAGAATGATCCAGAAACTAATGCAGGGTACACTCCTTTGCATGTTGCCTGTCACTTTGGTCAAGTCAACATGGTTAGGTTCCTGCTCCAGCATAAAGCAAATGTTAACTCTATTACTTCGGTAAGTCTGCCAAGTTGAAAAGTTAATAATGCATTTTCAGCTCATGTAGGAATTGAAAAAAAAATTAAGAACATTTTCATAATCAAGTAAATTGTTATTATTCTTTGAATGCAGGTAAATTAGAGAGTACTTTTTTTTTTTACTTTCAGTTATAAGTACATATTCCTAAGACATATTTTCTACCTAAGGTAGAAAAGCCAAATTTGATGTAGTGCTGTTGTGCGGTAAATAGAATGGACTCTGTTAATTACAGATGATGCTGTCTAAGTTTGTAGTACATATTACAGGGATTTACACATTAGGTAAAATATTTAGAAAAAGGACCTTCACAATACAGATACATATAATTTTTTTCCACTCTAACTAATGTTACACCATTGTGACTTTCTCACCATTAATATACAAAACTGTTTGAAATTAGAATAATCATTAAACTATTAAACTACTTGTAGTGTTCTATTTCTCGAGTCTGTCATAACATATGTCTAACAATGTGCAAATTGTTTTAATAATATAGCATAGTTATAATACTAACCATACAGTTATATTAACATATTACATACGTAACTATTTGTGAGATATAAAAATAAAGAGAGCTATAATATGTTTTATGATTAGCTAAAAATATATATAGACAGAAAGTAAAAGGTCCTAAGAAATAGTAATGAGTAGAAAGGAGACAAAAGTTTATGAATGGTGTTAAAGGAGTGTAAAGGTCGTTTTTTCAAAACTTCTTTTCCAGAAATGAAGGTTGCTGATGATGTTCCATTAGTTGAAAAGAGTCATCAGTTTATAAGTCATAATCAATGTAAATGTCACAAAATGATATTCCAGAAATTTGTTTTATAGAAACTTTAATCAAATGAGTTAAGTTGGATTAATGTTGTGAAAGGAACATGAAAGTGAATGAGCTAGAAACTTTTCTTGTTGCCAAACATATTTAGCGTTCTATTTTTGCAACTACTTGTTTAATAATAGAGTAAAATCTTGAGTAAATAACTAGCAACATAGTGATTGTTGCTTACAAGCTTGTTGATACTTTTTTCTCATTTATGTAGGGATGCTAGAACTATATGTAGGAATATTGCATACATTTTCTTCCTATGTTTGGAAAACACATAATAGAGCTCTATTATCTTTATTAGGGTATTTTATCTATTAAATATATCATGTCTGGATGAATGCTTTTTCTCTTGAGGGTCAAATAGCACCACCGAATAAAAAATTATTGTTGAAATAAAAGTGTACTCATTATTCTAATATTTAAAGTAAAAAACCTTGTTATTTCATTCAACAAAAATTATTTACTGATTTAATTTCAAACATAAAAAATTAAAAACTAGTAAATTTTTATTTTATTTTGCTCTAAACAAAATTATTAGCCTTCATAAATTTATTGGACTTTGTTTGAGCAAACTACAGTACTTTATAGTCCTCTATGAAGAAAGTAATAATAGTTTTTAACAAAATAACCATAATATAACCATCTAATCCGAATACACTGCTTCAGAACTTCGGTTGTCATAGTGTGATATCACTGCTTGTATATAAGTGTCAAGATGTAATAGACTGGTGATCTACATACTTAATTAAAGCTATTCTGTTCTTTTCAACTATATAAACTATTGTGGTGTTTTCAGTTCAGCATGAATTTGTGTATGGTTCTGAAAAAAAATGATAAATACTCAGCTTAGTGTTATGTTGCAGGAAGACATAATATTTGTGAACAACTAACACAGTTATAGACCTGATTTCTTTCTAAACCTTTCCTTATCAGTTTATGCTACATTTGAATTATGATATTGAAGTATGATAGGAAAAGAAATGTTTTTATTTGGAGCAAGATGAGGCATACTTAGTTAAATTGTTTTTACTCTTGACTCTATAAGGTTTTGTTTTACTGAT
This sequence comes from Carcinoscorpius rotundicauda, assembly GCA_011833715.1. Classification (NCBI taxonomy): domain Eukaryota; kingdom Metazoa; phylum Arthropoda; class Merostomata; order Xiphosura; family Limulidae; genus Carcinoscorpius; species Carcinoscorpius rotundicauda. Next base: position 19,832,450 of record CM022395.1, read on the forward strand.
AAAGCTACTGTATTAGATCATTGATGATGATAAAACCTACTTGTAGAGAAAAATATGTATGCAAAAACAGCTGGTTTGGGTTGAGAAAATTTTTTATGTCGTGGAGTGAACAATATTTCAACCTTCTTCTGTCATAGTCAGGTTCAAAATCCAGGCACAAAGCTAAGGTCTATACTATGTAAAAACTGCACTGACAAACACCACACCAAAGTTATTCATAAAATACAATATGATAACTACCACGACTTCTATATTGGAGAAAGAAGTAGAAAATGGAAATCAGATTCAAAGAACACAAAAATTCACCTTCACATGCTTTCAACACTGCAAATCAAATAAACACAACATAACCATAGAAAATACCCAAATGTTAAATAAAGAAACAAACATAAACAAATGCAAAATTAAAGAAGCCTTACTTATACAACAACTCAAGCCCAAAATGAACCAATACAAAGGAACACCTTTACACCTATATCAACAAATGTAATCAAACATCTAAGCATGCTTTCTACATTTCTACACTCAGTTACACAACCCCTTTCAAACATGTTGTCAGCTATCAGTCAGTTACCTCTTTGTGAACCTGATGATGACTGAAGAAAGTTGAAACGTTGTTTGCTCCTCTACATAAAAAAATTTTCTCAACCCAGATCAGCTGTTTTTGCATACGTATTAGATCATGTTTACACAGAACTGTCTGAATGGACAAAAGAAACCACTGGAAAGAAATATAAAAATATACATACATATATAAAAAATTGATATATGACTGGTTTAAAAACTTATTATGTATATTAAGTGAAACAATTTTAAAACATTAACATGGTAATAAAGTTATTCTACGCCAGTGAGTGTATGTATAGCAAATTGCATACAGTGTTTTTCAAATTGAAAAAAAGATAATATTTACAATTTTGTAAAATCAAACTTTATAAAAAAGTTTTACAGTTTCATTGGAAGACATAAAAACAAGTAATTAAGACTACAAGACAGATAAACATTTTAAATTGTTTCTTAAAAAGAACACATTACAAAAATGTAATATTTTCAAAACTGTAAATTCATGAAAAGTTTCATTAAAAAATATGCTTTATATGCAGAAGGTATATAACCTGTACAATGCAATTCTGAAATTCCAAACTATTTTATCCAGAAGTTTTGTTTCTAATGCAATAGAACAGATCATACAGTAGTTATATTAACAACATTGATCACCTCAGAAAGTTGAGCATAAAGTGAAATTTCAAAATATATGATTTAGAAAAAAAACAACTTTTGTAGTAGTTTATTGTGAACATCAGATGTGTTTTACTGTTTAACATTATACCATCTGTTCATTTGCAGGCCTCAAATGTTATTGTTGATGTTATTGGATTCATTGTTTAAGACATGATTGAATGTAGTTTGTTTTTTTTATAAAGAATCTGAAATTAATACAAATCAGAGGTGAATTATTGAAGTCTCTTTGAAGAAAGATAGAATTATGTGATCACTTGTTTGGCCATATAACTCTTATTAGGTTCCATTGTCTCCATTATTATGTGCTAATGAAATTAAATGAAGGCTAAATTTCAAGTTGTCACGAGTAACTAAGAAACTCAAATGACAACTTTATGTCAGTTATATCTCAAGCATTTTGGCCCTTAAAATAGTTAACTTCAAATTAGACATTATTTTACCTGAAGAGAGTTAGTATTTTTTATTCCCAATTAAGTGCTAACACTACCTGGAAAAATGCGTAGTTACAGTTTACGGTAGGAAAATGTATTCTAAAATAATTCAGAAATATTATATTACAAAGAGACATTTCTGTAAAAAAGTGTAAAATTAAGTGTTTACAATGAAATTTTACATGTTAATCAACAAAATGACATTTTACTAAAAAATTATGAAATTGTATGCAAAATTTTTCTTTTTCAAATGGGGCACTACAGGATTTTTAGTGTATGTATATGAGCATCAAAAGGTACATGTTTAGGCTGCCCAGGAACCTTTTACTTCATAGGTTGTATGGTTTAAGAGGTACCGTTGCAGTGAATTTTTGGATATGTAAATGTTTGTAACTTTTTTCTTTTTTCTGTTACTCTCAGCATGGGTACACACCTCTTCATCAAGCAGCCCAACAGGGACACACTTTAATTATTAGTCTTCTACTTGAAAATAAAGCTTCTCCAAATGCTTTGACAAATGTAAGTGTTAATATTAAGTTCAGGGTCGAGCAGTTACTTTCTTTAGCATACATTCTCACTTATGCATTATCTATACATTAATTGGAATACCACATTTAATGTTAAATATGAACATTTTTGGCTATAGAATTAAATCTTGTGAAGAGACAGACATTTCTGATATCTTTAATAATTGAAGAATTACTATAAAATATGAATGTTTTGGTTAAATAGTTTAAACCTTATTTAACTCGCAGAAATATTTCTCTGATGTCTTTATTAATTAAAGTATTTCTACCAAAGGTGAAAGCTCTAAGTTAAATGTTAAATAATTACATTGAAAAATGTGCCTGAGAAGTTTCCAAGGGTGATATGACTTACAAAGTAGTTTGAACATGAACTGTTGATGATAAGGATATAAAATGAAATGTGTCCAATACAAAAATATAAAGTATAAAGAAAATGGTTATGGCTGTTTTGAGTGTGTGGGTTACATTTTAATGTTGAATAATGAACATATAAAAATAAGTTATTGAAGTGCAATGGATAAATTATTTGGCTTTTTTTGGTAATAGAATTTTACAAATAATTATCAACATTTTTAATGGTATATACAATGGAAATATTTATCCTACATGTATAACAGAGTAGCATATATTTAACTACAATAAACATGCTTGTTTATCAAAGGAGTTGTAGACACAGTACATCAGTTTACACTAATAGTTGTTAGTAGTCTTGTGTGCTTTAAAATTTGTAATCAGCATCTTGTGGTTGATTATATTATGCACATCTAAGTACATTAGAAATCTGGTGGAATCAAAAATGCTTTTCTTACATATTTTTTAAATTGTGTAAAGTGTTTCTCTTATAATGTGGTTGAAATACTCTTACTGTGCTGTCTCTTAATTATTGAAACTTTTAGGAACAAGGTTTAGAATGTAGTGTTAAGAAATATAACAGGCCTAGAAAAATGTCTTATGACAAGTATAATTAATTATAATCATGCCTTGCTAGTAGGTAAAATGTTTTCATGCCATAACAAAAATAATAACGTTCTATGAATGTTGTTTAATTTTTAACTTAACAGCAAGGACAAACAGCTCTGTCTATTGCCAGACGTCTTGGTTACATATCTGTTGTGGAAACTCTGAAAGTTGTAACAGAAACTACTACTATAACTACCACTACTACTGTTGTAGAAGAAAAGTACAAAGTTTTAGCACCTGAAACTATGCAGGAAACATTCATGAGTGATTCTGAGGATGAAGGAGGTAAGTTCAAAGTGTTCTGGATGCTTCTTATAAAGCTATATAGATGTGTGTATGTATGTATGTATGTATGTGTGTGTGTGTGTGCAAGAAAATGATGTTATTAACTCTTAAATATAAACCAATTAATATTAACTTCTGATCAGAGCAAACATAGTCATAATACAGAAATCAAAATCCACCCAGTGGTGAGTGTAACTAATTAAATACACTCTTTACTTTTTGGCTTATGATGATAGGATGCATTGTTTTATTATTTTAGTATCCTCTTTGTTGAAGATAGTTTTGAACATGATTTCAATAACATCTCATGATGTTTTGGCCAGATTAGTAGATATAGATTAGTCCAGATCTGTATCCTGAGATAATATTGCAAAACAATATATTTAATAAGAATATTATAATAAAAATAGATGTATCTGAAAAATATTTTGTAGTGATAAAATAAAATTGTATGGTAAACCTTATGTGTCAGAAAGTGAAAGGCAAATGGAATACTTTTTGAGATGAAATTTCAAGATGCTTAAGTAGTTATGCTGGGATAGTTGATACTTTGAAACTGATATGTGTTTGTGCTGAATTTTCTCCATATTATTAGCATTTTTTCTACCTTTATTCTTTACCACTTATATGGTGAAAACTGACATGTATTTAAATTATTTGTGCCATCCAGTGGCTAAATGGTAAACCTGAGGATTTGTAATGCAAAAAATTAGCTGTTGATACCTGTGATAGGCTGAGCAACAGATAGCTCTTCTTGTGGTTTTGTGCTTACTATGAAGAAACAAACAGTTATGTTTCTGAATCTGATAAAAATCAAATTATGGCTGTAAAGTTTAATTTTGGGGTTTAATTTGATGAGTTGTATATTAAAATGCTGGAACAAAGCTCAATGTATTAATTTGAGAGATGTCTGAATTGAAACTTTTGTTATATGAGATATGTTTAACATTAACAACTTTGAAGAATTCCATGGATATCATTTATCATTGTATATTTTCAGTCATTATGTAATATTTGCAGCAGGTATTATGTAATTTATGCATAATTATGTAAATGAACAGCTGTATATGCTGATTAGGGTGTTTTTTGTTTTTTTTCACATTTTTCTCAGAACATCCCATGAATTTTAATTATTTTATGTGGTTTCAGTTATTGTTTCAATTTTACATTTTTTTTCTGTTAAGTTTTCCTAATACTTTTGAATGTGATTATTATATGTTTTAATGAACTTTATTCAGTGTATATGTTTCACATCATAAACTTGCAGTTTTGTAAGTTTCAAAATGAACTGGTTTGACAAATAATTACTTAATAAGTCAGATGCTGTGAAAGCATCAGAAAAACTTTCAAAATGAAAAGTGATTGTACTTGCTTAAAGTAGCAAAAGATTTAATAAAGGTATTGGATAATACTTTAACCTCCATCAGCTCACCCTTGAAAAGTTAGGTTATGGAATACCTAGGGTCCAACTGAATTCCAGCAAAAACTTACCATTATAATAGGCATTACAACTTTTATTAGCATGTAATGTGAACAACATAAAAATACATGTATTCAACAGGAAATATGTTGACAGATAAAGAAATTACAAAATTATTTTGTACCTCATGTTCAAATAAGTAGTATTAAACCATTCCTTATAGAAATGGTGTATCAAAAAATGCAGTTTTCATTGTACTTCTGTATTCAAGTCATTATCTTCAAATATATGATAAGATTACCACAATACTGAAAGTTTACATTGTGGTTTGCCTTAGGTCCAACCAGAACTCAATGCAAATGTGTATTGAGAATAACATATGGATTGAAAATCAGTTATCAAACAAGGTTTCTGTAAAATAGGACATTATAAGCAGTTGTCACAGAGAATGCATACATGCTTACCACAATGATGCTATTAGGAAACAGATGAGATGATACTTTACTGCTTTGATGAATGAATCTTTACAACAGCCTATATAGTGAAATAAAGGTTCACAAATGTGTTTTGTATGCTATATAGTAAATTGAATACACAGTGATGGCCAATTATAGTATGGGGTCTGCATAGACCCAGGTAAACATAAGATTATAGTTTCATCCTCCATTTGCCTATTTCAAAAGCAGTAGTGGCATATTGATCCAGGGTTTCTGCTTGACGATTACATAAATGGATGTAAATTTTAATTCTTACATAAAAAAAAATGCGACTAAGAAAGTCATTGGGGTCCATGTGGACCCCAAGTGTTGTGGAAAAGGTTAAAAGTTGTCTTGTATAACTAAATTTACATTTTTTAAATATGTAATGTCTGCTTTAGCTGATACTTAACAACATGTTTGTTATTAAAGCAGGAAGAAAATGTGAAAAGTATAAATAACACTCTTCCAGTTTAATTACACAGGTCTGTGAATTTACAGGACATTTTGTTGCCATAACAATGAATAATTAATATGAAAAAGAAAAAAATAATGTGAAAGTACATGCACAAACAAATACTGTTCGGAAATGCCATACAATTTGTTTACCATTTATATTTTCAATGTAAACAAATAAATTTGACATCAAAATATAGCTAATAAATTAAATCTTGATATTATACAAGTGTTATATTTTTACTTTTATAAGAAAATATTTGATAAAGTCCCCAGGGTTCCTTAGTATGAGAATTGATGTTTGCTTTTTGTACTTTTCCTCTTTTCTAATTTATTTCCACCCCCTCCAATGGAATTTATTATAAAAATTACTCATTATAATATAGTTATTAGTCAGTCAAAGCATAAACAATTTTAGTTTCCAATTAGGCCAGATGTAAAAATAGTTTTATTTGCTGCAACCCTGAACTGCTTTAAAATGTTGGTAGGTGAGTAAATGTGTGTATGTATATGTTTTGTTTTGTTTTCAAATTGCATGTCAAAAAACTGTTTGAAGTAACTAGTTCTATGATCACTTAAAACATGACAATTTAAACCATGAAAATAATTGCTGTGAACATTTCTTCTATGAAGAGAACTACAGAAATTTCAATTTCTTTCCCATCTTGCATTTGCTGGTCAATATTGACCTCGATTTAATGATGGTAAATTGACTGTTGTTGACAGTTTTATGGTTTTTTCTTTTAATTCGTTTTATTTACCAAGTAAATTAAAAAGTATTTCCTTTCACCTGGATAAGTTTCCAGTTATAATTAATTTGTTTTTGGATTCAAATCCACAATCCATGAAAACATTTTCTTGAGATGGATACACTTGTGTTTACTATGTTTTTGATGTATGCTTGTCCAGAATAAATTCTTCCCTAATAGGTTGAGTATTAGTTTTGTATGATGGGTTCTGGGGATGAGATAAACCATGTTGTTTAACCTCAGTGCATTGAAATTAATGAATAGTTTGAACAATTGCCAAATATTAAAAAACATTTTCTTTCAAGAAAGAAAACTTTTTCATCTGGCACTTTTCATCAGATCATACAAGTTAACAACAACTTTTCACAGCTAAATTTACAAAGACAAGGTCTAGGTATATTTGATCATATCTGTTACTAACTTTATCTTGCTTGAACTACATTTTATTATAAATAGCAACTGAGGCTTAGAACTTTCCCCACAAAGTGAGTTATTATGGTGTATTCATTCTTGAGGAAAATCTGGAAAATTCTAAGGCATGATGTAGTAACACAACAATCACCAATTTATGACAACTGAACTACACAATGTATGATTTGCAGATTTATACAAACAAACCCATGATAAACTATCACTTCTAAAGATAATTGAATTTAACACTCATGTTATACTTATTGATGTATTGTGAGTATTGATGTGAGGGGTCGTGCTATAGAGCATATGCTCCTGAATCACAACCTGCCTCTCTTCAGTGTTGGCTTTTACACTTATTTTCATGCACCCAGTCAGTCATTTACTGCTATAGATCTTTCTATCAGCTTCCATTTGCTTTTCACTTGCTTTTCTTGGGAGGTTGACAATAATCCATGGGGTAATGATCATTTTCCTATCATATTAAGAGAGATTGGCCATGGTCAGTGTCACCTGACCTGTGTGCCTCAGTGGAAGTTGGACCAGACCAACTGATCCTCTTTCACTGCTCTCTTGTAACTTGATCCTGTCATCTTATGCAAATCATTGATAGGTGATTGCGTAGCAGCAATAACTAACTGTATTGTTCAAGCAACTGCTCAATGCATCCCCAAGACCTCAACATCTTTCCCACAACATCCCTGCCCTTGATGGAATTCTGTTTGCTCTATAACATGGAAAGCTAAGAAATGTGCTTGGGATAAATTTCGTAGATATCCCTTGCTTACAAACTGCATTTCATTTCAGCAAGCTCGTTTACAAGCTTTGTGAGTTAGATGTTAAAGCCAGAAGGAATCTTGGATTAAATATACCTCCAGCATTTCTTCATCCACCAGTTCAAAAGTCATATGGGACAAGATTTGGAAGGTGAGTGGATGGTATACTTTTGCCCCCTCTCTATCTTAATATTCAATGGCCAGGAAGTTGCTGATGCTCAGAGCATTGCCAGTAGGTTTGGTGAATGTTTCTTTCATGTTTCTAGCTCTTTAAACTTATCCCCTTCCTTCTAAGCTATTAAAACATAAGTTTAACATCTGCCTCTTTCCTCTTCAACTGATCATTCCTGTGACTACAATTGCCCTCTTACACTGGTGGAACTCAAACTTGCACTTCATTGGTCTGACGATACATCAGGTGGACCTGATGATATATATTATGAGATGATATGCCACCTTTCTCCTGCCTCTGTTACTATTCTCCTGGCTGTTTTTAACTGGATATGGCAGAAGAATGTCTTTCCTAGTGCTTGGTGCCAAGCTATTTTACTCCCTACTCTTAAACCTGGGAAGGATCCAAAGATTTCTTTGAATTACCATCCCATTGCGTTGATGAGTTGTCTCAGTAAGACCTTAGAGAGGATAATTAATGCTCGTCTTGTTTGGTTTCTTGAATCAACCAACCTTCTCTCTCCCACTTGGTGTGGGTTCTGAAGACAACTATTCATGATAGACCACTTAATTCACCTTGAAACATCAGTTAGAGAAGTGCCTTTCTGAAATGATAACATCTAGTTTCTATTTTTTTCTTATTTAGAGAAAGCTTATGATACGACATAGAGATATGGCATCTTGCAAGATCTTTACTTATATGTTTTGTGTGGCAATTTACCACTTTTTATCAAGCATTTTTTAATGAATTGCTGATTCCAGGTTTGTGTGGGCTGAACACTTTTCCACAGGAACTTGGAGTTCCCCAGGGCTGTGTTCTGAGTGTTGCACTTTTCATTATAAAGATTAATGTCATCAGTGAACAACTGCTCTCAACAGTTGCAAATGGTCTTTTCGTTGATCAATTTCACATCTCATTTCAGTCATCAAACATGGGGTTTATTGAGAAGCAGCTACTAACTGTAATCAATCACATACATAAGTGCACCACAGCAAGTGGTTTTCACCTTTCTCTCTCTGAAACTGTTTGTGTACATTTCTGACACTAGTATGGTATTCATCCAGATCCAGAACTTCATACTAATGATGCTGTACTTCCTGTTGTTTCTGAGGCAAAATTCTTAGGTCTTATATTTGACTGTAAATTAAACTTTATTTCCCTCTTGAGAAGCAGAGCAATACTCCATGCTGAAAATTTATCATGACCTTTTTTGATCCAAACTTGACTATGGGTCTGTAGTTTATGGTTCTGCCAGAACCTCAGCACTGAAAATGCTGGATTTTCTCCACCATTAGGGGCTTTGGCTTTGCACTGGGGCCTTTCATACCTCTCCTGTTCAAAGTTTGTATGTGGAGTCCCATGAACCTCCTCTGTATATTTGCAGTTTTCAACTGTCTCTTGTGTATGCTTCCAAACTTTGCTCTTTACCATAGAATCCTACTTGGGGTTGTGTTTTCCATCCTCAGTGGGCCACACTTTTCTTTAATAGAAAATCTGCCATTGTTCCTTTTAGCCTTCATATCTGGGCTCATTCAGAAAAATTGGATATATCTTTTGAATAGCATAGAAGAATCAACAGTTCAGCCTCTTCCATCATGGCTAATTATTACTATCCCCAGTCCAGTTTTTTTTGGATACCAGGTCATGTTGGTATTTGTGGGAATGAGCTTGCTGACAGAGAGACAAAGTCCATCTGCTCTGGGTTTATCACCACTGTTCCTGTTCCATACATGGACTATGGTTCAATTATCAAAACCCAACTGTACACCAGTTGGCAGTCAACTTGGAGTGAGCAATGAAATAAGTTTTTTTCAAATAAAGCCTTGTTTAGCTCTTTGGCTATCTTGTTCCTTTGAAGTTCAAAAGGGAGGAAGTAGTTGTGGCTAGGCTATGCATTGGTCACAGTTTTTTTAACTCACCACTCCCTTTTATCTGGTACTGATGCACTAATGTGTGGTCTATATGGCTCTCAGGTCACAATCATACATATTTTGTTATCAGGCCATCATTACAACCAAAAATGACAATGCTATTTTAAACATTTTTAAGGTAGGTTTGCCCTTGACATTAGCCAATGTCATAGGTGATACTGGCCTCTACACTTATGTTTTTACATTCTGAACAAGAAGAGCCATTGGTCTTCTTAACTTAATTTAAAGTTTTTATTGGACTATACACTGTTTTAACATGATTTCTTTTTCACATTTTAATTTTTTTTGGACCTGTATCCAGAACTGGAAAGGCCAACTTCAGGTGACTGACAGCAAGTTTGAACTTAATGCTTCAGTCTACCTGGCAGCTCTTAATTTTACATATTTTTACATTCATTTCCATATACCATTTGAGTATACTACATCTTGTTTGGCACAGATAGCCTAGTAGCTTTGTGCCAGTAAACATGCAATACCTACCTACCTACCATTCCAGAAAGAAGAAAAGTGTTGTAGGATAGAAAAAAAGAGGTAAGATAAAAAGTTTTTCAACATAAATATCTCAGCATTTATTTAGAAAGGTTTAAGGACTAGAGAAATAAAATTTGAAATTTTTTATATTAAAAAGGTATTTTTAATCTTTAATTTACATAATTTTTATACACCTAAAAGAGAGAGAAATTGACAACATTTTTGAAGGAATGGTGTGTTTGTTGTTCAAACTGTGAAAATCATAAAATTTACTTTCAGCAGCCATATTACTAACTTAAAATTGATTCAGTATAATTTCACTTACTGTTGCAGTAAGTTCATACATTATATAAGTAAATATAATGGCAGATGAGGGCATGTTTATGATACAAGCTAAGAAGTATAGATGAGGATGTATATGTGAATGAAAAGTGTAATAACTAAATTATTTATGAAAAGCACGAATATGAAATGATAAAATTGAAATGATTCTTTCAATTATCTTGAAAAAGTTAATGCACAATATTATGTTCAGTTTGCACAATTTGTTTTATTTAAACTAGCACATATTTAAAAATTATTAATATTTAGGTAAACATTTTTTGCTAATCTCATCATGACCCTTTTTTGCATTTAAAATATGGTTTTACTGTCTATATCAAAAGAAAGAAAATTGTATAAATTTTTACATATTTTATTGTTTCATTGTTTTTATTATGTTTGAGGATGAAAAATGTTATTTTTTTGTATGTAATATTGCATGTTAATTTTTAACAAAATTGCTTCTATGAGACAAAACAGCTCTGATTAAGTAGTTAACAGAAGTGTTCTTGAAGCTATTAATCATTCAATAAAATTAAATGTAGATACACATTTAGTATTAAGGCTAAGCAGTTAGTAGAATTTAACTAATTAATTATTGGACACATTAATTATTTACTATTAACTAAACATTATTCACATATAAGATTTGAGTATTTGGAATAATGAAAAATAGTAATAATTGGAAACACTAATTTTTTAGTTGTAATTTTGAACTGTTGATAATATATATGACATTAGCCAACCTAATTGATACTTATAGGTAATCAATTATTTCTCATACTTCTTGCTAGTACACATATTAAAGAGATTTAACAAATTTCTTTTCAAATTATATTGTTTTTGGTTAAACAAGTTTATTTGAATTGTGTGTTTCATATAAAACCTTTATAAATAAATATGTTCATTTAAACAGGAATGAGAACAAGATATAAACATAAAATTTAGAGAAGCATTTTTAAATTCTTGTTAGAAAATTGTTGTTACATTCTGGTTTAATATTACAACTATCTCTTTGTTCTATAGTTGTATTTTTTCATATTGAAAATTGTAGAGAAAAGAACATATTCTTATAAAGTAATTTATTGTTGGAGCAATATAATGTAGTTGTCAATAAATAAGCATTTTTTTTATGTTTATAAATGAGGAACCTTGATGTTTTTAAATGACATTTTGTTACACTGCCCTAATTTAGAATTTTAAGTATTTGTATTATACTGATTTGTGATTGTAATAATTGCATTTATAAATGTAGAGGTTGAGTACATTATATTAGAACAGTTTTGGAGCCTTACTAGGTTTTTATAACTTAAGTTATCATGTCCAGGCAAGCTGTACATGAGAACCATGCATTGTAGTTTCCTTTGGAAAAGGCTATATTCTAAGGCTCTCACATCAAACACACCATTCCTCTCTGCAAGTTATCCATAATTCATCACGTGTATGAGAACAATGGTTTTCAAGTAGCCATTTTAACAGGTGATGCTTCTGGCTACTTAAATATTATATCTTTCTATGGAATAGAATGAATAATAAATACTTTTTTTATTTTCTACCTACTTGAGTTAAGTGCTTCTTAAATGGATATGCCATTGAAGTAGGGGCAAGTTTTTAAGATTGTTAAATTGTGACTCCTACTGACATGAAAATATTGATGTTTTTTTGGCCACCCCAAGCTAATCCTTTATCTTCAGATGGAAATGCCAATAATACCACTGCAGGACAGCAATTTGTGTAGATCAAATTCATCTTGATTATGTTGTGTCCTGTTACATGGGATACTTTGACAGCTTTACTACTGATATTTATATTAATGGATTCCCAACTGTTATAAAATACAACACTTTACTCACCACAGCTGAGGTAATCCATTTTCAGATGATTCTGGTATCCTAGTTTGATCTGTTTTCCTCTGTTTTTCATGAAGTACAAAAAGTATCCTCTTCTTTGAAATTTGAAATGCTGATCTGAACAAATATTTATGATACAAATGTGTGAATATCGTTCAGCATGAAGAGATGTTATGCAACCTTTCCAAATTCAGTTAATTTTCCATCACATCACATTATCTACAAAGCCCTAGACAATGTCAGAATTTAATTCTGATTTATAAGAACTTCCATCTCAGTTGTGTATAATGTTTATCATGTGACTTGTTCACTTGAATTTTCAAAATAATTTTAATATAACATACTCAACTCTCTTTATATTTACTTAGGAGAGGAATGTTTATTGAACAATTCCTCTTTTCAGTACTTCTTTGCAGTTTGTTTTATATTTAACTCTGTTAAACATATAAAAAAGATGTTTACGTTGTTCAAACTTTTTCTCTTATTAATTAATTTACAGAAGTGCTTAAATGGTTTTTGTTTTTCAACATTTTATCTGCTGCATTTTTGTTTTAGAAAAAAAAAAACACCTGCAATTTTAATTTGTTTATTTGGGCTTGATTTTTACTAATGAACATTAAACTGCTTGTGGGAATCAGGTTGCAAATAAAATATGTATTTTTAAAGCTATAACTCACAAACTAATTATCCAATATTGTTTAAATAAGATAGTAAAATGTCTTTAACATAGAATGGTTCTTAAAAGAGATTATAATGGTACAGCAGCAGGGTGGGTGCTGCACTGTGGCATGGGTTGATCTTGTCTCCTGTTCATACCTCCTCGGTACAGGTGATGAAATTGAAGATACTGCCCTGTTCGGAAAACCCACCCACGCTACTCATGTGTATCTACCATATTACGAGGGTCAAAAGTTGCAAACGCGTAAGTTGATCTTCAGTCACCCTCCCTCCCTTCCTGCCTTCCTGCTGGTGTGCCGGAATATATATATCTTTAAACAACTGGTATTTATGCTTTCGCTTTGGTTCTTTTTGGGTGCTTTTGTAGTGCTTGCGGTGATAGATTGCTTTCAGTTTATCTAAGTTTGGTATTTGTTTGACATTCCTTTGTGTCAAGAGTTAGTTGAATATTGATACCTTGTAAAGTTAGATTACATTTTGAAACATTTATATAAGAAGGTATTTGCTTCAAACAACTCAAACTTCAAACTAGTTTTTTTCCTTTCTGAATGGAGAATAAATTTGCATTATGTCAACCTAACTATATTAAAAGATGGAGAAAAAAATTCAAATTCAAATTATTTAAGATTGAATATATATGTATCCAACATCATCCACTTTGTATCACTTTAATATAATAGTAAAAAGCAACATTTTAAGTTAAACATGTATCAGTAATCAATTATCGCATTATAACTTTCTTATAAATTAATTGAAAATTCATGCAAACAGAAATTCTGTCTATATATCTATAATATAGTTTCAGTTTTAAATTCATAATGATGTTGGCTGTTGGGGGTTTATTCAAGATAGAGTTATGCAATCATTTCTGTTTTCTTTTTGTGTTTGTCTGTCTGTCAATACCTTTTGTTCCTACATATTTTTGTATGCATGAATAAATATCACACCTTGCACTTGTATAAGTAAATTATTTTTAATTTCTGCTATTTAATAACTGAGTAAAATTTAGTGAGATATTTGTTTTAATGTTTCTAATAGTAAAAGTAAACAAGTAACTTGATAATATGCATGCGTGAAACAAATAAATAAAAATTATTCTATTTCAAATTAATAATGTGTTAATGTTTTGTTTTGAAGGTAACTTGATGTTCCATTTAATGACATTGATGTACATGCTATAAACCAAAATTTTGTGTCGCACTAAAATATGTTTTAAACTTTCAGATGTAACATTTAAAGAGTGTTAATCAAAATATTTTTATTCACAATGGATAAACTATAATTTGATATATAATTTGGTTTTGCCAATCACATTCTCTACATATGAATATAATTTTAAGTATAAACATATTTTTCTCTCTAGTGTACATTTGGTTGTATTTTGTTGTTTTATGTTGTTGTGATCAACCATTAAAATGTGCATACTGATGTTTTATACTTATATGTAATATATTAGGAGAAGATACAATACTTGGAGATCAATCCATGCGTTATCTGACTGTAGATGAAATGAAATCGCTTGGAGATGACTCTTTGCCTATTGATGTCACCAAAGATGAAAGAACTGCTGAATCTATGTTGTTGAGTGCAGATGCTGGAGGTGAATATTTAGTGCAACTTGGTATTTAAAATAAAAAGTGAACCTAGATTATTTTTATGTTTTATTCATTATTGTATGATGTTTCAACAGTAAAAAGTTAATTTTAAGAACTTGTCAGAAAGAGAAAATAAGAATATTCCATCCACACCATGTTTGCCATATTGATTGTTGATGAGACTCTTTGCCCAATACCAAGACTTATCAGGTGAGCTAAGGGTAAGAAAGACATAATTATTTATTTTTATCATTAACTGCATGAACAAAAATTGTACTGGTGTGAACTGTAATTACTATGTATTTTATTTAAGTCATCAAAAGTTAAAATTATGATAACAATTTGTAACAGAATTTAAATTATTCTTTGAAATATAAATTCAGAAACATTTATTTATTATTGCAAACTAAGATCTAGTACCTCGTACCAATGTCAAGATTTTTATTCATGCCACAAATATTGACCAAAATTGTCACATCTATACGTATTAATGTGGATTGCACCAGACTATGATGTAATCATCATAAAACTATACTTTTTTCCATCAGTAAGTGGGTAACACCTTCCATGCACAGTAATCTTTGTGAGCACTGTCTTTGTATGAGAAATTTTAATTGCAGGCATATGGATTGGAAAGTTACAGTTAAATCATAAGAGAGGTTTTTTTAGGTTGTTTTTCTTCACCAATTGGTAAGGGAACCTACTAGGAACATGGTATTTTGAATTTATTGCTAACTTTAATATAGGAATTGTTGATAGGGTGGAGATTGAGTAACTTCTGGATGAAGTGAATCATTGCTCCATTAGATTTGATGTTTTAGTACATTTAGGGTTAAACAATAATGAGGTGTTGATTTTAAATTTAATAAAGGGTCATTTTGAAAGGATCATATAACACTTTAATTAATTTAGTTTTCAAATTCCAATTAAATGAGATACTTATCATGTATGGAAAATTTGTTAACAAATATGTTATTGAATATTCAAAATAGACATATTCCTTATAGGAACAAAATGGGGAAATTTTTGGAATTAAAACAAGGGTGGTTCACTAAAAGTATATAGGATAAAATTAAAGTGTAAAAATAAAATTTTCTTTAAGTACATAAAGGGTAAGCAGAATATTAAAATAGGGCCTTTGAGAGATGACACCGGACAGTCATTTCCCAATAATTATAGAATGTTAAAGCTTATAAATGATAATATTCACCCAAAAGTTTTGATGGAGGTTAAAGATTGGATAAGTGGGCTGCTTGCTACTATTTTTTATAATTACTTAAATAGTGAGTAGGTGCCAAAATAATGGAAGTTGGCTAATGATAAAAATTGTCCCAGCAATCATAGGCCTATTAGTCTTAAATCAGTAGTGGGGAAGTTATGGAAAGTCTGATTGAAGGATGCTGTGCAAAGTAAGTTAATTAAGTTTAAAATTTTGTTGGAAAGCCAAAATGAATTTTAAAAGCATTTGGAGTTCAGTTTGGGCTCATTTCATGAGTGGAGTACTTCAGAGATCCGTATTAGGAACTAATATTAGAAACAACATTAATTTATCATTTCTCAAAATCAAGAAGTCTGTCAGCACTACAAATAACCAGAATACATGTAATAAACATAAGGTCCAATTTTTCTTAATACATAACAAAATACCCATCATAGATAAAGCTACAACCACAGGAAAAAAAATTATTGGAACAAAAAATAATTTAGTTTTAAAATAGTTAACAGTCCAGAAAGCCATAAATCCACAATGATTCTTTATTTTAGATACCTTGGACATATGATAAAGAAAGTAAATGCCAAGAATAAGAAGGTAAATATTACACTCGCATCCATTGTTTGAAATGTCAAACATCTCTGATAATATGCAAAGGATAAGAAAACAGCTTAAAATTAGAGCAGTATTGTGAACACAACGTCCAGAGAGTTAGTATTTACTGAATCAATAAAAGCCAAATTATCATCATCAGTCCTTTTTAAACCTAATTGGTCCATATGGCAGCTACAAAGACTCTTCATTGTGTTCAGTCTTCTGTACATTCTGTTCTGTTCAGTTTTTTATTTTTTGTATCCCTCTGTTGTTTTATGCCAAGTATATTTTGGTCTTTCTCTGCTCCTTTTCCCAGTTGCTTGACTTAACAGTGTATTGTCATTCATTCTTAGAACATGGCTGTGGTATATCTATATATACAACTTGAGCTTTGCTGTGATTAATTGTTGTCCACTTCTTGCTCTTAACTCTCTCACTGAAGAAGGTCAAAGGAATGACTTTTTAGAGAGTTATATTCAGAGTTTATTCAAACTACTCTCTTATTATTGTATGCAAATAAACTTGGCATCAAAATAAAATTAATATGTCAAATCTTATTATTATAAAGTTTTCAGTTCTTAGTATGAGAATGGAAATATTTGCTATCTAGGTCTTCCCTCTTCTCTTATTTATTTACCACTCTTCCAACAAAATAAATTAACATAAATTACTCAAAATAATTTCAATATTAGTCAGATTAAACATAAATTTTATGGTCATCAATTTCATTTGTTTACAGAACCATAAATTATAAGATCTGCCCAATGTGCTGTGTCCACCAGTCACATCCTCCCTTTCAGAAATTGTCAGTAATTCTCTTTAACATTTTATACAATATCATTTATAATGAATAAAAATCAAAAGTTTCAAATTATCAAATGACATGTTATATTATGCTGTTTTTTATAGAGAGAATTGTCTATTTTATTTCTAGTTCAAACTTTATTCCTATGGGAAACACATTGTTGAGCTTAGCTGAATTTTTAATGTTTCTTCCTTCTAACATAGTTAGAAAGTCAGAGAAGCTGTTATAGTTGTAGGACGTTGTTTACTTTTTTGCATATTATTATTCTGTGTTCTTTGTTGTGTTATTTGATTAAATGAAAAATAACTTCAGAAGAACCATAAATATAAAAGGTAGGGTTAAGGTTTATTAACAGATAACAGCAAATTTTTACTATATTTCTTGTTTTTTTTGTCTATTCTTTACTTATTGTTATAAAAGTAACTAAAATGTAAAAATTAAAAAGTTTTAGATTAGATTAAGTATTATAAAGAAAAAATTCTTCTTGAGGTATGTATTCTAACTAACAGTTTGTAAGTAGCTCTTGCTTTCAATGATTCAATATGGTACCATAAGTTGCACATTTACTGAGTATTTTACAACTTGCATAGCAGGATTACTAATTAAACACAGTTGAAATGACAATAAAACAAAATTTAAGTAGAACACATTAGTGTTACATAATGTAAGCTATCTTGGATAAACAACTGGAATTTCCTCTTCCAATCTGCAGTTGTGCATAGTGGTAACAAGGTCAGTCAAATTGACCAAATTAGGGTGAAGAAAATAACAGATAAAATATAAAGTTTTAGTGTAAAAAAAGTTATGACATTTATTTAGAGGTTTTAGAAATTATGCAAATCAAATTTGAAATTTTTCAGATAAAGAAAAGTATTCTACATATATGATAGTGAATAAGTACGTAAGATTAGATATTTTTATTCATTTTACTTCCAGTTTTTATTTTTGAACTCATTTGAAATGTACAAAATGATGGATATTTTATTTCTCTTATTCTCAAAGAAAATTATGTAAGTCATTTTATTAATACATGTCTGTGAATACTTTATCCTCCAAAAATTGTCCTAGTATTGTAGTTTTTGAATGAATAAAATGTAATATTAGCAGGCCTTTAAGTATTTGGTTTTAGCTACATTGTTTGAAACTTTCATGTTTTAACTTTAATTTTGTCTGTATCAGTAAAATAAAGGGTTTTTAGTCTAATAATGTTATTAAACCCCTTAATTTTAGTGATGTGATCTATTGTTATTAAAGATGTCTTATATGTTATAACGATATATTAGAAATATCTAATAATAATAACTACAGTGTTTATAATTATAGATTAATTTAATTTGACATAATATGAAATGTTTCAGTTTAGCCATTAAGGATATTTTACCCAGGCATAGATGGAGGTTGCTTAACTGGTTGTAAATTCTACACAAAAACTTAGATGTCACAAATTTAAATTTTGTGTTACCATATATCAGGTCATTCCATAAGTAATGTCCAAAAATTTAATACAGAAAGTGAATCATCATTTCTGTCTTTGTAGGAGGCTTTAATGACTAAAAAATGTTCAGACAAATAAAATAAACTTTAACCCAACTCCACTCTTTCAGATCATTAATGGAATAAACCCTTATGAAGATGGATGTGCTTAGGAGCGCATTAGGCATGTAATGCTTTATGAGTTCAAAAAAGGGCAATAGTGCAGCAGAAACTACACAGCAAACAACTACACAAGTTGTTTATGGTCCAGAGTTGCTCAATGAGAGAAAATATCAAAGGTGGTTCCAGAAGTTCAGATCAGGTGACTACAGTGTAAGTGACCCACCATGGTCAGGCAATCCTGTTGTGTTTAATGATTATAATTGTGCTATAATAGATGAAGAACTAGCACAGAAGCTTAATTCAACCCATTCAATAGTTCGTCGTCATCTGCAACATCTTGGATGGGTGTCAAAACTTGGAAAATGATTTGACAGAAGCTAATCTCAGAGCAGTAGTGAACGTTTGTACTTCTCTGCACTTTTGTGAACGTAACTTACCTTTTTTTTGGATAGGTTAGTGACTGGAGATGAAAAACTGGTATCTTATGAAAATGCTAAGTGCTGCAGACAATGGCTTAGAGCAGGTAAACTGGCTAAAGCACGGCCCAAAATGGACCTCCACCCTAAGAAAGTCTTGTTAAGTGTTTGGTGGATGTTGTTGGTGTGATTCACTGTGTTGCTGCCACTCAATATAATGATTACAGACTTCTGTTGTCAACAGTCAGAGCACTTAAATGTTGCACTGAAAGAAAATAGGCCTGTTTTGATCATTCTTAAAGGTGTTGTGTTACACTAGGATAAAGCACAGCACCATAAGCAAGGCTCACATCTGCAAAGATTGAAGAGCTAAACTGGGAAAAACTTTCACATCTACCATATTCTCCATATCTTTCCCCATCTAATTATCATCTATTCCAAAGTTTGCAGAACTATCTCGATAGAAAAGAGCTTGGAACACATGAAGGTGTGAAAATTACTTTCTTTACACTCTTTTCCTTCAAACCACAAGAATTTTATAAAAGTGGCATGCAGAGGCTTGTGAATCGTTGATAGGAACTAATTAATAAAAATGAAACATACATTATTGATACAATGACATTAAAAGCATTTGAAATCCTTTCTCTTTTTCTGAACCTAAAATTGGACATTACTTAAGGGATGACCTGATACTAATGTTGATGACAGCAATGTATGAAGACAGAAATAAAACATCAACATTTATAATTCTCAAATTAAATTTTGTATTTTTTAGCCCCATTAACAGTAGAGGAAGACCACCTCTCACCTCTGCACATTAGGCATGATATTGAATCTGTGTTTGTAAGCAACTATGCTGCAGATAATGTTGACATCTCAAGAGCACCTGTTCATGCTGGGTAGGTAGAAACTTTTTATTTTTTCATGAATCTAAAAGATGTGAAACTCTATGATATGAAAGTGTACATAATTTTTCTTTTTTCTTTTAGTTTTGGATTCTTTATGATTATTAGTAAGTTTGAGCATTTATGTGAATGGTGCATGCTCTTTTATAGAATCTAATGTTGTTTTGGATATTGAAAGTTTATTCCTTATTTATATGTGTAAACATATGTAGCTGTATTTCTTATGAATTATGACATTTTTACATCTATTATATTCTCACTGTAGTAAGGAATTAAAAATATTTAACATTATTTTATATATTTGTTTTCAGTTGAATTGTTGAAATGCTTCTTATTTTTTTTAAACATTTTTTAATCTTTATCTAGTGTTAAATTTTATGAGTCCACCTTATAAGAAGAGGCAAACCTGAAAGAAACAATTTAGTTTTTAAAAACATACCTCCTCTCCCACTACAGCTTGACTACTATGGTTTCATTGTCCAGTTTAATTATTGGGTTTATTTTTTCTCACTTGCTGCAGTGTTTTATTCCACACTTAATTGGCCTTGACAATTTTTGTCTGGTAACACTCTACCTTCATCAATATTCCCTTTATCTTGGTACTGTATATAGCACCTCATTCAGATAACATTATTAATTTTTCTTGACAAAGCATTATTAATAGGTTTCTCCAAACTATGATCATTATTGGAAGAAAAAAAATTTTTCCAGATTATCAGGTCTCTTCCATTTCAATTCTGATATTTAATGTTGTTCACTGGTCAAGTCAATTGAGAGTCAAGATAGTGATCTTAATCATAATGATATAAAGACTAATATTTGGTATGATGGTGTTCATTCAGAGACCTCTCAACATTGTGGAGAGAATTTAGATTCACTTCTTCCTGTTCTTTATTTTATTCTGTAGGATAATGGTAAGTTTACGGACTTGGAGGACTGGAATATGGGTTTGATTTCTGATAGTGGATATAGCAGATAGCCCTTTGCTGCTTTGCACTAATGAAAGAAACTTACCTGGCTAAATGTTGTTTCAATCAGTGATAATAACAACATTTTTTAAAAGAAATAAAAAATGATTATCTACCTGTGACTTGTTTCTTCAATTTGTTTATCAAAAGTGTGATATTTTGAGTCTTTCTCCAGTTGCTTATGATTCTGCTTCTTACTTGTTAGTCAAAAGATCTGGGAGTGAATATTTAGTTTTTTATTCATTAATGGACATTGTGGTTTGTGCAGGAAGTTTTACTATTCAGTTAGTGGAGGGACATCTGTGTTATGTCTGGCATTTTTATCAGAACTATTTAATTTAGCCTACTACCTCAAGCATATTTTGACCTTCAAATAATACATCTGCTCTTCAGAATTAGGAGTTTGAAGTTAACCTGAAATTATCAATGTCTTTTTGTGGTACAATGCTGAGTTTATGGGCTTACAAATCTAAAATCTATTGTGATTTTTTGTCACACTTAACTTTGTTGGAAGACATTTAGGATCACCAACTTCATAATACAAACTGAAACCACTGTTAAGATGCACATTGATTCATTTGTTTGCTTCAACATTCATTTTTGTTTCTATTGGTGTCTCAAATTTCATTAGTTACTACAGGGAGTTTATAGTTCCATACCTCTTTGAGAGTCCTTACCCCTAACATCAGTTTGGTTGGTCTGGGAGTGAGTCATGTTAGTTATTTTTATGTTTATTCTCATCAGTTGTTGGGCCTATGAAGACAGGCAGTTGGTATCCAGTCATTGATCTTTTTTGGCTTTATCAATGCCTAGATTCTCCAAAGTTCACAAGTTACCCATTTCTTGATCTGAGTTGACATTTATTACTGACAGTGTGGATATCCAATTTTTTGTAACTTGCTACTGTCTGCACATTGCTATAGTGGTAGCATTCCACCACTATCAACATTTTTTGCGTATAAGGGTCAAATACTGCAGTTCAGGATTCTTAACTTTGGACTAACATCAGCACCACATGGGGTCTGTTGAATCATGCTAGCTTTTTCTCATCACCTCCATTCCATAACCCTGTGCACACACCTTCTCACTGACAACTGGTTACTGTTGGTACTATTTCAGCAGTTGTCAGAATATCAGACCCAGAATCTACTTTCAGAAATATTCAAGGCATACTTCATTCTTAGAACTGAGACATTTATTTTTCCTGCAACTCATTATGTTATTAATCTGGGTATTCTTTTTTTCTAGCATATCTTAGTTGGGCATAGCTGACTCTAATCTACTTCAGCTATGGAATGGTTAGCTCCCAACTCTTAGTCACTTGTCATTCTTTCACTGCACAGGCAATCTTTCTATTTTTGGAATGTGGGGATCACTTCAATTTCTTATGGCTTTGGGATGAGCACAGAAGAGATTCTTTCAACCAAGAAATTATAAATGTCAGTTCACTTTATTCATCACTTTTTTTTATTCAGGATCATTATTCACTCTTAAGGAGTTGTTAAGACACTACTAAGATGTGGGTTATTCTGCTGCCATTACTTTGTGATCCATCCTTTCATGAATGCTTTATTTCAAGGATAGGGTGCATACCTCAACAGTCAGGAATTCCAGGGTCTACACACAGATGATGAAGCTTTTCAAGAAAATGTTTTAATCCTTTTTTCTCTTCAAAATGTGTTACCTCATGGTCTGGAGTTATTAAGGGGAAAATCGTCAGGCTTCATACAGACATTTCCATGGTAGTGTCTTGCATTTCCTGTCAAAGAAGCACTTGGTTTGGGACTTCTTGTTTTTAAACCTTGAATCTCCTTTCTCAAGACCACTGCTATTGTATCATCCTACTAGCTTGCCATGTTCAGTTGCTTTGATTCGAACATATTCTCCTGACAGAATAAGGTTCTATTAGATTGGCTGTCATTTTGGATGCATTCCATCAGGATGGGGTTGGATTACAACTCTAGACCTTCCTTCCAATATGTATGTTACCCAATTACCCAAGTCACTAACTATGATTTGTTCCAACATATTGTCAGGTCTTGTTAATAGCATGGGATTGGCAGCTACACCCTAGATTCTGTTTCTGCAGTACCTTCAGGAGTACCCTTCACTTTCATCTCCTTTTTGGCCATTTCTGTGGAAGCAGCCATGATTTGACATAGTACACCCTCTATTCAGTAGCTTAAGCTTCAGGCATGCTGGTTATTCATTCATTCACATGGCTCTATGTGCCAACCATTAATAACTTTTTAAACTGGCTCTTTCACTAGGATTTTGCATTTTACACATTTGACCTGCAAAAGATGGCCTTATCAATTCCCATAATATATAAAGAAAAAAATACTTTGAGTTCCCAGTTCTCTCCAGATTTCTGAAGTTATTTTATATCATTTGCTTAGGCCTGCAATGAATATCTATCAGCAGAAATGGTACATACATTACAAAGTATATGTGGACACCAGACCATCACACTCATATGTGCTTGTTGAACATCTCATTCCAAGACAATGGACATTAATATGGAGTTGGTTCCCCCTTTGCTGCTATAACAGCCTCAACTCTTCTGGGAAGGCTTTTCACTACATTTTGGAACATGGTGTGGGGATTTGCTCCAATTCCCACAATAGTATTAGTGAGACCGGGCACTGATGTCAGGCAAGAAGGCCTGGCTCTCAGTCGGGGTTCATCCCAAAGGTATTTGATGGGATTGAGAATGGGGCTCCTGTGCAGGTCAGTCAAGTTTTTCCACATCAACCTTGGCAAACCATGTCTTTATGGATAACTCTTTGTGCAAAGGGGCATTGTCATGCTGAAACAAAAAAGGGCCTTTCTCAAACTGTTGCCACAAAGTTGGAAGCATACAGTTCTCTAGAATATCATTGTATGCTGTAGCATTAAGATTTTTCTTCACTGGAATTAAAAAGCCTGGTCCAAACCATGAAAAACAGCCCCAGACCATTATTTCTTTTCCAAAAAACTTGACAGTTAGTACTGTGCATTCAGGCAGGTAGCATTCTCCTCCAATGATGGTGTGCTTTCCACAATTGCAGTCGACACTTGGCATTGCACATCTAAGGCTTGTGTGAGGCTGGTTCTTATAGAAACCCATTTCATGATGCTCCCAACAAACAGTTCTTGTGCTGATGTTACTTCCAGAGGCAGTTTGGAACTCAGTAGTGAGATTGCAACTGTGGACAGATCATTTTTATCAGTGATGTCGAGAAACCCACTTGTTGAGAACTTTTATATGCAAAAACGGCTCTTCTGGGCCCAGAAAACACTTCAAATAGAAGAGCGAACAACGTTTCGACCTTCTTCGGTCATCGTCAGGTTCACAAAGAAAGGGTTACTGGTCGGAAGCTGACCACATGTTTGGGAGGGGTTGTATAATTGAGTGTTGCAATGTAGAGGGCGCGGTTTGAATATATAATTTTGTCTATAATATTAATATAGGTATAATGGTGTTCCTTTATATTGGTTTATTTTGGGTTTAAGTTGTTGTATAAGTAAGGCTTCTTTAATTTTTCGTTTGTTTATGTTTGTTTCTTTATTTAGTATTTTAGTGTTTTCTATGGTTATGTTGTGTCCATTTGACTTGCAGTGTTCGAAAACGTGTGAAGGTGACTTTTTATGTTCTTTGAATCTGGTTTCCATTTTTCTACTTGTTTCTCCTATATAGAAGTCGTGGCAGTTATCACATTGTATTTTATAAATAATGTTGGTGTGGTGTTTGTCAGTGTAGTTCTTACATAGTATAGACCTTAGTTTTGTGCCTGGTTTTTGAATAAATTTAGTGTTAACTGGAATGTTATATTTTGTTACTAGTTTTTGCCAAATGTTGGTTATTTGTTTGCTGATGTCAGGAATATATGGTATACAGCAGTATATGGTTTCGTGATTTTTTGATTCGTGAGATATATTTACTTTTGTTGGTTGATTTTGCTTTCTGTCTAGGTGTGTGCGTATAATGTTTTCTACGGTTTGTGGAGGAAACTTATTAATGTTGATGAAGTGTTGTTTTATTTTATCAAATTCATCGTTAATTTTATCTGGTGAGCATAGTTTTATGGCTGTGTTTATCTGGTTTCTTAGTATGTTGAGTTTTTGTTTTGTTTCATGTGCTGAGTCCCAAGGAATGTATAGTCCAGTATGGGTGATTTTTCGGTGGATTTCTGTTTTGAATTGTGTGTCGGTTCTTATAATTTTGAAAGAAATCCACCGAAAAATCACCCATACTGGACTATACATTCCTTGGGACTCAGCACATGAAACAAAACAAAAACTCAACATACTAAGAAACCAGATAAACACAGCCATAAAACTATGCTCACCAGATAAAATTAACGATGAATTAGATAAAATAAAACAACACTTCATCAACATTAATAAGTTTCCTCCACAAACCGTAGAAAACATTATACGCACACACCTAGACAGAAAGCAAAATCAACCAACAAAAGTAAATATATCTCACGAATCAAAAAATCACGAAACCATATACTGCTGTATACCATATATTCCTGACATCAGCAAACAAATAACCAACATTTGGCAAAAACTAGTAACAAAATATAACATTCCAGTTAACACTAAATTTATTCAAAAACCAGGCACAAAACTAAGGTCTATACTATGTAAGAACTACACTGACAAACACCACACCAACATTATTTATAAAATACAATGTGATAACTGCCACGACTTCTATATAGGAGAAACAAGTAGAAAAATGGAAACCAGATTCAAAGAACATAAAAAGTCACCTTCACACGTTTTCGAACACTGCAAGTCAAATGGACACAACATAACCATAGAAAACACTAAAATACTAAATAAAGAAACAAACATAAACAAACGAAAAATTAAAGAAGCCTTACTTATACAACAACTTAAACCCAAAATAAACCAATATAAAGGAACACCATTATACCTATATTAATATTATAGACAAAATTATATATTCAAACCGCGCCCTCTACATTGCAACACTCAATTATACAACCCCTCCCAAACATGTGGTCAGCTTCCGACCAGTAACCCTTTCTTTGTGAACCTGACGATGACCGAAGAAGGTCGAAACGTTGTTCGCTCTTCTATTTGAAGTGTTTTCTGGGCCCAGAAGAGCCGTTTTTGCATATAAAAGATCATTTTTATGTGCTACATGCTTCAGCACTCAGTGGTCTCTTTCTGTGAGCTTCGTGGCTGAGCTGTTGTTGTTCCTAGATGCTTCCACTTTACAATAACAGCACTTACAGTTGACAGGGGCAACTTTAGCAGGGCAGAAATTTGATGAACTGATTTGTTGGAAAGGTGGCATCCTGTGATGGTGCCACACTGAAAGATACTGAGTTCTTCAGTACAATCCACTCTACTGCCACTGTTTGTGTGTGAAGATTGTATGGCTATATGCTTGATTTTATGCACCTATCAGCAGTGGGTGTGGCTGAAATAGCTGAACCTACTAATTAGAAGAGGTGTCCACATACTTTTAGCCATTTAGTGTGTAATGGCAGTGGTGTATTGAGAACAGGTTTAACCCACTTCAGTCAGATGTGCCAACCATAAATCATTTTTGAACTGATTCTTTGGCAAGGATTTTGCATTTTCACATTTGACCTATAGAAGATGGTTTTATCAATTCCTGTTATATATCAAGACAAAAATTCTTTGAGTTCTCAGTTCTCTCCAGATCTCTCAAGTTACTTTAGGTCATTTGCTCCACCTGAGCTTGGCCCTTTTTCTGTGATCAATAGTGGCTCAATACATTGTTCATCAAAGAGAGTACATTGTCTCCTTATAATTCCAAATGCAGAATAGTCTCATCCTGGATTCTTGGACACATCCATGCTCTTTTCATAATTTTAGGGGAAAAGACATTTACCTTGCTCATACATTTGGGGAGAGAGGATAATTTTTCATAATTACAAACCAGATGAGCTCTTTTTCTTCAGGTTAAGTAAAACACATAAGATCTTATCATTTTAAGCTTGGAGTGTTGACTTTTGGACTTGTTCATATTGAGGAAAAGATTTGTCCATTTCAGGGTTGTTTACTTTTTGATCCTTTTTATGTTGGCTTGAAATACATCACTCTATAGTTAAAGGTTGGCACTTATTTATAAATAAATATATATTGTTGTTCAATTGCCCTAGCTGCCTCTGAGCAGTGGAACCTTGGCTGTCTGGTAACTACCAATGATGATAACTCATGTAAAATTCTACCCAGAGTACATGAATAAGTTCCAAGTGAAGTTCCCCTACTGGGGTGCCAGTCTTCTGTTGAAACACCAATGATCTATGTTTTCTGTGTGGATAATGTCCTCATTGGTCCTTCTAGCTTCTCCATGTGGAATTCCAGCTGTAGTGTGCACAGAGATAAGTGTATTTTAGAAGTTAACATTTTCATAAATAGAAAGTGTGTGTCCAATAATACTTACTTCCTCTTTCACCTTTCCTCCCCATTAAGAGCTGGTCTTAGAGGCTATGGATTGAGTCATTCTTGAAAAATTGATAACATATCTAAATGATGTACTTGTTTACGATACTGGGATAGGGAATGCATTGACAGAGGTGGAGAGTGGTAAGACAAGTATCACCAAATGAGATTAAATTGGGTATAAAATGCTTGAGCAAGTGTGAAAAAAAATCAGACCAATGCTTAAATGATTGAAAGAAGAAATTGAAATTAACACACGTGTTGTCAAAATATTTCTGTAGGTTTAAGTTATTTTTATGCAAGAAATATTTTAACTTTGTAGTTCCAGTTTAGCTTTGCTGGTGTGTATTTATTCTGTATTCTTTATCATAATCAAATGTTTAAATAATTTATGATGCCTTTCTCAGGCATAGACTTCATAAACCAGTTGATTTAAAAATGGTGGTGAATACATATTTATGGAGTGATGTTGAGGATTATTAATCTTGATAGCATGAACAGTACCAATGATTGAATATGTTACTATATAATTGCAAGTATTTCGTGTAGCTTCTACATGCATGATTTACAGAAATGCTTAACATATTTCAATGGTATAGCTTTCACTTATAGAGGTGTGTGCAAACCTAATGGCTGGTAGTTGAGTGAATTTATATTTTAGTAATAAAGATTTCCATGCACTAGGAACCAAGAAATTTACATTTCACTGGTAGAATAACATCAGTGTGTGAAACAACTACAAATTCTTGCATGAAACTAATCAGTGTTGAATGATGAATTATTGTGTGATAAAAGGCCGGTAAACTATGAGGTGTTTAAACAATGCTCTTATATAATTTTTTTTGTCCAAAAAAGTCTTCGATATTCAAATGATCCAAAAAGCGTTTATTAATAATATGATAATGAACAATAAAGGTATTCTATATTAACATTTCTAAGGCTAGCAAATATTTATCTTATTTGTATGAAAAAGATGAGTTTTAATCAGCCCAGCCTTCTATAATAATAAGTGCTCTTCTAGGATGTGTAGAATTTATTTTAGAATAAGAAATGTTGGTTTCATTCAAACCATCTCAATCGGTACACATATAAAATATTTCAAACTGTTATCTGCCTATTTCACAATTGTTTTTCATGAAATAATTCACATAACGTACTTTTGTCATAAGTATCTTTATCTTCCCTTTTAGTCCTCAGATAAGGATTATACCATACAAGGAACATCATACATAAAGTTTAATGATGCCGAAAAGATGATGTATATCACCAACACAGAATTAATGGATTCTGAATTCACTTCTTTGTTATCAGTGTAATTTAAATTAGCTTTAATAGAATCAAGATGTTTTCCCTGTCTTAAGCTCTAGAAAGAGATCAGCTAGAGCTAAAAGGTTCTTGATGTTTATTTTTTACTTTGCAATAATAAAAGAAACCTTAACAAAGTTCTCCCAAGAGAATTACCTGTAAGTATCAAAACACATTTCTAATTTAACTTCTTTAAGCATTTTTACCACAAAACTAACTATAAATAAATTAGATGGTTTAGTAGTTATGGTAATCTGTCCATTAGATGTAGAATGTTTTCACCTTTTCTGAATCCATAATTTTGAATTAATTTATGTCATGTTGCCTTTTCTGGATATCACTCAGTGAAGGATTGTTTGAATCATTCAAATCAATACTCAAGTCCAAAGGATGATCTATACATATTTTCTGTATGCAGGAGATATTTGCACTTCTGTACTTTCAGGTGGAAGAGTTACTAATGGAAGAAACTGTAATTTCTCAACAAGTTTGCAGGATAGAATTTAATGATATTTTGACACTTCAGTATTTGTTTGTTACTCTTCAAATAGCATGCTTTTACGTTGAATTCCACTTTCAGATATTAGGTGGTGAGAGATGCCTTGACATGGGATGATCTCTTTCTCTATCAAGAATGTGACCAGCTAGTTATCATTGTCAGTTGAAATAATGCAATTCATTTTGTGAAATATTCTGTATATATATATGTATACAACAAAACCCTTTGGAAGTCCATAGTAGTGAAGTTGCAAAATACAGTTCAAAGTATTCTGTAGAATAAGTAAGAGCAATAGGAACCAGTAAATTTTCTGATTTCCAGGTCTTTAAAAATAACATTGAGACCTCTGAAAGGCTACATATATTTTAACACGCCATTGTATATCTCACCAAAAGAAGAAAAGAAAAAAAAATAAGTGTTTTATAGGTTTTGATATTTTTAGGCATTTTGTCAGAGAAAGTTCATAATAATTATGGAAGACAGAATCACTTAAAGAGTGCCGAATACATAAGTATGATATTTTATCATGATGACATTGTTTGAAGGATATATTGCACACAGCATACTTTCCTGCTTAATACATAAAAAGATTGAAATACAGCTAATTATCAAACAAAGGCTACCATTCAATATAGTGAAAATTCTAACATAGGGTGTGTATGATTCAAGATATATTTGATATGTGAGGTAGATAATTTGTTGTTACATCACTAATTGATTACTACTAGTATTGGTAAATCATCAGTTGCTTTATTTAACATATCCACAAGATTATGGGATGCATTTTTATTCACAACATTCAAGTCATCCAACTGGAATGAATAATTGGAACTTGTGTAATTATTAATATCAAATAAATAATTAAACAAAATAGCACTTTGTAGAATATCTACCTCCATCACACAGTGTGGATTTTGTTTGGCTCTCAAAAAACAAGAGTGTGTTCATATGGCTGTTGAGAATCAAGAGAGAAACAGTTTTCATAGAACACTAATCTGTGTAATATGTCAATTGGATAGCCACAGTGTGCTACTAGATTATTTATATTTTTAGTGAAAGTAGCAAAATAAATTAATTTTTTCAGGCATATTTGTGTAACGTAAAAATCTAAGAATGGTTTATTTATAGGTTTGATTATTTTACAGTATGTGACCTGTGTGTGCATTTTCTGAAGTAAAAAAAAAGTTAAGTGTTTTCAACCACAAATTTTAGAATTTAATGTTTTTTATTTCGTCTTGTAATGTTTGTGTGCAAGTTAGGTTATTTTTAGTGTTTCTAACATAGATAATTTATTAATTACTCACTTATTAATATATTTTTATTGATGTGTTAATAATATTTGAATATGCATGTTTTTAATTCTTGATGATTTTGAGAATTTTCTGCAATTTTAATTAGCTACAGACTGCATTTAATGTATTAACTCATTGCACAACCAGTAACTTCTTTTAAGCTAACTGATGTCTTCTTTTTTTTTAACCCTACTACCTTTTCATGCTTCTTTGGGATTTTTAGCAAGCTTAAATGGAAGACGTAAGTTACTTCTTATATGATTTTCAAAAATATATTTTATAAGCTATTGGGTATTATAATTTATCTCAGATGAGTCTTCAATTTATTATGTTACATACATTACACATTAGGATTTTAAATAGCTGGAAATGTTAATCAAAATATATCAAATTTATGATATTTGTCAATAAGATTGATACACACAACTTTCTTAACAAAAATACATATTTTTGTATATAAACAGCAAAACAGTTTATAATAACAGTTATCACAACTACTTATAACAAATAATGATTTATATACAGAAGTTGTACAAACTTCCAAACAACACTGAGTCTTCTGTATGGTCTGGAACTGAATCTTATATTGATGGTTCTTAGAGAGCGGATTAATTCTATGTTGATGCATTTGCACTTTGTTCACAGAAAGCTAGCTTGCTTGTAAATGTCACTGGTCAAATACGTATAACTTTTGTTTAGTAATTATTTATCACAATTATAACTTCTGAGGTATATATTGATATACCGACTGTAGCAAAACAGTATTATTAAATTGTCTACCTTGCATGCTGTGACTGTCACCTTTTATATTCATTTAACTAAAAAATTCAGTTGGCCCAACAATAATGGTATTTATGTATGTGTATAAATTACTGATTTTCTACAAATTCACAGAGCAGACAGGACTTTTGCAATGAATATATGAATTTCCAAAGATATATAAAACTGAAACAAACATCAATATTAAAATAAGTATACATCAGTAAATCTGTTACAAAGTAAAAATGCAATAAAAGCATATTTAAGTGTAAGGCAAGATATCAATATCTTGTAAACCTGTCATTATTAAGATATCATTTTGTTTGTATTTCAGTACAGGTGAGACATTGTTTCACTTTTAGTTATGTTCTATTAATAAAGGCATACTTTTTGTGTTCCAGCTTCATTAATTGCATGAACAATGAAGTGTTAATATGTATGAGGTTTAATGTCAGCATATTATCTGATTGAATAATTAAAAAAAAAAATTTGTTACTATGAATTGATGTCTTGTTTTGGGTTGTTTGACATGACTTATCTTTTGTAGTGATGCATAGTGACCTCCTAATTAAATTTTCACAACTTCCGTTTCAAGATTTTATTTCATTTAATTAGAAATGCTCACAACCTTAACTTTGCATCTTAGAGAGCTGTGTGTTTGAAGCAAATTTTTCAAGAAAATAAACTTTTTATTTAGTTAACTTTGTATTTAAGCTGTTTCTTTAGAAATAAACCATTTAATTTTAGAACTTTATTTTGTGGGTGTAATACTGGCATTTTTGTAAAGTGTTATTGTATTCAAGTATAGCTTTTGTAAATACTTTCATTGTTAATTGAAAATTAAAATAACTGGCATCATAAATATTTTTGTAGGTTTCTTGTCAGTTTTATGGTGGATGCTCGTGGAGGTGCCATGCGAGGGTGTCGACATTCAGGTGTAAGAGTAATAATTCCTCCTCGTAAAGCACCCATGCCCATGAGGATCACATGCCGTTACTTAAGAAAAGAGAAGCTTACTCATCCTCCTCCACTGATGGAAGGGGAAGCTTGTGCCTCACGAATATTAGAGATTGGACCTGTTGGAGCCAAATTCTTAGGGTAAATTCAGTTTTAGGAATTTACTTCTGTATATATATGATTAAAATACTAGTTTATTGTTATACCCCTACTATGAAATATTACAGAGTGAGTTATATCAATATGCTCATTTCTGTCTGTTTGTCTTATGTCTCAGTCTTGTAGACAGCATATTTTGAGATTGGATATGTGGATATTGACCAGACTTATTTTATACAAGAATCTAGATCTTATTAACTTTTGGAGGTCATTAGTTGAATTCAAAATATTAGTGGCACCAAGAAAATTTACTTCAACCTTGTGAACAACCACTACATCATTAATTTGGGGGTTTAAAATAAACAATGTAACATTGTTAGGAGCATAGGTATTTTGTAAACACAATTTGCATTTATTATAGTAGTTTTTACAAAGTTTCACTATTAATTACTCATAGATGATGGTAGTGTAATTGAGAATCTATATCTGTATCTATATCTATTCCCAAAGAGTAAAAACGTGTATTATGGGCTTGTATAATATTTCAAAACACCTTATCATACCAAAAGTTCACTGTAAGTAATTCGATGAAGAAATAGAATACCACAGGACTTACTAATGTGGAATATGTGCCTGTCTGACCAATCATGATCACTCTTCATCCATATGAACTTTATAAACATGTCATGAAACCACACATTTGACATTACCTTCATTGGGACTGAAATGAGAGCTTAGGATTGCATATCACCATGTTTACTGTCTGCAGAGAGCTCACTTCCACAGGTTTTCATTAACAGACTATTATACCCCAATACTTATAAGTGTTAGGTTTCTGTTTTTATGGTGCCTTGAGCATCAAAAATGTGTAAAAAACAATGAAATAAACCATCTTGTGGCCCCTCAGTTTGGATTCCTATATGTGGTGAGGAAACATCCCAGGGAAGGTTCTGTTCTTTCAGTATACCTCCTATGGAATCTAAACATCCACCAATGTGTTTGCCATGCATGATGACCCGTGAAGGAGAGGAGAGGATCCTGGTGGTTGAGGAGTCCAATCCTGATACTCCACTTTGGCCTTGAATTCCTGTATGTGGGCAGTTTTGGGGATGTTGCCCTGGGGTCAACCAAGTACCCAATATATTGAATGTTTTAAGCAGGTGTTGTGGACATTGCATCTGATGCTGGCATTAGGGTATAGTGCTTGTGAAACCCTGGCATTGCTGCTGTGTCTTTGTTTGGCATTGTAGTGCATCCACTCATAGGACTCCATGGTGGGTGGGGTCAATGGGCACCAAAATATTTTTTTTATTATGGATCCTCCAAATAAAAACTTAAATAAAATAGTGATAAAACAGTCTGCAGGTAAATGACAATATCTTGAAGATTCTGAGCAGCAGTTTTCAACATCTGTAACATTTGTACCTCATTCTTTATATTACATTTTCTTTCAGACAGAAGTTTTGGGCAAATGTCTCCCTTTTTCATTCAGAAGGGACTAGAGGGACTTGCTGGCTCTCCAAAGTCAGTAAAGAAGCTTAGTTCTGGTGACATATTGGTGGAAACATTCACATTTTAACAAAGTGAAGCCCTTTTGCATTCAAAGCTGATTGGGGATATGCTTCATGCACTTTGAATTCATAACTGAAGGCATGTTAAGTTAATTGCAAGGTATG
The DNA here is from genome assembly GCA_011833715.1 of Carcinoscorpius rotundicauda. Lineage (NCBI taxonomy): Eukaryota > Metazoa > Arthropoda > Merostomata > Xiphosura > Limulidae > Carcinoscorpius > Carcinoscorpius rotundicauda. The sequence goes on from CM022395.1 coordinate 19,866,720, forward strand.
GCCATACATTCCAAATTCTCTCAGATGTTTCCAATGTTAGCAGTTTGGTCATTCAAAAACATCATGTCGTGATTCCTTGATGTGTGCTCGTTGTAGTGGCAAGGACAATGATACCTGTGAGTGTGAAATGGATCCTCATTGCTTCAATTGCAATGGTTCTCTCCTATTTTACTTTCGTTCTTGCCTAAATGGTTGGAAGAAAAAGAGGTGCAACGTTTGAAAGTGATTCAAAACATTACTTACCCTGAGGCTTGAAAGTTGATATCCACCACTTTATCTTGGATGTAATCCTGGGAAGGAACCCAAGATTCATTCAGACAACCATCCAGTTGCTTTGGTGAGCTATTTCCGTAAGACCTTAGAGAGGATGGTTAATGCTTGTCTTGTTTGGTTCCTCAAATCAAAAAATCTCCTTTCACCCACCCAGTGTAGGCTCTGACAAAGTGCTCCACCATGGACCATCTGATTTGACTTGAAATGTCAATCAGGGAAGCCTTTTTCAAATGACAACATCTAGTATCAATATTCTTTGACATTAAGAAGGCTTATGATGTTTTGTTTTACCTTAATTTCCTTTTATAAATTTCAATAATTTTACTTTAATTTTAACTTTTTACTGAATAGACTAGTTGCTTTATGCCATAAGATACCAAACCAACCAACCGTCTTGTGGAGTGTTTATTCCCACTATTTTTTGTTCAAGTTGGATAAATGGTTTTGGTTTTCTTGGTATTAAATGACTTCACCTTGGCTATGGCTATGTCATTTCAGTAATGAAGAGTCATGGGGCTAGTGTTATGGAACCATAACCATGATAATGTCTATATTATATTACAAAGCTTTTCCAGAAGTTGTTTAAATGAGATAAAATTCATAATCAGTCTCTTCATGATAAATCCCTTATGTAAATCTAGTTGAACCAGCAGACTGAAATGTTTTGGATTGCTATGTGAAGTACTGGAAAATAGACTTGGAAATCTATTTTAGAATAAGAGATGCCAAAATGAGTCTTTTCACTAAATGTATAGTAAAAGTTCATGGTAAGTGTTCATTGTCAATGAAACATGTGGGGCTTTTCTTTTTAAAATGCAATCTCAGTGGGAAACAATATTGCTCAAAGTGTGGTGCCCCAGTACTTTTGAGAATATAGTATATATGCATGAACAACATAGAATTTGAATAGCTTCTACAAAGCTTTAGGCAATGAAATGATAACAAATATAGATGTTTAATTCACTTTGTATTAATAAACTTTCAAAATATATGTTTAGTTTTGTGCTATTATGTAAATGGTTCCTTTGCCCCATAAAGTATTTTTCATGCTATCTCCATAAAATGTGTAAAAGCAGAGAGTTAAATCTCATATTCAGGACAGTAACTATTGAATGTATAGTTTCTAAGTGTTATGTTATAAAGTATAAACTCTGATAGACTTTTTTACTGTATGCATGTAAAATACAAATTCTTGAATATTTTAAGACCTGTGATTATTGAGGTTCCTCACTTTGCATCTCTTCGAGGAAAAGAGCGAGAAATAACAATTTTACGCAGTGATAATGGGGAAGTCTGGCGAGAACACACACTTGAAGCAACAGAAGAAGCAGTGCAAGATGTTTTGAATGAAAGTTTTGAAGGTGAAGGTAAGATTTTCTTTGTTAGGTATTTTGTGGAAACTTAGCATTCACTTCTTAGAATTCCTAAAGAGGTATACTTGAGCACTTCAGAATAAGATCAGACTAACACTTTCAATGGGCTCAGTAGAAAATAATGAGTGAGTCCATATACGCAGTTGCACTTATTAAGTATTTATACTATATTTCTGTGCAGCATGTGTTTCTTCACAAATTTGGTAGACATCAGGGAAACATTGAAAGTATTTTGTTTACAAACAAATTCAAATTTTTACTAAAGATATTTTTTGTGAGTATATCAAGTCTATTTTTTTGCTAGTCCAAGTGTAAAGTGTTTTTCTTGTTAAGAATAAAACTATCATTTTTCATCACAAAGTTTCAAGTTTCATTTCAGTAATCCTTAAAACTGCTTGAATATATTTCAAAGATTTTTTTTCAATAAATTTTATATTTTATCTGTTTTTTTTCTCTAGCCTCACTCTCTTATACAGTTGGACAATTTGTATAACCCGGTAACTCCAAAAAAAATCTTTTTAAGTTTTTTTCTTTTTAAAATGACTTCAAATTGTAACATGAAGCTTTGAACTTGTAACAGTATATATATATATATATCTGTTTATACTTAAGTTTCACTTTGTTATTTCCCTTTGAACTGTGTTTAATATTATTCACAACATTATTAGTTGTAAATGACTTGTGGCAAATTCAGCTCATGTTATACTATCAAATTACTTTACCCATGAAGTAACCTGAACTGCTTATATATGTGCCTCATGAAAAATATTTATTATAATTATTATTTGTTTCACCTAAACTGACCTGAAGAGTTTTCTTTTCTAATACTTTAATTACTTTTGTGATATCACTGTGTAACAAAATATTCACTTTTTCTTGTTCCTGGCAGAAAGTGTTATTTCCCAATTGCTTATGCCTAAAACAAATGAAAAAGACTTGTTTTTCTCTTCAAACTTTGCTTTTGTGATTTGGGTAATGAAATTTTCAAATTTACCCATTTTCCAGAACATTTCAGGTAGATTCAGTGCTGAGTAGCTGATACAGAATTTTCAAGAACTTCCTAGAATGTTGTAGAACTTACAAGAATTTTCTAGAATAATCCATAGTAATATATATATAGGGGGCTCACCACTCACCCCTTCAGTTTAGTTCTAGTTGCCTAAGTGAACACATAGACCTATCTGATTTTATCGGAGATGGCATCAAGAAGCAGCAAGCATTCTCCAGATGCAGTCTGCTGCGTGTGTAACCAATTTATTAAGACAAGAGCAAAAAAGTACTCTGTGACGTCATCTGGTGAAATGTCTGAAGCCTAGAAGGCATATTTCGGCATGTCTGTCAGGGATCAAGATAAACTCTAAGCACCTTATTTTACCTGTGAGCACTGCAAAAAAAATCTAGAAGGTAAGGCAGACAATTTTTGCTTGCTTGAATACTAAGATTTTATATTATACAAATTTTAGACCTTTTAAAATTTAAATATATTTTTTTTTTAATTTCCAGTAGTATAGAAATAACATCACATATAAAATATTTTGCGTGAACCTCTTACACATTGTGGATGAAATAAATTTATTCTTCATAATAATAATTTTATTTTACTCTTTTGCAGGATGGTACAGAGAGGAAAAGAGAGCCATGAAGTTTGCTATTCCAAGAATTTGGCATGAACCCACTGATCACTCAAGCAATCCTTACTTCTGCATGATGGACCTTTCCAAACATCGGGCTAACAAGAATGCATTTTCTATCATGCATCTGGACCTTCCATCATCCAGTGCCATACTGCCCTGGGCTTCCTGTACCCACTCTGCCAGAGAGAAAGCAGTCATTCTCAGAAGAGAGTAGCAAATCAGAAGAGGAGGTAGACATTGGAGATCCAGATTACAATTTCAGAGGTACAGTTGGTGAGAGAAACCCATACTTTCCCAACCAAAGAGACCTCAATGACTTGATCAAAGATCTTGGTCTAACTAGGTCGAATGCGGAGCTTTTATATCTAGGCTCAAAGAGCTAGAGTTGTTAAATGAAAGTGTGCAAGTCACAAATCAGAGGAAGTGTCACCAACATTTTTCAAGCTTCTTCACACATCAAGATGGCCTGCTTCATGATAGGAATAAGTATCTGTCTGTTTCCTTGACTCATTCGGTGCACCTCAAAGAGGAATACAACAATGTCAAGACCATGCTAGAAGCCTTAAAGTATGATGAGTATGACTGGGAGGTTATCAGAGACTTCAAAATGGTGACATTCCTGATGGGTTTCCAAGGAGGCTTTACCAAGTTTCCCTGTACCTCTGCCTTTGGGACAGCAGGGACACTGCAGTGCACTACAACAGCAAGTATTGGCCACAAGGGCCCGAGTTCTCTGTGGGGAGACACAGTGTCAAGTGTGAGCCACTAGTGGACCTCCAGAAGGTATTGTTTCCACCATTGCACATAAAATTGAGTTTTATTAAACAATTTGTCACAGTTCTGGATAAGGAGTCTGCAGCTTTCAAATACTTTTGAGACTTCCTCCCTAAGCTCTCTGAGGCCAAGGTCAAAACTGGTGTCTTTGTTGGACCACAAATAAAGAAGATCCTGGAGTGCACAGAATTTTCCAAGAAGCTCAGTAGGAAGGAAAAAAATCTTGGAGCAGGTTTGTTTCAGTGGTCTGAAGCTTTTTGGGCAATCACAAGGCCAAATTAATGTGGAACTGCAACAAAATAGTCTGCAGGATGTCCATGAAAGTCCATATCCTTAACACTCATCTTGATAAATTCAAGAAGAACATGGGCACATATTTAGTGATGCAAGGCAAACACTTGCATCAAGATATACTGGACTTTGAATGCTGCTACCAAGGAACATATAACAAAAATGTGATGCAAGACTATATTTGTGGACTGATACGGGAAAGGGATTTACATTACAGTCACAAATCTTGAAAAACTACTCACTTCTAAACAGTTTTATGTAACGTTAGTATAAATACTTGTAAATCTTTATTCATATGCTGTTTTATCCAGACCTTATGTAAATGAAAATATGCAAATTTTTCTGTTTTCACAAAGAAAATATGTTAATTTCTAAATTTCATTATCTAGGTCACAAAAGCAAAGTTTGAAGGGAATAATGACCATTTTCTGTACTTTTACAACATAAGCAAAATAATATACAAAATAACACAAACTGTCCAGGAACAAAATGTTTATTATATAGTGTAATAAATAAAAACTACACTTTGAAAACAAGAAATTAAGTACTTACCTAGCATTTTACAGCTCTTCACTTTCAACTGTTGATGACACTTAACACTTAAGTTTTTCATATTAATTGTGATACTCCATTAAATAGTTTTTATTGAATTTGATAATACGCCAAAGAACATGGAATAATTACATATGAAAAGCAGACAGTGTCTCATAACTATCACAGTTTTTTTTTCTGGTTTTCTAATTATATGACAAGAGCCGTTTAAAAATTAAACTAAGCTGATTGATGTGTTTATCATGGGAATGAATCTGTTACTGAAAGAGAAATTGACAGTTGCCTGTAAGAAAGCAACATAATATTACATATAGTTTCATAGATGAAAACCTTGGATTTTAGTTTGTTACAAATCATATAATGTTAATATTAAGAGAGAATTGGCAATTCCAAAACGAAAGGATATGATATATGGGTGTGGCAAGAGGGTCTGATTTCATATTTGATGGCTTTGTAACAAAACAAGATTGAAGGTTACAAAAATTATGCTTTTCCCTGATTAATAATAGCATTATAATGAGTAATTTACATTAAATTTTTTACTTGTTTGAGAGGCAGTAAGTAAATTAGAGAAGAGGAAATGCTTAGAGAAGTAATGTCACATTTTTTTACACTGAAGAAAATTTTTATTTTGCATTATAAAGTTAAGAACTCAAGACTTGTATATTATTAAAATATTTATTTTTATATATGATTTTATGTTATACTAACTGATATAACATAAACTAAGAGTCATTTAATTAAATTTTGAATCTGACTCACTGAAAATCTTAAGGTATACACACTGAAAGATCCCAGGAGAACAAGGGTTAAACCTATTGTTGTTGGAATTTTTATGAGTAAGTTTGGACACTATTCAGTCATGAAAAATACATAATGAGCTGGATTTTCTGAGAAAGTATTAGTTTGAAAAAATAAAGTGCTTTTTATAGATTTTGTTACTTTAAACAGGTTCATGTAGACTTACATAGACATGTACATAAGTTAATTTAAACCATCATCTGAAATACCAAATTCACTTTTTTTTATAACTTAAACATTGAGTAAAATCATTATAATTCTTCCATAAGAAACATCATTTTTTATTTTTAATCTTGTGGTATTATATTAATGTCAGGTTTTTAAGAATAGTTTAGTGTAATTTCAGATGTCTACAAGTAAAGAATCACAAATAAAAACTTGTTTGTTTTGTAGAACTTAATGCCCTTCAGGATCTCAACACAAGCCGCATTACTCAAATTTTGACCACAGACTTCCCACAGTATTTTGCCATTATTACACGTGTAAGACAGGAGGTTCATGCAATAGGACCAGAAGGAGGAATGGTCAGTTCTACAGTAGTTCCTCAGGTCCAGGCAATCTTTCCAGAGGGAGCACTGACAAAAAAGATTAAAGTTGGACTTCAGGTAACATTCCATGGTAGTGGTACTAGAGAATAACCTTTACTTTTGTAACAAAAAATAATTCCCAAATACATTCTGTTAATCCATGATATTAAAATTGTAAGTTCCTTGTTTTTCAAAAAATATAAAATCCTTTTATTCCTTATCATTCTCCTAAATTGAATTTGGATTTTTGGCAACATTATTCTGTAGAACATTTTAAAATGAGAATTGTTTTCAAGGATGTATGAAATAATTTAAAATACAAAGCCAAAACAGTTTCACTGGATTATTTATATTTAGCAGGTTTTTTTGTTTTTTTACAAGAATGAAAGCAAAGTTATTGTGATTCTAATTTTATGAATTCTATGTTCATGAGGTTGATCCACTAGACCAAGCCCATACCAGAGTATCAATATTGACTATAACTGTAAATTTAATTTTTGTATTTCCAAAAAACTTGATTAGATTTTAGTAAGTGATACAAGTATGCTGTATGCAAGAATCTGAATTTTTAAAGCAGTATTTCTCTTAAATATCTGTCTTTCTGTTGATTCATACTCTGACCAGTGTGAGCACAAGTTATTTTTCATGTTAATAGTAAAAATACATTTTTCATCTTATTTTTCATAGTTCATTTACATAATATCTGGAACCTCCTCAATGGACATCAAAAGTTTATTCTTTAATAAAACTTTATACTTTCTTTGTTATTTTCTTTACCTTCACACTAACAAAAGTTAATATATGTATGAAATTAAACCAACAATAACACTGTTTCTACGGTGACTGTAGATTGTAACACACAATTTTAATTATTTATGCTAACAGCTTAATGTCTCTAATTATTAAACTAGTATAACAAAGCAACATACCTCCCAGCAAGAGCTTAATATAAGTTACAGTAAAAAGAGTATTTTCTTAGATCATAGAGGAACATCTCACTTGTATTCTGCATTGAAAATACTTTTTCATTTAAGTTTTTGCTTAGCCTAATAAGATTATAATTTCTGTATCTGAGCTACTTTTAAATAATAAATAAAAATATCTGTAAAAACAAGAATTTTAGTATTTAATTCTAAACCTTGTCTTTTTAGAGTTTTTTCACTCTATTGTCTCACAAATGATCTTTCTTAAACTAAAGGTGTGTAGATTAGAAAACAAAATATCGTCAAACACAAAACATATGTTGTAAAACTACCATAATTTTACTAACTCTCTAATTAAACATTAAAAATGAACTGAAATTTATTACCTTATCAAGCTGAATTTAGACAGTGGTAAACAAAGAAACAGGCCATTTATTTATAAACCTACTGCCTGAACAATCTAGTCTTATAGAAAAAAATCAGAAAGTATAATATTCTGTTTCTTTTGATATAAGTAAGTAACAGTTTACTGTCAGAGAGAATTATTGACATTTTTTAATAGGTTGTGTGTGGTAGAAGAGGATTGACGTGTTCTCACTCATATGTTAGTTTTTCAGTAAAGCAAGAATCTTGGAAGATAGAAATTTACATTCTGTCTTAAGAATACTGTAGTATTAATATATAATTTATAAAAATCTTACAGATAGAAAGAAAATCTGAAATTGAAATTCAAAGCAAAGAAGTGTCTTATGGTACGGAGAAATGAAGACTGAGAATTTATTCAAATAGCATCTTTTGAATTTGATAACAAAACTGTTTAATTAAATTTTGAACATAACTCTAGAGAAAGTACACTTTGAACCCTACCCATGCACATAAGGCTAAAAAGAAAGTCTTGTTCTGAACATAATTTTAACAATAGATTTATTGCAAAACTGTTTGTGTTTGCATATTCATGAACATCAGATAACCATGGCAAATGAAAAATTATATATATGTATGTTCTTTTTTTCACAATAATATTTCATTAAATTTTCCTGGTTGAGAATGCACTGACAGATGTTCAGGTATATTGAAAAACTAGTATTTGTTTTTTGTTCAAGATTTTGATATTGTAGCTGATTTTAAGAATGTCCTATATGTGTATATGAGGTATTAATATTAACTTCTCATTAATGCAAACTACCAACTTAGATCAAAACTGAAAATCAACCTGTTAATTATTATAGCAAATTTAATATACTTTTCTTATGTTTTTACTTAGAAAGATTTGAATACATTGTTTTATAATTTGGGTACCCTAACTCTTAAAGTCTGGTCATAGTTAAAATATATTTTGTGACTTTTAACAAACTCTTTACTTAAGAAATGACAATTGTAATGATACTCTCATAAATTTAAATAGGTAATGAAAGTTAAGAATTATTTTATTCCATTAGGATATGTATAAGACTTTTTGTGTAATATATCTATATGTTTGTTTGTGTGTGTTTATTTTTTTATTTCCAAGTAAGTCCGCATAGCCTCTTAACCTTCCCGTTGCAAGGAAGTCCAAGTGCACATCCTCATAGCTTTTGAGAGAGTTACATTCAAAACATGATCAAACTATGTTATTGTATATTACTAAAAAGGGTATCAAAACCTAGTTAACAAATCAAAATTCCAATACTATGCATTACCTCTTCCCACATATATATAGCTTTTCTCCTTCCATGCTGCTATCTGTAAATAAATAAATAAAAAACAAAATTGCACTCCCACTCAGTAGTTATTCTCAAGTTAAAATTCCAGTCAAGTGTGGATTTTTTAAAATAACTTTGTATAAATAATTAACTTATTATGTTTAGGGCTCTGTCTTACAATATTAGGAAAAACAGAATAACATGATACTTTAAATTAGTAATTTGAATTATTTGCTAATATTCATTTACAAAAACTGGGTGTTACAGTGGTCATAGCAGTCAATTTCATCTATCATTTGAAAGCCTTATGTTCAAGTTTCAATCAAGCTTGGATTTTACATTTACTTTTTAATCATATTTATATCCTTTGTTTATTATCATATTTACAGCAAAATTTTGAATATTTGGAACAGTACAAATACCATTATAAACATGATGAAATCATAGATCATATCATAGTACCTATAATCCTGTTTTCTGTGCCAAACAACTTAAATATATTTTTAATCGAATAGGAGGTGTGACAATACATTATTATTGATGTTTCTAAATGTAGTAGACTTTCAAAATTGTTTTTCAAAACTTTTATGAGCATTTTTCATGAAAGTTATACTTTTTGTCCTTTGTCCTCAAATTCTTTCTGTTTGTCTTGACATTTAATAAATTGCAGGGTCGGACATTTGACCATGTAGAAACATTTCATTGAAGAACAGTTTTTCTTTGCATGCTTCAACCTCTATAAGGCTTTATCAAAAAGCAGGTTTGAATATGACATAAAAATATACACTTGTCAAAAGTATAATAAAGAAACCACTTGTAGGAGATGATCAAATACACACAAAAAATGGTGTTTTTTTGAAATACTAGAAATACATAACAGATATTGTTACTATAATTAATTTTTAGTAAACATTTATTTAGATGTAATTTTCAAAAGTAAAATTGATTACCCTTTACTGTCATATTTATGTAAATAGCAAATAGCTATTTAGAGTTAAAATACTTTTAATTGCAAGCTTTTAGTTCTCTTACTCTTCATTGAATAATAATATACTAGGTAGTAAAAAATATTTATTTGACAGTGGAACACAGCTTTAAAATAGGTATCTGAGTAAAAATTATAGCAATGACTGACATCTTTTGTTAAAGTTATTTAACATGGAGAATTATGATGAATACATACATACATTGATTGCCTTGATATAATCATGGTAGTCGACTATCTTGTGCTTTGATAGCAGTAGCTTCCTTGATTTTTTTTATTTGGTGCTTTCTTCTCTGTCTGTTCTTTTGGGATTATTTAGATCCATTATGTAGTTGTTTTACTGAATGTCAAAAGCTATATTACAGTACTTAATATCTCTCTGGTTTTCTTCAAAACTTCCCTGTAACAGATGTTGTGTTTCCCCAATGTATTGTTTATCACACTGGCACCAAGCACTGTAAACCATGTTCTTTGTAAGAGGACTGTGAAATAAGGATATTCACCTTCCTAAGATTGTCACATAGTGTTGGAGAACTAAGATGATGTTAAGTGTATTCCTTATTCTACATAGTTTTTCTCATAGGCTTGGTATGTTAGGAATAAATGCCTTTTTTGTGATTTTTAGGTTGTGTTTCATCAGTAGTTGAGACAGATAAGCCATATAACACGTCTTGAATTGTTTTACTTTTATAACCATTATTCCTGATAATATTTTAAAGATGTTTAAGCTCTTTATCTAGGTAAAACAAGGATCATGTAGTTGCAACTCTAGATTTTTTAGTTTTGATAATCCCAGTTTTGAAGCTATTATATGGCATGAGCAAAATTCAGATATTTTACTTCTTTAAGTTTTCTTTTGATAAATGGTACCGGTCAACTTTTCCAAACTTGAACTCTTGTAAATAAGAACATGATAGAATGGATGAGTGTCATTAATTTCAAGTATTGTAGAAATTTGTATGCTGATGAAAGGATTGAGCTCTCCCTCTTGATGGGTCCATGAAATAAACATATCTTACCTATATATGAGATTGATGAAGATAAGTCATTCCATTGGGATTAATTTGCATTAAGACAGATATCCAGCAAGATTGCAATGTCTGTTACAGGATGAAAATTATGGAATTTAACTAAAATGAATTTGTCTGTACCTCCAAAATAGATCTACTCTTTACTTATTTCATCAGTTTTAAAGTGATTTTTTGTCTCCACATTTTTCGTAAAAACAACCCAGAAAAATGAAATTTTATGTCATAAAAGTATGTGTGCACTCTGAAAGAGACTTAAATAGCAGTCTTAAGCCTTCTTTACTGTATTCTAGGTCAGGAAATAGAAAACATAGTTTGGACATTCTGACACACATTTTCGACTTGTTTAGCTGTACAAAGGATAAAAGATATTTGGTAGTGATTTTGCTTTATGTTTTAAGGTCAAATAGGTAATATATAAGTTAAAATACTAAAATAACATATTTTAATGAATGCTTATTTTTCACATAAAACATTTTACATGCTCACTCTGTAATGTTAGTAATAGTAAGCCTGTTTGTAATCTAATTTATGTATTGGGCCTAATTCATAAAGGCTCATTATTTGGAAAATTTTATTTTGTTTTTAGCTTCAACTTAGTGTAATAAAACTTTTGAATTCAACTATTTTGCTGCCATATCAATAAACTTATAAAAAGTAAATAATAAGGAAGGAACCTTTGTAAGAAATCAATATGAGAATTGAGCATTCAGTGTAAACATCATAGTTGGCGTAAGAACAATAAGGTGATATTTTTGTTGTATGTATATTTTTGAAATATACATTTCAAAAAGGGTTATGGCAGTGTTCTTGACAAAATGACAAAAAGGTTTTTTATAGTTAGTTATAAAATATTCAGGGTTTAGAAATGTAGATTAACTAATATACTTTTCTTTACAATCTTAATTCTTTACTTTCCTCTGCTTTTCTTACATTTAGTTTTTAATATGTTTGAGAAAAGCCTGAAAGTTGATGAATATCAAATATAAATTTATTTGTTTTGGCATGCATTCCATTTATTTTGTACTGGTCATTTTCAGTGTTTATTTAATTTGTTAGTGTCCGTTTATTTATTATTAATTGCTTAATTTAAGCAATTATGTGGAAAACTGACATTTTGCTTTTTTTATGTTCTACATTCATTTTTTATCTTTTTCCTCTTTTTTCATGATATTGACATCATATTTATTTTTCTACAGACACAACCAATCCCACCAGAGCTTGTATCAAAGTTGCTGGGAAATCGTGTGGGTGTTAGCCCTATTGTTACTGTAGAACCACGACGCCGAAAGTTTCACAAACCCATCACCCTTACAATTCCTGTGCCTCAAGCTGCAACGAAGGGCATGATCAACCAGTATAGTGGAGATGCCCCAACGCTGAGGTTATTGTGCAGCATAACAGGTAGTAGAATGTCAGGTTTGTCTCTTCTCTGTTTTCGTGGCTTTCTTTTTTTGTTTTTCAATTTCTGTTCTTATTTTTATGCAATCACAAAACCACACCAAAACATCATAGGCCAAAATTTGTCATTTAATCAGTATTGTTTAGATCAGTCTATTCATGTAACATTTGATGCTTTATTACAAAGTTTTATGTGAACATTCAATGCTTCTTTGGATCCTCATTATATATCTTGTTAATTTGTTTAGAGAATTTTGGAAGAATCAGATGGTAAAATAAATTTTCATGTTTCATTTAAGCCAAGAACAAACATTTTCTCTTTTTAAATAATTTGAATAAATGAATTTTAATAGCCAATGTTCACACAACATGCAACATGTAATAAAAAAACACAACAAAGTAAGCATACAATAGTGCAGATAATATTTGCATATGGCTGGTATTAAGGAGTTTATTTTTTTTTCTCATGTTACGTGTTCTCAGCTGTCTAAAGCAGAAAATATACTCTATATTTTCCCAGATTTTGACTTTAAATAATTAGTACTTAATTTCATATTTGCCCAACAGCAACGTTTTTTAAATATTGAAATATATAATTTTATTTCACATATTAAGTTACTTTTCTTGCATTTTTAACCTCGTTTGAGTTAATTCCCAAGCTTGTCTGTATATTTTTGCATGTACTATTTCAATAAAATATGTTCATTAATAAAAAAGACAGAAATTTCAAATGTTTCATATAATAGTTACAGAATTATCATATATGAGCAAGCATATTTACACCTTATTGTCTGTTGCTTTTACTGATGTGTTTTATGTTTATTTGTTCAAAATATCTTGTTTTTTGAAGTTCTAACAAGTTCAGTAAAACTATGTACTGTAATTGCCAGTTGATTTTGTTCTTCTGTAGGAGGTACAAGTTAGGCAGAGAAATAAAAAATGTGCTCAAATTGCATGTGGTTTGTAATTGTTTTTGCCTTGAAAAGGTTTTTGATTTTCTGTTCTGAAAAGTAAAATTACAGTGTGTGTAGTCTTTAGTACTGTATTAGTACTATTAGTTTTGCATTTTTAAATTTACAAGTTTATTTTGTAGCAGTATTATGCATTCATTATTTTGACTTACATGAAAACTATTAAATAATTAATTGCAGTAGATAGTTTACTCATTTGAACTGTTTATTTATTGTGAAGCAAAAGGTTACTCATGGAGTTATCTTTGCTCTGTTCTTGATAAGTGTTGAAATCACATTTTTAGCATTATAAGTCTTCATACTTTTACTGTTTGCAAAAGGTGCTTGTATAAATATAATTTGACCCTTGAAGAACTGCATCTTATATTTTGTAAGCTGTAAGTATAAATATATTTATCACAATTTTTCTGATAACATGAAAGTATATCTTTTTATATACTTGGATGGTGAAATAAACGTCCTTAGTAAGAAAATGATGTGTCAATGTATATTTAGACACACACACATACACACAGTTGTATTGAAAGAAAAATTGTGTGTGTTCAAAATCAATGTTGTGACTTTAACAGTGGTTTGAGACTATAATGTTTTGCATACATGTATTAGTAGATTAGAATGTTTTTGTACATTTCAGAGTAAAATAAAATGTTATTATATACTTAAATTTATTAACAAATTAATATTCAGGTGTTTGTTTTCATGAGTTGTTCTCATACTGTCAACAAAATGTGATTGAAATTCTAAATATTCTTCATACATTGCACAATATTTATCATTTTACCTGTAACATTTTGTTTTTTCTTCCTATATCTCAGTTACTGGTCTTTTGTTAAAAACATACATAAGCTCTGCCTTTCAGCCATAAGTCAGTGTTAGTTATGGTATGGGTACATGCAATAGTATTGTTACTTCTACAATTTTGTGTATGTTACTTACTCCATATATATTTAGCATGCAGAGTTATCCAATGGTTGCATTTTGAATCTTTATTGATTAGCTTATTTGGCTTGTTGTTAGTGCATAGTTATCTCCTGTTGTCCCAGATGGGTTTCAAAGTTGTGTAGCCTTTGAAGTTATAGAACACCTATCATTTTTCTGTGATTTTTAACAAGATCTCTCTTTTGATGAGGCCTAGTTGTCTTCAGTGTGTACAGAGTATTTAATTGATAGCTCTAATTCTGAAGAAGTTTTGTAATGGTCTAAAATAACACATTGCTACAACCCAGGTTCAACAACAACAAATGACTAAACTGTAAGAATACTTGGAATAAAATTTAGCACTTACCAAAAACATAGTTAACAAACATGTGCCTGGCCAGGACTTGATATTAATGTTAACAAACCAGAACAAAAAAAAAATTTCAGGAAAATTTCTATATTAATAATAATATTTAGTAACAAACAGCAACAGTTCACATAGTATCATTCACTAATATTCTGACATATTTTATGAAACTCCTGTCAGGGTATTTTATTAGTTGGTTTTAAAAAAAGGAAAATCTGTCATGCCAGATTCAGTTTGGCTGGTGTGTAAGACATAGACTTATGAATAAACATTTTAATGGCTAGAGAAAATTCAAATCAATGATTATTTCTAATTTGATTATTTATTTTTCTATGTAAGTAGATATTCTGTTTCTGTTTACTCTTTCAGGAACTGAAGATGATATGGTGTTGTAATAGTATGTTAAATTCCCATAACTTTACAAGTTTCATCAGTTGAAACACAAATCGTGATGATGTAACTCGATTAATTTTCCACAGTTTTATAGTTAGAATGAACTTTCAGATGTTGCTTGGAGGAAGATTTTGTTTCTTTTACTAGTAGATCGATCACCATGTGTGTTACCATTTCCATCTGTTACATCAGTATTGAGACAAGATCCTTTAAACTTGCCACATCAGATTTTCTAATTTCCATAGTAACAGAGTTGCTGTCGTAACAAATTCACTTATCACTGAATTGAGAAAAATTAATAAATTCAAAAGTCACAGTTTCTGCTGACTTCTTTCCTATGTGCCTCAGGGCACTGGAACTGTAAGGTTATAATATTCAGTATTTTGGTCTTTATTTATTCTACCTTCTCATGATGTTTGAGTTGTTAATGATTATTTTAGGAATTAGCAAAGTATTAATAGCTTTCATATTCTTCAAGTTTGTCATACTGGTAATTTTTTAACGTAGTCATTATAGACTATACATATTCAGATTAGTTTTTTGGTGACAGGGGGCTGACTTCCACAATTTATTGAACTTTGGTCTATTCTCAGTTGCATTGCTATCTGTAATTTGTTTTGAGAATTTTTTGTTCTGCACAGTTATTAGCTAATGTTGTTCAATTTATTCCTTTATGCAAGTTGAAATATCCTCCTTGCAGTTGTCATAAGCTTTTAGCCTCATAGATATATTTTTATCATGTTATTTTTATGTGCCTTAACACTTCAGCCCAAAAGATGTTTGTTTCTTTTCCCTCCAACATTTCAGCTGACTTTGAAGAGAATTGTTTCTGCATCATTTGATCTTTGCAGATATTTCATTCAAACTGGTGTTCTGTTCACAAGCACATTAGCAGGAGTTGGTTAGGGTTTTAATATTAGTAGTCATTTTGCCATTTTCAAAATGTCCACAAATAATGATTTTTCTCTTGTCTTATATTACTCATTTCCTTCTCCACTGTTGGACAGATACTTCAATTCATTTTCTTCTTTGACTTCTTCTGTTTTCCTCTTTTTCTTAACTTATTATTTCTTTTTCCTTCTGTTTGTTCTGGATCAAAAAGCATCAAATAATTTAAATTGCTCTTTTTTGAAGAAAATTTATCTTGCTTTTTTATAGTTCTGAATAAAATGGGAATATGAAGATAAATTGTTAACCTGTTTCAGTTCAGCGTTTACCTGGATAGTTGATAATGTTATTCAAGTTTCTTTATCAAGATTGCTAGATGATGAAAGAGAATACAGAGGATACTTTTCATATTCCTATTCATTTGTCATCACATTTTTCCTTTTGGAGGTTGGTTTTTTAGTTAACTTCCATTCTTTTGGCTCCATTCATTTTCTGTCAAGTAATTAAAATATTTTCTGGGCTTCTTAATTATCTTGACACTGATTTTCACTTGTATATTGGTAGTATTTAATTTAACCCTTTCTTCTACTAATTTTTTTACAGAGACTCACATGACTACCCATCTGTGAATACATTATGGAGTAGTTCATCTAGCACTCTCAGTTCCATTTAGTTCCAGTACAGTATTTAGTACATCTGAGATTTTGGTTTAACATGGTCCATTTGCTATGCCATTGTAAGCCTTGAACTGGTATTTTTAGCTTCTGTGTTCCACACCTGTTTCCAGATACTTTTCTTCTTTTTTGAGGACAGTCACCTTTATTCACTGAGTCGTTCCCTTTGAGTATGCTCATGTGCATCATCTTCAATAGGACCTCGTTTCTCAGAGATTTCTGATTTCTAACCTGTTATATTGCATTATTGCTCTCCTGCTGTCACTTCTGACATTCTCCAAGTTTGGTTAAATAGAAAGTTTATAGCAGCAAAATCTCTTCTCTTTTTACCTGTATTTTTTCACAAATACTCCTTTCATTGATTGCAGTGTTGTTGGGGGATCAACATTGTTCTTGTTATTGGATCTTTCAAGAAACAACAGCTTACAGCGACATATTAGAACTTTAGACTGTGCAATGTCCCTTTCTGTGAGCTTGTGCATAAATGACAACTTAAACTAAAGTTTAAGAATTTTCTTTAAGATTTCTTTTGAAATAAATGTCTTTTTAGATAATATAAAATTTTGAAATATACTGTAAATATTAATGCAAATTTCACTAGCAATACATTGATCATAAGACTGCTTAATTAAATTTTGAATGTAACTAACATCTTCTGACATGCACAAAACAGAGATCCATTAGTTTACGAGTTTTTCTTTTGTGTATTTCATCTTCCTGAGTTTTTAAATAATAACCTAAAAGGGACTTGAGTTTTTTTATTACGTTTCTTGGCTTTTTTTTAACCCTTTAATTTTGATTTCTTTATAGTCCTTTTCTCAATCTTTATTTTCTTTTTTACTGGTATAAGACAGAAATATGATACCTATGCCACAATTGATGCATCTCATGCCTTATTTCTTATAGTGTTATAATGGTATCATTATTATGCCTACATACTTAAAACTTGTACTTCAAGAGAAGGTGACCACTGTTTTTTGCTTGATGTGTTGTCTGTCTGAACTGATCATTATTCTGTTTTGGAAGAATGCTTTTAATGTACTGTCAGGCTATTTGTTATAATTTTGCACACACTGAATTTTCCAAAAGGAAAGGTTTGTTTATACTTTACAATTAATCATGCTTTTAGGATTTCTGACTGCTTTAGCAAATTGGATTGTGTAGTTGATTTGTCTTGTATATTGGGATGTTTACATACACCTTAAAAGTGAAGTTCGTGTTTGTATCTCACTAATTGTGCCATTTGATGGTACCTTTGGTGTTCTAGTTGTAATACCCCTTAGAGGTTTGCTTTTTTGTGATTCTTCAAGCCAGGTCGATTCCTTATTTGAGGGGTTATTCTTTGTTTCCACTTAGATTTACACTTATGTTGTGCATTATAACAAAAGTGTAAATAAACTGCAAACTCTGTTTTTATCAATTAAAAGGGTATTTGAAGTTATGTGGTGAAGAAATACACAATAAAACATTGACTCTCATTGGAAATGAGACTATGTTTTTTAATAGATTCATCCACTCTGTACTCTCACATATTCACGTACCTCTGCAAATGTCCTAAACAGCTTATACTTTCCACATTTGTACTCTCTGGAAGTGCACAGAGGATGCAATCTGGTTGTTAATGATACCTTGGCAGATACTTTTTTCATCTTTGTATGTACATTTTCGCAGAACATTGGAAACAAGACAACAATTCTCTGTAAAATACTTCATAACTTTAATCTGCATTGAGAACACCTTACTATTTTATTTTTATCTTCTTGACTCATTTGTTGTTCTCATTTCAGTGTCTTACAGTTGTCAAGCCCATTATCTGGTCTTCCTGCCTTTTTTCTTTTGTCACTTGGTGCCATTAAACTTGGCTAGTTTCAACTAAACAGGGTGTTTAGTTATTAGTTATTACTGGTTTACTCATCTGAGAGTGTTTCACTTCAGCTACAGAACAACACATTGTGATCTGATCCTGAATGCCTGTAATCATACCTGAGAATGTGATAGTTTCACAGGTAAATGCATACTATTTGTCTCCCTTTTCATATGTTATTTAATAGGTGATGAAGGTGAGGAGGAACCCTGCTGAGAAATATGCATTTTCTAAATCTTCTCATTCATTCCAGTCTCTTGTGAGATGTGTCCACTTAACTCGTTTACTTATGAATCCAGCTCATTGAATCTATTCGTTTTTCTGAATTATCTTCAAAATTACTTCATGTTTTCAATTATCTTAGTCATGGTTGTAACATTTTGATTTAATAACTAAAATTTTTGTTATCAGTGGTCCATATGACTCTCTCCAGTTCCATCTTTCATCTCATTGTGGGTGTTTTGGCTTTTTGTATTTCAGAAGTTTACTGTTTTTAGTTTTATATTTTTAAATTTAAAATGAATTTCACGTAGTGATGTCATACCTCTGCCATACATTTCCATGTATCTCGTGGTTCCTATCATAGCTGCAACTACAGAATTTGATTATGGTAGGAAAGCAGAGCATACATATGCCCTACTGATATGAGGGAATAATTTATACTTCATTTTAAAAAGTTGCATGGTAAGTTTTGTTATCACACAAAATGTAATTGATTTTTCACATAAATGTTTCAGTTGGTCATAGAAATTTCTTCTATTATTAATCAGTGATGAATTATATATATATTTAAGTTTATATTTTATGCTAACAAGTAGCTCCTATTTCATGTTTTTGTGAGCATGCCTGCACTTTGTTTTTAGCCACACTAGCCAATCAAACAATGTGTACATTTATGTTAAACACTACATTCACAAATACTTTCACGAAAAAGCTTAAAACACATAATACGAAATGTTATTTATTTTTTTTAAATTTTTATATTTTCCAAAAATATTATTTTTCTTTTTTCTCCCAACTATTATTTTTCTAAAGTTTAAGATATTGTTATTAATAATCCGGAGTGATGTTGCAATAATATATTGAAATTGAAGTAGAAATGTGCAAGTGTTTAATACATTTCAGCAGGTGAAGATAATTTTTATTTGGCATTCAATGTATGAAAATAACAGTTATTTCACTTTATTATTTTAAACTTTTTTTTCCTTTTTTCAGTGTTCCATTTTGATGTCTTGTGATAGTTTTTCTATGTGCTATTTTTCCTTCCTTTCATTATTTGTATTAAATACTTAAAATATTGTTTTTTTGTAAGAAAATTGTAAAGAAAGAAGAATGATTCTGAATGGGTTTCTCTTTTAATTTTTATTATATAGTTTTAATAATGATTTATTAATGAGTAATCCAATGATATTCCTATCACTTTTATTTAAATATGTGTATTTTTCCCAAAAATTTGCTTATAAATCATACACTGGTTTCTATAGATAGAACTCTGAATGATTGGAATGAATGGAAAAACTCCAATTGTAAAATTACTGAATTAGAAGTATCTCCATTCATATTACTTCTAAAAAATATATAAGAAAGTAGTGGTTAATTTCTGAAGGGACATGAAAAAGAAAGAAGAAAAAGGAATTTATTTGGAAATAAAATTACAGAATTTATTTCAGTGCTTATTTTTTTTCTTTTTAAAAGTATTATTTGTCCATGAAATAAGTTATTAAAAACTTTATTGTGTTTTCAAGATCTGATAATTGTTTATACTTAAATTCAAATAGTTTGGGTCTAGAAAATTCCATATCTCAATTGACAAAATTTTCTTTAAAAGTTAAACTTTGTTGTTTGATAAGTTTTTTGCTAAAATTTGAGTACCTTCACTCATTTAAAATCCAGATGACCCCATTTTTCAATTCCAGATGTTTATTTTATTAATTCCGTTTGTTTCTTTTAAGATTAATATTTTCTTTTGTGTAATATATCAGAAGTAACTTTACATCATGTACTTACTGGATTTACCTTAATAGGAAACTTTTATTATTGTTTTGTTTATTACTTTGAGAAAGAAAATACAAATATGTGTAATTGATACTAATTTTTTTATCAAAAGATTTTGGTAATGTGAATTTTTGATATTGCTTAAACTAGAAGTGTGAATAACATTACAAGATTTGGTAAATTGAGAATTTGAATATATGTCTAATTTAATCATTCTTTAAAATTAAAGTATTGTAAACAAAATACATTGTGTATTAATAGTAAAATAAATCAGTTTTTAACAGGTAAAAAGCTGAGTAATATTTATATATACATGGTGTCAATGTAACTATATTTTTGTTGCTTCTATTTGGTCACTGAAACAGTAAATTCCTTCAAATTTAGGAAGCATCATTTGTATAAATAAATAAATGTTGGCATATATAACCACAACTTTTTTTCATAATGCGAATATAAACATTAGATCTGTGGTGTTGGGAAAGTAAAAATTTTTAGTTAGAAAATGGCATTATGTTTGTACAATGGTGATGAGTTACTGGCTTTAATAATTATTTCAGACTAAAAATGTCAAGCTGCAAGTACTTTTATAAAAACTAGAATATTTTTATACACTTCTGAGCATTAAAAAAAGTCATATGTTTAAATTCCTGATTCCTACATGTTTGTTTTCATGTAAAAATCAACATCGGCAGAATTACCCTTTGAAGTATAAAGTCTTTGTTGGGTTGTTCTCATGCTGTTAAGAAAACTGTGATTCTAAAATTATATTATCTTTGACACAATGCAAAGCATTCATGAACTTATGTGTAATTTTCTATTATTTTAAAGTAATATTGCACATGCAGTTATTGTTCCATGACTATAAGATTCCAAAATATAGAATAATTTATTTAGCATAAAATAATTGTTGTAATTTTTTAACATAAGACTTAATTGAGGTTGAATTTAATAAATGGCAGCTTTGTTCACTGTATCGTTCTGAGTGGTATTTGACAAACGTTTTTTTCCAATCTCTTAGAGCCCTCCCCAACTAGTACAGAGGTATGCCTATGGATTTGCAATTCTAAAATCAGAGGTTTGATTCCTCTTGGTGGGCTCAGCAGATTGCCCAATTATTTGCTATAAGAAAAAATACACACACACACAATCTCTTAGAAGTACAAATAAGCTGCATATGTTCATTAAATGTGTACCGTGGGTAGTATGAACAGCTCTTATTTTTATTCATGTGAAACATGCAGATAATAAATTGAAAAATT
The DNA here is from genome assembly GCA_011833715.1 of Carcinoscorpius rotundicauda. Classification (NCBI taxonomy): domain Eukaryota; kingdom Metazoa; phylum Arthropoda; class Merostomata; order Xiphosura; family Limulidae; genus Carcinoscorpius; species Carcinoscorpius rotundicauda. Next base: position 19,888,293 of record CM022395.1, read on the forward strand.
CTGTTTCTCAACTGTTTATTTTAAAGAATATAATTCATACAGATTTATTCTTACAAGAAATCATTTTCTCTTCACATGTTGTAAATGAATGTTATGTGAATTCGAGAAAAGTTTCTTGAAAATTTATTGTTCAGTTTTTATTTTGACTACAAGTGATTCTATAAACTTTTGATTTTCCTTGATTTCATATAGTATGCTTCTGTGCTGAATGTGTGTTATTATTCACCTTTTAATTTGCACAGAGGGAAAGAGGTTGATATGAAATACAAAGAAAATTTTAAATCCAGAATGTTACACATGCAGTTATTATGCCATACCAATTAAGTTACAAAATATGGAATCATTGTAAGTAACAAAATAATTATATTTGTCTAATATAATAATTATTTGGGGTTGAATCTAGCAAAAGTAAGTTAAGAATCAGCTATTTAACCCAGTTATGATTTTTTTTTTTTTAATTTTGCTTAATTAAACTGTTTAATTGTATATGGTGTAGAAAAACAGCATCAAAGCTTATAATTTTTACTTGTAAGTCATAAAAGACAGTGATAGATGAAATACTGATTTACACATTTCATACTGGGAACAGACATTAAGATAGATGCAGAGTTCCAGCCTTGCTACAGTTTAAGGGAGTATGTTTCACCAGATTTAACTTAACATAGCATATACTTATTTCCAGTTTTTAACTTATGGCTATGTAAATGATACTTTTATGTTATAAATGCTTTATGAACAACAACAACTATGTTTTAATCATAACAATTACCAATAAGATTAAATAATTATCCATCCATGGAATTAATGCTTTTAAATTTTTATGTTTGTTAGATAATTTTAGAAATATAGCTTTATGTAGGTACTTTATTGAGAATAGATTATAATATTTCTAGTCTTTTTATGCCACATATTTTAAAATGGTACCCATTATTTAATGCATAATTAGTAATTTTATGGTACACCAACAGGAATTTCTTATAAGTATTCATTAAAACATAGTAGAAGACAAGACATTTGTAATTTTTTTCGTTTCCAATGCAATAGGAATGAGATTTTTTATTTTTTGGGTGACTTGCACATTTGGACTGAAAAAGACTGGTGGAGCTGGTCAATTGAAAAAGTCCATAATGACTCTCATTTGTGAATGAGCATATATTTGATTTAGGTATAGCATATTACACATTAAAAGCCTTCATATTTTGGATTTTACTTCTTTATGCTTTGATCACACTACAGTAGTATTCTTAGTTCACCAGAACTTCTAGAAAATGTTCATATTTTAAAGGTGTTTAACTTTGTTTATATTTCATAACACAGAGTATTATTTACAGATATTTTTTTATATATTTTGCACAAGATTTAAGGAAAGATGTTAGGAAAATTGATCTTGCTAATTTTTTTAATTTAATATTTTGGTTTTTTAGAGATGAAAAAAATGTTTCAAATACCAACAACTAGTAGCACTGTTATTCATTATTACTTAGAATCAAACTTTTAACAAATATTTAGAATATATTCACACTGTAATAATTATCCTAAATTTTCTAATTTATGAATTCAGAAGCACAAATAAAAATTTATTAATTATTTATATTATTTTATTTTGTGGAAACATTCATTCTGGTATGTTTTAGGGGATCATCAAAAATTTATTTTGGACCTCTAATGATAACAGTTGAAGATTTGTTTTGTGAAGATATGGTAAAAATACATATAAAGAGGTTTACTATAAAGTACATTATATTGAATGAGTTTGAACCTTAAAATGTCATTCCAGCTCATAATGCCATGTTTATCCATGCTCTGTCTGATAACTAATCATTTTGAAAATAGCCTTGCACTATAGTTTCAGTTGTAGGAGGATGGCCTGATGGTTAAGGCACTTGACTTGCAATTTGAATGTCACGGGTTTGAATTCCTCTCACTGAACATGTTCACTCCTTCAGCCATTGGATGTATTATAATATAATGATCAATTCTACTGTTTTTTGGTAAAAGAAAAGCATAAAAGTTGGCATTGAGTGGTTTTTTCTAGCTGTCTTCCATCTAGTTTATCACTGTTAAATTAGAGATGGCTAGAGCAGATAGTTCTTGTGTTTCTTTGCACAAATTTCAAATAAAATACACCAAATCACAACAAAATACTCGAGGCTTTTATTTTCAAGCATGTCACTCTTTCGTAGGACGGTGTTTTAGCACCTGTTTGAATAATTCAGTCACACAGAAATCTGTACATGTTGTATCTGGTGACCTGACTACTGTGTCTTTATGTGAAATAGCATGATGCTCATTCTCCAGTTTCTTGAAGCATGCGATTGTTTTGATTGTTCATTTGATATGTTATGGAAAAAACTTACTTACACTAGATTGTAGTTGCTTTTTCAGACAGGTATCTGTCTTCATGATGTATACTGTTGTCAGTAGCCATTATGTTTGTGAGTTTTCACTTGTTATAAGATACTGTATTCTGCTTATCATAGCTATGATATGACACTTGTTAAAAGTTTTTTTTAGATTGTTCTGGTGCCCTAAAGTGATCAAAATTCCTTTGTTTGTCAATGGCATTAGTCCTACTGTGATCAGCAAGTGGGTTTTGGGATGTTGAGTGTACTCCTGCATATAAAATTTTGAAACTTTAAGTAAAACTAGTGGTTCTAATTCTATTTGAATATGTATTTTACACATAAATATTTTCTAATTGATATTTTTACAACTTTGCAAACTTGATTTAATGTAATTTTTATAGAAAAAAGTTTAATTCAGTTTTATGCAGTTCCAACGTATTATTGCCTATAAATAATGCAATTACAGTTTTTTCAATTTCCTTGCTCATTGCAAAGTCTTTGTTTATATTTGCTCAGACACTCTTGTACCTTGGAAATAAACTTTATTCATATTTTGTTTCTCAACTGACTTTCCTTTTCTCTCTGTAATTTCATTTCTACTGTTGTATGTGATCAGCTTTTTATAATTTTTTTCCTTTATAATCAGATTAGGTAACATAGACAGTAATTAATAAATCTTAGCCTGGAGAATAGATGGACCTAATAGCTATCAGTAATTGACAGGAAAGTTGATTAATTACACAGATGAGTGTTAAAGTTTGAATAAGCTGTTTAGTTACCTAAGTTGTGATAAAAGATCAGTAGCTATTTGCCAATTGTTTAATCTAGGCTTCATTTGAAAGAAGCCTCTTTTTTACCCATAACATAGCCTCATTTTCAGCTTTACCAGGGTAATTTTTACATACTTGGGTTGGGCACACAATGCCTTTGCTTAAAGCACATCAAATATGTTTCCTTAAAAGGTCTTCTAGTCTGTAACAGTTGATCTGACTAAATGTCCCCACATGTTTGGCAGCAGAATTTACAACTAAGTAACATGTGACTGTTGAGGAAAGTGGATATATGATCTTTAAACATCAAAAATATTCTAAATTCTCAAAAAAGGTCTAAACACAAATTGAAGGGGAATTTGTGGTTAGACTGTTGTAAGTGAATATTATGTGGTCCCATCCCCCACTATTTTCAAATTAATCTGACTATTCTACAAGTAAAGGAGATGCTTTTATTCCTTCAAATGAGGATTAAGAAAGATTTATGTTAATATAAATTTAATAAAGTAAATGAAGTGGAATTGGGCAGAAGTTTATCATTTCTAAGAAAATTACTAGTGGAATGTCTCTCAGAGGAGAATCAGGATTCAAATACAGAGCTTCAAAATGAAGGAACAAGACACAAACCTAGGAATCTGTTGTTTCTTTTGATCCTTGTGATATTTTTTGTGTTATAGTATGTCTGTTTTGAAAGCTGCAGGAATATCCTCTGAGAAGAGGTCAGGTAAGGATACTTATGGTTAATAATACAGTTAACGAGGATATCCGTGACAACAAACTATTTAGATGGCACAAAAAGTTTTATTTATGTGATTAGCAAAGTTAATGCTACTAAAGCAACAATTAGAAGTAAAGAAATCTCTTATTTATTGTAAATAAAGGAAAACTATTAGAGTGAAATTCAGCTTCACCAGAAACATAATTGTGTGATGTTCACATGTATATCAGTGTAAGCCAAGAATAGAAATGTAAATTTTAGTTGTATATTTAGTGTTCATCAGTATTTTATGCTATTTTCTGAGTAATATAACTCAAAAAATAGGTAAAGCAAAATGAAGGTATATTAGAACTTATTGGATATATAAAATAGAGCTTTCTCACAAGTAATATTAAAAAATTTAACTTTTTGTTTATTTCACATTTTCTACTCATTACTTTCATTGTGTATCTGAACTTGTATGAACAAACAATAAAATGAGTATGCTGTTGCTTAACAACATAAATATGAAAGTTGTACTAGCATTGGAAAAATAACACTTTGGGGACACATTTTCAATATTTCAGGCACAAAAAACAACAACCAGAAAGTCTTAGGCAAAAGGAACAAAATTTCTTAAAAGTCACAGTAAAATTTTTTGCAGATACTGTGTCACACTATATAATTTTTCAAGCATAGTGTGGAAATTCTGTAGAAAGTGTGTATCAGGTTTCATACAATTAGATTTAAGTGTTTTAATTATAAGAATAAAATAAATGGCGAATGGTCACAGCGAGACCCTGGTACTTAAATAGTAAGAAATATTCCCTGCTTGGAAATTGTTAATCCCGTATATAAACACATCTTTATGTATGAATATTTTTTGTTGGAAATGGCTGTTATATGTCCTTCCAATAAAAAAAAGGCATCCTACTGCCAATGAAATACAACAAAAATGTATGGGTGTAGTTTTGATAGAATCCACTGTACCTAATCTCAGATGTGGTTGTCATGTGATTTGCTTATTTACATACCCAAAATTCTGTTAATACAGCATACTCAACCCTTTGTATAATCCCTGAACAGGAAAGTTTATCATTGTTTCCTTAGAATTTGTATTTGGGGTGTAAGTTATTGTAGAATAAGACGTATTGTTGTATATGCTCTTACCTAGTTTAATTAGAGTGGCATTATTAATATAATTTTAACTAATAATTTATAATCATAGAAATGAATCCTAAACATTAAGATTCTAATTACTAGTATTTTTTCATTATTAATCTACTACATTTCTCATAAAATTTTTAAAAAAGGTAAGAAATTAAGTCTTCTAGTTCATATCCAGTAATATGTTTGAATAAAACTAATAATTTGTTTCAGAAGGAGTGTCACTAAAACTGTTACATCAATAAACTATATTTACTTAACTCTTTTCATTTAGCTTCTCTTTGTTTTCAGTTTAAAAATCTCATAATGATTGAGAACAATGACATAAACAGTATTTTACAATGGAATTATTGTATATTTAAATTTGATGGGGTCCTTACCAAAATTTATCCGTATTTTCGAAACATTCTTCTTCCATGTTGTTTGTAATCCAACTACTATAATTATAGCAAGATATTTTAGAATTAAACTGGGTTTGGTCTTAATTTGGAAATTGTCTATAAAAGAGGAGAAGCTTCAAATACAGATTTTTGACTGCAGAATATCAGCATTGAACCTCGCAAGAAACGTGATTTTTTAATGTTGATTTTGAGTTAAAGGATTAACCTATAAATTGACTTAGCTGATTTGAAAAAATTACAAAAACTTTCATATTTATGAGGAATCTTGTTTTTTCCAAAGATAAGATGCTACAACTTTCAGTGAAGTAATAAGGTCAAATCAAAGAACAGAGTTAAAACTTGAACACTGTGAGAACTCTCTAATATTTATCTGTTAATTGCATCTAGGATATTTGTGTTGTAAAGTTCAAAAATTGTTTATCAGTATAGCTTTTCTACATGCAATTATTGGTATATAGGTTCTAAAGTTAGAACCTTTGAATCTACACTAACACAAGATCAGTATAGGAAACAAATATATAACCAAGTCTATAACTGCCTGTCCAGTGCTAAAAAGGTCTTATTATGCACATAGTGGTGATCGAAATGCCACTTTATGTTAGCAAATCACTTTACACAATAACAGTTACAGTGTGAATTAGGATAAGTTAATGAAGTGTAATTTTTCATTTATTTTATTTGCTGCAACTCATTAGACAAACATTTGCATGTTTAGAATGCATCAGAAAAGTAAGTGAAAGTTTCTAAGAGTACTTTTTTAGGCAATATATTTATTTAATTTTATATATTTGTTGGAAGTAAAAGTGTATCTATCATATAGTTAATTCTGCACATTTATTACCTGAGTTATCTTTGATACAAGTTTTAGCAATTTATTTTCTTTTCCTAAGTTGTAAAATTAATTGTTGCCAGAAATGAACTAGGATGTGAAACTAAGGGAATGACAGGGTGTGAGTTTAGTGCTGTTTTCATATTATAAGTCTTGTGTCAGCATTTTTATTTAAGAATTAAGTTTCAAAGATGTGGGAGACTGATAGCCTTCAAAAATCCCTTTTATCTTCCATTTTTAGAAATCACTATTTAACATTTAGAATCTAAATTGTTTTATCTGTCCATTTCAGTAGACACTGCGAATTGATTTGAAGTGACTGATCTGCTCATGTTTTGAGAAATTTATTAACATCTCATTTTTTCATTATTTTATTATTTTTACGGTAGTATTTCATTAAATGCTATTTGTTAGATTTTTTATTGTGTGATGTTTTAGATTTATAATTAATTAAATTCTGTTGAGATACCGTAAGTCTGTGATGTCATTTATTCTTCATTTTATTAAGCTAGTTTTTCTCTATTCAAGAGATCTCTGAAATTTCTACTCAATTTTTTTCATGTTTGCAGTTTTTCATAAATTTTCAGTAAACATATAAATTTTCATACAGAAATATAAGATGTATGTTCTATGCAATATTTTTAGAGATTAAGCTAGGGCTGATCTTGTACCATGTGTATGAAACAATTCTTTTGTTGTGGTAATTTGCTATTTGAATGCACAAACTTTGTAGAATGTAAAAACAGTGTTCTGTATTTTAAGTAATTAAACAGTTAAGTGACCTACGTAGATTACTCATATATGAGGTTAGATAAGTAGAGTTATGAATGAATCTGATGACAATGCAGGGAACCTCAGTAACTGTGAGATTAAACCTAAGTGGGTAAAATTTATTTCACAATATATGATGTCTATCAAACACCTCTAATACAAAAGATTTTTATGAACTAAATGATTTAATCAAAACCGAATAAACTGACTAACTTATTTAATAACACACATCAGAAATTATTATGCTTTCCAAACTTTGGTATTGCAGCCATATTAAAACTCCATAGGGTGATGATACTAGTACTCTAAGTGCCTATAAATAAATGATTTTGACTGAAATGGATTTTATTTCAGTTGGAAAAGAATTAGTTTCCAACATAACAGTAGAATGTATTTTTATTTTGTTTAAGACAAGGCTACTTTAATTTACACAATAATGTTATGTTTACTTACAGGGTTTTGAGTTCTTTTAAAACATCATACACTGAACTAAATGAATTGAGGTATGCTAGTATTGTTAGAACTTTACACCTAATTTATTTTTGGTATTATACAATGGGCCAACTGTGTAATGATGATATTACACTACTGGTCAAAATTTTAAGGCCAATGATCATAAAGAAAAAATGTGCATTTTGCTTTGTTAGACTCAACTACTTATTTGAGTAGAACTTCGAAAGATGAAAATAAGAAAAGGGAAAATAAAAATAAACATTTTAGCATTTAATAGGGCAAATGTGAACACTATGAAATTAGCCTAAATGCTAGCTGGTCAAAAGTTTAAGACCATACCAAGAAGAAGTCATAAGCAGGGAAGGAAATGCTCAATAAGAGGTCTCAGTAGTGAGTTGCACAGTTGTCATTGGAAATAACTGCTAACATTCGACTTGGCATGGCCAATATAAGTGTTTGCAGAAGGGTGGCTGGCATGTTATTCCAAGTGGTGCAGATGGCTTCTCGAAGATCATGCACTGTTTAGAATTGACGTCCATTTATATAAACTTCTCTTGCCATCTACCCCAAATATTTTCAGTGGGGTTCAGTTCGAGCAAACGTGCTGGATGATCTAAAAAAATCATGTTATTCATCAAGAAAAAGTCCTTTGTCCTGAAGGCATTGTGGATTGCAGAATTATCCTGCTGAAAGATCCAATTATTTTCACACAAGCAAGGGCTTTCAGTCAATAAGGATGCTCTCTCCAACATGTCAATGTAGCCAGTTGCTATTTGACATCTCTGTATAACCTGAAGTTCCATTGTTCTGTGGAAAGAGAAAGCACCTCATATCATGATGGAACTTCCTCCATTGTGTTGTATAGAAAATGTCTCTGGTGGGATATCCTTATTGTGCCAGTTACATTGGAAGCCATCCAGGTTAAATTTTTCTCATCAGAGAACAAAACCTTCATCTGCTTTCCTATGTCCCATGTTTGGTGCTTCTTAGCTAAATTTAACTGAGCTGTTTTGTGGTGTTAAAGAAAGTGTGGCCTTTGAAGACATTTACGGTTTTAAAGCCTTTCTCTCATATATGGTGTCTTATTGTTCTTGAGCTGCATTCTGTTTCCTAAAGGGCCTTAATCTGGTTTGACAATTGGTTGGTGTCTCGCTGGACAACTCGTTGAATTCTCCTGCACAATGCTGGCAAAATTTTTATAGGCTGACCACTTGAAATTCTTATTCCATATTCCTCAGGGACTTTTAAGAAATTTGCAACAGCAGTTTTATTATGCTCAATCTCACCAGCGATGGCACGTTAAGAGAGACCTTGCTTTTGCAGCTCAACTATTCTGCCAAGTTCAAGCTCTGTCAATGTTTTAGCCTTTGCCATGTTTTTACCCAATGTAACACAGGAAATATCAGTGGGAGATGTTGACAATGCTAATGGTTGAATACAAATTACTAAATTTCTTTACGTGTTTACCGATTAATGCTTCATTTCAGTATGGTCTTAAACTTTTGATTAGTTAATATTTAGGCTAATTTCATATTGTTCAAGTTTTCTCTATTAAATGCTAAAAAGGTTTTTTATTTTTATTTTCTGTTTTCTTATTTTCATCTTTCAAAGCTGTACTCAAATAATTGATTGAGTCTAACAATGCCAAATGCATATTTTTTCTTTATGTTCATTGGCCTTAAGATTTTGGCCAGCAATGTATATGTATATGTGCATGTTTATATACATATATATGATACAAATTTCTTTTATTTTTCACCTAAAGTAAAACTGTAAAGAAAATGTGTGATGAATGAGCAGGTCTAATGCATTCTTTGATTGGCTGTATCCTTTGCTGTGTACTGTATTTTTTTGGTTTGCTGATCAAAACTGCGCTGATGAGCCTTGAATAGGTGAAACTGTAGTACACAGCAGAGTATGGCCAATGAAGGATTTGCATTAGGTCTTTACATGACATATTCTCTTTTAAACAACCTCTAAGTATATAGATTTATATACACATAGTTTTACTTTTAGTACAATATATTAGTGACATAAAGCTGAAGAAGGGTTATATTGTGGTGTAAATGCAATGGTATATTATAGTTTGAAACTAATTTTGTAAGAATGTATTTACTTTGAAGGATAACTAATATTTCATTAGTTATTGCAGAACTTGCCACCAAGATGTAAGCTTCTGATAAACAAGATTTTGCGTAAATATGTTATTGGTTAAATGATATAAAAATCCTAATTATATTTGATCACTGTAAGATGATTTAGTATATTATTTACATCAAATAATAATGTATGCTTAAAATTTGTCTTGGGTATGTAAGTTATCTGCCATCAACCCTCTGAAGTATATGCAATTACAATTGATCTGGATGAATGACTTATAAGGAATTAAATATATGTTTTGAATAAATTTTGAAAAGTTTTCATTGTTTGTAATTATAAGTACACTCTAAATATGGCTTCATTTCATTGTCATTTTTAATGATTAGAAGATACAAATCAAGAAATTTGTTTCTTAATGGCACTAAAATCTGCTGATAATGCAAAAAATGCAAAAGAAGAGAAATAGTTTAGCAAGTAAATTGTTTATATTACGGTTTCATCATTTACTTGGAAAAATTTTTTTATATTTCATTTTCATTTTAAATAATATTTTATTAATTTTTTTTAAAATTTATTTATGAAAATTGGGGTTCACCTGGCTTGTGTATTGAAAATAAGATTGATGTCTTATAGAAGTTTTAAGTTTTTGATGGACTGTATAGCTGTTGTAGTAGGTAGCACATTATGTATTAATTGGGAATTAAAGAATGGTTGGATGGTATCTCAGAATGGCTAGTATGGGTGTTAACACTTTTATTGATTAGGAGAGAACAATGTTTTGACCTTCCTAGATCATCTTTTTTAACCTGAAGATGACCTAGGAAAGTTGAAACATTGTTTTTTCCTTGTCAGTAAAAGTATTGATATTCATACCAGCCATTCTGAGATACATTTTTATTTTAAGTGGACCTTTCATCATCAAGAATGGTTGGTTAGAGTTTTTGTATTTGATTTCACCTAATAGCATTTGTTTCTTATGTTTTTGGAGAACACTAAAAACTTACATTTATGTTCTGTTATTTTTGAAGTGGAAATAAAATATTAGCTGAAATATATATATATATAGTCTATTGATTATTTACACAAAGAGATATACTAATTTATAAGTATAAAGAACCATTACATTTATTTTCCCCATATAAGGAGGAGTTACCAAAGCTCAGTGGGAGGATGTAACAGGATCAACACCTTTAACCTTTGTCAATGACTGTGTTTCCTTCACAACTACAGTATCAGCAAGGTATGGTACATCATTATTCAGATAATTATGTGAATTAAACTAACTGACCACTTTATTGGGATTATAACTTAATATTGGATTAATCCACATTCCAGTGTAAAAATAACATGAACTTGGAAGAGAATAAACATCACAAAATGTCAAAAGATGTCTTATTTGATTGTAGTCCATTTGCTAAAGTGTATTATGGAAGAGGATTATGGTAGCAAATGTAACATTCATATTTATCTTTATAAGATAAAGATTGTGCACATATGGTGGTCAGGGCAAATTACTGGTTGTACTGTTAATTTTAGACATTATTTACTTAATGTACACAGGGTTAATCCAGTAGATTGACCCCATATTGGAGAAGTAATATTGACTATATTTACAGATTTACAGAAGAAAAAGAAAAGTTTTGCAAGTAACGATATATCAGTGATGTGATAGTTAAACAAAAGCACTGATCCATCAGTCGAAACAATTATTAACAAAGTTAGGACATTGTTTGGATATCAGTTGCTTTTGTAAAGGAATTAAAGGATCTTATTTGCTGCCACATGAAGGTTTTCTACACTAGCATTTTGCACTGTCAGTACAAAATAAACAGTTAAGAGTGTTTTGTATGTTTTCTCCATATTTTTTACACTATCATAAGCATAGAACAGGCTCGTGAGACCACATTGCACACTTTTGCTTGTCTAACATCACTAAAGCTGTGGTTTTCTATTTGCATCTGAAGTAAAACATTTTTTCAACATAGCTGAATGGTAGTAACCTCCATTGAAAAAGCATAGTATTTCCTTACATTTCAGCTATAGACTTTTTTTGTGTCAAGAGAATTGTAAGCTACTGGGAATATGTCTGATTGAGTGTAAAACTGAAAAGTTTTCAACTGGTTTTGTTGGAGGTAATCAAATCCTAACCAATCTAGGAATCAATCACTTGAAAGAGAGCTTGAGGTTTATCACACTTTAACATAAAATTCTGGGACAATATGGGAGCAATTTGTTCATCTCACCTATTTGAACTAAAGTAAATTTGTGAATAAATAAATTTTAAAACATCTTGCAGACAACATTTATCATTCATATACATATCAATCTTTTTTTTTTAAACCATCTTAAATTTACTGCCTGTACAGCATCAGAAGGCAATCCTTTTTAAAGGCCAATTATCCTGTTAAAAAATAAAACTGCCATAGCTGAAATGAAGAGAAAACAATTAGAGATATTTTAACCTTTCCTCATATGACAATCCCTCCATCCCAGACACCGTTCTAGTAACCCTTTTCTGAACCATTTCCAACAACTCAATGCCTTTCCTAAGGTAAGAATTCCATCACTGAATAAAATATTTCAAATGTGGCCTAATCATTGCTCCTTGGTGTGGACTCCTGTACGTGGTAAGGGGACTTTTCAGGGAAGGTTTTGTTCTTTCAGTTTAACTCCTCTGGGATATAAACATCCACTCACATGTTTGCTGTGCGTGGTAACCCATGAAGGGGAGAAGAGGATCCTGGTAGTTAAGGAGTCCAACCCAAACACACCACTTTGGCCTTGAATTCCTGTATATGGACAGACTTGGGGTGGCACCCTTGGATCGATTGGGCAAGGGTCAACCAAGTACTGGTGTTGGATGTTCTAAACAGGTGTTCTGGACATTGTATCTGATACAAACCTTGGTATTGCTGCTGTGTTCCTGTTTGACATTGTAGTGCATCCCCTCATAGGGCTTCATGGTAGATGGGGTCAGTAGACACCAAAATATTCTTTTTTATTACGTATCCTCCAAATAGAAACTTAAATACAATAGTGAAAAACAGTCCATAGGTACATGACCATGTCTTCAACATTTTAAGCAGCAATCTTCAACATCTGTTGTACCTTATTTTCTTTTCCTACATCCTCTTTCAGACAAACCTTTAGGGCAGATGTCTTCCTTTTTAATTCAAAAGGGACTAAAAGGACTTGCTGGCTCTCTAGAGTTAATCAGAAAGCTTTTCTCTGGTGATACATTGGTGGAAACATTCACATCTCAACATAGTGAACTCCTTCTGCATTTAGAAGCAATTGGGAATATACCTAATAAAGTTATGCCTCATGCTACTTTGAATTAATCACAAGAAGTTATTGTTGAGAGGAATTTGAAGAACATCTTTGAGTCTGAGATTCTCTCTGGTGAGGCATATCTCCACTCACAAAGATTGAATTATGATGCCAATCAGTGCCCTCATTCTGACATTTACATCACCACATCCACCTGCCACCATGAAGGCAGGTTATGTTAATTGCAAGGTATGACTATATGTTCCACTCTCTCTCAGATATTTCCAGTGTCAACAGTTTGATCACTTGAAGACATCATATTGTGGTTTCTTGACGTGCTTGTTGCAGTGGCAAGGACCACAATGCCCATGAGTGTGAAACAGATCCTTATTGCATCAGTTGCAATGGCTCTCACCTGTTCTACTTTTGTTCTTGCCCTAAATGGTTGGAAGAAAAAGAGGTGAAAATGATTCAAAACATTACTTACCCTGAGGCTTGAAAGTTGGTGTCCACCACTTCATCTTGGACGTATGCTGCTTCACTTTGTTTCACTACTACAGTGGTAGTGCAAATGGATCTCTCTGTGCCTCCAAAAGAATCGTTCTCAAACCAAATAAGAACTCTTTTGACCTCTGTGGTTAAAAAAGTTGATGAATCAATGTCAACACCCATCTCTGTCCGTAAAATATATTCCAGCAAAGCCCGAGATCCACTTCCTTTGGTTCTGGGTATGGGCATTCCATCAGGTAAGTCTTCTTCTCCCATCCCAAGATGCAAAATAAACATTCCTTCACGTCCTCAGTTGATGGAATCCTCTTCCAACAACAAAGACTTGTCTAATTGACCCAGGGCAGGATCCATGGAGGTTGACAGACCTCCCTTGAATAAAGACAATAAACAATAAAGATGGTTGTAAACAGGAGGGCTCTCCACTAGTTTGCCTACTCATAAATAAAAGTGGCCAACTTGATGTAATGGAATTGTCAAGGTTTACATTCTAATCTGGATGATGTAAAAGCACTGATTGCTTCTTACCATCCTGTGTGTCTTTCCTCACAGTAAACGTTTTTGAAATCTGTTGATACAGTTACCTTTTGGCAGTTTTTTTGTGTGTACATAAATGACACACTGTGTGATGGAAAAGTGCATAAAGTGGTGGTACTCTTTGTTGATCAGCATGTGCCCACCCTGTCTTTGTCATGATTTTGGAACCTGTAGCCATCCATGTTTCCTTGGGTATTACCATCACTGTTCTTTTTACTTGTTGCCTGGAAGGACCTATGATCAATCAGACATTGATGCTCTCATTGAACAGTTGCTCTCTCCCTTTTTGATCCCAGAAGACTTTAATGGACATCATGCCCTCTGGGGAAGTGCTGATATTGTTGAGGGGGGTGACTCTGTAGAGCATATGCTCTCTGATCATAACCTTTCTCTTTTCAATAGTGGATTTATGCCTATTTTCATTCACCTAGTCTGTCTATTGTTTTTTCAGTTTGCTCCATTTTACTGTTCTACCACTTTTCATAGAGGGTTGACAGTAATCCACAAGGCAGTGATCATTTTTCTTTAAATTTGAGAGAGACTGGCTGTGGTTAATGTCACCCGATCCACATGCCGAGGTGAAAACTGGATAAAGCAAACTGGTCCTCTTTCACTACTTCTGCAGAACTTGATCCTGCCATTGTCTGTAAGCCATCAGTAGATGACTGTGTGGCAGCAGTAACTAACTGTATTATACAGGCAGCTGCTTAATGTATTCCTAAAACCTTGACACATTTTCTATGATTTCCTCATCCATGGTGGAATCCTGCCTGCCACATAGCATGGAATGCTCAAAAATGAGACTGGGATACTTTTTGTAAGTATCTCACACTTGCACTGCATTGCTTTCCAACAGGCCTGTACACTTGCTCTGTGCATAAGATGTCAAAGTCAGAAGGACTCTTGGATTAAGTTCACAAGCAGCATATCTTATACCACCACTTCCAAAGTCGCATGTTACAAGACTGAAAGGTCAGTGATCAATATAATTCTGTCTCTCTCTTGATCTTGCCATCTGATGGCCAGGAAGTATCTGATACCCAGAGCATTTCCAATACTCTAGGTGAAAGCTTTTGCCAGCTATCTAGCACTTCTGTTTCTTCCTCCACCTTTTTAGGCATCATGACTCAGGTAGAGTGATTACCTTTTTGCTTTCAAGCTAATCATCTCTATGACTATAATCGTCCCTTCATATTGATGCAACTGAAAATTCATCAGTTTGGCAATACATTGGTTGGACCTGATGATATATACTATGAAATTCTGCACCATCCACCACTGCTTCTCTTGCTATTCTTCTAACCAGATCTGGCAGGGAAATGTTTTTCCTGATGCCTCGCACCAGGCTATTGTCCTACCTTTCTCTATGCCTGGGAAGAAACCCAAAATTCCTTCAAACTACTGTCCAGTTGCTTGGGCAAGCTGCCTCTGTAAGATGGTGGAGAGAATGGTTAATGCTTCTTTTGTTGGGTTTTTGAATCAATCTCCCTTCACCCACCCAGTATGGGTTGTGACAACAGCTCTTCATTGTGGACCACCTGATTTGACTTAAAACATCAATCAGGGAAGCCTTTCTCAAATGACAACATTTTGTATCAATATTCTTTGAAATTGAGAAGGCTTAAGATACAACATGGTTTTGGTGGCAAGGACAATGATACCTGTGAGTTTGAAATGGACCCTCATTGCTTCAATTGCAATGGCTGTCTCCTAATTTACTTTTGTTACTGCCTAAATGGTTAGAAGAAAAGAAGGAGCAACATTTGAAAGTGATTTAAAGCATTACTTACCCTGAGGCTTGAAAGTTGATATCCACCACTTTATCTTGGATGTAAATCTTGGAAGGTACCAAAGATTCATTCAAACTACCATCCAGTTGCTTTGATGAGTTGTCACTGTAAGACCTTAGAGAGGGTGGTTAATGTTTGTTTTGTTTGGTTCCTCGAATCAAAAAATCTCCTTTTGCCTACGCAGTGTAAGCTCTGACAAAGTGCTTCACCATGGACCATCTGATTTGACTTGAAATGTCAATTAGAGAAGCCTTTCTCAAATGACAGCATCTTGTATCAATATTCTTTGACATTGAGAAGGCTTAAGATACAACATGGAGGAATGGTATTTTGGGAGACCTCTACACATAAGGTTACATTGCCATTTGCCCATTTTTATTAAAAATTTTTTCAATGAACTGATGATTTCAAGTTCTTGTGGGTTTGGCACATTCCCATTCTTTTCTACAGGCACTTGGAGTTTTTCAGGGCTGTGTTTTGAGTGCCACTCTTTTAAGTATAAAGATTAATGCCATCACTGAATGACTCCCACTATTGCAAATGGGGCTTTATGTCAATGACTTTCACATCTCATGTAGGTCGTCGAACATGAGGTATACTGAGTGGCAGCTACTCACTGCTCTCAATTGTTTCACACCAACAAATTTAACTTTTCTTTCTCTAAAACCATTTGCATGCACTTTTGCTGCCAACGGAATATTCACTATGATCTTGATCAGTGAAGTTGTGCTGTCCATTGTCTCTGAGATGAAATTTTTGGGGCTTATCTTTGACCATGAGCTGACATTTATACCACACATCAAACAACTGCAGGTCAAATGTACAAGAGCACTGAACATCCTCTGTATCCTCTCTTCCAACACTTTGGAAGTGAATCGATGTTCTATGCTTAAGATATATTGTGCTATTGTTCTATCAAAATTAAACTATGGATAACTGGTTTATGGCTCTGCCAGGACCTAGATCTTAAAGATGGTGCACCCCATTCTTTGTCAGGGACTATGATTTCCCCAGTTTAGAGCTTATACCCAGAGTCTCATGAACCTTCTTTGCACATCTGACACATCTGGCCATGCTTTTTCAGAACAGATAATCTGTCATTGCTTTTTTTGGCCTTCATATCCAGGCACAGTTGGAAGAATTGTGTCTGTCCTTGGATAACATTGCTGTACCCACTGGTCTGCCCATTCCATCATAGCTTATTACAGTCCCCAAATGTGACCTATCTTTAAGTCATCTGAGAAAAGCAGACACTCCCAATTGAAAATGCTGTTTGTTATTTGTTGAACATCTTTCAAACCATCCTTCCATACTTATTTATACAGATGTTTTAAAATCAGGTGACTCTGTGGACTCTTCTATGGTTTGTTGTGGTTTGGTGGTTGCATGCAGAATCCCTTCTACAGCTTCTGTGTTCACTGTTGAAGTGTACGCCATTTCTCTTGCCCTGGATCACATTGAACATAAGCAGTACTCAAATTGCACTATTTGTACTGACTTGCTTAGTTCTTTATTGGTCCTGGAATCGCTTCACAATTGTTCACACTCTGTTCTCAACAATATTCAAAACTGACTGGCCCATTTCTCTTTAATTTCTTTGTCTATCCAATTTTTCTGGATACCGAGCCATGTTGGTATTTGAGGGAATGATCTCGCCAACACCACACTTAAATCTCTCTGTTCTGGCACTATCACTGCTGTGCCTGTTCAATACATGGACTATGGTCCTGTATTCAAGGCTCAGTTCCATACCAGTTAGCAGTTGATTTGGAGTGAGCAACTTGAAAACAAGTTTTTTTCCAAATAAAACCCTCCATTGGACTTTGGCCATCTCACTTCCATAATGATTGGAAAGAGGAAGTTGTTCTAACTGGACTATGCATTGATCACAGTTTTTTAACTTATTATTTTCTTTTATCTGGGACTGATGCACCAGTGTGTAGTTTGTATAACACTTAGATAACAATAAGCCACATTTTATTGTTTTGCTATCGTTATGACTCTCAATGACGGCACAATTTCAAACATGTTCTGTCCCAAGGTTTATCTGTAGCATTAGACAATGTTATTGGCAGTGGTGACACTGTCGACCTTAGAAATGTTTTTAGTTTTTGAAGGCTGTTAATCCTTTTAATGCTGTTTAAGTTTTTTAATTTATACATTAGACCTTTTAAATGTGATTCCCTTTTAAGAATGAAAGTACATCTAGTTCAGTTTGAAGTTTAGAAAATGGCTGTAATGTCAAATAACTTGAAACCAGAACTGGAAAGGCCAAATTCAGGTGACTAACACTGCTGTTTGAAATACCTGTTAGTCATTCTGGTGAGTTATTATTAAAATTTTGCTTCCAGTCTTATAACGTTTATTACTTTAGTTTCTGAAAATGGCCATAACATTAAGAAATTTTTTCAAGGACTGGAAAGGCCAACTTCAGGTGACTTACGGTGGTTTTTGAACTAACCTGTTAGTCCTCCTGGTGAGTTATGATGATTACAATTATACTACAGAAAGTACTTTACAACTTGTATAACTGTAGTTTTTCTCTTACCACTGTAGACTAGATGAAAATTTGGATTTAATGCTATTTATATTTTTAATTCAAAAATTAAACTTTGTTTTGTTTTACCTCAATTTCCTTTCATGAATTTTAATAATTTTACTTTAATTTTAACTTTTTATCAGGTATTTGGCAGAGACGTCCATCTTCAATGGACTGTCACCATCCTTAAAACATTCATGCCACTTGAAACATGCCATACGCTTCATAGCAACATCACAATAAGCCGTGTTAAGCACAGCAAAAGTTTCAGTCGCAGATTTTCCAAGTTTAACACAAAATTTCACAACAAGTCGTTGCTCCTTCAGGTCATTCATTCTGAAATCTGCCAGACGAAAAAAACACACTTCACTTAAAACTGCATAGTTAATACACAAATGAAGACATCTGCAATCGAGAAATGGCGTCGTAATCAGCTGATCTGTGCAAACCTAGCGACACCAAGCGGATTTCCCTGTAGCCAACTGGAGCCACGCAATTCAAACAATCCGCATATTTTTTTAACAGACCTCGTAATTCAAAGCTGTATTGCTCATTTGATACTTGTACATCAAGTGGCCCAAAGTTTAGAAAAGTTTCTGCAACTTGTTCTTTTCCTTGTTTTATATGTAAAATACAGATCTAGCTCATATATAAGCTAGTGTGTATCTTATCACACTTGAAAAAGGGCGAGTCATGAAAACCAAGTGTGTTTATCCAGGTAGAATAACTTGATTACTGTCTGCTCATTATGATTTTAGCAACAGATGTGCAAGAGGGCCATGATGAGTTGGTGATTGTTCAGTAAATCCTTACACGTGTAGTCAATGCTGGTATAATATGCTTGAATTAAAATAGTATTATGGAATTGTCTATTCTACAGCCAAGTGCATAAAACTCATCATGAAAGTAAAATTAACAATTCAATTTTAAATTTAACATATTTCTGAATTAAACTATTTTCTGTAATATCACCAACATTTTAAATACAAAACAAACCTCCTTAAACCTCTAAACTAAGAAACCACTGAATATTTTGTTTTCAGTTTTGTTGCATATGTATTTAATTTCATACCTTTTGTACATAGACTAGCAATAATATTATGTTATACTTTTGTTGCTAAGCAACATGACATAGAAACCATTGTTGGAATGTAGTGTCATCAATATGCCCTGGCTTTTCTGTGATAGAAATTTCATGAATGATTTCAATTTTGATGATTAGTTCATGAAGAAAGTTACTAACGTTTGACTGCCTCAACTGCACTTTTCAACCTCTTTGTTGGTCAGGCTTGATTCCAGTACATAAACTATGCATTTAATAGTTCACCTTACCACTTTGAAGAGTACAACAGTGACTAACATTGTTGGGAGCCTCAGATGCAGATGTTCTAACTATAGAATTATCTGTTGTTATACATCAGAAGGTATAATGTTACAGGGTCCAACCTTTCTTCCCAGACTTTGCCACATTTTTGACTTGAATCATTTCAATCTTCATATACCTTAGGGACATGTATGTTTCTCCCTTCCTGAGGCTCCATGTATTTCTTTGCTCCCATCTCCCAGTATTGAGCTGCAAGTGATGTCAGTCCAATGGCAGTCTGTCTACACAACTTTAGTAACCCATTTGTATATGTTGGAACATCACATGCCACCTATTCCTCCCAACCCTTTCTCTTTCCTTCAGTTTTGGGTCCATCTTTTTGTCGTTTTCTTGATTTTCCCTGTTGCTACTGATACTGGTTTACTACTCAGTGGTCATGGCTGGACTAGGCCCAGTTAATGTACCATCTTCTCCCCTAAACCATATTATAAATCTGCATATGGATACTTTCTTTTAGGGTTGTAAGGCTTGAGTCCATCATCACAAAACTTTGGACCATTTGTCTGCACTTAAGACTGTTTTGTTCGTAGATTTACTTAACCTTCTCATGGTTCATCAGACTTTACATTACATCCATTTTCTTGCCTATCAACATGGTGATTCTTACAGACATCTTTTAAAATGGGGGTCTGATCAACCATGAAATAATCGTGCAGTCCAGAAATCATTGTTTTGAACTTTTGGATCTTCTACACTGGGCCCATGCACATAACATTCATCTTATCTTACATCACATGCTGGGTGTCTTTAATCCAGTTGCAGCTTGTCTTTTAGACCTGAGACAAATTTTATTATAATCATTTGATCCACTTGTTTTTTAGCAACCTATGCCTTTGAGGGAGTTCTACCCAAATAAATATATTTTCCATGAGCCTCATTACACATTTGCATCTTATTTTGTAACTTGTACTTCATCCATAAGCTCTAGCTTTCAAGGCCTTTCTCAGCCAGGATTGATGTCACACATATTTTATGTGCATTTACTCATTATGTAATTTTTCTGGTACATTTTACTTCTTGGCTGGTTGATTTGATTGCACTCCAGTGGCCAGAACAGCCTTAGTTTTCAGAGGCTCCAATGTCTACTTTTCTTGCCACCTGTCTCTCTTCTCTCCTTTCTGCATCAGCCTTGATCTTTTGTTCTATATCCTAGTCTTACCTTCCTGCATCTTCAAGCCTTGTTTTTGTTTGGTCCTTGGTGAGAATATCTAGCTTTGCATATAGTCTTCTTCCATTTCTCAATCTTCCATGGAAGTGTAGCAGCACAGGTGGAAAATCTTTCACTGTTTGTCAGCTGGTATGGGATTTCTTGCCATCTAACCTTCAGTTGGTTTAGTGGCAGAATTTCTCTCCTGGCTTTAGGACTGTGAGTCTTTGATTTCCTTACTCTCTGGTTTTCAGGTTGCCCTCTCCCATACGTTTTGTTTTTCCAGTAATTGTAAGATTGTATTCCTTTTCTCACTCTGCTTATATGTTCCTTCCAGATGTAGAGGCCTCCTAGGCATCTTCACCTTTCACATTGGATGATTACTGAGATCCTTCATGTTATGACTTTATCTCTATTGTTTGAACTATTTTTCCTAGTGTTTCTTATTTCATTTGTTTCTTAAGACATATTCCTTTTTTCTTTTGGCTTGTGGACATTGCCAGTCTGATTTGTTTGCCATTGATGTTTCATGCATCTCTTAGCACTCCACCTATCTTCTGCTTTCTTTCCAAATCCATGGTGGAGTAGGAAGGTTGTTCCTTCTATTCTTCTATCTCTTGTCTTTACTCTTCTCCAGACTCTGTGTCCAGTCAGAGACTTCACTTGTGATACTGGATGTACAGCTACTCTCCAGGGTATGTGCAAACATCTTTTTATTTTCTGGCAGTCTTTTTCAATTTTGGATCTAGCCTTTTCTTTCTCACAAATTGGGTCTTATTTCTGACCCACTGGACTTATTTTTTTCTGCCTTATTCATCCTGTACCTTAATTTATGTTTTATCCCATTTACTCTGTCTTCTCACTTATCTTCATCATCCATTGGGGGAGAGTTCCACACTTGTATATGGTCCACACTCAGTGCATTTATCTTCAACTATCTTCATCACATTGTGGTTTAGTTCATGTTGGGGTTTCATCTTTCACCCATTGCCATGCTCCAGACTTCAGTGAGACTTTAATCGGTAAGTTTTGTTCATTTTCCTCATTCTCATGGACTTGTATTTTTTTCCTTTATCACACATATTCTGCTCTGTGGTGTCTAAATAGGTATTCTCCAACTTTAACTCAATACCATAAGCCATGTAGACTTGTCCTCTATCACCCATGATTCATACAATTGCTGTAGAAATTGTGTTCCACAATATATCTGGAAGATTATCTACCTGATGATAATTGCTGCATAAAAATGTCTGATCTATACCCTACAATGCATGGGTAAAGCAGAAGGGTATAGCTCCTCATCTATGTCATGCCTTGAGTGAATAACTTTTTCTGATCATATTTTCAAAATATGGTCACCCATTGCACTGTCTCTCATTTTGACATTCTTCCTGACTCTCTAACACATTCTCACCCTCCTTTGATTAGAGTATGGGAGTCCTTATCACTTTCCAGTTCCAAGCCTCTGGGATTGTTGACCATATAAAACACTCTTTTGAATGGGTTCCAAAAAAAAACATTGGCTATAACCATTTAGTTGAGAGTAGGGCAATGGTGCCCTGCTGGAGTATATGTGACATGGCCTCCACAAGAGTTGAATTATTCACTTGCTGGTGGACATAACCTCCTGAATCTGCTTGCAAAATTGCAGAAGTTAATCTTTTACCATAGCGGATGATGTGATATCTTTATACTGTTTACACATTCAACAATATCCACAAACACTAGTGTTGATCCATCACCTTTCAAGATGATGTGGCCTTCTGATACTCATTCTATACCAACTGGAGTTGATACATCACAAATGTAGTCCTCCCACTCCTCATTCCTTCACTGGGAGTCTTAATCCTACATTCTTATGGATGTTGGTTCCCCGCATTGAGGTGTTGGATTGAAGATAACCAATCAACATAAGTCCTTGAACAAGTTGAATTCATCCTATTGATGTTGAATGATCAATTCCCAATTGCTGTACAGTGTTGATCCTTGTAAAGTACCCAGTAATTGCAGTGAGTCTTTACCTCTGATTAATGGGTTGGAGTTGAAGATGATATAATCCTCACCATCCCCTCACTTTGATGGTGGTACCTTGTTGAAGAACTTTCAGATGTAGTTGACTTGATGAGTATGGTTTGATGCACTCTAGCCACACAACACTTTGCAATTTCTTCTTTGTGTTTTACAAATTATATAGAAAAGATGCATTTCTCCTTCTCTGATCTTCATATCTCTTCTTCTCATTGTCAGGGTTACCCCTTTGGATACTTCAGGGGCACTTATGTTATTCCTTTGCAGAATTTTAGTTAATCTTGTGAGAAAAAGGTATGTAGAATATCCAAAGTTATAATGTTCTTGAAAATATATTTCTAATGTGCATTTACCTCCTCTCCCACTTCCAACCTTTTTCCCTCACTTCTCTGGTGTTCACACCTTCTGCCAAACTTCAAAGTGAAGTTCTGAATTTGGAGGGAGTCACATGCATCATGTGAGTGTGATGTGATACTATTGGTTAATGGATGGTGTATGATGGTTTGCATGAGAGAAACATTGGAATATGCTAATCCTAATGAGGAAGGAGTTCAAGGATTCTGGCATATCTAAAGAAAAAGTTAACATACAGAGGATAGCATTGAACAAGAGTAGTTAATCTTTTGAGAGAGGTAAGTACCTATCAAAAGTACCTATCAAAAATACATTTTTAGTATAGGTACATTATAACTTTTGCAAACTTTATTTATTTCACTTAGCTGTGAGTATGTTAGGATATACTATGGGATGTGGGTGGTAGCACTTGCCTCATCATTTTTGCTGAGCTGTATGCTAATTTCTAAATAAAAGTAGTTAGAGCTAATATAAAAATTGGTTGAGTTGTATCTGATTCAGAGTTTGTATTTCATTTTATCTAGAAATTGGAAAAATAAAAATTGTGAAATTACTTGCAAGCAAAAAAAAACAAAAAATTGAATGTCGCAATCAAGTTGTTTGGGTATCGAAAGGAGAAAAAAACTTATTTATAGGTTAAAATATTTAATATATCTTTATAGAAAAAAAAATAATTTTGTATATGTTTTGTGTAATATGTAATAAATTTTGTGGTACTTTTTAGTACATTCTAAATGTCTTACGTTGTTTTACAAGCATGTTAAAATATATTTTGCAAAAATGTATTTTATTGTAAGTTTATTTTACACAATTACCAAGTGTAAGTGTATAATTCTGTCTTTGTTTAAAAAGTTCTGTTTTATAATTGCAGATTCTGGTTGATGGACTGTAGGCAGGTTAATGAAGTTACAAAGTATGCAACTGAGCTTTATCGAGAAGCAGTACATGTTCCCTTTATGGCCAAATTTGTGGTGTTTGCCAAACACTATGAGGCTATGGAAGCTCAACTACGAGTCTTTTGCATGACAGATGATAAGGAAGACAAGACGCTAGAAAGCCAAGAAAAGTTTTCTGAGATTGCGAAGAGTCGTGATGTTGAAGTAAGCTTGTGTCACCTTTGGCACATTTAATGTGCAGGGTTATTATAAAGAAATACCCCATTTGTATAAAAATAACTATACCTTAAAAGGCACTTATTCCAATTGATAATCAAATTTCACCAGAGGCATAAAACAGAATCATGAGTTTTAATCGTGAAAGATTGGCCATGGTACATGATGTTTAGTAACTATATTATATTTGGATTATTTTTTTCATAAACTAACATTGTAGGGTTGTCATTTATATTTGATTGCTCAGTGTAAAGGCTTCAAACAGATGTTGTTAGGTATTAATTCAGGCTGAAATTGCTAGTGATATTAGATATTGCACCAGCAAATTTTTGGCTGTGGTGTTTTATCAAAAGAAATGTCTGTTAGAAGGTTTCATGGAATTTTTATGATCTGACAACTGCCATCAGAAATTATGAAGCAAGTAGTAGTTAAACACTGACCAGATTGATGATGTTTGCTGTATCATAATTTTTAGATTAGCTTGATATTCTGAGACTAAGAATAATGGAAAGTATACAAGTATTCAAAAAATACCCGGACTGATGTCATAACACAAAATTTACTTTATTCAGAAGTTACAGGTTTGGGACATCTTCAAAGTACTCTCCTTCCCAATGCACACACTTATCCCCAAGGTGTTTCCACATGTTGAAACAGTCCTGGTACGCTTCTTTTGTAATGTCCTCCAGCTCCTTTGCTGTATTTAGCATAGCAAAAGTTTTAAGTTGCAGATTTTCCAAGTTTAACACAAAATTTCACAGCAAGTCGTTGCTCCTTCAGGTCATTCATTCTGAAATCCACCAAATGAAAAAAATCGCACTTCACTTAAAACCGTGAAGCTAATACACAAATGAAGATATCTGCAATCGGGAAATGGCGTCGTAATCAGCTGATTTGTGCAAACCTACCAACTACAAACGGATTCCCCTGGAATCAACTGGAGCCGAGCAATTCAGAAAGTCCGCATATTTTTTGAACAGATCTCGTATTGTATACTTCTGTGAAGGTTTTTAAAAACTCTATACCAAGTATAGAATTTTTTGAAAGAAATGTGATACATAATATACCTTTCATGAGACTTGATTTTTTTTAGGACAAATATTTTTTAAAGTGTAATCATTTTAAATATGGGTGTTCTTATGATCATCATGTATCTGATATTATTACTATGCTAATAATGAATTATCTATATAAGTAAATAAATATATTTTAAGTTATATGTATAGTTTCTGTATAATATACTTTTATTATTTATAAACAGCATAAAAGTTATGGAAAACCTTAATTTTTTTTCTTGGCAAAAATATTCATACAAAGCATGTTCTTGTGTGCATTTCTAATAAATGTCATGAAGAAAGTTGGAGATACGGATTTAAATTTTGAATTTTTTTCATATTTGTGACTTGCAAAGAATTTTTTTTTAATTTCATTTGAAGGATATTATGAATTAAAATAGATAAAAAGATAGTATTCTGGGTTTCTAGAAAAAGTATTCTTGCTAGGAAAAGTAATTAAATATTTAAAGAATGTACTGTATTTTACAATTACTTTTCAGGTTATGGTGATGTTAAATTATTAACAATTTGTTTCACGTGAAAGTAAGATCTTTTGTTTACACTTTGAATAGGTTTTTGAAGGTAAATTTCAGTACCTAGAATTTGCTGGAAACCTTGTACCAGTTACAAAGTCTGGAGAACAGCTAGCACTGAACTTTCAGGCTTTCAGAGAAAACAGATTACCATTTGTTGTGCGAGTCAAAGACCCACACCAGGAATCTGTTGGTAGAATAGCTTTTATGAGGGAGCCTAAAGTTGGCCGTGGTGAGCCTCCGCAGACTCCTATATGCAACCTAAATATTGTATTACCTGATATTTGCAAGGTAAGACACAGAGGTATCATTAAAAATTAATGTAATATTTTTATGTATGGGTTTGAGTGTAGATATTTTTAATCGACAAAATGAGTCACTTTGAACCATGTGATATGTGTTTGTTGGTTTTTTATGCATCCGAACTATAGAAGAGTCATTGTGCATATAGGTTCACTGAATGAATGTTTGAAGGTTTTTTTTGTAGAAAAATATATTCAATTGCTGTACATATTTGTCATTTAAGATTGATGATCAGTTTGAGATTTTAAATTATTTCAGGTTTTAGAAACTGTTTCTCATGAATGAGTAAAAACAACATAACCGATGAAAATTCACACTCACTATTTTTTGCTTGATGCACAATTTATATATATATATATATATATATATCTACACAATAAAAACTAATTTAAAAACAGTAAACTGAAGGGGCATACCCTTTCTTCATAGTGATATAAAAGTTAAAATCACATTATTTTTTTGTTAGAATGCAGAGGACAGTATAATATTCTTACCTCTCTTGTATTATTTGTGACTTGTATTTCATGCTATGTATTTGTTTCAATGGCCATTTCAAGCTTCTTGTAGATATCAAATGTGGTAGATATCTAGTCAACTCTTTAGGAATGAATGAATTGCACATTTTACAAATTTAAATAAAATAAAACCAAACCATTATGTTTTATTTCTAGTTTGACAGAGCGTAAAATAAGAACCAACATTTGGCAAATTACAAATATCTTCAAATAAAGTGAGTTATTGTAACATCTAATGGTGTTTTAGTGTTAAGCATTCATATTTTGTGTTTATTGTATTTCTGGTTTAGAGAAATAATAACAAATAGGTAAAATCCCATTGCTTAACAAGAAGCTTTGAAGATATTGCCTGATGAAATGTTGATATGAAGAGAAGAAACAAATAAGTTTGGCAAACACAACTGTGCACTATGTATTTCATGTTTCAGTTGTGTTATGTAATTTTCAGGTTGAAAAAATGAAATTAAAGTAAGATACATGTAAAAGTTGGGAAGTTAACTTGCATAATCAGCAGAAGGAGTGAATAAAAGAGTAACGTGGACAAACTTTTATCAGCAAGTCTTGATCCTTTAAAAAAACAAAAAAACTGTTATCTTCAAAGATCAAAACAGATCTCTCAAAAAGCTCCAAAATTAAATATATGAAGCACATCCTCTCTCTAGAAGAAGAGCATTGAAATGCAACAATATTTTTGCTACATCTGACAGCCATGAGGTA
Organism: Carcinoscorpius rotundicauda; assembly: GCA_011833715.1. Classification (NCBI taxonomy): domain Eukaryota; kingdom Metazoa; phylum Arthropoda; class Merostomata; order Xiphosura; family Limulidae; genus Carcinoscorpius; species Carcinoscorpius rotundicauda. The sequence goes on from CM022395.1 coordinate 19,915,617, forward strand.
TCTTTAAAGATAATGCCAGTATCCAGTGAAATAGCAAGTTCCTAAATGGGATAAGTTGTGAATATTAATACCTCAAGCTGTGAGTTATCATGTGACCTTAACCTGATCTAGAAAGTATGAGCATCAGCACTTTGGAAAATCATGACTTTTGTAAATAAGAATTATAAACTGAGGTAGAGTAAGATATGTTGTATCTGCATACTACAACTTTCTCACCCTTTTCCTTAAACCAGAATTAATTTAAACTTAATAACTGTTGGAAGTTACATTGAAATCTCATATAATCAAATGAAAATCACAACCTTTGGTCAGACTGGATATAAACACCACAAAATGGCATGAGATATTAAAGTGTTTTGTGACCACCTATGCAAGAGGCTGTAGATTCACAAAGGTCGCTTTCAACTAACACATACATTTAAGTAAACAATAACATATAGCAAAACCATTAAAAAACAAAATACAAAATAAAATACATAGAAACATTTTACAGGTACAATATCTGAGACTACAATTTGCAAACTTTATTTTGAAATACAAGATATACATAAAGGTAAATTATTTCTTTAGTTATAGTGGTACAATAAAACATATGTCAAAGTATAACTCTTTAAATACAACAATAAAAGTAAACTTTTAATTAAATATGGCTGCAAAATAAAAGTGTAATAAAATCACAATCAATACAGCTTAGGAAGACATTATGGCAAAACTTGCAATGCACACAACAAAGAAAATGTAAATGCTTTGAAATACTGATTTACTAAACTTGTGGTTAAACAAAAATAATTTCAAAATTGGACAAAATGCATTAGAAACAAGACTTCAAAACACAATTTAATGAAAAAAGTGTTAAAGTTTCAAAATTTTAAAGAAAAATTACAAGGCAGCATGGAACCTTTCACCTGTCATGAAGGTTAGAGTAAGGACAGATCTTCTTATTGTTGCTCAATGCCAAGTCAAAATTACAGAAAGCAATGATGTCAACACTGGTGAACTTATTTAGAGAAAGATCAATAGTACAGGCTTCACTGTTGGATGCTGAATTGTTAAAATTTATATTCCAATCATACATTGTAGTTTCTCATGCTATCAATACATAGTTGAATAAGCAGATTTTACATTTCTGCACTTTGCTGAAGCAATTTTAATGAGCTTCTGTATCATGTTCAACACAACTGTCTTTGCATGTGTGCCTACATACAGTGATTAAGTGCTGATATCTCTCCTAGTTCTCAGGTAGCATGAAAACAGCGCTTCATTTGGAACTGTACAGAGTGGCACAAGAAAGAAAAAAGGACAGTTTTAGCCCTGTTGCAAGCAATGTGCAATTGTATTGCTGTAGCAGACATCTTACTAAATTTAAAGTGCACATAGGATACAGTATCCATTATATTGTTGTATGTGTTGTTTGCAGCTACAAGAGTTATTGACCTTCCTTTCTTGGCTTCGGGTGACATAGCTGTAACCAGCACCATAGTTGACTTAATTATTTCAATACTTGTATGTGTGTGACAAAAAGGGAAAGTTAGAGCTATGAACTGAAAAAACTCTATACCTTTTGTTACACAGCATGAGAGGAAAATATGTCTTAGTTTGAAGAATCTTGAATTTCCAAACTGTGATAACGAGAAAAATATTACTACTTAACTCTTCCAATTTTCTCTGTTGTATGTGCTAATTACCAATGATGTTTTTTTTAACTGACTTTGTGCTGTGCACAAAAAGCAGCCAAATGTTGGAAATTTGCTGTCTGTTTCACTCTTTATTTTCATTGTATTGTTTAAATTAAATTCTCTTTCTTTCATACATTGGTTTTTGATATATAGACTAATGGGTTTAGTGAATGTGCTTAGAGGTACATGTATGCAGCACACACACAGACACACATGAATTTTTGGTTGACAGGAAATTCGAACATAGTGGGTAAACAGTTGAAATATTGTGCACTTTAACTGTTAGAAAAAACGTGAACTGTTAAATACATTATGTTACCATCCATGAGTACACAGTATTATTAATGCTAAATAAACAATTTACTACGATAAACTTTTTTGAGATAAAAAATATACAAATACATGAATACTGCTGCTCTTCACTTTTTTCTGTTTGAAGTTGCAAGTAGTTTGTAATACAATCATAGAAGTTTTAAATGTTATTCAACAGTATTTTACCTATCTCTCTGCCATCACTGCATATAAACTAGACTTTTTCTCTTAACACACTTGATCTTCATTCCATAGGTAAGAGCAACTACTATGTACACTAATTAGTTATTTCATAGTACATACATATTAGGAGGTAAAATCTCCATAGCTGTATACCCATGTGTGTTGAAGATACGTTTACAAGAACTTATGAATATAATGTGTATTTATTTATTTTGAAGTGCACTGGTGTTCTTGGTATTTAACTTTTATCAGTGGAATGCGAGCCATTATCATTCTAGATTCACTAGCTATTACTATGTAATATTTTGGATAAATTAAAATTGAATACATATATCATATATGTGAAAGAATCATTAGATGCTTAGAAAGTAAGAATTACAAATCCAGTGGAGCTTTTAGGTGCTTCTAAATATCTACTGGTATCAGCTTTTATAACTTTTCAAACCTAGTAAATTTCAGTAAAGCATACCACTCACACATTCATGTATATATGTGTGTATGTGTGTGTGTGTGTATAAAAATACTGCAAAAATTTATATATATATACACTAATGTGTACATGAAATACACATTTGTTGTAGAAGTTCGAGACTGTTTTCACTAGGTAGCTTGAAAATTATTGAACACAACTTGCTTGAGGTGGTTAATTTAGTGAATGACTCATCATCCTCAGTTTTGGTCCAATCAAACTCAGCCTGCTTCAGGCAGTGTTTAAAGTGACCTGATTCATGACCTTGTTGGTAATCCTACAGAAATATTGTAAATGAATCTTCTTCCTTAAATAATGCTAAGGAAATGAAGACAAAAACAAAGCTACTACCTTTCTGCATAAGTCCCTCATCTGTATTAACAAATTAGTTACCAGTGACTTTTTCTTACAGTTTGGGCTGTGTAATACGTGCATAATGCATTTTGCACTTCATATGCATTTACTATGTGTTTTCATTGGCCCTCTGTTCATAATAGGGTGAAAAGGCTGGCTGAGAGACTGATGGTCACCTGTAAAACACATTCCCTGGTTGTTTGTCTCTTTTTTTTAGGTCAATTACAGGTGCCTTGCTTCGTCATCAGTACAGGCAGTGTTGAGATTGACTGATTGTAAAACTTGCAATGTCACAAAGATGTCAGCAGGTGGCCAAATTGTCATGTTCTCTAAGTTCTGACATAGGGTTATGGAAAATATTACATGTAGTAGTGAGTTTTTCTGGGCAATACTTACAAGAAACTATCTTAGGTTGAATTTTTTACCTGCTTTTTCATTTTCAGCTTTCTGTAGATTCTTCTGCACTATCATAACATGGTTGATGAAGGACTGTGTGTAGAGTAAATCTACACAGCTCACCTATTGCTCACCAGTCCATTTTAAACCAGATCATATTCTGGTCAGAGCACCAATATTCTTCATATGTTTATATAGTGGTTTAAAGGAATAATGTCTCCCAGGTAAACTACTTCCTGCATAGAAAGAGGTTTCAAGACTTGGTGGAATTTAATACTAAATATGAAACAAAATGTAGCAAAGACGAAAAACAAAAGGTAAATAAAAATAACAAAGCACTCTTTATGTTTCATGTAAAATTGTGTTACATGGTTTTCAAGCTGAAAAAATTAAAGTAAAATAAGACAGAATTTAAAGATTGAAAGAAGTTGACTTACCTAGTCAGCAGAATGTGTGGGTGAATAAAACATTAATAAGAATGAAACTTCAACAACAAGTTGTGATTCTCTCAAAAACAGAATTCCCTTCAGTAAAGATGAAAATGAATCTCTCTGAAATTGTTGAAATTTCATATGTAAAGTACATTATCTTTGTAGCTGACGAATTAGAAAAGGGATGCTGAAATGTGGAAATATTTTTTTTCTGTGTGGAAACCACAAGATATTCTCCAAACACATAGTCAAACAAGACACAATACAGCTATCCCATGAGACAGCAGATAAGTTTCTTGACCAGTCAAGCTACAAAAATAAAACACCTCATGCTGCAATTCATCATGTGACATCAACCAGGTTTAGAGAGTTTTAAAATGAGAACTTTGGAAAAATCAAGAATTTTGTAAATAATAGATATATACAATGGGAGAGAAGATATATAGTATCTGTATACTACATGTTCAAGGGCTATGTATGATCAAGTTTTTGGGTCAGAAACGTGGTTAATTAAGGTTAATTTTTTCTTAATGAAAAATAGGTAATTGCTGTCAAAATAAGTTTATAACATCAGGTTCAAATGGAATATATTATATTTAATTTTGTAATACCATATATTTTAAAATACCAGTTTGCTTTCTATTTCCTCAACATTAAGCTAAAAGCTATCTTGCAAGATGTGATGTGCTGAAAATCATGCATGTAATTGTGTTCACAAGTATGGCCTCATGTAATCTTGCATTGTTGAAAAAAAAGGATGATTTTTGTTGTTTTTTTGTGTTTTGATATTAGGTGATTTTAGTTATTTGGACTAATCATATATTGATAATAACCTAAATTATCCACTATTATCTTTATATTTTTTCCTAGGTTGAAATTAAATCAGTACCAACAGAACTAGTAAGATTAGAAAAAAAATATGGTTTTGTTGAAGAAACAGGACTAGGTAAGAGTAAAATGAAGTATTTTTGGAGAAAACATATCAATAAGACTCTTATTATCATTAAATTAAAAATTAGTAAGTTAGAAAGTTGTGTAAACTTAACATGCTATAATGTCTTTAGGGCATTAAATCAAAATGTGTCATATTTGTGGTACTTCATTTCCATCAAACAATGATTGTATGGTTTTCTGAGTAAAATTCTATTCTATAGTTGTTTTTGTTTTTATTTATTGATCTATTTCTTAACAGGAATAGCTAATCTTAATGTACAAATAATAATAGAATGTTGAATTTATATTAACTTTTTAAACATAAAAATTTATATTGTGTAAAATGTTTTTTTAAGCAAAACCAGAGCTTATTCATCGTGCTGACCTTCGATTGTCTGATATTGCACGAGGTTTGGATCAAGACTGGGTGCAGCTAGCAGACCAACTTGACATTTCTGAAACTGATGTGAATAACATTAAGAAAGAACAACCCAATGACCCAGTCCAACAAGCTTTGGTGATGCTTAGACTATGGTTACAGCAGGTTAATGAAAATGCAACTGGTGAGAAAAAAATTCTGATTTTTAATCTTATTTACTGCATAGTATTCTGTGGTAAAAATCATGTAAATTATATCAATTGCAAACAGAACAATCTTATTATTTGTTTATTATAGAAAAAAAAAGGGCAGAAATTGAGGCTTTGAATTTATAAAGCTAATTGGTAAGAAACAAAACTAGTTAAATCATTTGGCAAATTTAGTGAATTTTAAAGATTGATAACTGGGGCTATATTTAAACTGTAGATAATGAAATTAATCAATGTTGATAACTGGGGCTATATGTAAACTGTAGATAATTAAATTAACCAATGTTTTAGTTTAACAGTATATTTCACCTTAAGATGAATACCTTTGTTTTTCAATTACAAAAGGAATTTGTGTTCCTTTCTATTATAAATAAACAGTTTAATATATCTTAAGTATAATTATCCATTTTATTGTTAAAATTTGTTTTTCTTGGAATACATCAATTATATTTCACCTTTTATTAGCCTTTTCATCATATGATTGATAGTTTCTTTAGTACTATAAATGTAATAGGTCCTTTTTATTAGTTTGTTTATTACTAAAGCAATAACCACAGAGGCTACAGGTATTGATCAAGGGCTTTTATTTGTATTTACTTATGACATATATATGTATATATATATGGTTATGAAAATACTTTTTACTAAATTTTTTAAACTGTGTCACCACCTTTCTATTTAGCCAAAAGAATAAAAGATGTTTAGGGTTTATATGCCTTAACACCTTTTATACTAACAATGATATCAGTAAAGATAAGTAATAGATATATAAGAAAAGCACATATAAACACACAAAAAAGTTTTATGTAAAATGTATTTGATACAAGTACAATTATAAAGTGTCCTGATTTTCTTTCTTACCTCTCCAAATCCCGCCCTCCAAACAGCTTCAGAACATATCTTTGCTACGAGCAAACAAAAACAAAAGTTGCCTTGAATGCATAAAATAGTAGCTAACTTCTGCCAGTAATGTTTTGTAATTAAAACATTTGTACATAGAAAATAAAAATATTTTCTTTTCCAATAAGTTTATGGGAAATCAATCAGTGTCATTATTTTATGTTATTATTCCCTGAAATGTGTTAGGAAAAACTGAAGATGAGTAATGAAAATTGAATATTATGTTTGATTTTTCATTATATTCTTGAACTCATAACACAAAGGGTTGAGTGCATTATAATAAAAGAATTTTTAAAATGCAAATCAGCAAGTGACATGATAATCACGTGTAAAGTCACAGTGGTTCACAATTTATCAGAGTTATGTTTTGGACAATGCTCAGCATTTTATAGGTAGTGTGATACAACCAAGTATTTATAACTTGTAGGAAACAAATGTAACAACCCTTTCTGGTAAAACATATTTATAAAATTTAATCATAAAGATGTGCTCAAATTTGATATCCTTTGAACCTAATGGTATTGGAAAAAAAAAAGAATACTGATTACTTTTGAGGACTAGAATCATCTAGAAAAACACTTGCAACAGGTTATACATTGCAGGCCAATTGTCAAGATGGATGGTCATTCAGGTAGAGCATGATATGGTTTGGAGATGTACATCAAAAATGTGGTGAGGCTTAAAAATTGTTTTAATACAGCATGCTTAACCACTATACAATTTAACATATAAATATGTTTATTTATTCAATAAATTGATATGTATTGATTAAAGCCAGCATTGATTTAGCACTGCTGTATGCTACTTCACATTTATGATTTTGTCTCTTTCTTTTTTTTTTTTTTCTTAAATCCAAATGCAGAACATACTGAACCTATTTGAGGTCATGTGCTAAATTAATCCTTAGGTATTATTTTGTGTAATAAGTCCAGTAATGGGAACTGTCTACTATTTCTTGAATTGTCTGTGTTATGTTCTGCTTTACTTTGTTCATGTTGGACTGCTTTGTGACTGTCATATGGAGAAAAGACGTATCTAGTTTTCTGATTTGTTTGTTAAAGAAAATGCAACTTTTTTGTTTTGAAGGAGCTATGTTGTGTCAGTTTATTTTCAATATATTTAGCATGCTGATTTTGTGTCTGTGTGTGTCAAATACAACTTATTTTATTTTAATTTAAATCCACTGTACAGTTGAGTCAAGGGTTTACACATGTTATTGAAATCCTTTAACACTTTTTATACCTTGTAGCCACAAAATAGCAATCAGATTTCCATGAAATAACTTTTAGTATGTTTTGTGTATCTTCAAGAAATTTAGCAAACTTTCTGTAAACATTATAAGTATTTTGTACACAAAGTATCAGATCTTTTAAAGTTCAATTCACTTACTCTTCATGTATGTATTTTAGAACATAAAAACTGCACCAATTGCTAGAATAGAATGTCCCAAAAGTTTATCATGTAACAGGCTTTCTAACTAAGTTGTAAATGGGTACAAAGCTCTATTAATGATGCAAGCAACCATTTTTCTTACTTTTCAGTGGTCACTTTCTTTTACCTAATATCTGTTGCTGCCAAATACAGTTTTGTGTTGATGATAAACTTGTAAATAAAATAAGAACTTGTGACTTTGAAACCTTCCTTGAAAACACAGTAGAAGTGTGGTGTTTCTGTTGTAGTTTAGAAAAATATAATGATTTTCACCAAATGGAATAGTTTGGATATTTAAATTGTACATTTGATCATTTTATTCTTTGCAGCTTTTTTTTGTAGTAGATATTATTAAAGATCTGTAAATCATTGTGACAGTCAATCAACACCATACATAGTAGGTTAACAGGTAACATTAGATCTATCCAGTACAACTAGTACTACTCACTTGACATTTATACAAGATTATTTCAAGTTGTATAGATGTATGCATATATATTCAATGCAGATTATAAACTAGTGTCATGTAGACCACATGCGTATATGTAAGCACTTTTAATAATTCTGATAGTTGTTATATTCCCCCCTACCTCTTCCTTGTTCTCTGTGCTGGTCTTAATAAGACTTACTATGGTTTTGCTGTACCTGGCCAGGTTTCTCTTAGAGTGACATTTTTCTCACTCTGTAAGGTTCAAAACATGTTAGTTAACAACTGTGAATTCATTATATTAATATACCTTTTTCCCTTACATTTCTGATGGAGTCATGACAGTTTTACAACCCTCTTCCACTGTAATGACCCAGTACCCTAGTGGGCTATTACTTCTGCTTACTTTATCTGAAACTAAGTATATTTTAAACAAAATATGTAACTACAAAATTTCTTTCTTACTTTCATCTAGAATTACTATCATTTTTCCATCCGCTTGCTTGATTCTCACTACTTCCTGTGGTCAGTTTCAAAAATAACTACTCTATCTGCTTCCTCTATAAAACTCAAAGCCATGCAGCGTTCATTACAATTTGACACTTACCATCAGCCATCACTGCTACTGTTGATTCAATTCTCAAATCTCTGCTTAACTGTGGCTTAAAGATCTTTATTGTAGGGAACAGTCTAGATGTCTGTATAACATTTCAGACTTTTCTTATAATTGTTTATACATTTGTGTAATAACATGTCCAAAATTGATCACACAGTGTTAGAAAAAAAAAAAAAAAGTGAGCCTGCCAACCACATTGTGTCCAAAAGGGCAGGAACTCTACACATAAACAAATGATATGTAGCATTGATACTGTTGCAATATGTTAATAATTGCTATGGTGCATGGTGTGTCATTATATAAAAGACTGTTTGGTGTAGATGTTAATAATTTATTTTGTGAATGAATGTTTTATGATTTATTAGTTTTTTTTTTTATAATCAGAGACTTAAAAGCAAAAGATTATTTGAAGTTGTGTTTGTAGCTCGTTGATGTTGAGAATATAGTGAGTAGATGATTTAGTAATAAACATATATAAATAGTATGAAGTGAGTGGGAAACAGCAGAAGAGAGTACAGTCAAGGAAATGTTTGGCATAAAGTTAACTGCATTAGAAGTAATAGGATTAATGCTTAATATGTTAGAGTAAGACTTACAGTAGAAAACGGATAATAATAAGAATTTATTCCTGAGGAATAGAGGATATTTTGAAGAAGGAAGACCAAATGATTACTGGAAGAGTAGTATAAAACTGCAAAAACTTGTGCCACAATTGTAAGTGAATTATACACAGATTATTGGTGCAATATAAATAGGGAAAAGTAGTTTAGGTTGTCAACTGAAATTTTAAAGTAATTGAATAGGTCTGAATTGACGTTTGACAACAAGAAGAGAACCACATAATGTTTTTGGTCACTATGGTGCAAGTAATTTGTTGAACATACGTTAAACTAGTTTTGAATATATATGTATATATCATTTGGAAAACAAATGGAGTTCATGTTGTTTACTTAACACTGAATTTATTGCCAACAAGTTACACATAACTGAATGAATACAAGTTTGTACTATATAGCAGAAATGGTTGATGTTGGTATTAACAACTTTTATTTAAAAATGTAAGTAACATTGTTTCAAACTCCTTCGGTCATCATCAGGTTAAGAATTACTTTGAAAAAGTAACTGTTCCTGATCATGTGTTGTGGGGACAACAATACTGATAGGTACAAATAGTTTGGAATGTTGTATATATTTCATTGTATTATATTTGATAGTTAACAGTGTAATGTGTGTGAACAAATTTAATTAAGTCATTAATCTCAGTATAAAAGTGTTCCTGCATTTTAAATAAATAGATACAAAATGTAATGATTTGATACAGACTAAATACTTTATTATGTCAAAAGAACAAAATTATACCCCACATTTTTGAGATAGAGTAGAATCTGAGCATTATTCTAGAATTCTTGTTAATGTGTAACCATGTTCTGTCAGAGTCTTTTTGTAGGATGTTTTACTAGCCAGTATTTATCTGGAGTATGACAGCTTTTGTGTCGTGCTGCTCCTTTTGTATTTCATTCAGCAATGAAAACATCAATATTCTCCTCTTGTTCACCATTTTGTTAAAATTTTTATGCCATCCCTCTACAACATAATTAAATCTAATAATAATTTAACAATAAAAAAGCTACTGTCTTGTCAGAAAGTTGAGCTAATTATTTTCCTTTGATAACCTTAAGCACTTGTCTTGCCTACTATTGACAGTGATGCCACCACGTTCAAAATATTAGTTTGTCAACAAGTCTGTCAGCAGGAGAAAATATTGTTAGTAAATGGGTTATCACTGAGTTGTCTATCGACTACTAATGTTGTCAATGAATTGACTGTTGCTGAGTTGTCCTGTCATTGTGTTGACTATTGCTAAGTTGACCTTGAACCATTCGTTTTTGTGATATTGAGATTCAGAAATTATAATTGTTTATATTTTTCATATTTACTAATGGACTTGATGCTGGGGTATATAAGCTAATATATTTGAAAAACTAAGTGTGGATTTGTCGTCATGAATCCCACAAATTTGTTGTCTAAACATGCCAAAAAATAATATTTTTTGAAATATTTGTACAAAACTGAAATAAATGTTTGTTTGTGAATACATTATTTGTTTTGGATAGTCTGTGTTCAAAGTAATTATCATGTTAAAATTAAAAACACTTTTCTTAATTTGAAAAAGTCTAAACTGAAAGCCTGAGTTCAGATAAATCTTTATTGCTAAGAGTATCATCCAGATGTGTAGTTTGTATAAATGGTTGTGATTGTCCAGGTTCCACCATGCTCTTGTCTAGAAATTGCCATTAGACTGAGTAATTAAACTACCCCTGGGTCAAGTGACATTTCTACAAATTTCACATATGCTCATACCCTATTTGCCCATCAAAAATATATTCCTAACACCTGTGAACTTCTTTATGATTAGAAACCCATTTAAAATAAAAATGTATCTCAGAATGGTTGGTATGGGTATTACACTTTTACTAATAAAGCAGAGAACAACATTTTGATCTCTCTAGGTCGTCTTCAGGTTAACTAAAACTATACAGTAATTTCTGGATCAAAAGGTAAATTATGTTGGCTGTTGTCACAAAATTGACAATGGGGGCAGAATAGCTATAGGTAATGGAGACCGAAATGCATCTTAGGGATGAACAAGTTCACAGTTATGGGTATTAACACTTTTACTAATAAAGCAGAGAACAATGTTTTGACCCCATATCTGAACCACTGATGTGGTTCAGATGTTAACATGAATGTGAGTACTACCTTTTTGCCCTTCAGCCTTTGCATGAAAATTTTATGCCTCAGAATAATGGGTATCACCAGCTGTAACCCAGGCTGAGAACCATGATTCTGTAACAGAAACTAAATTTGTCAATATTTCTGTCAAAAAACAACAATAACATAGATACAGTTTCCAAATACATGTGAACAATGCTCAATTCATAAATATTGAAACTGCATTAAAATATGTATGTATGTATATATATATGTGTGTGTGTTTGTGAGGATTATGCTACAAAATCAAAAGGTAAAATAATGCAAGTTATCAAAATAATAATAATTGCAAAATAAAAGTATGCACAACAGCAAAATCAAAATTTAGATTATTTGGGGTGATAGCTTTCACTTCACAGCAAAGCTGCTGGTACAAAAAGTTTTGTTATGTAATACTATTTCATTCACTAAAAGTTAAAACATTTTTGATTTTAAAAAGTAATAAATTATCTTACTCTTCTGATTTTTATTTCTTGTTTATTATTTTTAGAGCTACTAATTTAAAAGTAAGTAATGGGAGTTTAGTGCTGCAGTAGCACACCAAAAGCTTTAAAAATGTATATTGTTTCAATAATTTTAGTGTATTAGTGCTTTTAAACTTTAAGAAATGTTATTTAGTTCAAACTCAAAGTTAAATGCTCAGAGTCTCAATGAATATTCATTGTTTGTGATGATCTGTGTTCAACCTAAAGCTCTTGTAGACTGCCCAGTATGCACAGTGACACTGTCTCTCGAGAGCTGGTGTGAGGCTGAAGAGCAAGTGTTAGAGCATTAATTTAATTAAATATCTTGCTGTCATTTATTACATGATTAATAAAGCACTTAAATATGGTATTAAAGGACTAAGTAAAACAAATTATACTCTGTATTGGAAGCAGCATGTATTTAGAAGACATTTGCATAATGTATAACAAAAATTGTTTTTAGTTATTCATTTTGGCGAGGCTGGAGGTGTGCAAACTATTACACAAGCCAAAGTTGTTAATACTGTACTGCAGTTAGAAATACAGAAAATTAATAGGATTTTAAAACTTTTTTAACATTAGTGATTTTAAATTTGGTACCTTTTGTTTGTGCTGTTTGATTAAAAAGAAATTAAGTATTTTCTCTTGATATTATATGTATTTTCAGTTTAGTACCAATATAATTAGTTTAAACAAATTAAAGCTGCTTATATTTTCTTTGTGTAAAATGGACTCACAAAAATGAAAGTCTGATGGAGATGTCAAAAATCAGACAAATTTTTTCGGGGGTGTGGTACTATAAAATCTATCAATATACCATTAGTAATTAAATCCAGTGTAAACATTTCAGATTTGTTAACAGGCTATATCTTGCATGGATAAGCATGTGATAATAAGTACAAGCCAATGTTTGGTACATGTGAGTTTCTAAAGAGTGTTTGAATAGGTATGAAAGGGAAGCTTTTATTAATTTCTTTTGGGTAAGTATTAATTATGCTGCCTATTTGATTTTTTAGTAAATATGAAAGTGTCTGTTCTAGAGATATTTTTAGTGGTGAACTGCATAACATTGTAGACAAAATACACTTAATGCTAACTTGTTACTTAAAGGTTAAATAGCAACATTTCTTAAATTGTTCAAGTGTCCTCTTTCTAAGTTAAAAATACTTTTTGAAGGTGCATGAAAGCTCTTGAATTATATTGATTAATAAATGTATGAACCTTTAGAAAACTGTTTTTTAATTTTTGTTCACTTTTGTATTATATGTTGTCACTTTCATCTACCTGCAAAACTCTACATCTATCTCTGCTCTTTCTGATAACAGGCCCTCAAATAATAAAATTTTCAGTTATTGTATGGATTAGGTAACTATGTGTTAGATTTATTCATTTTTTTCATTATTGTACTACCATGATAGGTATTCCAGATTAAAATTTTTTTTGAATATTTACTTCTAAGTGGCTTGTATCTCTAAATGATAAATTGCCCTGGAAGTTTATTATAAGATGTAATCAATGATAATAACAAGGGTCAGTTGATAAGATGGAAATGGTAGTGAGGAATCTCATTGTTGGTCTAACTAGAGAATAATGCAACCATAACTTTTATTAATACAAATTGTTTATAGTATTAAAAATATTTGAACAAAGCTAATAAAAAACTTTGTTTTTCTTATCTTAATATATATAAACAAAAATAAATCTTTTATATCTGTAAGTTTAATCATTCTTACTTATGTTTTTTTTATTATTATTAATATAACCTCTAATAATTATAAGAGAAGTTTCTAGAAGCAGGAAGAAAATACTCTTTCATTAAGTATACTTTATAATACATTGATTTAATTAAGTATGCAATTTGGAATCATTATTTTTACACATAACTTTCATGTAGAAAGCCACCCTGTCACTTTTCTTATAGATCAAGCTTTCCTCAGTGTCCATTTCTTAACTGGAAGATGTTGAAAAAATTTCCTCCTTTTAAGTATGATTTATAAAGTTCTTGAAAATATAACAGCTGGAAAATCTTGTGGCAAAAACATAGCACTTGGGATACATTTTGTCATATTATTATACCATGATGAAGCTGACTACTATTTTTCACACGTTTTCCTTTATCGTATTATATTTTATCTGCAATAAAAAAATAAGAAGCAAATAAATTGTGAAAAGGTTTTCCCTTTTGCTGCTTTTTCTCCTTGATAATATTTCAGCTACTGACTTTAATATACACTCTAAAATTACAAATATGAAACCCATCACCAAAATGTATACTACTTTTGTATATTAGGAAAGACAGGTGTAGAAATTAATGTGATCTCCTTTACATTTCTGCAGCAAATTCAGCTGTAGCAGGCTAATAAGAATAGTTGTTTTGTATTACATTACTACCACGGATTGTAAACATAAGCTTTTATTATAATGTGGCATTTTACTAAGAAGTCCTAAGCATTCATAAGGAGTTGAATTAAAAAGGTATACCCATTTTGTGAACTCCTTTACATGGATTTTGCCATGTTTCTAATTATCTGGTTTTCTTATAAATAGATCCTTAATTATTGCTCACAGATTTTGCTTTGTAGTTTATCAGTCACTTAAACCTATAACTACTGTCACTTACAGTATATGAATGTTTGTTATATAGTGAGAGAAATACACTTGTTATGTACTCTTGTAGGAAAATGAATTAACTTTTGAGAAGTACATTTCAAATTCACCCTACTTTAATAATCTACATGTGATGGACACTAAATATGGCAGGAAAAGCAATTATGCACTATATATATTTCCATATGAAGCAAAACTAAACTAAAGGATAGCACATAAATGTGTACCTATAATTTCATGTTCAGTAATTATTATTGAAGAATGCAATTTACTCTTACCATTTCAGATATTGATACAAAAAATTCTTGGCTGTTGTATATAAAAATATAACAAAATGACATAATTTGAGTATCTACACCAGATATATTCATGAAAGAGATCATGTGCTAAAAGAAACTAATATCTTTACAAGCTCCAAATGGACATACCCAAAATATTTCTTGATACCCTGTGTTTAGGGTATTATCAAATCAAATTATATACTTTCCGAGTTGACTTTAGGCTTTAGTCTTTTTACTTACTCAAAAATGTCTAAGTATTGTTTTGAAAATAAACAACTGTAAGAAAGAAAACATGATTACAGCAATGTGTTGGTTATTTTTATGTGTGAAAATGTAATGAAACAATTGGCTAATAATGAATATTCAAAACATAAATGTTTGCTAATTAATCACAATAAAAGTTCGAGTTGTACATATAATTTTTGTGGCTGTGTTATAGCTTTTAAATTAGATTTTTGTGCTGGCGAAGTGATACTTTTAACGTCTTGCCATTGCTTATTTCCTTAGTTTGCTGTAAAAACTTCAACTTAGCATATCTATGTTTGGAAAACTGTTTATTGTTTATCATTTGCATTTTTTTTTTTTTTCCGTAAGATACATATTTAGAGAAATTGGCTCAGAACACTGGTGACATCAAACTGGTCACTAAATAAAGCTTGGCCCTTATGTAAGCAATAATTCTGTTTCAGAAATATCTGCACTAGTGCAGTTTTTATAACAAGGAAAAGTAAAGGAATAATTTACTGGTGCATTTATGAGATTGCATATAATTCGGGAAGCACCATAAATATTTTTGTTGAAGGAACTTTCAAGTATAGATTTCTTTTCACTGTTGTTAAGTATACATTTAAGAGAAGTACTCATAGAAGTAAGATCTAATGGTAGTATGGTTGTAATACTTTGTGATAAAAATTGCAAGCCTGAACCTACATTATTTTATGTCCAAAATTACCTTTTATTGTTTGCAGCCAGTTGTAACTTCTACCCTGGTATTATTATTTTGTTTGTTAGGTGCTCCATTTTTTGTCTTTAACCTCCTTATTTAAAATGAATATTAATTAATTACTCAATACTAAAAATGCTCTTCTGTTATTCAGTCTTTCATTTGTATTATTTGTAGATGTGAAATGTTTGTTAGTTTTTTTTCAGTGAGGTGTAATTAGCAGAAAATGGGCATTATTTTCAATTCATCAATGATAAAATAAATATTACATTTTATGCTGAGTTACACCTGAATAAGCTTTTATTTAGTCTGACATAATTTCTCCATAGAATTCTGATAGGTTCATTAACATGATTTACTAACAAATGATTGGTTCAGTTTTAGGTGATGTTTCATAAATACAACTTCAAAAACCTACCATAAGCGCTTTCAAACTTTGAACACATTGATAGCAAAGTTGCCTTTTGGCAAAGCTTTTATTGAATCATACCATATTTGTCAGGTACCTTTCATGTGAAATTCACTGAATGGGCAATCTATTTATGATGTGATTTACTATACAGTGGTACCTTGGTTCTCAAATGACTCCCTTGAACAATTCAGTTTTCAAACTTTTTTTTTTAAGAAAAAATGTCTCTGTTGTTGGACATAATCTCAGTTCCTGAACCCAGCTGTTGTGCCCTGAACCCACAAAATAACTCAACTAATGACCCTTCGACCATCTTCAGCCCACGCCAAGCTTGCCCAAAACATTTTACCTGCATCTGTTGCTGAGTCCACACCCCTGTTTTTTTTTTGTCCTAAATATTCTGATTAAATAAGCCACCATGGGATCAAAGAAGGATTATGAAAGCAGTAAACCAAGAAGAAAAGTTGTTAGAGCCACAATAGAGGTAAAAAAGAATCTCATAGCGAAGTGTGAGAGTGGTGTTCACAAGTCTTACCCTGCTACACAGTTTGGTATGGTGAAGTCTAGAGTCTTTGTCATACTGAAAAATAAAGAGGTCATCAAAGGAGCTGATGTGTCAAAAGGAGTGACAGTGCTTGTGAAACAAAGATCGCAAACAATTGAAGAGGTAGAAAAACTGTTGTTCATTTGGGTAAACAAAAAACAGTTAGCTGGTGATAGCATTTCTGAGACCATCATTTGTGAGAAAGCAAAGCAGTTGCATGCTGACCTCCTGTAAAACATCCCTGGAACAAATGCTGATACAATGACGCCTTTAAGGCTAGTACGGTGTGGTTTGAAAAACTTAGGAAGAGAAGTGGCATGCATAGTGTAGTGAGACATGGGGAGGGTTCCAGGCAGAAACAAACCTCATTAGACAAGTTTTTAGTGAAAAATAGGTCCAGTGAGTCTCAAGCAGGTTGTAGCAGTGCAAAGAGAAAGAACCCCAATTGGAGAGTTATCTGACGTTTTTATGGAAGGTGACTCCCCTTCCAAACAATAATAACCCTCCTACTCTCCATGTTCCTCGCCACCTTTTACTTACGCCATCAGCTCTCCTCAGCACAGGTAATGTGCAGTTACATTTTCATTTTTTGTTTTTTTATCACGTTTATAGTTTTTGTGGTTGACTTTATGCATGTAAGTATTATTATACAGGTATAAATAAGCAATATTTTTACTTAAAATGCTTCATAATGCATAATTTTGGGGGGTCTGTAACAGATTAATTTAATTTAATGAGAAAAATTGATTCGGTTTTCGAACATCCTTCTGGAACAGATTAGGTTCGAGAACCGAGGTACCACTGTATTGTCACTGCACATCAGTTGACTGACCACATTTAGTTCTTTAAAATTAATTTGCACTTTTTTTGAAATATTGCACAAAATGTGTGCACATATTCTTTTCATTGCAGTGGCATGAGTCAATTAATAAATTGCACTTTATTTTCTGTTTGTTTGTGTTTGAATTTTGCACAAGGCTACATGAAGTCCATACGTGCTAGTCATCCGTAATTTAATAGTGTACGACTAGAAGAAAAGCAGCTAGTCATCACCATCTGCTGCAAATTCTTGGGCTACTCTTTTACCAATGAATAGGGGGATTGACTATTATATTATAATATCCCCATATCAGAAAGAGTGTTTGATGTGACGGGGATTTGAACCCAAGACCCTCAGATTATGAGTCAAGTGCTCCAACTACTTGGCCAAGACAGTATCAAATAATTTTGCATATTCATGAGCATATTTGAAATTTTAAAAATTACCACTTTTTAATTTAAATTAGATCACTAGTTAAAAAAAAATAAGGCGTAAATGAATCTCTACAACTGGATCTTGAAATCATCTGTCCCCAGGACACTAGGATCAAACTTAAATGTGCTACCACTACTTAATGCAATAAATAATTTTTACATTTGTATTTTATTTTGGGTGTTTCTGTAATGTGTGGATATGTTTGAGTTATAACATGAAAATAATCTTTCTACCAGCATACTGTGCAGTGTGACGATTACAATTACATTAGTAGTTTCTTGATGGATACTGTGGCAGATACATAAGAGCTTACATAGTTTTTGAGTTAATCAAGAACCATGACCAAAGGAAGTTGGAGAAGTTCTTTTGAAGCCACTGTGCTGCACAGTCAATAGATTGCTGAGTTATTCCTAGGAATATTTGCAAAAATAATACTTTTACAAGCTTGCAGTAAATATTTATTATTGTGTCATAACTATAGATGTAAGAAATTATATCATAAGAACATAATCATTATTAGATATATATAGCTACATATATTTCATAGAGGAGACAAGAACAAACTTGGTAAAGGCTTTTGAAATTATAAAATTTTTCATTTGGGGCTTTGAAGCCCCTCATGCCCAAATGGATAAGTTTTAAAATTTTAATAATTTATTGTATGTATGTGTCTGTACATTTCTCAGTGGATGTATGCTTGCCCCCAGAATCAGCCATATTGTTGCTAACTGCAGGGGATTTTTTTTATTTATTGGAGGAGCAAATGCCCCCTCCTCTCAGTTTGTATATGTGTAATTGGAAACCTGAAGATTGGTTTCTAGGTTTAATGTTTATCAGTAGAATATTTTTAGTAGTTTTAATAACATGCCAAGGAAATAATGTTTAATAATTTCAAAAAATTGTGATTTTTGAATAAATGCTGAAATTATTGGTTGCTATATGTAGGCAATAATCTTGAAAAGTCCCTTAGAAAAATTGGAAGGGAAGATATTGTCAACAGCTGCATGTTTAATGTTGAAACTGTTACTGATGATGTGGAAAAAGCAGTTGCCAAAGTACACTTGGACCAATCAGGTAAATATTTGTTTATTTGAAAGTAGAATATTTCTAATGTGTGTTAAAACTATTACTCATTCACTAAAAACAAAAAAAGAACTTTCTTCTTTAGAAAAAGTAATACTTTAATAAATCAACATTTTAATTTATGTCCTTGGGAGAAACTCATGACATAGTGTAATACAAGAACTAAGTACAACTGATATAAAATGATTCTTTTGTATAAATAGAATCTAGAAGTATCACATTGAATAATCTTGTAACATCACATACAGGCCAATAATGAAATGATGTTAGATTAAAACTTTTTAACATAATGTGTTAGATGTAGCTTATTTTATAAATTTTGAATATTGGGATTGTTAATCTGTATTGCTACGCTGTAGAAGAAAAGTAATAAGCATAAATAACATGAAATTGATGTCGCAGTGTGCAGATGTAATTAGGCACCCAACTGCTCCTGTAGGTAAAATAAAAGATTTAGTTTAACATAAGGAAAGTGATATTAAAAGAAAGTGAGACAGATAGGTTTCATGCTGATTTGTTGAAAATACTTAAATAAGTTCTTATATTTGATATTTAGGTTGCTTTCAGGGAAACTGAGTTGCTGCTTGCTTTTAAAATGTCCAGTAATAAATATGGTACAAGGTGAATTTAGAAAACAATAAAACTTTTGCGATGACTGTAGGTAATTGTTCCATTTTTATATTTAAAGGTGGCTTTAAATTATAATAAGTGAACTTGTACCGAGAATGTATGTGCTCTTTGTTCAAACATGTTGAGAAAAAAAACCCAATACGTCATCATTCCTTTTGTGTGTCTGTAGAGATTAGTAATGAAAAAGGCAGCTGCAGATGTTCTCACTGACAAAACTGACCTAGTTGTCAATTTCTTTGCCACAGGGATGGAAATGTGTAATTGTAAGACATTGTGACTGAATAATATTGTGTTAAAATTTATGACCTAACTGCTGTTTTCTTTAATATTTTTTTAACTAAGTAATCAGTGCTTATTAAGAATGAAGACATATTTTGTTAAAAATGGCATAAAATCTGTGACAGTTTCTCAGTGGTTGAGCCACTTGTAGATAATATGTTGGATTTGTGGACTTTGAAAACAACATTAAAGTGGGTACACAGCTGTGCATGAGTTTTGAAATTCATAAATTTTAAGTAAGGGAGAGTTTAGATTTATTTTAATACATCGAGAAAAGATTGAAAAGTACCTCATTTTATCCAGTTTTTATAAACTCAGTAAGACGTAGAAATAAAGGTTGACAATTTTAAACTGTTCTCACTCACAGAATCTTGATGTATAACATTTGTATAGATATGTCACATCATCTTTTCTTATTTATCATACCATTTATTGATTTTCCTGTGACTGTGTTTTTGTATTTATTTATATTAATTTCCTTATTTATGAAAACATAATAAGTAGTTAAGCTCTCCCATTTGCAATATTGTGAAGATACTTAATGTGTAATTGTAAATAATCAGTTGTACTCATACTTTATATTGCAATAACAGAATCCCACAAAACATTTGCTGCAAATTAGTATCTTTATTACAACAGTACTATTTTAAATATAGGATTTCTAGAGTAATACAAAATATTTCTAATTACAGACACTGAAATCTGTAAGTTCACTTGTCTTTGTCCTGACATTATGCAAGACTTTATTAACTACTAGCTGAAGTACCTGTACCATAGAGGGAGTTATGTAAATTCTTGATTAATGAAAGGTATCTTAGGACATAAAAAATTGTTTCCTTTATATATAATTAAAAAAACACCCATAAAAAAACAGCAAAGCACAAAATGTGAAACCATAAATTTTAATGTATTTTCTCATGAACCCAACAAACCTACATGGGTAAAATAGTGGTAAAAAACCCTGCAAAAACACTCAAAATCTGCAAAATTGAAAATTGTGTGTATTTCCCCACGGACCTAATGAACCTTCATACTAATTTTGGTGAAGATCCTTTCACACCCTACAAAGTATTTACATGGAAATACAACAGACGGTGTTATTATATTTATATAGTTGGTGCTGTTGCATTGAATCTGCACCCTGTGACAGGAAATGGTAAAACTGTGATCACTATTGCAAATCTACCTACACACGGGATAAAATTTTCTTAAAGTTTAGGCTGCACATTGCATGATAAAAATGTTTTTCCAGTATCATTCAAGCAAAAGTTCCATTAAAACATGATGAACTATATTTGAAAATAAAGATGAATACTGAACTTGTGTACATTTTTATATTTGTAAAAATGGCTCATTTGGGTTGAGAAAATCTTTTATGTAGAGGAGTGAACAACATTTCGACCTTCTTCAGTCATTGTCAGGTTCACAAAGAAAGAGAGAGGTAACTGACCAGAAGCTGACCACATGTTTGAAAAGGGTTGTGTAACTGAGTGTTGGAATGTACAGGGCAGGCTTAGATGTTTGAATATTTAATTTTATATTATTATTTTATTATTATTAATTTATTATTTTTTTAATATAGGTATAAAGGTGTTCCTTTGTGTTGGTTTATTTTGGGTTTAAGTTGTTGTATAAGAGAGGCTTCTTTAATTTTGCATTTGTTTTTTTCTTTATTCAGTATTTCAGTGTTTTCTATGTTTATGTTATGTTTATTTGACTTGCAGTGTTCAAAAACGTGTGGAGGTAACTTTTCATGCTCTTTAAATCTTGTTTCTATCAACACCACTGTGTACATTTTTTGTTTTTATTCAGTTGGAGTTAAACTTATTGCACTTAATACTAACAATAAATAATATTCTTATATAATCCTGATGTAATTTAAAATCTTTTAAAACTTTGATGCAACTTGTGGGGTAGTGTAGTTCAGAGCCTCTCCTGCACCAGAACTCTTGCAGTGCCTCTCCATGGCAACACACAGTAACTGGGCACCTATGGCCCCAGACTAAACTGCAAGGGATCTCGGAGCATCTTGAGCTCCATAGGTGTGACATGCATGGCCCGTTGATATGTGGTCATGCCTTGACATCCATCATTCAAGACCCAACTATGGGTTAAATAATTCTGCTTCCTTGCAGATTACATTTTAAGGGTGTCCATATTGGTGTAAGGATACCTGCCAGGGGTCATCTGCAATGGTGGGGGTGCTATTTAGTGCCACTGGTTGGTCACTGCCTGCCTAACTCAGCCAGCCCCTGGGCAACAAGCACTGACCCATCACTTTCTATCTGCCTTATTGGGCTTAGGGGCAGTGCCTCAACAAGTGGACAGTAATTTGTCACCTGCAGATACAATAAACTTGACAATTAGCACCTATGCAAGTGCTGACCACCACTGCAGTGTGCATGCACCTGGACAGATGACCCAAATGATCAAAAGGAGAAGAGTGGATAGGAGTAAGAGGAGGAAAAGAGGTTGTAGGAAGAAGAAACCTGGTAAAATAGCTGGAAAGAGACAACTCATTGGAAAGTGTGAAAGATTGAGAAGAAAACATCTCATGGTTCTATACTGAAACATCAGGGAAATAAAAGGAAGCAAGCTTTTCTTGGAGTAGGTAATTGGGGCTTTCAACCTGATATTTCTGCAGGAGACTAAGCTTCAAGACAATGCCGAATTCGATCTGGAAGGATGGATTTTGTATAGACTGTTAGGCAATAGTGGACTAGCTATCTCTAACTGGATAGATAGCACTGTCACAGTGGAACATCTGTATGACTGAGCATACAACACCCACAACAGGAAGATCGAGTTAGTGACAGTGTCTGACCCCAGACTACCCAGCCCACTCACCATGGCCAATCTTTATATGGCTTGTGACAGTGCACCTAGTGCTACAGAGTGGGAATTCCTTCAGGATCTGAGTTTCAATTATAGCCCATTTCTCATTGTGGGAGACTTCAATTCACACCACACCAGCTGGGATTCCATGGGCTGCAACAGGAATGGCCTAGGACTGTTTAAGGCCCTTACTGAGTTAAATCTTTGCATCCTCAACACTGGAGAACAAGGCTTATAGGGAGATATGGGGACCCTGACACAGTGATTGATCCGGCTCCATCATGTCACTCCTTTAAGGAAGAGGCCTTGTATAGCCAAAGGGACAAAACTGGGGTTTGTGTTACTATCAAGGACAGGACCAGGAAAGAGAAACCTCTAATGACCATAATGACATATAAGAATGCTCCAAACTTGTTGAATTCTAATGTGGATGCAGCCTGGAAAGAAAAGAACAGAAAGGAAAGAGAGTTTGAGCAGTGCAGGGGCACCACTAACTTGGAAGTCTTCACCAAGCTAAGGATTCAGCATAACCATGCTACCTCAAGGTTCAAGAGAACTGCGATTAGAACCATCAGAGCACAATGGAATAGGTTATATGATAAGTCCAACCTCAACGTCAGGGAGTTTTGGAAGTTTCATAACAAGATGAAAGCTTAGAGGTCTTCTGGAAGAACCACTTTGTATAGTGACTCTGGACAAGTATTCACTGATGAGGACCAATAAAAAGCCTTTGTTGATAGATTCATTGATCAAAGTAGTCACAATGACCAAGATTACAAGACAATGGTCAGGAATCAAATTAAAGAGATGGTTAAGATGAGTGAGCCCATGCAATGCTTCAACATGGAAAGTGTGATGGATGCTATCAGGACCAGTAAGGAAAGAGCACCCAGACCAGATGACATCACTGTCAAGAATGTTAAGCACCTGCCAACAGAGGTGATCAAGAGTTTAGCAAAGGCTTATGAATAGAGCTGAAAGTCAGGAGTCATCCCAGAAGTCTGGACAGGTGCTTTTATAGGTGTTGTGTCAAAGCCAGGAAAAGACCACAAAAGCCTTAAGGGATATCGTATCATTGTGGTACAGAATGTTATTGGAAAGCTCCCTAGGTGAGTTGTTGCTCACTACATCACCAACAGGTTGAATGCCTGCTTCATGATGGTCTTGGAGCATACAGGGCTTAATATGAAATTTGGATTAGTGCTGCCAGCTTCACAACAGAAACGTTTTAAATGGAAGGAGACCACTCTAGCAGTTACTTTTGATTTTGAAAATGCTTATCATAGGGTGTGACTTCCTCTACTCACTGACAGGATATTGTACTTGAGACTTGCAACTTTGCTTATCAGAGGGATTATGTTGGCCCTCAGCCAGTGCCATGTAATCATGAAACATGTTGAATGGAGGTTAACCATAAACACTGGCCTCCCACAAGGCTCACCTGTGTTTTTTAACATTTATAATAAATGAATTTGTACTGAGAATGTATATGCTCTTTGTTCAAGCATGTTGAGAAAATAAAACTCAAACAAATCATCATTCCTTTTGTATGTCTGTAGAGATCAGCATTAAAACTCCAGTAACTGTTATCATGGATGAAACTTAATGCTTATTCAATCTGCTAAAGAGGATTATCCTAAAAAGGCAGCTGTAGATGTTCTCACTAACATTTACACCCTTGACCTAGCAAGACTGGACACACTTGATATCAAAATCAAAACCTTTGCTAATGACATCTTGGTTCATACCAGTGGGACATCTACAGAAATGATCACAAGTAGGATTCAACCCTGGCTGTACCACATAAGAGACTGGTATGAAAATAATGATATGCTGATTTATCCAGAGAAAGCCAAAGCACTGTTCCTTACTCTCAACAACTATGCTGACACATTAGATATTCCCATTTTAACCTTTGGAGGCACCAAAATTACACAAGAGAGGTTATTGTGCTATCTGGGCATTGTGTTTGATAGGCAACTGAACTTCTCCAAGCATGTAGATGAACTCACTGTCATGGCCGGAAAAGGAATGAATGAACTTCTTGCTGCAACAGGCAAGCATGCTGAGGAATATCACTTGACATAATGTTCAGAAGCCTTGTGCTTTCAGTGGTTGATTATGCACTACCCAGTACAACTCAGCAACAACCAACTTGAAAGGCTGGATAGACTGCAGAATGCATGTCACAGGATCATCACAGGTTGCAATCAATTCCAGTTCCAATACTCCATCATCTCACTGGATTCCCAAGTATCAAGGACAGGCAAACATTACAAAAAGCTGTTTTGTTTGCCAAGGCTTGGCAAAATCCAAGGCAAGGACTTCACATCCTTACAAGGAAGTACTCTTTCACTGCTGAACTATCCAACCAACAAAGACATTCTGTATGCCGCATAAGACTTGAAGTAGCACCTAGGTCTTATCTGAAGAGGAAGTCATGGCTTGAAGTCACTGCACTGGCTTGCAAGAAGATCTGCAATTCATATTCCATTTTTAACAAACCTTTATGGCTTTGGTCTGAAGAAGAGGAATGGCCATGCCAACCTGCAGTAATTGTCAAGTTCAACAGAGATTATAAAGAGTGGCCTCAAGGGCAGCAGAAGCAGCATGCCAGGAGATGTTCCAGGAACTTGGCCAGAAGAGAAATTACATCATTGCAACAGGTTGGAGGTTTGCTGCATTTCTGGATGGCACACCCATAAGTGAGAACTCTGGAGCATGTGCCCAGTATACAAATAGCACCTAGATGGAACTTGAGGCTGTCAAGCAAGCTCTTGGATGGCTTGTCTGAGAATCCCCTGATGTCACCACAGTTGTGTTTGCCACTGGCTCAATGGCAGTGTTGCAGAGAATCCTGAGTGACTGGTTACCTGATGGGTGTAGAGAGGCTGTGCCTTATCTTCATGATAAATCTCCCGTCTTTGTGTATGTCCCAGACCACAGTGGTTTCAAGTACAATGAGAAGGCTGACCAACTTGCAGCAGCAGCAGAACCAACAGACCAGATATCACTCTTTCCTCGAGATATAAAACTCTTATGCCAGCAATCAGCATGCCAGAGCATCAAAGAGTCTCTCATGCACTCAGAAGAGGGAGATAGAATTCTCAACCTCAGGTCCCCTTTTGGCATCTCTTGTGACAGCCACAACAAAGGCCCAGATAGATACCACAGGAATCAGCTGAAAACAGGCAACATTAGCAAATGTACACTCAACCTCCATTGACTGGAAGGGTCAAGGCAGAGAGGATTTGTGACCCACTGGACAACCAAAGTAACTTGGAATCACCTAAGCCTGATGATGGCTTTTGCAGTGTAACCAAACTATTGTTCAATAAAAATGTTTAAATGTGAAGAATTCCTAAGTACATTTTTACTTATATTTTAGTGTTTCAGCTTACTGATTGCTTTAGTTTATATTTTGAGCAGTTCCAAGTAACTTGGAATCACCTAAGCCTGATGATGGCTTTTGCAGTGTAACCAAACTATTGTTCAATAAAAATGTTTAAATGTGAAGAATTCCTAGGTACTTTTTTTACTTATATTTTAGTGTTTCAGCTTACTGATTGCTTTAGTTTATATTTTGAGCAGTTCTTTTTTTTATATAGGATTTGATGCCTTCAAAGATGAACTTGGGTCTTCAAGGGATGCATCATTGCGACGAGACATTTCTCTTGATGTATCTTATGATGAACAGGACATAATGAAAGTATGTTTTAAGCATCTGTATAATAAGATTTTTTGTTTCTATGTATGATTGCCTTTTTCTTGATTGTTGTTGCTTAACTGCTCGAGCTTGTGCTGAAAAATATTTTAGTCTTAAAAAAATTAATGCATAATTATAATAATTAAATTAGTTTGTCAGGCATTTATTATGTGAAGTAAGAAAACAGACAAATTATCATTAATTAGTGCCTGAAGCACGAGAGTATTTTTTAAGTTCAAATATAGTATTTGTAATTTGTACAGTGTGACTGACCTATGACTGATCTCAAACCTGTACAAAACAGATGACTTTACTAGAAGCAAAAACTGATGTAAATATGTTAGGACTAGTATCTATTTTGGCTTCATAATAATTGTGATTTCACTTTTTGTGAAAAGTAATGCAGTATCTAACAATAATTCACGATTAAATGATTGATTGCATTGAAACACTTGTATAGGAGTTTTTAATTTAATAATTTGTCTTACTGAAAGTTCCAAGCTCAAGAAAATAATGGCATTGAAGCCTTACCTGAAGTCAGTTGTAGTCTTAGCTGGTATAAATAAACTGTGGACTACTAAAGCTCAGATCATCATTATACATACAGATGTATGTAGCAGTGGGCTTCAGTTTTTTTTAGAAAAAAAAAGTTTTTACCTTAAAAGTTGTTCATTAGAAGCAAATCACATTAGGTAAAAGTTGCCAGCTGTTTCTTTCTGGTTGGCATGTTTGTACTGTGAATCCAAGGATCCATATTTTGTATAAGCTACAAAAACACCCCATGTATTGGTACCCTCTACAAAAGCATTTAAAGTGTTTTTGGTTGGTGTTATTGGCTGTTTGCTTTTTTTAATGTATCATTACAAGGTTATGGAAAGTTATGTAACAAACAAATAAATTAAGAATGAAAAGTGTGTGGTATGGCACTGGTATAAGAAAAAAAGGAGTGTGTGATCACTTAATAATTAACCTGAATGTTTTTTATATGTATAATAAATCAATGGTACAATAAAGAAAACCTTTTAAAGACATTAAATAAAGATTGTTCTAATTACTAAATGCTAGAAATTTTCATGGTATATATTTTTAATTCTGATATTTTAGCCTCATATTATGCATCTGTGTATACATAGATATCTGATTCTCACTAAATTCCTCTTGGTGGTTCTGAAGGCTTATAATACTAAAATCAGGTTTTGATACCTGTAGTCAGCACAACATAGCTAGCTCATTGTGTATCTTTGTGCTTAACAACAAAACACACCGAATTTCCTACCTTTTGATAATGCAAAACAACTATGATTAAACGTATGGCTGGAAGGACATGAAAGGTTTTTCCACTTATAAATATTTATATAGTGAGAGCTTTAAATGCTATAGACCAAAGCATACAACATTTTCAAGAAATACTTAATGATAATGAATGTATTCCATTGCAGGATGAGAGTTTTTAAAGTATAATTAGCCTCAACATAGTCAAACATCAGACTGTATTCTAAACTCTCTTGTGTTGATATTACAATCATCTGTCATATTTGATGGTCTCACATGTTATAAAAGAAAGTCCAAGTGACACACATTACTTACCTTTTATAGGAAGCAGAATCAGCTGAAGAAACCAGCAGTGAGGCTGGTTCACTCCATGAAAAGAAACCACTCACGCCAGAGGAAAGGAAACAAGAGGAAGGTAATTCTTATCACCAGAATATATTTCTGTAAAGTGTTGTGCTAAATATGATGACAAATATTATAATTTTTGTGATTAATTATAAATAATTATATGTCTGATAGTTTTACAATTGTAAATATTTTAAAATCATTTTAATAATATCTTTTATTGTTTCATGACTTAGTGATTCTAAAGTTGCTTTTCACGTTTTATATTAATACCAATGGAAAGAAGAATAGTTTAAGCTTGCTAGCTATCACCATACAAGAACCATTTGTTTTGTAGTTACTCTTGCTTATGGGGGAGGACACAGATTTCTTCACATTACATTTTGTCATATTACTTTGCACTTCTCAAAACCTTAAAATCTGAGTTTCATAGGCTAGCTTTCAAATTTATAAATTGCTTTATGACAGTAAAAGTTTGATTTCTCTTATAACATGTGTATTTATTTGTTTCAAAATTAAGTAACATGTTCAATAATAAATACTCTTGCTTGACTAATTTTTGTTTTTAAACTTAATTTGTCAGGATGGTTAGAATATTCTACATCTTTTTTGTTATAAAGTTTGTATCATCTTTAATAGTAAGCATTACAATGAAACAATTTTATGATAAAGACAAAGATTATTAATAATTAACTTAAGTAAGAAAATAACAATCATGATATTTATTTTGTGATACTTTCCACAATGTCAATGTAACCTCTAACCTGGTATGGTAAATAAGCACCTCATTCAGATAATTTTATCACTTTTTCTCAGTAGAGCATCACTAATGGGTTTCTCAATATTACAATTGTTTGGAGATACTTTGAACGTTATTGTGTTACCCAGTTGATTTTCATAATAATATTAATGTAAAAAATCTTCTTCTGCCTAGTAAGCCAATTCCGGTTTGAATTCTTGGATTATTATTTCCAGCATGGAGGCAAATTGGATCTCTCCTCACTCACCTCTGATATTTAGTTTTGCACAAGAATTAGGGGAATTTGAGGGCTATCCTAGAAATTTTGTAGATACTTTATGTACCGATTTTTCAGGACCTTTTTGGATTTTCAGCCCCCTTTTCAGACTGTTGCAAGTTTACAGACTCACATTGCTTAAATATGGGTTTGATTCCTTTGGGTGCACACAGCAAATGGCCAAAGTTGCTTTACTCTAATAAAACAAAATTCTGTTCCAGTCGGTGGTAATCAACACAGTCTTTATATGGCCTATGTAAAATGAAGAAGAGGCCACTTTGAGCAAAGTTGCCTTTGAATAATTTTTCTTCTATTAATTCTTCAAGAAGTGATGTTTTGGGCTTATTCCCAGTTTCTTTTGAGTCTGCAACTTACTCGATGGATGAAAAATCTTGGAGCAAATTTTTAATTTTTTTCTCAATACATGGTTATTGTGGTTCATGCTGAAAGATTTACTTCTTATTTATGTGAAGAAATAGTTAGGCTTTATCTTACATGTTGTTAGAACTTTGTGATTTAACCTACCACTACCAGCTGGAAGCATTTTTTAAACTGTCTATTTTTCAAATTTTGGATTCTGAAGTAAAGCTTTATGTATACATATCTATGTCCCCTGCTGAGACTGAGTAAGAAGTAAATCTATAGTCTTGCAATGTCAATTCAACATTTTTTCTCTTGCTTCATTTGTTAGAAGCTGGATCCATTTTTATCATGAGCATTGGTTGAATTTTATGGCTTTTACAATCCTCCCAGTTGTTGTTTGAATGTACAATTTCAACAGCTTTTAATTCTGGACCTATTTGTGAGTTCTGACCCCTGACATTAGCTCCTTGTTTTGTTGGTACTCAGAATAGATTCCATCTATATTCAAGGTTTCCACTACTTAGTTGAACTGTCAGCAGTGTTATTGATTTTTGAACATTTTTAGGGGATGTGAGGTTTTGGTTTCAAGTATTTCTGGATTTGTGGTAATCTTAACCACGAGTCCAAGAGCTCCACAGGTCCTTGAATCATAATTTTTCATTCAATTCATATCTTTTACACTTTTATCCACACAACCTGTAGGGTTTACACAGTTCATTTGGAGTTTAAACTTGATTCTAGGGTTATCTTACTTTTGTTGGTCTGGTAGTAGTGAGAGAGTCAGTATAGTTCTTCAGAGTTTTTATTCCTGTCAGGTGTTGGGCTTATGTAGACAGGAGATTCATGTTCAGTCATCTATTTTTCTTGTCTATGTTGATGCCAATACTCTAAGGTTCAAAGTTTTCTCATTCCCTAGTATGTGTTGATTCTTTTACTGGAATTTTAAGTGTCCATGTTTGTTGTAGTCAGCTCCTGAATGCATGTTGCCTTAATGATGGAGTCTCACCACTCTATGTGTTTGTGGTGCATGAGGGTTAGGTATTGCACTTTGTGGTTTTTCCCATTTGGTCTCACATAGGCTTCACATTGGTTTTGTTGTGTTACAGGAGTCATTTTTTTTCACCTGTTGTTTCATTGTATTGTGCACACCCATTCTGTTAATGGCTGGATACAGCTGGCACCATGTTGTCCATTGTTAGACCATAGCATCCTGATTCTACTTTCAGATAAAACTCAGGCAGATTCTTTTTTTCAAGATTGCAACATCTATTTTTGCTCTAATTTAATATGTCACCAGTCATCATCTTTCAGTAAGGCATACAAGATCCCATCATTCAAAGTCTAGTTGTTGCCTTTAGGACTTTTCAGGTTGAGGAGAAGGTTTATCTATTTCAATGTTGCTTATTTCTCTTTGGGATTCTAGTAGATCAGAGTGCATCACTCTGTAGCTGCAGGTTGAGATCTCCTCATAATTGTGAGTGTTTATGTGTATGTATATATTGCAGTTCAATTGCCCTCATCACCAAGGTGGGATACAGGAGCCATGACCTTATAATTCCAACCCTGAGCAGTGGAAATTCAGCTATCTGGTTGGGGGCTGGCCAGTACTGATAATAAATCACATAAATTTCCACCCATGGTACACAAATTAAGTTCCATATGAAGAATCTATCTGTTATAAATGTAGTGTGGTTTCCTCAGAAGAATACCAACCTTCTGTTCACACAGCCATGATCTATGCAGATGCCTTTGATATGGATAATACTCCCATTGGCCTTTCCACCTTTTCAATGTGGATTCTAGTTATAAGGGGGCATGGAAGTACGTGTGTTTTGGATATTAACATTTTTCTAAATTAAAAATGTATTTCCAATAACATTTATTCACTTTCTCACTCTCCCACCCTTTCTCTCCACTAAAGAGTCTATCTTAGAGACTGCAGGTTAAGTCAGTGTCAAAAAGTGAAAATGTTATCTGAGTGATGTGCTTATATACAGTATCAAGTTAGAAGTTGCATTAATGTTAGTGTAGAGTATCATAAGACAAATATCACTAAGGGATTGAGTGAGGTATAAAAGAATTGAGCAAGCAAGACAAAATAAGACTAAATCTTAAATTGGCAAAGATGAACCATGTTAGCTAAGCAATTGCTCTAAGAGTCAGAAAAGAGAAATGTTATTGGAAATAAATGTGTAATTTGGGAAACAGTTAACATAGAAAAAAAACGTTTTTTTATGTTGGGGTCTTATTTATAGGACAAAAATAAAAAAAGTTGAAAAGATTAGTCCATCCTCTAAATCATATATACAAATTATTTATCTTAACTGTGATATCACTTGTAATTGTCCAGTTTTATCATTTATTAAGTTGTACAGATAAAATTTGTGTATACATTCATATCTCAACCATAATCTTTACAGAACTAGTGTTTATCTTTTATTTTTCAAATCTCTGCTATATCCACTAATAAAGTTGGTATGACATATGTCTGGAGACAGTTATATGAATAAGATTTTTTTTATTTTCTTGAGAAAGCTAACTTAAATATTTGTATTTGGAGATTATAAAATAAAGACATACTTTAAATACTTAATAGTTTTAGGGAAAACTATAAATTAATTAAATTTAGTATTTTTAACTGTTTTGCTATATTTAGCAAAGTAAAGGTTAAATGTAATTACATGTATAATTTATTTTATTAAAAATATTGTTTGATCTGTGATGAGAAGTAAATATTTTTGAGTGGTACCAAATTAAATATATTTGTTTAATAACTGAGTATCTTTGTTTAACTTGTACTTGCTGACAGAAGAAAAAGAGATGTTAGTAACAGGTTGTTACCCATAAAACCATACTTACAACACTGTTTTTTACTCCTTGAAACAGTTGTGTTAATTTTGATTTTCAGTATTGTTTTTTCTGATCTTTATTACAATAATTAATGTACTATTATATATGTTAGTCAGTTTTCTATGAGATAATTTTAACCACGTGTATGCTTAACAATACAGAAGCCTGTGCAGTTTTACTAACAGGATGCTTGTTAAAACATTATATATTTTACATAGGTAACATTTCATTTAAACAAAATTCAAATATATTGTTTTATAAAGACTGTTGTAAAGTTCTGCTTAACCATTCATGCTTTGCAGAAGTGTTGTAGTGAGTTACACGTGTAAAACATTCAGTTGTAACTAACTTGTGTCAATTTGCTTGAGTTTCAAAAACTAGTTTAACATAATTTTAACTACTGTTGTCATTCTAAAAGTTTGACTTGTAACAGTTCATTTGAAAAATTGTTTCTTATAAAAATTAATGTTTGAAGTTCTTTACCATTTCTGTTGGAGAAATCAGCTGGTCAAGTTCAAGCTTCTGAGCTTATATGAGCAGAAGAGAATATCAAAAACTATAAGTAGGAATTCTCTAATTTGTAAGAATAATGTCTATAATGATAGTTAATTAATAAAAAAGTATCTGAAGCTTGATCTATAGCTCTGTTGTAAGAATCCATTGAAGTTTAATTGTTCACTTAACTTAATGACCTTATATCTAGCTTGGGAATTTGCAAATGTTTCTAGGCAAGTACTATGTGGTAAAGTGGAGATTTACAAACATTGTATATCTTTATATTTTAGTTTTCTGATTACTTTGTTGGTTGGGTCACTAAATCTTATTTTAAAACTTCGGATTTAAATATTTTTTTTGTTTATTTTTGAAAATTATAATCTGTCAGTGTTTAGATATTTTAGGGTTTTACTACAATATTTACTTTTATAGCAATTTGCCAGCTTAACTGTGCCAGACCGATGTTTGGATGGTAATATTTATATAAAGTTCAATTTTATTTTTAATTTTGCTTGTCTTAATCATCTGAAAAATCCAAGTCAAGTTTCAGTAATTTTCTGCCATGTTTATATTTTATTGTGATAGTGAGATTAAGCGTGTCTGAAAGATTTTTTTTAATATAATTGACAAAAAATACAAGATTTTATAAACTTGTTACTATCACCACCTGGCATTCCCAGCAAAATGAACAGAGAAGCTTCATAGTGTATATTTAATGAAATAATTAATAAACAATTGCAAACTTATTATCAGATGAATACTTATTAACTGTATTGATACATATGATAATCTGAAGATTTGGGCTGCTCGAAATTAAGGTGGTCCTTTGTGTCCATCAAACAACAAAAGCTATGATGATTTGAAAGATAACCATAATTATATTGTAGAAAATGTGCTATTGGCAGAAATGTCAATCTTATGTCAAACAATTTTCTTAACCTTAATACATGTTGGGGGGTATTATTATAGTCTATGGATTGTTTTTCATTTAACTTGCACATGGTTGTTCTTTTTTATTTTTTTGTTTGCTGAAATTATGAATTATTTGTAAGTATATTCAGAAGTATAATATGTGATTTTTTTATTGTTTTCAAATTTAATGTATATGATTTTTCTGCTTTCATAAATATCATCTTATTATTTGTGTCTTGCATGCCTTGACTAAAATTTTGCATGTTATAAGCATTTATGTTGCATGTAGTATTTGCTTGCTGCATATCAAGTTGTTTTTTTTTCGCCAGTATTTCAGCAGTTTCTTGCTCATGCTTTTAAATATTGCAATGTTTTGTGCTTTCTTGGTGGTAGCATTGATCCTACCTAAACAGCTGAGATGTCTAATACATAATTCATCATCTGAGATGAAAGAAGATTAAACTTAGTTCACTGGAATTCTTGTCAAACAATCAATGGAACTTTTAAATTCCCAGTTGCCCAACTACAACAGCAAGAGTCTCAGAAAGAAGTTAAGGATCACCAGAAAGATGGGTTGACGACTTCAACTTCTCAGGAAGAAATTTTACAAGTAAAGGAGCGTGAAGACATGTTGCAGGTCAAACATATTGTGGAGCAAGAGTCAACTTTAAAGGAATTTGAAGGTAAAGAAGAAAAATGGGAAGAATTGGAAAAACCAGAGGAAGATATGTCAGCATGTGAAGAAGTAGAAAACCCATTAGAACATTTAGAATTTGAACACATAACTGGATCAAAAACACCTAAAGAAGTAGAAAGACTATTAAAACATTTAAAATTTGAGTCTATAACTGGATCACAACCACTTGAAGAAGAAGAAAAGTTTGAATCATTAGAAAAGTCTTTGGAAGAAATACAAGAAGATCAAACTCTTGTTTCAGTAGAATCTCTTTCTGAAACAGAAGCAGAAGATCAGGAATGGGAAAAAATAGAAAAAATTGAGGAAGAAAAGTTATCTCCATTTGAAGAATTAGAAAAACTAGAAAATCAGTCAAAAGAATTTAAGTTGGTGCTTGAACAGGAAATTGTTGCAGAAAAAGATGGATCTGAACAATGGGAAAAGCTAGAAAAGTCAAAAGATGCAATTATGAAAAAAGCAGAAGTGAATGTTCTTACTAAGTCAGAGTCTCTTTTGGAGAAAAAAGAGCCTTCATTGGAACTTGTGTCTGGTATAGAAGAAAAGTTTAAAGAGCCAAAAGCTATTCCATTAAATCTGTCTGAGCCATTTGTAGAAAAACATATTAAACAAGATGTTATGTTGGTAGCTGAACCTGAATATGTTGTTGTAAAAACAGAGATGAAAACGAATATACATGATGAGGATCCAGAAAAGACACAAGAAACAGAAGTTAAGTTTATAAATGAGTCTGAACTTTTAAAGAAAACAGAAATGGAAGATCAGAAATCTGGAAAGCTAAAATCAAAATCAGCTTTACAGAAGCCAGAAATGGAAGAATTACTAAAACTAGCTGTTGCATTTGAATTTGGGCATACTGAAGAAATGCCAGGAATAGAAGCTCAAGAAGTTAAAACTGTATTTGACAAAGAAGAAATAAGAAAACAAGAAATGCCAATGGTATCAGATTTCAAACAAACAGTTCAAACAATTGAAACTGAGCCCATATTAAAAGCAACAATGAAAGAGGAACTTCAACAACTAGAAAAAATTCATGAAACTGATTTTATTTTAAAAACAACATTAAAGGAAGAGCTTGAACAACAAAATGAAACTATGGAATTGGATATTAAGCCAGTGGGCGAATTTAAAAGCATTATTAAAAAGTCAGAAGTAAAAGACAAAAAAGCTGAAGAATTAGAGAAATCTGTAGAAATAGAAGTTGAATCTGTGGTTGAACTTGAGCCATTTGTAGATCTAATAGATGAAGAAGAACCTAAAGAATCTAAACTAAAAACAGAACAACAGCCTAAGGAAATAGCTGAACAACTAAAACAAAATATCAAGCATGCACTTGATAGTGAATCAGCTGTAAATTTGATTAAAAAAAATGAAAAAGAACCTAAAGAATCAAAGTTAGAGTTCAAACCTCTAGTTGTTACTGATTCTGACATAAAATTTTCAGCAGAGGTAGTAAAAGAACTTGAAGAACTTGACAAAACAGGAGAGCCAGAAGTTGAACCTGTAGTTGAAATTGAGTCAGTTGTAGAAGTAGTAGAGGAAGAAGAGCAAGAACTAAAAGAATCAAAACAGGAAGTCAGATTTGTAACTGTTAATGGGGAAGATAAAAAGAGTAAAGAACTAGAAAAATCAGTGCAACCAGAAGTTATACCCATTGTTGGAACAGAGCTTGTTGTGATTAAGCAAACAGAAGGACAAACACTTGAACAAGCATTAAAACCCAAAATTATTCCTCTGTTTGGTGTTGATCTTGTCACAAAACCACCAGAAGAGGATGAGAAAAGGCCTAAGAAACTAACAGAAATAGGAGAACCAGAGATTAATCCTGTGACTGAACTTGAGTTTACCATTGACCATCATGAACAACAAGAAAAACTTGAAAAATATGTGGAATCAAGAGGCATACATGAGACTCAACACGAATCTGTTGTAGATTTAATAGATGAGGTCCTTGAAGAGTCAAAACCAGAAATCAAACCTACAGTTTTAACTCATCTTAGCATAAAACCACTAGACAGTGAGCTTGAAAAACTGGTGACAACTGATGAAGTAGAAGTGAAACCAGTTGTTGGACAGGAGCCTGTTGTTGAACAAGAACCACAAGAAAAAATAGTTAATCCTCTAGATTTTACTAGTGTTGTCACAAAATATCCAGAAGAGAAAGATGAAAGTCATGAAGAATTAGAAAAATTAGAAAAACCAGAATGTAGGACTGTTGGTGAAACTGAGGTTATTGTTGACCAACAAGAAGAACAAAAATGTGAAAAATTTGTTGAATCAGTAGTCATATCTATGGTTGAAGTTGAACCTGTTGTCAATCAAGAAAAAAAAGAGCAAAAACTTGAAGAAGTTGAATCTGTAATTGTTCTTGATTATATCAGAGAACCACCAGGAAAGGACAGGACAGAACTAGAAGAAATGGGAGAGTCAAAAACCAAACTTATTACTGAACCAGAATTTATTGTTAGTGAAGGAGAACTAAAGTGTTTACAGTCAGAAGGACAAGAGATCAAACTTGTAGCTTTTACTGATTATGTCACAAAAGTATCAGAAGAGGAAGGAAAAAAGCATGAAGAATTTAAACAAATTATAGAACCAGAAGTAAAGTCCATAGTTAAACCTGAACTTGTTGATTATCAACAAGAACAACAAAAACTTGGAAAGGCCATAGAATCAATAGAACAAAAAATCAAATTTATTAATGAAACTGAGCCAATTCCAAATTTAACAGAAGACAAAAAGGAGGAACCTAAAGAATCAAAACCAGATATAAAACCTCTATCTGTAATTGATTCTGACATGAAATTACTAGAAGATGAAGAGAAAGAGATTAAAGAAACAAATACGACAAAAGAATTAGAAGTCGCAGCCATGGCTGACACTGAGCCAGCTGTTGAACAAGACGAAGTTGAAAAATATTTAAAACATACAGTTAAACCTGTAGATATTGCTTATCTTGGCATAAAATCACTAGAAGAAGGAAAGAAATATAGAAAGCAAGAAAAAACTGTAGATTCAAAAGTCAAATCTGTGTTTGAACCTAAGCTTGTTGTTAATCAACAGGAAGAACAACAAAAATTTAAAGAATCTTTAGAATTCACAGAGCAAGAAGACCATCCTGTAGTTGAACCTAAATCTGTTTTTAATATAACAGGAATAGAAGAAAAACCTAAAGAACCAAAATTCAAAGATTTGTCAGTTATTGGGACTGATTTTGTCATAAAATCACCAAAAGTGGAAGAAAAAATATTTGAAGAACTGGAAAATGTAATAGAACCAAAATTCAAGCCCATGATTGAACCTGAGCTTGTTGTAGAAAAATCAAATTTCGGTAAACAGAAATTAGGAGAGTTAGAAAAGCTATTAGAACTAAAAATCAATTCTCTGATTATATGTGAGCCTGTTCAAAAAGAATTGGAGGTTGACAAGAAAAATGTTGAAGCTTTAGAAAAACCAAAATTTATATCTATAGAATCCATAAAAATTATATCTGAAAATAAATCCACTGAAAAAAGAACTACACCAGACAGAAGTATTTTCTCTGACAGTTTAATTACATGCCATCCTCAAGAGAGAGTTTCTTCTCAGTTGAAACCTGTATGTGAAGTAAAATCCAGTCCTTCAACAGTACCAGCAGCAGAAGGTATTCTGTTAAGTGATATTTTACATGTGAATCCATTCAGGTATGTGTGATATTTGTGCAAGTAGTGTGATTATGTAAGCAGTACATTTGTAATTTGAGGATTCCATGTTGCTATTGAATGAAAGTGCAATATATATCTATATCCCTGCGGAGAGGTTCTGGAATATGCTTATTGTACTTTTAGCTATGAATATTTCAAATCTTATTTTTGCAATCTTTTTGTCTGCTGTAGACAGTAATTTGTTTATAAATAAATGTGTGTATGTATAGGTTTATGAAAGCTATAATATTAATTAAAATTTTGAGCAGAAAACTATTTCTGTTATTTCTGTGATCAAATATGTTTGCATAACTTCTTCCAGTGTCATTAAATTTTTAATAATTGGTGCATATATTTATTTGAGATTCACTAATCTAATTTCAAATGCTTAGATTTATTAGGTTTCAAAGGAAACTTCCTTTCTTCTTAAGAGCTCAATCAGTAAATGCTAGTTCATATGTGCAGCAAAGAACACATTATTGATGGCCACTTCACAGTAACTTGCTTTAATCTAGTGTACTGACAATTGATGTGATGACACACAAACCATCTCTTTATAGTTGCGTGCTTGTAATGATAATTGCACACATGCCTCATAAAATTGCTTATCTACTTTTTGCACTGATGCATAAAATGATAAGATTTGTTATTTTAATGGAGATTTGTTAATATATTTCATTCTATTTTTTCAAATTTGAGATTATTTAATTGATTTAATAATGCCAGAGGAAGTTTTGATATATAATAATAAAACATGTATATGAGTATAAAGTGGTTTAAAAAAAATTAAAGAGTGGCCCTTATTTGAAACTCAAAAATTGGTGTTTTTGTTTAAATTTTAGCAAACTAATTTAGATATTTTATGTTTTTTCTGCGAGTATTTAAGGAGCAAATGTCTGTATAGTCTTTCTTGTTGTTTATATTGATTTGTAAATTTCATTTTTCATTCTGCTGTTTGTTTGAGGACATAAAACTACAACCAAGAATGTATCAACATTTACAAAACTCTTAATTTTGCATTTGAATATATATATATTTCAGTTTAGAAATTTTATTTTATGGTAATTTTATTCTAATTATTATTATAAATGGAGTGTGTTAATTGTTAAAATATTAATTACATCAAGTATAGATTGAAACATACATATAATCTTTAAAAAGGATTGCAATGCTTAATGTCAACTATTAGTTCTCTATGCAGTTGATATTAAAGAAATGTCACATCAAACAAAACAAGAAAATGTTCTTGGAAAAAAAATTCAACTATTCAAAAGTTTTGCAGTTTTGTGACATATTCTTGTATTGGGTTCCATATTTAAACTAACCTATTGAGGATGTATTTGTTTGTTAGGAAAAAAATATAATTTTTTTTATTTTTACATATGAGATTCAAATTTACGCTATGGTAAAGACAGTAAATGTAGTGTAAATGCTTACTTGCTATTTTTTTTTTACTTAGAATCACTTGCAATAAAATACAATACTGAAACAGAAGAGACTGATGATGGACAAACCTCCACAACTACAACTGAAACAGGAGAAAATTTAGTTGATGACACTACCAAACATGGCATCATTACCAAAACTACTGTTGTCCATGGTAAGATTGCATGTACTTACATGATGTAGGTTGTATAACAGTTTAGGTTTATTTAGACTCTAGAAATCCTGGACAGTCGTTGGAAAATGATGATGTAGTCACAAGTCTTGTGAAAGTAAAATGCCTTTGTAAAAACATTTTTATCTAGAAAGATATAAATATCACCAAATAAAACATTTTTACTTCATCAACTACCTTAAATACTGATCCTCAATATTAACTTTCCAGAACCACATATTAAATATGAAATGTAAATACGTAAGTAGTTATTTACTGCCTGGACTGTATGTGATGTAGTAATAATTATATGACTATAAGGTAACAGATCATCTAATAATGAAATATATGTATATAGAATTATTGTTTTATAATACATTCATAATCTGGGAACCCCTCTGAATAATGTCATTTTGGGGTAGATATTGATGGAATGCTCCTTTGTTATTAACTTCTTTGGTATTTATGATGTTAATTTATTGCCTCATTTTGGTGCAGCTTTATTTTGAAACAAGTTTTAGTATGAAGTACTTCCATTTCAGAAGTTGAAAGACTTAGTGTACATTAGAAGTTTGATTCCTCTGGTAAGCATTAAGTATATGCAATTAGGTATTTAATTGGTTGAAGTTGAAAAACAGTGTTGTTTCACTATTTATGTCAGTCAGATTGGCATTGCATGGATTATCAATTTGTTGATTTAATAAAGTCTAACGTGATTATCATGCTACTTTGAACCTGAATGAAGTGTGATTATCTCATTAAACCTAAAGAATTCAATAGCAGGTGTGTTTTTTTTGTTTGAGTTATATCAATTATTTATATGCAACTGGAATGATAATAGGCAATAATAGTAAAAACAACAACAATCATACAGCTCTATCTTATATTTATTTAATTAAATATTTGTACTCTAACTCATTGCTTACATTAAGCACGAGTACCAAGTGACTCAAAGTGTAAATCAACAAAATATTTCAGCCTTTTTTAAAACAACTGTATGTTGCATTATACATAATTACTGATTTTTTTTATAAACTATGTTGTTCATCACTATGAATTTTATTTTAAGCATAAAATATTCCTGGAACAAATAACTATGTATATATAGTGTTGCTAATTGATATGAATTTCCAATATAACAAGTTGTCTACTTAGAGTAAAACTAAAAATCAATCTGGTAAAGAATATAGTCAATGAAATATGTTCTTATTAGAGATCAGAATGTATTGTTTTAACATTTGAGTACCCATCTTTTAATAATAATTTTTGGTGTAAACTCAGTAATATCTTTTGAGATTTGGCTAATGTAGGACATTTAAGTTAGTCCTAAATAACAAATATTCATCTGACAATAAAAAACCATAATAAAAGTATGATAATAAAAAGTAAAATTAAAAGTAATAAGAGTAGATATATTAAACAATCTAATCGATACTGTTAATTAAAGTAACAAAAAAATAACAGTGTATGCCACAATTATGGAACATACTAACACTATCTGTAATAGATTTAATGTTTGTTGAACAGTATGATATCTGTATAAACAGAACTTTCCACAACCCTTCCTAAAAAAAATGTTATGATTAATGAAAACCCATTTAACAGCTCAAGTAGTGTAACTATTAAATAGTGTGGTGTCTTAGCTAAATTGTTAAATCATGTTATTGGTGCAAAACTTCACCAAGATTACAGCCAATAACTAATATTTACGAAGATAAAAAATAATTTAAACAAATATCTGATTCATACATTAAATGGCTAGGATATTAATAATGCAATTAAAATGTCCAAATGTTAAATGTACTACAAAGAAATCAGTATGTTAAACATACTATGAGGGGTGTCTAACACAACTACTTGCATTTTAACTAACCTATGAAACTCAAGAAAAATTTGTATAGTAGGCAATAGGAAACAGTAAAGTTGAATCATCTGTAAGTGTGATAATCTTCAAGAAAGATCAATGATAATAGAAAGGAAAGTTACAACAACCATGAATATGACAAATAAAATTATTAGTAAAAACTAATTTAACTAAGGACACAATATCATACAAAATGTAGAACTATTATATAGCTAATATGAAATATCTGTACAAATAATGCACTCGTATTTGTTTGTTTAGAACTTTCCTTGCAAATTTCTGAGTAAAATGTTACAAATTTTGTATCATTAGAAAAGTATTTTTCAGAGGATCCCAGAGTACATGTTGGCTTTTCCTTGCCTGTTTTTTACTTAGTAAATATTTTTAATGCAGCAAGTAGGCTATAGAAGGGTACACGATGACTGGCCTCAATTCACACGAATAATGCTTAGCTCACATGTAATTTTCTAAAAGGGATAAACATTACACTGATTACAATTTTATTTAGGTTTTAAATATACATCCAAAGTTCATTTAAAACCTTACACTTATCACTATGTGAACATACCTTCAGACATTTCTGCTTATTCAGCTAAATTAGTCTTCTTTATAAATTTACATTTGCTTTATTTTGCAATAACTTAATCTTGGTTCAATAGACTGTTATAAACACCTATACTACTTTCTCTTTAGTGTTGGTTTTTATTTTTATTTTTGTGAGTTTGTTTCAACTCTTGAAACTGTGTCATACACTGAACACATAGCTGTTTCATGCTGTGTACACTATTTTTAATACAGTTATTTTATTGTTTACTTTATGTGCAGTTTTATTATTAAAGTTAGCTCTGTGTGACTGTGTTTGTCTGATCCTATGAAAGTTTTCAAATAGATCAAAATTTATTGATCTAACCAATAATGCCTGCAAGAAAGCATTGCTTAAATGGTAAACGTGAAAATGCTAGAATGAAGAAAACTCAAATGAAGGGCATATGTTTTGTGGATTATGGCTAGTACATAATAGAAGCTTAATCGTCTGCATATGGTTTGATTAATATTAAATCTAACAACATTTTGCAGAGTTACATTAAAACTTTTGTTAATTTAATTACCATTGTATGTTAGTAATTTGACATCAAAATGTAGATGATAATTCAACTCTTTATGTTATCTACATTTTATTATTTTCTTAATTTCAGAAGGAAGTATTTAAATAACATATCAATGTTTCACTCTTTGTGTTTGGTTTTCCCCTTCTGGATTTTACTTCTTCCTTGTTATGGATCTAAGAATGTCTAACCAATAAGAAACACCTACAGTAGGTTAAAACAAGCCTTAATATATAATATTTTAACATCATATCTTCTTGATTTGCTGAGGTATCAATAAATGTGTCAAACTCACTAGATGGGAGGGGCGTCTTATCATAATGTTCAAGGATATTATTTATACCATGTTTTTATTTGATGGAAATGTTTATAAGTGAAAGAAATAATATATTTTTTCCTCTACTATAATACTAATAATATGGTTATATCTTTATGGTAGTCATATGTAGACAATTTCAGATTCTTTTATCTGAACAGCTGACATAATTTTGTACACTTATTTCCAGCTTTTTAGAAAGTGAT
This sequence comes from Carcinoscorpius rotundicauda, assembly GCA_011833715.1. Taxonomy (NCBI): domain Eukaryota; kingdom Metazoa; phylum Arthropoda; class Merostomata; order Xiphosura; family Limulidae; genus Carcinoscorpius; species Carcinoscorpius rotundicauda. The sequence goes on from CM022395.1 coordinate 19,958,860, forward strand.
TTTATGTTAAAGTAGTTTTGATACATTATATTCTAGTGCTTATATTAATAGTGTTCTAAAATGAATATTTTAAAGCTGTATGAATTTTTCTTTGAACAACTAACTTACTGTGATTTACTGTTTTTGACAGAATATGATGATCCAACATATCCTTAGTAAACCCCTATACTTAAAAAAAAGAGTGAAAAGGTTAACAGTTAAAACTCTGAAGATTAATAGACTGATAATTGAGCAAACTGATACATTTGAATGAGAGAAGTTACTATTGATTTGATTTCATATTTTTCAGCTTTTCATTTCACTTAAATTGATTTTGGTACATTAGTTAGACACAATAAAGTTTCAGTAAAAATAAACTTAATATTTGTTTAAGATACTCTAGTGGTTATGCATCTGAAGTATAAAAACTAAAAGATGAAAAAGTGTAGTTATTTTAGCATGATCATCAACTTATATCAAGAGTTTCTTGGTAAAAGCTTTGGAAATTCACACATCAATCTTGTAGAAATACTTAATGAAAATTCTGAGTTTCTGTTTACAAGATTTGTATTCCTTAGTAAAAGACTGCCCACTTTTATGAAGATACATTTGGTAATTCAGTATTATTATAGACATTACTAGCATAAACATCTCTGCTTAGTGTGCAGCACATGTATTTGGTCTCACATACCAGGAAAAATAATATGCTCATGTATAATGTGCAGAGCAATTTTAACAGCTGATTGATCTTTGTTTAGTGAGAGGTGTATTGCTGTATTGATTAGTAATTGTACAGGCTTTGCTGAATCAGTTGCATTCATAACCCCAAATGGACTTTTATATTTTTCATACTATAACATCAAAACTATATTTTCACAAAAAGACAATCTTTCAGTAATCATTAAGAGTCATTTGTGGACAATAAATAATAATTTTAAGTGAATTATTCATGCCAAACATTTCTCCTTGAATATTTGAATAGTCAAAGTTTTGACTACTGTAGATGAAAACTCGTTTTCATGTTAAGATTATAAATATTTCTCTTTATTTGAAAAATCTCAAATTTAATTAGTGTAATTTCTAAAAGCTATATTTTCAGTATATTTAATGTTATTTTCTCTATATGTGTGTTTGGTTAAACTAAATAACTTCATAAATTACCTTAATAGTAATAAATAAAGAATACACTTGAAAATCAAAGAATGAAGTACTTACCTGGATCTTAATTTTTTTTTTCTGTTTACTGTTGATTAAACTTAATTTTTTGTATTAATGATAGTAGTGCACTAAATATTTTTTTATTTAATTGAATAATGTAGAACAGAACAAAGTGATAACATTCAAAAAGCATATAATTATTGCAATTTCTTCATGCTTTCTAACTATATCACAAGAGTGATTAAAATACTTCAGCTAAGCTCATCAGTATGTTTCTCATGATAAGAGACAATTGTTTGCACAGAAAATAACATAATATGATACCACTGGGGGACAAATATGTATGTTTAAAAATTTTTGAATAGACAGTTTTACCTAGTGGTAAAAATACATGCATTAATTTTCAAAAATTTTTAGCACAAAATTGAAATAGATATTTGAATGTGAAAGCAAAGTTTATTAAGCTGTAAAAATCTGCACCAGATGATAAGCTTCAAGGACTTAAAAGCTTGTGGTTAAATTGCAAAATTTATTTATAGTATAAAAATACCTATTTTAGAATTTAATTGAAAAGTACTTGTGTAGAACTGACTTAAAAGATAATTGTAAGCCATATATATATTTAAATAAGTTGATACAAATGGTACACTGACATAAGAATGGCAAATAAATGAGTGCACTGAAATAAGACTGCATACATTCAAGAACTGTACATTAATTTATAATGAATCACTGAAACAGTAAATTTAATATGGAAATTGAAAGAAACCTTATTTGTAATCTCTTTAGTGAAAAATATTCTGACAAAAGCTTTGCAGAAGGAAGTAATGGTATGTTTATGCCTTCTTATGACTCATGGCCTATTCTTTTGAACCAGTAATTGGATTTCTGAACACCAAGTTTGAAGTTGATAGGATTCATTTAGGTGACATTTCTTTTTCTTTGTCAGCAATTGACTAGTTTTCTTTTTATATTTTTCCTTTGTCCATTAACTAAATATTCTTTATTGTGCATTATATTATTTCAATACCCATGCTCAAATTGGTGGAATTCTATTACATTGAATAAGACATGTTAACACATACATTTTTTCATTATTATTTCATGTTTCGGCCCCCCAGTGGCTCAGCGGTATGTCTGCAGACTTACATGCTAAAATCCGGGTTTTTTCGATACCCGTGGTGGGCAGAGCACAGATAGCCCGTTGTGTAGCTTTGTGCTTAATTCAAAACAACAACAACAATTTCATGTTTTTTTTGTGTATTTTATCTTTATTTCTGTTTAACTATTTTGTGTTTTTGTATTGTTGAAACTAAAACTTTGTTATTTTGTTCTGAGTCAATGTCTGTATGTGAATTATCTTACATCATTTCAGATTAACTTCAGCAAGATGATACATAACTTAATTTGTAAAGGATACACAAATTAATCACTCGTAGTTTCATTCTTGTAGTGAAGAAGATTCTCTTATCTATTTGGGCTGTGAAAGTCTCTTATTATACTTCATATATGAAAATCAAATATAATATTTTTGTTAAGTTGTATATTGTTTTTATTTACAAAGAAATGTTAAACACTTTGCCAGAATTAAAAGTTTGTGTATACAAGAATCAAACACAGAAAAACTATGAAACAGAAGGAAATAATTATATTACATATTGTATGTTTCTTTGCAGTAATTTTAATTAAATCATAGTTTACTAAAACTACTGAATCTTGCAGTAGCAAGCTACATTTCTCTTAGTCATAAAAATACTCCATGGTATTCAGTTGGTTCATTTTGCCCAAATACAATCAGAGTATTTTAGCTTCTTGCCTATTTGGATTTTATAGGAGTTAAATTCTTTAAGTGTCTTTAATTTGCTAAAGATAAATTTTAACACTAAATGGACATCATATAATCCACTTATTTTAAAATAATATATTTCAAAATAGTTCACTACACTGTTAATTACCACAGTTATATTCAGAGCTTTAAATAGTTGTCTCTTTTTATCAAGAGTCCACACAGGCTGATTCAGTGATTTTAGAACCCAATGGACAAGATTAATTATTCATTTCTACCATTTTTTTTTCATTATCACAATAGAATCAATGATAAATTTCCTTATTATACCCCATGGGTTACCACAGCTACATCCAGAGTTCTAAATAACTATCTTTTACATTGAAAGTTCACACAGACTGGTTCAGTTACTTTATACAACTGATGATAATTATTCTACTCTGTTATTGCAATACTGTCTGCAATTTTGAAACTTTAAAAGTTGCCTCTATATATACTGTATGCTGAGTTATAAATACAGTCTAGATCTATTTGACTATATCTCACACTAACTTTGTTTTACTTTCACTAACTTACTTGCAGTAACTTGGTCACCTCTATATATAACTCTTAAGGCCAATGAACATAAAGAAAAAATATGCATTATGCATTGTTAGACTCAACCACTTATTTGTGTAGAGCTTCAAAAGATGAAAATAAGAAAAGGAAAAATAAAAATAAAAAACTTTTTAGCATTTAATAGGGAAAATGTGAACACTATGAAATTAGCTTAAATACTAGTTGGTCAAAACTTTAAGACCATACTGAAACTAAGAATTAATTGGTAAACACGTAATGAAATTTAGTTATTTGTGTTCTAGCATTAGCATTATCAACATCTCCCACTGACATTTCCTGTGTTACATTGGGTAAAAACATGCAAAGGCTAAAAAGTTGACAGTTTGAACATGGCAAAATTGTGGAGCTGCAAGAACAAGGTCTCTATCAAAGTGCCATTGTTTGTGAGATTGGACATAGTAAAAATGCTGTTGCAAATTCCTTAAAAGACCCTTTAGGGATATAGAACGAGAATTTCAAGTGGTTGGCCCAAGAAAGTTTCACCAGCATTGAGCAGGAGGATTTCATGAGTTGTCCAGCAAGACACCAGTAGATCGTCAAACCCAATTAAGGCCCCTACATATGCAGAATGCAGCTAAAGAACAATAAGACAATATCTACAAGAGAAAGGCTTTAAAAACTGTAATTGTCTTCAAAGGCTACGCCTCCTTCCGTACCACGAAACAGCTCGGTTAATCTTTGCTGAGAAGCACCAAACATGGGACATAGAAATATGGAAGGTTTTATTCTCTGATGGGAAAACATTTGAGTTGGATATCCCACCAGAGACTTTTTTTACATGACACAGTGAAGGAGGTTCCATCATGATATGGGGTACTTTCTTCTTCAATGGAACAATGGAACTTCAGGTTATACAGGGGCATCAAACAGCAGCTGGCTACATTGGCATATTGAAGAGAGCATCCTTATTGACTGAAGGCCCTTGCTTGCATGGAAATGAATGTATCTTTCAGCAGGACAATGCTACAATTTACAATGTTTGCAGGACAAAGGACTTTTTCATGCTGAATAACGTGATTCTTTTGGACAATCCAGCATGTTCGCCCAAACTGAACCCCATTGAAAATATTTGGGGGTGAATGGCAAGGTAAGTCTATAGAAATGGATGTAAATTCCAAACAGTGCATGATCTTTGTGAAGCCATCTTCACCACTTGAAATAACATTCCAGCCAGCCTTTTACAAATGCTTATATTGACCATGCCAAAGTGAATATTTGAAGTTATTTGCAGTGACAACTGTGCAACTCACTACTAAGAACTCTTGTTGGGCATTTCCTACCCTGTTTAGGACGTCTTCTTAGTATGGTCTTAAACATTTGACCAGCTAATATTTAGGCTAATTTCATAGTGTTCACATTTTCCCTGTTAAGTGCTAAAAAAATTTTATTTTTATTTTGATCTTTTTAAGCTCTACTCAAATAAGTGGTTGAGTCTAATAACTCAAAATACATAGTTTTTTCTTTATGTTCATTGGCTTTAAGATTTTGGTCAGTAGTGTATATTACCCCATGAGGTGTAATGGGTGTTGCAAAAAAGAATGTTCTTTTTTTCTCTCAACAAGAAAAAATTTAGCAAGTCTGGAGATCCTTGCAAAAATTGATACATGTGATGATTCTGTGTACAAAACGTTAACTATATGTTAATTGCATGATAATATCATTTTTATCACACCATAAGTTATTATGGTATTGAAGCTTTGAATTTTTGCATTGCAATGGGAAATTTGAAGAATCCCATATCAGCAAAACTTATTACAGAACTAATTAAACTACTGGGAAAAAATATCTGGTGTTGGTGGTACTGTAATCTCAAATAAGAAAATTTTGACAATGAACTGAAACAAAGCAACAACATTCAGCATCTCCACTGCAATTTGTTCACAACAAAAAAGGTAAGCATTTCAAAGCAGTAAAAATAACACCAGAAAACAACTCACAGTCACTCATCACATCACTGTCTGGAGAACTTTGGATTGCAGTTAATGTATTTCATTGTTAAAATAATTCAAATTTCACTTAGAAACAGTTGAAAAGTATTGACTAAGGTTTTTTCTTCAATTATTAACTTCTTGGTTTATTCAGTTTCAAGGGAGAAAGGACATTCTTTTTTTGCAACATCTTTTAGTGTTTTTAAAGTGCCAATTGATTTGTTTATATCAATGTAAAATGAGAAGATAAATAAATATTACTATATTTAATGAAAAATATTTTTCTACATTATTTAAAGCAACCTCAATGATTGAGAGAAAAGGGGGGGTAAATTATTTTTTATTTACACAAGTGAGTTTGAAGAATCAATATAAATTATATATTACTTTGCCTAAAATCAATCAATGTAGTAATTATTTTATTTGAAATAACATCAAATAATCTATCTGTCATTTATTGTTTTTTGCCATTACAGACAAATCAGCAAAGTGATGTGATTTCTTATTTTCTCTTCCACTAATTTCTTGGATATAGAACTAATATTATGTTTATTTTTATAATAATATGTTTTATTTCATGCTTTTTTATGTTTTAACATGATTTATGATGGCAGAAAACTTAAAACTTTAGTGTTTGTCTCAGTAAGAATTTAGATGAACTTTCTCCAGAATTGAGAGACCAAATGACCAAGCAAGCTGGATCAGAGGAATGGTCCTCAAATGGAATGGAAACTAGTCAGCTTTCCTTTTCTGGTCTTCCTGAAGATGAACAGTCAGAATTAAGCACGATTTCCACCATCATCACACTGAAACCAGAAGTAGCAGAGAACGAAACTGAAGTAGACTTCAACGCTGTTGAGAAAGGTAAAATAGTTAATCTCTGTAGAATCTGATACTTATCAGTCTCTTTACTCTGTTCCCATTGCTGGCAGTTTTCCATTTTCTGTTTTTTGACAATATCTTTATCAAGTTTATTTTATGATACTTTTTTGACTAAACTATTGTTATAATTTATTGTACTTGTATTTAAATTTAGTGTGAACATTTATTTCTTATAAATGCTGTTTTGTATTTCAAGATATTCTTTGAAGTATACAATACAGATTACTGTGAGAAACCAATCAGTGGTTTACAAAATTAAATTGTACTGAAAAGTAAGAGCAAAATATGATTTTTTTAAACTTATTTTGAAGAGGTTTTGTTCAGCCTGTTTGTCAAAAGCTCTAGTCAAGGTGTTGAAAGCCTGTTCCTAGATGAGTTTAACTGTGTTAAAAGTATTAACTCTTCTTTTAATTTTAGGAAATGAATATAAATTTGAAGCTCTTTTAAAATTAAAGGCAAAGGTTGTTAAAGTGGACATTATTTAAACATGTAATATTTAAAATAACATTTGAACTTAAAATATGATATTTGCTATAGTTGTCACTTTCTGTGTTGTTTTTGTCATATTACTTTGTCTGACCCTGAAAACAAACAAAAGATATCTGGTGTTAAAAGGATCAATCTACAGTTACTCAGCTAAACCTCTATTCCTATTTCAGTGGTTGGAGGAGAAGTTAGATATTAAAGAAAGATTTTTTTTTATAATTGTATTGAGTTCTCAAAGACAAAACACAAACTAGTGTATGATGGGATAGATATTTGTAGGGTGTCTCTATGCTTTGTAAAGTTGATGGTCTCAGCCAGTAGTTAATTTTACAGTGGCTCAACTTTTGACATCGGGCCTTGTAGTGCTTCTTTTTATTGTGCAGTTACCATCTGTTACAGAAATACTTCATACTACTTTGGTGTATTGCTTGAGGTCTTTTGATGGTGGTAAGCTTTTGCCTGACATTCCCAGCTTTTGTTCATTTATAAATACAAAATTAAGCTCATAGTTTATTTTATATTGGGAAAATCACTCTGGAAGTAAAGCTGTGATTTTTTGCAATATCTTTAACAAATTAATTTTACTGTATTTTTTTAATAAACTTTCATTGCATTTCATTTTAACCATATTTAAAAATGCTCAGTGAACATGATTCTGCAGTAAGTATTTATTTCTTACCGATGCTGTATTTATAGCTTAAAATATTCTATTAGGTATGTGACACACATTACAGTGATTAATCAAATTTGGTATTACATAATTAGATTATTCTGAAATATAAACAAAATGTAATATTTTTAACTTTTTGTGAACAGCTTATACAAAAAGTAATTAATTATGCAAAAATAACCTTTTTTTTTTCTTCAAGTTTAAATAATTCATTTTATTTGAAGGGCAGAAATTGTACTTTTATATAAGACACCCAAATTAAGACTTTTAGGACTACCAAATAAAATAGGCATTTTTATTTATATTTTAACCTGTTCACTGTAATATGATATTTTATGACAGGGTTATATTTGCCAATGTCAGAAAAAGAGTTGAACATATTATAATAGGATTTTATTATTAAGATGTTTATAATAATTATTTGTTACTAGTTTTAATTAAGCCCCTATACTAGAATCTTTGTTGGTCTAAAAAAATTTAAAACTTTTCTCTGGAAAAATAGAACAGCCTGACCATGGATCGTTCTCTAAAACTTGAGGAAATGATTGTTTAAAAAAATAGAAAATGCTGTAAACTGCCAGTTTCAGGCTCTTATTTGGTAAAGATGATTTTATTCATGTAATTGGTATAATGGTCAGAGAGTGTAACAGATTTTTAGCTGTGTGTATATAAATTATAATTTTAAAGCCTTATTTGAAAAATACAAATAAAATTAGTTACTTTCTGTAATTGTGATTCATAAGTTTTGATATAAAAAAACAGAATTTATAATGAAGTATACTGAATTTAAAATTGTTATTCTAATAATTTCAGGATGTTTAATTGACAACACTGAAACAAATTTTAACTAGCCTTAAAATAAGAAATTACATTTTGTGACTGATGTATAAAAAACTATTCCCCTGAAAAAAATAATGCAAGATGTAATTTCAAGCATTTGTAAAATTATTTTTATTTTACTTAGTTTTAAAATTTAAACATATTGAAATTGCCTTTTAATTCCCCTTTTATGCAATATTATTTTTATTTACCAAGATAAATAATTTTTTAAAATGCTGTTTCAATTTTTACTAATTGGATAAGTCTAGTGAAGGATGTTAATTAGCATCCTGAGATTAACTTATTGCTACTTTTGCTGTCATACAATCATTTATTTATTTCTTTAAGTAACAAAATTGTTTAACACCAGTTTATTTGGTGTCATACTCTTGTGTTTCTGAAGAAGGGTTTACTTTCTTTGTCTTGTTCTTTTCAATAATTCTCTACAATTATTTTTATCACCTTACTGAATTTGATGTTTAGTGATTATGTCTGAGAAGCTTGCTAAAAGGTAATTTTTTTTGCTTGTAATGATAATTATTTAATAAGCAGTCTTAATTAATACACAGCTGGAATAGTGTTCTAGATTTATTCAATGTATGTGTGATTTAACTTTAATCATCTGGATTACTTTCTCCTAATAAAGTGGGCATTTTTTTGTTCAAATTTAATTGCTAATACTAACAAAATTGCATATTAGTCATTTATAATATTTTATTTCTAGTTGCTTCCACAATTCTCCTAATTATGTGTTGGAATATTGTTTTTCTTAGATTTTTATGGTTATATATTGTCAACAAAATAAAAAAAAGGAAATTAACACTTAATACATGGCATTGGAGAAATTAAGTTCAGACATAAATTTTTCAGTTTTCAAGTCTAGATTTGTATAAATGTCAAACTTTTCAGTTGCTTTTGTGCTGAATTTAAAAATAAATAAAAATGTTTATGGTTTGTAGTTTGATTTTACTCATGCTTGTATGGGACTAACGGTTTTTTACAGCTTTAAACTATAATAAATAAATCTACATGATATAATCCTTGTTTCAGATGATTTAGATATCATTTCATTAACATGAGAATGGATGTTTTAACAAAAATATTTATATGATATCTTAAATTATATTGCATTAAAATTATAGACTAATACATTTGAAAAAAAATACTGTGTAGATAACATTCTCAGAAGCTCACCAAATATGTATTCAATTGTATATGATATGACAGTTCTTATGTTACTTTCTTAATGTCTTACTGTTGACCATGTTTACAATTAGATAAACTTAAAAATATATTTGTACTTTTTGGAAGTTAAACTGAATGTATTGCAATACCTATAAACTGTAATTTTTATGTTATAAAAGTTTTACATAAAAGTACTTTACTACACTGTGTTTACTTTAAAAATATATATATTGCTCTCATTGAACTCATTTGCTAGAGCATTTGACAAGTTACAAGTTGGAGGTTATTCTTAAAGAGTTTGGAAAACATAAAGTATTTAATTGACACACAAAAAGTATTTCCTCAAAAATGTTGTTACTCATGACACAATAATGCTGAGTATAATTAATGTGCAACTTAGTGTATTGTGATTATGATCTCATATATAATTTTGCATGAGAAAAAGACATAAACTGATGGCAAACTCACAGGTTTGAACATATTAACCTGCCTGGTCTGCTAGCATGCCTGTATAGTCACCTTAAAATGCACTCAAATAAGTAGAGCTTGAGTGCTGTATGTGTGATTAACCAACAGGTAACAACAATCAAAATGTAGTTAAAGACTGTTTAATGTATTTATATGCATATTTTATAAACCATATTACAGAATCTATGAAAGGTGACTTCCAGATTGCAGCAGAATCTGCTATTATGCTGCCACTGGATAGTCTTGTGGCTCAAGTAGAAAAGGTTGAAGAAAGTCCACAAAAGGAAAATGAACAAAACAAAATTGCCAATTCGATAAGAGAGGTGGATTATGGAAATGAGAAACAAGTTCCATTGATTTCAAAAGGCAAAAATTATCCACTGTCAGATCAGTCTCTGAAACCATCAGTGGATGCACTGAAATATGAAAATGAATTTCAACTTAATCAAGAACAGTCAGCATCTTCTACCACTACTCCATCAATTGAAGTTCTTATGGACCAAAAAGTATTTGATATTACCACCTGTGAAGCTACTTCAGAAAGCAAAGTGACTCTTCCATCTTCCACTGTAGTATATCCACTTGATATTTATTTTAAGACTGAATCACAGATTCAGATTTCTTCTGGATCAGGATCTTTCTCCCCTAAGTCCTCTCAAGAACAAGTTGATATTGGAATTGAAATTGACTCTCAAGATCGATTAGACAGAGGAAATAGTTCTGCTCCACTACCAAGTATGACAGATATTGCTGTTAGTCCAATTGTTGGAAGTCCAACTGAAAAATACAGAGATAAGCAACATGATCAAGAGGATACACCACTGTCAAATAAGTCTACTAATAAAACTGAAATACTTTTTGATAGTAACTCATTAGGAAATAGTGAAGGCATTGAACCACATATTTCAAATCCTCAGGATTATTGTTTTGAAAAACATGAAACAAAAGATGAAATACAAATTTTGCCATTTTCTCAAGTTAAGAATTTAAACATTGAAAGTTCCAAAGTAAAGATTGACACAAAAGATGAAAGAGATGCATCAATTGAATACAATAACTTGATTTACAAAAACTGTCCCACTTCAAAAATGATGTTTGATGAGGAAGATCAGAAAACAGAAGTCTCTTTTGATTACCAAAATGTGGTTGACAACAAAGAAGTGTGCCTTCCAGGAAAAGAAAATAGTGTAACAGTTGAATCTAACATTGGTCTTGATTCTTTAAACTTGGATGACTATAACAACAGACAACTCACAGAAGTTGGAAGTCATAGTGTAAATTATGTTTTGGAAAGTAATCAACAAGAGGAATATTCTAAGCTGGTAGACTACACAACAAATATAGACAGTCATATTGATAATTTTGATAGTCTTAACAATGAAGTTACAAAAGAGAATGATGATGATGATAAAGAAATGATCAAAAGTATGATCTGCTCAGAAGATCTGCCTCAGCATAATAGTACTGGTGATTGTGAAAATCCTAAACATAACACAACTGTGCAGGCTGATAAAGTTCATATCTTTGGTATGTCAACCTTTGAAAATCAGTTTTTACATTCTTGTGTAGACAAATTACAAAGCCTTATTATAGAACAAAAGGGATCAAGGGATGAAATTGAAGCTAGTCTAGAGCCAGATCCTCAAGAACAATCAGAAGGAACTGAAAAAGAAGTTACTCTGGATTTTCTCAAGCAAATTACTGACTTAGCTGATCAAATGAGAAAAGTCTTGCACACTCTTAGAGGAAGCCATTTGAGCTCAGATATTTTAAGTTCAGTATCAGGAGCAACTCTTGGACATATCTCATTTCATTCAAACTTGAAAAACAGTTTAGATGGTAAATCTTCTGCAGCTGAAATCAGCAAATCTCATTCAGAAAATTCTTCAAATAATGAAGAAGTAATTCTGCCTATGTCTTCAGTGCCTAACAGTTTGACAGATAATTCTTATGAGTCCTTGACTGATATTAAAATTCCACAAACAGGAGAATCTGTAACTTTTGCTCAGGAAACTGTAAGAACAGAGCAAATAGTTGAAAATAGCTTAGCTTCAGGCAGTGATACACAAAATCATTAAACATCTGTTGTGTCAAGATCTGTGAAGCTAAAAATGATGCATAAACTTGAGCACTAAAATTCACACTTTTCTGAAAATTTGTAATTTGAAAAACATGAATTCTTAATTTGATTTGAAGCTTTAGAGTAGTTTATGTGCTGTTATTATATGGTTCTGAGCTTTAGTCATTTTTCATATAGGAAGTTTTAGTGTGTTTAACATAACTATGTTGCAGTTGATGAAGTGAGAATTATATATTTGTTAAGTACAGAATGAGTTAATATTATCTAAAAGAATAACTGAGTATGTTTTTAATGTGGCTTTTCAAATTGTAAAATTTTAGACTGAACATTTTTTTCAGTTTGCTAATCTTCATTATTTTGCAGCATTATAATGTGTACCTTGTTATATAGATCAGTAGTTGAGAATTTTAACTACAGAATTTCAGAATTGCCAAAATTTTCAAACATATTTATTTAGAAAATATAATAATATATACAATATTTGCATTGCAGAGCATCATTGATTTTCATAGAAACAATTTTCAAGATTCGTCTTAATAATTTTATTTTAAATATTTTCCTTTATATTAATGGTGTAAAACTAATAACCATACAAATTAGACCAACAGTACAGCATTCTGTGTAGGGGCCATATTGATTCAAAAATATTGTGTGCTATATAAATGAACAATTATTTCAGGTCAGCAAACTAAATCAAGTATAAAGATTACGTTCGCAAAGACTCTCCAAGAAGAATTTTCACTTTCATGTAACAACAAAAAAATGACAATTTACCAAACTGTTATTATTTATCACCTGTAAAGGAAGTTTTATCAAAAGAAGAAAAAGAACCTGTTGAAGAATACGTCCAAAATGTTTTAACTGTTTTATTGCAAGTGAGTTCAAAGATATAGATGTTTCACAGTTAAGAGTATGTGTGAAAATAAGAGAAGTATTTATAGTAAAATGCCTATTTTTGGTTCAAAAAGTTCAGAGTTTTCTTACAAACCTTTGCAGCAAATTGAAAGATCATCTGTAACTAGTAGTGGTGCTAGTCATGTTGAACAAAACATAAAGCAGTCTGATCTAAGTGTAAACATAAATCTTGATGGCAGTGCTGATCAGTTATTAACTGAGTTTGAATTTTCAGCAGCAGAAGAAGAACAAGGTATTGAATACTTTTCAGAAGGAACTTCTAGTGTTAAAAATTGTTCTGTAGAACAGGTGACTAATCTTAAAGGTAAAGCAGAATTCACACAAATTATGAAACAACAAAACATAATGCTAAGTCATTGTATGGAAAGTGTAATCTTATTACCTGAACATGATGTGAATAGTTTAACAGATTATGAAGAGATTGTTTGCTCAGGGGAAGAAGATGCAGAATATACTGAAGATAACAATTCACCTATTGAATTAGATATAGAAGTTGGTGATTTAACAAAGAAAGATGGGGAGCTACATGTTGAATGTGTAAAAGATAATTCTGATATGAATTTAAGCCAATTAGCTACAAATGAAATAAAAACAAAATTATTTAGCTGCTTGCAAAGAAAACCACGAATTCCATATATCACATCTGTACCAGAAATATGTTTTTCTCTTGGACAAACTTCAGAATTTGATGAAAGAGTAAATGAAAGTAATTCTAAGACTTTAGTAAATTCTGAAGAAATGATTCTGCCATTTGATAACATTAGAGAAACACATGTGGGAGACATGATAGTTTCTGAAGAAAGTAAGTACAAATCATATAAATCAGAATGTAAATCACATATTTCAGTGTGTGAAAATCTTTGGAAAATGGAAGAATGTTTTGTTGATCTAGTTAAAAGTAAGGATGAAGTTAGAGCAAAAACAAGAATTAAAGGAAAAGATCATCAGGTAAATACAGAGACAGAAGACATTTCATCCTTAGGAGATGAAGTAGAAGAACTTTTGAATGAGAAATTTAATAATCAAAATATTGGAGCAGTTAATGTTCATAGTGAATTTATTAAGACCTTTGAAAATATCAGAGTGAAAAGTTCTAGTAAATGTCAATCAGATGTGACATTGTTTTTTGGCAAAAGACACAATGATGAGGTAGATGATGTAGGTTATCATCGCAGATTGACACTTCCTGTTATAGAAAAAGAACATACAACAGACACTGAAGAACTAAGTGATGAGGAACAAGAGCATGTGATTAACACGAAAGATTGTAAAGATTGCAGGTTTTTCAATGAATTGCAAAGACCACTATTTTCTGCAGCATTTTTGCCTTTGAGGAGACTTTCATATGAAGTAACCACTGACACAGAAGAATTGAGTGAAGATGACAGAATAGACAGAGAGAGTAGCATGAGAGTTAACCATAATCAACAGAAATTTAATGTGAAATCCAAAAAATTATCTTCAGTTTTTCCTTTAAATGTAGTTATTGTTAGCAAAATGAAAGACAAGACTGCAAATGTCAAAGAAAAATCACCTAGAAATGTGAGAAGTTGTACTTTAGCACCACTGTCTTTACAAAGTAAACGAGTGGATATGGAACAAACAACTGATGATAAATTTTTGTATAAAAATAAAAAATTTAGAAATGACAAAAACAATATGAAGGGCAATCCTCAGAAAGCTTATACTCAAATACAAAATCTATCTGCATGTTATCAGGAACCTGTAACAGATGTGGAGGATTTAACTGAAGATGATAAAAAGGAAGAAACCAGTTATAAGAAATCATTTGTTCCTGATGCATTTTTACCATTGAATGATATATTCCAAGAGCAAACTACTGATATTGAGGAGTTAAATGGAAATGAGGTACAACTTGATGAGAAACCTCACATATCATATGGACAGTTAAGAAAGCCATTTTGTCCTAATGCTATTTTAAAATTAAATGATATGTTACAAGAACAAGTTATTCATGTTGAGAAGTTAAACAGATATGAAGAAGAACTAGATGAGAAATTTCAAACATCATACAGATTGTTAAGAAAACAATCTGCTTCTGATGCATTTTTAACACTAAATGATATGTCACAAGAACCAGTTACTGATATTGAGGAGTTAAGTGGAAATGAAGAAGAACTGGATAAGAAACATCATACATCGTGTAGACGATTAAGAAAACCAGTTGCTTCTGATGTCTTTTTAACAGTGAATGATATGTTACAAGAACCAGTTGTTAATGTCACGGAATTAAGTGGTAATGAAGAACTGAATAAGAAACCTCAGGCATCCTATAGGTGGTTACGAAAATCATCTGCTTCTGATGAATTTTTAATACCGAATGATATGTTACAAGAACAAATTACTGATGTTGAGGAATTAAGAGGAGATGAGGAAACAGCAGTTAAGAAACCTCAAACAGTGTATAAACAACTAAGAAAACCACTTTCTCCTGAAGTTTTTTTGTCACTTTATGATGTTTTACAAGAACCAATTGCTGAAGTTGAGAAATTAAGTGGAATCAAGGAAGAAGTGGATAAGAAACCTCATACATCATACAGATGGTTACAAAAACCATCTGCTCCTGATGCATGTTTAAGACTTAATGATATGTTACAAGAACCAGTTACTGATATTGAGGAGCTGAGTGGAAATGAAGAAGAACTGGATAAAAAAACTCAGCCCTCATATAGATGGTTTGGAAAATCATCTGCTTCTGATGAATTTTTAACACTGAATGCTATGTTGCAAGAATCAGTTAATGATGTTGAGAAGTTAAGTGGAAATGAAGAAAAACTGGGTAGAAAATCTCAAAGAGTATATAGACAACTGAGAAAACCATTTGCTCCTGATCCTTTTTTGTCAGTGTATGATATGTTAAAAGAACCAATTACTGAAGTTGAGGAATTAAGTGGAAATGAAGAGGAACTGGATAAGAAAACTCAGCCATCATACAGATGGTTGAGAAGACCATCTGCTCATGATGCATTTTTAACACTACATGACAAATATTCAAAAAACTCTATTAATATAGACAGAGGTGTAACTTCTGTAGAGCTGTCCTTGAAAGAGTTACAAGACTCAAGAAAATATTCAAGTGTGTTGTTAGAAGATGAGGATGAAAAACAACCTTTTTCTCAGGTAACAAGTGTAGGTACTGATTCTAAAGATATAATTGCATCAGAGGAAGAAAAAGATATAATGAGAAACTACCATAGACCCACAGTACTTTACTTTGAACAAAACTCATATTTTACTACTGAAGAGAAACAGAAATGTGTCTTTCCCCAAAGTATTGATGAAAAAAGGCTGTCGAAGGAGTGTTTATATTCAATTACTGATCTTTCAGATGCCACAACAGAATCTGAAGACGTGTTTTTTTCAGATTGCGAGATACCTATTTATTATTTTGAAAACAGCAGTTGTTATTTAGACTCAAATCTGAAGGTTAAATGTAATGATGATTCAGCTGTATCTCGCTTAGAAAGTGAGACTAGTACACCCCATCGAAATTATTTGAAAGTACCCATTTCAGATGTAGACCTGCATACTAAGACGGAAGATATAGTTTTTTCAGATATTAGTGACTCTAGGTTTAGAAGCAATTTACAGCAGTCAGAATCTTTACACAAAGAGCCAGAATCAAGTGAAATTGCTGAACAATTGAAAATTCAAAAAGTAGGTGAAAACTATGAGAAATGTATTCAGAAAACAAAAAGTAGAAGAAAAAATAAAAATGACTTTAGGTCATCAGTTGATATTTCAGCACAACATTCTGAAATTCTTTCCAGAGCATACGTTCGTGAAAAAGAAAATAGTGTTTGTGTATGTATTGTGCCTTTTAATGGAAATGTAATAGATAATGTAGATCCAGAGCTCAATGTCTGCATAAATGAAAGAAATGAAGAGGTAGAAATTAAGCTTCAGCCAGAGAATTTTGAGCAGAACTTGGAGTTCCTGAAAGATGATGTACCATCAGCAACAGGTACTGAAAGTTTACTTTTTTTACTGATCAAAGCCACCCCCACTCTCCCACCACCAAAGCATGGTTCCGTGGATAGACTGGTCTCCTCCACTTTAGCATTCCTAGAAAATATTAAACTATTAGCAAAGTTTTTAGCATTGTTTTTTTTTCTAACCCTTTATATGCAATAAATGCTTACCCTGCTCTATGTGTAGTAAACTAATACAAAGTAAGTATAGAGTAAAGATTATTTCATTACCTTTGCAATAACTGCATCATTAGTATTAAGTGATGAATAATATAAAATTATTTGTTTTTTGTACACATTTTGAAAGTAAAAGTTTGAATTGTGCCACATAATTTCGGTATGTGAAATTAGAATAAAGAAGAGATTCTCACAACAACAAGAGGATATGGCAATTTATTTTATGACTATTTTTGTTATGCCTATACATATGTGACCAAAAAAAAAGTTCTTTTGTTAAGATAAACACTGTATCTTTTGTCACATAACATGAAAGAAAAGCTTCTTTATTATGTTTGAAAACTACTGTATAACTTTGCCTGATTTAAAATTGTATAGTGCAACCATCAAAATCCCCTTTCTTGAGCTGATTTTATGCTGGCCAGGGAAAACCTGCACCTCACAAATTACAAAGATTCTCTGTCACTCTCATTTTGTACTCTTGTTTAAAATCTTGATCTAAGCAGCAAAGTTTTTTAGTAGGTTTATACTGTGGTATTTCTGATTTAAATAAATAATGGTACAGAGGTAAACTGTCTGCTTATAACAGGAGATTCTAAGGTTTAGGTAGATGGAACGTTAGCCCTACCAAGGTTGGTCTTCATATGGTCATTGATCAAAAGCCATGTCATTGCATTTGTTGACTTGTATTCAAACTTTTTTAATTACTATGTTATGAACTGGATATCAAAACATAGATTTTAAATCCAATTTTAATATTATACATTATTAAAATAAAATGCACCTAAATATACATTTTAGTGATTCACGTGATATTTTGAATGCAGCACACTTTTAAAATTAGATGTTTGTGATGTCAAAGTACTGATGTTGACAAGCTAGAGTATAAAAAATATCCTTCTTTATTTTCTATTTCCTGAAGTATTGTTTATGTTTTGAAACATATATAGTGACCACTCTCACCTCTTTCCATTTTTAGAAATGCTCCCTTATGTACAGTCACTTCTGTCTATGACATGTAGATAACCAGATGAGAGCTCAGAATGTTCGCCTAGTAACTTTCTCAGTCATTTTTAAATGACAAATTGTTATTTTCTTTCTTTGAAACAACACTTCAAGAAGATAGGTTGAGTTTTTTGTTTTCCCAAAATCTCATATTTATTTAGACTCAAATACAGCTTAGTAACTCTTCTTGATAAATTGTAGTGTAATTTTTTGGTATTGATGTAAATGTTTTTGGTTATTTCAAATGCATATAAAAAACAAAAAATATTTTGTTTCATATCCTCCATGTGTGAAAATTTAAAAGGCTTAGCAGTGAGTTCTGGCTCTTTCAGATCATAGACAGACCATATTTGTTAAAAGTTATAATAAATTTCTATCAGAGGCTGCGAAAACTGCTTTTTTTCTGAAGTTAACAAATTAAAAGGAAATGGGAAGTGTGTGGAAGTATTTCTACTCCATGTAAGTTTTAATGTATTCTGGAAATGCAAATTTTATTAACTAGTCAAGCTGCACAAAGTAGTAGTTCAGTAATAGGTGAAAGTTTTACACCGAACATCAACTCCAAAAATTAGGACTTAGAAAGCTTTAAGAACTTTATAGCAATGGAGTAGATAATACAGAAAAGTAATACGTATATATATTTCTAGCATTTGTACACTATAGTACAACATTGTTGTTCTAGTAGTATATGTGAAACATTGGCTATTTTATTTAATTCAACAATTTTTTTGCTCATTTTCTCCCACTGTGTCATCTTTCTTTCCAAAATTTACATAATACTTTAGTAACAGTAGGACAGGTGTATGAAATTCATAAGTAATTTTTAATGTAAGTAAAGATTTAAAAATTTGTAGTTGTGATATTTTTACATTATTGAAAAGTGTATTTCATGCTTGTTGTACACATAGCTTCTGTATTCTTTCTGTGAATTGTTATGTAATTATGTCTATAAAAGCTACAAGAAACACTTGTTTGAAATTTAAATGTGGGCCAAATAAATATTAATCTGTAGTTTTTTTTATTCTGTTAATACTTTTATGGTAAGTAAATTGTATCGTCGATATTGAGAATAACATAACTATAGGCTTATAAAAAATTTTAGATTATTTATTATTGCAAATATCATATAAACATTGTCAGATCAAGATTTTAAAAAAATAGTAGAAATATTTGTGTTTTTCAATTATTGTATGATAACTTGTTTTCAGTTGTTTTATGACCTCATAATGATATCTGAATGGTTTTAATAGCATGGGCAGAAAAAGATGAATCAGAAGCTGTTCAACATACTATTCAGAAGGAAAAACAAAGCACTTTCACTGTCAAAGATGGTCAATCAGAAAGTCATCTAGGAACTGAAAGTGAGCTAAAACAGTGTTTATAACTTGTAATTTATTTTGTATTTTTTGTATATATTCTGTTATAGAGTTGCACCTTTACAAAGCACTTATATTAACATAATATTCTTTTATTTTGCTAAATTGTTATTTTTGTTTCCTTTAGTTCATGGCTGGTCAGTCAAAAGTGAGGTGGCATGAATTTGGATAAGTTTTAGATTTAAAAAAGTATAATCTGTTGTTTTGTTGATAATGCCTACACAGCATGAAAATTATATGTGAACTGTACATTTATTTCTTTAAATGTTTACTGTATTGTAATTTAGTGACTTATAAACAATGTTATGTAAGTTCTTGGTAAGAGCATATAAATTTCTGGGGAAAATCCAAACATTCAAAATTCAATTTATCATAACAATAAAAGATGCTATCATTTCACCCAATTTGATTTTATTTAGGCCATGATTTTAAGTTTAGTTCTCAATAGTTTGTATTATCCCTCTTTACTGAGTTTATTTTATAAGTTGTAACAATAAAAAACAAAATAAAATGTTTATTGAAGTGTCAAAAAATCTGTTAAGAAAGAAAAGCCACTTTACATTTTATTAAATATATTTGTCATTCCTTACAAACATATATGAATTTTTAGGGCATGCTAGTGGTTTTGGTTTTTTTAAGTAGTAAGAGTATTCTGATAATTACCACATGTAATGTTTCTGTAATTAAATTATGAACTACTTTTCTTGTTATTATCTTTTAATTTTTTCAATAATTCTCAAGGGTAAAAAAAAAATTCCAAACCATACAATACACTGACACTATTGGTATTTCTCAATCTCTATGGTTTCCACTTATTGCCCATCTAAACATTGAGAACACTTTCTCCCATTCTTTAATACCTTGCTCAAATGCTTAGACAAATTGTAATTTGCAAATTTCTCTGCTAACTTTAATGCATCCTCTATCTAGGTACTATCCCAATAATATAATCTCCCTTTCACAAAAAACAATTTGGCATGAGTTTCTATCAGTAGGAGTGTTGTGATTATTTACTTTTTATATTGTGAATTTGAACACAACATTTATACAGTTATGTTTATTGTTATACATTATTTAATGACAACAAGAACACCAAACATTTACCAACAGATGCAAATTTTACAGTTAATGTTTCTACTGGAGAGGTTTGTCAACAGCTGAAATAGGGGTTACACTCAGTTAAGACTACCTGTGGTATGATCTGTGGACTGAAGGTGTCTCTTCAGGGGGATTTGAGATGGCTTTTGCAAATGACTCGGGAACAATTAGTGAAAATATAGCTTGCCTTTTGAAGCCCCTTTTTTTTATTAGGTTAGCCTCAATAGGAAATCATTTTGAGTAGCCATCTCCAGCCCCTTTTTTTCAGTTAGCTACTTAGGTTTGTTAGGTTTTAGGGATCTCTCCTGTTGCTTTTGGCTCAACTCATTCCTTGTAAGCAGAAAGGATAGCAAGTGAATACTTGGTTTTCCCTCCTCTTCCTGATATTGCTGCTCATACTGAGACATTTTCTTATTTATGTGATGAGATAGCTATACTTTGTCTCCCACGTTTATTGGATCACAATACTTTGGCTTATCACTGCCAGGAAGAGACCTATTTAGATTCTCAATGGATGGACCAAGTTTTGGAATTGTGGGAATACAGATTGGAAACTTTGCTCACTTTAAACAGATCTCAGTTTTTTCACATTTGTCTCACACTCATGACTGTCCTGAGGTAATTTATCTTCAATCCAACTTTTGTCTGAAGCTTATCAATGTTCTCCTCAGCAACTTGGGGATTTTGTCGACTTCCATTTTAGTCAGATTTTCTGTTTCCATTCTTCCTTTCGTTTCCTGGCTGATCTGTTGTTGGAATGTATTGGTTAGACCTTTTTTCTTTTACCATCTTCTACTTTCAGTAAGTTATGGGAAGCTTCTTTTCTCCTTCCCATGTTATTTGCTAGAATTACAGAGACCTTAGAATTTTGAATTGTTTCTATCATTTACATTAATCTTTACCATTTTTTACCTTTCATCATTCTGGTTCTAATTTAGAAATCTTTGCCCACAGTGTTTTCCAACCTCTCTCCTCCATTTCCCAGGTCTATTGGTTCTCATAATAGGGTCCATTTGTATTATCAAGGATCTTTAGCTTGGACAAACCACCACTCTTGCCATTGGTGATTATCCTGGGGGCATGGAAGCAGTGGGAGCATGATTATGTCACATTCTGGATGTTTGGAAATATTTTATAAGGGATCAGTGGGTACTTCAGGTTCTGGCTTCAAAGTTAGTCATTCAGTTTACATCTGTTCTACCATTGTATGCTCATTCTCTTACTTTTTTCACCTCTAAAAGATCCATAGTGAGTACAGCTTCATTTCCCAGTCATAAGAGAATTGTTATTTAAAAAGACACTAGAAGGAATCAATCTCATTCTTCTGGGATTTTATTCTCATTTATTCATGATACCCAAGAAAACAGGAGAATGGCTCTCAGTCATTGAACTATCTTGACTCAACCAGTTTTTGGATCTTCCTTGCTTCACTATGGCATCTTTTCTCACCCCTACAATGGCACTTTGCTCCAGGTTGTGGATAACTAAGTTCATTGTTGCTAATGCTTATTCCTGTATTCCCATAGCAGAATCTTCATAGAAGTTTCTCAAGTTTATGCACAAGGGTCAATTGTTGTAACTAGTTCCAGGCTCTTTCTTTTGGACTTGAATGAGCACCTTGTGTTTTCTGCAGAGTTGAGTTGTTGCTTTTTCTCATCACTTGCATACCTTATGTCTGTGCATATATCATTATATAGATGATTGACTCTTTCTGGCTCCGTACTACCAATTAACAGAACAATGCTGTCAGGTTCTCCTTTTTGAAATCACAGAAATGAGCTTTTTATCAGATTGTAAAAATCTGTTTTGTCGCTAATGCAGTATCTCATCCATTAGGATGTGTTTTGTCAATATTCATTTAATGTGTGCTCAACCAACCCCTCTCAGACTTCAAGCTATGGAGAGAGCTATCAAGCTTTTATTTCTATTTTCTTCTCCTACTGCACAAGTGGTTCTTTCTATCTCTTTCTTGGGAATATGGGCATCCTTCTAACCTCTCATTTCTGTGGGACAAATCCATGTGAGGTCCTTTCAGTGGTAAGTGTACAGCCAATGGACCTTGCATTCTGATTTCATGGATCATCCTTTCTCATTACTCAGAAGCAGCATCATGGTGGTTGCATCAGAGCAACACTACTATTTTAGTACCCATTCCACTACCTTTTCCTGTTCACAAATGTATCTCTTCAGAGATGGGAGCTTATTTTCAAGATCAGGAGCTCCAGGGTATTTGGACAAAAGACAAGTCTACCCTCCATATCAATGTTCTCAAACTTCTTGCAGTGCATTGGACAATAAGTCTGTCTCTTTTCAAGGGAAAAACTGTCACAATCCATTCTGATATTTTCACGGTGGTATCTCATATTTCTCATCAAGGAGGCACACATTCTCAAGACCCTTGTTTTTCATATCTTGGATCGTCTGTGCTGGGCTTATTCCTATCATATCAATCTTTTATCATGTTGTGTTTGAGGATGATAAATTTAATTGCAGATCACTCTCAGACCAACTGGATTTTCCTGACAAAAGGGATGCTACATTACAAGTTTTTTCAATGGATTTTCTCTTTGTTCAGTTCTCCAACGACTCATGCCTTTGCAACTCATTGGAATTTTAAGTTGTAGTTGTTCTGGTCTCTAATGCCTTGTCCTCAAACATTGGTAGTAGATGTGTTCAGTCATGATTAGATAGGTTTACATTTTTATGCCTTTCCCTCCAATTTGACTATTGCCCTGGGTTCTGACTATAATTCCTCAAGTTCTCTTGTTTGCACTCTGTTGATCAGCTCAAGCACGGTTTCTGCTTCTTCAGTATCTATAGAAATGTGTACCTTTTCTGTATTGGAAATCTATGTTGAGACAGTTGTAACTGGATATTCTCAAACCAGGTGTTTGTAAATTATATGGCCCTTTGTCCAGTATAAGGTGTTAAATTTTAAAGTTTCTCTGTACTTAACTAAATATTTCCATATGCCGACCACAGTTATTTATTAAAGGAAATGGAATAATCTTCATCAGTGGTGTATTTAGTGAAAGTTAAACCCTCTTCATTCAAAAGTATCAATCATATCCCATTTTCTTACTTGGGTAGTTGAGAAGAGGCTTTCTTCATCTACAGTGGATTTACCTAAGGCATCTTTATCCATTATTTTTAGGTATTCTAAATGTTGGATGGTTTTTTTAATCTCCAGTTCTGTTAGGTCTGCTAAAATAATTTGTATTCTTCAGCTTAAATAACCTTTTCAATTACAACATTGAAATCATACAGCTGTTTTACACAAGTTGAATCAACCTATTTTTGAGCCCTTTTTCACATTTTTTTTAACTCTCTCTTAAATTGTATGTTTTATTGTTGTTAGCTTGTGGATTTCATTGATCAGAGTTGTTTGCAATCCAAGTGCATAGGACTCTATCATTCCTCATTTATCCTTCTTTTTTTTCCAAGACTGGTAGCCAGGGAAGAGGAAAGATCCTTCTCACCAATCCATTTGTCAGGCATTTCTCATCTTTATGATTGCTATGATCATGATAATGTGTTATGTCCTATCAGGACCCTGAATTGTTATGTGATTTGTACTAACTCATTTCAAGGTATTAAGAACCAGTTATTGATCCATTTGGATTCTTGTAGTTTCTGTGACTTATCTCCAATTATTCTTTAAAGGTGGCTGCATAAATCAATTCACATAGCTTGTAATAGATAATCATAACATGAGAGGATGCATGTCACATCTCGCAAGATTCATCATATCTCTATGTCATTAGTAGTCCAGCTAAGCTGCTGTCTGGTTAATATTTTGCAGGATGGTATATGGACTACGAAAACATTCCTATTTCATTACTTACATGATTGGTCAGTTTCTTCTTCTTAAGGTTTTCATCTATCCCCTGTAGCTATTTTGACCATATCTGTTACTTTAACCAGAGGTATTCTTCTTGCTCGTATACTCTGATTTCCAGGGTCCCTTTATTTTTCACCGGATCTCACTCTGTAGCAAGTGTTCCTCAGGCAGGTATGCTTTCTCTTCTCAGTTCCATATTAGCAACCACTTTCACTATAATTACTACAGGTTACAATATGTTCTGTTGAAATTGTGTGTTTCATAAAACCATCTAGGCACTTACCATATAGTGTTATCTTATTATGAAAAACCAGTTACGGACATTCCCTCACCCTACTTCCCACTCAAAACTTGTTTACATTATCAGATGGAGGGACTTGAATACTGTACATAGATAGAAGGCACATTGAAGTTGGAGGAGAAACTTGCAAATTAAAATTTTCCTAAGGTATTCAAGTCAGATATAAAACACTGGGGGCAAGCATTTTTAGTGTTTAGATTGACAAAGAGTGGAACTTCTGGAAATTGAGAAACAGTTATAGTGTCAGTAGAAGTAAGTATTTTTGGAAATACACTTGTAGTTTTGGAAATTGTTAACTTTAGATCTCCATTTAGTTGCTTTCTTTGTACCCGTGTGCTGTATGCATGTGAATGCTTTTTTCAAGGAAGTTCTGTTCCAGCATGAATAGTATTTCTTTAAGCAAGCACTGAAGATTTATGTACAAAAGAAATCAATCCACAGCTGAGATTTGCCACCTTCCCTCCTTGACATCAGGTGGTGACACAACTGTCTCTTCATCTTCATCAGTTGTTTCCAAGATCAATCAAGAACTGAAACACGAAGAAAGAGGTCTCAGCTTTACAGAAAAAAGAGACTTTTTCCAAAAATTAAGTGAGACATATGACTCTCAGGCAAAAAAGATAGATCCTTCCCTAGATTTTACATTTCATGATGATGTTGATTCAGATATACAGAAATCTAAAGATTACAACATCCAGAAAATCCAAATGGAGATTGAACATTACCCTCAGAAAAGTGAAATTATTGAAGAGCATAAAAGTTTTCAGGAACGACTACATTTTTTCAAAACAAGTATTGGAGAATCTGACCAAAGTGGCTTTCCAAAAGGAAACATTCCTACTGAAACATCTACAAAGGGAATGCCCAAAGACATTCCTGAGAATGAAAGAAAGCATAAAACAGATTTCACTGAAACTGTTATAAAAGATACAGCAGTCCCTGCATCAGAATTTAGTGAAATGTTTTCTGAAATTGTTAGTAATGTGGGAAATGAAATGCTTAGGAAAGAAAATACATCTGAACTTGCACCAAAAGAACAAAGAATGCAGAATTTATATGAAGTAGAAGAAAACATTCAACAAGAATTGATTAAAAACCATAATGGTTTTGCATTGGAAATTGACAGAGGTATCTCTGACGAATTATCCCCTTTTTCTGATGCTATTGTAAAAGAAGGGTTACAGGAGACATTTGAAGAGAAGTCTGTGCAAGAAATTAGCCAAATCAGCCTTGATGAGAAAGTTTTAGTGAAACCTGAACAAAGTATTATTGATCATGAACAACTTTTGATTGACTGGGAGTTGAAACAATTAGAAATGCAGCAGGATAGGGTAGACAAAAAAAATTTATCTGATATCAACACAACTGTTACTGATAACAAGTACCTAATTTCTTCACATTCTGAGGAAGGTGATATTTCTGAAAAGGATGAGACTTTGACTAAAACAAAGTTTGAAGAGCTGAAATTTTCTGAGGCCAAAGAATATAAGCTGAAGTTAGAAGTAAGCAAAACTGTGAAGGAAGAGGAGTCATTAGACATGAGGAAAACTGAACAAACTGTTTTGGAACAAGAAAGATTTCTCAGTGAACATAATTTGGAGTATCCTGAATTACAAAGAGAAGAGGAAATGCAAGATACTGAACTAATACAAAAATTTGAAGACATTCAAGTTAGTTTTGAAAAAGAATTTCCAATTTCAATTTCAAATACTACAGAACAGATAGAAAAAGAATTCATGCATTGTTTGGAAGAACCCAGAAGTGTATTAGCTGAGGATCACTTGTCAAAGGAACTAGAGACGACAAAACTAGAATATACAAAACAAGCATGTTCTTTGACTTCGGAAAGCTCTACTGAAAGTTTCATTCAAGGAGAGCAATTTAGCACTGAGAAGAATGAGACTGTCAGTATGAAAAAAGAAATTGAACAATCTCAAAAGAATGTTTCATTCAGTTCTGAAGAAGAAGAGAGAGAGATGTTGGAGAAAGAATTAGAACAAACTTCACTGAAAGATGTTGAACAACAGGCTACATCAATGCTCTCTGAAGTCTCTAAAGAGAGTCTAGTTGTTGAAATTGGTACCACTTGTGACTCAGAGAAGACATCTGAAGAAGATGAATTATGGAAAGAGGTTGAAGATAGTAATGAATCAGTAAAAAAAGAAGCTGATTCTTTTGAAATTGACTCCCAAAGCCCCACAGAAAAAGAAAGATTGGATAAACAAATAATATCAGATGCTAGTTTAAGTGTTACAAGTACTGACTTGTCAAGGTTACCCGAACAGTTTGTTCAGAAGGATAAAACAGAATCAAAGACATACAGAGACCTTGTTGAGAAGGAAAGTGTTACTGAAATAGATGACAAACAAAGTGTTTTCTCTAACCAGAAATCACCATCAGTTTCACTAACTTCTCAAGCATTTGGTAAGAAATCATTAATAGAAAGGTTTAATTGTAGTTTCTAGATGTGTCAGTTTGATATAGAGATATAATTTTCCTTGAAATTAAATAGTTTGCACTTTTATAAGCTAAAGAGTGTAGGGACAGGTTTAGTAATGTTTTTCTTTATACTTTCAAAAAGATATCTAATCTTTTACTTACATGCATAGCTGTTCTCATTCAGTGCTGTCCATTATTTGACACAAGCTTTTACCCCCTGCATACCCTATTGTCTGCATGGTTCAAGTGATTCATGCATGGATTTACAATACCAGAAATGTTTACTAATAGATGTACGCCCCCATATACACGACTATTTGACTTCATCTGTGCTATTGTATTTAATTATCACTTTTTATATGACAGTGCTTGTATCTGGATGTTTTATTTTATGCTTTCATTGAATTTCTGTAGCCTTTATTATATCGTTTTCTTTTTTTAAATAAGCTTATTAATTATTATAGGATTTCAATTTAACCCAGTTATGGAACTTAATCATTTTTCCGTGATTTTCATCCCTTCCCAACACAGTTGTGTTTGGTTTTTACTGGCATTATAAATTCTAAAGTGCGTGTCACTACACCAGAGGTTATACCTTCCACCAGCACATTTATTGAAGTTTTATGGTGTGGGAGAACTTGGTTTTGGAATTGTATCTCGGTTATGTGATGGCATAGGCATACCTTGCCCTCCAATGGCTTTGGATCAGTTTGATTTAGCATAATAATAGGCTGATTTTCCAATTGTTGATTCTTAGCAACAGGAATCCATTTTACCCATTTGGGAGGAAGACTCTGGTTGCACTGTTTTTTTGTCACATCTCAATTTTTCTTGCCTTCATCCTACCCCCATGTCTCTCTTATGGTACTTGTCTACCATATACTTCCTCTTCAAGATAATCATGGGTTGTGCTCCCACCATTACATGGACAATTGGCATCTGTTGACTCATTCTGAAATGGAGTCCACCTGGCACACTTGTCAGCTTCATTTAAAACCAACTAGGCTCAGTTGGTTGATCAAATTGAAGAAATTCTTCCTTTCTCCTATCCAATATTTGAATGTTTTGTTCAACATTTATCTCAGTTAGACCCAGCCTTCTCCTTTTAGACTTTGTTTGATGAAATTTGCAGTTGTTAATGCCCTTACTGCTCAGGAAGTCCTATCTCTTTTGAGAATGTTGTCCTCTGCAGTGGAATTTACCCCCATTAGTTGTCCTCCTATGAGGTTACTTCAATATACACTTCATGATCAATAGCACCTTGCATGGATTCTTTTGGATGTTCCTATTACCATTTCTTCTTCCCTTGTAGATGATCTGAATTAGAGGTTGAATGAGGATCACACTTTGGTTGAGGTTCTGCTTTCTCCCCCTCATTCATTTTTACAAATTTTCACAAATGCTTTGCTTCACAAGTGGTAGGGGGCATGGGTCAAGCAGCAAGTTTTCTAGCTCACAGTCATCTGGTTACAATCTATACAGACAATTTTACAGAAGTAGCATATATCAATCATTCCCTTTGATGTCTAATGTTGGGTCTCCTTTTTTAGACCTGCACACACACACACACACACACACACAATATTAATTTACTTGTGTGTCATATTCTGGGTGCTTTTTATCATCTTGCAGATTATCAATCCCACATGAACAACATTTAACCAGTGTACTTGTCTCTAGATCATCAGATATATCAATAGTTATGCCCTCAAGTGGGTACCCCAGACCTGGAAGCATTTACCATTGTCCTCAATACCATTTGCCTTAGTTTGGTCTCTGGTGTCTCATCCACTTGCTCTGATTGTTGAGAAGTGGAGTCAAGATTGGACACACAAATTCCTTTATATGTATCCTTCTATCAGACTCCTTCCAGGGTGATTTCTATCATTCACTCTATTACATGTTGATTACTCTATACCCTCTACAGTAGCCTTAGTCCCAGTTAGTTTGTACTGTTATTCTTACACTGTCTTCACACCTGGTTTTTATTAGGTCTTTGTTGAAAAAAGTCTTGTCTATCACAGTGTGTAGCTTCATTGTTGGCATGTTCATTTTGACTTTCTTTTATAGAGGTGTAAGTGGAAGATTTTTATGCCATTGATTATTGAGTTGTGGGTTCTCCCTGGCTTTCCCCATTGTTCATCTTATCATGGGTTTTATGACTTGATTACATAATCAAAGGTCTTCAGTCTCCTTGACTGCAGGTTTTTGGGTGGCTTTATTCTGAACTTTGTTTTTTTCTGCTACCATATTTTTTTTTGCCTCCCATACCTTCTCACTCTTGTTATGTTGAATCATACCCTCCCAAGGTTCTGCAGCTTTAGAGAATAATTTCTCATTCTTGCTGATTTCTCCTCCTTTCATTTCTAACCTGTACTCCAGATCTGGTTTGGATAGACTTCTACATCCCATTTATGCTCTTCATTGTTATATAGCTGGTATAGCTTTCTTCCATTCTGACAATTCCCATCTATCTGTCCCTTAGCAACTATTCTTTGTTTTGATCTCTTTCCTTCCAATCTACCACTTGGATTTGGCTTTTTATTTGATTGACGTATTCTTCTTTGTCTCCTTTTATTCATCAATTATTCCATATGTCTTCTTTTCAGATTAACCATGACTAATAGTTGAGGTTTGTTGCATGATCATTTGTATACATGAATTGTTATCACAGAGAAAGACTGACTGTTAGTAGACAAGACTGCTGGTAATAACATGTCCAAAGTAAATATAATATATTTTTCATCATCCCTAAACAACACAAGATGTTTTGCATCTGACTACCACAGAAGGTGTTGATAAGAAGGATATGAGTATTTCAGGTCTGGCCTCAACTTTACTGACTTGTGTCTGACTTATTAAACCATGTTTAAAGATGGTCTCTCATTTATTCTAATAGTAGTTAAAGAAAATATTTTATTATAAAAAGATATTAATAGATATTATGGTTCTTAGCCTGGTTTGAATATTCAGGATAGTATTTATCAAAATAATGTTAGTTGGTTGATGACCATTTTTCTTATAAGTCAGTAAAGATGCAGTTAATTTTATAAGAATATTTGTTAACTATTTTATTTTAACCATAAATGATTTTTAATGAAAAATATACTTGTCTTAGAAATAAAATTTTTTACCACTTTTAACTATCAGGTAATTGTCAACCAATATTGCTAAATAAATGAATGAAAAATACAAAAGAAACTACCTGAATAACTTTGGTTAGAATTGTAGGTCTGCAGAGTAGACTTGTTACTCTATGAGTAGTTTAATATACTAAGAGACTTGAAGTTTATTAATAAACTGAGCAATCTTAGTACATAAGTTAACCATTTTGAATTTAAGTAATTATTCCTCCCCCCCCCAAAAGTAATGTTACTAAGTTAGATCTCAAGTAGTAGGTTACCAGTATGTATGGTTTCCAGTTATTTCTGTACTACTGTGAGAAATTAAGAGTACTCATATTCTTTCCAACTTACACATAAAATTTCATTAGAACATATATAAGAACTAAAGAATCATTCTACTTTCTGAGAATTATATAAAATGTAAGTTGTGTAGCTGTTTAATATATGATTATTTCCCTAAAAGGGGGCTGAAGACTGTCGAGAGGAGTGACATGTTTTAACCACTCACACCAACATACAATAATGTGTTTATCAGTCAGTAATCACGAAAATGATGTCACATAAGAGATTCTTAATGCTACGATTTGTATTGTCTTGATATCAATAAGATGTGTGCATACCATGAATTATGATAATAATTAGGCACTTTTAAAGACTACAACACAATATGACATATAAACTTCAAAAGCAAGAAATAAAAATATTTGTTTCTCTTACTTTTGGTTTTATTTACTTTTGAAACAGAATGCTATGGATCCTATGGAAGTTCATCTAGTAATAGTTTAGTTTGTGACCTACCACTAGCCCTCTATAAATAACTTTTAGATCAGGGATTTCCAACATGGCATGGCTTTGTGTGGCCCACAAAGGTCTATTGAAAAATAACCTCCTTTTATAATATTTTTTTTTGTAGTGAAGAAATGAAAAATTCTGACTTGCAAGGTAAAAATGCGTGAAAGCTCCAACTGACATTCACTAATGTAATTTTAAAATTTATTTTAATTTAAATTGGTCATAATAGCTTTTAAATTATATCACATACACCTTAGCATATTATACAATCATTCTCCCTGATAGACAAAGTGAACTTACTCAGCTGCATACTCCCTCCCTTCTGCTAGACAAAGTGAACTCACCCAGCTGGTGGCTGTTGCCAGTCTGTCTATTTGCTGTTGTGGAGGTTGATGTGTCATAAATTATCACTGTTCAGTTCCGTGGTAAATATAAACATCAGCAAAGTTTTTAAGAAAAATAAGATTAACAGTGAAAATAGTGTACCAGGAACATTGGGAACTTGATTATCTAATTACAAACAATTATGGCAAGTTGCAGTGTTTTTTTGTATGCAAATTATATCAGTGCTCAGAGAATTTAATGAGAAAAGGCATTATTCAATGATGCATGGAGAAACGCGTAAAAAATATGAAGGAGAAACTAAAAGTTTTGATTGCGGATTTCAGCAGGAAATTAAAACAACAAATGAGTATGTTTAGCAAGGTATCAGAACACTAAGCATCTGCTTTGAATGCTTTGTACATCATTTCTCTTGAACTTGCAAAAGCAAAAAAAACCTTTTATTGATAGAAGTTTAATAAAGAAATATGTTGTTGAAATGGCAAAGGTGTTTAGGGATGCCAAAATTGCTAAGAAATTTGAATCAGTGCTGCTTTCCAACCAAACTACACAAAGGAGGGTCACTGATGTGGGAGAACAATTAGAAAACTCATTTGTTGGAAAAAAGTACTTATTGTTTCCTTTGTCTTAATGAAAGTACTGATCAAGCAGATGTAAGTCAGCTGTTCATACTTGTATGCATTATTCATGAAGATTTTTCAATGAAAAATGAAATATTGAATTCATTTATTTTTTTTTGTGGGACCACAAAAGGAAAGAATATCTTCAAGGCTGTGAAAAATTTAGTTGGTAAAATCAGAGGTTTCAACAGGTATTCAGCAAAAGTGACTGATGGCACACCTGCGATGATTGGACAAAATTAGGCTTTGTTTGTTTTCTTAAAGAAAATGAAGAAACTTGGCCAACATTTTATTGTGTTATCCATCAAGGAGCATTGTGTGGGAACTCAGTGAAACAAAATGAGGTCTTTAAACTTGTTGTTAAAGTAAGTAACATGATAATAGGAGGAAACAAATCTCTTTTAGATTGGCAGCTGAAGCAGTTTTTGGAGGATATCGAGGCAGAATATGGGAATTTAGCTCTTTTACAACCAAGTAATGTGGCTTAGTGCTGGAAAGTGTCTTGAACAGTTCTTTGAAATAATAAGAAATCCCTTCATTTTTTTATCAGTTTGTTTCATCGGATACAGCACAATTAGAAAAAGAGCTTAAAAGTAAGTATTTTCTGAAACAACTGGCTTTTCTCACCTTAAAGTTCTCAACCTGTAGCTCCAGGGGCAGAACCAGATGGTATCAGATTTAATGAGAAACATAAATGGGTTTTGAGATAAGTTAAGAATTTTCAAAGTTTGTTCAGAAAACAACGACTTGGCCCACTTTTCTAGTTGTCAGCAATTAACAGAACAATTCAAAGATGACGAGCCACTTGATTTTTCACAATTTTGTGTAAACATTGAAGATAGGATAGATGAGTTTAATGCAAAATTCAAAGAATTTGAAATGCTTAAAAGCAGGATAAAGCTGTTCAGTATTCCTCTTTTTTCTGACATAGAAAATCAGCAAGCTGATGTTCAACTTGAAGTATGTGATTTGTAGGCTGATTTATTTCTGCAAAACAGACAAGAAAAAGGACCAGCTTTCTCTAAACTACTTTGAAAAAATTGATTTCCAAATCTGCCTGTTTTTGGACAGAAAATAACATCAGTGTTTGATAGCACATACATATGTGAAAGTGTGTTCTCCACAGTGAAATTAATTAAGAACCACAACATAATTCACCTCATGAATTCTTCTCTGCTTTACCTCCTGAGACTACCAACAACAAAACTCCATGTCGACATACCTGCTTTGGTCAGTGCTGCTGAGCGATCTCATAGTTCATGTTGAACATTTTGTCCTTACTATATTAAACATCATAGATATGTTTGCTATTTTAGTGTTTTTTATATGCAGCATTTTTTATTAAATTTATTTATTACATAATTGAACATGTTTAAATTACATTTTCCTTTTATTTTCACAATGAAATACATCTTTTTTCAAAAATATTCCTGTCAAAATATCATGTAATGTAAAATAAGTCACATTCAGATTAACTCCTTCCCCATTTGTAACTCATTTTACCATGTTGAAAGTACGTAAATTAACCCTACCATTAATCTATTTTCTCTTTTTTTTGCATTACATAATACACCAACAAGCTCTAATTTAACAAAAATATAATGCTGCCCACCACTGGACTCGTAAACATAGTTGTGGCCCTCAGGCACTCATAAGTTGGAAACCCCTGTTCTAGACAATTATGTATGTATGCATTTGACTGAGAAAGTAGTTTTGCCTAGAAATTTTAAGATATATTTATGAAAACTGAAAGCCTTTTATGGCTTCTTATAAATTCTCTATAGTTATTTTCTTTTAGAAAGATCTTAGTTTTTGTCAGATTGTAATTAACCAAAGAATGTTGTAGCAGAAAAAAGAAGCGAAAAATATAAATTAATTTTGACTACATGACCAACCCAAATTAAATGGTAAACTTATTTCTGTTGGAAAAGAGAGGTCTTTCAGATATTTGCTGGAATTCACTTTTTGTTATACAATGTTGTTTTTTTTAATATAATTTATGTAATACAATGAAATGATAAAAAATTAAACATAATAATGCTATTAGAAAATGAATATAATAATGCTCAAGGCAAATGTACTTCACTGTATTTTTTATAAAATGTTTTTTTATCAGTAATGTTTTGATGGCTAGGATCTTTATAGATTTTCTATGAATATAAACAAGTGTGTCAATTCTTTTATCATTGTTGGCATTACATTGTTTAAAATATTGAATGCTCTAACCAAAACATGAGACTGAATAAAAATAAACTTTTACTCATTAGGTGCCACAATTGAATGAATATTGTTATTGCATCTCTTCTCAAACACTTGAAATTCATGTAATATATTAAGCTTGTATGGTGTCATTATAATACTTTTCCTTCTACTGGTCAAAATATAGTTCTCTGATTTATAACCCAACTATGGAAGGAGGTGGTTTTGAATGTTTTGATTTCTTTTAGAATTAATTATAATGATTAATACACATTTTGTTCATTTGTGCTTAGCTTGAATTTGTCTTGTTTTGCTAGTTGAACTAAGCTCAGTAAAGGATCTCAAAAATGAGAATATTTGCACAGATTAGACGAGCAGGATTTATTAATATTTTTGGAATGATTCTCTTGCCTCAGAAAGAGATAGCTATTTTTTTTATGCTTGCCATTTAGAATTTCTTACATGCCACTGACACTGTCTTCTATTTAAATCATATGTTTCAATGGAAACTGTACTAGTACATGGTGTAATCATTCATTATGTGGCAGTAACTCTCCACCAATAAGAGGATAAAACATTCCCCATGTGCAGTGGACTCCCATGAGTAATTGTACTTGAAATGAGCTTCATTCTTAAAGTTGTTACTGTCATCAAGGGCATAGATTCTGGGGGATGCATCCCCCCTTCATTTTAGGTGGGGTGTATGGTGCATACAATCATCCACCCCTACAGTTTGGTCTGTTGAATTGTTTTATTGCATCACAGGCCTACAGATTGTGTGTTTGTTCTTGTGATTCTCGTGTTCTTACTAATCGAATTACATAACTAGGCTTAGATATAGGCTTTTCAGTAGCCGAAATGTACATCTTTAATATAGATGTGCTTCTGATCTTTTAGATCTCTGTGATAGTTTGTAAGTATCAGTCAGTAGGCCTAAGTATACATGCAAGGCTTGTAAGCACTATCACAGAATCTACCTACATCTTGTATGTAGTGTAAGATTAAGTAAAATTCTCATCACAACAGATCAAACAGAGCATGAAATTCGAAAATGTTACTCCCAAGTATAAATTCCTGTGATTTAGATCTGGCAACCCATTTGTAGCTTGTAGTTGCATCAATCTTATGTGTATATTGTGCAGTTTTCCTATGCCATTTGTTCTTGTGCATGTCTAGCCAGTTTTACTGTCTCTCCTTAGCTGCCAAAGCCGCTGACCATTGCACACGTTTAGTGTACAGATAATGACAGGTTCGGGCTGCTCAGATTCATATGCGCCCTACATCACACACACACCCCCCTCTGCTCCCTTTAGTCTGAGCCTCGATTTTACAACAGGGCTCATTGGACCTGTGTTTGTGGCCCTCATTAATCTATGGAATTTCAGATTATCACTGCCCTCTAATAAAGTGCTGGTGCTTTATGGTAAAAGAACAATATATTCTCTTATCATAGATAGTAAATATATTGTATTTTCTTGTATAATTAGAACACAAAAGGAGTAATTTAAACAACTTGAAGCCTCTACTCAAATTGTATTGTTAGTTTTTGTTTAATAAGCGTACTTATGGACATTATATTACAACGTGTTTGCCTTTTAATGAGCTTTAACAGGAATATAATATATTTGTGATTGTTCAAGCATTTTTGAGAAACTTGCAATTATTTGTCCCAGCGATGCCCAGGTTGTCAGTCGGCTCTGTAGTCACTATGAGGTTTGCGCGTTTGACTTAAATACATTGTACAGTTCAGTCCTACTTCCTTTCTGTTCTATCTTTGTCTATTGTACACTAGAGTTTTTTGATAAAGACTGTATTTTAGCCTGTTGAGTCATCTGGGAAAGAGATTCCAATTATGACAAGCAAGGGTCTGAAACTTTCCGATATTAGACAGTTCTGCAAGCCAGTCAATGGTGCTACAAGTGACAATGCAGATAATCCAATAACTTCAAGCAAAGGAATAGAAATTTGCCATGCAGAAAAAATACCATGTTCATTAGAGAACAAGTTTGAAAATGCTTGGCCAACTACTGCACATCATGATCCACCAGATAGTTGTGAAACAAGTTTGTGCAGCAATGAAAAATCTGACACTCCACAGATACAGTGTGGAAAGCCATATCATCCAGATGCACAACTAATACCGCAACAGATAGCAAAATCTCAAAATATCAACTTCCAGGGCAAGTGGTTTGATGAGTTCCAATGGCTCCACTTCTGACAATCAGACTCAAAAAATCGTATGCTTTCATTGTGCCAAGGCGGAAAATAGAGGCCTTTTCACAGGGAAATTTGAGAGGCCAGTGGAGTGTACCTGGCATTTGAGAACATGATCACATCTAGCAAGATTGACAACTCGGTTATAAACTTCTATCCAGAAATCTCTGTACAAGAGCTCAAGTTTCAGTTGCCCATGTTCAAAGGAACAACAAAAGCAGTATCTCTGAAAGATGCAAAGGATGCTTACTGTAAAATGCATGAAACAAGCAAGCAGATGTTTAGTGAAGTGTTTCTTCTCATGAAAATTTTGTTTGTATGTCCAGTATCCAGCTGTGAATGTGAACGCAGCTTTTCTGCATTAAGACGGTTGAAGACGATGTTAAGGTCAACCATGTCTCAGTGCTGCCTTAACCATGTAGCAGTTTGTCACACTCACAAAGATGAGATCAAGAAGATAAATATGGAAGAGCTTATGTAAGAATTCATAAACAGATAATCATAAAGGAGGTCTATGTTTGGGAACAAGTAGACTAGAGAACTAAATGAATCTTATTCAATGAAAAGAATGAATAATTATGTGCTACATTGTATTGATGTGTAGTTTTCAAGAGTTTGCAAAGACATTTTAATTATTTTCGTCAAACAACATGAACAGTTTTTCAGTAGATATAAACTTATCAAAGGTAATTACTAATTTTATTAATATTTGATAACATAATTCATGCAATGAAAATTATTAGTAACCTTGTCAAGTATAATGGCCATCTTTTATACTGTGCAGTGTGCAGGAATAAATTCATGTGGTAGTTAATTTATGACAGATTTGTCTTTATTCTATTAACATTTTGAAAACTGTTCACTACACCTCACTTATACAAACCTACATGGAAACCTTGAAGTATCATGGCAACAAGATTACTCTGTGACTGCGTGTTTACAGCTTTCAGGTTCATGTAATCAGAGATTACCAATTTGCAAATTGAACAGTCCACATAAGTGGTTGCAAAAACCATCTTCCCCATCGGATGTAAAAATCTATGCCCCTGATTATCATTAACAGATAGGTTTAACCTTTCACTGCCTTCTCAGTATAATATGCATTAGCTTGTCTATACATTTGCACTCATCAAGCATTTACACCATAACTTTTGATACAGCATGTGTATCTTTATAAAACTTGGTAGATGTTTAGTAAATATTTAATTAAATATTTTTACTAACAATTTATTTGTGAAAATAGAGTCTGTTTAATCACTAGTCTGAATGCAAAGTTATTTCATGTTATGATTAAAAAATTCCACTATAATTTATTAAGCTCATTAACTATGAGGTATTTAGATTTAAAAAAAAATATGAAACTTCAAGTTGGATAAAGACATAGCCTACCTTCTTGAAAACTTGGATTGAGAAAATGTGGTAGCCTTTTCACAAATTAAAATGGCTGAGAAAACCACTCTATGGACATTCAAAGCTGGCAATTAGTTATTCACATGTCATGTATTAATGTAAGTGTATGTAAGGGACCATTTTAAAAAAATTAAAAGAGGTGAATAAAGCCATTACTTTTGATTCAGTACACAATAAAAGGATATGAGGTTTGTGTTTTATATTCTGACTTATCATATTGATAATTTGAGTTTCTAATTTGTTTGAATAGACTTAGTATTTTGACATCACAAACATTTAATTTTAAAGAGTGCTGCATTTAACATATCATATTAGTCACTAAAATTTATATTTATATATGTTATTTTAATATTTACTCTTAAATTTAGAAATTAATTTATATATAATATTAACGTTTGAATTATAATCTACAATTTAATTCCAAACTTATTGACATAAATTCCTAAAACAGTAGATCAATAAAATTTTGAATGCAAGTCAAGAAACATGATGGCTTGGTCTTTGATCCATAACGAAAGGTTTAATTTTGCTTTTCATTTT
The DNA here is from genome assembly GCA_011833715.1 of Carcinoscorpius rotundicauda. Classification (NCBI taxonomy): domain Eukaryota; kingdom Metazoa; phylum Arthropoda; class Merostomata; order Xiphosura; family Limulidae; genus Carcinoscorpius; species Carcinoscorpius rotundicauda. The sequence goes on from CM022395.1 coordinate 19,997,305, forward strand.
TGAAATGTTTTGCATGACTTTTCTGATTGATTTGATTTAGGAACCTATAAGGAAACTATTATCATAGTAGTATTCTTTCAGGCTGTTTTTTCATTTAGTGCATACCTGTTCTTAATATCTACTTTTACGATATTTATAATTTTATTTTTCACTTTGTTTATTCCCAAACAAAAGGATACTAAAAGCTGTATCAGGTTACCCTTCACATTACTTTTCGATTCTTTCAATGAACATTCCTCTGACTTTGTCCTCCTGAAGTTCTATCTCTGTTCAAGAAACCATACAAGGTTATATCTCAAGATTCTTCACAGTTTTACCATGTTTATATCTGCTGGAGGGTTTTTGACTGTGGAAGGTGCTACTCCCAATCTTTTCCATTTATGGATTTCACCTTTCTTGCCAGATCCTCTATCTCCTATGTGTTTTTCATTCCTAAGGCTTGTGCTTTTCTCCATCTCTTCCTGCTGCCTGGTTTTTATCTTGTCTTGTCATTTTCTATTGAGGTATATGTTATTATATATTATTCCTTTCTGGCTTTTCTTCCTTTAATGGGTATTTAGTATGCTTTCTTCTGTATTTTATACCTTTTCACAATTTTTATTTCATGCTTTAATGCTCTATTTTCCTCCACCTGTCTTTAGTATTCCTTTATTCCCACTTATTTCAAAGATCTCTTTAACATGACTAAGGGTTTCTGCCTTACCTCATTTTTTAATCATAAAATGAAATTGTTTTGCATTCAGACTATTAATGAAACAGACTCAATGTTTTCACAAATAGATCTTTAGTAGATATGTGTCAATAAAATGTCTGATTCTTGTGTACAAAAGAAACTTGTAATCTTTACTAAAAGTCTACTAAATTTTGTGAAGATACACATGCTTTATTAAAAGTTATAGTGCAGGTAGTTAATGTATGTAAATGTGAAGACAAACTCTTCTGTTTTATACCAATCCCACTGTGAAAGGATTAACTGTGGAGTTTATGAGAAAGTATACCCTGTTTGAGAAGGATGCAGTCTCACACAAGTAATCTATGTCTAGAGCCCTTCTTATTGGTTTTCAGACTTCAAGAACTTTACACTTCTGTTGGATACTTATTGTTTACTGGTTTTGATCAGTGGGATAAACAGTGTTCTCCTTGAGAAGCAGGAAAGATGATAGTCCCCATTTCTTTATGTATGGATATAATATAGTATCACAGAACACATACCAAATTGTACAGTCTGATTACTGTCCTAGCTATACTATACCTCATGTGCATCTGACCTAAAATGGACAAATGCTTAATTGGTTATGTATTTTTTCACCCATCACTACCTATTGAGTCATCTTTTCCTTCTTCCCTTCATACTTCCATCCAGACAAAGAAAGTGATGTCCCTGTAGTAAGCAAGGTTTTCGTTTGTCACACTCCATGGATTTCTCTTTTTGATGCATTTTCTGTAAGGAACTCATTAGGTTTTCTGATTTACATCTGTCCCGTCACCATATCTGTGTAGAATTCAAGATGCTCTGTGCAGAGAGTTCAATGGATTATTTTGAAAATTAACATTTTTTTTACCTGAAAACGTATTTCTGATATTTAGTTATTTCACTGCACATCTTCCCATATTTTCTCTCTACTACTAAGAATAAAGTTAGTTTTAAGTGTGAGTGCTTACGTGGATGTACTGTGTATATAGATGATGAGTCATCCTTTTGGTGAAAGGATATTACTGCACAATGATGATGTACTAGCATAGTTCACATCAAAATGTGTTTAAGTAGGAGATAGTTCATGGCTAGTGGCACTCAGAATCTCAACAGACATGCAAGAAATAGCTACTGGATACAGAGAGATAAATATCTATGAGAAATATATTTTTCAGGTAAGGTAACTGTTAACATTGTTTTCTAGGATCAATTTCAATACTGTATTTAATTTTTATTATCATTTCATTTTGATAAATGTGAAAATAAGATGATACAAAAGAACTTGAAAATCTTGAGTGTGCTTGTCTTATTTATAAATCTTTTCCAATTAATAGAGAAATAAATGTATTCATTAAACCTTCTACTAAATATTGCAAGTGTGTGACTTGTTAATTTGAAATGCCATTTTGTGTATATAATGTAACTGTACACTAATTTCACAAACAGCTTGATATAGGTTCCATGGCCCAAAACTACCAGGTGTACACTTGAAAGCTACTAACTTTTTCTTCACTAATATTATAGCACCTGACTCCACTGTACATCAACCTCAAGCAGCAAGTGATACAGAAAAAGAATCTTCCCATATAGAACCAGCATTTCCTTGTACTGAACATAAACTTTTTTCACATGAAGATAAAGAGTCTCCTTTGTCCCGTCCTTCTCCTCCTGAAACTGCTTCATACTCTGCAGAACGGGAAATATCACCTGCAGCTGATTATACAGTATATCTTGTACCAGAAATGCAAGTTCATGTTGGAGTGTCACCAACAGAAAGTAAGCCAGCTACAAGTGAAAGGGATAAAGATGAAGAAAAACACATTAAAAAATTGGATGGGGACTTTTGCTCAAAATTGGTATCTGAGCCTTTATCTGAAACTGTAAAAAAATCTTCAACTACATCATCTCCCAAAAAAACATATTCTGAAATACAAAGAACTGAATATGTTTATGGAAGCAAAGGCTTGAAAAGTTCTGATGACATTGAAGATGTTTCATCTAAAACTTATCAAGTACAAACTTGGACAGAAACAGATGGAACTCATTTACCTGAAATTTCTCAAGGATCTGAATTAGATATAGCATTTTATGAAACTCCTGTTGGATATGAAAACACAGCTTTTGCAGGAGTTGAAGTTATAGACGAACCTGCCTTGGAAGAACAAGATTCTGGAAGAGCTACTAGTCCTTATGAAGTGCTGCGACCATCAACACCCACACTACCTACTGGTCAAGATAAAACTGTCAACATGGACCAAGAAATATTTTCTCAGTTTTCAAAACAGAATATTGATACAAGTAAAAATGATACTAAAACTCATGTTGAACACCACATTAAATCACAGATTTTTAATGAAGAACTTGATCTTTCTATAGAAGAAAACACTCCAGAAAAGAAAGACATTCTAGAAGAAAAATCCATGAGGCAAACAGAAGTAGACAGAAATATGATAGTTGCTCAGCAAATTCGTTCTGAAATATTTGCTCATGAACTAGCAGAAGATATAGAAAGTGACTTGCCAGAAGGAAAGGACATTCCACATGATCAAGAGAATGCTAATAACATGAGAAAGATTAAAATTGGAGCTTATGAGGAGAAAGAGGAGATAATGGACCAAATTATTTCAAGATATGACATGAATATTGCACAACCTAATGATAAACAAGTTTATGAAAATGAGTTATCTGAAGAAAATATTAGCTTCATTGAGAAATCAGAATGGGAACAGAAATCAAAGGTTGTTGCAGTGGAACATGTAATGTGGGAGACCTCAGTTCAACAAGGATCAGAAGAAATTATTGAAGAAGTTGTTAAAGAACTTCCCAGAGAAAAACAAATAATTGTAGAACATGAAGAAAATGAAAGTTTAGAAGATAGTGTAGATGAAGAAAATAGAGATGATGAGGTAATTTTTTCTTTAAGAAAGGAAGCAACCAAAGTTGCTCAGGATATTATTGAAGATATTAAAACAGAAGTAAGTCGGTGTCATACACTAGAACATTCTCTCTCTGAAATATCTGATGAAGATCTTGTTGAAAAGTCAGAAGAGTATATGCTAAGCCATCAAGAAGTAGAAAATTTATTGAAAACTAGGGATAAACCAGAAGAAAAAAGAGTGTCTTTTTCTGAAGACATTCCTGAAATCCCTCAAATAACAACAGAAGAAATTGAAACTTTAGAATGTGATCAAATACATACAGAAGAGGAGGAGTGCAAAAGTGAACTAGAACACAATGACCATTTTAAGCAAATAGTATTATCTTCTGAACAAAAGGTACACCATAAAGAAACAGTTAAAGGGGAAGATAGTTACATTGATTTAAAATCAAGTAATGGTATTGAATGTGAAAAAGAAAAGGAGAAATATACAATAGAAGCACAGAAACTTCCAAATGAGTTGCAGAAAACTCTGGCACAAGCAACTGGAGAAAAGACAGCTAATTTCTCTCAATGTTTGTCATCTTTTGAAGAAACTAGGTTAGATGATAAAGTAGTGACATTTACAAATACAGAAAAAGAAACTAAAGAAGAAATTGCTAATATAATGACATCTGAAATAGCATTATTTGAAAAAGTTACAGAGGAGCTGAAGGAAAAAGAATCTGATCTTCTTTCAACTCATGCTGAAGATGATGAGAAAATGTACAAAGAGAATATAGAAGAAAAGTTGCATAAAGAAGATTACATGTCATCTACTCCAGTAATTCCTTATGAGAAACAGGAAGAAAAAACTCCATCAGCGGAACAGTTAGAGCTTTCTTCCATTTCTACTTACACACATGTAGAGAAGTGCATATCTGATGACTTTACTAAAACTGAAAAGGATAAAGAGATTTTTGATATAAATCTAACCCCTGGTGAAAACATGCAAATATTTGAAAGAAAACATGAGATTAGTCAGCAACCAGGAGGAGAATATTTTGATGTCAATAAGAAAACATCAGTTAAAAAATCAGAATTATCTGAAAATACCACATACAGAGACATACAGTCTTTCACTCAGCAGAAAGAATCAGTTATTCTAGACAGTTCAGGGAAGCTCACTAAATCTCTTTATGAATGTGACCAGTTAATGAAAGATGAAAAGAAAACTACATCTGGCCAAAAAAGTGCAATACATTATAAGAGTGAAGACAGCTCTTTTGAATCAGTAGACCTTCAGGAAAAAGTAGTCATAAGAGATCAAACCATTTCAGAAGCTACAGTCAAATCTGATGATGAGAAAAAAATTGAATATGATAAGTTAGAGAAATTTACCTCTGGAAGAACAACTGATTTATCTGAACTATCTAACTCAACCAGAAAAGAAAAACAGATAAACAGAGAAGGTGAGACCTACTCTAGTTCTGGGGAAACTGATAGCCATTATTATTCATTTGAAATGTCTGATAGTGGAAGAACACCTCGTGAAACACCAGCAACAAGTAGACCATGTTCATCAGAATTTGATATAAATATTAGTGCACCAATATCCTCAGAATATGAGACTTGTGCTACTTCACAAGAAGCTTCAGGAGACATCTCAGGTTCATATTCCACAGCTTATACCTCTCAAGAAATATCCTTTGCTACAGCTCATTCATCACTTAGTCATAGTTCTCAGGAGTCTGCTGTTTCAGTAGATTCAGAGAGTTCAGGGCATTTAGCTAGTGTAGAAATTTCATCAGAGGCAAGTGAAACTCTTGTTCCTTCTGCACAAGAAATAGAACAAGAGTTTGGAAGAGATGTAGAAACACCAACTCCTGATGGTGATGAAATGGCTCAGGCATTTATTGTCAGAGAACCATATGACTCTGAAATACCTGAAGAGGTAATTCGAGGAGGTGTGGAGGTTCCTTTTTTAAGTGACTGGAAAACAAAAGAATCTTTTGAAGCTTCTTATCAACAGAGCTCAGGGGTTATATTCAGTCAGTGGTCAAACATAAGTGAATTTTGTGAAATCCCATCTAGTCCTTTTGAAATCATTACAGAAGAAGACTTAGCAGATTATCCAGGAGATTATGTAGAACATATTTCAGAATCCAAATGTTTGGACACTTACAAAACTGAAGAAAGTAAGCCCAAAGATATACATGAACTAGATAAAAATTCAAAAGAAATTAAGTCTCATGAAAGTATTCTTGAGCATACTACCACTGATGTGGTGGTGGTGAATGAAACAGTTCAAAGAACAGTGGGTAGTGAAGGCCAAAGAAGCATATATGATGAACAGATTCCCATTTTAGATGGCCACTTATTTTCTGATGAGCATGCATTAAGATCCTCTATTTATAGACAGGAATCAGGTGCATATTTAGCAGCTGAATCAGTAGATGACCTAACAGATCAAATGAGCTGTAGCCAAGAAGAACTCTCTGCCTCAGAAAGTTCTGTTACCCATAGTGAACAAACCTGGTTGTCTTCAAGTGTTGAAACCACCATCTTGGCTACTGAACAACAAGTATGGCCTTGTTCTGGAGCTGTTAGTCAAGACCAGCAGGTAACTGAAACTATGCATATCTTTACTGAGCAACAGTTCTCAACACCTGAATTACCTGATGTAGTATCAGAACAACCTCCAGAACACTCACCTTATCCAAGTGATTTAATGATTTATCCTCAACTTAATGGCCCTGTTGAAGTAGACTATGTTCCTGAATATGATGCTACATATCCAGAATCACAAGAACAAGAAACAGAAGTAGAGTCAACCTTTGCTGAAGGAACTTCAACAACTTTTGCAGTAACAGGTGAAAGCAATAGTAGTGATACACAAGATACATCAGAGCAAACAAGTTTGGTTGAAACAACAACGAATGTACTTCTTTCAGGAACAGAAATATCTGCTTTCCTACCTTCCCAGATTCACCAACCTGAAAGTGAAAGAGTTTATGCTGAAAACCAAGAATTACCACCACCAGCAATATCTTTAGGACACACTGTTTCAGAACAATATTCTGAGTCTGATTCATCAGAGGGAGATATACAAGACATTCAAACAATTCAAGAAATACAAGAACTTCAAGAGCAGGAGTATGGTCAAGAATATGAAACATGTAGAGCTGAAGCTGATGAAGTGTATTTTCAGTACTATCAACGTCAGTATGAAGAAAATGAAGAAGAAACACAGAATTTTCCATGTGAAGTAGATAAAACAGTTGATTGGCCTGAATCAGAACTGTTAGAAGAGTTTTATAAGTCAGATAAAATAGCTGAAGTTTCAGATGACCAGGTAGACTCAGAAATAAAAAGTGTATTGAGCCATGCAGTAGAATCAGAGCAACAGAAAGATTTAGAAGATATAGAACGCCCAATGTCGCCTGAGCCACCATATTATAGTTCTTTGGGAGAAGATGACAGTTACCTCCCAGAAAGTGATCAAGGTTCAGCATTCCTTCAACAAAATATATCATCAGCTCAAGAAACTAGTCTTAGCCACACTTCTACCACTTCAACAACACAATTTGCAGCTACAGAAATTACAAGTGAATCTATATCTACAGATCAACAATTGGTCACCTGTACTGAGAGTTTTTCCAAGCAGTTTCAAACAGATTCACACACTAGTGAATCATTTGAAATTATGGATAAAAATGAAGTTGTTGACACTAAACCGGAGGAAGATACTTATGACATCATTTTTGAAAATCAAATTCAAACAGTTTCTTCTATTGAGAAATCCTCCTCTAGTAAAATACAGCAAGGAGACATCATGGAAGAATCTTTATTGTCTAAAGCTCAGAAATCTTGTGGACAACAGTGTTTGACAGAATCACACATAGCAACAGCTGTTGCAGAGAAATTCACAATACAAGCACATCAAGCTTATAAGCATGACATTGAACAGGACAGTGATTTCCAAAGTAAAAATATGATGGAAGAAGACAAAGATGATAAATCATCTGGAGAAAAAGTAAAATATACTTGTGGTATGCAGTTTGAACTTAAAAAACAGCATGACTTAGAAGAAGACATTTTTGGAGAATTATATACACATCGTGAAGAAGATGAAGATGGACTTGAAGAAATTGAAAGAGCTAGTAAAACCAAACCATCATTTTGTGAAGAGATTAATTCTTCAGATCTTGATGTATTTGCAGAGAAAAAGTATACAAGTAAAAGTAAGCAAGATGATAAATCAGTTTTATCCCTACAAGAATTTGAAAAGCTGGAGTTGGAAATTACAACAGGACAGAAATCCAGTCTGGGATTGGATGATTTAGTTATTGATAAAACAGTTTTAAGTAAGTCAGAAGAAGTGGATGATATTTCTCTCTGTTCTCAGACTGAGTTTGAACAGTTAGAAAAGGAGTGTGAAGAAGTTGAGCATGAACCAACCAAGGAAGACTTCTCAAAACCTTTTGAAATTAAAGAAAGTTATCATGTTCAAGAAATCACAGAGGATGCAGCATCAAGTGAATCAGATGACTATGAGAAAAGAATGAGTGAAATTGATGAAATTATTCGACAGGCCCAAACCAATGTTGAACAGTTCCATAGTGATCATGACCAGTCACTTTCAGAATCTACTGGTTTTACTGTTAAGTTGCAAAAATATACAGGAACACTTTCAAGTGAAAGCACAGAAAGTAGCCTCATGGAGAAGACCTCATCTCAGAAAGATGATCATGACATTGATTCATTAAATGGAAATGAGATTTTGGAAAGACAAGCTTCTGTAGAAGGTTATATATTAGAAACAAATGAAGAAAGTATTATCCATGAGTTAGAAACTCGTCCTGCTTTACTTCATCACATTACAGTTGGTAGAACTATAAGTGGTCACTCAGCTGAAAGTTGTGATTCTCAGCCCCGAAGCTCTACTTCTACTGTGACTCAGTATGATATAGAGTCTCTGAGAGAAAGAGAAGCTGAACTAGAAGAGACGGAAGCTGTTGGTGACCTGAAATCTAGGTTGTTCACAGACCAAAGAGTTGAAAAATATAAAACTCTAGTAGAGCATAAAGATTTTATGCATGAAGAATCTGATCATTTTTTTTGTGAAGATTCAATTTATGAAAAAAAGGAAATTCATGCTGAAGAAAGTTCTTTGCTTAGTGATAAATCAGCTGATGTAGACTCATTATTAGAAGAAAGAGCAGATAAAGACTCTCTGCAAGAAGAAAGAGATGTTGACCAAGATTCCCTTCACGAAGAGATGGATTTACCAGATGATCAGGAAGATGTCTTAACTGGGGCACAGAAAGCTTCAAAACAAGTAATAATAAAAAGTTCTTGGCATCAGAGACATTTATCTGATGATGAATGTGACAAAGACTCTTTGAAAGATGAATATATTGCAGGACAAGACACAAGTTCAAGTGGAAAAGATGGAAAAGATAATGGAGGTAAAGGTGACTGTATGATATCAAGCACAGATTCTCTGGAGCCAAGCAGTTCTACAGCTACACATGCCACATATCAATTTGAAACTGATTCAGTAATGTCTTCTAGTGTAAACAGTGTTCATACCTCAGGAGAAGAGTCAACAATGGTGTCTAGCACTGACACTATTGAACCAGAAGTAGTTCTTTCTTATTCAGTGGGTGATATGACTGAAGCTGCAGAATCTCATCTGATTTTCAGCAGAAATCAAGTAGAAAGCCAGTCACAATTAAAATCTGAGATTAGGTCACTTGTGAAAGATGCTGATAAGAACTACAAAACTATTATATCACAAAGCATGACACAGCCAAGTCAGTTAGTTATTTGTCTTAGTGAAGAAGGTACTAAACCTCACATGAGTCATGATGGAGAGCAGATGCTTGGAAAAGATGCTGAAATGCTTAGCACTGGTGAATTATCTGAAAATTATGAAATTAAAGCCAAAGAGGAAAGTAAAAACCAAGTGGTTATTTGTCCTATGGAAGAATGTATTGTGTGTCCAGAAACACTTAATAGCACAGTATCTGAAGCAGATGTTAAAGAGCAACTGAAAGATTTTGTTGAAAAACAAGCTAGTGGGATTACATATAGTAATGAACCTCAAAAAGATCACTCAGTAGATGAAAAGGGTAATCTATATATTACAAAAATGGTCAAACAGCATTTAAAATCTGAACCACAAGTGATGAATTACCTGGATGAAGAAACTCCTGAGCCTAGTGTGGCTTCTTATGCAAAAAAGTCATTTGAGGCTGAGAAAAATGTAGCTGCTATAGAAGAACTATCTGAAAGAAAAGAAGAAAATGAAATCATGGATGCAAGGGGAAATCAAGTTATTATCCATTATAATAAAGATAATATCCATCAAGCAAATCACAGTATTGCAGATTCTGATAGAGTTGTTGAAAAGCATGTAAAAGATTTTATACCTAAACAGACAACTGATATTGATTATGGTGATGATGAAGTTGAAGGACATCATTCAGTAGATGAAGAGGAAAATGTAGTCATCACAAAAGCTGTAAAAGATCCCTTGAAATATGAATCACAGGGTCCGGAAGAAATAATTGCTTGCCATCTAGTTACTCATATGGATGACAAAAACTTGGAATCCGGCTCAACATCTGTAGAAGCATTGGAGACTGAGAAAGATGTAAGTATAACTTTTAAAGATAAAACATCTGAAAATGTAGGTGAAATTAAAACCACAGATGTTAAGAAAGATATCTCATATAAACCTACTATTAGCAATACAGATAACATGGAAGAAAGATTAAAAGAGTTATTAAAGAAACAGACACTAGGTGTTGGTAAAGATCAGGAAGAAGTTGAAGAACATCAAAAGGTTGATGAAAAAGGAAATGTAATCATCACAAGGACAGTAAAACGACATGTAACATCAGAACCACAGATTCATAAAAAAACCTTTATAGGCCCAGATGCTGAGAAACAGACTAAAGAGTTTTTTCAAAGTTTTGACTCCCTGAAACCTACTGAAGATGAAGACCACTATGAAGGAGTTGATGAAGAAGGAAACATGATACGTGTAACCCAGAAATTTGTTGTGAAGCCAGAAATACACACAGTGACATTTACTGGCCCTGATGCTCATAAACAAATGGAATATTTTATGAAAACTTGGAATGAAAGTCAGGATGGTGAAAAGGATTCTAATGATGCATATTGTCATAGACTAGAAGTTTACACAAATGATCCCTCAGGTGAAGGTGAAAAAACTCACTCTTTTGAGGCTGAACCTCAATATACCCAATCCCAACCTGTTTACTCCTGTGCCTCCTCTCTTTCTAAAATGCATGAATCAGATGGCCACCAACACATCTCATCTGACCAGACTGATCAAGGATTGGAGTCAGGTAGCTGGTCATAAGACTGTTTTTGCAACTATTTTTTTCTTTCCTTCTTCTTGTCCTTCTGTGCTGCATGTTTTAATTAAACAGGCATCCATTTGCATGAGATCATATTACCTGTAATGAACATTATTAATCCAGTTATTTTGTGATAAGAATATATCTAAAGGATCATTGAGTATAAAATGTTATGGAACCTTTAATTTTTTTATTTTTTTGTAAGTGCTATATTATTAAAATTATGTACAAGTTAAACATTTAACATATCTCAAAGTAAACTTGAGAAGTAAAATTAATGTTACAATTGAATAAGGTGCTGATCTGAAAATTTGAGGATTTAGTAAATTGTTCATCTTCATATTGTAAAGCATGTATAAGTTATTTTTCAAATATATTTGCCTCTCATTATGCTGTAAGTAAAATTCCTTAGATGCACAGTCAGATACGTTTTTTAAAATGTTTAATAAAATTATTTAAAATAATGAAAGAAATATTATTTCACCTTTCTTGCCATATTTTTGCCATAAAAGTAGTGCCGACCCATTATTTGTAATAATAAAATAATAAACTTCAAGGGAACTAGGAAGATAATATTACTGAAAAATTCTAGCTATTTAACCCTTCACCTTCATTTCTTCTTTCTTTCTTGCTTGGCTTAATTCTTAGATCCAGTATTTCATCTTAAGACTCAGGAGCCAACTTCAGCAGCAGGTCAAATGTTGGACAGTGGGACTCACCAGTTTCATTATAGAGGTTCTATATTAGAGTCATTGTACTTAATATTCAGAGAGTTCTGTGTTTTGCTGTTACTAATAACTTATTTCATGTAATAGAACAAAGCTCTAAATTGATGGTGTTCCCTTTTCACAAACTTGTGTTTACTAATGCACTTTTTTATGTTTCTAGTTTTTATAGGAAAAAATTGCCTGCTACAGTGATTTATTAATGCATGGATTTGTGTTTCCTCTTAATTTTTTATTTTTTTAAATAACATTTGAAACTTTAGTATGTTGTAGGTAACATGAATTGACAGAATTATTGCAGTACTTGTACTTGAAAAATATAAGTTGTTTAACATGCTTCTGTGTGTTTAAAAAACAATAATTTGTATGTTTTTATCTGTTTTATCTGATTAATTTCCCTCATTTTGTGTCTATTTATTTAAGTATTGTTTTGTGTGCTTATTTTTAATTTGATAAAAAAATTAATATTATGCTTCAAAACTTTTTTTTACTGTGGTAGTATTTCTTTAAATAAAGAACCTTCTTGTAACTATATATGCCTAAACGTTTTTAAAGTATAAGGGTTGTTTTGAGTATATATTACTTCATTTTTTTACTATTTATTACTTCATTTATGTATCTTATCTGCTTAACAGTTAGTCTGTCTTTTAAAAAGTAGTATTACTATGTTTATATCCAGGATTTGCTTACAGCATAAAATTGTTTTTAGTTTATAAGATTCAAGATCTGTTAGTCATATTTTATTATATTTATCAAATTCAACAGTGTTAATTTCTCACACTTTCCAGTTGATGTTAATAGTTATAAATAATAGAGTAATTTGAGAAGGTAAACGCTCTTAGACAGCTTGAATCATATTTACTGCAAAATTATCATTCTGAGTGATTCATCTGATATTTTTATTGATGCTTGCTGCATATTTGACTTTTAGTATTTTATATAAAATATGACAAATTTTGTGCTGAAATTTATGCTGACCAGTCACTTCATTAGGACCCCACGATAATGACAGAGTAGACTGCCATTCACTGTAATAAAATGTTGGTGCCTGAGTGGTACACACCCCACAACATAAAGAAAATATGTCAGTTGTACCTTATTTATAAAGAAATATGATCTATACTTGATTCACTGCTGTATGCAGAAGGATATGGTTGAAAATGCAATGTTGCAAGTTTATACTTGAAATACTTAATCAAGTTTTAGGTTCAGTTTTTGTGCTTTTCATGTCAGTTTCAAATACCTTTATATGGAAGTCCTAGTTAAGTGGTAAATGAGTAGAAATGAAGTGCTGAGTCAGGAGAGGGATCAAAGCAAGCTTTTGAACATGGTAATAAAAGTATTTTAATTTTGATAGACACCTGGTATTATTTTGTCTTACTAGATCAATGCAAGTTTTTACACATATTAAAAACAAAGTATTTTTATGTTAAGTTTAATAAACACTTGTTATTAATTCCTGTAGTCTAGCATATGAAGTTTAAAATTGTAAAGTTAGCTATTAGACAAAAGTATGGACTTCATTAGTGCTATTGTTTCATCTTTCATACAGATGTCTCTGATGGAGTGCCTCTGCCAGCATCTTTAACTCGGCACACTGTTTACCCTCAAGATGAAAGAACAGTGCAATTTGATCCGAGGGAATGTGACCATGAACTTCATCCAAAATTACTTTCTCATTTCATAAGTGGTATGCTATGAATTACAGCATTTTACACAGCATCATTGTAAAACTAATCATGCTTTGTTGGAGGAATGTAATAAACATTATAGATCCTAAAAGTTCAAGGATTGACACATGTTCATTTTTAAAGGATTGATGTGGCATTTGGAACTTGTAATTTGTTATAAGTAACAAGAGTTGACAGAATGTATAAAATTAAAGGGCTTTACACACATGTTATACTGATTTGAGTTAGTGGTGTGTCAAAAGCTAAACATTTTACATATTGTATACTTGATATATATAACAAACATCCTCATGAGAAGGAGAAACTTAAGACAGACTGCTTTTATGGGTAGTCTTGACTCAGAAATGGAGTTAATTAGAACTTAATTCAGCAATAAAATTGAGGCATTGTATTATCAGTATCTCAAGTTAATATATACCCTTTACACAGTGAAATCTAGGTTTTGGCCTTTTTATCAGAAAAAAAAAATCTTCATACTAAGATTTTTCTTTGAAGATATATTGAAATAGGTACAGAGACATATTCTATCACACCTGTAATATTTTCAACTGCAGTTATTTTACATGTTATAGAAATAAGGAAATGTAAGAGAAATGTTTTATGTTGCCAATAATTTCTACAAACATGACTGAATTTACCTGAAAATAGGCCCAGATTCCGATGGGATGTAGAGAATTAGTCAGAAATAAGGAGAATTTTAAAATTAATTCAAGTTATTATAAATATGCCCTAAGTTGAACATGGTAATACAGTAATTCATTAATGGTCATTCAATAAAACCAAGCTCTTATAAACTATACCTTAATACACACTATAAATACAGTAATAACACATATATATGTCAATTTTGAAATCTAGTGTCAACAGGTCTAAAATTATGAGGTAAAACCCACTATAAGAATGTCAGTTTTCAGATTTTGGGGAAAAAAAATGTTTAAAGGCATTTAGATGGAAAACCTTTTATTTTTCACACTTGATGATTTATTGTTTAGCTAAAACCTTTTTTGTTGCAATGGACATTAAAAGTAAAGAAATTAAGAATTCAAAATATGCGAAAAAACCACAAAAAACTGATATTTCTGACACTTAAATGGTATATGTTACCTCAACTATTTCTAACTTTTCATAAAAAAAATTTTCTTTTAATTTATCTGGAAACCATTATTGATATTTTTTTGTTTTTGTCATTTCTATTTTGTTCCTGGATAGTATGTGTTCTTTCTTAATTGCTTGTGTTGTAAAAGTACAGAAAATTGTCATTATTCCCTTAAAACTTTGTTTTTGTGACGTGGATGATGAAATTTAGAAATTAACCTATTTTTTCTGTAAAAACAGGCAAATTTGCACATTTTCATTTACATAAGGTCTGAATAAAACAACATATGAATCAAGATTTATGTGTCTTTATACTAAAGTTATATAAAATGAACAAGTGTTTAGAAGTGAGTAGTTTTTCAAGATTTACGACTGTAATATAAATCACTTTTATGTATCGGCCCCCAAATATAGTCTCCCATCCCATCATGTTTTCTTTACATGCTCCCTGGTCACAAAAGTGAAGTTTGAAAGAAAAATTTACTTTAAGCATAAGCAATTGGGAAATAACACTTTCTGCCCAGGAACAAGAAAAAGTAAAAATTTTGTTACATAGTGTTATTTATTGAAATGTTTAACCACTGTTATGTGTAATATGATATTTCATGTATTCAATAACCTAACCTTTATAAAATTTGAAAATAGTCTTATTAGAATTGTTATGTAAATATTAGTGAATGTATTTCATAAACCTTTAATTTTGATATAATTTTTAGTTTTTGAAATTTGTTGTGTTATGTCTGTTGAAATTGTTAACTTTCTGTCACAAATAATTAAATGAGTTTTAAATATAGATCGAAGAGAGGATACATTTTCACAACATAGTCTGTTTTGTATTCTTGTTATTACATTTAATAAAAACTGATTTGATTCTGTATCAGTTAGAAGTTGTTTTTATATAACATGTTATAATTTCATATCTGACTGATAATTGTTGTGATAAATAAGTGTTTTTGCTTTTGATAAGTGACATTTTGATGCTGCTAGATATTTCTGATTGAATTTCTGGGTTAGCAGATATAAAAATCTTATTGATACCACTTATAATGGAAGGTAAGTTACATTGATAGAAATGTATAAATGATTTACAATGGAGAGACATTTTTAGATTCAAATTATATTTGTATTAAAACAGTATTACATTATATCAATTTCTCATAATCAAACATTGTTATGGAATGACATCTTGACTTGAGAATCATATAGTCAATAACTATTACAAGAAAGATTATGAAAATTGAGCACGTAAATGTCAAAGTTTTTTAATCAATCTCCTCTAAAGTGTATTGACTATATGATTATAATAAACGTTATTTTTAACAGAAGAGGAAAATAAGGAGTTTGGCAGTGACGACTGGCAACAAGATAGTGGTGATGGTCATTGGACAGACCAGAGTACCACAGAAGTCAGGTAGGCCAACTATCTCAGAAAAATGAAAAATTAGTACCCTACTTGTACCGTAATCAAATTTGTTATGTCAGACAGTATATAGTACTTGCATTATTTTTGCTTTTGTAAAATTGATTAAGCATTTACTATGCTGACCTGAAGTGCATTTTGATTCATATAGTAGAAGAAGGCACTTACATGAGTATGTAGGATAGATGTATATAAGATTGTGAAAATTTTGTTGATAAGTCTAAGTTATATGGGTGTATGTAGAAACTGGCCATATTACTTACTCTGGACAGAGAAACTTCATAATATATCCTCCTATTGTTACCCATAAGAATTAGTTACTTTTATGAAAATATTGTAAGAAAAAACAAATTCATAATTTATGTATATGTGTGCGTATGTGTGTGCATGGCTAAAGAAGTGGGACCCGCATAACAGTGACGGGACACCATCTGTCAATCTTAACTTTTGCCAGTCTCACATAAGAAATATAGAATAGCAATAGATATAGAATTAGAAATAGAAGCTAGGAGAGCGAGATGTGGGTGTTGAAGCCCACAATGTTCCATATTTATATCACCCTTCACTGCCTGCAAACAGTTGTGGGAAGGCAACTATTCTCCCAAGTAAAGAATTAATTGAAATAAAAATAAAGAAATGAGGTACTCCTATTTGGGAGTAAGATAAAATCTTACCTCTTGATGTTAGCATTTCATCATCCAATATGGTAGAAAGTCACCAATTAACAGCACAGCAAACAACTATACTAGCATGAAGTGTCCTATTCAGCTGTATAAACATTCTACTGTGTCTACTGTGACTATTATGCTCTAAATAAGCCTTTATATGTGGCAACTGAAAATAACCTGATGGCCAGTTATATTACTGTCATTGCACTTTTCTTCCTTTTATCTTTGTTTACTTTGGTTTACAAGTTTTCATGGTCCTCTAGTGTCCTCTTTTTTCCTTTGTTATTTTTCCACCCTCCCAAGTTCCTTGCATCTTCAACATCTGGAGGAAGCTGAATCTTCTCTTTAGACTATCCCACTCTGATCCTTGGATCAGTTTCTTACTATCCCTTAATTCAAAATGGATGCTTCTCTTTATATTCTGATTTGTGTGTCCACCAATGTCTTTCTTCAATTTATCCTCAATGATCAAATACTGCAGTTAAATTTGTTCCTTTCAAGTTGGTAACAGCCCACATATTTTTAATCAGGTCCTGAAGGCTTTCACATAGAGAATGAATTCATTACACCTACAATTCCACTGCCATATGTAGGATTTGCTTGTACTTGCTCTATACAACAAGATATCTGGTGTTGCAACTTATCTTTCCCTTCATGAGTTATCTTGTTTAGGTTTGGCTGGTCAAGCTCTGTAGACAAGTCTTTATGCACATTCAGTATTTATTACAATATCAGGTCTTTATCAGTATATATATGAGGTGATCTTAGACCTGTCCTTTACATCTTCAAGGTGTGTAACTGTTTATTACCAAATCTCCCTTGTCTACTTTTTTTCCTGCCTGAGATGTTCTATTATTTTTGTGGACTTTGGCCAGTCAGTTGAGTATGTCCAGAAGTCTACTGTCTTCTTTTTACGTCTTCCTCACCTTCTTTTCACTTCTTCCTGCCATGATGGCTTATTTGTCCTCATTTGACTCTTGATCACTTTTTCTAGGTTGAATATAGTTTTATACACCTGTATCACTTTTGGCATTTGGTCTCCAAAGGAGCAGTCTCTCCACATCAGTGTCCTTAAAATGTAGACTGCTGAACAGCCATGCCATAATCTTTAGTATTGCTTGTCTTTTCATCTTTCCATGATCCATTCAAGCAATTCTACTGTTGTACTTTGCATCACATGACAGAGGAGCATATACTCTCAGGATTTCTTGTCTGCTTGCTCTAGAATTTGTCATTTGGTACATAATTACCACATTTCATTATCAACCTGGTGCATCCTAGTGTTTTGTTTAGACCACATTCTTTTCACAAGATTGTCTCTTCTTCCTCTGATGTTCTGATAAAGTTGCTCTCACTTTATGACTTTCCTTAACACCAAGTTTCAACTTTACTAATCACCAATTTTGAACTTTTTATCTCTGAGTAAGGATTGGTCCAATCTCTTTCTATATGCTTATCACTCTCTTTCACTTCTTCCTAGAGTTCTGTCTCTTACTTGAGACATCACTTTTCATGTTCTTCTAATTGCTACTCAGATGGATGCATACCTTAAAAGAATTAGTGCTGAGTCATTCCTTTTGATCATGGAATCTAAATGTTTCTGGCAGTCTTTAAGGGATACAGATCTGGAATGATTCCTTTCTGCATCTGCTTATTCTAGAAGTATTTCTCAAATACTATGGAGCCTGTCTTATTGCCATAGCTACCCTACATATATATTTTGTGCTGATCCTCAGAGATATACAGGCCAGATGAACAACTTTTACATTCCACCCACTCTGTTGATGCTCCATCAAGACCTTCATCTTTCTGATGCTACGTTACCAGAAAGGAACTCAATTTTTAAATTTTTTATCTTCATCTATATTTTTAACATCTTCCTAGTGTGGGATTCTTGCTGTTACTTCTGTGAAGAGGTGTGCAACAATTTTGAATAATATTTTTCTTGCCTGAAAACAAATGCCACCTCTCTACAAACTTCCCAGTCATTCTCCTGATTTCCAATGTTTCTTTAGCCTCTTAATATTGAGCTTCCAATACATTATTACTCTGCTCACACTACCGCTGTTATTCACTGTCAGGATTTTTTTTTTTGCCCATCTAAGCAATGGTCTGATTTTTTTCTCACATACTTCAATCTTTAATACTCTACTTAATTGACCTTGGAAATATTTGTCTCATGACACTTTCAACTTTGTCAATATTCTAAATATCCTAGTACCCTATATAAGCACCTCGTTTAAATAATATTATCATCTTTTCTTGACAAATTGTCATTAATGGATTTTTAGTGCTATAATCATTCAGAAATACACTAAGTATTTTACA
This sequence comes from Carcinoscorpius rotundicauda, assembly GCA_011833715.1. Taxonomy (NCBI): domain Eukaryota; kingdom Metazoa; phylum Arthropoda; class Merostomata; order Xiphosura; family Limulidae; genus Carcinoscorpius; species Carcinoscorpius rotundicauda. Next base: position 20,016,177 of record CM022395.1, read on the forward strand.
TATTACCAAGGTTGATTTAGTAGATTTTCATAAAAAATAATACTTGTTTCTTAGTTACTTTGTATGGTTACAAATAACTGTGTGGAGCAAAGCCATTCTTAGTGATCTTATTTGTAGTGAGATGGAAACATATTGGTGATATTCCTCTAGGTGCTTTGAGGCTAAAATTGAGGGTGATTCTTAACATTCTGGAGAGAAATTCGATTCATTATTTTCTGCACCTCTTTTAGTCTGTTGATTTCTTTGTTCTCCTGTAGATCAGTTGTACGTTTATGGACATTTAATGCTGAAGTCCAGGATTCAGTTCCCTATAGTGGACATAGCAGATTGCTTTAATAAAATAAACGTACTTATTGTTTTTCCAATCTATGGTAATAAACACAGTATTTAAAAAGAAAAGAAAAAGAAAAGTGTCAACTTTAAGATAAGCTACATTTTATTTGTTTATTTCAGTTGGTTTATCCTGATGTTTTGGGTCTTTCCCCAGTTGTTTTGAGTCTGCATCTTACTTGATGGCTGAAAAGTTTGTGAGAAAATATTTAGTTTTCTCTCATCCATGGACATTGTAGTTCATGCAGGGTGGTTTACTTCTTAGTTACATGAAGGGACAGTTATGCCTTTTTTGACATGATTGTGAGAACTTCATTATTTAGCCAACCACTGCCAATTGGAAGCATATTCCAACTCTCAAATACTAAATCTGCTTCTCAAAGTTAGGGGTTCTAAGGCAAAGTTTGTAGTTATTCTAAATAGATCAACTTCCCCTTGTAGAATATGGTAAGTTTGTGGAATTCAGCTCTAAAATCCAATGTCATTGATGACAAGCTGCAACCATTGTTAGCATGTACATTGGTTCATTTGTTGACTTTTACATTCATCCCTGTTATTGCAGTTGTTTCACATTTTGTCAGCTCCTGATCTTGGCCTCTCATTACGATAGTACATACAGTAAGTTCTGTTGTATACAAGGGTTCTGCTGCTTGGTTATATTGCTGCCTGTGGTATTCGTAATTATTGTATTCCTTAGGCTTTGAGAATTTCTGTATGATTGGTATTTTAACCATGTATCCATGTGTACTGCACATTCCTGAGCTAAGATTACTCATTCTATTTACATATTCACCATCATTATTCACTCAAGCTCTAAATTTCCCATCTCATGCAAATACTTGGATTTTGGAACTTACTTCTATGACTATCAGAGTTTGGTTGGTCTGGGGGTAGAGAGAGAGTTATGCTAGTTCTTCTGGAGTTTTATTCCCAACAGGATTTGGGCCTGTGAATACAGGAAATTGGTATCCAGTCATTGATCTTTCTTGTCAATATCAATGCCTAGATTCTCCAAGGTTCACAAGCTACTCATTTCTCAGTCTGTGTTAGTTACTTAAATTGTAAATGCCCAAGTTTTTTGTGGTTGGCTCTTATCTGCACATTGCCATGGTGCTGGTATTCCACCATTGTAAGCATCGTTCGTGCACATAAATTACATACTGCAGTTCAGGGTTTAGCAGTTTGGACTAGCATTAACTTCATATGGATTTTGCCAAATTATACAAGTTTTTCATTATTTCCATTTCCCAATGCTGTGCTCACAACATTGACTAGATCACTGGTTACTGCTGACACGGAAACAACTAATGCAGGCCTCATTCTCAGAGCTGAGACACCTATTCTTTCTCCAATTCAATATGTCATCAGTTTTGGTTTAGTTTCATCACATCTTTTAGTTGTACTCAGCTGACTTTCAAGGCTACATGCTATTGATCAAGAAGCCCAACACTTACTCATGACTCTTTCCACTGCACAAAGGATTCTTTCTCTTTTGGAAATGAGGGTATCACTAGAATCCCTTACACCTATGGAATAAAAGCACGAGATATCCATTCAATGGCCTTAAATATTGATACACTGGATTCCCCAGTTTCCTTAGTCATGATCATTCTTTAGTCTTGAGGGGCTGTTAAGTCAGGGCACCGCTATAATATAGGTTCCTCTGCCACCACCTCATCCATAGTTCCTTTTCTTCATAAATGTCTCACTTCAGGGTTGAGGTGCATATACCAACAGTCAGGAATTCCAAGGCTCTGTGCATGGACAGTGAAATTTCATTCCTACAATTCCATTGTGGTATCTTGCACTTCTCATTGAGAAGAAACTTAGTTCAGGGCTCCTTGTTTTAGAACCTTGGAAATAAATTCTTGGAACCACTCATATTATCTTGCTAACTTGCCATGTTCCACAAGTGATGGCTGTGGTGTCCAAACCTAGACAGCCTTTGCCAACAGAATAGATGCTGCATTGCAAATTTCTGTTGGATTGGCTCTCATTTTGCAATTTAATTGGTGGATTAGCCACTCATTGGACCACCCAACTACAGGAAATTTGGTCTTCAGTACTTTGCTTTTGGACTTTAACAAGAGATTCATTCTGTCAGGATGAATGTATTGAGAGGAGGTTGAACTCACTTTGATCAGAAGTGCCAACCATAACCTGTTTTTTGACCTAAATCTTTGGCAAAGGTTTTTGCATCTTCCACAGTTGGCCTATATAATGCAGGCTTATCAACTACTGTTCAACACTTGTGACAAAATATTCTTTGAATCCCCAGTGCTCTTTAGATTTCTCAAGTTGCCTTGGGTTCTCTGTTCAAAAAGGCAGTTCCAGTTACATTCCTATTCAAGACCTGTTTATGAACTTATTCTAATATGCAATGAATCGTCTTTATCTAAATGTTTATTTTTATTACTGTTGATCTACAAATGATACTGGTCGGAGTGGTTTGCATAGTTTATCCATATAATACTTTATCAGTTCACTCATATCATTGAACTGGTTCTTTTTACTCAACACTATCAGACAGTGAAGATGGCAAATATCTTTCACCAATTCATCTGATCACTATTTCTCACTTTTACGACCAAGCAAATTTTGATCATTGCTATGTCCAGTGAGGGCCTTGAAAGTATTGTTGCTCACACTAATGCCTTTAGAGATGCTACACAATGATTATTTATTCAGGGCTCTCTTTCAAGATGAGGAATCTCGTGCAAGTCACATCTAATCAGATTTGTCACATTTCTGTGTCTGATTTGAATCATCCACTAGAGGACATTGTGCTGACCTGCATGTGGATTTCCTCAAATACTTTTATCCCACTTTTTTGAATGATCTGTTAGTATTGTTATCTGAGGGTTTTTGCTGTATCTATCATTATCTCATCCAGTAGATTATACAGACGAGTGAGCATTTTTGTTGCTCCCTTTCAGGGTCTCTTACCTCATTTTATAGGATTCTACTCTGTGGTAGGCATTGCCCAAGCAGGTGTGCTTTTATTAAGCCAACAACACATTTATAACAGGCTCTTTAGAAATGAGGTGCTTCATAAAACCACCAAGAGGCTGACTGGGTGGTATTATTATACTATGCTGGATTGCCACTCATGGTCTGTCACAAGTAAAGCGTAAGGGGATTTTGTCTGATCCTGCTGATCATCAGACTGAATAAATCAAGGTTAGATTGCTTTTAAAAATTGAGGGAACTTGATTAACCTATTGCATTGTTTACAGAACATTTTTTATGGCTTCTAACTCTGCCTTACCACATCTGTTTTCCAGTCACTGGGTTAGGGGATGGAGGCTTTTCCTTCAGCATGTTAGAGTGAATTCCTTCCCTTTTTCCACAATACTAGTTCAGATTTTATGCTTGGTTATCATATTGGGTTGGACGTTGTCATTTTTTTAATCAATGTTGATTCAGTACATTCTTCATGGAAGGGTTCCACTATCTCTTTGTAATTCCAAACACAGTTGTTCCATGTCCTCCTCATAATTCTGAAAGCAAAAGGAATGTATCTGATCCACATGGTTTGGGAGTGAGAATGAGTTTTCATAATTCCAGATCAGATGAATTCTGTTTCCTCAGGTTGAACAAGGCATTTAAGATTCCATCATTCCAAGCCTGGAGTATTTCCTTTAGGAATTATTCAAGTTGAGAAGAATGTATGTTAATTTATGTTGCCTACTGTCTCTTTGTGATTCCAGTGGCTTAAAATGCATCACTCTGTGGCTGCAGATTGAGATCCACTCATAAGTATGTGTGTGTGTATCTTGCAGTTCAATTGCCATGATCACTAAGATGGAACATAGGGACGATGTAATTACAACCCTGAACAGTGGATCCTTGGCTATGTGATTGGAACCTAGTTAGTACTAATAATAACTCGTGTAAAATTTCACCCACAGAACACATACTAAGTTCTGGGTGAAGAGCATACCTGTCTTATATGTAGTGTGATTCCTTCATTATGGTGCCAACCTTATATTTATACAATCATGATCTATGCAAATGCTTTCTATATGGATAATGCTCTCACTGGTCTTTCCACCTTCTCAGTATGGGAGTATAGTTATAATTGGGAGTGGAGGTATGTATGTTTTGGAAGTTAACATTTTCCTGAGTCGGAAATGTATTTGCAATAACACTTACTACCTCTCACACTGTCCTGCTCTTCCTCCCCACTAAGAGCTGGTTTTAAAGACTGCAGTTTGAGTCAGTCTTAAATAAATAATAATGCTATCTGAATGATTAGCTTGTATACAGTACTAGGATAGAGGGTGTATTGATAGAGGCGGAGAGTGTCACAAGAGAGATATTGCCAAGGGAATTGAGTGGTGTATAAAAGACTGGAGCAAGTAAGAAAAAATCAGATTAATGCTTATGTGGACAAAGGAAGAAACTCTGGCAGTCAATACTAGTTATAGTTTTAAAGAAAAGTAAGCATTATTGGAAATAAATTTTTGATTTAAGAAAATGTTGACCTGTGTTAAGACTCTTGGTGCTCATGGAGTCTGTTGCACATATAAAATGTGTCATTTCTATTGTTTGAGGGCTGTAGTGTAATACTTATTGAATCATTGTCTGGTGTTGTACACGTTAATACATGTTTGGGTGGGAGCTTCTTTCCAGGTTTGGCATATGCATGAAAATATTTTCAGCAGTGGTGGAAAGTAATAGCTATCAGTTCTGTGGAGATATGAATATCCACCTAATATATATTTTCAATAATGAAAATATAAATATTTATCTTCAAAACATTGTTCATTTCTCCTATTTGAGGAGACCTCTTTCTGTCAAAGTCATATGGTATAACGTTTTGAATATCCATGATGCAGTTCTGTTCTTAGAGCAGGGATTGACAGCTATGAGGTTTCTTTTTGTACTCCACAAATAGTTTTTCTTCTTTTCACAGGTACATCTTATATCAATTATTATAGGAATCACCCATTATTACAGTCTATATCATATGGCTGTCTTCCTGTTGCTATGATTTCATTTTGACAGTTTTCATCTTCACACTTGACATGTGGTTGACATGTTGAAAATTCTGACATACTGTCATGGGATTATTGAGGTTTTTCCTACTCATTGGTCTCATCACCTGTATGTTTTCTGTTGATTACATGATTGTTTTGAACATCCCATGCTCAATGCTTTCACTTCTTTAGACAGCATTTTTTTTTGGGGGGGGGTCCCTTGTTCTAGAATCTAGATCTTTCTGCTCTGGCTGTGGACTGTTTTGAGCTAGAATTAAAAGTATCTAATGTTTTGTATTTATGCTTCTCAGGTACTCCAAAATCCTCCATGTTGTGCTGAGTTTTTCTCATAGCACCATGTTGGCCAGCACAACCATGGTTTCCTCTTTTCTACCATTTATGTCTCAAAAATCCCATTCCTTCTTGGTCTAATTTTTTTTGACAACCTCAAACCTCTAACTTTCATTCTGAACTTTGACATCAACATCTTCACAGTTTGTTTGTTTTTTTGCAATATTTCAGTTGCTCTGTTCTCATGTTGGCAAGGCCATATTTAGATTCACCTAGTCTTTTTGAATCCTCCCTAGGTGCCTGCAGGACCAGTTAGTGGCTAAACATATTTCTGTTTGCTGTTTTTCTGTACAGAAGCAGTAGATCATTACACACTTGGAGGTTTTTCAATTGTTGTTTACTAAATAATAAAATGATGTGGTCTTTCTTTCTTTCACCCAGTTCAGTAGAATGGATACTAAGTTCCTGAGTGACAATTAAAACGTATAAACAACCTTTTAAAATTGTGTAATGTAACATAGCAGCATTACATGTGTCAAAGTACTGTACATTAATAATCTCTGGGTGTAACAGGTGAGTTACAAAGCTGAAACCAAATTTTGTCACTATCTATATATTTATTAAATAGCTTCTTTTTTTCTAGTATATTCACATTTCTGTGTAGAAAAAGTAACCGAGTTTTACAACTAGTTTATATTTTTATTAAACTAATGGGAGATATGAGGGCATTCTTTGGAATGATATATGGTGACAGATCTGAATGCTGCTCCCGTGTGTCACTCTTTAAGGAGCCCTGAGGATTCACCACATTTCGTAGACATAAGTGTAAATCTGTAGTTATGAAGGCAAATGCAAAATGATACTTCTGGTTTATATGTATACATATATATATATATTTCATTTAACATATATATTTACAATGTGTTTGTCATGAAGCAGTTGTACTTTTTGTCTTTTTGTACAATACCCTTTATTAATATCGTTGAATTTAGATATATTTGCAGTATGTTCACCATGAAGTAGTAGCACTGCATAATTTTAAGACATATGTAATAATATTTCCTTTAGGTTGGAAACCACACATACCACCACCACAGTAGGGGCTGATGGTCAGCATTATACTGTCACTGAAACAACCACCCAACACAGTGATATCAACAAACATGACAGTCTTCAGCAGAGCATGCAGGAGATTCTAAATCAGTTCATGACTGATGAGGGCAGTTCACAGACTGTCTATCATTTTGATAATGATAAAGAATAAACAGTCGTTATATCTAGACAGTGTTCTACAATGCCATTAACTCCTCAATGGCACCTGTTGTCTTTAAATTATATTCTTATTCTGTTGTTGTCTTGAGTAATATTTCATTTAGTCATTAAGTCATGATTATTTGTTTGATTTTGGACTATTATGTAACTTTTGAAGGCAATGACAACTACAAACTATTAAAGAAGCTCCAAGTATTGTGAAGGAATTTAAGCATTTAAACATAAACATCCCAGCTTTGCTGTGCCATACAAGTGTATGTGTTGATGTTTCTTTGCTGTAGATGAAAAAGTTGTAAGAGTAAGATTGTGATATTTAATGAACTATTTACCCTGCAATTGAAATTTTAATTTATGATCTTTTATTTTAATTATAATGGCTTTTTAAAATATTCCAAAAATACTTGTAAAGCTCTATCATTATATTGGTGACTTTAGGTACATAATTTAATTCACTTGACTAAAACAGCAGGTCAGTTTGAATGTTGAAAAATAACAATAAAGGAGAATCTTTTCACTTGCTTGAATTTAGCTGTAGTTGTAAACTTTAATTTGCTTTGGGTATTTAAGGTAACTACAGTACAAGCGTATATATTATATTTGACACAAAATGATAAAAAACGTGTAGACTTCAATTTTTTTTATTCTTCTCTGTTCTGATATTTTGGTTTTTTTGCTTTAGAAAACTTTTAGAGCTTAATATAAGAAAAAATATTTCTTCAAAGCAAAGTTCAGATGAGTTAATATTTATTAAATATTGTTTTAAAGCATTGTATTATTTAAAAAAAGTTAAAAGGGATATAATAATCGGTTGTAAAATATAATATTTACTAGATCATAAGTTTTGCATAGAACTGTTGTCATATCAGTCAAGAGCTTTTCCACCAGAAATGGCACAGTTGTAATCAAGTGAAATGGTATCTTATCCTCATCATTGCCTTACCATATTTGTCTACTGTTATCAAGTTGTGAGTTAGTTAAGAATCCATCTTTAGTTATTTTAGGGCTTTGATTTTTAGTATAGCAGCTTGTTATTGAAAAACTTCTTAGAGTGTCAGTAGAACTTGGGAAATGAAACCAGATTTAACCCCCAGCTGCATGGTACATTTTACTGAATGTGATTTGTCTAATGCAGGATTTTTTTTCAAAAAAATTCAATATTTGGAACCTTGGAGATGGATAAGTATTTGCCTCTGCTTATCCATCCCTAGGGATTTAATTTTAAGCTGGCAAAAATATCTTTTGTTTCATTCTTTATGGTGATTTTGAAAATTTCAAGTTTAATAAAGCTTTCTTGTTCACAGAAGTTCATGTGTGTGTTATTTCTTATTCTTCATGCAATAGCTTTCATAATTGAAATAAAACTATCAAATCGGAGATCATACACATAAGGTGAACTGTGTAACCCTGGTTTAAAGTAAACATACTTTTGGAGCTAAATTGACTTTATATTTAATGAGGGAATCCAAATGTTTCTTTAAATTTCTGAAAAATTTCAGCTTTTGTCTGGTAACTTAAAAATATCTAAACTATGACATTTCACCTCATCAGTGAAGTTTCTTTAATTAGTAAAAGATAAAAAAAATTATACTTGTCACACACCATTAATATTAGGCTTATGATATATTTTAACACTGCATGCTTTATCTAGTCCCTTAGAGATTTCAAGAAAAATAATTTATTATAATAGTATTCCAATCATACTGTGTTACTCATTGTTGAAGAAACGTTTGTGCAATCTTTTATTGATGTGCCAATAATACCCTCCACTCCCATGGCACAGCCTTGTGTGTGCAAACTTATAGTTCTAGAATCTGAGTTTTGACACTTATAGTGAGAAGGACTTAGGTAGCCCATTGCGATCCATGGTTAACCATAAGTTATCTTCAATGAGGTTATGTAGCAGTTGTCTGTTTTTTGTATTGCAATTGAAATCAGTGTCTTTCCAAAACTGTAGTATGTCTCATGGCTGCTATTGAAAAAAATGATGGGTCAAGTTTGCTATCACCTATATTTTTTTAATAAAGTTGTCATGGTCAGATCCTGTAGTTACCATTATTGTTTTGTAAATAATTAAGACTAATGCTTTATTATCCAAACTCAAGATAGTAGTAAATCTTTTCCCTTTGATCAAGTAGCTTGTTTGTTTGAAAATGTTATGTTACAAAATTTTTACTTTTTCTTGTTCCTGGGCAGAAAATGTTATTTCCCAATTGCATATGCCTAAAATAAATAGAAAAGACCTATATTTCTCTTCAAACTGTTTTTTTGACCTGGTTAATGAAATTTTCAAATTAACTCATTTTCCAGAACATTCCAGGTAGATTCTGTGCTGAGACCTCAATGACTTGATCAGAGATCTTAGTCTAACAAAGACGAATGCCGAGTTTTTAACATCTAAGCTCAAGGAGTGGGATTTGTTGGATGAAAGTGGGCAAGTTGCAAGTCAGAGAAAGCATTACCAACATTGTTCAAGCTTTTTCACTCATCAAGATGAGCTCTGCTTTTGCCAAAATTTATCTGGTCTGTGCAAAGCAGTTGGAATTGTCTGTAACCTAAATGAGTGGTGCCTCTTCATTGATAGCTCATCCAGAAGCCTCAAAGCTGTGCTGTTCCATAATGAAAGTAAGTATCCATCTCTTTCCTTGGCTTATTCGGTGCACATCAAAGAGGAATACAATAGCATCAGAACCTTGCTAGAAGCCTTGAAGTATGACGAGTATAGCTGGGAGGTTATCAAAGACTTCAAAATGGTAGCATTTCTGATGGATCTCCAAGGAGGCTTTACCAAGTTTCCCTATTATCTCTGCCTTTGGGACAGCAGGGATACTGCAGTGCACTACAACAGGAAGTATTAGCCTCAAGGGGCCAAGTTCTTTATGGGGAGGCACAATGTAAAGTGTGAGCCAGTAGTGGACCTCCAGAAGGTGTTGTTCCCAACATTGTACATGAAATTGAATTTTATGAAACAATTTGTTACAGTTCTTGATAAGGAGTTTGCAGCCTTCAAGTACTTTCGAAACGTCTTCCCTAAGCTGTCTGAGGCAAAGGTCAAAGCTGGTGTCTTTGTTGGACCACAAATAAAGAAGATCCTGGAATGCACAGAATTTTCCAAGAAGCTCAGTAGGAAGGAAAAACAAAGCTTGGAGAAGCTTTGTCGCAGTGGTTCGAGGCTTCTTGGGCAATCACAAGGCTGAAAATTATGTAGAACTGCAACAAAATGGGCTGCAGGATGCCCATGAAAGTCCATATCCTTGACACTTGATAAATTCAAGGAGAACATGATGGGAGCATACTTAGAGGAGCAAGGCGTGTGCTTCCACCAAGATATAATTTGTGTATATCTTCTTAATAATATAAAACATATTCCATATAAGATGATATATGAAAATAATTTACATTAGTCACAAATCTCGAAAAAATACTTAGAAACATTTTGTATAACTTTAGTATAAGTACATATAAATCTTGATTCATATGTTGTTTTATTCAGACCTTATGTAAATGAAAATATGCAAATTTGCCCATTTTTACATCGATTTAAAGATTACTTTCCAATCTTTATGTATTTGTGAGAAAAAAAACGTTTAAAATGATTGCACAGTCTATAATTCTTCGCAAAGCATAATTGAACTTGAAACAATAAAAAATATTGGTTTTAATTTTGTGCAAAGCTACTCGAGGGTTATCTGTGCTAGCCGCCTCTAATTTAGCAGTGTAAAACTAGAGGGAAGACAGTCATCACCAACTCTTGGACTACTCTTTTGCCTACGAATAGTGAGATTGATCGTCACATTATAACGCCCCCATGGCTGAAATGGCGAGCATGTTTGGTGCAACGAGTTGAACGCCTTAACCCACTTGGCTGTGCCGGGCTTCACTGATTAGAGATAAAGTATCTGTTTGTATATTGCACATATGTTTACAAAATATACCCATAAAAATTTATTCCTTTTAAAAAAATCTATAAACATACAGTTCAGAATTCGAACTTACAGAAACTGTCGTGTGTACACATACACTGTTTAACTGTTACAAAATAGAATAGTACCTCAGTTCTCGAACTTAATCCGTTACAGACTTCCAAAAATTACGCATTATCAAGCATTTTAAGTAAAAATATTGTTTATTTAAACCTGTATAAAAATCCTTGCATGCACAAAGTCAACCACAAAAATTATAAACACAATAAAAAAACAATAAATGAAAATTTAGCTGCACTCTACCTGTGCTGAGAAGAGCTGATGGCGTAAGTGAAAGGTGGTGAGGAACGTGGAGAGTTGGAGGGTTATTATTGTTTGGAAGGGGAGTTACCTTCCATAAAAACGTCAGATAACTCTCCTGAGGTTCTTTCTCTTTGCACTGCTACAACCTGCTTGAGACTTACTGGATCTATTTCTCACTAAAATTATCTAATGAGGTTTGTTTCTGTCTGGAACCCTCCCCATATCTCATCACTCTGTGTATGCCACTTCTCTTCCTAAATTTTTTAAACCACTCCCTACTAGCCTTAGAGGGATCACGTGTATCAGCACTCGTTCCAGGGATGTTTTTCAGGAGGTCAGCATGCAACTGCTTTGCTTTCTCAAAAATATTATCACCGCTAACTGCTTTTCGTTTACCCAAATCAACAAAAGTTTTTCTACCTCTTCCATTGTTTGTGATCTTTGTTTCATAAGCACTGTCACTGCTTTTGCAACATCAGCTTTTTTGATGACTTCTTTATTTTTCAGTATGGTGAAGACTGTAGACTTCGCCATACCAAACTGTGTAGCAAGATCAGACACGGGAACACCTTTCTCATACTTCACTGTGAGATATTTTTTCACCTTTATTGTGGCTCTGACAACTTTTCTTTTTGATTTGCTGCTTTCATTATTCTTCTCTGACCTCATGGTGGCTTATTTAATCAGAATATTTAGAATAACAAAAGCGAGAACATTCACATGAGATTTTTTTAGCGGAGGTGTGGACTGAGCGACAGGTGCGGGTAAAATGTTTTGGGCAAGCCTGGCGTGGACTGAAAGGAGTCGTTCAAGTCATCAGTCGGGTTATATCGAGGGTTCGGGCCAAGTTAACTTGGTTCGACGACCGAGACATTATTCTCTCAAACAATAGTTCGAAAACCGAATTGTTCGAGAAGGGAGTCGTTTGAGAACCGAGGTATCATTGTATATTAAATTGCTTTTGATTTATCTTATATAAAATTAAATATCTAATACGAATTATCACGCTTTTCGCTACTTTAGGGTTTAAGTGATAATTCACTGTAATATTAATAAGATGAGTCTGTTTCTTTTATATATGAACTGTAATTTTGTGTATATTTTCTAAATAACATAAAACATATTCCGTATAAGATGATAACAAAAATAATTCTTCTAATTTTCATGTGAGCATTCAATACCTACAAATATGCACATTTCTCAAATACGATTTGTTTTGGAATTTCGCACAAAGCTACTCGAGGGCTATCTGTGCTAGCCGTCCCTAATTTTGTAGTGTAAGACTAGAGGGAAGGCAGCCAGTCATCACCACCCACCGCCAACTCTTGGGCTACTCTTTTACCAACGAATAGTGGGATTGACCGTCACATTATACACCCCCACGGCTGGGAGGGCGAGCATGTTTAGCGCGACGCGCTCGGCCATGCCAGGCCCACTCAAATACGATAATTCTGCAGGGTGTTTGGAAAGTCACTGTGCACTTATATATTTATTAACAGACATGTTTCAATATAAAATACAGGAGGTAAATGTGAATGATAATTATAAACAATGTTGAAAGTGACACCTGTTGGCATCAATAGAGGCTTGGATCCTTCTTATTTTGTTTCTAATCATCGCTGTCATTTGCTGGCTTAAAATAAACTGAATAATTGCTGTTATCGCTGCTTTAGAAAAAAAAAATGCACAGTGATTTTCCGAACACCCTGTGCAACTTTTCATAATTCGTTAATATAAAAGAAATAATACAATTCACTTCGTATAATTTTACTTTAAAAATGCGTATTTCTAGTAATGAAAGGTTTAAAAGTGCCCTAGGTATTCATCCTTTTGCTTTGCCTTGTTGTTTGTTCCTCATAAATTAGATTTTTGGACTATAGGAACGTCTTCCTGATGAGTAAAGACTTTTTACTTGCCCAAACTAATAAATTGCCCCCCAGTGGCTCAGCGGTATGTCTGCGGACTTACACGCTAAAATCCGGGTTTCGATACCCGTGGTGGGCAGAGCACAGATAGCCCATTGTGTAGCTTTGTGCTTAATTCAAAACAACAACAACTAATAAGTAAACCGTGTTTTCACAAAGCATCTACAGTGGCTTTATCTATTTTTTTTTAGAATTCAAAAGCATTGCTTTAGTAAAGTGTCAGTGGGTTGCATTTGATGTTCAGCATTATCTATAGAAAAGACGGTTGAAAATATGTGACGCTACCACATACACCCTTGTGCAAATTAATTGAAACAAGACAGAAAATTACGATTTTTTCAATTTTTTGCGTTTTATTTCTGAGAATTAAAAAAAAATATTCACAATTTAATACGTGATATGACCGCCTTTATTTTTCAAAAGATCATTAATTCGCTTTGGCATCGAGTCCATGAGTTGACTACAATCTTTACTAATTTTTGGATCACGGTATCACACCTCAGTTATGGCCTCGATTAGCTTAACTTTCGTAGTACCGTCTTTTCCCCATAGTCTTTCTTTACAAATCGACCAAAGATTTTTAATAGGATTTAATTACGGAGAGTTTCCAGGCCAGTCCAGCACCTTTATTTGTGTTGTAGTCCTAAAATACTTCACAAATTTCGATGTGTGGCACGGAGCCAGATCTTGCTAAAAAATGCCAGTTCCATCTGGAAATTTCTTTTTCAATTCTGGAACAACTATTCTCTGCAAAGCTTCGATGTACTGTGGTCCTCGCATAATATCTTCTACGATATGTAAGCCTCCGACGCCATAGTAGCTGAAAAAGTCCCAAAACATCTTCAAAGGAAGTTTTACGAACTAATTGATGTGAGATTCTCGAAGTTTCTCACTTGGAGATCTGCAAACATGCAGACGTCTTTGACCCTGTACGAAGAAATTAGTCTCCTCACTGAATAACACCTTCCTCCATTGTTCTTGCGTTCAGTTCTTGTATTTCAGACCCCATTGATAACGTTTTTTCTTCATTGAGTTGGTAAGAAGTTTTTTGTCTGGTCTCTTTGCCCTTCTAAAGCAATTTCGAATGACGTAATATTCCTGCAAAACACAGATAATGAGGTCGTCTGTGTGAAAAAATGACTGATAAAGGAAATCAACGGGTCCAGCGAGCCTACACCGGCCGCCATGCTGAAAATATTGTAAAATGACCATTTGTTTCAATTAATTTGCACATCATTGAGACATCATTCCAGTAACTAATTAATGGCTATAGTGTATACTAAGATATACTTACCATAAGCTAAGCACAAAAACTGCATAATAGGCCTTCTATGCTATCTTGCCATGAGTATCGAAATCAGATTTGAACTTTATATATACATATACTTACTGCTGAGCCAATTAACACAGAGATATTTCTAACCATTGAGAGTAATGCTTTGAAATGATTAGAAGTAATGAGGTATCCGTTCGTATATTGCATATGTGTTTAAGAAATACTCTGAAAATTTTATACCTTTAAAAATCTTATGGAGGTCCTTTTGATATAAATATCTTTGCATAGTAACTGCTTTAACATTATTGAAGTTTATAGTTTTTTGTTTTTTTTAAACAGAGAATGAGTTTAAGTACTATACATTTTCAATTTTTTTTCAATAGCATTGTCAGATTCTGATTTATATAAAATTGTAACATTTCTCTTTATTTGGTTTGGAAGAGTTAGTGTAGAGCCCCACAGTAAAACATTGGTATGTTTGCGGACTCACACCGCTAAAAACTGGGACTCGATACCTGGGGTGGGCATAGCACATTGTGTACCTTTATGCTTAATTCTAAACAAACATAAGTTAATATAGCATCTGTTTCTATGAATTGTTTCAGAAATAAAAGGGCGTTTATTTCATTCGATTTAGTTTTTTGTTCTATGATGCAACAATAAATGCTATTGTTAAACAAAGCGCCACTTAACAATTTCCAGATAACAAAATTTTCTCTCTGTGTCTCTTTTTACACAGTTGTAGAATAATTCTGAAACTCATGTATTTCGATTACACGTACGTGTACATGATGTGTGAGTAAAGCGGGAATCTATTTACACATCAGCTGTTTGAATCATTAACACAAAATGACGATGCCGTAACAAAAACGTTAGAATACCAGAATTATCCAGCGTGTGTGAATTTGGAAACATCTATGATAATACACATACATTTATGTAAATTTCATTTTGTTTTGTTAGATCAAGACTTGTTAAGGCTCAGTCATTGGTGGTTTTGCCGTGACGTGTCTTCCGCTGTCCCACATTATATCATTAAGTTTTAAACGTTTTGTGATACTGTTATGTAAATGTCGTGTAAATATTTTGTAAACGACAACATGTCGTGTTGTGTTTGAATTTTCATTTTTATTATTCATTTTTCCATATTTATATTATTGTTTCGAAGTTTAAACTAATATGTTGTTATTTATTTGGGGTAACATTTAGAATTTTCTTGAATTAAGTAGACCAATCATATGTTTGTAAATGAAGTGCTGGTGACTTCGTGTCTAGACGTGTAGTCTCGTGCAAGAACGGACATGCGCGGATTGCTCTGGAGATCTGTAGAAAGTTCGCGGTTATTCGAGGAGTTTAGGCCTACAATATATAAACAGACAAAGATGCAAGAGAGAGAGAGATTCAGTCATCAGTTTTTATTCGAAGAAAAAGAGAGATTCAGTCATCAGTTTTCATTCGAAGAAAAAGAGGAGAGTCAGACATTAGTTTTATTTCAAAAGAAGAGAGTCAGTTATTTGAGAAAGATTAAGTGTTTGCTGTGATTATTCAACTTGGATTTGTGACTGAAGTTAGATTTACGGAAGCTGTGGTTTTATTTCGTCAATCTCTACGATTCATCTGAATTACTGCTTGTGCTGAGGGTTGGCGAATTTATTGAACTGTGAACTGTTTCTGAACTTCTTCATTTAAGCTTCGGAATTTCTTCGTGGGACCAAATTCACACCCTAGACTGGAATTTGAGACTTTCATTTTAGATCATTATATTAGATACAGGCCAGTACCATTTTGTATTGTGATTAATTTTGAAGTTTGAAACTAGTATTATTTTGTTTTGTAATTAATTTCGAATGTTGTAACTTAATATCTGTCACTGTTATATAATTTATGTTATATCTTATATTTGTTAATAGTTAAGTGTAATAAATTATACAAGCTGTTATCTGTGTTTTTCTGTTGGGTTTAGTCTACGAAGAACATAAAACATAAAAAATACGTAACAGATACATACGTAGTTCAGTGAATGTGATGTACTAGTATTTTGTAGTATATCTTTTGAGCATAGCGCTACTGTATGTTTGTTTGTAATTAAAGGTAAAGCTTCACAATGGGCTATCTGTGCTCTACCCACCACAGGTATCAAAACCCGGATTCTAGTGTTGTGAGTCTACAGACATGTCGCTGTGCCACCGGGGGACAGTTTATATTTATTTTAAATGTAATATTTATGAAAAGTTTCATTAAGTGACATTGTTAGTAGTTTAATTGTTGTATTAGGCTTTTGTAATACTGTTGACGTAATCTTACTCGAAGCTTCTACGTTTTGTCCTTATGTGTAATATTGTTGGATGTTATAAATATATGCAGAACAGAAAGGAAGTTAAAGACAGTAAAAGTGGAGTAGGATTACGTGGTTGTCAATTTGGTCATAATGAGTGATTTGTAAAGTGAAAATTTCACAGTTAGTAATGGAACAACAGAGATAGAAAAGAATAATTCGTATTTTCAATTGGGTTCTAAAGTAATTGAACAGTCTATATGGATTTTTGACGTAAAATAGAATTATTTAAAGTTCTAGATACAACTGTGGCAAACAAGAGTGTAATGAATATTTGTACATACGTTCGACTAATTTTGAATAGATATATATCATTTCAAAACAAGTGGATTGTGTGCTGTCCATTTATTGTCAACAAGTCACAGATACCTACAGTATCCGGTTCCACTAAAATCTGACAGTCTTGTTCTTCACTTCTTAGCTTACAGCGTATATTTTCTATATTTTCAGTTGCACTTTTTGGAGGTTAATCAGATGTGCCTGATAAATTGCTTATACCAATGTGTTTTTCTTGTGAAAAACTCCCCTGTCTAAAAATAAACTCATATTAACCTCTTTTAAACTCTTGTTTTGTTTTTGTTGTTTTTCTTTTCACTTTTTTTTCTATTTTTCGTCGAACTTTCAATTGGAACAGAAGAAAACTATGCAACATATCTTTATTTTAAGATTCTAAATGGTTATTCTTATAAACTCTAGAATCTGACTTTCTCGTACTGGATCTACATATTTCGTGAAATTTAATCATAATAGTAAATGTCGCTGTTGATTGGTCTTTAGAGTTGAATTGTATTAAAGAACAACTATTATTGGACTTCATCTTCAGATAATCATTGTTTTTTATGATACGTTTCAGAAGTGATACTGTAAAACCTGATTCAGTATTTATACTACAGTGACTATTTCTTGATGTGTTGTTGACATCGTTGCTCTTAAGACTATTTTTCTTTATTTGTGAATTCATCAGGTACCATGCTATTATAAACAAAATTTGTTTCATATTCGTTCTTCTCATTAACTGATTTATCGAACGTAGATAAATAAGCAAGATTTTTAGATATCTCATCCTGATCAAATAAATGACCAATACTATAGTCTTTACCGTCTTTACAAATCATCATTCTTGTAGTCAAACTCTGCAAAATAATGAGAACAAGAATATTGAGATACGTACTGTCACCTGTAGTTAGGAATAATTTCTTTTTGTGTACGTATATTCGATGAATAAACACATATCAATAGGTTATGGGCCCAAGAATGCACTAATAGTGCTTAAACAGATGAAACTGTTTTAAAATTGTTAGTACAAGTAATCCAGGAGATACTAAGGATTACTGTAGAACAGTTTTGGATGGCACAGGATTTACATGGATACTTTATCACAAGCTCTGGGTGATTCGTTTCATTTGTGTGGAAGCCATTGTGAAATACTAAGATAAACTGTAAGTAAAATATTGATTGACACTATTTTCTCAAGTCATATAAAGGGAGAAATAGATCTAAATCAAAGAAAGTAATATTACAGTTGTGGTTGAAATAGTTTGAGAATGGAAGATAAAATATCACTTGATAAGTTGGGATAAAATAATTGGGCCACATGGAAATTTCAAATGGAACATTTATTGAGAGGAAAAGGCCTATGGGGCCATGTGACTGAAACAGAGGTATTGGCAGAGATAGCCAATGATCAAACAAAGGCAGATTTCAACAGGAAAAGGGAAAGAACATTTTCAACAATTGTTCTGAATATTCAAGGTGCACAACTCTATCTTGTCACCTCATGCACAACTTCTAAGGAAGCATGGAATGTACTGTGTGCTCACTTTGATAGAAATACACTAGTCAATAAACTATTCCTGAAAAAGAAATATTTTCGATGTGAGATGAAAGAAAGCATGATGGGCCAGGAACATTTGAAATCAATGAAGGAATTAACAGATCAGCTTGCTGTGGTTGGGGTGGAACTAGCAGAAGAAGATCAGATTGTTACCTTACTTGGTAGACTGCCAGCTAGCTATGATACAATTGTAACAGCCCTGGAAACCAAAATTGATGATATCTCAGAAGAATTTGTGTAACAGGCACTGATTAATGAAGAACAAAAGAATAAAAAGACCACATCGAATGAAACATCATCAACTGCATTAGCCACTCGCAACAACTTTAAACCACATGGAACACAAGAAACAAAGAAAAGGAGGTAACAGCTTCAAGTGTTACAAGTGTGGCAGAGAGGGACATATAAAACTTAGTTGTCTAACACTGAAGGAAATAGTCCACAAAGCTAAGAATGTGGAGGAAGATTATACTGATGGAAACAATGTTGTTGCCTTTGTGACTAACCAGGAATAGGAAATGGAGACTGCTTGGTGGATTCTGGTGCGTCTAGACATATGACACACCAGAGGAATATATTAAATTATTACAAGTTTAGCACACCTCAGCAAGTTAGGATTGATGATGGAAGAACTGTTGAATCTCTTGAAATTGGAAAGTGTAAACTATAAATTACGTTTAAAGTAAGTTATTCAAAGCATGTCACAATGCAGAGTGTCCTTCATATATCAAAATTAGCTGGAAATCTATTTTCAGTTGGAGCTGCTATTGAAAAAGGAAATATTGTGCAGTTTGGAGTTCATCGCTGTTACATCCGAGGCAAATCAGGACACCTCCATAGCATGGGTACAAGAAAAAATGATAGTCTACACCAGGGGTGTGCAACATTTTTCGTCGGTGGGCCATATAACCAACTTCATCAATCAAGTGGGGCCACTTAAAAAAGAAGCTTATTCGTGTACATGCACAATAAATTAAAAAAATTCTCAAAATGCAAGCAATAATATTTTATATTTTTGCATGAGTGATCATTTTAGTGCGACATTTGAAATTTAGAGTCCTTGCAGAGCTTGTCAATATCAGCTTTGACAGAAGTGGTTGCCACTCTTAACTGAATGGTCAAATGTTCATCAGTCAGCTGACTTCTACATTTGGTTTTTGATGAGCTTCATTTTGGAGAAAAATTGCTCACAGCAGTAGGTGCTACCAAAAAGGGAGGCAATTCTTTGTGCATGACGGGACAAATTGGAAAACCTTTCACGTACACAGAGTTTGTAAAAGTCTAGCAAACTGTTTTCAGAGAATTTCCTTTTAGTGTCCATGTCAGCCTGCAGTTCAATGAGTTCCATTTGGCAATCATCAGGACTGTCTTCCACTGCCAAATCAAAAGGTTGAATGAACAATTTCAATCTAATTTCAGTTTGTCTGAAATCTGGAAATCTGTTTGCAAACTCATCACGCAGCTTTTGTACACTGGTTCCATATTTGGTGCAATCCAGATTAGGAAATTCCAGTTTCCTGGTTGCAAGACATGTAAAATGGGTCAATATGGCTCTTCTCAACTGAACCTGGAAAAGTTCCAATTTCGTCTCAAAAGCACAAATATGCTCAAACAACTTATTCACAAGTTGACTTTTCCCTTGTAGTTTTAAGTTTAAATCAGACAGATGCTGTGTAATGTCTGTGAGGAATGCTAAGTCATTCAGCCAGTTTTCATTGCTCAAGAAGTCCACATTCTGACGTTTGCTCTCCATGAAGAACTTAATCTCCTCTCGCAGATTCCAATATCTCTTCAAAGTAGCAGCTCTACTAAGCCAACGTACAGCAGAGAAGTACAAAACATCTGAATACTCACTGTCCAGCTCATCTAAAAAAGTTTTAAATTGTCCATGATTTAATCCTCGTGTTCGAATATAATTTACGCATTGGACAACATTTTTCATGACTTCTGCAAAATCCAGAACTTTGGTGCACAAGCTCTCTTGGTGAATAATGCAATGGCTTACAACTACGTCTTGTGCTCCAATTGCAGTTAGAAATTTCTTGGTGAATCCATTTGTCCTACCTGTCATGGAAGGAGCACCATCTGTTGTAACACCACATAATTTATAAGGACTCAGTTCAAACTTTTCTACAACCTTAAGCACTTGTTCACAAATATCAGGTCCTGTGGTTGTGGAGGAAAGGCTTGCCATATCTAAAAACTCTTCGAAAACATCAAAGCCTGCAGTAACAGCTCTGATGAAAATGACAAGTTGGGATGTGTCATTGATATCAGTGCTTTCATCCAAAGCCAGACTGAAAGCTTCACACGAATTCAATCTCTCTTTCAAAGTTTCTTTGATGTCCTCTGAAAGATCTTTTGTCCTGCGTGAGACAGTAAAGCGGAAAAGGCTAGTTTGCTCCACCGAATATTTTTTCTCTGGACATGCATATTCTGTGAATATTGTTAAACAATTTTTAATAAATTCTCCATCATTGAAAGGCTTTCCCTTTTCTGCCATACATTCACAAAGCTTAAAACTCAGTTTTGTCACCAGTTCTGAATTTTTCTTGAAAGTGGTAAAAACACCTTGTTGCTTTTCAATGGATGTTTTTAAATGTTCAATTTTGTCCTTTCGTGCCTGACCAACAATTTCATCAAACTGGGAGGAGTCTTAGTTGCGTAATGTCGCTTAATATTGTACTCTTTCATGACTGCAATTGTAGTTTGACAGACGAGGCAGACAACACCTTGATTATGTGGGACAAAAGATATTTTGTGCACCATTCACTGTTGAATAACCTTCCCTCATCATCAATTTTTCGTTTCTTAACTGCTGACATTTTACTAGCCCTGAAATCAAAACAAAAATTATTCTCACGAAAATAGCAAAGTAGAAAAAACATAGAATTTATTTACACATGGAACCTCTTATGGACAGAAACACGTTTCTAAATTGGCATCCCGATCATAGCCTTCCGGTACTTAAATTAATTGAGAATAGCAAAATACAGTGTGACCTCGCCTATTCGCGGTTCGCCATTCGCGGGTTATGCGCGAACTGCGTTTTTGTAGGTCACAGAGACTGAAAGGGCTTTTCGAGGAGATTTCTGTTGTATTTACTCAATCAAGCCGTTTTTATCAATTGTCGTCTTCACCAAACAAGATTGGACTGCTATTGGCTGAATTGCCTCAGCTTCCCCAACAACGCAAACGGCAAAGCACAGCCCGGTAACGTACGGTACAATTTAGTGAAATACATAACAGTATGCAATATTGCTACATTATTACTGCATCAATGAGTATAAGTATCATTAGTGTTTGGGAAGCATTTCATATAGTATATAATCGCATACATATACGTTTTAAAACTGCATCCAATATTCGCGGTTTTTTGCTATTCGTGGGAGGGTAAAGAACGTAACCCCCGCGAATAACGAGGTCACACTGTACATAGAATCAGATGCATCTGAAAGCAAAAATTTTAATAAATTCAGTAAAGTCACAACAATATGCTAAATAATAATCAATTTACCTTCAATCTCTTGTAGTAAGTGTAAAAGGTAATAAAATTTTCACCAATAATGAATGACGGACAGCAGAGGTTAGGGAAAATTGTCGCCAGCGGGCGAAGGCGAGGTTCAGGACATGACGTTGAGTCGTAGACAATAGTGCTAGTGCACGTCACCTATTCATGCCCTAAGGAGGCCGACCAATCGAATTCGGCCTGCTCCTCTCTAGCAAAGATAATTTTAGAAGTTTGTCGAGTCGAAGCCTTGGAATCCCGTAGGATCGATGCTTTTAAAAATATTCCATTTGCGTTGGATTACAGATCAGGCCACATGGTTAGATTACAACAACTAGGGCCACACTAAATGGCTTGGCGGCCGGGTTGTGACCCGCGGGCCGCCTGTTGCACACCCCTGGTCTACACCAACTGGACTGTTATTGAGAATGCCTCAGTAACCTCAAACAACAGCATGAATGGCTTAGATATATGGCATCAACGACTAGGGCATGTCAGTGTTTCACAGTTACAGAAGCTTGTTAAGATTGGAAATGTAAGTAAAGTCAAATTCCAGAAGTCTGATGAAGCCAGTTTCTGTGAGGGATACACTAAAGGTAAAATGCACAGGAAGCCATTAAGTCAGTGGGAGAAATCAGCTCAAAGACTGCAACTGGTACACAGTGATGTCTGTAGTCCTATGCAAACTCCATTTATTGGAGGTAGCAAGTACTTTGTAACATTTATTGATGATTACTCAAAATGCTGCAGAGTGTATTTCTTTAAACAGAAGTCTTTGAGAAATTGTACTCAAATTAATCTGGAAAGTACATAAAAACCCTGCACACAGATAATGACGGAGAATATACGTCAACTGAATTCCAGCAATATCTGAAGACGAGACATTCATCATGATGTCAGTTGCATATTGTCCAGAATAAAATGGTGTTGCAAGGAACAGAACTCCTGTAAAATCAACAAGGAGCATGCTATTACATGCTAAGTTACCAAGAATGTACTGGGCGGAAGCTGTAGCTACCTCAGCATATGTGGGTAACAGAGTATCCATATCGGCAATAAAAGATGGTATGGGAAGAAACCAGATGAAGAACACGTGAAAGTGTTCGGAAGTCTTGCATTTGCATGTGTGCCAGATGCGTCAAGACAGAAATTAGACATGAAGTCTATGAAGGTACGTTTCATTAGATATGATAACTGTACCAAGGGATATTCGACTGTATGATGAAAAATCCTGGAAGATTTTCATACGGCAAGATGTTATCTTTAATGAAACATAATTTGGTCAAGAGTCTGTGACAAATGAGTATATCTCATCAAGTGAACAGATAGTGGACCAAGAAACAGATGTTAAAGCTAAAGATAAAGCTGAAACAGGATAGCCCTCATCTGCTATGGATATGATGAGGCTGCTGATATGGCAGCAGCAAATGAATCAGTTTGTTACTTTGCAAACTTATGCAGTATGTTAGAGCCAAACACATTAAGTGAAGCAACGTCAAGTGGCAATGCAGAGGGGTGGAAGTCAGCCACAGATTCAGTTTGAGTCTTTGCAAGAAAATGTCACCTGGGATCTGGTGGAATATATGATGTGAGAGGCAGAAACTTGGCTGATGTTATCATAACCAATCTGAGAAAATATGGTATTGACGTGGCTTACCTGCGAGAACAAGGGTACGACGGTGCTGCCTCTATGAGTGAAAATTTCACATTACTGATAATTTCCCACTTGTACCCTATGTACACTGCAGTGCACATTCCCTAAACTTGGCAATTTCTGATGCTTGTAAAGAAGTTACCGTGCGAAATTGCATATGAGTAATTTCTAGCACTGAAAACTTTCTCAATACATCCAAACGAAAGCACGTTTTGGCTCTTTCGGTGCAGAATAAAGCACCTGAATCGAAAAAAAGTTTAAAGGTCTCTACCCTACCCAGTGGGTTGAGAGGCATGACTCAGTCATTGTTTTTCTAGAATTAATTTATGCAGTTGCATATGCCCTTGAGACCATATCAGGTTGGCAAGACAGAAATTCTGCCACACAAGCCAATCAATTGTTGTGTTCTATAGCACAGCCAGAATTCATCATCACTCCACTTAAAATTGCTCAATTGTTTTCCTGCTACTTACTGCATTAACAGAACATTGATTTAGGTGCTGCAATGCATCACACAGAAACAGTGGAAGATTTAATCCGTTCACTCAGAAATAATATTGTGAATGAATTTAATAACATTTTCTGTGAGGCTCAAACTCTGTGTAGTGAGCTTCAAATTGATATCATAATGCCAAGGTAGGCTACAAGACAGATTCACCGTGCTAACTCACAAACCACTAGCCTGAGGGGTACTTTCACATTGTTGTATTTGTACCATTTGTTGATCACTTTTTAACAAACATGTGGCCTTCTGTCCAGTTACAAAACTCTCCTGACATACTTCATGTGTCTACTACCATTAGGATCTACCACAGAATGGTCAGAACCTACAGCACAACAATGTGACCAAATTAAAGCTGACATTGATAGCACTTTACTGGCTGCAGTAGGTGAACTTAGAGTTTGGTACAAATTACTTGCGAAAAACAGACCAAAAAATGTCATAGATGCATATGCAATGTGCAATGCAGAAATGTTCCCAGTCATTTCTAGACTGTTGAAGGTATTTTCCAATCTGCCTGTGTCAATGAGCTCAGTTTTTTTCAACTCTCAGAAGACTCAAAACATATTTGAGAAATACTACCACTGAAGATTCATTGAATGGCCTGATTTCTTAATACATTCACCGTGATATTAAAATTGAACCAAACTGTGTTATAGATATCCTGGCAAGAACGAACAGGTGTTTGAGCTTTTCATAGATATTCGAATGTATTTCTCTAGTTCTGACAAAACTTGTATTAAAAGAGTGTTCAATCAGAAATTTGCATTTGAACATTGCTGTGTGTGAAATTATCTGCCATGCAATCATGGATCTTTATGAAACTTCACAGATAGCAACTGAAATTGTCTAAAAAGTTTGGGTCCATTAGGGGGGGGTAACACTCAACCCCTCCCAACCTTGGCTACGCCCTGTAAGAAACTAAGAAATGTAGGACTTAAGTACTTCAAGACTGATATAACTAGTAGATCTTGTGGCAGCTCCATCATTCTTACGATTATGTTTCATTCTGAGCATACTTTTATATTTCATATATAAAAAATTGGTGTGTTCACTTTACAAAATGTAATAGAATTTCTCGAAATTCACACTGTGTGTACATTAAATTTCTTTAAATTGCGCCAAATCTTTTACAGAAACTAAAACACTAATACTTTTTCATGGACAAGTTTTTATAAACACTAAAACTGTTGGAAATTCTTCCTGTTAGTCTACCCGCCAATGTTTTAAAAAGAAATTATATAAAAAGTAAATATAATCTTGACCATATTTTTATAACAAAATCAGTGAGTCAAACTACTATGTTATATGGAAACCAAAATGTACATTAAATATTCCTATTTATTCATAATGTGCAAAGCTTAAGGTAAAACATTCCTACAATTCTCCGCTCTAAAGCTTAAAAACATTTAACAGATTTTACGTAAATAGGCACATATCTTAAAATAATACAATTTTTAAGCAGTTTGATGGTTTTCACTCTAAAGCATATTGCTAAATAGATTTCTAATTATATCAGGATTTGCCCTTTTTCTTATTGATTTGTATCTTGTGGTAAAAGTGTTTTGTTTAAGCATCACCAACTATATAAACCCCAAAACACAATAACAATCCTTTCTTTTGTTTATATTTATGTGTGCGTGTGTGTCTTCTTATAATTCCAATTCGGCTAATAACTCCAAAATACTTGATGGGCTCCTCTTCTCCAAGGTTTATATAGTCTACCTCAGACATCTTTATTCTAAGCCAATTTGAGTGACTCTTCCTCTTGGATTTCTAAGCGACATAATACCAATCTAGCTCAGAATCCATTATTCTAGAAACATAAAAAAATCATTTGATAATCTTCTCTTCTCCTGGGATCCTAAATGACATAATTCCAGTCTGGTTCAGAACTTTTAAGACACTTCTCTCCTTACAGGTTTCTAAAAGTCATAATTTTAATGCAGCCCAGATTTCTCTATTTTTAAAAACAAATGACTGTAATTACTGTCTTTGGTTTCTCAAAAGCATAATTCAAGACTGTCTCGAAACTATGTATTTTAAGACACATTTGACTATTTCCTCACGTGTTTCTAAACAACATAATTCCACTCTTGTTTGTTTTCTTACAAGAAAGCCGCTATGAAGAATATATAATAATTTAACATACATGATTACTACTTTTAGCTTTTATCTGTAAATTGTGTAAGTAAAATATCCAAATTTTGTTACTTCTTACAATAAAAAGATATCGTCTACAAGAAAAGATGATTTTAACATATTTGATAAATATATTACGTTTATTATTACAAAATATACTTTACACCAAAAATGAGTTATATTTAAGCCTAGCAACGAAAAAAATAGATTTTGTATTTATTAGTTCTCCCGTTTTATAAAATAATATAGAGAGCTAAGTGTACACGAATTCTTGATGTTCTCATGATGTGAGGGTGCATCAGAAAGTTAGTCCCTGTTTTATAACAAGAACTCGCAAATTTATAGCTTAAACATACTACTGTTTACAAATGTAACATACTTTGCTATCTTCATTAGAGTGTAATTATTTAAACATATGAAGAAATATCAATATCGCTTACAGTTTGGATCGTGTTATTCAAATTTATCCGAGGAGCAAATTTTGCTTGATACCCTCTGAACATGAATATTATTTAAGGAAATTAGATATTCGCTGTAGTGTTAATATGATTCATTATCATCTATTTACATTTTATAAAATATCATAATCTCTAGTTGTTTTTCTGCTATAAAGAAATGTGATGTGTTGACGAATTTGATTTGGCACAGTTAACACCACCAGGCCATTGTATGATATAAATGTGTTAAATACTGCGATGTTACATCACTTTATGGTTGGAACAATAGGTACCATGGGAGTTTTCAGTATAGTGTATATTTGTGAGTTTTGTGATTTCACAAAGGTATCACCTAGGAGAAAAGACATATCTATTCTTTTACATGAAATCAGTTTATAACGAGCGATCATAAAAACCTTTTCATATAATTACCAACGTAATTACACTTAGACCATGTTTATTATATTAAAGTTTGTATCATTTTTGTCATATAACATAATAATAGGGCTTAGTTTTTGTATTAAACGTCAGCAAAGTTATTATATGATCAATGAAAATTAGAAAAGTTTTCTTTGTAAAAATCGAGGCCTGGCATGGCCGAGCGCGTTAAGGCGTGCACTCGTAATCCGAGGGTCGCGCTAAACATGCTCGCTCTCCCAGCCGTGGGGGTGTATAATGTGACGTTCAATCCCACTATTCGTTGGTAAAAGAGTAACCCAAATGTTGGCGGTGGGTGGTGATGACTAGCTGCCTTCCCTCTAGTCTTACACTGCAAAATTAGGGACGGCTAGCACAGATAGCCCTCGAGTAGCTTTGTGCGAAATTCCAAAAAAACAAAACAAACAAACATTTGTAAAAATCGAAATAAGTTGATGTCGAAACCTGTTATCACACAGTTCTTCCTTCAGTTACGTTCGTAAAAAGACTGATATTAAGGATCCACAACAAATTAATCATAGAAATGAATTATTAACAAATGTTTATAATCAGTACATTAGTTTGTTTTGTTTTTCGAATTTCGCACAAAGCTACACGAGGGCTATCTGTGCTAGCCGTCCCTAATTTAGCAGTGTAAGACTAGAGGGAAGGCAGCTGGTCATCACCACCCACCCCCAACTCTTGGGCTACTCTTTTACCAACGAATAGTGGGATTGACCATCAAATTATAACGCCTCCACGGCTGGGATGGCGAGCATGTTTGGCGCGATGGGGATGCAAACCCGCGACCCTCAGATTACGAGTCGCACGCCTTAATACGCTTGGCCATGCCGGGTCCAGTACATTAAATGTATACTACTTTAAAACACCATCATCTAAGTGTCTCTTTCAATATTTATAAAAACGAAACATTAGGAATGATAAAATTATTTCATGACAGATAATTATAATAGTATGTAAAGTAAATTATTGGATGTGCTATATAATATGTGCCTATTTGAAATAATAGATAAATTAAGATAGTATATGGGATTAAAACTAATATATGTAACAATGTAATAATAGTTTATTTTTAATATAATGGTTTCAATTGTACCTTTTTAAAAGGTAAAACTGTTATTTCAAGATGGTTATGAATATATCGGCGTTATCGCTACCGCTCTTTTTGAAAATGATGTTTTTCATTATAATACTTTTGTCAACGGATATTGTAAGTAGAAAAAACGCATATTTATTGGTAAAAAATTAAACATTTGTAAAGGGAACAAGCTTGGTACTATGTATTTTGAAGTAGATGGTTCTTTGCTCAAGAACAGTGCTATTTGATTAGTTACTAGTTTTGGACAAACTACTTGCAGATTTTGCTTGTTGTTTAAAGTACAGGAAGAATATTTATATCTTATCCCTTTCGGTGCTTGTAAATAACAAAAAAAGTTCTGAAGTTTCATCACCGCTGCCTCCCATCTTCTCTAAATGTTTTTTTATTCGTCATTTGTTTTATAGTTTATTTTTAAGTGTTCAACTAAGCAAAATCAATTTAAGACATTAGTTAAAAGTAGTTGCGAGAACGTGATCTTATTGGAAAATGTAACTTCAAATCGCTTCCCAGTTCTTGAATTTAAAGCATTAATAAGTGACTTGCAACATAACGATCTTTCAGATTTGTCAAACATGTAGTAAGTGTTGACAGAAACAGTACTGTATGGACCTTAGTTATCCTTTGAAGTAACTCCAGTGTGTGTGCTATTGGTCATCACATGATAATTACATATTTTTTGATGAAGTTTATATCTGAAAGGTTGAAACGAGCAATATCCAACTCATCATATACTTTGTTGACTGACCCCTCTCTCTTCGTTATTATGCTTTCCATACAAAAGAGTGCAACGTACATCGAATTCCATCATGTAGCGTATGGAAAAATAAAACATTCACATAATTCTTATTCTATAAATTTAGCTGTTACAGTGCTGTGGCTTTGCCTGTTCCAACGCTTCGGAGCCTTCGAAAGTGCTGATCGGGATAGTTACTTGAATATGCCATTGCCCAAAGTCTTTTGGAATTTTTTTTTATCAATTGACTCGAGTGTATTTTGTTTTGCTTTGGAATCACCTGTATTTCTGCTTACAGAATGAGCCCTTGATTTATTGGGGAAGATCTTGCAAAAAACCCACACAAGAAACTAGTAAAATGTACAAAGAAATGCATATATAATACGTGCCACGGCTTAGTAGTACCATTTTGGAATCGTACTGCAGTATTAGCATGGTATAATAACATGGTAATAGTAAATGAATTTCTTGTATAGTATTTGCTTAGCCATTTTCAGCCATTCAAAGATCCTTTTGCTGACCAGGCTTTATGTTAGCTAATAACCAGGTGAAAGTGAAAGATACACAGTTTCAAATACTTTTCAAAAAATTGACAGAGTTCTTGCATTACAGCTGGATAGGGAGAGTGACCTTTATCTTAAAAGCATAAACAGAAAATGGACGATCACCAAAACGTGAGATAGAAAGAAAGAAAGAATTGGTATTGATATATACTAACCTTGAGCACCCACATCTTGCTCTGCTAATTTCTGTTTATATTCCTTTGATTATTTTATTATTTAATTATTTTTCATGTGAAACTAGAGAATGGAGGTTAAGACTGATAAACAATGTATCGTTACCGCAGTCACCTACAAAACCTTAGGAACATTTTATATTCCACATTATAGCCCAAGTACTCTTGGGATCTTTTCGATTAGTGCAGTATCTTTTATTTTTCTTTGAGCTTGTTTCTGTTTATAACAAATTATCATCAGTCAGAGGCCTGTATTTGCTGGATTTAATGCAGTTCTTCCTTTTGATTTTGTTTTATTTTACTTCACTCTTTAGTATATACAGGGTGTCCCAGAAGTCGCGCACCATATAAATATTTATATTAATACATATGAATAACAATTTTATTGATAATAATCATAACAGATGCTCAAACTGTTCACCCTCTGCTTTGATACATTCATCAATTCTCTTTAAAAAACTGTCTTTTACTTTGTTGAGGGTTGCAGTGCTAATCCTTTGACATTCAGTTGTTATCGCGCCCATCAAATCATCAGGATGAGTAAGATTGAATTCTTCAGCTACAGAGCGGTATGTAGTACCATTGTTTCCAAACATAAACACCAATGTAACTCTTTCTTGTATTGTTAGTTTTTCACCCATATCTGGAACATAAAAAACAAATCATTATTATATGTACGTATGGTGCGCGACTTCTGGGACACCCTGTATAATTATATACAAATCATTATGATTTATGTTTGCTATTAAAAATATATTTAGTAGTTCTTTCCATAGACGGAAAAATGGAGCAATGTTACGTGTAATGTCTATGAATTTTCAAATGTAGGGTCGATCCAATAACTGCTCTTGAAACACAGCTGCAATATATAATTTACGCTATTTATTGCAGTACTATGCACAGCGCTGTCAAGTAATACTACATTTCTATAAAATTCTGGTGAGATAATCTACCTTGTTACACCACCTGCCTTACTAAAACATATATAATACAGTTAAATACGTAAGTGAAATAATATACATAAGCTGAGACAAGTTGAAATATGTATGCAATTCTATCGAGCTTAAGTAATAGTATCCACCTATAGAAATACTGTCTGCAACTGTAGAGCACATATAATACGTTCAATAAAGCCATCCACCTATATAAACACTACTCTTAGCGACACTGTTTATCTGTAGAACGTTGGTAAAAGATTCCTGTTCTTAGCAAAGCGTCTTCTGGTACTACTTTGTGGAGCTATGAAGTTACCCCTCCTCTTGGACCGTAGCTCCCTCTTGCAATCGTCTCTTGTATGAAACAATATGAAGTAATCGTATCTACTCTAACTATTTCCATTCCACGTTTTGAGCTTCTGACAGCAGCAACCTACTCTTCTGATCGTTCGGTAAAAGCAAAAAAATTAAACAAAAGGAATGAATAGAATTAAGCAACATGCAGACTAAAATCAAAGCCAGTGCTTAGAAATCAAAATTAGAATAATAATTAAAAGCTTTTAGAACATAAGATAGCATTAAATAAAAAAGAAACCCTTGAATTTTCAATACGATATCAAATAAACACTTTAAGCATAACAAAAATTAAATGAAGTGAATCATGTGTAATTTAAACAAAAAATTAAAACATGTACACATAAACAGATTTCTATACATATCTTTATATTTAAGGCAAAAGTAAAATTATTCATATTTAAAAAAATGAAACTTATTTTAAAAGACATGAAAAAGCTTTTTAAAGTGAATAAATAAAATATAGATATTTACATTTTCAGTGTCAATGCGTCTTACTGTTAGTGATTTATATCGTTTCAAAGTAGCTTTAGGACGACCTCCATTAGTGTAATTAGGCGATTCTGTTCCGTATTGTGTTGTGTGTTTTTTGTTTTTTTTATCTTTTCGACCATTCTTTACTGGAACTTGTTCCTCCTGAATTTTTGAAAGCCAGTAGAACTCGTAGCTAGGATGAAAACACGACGAAAAAAATTGAATCATCACAACCAAACACGTTGTTAAACCAAGTTTCTATGCTTTGAATTAATACTTCAAATAAGGGTTTAAATATGTACAACCATTTATAACTCAAATCGCCTAATTTGACTAAACAAATATGCGAGGTAGAAATCCATAGTACAATAGATGTCATTAATGACGACTTTACTGCTCAACAGCTTGTAATATATTATTGTTATATTGTATATGGTATATAAAACATGTAACAATATGAATATTGCAGATCTTACTCTTTTTCAAAACAACACAGAAGATGTTTGTTGGAGGTGTAAAAAAAGCTTTAATGGCAGAGTAAATAAAGTGCAAAATAAAACTTCGCTTCAAATTTCATATAAATATTATGAGCACAGTATTATAAAAGAAGACTTCTCGGGTCAAAATTTTGAAGAAGCGAACAAATTGTATTTTTAAAACCACTAGCAGTGTTAGTAAGTTAAGTGTCAGGTAAGCGGTAAAGTATGAGACAGAACAATCCATTGTGAAATCTTACTAAATTGATCAGGTTATTAATTGTAATATGTTTTTTTATTATTATTTAGAAATGGTAATAAAGACGGATTAGTTAAAAGTACACAAACTGTTAATTTACTGAATTAACATAAGAAACCTGTTATCAACCTCATAAAAACTTTCTGTAAATATATTTTTTTTTCAAAACGTATAGTGCCTTATAAGCACAACTCGAAGCTTAGACAAAAAAAATTAGATTACTTTGTGTCTAAATAACAATTGAATTTAAGTTATATAAGCACACAGTTGTCATTTCAATGGGCGCTAACCATGTAACGGGGCCCGGCATGGCCAAGCGCGTAAGGCGCGCGACTCGTAATCCGAAGGTCGCGAGTTCGCGTCCGCGTCGTGCTAAACGTGCTCGCCAACTTTGTGTCGAATAATAAACAATCAAACAAACAAATGTAAGTTATTCATTTATTGGTATATATCAATATATATTTGACCTTAGGTAATGCCATATATGTATGGAATAGTTTTAAATTTTTGGATTTTCATTACACTTTAAAATTCAATGATGACGTATTAGTTATATATAGGGAAAACTTCTCTCAAATAGTCAAAATTACCTCATTAAATAATCCGGAAATAAGAAGAAATACTATAGTTAAGTCTTGATATTAAACGGTAATGCAATATTTTCTTTGCCAAAAAAAATTTTTGGAAACATATTCCATAGACACAGTGTCTATTGTTCCTGTCACATGACAGGCTGACCCAAACCTATGAAAACGGAGGAATTTTGAAGATGTGCATCATATTATAGACCCTTTTATGACTGTCTTCAATACTAAAACAGCACTTTTAGAGTCCTAAGACTGTGCAAAATCATTTCAGCAATTAAAATATATCGTGAGTACTACAATATTCTTAGTTTACCCAAGAGGAGGTAAGCAACAAAGGACTGAAAGCAGTGTAATTATAAGTGTACTTCTATAGCTCCCTCTCGCAATCGTCTCTTGCATGAAATATTATGAAGTCATCGTATCTACTCTGATAACTATTTCCATTCCATGTTTTGAACTTCTGACCAGCTAGTCAGCTGCAACCTACTCTTTCGATCGTTCGGTAAACGTAAAGAAATTAAACAAAAGGAATGAAAGATTCCTTTCATATAAGCATAATATTCATTATGCCTGGAAGATAAATGCAGACTACGTTATAGCACATATGAATCCAAACTATAAAACTAATGCTCACTAAATGTAATTACTGTATACAATACAAAAGAACTTCTTGTAGACGGACATTTTTATTCACTTTCACCCATATTTGTATGTTTATTTTTTAAGGCAAATAATTCAATGCTAGAGCATATCATACGACACTGAAGTGACGTATCAACCTTAGAGAGCAAAAAAACTAAAAAATGTATTATTATAACTTCAATATCAATATTTTAGGTGTATAAACTAACTGTGTAATATAGATTAGGTCAGCAACATGGTAACACTTATGCAATTTCTTTTTCGGATATGAAAGAGATTGCTAATTTCTAATGTATGGATTCTGAGCATAATGGTGTTACAAAACGTAAGGTTTCAGAAATGTTGATGAACCAAATGTAGTTGTTGTTGTTTTTGAATTAAGCACAAAGCTACACAATGGGCTATCTGTGCTCTGCCCTCCACGGGTATCGAAACCCGGAGTTTAGCGTGTAAGTCCGAAGACATACCGCTGAGCCACTGGGGGGCGAACCAAATGTATACAGTGAGGATACAGTGTTGAATGGATACCAAATATAACAACATATAAGATACGAGAAGTGCAATTGAAGAACCCAGATCTAACTTGGGTTGAATTTGTTGTGAAGGAAGGAGAAGTATGTTCATAAAATACTGATGGATGTAGCACGAAAACACGAAACAT
The DNA here is from genome assembly GCA_011833715.1 of Carcinoscorpius rotundicauda. Lineage (NCBI taxonomy): Eukaryota > Metazoa > Arthropoda > Merostomata > Xiphosura > Limulidae > Carcinoscorpius > Carcinoscorpius rotundicauda. The sequence goes on from CM022395.1 coordinate 20,050,282, forward strand.
CTGGAAATAGTTGAAGCCAATTAAAGTAAAGAAGGAAGTTTGTGCACATTCTATGAATCAACTAATGTAATTACCTCTGTTCGTGTATTAGCAAAGTGGTTTTACTTGACTTCAGAGTAAATGCATCTGTTCAAGCTACGACTCACATAGTGATATGACAAACCAACATGAAGACCAAAGAGCTTTCCAAGCAAGTCTAGAATAAAATAGTATAGAAGCAAGAACCAAAAAAAGATTAAAAACGAAAATTTTAAGGTCTTGATTATCCCCTTGAGTATGGAGAAGTCCATCGTTAAGAAGTGGAATGTGTTGCATACCATCAAGTCACTATTCAGATCAGGCCACCCTTCCAACCTAAGCAGCCATACAGGCTCGAAACTCTTTAGAGATGCTATTGTGAACCCAACTGTGACTCTGAAAGATTTGCAAAATTAAATGTTTAAATCTGAAGCCAGTGTTCATTCTCTACAAAAAGCTGGTCTGCATGAGCGAATGGTAAGAAATAATCCATTACTAAAAAAGAGTCATCTTAAATCTCATATAGAATTTATGACAAAGCGTATAAAGGATGTTGCAGATATGTGGCAAAAAATTTGTGATCAAACGAGATAAAAGTCGCCTAGTCAATACATCCCAACTGTCAAGCATAATGGAGATAACATCAACAGGAATTGGGAGCTTGTCAGGATTAAAGGGAAAATTTATGGTGCAAAGTAAAAGTAAATCCTAGAAGAAAACGTGCTTGAATTAGCCAGGAATCTAAAATTTGGTTGAAATTCATATTTAAGCAGATGTATTACCTGAAACATAAGGCTAAAATAACACTGGAGTGGTTTCAAAAGAAGAAAGTGAATATTCTGGAAGGAGCTTCGTATTCTACTCCAGATGCAAAGGTATGTGTGTATTATAAATTCAAATGATCTGTTTCCTATGATTCTATCTGAAGAAGTAAAGTATGAAAATTTAACATGTACAAATAAGAGGGTTCTTTACTAAGGAGTTGTAAAAGTGACTATTATTTAACTCGCTCTGCTTGCGAGAACTATTTGTTTCAAATGGATAAATAAAAATTAAATTACAATGAGAACATGAATTCCCTGTCAATTAAACCTCAGATATGAAAGTCCAGTACATAAAGTTTAGAGGTTTTTGTATATTAGAGGTTTCAAAGCTGACCAACTTAAAACTACGATAGTTGGCTGAATTTCTAACTGGCGTAAGTTGATGCTTTCATTTGGGTAATTTTCCTCCCTTAAAAGAAATTTAATATCATGTCATAAATTCTGATGAGCAAGAATTGAATTGTTATAGAAGAGAAGACAAATGTTCAGTCCTGAATATTTTTCATCATCTTGGAACTAATTACCGTAACATAATCTACACATTCATGAATTATTCAGCATAATTTTTACTGTTTTGTGAAGTTTTGTTCAGAAAAATTGGAAACGCTTTCATTAGAAGAAGGAGATGTGCATTATTGATCATATCAGGAGCATAGTAAAAGTAACCCCACCGACATCAGAGTTAATATGTCATATTAAATTGTCATCTGGGATGTACGTTTATCGTTCCTCTAATCATAGTACGCACTAGTTAGTTTCCATACCATGTATATGAGTTCTTTTTGTAATGTTTTGAAAAATAAAAGGTAACTTCTTGGCGTTTTACCTTATATAAAAGACATGTATGCTATGTGTATATTATATCGTCAGGTATAATATAAAATGTATATTTACACTTTACATTACTATAGAAAACTCTGTAAACAATATGCCCCCCAGTGGCTCAGCGGTATGTCTGCGGACTTATACGCTAAAATCCGGGTTTCGATACCCGTGGTGGGCAGAGCACAGATAGCCCATTGTGTAGCTTTGTGCTTAATTCAAAACAACAACTGTAAACAATATATATTATTGTACAATCATATAAAACTAGGGGTGACAATAATAGCTTTAGTAAGTAAGGAATATTGAAAGATTTTAGAAGGAACAAAAAAACGAAAAAAAGGCGATGTAGCAGGTTTGATAAAACTTCTGTGTTTGAACAGTAATCACAGATGCAGGTGAGTAAAGAGGAATAACATTTTGAGACTCAAGTTACTCGCACCCTTACCGTAGCTACGCAAAGTTCTGTATAAAATTATGGCGGTAACCTGTTTTTAGTTTACGTAACATGGAGTGTATGTCTCGCAAAACAAATTCTTTTAACTATTTCTTTACATTTATTTACGACATGTATTGAAGATAAATAGGCAGTAGAGCAGAATATTTTAGAATAAGTTAAATTGTATTTAAGTCAACAATTACTTATTCTAAAAAAAAAAAATCTGTTGTAATTTTTTCTAAACTACGATCAATAATAACACTAAATATACCAAGTTTTTTTGTTTGTTTTGGAATTTCGCACAAAGCTACTCGAGGGCTATCTATGCTAGCCGCCCCTAATTTAGCAGTGTAAGACTAGAGGGAAGGCAGCTAGTCATCACCACCCACCGCCAACTCTTGGACTATTCTTTTACCAATGAATAGTGGGATTGACCGTAACATTATAACGCCTCCATTGCTGGGAGGGCGAGCATGTTTGGCGCGACGCGGATGCGAACCCACGACCCTCGGATTACGAGTGCACGCCTTAACGCGCTCGGCCATGCCAGGCCTTTAATATACCAAAGTAGAAATTAATAAAAATGTTATGAAACGAGAGCTTTCGAAAGGTGGACGTTTCTTCTTCAGAGGCAAATCGGAAATAGTGGCGTAAAAATATGATGACATATATATAAAGGGAGTTTAATGACTTCAGGAAGGTCATCCGGTTTTCCAGGAACTGTCAGTTTCTATTTGTACTTTGTAAGCTTCTCATTTCCGGCACAATGTAGCCTATAGAGTATGTATATGAAAAGTATTACGGATATTTTACTTTAGATATGACTAAATATATGTATATTTAAAAACATACTTGGGTGTTTACATAAAATAAAGGTGACACCTGGAGACTGATTGATAAAAATATACAATACTAATCAATTTATAAAAACAGATATGAAAATTTATCTTAAACGAATAGTAAGTTTTAGGAAATTCAGCTTTCTTACTACATGAAAATATAAGCGAAGAGTAATAATTAAAATTATTTTTTCTGACAGAGATCAAACCAATGAACTGACATCACTGATTCCAGGATATGGATTAATTCCAAAAGGTTGAACAGTGTTTAGATTAGTAATCCAATAAGCTTCTTTTATTCCTCTATCTGCTTTAGTTTTGAATCCTGTTTCAATGCCAATAAGAGTAACATCGAATGCTCGGACTGGTTAAGGTGTTAAGCGGAAAGGAAATATTTCTCAGTGTTGTTGAAACTTTGTTTGTTTAGAATTAAGCACAAAGCTACTCAATGGGCTATCTGTGCTCTGCCCACCACGGGTATCGAAACCCGGTTTTTAGTGTGTAAGTCTGCAGACATAACGTTCTCTAAGATTTGTTTTTTATGTCCTACACACTGGTGATTGTATTTTTTCATTATTTAAGGGAAATGGTGTTTTTTGTTTCACAAGTGAGGCCTTTGAATATTTCAAAGTTTCTTTGATTGTGCTTGTTAGAAAATGAGTCAGTGGTTTTTATAAACTTACAAGTTTGACAACGAACTTTACTGCATGGACCATAACCGTTTTTAGTTGAAATGTAATTTACACTTGTATGAATAAGGATATTTTTAGAATTCTGCTTTTTTGGAAGGAGTCAACGAGAATTTCAGAAAATATCTGTTTAAGGGCCCGGCATGGCCAAGCGTGTTAAGGCGTTTGACTCGTAATCCGTGGGTCGCGGGTTTGAATCCCGGTCGCACCAAACATGCTCGCCCTTTCAGCCGTGGGGGCGTTACAATGTGACGGTCAATCCCACTATTCGTTGGTAAAAGAGTAGCTCAAGAGTTGGCGGTGGGTGGTGATGACTAGCTGTCTTCTCTCTAATCTTACACTGCTAAATTAGGGACGGTTAGCGCAGATAGCCCTCGAGTAGCTTTGCGCAAAATTCAAAACAACCAACCAATCTGTTTAAGTTGATTGTTGAGCTGTAGGTGATTAAAATGTTATTGTTTTTTTCAGAATTTGTGAAACGTTTCTAAGTTTTAACTGATAGGTAATAATAAGAGGAAATATATTTGTAGGTTTAGTATCACTTTGATTTAGGAGTTTTTTGCTGAGTGTTATCAGCCTTTTCAATTTGTCAATATATCCTCTTTTTAACATGGTTTATTTTAGATCATTAGCGTGTTTGCTGTAGTCTGTTTCATCTGAGCATATTTTCTTTATTCTAAGAGCTTAACAGTAGATAGTGTTTCGTTTAATGTGAGAGGGGTGACAATTTTTGTAGTGGTCTGTCTATAGGTTTTTGTACAAGTCAATGTGTAAAATTTCGTCTTTAGAAAAAATGTGACACTAAGAAAGTTAATATAGATAAGGGAGTAATCACAGGTAAACGTTGTTGCTTTATGAACGGAGTTTGCGTGTGTGATAAAGTGATTTAAGTCCGGTTGTTCAAATGAAAAAATGTATCGTTGATATAACTTTTCCAATTATGAGGTTTTACAGGGCCTAGTTGTAAAATGATAAATCACATTTTGGTAAGTAAAGAGCATGCCTGATGTTGTTAATGAATGATGCCAACTAGCTTCGTTATCTCTAGTGTTTAATTTTTAAGTTAGGGATGACTAGCGCAGATAGCCTTTGAGTAGCTTTGCACAAAATTAAAAAAATAACGAATGAAAGAATGATATAACTTAAAAAGAATCTGAAACTAAATAATTTTTAGACTGTGATGTTTTTCTTTATCCTGTACATTTCCAAACAAAAGTATTTCAAAATGTTTAATTAGAACAAAATTATTTCCTGTAGAGTTTAATAATATGTTTGATAAATCAGATATAAGAATGAAAAAATATTCATACACGTCACGTTAAAATAAATGCAGACAAAATGTCTCTTTCCCATTGTATTTAATTCGTATTTTTCAGATATAAATATCTGCATTTTGATCACTTAGCACATAAAGCAACATGAAACATTCCTTTTCTAGGATATTTAGATTGTAAGGTAAGTTAGTATATTATTATGTATGATGTAACGGAATTAATATTATATATTTATTCTGTGTATGTTTTTCTCATAACAAAGCAGCATCGGGCTATCCGCTGTGTTCACCAATGGGAATCGAACTCCTGATTTTAGTATTGCAAATCAATATATTTATTTTAATATCGACGTTTGTGTAAGCTAAATATATATTTAGATATGCACATAATTTACACTGTTAAATATGTATTGCGAAAGCTCTGCATATTCCCTAAAATTGTGGAAGATTCTCTAGAATAAGAATCAATAATGTATATATGTATGCAAGTACCAACATTGTTGCCTTAGCTGAAACTTCTAGAAATTTTCCTTTCAAGCTTATAAACCAACGCGGTACGCCAAGAGACAGTATATTGTTCTTGGTTTGCTACAGTTGGTATACTATAACTTGATATTTGACCAGGGACATTTATAGATTTAGAACATTACAAATACTTTAATTTTAGTGAATTAACTTCAAAGCTCAGTATTTTTACGAGGACATTACATATCTTCGTCGGTGAAAACCTTGCGTGTGCTCAGTGAAGAAACTATTTAGCTACCCATTAAGTGAAGTGTGCCTGTATCAACATAAAATTAATTCGCTCATTGTGAACAGTTGATAAAATATTCAGTTCCAGACCAGATAAAAGACTCAGCATTGTTTGTAAGCCTGTAAAACGTTTGTATATAAATCATTATTTGTGACAACATTTTGTAATATCCGTTGTTATAAACTGTATTATTGCTTGTATATTAAAATATATTTGTGTTAAGAAAAAAAAAATTTGAATCAGTCTTTTTGGTAAATATTATAAATTTGACATTTAATTCATTTCTAAATCATAATTACAATTTAATTCAGTTCAGGCTGTCTGAAATCATAATTGTTTGTTTAATTTTTGAGTTTCACTCAAAGCTACGCGAGGGCTATCTGCCTAATTAAGCAGAGTAAGACTAGTAGAAAAGCAGCTAGTCATAATATATTTAATATTATATATTTATTTTAATACTTACGTTTGTTTCAGTTTAATGAATGTGGCGTATATAGTTGTATGTATTACATGTCTCGACTTTTCTCTAAATTTGTAGAGGTTTCTCGAGAGCAAGAATCAACAACATATGGTTTACAAAAATACTTGAGTGTCTTCGAATATTATTAAACGTTTGAGAATCTCGTCTAGTTGGTACCAAAGCTAGCCGATAGACAGTATACTATATTTTTTATTTCTACAGTCAGAATGCTATAACTCTCGAAATTTGTAATTGTGATTAAAGCTAATTAATCGGAAAACTACAGAAGTTGAGTGATAAAGATAAGTTAGAAACTGAGTTAAAACTAAACCAAATTAAGCTGGAACAAACTATTATCAAAGCTAAAAGGAAAGTAAACGTTTCAAGGCAGAACGAGCCCAAATTACAGCCGAGAAAGAAATTGGGTTAAAAGAAATAGAAGTTAGACTCAACTCCAATAGACCAAGGCAAAATGATAACTTTGAAATCAATCGATATAATAAAGTACCCGCTGTAGTGAAAATGAAGTTAATAAATATTTCCAACATTTTGAGAAAGTTACCCAAATCATGGAATGCCCCACCGAAAATGGTCATTATTGTTACAAAGAGTTTTCACTGGTAAAGCACAAGAAGATTATGTCACTCACTTTCTAAAAGCTTGTACCAATTATAAGGTTAAAGCAGTGAACATACGAGATAGTACCGGAAGCTTATCACTATAAATTTCAAGGTTATCACAAGCAAGAAACACAAACTTATAATGAATTTGTCCATGAACAAGATGTTGATTTTGATTTATGGTGTAATTCTATGTATATTGGCAACAGTTTTAACAAGCTGATACAGTTATGTTTAGTTGAGGAATTTAATTAAGTGCTGTAACCTGGTCGAAAAGAACGTTAAAACAATATAGAAAGCAGCTCCTCTTTCCGATTATTACACTTTAACATATAAAACAACTTTTTTATAAAAAAAATAATAATTTCCATCTCAGCAAAAATCTGTTTCCGTTTAATCTATTAAGCTTCTAAATAGAAGAAGTCTTCGAGTTCAACAGTCAGGATAAAACTTCAAAATTATCAAGGCCTGTCTGCCATTTTTGTGAGAAATCTAGACATGTATGTCTAAATGTTGGAATTTGTAAGAGAAAAAAGAATAGAAGGCAACACTCAGTGCATTCGTGTCCACAAATGGACGTAGTTTCACTAGATCACCTAATGTTGTTAATTTGGCCATTGAAAAAGAGGCTGATGTAATAGTTAGGGATAAAAGTATAGCTTTTGTGTTTGTTGGTTGTGTCTTCGACAACTGACACTAGTAATCTTATACCTATACAATACTGGGCGATTCAGTCATTTTTGCAAGAAAGTATACCGCCTTTGGATTTGGTAAGAGTGACTGAAATACATAATGTGATAACTTAAAGCAGTTTTTGTGAATTTTCATGTTATACAGCTACACAATACTCAAAGCAATGATTGGTAGTGAATAGTCTAGAATAGAATATATCATTCTATTATAGAGCATTAGGAGGTGACGCTTTTTAACTCTATTTTCTGTTGAAATTTTTAATGCATTCATGCATTTAATAATCCTTGTTATTATAGTATTAATATGGATAGTTTTACAGTGATAAAATTGCAGATAAAGGAGGGTGATGACATTTCCTAAATAACATAACTTCTATTCAGTAACTTTGGCAGGGTAAATGAACATTTCTGTGTCGTTACATTATTTTATCACCCTACTGGGAGGGTGTTTATATTATGCTTTTGATTTTAGATTTGCTAAATTCTGTCATTTACTAGGGAAAGTTATAAGCATAGGTGAGCACATTTAGTTGGACTTTTGTAGTATACATGTATTATGGAATAGATTTTGATGAATGGTGATCCTTCACATAGACTGTTATTGATATTGGATCAAGTCTAACCAGTCTAATTAATAACTTCCATTGTTCATGTTGCATTTTTTTTTGTATTTAGTATAGCTGAAACGTACCTATTCTAAACATTTTGTCAGAAAAAATGGCCATCTTGCATCTATTGTAGGTATTTTCCAATGTCCAAAACATTGACCCAGGAGCCTCTTTCACAATAATAACCACCTAATGAGTGTTAAAGTGGTTCAATCTAATAGACATGACTATTACATACAGTATTCTATTAGATCTTGTCAATGATGTTTCGTAGATTGTTATCACATAATGACCAATCATGTTGATACTCTATAACTCTCTTCAACAGGTTAACTTCTGTAGGCTTCTTAAAATTGGAGTTATATCTTTATATGTCTTTATGGCTCTGTGTATTTCATCCAAGCTAAATATGGTTTTATTTTCTACATTGTAATTATATATCAGAAAGAGTCTGTTATAGATCAGATCTTTCATACGTATTATCACGGTTATATAAGATAATGCACCTATTAAGGAGGACATTGCCTTGGCCTGGCTTCATCTATATGAAGTAGGATATCACTATTATCGTAACTGTTATTTCAATGTGTTTACATTCTACTCCCAGGTAACTGCTCATAGAGAGTATAAACATATCTTGCCTCAAGTTATTTCATGTTTTATCTGAGCAAACTCAACAAGGATTCCTGATTCTAGGATTTATGATTATCATTCTTCTGTTGTTGTTTTGAATTAAGCACAAAGCTACACAATGGGCTATCTGTGCTCTGCCCATCACGGGTATCGAAACCCGGATTTTAGCGTGTAAGTCCGCAGACATACCGCTGAGTCACTGGGGGCTATCATTCTTCTATCAGTAGATACGTTTATTTGCATAAATTGTTTTCTTAAGAGAAAAATGCTTGAATGTATGACCATCTCCATAAGGTTCGGTATCCTTGTATATCTTGTCAGATTGTATTATATCAGTATGTCTTCTAGTCTTCACAAACTCTTTATACTTAAGGTGATCATTGCTGACACTGTGTATTGTGTTTGAAGTAATGATGATACTCGTGGTGTGGTTAAGAATATAAAGGATCCAACAATACTCACGTTGACCCATGTAGTTATCACAAGAGAGCTATCAGTGTCGAGTGCCTGATTAATTATACAGCTAATTCTATTGGATTTTGTGCAAGCAATTAGCAAATTCTATGGATATTGATGAGCAGATGCGAAAGAACTCATGCCTTCATAGATACACCCTTTCCTGAAACAGGGTCTAACCTACATGCAGTCTTGGGACAAATATAAAATGCCAAAGAATGTGGAGCTTAATGTTGCGTTGCATCAAATTTCCTAATCAAAGATGTCATAATATCAACACATTAATATCTGGTTCAAACTTCCTCAGAAAGTCCAGTGTACAACAAAATATAGATTATTATGAGACCACATGTGGGGTTGTGGCGATTCTAACAGAGTCCTAAAATAAGTACATGATATTGTTAACATTGTGCTATATCAAACCATACAGAGACACAGTGGGACACCAAGAGCATTTGGTCGATAGGAACCTCTCTACAAATTCTCAATAAAGAGAGTGAACAAACCAAATTGTGATTCATTAAACGTACAAATCAGAAATAATAATATTAGTACTGTTTATGGAGTGATAAAATAGATAACGTTCTATCAATTGAACCAGCATTGGACCTTTATCACCCATGATGAAGTAATTTACAGCAAAACACAGATCAGTATGGGAAAAAAACCCATGACGAGTTTAAGAATGATGAGCATGCATAAAATGTTGAACACCCAAGATGTCATTGAACATGTGATGGAGGAGAATGATTATAATTATGAGAGCAAACTCGTTAAGAGTAACAGTTACGGTTCATTTGTGGTGTCTCTCAAATAAAAAGCAAAGCTTGCTACAGGAATGTTCCCACACACACGTAAACAGTAACGTAACAAATTTTCTCTCAAATGTAAACTCTATTCGACCTTTTACAAATCTATTGTTTATCATCAAAAGTGTTAATACAAATGTCTAAATTGATATTTACCCTTCTAAAGTTATAACTGAACATGCTGCCCCCAAGTGGCTCAGCGGTATGTCTGCGGACTTACAACGCTAAAATCCGGGTTTCGATACCCGTGATGGGCAGAGCACAGATAGCCCATTGTGTAGCTTTGTGCTTAATTCAAAAACAATAACCGAATATGCGGGAGGTAAAAATAAGTGTGATAAGGTACCATTCAATATTAAGTAATAAATGCTCTATTACTATAGCATCATATTTTGCTTGGTCTAATCACAATTATTTCATATGCATTTTATGTTTAAAGTGTTTGAAAATGTATTACATGATAAGGAGCATCACCAAGATAAGTGTTACTCTTTTTTGTTATAGTGACGCTTTAAATAAGTAAACTCAGATTTAGCAATTGTGTGTTTACTTTGAATGACAGCATTATAGTTTATTGTATTAATGTGAAATAACATTACACAGCATTTTGAAAGTAATTCTATTTTCATAATTATTATGCTGACTTTAGACAATAACTGAAAAGAATCAGGTTTCATTCAATCCAAATATTTTCTTGAAGTTTGTCTTCTGCATATAAAGTAACTTATTGTCATCTACTAGTGGAGAAGATTGGATTATCTTGAAATTATTCCTTCTTCCTACACAAACATAGTTATTCCAGACTTTTTCAACAAATTCCCCCTTTAGAAAATAAGTATCCCGCTTCAGAAGTTCACATCCACCCTAGACGTTGCCCACAACAGTCATAGAAATGCATGGCACAATTTAAAATATTATGGTGTTTAGAACAAACTAACTCATACTTTAAGGTCCTTTCAATATATACATATGGCTGCAGACTAAAAGCTAGGAAGAGCAAAACATGTAAAGAGAGTGCTCGTTTCTTACCCTTCAAGTGACACCCGTCAGTTTGAATACCAAACTATGAAGGTGCTGCACAGGGGTTGAGTGCCTACTAATTTTGGTCAGAATCTATTTGTATGAACACCACATAGACGGTGGCTCTCTAAAGAAATACGAGGTACAGCCTAAATATCGTGCAATACTTTGTGTAATAAGACCGTTGTTCTAAACGTATGTGTCGAGTTCGATTGAAATTAGCCAACAGTATAGGCGTGAAAATCATACACACAAAACACATTTACAGACAAACAAATTACGTTATTTGTATTTTGATTTAGCTGATGGATATTTAAAACTATGTAACTAAGAAAATAAATGTAACAGTCAAAACTAATTATTGTTCAAGTTACGACAAAATTCCACGTTATAATGTTTGGCAAACCCAGATCCAAATCTAAATAACATTTATCAAAACTAATCAATTCCTTATGCTAGCAGTCAGAAAAATTCAAAATAAAATAATAAAAGAAAACTATACTCTTTGTCAGGAAAATACAAAAGATATAATTTTTTTCAATTTAAAAATATAATTACGAATTAGAGAACTTATCTTTAATATTGGCCCGGCATGGCCGAGCGCGTTAAGGTATGCGACTCGTAATCTGAGGGCTGCGGGTCCGCATTCGCGTCACGCCAAACATGCTCGCCTTTCCAGCCGTGGGGCGTTATAATGTGACACTCAATTCCACTATTCGTTGGCAAAAGAGTAGCCCAAGAGTTGGCGGTGGGTGGTGATGATTAGCTGCCTTCCCTCTAGTCTTACACTGCTAAATTAGGGACGGCTAGGTGCAGTGGGCTAAAAACCTACTCACTCAAACACCTGTTACCGAAACCGCAGTGATTGTGGTCCTATGTTCCTTAAGGAATTGAGTGGCAGATGATGATAATGATGATCTTCAATATTACATTTCAAAATTTAATTATACATAAATTAGACTTTTGGAGATAAATCACCTTAAGTAGCTACAGTTTTATTTTTTAATATTAAATCCAGGGACAAAACTAAATATTTTAAGGACAATTTTTTATCCGTAAACTTGATGCCGAAAAGTTAGGATAATAGTAATGTATATTATTACATATCACAATTCAAATCAAAACACGTCTGAATCTTGTTTATAGGCGAAGCTAGTCAGTATTAAGCAGTTTTGATAAAATTTTATTGTGCACTTGTTTCGGAATTTTCTATCCGAGTATCTGTACAGAACTATCTTTACTTTCGAATTTACAGATTAGAGGAAAGCCATCTAGTCAATAAAACTTATTACTAGGAGTTGACCTATTTTTATTTGATGCAGCATGACTAAGTGGGTTAAGGCGTTCGACTCGTACTCTGAGGGTCGCGGGTTCGAATCCCCATCGCACCAAACATGCTCGCCCTTTCAGCCGTGGAGGCGTGATAATGTGATGATCAACCCCTCTATTCGTTGGCGGTGAGTGGTGATGACTAGCTGGCTTCCATCTAGTCTTACACTGCTAAGGAACGGCTAGCGCAGATAGCCTTCAAGTAGCTTTGCGCGAAATTATTAAACAAACAAACTTATCTGACCGAATAGTTCACCAATGCCAGAGGGAAATTAGCTATGTTTGTTTGTTTTTGGAATTTCGCACAAAGCTACTCGAGGGCTATCTGTGCTGGCCGTCCCTAATTTAGCATTGTAAGACTAGAGGGAAGGCAGCTAGTCATCACCATCCACCGCCAACTCTTGGGCTACTCTTTTACCAACGAACAGTGTGATTGACCCTCAACATTATAACGCCCCCACGGTTGGTAGGGCGAGCATGTTTGGCACGATTGCTTCCCAGTGGCACAGTGGTATGTCTGCTGACTTACACACTAAAAACCGGGTTTCGATACCCGTGGTGGGCAGAGCACAGATAGCCCATTGAGTAGCTTTGTGCTTAATTCTAAACAAACAAAAAAGTTTGGCACGACGTGGGTGCGAATCCGCGACCCTCGGATTACGAGTCGCTCGCCTTACGAGTTTGGCCATGCCAGGCCCAATTAGCTATGACTCCTAGGATTCACCATCCATGCAAGTTTTGTTAATTCACTTTCGGTACAGTAAAATTTAAAAGTTATATAAATAATATTATATTGAAGATAAGGGACATATATTTAAGATTTGTTTGAAATAATTTAGTATACAGTTCTTGATTTTTTTAAATCTTAATTTGAACCTAAACAAACTACATGTATAATTATTTTTATATTTTTCGGTAGTTATTTCTTTCTGTCGAAATTTCCTACTGATACCGATATTCACAACAGAAGCCTATGATACAAGTAAAATAACATGAATATGTATATTATCTAATTTATTTAAAAATCACATGAAACATATTAAACAAACAAATACCGTATTAGATAAGTTTTGACTAAATTGTTTGCATATTCAGATGGAACACAGATGAATTTGGTACTTTAAAATTGAGAAATTTGTATATTGAAACAAGTTCTATAAGCATAGTGAACGATTTTTAGAACAGCAAACAGTGTTATCACACACCTTTTAAAGGACACACTTCTTCAATAAAACTTTATTGAAACAGATATATAATGACAAAACATAACATCAAAGTAGTATAAATAGCTACTAACTTTGTATCAGTTCATATTAAACATTCATTACTTGGATGGTCCCTACTGTATTTTAATAACCTCTGCAAGATAACATGGCATGCTGTCGAACAGGTTATTGATGTAATCCACAAATATTTTAATTCAACTTTTACTAAAAAGCGTTGCAACTCAGCTACAGTTTACCTACAGCCGAGCAGTGGCATTATAGAACCTGTTCTTCAATGTCAGATTTACACAAAACTTATTTTGGAAGTAATGTTTATTCTGTGATAATTAGCAGTAAATGTGATGCATTCATAAAATGCAAACGAGTTGTCTTTCCTTGTAAATCGTACCTCTTGTCGTAAGAAGCAGCAAAATTAAAATATTTTGTCAAGAACGTTTATGGATTTTGTTTTTAAATGCTTCAAAATTAAAATGCATGCACATTACTTGTGGTAAAATGTACAGGGTGGCCCGTAAGTTCCAACCTATCCATATGTTAATATGTTATATTCAATTACGCATGTATTATAAATTTGTTTCTCTTTTTTACAGAGAAATATGGCCGATGTAAGCCCATTTACACTTGTGACAAGTACGTGGGTACATGAGGGCAATGAGAATGAGGAACAGCACACAGATACACTGGATACATAAGATATATGGATGGGTAGGGACTTACGTGCTGCCCTGTAGATAAAGCTATTTTTTTTTTCTAACTTTGCAAATATATTTGTGTAAAGTTTGTTTCAAGTTGAGCACACAAAGCTACACGAGCATCGAAACACAGATTTCATGATTGCAAGTTTGCAACCACGCTGCTGTGCCACAGGGGAACTCTTTGCACTCAAAAAAGAATTGTGTATATCAGTCTTGTTGTCAAATATAGATTTGATACATATTAGGGTCAAAATGGTTCTGTGGTTCTTAAACTGAGCTATCAAGAAGAGTTTAAATATTGGTTGTCTCAAAGGTCATGATAATGATGACAAGTATCACACCTCAATTTTTGTAAAGCATGAAACGAAACAAATGGAAAAATCCATAACTGTAAAGGATTCATTGCCTAGAATCAATATACATGTTAGTATAACAATGTCACTTCACAAACTTAGTGGTTGTGGCATCATAATATTCAAACATACACTTATGAATTTATGATTAATCAGAATTCATTTATCTACACATTTAGGTTCCTGACTTTGCTGTGTATGATTAATCTTTTACTGTATTTGGTATCCACATTAGTTTTACTTGCTTAATAACTTGTGTTACTGTATTCAAGGAGACACTAACTTTGCACCTATGGAGCAAAGTTATTGTTATTTTCTCTAAAGGATTTTTTGTGCTGTACATATACAGACTATTAATACCAAACAGTCAAGTAAAATAAAACAAAATCAGTAGGAAGGGCTGTGTTAAAAACAGCAAATCTAAACCTCTGACTAATGGTGATAATTTGTTATAAACAAAAAAACAACAACAAAAAACAATGAACTAATTGAAAGCATTCCCAAGTTACAGGCTTTAACATGGGATATAAAACATATCCTAGATTTTGGAGGTGACTGCAGAATTAGGACTCACATTGCAGTCTTTTAGTCTTAACCTGTGTTTGCCAGTCTCAAATGAAGAATAATTATATAATAAAAGGAACAAAAATAGAAATAAGGAGGGCAAGATGGCAGTGCTCAAGCTCACAATGCCCCACATCTATATCACCTTTCACTGCTTGCAGACATCTGTGGGAAGGTATATAAAATGTATATAAAAAAACAGAAAATTAAATTAAAAATAAAGAAATAATAAAAAGGTATACTTGGGGGAAATTAATTTCAATAAACTTATCTTCTGAAGTTAGCATTTCAGCCCCCATTATGGTGGTAAGTTATTTCTAAAAATTAAAACAATTGCTAGAACAATAATTTTTCTTCAAACAGAAGTCTTAACTTGGAAACAACAATGTCAATTCAAAGTGGGCCCCTTGGTTATATTTATGTCAAGTATAAAGAAAATATCTATAGCCAAAATATTTCATCAGAATGAAGCCTTGAGATAATTTTCATACTTTGAGAGGGTACACTAAACCCTAATACTTATTGAGAGTTGATTTGGGTCGGAGTTATATTCATATTGAAAAACAACAAATGCAGCTGTAATACCTCTTCTGATAAAAGTCTTGACTGGGTTATCTCCAATTTGTAAAACAATACAATAAGTAGAGTAACAACCTCTCTTCTGACTGAAGCCTTCACTGGAGTTCTCCCCACACTGCAAAACAAGAACTGGAGGAAACACATTATTTTTTGAGATTGAAGCTTTAAAGGTGGTAATCTCCATGCCATAAGAATATAACTAGCATCAGTATCTCTTCATACTGAAGCCTCAACTGTGTTTCTATCTGTGCTGCAAGATAATGACTAGGGTTCTCTCCACCCTAAAAGACACAGCTGGAGCCAGAATACCTCTTCTTGTGAGTGGAACCTTGGTCAGAGAAATTTATGTGCTGCAAGACAATAATTGGAGCCACAATTCTTTTTAAGATTAAGCCTTGAGCAGAATTATCTTCATACTGTAAAAGAATAGCGAGAGTCATAGGAGCTCTTAAGATTGAAGATTTAATGGTATTATCTGCATAAAGTAAGACAATAGCTGAAACTCTAATACTTCTTCAGAATAATGCCTTGGCAAAGGCTATCTACATATTGGAAAGTAATAACTCTGTCCCAGTACACCTGCAGATTAATGCCTAGACTGGAATTATGTTAATGCTTTAAGATAATGAAATCTGTCACTTCCACACACCAAAGACAATATCACATTCAACCAAACACTTAGATTAAAGATATACTCTGTTAGTAAGAACTATGATTGTCACATTAATTATTTGAAACACACTATGACTAAAAGAAGTTACAAATAAAACACTATCACCCAACAAGCTGAGAAAGCTAATAATAAACCATATACATCTGCCTTGAAACAATCCTCTAAAACCAATTCTTCTTGTGTTCTACTAGTCATTAACTATCATCAAAAACTAAAAAATCTATCTCAAATACTGAAGAAGCATTTTTATCCTCTTCAACTTAATGACTGACTAATATATATATTTTATGGAAGTTCCTGCCATTTCTTTCAGGAAGAACAAAACCTTTCGTTCACATTGAGTTCAGGCTAAAGTAAACTCTAAGCCAACACCAGGTGGAGGTCATCCCTGCAATAGCAAGATATCAAACCTGTAAGTTCATGCAGGAAACAGATAAATTTTCAAATAAAACAACCAAAAGTAGTACAAAATCATAATTCCATTAACTTTTTTGAAAAATGTTATTTATTTAACTGAGTGTTGAAAATGCAATTTTCAGTATGTTGGTCAAACCAAAACAACTACATGGGAATGTTTCAATAACTATAAATCAACAACAACAAAGAACTTCAGGTCACAAAACACTTTGACATGCCTGGACACTATCTTGAAGACATTAAACTTATAGGTATAGAGACAAATGTTACATCTAACAAAAATTGGGAAATTAAAGAAGCTTATTGGATAGCACTGTTAAATACTGTGACACTAAATGGTATCAATCTTGATCCTGGGGTTGTTGGCCTTTGCAAGTTTCTAAAAATATTTCCAAAACTAAATTCATAATTAAACTTACTTTACATTATTAGTATTATTTTTCCTTAAAAATTTCTCTCTACATATATTAGTTTGATTTCCTATATATTGAGCTACATTATTATTTTCTTGATTTCCCACAGCCTTTTGCTGTTACTTAATTTTAATTTTATTTATATTATTCATTTTGATTCTGTCTTCACTGAAATTAGTTAACAATTCTTATAAGTATTATAAACTTAACACAAAACTAGGCCTGGCATGGCCAACCGCGTAAGGTGTGTGACTCGTAATCCGAGGGTTCGCGGGTTCGCGCCCGCGTTGCGCTAAACATGCTCGTCCTCCCAGCCGTGGGGGTGTATAATGTGACGGTCAATCCCACTATTTGTTGGTAAAAGAGTAGCCAAAGAGTTGGCAGTGGGTGGTGATGACTAGCTGCCTTCCCTCTAGTCTTACACTGCTAAATTAGGGATGGCTAGCACAGATAGCCCTTGAGTAGCTTTGTGCAAAATTCCAAAAGAAACAAACAAACACAAAACTAAACCTGACACAAACAACTCTAGGTTATGATTGGCCAGTTCTTAAGGCCAACTCATATTAAACATCCAAGTTATGTGACATTGACATTGGAGGGTATTTTATCACACTCATTAAACATAACCCTTTATTCTTCTGAAGAAAAATAGTCAATTGTTTGAAACAACTTGAATTTTGGGTCTCATTTTGAAAATCTTAAAACTTTTGTAGATGATCCTGTGCACTAAATATTTAACCTGAAGATTTTAAATTGAAATCTTAACTGAGGTTATCCCCATACTGTTATACAATAGCAGGAGCTATATTCTTCAGATTGAGTTCTGACTTGTTAATCTTTGTATTTATCTATAGTAGTTACAATTTTAAAGGCCACATTAGAAAGTTCTTTTGGGGCATACATACGTATTGTACATATGAACACACAGTATATTTTGGTGCAAAAAATACATTATTTATAAAAGGCATCAAACTATGCAGGTTTGCAGAGATCAATATTTTAATGCACAATAAAAATATACATAATAAAGTGGACTTTACATGTTTTGATGTTGCTAGATTCTTTTGGTCTTTATTACAAATAAACAAAAATTATGATAAAATCATAGTAAACTGAGAATACAAAGATGAACATTATAATCAGAAATGTACAAGTTTTGACTGTAAAATGATACTTAAAATATTCAAAAGCATGGAAACATCATTTCACCCAATCAATATTAAAGTGTAAATGTTAAAGATTATGAGGTGAGAAGGCTTTAAGGCCAGAGTAAAGTGATAAGACAATTCCTCTTTATCTGTGTTTTGTTTGTCCAAGTTTTTTGCTCAGAACATTTTGATCAAACTGTGTCAGGTTAGGACTTTGTTTCATTACAAAAGATTTAAGTGAATTCCTATTGATACATTGGACTAAAAATGAAATGTAAAGATACAGAATAAAAACAGCTATTTCCAATCATCTTATGTGATCAAGCATAAAATATGACAATAGATGATTTTAATAACATTCCTCTTAGTAAATTCATCAGAAAATTCTATATTCTCATTAGTTTAAAGCAATTCTTATATTTAAGTATTTAAAACTATGAGATAGGTTTATCATTACAGGTATAGCCTAATAAATTCTAATACTGAACAAATAAATCTTCAGAATGACTTGAAGATAAACAAAAGCCAGGAAAACTATTTTTATACATCACTGTTTGTTACTAGCAAAAAGTGGGTTTTAGTTGAGAACTCAAGGCTGGTATGCACATTTAAGAATCTAGTATTGAAGTATGTATATTGGAGGAGAAACTTGAAGCTATCCTAAATGAGATACAAGCTACTGATACAAAGAATGGTAAACTCTTTGAAATGACAGAGAATTCAAAGAAGAAATTAAACTTTTACATATAAAACACACTGATTAATTATGACTTTCAAGGAGTTAAAAACACTACAACTGGGCTGGTAGTGATGGAATAATTTATAAGGAGCAGGTTCCATAAAGCAACATATTGAACTTGAGTAAGGTTAACAAGAGACAGGTTAATATGTATGGAAAAGTAAAATGGCTCTTTGGATTCATGGAACCAGTTAAAGGGGAAAATGAAGCTTTTAAGAAGAGATAGTTTAAATTTAAATAGGGTAGGGATTGGCTTGTTTACAAGAGGGCCAGAATAATGATGCAGGGAGAGGTATATTGTGAAAACAAACTATAAAGGGAGTTGTAATGGTAAAGTGCATAGTGTGAAAATAGAATACAAAGAAAATTTTAATGGTAGACTAAATTATTAATATTAAAAGTATAAGAAATAAAATGATGATTGAGCATTAATCAGAATATAGAAGTTTACTATTAATTAATGCCAGTGCTTGTAATTTAACATCTGAATATAAATTACAATTATATTTATAATTGTTCTGGAAAAACAAATGAAAGTCTGTATATCATGAATTTTCTAAATGTTCTAATGCATTTGGTAATTATCAACTCGTGCATGAATCAACCAGACATTCTGAGGAGAGAAAAGTTCCATAAAAACCTTTTTATGAAATTAATACACCAAATCAGTTATTTGGATATCCAGAATCAAATCAACTTATCCACTTTTCATTATTCACATTCTACACTAGTTTATGACTATCTCCAACTACCCATAGCTTTCCAACCCAACCTTTACACATTTTCTAAAATAGTGAAGGTCCTACAGATTATATTTCTTAAAAAATGCATAAAGTGGTGAGCTGTTGTTGCTCACAAACTTCCAAATTTCTCATCAACAATCACTCTTCCATTTACAGTGATGACCAAGGAAGTTGCAAGAAAGATAAGCCAGCAGAAAAAGAAGTTGACAGGCCTGTCAGAATGCAGCATAATATCCAAAGTGCTATAAAAAGATTGAACACGTCTCTCAGGATATTTCTTGATTTAATTGACTGGGAACAACTAAGAGATTATGTACAGAAGAAACTTTCCTTCATGGGAAGATTACTCACATGCTGATGGCTAGAAAGAAAAAGATCAGACATGATAAGTCATCAAGTTTTTCAAAGTCATTTCACAACAGACAGCAGGCATATTTTGTTGCCCAGCTGAAGATGATTTACTTGAACATTTCTGGCAAAAAGTATTTTCTGTGACAGTAGAAGTTAAGCTTGGCAACCATACATGACATTGTGATGACAATAGATATGTTAAATGTCATTATATGATGCAATCATGCCAAAAAGAATTTCACTAAGAGAGTAGCACTTGCACTGATTTATTTCAGTGTTACTGAATACAAGTGCTGCTAAAGTTTTGTTGATGAGTGCTGACAGTTTTGTTGCTAGATACAGATACTTCAAAACACCACTACAGGGAGGTTCAGACAAACTTTATAGTATTTCC
Source organism: Carcinoscorpius rotundicauda (assembly GCA_011833715.1). Classification (NCBI taxonomy): domain Eukaryota; kingdom Metazoa; phylum Arthropoda; class Merostomata; order Xiphosura; family Limulidae; genus Carcinoscorpius; species Carcinoscorpius rotundicauda. The sequence continues at coordinate 20,070,862 of CM022395.1, forward strand.
ATAATAATGCAGTTGACACCACAGTTTTTTTTTAAATTCTTTTAACAGGTAATGTGTCCTACTTGTCTCGGAGTACCAAAAAGGTTGTTACTGGTGGCAAAAACCAGCATATTCCCTGCATTATGTGAAAGTGGCTACAAAGTAAAATACATAACTGCTATCTAGAGTCAATACCAGAAGAAGATTGGCTGAAAAAACACACATTTTTTTCATTTGATGGCTATCTTAAAGAGCTGCAAAGCTTAACAACACCATGAATTATGTAACAGGTTTTCTTGTAAATAAAACCTTCAAGGTTATTAGGCAAATGACTGAGGCAGAAATTCATTCCATTGCAATTGGCAACAGGCAGAGCTCACTTGCTCATTTCTGAAGAATGGATATGATAGCCATACAGATAATATCCATGCTACTTATGACATTTCCTATAAATTAGGAGCAGAAAAAGGCAAAAGGGCAACAAAGAGTTCAATTGTAGAGGCTGTTTGTCACCATTCCATGTCTTAGATGAGTTGAAGGAAGCACTTGAACAAAAAGATAATTCATTTTCTTTTCTTTCCATTTTCAATGATATTGCACATAAAGCTCAGCTCTTACAAGGACATCAAATCTGCACCCAAAATTATCAGCTCGAGATTAAAAATGTGAAATTTGACATCAAGGACTGTTGTGAAGTCATAGGCATATGTGATGAAGTCTTAGTAGAAATACATTTCAGAATGAAGTTTGATCCTGTGTATTTCAAAAGAAAAAGATTCATCATTATGGGAAAATGGGAATGAGCTGGCATGATTTAGTGGTAGATTACCATGAGATAATTCCTACTGGAGAGCATCAAAGAGCAGCCTCACATGTTGTAATGTAAGAGAAAATGAACTTTGAGGACATCTGCATTGAGGATAACAAACAAGATGAAGTGAAGGCCTTGTCTGTGATAAAGGCAATTTTGGTTCTTCTCAAATGTGATCTTCTAAAGTATCCTGCAAATTACCTTGCAGAGCTATTATCAAAATGTACTGGTGCTACTCCTCCTTACAGCATTAAGTTATGTGCACAAGATCCAAATCAAATTCATTCATTCAGAAACATAGGATAAAAAATCAGTGTTAGATGAGCACTTTAACAAGACAATGCAGGCCTTAAACTTATGGTTGATTAAAAGGAATAGCTGTGTCACACCTGCACAAGCCTTTACTGCATTAATCTATGCCTATTTCAGTGAACTTACTGAACACAACTGCAAGCAGCTGTGGCAGTTAACTGAATGTGTAGACATGGTTAAAAACCAGCTTAACGAGTTTATCAAGCAAACCAATGATATGTTTTTTATCTACAAAAAAACCCAGTTGACAGCTTTTTTGCATCTGCTAATTGAGGACTAATGTTTTCTGATATACTAAATTTCTAACTCCATGCCAAGGCTTGCTCAAGCAATGGACCTGAAATTCATGCAGACATTAATATTGGAACTAATCAATATATCTTGAAGTCTGGAGTACCCCAGACCAAAATAGAATGAAGATGCAGAATGAGAAGTCGATTAGGGTGAACACAACCAATAAGAAGATAACTGATGAATCACTAAACAATTACAGTGACACAAAAGATTTAGATTAACAGATGATGAAAATGGTTCTGAGAGAGCTCAAATCAGATTAAATCCTAGGTTTGGAATATCAACAGATGTCAGCATCCTGGTGCAGGCACAGCTGAGGTGGAAAGTACAGTGTAATGTGTCTGATGCAGATGACATCAAATGACATCCAATCCTATGCTACCAAGAGAGTCCTAAATTTTGCAGCAGTACTGGCAATTAAGCATTGTTGAGGTCAGGAATGGTGAAGAGAACATACACAGTTCTGATACAAATGACAAAAAATAAGCTAGCTTCCTTTTCCTCATGTGGGTGAACAACAAGACCACACAGAGGCCAAATGTACAGCAGGAAAACCATCCACAAATTTCTAGAAGATATTTGAGCTGGTGAAATAGATGTTGGGATTTCTGGTAAAGAAGTATTCTAGCCAAAAGTGAAATCAGAACAGACAACTCATTTGAGGAAACTATCCAAGACAGTTGCAAGATCTTCCGAGTTCCATATTCACCACATCTCAGCTGTCTTGGTGGAGCTTGTACACTCTACATAAAGAAGAAAATCATGTACAAAATTAGATTTTTAAAGATAAGTTTTAGAAATAAGACTGGAAATGAGGGCTTTCTGTCTGATCAACAAATCAAGTTCTAAAGTACTCAGCTCAAGTGTGCTGCTAATCATGACACTGTAATGCGATTTCTGTGATATAATAAAGCATTATCCACATTATTTCTTAGGTGATGAAAACTACTATAGTTCTGCTTCTCTGATATCTGTTGTAACTGTACCTATGTCTTGCTCTTGTTCTCCCTATAGTGTTTGTCTCTCTGTCATTTTTCTCTTTATCTCAGATTTCTCTCTCTCTCTCATCATATGTTTGTGATTGCATTGTTCTTCGGTAACAGTAAATATGCCTAGTCTTTCCTTGTATGTGACATCACACTTCTGCTAATTTTGCTGTAGGCCTCTTGCACTTTTCTCATTTTGTCATCTTGGGTTGCCTATGTATGTTCATTGGGCACAAGAATGAAGCAGATGAGAATGAGAAAATGAAGAAAAACAAGTGGAACAAAAAGGAAGCTGATACCATATTACTCGCATAGATAATGATAATCATGATACAATGCATTTGCACTTGTTGCAGCTGTTTTCTAAATGTCTAACAAACAAGAGGAAATCCTCAGTAGCTGCAGCACTCGAAATTCATTTAGACAGGATTAAAATAAATTAAAATGTATGAGATTTCTTCCTTTTTGTTAGCTGTATTTATGTGCACCAGTGATACCATGTATTGTGGGCACATGTACTTGATCTGATTTTATTACAAATCAAGATCTCTACTGGTTTACCCCCAAATTGAAATTTTTTAGACAGGATTAGAGTAAATTAATCTGTTAGACATTACACATATCAAAAACATCAATCAAAAAAGTTTGACCTTTCAGATCTATAATTGATCAGAAATGATGGAACTTTGAGGTAAAAGTTTGTACTTGAGAAAACCTCAGAGTCATTCTATGGGCACCTTTGATCTAACTAAAAATTCTCAATATGGATAGGAACTATTTTCCCCTCCCAAAACCTGCAACTTTGGTCCGGTTGAGTCATGCATCAGGTGTTAAGAACTCAACTTTAATTTCTGGAGTTTCTATTTTGGTGTTCTCTAGATTTAACATTTTAATTTGATAAACTTCTATGCAAGTATTTAATCTGTTGATAATATAAAACAGGATACATGTATGAAAAAACAACCGTCGTTTTGAAACAGCAAACTATATTATGACTGACTAATGTGTTGAACATCTTGTTTCTTGATGAAACATTACAAGAAGTACTAGTTTTGTATGTCACACTGTTCTCTGAAACAAGTAAATAAAATCTTAGTTCAAATAAGCCATTCAATTTAAAATAAGTGCAAATTGTATTAAATTTTCTGTTTGTAGAATCCACTGGTGGCAGTTTTGGGAACATATAAAAGCAACAGGATCATGACTTTAAAAATATTTAACAAGTCAATGTGTAACAAAGATAAATATGATACCTTTAGTGTCAATAAATGTTTTTCTGGTTTCAGGATGTGTTTGTTAATCAAGAGCATGTTATCATTTCGAAGTTTATCTCACAAATTAACAGTCTCTTAACTGATAACCTTTTCTTGAATCACTCATCATTAAAACTACTCCCTCTCACATAATAATAAAAATGCTTATTTTAAACTCTTGTAATAATATCATTTTTTCATGGTACTAGTGAAACCATGTCTAAATTACCTTGGCTTTTCTGGTAGCAAAGGCTGTATAATGAAGTGTGTTCATAAAAATTGACATTCCTGATATATTGCAAGATTTTACCAAATAATGATAGGTAGATTTCAAATGATAAATAAAGAACTGCATAATAAAGAAAAATAAAATTTATTTCATTATTATCCCACATAATTCTTGAGAAATCAGCAGTTTAAATAAATACAAACTATCTGAATAAAGAGTTGGTATAATACAGTAGATATTGTACCATTTTAAGTCACTTTATTAAAATTCTGTCAAATTTGTACAAGTTTGTATCTCCACATCAACAGATCAGTGATAGATAAGAATATTAGTTAAACTCATTATTATATCATATGACATCAAGCTGAATCTTTATGTTCATTGCAGCCAGCTCTACCACGAGGTACCTGAAAACATATGGCACTGTAATAAGTTGAATATTTTCACTGGTTTCACATGTAGCACACACCCATGAACGCACTAATTCCTGACTAGCTGGCATACTGTCATTAGCTGGCTTTTCAAACATGGGAGAAAGAAGACTACCACATTTTGTACAGACGAATGCCTGATAAAAAACATTTGACAATAGTAGAGACTGAAATACCAATAATAGGTTTTACCAAAGAAAAAACAAGAGCACTTTTACCTTAGAAATTAAAACATCCTCGTATCTTAATAAATGTATATAGCAGTACAAAGATTCTTTGTATAAAACATTCTTTACATCATGTGTAAACAATTTTATTGCTCAATTTTAGCTTTACAGCCTTCTTTGAAGCTTTCAAATTAAGTCCAAAAATAATATGCAACAACCCTTTTAACATACCTTCTACAAATATAATGAACAATTATAATTCTCCTATGGTAAAATGAAATGAGGATTATTATACATAGATTATTAAAACACCAATATTTCCTAAATATTTTATCCCAATATAAAATACACGTAAGAATAAGCTTGTTTCAATTCCTCTGCCTTCCTCCAATCTAATATGTAAATACTCACAGTGGAACATTAAGCAAGCATATACCTTAAAATATCAATCAGAATTATTCACTTTAAAAAATATCAAATGAAACATTAAATATTTTGCTTCTTATAACATGATAAAACAAAATTTATTTCTTCTTATGCTTACAGATTGTTGGGTTCAGAATATTATAATTACAATCTAATTTAATGATAATTTCTCTATTAAAAGTAAATGCAACATTCCCAATTTTCAAAATTCCATTTGAAAATAAAAATAAACTAATGTCAAAAACTTACAATTAATTCAATGCTAATTCTAAAGTCTAAGAAAATCAAACTTGTAAATAATGTATGTTGCTATAAACAAGTTTCTAAAAAATAAGAAAATTTTTCTACAAAAATATGTATCATTTATGATACCCAAGTGATTCTGATTTATACTAATATTCATAATTTCATTAATAAAGAGACAGTAAATGTGTAATAGAAGACACAAAAAACCAAAAATGCAAATTTGAATGCTACTCATTTATTAGTGATATTAAAATAGTAATATATTCTACGAAATGTTATATTAACGAACAATACTTACAAGAGATTTATCTGAACAGTTAAATAAACGATCCTGCAAAAGGAATGATGTCCCATGAGCCAAAAGGGAATCTCGTTCCATTTCTCCAAATCGAATTCCTCCTGCTCGTTTTCGTCCCTTCACTGGTTGGTGTGTTAACGTGTCAACAGGACCAGTTGTCCGTACCTGTTATAAATAAAGATGTTATGTTCCAAGCCTGAAATGTGGGTTTATAAATTAAAGAAACATTCAATAATCAAAGGCATTTATCTGTTTATAAAGTGCACATACACTTTTGAGGCATCTATATAATTTCAAATTTTAGTTTTTGTACAGAACTTTGTTTATTATTTCAGAGTATAATAATTCAAGAACTCATAAAATAAGCAAAATATCATCAATATTAATGTAGTTTACAGAAACTACTTTACAATTAATATTGCTTATTTACACTTACCATACTAGTTTGCTACAGTAGATTCACAATAATCTAGAACCCAAAACACTGAAAATGTCACTTATAACTTTCAAACTAATAACCATTTATTCATTACCACATCTAAATTTCTGTAAATAAATAGACATAAATCTATCAACAGCAAAATATTGTGTAGAACAATACATTCTGCTTGCAGTGCTAGGTTGCATGAGAAACTATGATACAAATTTGTCATTAAAATAAACAAAGTACAAAAATAAAGATGATTAACCTTAAAGCATTTTAAAATGCAGGATGAAGAATTAAATCATACTAAGAAATGATAACAATATTTCTTTAATTCTGAAATATCAACATAAACCTTTTTCAATGCTGATGTTGTAAACTCTCTAAAAATATGTGTTTGCACAAATGTTGGGTTTCAATAAAATATTGCCTTTTCAGGTCATATACAGTGTTATACACCAGATACATAAACACTACAAATACTTTATTTATTAGATAACTAGCAAAAGTACCTGGCTTCACTTGCATTATTATGTTGACAGTATGTGTATTCTGAACTCATTTTAGAAGGAAAGTATAACCAATATACTTTTGTTGCTAAGCATAAAAGTCACTGTTGAAACACATTGTTATCAAAACATGCACATTTTTCAATATTAGAAGTTAAATAAAAAACACTCCTTTTCTATGAGTTCTTTTGCTAGTTTACCTAATTAAAAAGTTGCATACACATGAGGTTAAGATAAGTAATACCCAAGTATAACTACAAAATTTCAAGTTTCTAGGTTCTTTCTTCATGGAACTATGGTGGACAGAGTTCTTTTCTATGTGGTTTCTAAGATAAAACATGCCCACCCACATGTGTTTAGGTAACCAATAATATCAAGGTGCACACCCTCAGAGTCCACTTGGTATGAGTATAAAATTTCAGGTTTCTTAGTTCTTTCTTCTTGGAGCTATTGTGATCACATTTCTTTTCTATGTGTTTTTGCTAGTTTGCCTTATAAAAATATGCACATGATTTTAGGTGCACATGTTCATGGTCTACTTAGAATGTTTGTGAAATTCCAAGTTTCTAGATTTTCTTTCCTCTTGAAGCTATAGTGGTCACAAACACACAGACTAACAAATATGCCTTTTAATTAATTGTAGATGTAGTAAGTGAGAAATCTGAAAACAAAAAATAATTTTATATTTCCTCACATAATGTGATATCTTGAATATTTTCGGCAAAGCAGAAGTTCAAGCTTATAAAAACAGAAGAATCTTATATAAGGGTGTATTTCCTCATGCACGTGACAGCTGGGTAGCAAAGAATGTGATAGGAGACAAAATGAATAGATTTACATAAAAAAACCAATTTTTAAATGAAACCTTGACACTTTGTAGAAACAACAAAGCACTATTATACAGTAAAAGACAAATGATTGTGAGTCTAAATTTGTATAAAGTTCTCTTTCTCAGGCCCCAAACACGTTTTAAATATGAAAAGAAAACATGATTGGTGTCTGTTAAATTAGTTGGCTATTGAGTGGTGAAGTTAATGGACAAGCATACCAGCAACTACTACCTGATCTACCAATGAGAATAACTTATTATATTAATTATAGAGCATTCTATTGTTTCTGCAAGAGAATCAGAGAAGAAAATGACTAATGACCATTTACCCAATCAGCTAATGGGACAAGTTAAAGTTAGAAACTTTCTTCAGTGATACCATTTGTCAACTGTGAGAAATGCTGAAAAAATAAAGCTAAAAATAGTGAAAAATTTGCAGCACAACCCAATAATTATAATGTACATGTTCTCGAGTCAGTGAAAATATTGTGCGAGCTATCTTTATAACACAACACCTTTAAAAAGATACAAGCCAAAATTTTGGCAAAAAATAAATTTTCAGCAGATTATCATACTTTTAATGAATAAATAAATTGTTTACTTTAGTATTAGCTATGTAACTCCAACACTAAAAGCACATACAGAAGCATCTAATCTTAAAGACAGAACATACTTGAAATTTGTCAGCCACCATATGTCTCAATCTTTGGTAATACACAACTCCAAAAAAGATGTCAGCTTCTAATTCTCGTCCATCTACACCACTGTACATTCTTTCTGTTCCATAATAATTGTACCCAGCTAAATGTAACAAGATTATCTTAGAAGACTGACAAAAAAAAGGTCAGGTTTTAATTGAAATCACATTATACTTAATACATTATGAGCTCTAATACAATTAAAGTTATGATAAAAAGTTCTAGATGTTATTATCCTCATGGAAGCAGCTGTATGCCAAGTTCCCACTTTTTTTTTTTTTTAAGATTTGAAATTAATGTATAAATGTTAACAAAATTGTACCAGGAAAAACTAACAGGCATTAAAAAATGTAGTATGTATTATTTGAATAGGAAATGTTAAGTAACATCTGTCAGTATCATTTACTGAGAATCATATACAGCACAATATGTAATCCAATAATACTTAATACTCAATAGTAAAAGTGCTGAACCCAAACTGAAGTCAGAAAACTCACAGTGTGTGCTATGACAGCACTGGCATGAGTATAATTTGACCAAGGATTCAGGGGTGATGTAAGCCCCTAAAAATTTTAAGCATGTTTGAGAACAAAATATGTATATTTTAGGTGCACTGTATTCTGTGAAAAATCTCCTTAATAAAAGAGTTATCTACTCTGGTTCAACACCCATGAAGAATAAAATAAACAGTAGATTATTGTATTCACTAAGCTAGCAAATAATCCTATTATCACCAATAAGAAATTAGCTAAGTACTTACCTGAGGTTGAAAATGTTCAACATTTAGAATAAAAGTATTCCCTTTAGGTCAAAGCATTTTCTCTTCAAAAATATTGTTTGTTTACATAAGAACATGGGACCAGTATAACTCTGTGCAGCTGTAAAAATGTGACTGATTAATTCTGATGAAATAAATATAACAGTGTTTTCATCCATGTTTCACAACTCACTTTCGGATAAATGGCTAAATGTGGGCATGATGAAGACAGCCATACCTGTACTGCAAAGCACAAGTACAGTTGAATGTTTCGTGGAGAATAGTTAATGAGGAAATCACATTGTACTTGTATATTGGACCCTTTGTTTACAAAACATCATGAGCACAAGGAAATGTATGGTAGCATAGACTGACATTCCCCTATATTTTTAAACTAGATTTACATAAATCACAGAAAAGGATTACAAAATGGAATTAATTAAGTTACACATAACAAAAATCTACCTGATTGTAGTAGTTCACCAAAGTATTCAGCAGCTGGTTTCTTCTCATTAAATTTAAAAGGTGTAGCATCAATGGCAAGGCCATGAAGAGCTGCAGCTTTTCCAGCCATACTTTCAATCATCATCCCTGAAAAAATTGAAACTTTCCATATGTTGTGGCCTACTTCGATCCAACAAAATAACCAAAAAACATTTTTGTTAAAATATCCAATAGTTCTATTACTTCTTATCATGTAATTTCACAAATCCATACAAACAAAAAGTTTTATTATAAATCTGCAATTTTGTAGCTGATATGAATCAACATTCCATTAAAATCCTTAAGCATGAATTAGACATTTCAAACAGCCTCATCTGTGACATATATATATAAAATAGAACATTTTATTATGTTCACTCCCCAGTTTGATTACTAGCATATATCCTTAAGTCATAAAGGATAATATGCCTATGGTCACAGCACCCAAATGCACTGGGGTATTCTACCTATCAGGCCATATACAAATTCCCATGAAAAACTTGTCACAAACTAAGGAGAATCAGTTAAGGGTCAGAGTTGAGTGTTTGAATCCACAATGTCTCAACTCCAATTGCCCTTTCACTGTTGTGAGAAGTCAGTAACCACTGATATTTAGAAATATTAACCTTATAAAAATTCTATAAAAAAACTTTCAACCTTGACCCTTTAAATGATACTATAAATAATAATATTCTTATACTAGAACTAAGCCACCTTTAATTATTACAATTCCCAATTTTACTTCCATATGAGAGCTTGCATGTTGTGTGAGAATACAGACAACATTGTCCATCAAGTGTAAATTAGATAGTATCTCATTTCAATGTGTAGGGCCTTGTTGTTTTGGGTAAGCCTGACACTACCAACTCAAATATGTAATGTGAGACTTAGACAGTCTGAAACATCTTCTTGAGTGAGGCAGTTTCAATACAATTCTTGATGGAGAAGACCCTGTTTGATAAATGCACAAGTCTAGAAAAAAAAGACAGTCCAGTATTCAACAAGTATACACCCTATTTTCATGATATTGATTGATATTATTGTTTTCACCATACATCACACTCACGTCAATCAACTTATTTCTTAGCACAAACCTGTGTAGTTTTAGCAGTATGTAGAAGTACTTCAAAAATTATATAGATGACCTACCTAAGTTAAGCTCTCAGGAAATCAATTTACCTGAAAAACCACAAATGGGTTGGAGATGGTTGTCTCATAGACTTCTACAATTCTATGTATATTAACAAATAAAAATAAGATTATCACAAGATACAAACACTTATGGGATACCCAACCGTTATATTTGCAACCAAAGTAATAAATATTTTTGGTATAAGAAACATATTTTATGGTTAATAAAACTATTATAAAAATTGGTAGTCAAGAGTATGAATTTACTCTTTCCTATTTCCACAGAACAGGCATATTCTTTAGAAATCTCTGTCCTAAATGTATGGCTTTACACTGTCAATATTGACTGAAATATATTTTTCTCACACAATGATAAACTTACAGAAATTCCTGTAATAAAACATGACTTATATCAATCACTTTCACTTTTTCTCAACACTTTAGTTTCATAAATACATCCAGCCAACTTACAGTCAATATTGCTCTCAATGTAATTTTGATAAAATTTGGTTGAGAACCTTAGCTATTCAAAACAAAAGATCAAGTTCAGACTAACAGATCAAGATTGGCAGCAATTTCAATTTCAACACCTTATTGCTGTTTAAGGCTTAATTAAGCAAGGAAATCAATGATAAAATACATGAAGTTTATAACAGCAGTGTCCCATTTGACTTATTACTTCAACTTCAAAATGCTGGGTACCTTACTAGTTGATTAATAAAACATTATTGTCAAACCATGCACAAATTCAAATAATATTTCAAGAAGCACAATTAATCGCCTCCATTAAAAGACTACTACTTAATACCACGATAAAAATTAATTTTTACAAATATTTAAGAGATGGTTAGAAGGAAGTCTGAATGCTTGTTATCTTAATGACTGAATACATTCCTTCAATCAAAATATACGTGTAGGTTGTGGAAAGAAAATAGTATAGTATCAGGGTTGGAGCTGGATGATTCAATCAGTTATCAACAAATAGCAATTACACTGATTTGTTTCAAATTAATACACTAATCAATTAATTGATTATTTCTGATTATTCTGGTTTTTGATGTTTACAACAAATATCCCCTGGTAGGTCAATGGTAAGTAAAAATCTGGGGTACATTTCTCCATAATGTACAGAGTGCAAATAGTCCATTGGGTAGCTTTGCTCTAAGAAGACAAAAAAAATATTCCTCTAATTACTTCGTGTTCTGGATATGGGTGTGAAATGTGTCTAATTGTGCACGTTACATTCAAAGGTTTAACTAAGCTACTTTATCTAACTGCAGTTAAAAAAGGAATATGTGATAATATCAATAAGGTTCTTTAGATTTTCCTGATATAAGTTTCAATTTGCATATTGTCCTTAAGGTGACTGTTAAGAATTACAAATCATTAGAAAACAATAGCACAGTAAATGGAATAAACTGTCAGAAGTCTTGACAATGGGAAACTAGTTTCAAAACATTCATAGGATTTCTTCGATCTGATATATCAAAAACAAATCAACAAAAATTGTCTACAGTCACAACTTTTATACCCTTACCATAATGAACATTTGAACTAAACTGTCCTTTAATGATCCTATGTTGCAATAACAACAACAAACCAGTCTTTGGTGCATGTATTTAGCTCTGTAATATGGTTTAAATAATTAATCATTCCACACATATACACTGTAGCAGTTCATCTTTACACCATTATAGCTAAAAATAGTAATCTAAACGATCCCACACACATTTCACAGTATCTATGAATGAAATATTCTAATACTTTAGTTTACTTTCAGTAACTAAACTCTTAGAAGCAGGCTTCAATATCTTAACAAATAACAGCTAAGTCTTCCTGCCCAATATGTGTATCATTTATATGAGCTTACTTATTTGCCACTTCTCAATAATGAGCAGGTTAACTCAATAAAATAATATTAAGTGTTCAAATAAATAATATGGTATTCATAAAATATCCTTAACCAAATTCTAATGTGATGATGTATATATGGCTGATAGAAAATTAAACTTCAACAACTTAATCCAGTTTAACACTGTAACAGTTGTTGCCCAAACAATTTTCTAATATAAATAGAATTTTAATCACAGCTATATCTATCCTATCTTATCCAACCAGAAAAACTCTGGTATTAGATGAAAGGCCTTTTAGAACTATTCACTAAGTTTCAAGATTCTTTCAATAAAATACATATCCTTTGTATAAGCTAAACCCATCATTTTGCTATCAATAAATTTGCTTCATATACAGATTTAGTATCTTTGAATCATTTATTACAAATTAATGATTTAGTTAATTCTGTAATTTAGGTATGGAGTTCAAATTAACTTTCAGCAGTTATTGACCCAAACTGAGGGAAATAAAAGGCTCCTGCTAAACATCCTATTTAAAAGGCTCTTTGCAGCCTTGCAAGTTATTACTTTCACCTTCCTCATCTCAAACCACACCATCTTTCAATTAAAATTCATGCAAGGGAAGTAAAACAACACAATGATAAATCACATTAAAATTTTACACATCAACTGCCAAGGAAACCTCAAAGATAAAAGAATAGAAATATAGAACATAAACAAACATATAAACGCCAACATTATCATTGTATCAGAAACACTCTGCACAGAGAAACAAAATACCACAATCCCCGAATTCATCATGCACAACATACCTTACTCAGAAAACAGAGGTATAATAGCCTACTTTAGTACAGAAATTTTGCATTTAATCTCAATAGAAGATTCCTTTAGATCTAACATAAATGAAACCATTTTTTGTAATATACACTTTAATAACTGGCTAACTATTCTGATTCTAGCCATATATTGTTCACCAACTAAAGATATTGACATTAACTTCTTTCAAAAATGTGTTAATCGCAAACCCAAACCAATTATTATTGGGGATTTTAATTCTCGCATACAGAACTAAGGGGAAACAGAAATACATGCAGAGGGTTGTGCATAAAAAATTTTCTTTCTAATAACAAAATGCACCTAATTAACATCCATATACCTACACACTTTTCAGCCTCCATGGCTCATACAATGTACTTAATTTCATTATAGCTCCCAAGGACACAGTAAACAGAACCTCTAACTTTAAAGTACATGACGAAATCACTAGTGACCACTTCCCCATTTCATGTATGATTCACCCGTGCCATCCTGCTGTGGCGTACGTGACTCCCTCTGCATACACCTATACTAAAACAGATTGGCTCACTTTCAATGCTACACTGGACTCCTACCTACCCCATCCAATTGAACATGCTAACAACAAAACAGAACTAGACAATTATGTAAATCAAGTTACAGAAGCCATAAAGAAAGCCATAAAAAACACAATTCCCAAAACAAGAAGAAAGCAATCACATATTCAATGGACTCTAATACCAGAAATTCACGCACTAATAATCAAACACAGACAATCAAGATGAACACACTACATTACACATGATCCATCTATCAAAACACAAATCAATAGAACAAATGCAAAAATTAAACAAGAAATTAAAACAGCAAAAGAAACTAATTGGCAAAACTTCTGTAAAAACTTAGAAAAAATCAAGAACAATCCAAAAGAATTTTGGAAAAAATTCAAGAGTATTGCTTCAGACAAAAACACAAATCACATGCTACAACATATCACACACAACAATAAAATCGCAAGGAAGGATGTAGAAAAAGCTGACCTATTAGTTGACTACTACGAATCCTCCTTTAGTGACCTAAATTCAGTAGACTTTGACACACAACACCAACATCATGTCAACAACTTCATAAATACAAACCAAGCTTCATTCTCACCACAGTTCCCTGGCAAGACACTAGAAGCATACTCAAGTTCAATCAATAGAAAAATAACCATAAATGAACTAAAAATTAATATCAAAAACTTGAAGAATACTTCCCCTGAACATGACCAAATTCCAAACATTATTCTGAAAAAAATCTCTACTCTCATATTACAATACCTCACAAACATCATGAACATTTCACTAGCAACTGAATATTACCCTGACACTTGGAAAAAAGCCATCATAACCACGATCCCAAAGAAACAAACCAACAGAACCCATCCAGATAATTTCAGCCCCATCAGTCTGTTAAGCTGCCTTGGCAAACTGATGGAGAGAGTTATCTCCAACCGTCTTCTCCATTTTTGTGAATCAAATAACATCCTTCCAGAATCCCAAAATGCCTCCAGGAAAAACAGGCAAACAACAGATCACCTCACACAACTCACAGAATCAATCTATAAAGCTTTCAAAAACAACCAAGTAACCATTGGGGTATTCCTAGATGTCAAAAAAGCATTCAACAGCATATGGCACAATGCCATCAAATACAAACTGAAACACCTAAAAATAAATCCCACTATAGTTAAATGGATTTCAAATTTCTTAACAGATAGAACAGCACAAATAAAAGTCAATAAAACTTTATCTAAATCATTTAATATAACCACAGGTGTACCCCAAGGATCAGTCCTCTCTCTACTTCTATATATTATTTTCGTCAGTGACATACCTTTCCCAAATCTAACATACACGCATAATTCACAATACACAGACAACATCGCTATCTGGAGCACCTCCAGAAACCCAGTGATGGCCATGTCTCGCATACAAGAATCACTGAACAACGTCTCAACATGAAGTAACAAGTGGAGAGTTGTGTTAAATCCAACCAAAACACAAGCAATCACCTTCTACAGGAAATTAAACAAACAAAGAAAAAATCTAAAAATTACATCTCAGGTACATATACTTTCTGTTTTTGTTGTTATAACTGTATCAAACACGAATCAGTTACTGTCAATGCAAAAAACAAGGAGCCTATCCTATTGACTACAATAGGATCTCTAACAATAATTAGCAGAAATGACTGCAATATTATTGAAAATTTTTGTTTTGATTTTTTATTTTAAATAGGGACAGTAATCAACAGTGATACATTCCCACAGCTTGATGCATAATTGATTATATTGTGTTCAAGAGGGTTATTTGAGTGAAAATCATGGAGGAAGGTATTTCATTGATAAGGAGAAAGTTGTGGTAAAGTGAAAAACTGCAGAGAAAAATTGAAAAAGCTTGAATAAAGGAATAATAGAAATAGTTATACTGGGCAGTATAAAAAACAGTCAAAATACACTTGCTTTAAGTGACTCAAAACTTCTGATTTACAGAGTTATGCAACTTGTAATAAAAAGACAAAATATCTGATGTTATAATGTTTGATACAAATAATGATAAAAACTACATACAACTGTAAAATGAAAGTGAAGTATAAATTTGAGAAATCACAAGTTCACATCCAGTCTCTTAGCTTCAAACCTTAAAAGCATAGGAAATAGGGTAACTTTTGACTAGCACTTTGCAACAGTAAGAAAATAGTAAACAGAAGTGATGATACTTAGAATTTCATGCCAAAAAATTTTGTATACACTGGTTCCATGCTTTAAATCTTAAGTATTATTACCTGAAATAGATCAGCATTTGATAAAGAATGCTTCAAAAATTTGATCTTCTGTAAACATGTTGTTATACCCACTGGTTGCCAAATGTTACAAAATTAAAAAAAACAACTTATGTTTCAAAATTTACCTGCCTTCTATGTTGATCATGTTAGTTGTGAATTTATGAGAATTAATTGTAAAAGTAGAGCTCACAGAGATGTATCCAGATTAAGCTTTCTTTATCACTTAATTCTAACTCTATCAGTCACATCTTGGGTCTTGTGGGTGCTCCTTTGATTCTCTGTGACTTGATGGTGCTGTCAGGTGAGTCAGAATTGAGTAATTCAATTAAGTTAAATGTTATTCATGATTGTTTTTGGTGTTGCTTTTCTGTTGTCTGTCAGAGAAGACAGTTGTTCCTGATATAATATTTTCGCTGTGTATGCTGTTAAGCATGCTACAGTTATTATTTTTATTAGTATACATATTTTCTAGTGTACAGTACAAGCACATAGATACAAATATTATATTATCTTTTGCACTAAATTATAATGATGTCAGTTCTTATGGTATGACCTGTCACTTTATACAGAAATATGCAACTGTTAAATGTACATAACTGGGTATAACCTAGCAAATACATGTACATATATTAATACATCATTCTGAATAATAAATATTATTTGATATAAAATAAGATGAAGAATATTAATTTTTCTTTTTTCATTTCACATTACAATAATTTAAAGTGTGAACTAAAAATATTTTAATGTAGTTTTAAATTTTTTAAGTCTTTAAAACCACATCTCAAAAAAGAGCTTAAGATGGATACATTTTTCACTTCTTTAATATTCAAAATTATTTGATACAGAATACAGAAGCAAAAGCCAATATCAATTACTGACCTATTGTCATTCGAGAAGGAAAACCATGTGGGTTAAACACTATGTCAGGAGTCATTCCACTCTCTGTAAATGGCATGTTTTCAGCAGGCCATTGTTGACTACATACACCCTTTTGCCCATGCCTACTGGCAAACTTATCTCCAATTATTGGATTTCTCTGGATTATAAAAAAAAATATATATTAACATTGTTTTCTGTACTTATATTCTACAACAAACGTTAAGGAAAAAAATGTTTTACGGTAACAAAATGTAGAAAAAACTATTAATTTATGAATTGTGGTCAGTTACTCTGTATTTCAACAATAATAAACACTAGTTTAAGAACAGAAAAAAAAAGGTATTCTTAAGAATGGAATGATTAATGATAACCAAGTTGAAAATTTGTGTGAAAATGATCATAACTTCCTCTAGCAACCACAACTGAAGCTTTACTTTATAATATATATCATTTTATTTACAGGCATATACACACACTTACAGGAATCCAAAGAGTGATGCAAATTTTCTGAAGGATGTCTGATCCTGTATCATTAGCACACAGTTTTACATGCAACACATAAGCTGATTCAGTGGATTTGTACTTTTCTACTCTTGTTTCTCCTGTCACTTTGTTGATGTAGCTGCAAATAAAAGATTATTTATTGTCTCAAAATATTTCACATCAGTTTTTAAGTGTTAGATATGATAAACAAACATGATTACATAAATACTACTTAACACTTTTGCTACAGACTTAAAATTTCTCTCAGAATATATAGAGTCAAAGTGTTGACTGCTCTATGTGCAAAGTGACTTTTCACGCCAAAATTAAAAATATCTTCCTTCATCCGAAAATTGTCAAGTTTCATTTGTGTAATCCCTAAGACTGCCTAAGCAAAGTTCATATGTTCACTTTCAGTAAGACTACATATTTTATGTTATTTTCTCTATCCTAACTCTTTGTGAAATAAGTCAATTTGACTGACCTTGTAACCACCATAAAAATAAGAAAATAAGTCTAAATTAGTTTAACCACATTTTGAATTTAACTCTGTAAAATCTTGTGACATACATAGAAAAGGATGCTCATAGGAAAGAAAATAAAATATTGAAGTTTTCTGAATCACTCTTCTAGGTTATAAACATCACACTTTATGTTTACTACTATTAAGTCAGTAAAAACAAGTTAAATTAAACATATTTATCTTCTACAATAAGGCCACAGAAAAGTACAATACCTCACTGCGGCAATAGTTAATAATGGTGTGCTGGCACAACCTGTTACATGCATGTAAAGATATGAGAATACTAGATCACTGCTAATAAACCTTACTTTTACACTAAAGAACATAGTGCATTTATTAAATATAACCCATGTGCATAATTACTTACATGGTGTTAGATTTTTGTATTTAATCCATGCTTCTTTGCAAAATTTAGCTTTAAATTTCTCATTTTCCTTTAATGAGCTATTGCAAGGTCCCTGTGATGTTTCTTTTGTCTCCAAGAAACATTCTTTTTCTGTTCAGCTTTCAGGGAATAACAGTCTGAACCTCTCCTAAAAAGTCCACTCATCTGCATACATGTGCATAATGATTTATTTTGATAGATTTATTGCAGCATATTTCACCGGGTTATTAGTTGAATTTGTTAATAAATTGTTGGGCATATAAATTGGTTACTTTCAACAAATATTTATTCTTAAATGAGGAAATAATCTGGTTATTTTAGATAGTTTTTACAATTTCAAACTATCACTTGTTTGATAAGAGAGAACTTCAACTAGAACAATTTAGGATTAAAAAACCCTTTTTCAAATTCTACTCCATTGTATAATATACTATCAAAACTGTAAAAAGCTGAAAGTAGAATTAATAAAATTATGTGGGTTTCTTTCAACAAAACTTCACAAAGTTGTTTTTTAGCAACATAAATTCATGAGTTTATACATAATTATTTCATGGCATTAATTATAAATGAGGAAAATACAAATCATAACAGTGCAACTACTATTAGGTACAGGTTAACCAAGTTATGTATGCCTAGTTCTGGGGATCAAGTTTATGATTTTTACTACCATATCTCGACTGAAATGCATGAATACCCTAAATGAATTTTTACTGTACAAAACGACAACAAATTTAACAATAAATGCAACTTCACTTGTTAAAAGGTAAAAAAGAAGATTATCCTGGTCATAAAAGTAACCATTATTTTGTACAAAGTGAGCCAGAAATGCATTATTTTGAATCAGCAAAATTCCAATTCAACACAATTTTATCCTTTTATCCTTATGATATGTTTATTTGTCATAGCATTTTAAAAAGGCTAAAAGTTGTTGTAGCATATTTATATATTGTAATATTTTTGTTTTCCCTTTTCAATACTTTGTATTTAGCCAAAGGTGATTACTAAATGTAACTAAACAGAAGTCCTGTTCGTGTAATTAGGCTAACAACAACATTCCATATTGTTCGATTGTTATTAGTCAACGTCTCATAACTTTTGACAAACACAGCAAAATTAAAAAGTTGATCAGCAATCAATGTTTTCTATAAATGAATGAGGAATAGTGAATATAAACTTTTCATACCTTTATTTATCATTACAATGTTACCCCAAGTATCACTGGCTATGTTTTTTAACTTGGTAATAAGTAAACAATATATTAAGTTAAAACCATTTTTTTATTTAGTCCAAACAAAATGAACATAAAAGTATTACTGTAGCTTGTCATGTAACTAATGACAACTGCAATCCACCCTCACATTTTTCACTTGTGTATAAGCAGAATGTATGCATATTATCACACACAGTCTTGCCAATGGAATTAGACTAATTATCATATGGTTTATCAGCTAAATTGGTATGTATCTGAAACAAAAAAGAGAAAGTGTTATGGCAGTATCCCTTATGCTATCTGCTACCAACCATAATGTTTAGTTGATAACACTATGTAACACAATTTTTTTTTTCCTGGATAGTATGTTATTTCTTAATTGCTTACATTGTAAAAGTATAAAAAATGGCTATTATTCCCTTCAAACTTTGTTTTTGTAACCTGAACAATGAAATTTAGAAATTAACATATTTTCTATGTAAAAATTGGGTAAATTTGCACAATTTTATTTACATAATGTCTGAATAAAACAACATATGAATGAAGATTTACATGTATTTATACTAAAGTTATACAGAAATGTTTAGAAGTGAGTTGTGTTTTGAGATTTGCGACTGTAATGTAATCACTTTCATGTTTCAGCCCCCAAACATAGTCTTCCATCATGTTTTCATTATACGCTCCCAGGTCACAAAAGCAAAGTTTGAAGAGGAAAATTTACTTTAGGCATAACTAATTGGGAAGTAACACTTTCTGCCCAGGAACAAGAAAAAGCAAAAATTTTGTTACATGGTGTAATCAGAGGGAAGGCAATTGGCCAGCAGCATCCACTTTATCAGAAAGAATGATTTAATATTACATTTTAATGTCTTCTACGCTGGCAAGGCCTACCAGTTGTCTCATAAATTGAGAAATTTGAATTTGATATTTGATGTCACAAAACATGTTTTTTCAACCATAGGAGCATTAGCTGACAAGATAGAAGACAGTTGGTCAGCTCAAAACAGGGAATATCTTTTTTTTGTTTTAAAACAACTCCACTTTTCATAATGTTTCATTACAAACTGCCATCTTAGAGGAAGAAAAACATTTTCTCATGAAGACAGACAACCAAAAATAATATGAAAACACTTTACACTGGCTAGAACAGCAACAATGAGCTCTTAGGAAAAATATTAAGGAAGAATAACTTTAGAATTATATAAAAAATATCCAAATTCCATTAAAGATAACTAAATATAACAGTACCTAAAGGTGTTTTTATTATACTGTGCCAACCTTGTGACAAAAATTACGTAGATGAAACTGGAAGTGGTATTGATGCAAGAGTTTTTGAATAGAAAGATAGGCATTAAATATGGGAATACAATGCCACTGTACTTCAGATGAGAAACTGTTCAAATTAATTGGAAATCTACAATAATTTTACTCAAAACAGGTAATTACCAAGAACAAAAATAATTGAAAGTTGCTTAATCAAAATCCTGGCAAATTTCAACAAAGTGACTTCAAGCTATCCAATTTATTATGTTTTTAAGAAAATCCAAATTTCAAGAGTAAAGATTTCCTGCCAAAAGACAATGTGATACTGAACAGAATCCAAGAATGTGTCAAAATAACTTTTTTCTCATATCAAGGTTTCTAATAGTTTGTTCCATTTAGTTTTTTTGTTCTGTAACTGCTACTCATGATAATGTGCTATTTTATGATTATGAGATAATGACTAATAGCTACAATATCTTTGCCATGATTTAAACACAAATAAAATGGTCCCATAGCAGAAAGGAAATAAAGGGAAACAAATCCTCAAATCAGGATGCAATGATCTTATTCATGGGCCATGCCAGTTCATATCCGAGTGAAACTGAATTAATCGAAAAACTAATAATTATAAATTATAATACTAGTATTTAAATTACTTGGATAGTTGGAATAATTAAAATCATTGACAGTTGCTTAATTAAAATCCTGATAAATTGTAGCATATCTCAAAGTGACTTTAAAGCTAAACTTCCTGTGTTTTTAAGAAAATATAAAATTTTCACTCAAGTGGCTATTTTTTACCAAGTTAATGTCATGAAAACTAATTTTGATAATCAATGTAATCATAATCTTTAAGAGATAATTTTATGTGACCAATCAAATCAGACTATTATCTGCAATTTACTGAAAATAAGTAAGTCTAATCAATTGTGAAAGTATTTATATGACTGAAAGCAGATGAATGCATTGTTTTAATTCAGTTCACCACATTTCTAGTGAGGAAATATATACATCATTAAATGTCACAAAAACAAACTTTGAGAAAAACAAGCTCACATTTTTCTTTTCTTTTAAGGTGAATGTTATGAGCAACAACAGTAATAAGACACACAGACAAAACTTGGTCTTGCTGGGACAATTACTTATACTTGATTAGTAAAGCAAATCTACTACTGATTCCAAAACTTCTTCCTCCAAATGTGCCATTATAGCTTTAGCTTATATCCAGCAGACAATAATATCATGGATTTGTCAGTGTTGAATAACAATATCCAATATATATATTTATATACTCATGGAAATTTAGTTCTTACATTTTTATAATTTGTAGTCTTTCTTTACATATTCTTCACATACATTAACTGATTTTGCATACCTGCACATTGGGGTTCCATAAGTGAGCTTTGTTCCAATAAAAGGCAATCCATCCATGTCAATTATTCCATCCAAGTACTTGTCTGTCAATTTGCGACCAAAACTATAAGACGATTGAACGCCTCGATCCCCAGCAAGTTCTCGTAAGTTGATGAATTCAGACTTGTAAACACTACCATTCTTAAAACCTCTTTCTAGTGAAGCTTTGTTTAAGATCATTGCATCTTCCATATCATAACCCTGCATGGGAGAAACAAGTCAACTATTTAATAAAGGGAATTAGAGTGAAATATCAAAGAATTTTAAAATCTCGATTAAAATTTATAGCTACATCAGTACAGCAATGTTATTTTAAGAGTTTCTCTCTATCCACAATATTAACTTAATACATTAGATGTAACCATATTTTATAATGTGGGAACATACTAATTATGTGAAAGTATATTACATAATATTCATTTGACAAACAATCACTGAGAAGAATAATGAAGTGGTTTTATTTTCGGGGAACTTACTGTATGTTTCAATGTAACGTCTGTTTGAAGACAGGCTAATGTTTTGTTGAAACACACAGTATCGTACATATATTGTTAACTATGATATCTCTCTGCGTGTTCATCTTTCTCAAAAGCTGTCACAATATTTAATTTTGAAATAACAGGTGAACAAATAATGTTGATGCCAAATTTTATTTCTCAAACAGGATATCCGACAATAAATGATTAGGAATTAATTACACTATCTTTCAAATTTGAAAATGTGACATAACTTAAAGAAATATGTAGATTTACCATGTTATTGTTGAGGAGCACTTAGTATGACCAAGATGCTCAATAATTACTTTTAATTGTGGGCAATACAAGCAGCTCAGAGCTTTTACTTTGAGTGAAACCAAGAGTGCAACATAGTTAATCTTCTTGAAGTCCATGAAATAATTTAAATTCATACATTAACTTAAACTTTTCTCATCACTCATAAAGGATATTTTTGTTTGTGTTCTCTAAAATTAAAACTACTTCATTATGTTTACATGTCATTGTCTGTCAATATACTATTAATATAGATGCACTTGCTATACAATAATTTAATACCTGTTTTAGCTATTCTTGTGTTTCAAGGGCAAAAATTCAATGATATGCTTCCACTTTATCAAATGTACATTTCACTCCTCTAGAACAATTATCTCTATTAAATAATAAAAATGTAAGCAAAAGTTTGAAAGTTGATCTCAAACATATTAGAGAAATGAAGCAAATGGAAAACAAATACATAAATAATAATTTAAGAGCTTTTTTTTGTAAATATACACAAAAACATTAATTTTACAAAAGCTAGGTTTTTATACAATAAAATAAAAAATCTATCAGATGTTATCAAAATTCATAGTTCATCACTGAAATATCATACAAAGTAATTGTGAAAGTATTAGGTTTCGATATACAAGTGTAATTATTTAAACTTACAGTGTAGGATATAACTGCTACAATGGCATTAGTTCCCAAAGGATAGTCATCAATATGGTAAAAGTCATACATTACAGGTCGTACTAAAGGTGACTGTGGTGTCTGAATACAGTACATTTTGTTGTCTGATCGAAACTTGTATGTGTAACAAGGTGTTCCCATAGTCTGCTTCCCCATCTAGTAGTTCATTAGTAAGAAACGTAAATTACTAAACATTTCTTACGATAAACTTAAAAAATCTAACTAAAAAAAGTTTAGCATTTAATCATGCTTAATAAACTACACACTCAAAACACAAAAACTGCTATAATTTATTATTATAATAGTGCTGCTAGGGGTAACAGAATAACCCTACCATTCACTATTCTGTGCATTCAATGATTTGGAACAACAGCTCTGAATGCAGCAATGAAAAAAATGGCAGCCATGATGTATAATAACATTTTAAGACTACAGAAGTGTAGTTTAGAG
This sequence comes from Carcinoscorpius rotundicauda, assembly GCA_011833715.1. Classification (NCBI taxonomy): domain Eukaryota; kingdom Metazoa; phylum Arthropoda; class Merostomata; order Xiphosura; family Limulidae; genus Carcinoscorpius; species Carcinoscorpius rotundicauda. The sequence goes on from CM022395.1 coordinate 20,094,656, forward strand.
AAACTTCTAATTTTTTATAAATTTTTTGACTCCACTCAAGAACAAATATAAAAAATACAAACATAAAACAATAAGATTACATTAGAACACATATCTCATACTACTGTTTATTAAATCAAAGCATAGCAAAATATTTTTATCCTATCAATCTGTTCATCCCATCATTTTAAAAAGTAAATTTTTATCAATCATATTTAAAATATGACATGATTAGTGTCAGATGACAACATAGCTAAAATCAGGACTGGTCACACAATATAGATATGTGAAGCAATAACTACCAAATTCACAGAAAACAAATATCAACAAAACCACAGAAAAATATTCAATTGGAAGATATCTTGAAGCTTCTTTTTATCCGAGATTCAGTCTTTAACAAAATCATGAAATCTATCCAAAGATTAGTATTCACCATTCATTTTACTCATTCCTGTGGAAAATACATTTATACATTCAAATTTGATTCCACTGTTATGTTATACATCCACATTATACTTTGTGTTTTATTATAGCAAAGCCACATTAGACTATCTGTTGTGTTCACCAAGGGGAATCAAATCCCTAATTTTAGCATTGTAAATCTGTAGACTTACTGCTATCCCAGCAGGGGACTGTGGGGCTCATGCTTTGAATGTTTAGCAAACATTCAATAAGATAAGAATGGGATGTAAAATGTTTCTCTCTATTTACATGCAAGTCTATATAGAATAAAAGATTATTCTGTTAAAAATGTTACAAAAGTAGCTTCAATTAAGCAAAAGCAACTGATTATAAATAACAACTCCAGTTAGAAGGTAACTTATCGATAAAAACTTTTCTTTCAGTAACATTAAACACACACACACACATAAATACGAGGGCTGTTCAAAAAATACGTGGACTGACGTCATAAAATAAAATGTACTTTATTTAGAAGTTACAGGTCTGGGACCCCTTCAAAGTACTCTCCTCCCCAATGCACACACTTATCCCAATGGTGTTTCCACTTGTTGAGACAGTCCTAGTATGCTTCTTTTGTAATGTCCTTCAGCTCCTTCATCGCATTTGCCTTAATCTCAGGAATTGTTTCAAATCTTCTTCCTTTCAAGGGTCTTGTGAGTTTGGGGAACAAGAAAAAATCGCAAGGAGCAAGGTCAAGTGAGTAGGGGTGGAAAAGAACAGTGATCGAGTGTTTGGCCAAAATCTCACGAGTTCTGAGGCACAAATTTTGCAGCAATGCAGTGCATCTTTAATTTTTCGGTCAAAATCTTGTAACAAGATCCAACTGATATTCCACACTCTTCAGCAAGCTCCCTGACAGTCAGACATCAATTTCGATTTGCCTGCACCAGAATATTGATTTTGTCAATGTGTAGGTCGTCAGTTGCCGTGGAAGGACGTCCATCTTCAGTGGACTGTCGACCATCCTTAAAACATTCATGCCACTTGAAACATGCCATATGCTTCATAGCAACATCACTGTAAACCGTGTTAAGCAAAGCAAAAGTTTCAGTTGCAAATTTTCCAAGTTTAACACAAAATTTTACAGCAAGTCATTGCTCCTTCAGATCATTCATTCTGAAATCTGTCAAACAAAAAATTGCACTTCACTTAAAACCGCGTAGCTAAAACACAAATGAAGATATCAGCAATCGGGAAATGGCATCATAATCAGCTGATCTGTGCAAACCTAGCGACACCAAGCAAATTCCTCTGGAACCAACTAGAGCCACGCAATTCAAACAGTCTGCATATTTTTTGAACAAACCTCGTATATTGAATGTGTCCACCATAGTGTGAGTCCCAAATTTTTGTTTTGTTGGTCTGTAAACTTAATATTGTCCCACCAGGAAAGAACACAATTTAAAATTTCATTTAAATATATATTTCACATCTGTCCTTATAAAGCATTTTAACAATATAGTACATACTCATTTATATTCCATTGTTACTGCACACTGTTCTTCCATTGTTAATCCATTTACCTAACTTGTACTTCATCAGTTTGTTTTTTAATTTCAGTAAAGCACACAAACCTGAAAAAAACCTCATTGCCAAAAATGTGTGCTTTGCTTAGAACAAAATAAACAAATGAAAATCAATTTTCATATTTTGAGAATATAAATAATTATGTCCTAATACATAGCAAACTGTACTTTGAGAAGAGCACTACACAAGTTAAAAATCAGAAATAGACTATTCTTTAATTTTGTAATGATTTGTTTTTTATTATATAAACTTTTTAACAGGTAGAAAAAGTGTTGAAAACACTGATATAAAATCTCAGTTCTTTCAAGAATGGTTACATTAGTTAAAAGTATTTGTAGTTTTTTTATCAAAATGCTTACCAGCTTTACTAAGAGTATTTCAAAAACATAATTATTTATTTCATACATAATAAACATAAATTCATTATTATTTATTTCATACATAATAAACATAAATTCATACCCCACCAAAGATGCTTACTTTAGAAACTACGTAGAGAAATAAAACATTTTATTTGGCAGTACAGAGGTTAATTATACTTGAGTGATTTTTATATGCTAATACAGAGATGTATCACACCACAGGTTTAGACAACTAAACCACAAGAGATATACTTAAGTGTCCATATATACACTTGTTTCACCACAAATTCATAAACACTTGAAAGCTCAGTGCTACAAAGATAACTCACAGTTCAATAAATATAAAACACTTTTCTTAAAAGAAGTATTCATGTGGTGAGATTGTTTAAAGAATATGAAGTTAGAGATTATATATTCTCAAGAAAAGGAACCTTAAGTGTTTGACATAACACTCCTTATACAGAAGGGTATTTAGAAACAAGAGGTTCTGGAAACACTCTGAAGGACAATTTTATGTAGTGCCTTCATTAAAATAGAGTAGACCACAGTTATTCCAATCCAAAATGTTATTATACAGAAAACAGGTATCGTCTTTTAATGAGACATAAGAAATGACTAGAATCACAACTATCCCATTTCATTTAATATCTGTCACGTTCCTCAATGCATGCAACACACATGAACTTTTATATTTTTGGTTTGCTTATACATGTGGATGGTTTCTCAATATATGTGGTGTAAGATTAACCTTGATGTCCTTTAAAGAAATATATCACAATGGACAGTGTAATTTGGGAGATAGTACAAAATAATAACTGTGAGACTGAACACAATCAAGAGGACCTGAAAAAAATCACTGCCATAAAATATAATTAATCTCTTAACAGAGATTTTTAGTTATTCTCAGTTTTTTTAATAATGGGAACAAATTTTGTGGTTAGTTATTGTATACAAATAAATAATTAATTGTTCCTTCAAAATTTTAATTCCATCTGATTCAAAAATGTTAAAGAATATTTTTGTAAAACTGACCAAATTTAACTATTATTATTATTGTACTTTCTCATCAATGTCAGTTAAAGTAACATCACAAATATAAACAGCTCGTACAAAATATTCAATATGATTTATGTATTTCAAAGTGAAATAGCTGTGACTGGTTCAATGAATTGTAATTATATTATTTACTACACTTTGACTAAAGTGTTAAAATATACTTTGCACTTGCATATTGAGAAATACACTCAAAATAGAATTATATGTCCTATCTTTAGAAATTAAATATTTATGTACTTAAATTTAATAACAAGGTTATAAAAACAAAAATAACTTGAACCACACTTAATATCTACAAATTAAGTGAACTCAAAGCTCATTGAAATATCATGATCTTTTATGAATTTTCTGCAGTATTTTTTTTGTTAACTTTGGATTTATTAAACATTTAACAAAATTAAACCCTAAAATGTTAATAGTAATAAATAATATCAGTAATATCTGTTTATACATGAATGGCTTCTTTTTGAGAAACTTTACTCCACATAATAATGCAAGACATGGGAATAATTATAGTACCCATGCTTTTATTGCACCTTTAGCACTTTTTAACAACTATAAAAAAATAAGTGGTTTAGACAATTAAAAAAAATAATTTATTCTGTAAATTAATTATTATAATGCATTTTTTTTCACAGCCAGTCCAGACCATATTTTCCAACATCATGATAATAAATACTTACTAGAAATGTTACATATTGATGGTATGTATTATTAATTCTTTCTGTTTTTAAGCCATAAATGAGAATTATTTCTAGTTTTTGTTCATGTTCAGTATCTTTAAACATAATTGTAAGAACAAAATTATAAAAAAGCTGAGTAAAAATGTTTAAACATTCTGATGTTTTGTCTACAAGCCTTATGATGTTCACTAAAAGTTGAAGTTTCATGAAGACACACAAAACATATTAAAAGATGTAATAAAGAAATTCTGATGTCAATTTGAAGTCATGTGATCAGTCAATTTGTCAAAGTCTGTAGCAAGAGAGTTAAGAGTTATCTGTTATGAGTTATCAGGTGTATTTTAAAATCAAGATGGTCTCATCTTCCTTAAGTGCTGGACTAAGTGTCATAACATGATCCACAGCCAGTGGAACTTTATTATGTTAGGCTTTGATGTCATGGTGTATTTTTAAATCAGTCTTATAAAATCAAAACCAACATTTTGAAAATTTTAGAACTACTATATGTACTCCATTGTAGGAAAGCTGTCATAAAGGGCCATGACTAATTAACACTGGCTATATAAATGCTTTTTAGAATATGTATTTGCAAGTATAGCAAGCACCAAGTCCCAATACATTTTTTTTTATTTCAAGAAAGGCCACATGAAAGATATCTGCACTAGTTTAATCCCTAATTTTGAAGTAATAAAAGTAAAGCATATAGAGTTAGCTAACATTCCCTCACTGCCAACTTTTGGGATACTCATGCCATACTTAATAGTGGAATTTGACTGTCACTTCTATAATCAGCCAATAGCTCCAAAGTGCATTGTACAATTTTATTTTTGGAGTAATGGAACAAAACTACAGAACTTCAAATGCAACATAATATCCAATGGGCTGTATTCAGCCAAAAATTGTAAAAACATCCAGTCTAAGAACAAGAAACTTTCCCAAATGAAAACATGAGACAATATCACATCAAAGAAGAACATCTATTATAAACTGTCAAGTGACCCACAGACTACAGACTAGTCTCAGACATTTTAAATCCTGTTGACTAATATGTAGCAACAAAAAGTACAAAATTAAACAATAAAATATAATAATGTTAACTTGCATCACATAATAAATTATTCTCAACTAATAACCTTTGAAAGAATTATTCTCCATGATCTGTAGAACACCAATTTAGCTTATTTCAACCACAATAAAATGGAGATTTCAGATAACAGCTTGAGACAATACGTAGAAAAACATTAAAATAAATATCAGTATTACAAACTTTTTGAAAGAAATTACAATTCATTGAAAAAGTCACATGATATTTGATGAAGATACTGCCCAGATATTTGTCCAGAAATCAAAATCACTAGGGTAAGCTATTGGCAGTTCTTCAGAAAAATCTTAGGATACTTTAAAGAAATAAAGTTGTTGCTGTTTAAATATTCAAATTAATAGCACACTTTGCAATTTAAATCATTTTTTATATAACTTACCTGACATTGGTACATATTACGGGGACTTTGGTTAAAATCTGAGAAAGGAATCATATTGGCTAGCACACTAAGCATACTTGTTTCTCTTAGTTCTTGATGAGTTGTTATCTATTATCAAAAATACAAATAACAAAGGTAGTAAATTCTTTCACTTCATTCCACAGCCAAAAATATATTTAAAATAAAAGAACTGTGAAAACAAAAATATTTTAAGTTTTATTTTGATGATTTCATGACTATAGTTGCTCTTTCAATATTATATGTATTTAAACCTTTAAGAACAGTAATATAAATTTCATTTCATATAGTTAAGTGCATAAAAATCTATAATTTATACATATAAATACTACGATTATGTTAACAAAGAAAAACTATAAATATTTGGAATTTTCCTTAAAACAACTTGAAAGCAACTTTGTTACTGGATAAATGAGTTAAATGAAACTGCTTAAAGATCTATGCCTGCAAAATTTTACTGAAGTAAAAGTAATCAGTAATGATTTAAAATTGCATCTAAAATATAAAAGAGATCTGTATTTTTAGTAGATAGTTGATTTCTATTCATAAATATCACTGATCAAATAACTTCATACTTTTAAAACAATAGAAAGAATTACAGTAACTGCAGCTTTGTCTTTTCCAAATTCTCTAGCTCATTGTAGAAATCTTCAAGACTTTAATAAACAAACTCAAATTTTTAATGTTCTTTATAGTAGCAATGTAACTTATTACACACAATATTATAAAAACAAAAAGGAGTACTTTTGTGTTGTAACTCGTAATACACTTGCTAAAATTATGTGCTAAAATTTAATTCAAACAACATACTCAATGCCGTTTTTATAAAAAAAATCTCTTTCATGAATAGTAACTGATTGTATATGAAGAACCAAAGTGTAAACATTAAACAGAGATCAACCACCTTCCAACAAGTCACCAGAAGTTTTGGTTATATCTTGCTAACCTCTCGTGTTAGTAGTTCCATAGCCATTCTACTACTTTTATTTATTGAAAGTTTTTATCTCAGTTATCATGACATTTAGAGTAAAAATGATTAAACATTCTATGTTTCCCAGACTTTTTAATGATCCATATGAATCCAAATCTCTAAGTCTGCAAAAAAAAAGATGTTAATACAACACTGTTTCTAAAAATAATATAAGATAAATTTATGATATATCAGTATATGATCTTATTTATATTGTGACAAATTTACAATTGGGGTAAACCTCGTGTTATGTTGAATTAAAAAAAGAAAAAAAAAAGAATAAAAATTCTAATTGCAATCAACAAGCTCTTACACAAAACATAGTTTCTTTCAATAAAAGTAGTGAAAATTGATATCACAAATTTGTACGTATACAAACTATGGGTATAAACACTGAAACAGATACTTAGATCTCCCAAGTCTTTATTGAATTTAATTTTTTTCTTATTTTCATTCTAGACTTTACTCAAACATGTAAAAAATCAATTTTGAAACCTAGTATGTACAGATATCTAGATGTACACATTTAAGTAATACATCATTGGAGTTAAAATTGTGGTGATGTTCACATCATAACTAAAAAGTAGTGCAGTCTGTCATTAGTCACAATCAATAAAAATATTTATTTCATTAGTTTCACTTTGGTGAAGACTTTCAGACCCTTTAGTTGAAGTGACCAGAAAATTCAAGAAACTTAACAAGTCTGTATATTAATTCAGTTACATACATATTTATTAAGTCTTACAGTAAATGCACAGAGAATAAGGCCATAGGCCAAGCAACACAGAATAGAACACAATATATAACTTTTAAAATTCTTTTTGCTGAATGATTCTGCATTGTATTTAGTAAATATAATTTTACAGAAATTAATATTTTCCTAAACTGAAAATGTATTTCTAATAATACCTCTGCTGACACTATAGGCATTTCTCAATCTTCAGGGTTTCCACTCTTTGCCCATCTACACATTGAGAACACTTGCTCCAGGTTTTTACACCCAACTTGAATGCCTTAGGCAAATTGTAATTTGCAAATTTCTCTGTCAACTTCAATGCACTCTCTATTTAGTCACTGTATATAAAAATCTCACTCTGATAATGTAATCACTTTTTTTAAGGCATAAACTGGTTTTTAGCTAGAATCCCACATTAAGAAGGTGGAGGGGCCAGTGTAGACATGATTCTTACAGAAAGCATCTGAATAGAATAGAAGTTTACCAGGAGAAAAACTGATACATGAGTAAACTACTAATCCAGAGCAGACATGCTCTTCACCTGGAATCTATTTCCCAAATTAAAGTTGGAATGTAGTATGAGTAATCATCAGTATAGGCCAGTCCCTACCAGACAGCCAAAATTCCACAACTTATGGTTAAAATTAAGGGGTCATGGCACTTGTATCTTATGTTACTAGGGTTACTGGCTTGTAATGTTATATACACTATATATATATACTGTGACTCAATCTCAACCTGTAACTATACAGTGATGCAGTCCACACTATTGGAATTATGATGAACAAGTAAGCAACACCTCAACAAACAAACTTTCCCATTCATCTGAAGAAGTCCAAAAGGCAATACCCCAGGCTCAGATTGATGGAATTATGTATGCTGTAATCAACTTAAGGAACTGAACTCATCAAGTTTGGAATTATGAGCATTCATCCTCACTCCCCAATCAAGTGGTCAAGAAATATTGATTAGAATTCCCTAGAATTATGGAGAAAACATGGAATGTATGCTTAACCAAATGTAGGATGGGTTCACATTGCATTCAAAATTATGAAAAGATAATGGACCACCTTTCCTGATCAATGTGGTTTTACATTATTAGCAAATTTCAATATGAAGAGGTAGAGGTAGACATTCCTGCAGATATTGAAAAAAACAGGAATCATGCTTGTGCTGGCCAATAAGAGAACCATACAGGGAGTAGAACCACAGTCAGAACCAGGAAAACTGCTGAATTGGGAAAAAGCATACAGATTTAACCTTGTCCAATCCCAACTGAAAACATCTACTACCAATGCTTGAAGATGAGGTTTTGGAAACCAAAATAACTGCAGTTTATAATTCCAGTCAGTCAAAAAAGCATTGGTTTTGGAGACCTAAACTGACAGCAAATACAAAAAAAAATGTCATGACATATCATCTATTATGTAAGAAGATTGTTTGAATTGAGACAAGTGATCTACAATTAAATTCATCACTCCTAGAATATGAAAGGCTAAAAGACTGATGCAATGAAAAAATGCCTAGTTGAAAAGATCCAAGGTATGAAAAAGTCTTCTGTCCAAAGTACTCTGGAACTTCTTGACCTTGAAGTTCCCCATTCTTGAAGGGATACATTTGTGATCACATGGATTATAAAACAATGTGACAGAATGGGTGTACAATAGTAGTGTTTTTCCAATTCAACCACGATTTGCAATCAACAATGTAGTTCTTAAGTAATGAGACAGGATGACCTCAAGGATGGGAATGCATTATCTATTGGTTACACAGTAACTTATGAAAGGATTTCACATGGGCTTGTCCAATTACATTGAGAAGTTTAATGAATGCTCATACCCCCAAAAGAGGATCATTTCCACAGTAGGAAAAGGTGACTGAAGTGAAAACCTGATGGATCTTTCCATGGCTTGAAGCCAAAAAGGAGTTGGTTGAGCATAACTAAAATGAGTGCTAAGAAACACATCCAAATGGGTGAGATAAATCACTGGTGACTAAAGAGATTTCTCCGATCTGGTAAAGAAGTCTGCTTTTGTGGCTTCTAAAAGTAGATTCTGAGAGTATTGTTCTGCTAATTGATATAATGAAGACAAAAAGGAATCAGTCATCCATATAATATGTTCACAGACATAAGGAATGCAAGTGATGAGAAAAATCAAACAAATCTGCATTCAACATAAATTGCTGATACAAGATCAAAAGGAAGAGCCCAGAATTGTAGCAACTGATCTTTATGCACAAACCTGAGAAACATCCTAGAAGATTCTGCTATGCAATATCGAGATAAGTGTCCATAATCAAACTCAGTCATTGAAAGTCCTGATTCAGAGTGAAGCAAAGAGACTAAAGATTGGTTGAATCAAGATATATTGATGATTGGATGCCAATCTCCTATCTTTTTGGGTGACACGAATAAAGGGGAATGAAATGCTGAAAAAAAATGGGATTGACCCTTTCTTCTGCCCATTTAACTGAAAATTGACAAAATATTGAGAGCCCATCTACTTAATCATACAGTTCATTGCTAACAACAAAACAGGACAGATTTATGGTGAATTATAATAATTTTTGAAAAGTGGTTCACTTAATCTTTCTACATTTGGAAAACTGAATCCACTGTTATCTGAAGTAAATTCAAAACTTTAACTGTGTATTTAGTGTAAACATATTATTCAAAACAAATAACTAAAATCCAACTAGTATGTAATTAAAAGTGCAAATGTTGAAAACTATTGGCTGACAAAGACATCTATTCATTTTATGCCCTGCATAATTTGTTTGGTTCTGCAATATCTTTATAATTTTTAAAAGGCTGGAAAGCTTTTATTTCTCTAGATATATCATGAACAAAAATATTCTAAACCAAAAATATGAATCAAAGTACAAACCTCATTAAAGCTTATATCATTTGGTCAAACAGAAAACATTTTTACATCACTGAAGATTAAGTCTAATAGTGTAATCTCTATACTGCATCTTTTTAGTCGAAATAGAGAATTTTAAATTCCTGGATAGAACATTGTTCTCCCGATCACTTAAATCATGATTAGAGAGATTATAAAGCACTTTATTAGATTATTCAATACAGGTTGGTGCATTAAACTAAAAAAAATTGTTTATTCTATTTAACTTCATTCTATATAAGTTGTTGTTACAATTCTCTTTAAATAGTTAATTTAAATATATAAAAACACAGAAAAGCTATTTGTTCTTAAGAAAACTAATTCTTGTTTTTGTAACGTCACTTTTGTATAGAGTGTTCTAATTCTTATTTTCCATGAACCTTTACATTTAGGAAACCCTTTTTAAAGCAATAATGTACAATATGTTTTTGTTATTTTGGATGATACTCTAAAATTTAAAAAACATTAGAAATGACATTGTCTTATTTAAATTCTTTTATCAAATTTACGACATTTCTTTTTGTATAGTTCAAGTATATTCTACCTCTTTAATAAATTAATACATGAATAATTATATGTTAACTGATAACTTTATTCAGAGGTAGGTTAGTAAAAAGCAGAATAATTTCAAAACTAATTTAATAAATCAGTTTATAAAATAAGTTTTTCCAAGGAAAAGAATTTAAGTTATCTTTAACTATGGTGATTAAAAAACACACCAAAAATCCAGTGAGTTTGTGATTAAAAGTGCCAATGTTGGAAACCATTAACCTTTGCATATGATACATCACAGTGTAAGCCTACAGATCTTATGTTACTCTCTCTGTCCTATCAATAATGAAAACTTTGTTTCATCAATGTTTGTTTTGCATGTGTGTATAAAAGAAAAATGTACTTGGAAAATTGACTAGAATAATTTCTAACTATATTATATTAAAGATATATAAATTATACTTTTTGGTTTTTAATGAACAAGTTCAGGTAAGACGGTTTTTGATTAACTAAATAAACAGCATAATGGTATTTATTTCATCACTGAAGAACAAAGTAATGCACAGTTATCTTTTATTGCCTTTCATGGGATATCACCATCCTTATTCTTTACAGTTGATTGTTTTCACAAATAAACATTTTCTGGATTATATTGAAATTTTAAGAACTTTATTTCAGTACAGTTTAAGACAAAGTTGGTCAAATTTCTGATCCACAGGCATAAGAAATTGCTAGCTTATCAGATTTTTTCTAAAAAATTACCTGATGTGTTCAATACATTTTTGAAGGAAGTTAACAACCCCACTCATCTATCATCAAATGTTTTATACTGTCTTGTGATGTTTATGTTACCATATCTAGTCACGTGTATAGACTCTTTAAAATACAGGGCCAGTCAAAAGAACTTTTCCCCAAATTAATGCAAGACTGATTTTAAACCTCAAAGAAGAATTTAAAACTTCTTTTTACATGAAGGACAGTATCCCTTCAAGCATGCATACATTGTCTATAAATATTTACATATACTAAAGATATATAAGTAATACTTTGAGGTTTTTAATGAACAAGTCGAAGTAAGAGAGTTTCTTAACTAAATAAACATCATAATGGTATTCAATTCACCACTGAAGAATAAAGTTACTCAGTTGTCTTTTCTTGTTTTTTTATGGGATACTACCACCATCAGTATTCTTTAAAGTTGGTTGATTTCATAAGTAAACACTGATTGACAGTATCTCTTCATTCAAGCATGCACACATTTTCTATAAATACTTACATCCTATTTGTAACAGAAGTTATATTAGTTGAACTATTTGATCATTTGAAATGCAAATTGAGGAACATAAAAAAAGCAAACGAAGATAGGTGTGCTACCATCTGTATAAGATCATGTATGGAACTTTTAGAACAACCAGTTTTTAATCACTGGTTCACCAAGCCACTTAGGGTTCAGGAAACTTTATTCATCAAGATTTTAACAGCATAATTGAATTTAAACAAGACTGAAAACATGAGTAAAAAAGGCATTCTACAAAATCACAAAAAAAAACCAAAGCATAATTCAAATGATGAATGGATTATCTTTAAATGACTAAAATGTGTTCATTAAATTTTGTTTACTACTAAACAATTTACTGATGTTTTATACATTCTTTCTGTGAATTTATTATCTAGATTCCTAGAACTGTTGTTTTCAACCTTTATTGGCTCAGGACCCAATCATCATTTAATAAATAACTTTGGTGAGCAAAACATTTGGCTTAATACATTATCACACACTTTTTGGGAATTTAGTCATGAATTTCATAATTACAACACTGACATTTCTTAACATATCCTCTCAAACAAGATTTTGTCAAAGATCACAAATATCTTGTACACAGAGAATATTATTATTGTAATTTAGTGGTTTTACTAAAAATGTTATTTTTTCATTTCAATAACTTGCACTTTATTAAAAATTGAGTGAAACGTGACTTTAAGTATGAAAATATTTTCCTTCATCTGGTAGTTTTCATATTTCATATGCAGAGTCTCTAGAATCTCATACATTTCATTTTCTCTTCTGTATCATTATTTATAACTGCAACACTTTTAGGTAAAAAACAACTAAGTGTTAAAGTCGATCAAGCAGCCAACAATACTACAATCAATTACAAGTAATCCATGAAGACAACTGTGTGTCAACTTCAAAATATACCCTTGTTACATTAGTGTAAAGCGATCTCTTTGTTATGATTATATACAAGTATATGTAGCATCTATCACGTTATCCCATAAGAAATGACCAAAAATTTATTACAGAGAGTGCATCATCATTTCTGTCTTTGTAGAAGACTTTTTTAATGTCTAAAATATGTAGAAGAAACGTGTATGAAAATGTTCAGACAAATAAAAGAAACTAACCCAACTCCACATTTTTAGATAATTAATCAAATAAACCCTCATAAAGATGTATGTGTCTGAGGAGCACATTAGGCATTTATGAATTTATAAAAGGCAATAATGCAGCAGAAACTACATGAAACATTCCAAGTGTTTATGATGCAGTCTCTCAATGAAAGAAAATGTCAAAGGTGACTACAACTTATGTGATATGCCACATTCAGGCCATCCTTTTGAGTTTAATGATGACTTGCTGCTGGCTGTACTTGATGAAGATTGGGCTGTAACAGTTGAAGAACTAGCACAAAAGCTTAATTCAACCCATTTAACAGTTCACCATCATCTGCAACAGTTTGAAAAGGTGTCAAAAGAGGGAAAAGGGGTACCCCATGACTTAACAGAAGCCATCCATACAAGCAAGAGTGGACATTTGCACTTGTCTGCACTCTTGTAAACATAACTCACTTTTTTTGGACATGTTAGTGATTGAAGATGAAAAATGGATATATTATAAAAATGTTAAGCACTCCAGATGATGGTTCAGTGCAGGTAAACTGGCTAAAGCACAGCCCAAAATGCATCTCCACCCTAGGAAAGTCTTGTTAAGCATTTGGTGGGATATTGTTGGTGTGATCCACTTTGAGTTGCTGCCACTTAATGTAATGATAACATTAGACTTCTACTGTCAACAGTTAGAATGGTTGAATGTTGCACTGAAAGCAAAGAGGCCTGCTTTGATCAATTGCAAAGGTGTTATGTTACATCAGGATAAAGCACATCCCTGTAGAGCAAGGACCACATCTGCAAAAATTGAAAAGCTAGACTGGGAAAAACTTCCACATCCTCCATATTTCTCAGAAGCACCATCTGATTATCATCTATTCTGAAGTTAGAAGAACTATCTTGAGGGTAAAGAGCTTGGAACACACGAAGATGTCAAAACAACCATATCTATATTCCTTTCCTCCAAGCATCAAGAATTTTACAGAAGTGGCATTCAGAAACTTGCAAATCTTTGGCAGGAAGTAATTAATAATAATGAAACATACATTTTTGATTAAATAACATTAAAAGTGTTTGAAAACCCTTCTATTTTTCTGAACCTAAAATCAGACATTACTTCATGGATGGCCTGATACATGTTTAAAGAAATCTGTTGAAGGTGAGCTTGGTATGGCACTTTACAGGACAGAAAAAATGTATTTCTTGTTTCAACTGCATTCATTCAGAAAACTTTGAAATAAGTGAGACAAAAGTTATGTAAGAAAATTATAAGTTAAACATACCTATACTCAAGTACCATTGTACTATTGAAGTTACAATAAGATAAAGTAGAGAATTTTTATAGCCCATTTGTCATGTGACATCTAAAGTTTTAAGTAGTTTTTTTTTAAATAAGAAACTTAAATCTTAAATATATCAGAACTTTGTATCATAAAATACATTACAATATTAATTTCATTCACATACTTTCTTCTTTTTTTTCAAAATAACACAACACAAAAGACCTTAAATACAGAAAAAAAAAAACTAAAGAAAATACAAACTCCTTCATATGCTTCCTCTGGTAGAATGCAAATATTCAAGTATACTTGTTCAAAAGTCCCAATGAGTTCAATAGTATTGCAGGTAAGATTCACAACTGGTCTTAGCATGCGGGTTGGAGAAGAAAACAAATAAATACCAGGATACTGCGATGCTTTGGTTGTTGCTTCTACAAAAGCAATTTCTAGCGTGGAAGGCACCTGGAAGGATGAACAGAAGTTTCAGAGTGGTTAATTCCAACTAATATATCTTTCCATTTAAATGTTTATTCAACAAAATATGTAAATCAATTTTGATTAATCCTATACATAAGCATTTATACTTTAAATTCCATAACATAGTTTATAATAAAAAATAGCTATAAAACTATCCACTAGAAATTAAAGGTTATAAACAAATGGCCCATCATAAAAATATATTACTGTGAAATTAATGACACAATAATCAAATGTATGGAAAAATTAGGTGCTTTGTTTGACATCATGCTGTTTGCAATGAATTACACTATGTAACAAAATTTCTACTTTTTTTTCTTCCTGAACGGAAAGTGTTATTTCCCAATTGATTATGCCTAAAGTAAATAGAAAAAGACCTGTTTTTCTCTTTGACTTTGCTTTTGTGATCTGGAAGCATATAACAAAAACATGATGGGACACTATATTTGAGGACTGACACATAAAAATGATTTATATTACAGTCATAAATCTTGAAAAACTACTCATTTCTAAACACTTTTGTATAAGTTTAGTAATAATACATATAAATGTTGATTCATATGTTGTTTTATTCAGACTTTACGTAAAATGAAAAATGTGCAAATCTGTCCATTTTTTACAAAGAAAATAAGTTAATTACTAAATTTCATTATACAGGTCACAAAAGCAAAGCTTGAAGGGCAAAATTGCCATTTTCCATACTTTTACAACAAAAGATGTTAAGAAATAACACAGACTATCCACGTAAAAAATGTGTTATATAGTTATCCATGATGACAAGAAAACCCATTTGTAGAGAAAATTATATATTTAAAAATGGCTGGTATGGGTACAAAACACAAAGCTTTCATACGTTTTTGAGCACTGCAAATCAAATAAACACAGCATATCCATATACTTTACATGTTCCTTATAGCAACCAGCGAAAACTTTACGTGAAATGAACATTAAGCAAAGGGTATATATATATAATGTTTGATACTTGTGTCTATTTTCTGAGATAATCTGATTATGACAGAGAGATGAATATTTTACTTTCATAATTTTAAAATAATTCAATTCAAAAAGCTGAGTAAGATAATCTGTTGTGAAAACTGTAAAAACATTCACAACTGCTATAGAATATTTTAATCCAAAGAAATCTCATCTTTACATTAATTGCAAGTACTCAAGTATAAATTTACTTCAACTATACTTCATAGAAAATATGGGCTTCATCTAAAATCATGTTATCATTTAATCAAATTCATGTTTTGTATAAAATAAAGTTCATAGTGTTTAAATTAGGCCTAGATATTGGAAGTTAAAAAGCCTACAATACTTAATTACTTCTAATAAACAAGCAAAGAGAAATAAGGATTTCCTCTTCCATCATTTTTTAAGCAAATCAAAAAATAATGTGACACTAATCTTTACTCTGAAATAGCTTTTAAAAGATAAAGCATTTTCAAATTTGTTGATTACATTTAAGACTAATTACTCAATGTGGTAAATATAATGATTCTGATGATAGATTTACCAGCCTTTTCTCATGAACATTATAAATTTTATTGCAATTATTATCATAAAATCATAATCATACAACAAAGGATTATTTGCTAAAAAGATATTAAAAATAATTAAAAGGAAACACTATAGATAATTATTATACCACACAAAACTATATGATTTTTTATTTGGAGTATCATAAATTTTATACTGCCTTCTGAACTTTAGTCCATGAGATTATGGAATTGGAAATTGCTGGTTCTTGATTGGAAAAAGGTTGAGAACTGCAGATCTGTTCCATAGTCTAACATTAAACTCAACCCTCACATTCGTATTTATACTAAAAAAATATCTTTAACTTGGAAACATATATCCTTTAATTGGAAGAGTTCTTCAACACTGTAATTTATATTTTCCATAATTTGTCTTTTAAAAAACTGGAAAATGATTGCATTGTCTTTACAAATAATTCAAATAAATTTAGAATTCAAAAATTCAGTGTTACCTTCTCTTTTTGCATAACTTTCATATATCGAAGTTTACCAACAAGTTTCTCAGCAGAAACATGTGGGACCCATCCAACAAACTTGCCATCCAAAAGAACTGGATAACAATCTTTCAATGAGCAAGGAGATGGGCCATCATATGGGAACATACCAAGTGTAACAAGTATTCTTGGCAAATGAGCAACAGGTGGTTGAAAAGTAACTATCTGGAAAACAATGAAACAACATCATTTCAATAAAATTGTTATCCTTCTCTCTCTACAGATAGGTTAAAGTGTGCATGTATGACCTTTTATAGAGCTTCATTCAAAGTTGTTAATTAAACTACTTTATTATCAATGAATACAAATACATTTGCTATAAAATCTTAGTTCATAAATTAGATTTTAATGTAAGCTTAAATTTATTACTATTAAAAATAAACACTTGAATAAATTCTCAACCTCTTCTTGTATGAAAATCATGACATTTGTCCTGTTGGTCATGCTCATTCTCTAACTTATTTACTACATCATTCTGAAGTACAGCATTTAATGTAATTTTACCATTACTTATTATAATACAGATATTGCTAAAGCAAAGTCTGATTTTTTAAGTCCGAAATATTTGCCACAAGTGCCTGTCACAGCCTCTATCATACATTTACAATAATTCTAATTTTACTAAGTATCTTAATAATACTCCATAATTCTAGATTATTTATATAAGTAGTTGTTTGATCTAGACAGTTAGGTGAAATTAAAGAATAACCCCTAACTCATGCTTACTTGTAGACTTCTGTGTAAACCTTTTATAGATGATTAAACTATATCAATTTTGAGCTGCTCTCTACCCCCTGCCCCCTTTTATTATCTCAGGGTTTTCTGTGGCTCAAAGTTTTTAAGTTAAATTTAGGTGTAAAAATTGGTTAACTAGCCCACATAAATTATTTCCATTTATTACATCTTTAGATGAAATTCAAAGGGTCATGAAACCAACAGGCAAACAAAGGAAATTGTAATAAGTAAACAAAGGGTCCAGGACCAAAAAACAAATCATAAAATAAAAAAAACTTAATATAACAGCAGTAAAATTACCATTATACAATAAAAATCATGCAGAACTAAATCTGAAATAATTAAACTGAATATGGCAGAAAAACTAATCTGGACAAAATTAATTTTAGCAGACATGAAATACATAATCAAAGCAAATTATACAAAATTAATTATAAAAAAAAACTAAATAAAACACAAAATTAAATGTAATGAAAAGTTAAATACAATACAAAATTCAATCAATTTACCACAATAAATAATTATATATAATCAACAAAAGACGGGATAACAAACTAAATTGCATAGAAGCATGGAAGTAAAATAAATATAGATGCACAATAAAAGGATAAATATGTAAAATAAACAATGAAATCACATAAAATCAAATTTTTTAAACAGATGGAAATCAAGTATAGCTCAACACTAACAAAAAAAAAGATAGACAAAATAATTCAGTATTGTACAACTTATCTATTTTTACTTCATATTTTCTGTGATGTTTTCTTTCATAAATAAATTTATCTAGTTTACAATTCTTAATTTTCATTTTTTTTGTAAGTGTATTGCTTATGTGTTTCAATAATTATTTCCATTACTGTATTCTAAGTTTCCTTTTGCTTTACTTTGACACTGTTAAGTTGTACTTCATTTTCCCGAGTTTAATTCTGAATTTTTTCTGCTCTTCATACATCCTCAAGGAAGAAATGTCTAATCCAAGTATACTACACATGGTGATAAGATTCATCTCTCTGTTGCATGAATGCATTGTTCAGAGTAAGTAGCCAATTCAACAAACTCTCAAGATATATTGCACATACAACTACATCAAACAGACTGATAATGATCTTACTGGTTAATTGATACAGCCAGTTTCTTTGATCAGTGTCTGACAGTAAAATCAGAACTCCAATTCAATATGACAAGGTAAAGTAAGAGTTACAAGCTAATTTCTCAATTGATTACTTCATTCAAAAACAACAATGTCCAAACTATAATTTGTTATGATTTGCAAAACTTGAAAATAGAACAATTTTATAAATCAAAGTTATCTATACACTAAAAATACTCCAAAACAATAATGATATTGTTCTTTACATTGTAAATAAAAAAGTAATCCAGATTTCACATTATGAAAACAAAGCTATAAAATCTGTAAACTGCAGAACATTCCTTCACTTAACACCAATGTAATATAGTAAAGATCATCCAAAAATTTTGCCTCTCTTATTACAGAAAAACAAATTAAAAGAAATTTCAGCTTCGGTACTAAACATAATCTTCATTAATGAAATTAAACACAGAAGATATGATATTATAAAATAAAAAGGTCAAATTATCAAATACCCCAGAACATTTTACTAATATCTTTACTCATAAATTTCTCTAGCAGTAAATTATTTGTAAAAGGTTTATCAATAATTTTTAATGTATTCTACACTGAAGTCCACTTTGAAAGTACTACAAGATATCAGAACATATTATATTATTCTCTCAATATTGTTAAGCAAATCAATGTAGTATTTTACTAAATCTTACACATATCTCAAGAATCAAATCAAATTCTTTTTCTGTCCACCATCCCTAAAAAACAAAAACAAAGAAAAAAATTTGTGCTGGGGGGCTATTGTGGTATGCAATAAACTATACATTATGCACAGCTAATGGTGAATACTGCTTCCACATTTCCAGAAAGCTAAATGAGCCCAAATCAGGCCTGGCCACTTAGTTGGGTTATGCAGCAAACAACTTGCACCAAAAAATGTATGTGGAAGTCAGTACAGCTCTCACAGAACAGAACAAATTATAATATATGCTTATCAGAGAACTACAATAAAAGATGAATGTCTAGGTGACAATAACAATGGCATGTTGGTGTTATGAGTGAAACCATCAATCAAGCTTGTCAATACGAAATTTATTCTGACAAATGGAGATAAACTAAAAATTAAAAAAACAAAAAACATGCTCTATCCAAAAAGTATAACTTAAAAAATAAAGGCAGTCATTTCACATCTTAGTTTTATCAGTTATAGTTTTTTTCAGTCAATTTTGCTTGTGCAACTGCTGTACTGATGTCCCATGGGGGAGTTATTTGATGTTAGCCATATCAAACTTAAGGAAAATGGATTGCAAAAGCCGATGCAGAAGAAGTTACACCACTCCCATGTACAAAAGAATGCTTTGTCTATTAGAGATAAAGTTTATGTGTTGATGCAGCACTCCAATGTACAAAAGAATGCTTTGTCTATTAGATATAAAGTTTAATGTGTTGGTGCAATGTACAAGTGACTTACGAGTAGCCTGTGCCTTACGTAATTCAATAAAATTATCCTGGGTTTCCTTTACTGTCCATGACACAAGATTTTAGTATTTTGAATTCAAAATTTTATCAAGCTATTTTTTTATTTATGTTATACCAAATAGTATAGCATAAAATCTTACCTTATAATATAAATTTTAGTTGTGTAAAAGTTTTAAGTTTTAAATTTTATTAGGCAATATTTAAAAAAAAAAATCCTTAATTTCACTTAAGGTGACAAACATGACACATTTTCTCCAAGTATCTTCTTCTCTACTTTATCCACTCCAACACTTCTTAAAAACTACAAACCTCAACATAATTTACTCACAAAAATTATCATTGCTAAGACATACCATAATTTTTATAGCTTTTCAATTTTGTTTGGTTACAGAGCTATTACATAGAAATCAAACCCCTCTTGCCATACCTACTTCTCATATCCTCTTTTTCAGGATTTAAGCTATCTCTTACATTTACTTATATATATTCCCTACAACCAATAGAACGTCAAGGTTTCTCATCTATCAAATTATGTATTGTATAACATTGTGTTTTGAACACAGAATAGCCAATTTTACTTCTAATTCAAGTTTGGTTCCTAAAAAAATCACAACAGCTAGCTTCAATGCATTTGTAATGGCTTTTGTTACTTAGTTAAAAATCCAGGAAAACTGTGATTGTCAGAGGAAATTCTCTCTTTTTGGATATTATTAGTATATTTTCTTTGTTGAAATATTTAATTAAATAAAAATTATTTGATGTATGTGTATTATTATTATAAAGAAAAGAAAAATTGACTCATCAATAGTTAAGAGCAAATAAAAATACTCGAATAAGTTCTTTATTTCTTGTTTCTTTAACATAATTTTCTATCTTTTATTATAACAGTAACTAAAATGTAAAAATTGAGATATCTAAGTTTGATAAGTTAGATAAAATAAAATAAAGAATAATAATAATAAAAAGATTTCATGAAGCATGCACACGAGCAACATATCCCCCAAGTGATTTACAACTTATAAAGGCACTGTTCAAAGGACAATAAAAAAAATAAAACTTAATCATAAATAGATGCATACTGTAATGAGTTTAAAGCTGCTTAGGATTAATTAGTACAGTTTTATCCTACATTTGAAGTCATTTCAGAAAGAAAAGGAGGATAATTTAGATCTATTTTCATCTTTTTTTTGGTGGTTACAAGATCAATCAAACTGACCAACCTTGTACTGAGTTAGGGTAGAGAAAATAGCAGATGAAGTATAAAGTTTTACTGAAAACAAACAATTGAAATGTATTTAGTAGGTTTTACAGATTAAACAATTGAAATTTGAGATTTCTGAGATGAAAAAAGTATTTTTAATGTTAACATGAAAATAACTTTGCACAAGAACTATTCAAAACAAATACCCAATATATTTAAGGACAAATCTGTTTTTTTAGCTTATTAAAAACACCTCACAAAAACTAATTTTGTATGTTGAAAGACTTATAACATTTACTGAAAGACTGACAAATTTCATAAAGATATATGCATAATATCAATGTCAGTAGTTTCAAATTTACAAAGACTATACAAGGACTAAAAAGGTCACATTGGTTGGTAAAATTGAATGAACCTGTGCAGAGAGAGTTCAAAATACTGATTTTGCATCTACAAGACTCTTAATGCTTAGTGAAAGTTTGCAACATTTTATTGAACATATACAAAATAAATTAGAAGTTATACTGGATAAACTATAAATGTCAGTTTAAAGTCACAAACTTGTGTGATTCAATTGAATCTATAGTAAAGGCTTTAGTGTTAAAAACACTTTAAGGTATGAAGGAAAGAAGGGCCTTGGGCAAGGACCCCTGACAACTGGCAATGGAGAACACTGACAAACAGTTATGTATTAAAAGGTAGAAATATGGTTAACAGAAGAAATATCAGGAGAAAAGAAGTTGCAGAAGGACCAATGATAAAAGATCTACTACTGATGTTGAAGGGGAAGACAAAAGTGATAAGAATGATGCTTCACAAGAAGAAAGCAGGGTGTAAAGTGTTACAGAATGGGCAAAGTCCCTGTGTATGGATGGAAAGATGATGTTGCCCAATGAACAAACAATTCATAAAGGTGAAGCAAGATAGAGAATGTAAATAGAGAGGAATGGGGGTATAATTGACAAGCAGGCCCAGTCAATCAAGACTACATATGGGAAAGCCTGGAGTAGAGAAGGTTGACAAAGACATCCAAGAGTAGCATGTCCAAGCAATAGCATACTTCAAGATAGACAAGATGATGAAGAGACTACTCCATTGATAGAAAGCAGACTAGCTGAGAGAGGAAGACTACTATTAAGATATAAGCACCTAATAAATTACACAAAAGAAAATTAACCAGATGATTATTGGCTCAGAAGTGTATGTATAATGTCCAAAAGTAAAAAGGCCTGGAATACGAGCCTCATGGATGGATGAAGCAAGGAATGACAGCATGATCAAAAGATCCACTTGTAAGGAGAGGAATTATAACATTCCCAACAAACAGTGAGAAGATTAGGTATGGTGATATGGAGTGGACACCTGTCCATCATTTAAATGTCAAAAGCCCTTCCTACATCTAGTAATGCAATAAAATCAGAGAGGGAAAGATTGAAGAAGGGAGAAGTGGTAAAGAAATGCAAAAAGCAATGTAGATTTAGTTTCATCACTACTAAGATTCCTTCAGGAGAGGCTCAGAAAAGAGGATAATGGTCCCCCAAGAAGAAATTCTTTGGTCTGCAACATAAACTGCAGGAAATACTCATAAGTGCATGCCTTAAAGGAAAAATTGGTTGAAAAAAAGCTCAAATGCAAAAGAACTTCTCACGTAGGTAAGGAAAGAAAAGTAACCAGATATGCCATATCTCACATACAAAGAAAATAAGACTGAAATTGGTTGAGACAAGAGAGAAATTAAATACCCAAAAGTAGCAAATATTGAGTAAATATGAGAGAGGACTGAGATTCTAGGTAAAGTTCCCTTTCCTCCAACCAAGAAGCCACTGTAAAAGAAAATGAGGTTAGAAAAGAGGAAAGAACCAAGGGACTAACAAAAGTAAATATTCTAATAAAGGAATACTAGCCTAAAGACTTAAACTGGCAAAAAAATGTTCTTATGATACCAATGAATACATTTTTCCATTCCTTGCTTTTCCCTTCACCTTCGTTTAAACCCAAGGAATGGGAAGATGTAAAGATCAACAGAACACAAAAAAAGGAAGATGGTCTGAGAAAGATTTGTGGGAAGGTTTCCAACACATTAACTGTGACAGATCACAAATAAGGTGAAAAAGAGAAAGGCAGAAGAAGAGTAAAGAAAGAGACCAAGGTGAAAAAATGAAAAATTACTATCAGCAGGAGTTAAGATCAGTGGCAGGAGAAGAGATAGGTACCCAAAGAGTCATACAAATACAACAGTCACTGAAAATAAAAGTGAAAAAGCAGATGTTTATAAATGGGAATACAAGAAAAAGCGGAAGGCTTGGAATCTGGAATTGGAAAGTGAAAACAAACACTGAATCAGACAAGGCATGGAATAAAAATAAGGTCAAGAAAGAAGAAAAACCAGGGAAAATAACAAGAAAAGAAGACATATAAAATCAGTCCAAGTTACCATGAAGAAAGTAACTCTACTAAAGGTAATCAGGCAAAGACATGGAACCAGACAAACAAGTATCTAAAAAAATGAAAAAATATAGAAATGAGTACATTCTGACTGACTGAAGTCATACTTTGACAGATAATTACTAATTAAGGAGAAAAAATGTGACCAGTAGAATGGGTGTAGGAGTCAAACATGCATATGATAATCTGCAACTCACTGAACAATAGCTGCAACAATTCTGACAGCTAATAAGCCTCATAAAACCATAGTAGAAATAAAATCTAACTGTAAACAAGGTCACTCCCTCAGGACTAAGTATAAATCACATTCTTTGAAAATGAACACAGAAAGTTAAAACTTTTTAAATGAAAGCAAAATAAAAAGGTTTCATTAATCCCAACAAAGTGAACTAGTTCAGACAAGAAATTAAACATGTCTGATCAATACAACGTTGTGAAGAAAAATGCAGTTCATAGAAGTGCAAATGCAAAGAGGATTACTGCACATGAAGGTGTACTACACTCTTATTGGTGGAAGACTGTCCCATGATTATATCACCATATAGGTGAGAATTGCCTTGAGCCTGGTGGCATGCAATTCTTTTTTGTAGATGTAAAAAGAAAAAAATTGAATCTGTGTGAAGAGGTGAGGTATTGTTTCAGAAGTTGTTCTTACTGAATAAAACTTTATATGTTATCTACTGATTTCCATACCTCACACATGGCAGAAAAATGGTTGAGAAGGCCACATGGAGCTCCATCAGGAGTATGTACTGGACAGAGAAAACCTGAAACAATTGAGCAAAAACATTTATTTCATATTGAAAATAATTAACTCTTCTGTGTGTGAGAAATTAAAGTAATTAAAGTTGATGATTATTAGACAATTTATTTTCAAAAGTTAGAAGAGAAATAAGGTGTCAACTTTGGGTTTGCAATTTTTTTAAAAAAACTTTTACATGTATTAAAATATAAAATGTGAAAGCTACTGTAGAATGCTGAGACCAAATTATAAAATATAAAATTTTCACTTTTCATAACTTTAACTTTGTTAATAATGAATGTTAATTCTGAAGTTAATTAGTTATAAACAGGAGGAGATATTCGAATAATATTTGTCAGACATTTTAGCATGTGATTGATACCTAAATACAACAATGATTGAGCTGACTTAATTCTGTGGGGGTCAAATTCAGTTGTTTTTTTAATGATTAATTATGCAGTTTCAGGTTTATTATTTCTCAATACTGTTGTAAATAATGTTTTGTTTTCACATTTGATTTATATTACTATTTGTTGACAAATTTTGTGTTGCAATTATATGTCTTATAAATGATTTTGAGAGTTACATCTGATCACAGTGTTGTTTGGTAAAATCTAATGTAAACTGTATGCCTTATAATGACTTGATAAAATCTTATGTAATAAGTTTTTCTTTCAACTTGGAAATACACTTTGATTAAAATCAATATAGCACAGTAAGTGAAATATTTGAAAGTCTTATGGTCTCTTTAGTGAGTCAATCAAGAGTCTGATATGAGAGAAACAAAAACATGATTGTGTAACCTGAAAACTGGATGGATGGCCCGAGTCTAGTAACAGAAAAAGTTTAACTGTGTAGCCTAAAAACTACATAATAAGGCCCAAGTCCATTTTGGTACAATTAATTAAAAAACCAGTTATTCAGATCAATACATGGACTGATTATCATCAGTTTAGTGGACCAGTATAACAATACATTTTTTAAAATTAAACAAATATACACACATATATTAGTTTGTTAAAACTTATAAAACAAACCGAAAGAAAAATAAGTTAAACAAAAATTGTTACACTATTTGACAATATCCCAAGGTACATGCTATAATATGTGGGATTACAAAAATGTACCCTAGGTTTTGGAGGTGATAGATGAAGTAGGACCCACTTTGTGGTAGGGATACACCATCTATCAGTCTTAACTTTCATTTGCCAGACTTGCATAAGAAATAAGAGTAGCAACAGATATAGAAATTAGGAGAGTGAGATGTGTGAGCTCACATCCTTATTCATAACTAAAAATAGTTATTAAAAATTGTACGTTTCTCTATTTTTAAACTATTCTGTAACAAATATAAGAATGTATTAAATAAATATAAAGGAATACAAATCAGAGAAATTTTACTCAAAATTTCTAAAAACTATTTTTAGCTATGAATAACATCATTTAACAGCTTGCCACTACTTCATGCAGATGTACACTATGTTGCATATAAAGCTCTTGTTTAGAATATGATAGTCACAATAGACTTGGTGAATAGGTGGATTGGGAGATTTATCAGTTTGTTTGGATAAATGAATGGAATACTTTACGCTGGTATAAATTATTTGCTGTGCTATCAATTACTGTCTGTTACCATATTGGGAGCTGGAATGCTAACTTCAAGATGTAAGTTTCAACTTACTTCCCCTAAATGGTGGTGCCTTATTTCTTTATTCTTATTTTTATTTCAGTTAATTTTTTTTTGTTTGCTTGGAAAAGTAGTTACCTTCCCACAACTGGCTGCAGGCAGTGAAAGGTGATATATATATGTGGGACATTGTGGGCTTGAGCACTCACATCTCACTCTCCTAATTGCTATTTCTATATCTATTGCCACACTTTTATTTCTTATGTGAGACTGACAAATGGAAATAAGACTGATGGATGATGTATCCCAACTGTAATGTGAGTCCTACCTCTTCAGTCTCCTCCAAAACCTACAGAACATTTTATAATCCCATATTATAATTTGTATCCTGGGATCTTTTCAATAAGTATAGCATTTTTGTTTAATTTATTTTTGTTTTAGCTTTTTTCAAAGTTGTAACAAACTGATATAGTTAGTCAGAGGTTTGGATTTGCTGTTTTTAATGCAGTCTTTTCTTGTGATTCTGCTTAATTAACTTCATTAAAATGTATTCATTTTTATTAAAATACATATAACAAAAACATGCAACTTTATTAGAAATTATTAGAGACTCAATTAATAACATATAGGTTTCTATTTTGTAGAAAAATAATAGCTATTGGTTGTCTTACACAAAGCACACAAAATTTGAATGCCTGATTAAATTTTCAAGATATATGATATAAAACACTGAGTGCATTGATAAACAAAAATGAGCTCAATAAATCTGATAGGCTTTGCACAATCATCAGAGCAAACAAAAGTTAAATGCCTGATTAAATTCAAGATGTATGGCAAGCAACATGAAAGGCATTGAAAAACACAAACAATTTCAATAAATTTAACTGGCTTTAGATGAGCACACACTTATCACATCATTTTAAGACTAAATGAACCTCACCCCAAGCTTCAGGTAACAACTTTCTAACAGCTGTTGTCCTCATTTCAGCAAAAAATGATCCTCTATGAATGCTGTGAAAATGAGAAAGATATCGGAAAAAGTTGAGCTTGTCTGCAACAACAGTTAGACCAGAAAACTGCATTAATCCCATGCCTGAGCGAGAAACAAGATTTCCTGTAGCAAGCAGATACTCCATTGGTCGAGAAAGATCTTTGCCCAAAGAAATATACTGAAGCATTAAAGCTAGAGATGGAGAGGAAAGTAATTCAAATATGAGCTCATTATAAACAGTTTATTTCTGACAGCTAGATTACAATAAAATGACTCAGATACAGTAAGAAATATAGTTCTGATGAATAAACACCAACAAAAAATGAAAATCATAAGAGAATAATAAGTTTTATTGCTAAATGATATTAAAAAACATAAACATACAATCATTACAGCTGGAAAGATAACTCTGTTAATCAAGATAATACATTAATACATTAGTGGCTAAAAGTGGCTCACATTTAGGGATTAAATATTTAAGATTGTTTTCGATTATTAAACTTTAAAAAAGTCAATTCTCATGTGATAATTTTAATTTTAAACTAACTTCTTCAATGCCTAAAACTACAAAATTATGTTCAATATTTCTGAAAATCACTTCTCTTCTTAATTCTTAATACAGAAGTTCAACATTTGTAGTATTCCAATTATCACATTTAACGAAAATCTACACAGTTAGAATATGGTGATTTAGCCAACAATATTTTACCAAAAAGAAAAATATTACTTAAAAGTTTTCCCTGACTCTATTCTAGTATGATTAGTAGTGAAAGCAGTTGATAAAGATGTGGTTGTCTGTGGACTACATATCTTTTAAATCTACACAGATATTGTAATAAAAAAAACAAGTTAAATGCACTATCCAAGGGTTTTTTGTTAAATGTATTCTTAATGCTTGTAAATGTTCCTAATTACCATACTATAAAACTTGTCTACATCACACATAATTAATATTAAGTCCTCTTAACTCAGTTCAACATTAACCAGTTTCATTTTGGGAGTACCACCAATTAAACTGCCACTTTACTTGTGCACAACACTAGAAGTTTTGAAATGCTTAATGTACAGAAAAATATCAAAATAAACAAAAATAATACAGAATAACTCAAAGTAAAATAAATTAAAATAAAACAGTTTATATAATAACTTTAAAAGAAAAGTGTTAATTCATCACAACCTTTTCTTTAATTTACAGTGTTTTAAGTTAGTTTGCTTCTCTATTTTAAGTTATACTTTTCACTTCAGTTTACATAACAATTTAAAATATTTATTATATGTTCAATAAATCTTTACCATTTATTAAACTAAATTCAGTTTCCTAAGTGGTCATTACCAATTCAGCTTAATTTTATGGCAAACAGATGCAAGTGTTATACATTGATAATGATGCATATAACTAAAGTATGATTATAAACTTTAACAGTAAATTACAATATAACTGATATTTCCATTCAATGTGAAGCAGTATGTAATATCTTTGTTTTGGAGATACTAAATCTTAAAACAATTACTTGGATATTCTGTTCATTTTTGAAATATGACACAATGTTATTCAATGTGAAAGAAAAATACTGTTTTCAGCACATTTTATTTAGAA
Organism: Carcinoscorpius rotundicauda; assembly: GCA_011833715.1. NCBI lineage: Eukaryota > Metazoa > Arthropoda > Merostomata > Xiphosura > Limulidae > Carcinoscorpius > Carcinoscorpius rotundicauda. The sequence goes on from CM022395.1 coordinate 20,123,406, forward strand.
TATTAGCAGAGGGAAAAGTTGGCTAATTAAAAGGTTTTACTACTACCACACAAGCAATTTCAGTTTCTTACAGATGGTTTTATGATATATTCGAAGCCTACTGGATCAGTCTGTATGTTGTTTCAGTCATGCTAGCTATTTACCAGGTCAGACTGATCTTATTTCATCCAGCAAACGAAACCTAGTTCAGTTTAACAAAAACCTCTTACTACATTTTCTCGTATAATTAAAGTGCTGTATTAAAAATATTTTGAAATGTGCATATAAAATTACCAAATGCATTTTTCTGAGCATCTAAATTACTTTTCAACTTAAAAATGGAGTTAAACAGAACATAATGCAATTACATGTCATGATTATGATAGAAAACAAGTGAAATATGTTTTATTTTCTAAATACGGTTTTATTTGTACGTAGATACAAGCAAACTTTTAAATGACAAGATAAATGTGAATATCAACAGAATCTGAGCAAGTTTTCTCAGAAATTATACAGAAAGAAAACATCAGCTTTCCAAAAAAAATAGTGTTTTTCTTGTCGCTTTTATTTTTAAATATCAGTTTCGAAAGAAAAATAGATATTCAACAAAAACCTTACCTAACAATTGGTTAGGAAAATAAATTTACCTAAACCAAGTATTTAATTTTCTAAACTTATTTCAGTTTTTGAGTTCAAATAATTTTAATTCTGCAAAAAGAAACTCCCTACCATCATAATTTACACAAGACAAATTTAAAAAATTCTAAAGAATATATTTAGTTTGTTACTAAAACATTATAATCATAAAAATAAAGTTACAATTTGTATTTACAATTAATCCATAAAACTTGTACAGTTAATACTCACTCCGAGTGAGCGCAAAAGATTTTCCAGATGACTTGATTTTTCGATTAAGTATAACTTTTATTGTGTTTAGCCAACTTTCAAGCTTTTCCTTTAAAAGTAGAAATTAAAAGCATTTAAAAATCACTGCAATAATGGATATAATTTTTACACACTTTAAAAAAAATACTACTAATAATGCTAGAGACAATTACACAACATTAACCTAAATGAACTGAAGACAATTAATACCACTGCAACAAAAACTCAAAAAATCAGAAAGTTTATATTCCTCAAAAATGAACAAGCAATGTTAAAGTAATATTTTCTCTTTCATTTTTATCTCTTTTGCATACAAGTAACACATTTTATCAATAATATTAATACATTTTGCTTCTGTTAATAATCAATTAAAATCCACTAATAACATAAACTAATCCTTAGAAAGCAACAAAAAACAAATTAATTAACATTTATATAAAAATTACCCTAATTATGAAGGAAACTAAAACATAAATACCTCAACATTTGAGTTAACCATATCACACATTAGAAATATATTTCATTCTGTAATTAAAAATCTACTTTTAAAATGCCTTCCCATTATGAGAATGATAAAACTATTGCCCAAATCTCACTACAAATTTCATAAAAATCCATGATCAATCTATTTTGTTCTCTTATGTGTAAAACTTATTTATATGTTTCCCTTTTGGATAAAACGAGAAAGGTTTATGAACACCAGTTCAATACTCCTCTTATCAAGATCTTGACAGTATTTTGCAAAATTATTTGTATGGGAACAATTTTTATTCAGGCTACACAGTCAATCTCATGTGATGTAAAAACTACCTTCTTTGAACCATGAGGCCCGGCATGACCAAGCGTGTTAAGGCGTGTGACTTGTAACCTGAGGGTTGCAGGTTTGCAACCCCCTCATGCCAAACATGCTCGCCCTTTCAGCCATGGGGGCATTATAATGTTACGGTTAATCCCACTATTCGCTGATAAAAGAATAGCCCAAGAGTTGGCAGAGGATGGTGATGACTAGCTGCCTTCCCTTTAGTTTTACACCGTTAAATTAGAGCCGGCTAGCATAGATAGCCCTCTAGTAGCTTTGTGTGAAATTCAAAAACAAATAATTGAACCAGGAATTTTTTTCATGTTACTCTGACAATTTTTCATTAAATACAAGGTCTTTCTGTATTTTTGAGGATTTTTTGGGTCTCTCCTTTAAATATACAACAACTCCTGTTAAAAAATGTATCATTATTTCAGAAGGGCAGAGCAATATATCCATCACTATAAAATCAAATTTACCGCTTTTTCAATCTATTGTACAGCCTAATAGTCATATTTGACTTGTGGTAGAAAACTGCCCCAATAATATGATTCAGTAACAGTACAAACATATTAAAACAAAATATAATCACTCACTGTAATTCATGTAAATTCTGTTTCAAATTAATCATTTGTAATTTCTTTTGACTTGATGCAGTAAATTATTCTTTTAATATTGATAAAGTTGCCTTTTAATTTTAAACTAGTAATATGGAGACATTATTTTGTCATAAAAAATATATAGATACATACATATATTCCAAGAACAAATTTCCTACATTAAGCTTGAAAAACATAATATTATCCACCTTAAGCACCATTAGATAGAGGTGCCCCCCAAGTAGAACTTCCTGGTTCATTGGATTATCGGGATTTTCTAATGCACATTCTCCTTTAGCCAATGCAAACAATTTTCTTGTCATATACCTGTCAAGAATCCAGAAATCTAACAAAACATTTTATGATTAACTTTTGAGTGTACAAAGTACTTGATAAACTACCTTTCAACACTGCATTGTAAGAAATTGCTTCAAAGGTGGCACTGTTCATGAGTAGTATATTAGAATAGGAGAAAACTGATGATGGTATTGCCAAATTAAACTTATATTGATGGCAAAAGGAAAAACATTCTTTTCCCTTGAAAGTAATTTGTCTACGTTTAATTAAAAGCCACCAAAGAAATAAGTTAAAACTTACAAAGTAACATCAATGCATTGCATCATTTAAAGGATATAACGCGGCTACAATTGGATATAAATCTATACAAAAATCTTTACTAGAGGAGCTGCTAAAATGTATAGTAAAAGCAAAATTTGGCAAGACAATCCAAAATTCACATCCATTTTATTCTGCAAACCTTCATATGATACAAAGTAAATTAATTTTTTATATCTGAGATTATGTCATAATTACAAAATTTTATGACAGCAAAAAACACTGCCCCAATACTTTTTTAAATGGAGAAGAAAAAAAAAGCATTATATTCTAACAAATATTCTGAGTAAAGAATATAACACTCCCTTGAGAAAAAGAGCATAAACAGAATCATGTATAAAGAAACTGTACACACATTAACCAAATACCAGAAGTAAAATAATATAAATATTGAAGATACATCTTGCAAATATATCAAAAACTAAAATATAATTGGAACGAAAAAATCAATCAAGGCTAAATGCATTAAGCCTTTCACTAGGGGTTCAGTATAATATACACAAGTTAATTATTTATAACATTTAGTACAGCATGTGTACTAAATTCACAAAATTTAGTAGACTTTTAGTAAAGACTGCAAATATTTAGTACACAGAAAATCAGGATTTTTAATGAAGTATTGTCACTAAAGATTTGTTTGTGAAAATAAAGTCTGTTTTAATTCTAGTCCAAGCAAAATAGTTTTCATGTTATGATTAAAAACTATTCTCCAAAAAAATTCTCATATATTATTTGCATAATCACTTATACCTCCTAAATACATTTCAAACATTTGTTTTCAGTAAAACTTTATATTTTGTCTGTTATTTTTTCTACCCTAGCTATACAGGGGTGGGGCTATCTGACTCACCTTGTAACCACCATACAAAATTAGAAAGTAAATACAAATTGTTTTCTTTTCGTTAAAAATGAATTCAAATTATTAGATGGAAATATAAATGTTTAATTTAAATCATATGATATATATTTATAATTTTTATAATAATGACCTTCCAATCATGGCTGGCTAACATTACAGAAGTTACAATGATATGACACACATGCATTTGTATTACCATATCTTCGAAAATAAACTGACCTATATTGGATACATTTAAGTGGGATAGTATTTGTTAAAATACATTTCAATTATTTTACATTGTGCATGTATATAGATTTCTATTATGTAATTTTGAGCACACTAAGACACAACCTATCTGCTTTAAATCTTGGTTCAAAAGAACAAGGTGGCTTCCTAGTTCTTTAAAATAGCTGAGAAAGACACTAGGGGACATTCTGAGCTCTCAGTTGGTTATTAACATGTAATATATAGGAGGAGGTGTGTAAAAGAGACTAATTTTAAAACTGGAAAGAGTTGAGCAGGTCCACTGCATTTGATTCAGTTCATAAGCCATATCTTAACAAACAGGAAAGTAATGTGATTCTTATTTTACATTCTAGTTTTTCAATACCAGCAATTTGAGCTCCTAATTCATATGAAACTGGAGACTTTGCACCTGCACTTAAAATAAAATCAATATTTAGGTGCATTTTTTAAATTTTAAATGATGAAATTAACTAATATACAGTCATGTGAAAAAATTAGGACACCCTATGAAAGCCTGTGTATTTTTGTAATATTTTTGGATACACAGATATTTAATCTCAATTTCAAAAATGCTGAGAGATTATAGGAATATAACTAGACAATTAAAACTGAAGGAAAGACTTTTCAAGATCTTCAGTAAATGTAATTCTTGAAAAATGCATATTCTAATTGAGGAAAATGTTAGAACACCCTACCCTCTAATAGCTAGTGTTACCCCCTTTGGCTGAAATAACTGTAGGGAGATGCTCCTTGAAGCTGTCTACCAGTCTCTGACATTGGTCTGAAGAAAGTTTGCCCCACTCCTCAATGCAGAATTCTTTCAGCTGTGAGATGTTTGAGGGGTTTTTTGCATGTACAGCCTGTTTCAAGTCACCCCACAGCATCTCAATGGGATTAAGATCTGAGCTTTGACTCGGCCATTCCAGGACTCTTCATTTCTTAGTTTTCAGCCAGTCCTTGGTGGATTTATTGGTAAGTTTTGGGTCATTGTCATGTTCCAGGGTCCAGTTCTGCTTCAGTTTTAATTTTCTTACAGATGGTCTCACATGATCCTCAAGCACCCTCTGATACACAGTAGAATTCATGGTAAATTCTATGATTGTGAGCTGTCCAGGTGCAGCCCCAAACCATGACACTTCCACCTCCATGCTTCACAGTTGGTATGCAGTTCTTTTCTTGAAATGCTGTAATTGGTTTACGCCATACATGTCATCTGTTCTGGTGTCCAAATAATTCAGTTTTTGACTCATCTGTCTAAAGAACATTATTCCAGAAGTCCTGGTTTTTGTCTACATTCTCTCTGGCAAACTTCAGTCTGGCCTTGATGTTTCTCTTAGAGAGCAAAAATTTCTTCCTTGCACACCTCCCATGCAAGTTAAACTGGTGCAGTCTCTTTCTAATTGTAGAGGCATGCACTTTCACATCAACAGCAGCCAGAGCCTGCTGTAAGTCCCATGATGATATGTTAGGGTGTTTGGAGACCTCTTGTAGCATTTTGCAGTCGGGTCTCAGGATGAACTTGCTTGGACGACCAGACCTGGGCATGGTGGCAGTTGTTTTGAAATCCCTCCATTTGTTGACTATTTTTTGGACAGTGGAATGACTGATTTCAAAATCTTTAGGGATCTTTTTAAATCCCTCACCAGAATCATGAGCTGCTACAATTTTCTTTCTGAAGACCTCAGAGAGCTCTTTTGCTCTCACTATGGTGCTCACTCTCACTTCAACAGTCAGGAACACACCAAACTAAATATCTGAGGTTCAAACAGGGCAAGCCTCATTCAAAATGTTAAGTAACAATCTTCTAATCACATGCACATGGTGTGATACACCTGTGTGTGAGTTGAGCTATTTTAAGTGAGAATAAATATGGGAATGTCCTAACTTTTTCTTCAGTTAGAATATGAATTTTTGTAGAATTACATTTACAGAAGATCTTGAAAAGTTTTTTCTTCAGTTTTAATTGTTTAGTTATATTCCTATAATCTCTTGGTATTGTTAAAATTGAGATTAAATATCTACATATCCAAAAATGTTTAAAAAATACACAAGCTTTCATAGGGTGTCCTAACTTTTTCACATGACTGTATGATACTAAAATGCAAATAATAATCTACAATTTGATAACAAACTTATTGGCATAAATTTGTAACATAGCAGTTAAAAAATTTTGAATTTAAGTCAACAAACATGATAATGTAGCCTTTGACTCACAAATATTTAGAGCCAAAATAATATGGAACAGGATATTAGCTAAGCAAGAGCTTGCAATGAGTATCATCACAATTTATAAATTATTTAACTTACGACACAATAAACAATAAAAGGGAAAAATAATGAAGATACATTCATGTTGAACAAACAAAACTTCAGAATTCAAAAACAATTAATCACTCGATTCATACTCAAACAAATTAGTATTATCAATGAATTAACATAATAATTTATAAAAAGTTGTTCAAAGTAAAAGAGACTGCAATAATAACAAAAGCATTTAAAGTCAAGTACAGTTAAAAATTCCAAAAACACGTGTGAAATAAATCTGCAAAATTATAGGCATCTACAAGGGAAAAAATAAGTCAAACCCTAAAAAAAGATGTTAGAATGATTAAACAATGAAAGTATGAGCACTCAAAACACAGATCTTAGGAAAACTGAACAGACTGTAAGATATCTGGCTTCAACAGAACAGGATAAGTAGGTTGATAGATAACCATCATGTAACTTGGTAATCTACAATATACTGAGCTGCAAACATTAGAAAGTAGCTGTAGTGAACTCTAAGTTATGCACACATAGAAGCGAGATTTTAGCAGAATCCCAACAGAAAAACTCATTGAAAGGATATTTTTAGCAAGAAAACAATTACAGTAAGCTCTACTGGACAGAAAAAACAAACAAACATGTATTGAGTGATAAAAATTCAGTAACAAGCTCAAATAATTTTATTTTTTGTAAATATATGCACGTAAAACACAAAAATAATAAAAAGTATATCACAGTAAATACAGTTGTCAAAAAAGTGTACATACTGATGAAAACGAAATGGAGATATATAACTTTAAGGTAAGCACATACTATTTTCAAACAGAGCTACAGAGTGGTGAGTAATCATGTAAAGCACATATAAACAAATTACAAAACCATAATGAGTGATATATTGTATGTATGGTGAATAGACTGACAACAGATAAACTTATAAAAATCTGAAGTTAAATGATAGCTTTTTATACAAAGAGATTAATTGGCAAGTACAAACTGATCATCATTTCTATCTACCAATATCTGGTTATACTTTGTAAAGGCATATTCATATTTTGTAAGAACGTTTTCAAATAGCAGATTACACTGATAAGACTTCTTGCTTAATTTAACAAATAGTGTTTTTATGTTACCTTTCATCATTTATTATAGCTCTTTAATCAAATTGGTTTCTACAATGTATATTAAATTATTTGAAACTTTAAAATAGTAGTCCAAAAAGTAACATCTTTTTGCTTTATGTTTAATAAATTTTAAATGTTAAAGAACAAAAACGGTATTTACTCCTTTTAAATCAACTAGCTGTTGGAGGCTTATGAAAATTTTTGGCTGCTACACAATATTTAATCCAGGACTTAAATAATTTCAATATGAAAGCAGCTATGTTTTTCATAATACAATTAAAGACTCACTGAAAATAGTACAAAACAGAACTATATTAACCAGATAGATGTGTTAGGACTGAATAATATAAAAAATAAAAATGAAGCAATAAATAAAAACTGAAATAGCAAGTTTCATGGTTAGTACCAGTTTTTATGTGCAAAATGTAATAAGTTGATATTAGATAAAATATTAAGTATTGTGCCTGACAAAAGTACTCACCGTCCTAACAAAATCTCCACATTTTGTTGCTGTCTGAGCTTGTAGTTATGAAACATCCAAATGGAACTTGAATTTACTTAGAATTTATACAATCTATAACAAACTGAGAAGGCTAAAAATGCTGATATTATGCAAATTAGATTTACAAATAAATTAAAACATTTTCATTTGTATAATTATTCAACCCCTTTTATATGGCAACCCTAAATCAGTTCAGGTGCAAAAGAGTAATTTGAAAGGTCACAAAATTGATGTAATGATCTCTGTGTGAGTGTGTGTAATTACAGTGGTTTAATATGATTGAGGAGTAAATACATCTGTTCAAGCTGTAACTCACAGAGTCACATGTTAGACCATTCATGAAAACAAAGGATATTTCCAAATACGTAAAGGATTAAATGGTAAAAAAGTACAAATCAGGAGAAATTTACAAGAAAACTTTAAAATTACTGATTATCCCTTTGAGTATTGTGAAGTCCATCTTTAAGAAGTAGAATATGCTTCATACAACCCAGAACAGGCTACATTTGAATCTAAGTAAACAGGCAAGCAGGATATTAGTTAGTCACTGTGAAGCCAACAGTGACTTTTATAATTTTGCTATGTTCCATGTCTGAGATGAAAGTCAATATTCATACACCAACTATAATCTAGTTCCTATACAAAGTTAGCTCGTATGAGTGAGTGGCAAGAAATAAACCATTACTGAAAAAGAATAACATTAAATTTCATATGCAGTGTGCAAAAAAGAATGCAAATGATACTGCAAAGATGTGGTAGAAGGTTGTTTTTTTTTGGTCTAAATTCAAAGCATTCCCTCTGGCTTAAGCCCTACACAGCACATCATCCAGTCAATACCTGCTTGAGTCGACCAAGAATCTAAAACTGGGCCAAAATTTCAGTAGAACAATGAATTGAAATACAGTCTGACTTGAAACAATAGAAAATTTGTGGTGAGACTTGAAGATTGCAGTTCATCAGCAATACCAAATATACTTGTCAGAGTTGAAATAATTTTGCCAGGAAGACTGGGCAAAAATTACACTAACCTATTATTGTGCAAAGCTGGTAGAAACTCATCCAAAAAGACTCACAACAGTAAGTGCTGCTAAACCTACTTCCACCAAGTACTGATTTAGGGGGTTGAATTTATATATTTTCTTTCCAGGTTTTGCTGACATTCAACCTCTTTCACATGTAACAGTATTAAGTTTTGAATAAAAATAAGTTCATTAGAGAAACACTGTTTACATTACTTGTATTTCATCAAAATGAGGTTATTGGTATGAACTGAATACTTTTGCAAGACATTATATTGATATTTAAAAATATTAAGGTGTAGGATGGTTAAATCAATACATGTTTTCTAATCACATTCATGTTAATAAATGCAAAATATTTGATTTATGTTCATTATTTAAGCAATGTGTTGATAAATGTGCTGAAAAATAATTAATCTAATAAATACACGTTATAATTCTATTGCTTTAACAATATCAAATTTCAAAGAATATAGAACAATAACTAATGTTATTTTGAGCACTGTCAAAAAAAAAGCAAACTTCTGATTGACTTTTTTTTATATAAATAACTCTTATACTTACACTAGAAGATTGAACTTATGGACATTGGAGTCTAGGTGAACACATATGCACTGCCTTGAAATAAAAGAAAAGTATGCATTTAGTTTAAAGCTATTAATTTTTTTAAAAGTTATAAAATTAATATTTACAAAACGCAATACAGGTAGGCCCCTCAATATTATTAGGCATAAGTAAAGATTTATAACATTTTATAAGATATGAATGTTAAATGCTCAACAATACTCAACAAATATTGATCTCAAGAGCTCATGAATTACACGTTTGTTAAAGAAAAAATAAGAAATCGTGATTTTAATTTTAAAAAAAACATCTAAATTGTTAACTAAAGAAAGATCTTACTGGGAAATAGAACAAGCTTGCTACCCCAAAACCATAAACTGATCACTAAAGTACGAGTGAATGAAAGTTACATCTTAGCTGTATAAACAGTAACAGGAAGTTAATTGTTCAAAAAACTTGCATACTTTTTGATTGCTAATATTGATGAAATAAAGAGGACAGTAATTTTTTTGTACACTTGTCAAATATTACAAAGTTCTTTTCAAAACAAAAAATGGTTTTAGTATGATGAAGGAATATTAATACCTGAATTTCAGGAAAGAAAAAAAAAAGTTGAAAAATTAGCATACAGTCCAGTATAGTTCTTCTTACAAAAACATCCAACACTAAAATAATTTTTATCACATAAACCAAAAATGTCCAAAAAATACGTTTAAAACACTTTTAGTTTGTACAGTAAATTTTGATTTTCCAAAACCTACAGTTGCCTCAATCATGTATCTAATACAAAAGTTTAGCTGTATTTTTGTAAAACTTGGTAGAATTTCAGTAAACTTCAGTCTTTTGTATGCAGAACCAAGAGTAAGATTTTTAGCTATGGTATACCAGTTTGTATAGTGACTCTGAACTTTAGGTTATTTTTAAAATACAAAATTTTAGCCCATAGCTCCATCATCTCTTAACTGATTTGAGATCGAATTATAGTTTTGGACCCTTTTAATTAATGTATTTGATCACACCAAAGATCCCACAGATTAATTTATTCTAATCCTGCCTAAAAAAATCACACTTTTATATAGTAATGGTAATACTGTAAATAATTTTTTATTTAATTAAATAATTCACCAGAGAATACAGAATAATATCATGCAAAATGAAAGGTTTCATAACTGTCAAAAACTTTCTGGCTTTTTAACAATGCAAAAAATTAATCTAATTTCTGATGTGTTTCCCATACAAATAAAGCTTGAACTAAAAGCAGAATTGACAATTCACTGCACAGAAAACATTTGTAATATGATTTGTCATTTGACTGATTGAATCTTTTATTGTTTATAAATAATATAGTATTAAAAATCAGAGAGAAGTATTGGCAATTTCAGAAAGAGAAGATGTGAATTTCTATTTGACAGCTCTTGCACCAAATAAAACTGAAGCCTTTTAAAAGTATACTTTTTACTCGGAGACAATGACATTATGATGAGTAACTTCTGTTGCAACTCTGTACCTCTTGGAAGAGAGATAAATAAATTAATAAAGAAGGGATACAGAGAAAAAATAATCAAAATTCTCCTTTAAGGTAAAATTCTGGATTTTTTTAAACATTGGATTAGTAGCTACATGTTTATGCCAAATTTATTCATATACCATTCAAATACCAAGTAGTTTAATTATATTTGGAATGTAATTCACTTAAACCTCATGGCATACAGAAAAATGTGTCCATGGCAAGAAGGTTAAATCCTAATAGATAATATAATTAGATAACCATTGTTTTCTAAAACAGTTTAATCTTCAGTCAATTAAAACAATTAAAAAAGGCAGATGCCAGTACTTTACAGGCATTTGTTTGTTATGAAGATTCCTTTTCTTAATGTTTATTTTGTTGTGCCCCACCCCCTACATGTTATAACATATTAGTGATTATACTGCACATTCATTCTTCCACATTTATTGTTGTTAATATATTAATTAAGAGTAGCAATATTTGTATGGTTGTTTCTAAAACTTTTATTTTTAAATTTGTATTTTACTAATATAACATAAATGCTCTTATGTTAACAATTAACTGTTAACTGATGAATCATCCCCTACTGACTCTCTGCACCTCCTTTTGGAACACATTTCACAGTTTTCATACCATGGGTTTAGACAAAATTTATAATCACTTTGTTTATAAATTTTCCCATTACAAAATATTATATGTGTAAATCTTAGCTCAAACTCTGACAGCTACTTAAGAGAGATCTCTAGAACATCTTTGACAATGTCACTGTTGTAGTAAACCATGTTAGTAGCCATATCAATAACTTTAGAAAAAAGAATGTAAACAAAAAGAGATTCAACATCAAAACTGACCACAAAATAAGTTTAAGAAAATTCATTAACAGTATAATTATAATGCAAGAAATATCTTTTAATAATTAGATTGTAGTTGAATACTCGCATGTCAGAAGTAAAAAAGCTTAATTGTTATTTTGTGTGTATGTTTTGGATAAACAAATATCATGAATCACAACAGTGGTTCCTGATAAAAATTGTAAGTTAAAGTACAAAATTCTAATAGAATATTTAAGCAAAACACACATTAAACAATAAAGAATCAGTTCAAACAATACAATAAAAAATTTACAAGAGACTGCTAAGGCTGTACACATAAAAATGCACAAAAATACATGAATGAAGATAAAGAAAATCCACTCAAAATGGCCTCTTAATAACTGTTATTATTTTCTTAGTAGTCTACAGTAAATATAGCTTGGTATATTGTGCCTAAACCTTATGGTGAATACAAAATAAGAAGCTGTGAAAAGTCATAGGAGTATTAAAAACTAAAATTGTTTCTTCTGTATTTTACCCAAGCTAAAGACATCATAATTTACCTTACTTATTATATTAGATGTACTTTCAATAAACATATGAATAGAGTAAAACAAAAATTACCAGTCAATTATAGATGACTGTTAACATGCAAGACAGATACCCAATGCTTTGATAAATAATTTAAATGGTTATCTTTAGAGAGTGTAAAAATATCAATATACATAATATTTTTATTACACACATTTGTAAAATAATACAGTGATGTTTTAGACATATATGTTTCATTCGAAAAGCTTCTTTTCTACTTGTAAAATTGTCTGTGTTTAGTGGGGGTTGTGTCTTAGTCTAGCTATGTATTTGCTCATTAAAAACAAATTAATCATGGGTAAATGCATTAACCCTTTTGCTATGGGCTCAGTACAATGTAGAGGAGTTAAGTATTTATACAATAACTTTTAGTAAAGACTGCAAGTATTTAGTACACAGAAAATCAGGTTCTTTTATGAAGTATTGTCATTAAAGACAAAGATAATTTACATAATGTGAAAATTATCTTTGTCCTTAAAATCTCAAATATTATTTGTGTAATCTCTAAAATTTCCTAAATACAATTCAAACGTTTGTTTTCAGTAAAACTTTATATTTTGCTTGTTATTTTCTCTACTCTAACATTATAGGCTCTATAAATTTGACTGATCTCATAACTACCATAAAAAATCAGAAAATAAATATAAATTATGCTTTTTTCATTCTAGAATAACTAAAGTTATAACACAAAAGTTTAGATTAAATAGTTTAAATTTTATAACATTATACATTTATATATATGTATATAAATATATTGTTTTTATTATATTTACCTTCTAATCGTGCCTTGTTAATAATGTAGAAGTTAAAATGATGCAATGAATGTGGATTTTGTTACCTTACCCATTAATATAAAACTGATCTTGTAGTATTTACTGTGTTTCAGTAGACAAGTATTGGGTAAAATATGGTCACAATTCAATGACAATAAATTATTGCTATTTACAAAAATAATCTTAAAACTCATTTTTCTTAAAACAGAGACCACCAAATGAAAAAGTAAGGCAAACAATTATCTCTTCTTGTTACAACCACTGTACCCAGTTGATGTTTCTTGTAGTTTGCATGTGGAAGATATAAAATCAAATACTTTATATATATATGAATAACCAAAAAATTATAACTTACTATATAAATACCCTAGAATTCTATTATAATTTTCAAGTTTAGTAAATAAGCTGTATTTGTATCTAAAATAATTTGAAATTTTGAACAGGCTAAAGACTCAATTTACCAGCACATGGGTTTGCCTCAAAAGAAAAAAACAGTTATATTTCAAAATGGCTGAGAAAATCATTAAATGGGCATTCTGAAATTTTAATTGTTATTAACATGCCATATAAGGGACCATTTCCAATAATTAAAAGAGGTGAGTAAGGACACTGTGTTTAATTTACAAAATATAGTGGTAGCTTAGCAAATAGAAGAGATAAAAAATTTTTTTTAATTCTAGCTTTCAATATTGGTAATCTGAGTTCCTAATTTGTATAAAACTACAGACTTTGTATTTTGACATCACAAATATCTGATTTGAACCAGTGCTGCATTCAATATACCATGTGACACACAAACATCAATGTTTAAGTTTTTTCAAATATTTACTATTAAATTACGAAATTGAATAATTTACAATACTAAAATTTAAATTATAATCTAAAATTTTGTACTACACCTACTAACCTAAATTCATAAAATAGTACTTAAAATTTTGAATGTGTGTCAACAAACACAATGGCACAACCTTTGATATATGATCTGTAGATATTTTTGACAAAATGTACATATATACTTTGTTTTGAGAAATTTATAATCATTGCTGGTTCTCATCCTGGCATTTTATATAGCTTACCCAAAACAAAAAGAAACTAAATTCATTAGGTCTATTACTTATCACCAGAAAACATTCAACTAAACATACTTCTAAGTATCTTTATTAAAAAGATTCTTTTGTTCTTGTCATAGTTTTAACAATATTAATGATTTGATGTTTCATAAAAAAAAATTATGGCTAGTTTTGATATTAAATTCTTACTTAAGTTACAATGATTCTTTTCTTTAAAACTATTGATCTGTTTATTTTCAGAAATATTTCAGACAACATATGCATAAAAATCCTAGAAGTCAGTTCTTTAGTAATGAGACTTATGAAAGCACTGATGGAATTTCTACAGGTTTTGGTCTGAAGCCTAGTCTGAAAAAATTCATTCTAATGCCACTATGAAAGACAATAATTATCTTATTTTATTTTCTAAAAAATGGGTTCCCCATTATCAAATTTAACTATCCAACTAGATTTATTTTACATTACCAAGGAACAGTGTTGTTTCTAAAACTCTACGTTTGATTGAGTTATATTTTTGAATATCTTAGCAAATAACATGAAAGTTAATATTTTCCCACACATCTTTCTCACAGTTATAGTTATTCTTGATTTGGCTACCTTCTTGTGCACAAATGTTCGCTTGCTAATAGCCTTGAATCTCCCACCTAATTCCACAAGGTTTAATTGTGTTTAAGCATACAAATTAGCATGTAATAGTTTTCTACCGATAAGAGTGGAACAAAACCTCCTTTCACAGATGACTCCCTCTATGCAATTTTCATTTCAAGGTTAACTATGAAAAACAACAAGGAAGAATGGGTGAAGCAAGTATATATCAGGAATATATTTTCGGTGCATGAAAACATTAATTTCTGATACAATTACTTACTTACCTCATCTCATGGTTTTAGCTAGAATCCCAAGTTCAGCAGGAAAAGAGATCAGTGTAAAAATAACCTAAATAAGCATCCTTCAAACAAAAGCATCTGAAGATCACCCATGGAGTGTGCTTTTTCTATGGAGAGGAGCACCTATGTAGGAGACTGCACTATGTCTTAACTAGCTATACTTTTAGCTCATGTGGAGTTCAAAAGGGGTGGCACAAGGTTACAATTTCAAATTCCTAAGCAAAAGGAATGTGTGTAGAGTGGCTAGGGTACATTGTACTATAAGTGAGAGGTCAGCTCCTGTCCAGACCAATGGGATTAGAAGGAACTTAACAGGTTCATAGTAGAGGGAGGGTCCTCAACCATTCACTTCAGTTTTAAGAACCAGAAGGGAAGAAGAGTTTTCATTTTGAAAACTTAAACCATAAGTCGTGCAAATCCAGCACAACCTGCAGTAAGAAATACTGAAAATGTACATCTGGATGAAATTGGAAAGATTTAAACATGATATATAGGATTAATCCTAGTCCAAACCAATAAGGATTGGAATGTAACATTCACACCATGGTAGAAAAAAGTTCCCAGCCCATCCACATGTGAGAACTTACAATGGATGGTCAAGCTCCAACCAAAACAAAAAGTTACCCAGAAACTGACATGCACATGACAATATGAAGGAGAGTTCCCAGCCAGGACAAATTACAAAACAGACTGAAAAATCCAGCAAGACCAGCAGTATTTGGAATAAAATATTTGATCCATGGCAGGAGGATAGTCATGCTTTCTCCATAGGCATTACTCTACTCTCAACTGAATGGAATTGTGCACTGTCAGGACTCCAATGATTCACCACTCTAGCAGCTGGGAGCAGGTAAGAACTCCTATAGTCCATTGTAAAAGGGCGGGAGAGACATATTAATAAAGAAAATAAAATGGGTGATCATGAGACTATTTTGAAAGAGCTGACCATTCTTGAATCTTGGCATACTTTCCAGAACAAACATATTTATAATGCATTGTACCACATGGAACAAGGAAAAACCTGCAAGCAATCTTGTGGAACACACCATCTCAACAGTAAACATTACAGACCTTATATATTTCAAGGTGAAGATTTTGGATATCAGTGTACATGAATGGGCAGTACTTGCCACAGAAAGGGATCCATAAAATGTTGAGTATACCCCTGAAAAAAAACAAAAAGCTTACCAAGTTGCATTGACATATAGAGAAGAATTACAAGGGGAATATGATATGGCTGAAGAGAAAACCACCAGATAGTACAAATAGCAAAATAAAAAGACGTGGGGAATGGTCAATATGTTGGCCTGGATAACCCCCTCCAAATGTTGATGGAAATGAGCATACAAGGATATTGGTAGGTGACAGATTTGATGAGGTGAAATACAGAACAATATGTAAGATCTAGGAAAAATGTATTGAGAGCCACAAAAGAGTGCCATGCATGGCTTGTAACATCATAAAGCATAAACTAAGTACATGACACAATTCACATCAGACAAGGAACACAAAGAGCATACAGAAAGAATAGAAATAGGGATGAGTGTGCAAAATTGTCTTCATGGGCAGCTGATGTTTTAGGAAGAAAGGAACATTCAGAATATATAAGGATATAATTTGGTGATAAAAAATGCTGGGAATGTTGATTGTAAACAAGTCCAACTGACAATGTCTGCAAGCCAAAAATAGATTACAGGGCCACCCTAAAACTTACAATGGTTAAAAGAGAAACTCATGCCAAACAACTATGAAAAAATCAGAGATGACAGAAATTGAATCACCTTCTAATGAACTGTAAGGAGTTTCAACAATGCATCTGTGAAGATGCGGATATTGAAACAGAGAGGGGAAATAGACTCCCCCACTGCCATATTTGTCCATTGTTTTGAATTTCACACAAACCTACAGAAGGGCTATTTGCACTAGCTGTCTCTAATTTAGCAGTGTAAGACTAAAGGGAGGCAACTGGTTAACCACTCACTGCCAATTCTTGGGCTACTCTTTTACAAATGAATAGTTGAATTGCCCTTCACATTATAATACCCCCACAGCTGAAGAAACAAGTATGTTTAGCATGATAGGGATTTGAACCTGTGACCCTCAGATTATGAGTCAAGTACCTTAACCACCTGGCCATGCCAGGGAAACAGGGTTGAAAATCTTCAAATCCAGAACATCTCTGATGAAATGCCATTGAATTATTGATCATGTATTACTTACTGCAAACATGTGTGGGTATGGCCTGGAAGAATAAAAGCCTCCCAAAAGAAACAGAACCTTACACACAGAAAGAGAAAGTGCTGATAATACTCTAATCTAAAAACTCCATGGTTCACAAGCAAGGAGAAGAAGGTTGGACTTGAGTGAGATGCGAGTTGAAATCCACCCTCAGAGGAACAAGAGATTGAATGGAGTATATAATGGATCTTGATAATCCAGCTAATATAAGCAAATTCTCTGATGAGAAGTTAGGTGTATGTGAAAGACTCTGCAAAGGATAGAGCAAAAAGAAGTCATCCATATCAAGTCAGAAATCAAGCCCACAAAAATGACAAGAATGCTAATAGATGTAAGATACCAATATCAACCTGAAAGGAAAAAAAAACTTGAAAATGATAAACATGATCCTCTTCTATGAGATGCTAGCAGGAAACAAGACCTTGAGAGGGGAAGGAACTGAGACAAGAGATGTTGCAGAAGGTTTGAAGAGAAGAAGGGAGAGTCTTTCTGACAAAAGATAAATGATCCAAGAGTTTGTTGAACGATAATATACAAGTGTATGAGTCTCTGTGGTATACTGGGGGAACAGTATTCTAACTCCTTGGTGTAAATGATCAGCATGATATTCAAGAAGGTACTGCAGTTAATAAGTGGATGAATCAAGTGGCATGGGTGAGAAAGACAAAACACAACATACCTGCAATATCGAGTCAATAAATTATGATTCATGCTAAATCAAGTGGCAAAAATTGAGTTCAATTGCCTAAAGAGTCTGTTGCACTGCAACTGGTGGAGAAATGTCAAATGCTAATTAGTATACTTAAATGAAGCTGAAATATTTATTATGCACATGGAATTAGGTTGAAGTTTCAAGGCTTGTGGCAAGTAAAAATTTGTGTTCTAAAAAACAGACAAATTGAAAATAACTATGTCATGAGGTTAGTAACTATATTGGAAACAAAATTTATTTTGAGCTTTACTTTTTGTATACTTACATTCAACATCAGACTAGTTTTCACAAGGCTTGTACTGGATTGTAGGCTGACTTAAGTTATATTCCTAAATTATTCGTGTATAGTTTGATTCTCAAGTATGTGCATTTGTGAAACAAAATTGCTGAGAATTTCATACTTTTCTCAGTTTCCAGTCTAGTTACACTGATATTTCCATTCAGGTAGTTTGCTGAACATTGTTCAAATATTGTCTTAATGTATACGGGTTCTTTTCTGAAGAGCTAGGACTGAGAAAATTATTTCTAAAATTTTATTCTGTGTACGAAACACACAACTAATGTCTTGTTGTGTTTAATGTGCTGATGAACAAGAAAGAGAAAAAAACAAAAGTTTTATATTTATAAAAAAATAAATAAACGTTAACGTCAACGTGCAATAAGTTGTATTAAATCGAGACATTAGGTGTAATTATTCAACTGGTTCATAGCTCGACTTTCAATGGCACTTTTATTCTCAAAAATGCTATGTTGAAATTCACGTGAAAAGTATTTGATACTAGTTCATCTGTACCAACCAAATACGATTTATAACGTAAATACAAACTATACAGGCAGTTGTGAGTATATACAAAAATTCCCCTCGGTTGACAGAACGACACAGTTCTGTCTCACACGCTATCATTTTCAGCACACTGCAATAAGTTAAGACTTTTGTGTAAATAAAGATACGATACAAATATTAAGCATGTGTCAGCAAATTTCACGTCTTATAGACATCATTAATATTAACTTTCAGAAGAAATTCTACACTTTTTTGAAAAAAAAGGAACATCCTATTACTTTTTGAAACACAAACATTCACCTTGGTAATGCCATACCTGTGTAAATTGATTGATTGATTGATTGATTTAGTGTTTTGTGGCACAAAGCAACGAGGCTATCTGCGCCAAACAACCGGTAAAAATGTAGTAAAAGACATAAATGGAAATGAAGGTAAAACAAACAAAAAAAAGAATAAAACCAGTGTTGACACCTAGTCTACAAGGTTAAGATAGAAGGCAAAGTGTAAAAAGTTGTAAGGTAGGTATTCTATCATAAAGGTATAATCATAACCTGCCAGGAAGACTAACAGGCAGGTACAAGACCTACCGTCAGTCACCTGAAGTTGGTCTTTCCAGTCCTGGTTCTGGGTTATGTGTCATAGCAACTAGTATCAAGATGTAAAAGAATAGAAGTATTAAAAAAACACACGGCAAAAACGCAACAATGAGTAACCAAAAGTTCAGTAAAAAGAGAAAAGTCACGGAAATGGAGTAAAATTGGTAAAGGAAAATGAAGGTAAAAACAAAACAGCAATTAAAACAGAAAATGGTGTAAAAACCAATGGTGACACCCAGTCTTCAAAGTTATAAACTATTTACTCTAGCATAATAATAATGATCATAACCCGCCAGGAAGACTAACGAACAAGTTCAAGAACCACCGTCAGTCACCTGAAGTTGGCCTTTCCAGTCCTGGTTCTGGGTTATGTGTCATAGTAGCTATTATCAAAATGTAATAGAATAAAAGTTTAAAAAGACACTCAGCAAAATCATAATAAAGAGTAGCCAAATGTCCAGTAAAAAAAATTAAAAGTCAAGTAAATGGAGTAAAATGTGTAAAGGTAATTGAAGATAAAAACAAAATGGCAATTAAAACAGGAAATGGTGCAAAAACCAATGACGACATCCAGTCAACAAAGTTGTACAGGCCAACCTGTAGCAGAATGGGAATGATCATAACCCACCAGGAAGACTAACAGGTAGTATATAAACCACTGTCAGCCACCTGAAGTTGGTCTTTCCGTCCTGGTTCCGGGTTATGAATCAATATGGCCAGTACAAAAAGGTTGTAAAAGCACGAAATGATATGCAGCGAAAGTATAACAGTAACTCGCCAGGAAGACTAACGAGTAGTTCAAACAGACAGTTCAAACAGAAGCGTTAGTCACCTGAAGTTGGCCTTTCCAGTCCTGGTGTCGAGTTATTTAATGTTCTGGCTATTGTTTAATGTCGCATTGAATGAGAGAAAATAAAACTTTAAAAAGGAGCCACAATTAAAAAGGTGTAATGAATAAATATACCACACTTAAATAAGATTAAAAAGATTAATGGCCATTAAAAAATTAAAAACGTTAGTAAGGTGGACATAGTCACCATCACCAATAACTCTGTCCAAAGGTACAGATTGACGCTGGGAAAAAATATGTTTAAAGTATTGCCGTCGTTGAGGATTGTAACGATGGCAAGAAAGTAAAACATGGCTGATAGTGATTTGAGTGTTACACAAACTACACATTGGTGCATCAGTTCCAGATAAAAGAAAATGATGAGTTAAAAAACTGTGACCAATGCGTAGCCTAGTGAGAACAACTTCTTCCCTCCGAACTTTACGGAAGCTAGATGGCCAAACTCCAATTTTGGGTTTAATTTGAAAAAGTTTATTGTCGCGTTGTTCACTCCAAGTGGACTGCCAACTGGCACGGAGCCGAGCTTTGAAGACAACACCATAGTCCATGTACGGAATAGGCATAGGGGTGATGGAGCTGAGGCATACATATTTAGCTGCCATGTCTGCAAGCTCGTTCCCATGAATACCAACATGGCCTGGTATCCAGAAAAACTGAATTGAAGTAGCTGCTAATGAGAAATGGGCCAGTCGGTTTCGAATATCTGCTAGAATAGGATGTGAGCTAATGTGAAGTGATTCCAAGGCAAGAATAGAACTAAGCGAGTCAGTATAAATAGTGCAGTTGGAGTACTGCTCAGCTGCAATATGGTCAAGGGCAAGAGATATTGCATACAGTTCAGTGGTGAACACAGAAGCTGTAGAGGGGATTCTGTGTGCAACTACTGACCCACAGCAAACCATAGCAGAGCCCACTGAATTTCCTGATTTGGAACCATCTGTATAAATGGGAACTGAATGATTGTTTGAAAGATATTCATTGAATAAAAGACGGTACTTCCAGTCTGGAGTATCCGCCTTTTTTAGGTGATTGAAAGAAAGGTCACACTTGGGGGCTGTAATAAGCCATGGTGGGATGCATCGATATGTGGAATCTGCAATGTTATCCAAGGACAGACCCAATTCATCCAATTGCGCCCGGATGCGAAGGCCAAACGGAGCAATGACAGATCGTCTGTTCTGAAAAAGTACTGCCCACCGAGGAAGGAAAACACATTCCCAGGTGGGATGCTTTGGTAAGGAACGTAGTTTCGAAGTATATTGTAAAGACAGTTGCAAACGGCGAAGGTGTAGAGGAGGTTCATTAGATTCAATGTATATGCTTTGAACTGGAGAGGTATGGAAAGCTCCGGTGCAGAGTCGAAGACCTTGGTGATGAATGGGGTCCAGTATCTTTAAGGCCGAGGGTCTGGCAGAGCCATAGACCATTGATCCATAGTCAAGTTTCGATCTAATAAGAGCACGATATATCTTCAACATTGAACGGCGATCTGCCCCCCAACTGGTAGAAGAGAGGACACGAAGGATGTTCAGTGCTCTTGTGCATTTGACCCGAAGCTGCTTTAAGTGTGGTATAAAGGTCAATTTACGATCAAGGATAAGCCCCAAGAACTTTGTCTCTGGGACCACTGGCAGCAAAACTTCACCGATATGAAGTTCAGGATCAGGGTGAATACCTCGTCGGCGGCAAAAGTGCATGCATACAGTTTTGGAAAGAGAGAAATTAAAGCCATTCGCAAGAGTCCACTTCTGTACACGATTGAGGGCAGTTTGTAGTTGCCGCTCAATATATCTCATGTTTGATGACTGACATGAGATGTGAAAGTCGTCAACATATAGCCCATTCGTAACGGTGAGAGGGAGTTGTTCAGTGATGGCATTTATCTTTATACTGAAAAGTGTGACACTCAATATACAGCCTTGAGGGACTCCAAGTTCCTGTACAAAAGAACGTGAAAGTGCCGAACCTACACGAACTTGGAATCTCCTGTCCATTAAAAATTTTTTAATAAACATGGGTAGATGGCCACGTAACCCATATGTATGGAGGTCTCGCAAAACGTCATACCTCCATGTTGTGTCGTAAGCCTTCTCTATGTCAAAGAATATCGATACTAAGTGTTGGCGGTTGAGAAAGGCCTCTCTGATAGATGTTTCAAGACGAATTAGGTGGTCTATGGTGGAGTGCTGTCGACGGAACCCACACTGGGTGGGTGAGAGGAGGTTGTTTGATTCAAGGAACCAAACAAGACGAGCATTAACCATCCTTTCTAAGGTCTTACAGAGACAGCTCGTCAAAGCAATTGGACGATAGTTTGAAGGAATCTTCGGATCTTTCCCTGGCTTAGAGAAAGGTAAAATAATAGCTTGGCGCCAGGCATCAGGAAAAACATTCTCCTGCCAAATCCGGTTGAAGATGGTCAGAAGGACATCAAGAGAATCAGGAGAGAGATGGTGTAGCATGTCATAATGAATATCATCAGGTCCAACAGATGTACTGGCAGACCGATGAAGGGCCATTTTTAGTTCCACCAGGGTAAAGGGACTATTATAGTCAAAGAAACAGTCAGTTTGAAAGGAAATAGGTGATCGCTCTGCCCGAGTCTTGATGGCCAGGAAGGTGGAGGAACAAGCAGAAGTGCTAGATACCCGGCAAAAGCTTTCACCTAGAGTGTTAGCGATGTTTCGGACATCAGTCACCTCCTGACCATCAGAGAGTAAGATTGAGAGGGGAACAGAAGTGTAGTGCCCATTAACCTTTCGAATCTTGTCCCATACGATCTTGGAGCTGGTGGTAGAAGATATGCTGGTTGTGAACTTAATCCAAGATTCCTTCTGGCTTTGACGTCTTACCCACCGAGCATGTGCTCGGGCCCGCTGGAAAGCAACCCGATTTGAAAGTGTGGGATATCTGCGAAAAGTATCCCAGGCCCGTTTTTGAGCCTTCCGTGCTAAGTTGCAAGCGGAATTCCACCATGGACGAGGATATCGTGGGAAACGTGTCGAGGTTTTAGGAATACACTGAGCAGCTGCATGTATAATACAATCAGTTACCGCTGCAACACAGTTGTCTATTGATGGCTGATTTGCGATGACAGGATCAAGTTCTGCGAGAGCAGTGAAAGTGGACCAGTCTGCCTGATCCAGCTTCCACCGGGGCACGCGGGTAGGGTGGCATCGACCACGGCCAGTCTCGCTCAAAATGATCAGAAAATGATCACTGCCTAGTGGATTACTGTCAACCCTCCATGAAAAATGGGAGAATAATGAAGGGGAGCAAACTGAGAGATCAATGGCAGTGAATGACTGACTTGGTGCATGAAAGTAAGTGGAAGAACCAGTATTGAAAAGAGAAAGATCGTGATCAGAGAGCATCTGCTCTACAGATCGACCCCTTCCATCAATAACAGCACTTCCCCAGAGGGGATGGTGTCCATTAAAATCCCCCAGGATTAGAAATGGAGATGGTAACTGTTCAACGAGAGCATCCAGGTCTGATTGATCATATGTCTCTCCAGGGGACAGGTACAGAGAACAAACAGTGATGGTACGACCCAAGGAAATACGGATGGCTACAGCCTCCAAGGGTGTATTGAGTGACAAAGACAGGGTGGGCACATGTTGATCAACCAAAAGTGCCACCCCTCCATGTACTCGACCATCACACAACTTGTCATTTCTGTACAGAGAAAACTGCCGAATGGAGACTGTATCAGCAGATTTGAGAAATGTTTCTTGTAGAGAAAGACAAACAGGATGGTAGGAAGCAATCAGCGTTTTGATATCATCCAGATTAGAACGTAAACCTCGACAGTTCCATTGTATCAAGGTGGCCATTTTTAAGGACGAGCAGGTGAAACCTGTGTAAATAATGTCTGGTTTTAAGATATTTCAAAAACACCAGTTAAACCTCTAAGTACAAATTATGCTTAGATATGTTTGAATATCCAACAAAGAGTTAGCAAACATCAGAATTCTCTTCTTATAACAACTGAAGAACATTAAGTCAATGTGAAATGATCTACAACACTGAAATGCTATTGAGAAATTTGCATATTTCAAACAGATCAATTACATGTGAACAGCTCAAACTGCTTTCAATTTGAACCTTGGACTAAGTTTAATTTAAAGTTTTCAAACAGTAATAAAACAGAATGATCATTAAAAAATAAACATTATTTCTAGTTTATTTCAATATAAATGTACTGTTCATACAGTAATTAATAAATTTAATTTTAAAATGTTCATGTACTTCTTTCACTAACAGAATAAAAAAGTACTAAATTACCCTAATGAAAATCAACGGTGTAATACAGCTACAGTGAAGAAACATGATATATACCAAATCTAGTCACATCTCTAAACTATCTATAATCTTTCATAAACATCTTATTAAGAAACATTACACTTATTTTATAGCGTATATAAATGTGGTGTATTATATACATAAAAAGCTTACTTAAGCAAAAAGTCAGTCACTCTTTCATCTGGATACCAAGAAGGAAGTCCAACTTTAATTCTGAACCTTTCACCAATATACTTTTTTATCTGGATGTGAGAATATAGTCCCTCGTTTTGGACAAGTCTAAGCATATTGGCAACACAGCTGCAATTAAAGACAGAAAAATAAGGTAAAACGTTAATTGAAACTTTTCATTTTGATCTTTAACAGTTTTTTAAAATTTTAAATTTTATTGAAATTCTACAAATAACATTCACAATGGATATAAAATAATAAAAATACATCTATTTTGGAAAAAAAAATTCAAAAATTAGAACAAATATAATTTAAATAATCAAATAAAAGCAATTTTTCAATCTATCAAAGATTTAATGCTAAACACTTCTATAGTAACACTTCTATATCAACAGTTTCACATCATGTTTTCTAAACTTTTAACAAAGTTCAAGCAACAAAGATTCAGATATTTCTGTATATGAAAAATATATTTGCAAATAATAAATACCATTTTTAAAAATGCCTTCTTTAGATAACAAGTGAAAAAAATATATTTCAATCATTGTACAAGAAATAACTAAAGCTAAGCAATTTAAATGATACAATCAATTACCTAAAAGCAGCAGTTACATTGATTAATGCCATGTAGACTAACCAACTAATCAAAATTTTGAATAAATCAATTAATGTCCCCAAAATAAACAAAAAATCAAAATTTGTTTTCTGATTATTAATATTTTTAATGATTCCAACAACTGACCTACTGAAATCATAATTAAATCAACAGTCGTGATAATAATAAACTAATCAAAATCAGTTTACAATTATTTAAATTTTCAAACATTCAATTAAACAAAATTATAATAAAACTATTGTAATAATAATAAACTAACTGAAATTAAAATTCTGATTAATATGATTTCAGATTATTTCAATTGTTGAAATAATATTGCCATTACCTTTGATTCCATACTTAAAGGAAAGCTATAATGCAAGTTCACTGCTTGAACAACTATTTTATACTTTTTCAATTCAATGATCATTGCAGCTATAATGCATAGTTAGTTGTTTTTTTTTAACTAGGGTATGAATAATAATTGGTAGTCCTAGTTGTATGTTACAATGTAAGTGCCAGAATTGGGGTTTGCTTTCTGGGAATCCTAGTAAGTGTTTTTGAAAAGTACCTAGGTTCCCTATGAGACTGGAGAGAAGGTTTTATTTATTTTACAATCTCAGGGCTAAGTGAATTTGTTTGGTACCACTTATAAGTTGGTGCCTTCAGCAGTTTGGGAGAAATTAAATAAAACACACACACACACAATCACATGAACTGAATCTTATATGAAATTTTGTTGTTGTTAAGGAAAATAACTATATATTGAGCTATCTTAACTCAATTTTAGACTTATACGTTGTAGTTGTCTTTTACTTCACACATGTTTAGATTTGGGTATCTTGGCCTGGGGATACAAATTTCTAACTTATAATTGCATAAATCTGTTCTTTAATTTTATATTGCCAAACATAGATCTAAGAAATGGTCCAGGAATCTTGAACATCACTCCATTTTTTAAAGAAATAATGAAATATAAAAACAGCTAGATGCCCTTAAACTATCACATAGTATTAAAAAAACACATTAGATAACAATGTATTTATTTAATTGGTCTACAAATTACCATAATATTTATTTTTAAATCAACACAACTGGAGTCTACAGAAATCCAGTTACATCATCTGCCATTATCTGATTATTTCTAAGTTATAACAACAATATAAACATCAATTAATCATGGAAACTATATTCAAAGAACAAAAATAAATACTTTCACACATTTTTTAACACTGGAAATTAAATAAACACAACAAACATAGAAAACACCCAGATACTAAGTACGGAAAAAAATATAAACAAATGCAAAATGAAAGAAGCCCTACTTATACAACAACTAAAACTAGAATTACACCAATATAAAGAATCACCTTATACTTATTGATAACCTAACACTGAATTGCACTGCCTCCTACAATCCTGTACCCATTTATACTCTCGTCTCTAAGACATGTATCCTGCAATGATCAGTTGCAAACTCTCTCTTTGTTCACCTGAAGATGACCGAGAAAGATAGAAATGTTGTCTCCACTTATCAATGAAAGTGTTAATAACCACACCAGCTGTTTTGAGATACATTTATATCTCAAGCGGGTTTCTCATCATCAAGGAATACCATCTATATTATCCACGACTCTTATCATGAAATAAACAAAGGAATTTGCCAATATATATATATATTAATTTGGTAACAAAAACTTATAAACAACCTAAAAGTTTGAAAGGTTTCTCAATGTGAAACAAATAATTTACATACAATACATGTATTTTTTATGTGTACACAAATTTAAAGCAAAACTTTGATTCTTTTTGAGTGAATAACATTAATTGGAGTCAAACATAACACTTCTGGCATAGACAATTTAAAATTAATCCAAACTTTGCAGCAAATTTATATGGGAGCCACTGCATAAATTTCTTCTCCAATTTTAAATACTCAGTAAAAAAGTACAAATATTCAAACCAACCTTTTTATTAACAGCTGGTTCTATAGTATGTTTTATTTACAATTAACAGTAACTTTATTCACCAAAGTATATATCCAAATAAGAAAGATGAATTAAAGAACAAAAGAGTATCTTATACCTCTTCATTACAAAATTTGGAACTTGAAATATACAAACTGAAGTACCTAGAGTAAATTGTTTCATAGAATTTGTACAATAAAATTCTGATTAAGTATTAAACTAAAACTGAGACATTATGCTTATGACTAAATAAAAAATAGTGTTATATATCCACTGTTTTATAATATGAAAAAATAATGGCACAAAAGCACATTTTCACAAAGTAGTTAATATAAACACTTTAAACAGGAATCATATTCACCCTTTGAAAAATGAGTCACATTCTTTTCCTTTGATCATTTCTTTGTAGATATAATGATCAGTAACATCACACAGAGCCTTCAGAAGTAGCACAACAGGAATAAAGAAGATCTCTTTCAGATAGGCAAACATCAGTTGGCATGTGCCATTTGTTAGATAATGCAACACTATGTTCTTAAAGAAAGAAAGAAAAAAATCGAATATATTATATTTGTATTTTAATGTAAATATAGATATTTGTTTGGATACAATACTTTCAAACAAGACCTAAAACTTTAGCACTTTCAAATAGTTCACCATTCTTTTTGATATAAATTAATCAATGCAGACTACCAATTGAAACTTAAGAATAATAATAAAATCATCTTTTAACCCTTAAATTATTTTTAGCTTGTTTCCACAGTTTGAATAGAATTATATTTCTATAGCTAATTAATACTGAACACACAATCTATAGAATGAACAATGGCATAATTTCCTTATTCCTTGTAAATTTTAAATAAGCATTCAGAAACATACAATAACTGGTCACTTTATAAAGAATGTCCCACACAACTCATGAATACTCCATTTATTTTCCTAAGAAAAAACATACTGATCTCATGTTCTGTCAAATGATTACTATAAATACGAAGATGTAGTCATATCATGATTGACCTGTTAGATGACATCAAACAAGAAATATAACAGTCTATCTGTAGCAGTAATATGTCAAACAAAGATGTAGATATATCATGGTTAACCTGTAAAACAACTGGTAACAGTAAAGAGAAAGCCAGGAGTAAGGAGCAATTCAGGATTCAACAACTTCCAAGTGGATTCATGTCACAAGCTTTCAAACTTCTGCTCTTTCTGATTTACATAAATGACATAAAAGAAAGAATGGTCAACAAAATTACTTAAATCTAAAAAGTACTTTAAGGTCTTGAATATTGCTAGTTGCAAAGATGATGGTATTGTTTTACAAAAGGATTTAGATTAGTTGGTGAGTTGGGCAAATAAATGGCAAAAAGCTATTAATCATAATAAATATAAGGTAAAGCATGTAGATTACCAAAATTAGAATGATAAATATAGTTTGTACGAGAATAACCTTAACAATGTTATGTAAAAGGATCTTAGTGTTCAAATTGCTCAAGCATGTAAAAATGTTAGCAGTTTCCTGCCAACTATGAATTTTTTTTTTATTGAACTGTACTGATTAACATTTTTATTTTTGTTAAGGCACAAATTAATATACTGATACAATACTACATACATGTAGCACTTACAAAGATCAAGTATGGTGAGAATTACTCCTCATCCATAAAGTGAATTCTTAGATCAAATACAATTTACAGAGATTAACATTTTTCTAACACATGTATTTATAATAGATATTTACCTCCTATCACACAAAGCTATCTTTATCTACAACTACTCTTTAAGCATTGCTAAAACACTTTTTACAATCAGTGCACCAGTCTATACACCACGATCAATTTTATGCCACTTCTGAATACGTACATATCATGCGACTACTTCCTACAATATCACCAATATTAATGCAGCCAGCTATTCCTGGTCAATCCTCACTTTATAAGCAAACCATTCTCAACTTATTCAATTCAAAGATTGGCAAGAATGGCCAAGATCCCCTTATGTTTTACTCATGACAGTCTATGAGTAGCAATCCATGACAGAGCAGAAGTATTAACTGGTACTGGGGAGATTGACATATCAGTCCACACCATGACCTTTAACAAGTAATTTCATGAGGCTGCTAAAGACATTGAAAACCAACAAATCTGGTGAGATGTGACTTACAGAAGATTCAAAATTGAGGTATGAGTATTTTTTGAATCTTAGAGAACCTAAGTATGTTGATACAGACAAGAGTGATTGATGACTGAACACCATTCTCCTGTATGCATAATCACAACTAACAGGAATAGAAACTCTGAAGAACTAGCATGACTTTCTCACTACTTCCAAACCAATGAAACACAGATCATATCATCCTAGAATTAAGTTTCAAATCTAAATTAATTCTAGGAAATTGAAAGCCTACAGATTGGGCAGATAAGAGTTGTGAAGATATGAACTAAATGACTAACTGTGACTCAAGAACCTGCAGTGTTCATTGACCCAAGGGTAATGTTACCACACGACAAGAAATATTTTGAACTGAACCTTAATAGCTCCTAAAGGTATGCAATGATCACCAATACCATGACTGATACAACTGAGTAGTAGAAACCTTAAGTACGGACACAATATGTTGAAAAGAGCAAAGTACCAAGGTAAAAATGTTGGGGACAGGACACATAAACAGGACCAGAACTATACACACATGTAAGATTTGTTAGTTTTTAAGAATTAAGCAAAAAGCTACACAATGGGCTATTGGTGCTCTGCCCACCACGGGTATTAAAACCTAGTTTCTAGAACTGCAAGTCTGAAACCCCTGTAAAAACTGATGTGACTCAAAACTCCAATGACAAAAGAGGGGAATGTAAAAGCTGACAACTCAAGCAACATGCATACTGGCAATGAATTCAACTTACCATTAATGAAGTTAGTAATCCTGATAATCTTCTATTAAAGTGGGACAATTAAAAACTCAGCCGAACTACAAACTATATCTTATAACCCCAAAATTCAAAGAGCAGAATGAGTCATTGCTGGATATTTTAATGCCTCATATAAGTATGCCTAATAAGGATAAGTAGAAAACATTATATGCACACACCTAGACAGAAAGCAAAATCAACCAACAAAAGTAAATATATCTCACGAATCAAAAAATCACGAAACGGTATACTGCTGTATACCATATATTCCTAACATTTGCAGGCAAATAACCAACATTTGGCAAAAACTAGTAACAAAATATGACATTCCAGTTAATAACAAATTTATTCAAAAGCAAGGCATGAAACTGAGGTCCATACTATGTAAAAACTGCACTGTCAAACACCACACCAACATTATTTATAAAATACAATGTGATAACTGCCACAACTTTTATTTTGGAGAAACAAGTAGAAAAATGGAAACCAGATTCAAAGACCATAAAAAGTCACCTTCACACATTTTTGAACACTGCAAGTCAAATAAACACAACATAACCATAGAAAACACTCAAATACTAAATAAAGAAAGAAACATAAACAAATGCAAAATTAAAGAAGCCTTACTTACGCAACAACTTAAACCTAAAATAAACCAATATAAAGGAACGCCTTTATACGTATATTAAATATAATAAAAATATATAATCAAACATCTAACACTGCCCTCTACATTCTGACACTCAGTTACACAACCCCTTCCAAACATGTAGTCAGCTTCCGGTCAGTTACCTCTTTCTTTCTTTATGAAACCTGACGATGCTCAAAGAAGGTTGAAACGTTGTTCGCTCTTCTATGTAAAATATTTTCTCAACCCAAATGAGCCGTTTTTGCATATATACAAGTACACATGTATAAAACAATGATGATTATATAGAATGACGATGATTTAAGAAAACATGATGAGAAACTTTCTGCTGTGTTGTTTAATCTATGTTTAGTCTGCAAGGAGCTGATGCTGTCAAGGTCAGTAAGATAGGTATGTAAGCTGCGAATGTTGTATTAATGAGTGGAACCAGGTAGAAATGTTGACAGCTTGACAATGCTACAGTATGGGATAAAGCTACGAATGGTTGACAACTAATGAGCTTAAAACTTCCTAAGAAGTACTTTGAAATATGAGAGAAGAGGCTGATGATTCATTATCTCCATCTGTGAACAATGAATTAGCAGGATTGTTTTCTGTTGTTAGCTGTTGTACACAATCATGCTTGCAGGTAGTGTGCATACTAATTGATAGAACATGAAGATGCAAGGAAAAAATCCATATAAAATGTCGTATACCAGATGAAGAGCAGTGCCCTCTCCTGAGAAAGAAGTTGCTCCCGGATTGAACCGAACTGTTCACACAACAACATATAAAGGACTTTTAAGTCTCCACAAAATAGCCAACCACATTTTTTGTATTTCATCTCAATAAGAAGTTTGAGATTTTTGTACATTTCCTTTGCATGAACTGAATAAGTAATATGAATAGATGCATATATGTTACAATTGTGAAGGAGAACACCTTTTAGCCTTCTTTTTGTGAAATCAAAGAACAATCTACATTCAATAGGTTCATAGACTGCAACTCCTAGAATTAGTATTAATTCACCAATATTGTTGTAGAAACCCAGTGAACCTTCTTGCAAAAAGTATGGTATAAATTTTTTCTCAATATTACTGTAACAGTAGAATGATATCCTGGAGAAAGCGAGTTCTTAGCCTGAAGTATGGAACTAAAAATCTCTGAAAAATCCATTAAAAAGCCAAGATCTCTCAAAAAATCATTAAGCTCATCTTTGTTAAAAAGTTTTGGTTCACCGTATGTTTCAGGTTCAAAACAATCCCTGTCAACATTTCTGTTCAAATCAGATTCAGAATTAATGAAACTGCATCAAGAGTCTTCAGTGAAGAAGGTACAGATACATCAGACCCATAAGTAAGTGTCTTACAGCACATTAAATGTTCAGATAAGAAATTTCCTTCTCATTTTGAGTGTTATAAGCATTGCACATTACACAAGCAAAAATAGCAGTCTTCTCCAGGCTAATGTCAGACATTGGAATTCCAAAAGACAAGGACTTTACCTTTATTCTATTGTCAACTCTTCAACACAAATGATGCAGACTTTATGCAAAGCCCATAATTTGTCTTGGTTCCCAAGTTTTGTCTCAAAAAATGCATAATATGCTTTTTCAATGAGGTCTGTAATGTTCTTTGTTTCTTTACAAGAAATATACAATAAACATAAAATATGTTGGATCATTTACACAAGCTACTGTTGCCATAACAACAATTAAATAATACTGAAAAGAAAAAAAAGTCAAATTCAACACACAAACAAATACTATCCAGAATTATGATATATAACATGGCCTGTGATATATATATACTAGTGGTATGTTTCTTGTAGGTTCCAGAATAATAAATAACATTGCTAATGGTCTAAAGAAATCAACAGTTAGACAAAATGTAACCTGATTTCATATGAGCATGATTTGCTTATTTGAAAGTACATATGACTTTTTGTGAAAAATTTGTGTGTGATGGAGAAAAATGAATATCATTTTCAGATTCATTGCGCAAAAATTACCATAAAATATGTAAAAATTTCAAGATAATAAAGTCATTACATGCCTGTGTGATCAATATCTAACATAACTTCATTAAATTAACCTAGGCAACAGATGACACTTGATCATGTCTTATACCGATGAAAATTGAGATAAGCCACATAATTCAGATACTGAAAAAACAAAATTGCTCAAATCAAACAATGAATTAGGTGTTACTGGTAGTTATGTTATGTAATTTACAAATAATCTAAACATATTTAGTTCAAGTACTCATTAATAACAAACTGACAAACCCAAAAATAACACAATATTATCAAATGTGCAAAATGATTAAAGTTACCTTAAAACAAAGTAATAATTGATATCTAACTTACAATCCATCTAAAGTAACTTAGATGACTATGTACACATAAATATTTAAGTTACAAAAGTAGTGATGATGTGAAATATTTAATTCTCCTATGTGTAAATATAGACAGAGCCATAGAAGAGGCAAATGAGCTGCACCTGCAGTTTATCAACCATGTGTTCAGTGAACATGTTGAAAAACTAACTACAAATTCCTTGAGAGAACTGAAAGCAACAGAAAGAAAGGAGGAGGAGAACAATTCTCCACAAAAGTGAATGAAATGGCAGCATGACAACTAGTGGAATGTGAAAACTCCTGAAGAAGTACAGTGTATCACAAAACCAAAATAAGAAGGTGCCAGAAAAAGAGAATTCAAATGGTCTTCTCCTTGATTTTATTCTTTCTCAGAAACACTGTCACACTAAAAGAAATCATTGACTAAACATATGAATCTAACTTCGTGCAGATTAAAACTATACATCCTATGCAGATATAATCTCACTCAAAACCTGGAAAGTTATGCTATTAGCATTTTTTACTGCAACAGACTGACTGCAAATTCATACCAAAATCACTTGCAATTCAGTAACAGCAGGAGTTACTAGTTGCACTAATATATATCAAGTTGCATAATGCTATCAATGAAAAGTCAGAAATGACTGAAATTGATGGGGTATATAGACTGGTGCACTAATTGTGAAACTGTTTTAGCAATGTTTAGAGAGAAGATGGCTATTAAGATAGCTTTTTGTAAGAGGAGATGACATTGTATCGGAATCCCATTTCCTAAGTTTTTCCTGATTTATTACACTTTTTCATATTTGACTTCATCAAAAATCATTCAGGAAAGTGTGTGTGTGTGTGTATGTTTTCTCATAGCAAAGCCACATTGGGATATATGCTGAGCCCACTGAGAGGAATTGAACCCCTGATTTTAGCATTACAAATCCATAGAGGGGAAGCCATTCAGGAAACACATGAACATTCTTAAATTTTTTTATAATTACATTTCTTTTTCATACATGAGCATAGTGCATTGTAAGCATAAATTTGGTGACAAAAGCCAAAGCTGAAAGTAGATATTTTGGATGTTATTAAACATAAAATCTTATATAAAAAAAAATATATATATATATATATAATATCTTGTGACTGAATGAGGTACAACTGTTTACTTCAAAGAAAGAAAACATACTGCTTTGGAAGACTTTGACCCATTTTGTTCATATAAGAAATAATTCTTAATGAATTAAAGTTATCTTAATTGTCAAAATATTTAGACTTACATTATAAAGGTATAAAAAAATATATACCTAACTTTTCCATTAACTTTCTATAAAATTTTCTTTAACTTAATACTACTACTTCTTATTAATGTTCTGTGTGGTTATTAATTTGTCTAGGACCAAATCATATAAAAAATCAGTACCAACTCTATAGTTATCCTAAATTTCCCACCAGACTTTGCTGTAGGTTCATTTCATAATAACAATGTTTAGTTTAGAATTACAATAGATATTGTGTAAAACAAGTTCTTTTAGTAAGATATACTTGTTTAAATGCATCATTTTTCAAGCTCCAATTTTAAAACATGGAGCATGTATTTTCCAACCACACTAAGTTTCTTGGTATCATTATATTCATTTTTCTACAAATATTACCACTGTTGATCCTGTGAAATCTTTATGTTATATTCCAATGCTTAATCTTTGCTTCACTGGTTGTTCCAGTTGGTTAGGTACATAACTTACAATCTTCAAATAACTAGTATCTAAACACTTCCAAGGATCCAACTAATAGTGAGTAGAAAAACTTTTATTTTTATAGTTTAAATAATACTACTGGCAGGTGACTATTGAAAATACAAAATTCTCTGAAAATTAGAAATTAAAATCCTTCAAAACATACATATAGTAGCAATATAATCAATAATAATAATCATATTAGTGTTTAAAGTACCATTGGATACTATTCAAATAAGCAGACCTCAAAGACTGTTTTACCATTATTACAGCAGATTCAATTCTAAAGAACCTTTTCTATTCATCTGATGGTATTTGATTTTATCCTTAAAAAAAAAGACTATATTTTAAAAAAAGTTATTTGAATTCCTATACATTTCTCACTTCATAAAAACATTGATCTAGTATTTATTATGTTACAGCACAACATAACTTATTCTGTTTTTCATAACCTGTAGATAAAAACCTAATTAAAAACTCAAAATAACAATTGCTACAACTTAAGAAACTTTTAAGATCCTATCCATGTGTTGAAATTAATAACCTCAATTTATAATGCATTTGTGTAATTTAGTTATATGTGCTGCTAAATTAATGATAAATGAGTTTATTTACTTAAACTTAGCTGTACATTCATTGCCAAACCATTTCACTCAATGAAGAGGCAAAAAAATAAACCAAGAAGGAAAAGGTTTTAAAAAGTTTAAGTTCAATTACTTATTCCTTTAAAAACACACTGACCCTATCACATTACATTTGTTAGTTCTCAGACAATTTTACTTGCTGAACAGAAAATTCCTTACATCGTGTGATAAATATAAAGCATTTGCTCAATTAAGTTCAAATTTGAAGTTTAACTTAATTGAAGTCCAAACAAGTGTCAAGAAGCAGCAGTAATTCACTACAAAGAACACTTCAAGAAAATGTGACAGATCAAGTGTGATAGAATATGGGAACATCCTAAAATAAAGAACATTTTTCTAATTTATATACATACATGTGATCAAAAAACACAAAAATATGTTATTCTGTAACAAATTATGAAGCAGATATTATTCATGTGCCATGCATTAAGAAAATAACAACTGATACATAGTTTCTTGAAATGCTACACTTGGATAAAAAACCTGTACAAGTATCAACCATAAAAACTTTAGTATCTAACTCCTTTTTGTTATTTACATATGCAACATCATAAATGTAATTGTTTGGTTTATTTAGACAGAAAACAAAACATTATAAGCTTTGTTTTTAGCATTAATTAAAATAATAGCTACATTATACAATGTAAAATAACATATACAAAACGAGAAAATAACAGCCTTTGACTAAACTCAGTGCTTTTCTTACCACACCAGTCTGGTCAGGTTTTACACTTCGTAAGGAGACCCCATATTCAGTGAACATTTTTCCTCGATTTTTCCAACTAGGTCTTGTCATGGCAATTGGCTATTATAAATTAACATAGCATTTTCATCAATTAAGCACAATGCTGATGTAAACACAAAACCATCATTTGTTTAAGAATAACCAGTTAAGAAATACTTGAAAAAAATTATGATTATTTTTAAGCAAAATTTATTGGTATTTTGTCATAACCATAAAAAATGAATGAAAATATTTAATTAATTATAACAACATTTTGAGTGCAATCAGATTAATCAGTTACATGTGATTTGATGAAATATTCAGCTTCAATTACAGATAATAATTTCCACTGTTTATTTATAAAAACAATGCAAACAAATGAATGCATCACAATAAACCTGAGATATATTCAATAAATTATATATTTTATGAATTTGTATAAAGCAAAACAGTAGTTTGCCATTACTCCACAATTCTCAAACCATTCATATACCTTATCACATCATGTTATTTAAATTGATGACATACAGAAACATCAAAAATAAATGTTCTTACAAGTTGTCTAATATTGATTCTGTGGATACCAACATAGATACTGAAAAAATATAATTAACAGCCAATATGATGTTACACATTAAAAAACAACATTTCACTAAACTTCAGTAAATGTTTTGTCAAGAATTACTGTTAATGATTTTTCATTTAAAGTTTAATATTAAAAAATTATGTAGAAATCAAAATTTAGAGGAAGTAAATAAATTATCCCATCTTTTTAAATATTTTTAATAAATTCAAAATGACTGACTGAGAAAGGCATTCTTACAAAAACATTTAAAACAGAAAATAATTATTTAACTGTATATTTTCTAATTTTTGTTTTTTAATTATTCCTACAATTAATATACAATAAAAATAGCTTGTTATTCATTCTCTAGAAATCTGCTCAAAATATGATAATTTATTTTAGTGCAAAATTACATAAGGAGTAACCATACTTTGCTACTATAGGGAATTGAAGCTCAGATTTTAGAATTGGTAATTCTGTAAACTTTCTGCAAAGAGCTTAATAACACAATGAATTTTTCTTTTGTATTTTTTTGATGCTTCCTTCCTCACTAATCATAGTATTACACAGAAGAAAATTGAAGCTTGTGATTTTGAATTCTTGTTGTCCCTCTCCTTTATTACAAAATCCAGCTGGAACCCCAATTGAATTTGAAATAATAGAAACACAACTTTACTATCAAAGGAACAAGGAGTCATGTAAAAAAAAATTAAAAAATCATACTTTCAGAAAACAGTTTTATCAAGTCTTTCTAGCACTGTGCTACACATAATTAGAATACATTTTCTTTGCGTGGGAGGCCCTCTCAACATAAAGTGTTAAGAATGCTAAAGATATGAAAAGACAGAGGTATCAGCACTGCTTATTTCTTCAATTAGAAGCAAACCTCCACTTGAATGGTAACAAAATGACTCAGTCCCTTAATGACACTTGGAAAGCATTCACGTGCTCTTAAGTGCACATTTTAAGCAGATCTTGGTTCAAATATTCTCTGCAACATATACAGAATTAAATTCCAGCATTTGGAAAAAATTCTGAAAAATGAAACTACTGATTTACTCAAATGTCTTATTTAACAGTTAACTTGTGTGTAAGGACTAAATGTCAAAATGGAAAATACAGACAGGTTCATCAAAAACCAGTATGGATACATTTTGGGAAAAATTCAAAAAATATTTTTTACCAAAAATATATTTTGTTCATATAAAATGTCATAATTCTCACATCTTGACTTATTCAGAATCATTTCATCACTATCAGACTTTTATTTACTGCTCTTTCATTCAGGGAAAAAGCTATACACAATTCTGAAAATCAGCTGATTCCCAATATGTAAACTTAGAAATTGTAATGAACCTTAAAATTCCAAAACCTACTTCATGTGCCTAATACAGGTAAATGTCAACATACACAAAAAGCAATTATTCACACACAAACCCATCTACATAAAAAGATCTATCATTTATTTTAGCAGGATTCCAAGTCAGATAATATTTTTCAAACCTCTTCTAACTCTCTGATCAATAGAATGTCATCAATCTTAATGTCATTGATTAAATGATATTGGACATTTAAAATAATTTTCTTGTATCCTTAATTGACCAAAGACATCCTCTGAAGTAAGCATTTAGTCTCTTTTACTAATTTTTTTTCAACATTCAAGCTGTTGCAGCACATTCATTCTGTAAGAGATTTATTTGTAATATTTCTATTAATACTGAAGTTCTATTTTTATTTTTTAATTATTATTATGTGTCCATATAAAAATTCACAAATATGCAAAATGAATAATGCATACTTACTTTAACGACCTCCAATTTATATTTTTTTTGAGATGTGATAAAATTCTTTAAAAAAAAAACAAAAAACAAACTTGAACCAACCTCAAACATTAACAAAAATTTCATTGATATATCATGCAGTTTATTGTTATTCTGCACTTTACATGTGCAGCATGTATACTGTAAAAAAATGTAACACAGACTTGTTCATCACTTTAAGGAATGTTTTCAACAAATCAGAAAACATCAATTGTTTTTTAACTTAATAAATTTACTTAATGTACCTATTTCACATAGAGTTCCAGTTTTGACATTTATATCTTACCTTGGTGACGAATCAAAAACAAATTGTGTCTAGAATGTAAAAGTATTTTCAAACTAGGTACAACTTGATAAAAAACTAAATAGAAGTTTTTATCTTTATAATTACTTCTTTAACAACTATCAAATACTTTTAGCATTTTTTCATTATTTACTTGTGAAAGCTGTTTTCATATTCTAAGTAATACTAATGACATGTTTACCCTCTTTGAACGATTTTTAACCCTTTTAGAATTTTAAGAATATCAGACTTCCCTTTTTTTTTCTTCTCACAGTAAAATACATAACGAAAAAGCATGAAACTTTAATAGAACAAACCAATTGAACAGTATTTAGTTTTGGCTTAAAAATTTCAAATAATTTCTTCAGTTTCTCTACACTCTTTTGTCCTAATATTCCCAAGCTTTTGTTATAAAACACTTTTGAAAAAAAAATGTTTCCATTCACCTTATAACTTCAATTTTTTCATTACTGATAAAAAAATTTCACTTTATATATCCAGTTAATTTCAACTCAAATAATCTTCATTACATTTTTGTTTTGAAACTTTATTTTGCTAATACCAGTATTTGTCACTTTGGGTTACAAATCATAAAAATATGATACCAACTGACAAAGATTTATCAATGACCTAGAATAATACTTTTGCTAACAATATTCTTAAAAAAGATCAATTTATGATAAATCTAATGAATAAGTTATTTTTAAGTAAACAGTTTTTTTTAATTTATGAAAATTGTTTGAAATAATAAATTTATCACTAACTAACTGGCTTGTTGGCATTTATTGACATAAAGCAACCGTGCAAGGCCAACCTCCCCAAAAACTTAAAAATGCAAGTAAGTTGTACAGTGTAAACATCACCAACAATATTGTCTAGTGTCAGGGGTAAGCCCACAGAAAAAACATGCCTATAATGGTACTGTCATTCAGAGTGACTTGCAGGTTGCAAAGACCACACATTGGTGGCTCAGTTTCAGATAAAAGATGAGTTAAAAACTGTGACCAATGCTTAAGCAAATAGTCACATCTCCAGGATACTCTGGTATCACCTACTGTATTTGCTTCACCTAACTAACCTGACCTGACATCTTATAGAAGAAAATTTCCACACCTTTCA
This sequence comes from Carcinoscorpius rotundicauda, assembly GCA_011833715.1. NCBI lineage: Eukaryota > Metazoa > Arthropoda > Merostomata > Xiphosura > Limulidae > Carcinoscorpius > Carcinoscorpius rotundicauda. The sequence continues at coordinate 20,163,478 of CM022395.1, forward strand.
AAAAAATATAACTTAATATGATAACATGTTCAGCAACAAAATAATAAGCTAGAGAAGGTATGAAAAAATATCTTAAGTCTTCTAAACTTCACATCTGTTGTTCTTCCTTGTTAGCACTATTTCTTGTCACTTTGCCATGAAATTAACTTATTTCTCACATAATTTTATTTATACTGCATTGACATAAAAAGTTGATAATCTGATTTATCCAAAGTTTTTAAACTTTGTCTGTAGCTATTTTCAAAGCTGAACTATGTTACAAGTTGTTCAGATCAAATGCTACAAAATCACAGAAGGGTTGTAATAGAATCTGTCTGATAAAATCAGTGAAAGAGAATGAAAATCAAGTTAGAAACAAAATTTCCAAGGGATAACAATTTATTGGAAAAATTAAACCTACAATTATGGTGAGCAGAAAAGTTCTTCAAAAATCAATGTGAGACAAATTGGAGTTCTGCATAAATGAAGTTTCAACTTTCTTTCCAAATGACATGAAATAAATGTTACAAAATAATTAAGATGGTTGTTTCCACTTTCTAAAGTTAAGAAAAATCTCTCAACTTTTACTCATTTGCATACTTTTCAAACCTAAATGTTTACCTATAGGTCTTTGAAAATACATTTTCAATGTTTTAATATCTTCAACTTTATATTTAATACAGATTGCAAGCATCTTGTATTAAAATTTCATTTAAATGTAAACATCTATTACCTTGTGGTTCCAAAAATGTCCAACAGGTGCCAAAAATTTATAACTTAATTTTGAAATTTATTGCATTCACTGGTTCTGTAATTATCATTACATTTACATATTGTTGAAAAATCCATAAGTATCAAAATTTTAATATCTGACTTATACATGCATGCCACAAATATACATTGTAAAAAAATTCTCAATCAACCTGAGAATTATCATCATACATAACACTTACATTCAATACACTCAGTATGACATTTGAAAATCATATTAAGTTGAGGCACAATTTCCATAGCATTTTTATCAACATATATACAAATATATAATTATTATTTTTATACGTGTTAATTGTAAACTGATTAATTATTTTGTATTATTTTACTACATTGTAATATGAAGAATTAAAATTTATTTCGAATCTTCCATGAATTTGAGAGTACAAACTATCATTTCTCAACTACTGCTGGGTTATGCAGTAATTTACACAAGATCTCTAGGGTTGCCTTTCAATATCTTTTGATTATAAATATAAACTGTACAAGAAATGTGTGTTAATAATGTAAGTAGTTATAAAATACTTTCAATAATAGTGTACAATTCAGTGCTACTGATACTCAAAACAATGTTTTAACTCAGTTCAAAGCTCAACTATGTTGTTGTTGTTTACATTTATTTGCACAAAGTAATTAGATTATCTGCACCAAAGAGACAGTAAAAAAATTAAAAATAAAGGCAGAATTATTAAAATGTGTAAAAAAGAAATCAAGTTACAAACAAAAAAGGCAAGTTTTCAAATTAAAAACTTAAACAGAATTAAAAAAAGCCAATGGCCCTTAAAAATTTAAAAACACAACTAAGTTGGATAGTGTCACCATTGGACATTATCCAACATCAGGGATGAACTCATAGTAAAATCATATCTAAAATGGTGCCATAGCACAAGGTCATAACAATGACAAGACAATAAAATGTGGGTCACTGTGACTTGAATGCCATACAGACCACACAGTGGTGTACAAGTCCCCGATAAAACAAAGAGTTAAAAAAAAAGTGACCAATTTGTAGCCTAGCTAAGACAGATTCCTCCTTCTGATCTGGAAAAGCTTCTTATCATGTTGCAGAGCCTAGCCTTGAATACAGAACTGTAGTCCATGTGTGGGACAGGTATGGCCATGATAACACCACAATAGATGGACTTTGGTGTTGTGTCATCGAGCTTGTTCCTATGAATACCGACATGGCCCATTATCCAGAAGACATGGATAGAAATGGTTGATAAAGAGAAATAAGCCAATTGGTTTTGAATATCAACAAAGTAGTTATAAATAGTACAATCAGTATAATGCATAGCTTCTACATTGTCTAGGATAAAAGAAATGACATACAACTTAGCAATGCATACACAGACTGTAGACAGAATCTTGTGTGCAGCCACCGAATAAACAGGAAAGAAAGAATGGTTTGAAAGATATTCAGTGAAAAGAGACAGGTGGGGATGATAATAAACAATGGTAGGATTTATTGATCACTGAAGACACCTCTGTCATCCAAGGACAGAACCAAATTCAGCCAGTTGTACTTGAATATAAGAGGACACGTAGGATATTCAGTGTCCTTGTACACTTGACATGTAGCTGTTTGATGTATGGAATGAAAGTCAGCTTATAATCAAATATTAGCCCCAAAATTTTTGCCTCAAGAACCACAGGAAGCACAACTTCACATAGATGGAGTGCAAGATCCATGTGAATACCTTGTTGGTGGCAAAAATATATGCAAAATAAATGATGTTGCTACTTGAGAAAAGCTTCCCTGGTTGACTTTTCAAACTGAATCAACTGGTCCATGGTGAAGCACTGTTGTCGGAACCCAAATTGAGTAGGTGAAAAAAGATTGTTTGAATCAAGGAACCATCCACTTTAAGATCTTACAGAGACGACTTGAATGGTAGTTTGGGGAAAACTTGAGATCCTTCCCAGGCTTAAAAAAAGATAGGACAATAGCCCAGCACCAAGTATCAGGAAAAGAATTCTCCTGCCAGGAGAGAGATGGCACAACATCTCAGAGTGAATATCATCAGGTCCAATTACATGCAAAATTTTAAAAGGCTTAGTAACTTATGTCCAGCATCAACCAACTTCAAAGGTTGTAGTGAAAAGAGTTTGTTTTGCTTTTTGATTTATTGTTCTATAATTTATTGAAAATAAGTTTCATAACTTATTTCTAAATAGTTATGATTTATATATATATATTAACATTTTATAATTGAAAAGTGACTTGAATTACAAATTATTAGTCTATTAAAACATAGCCAAGACAGAGAAAGCTACAGGTCAGTTTTATATTATTAGATACAGTAATCCAGGTGCACATGCACCTAGTCAATGCAAGTTAGGTAATGTTAGCTAGGCACAATTGGAGGGTCAAATAAGCATATTTTATATTTCCTAATATTTTATGATGGTTTCAAAGTTGATCTATTGACAAACCCCACATAATTAGAATATAAAAATTAAAAAATATAAAGTCTCACTGAAAAAAAAACATTTGAAATGTATTGTGGAGGATTTAGAGATTACATGAAGAATATTTGAGATTTTTGGGAGGAAGATGAGTTTTTTTAAATCATGAAATGAATTCACTTTTTTAAAAAGGCATCTTAGGAGAATAATTTGTCTTGTCAAAGGGTGTTCTGAAGCAACTGAACCTACCTGTATGGACTTTTACAAAAAAGTAGACAATTATTTGGAAGTAATCTGTATGTAAAATGCAGATATTTAATGAAAATAATACTAAAATATGAAAAAGCAGATAAATATTGGAAGTTTTAGAAATATTGATAATTATTGAGATGAAAAGAAAAACTGTTTGGCTTGTCAGCTAAATTCTAATGCAATTCAATTGGTCTAACTGGACTTTTAACTAGAAGGAGAGAACTGTATAGTACTTAATATACAATTATGTTATGTATAGTATACAGAACTTTTGTACACTTTTACCTTATTTTGAATACATTGTTTTAGAACAAGTGGAGAGCTGCTGTTCATTTATTAGATTTATTGTCAACAAGTCATAGACATTTACTGTAGAAAAATGCTCAGCTTAACACACCCATATATATATATATATAAACTAAAAGTACCTGACATACATCTTGTTAAAAAAATAATTCAACTTACGTAATTCCTTCTCTGCATAATCAACATTCGGACTATCTTTTCATTACCATTAACAATGAAATATCCCCCAAATTCCTGTGGAAAGAAATTTTTCTATACGTCAAAAATATAACTGACATAAAAGTGGTATGCATACACACAAAAAAAAACAAAGTTTTTAAATGTGTTATTTTGAAAACTGATTAAAAGAATTGTTAAATGAACATAAGACACAGATGCGTAAAACAAAATAGATCTATCTCAGTTATATTAAAACTAAAATATTCACAACTGAATTATATAAAAGAGTAGATGTATATATAAAAGTTTCTAGTTATTTATGATAAAGAATAAATGTTTTAAAAAGAATGCATTAAACTTATACAAGGCCAAAAATTATTCCATAAACTTTTATCTCTTTAGTGTCTTCATTAATATAAAAAATTAGTATCACAGACTGAGCACCTAATATATGAAATGCATTTGCTCTTAAGCATCCACTATTAAAAATCCTAATACAGAACTAAACAAAATCATTTTGTAGAAGTTTTCAAAATGTTACTCATCTGTACAATAAAATGTGTAGGATTATACAGATCATAAAATAAATGGTGTTTTGACCAAAGCTCTACAACTACTGATGAATATAATTTTTTATACATTGTTGTTTTGTACTGAGACATCATCTACTCCTTGTTAACTTACCTTGTAAACTTTGCTTCATTAATTTACAGTCTGTTTTTTAACTTTGATCTTCAATGTTACTTTAATTTTTATCAAAAGTTATTTATATCTTCACAAATTTTTATAAATATGATTTTCAAGAAAATAACACAAAATAAAATGTTCTCTCCAAAACTGAGAAAAGAGGAACCCAGTTTTTGCAATATTTAAGTTTGATAGATTGTTTGCAATTAAAAATTTAGCAAATTCTATACTGACTATTGATTTTATTTCATATAGTAAAACAAAAAGTTCCATTCAAAAATATAATGAGTAGACAGTTTTCATAGGTCTTAATAGATAACACGTGGTAATCAGGTATACTATGTTTTACCTACCTTACTATTTTAAAAAAATAAGTTTTATAAATATTTTCTTCTATTTTAAGAATGTGCAGTTTTTTCACAACACACGGTGATGTATGACATTCATTTGATTTTATTATAACTTTTGTTTTTTTCTTATTCCACTACATATAGGAAATAACATCTGGTCTGTGAATTGGTGGTATAAATGTAAAGCTACATCTTGTGCATGAAGGTTGACTGCAATATCATTCAATGGTAAATAAGTTTATATCTCAAGGCTACAACCTTCTTTATGTTTGAAAAAGAATGACCAATCATGAGTACTGTTAAAATAAAATAGATTATTTGTGAATAGAAAAATTGATATTTGGCTATTTCTAGTAGATGCCACTCATAAATAATGGTAGACATATCCAGTCTCAGTTCTGTCAGTGAGCTTCTCAAGAAAGGCATGCAACAAACTCACCTATCAGTTTTGCCTGTGTAGCAACTGATGTCTAGCAAGAGAATTATCCAGAGTTGGTCAGAATGAGCCCAGGATCAGTGGAATGCATGAGTGTATAACAGTACCCCTATATATATAAGTGATATTAATGTTTTTATGACTGATGAGGTCAAGGTGTTTTGGTGTTATATAACATATATAAAGCAGACTATTTCATGTACAGAAATCAAGAAGCACTAACTAAGGCAATTATCTGTACGAAAAGGAATGAAGTTCAGATGTTGCTTTGTAATTCTGGGTCATTGGTTATCCATCTTTATGTTGAAATGGTCATCAGTATAGTACACATAACGAACTAACCAAGGCTAAGGATAATGCAAACAATCTGGACCTAAAGTTGTAAAAGCAGTTGAATAACTTGTTAGTTGTACTTATGGAAACAAGTAACAAATTATGTCAAACAAATGTAACTCACTGTCATATAGTTACAGGTAGTGCACAGTCTTTGAAGACTACTTGAACATTTTTAGTAGTGAATGTCAGAAAGAAGATAGGAAGAGGTGAATACATTAACTTGTCCTGACACCTTCTTCTTATTGTTATGAAAAGATGCATTGGAAGGTTACCTTTGGTTCAACATTTTTAACACTCTTGCTACAGGCCTGGCTGAATCAGTCATGTTTGTCAACCCAAATTGATGTTTATAGTTTCTATACTATAACTTTTAACATGTTGTGTGTAAACATACACATAACATGTTACAGTTTTCAATAAGCATTAAATATTTTTTATAGGCAAAAAAAAAATCAGAATTTTTAATGAAGTATTTTCACTAAGAATTTATCCATGAATATATAGAGAAAAAGTATAGACTTCTCTGAATATAAAGCAATTTTAAGGTTAAGATAAAAAATACTTTTCTTCATCTGAAAATTCTCAGATTTCATTTGCATAATATCCAAAATAAATTTCAAATTTTTTTTCTTCAGTAAAACATTTTATTTTGTTATTTTCTCTATCCTAGCACTATATGAGGTGGTCAATTTCACATATCTTATAAACACAATAATAAAATATAAAATAAATCTAAACTACACTTTTTCTTCATTGAATGACTTCAGTTACATGAAACTACATTTGTTTATCGTAAAAAGTTTCAACTCATAACAGTGTACATCTGTTTTACTTAAATTTTGTTTTAATGCCATTTGAACCACCCTACAAGTTTCAAAACACTTAGTAAACATGTATTTCAAATTAAAATAACACAGGCTACTCATGAGTAGCACACTAATGTACCTCATAAAAATGTGTTATTTTCGTTTTTCATTATTTTACCTAATCTAACCTGAAATGTTTCTAATTTTTGTTTTAGTTACTTTAATTATAACAAAATAACATAGTTCTTACTTTTTTTTCTGTTCCCCATTGATGAAACTTTTTACATTTAATGTAATATTGCATTAAATATTTTTTTTATTTAAATAAATAATACATCTAAAAACACAGAATAATAACATGTAAAAAAAAAGACAATGTCTCATAACTATCACAATTTTTCTGGCATTCTGACTGTGAAATAAAACTCATCAGTAATTCATCTAAGCTTGTTGATGGGAATAAACTTAAAAATGGAAACAAAATAGGCAATTTCTATATAAAGAAAATAATCTATGATACATCACTTAAATAGATTAAAACTTTGGTTTCTATTAATTATAAGTGTTAATCATTAGAGAAAACTACTGGCAATTTATGAAAAAGATGGTGTGACAGTGGGTGTGGCAATGAGTTTTATTTTCTAGTTTATGGCTGTAACCAACCATACAAGATTCTGATTATAAAAATTATACTTTGCTTGAGGGATGCCAATGTTATAGTAAGTAATTAATCTTATATTCCATAATTCTCGGAGGGTTTATAAATAAGTTATAAAACAGGAGATGCCCAGGAAGTAAATGTCATAAATCTCATGCTTGGGCAAACTCATAAAATTAAAATGTAAAATTTATATAATATTAAAATTTTTCAGTATAACATGATAAAGAAGTAAATAAATTTTGAATGTAACTAAGTAAAACCTCAGGACATGCACAGAAAAAGTTTGACCACTATGGAAAGAGTTAATCTGGCATCCAGATACTGGCATATTGAAAGCAGCAAACTTAATACTGGTTTTAGAATGAGAACTGACTTGCATTAGTTTTATATTTCACGTCAATCAACATATGTACTGTGTTCCTCACCTTAGAAAAAATAAAATTACACTAAAGGGCTTGCAAAGAGAGGGATGCCTGATATATGCCAACAGTATCAGTATTTAGTCTCTCAGTTAAGACTAATGCTGCTGAATTGCAGCAGATAAAGAATATACTCTAGATAAAGAGAGCAAAAATGTTTGATGTGATGGGGTTCAAACCCCTGACCCTTGCACTACAAGTTGAGTGCCTTAACCACCTGGCCATGGTGGTTTTATATTTTTATGAAACAAAAACTCAGTTGCTACAAGTTTACAATTTAACTTTTAATTTCACGAAATGTTAGGAAGTCATGATAGGGATAGAAACAAATCTAATATGGTTAATTTAGAGTGAAGAAGTGTCACATCATGCAGGTGAGCAAAGACTAATGTTATTCAAATACATTTTGCTCCAGTGGTTACATTTAAATTTGATATTAGGTGTGTAACTGTACATTCTGATACTTTTTAGAGTACTTGCTATTTTTTAACCTAAAGTTTCAAAACTTATCTAGTCAGATTGAGTACAGCTTTATATCCAATAATTTGTTTTATTGCATACTGTCTAACCTTATGTGCGTTTGTGGATTAAAGCGTGCACGTCACGATCTTCTTTAATGTTTACATTCACAATTTCAATAACCTTATTGTCAAAATACAGTTTATAAATTAAATTTTAATATTTCAAAGGAAATGTTAAAATAAACTCTCCATTTTTACTTCCCTGTTGTACAACTTATTCACTTCAAACTGCCCAACTTTCTTTCTACCCCATATGAAATTCCAAGTGTGGCACAAATTACTGACTTATACAACAGAACTTGCTTTGTCATAATTTAAACATACAACTTTCAATATTTTAGCTTTACTAAGATATATGCAATAAAGTCAAACCTGCATGTCATGCCCTCCTATTACAGTAATACTCTCTGGCTTTGCTATTGAATTACTTATAACCATTAGAAAGAAAATATTTTAATTTACTGAATTTTCATATGATTGGTTCATCCTCACAATAGGTTTTGAGTTATTTAGCTTCAAATACATTTTTTATTGCAAAAAATATGCTACCAGAGCATATTCAACCATTTACATTTATTTAGAAAGCCAGTTAAATCATAGTAATTTTATGCATTATATTTTTTGTGCATGACAATATTGAAATAAATAAAAAAAAACATTTAATATACTACTGCCATTGATGTTTGTTTGTTTAGAATTAAGCACAAAGCTCTACAAAGGGCTATCTGTGCTCTGCCCACCACTAGTATCAAAAACTGATTTTAACATTGCGAGTCTGCAGACATACCACTGTACTACTGGGAAAGTCTACTACTGATATAAAAAAGTAAAGTTAGAGAAGCCCACACTTAAATAAATTTATTGATCTTATTATGTGTGTGTGTGTGTGTATATATATATATATATATATATATATAAAAGATACTAAAATCTAATAAAAATTATTATATCATATAAGAAAACTTAAATGAAATAAAATTTGAAAAAATTACTCATGACAGCATGTTTAAGAGTTAAATATGCCAGTCAGACCCACCAAATTTACAAATTAAATCCATATTTTGATTCTATTATGCTCAAAAAAACTATGGGTGCTTAATACATAAATTACTCTCAAACACTGTTGTACAGAAATAAATAATCAACACTAAATACAAAAAGCCTATTGATATTGATAACACTATTAAGCCTAACTTTACAATTAATTGTATTTTGCCATTTCATCACCTTATATTTTTACTAGAGTAATTATGTTTAATAAGAAGTGGCAAATAATTAAGTTTTAGGTTATTTTTATATAATAATGTAATTTTCTTAGCTTGCTTTGTAACCTAACAAAATAGAATAACCTTAAATTATATCTGAAGTCAAACAGTAGATTAAACAGTATTTAACTAGATAAATTTAACATCAAATGATACACCATTTATTTTCAACATTAGTACCACAGCTATGATGTCAAACATGTTTGCAGTTACATTGAAATAAATGTTAATTTAAGCAATTTACTAATGTATTAAATTTTCAAGTTATTAAACAATAAGCAGAAACAATAAATATTTTCTACTTTCTCAGATAACAACATAAAAAATCTTTATTTAAATCTAATATTTAATAACTATTATCCTATTACCTAACACAAGTTGTAATATTTACCAAAAATTAATAGAAAAAATTATTGCCAAATGATTTTTTGTTAAGTCTAATATCATAAATACAGTTATATGTACTTGTAGTAATAACACCTAAAAGTGTCCAATCCTAACCAAAATACATTGAAACAACTACTCTAAATACTAAAAATAGTGAAGTAATACTTATCTTCTCAAGAAAAACACTGTAACCCACAACTACACTTACGTTTTGGTTTCAAAGTTCAAATCTTTCAGTAGTTATTTTTCTACAGTTTCCTCTGAAGAAAGTATAGTTAATTTATGATTTTATCCAATAAACTATTTGCACAAATAAAAGGATGTTTTATCCTTTTTTTAACAGCCTTTACTTCAACTTAGAGGAATCAAAAACAAAAATTAATATATAATACATTAAATCATTATAATTTAAGTACAATTTTTGAACTGTTAGGATTTTCAAAGAAAACAAACAAAAGTAGGTTTTAAAAAATTTTATGATCTGTTTTTGCTTACAAACTATTTTTAACTTGTACATGTATTAGAAAAGGATTAAAAAGCATTTTTCTTCTGTTTAATAAGTGTTAGTTTTCTTGCCTAATTCTCCATTAATGCTTTACATTATTAACATTTTATTCATTTACCAGAGATATATGGTAAATGGATTAAAAAGAAAATCTACAATAAAGATCTTTTTCTTTAAAGACAAAAACTGGAAGCTAAAACAGAAACACATTAATAAATCTATACTAAAATTTTTCTTCAACAAACTGTTTACAAGTTTTTAATAATATATCTTATTTTCATGTAATAATTATTTGCTATCTTTGCTACAGCAAATGGCACAGGCTACTGAGAACCACCAGCTGCAGAAGAAATATACATAGTGATATTCTGAAGCTGAAACATTTTCCACAAGATTTTCACCAAAAGAACTCTCTGAAGGAAAGATGGTTTGTAAGATACACAAAACTGTACTTATTTTCTAAACTTTAACTTTATCCAATATTGTAGTCAGCTTTCCAGTTTTTCTTACTTCATTATTATACAATACTGTGTTAATTTTAAGTCAATTTTGTTAAAACTTTTCAGATTCAAAATACAGCTGTTTTAATAATACTGTATTTTTACTTAATTGGTTTTAAGATGTATTTGCTCTGTAATCCTTATGGGTTCAAATGTATAGCTGGTGTAACTGTGGTACAATTTTTATTCATTTTTTTATTTCATTACACTTATTTTAATGATTGTTTAGCCTTTTTGAATCCAAGTAGGTAAAAGTGCACATGTCCCAATCTTTTCAGAGTAAAATTCATAACTTAAACAATTTATATTATCAAATCATCATGCCAGTAAAGCTGGCATCAAACCATAGTTTAAGTTTTAATTTTTTCATTGCAAATGGGACTATTTAAAGAAATTTTGAAACTGAATTTATGTACTATGTGACAACTGTTTGCTCCAAATTTCTCATTTACATATTGCTTACACCTCTATTCTATAGAGCTTGTTTGCATTTTAATACAAATTACATAGTTAAAGTATAAATAAGTATGATACAAAATTTGAGCTGACAGCCTCCAATCATTTTCACTCACAAAGATATAAACCAGAAAGCCAAGCCCATATGCCACAGTCACAGTATTTCAAAAAATGTCAATAATTCTCTCTAATGTTTGCTATTGCATTATTTATAACCAATAGAAAGAAAATATTTCAAATATTAAATTATAAAATGCTACTTTATTCTCACAACAGATTTTGAATTATTTAACATACAATTTCAAACTTGTTATCACTAACTTCAATGCAAACATGATAAAAAAAAATCATTACAATACACTTATAGCTTAATTAGACAGCCAGGTAAATTATAAGTTAAATGATACTATTTTTTGTGCATGTATTACTTTTTGTTTTAAATTGAATATTTGAAGTAGATAAAAATTCACTTAACTATTAACAAAATTACAACAAAAATTAGGGTAAAATTTTATCAAGATTTCAAGTGTGACAAAGGACAACAACCATGCGAGTACTAAATTTCTTATTTATATATATTTTTCATTTATTGTTATAAATATAACTAAAATGTAAAAATTAGAAACTTATTATGTTAGAAAAAAGAAAATAAAAACTTAAACAGAAACATTTCTTGGCAAGTTTGCATTCAAGCAACATGTGTGTCATATAATTCAGTATTTTGTTTACAGTAACTTGAGAAAGCTGTTACCAGTTTATTTCATTTTTTATACAAGTTTACTAGGCAGAAATGATTTAAACAGCATAAAAACAATAAAATTAAATGAATACATGTAAATATTGCAAATCTGAGGTAGTTTACAATAATTTACAATTGTTAATTTTTCATAAAATCAGCAGTCATTCTTTTGTTGTTGTGGTTACAAGGTCATTTAAATGGACCAAGCCCAAATACTGTTAGGGTGGAAAGAATATAGTTTAACTGAAAATTACTTTTGTCATTCATTGAGAATTAAAACTGTAAGATGAAAAAAGCCTTTTTAATCTTAATATGAAAATCAACTTGCACTCAAAGTAGTTTGACTCTGACTCCATCAATCACAGAAAAATCCTTTAATAAAAATATTCAACTGAAAAAATAAAATTTTATTTTTGTGTAAAAAGGATCTGTAATGTTTTCCAAAATTCATAAAGTTGCACTTGGTCAATTAAAAATTATAGTGTATGTAGTTTTGTGGTAGTATGGTGGTTGCAAAGCTCATACAGAAAGAAATAATATCTGACAACTGTTATTTTATATTCAGTTTTACATTATACATTTTGTGCAAGATTTTTACATTCTGTCAAATGATGTCCTTTTAACCAGGATACAAAAGGTCAGAAACTTGTACCTATCCTTTATCTTGACAAAAGTAACATATCATCATAGTCATCCTATAAAAGCTTATGCTTGTTCGACCACTTTGATTCATTTCTCCCTGAGAGTGCAAGGAAATACAGATTGGAGAGGAACTATCTATACTAAAAAAATATATCATGAGAATGACTGACAATGGTAATCCAGGATTGTAGTATTCTTCCTTTGAAATTTTATTCTGATTTATACTGTATCCTTGTTATTTATAACTTCAACAACCAAAAAAGTCATACAATAAACTTTAAAGACAGCCTTTACAATAATACCTTGTCACCCATTACTTTTATTGCTGTTTGTGTAAATAACCATATTGTTTGTTTTACACGTGTATTTGAATAATTTCTCTTGCTGTCCATGCTAGATTCTTTGGAAAACAGTTCCTAATCTGATGCCTACTGCAAACTGATTATGGTTTACCTGTTGAAAATCAATGTACCTGAACACCATTACATAATCATGTAGAAATCAGAAAAAGTATTAAATCACAAGCTATTAGGAAATAATGACATAGGGTGTACATTTTCATTACAGTACAGAAAAAGCAAAGATTGTGTTGTTGTTGTTTTTTTTATTTACATCCAAAAAAGCATATCGAGTTTGAAAACCATTGCAATATCAAATGAATATATGCAAGATTAACTATGATAAACTCACCTCTGGTTCCTCACCTTTCCTAACCAATTGCTTTTGTGTCATTCTGGCAATGTTGCAAACATTTGACTAAACAGAAAAAGAAATAATACCATGTATTTACTTATTGCTTAACTACTTTAAGTATATATAGACAGAATGGTATGCAATACCAAACACAAAATGTTCTATATTCTTTTTATTTCAAAACAATTATATCACAATAATGGTTGCCAAACACATGAATAATAAAGTTCTTTAATAGTCAGTCTAAAATAGAAAGGAATTTTGCTTGCTTGTTTTTCTTTTACATAAGCTAATACATCTAATTTAAACAAAATATAAATAATGTTATACATTACTTTTACCCATAATGTTTGCCACTATATACCTTTACCATATAATTGATTCACAAACCATGGTAATAGATTCTAGGCTAAATTTAAATGAAGAAAATAAACTAAGTTACCAAAACAAAATTCACACACATTTATATATTACAAGAACCAATTTAAATTATTTGTTTTTTAGGAAGGAAAGTTTTTTATTAATAACTTCCTTGAAACCACATTTGCTGTAATCAGTATAGGTGCCAAACTTTAACAGTTCAAAATATCATTCCAACTAAAGCTTTTCCACACTTGTGAGTTTTTAAACTGCAGTGTGAAAATTCTTATATCACAGGAAAAGGATCTAATTGCTATTATACAGAAGTTAATCTAGAACAAGGTTATATGACCAATCATAATTTCTAGGTACCACATAAAAATGCTAGTTGCTTTTTATTTTTTTAAAGAAAATAAATTCTAATCTATTTCTTTCATAATATTTCCTGTTTAAGACTTCGCTTCATCATAAATATTAAGCTTATCAGATTGAAATATGTGAAATTTGAATGTACAAAGTACTGAATATGTCAAGATATTAATTTCAATATACCATAATCATGTAATAACAGTTTTTTGCAATAAAACTATTTAATTTCGATACAACTCAAAACCTGGTCTTTGAGGGTGCAGTAAGCAAATATTATGGCTGCAGTAATTTTATGGCATATAACATTAACATGTCAGGTACACCAATACAAAGTTTTGAGAAATATTAATACTTGTAGTTGTACTTCTATATTCCAAGCAAACAAAAGACACTTTTGCCCTTCCCTTTTATCTAAGCTTGTTACACATTGCAAGAGGTCAGGCCAAAACAAAGCAGAATGATTAACTTAATTAATTAATGCAATTTATAAATAATAATTACATCAATTAATGTCATTTAAAATAAATAATAAACCAAAATTAAGATTAAACTGCTTAAAGTCAGGAAAATAATACACTAATCAAAATATATCATTATGATTTTTGATTTATTTGAAATTATTCAGCTTAAGTTTCATGTTGCAAGTCACAAACATAATCAATAAATCACTAATTAATGTTTCAAATTATTTCTATTTTAAATTCTGTCTATTCAAATTTATTTTAAAGATAATCAATTAATTAGTTAAATGAAATTAATTTGCCCAATGCTCAATCAATTATCAAATTCTACTAATGACCCAAATGTAGTCTAGAAATATCTGTACATCTTCTCTCATGATATATTTATCAAGTTATCAAGCTGGTCTTAATACATTGTGCAGAAAGAGTGTGGTGTTGGAAAACTTAAGTCTCATCCCTTTTTATCTCAGTGGTACTGATCTAAAGATGTGTGTGACTTCACACTATAGGAAAACCTAATTGACCTTAAGATTAAATACAATCTGAAGCAAAATTAGTTCTTGGCCAAAATAAACTTTAAGCTACTTTAGAGTATTTATCAGGCTTACACTGGAGCTCACAAGTTCTTGGTTAGAATAACTTTTGTGAAAGTTTAATAAATTTGCCAACTCTTGCCTTATGTCACTTTCAGAATGAAGCCAATTAGCAGTACAATCCAAAAAGTTTCACATTCCTTTTTGTGTTTTGTTGGAACACAAATATTACTTGTTCAAAGTAAAACAATTTATTTAGTGTCTTTCTTCACAGTCAAGTCTGATTTACTCATGAAAAGCATTACGGCATAACAAGAGATTGGCCATGTTTCATTTTTCTAGAATTACTACCAGTTTACAGAGATTAATTAGGCTTGAATGCCATTATGATGAGATACTAGATATACTGAAATTAAATGTAACAGTCTTTATAAAATTTCTACGTTGTGACCAAAAACATACATAAAAATTCATCACTGGTTTGAGCTGCCACTTGGCTAACAATCTCCTGGAGTTTCCTAGCTATCAAATGGAGCATTAAGCATCTTGTCAAGCCAACAGAATAGTGACTAGTGGCACAGCAAAGAACTGTCTAAGACAACAGGCAGGCTGCTGAAATTACCAGAGATCATCCAGATATTCTTGATCAACAAGATGTTTTGTGTGAAATAGCATTATGTCATTCTGCACATCAAAAATGAAATCTACTTTGAATACAAGATCTTTCAGGTACCAAAAATAACACCATACAACGAAATATTTACTTTTTCTTGTTCCTGGGCAGAAAGTGTTATATCCCAGTTGCTTATGCCTGCAGTAAATAGAAAAGATGTTTTTCTCTTCAAACTTTGCTTTTGTGACCTGGAAGCGTGTAATGAAAACATGATAGGACTATATTTGTGGGCTTATATGTGAAAGTTATTTACATTATGGTCCTAAATCTCAAAACTCCTAAACATTTTTGTATAACTTTGGTATAAATACAAGTAAATCTTGAGCCATATGTTGTTTTATTCAAACCTTATGTAAATATAAATGTACAAATTAGCCTGTTTTCACACAAAAAAAAATTAAAAGTTTCTAAATTTCTTTATTTAGATTACAAAAGCAAAGTTTCAAACTTTGGCCATTTTCTGTACTTTTACAACATAAGCAATTAAGATGCACAATGGCAACACTTTCCAAGATCTTACTAATCAATATGGAACTTTGTTCTAAGCAATATAAATTCAAGGGAAATAGAAAAATACATAACCACCTTATTGTTGGTGGTATCTCTCTGAAAATAACAGTTTCATTCTAAAATTTAGTCTAAAAATAAGCCTGTTTCAGAAATATTTAACCAAAATTGCACTAGTACAGGTGAGTTGAAGATCTGCAGCAAAATCATCAATGATACATAAAGAATGTTTCAGCTTTATGCCAAGGCAATTATAAACAGACAGCAATTCAGTTTCAAGTTAATGTTCTTTGATTCAGTCATCAATGATTGAAACTGAATATAGGGTTACATTATTCTTTAAAATATGATTTAGACTATGATAAGAGAAGATTAATTACAGACTCCAACAGCTTTGGAAGCACTTAATCCAATGGACAAGAGAGTCAGTAAGCAAGAATGTTTCAGTTAACTAATAACCAGTTTTCAGATCTACCAATAAAAAAATAGATTAATATATGTGGTAAGAGATGGTTCCCAGTGAGAGGTTGATGATGATCTCACAATTATGCAAACCTCAGTGAAAAATCCATAAGTAGTAGTACAGTCATGAATGAGGGCTTGTTGGAGTGTGGATATGATGTAAGGTTCCTATTGTAGTCTGAAAGTGTGCTTCTTCAATTTAATTTGTCGGGAAACACACAATGGCAAAACTGTTATTCAAAAAGTGGATGAAAGAGCTTTCAGCAGTCAAGATGACTTTTCAAATTTTGTTATTCGTGTACCACTTTGCAAATGCTGATGGAACTTACAGTGAGAGAATTGTAATGGAAAAGGTATCTACTGTATTTGAATCAATTTTTGGATGATCCAACAGTGCTGCTGAGAACCTGCAAGTAGTGGTTAAGTTGGTAGAAAACAAACTGAATATAGAAATAATACCAAAAAGATCATATTGATTTTTTTCATTTACATTGTAGATAGGGACAGTTTACTTTGATGCTGTTAAAGCGTAGATGCTAATAATTAACATTAACCATATGAGAAGTTTTGAGCTCTTTATGCCATAATATTGATGACTTCTCCAAGACAGCTTAACCATCATATGATTAGGGAAATTATTTTGAATATTTTACATGGAAAAGTAGAACTTTTAACAAAATCTAAATTTTGCCAGTAAAAGATTGAAGGCCAATGTGGAACCCCAGCAGGGTTAAAGGAAAAGCTCTCAGAAATGTTGTCTACATTGAACACAACTGGTTTGACTAAAGGATAAAAAATCCTTTCCAACACTAAAAGTGCTACAAAACTGCTGATAAAAAGGAAGATGTTGATGCAATTTTGATAAGTTTAGTACATATATAGATACAAAGATCTTTAAATTTATAAAGCATTTTATGTTTTCTCCTCAGTCGCTTAACTTCAGTTTTCATGGCTATGAAGTTTAACAAATGTATATGATCAATAAAGTAATAAATGAAGGGTGCAAAATAAAATTCTAGTTTACCAACACCTCATTCCTCTTGTGTATCTGCAACTAATTTGAGAAAATCTTCAAATATCATTGTAAAACAGGTTACTTCAAACAAATATTTGAACAAAATATACATTATCATAGCAACAACTATCCTACTTCTGTTAGATATTCTTTAACAAAATATAAAAAGTTTATTAACTTATCAGTTTAAACAACTGAAAATTTTGTCAGTTTCATTTCTGGAACTTTCAGATCATATCCATACATGAACAATACACATAGAAACTTATTCTTCACAGATCTATCAATTGTTTTAATGAACACTACATTATTGTTTTTCAGCTTTCTTATCATAACACATCCAAAACTACCTCAGTCCATACAACTGACAAAACTAGAACAAAATAAGACCTAACATTACAAATTTAATCAAATGATTCACCTCAGATGGTTGAACAGTTCTGATGATTAAGCATCTATGAATTTACATACACAAGTAAAGAATCAATATTAATTATCTCAAAACACATCTAATACATGAGTATATAATGGATTTGCAATGGTCTTTAGAATGAACCATTATGGCCAAAAAAGGTGTGAAATCGTCTAAAGCAAAAGACTTTATAAAATCTGATTTTAGATGAAGTAAAGAATGTGACCAAAAATTTCATTTAATAAATTATGCTTGACAAAAGCTTCACTGTTACCACATCCAAAGCAAAGCTGACCAGTTTGTGATGACAAGAATCACACTTGAAATAAAAATGTACCTCAGACAACCGGTATGGGTATTAACACATTTACTAATGAAGCAGAAAACAATGTTTTGACCTCTTTTAGGCCATCTTTAGACCTAAGTAGGTTGAAACATTGTTCTCTGCTTTATTAGTAAAAGTGTTAATACCCATACCATCCATCCTGAGATACAAAACTGATCAGTTATCCTAGATACAGAGTCAAAAGTATATTAAAATGTGTGTGCGTGTGTGTGTGTACATGCAGTAAATGCTGAAATAATTAACTTAGACCATATCATGAGAAAAGGATAGTGTGTTATGAATTTTCTTAATGGTGGTAAAATGTGTGGTTTATTTTTAAACTGAAATAACCTAAAGCATGCAGTTTTTCACTGAATAAGAATAAACTGTCATCAAATCTACACCAAAGAAGGCAAAAACATTGTGTACCTAATGTTTACTTTGCTGGTAATAAAGAAACATGTTCATGATTAAAATATCCTAACATTATGTTTAAGTTAAGAAAGATCACAATTACTGGTTGTTTTATTCTTTGTTAATGCTGCCAAATATTTTGTACCAGCATAGCTTGATCACACATTAACTGAGGGCTACATGAATGTAACTTTGAATTAATAAGTAAACCAAGCATGGTGCTACTTTGTTTCAATTCAGTTATACTTATTGATAATAATAAAAAATAAAGAAAGGAAAAATGTAGATAAAAATGCTTTCTACACCCACTATATTGATTTTATTTTGCAATGTTTTGGTCTTAATCCCACTTTGGGCAAAGGACAAAATACAACTAATTATGGTGGAAAATCAATTGTAATTTGAACACAATGCAAGACATGCAGACAGAAATGCATCAATAATGTTTAAATTATAATATTTTTAGCAAAGTATAAAAGGTAAAATGAGTAAAGAAAAAGATGTGTATTGTGTGTGTGTATTCTCCATGTTAAATGTTGTCACGATCATAATTTCAAAATATCTCAATGTTGACTGATCATTGGCCATAGTTTCTGTTGAGCACTTACACTTTATTTTTATATGACAATTAAAATACTCTCAGCTATTGCTCAAGCAGTTATACTCTTCACTCTGTATGAGATTTCTGCCTCTTATTGGATCTCAAGCAGTTATTCACTCTTAATGAACTGTCACAAAGTGTGAACCAAAAGGTGTGTTACAGTCCCTAGACAAGCTATTTATCAAGAATTCTTTCATGAACAGAACATTAAATTTTTCCAGTGTACAAAATAGTCACAGATGTTACATTGAACCTGGGTTGTAACATTTTTAGCAGTACACGAGTTTTCAAATTTCAATTACATACTTTACTACATCCAGGACATTGTTGAGGCTCTAGTGATGATCTTATTTACAGGTGTTTTAATTTATTCCAATGTTTTTCTATTTAATGTACATCACTATATTGTCAAATTGTTTTGCAAACTTCGTGGTTCACGACTTCAGAAATAAATGAAATGATAAACAAAGGATTTTCTGTTTTTATACTTTTAGGTTTGTAATATAAAATTTGGCCTTGCTCAGTGTTTTCTAGTACATTTGTAAGGATAATTATTGGCATAATGCAAAGTTTCAATTTTGTTGCTACTTCATTGGCTTGTTGAGTATTCTGAGAAAAGGCACAAGGTACATATAAACTGGGAATAAACTAATGATTCCTTTAAAGAATTACAATAGGTGGGAAATAAAAAGTTGAAATACATCTATATGCATTGGTTTCAAATATACGTCTTGAGACAAACCTCCCTCATTCTCTACAGTAATTAGAACATCTATAAAGTGGTTTTAAGTTTCAAACTTCCATTAGCTTTCAATGTTTTGGGCATTTATATGTGTATAAAAAAATGTTAAGTTACCTTCACTGCATGTTGCCAAACAATGAAAACATTGTCAATATATCAAACATAAAAATCCTCTGATTACTTGTTTCTGAAATGGTTTGAGATTCTAGTTCATGAATAATATTATACAAAAAATGAATACCATACAGTTTCCATAGGTATATTCTTGTTTTTTTATGAATTATTTTCAAAAACAAAAGTGACTTTTACTGTGCATTAACTATATAAGAGAAATAATGTTATCTATAGTAAGTCCAAAGGTGCAAGTATCATGTTCGTGCTCAGTAAGCAAACTAAACACAACCTTAATCCTTTTTACAAGTAGAATATTGCTGTACAAGGCTTCAACACTTAAACTGGCCAGTAAAAAAACTGGCTTGAAAAAAAACTGGAAAAGAAATTATGAAGTTTATGCAGAATATCATTTGTCCTTCATTTCTAATTTGCAACCAAAACAAGTTGGAGCAGCAATATCATTCTTAAAGTATCTTTTTGCACATCAAGGTAAAACTTAATATGTGTTCAGAGAAGGAAAAAAAAAGAAGAAAAGAAAATCATAATTCATAAATATAAATACATTTATGTGTTTTTAAAATCAAAATATCAAATCTATCTAGCATATATAAAATGACCAATTACAATGCAACTAATGTTTGAGGTTGTACACGTATAAAACAAAAGTAAAATAGCTTTAGAGCAATAAAAGTATTTAAATGTTTGGTAAATATGGAATTCCTATTTTAAAGTGTATATATTTACAACTGTAATTCCCTTAAGTCTATTCTAAATTATAAACTAAGCTTATGTAAGTATCACCTATAACCTTCTAAAATAACATTTTTCTGTGATATGACTATACTCGAAAACTTTACAACATTAAGAATATACACACACACATATATATAATGAAATATATACTTCAAAGGTAACTACAAGGATAAAAGTTCTCAAATGAGAGTATGTTTATATAATAAATAAAAATTTCAATGAAAACTAATGATCTAAGAAATTACAAGGATATATAAAACTACTTTAGAAATTAACATTTGTCTTATATGAAAATGTGTTTCTGATAAACATTCACTTCTGCATACAGACTACATATTTTCCTCTTGAAATCATACTATCCTAACTTAGAGAATGGCATGACACTATATTTGTGAAACTTTCACTTAAAATTCACTTGAAAAAACATGAATTTGCACTATTATGTGATGATATATCATGTAACAAAACCCTCCACAAAGAGAAGTGTATCATACCTCCATGCTCATATGCTATCACAACATTCATGCACTAAAATCATCATTCTTTCATGAGACAAACAATAAAAAGGTACTGAGAGAGTGAAAAGGGTGGGAATTTACATAAAAGTGAGTATCTATCATAAATACATTTTTAGTAATAAAAATGTTAACTTCTGATACAATTACTCACTTCCATATAAAGGTTAGATAGAATCCTACATTCAAATGATGGAGAGACCATTGCAGAAATTATCTAGATTAGCTTCTTTTGAAGAGTTCTGAAAGAAACTTCATAGAAAATTGCATCTCACCTTAATGTCTCAGTAAGAGTATAAAAAATACTTCATTAAAATAAAATCTGGTTTTTCATGTGCAAAAGCCTTGTAATGTTTACTAAATCTGCCAAATTTTGTGAAGGTACACTTAAAATATTAGAAGTTACTAGTACATAAACTGTAACGAGTAGCAATGGTTACAAGATCGGTCCAATGGACTTCATCAGTGTTCAAAAGAAGTAATCAGAGTATACACTTAGCCTTGATGAAGGATAAGGAAAGGCAAGAAGCTTCAAATGTATTGCAAGAGGTTAAAATAGATACTTGACCATTTGAGAACTTGCTAATATACGTAGTAAGTTTAAGGCACATTTAAGCTGTACCAAGTGTACTCATCTCCTTCACCATCAGTTTTTTTGAGTCAATACCAGCTGAAGGAAAGAATTGCACATATAGAAAGCACAAATGCACAGCTCCTCAACCATTAGACAATACCAAGGGCCAATGCCAATCATGGGAGGAGGGAATCACACTGGGTAAATGTAAAGAATACTTATGAAACACCACCCAACTCATAGAATATAAAGACCCATTGCCAGCTGTGGGAATAAGGTTAATCAGCAATTCATCACAGTTGGATATTATGAAATATCAATAATCCTGCAAGAATAATTGCTAGGGTCATATGTTTGCATGTGTAAATAAAGGAAAACAGAGAGTAAGTGAAATGTACATCTGAAATTCACTCAGATACTATGATGTATCCAGATAAATAGGGATGGTCTGCACTACACTCCATAAATGCTTTTGCTTTACTTCTCAGCATAAGAGGGCTATGTGTTTCAGTATTCACCTTCAGATCCCAATCAGTGAAAATTCTTCATTGTCCACCAGTAGCTCGGAGCTGATAGATGGCAAGTATCTTCCATGCTATGGGGAAATGTGCTCAGATCTTCACAGTTACTTCAGTTCAGAAAAGTATTATGCTAGAGAAAATGCAATATCTAACTTCAAAATCTTAATTTTAGAAGTCACCAAGTAATAATCAGAGAAACAAGCAGAAGCACAACTATGGTGACAATTTTTTCCAAAACAGTCCATGGAATTTGTACAGTCTGGTTGGAAAAAAAAAGTTGTACACAACTAGAATAGGTAGGACTCCAGTGGCTTTGAAGAACATCCAACCTCACAGTGATCACTGACTGGGTCAGAGAATATGGTCCACATGTTTTCTGTCGTCGTGGCCTATTGCAGAATTTTGCATAAATACACCTTGTGAGGCAACACTAGTTACCCAATGAGATCCAAAAATAGGAGAACAATAAGTAAATACTTCTAAGAACAACTCTGAAAAATGAGGATTTTTGCATGTTAATGTAGAAGGAGCATTTGCACAGAAAGTTATGCTACACCACTACTAGAGGAGGGTTTTGTTGCACAATACATTATTATGCAGCAGTACAAATTCACGTGATCTCCTGTGAAGTTTAGGTGGAAGTTTCACAGGGTTTGTAGCAACCAACTCTCCAAAATCAAATAGACTTCAAGAGAAAAATAGCTAATATATATATATGAAGAAGCAAGTCCTCTTATCAGAACTTAAAAGCAAATACTAAAAAAAATTATATAAAAGAAAGAGTAAAGACAAATTTTGAAAGTAAAGATGTATGTCTTTTGGTCACTGATCAGCTTCTCATTATTATAAGTGACTTCTTAATCTTCTAATGTCTCAATTGTAAATGGTAGTTTTACATTAAAATGTGCTTTTAGTGCAATTTCTTATTCTTTTTAGCTGTATTTACTGTAAAATTAACATATTTTGTATTTTATTGCCACTGAGTATCGGAACATTTGGCATTGTACAAACTTCAGAGCATGTCTTCAGCACATCAACTTACACTGCAGTTAGTTTTCACTTGAATTTAGAACTAAACTAAAAATCAGATACAAGACATTCACAAAATGAGAATGTAAATAACATGTGTGTTTATAACTTTACTTTAGGTAATGTTATTTGGAGAGTGCAATACCTTCCAGTTAATAAATCTATAATACTTAAAAAAAATAAAAATGCTTCTTTCAAAAATTTTTCATAAACTTAATCAGTAACATGTTGTTTAGCAATATGTATGATGAAACAACACAACAGTATCCAACATAACAATAAAAATCACTAAATTTACACTTACCTTGACCATTACTGGAACTTCTCCAACTATTTTCTCTGTGGTATCCTGTACAATCCCATTTTTACTCCACACTACTGTCAATTGCAATTTACCTTTATATGTTGTCCCCCGGGAACGACACTTTAAAAACCATAGTAAAATATTTACTATTTCATTAAACACAATTTTTAGTGCATTTTTTAAGTACAAAATGATATTCAGGATTTGGGTAATGAAATCTAAAGCTGAAGCATAAAGAATATTTTTTTACCTTTTTATATTGGAGTTAAGAATTTTATTAGTAAGCAAAATGTTCAACCTAAACAATTAAAATTATAGCATGAGTTATGAAATTTTTCAAATTCATTATAACATGGGAAAAGTTTTGCATTATTTAAGTGATATATTACATGAACATTAAAGTTACCAACTTCTAAAACTTTTGTACATTAAAGCCCAACTGACAAAACATTTCTGCCCAATACATGTTTTAAAAAGTTACCTATTTACATATATTTGTCAATAAAAATTTGCCAAATTCATTGGTTATATTCAATGGAGTTTTAATATTTCATAAATTTCCAACAATTTGTAATATCACATCTATTCAAACTAAAAATATAATTGATTTACTGACAATAAAAAGCAATCAAAATACTGAATGTATTTTTAAGTGTCTTGTAAGTATTCAAAACTTAGAAGTAATATAATAATATTACATCTTGTTATTTACACAAGATATGAATCAATATGAAATGTGATTCATTTAAAGCTGTTTTACTTATTAATACACATCTTAACTTAATGAAAAGATAAGTCTCAAACTGAAAGTTAAAAGTTTAGCTAAATCATTCACTGAAATATAAACCCACTAATTACAACACAAATCAAAACTTACTTCCACTGGATAAACCCTAAAATCTGTAGCTTGAACACTATCTTTGTGAATTGTGGGACATCCAATAACAGCATCCTAATAATAAGTCAAAACCAGCAGTTGTTTGAAATTAAAACCATAAGAAATCTTCAATAAAATAATTCTGGAACTTTCATATTTGTTGGTTCACAGTAAAAGTAGAAATTTATTACTTATATTTTTGATCATGTTGGTAGAAATTTGAAATAGAATACTAATATCAATTCAGAGCAGCTTTTTTAAAATAATAAATAGAAATTGCATTGCAATTTGTTTTTATTTTTATAACCATTTTTAATATTCTAGAAAACTGATTCCATCTCAAGTTTCAAATTAAACCAAGTGATTGAAAAAAAAAAATCCACTTACGTCAGAACAAGCCATATGCAATGAATAGCAACCTATGTATGTAAAAATGGCTTGTTTGGGTTGAGAAAATTTTTCTACATAGAGGAGCAAACAGTGTTTCGACCTTCTTCGGACATCGTCAAGTTCACAAAGGTTGTTTGCTCCTCTACATAAAAAAAAATTTCTCATTTACACATATATTTTTTCTATAAGTGGATTTTCTCAACATCACTGAATAGCAACCTAATTATTTGCAAAATAAAAATAATGTTAAGTTACCACTAGCTCAACCTTTGCCTATCTTTTTAGTGTAATAAATTTAATATACAAAACAACTACCTTTTATTTCTTATTTCAATACCCTACAGATGAATCACTTGATCATGGAAGTTCAATGGATTCTTATCTCCTAACCTCTCAGTCATAACTGCTATTTATTTCAGCACACTACAGTTGAACCACATAATCACAAAAGTTCTACATATTATCTTCTAATCTCTAAGCCATAACATTAATTTATGTATTTCAACACAATGCAGATGAAATACATGATTATGAAAGTTCTGCAACTTATCTTCTAGTCTCTGATCCAAATCAATGTAATGATCACAACTGAATATTTCTAAATATTCAAGAACCAAATAGAATTCAGATGGCATATTACAAGCTTTGCATTTTAAATCAGAAAGAAAAAAATAAAATTTTGAATACTAAGTTTTATAAAACATTTTGAGATAAAAGATTTGTTCACATCACATTTTAATGTGTATATTCTTGACTAGCTCTAATACATCATGGTATTTAACCTATTTTTATGATTTACTGCACAACACACTTTTACTTTCAGAAAGCAACAAATGTGCAGAATATCCAATATACAGCCATATGAATACCAAAAAATATTACACTATGTAATATTATTTTTTAATTAAAACTGTATCAATGAAAGAAATACCAGTTTTTTTATGGGACATCATATGAAAACAATTTATTTTAAAAAAACATATGAAAAATGGTAAAACAATTTGTTTTAGAGATAGCACTGTTTCATGTAGCAAAACCTACCCTAATTTCCAATTTTATACGATCTTCATTTGGTAATTCAAGTTCCACTGGAATTATATCCTAACAATAAAAAAATTCTAATTGATAAGAAAAATTTCAAACATATACATACATATATAACACAGTATGAAGAAAGTGCTTTTATACTGCCATAATAACTATTTTATGTGTTCTTCAAAAACAGCTAGTTAAACTTCCTTTGAATATTACAGATAACAATGATTTAAAATTTTTTGTTGAGAGAAAAAAATATGAAAAGCTTAGTTATTTTTGTCAAAAAATTGAAAATCCATATTTATACTCCATTTACAAGAATTCAAATGTGTGTTATGATCAGTAATCTGTTTCAATAAAACTGATGATATCTTTTAATAATGTGGCCAAATTCATGATGTTTTAAAAAGAACATATGTTATTAGTCTAAGAAATTTGAAAATAATTAAGTTAACAGTCAACTAAAACATTATACACTTTTATAATCTCTCAATTTATCATTCTATCTAGCTTTTGTTTACAAGTCCTCTACAGTTGATCTTTCATAAAAGTCAAAACCTTAAATGACTCTTTGGTTTCTACTTCAATTTCTACACACTAAAAAAATATTTTTCATGAGCTTGCTATTTTTAAGAATATTACTTTAGAGAATATGTCTATTATCTCTATAAACCCATAATTTTTGCTAATTCTGCTGGAATTATTTTCATGATCTTCTAATAATGATTATCATATCTTATACAATTTGTAGGTCATTTATAAAAGATGGATAACAACATAGTTTGAATTAGTTTTTAGTGAAAGATAAATGTTATCAGATTTTGTCACCATCTAAATCAGGATTTTTGGCCAGACGCCACAAACGCCCGCTCAGATTTATAGAGGTAAGGTGACACTTTTATAAATCCTAGAAAGGTAACATTTTATAACACTGTATAAATATATTTCCAATTGGCACTTATCTCCTTTCCCCCAAAGTATTTTATCTTGACCTTGATCTACCCTTTACAATTTTTCAATGTGATGTGCTTTTTCTACAATTGCAGCAATATGCACTGATTACATGGCTGTTATCCATCAGTGATATTGTGCAACCTATACTAGTGCAGGTAGCTCCCTCTACCATTGCAACACAGTCCACCACCCCAGAAGCTTGGAACTAGAAAATGGTACATATTATCCTACTTCTCTAGAAGAAACAGGAAAGAAAAATGTGGTGAAGAGTCCAGAAAAAAACATTTACACCAATGACAGTGCAAAGGGTGATCATGAAATCTATTTTGGGAAAGCAAAGCAAATACAATTTATTCAATCTCAGGAATGGTGGGAATAAGTTACAACTTCCTTCTGTTTTATCCATGAAGTCCACAGGTTAGGACAGTCCAAAACAGGCATACTTATGAAGTAAAGACATTATGAAGAATAACCTATGAGTGAACTTGTGTGGAACACCCCATCTTTAGTTTATGTGATTTTAATAAATAGCGTAGGTTATAGTACAAATTCTAAGCAACTGAAATATACTTGAACAGACCACTCCTACAGAATGCAGTTCTGGTTAAAACACAGGATAAGCCTCTGAAACATAATGTGTATGAAAAAAAAAGAAAACTTACCTAGAAAGATGAAAACAGATAGAAGATGGTGCACCAATAAGGAAAAAAAAAGCTACCAAAAGCAGATAATAAGAGGTGAGCATAACTAGTGTAGTACCAGTGTTCTACAGACAAAGAACTCCAGTGAATAATGAAATTTAGACACAGGTAAAAGGTAATGTTACTGAATGAAGTGAAGACACCATGAATTGATTACAGGAAGAAAAAAATAAAAGGCCAAACCCAATGGTTAAAGGGGGAAGGGAAATTCATGAACAAAGAAATCTAATAGCAATAAATGGAGAGAATGAAAAAAAAGTCTTGAAAGCAATGAAGTAACTCAGAGCATGCATGTGAAAGAGAAAGTAATCTGGATCCAAACATGAATAAAGTTAAAAGATATTTTAAAAAAAAAGTAAAAAAGATCATACTATGAGCCCCATAGTGTAGGTGAGTAAAGTTCATCAAGTCAAAACAGCCGAAAAAAAAACACCAGGTTTGTGCTGACCAGGAAAAATCAATCAGAAAGACCTAATTTGGAGTAGCATGGATAATCAAAATCCCCTTGGGAAAGAGATTGATGGAAGTTCACATTTTCCTAAATTGAAAATGTATATCCAGTATTATTTTTTCTGCTGACAATGATAGCTATTACCTCAACTGTCAGAGTTTCTGCATTTGCCCATCTGTTTTTATTTTTTTTAATCCAGTCTTCTATAACCCACTCGATTGCTCTTGGTGATATTTATCTCATGACACTTTCCACCTACATCAATCCTCTATCCTGGTACTGCATACAAGTGTCTCATTTGGATAATGTCATCACTTTTTCCAGACTGACTCAATCCCAGTCTCTAACACTGGCTCTTAATGGGGAAGAATGGAAGGAGACTATCCTTTCATGTGAAATACTGCAGAACGTTTCTGCCTGAAGCTCGAGTTTTTGGATAAATGGGTGTATCATGACATATTTTCAATCTAGAAAAACATTAACATCCAAGCATACTTACCTCTTCTCCCACTTATAGCTAGAATTCTATACTGATATAATTAAAGGGCCATTGAGGATATTATTCATACAGAAAGCATCTGTACAGATCATGGGTTTGTCAACAGATGATTGCCACCCTAGTGGGGAAGCATCACTATGTTCACAACAGCTATGCTCTTCACCTAGAACTTAATTTTTGTATTATGGGTGGAATTTTAGATGAATTATCATCATTATAGGCCATGCCAACTAAATAGCCAAGGTTTCACTATATCATGGTCTTATGTTGGTGGCTAGAGATATCCAACCACAAATGTTATACATGCACATATATATATACATATTTATAAGTGCATCTCAACATGTAGCCATACAGTGATGCATTCTGAGCCACCAGAATCAAGGAAAGAAAGTATGCAACACTGAAGTGGATAAACCTTACCCTCATCCTGAAGTTCAAAACATAACACCTCAAGCTTGGAATGATTGAGATCAATGTATACTTTACTCAAACAAAGGAAAAAGAACTCATCTTGTCTGGAATTATGAACACCCATCTTCACTTCCTAACTGCATGAGCAAGGTGCATCCCACTTACCACCAGAATTATGGAGAGGATATTGAACAACTGTATTTGACCAAAGAGTCACTGTGCATTTGAAATTATGAAGAGACAGTGAATCTTATTCCTTGAATAACATTGATCTGAAAGAAGAACCATACAAGTTCTAAATGAATGAATGAGTATCAAATATGAACTTGTAATATGAGTAAGCTTTCATGTAGGCTGACACCACTCCTACCAACATTTGGGGAAAACATTCAGATAGCTGGGTATTGGGACCCCAACTTTGCCCACTATTCCAAGAGAGGAGTAACTCACTCTAACACTTGAGGAAAAGCCACTATCTACCACCCCAGTGATTAGAAACTAAGTGTGATAAGTACTCCTTGGCTCCATTAGTAGAATCTGGGGGATAATGTGCACTGAGGAGCCCTGAGGAACAGTGCAATAGGTGTACCATGTTCCCTAAATTTTTAAAAAGAAACCAACCCTGATTTCTTCATTTCAATGATTGGCAAGAAAAGGCAGGATTCCTCTACATTTTACTTCTGATAATACATTAATGGCAGTCCAACATAATACAGTAATACAATTCAGTCAACCTTGAGGTGGTCTTATGGTAACATCTCATTTCTTGAGTCTTTTGCAACAATCAACTAGTAAAGTGGTTGCTAGAGCAGAATTGATTTGACAAAAGCATATCTGACAATGAAAATGATGTAAGGGATCCTGAAAAGTAGGAATGAAAATATTCATTCCTTTATATTATCTAGCAGAAATGGTTAAGTCACATGGAAGGCAAAATACTTTAGACAAAGAGACTGTCAGATGATGCAAATAATGTTGGTCTGCATAACAATCCACATAGTGACCTCCAGACAATACAAGTGAGCTGTGAAGTACATAAATATGTGACAATTGTGATTGAATGTGACTAGCAGAAGATTCCTCACCTTCAAATAGATCCCAGAATAAAGTCATTGTCTAGCATCTCTAAATGGATTAGTGCAGGCAACATACCATTAGAACTTTTACTAAACACAACTACAATCAAAATCTGATGGGAAAAGAAAAGAGAAATGGTGATCAGATGAATTAGTAATAAGGATTTATCCCCTTCCCTACCTGGCAGTGTCATGTATAAGAAAAAAATTATCTGAAGACATAGAGAAAATGAGAATATGACCTCTGGAGAAACATTGCAAATCATACCAACCAGAGATGTCAAAAGAAGAGAAAACACAGCACACAATAGACAGATAACAAACAAACATTGAGAAAGAACATGTAATCATAAAATATATTTTAGGTAACTGGAATAATCATCTGAGGTGGTTGTTTAATTTAGTGTTTTATGGCACAGTGCAGATAGGCTATCTGCATCAAACATCCATTAAAAGTTAAAAGTAAATTTAGTAAAATTCATAAAAGGAAATTAAGGTAAAAAAAAACATAAATAGCATAAAACCAATGTTTACACCTACTCTACAATGTTAAGTCAAAAACTACAGTAATTCAAGTTGTTAAGGACTGTGGTACGACTGTAATTATCAGGAAGACTAACAGATAAGTACAAAAACCACCATCAGTCACCAGAAGTTGGCCTTTCCAGTCCTGGTTCCAAGTTATTTGACATTATGGTCATTTTCAAAAAGGAAAGTAACAGAAAAAGTTTTAAAAGACATGTAGCAAATTTATAATGATAACTCACCAAAATGACTAATGGATAGTTCAAACAGCAGTGTTAATCATCTGAAGTTGGCTTTTCTGGTCCTGGTTATGAGTTATGTAATGTTACAGCCCATTTCTAATTTAAAATCGAACTAGATAAACTGTGATTTTTAAAAGGGAGCCACATTAGAAAAGGTGTAATGTATAAATTAAAAACTTAAATGGCAATAAAAATATTAATTGCCTTTAAAAAACTAAAAATATTACCAAGGTAAACTGTGTCACAATCACCAGTAACACTGTCTAATATTAGACAAACTTTGAGACAAAACATGTTTAAAATGGTCCAGTTGTTTAGAATAGTAATGATGGCAAGAAAGTAAAATGTGGCTTATAGTGACCTGAATGTTACACATGGTGTATCAATTCCAGATTTGAGTTAAAAAACTGTGACCAATGCATAGTCTGGTTAGAACAACTTCATCTTTCCAATCCTTATGGAAGCAAGACGGCCAAAGTCCAACATAGTGTTTCATTTGGAAAAGCTTGTTTTTGCATTACTCACTCCAAATTGACTACCAGCTGGCATGGAGCCAAGCCTTGAATACAGGACCATAGTCCATGTATGGAACAGGCATAGCAATGATAGTGAGAGAGCAGACAGACTTAGCCACAGTGCCAGCAAGCTCATTCCCATGAATATCAACATAGCCTGATATCCAGAAAAACTGGATAGAAGTAGATGTTAAAGAGAAATGGGCGAGCTGGTTTTGAATATTGGTGAGAACAGGATGTGAATCAACGTAAAGTGATTCTAGGGCCAGTAGAGAAATAAGCTAGTCAGTATAAATAATGCAGTTTGAGTACTGCTTAGCTCCTATATG
The DNA here is from genome assembly GCA_011833715.1 of Carcinoscorpius rotundicauda. Lineage (NCBI taxonomy): Eukaryota > Metazoa > Arthropoda > Merostomata > Xiphosura > Limulidae > Carcinoscorpius > Carcinoscorpius rotundicauda. The sequence continues at coordinate 20,195,449 of CM022395.1, forward strand.
ATCCAAGGCAAAGGAAATGGTGTACAGTTCAGTAGTGAACACAAAAGCTGTAGAGAGGATTCTGCATGCAACCATTGAACCACAACAAACCATGGCAAAGCCCATGCAGTCACCTGATTTCAAATCATCTGTATAAACAGGAATGGAAGGATGATTCAAAAGATGTTCCACAAATGGTAGACAATATTTCCTATCAGGAGTGTCCACTTTTCTCAGATGACTTAAAGATATGTCACAATTGAGAACTGTAAGAAGCCATGGTGGGATGGGCTGACCAGTGGCTACAGCAATGTTATCTAAGGACAGATCAATTCATCCAACTGCTTCTGGATACAAAGGCCAAAAGGAGAAATAGCAGACCATCTGTTCTGAAAAGGATGGCCCAGTGAAAAAGGAAAACAAAACCCCAGATGAGATACTTTGGTAAGGAACAAAGTTTTGAAGCATATAGTAAAGACAATTGCAAAAGGCAGAGGTGCAAAGAAGGTTCATGAGACTTTATATATAAGCTCTGAACTAGGTTAGTGTGACAGAGCCATAGTTGAGTTTCAATTGAACAATATATCTTTGGAATAGAACGTCATTTCACTCCCTCAGTGGTGGAAGAGAGGACATAGAGGATGTTCAGTGCTTATGTGTATTTGACCTGTAGATGCTTGATGTGTGGTATAAAGGTCAGCTTAAGATCAAAGATAAGCCCCAAGAGCTTTGTCTTAGGGACCACAGGTAGCACAACTTCACTGATATAAAGTTCACAATCAGAATGAATACCCTGTTGGCAGCAAAAGTGCATGCAAACGGTTTTAGAGAGGGAAGGTAAAGCCATTTGCTGTGCTCCACTTCAATAAATGATTGAGAGCAGTCTATAGCTGCTGCTCAATATACCTCATGTTCAACGACTGACATGAGATGTGAAAGTCATTGACATAGAGTCCGTTTGCAACAGTAAGAGTGAGTTGTTCAGTGATGGTATCAATATTTATACTGAAAAGAGTGACCCTCAAAACACAGCTTTGAAGAACTCCAAGTTCCTGTATAAAAAAATGGGAAAGTGTCAAAACCAAACTTAGAATTTCCTGTCCATTAAAAAATGTTTAATAAAAATGGATAAATTGCTACATAACCTATATATATGGAAGTCTCACAAAATATCATAACTCCATGTTGTATCATAAGCCTTCTTAATGTCAAAAAATATTGATACAAGATGTTGTATTTTGAGAGAGGCTTCTCTGATTGACGTTTCAAGTCAATTCAGGTGGTCCATAGTGGAGTGGTTGTCGAAAACCTCACTGGGTGGTCGAGAGAATGTTGTTTAATTTGAGGAACCAAACAAGACATGCATTAACCCTCTAAGGTCTTACAGAAACAGCTTGTCAAAGCAATTGAATGTTAGTTTGATAGAATCTTGGGATCCTTCCCAGGCGTAGAGAGAGGTAGGACAATAGCCTGGCACCAGGTTTCAGGAAAAAAATTTTCCTGCCAGATCCTGTTAAAAATGATCAGAAGAATAGCAAAAGAAGCAGGAGATACATGACGCAGCATGTCCCACCAGTGTAAAGGGACAATTATAGTCACAGAAAAAAACAGTGATAGATTGGCCCAAGGAAACATGAATGGCTATGGCCTCCAAGGGAGTATCGAATGTCAAAGACAGGGTGGGCACATGATGATTAACCAATAGTACTACCCCTCTATACACTTGTCCATCACACAGCCTGTCATTTTTGTACAAAGAAAACCATCGAAAAGTTACTGTATTGGCAGGTTTCAGAAATGTTTCCTGTAAGGAAAGACATACAGGACGATAGGAAGTAATCAGTATTTTGATGTCATCCAAATTAGAACAACACAGTTCCATTGCATCAGGGTGGCCAGTTTTATTTACATGTAGGCAAATTGGGTAGAGAACCCTTCTGTTTAGGACCACACATTTTTTCCTTACTGTCATTATCTGAGGGAGATCTATTGGCCTCTATGAATCATGCCTTGGGTTGATTGGGCAGGTCTTTGCTGTTGGAAGGGGATTCCATTGACAGAAGATGTGAATGAATAATTGTTTTGCATCATGGTGTGGGAAAAAATATATCCAAGAAAATGCATGTACCTACAACCAAAGGATGTGGACCTTTGTTGGAATATATGTACAGGACAGACATAAGTGTTGAAATTGATTTATCAACTTTTTTAACCAGGGAGGTCAAAAGACTTTTTATTTGTTTGGAAAATGATTCTTTTGAAAATACAGAAAGATCTGTTTGCACTCCCACTGTAGTTGTAGGGCAAAGTGCAGCAGCATACGTCTGAGGTGAGGTGGTGGATAGCAATTTTTGAGCCTCGGGATAAGTAATGTTATGAATCATTTTCAAATACTGCATCTCTTTTTCTTCCAATCATTTAGGGCAAGAACGAAAGTAGGACTGGTGAAAGCAATTGCAATTGATGAAATGAGGGTCTGTTTCACACTCATATGCATGATTTTTGCCACTGCAACAAGCACACGTCAATGAACCATGATATGACGTCTCTAAGTGACTGAACCTCTGATAGAGAAAACATTGGAGAGGGTTTGGAATGTATGGCTGTCCACTGCAATTAAGATAACCTGCCTTGATGGTGGCAGGTAAACATGGAGATGTATATGTGAGAATGAGGATATTGGTCAGCATCATAATCCCATCTTTGCAAATGGATGTATGCCTCACTGTAGAAGCTCCTTAGGTGGAGAAACCAGCAAGAATCTCTAACTCTGGGATGTTCTTCAAATTCCTCTCAACAATAAATCCTCATGATGAGTTTAAAGTAGCATGAGGTGTAACCTCAACAAGTATTTCCCAAATTATATTTGAATGCAAGAGGAGTTCACTGTATTGAGATGTGAATGTTTCCACCAATATGTTACCAGATCAAAGCTTCTTTACTGACTTTGGAGAGCCAGCAATTCCCTCTAGTCTATTCTGAATGAAAAAAGGAGATATTTACCCTAAAGGTTTGTCTGAAAGTGAATGCAATACAAAAAAATGAGGTGGTACAGGTGGTGAGGATTGCTGCTCAGAATCTTCAAGACATGGTCATTTACCCATAGACTGTTTTTTCTATATTTTATTAAGATTTTAATTGGAGTATCCATAATAATGAAAGGGAAATTTCAGTGCCCACTGACCCCACCGATCATGGAGTCCTACAAGGAGATGCACTACATTGTCAAACAATGACACTACAGCAATGCCAGGATTTTGTGAACACTATACCATACACTAGCATCAGGTTCAATGTCCACAACACCGATTGAGAACATCCAACACTGGTACTTGGTTGACCCTAGCCCAAGCGAAACAGCCAACTGACCCAAGTCCACCCATCTACAGGAATTCAAGGCCAAAGTGGTGTGTTAGGGTTTGACTCCTCAAGCACCAGGATCCTCTCCTCCCCTTCACTGTAGAACTTTTATGCCTGAAGTCTGAGTTTCCGAATAGCTGGGTGTATTGTCATATCATGACTACCTCTGCAGAAATAGCATATAAAGAAGTGGAAGAAGCAAACACTCCAGAAGCTACCACAGGAAAACAGTGTAGTAAACAAGCTTGTGCTATCAACAGAACATAACAATGGGTTGGGACAAATAATATTTAGTGCTCTGTATAACATAAAAGTGAAGGAAAGGTCTAGAGTTGTATCTCAACCTATCCTGATGGAATGCATCTACTGCAAAAACCTGAAGAGGTACTGGAGATTAAATTGCCAGTAGTTAGGTGATATGATAAAAGGCCAATTCAGCAATCATAGTTACAAAATCAAAACCCTGCAATGCAGTATTCATTCTTTTGAGAATCTGTTTGGACTGAGACAAAACAGAAATGTTTCTGAGAAAATAAATGCAAAATCTGCAAGCAAATAGTCCTGGATCAAATGCCTTCTTGATGAAAAACACAATATATCACAATCGAACTGTCAGAGCAAACCCTGATGAGTTTCCCCATTAATAAGGCTTGACCATACAGAATTACCTATTGAAGAATAAGAAGGGCTAAAATGTTGTGTAAGAAAGCCTCTTCATCCATGCACAGAACCCTGAAATTTATTACTGTTGATAGATACATCCCCATACCTGAAGCAAGGTATTCATGAAGAGATGCAACTCTGGATGTGGAACTGGAAGAGGAACCCATATCATTACAGTCTCCCAAATTAAAATCCCCTAGATATCTTGATTAAGGAATAGTTATGTATATGAGTTGAAGTAAAATACCTTGTCATAAATTAACATTTTTCCAAAACTGAAAATGTATTTCCAATAATACTTACCTCTGCTGACAAGATAGCCATTTCTTGATTCCCAGTGTTTCCACTCTTTCCCATCTAAGCACTGAAAACACTTGCTCCAGTCTTATACCATACTCAATTGCACTGGGCAAATTCTAAGTTGCAAAATTCTCCACCAAATTTAATGCATATTTTATCTAGGTACTGGTCAGATAATGTAATCACTTTTTCAAGACAGAAAACCAGTTGCTATTGGGGAGGTAGAATAATAAAATGACAGCAGAGGTAAGTATTATTAGAAATACATTTTCAGTTACAAAGATGTTAACTTTCAAAACCTACTCACCTCTCCTAACAATATTCAAAAAATGGAAAAGGCTGATGCAGATGTGATCCATACAGAAAGCATCTGTACAAAACATGAGTGAACACCAAGATAAAAAATGGTAAAAGAGAGGGGGACCAATACTACATCAAGAACAGATATGGTCTTCAGTTAGAACTTAGTTCTAATATCAAAAAACAAAATAGAATATGAGTAACTGTCAATACAAGTCAGCCCCAACCAGATAGCTGAGGTTTTAGAAGCCATGGTTGGAATTAAGGGGTTATGGTACATAGATCCTAAGTTAGAGGCTAGGATTACTGGACCACAATGTTTCATGCATATATACACATTTGATTGAATCCCAACCTGTCTATATGGTGATGCATTTCACAGAATCACAAGAAACTAAGCAACACCTGAGAGGAAAAACTTTCTCCTCCACTTGAAGAAGTCCAAAAGGCAACAACCCAGGCTTGGAATAATGGTATGGTGTATGCCATACTCAACCAAAGGAACAGAACTCATCTGGTCTGCAATTATGAATTATCATCCCCACTCCCCATCCAAGTGGACAAAAATATTCCACTGCCCCTGAAATTATGATGCAGAAGTGTAACCTGTGCTCAGCTAGAATCTATGATGGAGTCACTTTACATTCAAAATTATAAGGAGATAATGGACCCCTTCTATGATCAATATATGAAACTGGCATTGGTCAAAGAGAAGGGTCAAGAACCTCCCAATCAGATAGCTTCATGACAAATCTGAATTATGAGTAGGTCCTGTAGAAGATGGCACCACACCTACTGGTATCTGAAGAAGACATCCAGGGACCCAAGAAAGAAGGTCTCTCCATCTTTGCCTGCCCTCTTCTCTCAAAGGAGAGGAGCACATTGGATAAAAAGACCTTGTACACTACCATAGAGACTAGAAACTGTGGGTGATAAGGACTTCTGAGATCTACCATTACAATCTGGAGGGTGATACATATTGGAGAAGTCCAAAGGAACATTGCTCAGAAAACTCCACAATAGATGAACCAAGTTACCTACATTTCTAAAAGCAAACAGATTCTGATTTATTCAACCTGAAGATCAACAGGGACAGGCAGAATCCTCTTCAGCTTTACTCATGATAATCAATAAACGACAGTCTATAATAATAATATAATACCATCCAGTAGTGCCTAGATAGTCTTATGAAACACTATTTTGACTGTTGTAGTAATAGTGAAAGTGGTTGCTTGTGAGGAATTGAAAAGAGAAATAATACCTACCAGAGTAACACTTGCCACAGAATCGGATCTAGTAAAAAATTAAGTGACCCTTGAAATAAAAGAGTATATGACTAAGGAAAATACCTCTGGTTAAAGTCTAAGAGATGTCAAAATAGCTATAGAAGACAGTTAAAAACCCTCAGAAGATTAAACTGCAAGATCACATAAGTAATGAGACAGAAAAGTATGAGAAGTAGTTCACATACTAGCACACACAATGTCTTCCAGAAGACTACTGAACAGGACAGCTAATGATAGATACAATGAATCTGGTGCAATGTGACAAAAAATTCTTCTTGTAACAATAATTCATTATAGGCCACGTAAATGAATTTGCTAAGCTACTTTGTGAGAGTAAAGAGAGATATGTCACAGAAAATAGAATGATCCAAATTGACGAGTAATCCATTCTTAGCACTCTGAAATGAGTTAGTACACATGAAGGTCCTGAAAGAACATTAATTACCAGAATCAGGGTTATCATAAAAGTGAAAAACAGCTGGCAAATGGACTGGCTACCAAAGTCTTGGGAAGAAAAGACCTATCAGAGTAAAACAGGACAAATGTGGAATGATAAAGGGTCTTGTGCACATGGATTGCAAACAACTCCAAATGATGATGTCCACAATCCAACAACAAAAAATACAATTTAACTTTTTCAGCATGGATTCAGTCCCTTGATTCAACCTTAAAACCACTTTACACTTATAATTTTCAAGCTATTACTTTAAACTGGTAAGAATTATATTCACAAAATTTGGCAGATGGTCATGAAACATTATAAAGCTTTCATATGCAAAATATTGGATCTTTTATTAAGTTTTAAGGTTTGTTGCCCATCTAACATGCAAAGTAATTTTCATTTTAAGATTAAAAACACTTTACTGCATCAGAGAATTTTCAAGAGTCACATGGAAAATCATTATAACGTCCCAATTCCTTGAAAATACCTTATGCTATTTTTATAAAAGAATCTTTGTATGTGTTCAGTCAATTTGACCAAACTTGTAACCACCATATAAAATCAGGTAATGAATATAAACAGTCTTTCTCAGTTTAAAATTACTACAGCTGTGCATGGCTAACAATGCAGAAGTTACAATGATAGGGTGCACACGCACTCATGTTACTGTATCCATTAATATAAAACTGACCTTTAAGTCTTTACAAAATTATCTATCTTGGCTGTGTTTTAATGGATTAGTATTTGGTAAAATACAATCATATTTCAATTATTATAAACTGTATACATATATAGACCATAAATATTTACAAACAAGTTTTTAAACTCATTTTTTCTTAAAACATAGAACAATAAATACGGAAATAAAGCAAACAATTATTTTTTCTTTGTACTCTGTTGCCACTTGTTGTAGCCAGCTAAGCCATGAAAAATTCATAAAATAATAATTCAATAAAAATTTTGAATGCAAATCAACAAATATAATGACATGGCTTTTGATTTGTGACCCATCATGATGTAGTAAAGAAAAAGAACAAGCAAAGACCATGTAGCTAAAGGCTCAAGAGGAGGATGAGTAAGACTTACGTGAGTATTGAAAACATACAAAGAAGGATGAGATATTACATTGGTGACAAAACAGATTTCTCCAGTTTGATAAGGAAACCCTCTTTTGTGTCTTCTGAAAGGAAAATCTGAGAGTGTTGTTCCACTAACTGACAGGATGGAGCCAGTCAATGATGTGTACACAGGTCCAAGAAATGTAGATGACAAGAAAAGGCAAAAACAACTCTGCAGAAGACATATGATGCTAATGCAAAACCAAACAGCAGAGCCCTGAATGCAGTACCCTAATGCACAAACTTGAAAAATCTCCAGAAAGATTCTACTAATGGAATACAGTCATCCAGAACCCTGGCACGAAGTGCCACCATAGGTTGAGAAAATTTTTCATTGTAAAGGGAGGAGGATCTAAAAATTGACTGGGTCAAGACAAATCAATGATTGGCCACCAATAACCTGTCTTAAAAAAAGTAACAAGTTGACCTGACAATGGTGAAGGTGATAAAAATTGAATGACTAATCCTGAAGTCAGAATGTGGAACACCCATGGATCCCTGGTGAAAGAACTCTAAATGTTCAAAAAGTGATGTAATCATGCTCACACTGCTCTTATGGCCACAGAATAGTCACTGATGCTGTTGTTGTCCATCCGTTCAAGCCAAAGTTCTTTGAGAATATGGAAAGACCCTATTATGGGAACCTATAGACCTGGGATCTAAAAGAAGGAGTCAGAAAACACTATGGGTCATTACTCCTAATTCAGCACTAGAAAACCAAGAAACCAATTATTATAAAAAAAGAATATAAACAGGTTGTATCAATTTAGGATTTTAACACCTCTGGAACTCCAGCACATGGAGAAAAGGAGCTTCTCATAACTTTCTGAGGGTAGAAAATGGTAAACTAACTCTGGAATTCATACTGGTCCATACATTTTGTTTTTGTTAAGTAAGTTACAAATATGAACAAAATGATAACAGTAGAAATTACAAAGATGTTCAAAATCACAATAAATAATGAATAATTACAATACTTATTTATTGGGAAAAAGTGATCACATTGGCTAAATGATGTGCTTATATACAGTATATAGATAGAGGTTGTATTGAGGTTAGTGGAGAATTTTGCAAATTACAATTTGCCTAGAACAGTTGAGTGAGATATAAAAGTCTAGAGCAAGTATTTTCAGTGCTTAAATTGGCAGAGTGGAAAATGGATATTGAGAAATAGCAATATATTATCAGCAGAAACAAGTATGTTTTGGAAATAATTTTTCACGTGCAATTTTTAAAATTTATAGAGAAATGGAAACAAGTTAAAGAAAAAAAATTATGAGCATGACACAGACTAACAAGTTAATACACATTTCCCAAGGAAACTGAATGTTTCGTTTACAAATATTATATACAAGTTTATCTATTTCAGTGAAAAACTTAATAGGGAAATACCTGAACTGCTCTTGTTAGTCCTTCTCTTAAAACATAATTAAATGATTCAATATGGGCTTTGGTTATACCTTGTAATACCTGCAAAAACACAAGAAAAATACACAAAACAGAATAATTAAACTTGCAATATTATAATGTTTATATTGAAGCAAATTTATTCTTATAATTAATGATTGTTAAAAATCTGACCGAAAAATAAATCGGAATCTATAAAGTAATATCTGTGGTAATTTTCATACTTTTTAGTATGCATGACTTAAACATTCAAACATGAAGTTCCATATCATCTAAATTATGTCCTCATAGTTTAGCCTGTTATGAGATTGCATAAATGTGTTTTTTTTTCAATATATTAGCTCCATCTATATGTCAGTTTCAGAATCTTAAACATCACTAACAAGCTGAAGCTACTTCTTCATACCAAAGAAACAACTGCAGTTGCACTTCAAGTGATACACTAATGTGTATTTATGTGTGAATAAATGAAGTTCTTTAAGACAAAAAATAAATCTGCTTTCCTCAAGGATCAGATTAAATCTTTATCTCAAAAGGCAATGAAGCTTGCTAGTGCAAAGCACTCTTTCTAGCAGAACACTCAGAAAACAGGCAACAAAACAGAAATATCTGCTTTATGTCATTACACCAAGTTGACAACTAGGACAGACAACGGCAATGCTCATTTTATGTTTGAGTAGGTAATATTATCAATGCACAACTTGTTTCAAACTTGAGAAATACCGATTTATTTTAAACTTTTATTATCAGTAATTTTAATATATCTTGATAAGTAGATTTAGTTTATTTACAAAAAACAATTGTCCTTCATTAATTTCTTCAGATAGCCTTGAAGTTAAAGACGCATGTTTCATTTATTACTTGGTTGTTGTTTGCACAATATTGTAATCAATTGAGATGTGTCATTTACAGAAGCATTTTGAAAAAATTACATGCATAGTATCCAGGGACAATAATCTGCAAGTATTATAAAGGTCTACTTAGTAATAGGAAAATCAACCTGAAAATATGCAAAGCAATCTAAATTGTAAAACTTAGTTTTAAACTATGTAAGAAATAGGGAGACTGGATATGTGAACAGGAAAGTTAAAGACAATCTTTATTAATGTTACAAAGAAAAATTGGGTGCATATTCATGTACACACTTAAACAGTTTTCTCTACCAGATATACAAACAAATTGCCAAGTTTCTTGCTTAGCAACAAATATTTTGAGAATTATCCATGTTAAAAGTATAGCTCTGAAAGTATCAAGACTCGGTGCTTTAAACCTTATATCCTTTCTTCAGAATAATTTTATCATATGATTGATCATTCTTTCAAGTATTCACTGGTTGCAGCTCAAAGATATCATCTACTCAACCAGAAAACATTGTGATTGTTTACCTTTAGATGAATGTACAGCTAGTGGATGTGGTAATTTAAACATCAAAATTAAAACATTGGTAGGCAATGTAATTCTGTCCTTACAAGTGGAGATATGCTTCACTGTGGAAACTCCTTAAATAAAGAAAACAACCATGATCTGTGGCTCAAGGATGTTCTTCAAATTCCTCTTAATAAGAATTCCTCATGAAAAATTCAAAGTAGCATGGGGAATAATTTCATTGAATATACACCCAATGGCCTTTATTTCAAGAGGAGTTCACTGTGTTTTGGGGTAAATATTTCTACCTATATGTTACCAGAACTTAGCTTCTTGAGGGACTTAAGGAGCAAAAAGCTCCTCTAATCCCTTGTGAATAAAACAGGGGTGGCATTTGCCTGAAATGTTTATCTGACAAAGAATTTAGTATGAGAAAATGAGATACAGGTGAAAAGGAGGTGGAGACTGATATTCAGTCTTCAAAACATGGCTGTTTACTGATTATCTGTTTTTATTATTTCAATTTTATTTGAATTTGGGGGATCCATGATGAAAGGAGAAATATTCAGAACCCACTGACCCTCACCCATTATGGAGACTTACAAGATGATGCACAACAAAGCCACACAAGGACACTGCAGCAATGCCAGGGTTTCATGAGCACTATACCCAAACACAAGCAGCGTACATAATGTCTACAACACCTATTGAGAATGTCCAACAATGATACTCAATTGACCACCTCCAGCCAACTACCACAAGACCATCTATCAACAGAAATTCAAGATCAAAATGGTGTGGTGTGGTTGGACACCTCAACCATCATGATCCTCTCCTCTCCTACTCAGGTCACTACACACTGCAAAAATGTGTGTGAGCATTTAGATCCCAGATCATGTAAACTGAGGGTACAAAACTTCCTCTGGCAGGAATCCACTTCAAGAGGTTGTAATGAATAATTTTCCTTCACTAGTACATTACACTTTCAAAAATGCATAATACTTTGATAGACACAGAATGGACATTTCATCTTCAATGTTAAGTACAGAAATATTTTTGAAGTCATCTCAAACACAAACTCCTAACTGAGTGAATAAGGAAATGAAATGTTGATAAATAAACAGCTAGTAAAATAAAGGATGCTCAAATATACTGAAACAAGAAACAAGTATAAGTAAAAAATGTTAAAAATAAAAGGTATTATGAAAGTCTCATTAAGATATCAAATTTGAAAGCAGAGAATATTTAGATAAATCAAGTGTAACAATAAAAGGATGAGTTAGTAAATGCAGATGCAAGATATCCACAAATGTAACTCACTATAAACTTCACTGCCAAAAGCAGACACTCTTTGTTTCTAAATTTTTCAATAGAGATTATCATATCATATCTTAGTGAAGTCACATATCTTATTTCTTGAAATGAACAAATGTTTATTAATTATAAATGTAATAGAACATTAGTATTAGATCTATTATTATACTGCTTAAACATTAAAGTTTATATCTCATCCCTTAGAAATTTTTCAAAAAATTAGAAGATTATATATTAATAGTACCTACACAACTCTTATGTTTGTCATATGCATTGTTGATGACACATTTAACTCAATCTCAAGCTCATCAGGCCAGCTGAAACACTACAAACACAGTATTAGTCAAAACATTATTTACATAAGCCACTGGCTGTAACAACAATTATGTTGTGAATGCCTTTTCTAAGTTGAAGTATGATTGTAATTAAATACACTTGTCATAAGATACAAGAATTTGGCATACTATATTGTTAACACCAAATTCTTTTTCTTGTCCCTGACAAATTCTCAAGAATTAAAAGATATTTACAACAATATTTGACTGTGATCCAGTCTGCATAAGCATGTACATAAGATTTTATTTTTGTATGCAGTGTAACAGACTGTATCATTTTGGAGATGTTAATATTTTTCTTATCTGAAAATGTATTTCTGATAGATACCTCTGTACAAAAAAATTGTTTTTTCCTCTTAAAGTACACATTTCTGCATGCCACCAGCCTAATGGAAACTCCCACCTAAATTCACATCTGTCTACATGAATTTACATAACTACATGATGTATCATGCAGCAAAACCTTCCATCAACAGTAATTGCATGTAAGAATCCTCATTCTCTGAAAAGGCAATAAAAAGAAAGTGCACTAAGAAAGTAAGGAAGATACATGGGAATATGTATGGAGGTGAGTATCTATTGGAAATATACATTGGAAATATATTTTTAGATAAGAAAAAATTTAACTTCTGAAACAAATATTCTTCTCCATACATAGTTAGATAGAATCCCATGATGACATGATGAAGGGACAAGTGTAAAGATTATTTGGATAAGTATCCTTTTGAAAGTATCTAAAGGAAGTACATTGTGTATGGAACACAATGGAAGGGGCTCTATAAGAGAACAACTGTTGAAAACTGTATTTCTTCTCATCTATGGTATACTCCTCACTCATTTATGGGAGAAGGAGATAGAACCATGAAGTGTCTCACAAGGATGGTTAAGTACATGACCATCTCAGTACTTGCAAAAATGCTGTCAGATGGCCAATATGTGTAGTGGAATTGATTCATTTAAATCAAACTTGTGTGCTCACTTCCTCTACCATGAGACTCAAAGGTTCAAAATCAGTTGTGGAAGAAAAGTGTTTGTGATGAGTATCTGTGTGCTCCTTCTGAACTATCAGTCACTACAGTCCTCATGAAATATGAATATAGAGAGTACCATATTAGAATATATCATTATGGATATTTATATAACCTCACCTCAACCATCAGTCTCTTCAGGCCCTTTGCATGCTGCAGGAGTCAGTTGTGAAAGTGATACATCACAGTTTATTAATTTGTTTTATCTATTCCACCATAAGAACTTTAGATATCATGCAACTGTGGGAGCAAGAACTGTTACAAAGATACATGTATATAGGATTAATAGAGTGGTGTGTGTCCATAACCCACTTGGATATTGTGAGGTATCAAATTTATATTGAGTGAAATGCACTACACTCTGGAAACACTTCAGCCTCACATCTCACTGCAGGGGTACCCACTGTTCTAACCCTAGCAGTTAAGGTCCCACAGTAGGTAAAGATTTTCTATGATCCACCATCCCAGTGATTGGAAGCTCCACTTTAAAGAGATAAAATTTACATTTTGGAGGTCCACAGTTTATGCTTGGATTCACTTTGGTCTCTCTGTCTGTAAAGGTATTTTACTGAAAACAGTGCAACAGGTGATTGCAAAACCCATTTTTAAAAACTGGCAAGTGTTAGACATAGTAGTGAGTAAATGTACAAACCTGATGCTGCCTTTTTTTTTTATTACAATCCATAAAATAGGTATTGTCTGGATCAGATTTGAAATTTAATATAGAAATACCATAAGAAAACCAGAGTGGTCTTGTGGAACACCCCATTTCATGGGGCAAATGGTATGAGTGCTTTCCATTATCCTGACTCGAAGTGGGTAAGTATATCCTAGGATGCAACACTAGCTGACTAGTGTGAACCTAAAATAGATTAATGATGAGTAGGAATAAATAAAGAAGTACATTCAGCTGGCCTTCTCATCTCCAGGGAATTCAGATTTCCACCCATTGCCATCCTTTAATCCATCCTACATCTTTCACAGGTGGGAGGAGATGTAAAAAAGCTAATGACTATCCATCCCCAAGGTGGAGTAAATCATCTGGATGAGCTGGTGAATTTATTCATTAACGGTGAAAGAGAAAAGGTCTCTGATGGTAGTGGAGTTCCAAAGAATGAAATGATGGTGACAGGAACCCCAAAAGAAAGCAGTATGAGATAGATAAGCAGCTTGGACTGGACACTGAAGTCTGTCTGGATAAATGGAGTGGTGAAGGTTGAATAGGATCCCCAGATGAAAGAGGAATTGGGTCAGGGTAAGGAAGAATTTGGATATTTTGACATGCCACTCTAAGCAAGTAGCTTCTTTAGAAAAGAGTGAAGTGTGATCTGATGCTTCTACCTTTGAGTGGGAAAGGAGAAGCCAATTGTCTATTTAGAATTGGAACCATAGTCCATGATCATGCAGATGATGAGCGAAGCTCTGAACAATGTGACTGACTATGTAAGAGGCTGGTGCTGTTCCAAATGGAAGAGGCTAGAACTGAAAGACAATTCTTGTGGACAAATATGAAGAAACACCATGAGGCCATAGCTATTGGAATATGGAGAGAAGCAGTAGAAAGGATGACAACCAACAAAGAATACACCCTCTAAACCAGCAAAAAGGCTCTAAGCCTTCATCAAGTCATAATCTAATAAGCACCACAAATTCATTAATCTATGGAATACTGCTTTAAAACAGGTGTTAAGGCAACTAACATAATAACAACAGGCAAAAATATAGAAATAATAATGAACAGAGAAAACACTTTCAGAATTAATATTTGACACAAACTGAAAAATCAAAAAACTTGGTCTTTATAACTGTATAACAATATAAAAATCTTATAAACACTGTTGCTTAACAATATTTAAGATTGACTTATTACTTCAATATAATAAACATAAGAAAAATATAATTACAGGTATTATATAAAAAAAATATAATGTTTATGCTTTGGATAATAGATTCTTTAATTTTACACTTAAATCCCTAAAAATAATGTTTTATATCTTTGATAAGTGATATTCATGCAATATTGAGTAGTTGTTAGGCACTGTTTTGATTAACAACTACCAGCAGTCCAGTGTCATGTTTAGATGCCAATAGCTTCTTTGATTTTTCTGTTTCATATTTCATTCTCTGTCAATTTTTTTTTTTTTTTACATTTTTAAGTTTATCATGGGATTGTTTTCCTGGATATGAAAAAATATACTTGATGTATTTATAACACAGTTATTATCATCTCTTTGGTGTTTTTTTAACCCTATCACTAATGAGCATTGTGTTTCTGCAATGTATTATTTATCAAATTAAACTTTTAATTCAACAATGTATTATCTGATGTATGATCAACTTATTTTTCTGCATAATACTTGTAATGGTATTTTCATTATGCTGATTATACTGAAGTAATAAATTTGAATTAAATATTATTAAGCAACAGTGTTCAAGATTTTTATATTGTTATATAATTAAACAAAGACTAAGGTTTTTGGCCATTCAATTTATGTAAAATCTTAAATCTTTTACACTTAATTCTATCTTCATCATTACTTCTATAGGATTTATAATTTTAATTCCACATGTCAGTTATTGTTATGACTGTTGTCTGGAGACCTGTTTTAAAGTAGTGATCCACAAATTAACAAATTTGTGTTGCTTGGCACATTTTTGCCTGATGAAGAATCTGGCAAAAGAACCAAGCAACTGTTTACAAACAAATATTAATTTTAATCAGAAAAAAATTATTTGTAATTCCACCTATTACAATTTTATCTATTTATTCTCTATTTTGTTCCTTATGGATTTCTAAGAATTAAAAGTGTGTACAATGATAATCATAATAATAACATTTGACTGTGATTTTGTCTGTACAGGTATGTATGCTGCCTCTCTTTTCTGTCTGTTCTACAATAAATATTGTGTTGATGTTTACAAAATTTGTCCATTCTAGTTAGTTAACTTACACAGGCACACTAGAAAAACTCTGTTACTGGACTAATAATTTATCTCATCCATACCATGATTAGAAAGTTACACACACACACACTTTTCTTTTTATATATAGACTATTTATGCAGACTCTTCATGATGAGCAAATGGAAATGAAATGAGCACTGCCTACTTCAATGTGACACTTGTGGAAACATTAAAGAACCAATCTGCAAAAGTACCACAGATGGAAAGGCTGATGTTTGGAAATACTTCTATTTTACATCTTCAAGTCTAGGTCTTTCAAAATATTGTCTTTTCCATCTGTGCCAATGATAACAGTAATTAAAACTAGGTGATCTTAATTCTTATTTAAAAAGTAAACAAATATTACAGTGTTATCTGATTCAGAGAAGCTACCATGTGCAGGCAACAGTCTACAGAAAGAGAAGATTCAAGTTTAAAATTTGTGAAAAACAGTTTAAATTTTCGTAAAGAAGATTTTACTTTTCTAAGAGTAAGAATACTGCTGTAAGTGTAACACTAACTATACAACAGATATCGTATTATATGACAGCAACATTAATACTATCATCATATATGTTTAGAATTAGAAATGGCGTGTAAACTAATATAAAATACAATAAACTATATGATATTTAATACGTTATCATAGTTATACGTTAACCTGATACAGATCCTTTTTTGGCTTCCAGTTCTCTAGATTTTGTAAATGTTTGAAACTGGGGTTTTCCGGAACACCTTCCCACACGTTTACAGCCATGATGTTTTAAGTTTAAACCATGTGTTCCAATAACGTACAGCGTCATCTGTAACTAACTTTTTATATCAGAAAAATAACATTTCAAAATTTAATTTCACATCATCAGCCAAGCTGATATCTTTAAATATAATCCCCCTCCGAAATGACTCAACAGTAAGTTTGAATGCTTATAATATTAAAAACCTGGTTTTAATACCCATAGTGAGCACAGATCAGATAGCCGATTGAGTAGCTTTTAAATTAACAGCAAACAAGCAAATGTAAAATATATGACATTCATGTATTTCCAATAAAAGTAAAACAAAAATAACTTAAGAACAGTTAAATGTTTGCAAGCCAACTCGTTTCGCAGTACGTTATGCCAAAAGCAGAAAATTATTTAACTCATTTCTCAATAACTTTTTTCACTGTTGTTGATCCTATCAATTAAGTTCAATGTTCTACAATGGACAATCCACTTTCTGATAAGATAGCTCCTGATTTTAGATTAGTAAGTCCAGAAACTATATGTTGGGTCAATATGGGACACTTATTTTGCACCTGTAACAACATATATGAAAAATAAAGAATAGTTGAATATTTTAATTTTCTTTAATTATTATTAAAATTTCTCAAATAGAGGATGAAAACATTCTATATGGTAGTTATAAGTTACACGTTTTGGCACATCTTTTTTTCTATGTATGGGTAACTAGATCTTGTAGACCGGAAGGGTCAGGTTTAAAGTCAAGGTTCAATTTTGTAGCTGATTAATATCTGTTTAATATTTATTTAGTTGCTATAAGACAGCCATAGTAGAGTGATCCGACGTTTTCACTTCGACCCCTTTCAGAACTATGTCCATCTATGTAATTATATCAATATTGTTGTGTTAAATACATTTCAATTTATTCAGTTTATGAACAGTTATATTTTTAACATTCTTCAATAATTCTAAATTTCGGCCAGATCATTCACATTTTTAAAGCTTTCAAAGTAAATTAAAATTATTGATTGTATATATATTTAGGTTTAGATAGGTGCCCGGCATGGCCAAATGTGTTAAGGCATTCGACTCGTAACGGTGACGGTCAATCCCACTATTCGTTGTTAAAAGAGTAGCCCAAGAGTTGGCGGTGGGTGGTGATGACTAGCTGACTTCCTTCTGATCTTACACTGCTAAATTGGGGAGAGCTAACGCAGACAGCCCTCGTGTAGCTTTGCGAATAAACTCAAAACAAACAAAAAGGTTTCAGATATCCTTTATTTTCATCCCTAACAACAATATTTACAGGGAAGGCTACTTAGGACTATTTTCATCATCTGTGCTGAAACGGTTAAGTTTATATAGTGTATCACCATTTTTCCAATTTTTCGCGAAATAATTTGTGAACTGTATTGGAGTCTATCAGTTAGTGTCTCCATAATTATGCGTAAATACGGAAAATATTGATCTAGGTATTTTGTATGTAATTGTAAGTAGTGTGTTCTGTAATTTAATTTTTGTTTTGTTGGTATATTTATCCCAGGTGATGTTGCATATTCTATTACTGTAAGTACATATGTTTTTATGTATTTTTATTATGCTTTCAGCTGTTGTTCCACTATTTTTACTTATTAGATTCCTTGCATAGTTAATTAGGCGGTTAGGGTGCTCGACTAGAAATTTGAGAGTGGCGGCTTTGAATCCTCTTCGCACCAAACATGCTCGCCCTTTAAGTCATGGGGTGTTATAATATGATGGTCAACCCAGCTATTCGTTGGTCAAACAGCAGTCCAAAAGTTGGAGGTGGATGAAAAATAACAACATGTCTTCCTTCTAATCTTACATTGCTAAAATAGTTTTGTATTATAAGTTTGACCTAGAAATTTAGCTGATGTTTTTGTCTGGAGAAGCGAATTCGTATATAGTTTTAGAGGGTATTTTTACGAAAACGACTAGTTGTGTTTTAGCTATACTCATTTCAATTTGATATTTTTAGCAATATTTTGTTATTCTATTCAATAGAATAGGATATTTGTAGCGAGAGCACTTTTCTAAACTACTATATCATCTGTGAACTGCAACGTATACCTATGATTCACATAATTTAAAAACATGTTGTTGACGTACATGATGAATATAACAGGGCTAACTGCTCTTCCCTGTTGGACACTCGCTTCAGGAATAAAAGATTCCTGGAAGATAAGGCATGGTCAGGTGGTTAGGGTGCTCGAATCGTAATCTGAGAGTTTCAAGTGTAATAAAAATCCCCGTCACACTGAACATGTTTTTAGCCGTGAGGGCGTCATAATGTGATGGTCAATCCCACTAGTCATTAGTAAAAGTTGGCAGTATGGGGTGATAAATAGCTGCCTTCCATATAGTCTTACACTGCTAAATTAGTCATAGCTAGCACAGATAGCCCTCATGTAGCTTTGCGCGAAATTCAAAAATTCAAAACAAACATCCTAGAATATTTCTTTGACAATTGTTTTATATTTCCTGTTTTCCAGAACGTTGTATAGCCAGCAAATAATGCCACGCTTTAGTCTCATTTCTGCAGTGGCGGCTGAGGGGGGCTTGAGCCCCCAAATGAGCCACGCCCCCCTCAGATCCTCCCAATATTGTTATCTACATATGTACATAAAATATGGAAAACACAATCGTCGTTGTTGCTTAACAATTAACATCAAAGAGACATAGATCTGTAGAACTCAACGTCTTCATTAAGATGAAAGATAGTTAGCCTGATAATGATCTTACTTTTCCTCAGAGTGTATTAACTTCAAATGTGATAATTTGTTTCTACTATGTAAACTATGTCTTTATGTTATATTTCTTTTGATTTGTAGCTTCACTCTTAATGGTATATTAAATGTTCAATCTGAGCTAATCTTGATTTTCTTTATTATTATGTATGACTTTGGGTGGAATTTAGGTGAGCTTCCTATTTTGCATATACGCATATTTTCATAAACAGATTATTTCTAATTTGTAACAATAAATTATTAATCAGAGTATGAGTTTTCAATGAAAACCGCATTGAAAAAGCAGTTCAAAATAGCACACCTTTTTCAAATGTACCTTGGTATTTATATTATTATAATTTACCATCTACACCGCCGCCACTGCAATTCTGACATACGGAATCTCAGACTATTATATCATACAGTGTCGAATATTGGCACAGTTAGAATTGGTTTTCATTTTGTTTTGGATTTTGCGTTAAACTAATCGGGATTTATCTGCACGAACTGTTCTTAATTCTGTAGTGATAGGCTAAGAGAAAAGCAGTTTGTCAACACTACCCACCTCCAACTCTTGGACTACTCTCTAACCGATAGAACACTGTAACATCATAACGCCCGAACAGGTGAACATATTCGGTGACGTAATTTGGGCCCGGCATGGCCAGGTGGTTTAAGGTGTTCGACTCGTAATCTGAGGTTCGCAGGTTCGAATCCCCGGTCGCACCAAACATTCTTGCTATTTCAGTCGTGGGGGCGTTATATAATGTGACAGTAAATTCCACTATTCGTAGGTAAAAGAGTAGCCCAAGAGTTGGCAGTGGATGGTGATGACTAGCTACCTTCCCTTAAGTCTTACACTGCAAAATTAGGAACGGCTAGTGCAGATAACCCTCGAGTTGCTTTGCGCGAAATTCTAAGCAAAAAAACAAACAAAGTAATTTAAACTCGGGACCCGCAGATTGCAAGATAGCGCCCTTACCATCAGACTCTGCCAGGTTCTCCAAATAAATGTGACGTAAATATTATTATTAAACGTATGTTACTTTTGTTGTTGTTGTTAAATTAAGAATTTGTATTTTTAGCATTCCAAACATGATAGAACAGCTGCGTAAATAACTAATCTAATGATACTCAATGTATAAGTTTGGCTTTTTTTTATTCTACATGTAAATAGGAAAACATACCACTCTGGAAAATAATAATCAGTTGGATCTTGTATCTTTTTCACACGCTTCATTTATATCGTTTTAAGTTAAAACGTAGAGCTAATGATTTTAAATAGCTTTTTCATTGGAGCATTGTTTCGTAAGTCAAACTGATGAACTTTGTCAACAGAACTAAAAACCTAGTCCTAAAATATGTAGATAAGCTTGCATGGACGAATTAAAGGTCAAACGAGCATGGGGCTATATATTTCTATCGGGACTATTATAATAGTAAATAAAGACTAAAATAAAAAAAACTCAAGACAATGTGTTTCATTTTTGGAGACTCCCTCAATAAGTTTACGGATTTACAATGCTAAAATCAGAGGTTCGACTCCCTTGGTGGACTAAGCTGATATCCCGATGTGGCTTTGATATATGCTTTGTTGCCTAAGAGCAGATTTTGTCTGTGTTAAAGCACTATTCCTTTACACAAACCATATTTGCTCTTAGGCAACAAAGCATATAAATAGAAAAATAAGTACATGAACTGAACAACTCACTTATGCATGCATAAGTGAGTTGCATGTGTAGCCTACTTAGGACAACTTCCTTTTGATCCTTATGAAACAACAGAAGATTTGGTATGAAAAAGCCAAGCCTTCAACACAGGACTGTAGTCCATGTATGGAATAGGCATTGTTTAATGGCAACAGAACAGATGATCGCAGCTGCGGCGTCAACGAACTTATTACCAGGAATACCAATGATGACAGAACTCAGAAAACTGTATACAAATATAAAATAAATAGAGAAAAATGTTCGTAAATATCAACGAGAACATGGTAAAAACTCACAGTAAGTGATTTAAGGGCCAGGGAGTCATTATAAATACAGGGTGGTCGCTAGAAAAGCGGAAAATTTGAGGGTCAGATGAGATCATGAATAAAATGCGTGCTTACTCATTTCTATTTTGATTTCTCTACATCATGAATAAAATGCATGATTTTAATACCATAAAATGCATTTTGAGCATCTATGAGTGTAATAAAACATATGCCTTTAAAAAACTTTGTAAAAGTTATTCTTTGTAAAAATAAATAGCTGTTTGACAAATTTTCCGCTTTTCTAGCGACCACCTTGTATTACAATATGTGTATGACATAGCTTCTACATTAACCAGGGCAAGAGAAATGTCGTATAACTCAACAGTAAACACAAAAACTGTAAAGAGGATCCTGTTTGCAACCACCGAGTCACACTAAACCATGGCAGATCCCACAGATAAACTTAATTTCAAACCATCCATATAAACAGGAATAGAAGGATTGTTCAAAAGTTGTTCGGTAAATAAAAGATAGTACTCCCGATGGAGCTATCCACTTTCCTCAGATGACTCAAAAAAAGGTCAAAGGTGGGAATGCTAATAAACCATAATGGGATAGATTGACAAGTAAAGACAGGAACGTTATCTATGGACAGCTGCTTCTGTACACAAAGGCCAAAAGAAAGAATGGCAGACCATCTATTCTGAAAAGCATAGTCTGATGAGGAAGGAAGACATAACCCCAGGTGGGATGCAGTGGTTAGGATCGAAGTTTTGAAGCACACTGTATAGACTGTTGTAAGTAACAGAGATGGAAAGGAAGTTTATGAAATTCAATGTACAAACTCTTGACTGTAGAAGTGCGGAAAGCCCCCATGCAGAGTCGAAGCCCTAGATAGTGAATGGGATCTATCACCTTCAAAGTCGAGGTCCCGGCAGAACCATAGACCAGAGACCCCTGTTTTGATCGAATGAGAATACGATACATCTTTAAGATAGAACATCGATAAGCTCCCCAAAAGATGTAAAAGAGAACACGGAGAATGTCCAGTGCCTTTGTACACTTGAAATGTAGTTGCTTTATGTGTGGAATGAAGATCAGCTTACAGTCAAAGAATAGCCTCATGAACTTTGTCACAAGAATAATAAAATTTCCAAGATTGAGCTCAGAATCGGGGTGAATACTCCATTGATGACAAAATTGCATGTAAATTGTTTTAGAGAAAGAAAAGATAATGCAATTTGCTGTGGTTCACTTCAACAAATTATTGAGGGCAGTTTAAAGCTGCTGATCAATAAACCTTATGCTCAACGACTGACAATAGATATGGAAATCATCGACATAAAGCGCAGTTGTAACAGGAGGAAGGTTGCAATGATAGCATTAACCTTTACACTGAAAAGTGTGATACTCAAGATACAGCCCTGAGGAACTCAAACTTCCTGTGGAAATGAAGGGGAAAGTATCAAGCCCATAAGGACTTAGAATCACTGTTCCATTAAAACGTTCTGTATAAAAGTGGCTAAAATATGACTGAAGATCTTGCAAAATGTCGTATCTCCACACAGTATCGTAAGCCTTCTCAAGGTCAAATAATGCGGAAACAAAATGTTGTCGCTTCCCTGATCAACGTGTGAAGTCAAATCAGGTGGTTTATAGTGGAGAACTGTCAATAGAACCCTCACAGGATGGGTAAGAGGAGGCTGTTTTAGTCAAGGAACCAAAAAAGATGAACATTAATCATCCTTTCAGAGATAGCTAGTCAAAGCAAATAGACAATAATTAGAAAAATCTTAAGATCCTTCCCAGGTTTAGAGAAAAGGAGGACATTAGCTCGCTGCCAAGCAGCAGAAAACATTTTCTTACTAGTTCCGCTTAAAAACGACCAAAAAAAAGCAAGAGAGAAGGAAAGAAATGGTGCAACATCTTTTCTGAACTTTATCAGATCTGACTAATATAATGCCAGACCAAAGAGCAAGTTTGACTTTTGTCATAGAGACAATCAGCCCGAAAGGAAAGAGGCAATCGCTTTAACCGAGACTAGATGGTGAAGAAGGTAAGAGGAGAAACAGAAGTGCTAGTTGCACAAGAAAAGCTCTCGCCAAAATTTTCGACGATGATCATAGATGGGCATCAGCAACTTCCTGACCATTGGAAAGTAAGATCAAAAGATGAAGGGAAGTATACTGCTCACTGACCTTTCGAACCTTGTCCCATATGATTTTGAAACAGGTGGTAGAAGAGAAGCTAATTGTGAACTTAATCCAAGATTCCTTCTAGTTTTGTCGTCTTTACTGCCGAGTATGGGCGCTAGCTCCTTGGAAAGCACTGTGCTTTAAAAGTGTAAGATACCTATAAAAAGTATCCCAGGCACAGTTTTTAGCCTTCCATGTAAGGCAAAATACTCTTTACATGGTTGGATAATGGCGCTGTTGGAGGTATGAAAAGATCTGTCTGCTCTCTCAATGTAGCAGTGGAATGCAGTGCAGTAACATATGTCTGAGATGGAGTAGGGGACAGCTATGCGTGGTAGGAAATATTTTTCACAGTTTTTAAACATTAGACTGTTTTCTCCTTCATTTGCTTCAGGCAAAAAGAAACAGGGGTGAGAACCACTACAGTTAATACAGAGAGGTTTCAGTTTGCACTCGTGGACATCGTAGTCTTTGACACTTCAACAAACCCATGCCAAAAACCATTACAAGACATCTTCGAATCCCGACCAAACCACTCATGTTGGAAACATCTGGGAGGGTTAACAATATATAGCAGTACCTTACAGATCAAGAAAACTGCCTTGATAATAGCAAGTGGACGTAGCGATGTAAACTTCAAAATTGGAACATTTGAAGGCGGCATAATTCCGTCCTTATATTTTGATATGTGGCGCATCACAAAAACGCCTTGGCTTGAAAAAATCAGCAAAGATTTCCATCTTGAAAATGTTCTTTAAATCCTTCTCAATAATAATTCCTCTTGAGTAATCCAAATTAGCATGGGGAGTAACCTCGATAGGCTTCGAACTCAGGAAGAGTTTGATGTGTTGCAGTGTAGATGTTTCCACCAAAATGTTGCCAGAGTGCATCTTTCTTACTAACTAAGGGGAGTCAGAAAAACTTCTAATCCCTTATTAATGAAAAAATGGAGGTATCAGCTTTAAGGATAATGAATGAAGGATGTGATTGGACTGTGATGGTGACTGTGTAACAAAGTCGTCCATTTTTTCAGTTTGATTATTTATATTTTCATGAAATGGGGTGTTCATTATACATAAAGGAAATTTCGATGCCCACTGACCCCACCTATTATGGAGCCCCACGAGAAGACACACTACAATGTCAAACAAGGTTTCGTGAACCTTATATCTAAATACCAACATCATAAGCAATATTCACAACAGCCATTGAAACCGACCAATAATAATACTCATTTGACCCTAGCCCAACAGGATCAGCCAATTGACACTGGGGGCTGTCCCAAGGGCGCCCGTCTACAGGGTTCAGAGAGAGTAAACTGAAAGTACAGAACCTTCTCTAAGAGGTCCCTTCACCACATACAGGAATCCACCTCCAGTAGAGGGGGCTGCTTAGCAGTATATTCAGTTTAAAAGCATATATTATTTCACTGTTTCATTAATAAGAGTTGAATGTTTCATCGCTAGAAAACAGCATAAACTGTTTTTGAGAGAGAAAGAATAATATAAAGTAATATTTAGATTTAAGTTTACTTACTGATTAATTATCTTTATTTACAAGTTACCGCTTTTACAGCAAGTAATATTTGTTTTCAGAGTAGGGATTACTACATTTCACTGGTGTAATCATTCTCAAGTGCATAAGTTTCACTGATAAAGAACGTTTTCATATTTATAGCAACGTTCAACAATTTAACAGCGTTTATTAAATCCTATAACTGACAGTGGTTATTTATCCATGTGCATATTAATTTACAACAATTGCCAAATTATTTATTTAAGAGTAAAAAAACCGAAAACATCCAAGTGAATAAATATTTTTAAAATATGGGAGGAAATAATTATCAATGACATAAAGATATGCCTGGATATCTGTTAATAGTGAAGTCGTTTGATTTCATTAATAAAGCTTCTTTGGGTTTTCTTCTGTTTATGTCAGGTTCACGTTTTAGTACTATGAAAATCTACTCAGATAAGCTGTGTTTATTTTTATTTATACGTCTGTAGATTTACGAAGGGGAAAATGACATTATTTTAACCTGATCTTGAAGTTACATCTTGTTTCACCGATGTAAAAGGCTGGTCAACTGTTACACTTTATTTTGTAAATGTTTGTTGGTTAGGATGGGATTGTTTTATACTTTTTTAACATTTGTTTTATTTTCATTCCAGGAGTGAAAACATTATGTTAAGGTTATATTTATGTGCTTGCCTTTTTAAGATTGTCTGGTGAATTACGTGATTAGAAAAGCAGTTTATGTAACTTCTGCTGTATTTATTTTTGTGTGATGTTAATGTCTAAATGTATCATGTAACTGTTTTCATTCCCTACTTTTAAGTGTTTGTAAGTTTTTTATTAGTTGGGGATTTTTTGTTGTGTTTTTCTTCTTGACAAGTAAAATTGCAAATGGCAGGGCTGTTTACCAGTTGTTGATGATTGAGTTTGAAAATATCAGTTTCTTTATTATCAAAACAATATAGTAAACTGAAGTTTTATACTTGATTACATACATTTCACAGTTTATATGTTTCAAGTTCTATACTCTGTTATATCTATGTCGTAAATGCACACTTACAAGTGTCTATTTTCACCTAGCAATCCAAAATAAATTCATATTTCATTAAACATTTTTACATACAAATTCCAAACTTTATTGAACTATAAATTTTTACACAATTCATAATATTATGTAAAGGTTTTTACACTCTATGATTACATATGTTTCAGATTCTATACTTGATTAGATATACTTTAAACTCTACACTTTATCATGTATCATTCAAAATATACAATAGCACGTGAAAGCTTAAGTAAACTCTAAATACCTAAATTATTGTCGACTTATTTTGAAGAATCAAAAATTGCTATACCACAGTTTAATTTTTAGCTTTACTGTTCTGACTGTCTAAATATAACAGAAAAATGACCATTTATATCTCATAATACAAAGTTTATTACATATGTTTTGCATTATCAGTTGTCAAAATTTTGAGATCACATGTATCAGTGTTACCAGAAAAGTGAATACTTGACTACAGTTACATATACATATACTTCTAGAGTATTCGGCGTTGTTTGGTCGAAACTTTTTCGATTAAGCACAGATAACATATATACATTTAGTTTGTTGACTTATAATGTTAAAGCCAACCCCTACACATAAGTTTGCCCCCCCACACGAAAATGTTTCTCTTGTTGCTCGTACAGACAGGTGATATTAACAAAATTCCTTTCATTTATGAATGTGAGAACCTTCTAATGTAATCAGGCACAGTACCGACCACAGCCATGCCACTGTCAGTTTATTGGTTTTATTCAAGTGTGATATCAGTGCACTGATTGAATAAAAAGTATCAATATAATGATGGCACAGTTTTGTTTTTGATGGGTATGAAATGTTACATCTTATGGCCTTACCTATGGATGGGGTTATGAACAAAATTCCTTTTTTCTTGGACAGTGGGGACTATATAATGTTATATTTGAAAAAAAAGTATCGACTTTCAGCCATCCCCTCCCGTATGCTATTACTGTTATAGAGGTGTTAAACAAGCGCAAAGAGAATAACTGATAAAATGTCCCTCTTTGAGAGAAACAAATTTTATTTTCACAAATCTGTGGGTTTCATTTTCAAAAGAAATGTTAAGCACGAGACAATATATATCAGGTCATCCCTTAAGTAAAAGAAAAAGGATTTTAAACGCTTCTAAGATTACTTAATAATGTATGTTTCAATATTAGTAATTACTTCATGCCAACGATTCACAAGCTTCTGAATGCCACTTCTGAAAAAAATTTGAGGTTTGGAGGAAAAGGATGTAGAGAGGATAGTTTTGACATCTTCATGTGTTTCAAGCTCTTTTCCATCAAGATAGTTTTGCAAACTTAGGAATAGATGACAATCAGATGGGGCAAGGTCTGGGGAGTAGGAAGTATGTGGAACTTTTTCCCAGTCTAGCTCTTCAATCTTTGCAGATGTGGTCCTTGCTGTATGGAGCCGTGCTTTATACTGGTGTAATACACCTTTGCTATTGATCAAAGCAGGCCTCTTTACTTTCAGTGCAACATTCAATCACTTTAATTATTGACAATAGAAATCTGATGTAATCGTTACATTGAATGGCAGCAACTCAAAGTGGATCGCACCAACAATACCCCACCAAACGCTTAACAAACTTTCTTAGGGTGGAGATCCATTTTGAGCTGTGCTTTAGCCAGTTTACCTCCACTGAGCCATTGTCTGCGGCGCTTAACAATTTTATAAAATATCCATTTTTCTTCTCGAGTCACTAACCTGTTTAGAAAAGGTGAGTCATGTTCACGAGAGTGCAGAGAAGTTCAAATGTTCACTATTGCTCTAAGGTTGACTTTTATCAAATCATGGGGGACCCATTTTCCAAGTTTTGACACTTTTTCAAGCTGTTGCAAATAACGGTGAACTGTGGAATGGGTTTAATCAAGCTTTTGTGCTATGTCTTCAACTTTTGCAGCACAATTTTCTTCAAGTGCAACCAGCGGCAAGGCATCATTAAACTCAATAAGGCAACCTGAACGTAGCGCACCACTTCACCTGTAGTCACCTAATCTGAACTTCTGAAACCACCTTCGACATTTTTTTCATTGAGACTACACACCAAAAACATTTTGAATGTTTCATGTCGTTTCTGTTGCACTATTGTCTTTTTTAAACTCATAACACATCATATGTCTAATGTGCTCTTCAGACACATTCCATTAATGATGTGAAAAAGTGGAGTTAAGTTAGTTTTTTTATTTGTCTGAACATTTTTATTTTGTTTGTTTTGGAATTTCGCACAAAGCTACTCGAGGGCTATCTATGCTAGCCGTCCCTAATTTAGCAGTGTAGTCATCACCACCCACCGCCAACTCTTGGGCTGTTCTTTTACCAACGAATAGTGGGATTGACCGTCACATTATACATCCCCACGGCTGGGAGGGCGAGCATGTTTAGCGCGACGCGGGCGCGAACCCGCGACCCTTGGATTACGAGTCGCACGCCTTACGCGCTCGGCCATGCCAGGCCGAACACTTTTTATGCACGTTCTACTAAATATTTGAATCCTCTAAGTCTTCTACAAAGACAGAAAAGATGATTTATTTTCTGTGATAAATATTCGAGCATTACTTGTGGGATGACCTGATATAAACCAAGAAAGACAACTGCAGAAAATCCACTAGCTGTTACAAACAGTAGAATACAGGTTTGGAAAAAAAATACTGAACAATTTAAATTTCATGTGACACTTTCTTTTGACTTCCATCTAAATTTTATGGATAGTTAAGTTGTTGGAAAATATCAAGTTATATTGTTAGTAATAGAGCTGCCATTGCCAGATAAATACATCAAATGGATCTTACACGGATACATTTAAATCTGTTCTGATTACTTATGGATGCACAGATTGAATATTCCCAATGACGCCAGAACTTACAAACACACAACAATTTTCAGAAGTTTCTTGAAAAATAACGTGTATGAGCTCTGTATATGACGAGGTTAGAATTATCTTCAGTCAGTATGGCGAATGATCTTTCAAAAAAATAACTAGCACCGACATAACACCCCCCCCCAAAAAAAACAACAACAACAGTGAAATAATTTTTCATTCACATTAAAACAAAATCAGAGCTGACTATACACTTCGGAAAGATAATGTTAGACCATTACAAAGGAAGCACTACTCATATTCTTTTTTCCTGTTAGTTGTTTAAAGTTGTGAGTATGCTACAAATGCTAATAACAGACAATGATCAACTTTTTCTCCATATATTCGATGTTTTGCATAAATATTCTAATATAGAGCTTGATGTGTTCTCAGTAGATACAGATGTATTTGTTCTACTAATAGGATATTACTTATATTTGAGTAATTCACTTTGTTACCATATAGTAAGTCAAGTGAGTAATTGGAGATTAATAATAACTACAATAAACTTGGCTGATATGCATTTAAAGGTACTGATAATACAGATTCATTTTCTTTAAAAAGTATTTGCACTGTGTCTTAAACTCTTCTTAATTGTAATAATGCCATCTTGGAGGTATTACAAATTTTGAAAATGTTCGAGAACACATTTTAGACAAATGAAGAAGTTCACGTGTTTGCTTTACATGACAGATTATGTAAATATTAACTGTTTGAAATAATTATGCTGGATTTTCTTTTCTAAAGGTAAAGAAGGGTGGAAGTTGCCTGTAACGATGGTTACTCCTGTATATAGAGGACACATTACAGGGCAATTGTTTGGAAAGCATCTACGATGCCTTGCCCTCTATTGCCACCAATCACTGATTTTTAATCGCAACTAGTAAATGGCCTTTTTATTCTTGTGTGCAATATTAATACTCCACTATGAAAGCATTGATGAAGGTACAAAAGTGTAAGCTCAAGCCAAAATTGAGACTGATGAAACAGAATGATGCATGTGTATGACATGGTGAATCTCCCGCTGGAACAATGGTACGTCTACGGATTTACAAAGCTCTAATCAGGGATTCGATTGTTTTCGGTGGACTCAATAACTCATTTATGCATGCAGACTAACAAACACGCATATGCTTAGACACAATGAAACTCACCTAGCATGTCCAGCAATGATTGCAAACTATGTCATCTGTATTTGGATATAATGCTATCTTCGTAGCTCTTTATGTAGTGAAGGCATTTGTGATCTGTTTGGTGTCAAGTGATTCCAACAAATAATTTTATGTGCCAAAAAGTGCTTGTGCATTTATCCTGATTTAGCACATTGTTGAATGAAATATGTTCTTTATTATTTTTATCGTCGAGAATGATCTTTCTTCTGAGCAATTGCTTGACATAAGTCACAGATAATCCTTTCATCCCATCGTGTATTTATTTTTCTTGATCTTTCAACCTCATATGTTATGCATCTTCATAGTTTATCCTTTTCCTCATATTTTGGAAGAAGATCTTGTAATTTCTTCATATATATCTTGAGAAATATTAGGAGATGAAAAATTGTAGTTGTACTTTATTTTTATTAAATTGCTAATACTCTTACCAGTAGTCTTGAGAATATATTTTTATTTCAAGTGGAGTTCTCGTCATTACGAATGTACTGACATCCATTTGGGAGAGTTTTATAATGAACAACTTGTCTTGTGAAACCTATCCAAGATAACGCTCCATAATTCTGTCATTGTACTTGTTTCTAATAGGTTTAATTGCAAGATAATGTTTTTTGACTCTAAACACACTCGAGGCTTTTCAGAGTCATTATATTTGAAGAAAACAAGAATATGCGCTGTGGTTTTATATTCCACTTTTAAGGCATCCATGAATGGGCTCATTATATTATGTTTAATAACCTCTTTATCGTTGGAAACTAGTTTCTCAAGCACATCGTGTAGGCACTTACACAGGCGGGTTTAGAGTGAAAGAAACACATGAAGTTTTCACTTTCACACAAAAGCAAAAATAAACAATTTCTATTACAGCAGTAAATTGTCCAATCAAATTGAATAAATCAGCACATCAGGAAACATAACCTCAGAGGAGGATATATATTTTTTTTTTTTATCAAGACTTACATGTCAATATTTCTGCCGCTCATATTGGGTGCATTGCTGTAAGATTGGCTGCATCAGTCTTGGATATTTATATCATTCTTTTCAGGAAGATTAATTGAAACTCTAGAAAATTCTGTTCTCATGTGTTTTTTTCATAAGAACGTGGCAAATCACTCTGCAAAGTCATAATTTAGAACTATAAAAAATTATTGTAAGTTGCTGCTCCCCGCTAGTAGAACGGTATGTCTCCGGATTTACAACTCTAAAATCAGGGGTTCAGTGGGCTGAGCAGATAACCCATTGTGGCTTTGCTATACGAAACACATACTCACTGTAAGTTGCTTCTTATGGGATATGTCTGGAGTAGACTCAATAGACAATATAATACTTGACTGTTTTAATTTCTTGAGTAATGGAATAAAGAAATTGCTTGTGGTAGTCTGGCATGGTGGGGTGGTTAGGGCGATCGCCTCCTAATGGGAGGGTTACGAGTTCGACTACCCTATTACACTAAACATGCTCATTATTTCGTCTGTGGGAGTGGTGTAAATTTAAAATATATTGCTAGAATGCTACAGCAATGCAATCATACAGAGTTAATCTAACCAGTAATATACGTGATAAAGAAAGATAAATTATACACACGGCTGTGATGGTTGAATTATCTTGATATTTTTACGTATTCTGCCATAATTCTTGTTTTCTCAATTCGAAAATCATATCCATTTTTCTCTATCACATATAAATTTTTCACAAATGTCATGTTTACTTTTACATGAGTGAATAATTTTCATTGAAATCAAGTCACATTTTGTTGTGCTTAAAATGTTAACAACCACTGGTTATAGGTTTCTCTAAACCCATGAAAAGACTCAATAGAAAATATAGCAATTAAGAACCTTCCAGACGAATACTTATCATATCCGACTGTTATGTACAACTTATCACTAAAAACAGAAAACTCCTTAAACACTCCTTAAACTTCTTTTCATGCTGGGATAACTTGAATATCAAATTTGTCAGCCACAATTTTTATCAATTATTTTCTAAATTAAGAAGTGTTCTTAAATAGCATGTTAGTATATCTTGCAGTTTTGTTTAGTAAAGTTTCAGTAAGCTTGTTAAACATGTGTTTTTACATATATATTATATAATAACTATTCCACATCGGTTATGATGGAACATTAGTTTTCAATACTAAACAGAGATTTGTAAGAAAGTAATATTTACAATGTGTAATTTAACCATAAGTCTAAGTTTGGCATTTATTTATAAAACTAAATTACACTAACATATTATTTACAAAAACTTAAAGTTAACA
Source organism: Carcinoscorpius rotundicauda (assembly GCA_011833715.1). NCBI lineage: Eukaryota > Metazoa > Arthropoda > Merostomata > Xiphosura > Limulidae > Carcinoscorpius > Carcinoscorpius rotundicauda. The sequence goes on from CM022395.1 coordinate 20,227,801, forward strand.
AATGTTTGAATACATGTGATACTTAAGTCCAAAATCTTAATTACACATATAAAAATAATACGTTGGTCTGTGACAAGAGGTGAGTTACAAGAAACTTAGAGAAATCTGATTTTTAACACGAATTTTTATATATTTGATAAAATGTAAATGAAAGGTAATGTCATTGTAATAATTTCAAAATCCAACTAAGCAAATCTAATTGTTTTGAAATAGTCGAAGAATGATTACTGGACTTAAAACTAATTTTTTTTTAATGATTATGATTGTCAACTCTAGTTTGTGAACGAATTTATCAACACCACCTGAAAACAATTAACTTTTAATTCACAAATACATAATGTATAATCAAGTATCATACATTTTGCATGTTTATGTACTTTAAGTAAATATTACAAATTAGAACTGAACCGATCTTTTATTCTGACACAGTCTGAGCTTCTAACCATTTGTTGTATGTCGGGCACACTATGCAGTAATTGTATACTAGGTGAACAAATCGTTTGGATTGTAAACAGAATGAATTTATAAAATGTGAAATAAAATATATAACTTTTTCTTATATTTTATTCTAAGAAGTTTGAAAGAATAGAATAACTGGTTTGTCTGTCTGTTTTGTAGAAAACAATGCAATAATTGTTTTTCTTTCAATGAAAACACAATACCAGCTACTAAGGTTTCATCTTTTGTTTAAGTATTTAATTTTAGATGCGAAATTTCCAGCCGACACCACGAACTCAGGTATTGACCAACATGTGACTAATGAACACTGGTCATCTTTTGGTGGATTTTCTTAGAAAGTTTCTTAGTTCTGGTTATATATATATGCGTATATGTCTGTAAAATAAAATAGATAGAGCCATGAGTTGCGAATTTATTATTTGTGATTAATACTGTTTAAACATTCAGTTATGTGACCAGCATTTCTGAACAGGTAATTTTGATGAGTATCCTGTTTAATTTGTATGGAGATGTATTTTGTTTATGTTGTCATATGATTGAATATTCAAATATTCCGCATTTACTACTTCACTGGACCATTGGTATTATCCAAAATAGGCATAAGGTATTTCAAATAAGGATTCAGACATCAGATGAAGGTTATTCTTCTCCCGAAGGAAAGAATTTTGTTGAAATGTATGGAATTATAAATTTCCTTTTAAGGACATTCACATTATGAGAAAAGAGAGCTATTGCACATATCATCTCTACTGATGAAACATTAGTCGCTTTTTTATATTAACAGTAAACATCACCATTAATTACTATATGACTTTTCAAGATTTTTATATCTTCCTGAACGAGTTTAACTTTGTTATGCTGTTAATGATTATGAAATAAAATAACAAAATATTTGGTTTGTCTGTCATTTTGTAGAAACGATAGCATTACTTGATTTTTCCTCAAGTACGGTCATGTGTCGAACAGAGTATGTAACGATTGTATGCTACCTGAATGTCCAGAGAATACATAATTAATGCTTTGTATCAGTATGTAATAAACTTAATGGATGGCTACAATGCTTATTATTGATAATTATGTTTTATAAATGTACAGTTGGATTAACTACAAAAATGCATTTAACCGATATACGTTGCTACATATTTACAGTTTTGTAAAGTGATCTATCTATTTTAAGTATATTGTAAACACATATATAGTGACAGTGTATTATAATTGACTCTTATTTCAATAAAAGTTTTTCGTACGCTGAAATGAAACTTTCCCTGTTACGATTAACAAAACAGATCATACTACACCTCAATATTTACTGTCTCTTGACTTAAGTTCAAGATAATGTCATGAAGCAATTTTTCGTTTTGAAAAGTCTTTTCTAACGTGATATTTTTTTCAAACACAGTATAAAATAATCATATGATGAGTAATAAAATAAACATTTATAATAATTATTATAGTAACTGATGTTTTCTTAAGAATGTATAATAATATATGACAAACATATGGGTTCGAATCTCCGTCGCACCAAACATGCTCGTCGTATCTCTAGTCTCACACTACTAAATTAGGGACGGCTAGCGCAGATAGGCCTCGAGTAGTTTTGCGCGAAAAAATAATAATTTATTTTTATACTTTCTATTTATTATTTTAATTTTTCCGATAAATATATATAGAAAAAGGGAATATATATATAAGTAAAAAAAAGAATAGATAACCGAAAAAATAATAAAAATGGAATAGGAGTAAAAAGAAATTAAAAAAATGGCCGCAATACTGTGGGATACTCTGGTCCAAAATCTTCAACTCTAACAAATTCTTCCTAGTAGCCGACATGGAGGAATAGGTCTTGTGCACCTGACCCTCATGGGTATTCAAACATTAAACATACCCAAATACCTACAAAAAAGAAACGAAGCAACTATGGGTTTGTTTGTTTTTAAATTTCGCCCAAAGCTACACGAGGGCGATTCGCCCCTAATTTAGCAGTGTAAGACTAGAGGGAAGGCAGCTAGTCATCACCACCAAACGCAAACTCATGGGTTATTCTTTTACCAATCAATAGTAGGATCGACCGTAACTTAACGCCCTTACGGCTGAATAGGCATGTTTGGTGCGACCCTCAGGTCGCAGGCCTTAACACACCTGGCCAACAACTAATGGCTTTTCGGCGTAAAAAGTAAGGGAACGCCGAACCCACACAAGATAAGCTTTTATTTAAACGTTAATTCACATTACTTCCTTCCAGATGATAGGGAATTTCATCGAGTCAACAAATATCCTTCCAGTTTTGTGCCTACAAGTTTCATTTCATTCTTTCAGTACACATTTTTGTTACTACGCGACACCCCCCAAAGTCATTGTTGGAAGTAGCGTTACCAAAACTCGCATGAATGTTCTCAGTCTGAATTGGCTCACAACGGAATTTACCGACGTTTAATTTTCGCGGCTGCACTTTTCAAATCAAACTGGAATTCGCAAATTTTACTTCAGGTAGTTATGAAATTTGAGGTTAGGGTATACAATGTAGTGGTAGTACTTCATCTGTCACATTCTAAAGGCTATACGCTAGTATTATTATTAGTTTCACGTTGAAAATAAAAACTAGAATATTTGTAGTTGTGGAATATAAGTGACGGATAACCATAGGAAAAAACAAAGCTACTCACTCTGATGTAGATTATTTGGAATTTATTCTAGCTCCTTCCGTTAAATAGGACAAGAAGCCACAGAGTTGAGAACAATGTATTGGGATATATACAAGAAAACCAAAAATACTTTTTCATGCTCTGTTTAATAAACCACAATGTAACGTAGTTTTTGTAAGCTTTGAGTACTAAATTTTTTTTTCTTTTCACGAACTATTGCAATTAAATTTATTCATAAGCTTTGGTTTTCGAGTTAACAGAAGCTAGTGATATGAAAGCGAAGGCTTAACCGTAGTGAAGACTTAAAACTACTTGAACTAGCTGCAAATGTTTTATTGCTTACTGTAATATTCTATGGAAAAAATGTTAAAATTTACACTTGTTTTCCATATTGACAAATTTATCTTTACTATGAAAGTGTTTATACTAAAACAGAGTATCAATCACAACTGATAGCAAGCATTACAAATTGTTTTTAAAAACTATGAACTCAATACTATTTAAAAAAAGTTTTCACACACCAAAAACTTGTTCGTTTTCAAGACATTAATAGGAAATATCTTCACGTTCCTTTTAACCATAAACTGTTGCTTTGCAAGTGCAATTAATTGTTCGTTTAATAGTACTTTGATGAAGTATGCTTCATGTTTCACAGATGAATATTTTATATAATCCTTATCAACGTGTTGTAGTCTTTCAGTTATTTGGTACATGTCATACCTTTTCACTTTATTAACTTTTATTATTAATAAAACATCCAGTCATGGTACGCAAGCCATTTATTGATAATTTTACAAAGTACATTTACATCTGAAAAAAGGGAAAGTAATAGTATGCATAAAAAATAAACAAACTGTACATTATGTGGTTCACAGACTATGGTAATAATCAGTACTTAAATCCAACCAGGTTATTCCCTCAACAACCATGTGCTGATACAAATATCTAAACAGACATGCAATAATGTGTTGACATTACCTTGGAAAATAACTGTCTAAAATAATAAAATTAGGATGTTAAGGTGTCTAATACAGTTCTTTCTACACCCAGCCAATTCCTATAACTTATATATATGTATATCAAACAGTTGAATACACTAATAACGCCATAACATAAATTGCAGCTATTAACCACATGAAAACTTCATGACTAAATCTAAAAATCAATATTACTACAAGTAATTTTGTATTAAAAACCTTATTTTTAATGTTATACTTCAAAATTCCCCAGCAATTTATGAACAACATGACTCAAAATTTTACCAACTGATATTAAACATATCTAACAGGGTTGTTCAATGGTTGAGTTTCTACAAATTTTAGTCATCTATAACAGATTACATACATATACATTGCAGATACACTGGCTTATTCAAAAAAGACTATTGAACAGAACTAAACTGCTTTCAAATGCAGTGTTACAATACTCACTGATGGTGAAAATGGGAAATGTTACCATTACATGACACTCATTCCTGAATTGTCAAAACAAGCTCATTACATAAATGCTTAAAACAATGCTGAATATTAATCAGCAACATATCAAAACTTAAAATCAGATTTAGTTTGACCTATGTTTAACTCTGTATAACTGATATACTGATGAATGCGATTTTCCAGATTTTTGACAAATATGTTCCTTCACTGAAAAATCTTGAGACAAACCACTAAACCAATCAATGTAAGGAAACAGTTCAGAGAATGTAATCTAACTCATGCCGAACAAAGTTGTTTCTGTTATCATCGGGAATTCTAGAATATCCAGCAACCAAGGCATCTTGACCTCCAATATACAGCGTGTTATAGATTTTCCAATACACATCTCGAACCTTTCGAGCTGGATGAAACAATCCCTAAGAACAGAAAGCAAGTACTTGGAATTAACCGAGTGAAGTTAGTATCATATAATCATGTTAACAAATTTTATCAATAATATCACAGCTTAGTTATGAAATACATCTTGCAGAAAAACATATTTCAAACAGAAGTCTAGCATGGAAATTTTTTTTATCTTACTGTTCAAATTACAATGGAAAACTCAGTTAACCAGATTTTTCAATATCTTGCATTTTAATTACCAGTGTAAAATTTAGAATTATTTACTACAGGGATGAAACCATTCTACAGCATCATACAGTTTAGCTGCTGTGATTTATACAGTGCATCTGACAGTTACAATTATAAAGCTTAAACACCTGAAAGTGTTCAGCTTTATACCACTACATACAAAACCTTGGATCTTCCAATAACAAGCCCAAAAAAGTTTTTCCCCCCAGTACAAATTATTAATACATTAGCTAAGCAATACATGGTAGTTAATTATTCATTGGTTGGATCATTTAGTGTTTTATGGCAAAAAGCAGCTAGGCTATCTGCACCAAACAACTGGTAAAAAGTTAAAAGTAAATTTAATAAAATTCATAAAAGGAATTAAGGTAAAACAAAACAAAGTTTAGAAAAAACACAAATAGCATAAAACCAATGTTTACATCTAGTCTACAATATTAAGAGAAAAACTACAGTAATTCAAGTTGCAAAGGACTTTCTATAGCATAACTGTAATTATCATAACTCACTAGGAAGACTTAACAGGTAAGTACAAAAACTGTCAGTCACCTGAAGTTGGCCTTTCCAATCCTGGTTATTTGACATTATGGCCATTTTCAAAAAGGGAAGTAATAAAAAGGTTTATAAAAGACATGAAGCAAAATTATAATAACTTGCCAGGATGACTAATGGGAAGTTCTAAAGCACTGTTAGTCACCTGAAGTTGGTCTTTCCAGACCAGTTGCAAGTTATTTAATGCTACAGCCATTTTATAATTTCAAATCAAACTAGATAAACTGTGATTTTTAAAAGAGAGCTGCATTAAAAAACACAATGTATAAATTAAAACCTTTAAATGGGATTAAAAAAATTAATGACCTTTAAAAAACTAAAAACATTACCAAAGTGGACAGTGTCACCACCACTGTCTAATGTTCTTTGGGACAGAACATGTTTAAAATGATGCCAGTGATGGAAGTTGTAACAATGACAAGAAAGTAAAATATGACTTATTGTAATGAGTGTTACACAAATTACACACTTGTGCATCAATCCCAGATGAAAGAAAATATTGAGTTAAAAAACTGACCAATGTGTAGTCCAGTCAGAACAATTCCCTCTATCCGATCCTCAAGGAAACAAGATGGCTAGAATCAAATATAAGGTTTTATTTGGACAAGATTGTTTTCATGTTGCTCACTCCAAGTCGACTGCCAACTGGAAAGGAGCAAAGCCTTGTATACAGGAATATAGTCATGTACATGACAGGCACAGCTGTGACAGTACCAGAGCAGACAGACTTAACTGCAGTGTTGGTGAGCTCGTTCCAGCAAATACTAACATGGCACAGTATCCAGAAAAACTGGATAAAAGTAGATGTTAGAGAGAAATGGGCCAATCAGTTTTGAACATTGGTGAGAACAGGGTATGAACCAGGTGAAGCAATTCTAAGGCCAGTAGAGAAATAAGCAAATCAGTATAAATAGTGCAGTTTGAGAACTGATTAGCTTCTATGTGATCCAAGGCAAGATAAATGGCATACAGTTCAGCAGTGAACACAGAAGTTGAAGGGATTTCGTGCACAACCACCAAACCACAACAAACAATGGCAGAGCCCATACAGTCACCTGATTTCAAACCATCTGTATAAATAGGTATGGAAGGATGGTTTGAAAGATGTTCAGCAAATACCAGAGAGCATTTTCAATTGGGAGCATCTACTTTTCTCAGATGATTTAAAGATAGGTCACATTTGGGGACTATAATAAACCATGGTAAGATGCTTTGGAAAGGTACAAATATTCAAAGCATATAGTAAAGACAGTTGCAAACAGCAGAGGTACAAAGAAGGTTTATGAAACAGTGTATAAGCTCTGAACTGGGGAAGTGCAGAAAGCCCCACTGCAGAGCTGAAGTCCTTAATGATGAATATGGTCTAACATCTTTAAGATAAATGGTCTGGTGAAGCCATAGACCAGTGATGCATAGTTGAGTTTCAACTGAATAAGAGCACGATATATCTTTAGCACAGAATGTCGACCCGCACCCCAAGTCATGGAAGAGAGGACACAGAAGATATTCAGTGCTTATGTATATTTGACCCATAGCTGCTTGATGTGTGGTCAGCTTACAATCAAAGATAAGCCCCAAGAACTTTTTATCAGGGACTACAAGCAGCACAATTTTGCCAATACAGAGATCAGGATCAGGGTGAATACCCTGTTGACAGCAAAAGTGCATGCAAACAGTTTTAGAGAGGGAAGTTAAAGCCATTTGTTGTGTTACACTTCAGTAAATGACTAAGGGCAATCTGTAGCTTCCACTCAATATATCTCATGTTCAACGACAGACACGAGATGTGAAAGTCATTGACATAGAGCCCATTTGCAACAGTGAGAGGGAGTTGTTCAATGATGGAATTAATCTTTATACTGAAAAGTGTAATGCTCAAAACACAGCTCTAAAGGATTCCAAGTTCCTGCAGAAAAGAATGGGAAAGTGTCAAACCCACACAAATTTGGAATCTCCTGTCCATTAAAAAATATTTAATAAAAATGGGCAGTCACGTATATATATGGAGATCTCGCAAAATGCCATACCTCATAAGCCTTCTCAGTGTCAAAGAATATTGATACAAGATGTGGTCGTTTGAGAAAGCCTTATCTGATTGACATTTCAAATTAATTCAAGTGCTCCATGGTGGAGCTCTTTTGTCAAAAGGGCGAGTGGGTGAGAAGAGGTTGTTTGATTTGAGAAACCAAACAATACGAGCATCAACCATCCTCTCTAAAGTCTTACAGATACTGCTCATCAAAGCAATTTGACGATAGTTAGAAGGAATCTTGGGATCATTCCCAGGCTTAGAGAAATGTAGGACAATAGCACAGGGCAAGATCCATTTAAAAACAATCAAAATAAAAGCAAGAAAAGTAGGAGATAGATGGTGCAGCATGTCATAGTGTATATCATCAGGTTCAACTGATGTACTGCTAGACTAATGAAAAGCCAGTCTGAGTTCCACTAGTGTAAAGGGATGATTATGGTCATAGAGATAATCAGCTCTAAAGCAAAGAGGCAATTGCTCTGCCTGAGTCTTGGTGGCTAAGAAGGTGGAAGAAGAAGTGCAAATGCTAGATACCCAGCAAAAGCTTTCACCTAGAGTATTGGTAATGCTTCGGGTATCAGCTACTTCCTGGCCATCAGAGATGAAGATCGAGGAGGAGGACAGAATTATATTGTCTACTGAGCTTTTGAATCTTGTTCCCTATGACATTGAAATTAGTGGAAGATATGCCAGTCGTGAACTTAATCTAATATTCCTTCTGGCTTTGACGTCTTACCCACTGTGCACGGCTCCATTGGAAAGTGATGCAGTTCGAAAGCGTGGGATATCTATGGAAAGTATCCCAGGCCTGTTTCTGAGCCTTCAATGCCATGTGGCAGGCAGGATACCACCATGGACAAGGAAATAGTGGAAAACATCAGGGTTTTAGGAATACATTGAGCAGCTGCTTGTATAGTATACAATCAGTTATTGCTACCACAAGGTTGTCTATTGATGGCTTACAAATGAAGACAGGATCAAGTTCTGTGAAAGTGAAAGAGAGCCAGTTTGCCTGATCCAGCTTCCACCAGTGCACATGAATCGGGTAGCATCAATTATGGCTAGTCTCTCTCTCTCTAGATTATAGAAAAATGATCATTGTCTCTTAGATTACTGTCAACCCTTCATGAAAAATGGGAAAGTAATGAAAGGGAGCAAACTGAGAAATCAATAGCAGTAAAGGACTGACTAGGTGCACGGAAATAAGTAAAAGAACCAGTGTTGAAAAGAGAAAGGTTGTGATCAGAAAGCATACACTCTACAGAGCAACCCCTCCTATCAATATCAGCACTACCCCAGAGGGGATGATGTCTGTTAAAACCCCCCAGGATGAAAAAGGGAGATAGCAACTGTTCAATGAAAGCATCAAAGTCTGATTGATCATATATCTATCCAGATGACAGATAGAGAGAACAAACAGTGATGACGTGGCCCAATGAAACACAGGCTCCAAGGGTGCATCAAGTAGCAATGACAGGGTGGGCACATGCTGATCAACCAACAGTGCCACCCCTCTATGCACTTGTCCATTGTGCAATCTGACATTTCTGTACAAAAAGAACTGCTGATAGATGAATGTATCAGCAGGTTTCAGAAATGTTTCCTGAAAGGAAAGACATACAGAATGGGAAGTAGCAATCAGTGTTTTGATATCATCAAGGTTAGAATGTAAACCTTAACTGTTCCATTGTATCAGGATGACCATTTTTATTTATGTACGATATGGGTGGAGAATCCTTCTGTTTACGAAAACGTCTTTTTTCCTTACTGTCCTTATTCAAGAGAGGTCTATTGACCTCCATGGATCCTGTCCCTGGGTCAATTGGGTTGGTCTTTACTGTTGGAAGGGGATTTCAGTGACTGAAAACATAAATGAATGATTGTTTTGCATCTTGGTGTGGGAGATGTATCTGAGGAAATGCCTGTACCTAAAACCAAAGTATATGGATCTTAGGGTTTGTTGGAATGTATGTAAAGGACAGAAATAGGTGTTGAAGTTGACTCATCAACATTTTTAACCATGGAGGTCAAAAGACTATTTGTTTGGAGAACTATTCTTTTGGAGGCACAGAGAGATCTGCTTGCACTCCCATTGTAGTTGTGGAACAAAGTGCAACAGCATATGTCCAAGATGAGTTGGTTGATAGCAATTTTCAAGCCTCAGGATAAGTAATGTTATGAATTGTTTTCAAATGCTGCACCTCTTTTTTCCAACCATTTAGGGCAAGAACGAAAGTAGAATGGGTGAAAGCCATTACAATTAATGCAGCAAGGGTCCATTTCACACTCACAGGTATCCTGGTCCTTGCCACTGCAACGAACACAAGTCAAGGAACCACAACATGACGTTCTAAAGTGACTGAAAGTCGAAACTGGAAACATCCGAGAGGGTTTGGAATGTATGGCCATACCCTGCAATTAAGATAACCCTCCTTGATGGTGACAGGTGGATGTGGTGATGTAAATGTCAGAATGAGGACACAGGTCGGCATCATGGTTCCATCCTTGCAGGTGGATATGTCTCACTGCAGAAACCAACGAGAATCTCTAACTCTGGGATGTTCAACAATAACTCTTTACGACAAATTCAAAGTAGCATGAGGTGTAACCTCAATAGGTATATCACCTTTGAATGTAAGAGGAGTTCACTGTGTTGAGATGTGGATGTTTCCACAAGTATGTCTTTGCTGACTTTGGAGCCAGCAACTCCCTCTAGTCCCTTTTGAATGAAAAAGGGAGACATTTGTCCTAAAGATATGTTTGAAAGTGAATGTAATATTAGAAAATGAGGTACAACAAGTGGTACTGCTGCTCAGAATATATAAGAAGTGGTTGTTTACTTATAGACTGTTTTTTCACTATTTTATTAAGATTGTTAATTGGAGTACCCACAATAAAGAAAGAGAAATTTTGGTAATCACTGACCCCACCTACCATGGGGATGCAGTACAGTGTCAAACAAGGACACTGCAGCAACACACTATCATAAGATATAATGTCCACAATACCTGTTGAGAAAATACAACACTGGTACTTGGTTGACTCTAGCCCAAGTGGACCAACCGATTGATCCTCTCCTTCCCCTCATGGGTTGCCATGCACGGCAAACACATGGGTGGATGTTTAGATCCAAGAGGAGGTAAAATGAAAAAACAACCTTTCCTGGGAGATCCCTTCACCACATACAGTAATCCATACTGTGGGTGTAGTTAATTATATTAGAGAAGTATTAATATGTTACATTAAAATGATTCTGACTTATTTTTATTGCATTTGGTTCTCTCAGATAACACAGTTTTGCAATATTGTTTTACTGGTGATGTTTACCCAGTATTTTGCTTTTATTATAAATCTGTATGTTGTCTCTTCATTATTCCTTTTCAGTCTGAGCATTCCCAGTATTGTTTGCAAGAAGTGCACAACATCAAATTTTGAAAACTTATCTGTGAGGTATTCTCACAAACTCTTCAAAACAAAATTAAAACTGGAATCTTGACATACAATTTTAAGTTTCATTAAAATGGTTTTGGATAAAATAATTAAAACTGTTAAATTTAACCACAATTGTTAACATCTGACCTCTTGACACTTATTCATATGATAAAACAGTAAATATATTATTTGATACATGGAATTTTCATTCTTTCTCATAAAACTTTATGTACATTCACAAGTTATCATTTATTTATGGTATTTTGCATTTGGATTAAAACTCAGTTTAACCACATAACATTTTTGTATTGTAAAGTAATACACCTAAGAATATTACATAAGATGGATATACAACTTGCATTACTCTACCTCAAAAGCATCTCAACATGCAAGTACAAATACAAGTATGGGACAATAAATTTTGCTTAACACTCCCACTGGACAAGTATATAATATACTGATTACACAAATGGTTTCATGAAAAATCTGTATTTCACAAATACTAAATTCTAAATTGCACAAAACTGAGTAATATGTTTCAATAAGACATATCCACTGCAAAACCACTTTACTGATTTATAATTACAATTGCACAATCCATTCTACATGATTTTAAAGAATAATTGGCAATAAGTCCACAAACATTAAATAAAACATTTTACACATACACAAGATTAACTAAGATAGCAAAAGATATGTATAAATAATATCATGTATTGAACAAAGTTACTTTGGATTCTCTTAATGACAAACAACTTGAAGCAACAATCACATTATTTCCCATAATGAATATTTGTTCAATATCAAATTAATTTGTAACTCCAGCAATCATGTTGGTTGCAGATGTGTAGTTAAAATTTGTGTATCAGTCCTTGGTTAAATAACTGAGTTTTATCTTTCATTTTTTTCTACTGTAACAAAGATCAATCAGCTTTTGTATGTGCTCTTAAGTTTAGTTTTGCACTAAGGACAGTTAATTATCATTTATCATTTTAATAACAAAACAGCTGACTAATAGGTAATCTGGAAGTAAGAATTGAATAATATAAATGTTTATCTTTTATTTTGGTTTCAAGGACAGCAAACAGTTTACCTTAGTTAACACTCTCAGAGTAACTTTTGAGTACATTTACAAGTTCAAACTTACTTTTGTACAAACTATTCCATCATTTTACACTCAAGTTGTACACACATTAGCAAGATTTAATGGTATTTAGTTATGCTTGCTCATAAACACGTGCCTCCTCAAAAATCAGATTGTCCCTATTAACTCCCAATGAAATTTTTAAAACCCTTCTGTGCATGTTCTCGAGTTACAGTTAGACTGCATTTAAATTTGTTTGTATTTTAATTAGTTATGAATTATTTGTGCTTATAAGTACATATTTGAAAATTTTATGATTGCATACATTTACTTTATGTAGTTTGAGTAGTGGACTGGAAATGTTTAAGCAAAATTGCATTATTTATGCATGCAAGCATTAGTGAAAGAATGTGCAGACAAACTTTAACCTGTAATAACAATGGAGTTGCATTGGTAAACCTGCATCAAGAACACAAAAAAATGGAATGAAAAATTAAAAAATCTAGAGATAAGGGAAATAAAAATTGAAAACTATAAGGTAATATATAGTATATTTATACTCAAAATGAGACTCACATTTTATGTGAACTATACAGAGTCCAGATGCAAGTACATTAAATAACAAATGTTTTAAGTAGAAGAAATCAAAACTGTTTATTTTTCTGAAACCAATGTTAGGATCATTCAAGACAAATTTAGAACTATTTCAAAAAGTTTCATTTTCATAAAGAACTTTGAAGAGAGTTACATACGTACTGACAATGCAAGTAGGTCATCATCATTGAGCTAGAATTTGTTTTACCCTTTGGAGAATTTGAAAATTCTAAATTCAGGTAAATCTGGTATATAGTTAAAGAAATACTAACAAACAAATATAAACCTACTATTAAAATTTCAGCTCCTGTTAATTTTTTTAAATACAAACTAATTAATCATCACTCCCCCTACTGCATATGCATACATACTTCTTTGTATGTTTAAATTTCTATTTGATACTCTTAAACTTGCAACTTTATCTTTTGAAGAAAAAATTTGAAGACAGATAATGCATATCCCAAAAGATCCAAAATTAAACGTGTTTTTATTTTGGTCTTATTCCTCTTGTTGAAATTACAATTATCTTTGAAAGAATCCACTTTTAATACCTGTAATGAGTATTGAAGAATTTTTATAGGGCCTAATGCCACTCGCAGTCCTTCCACAGCACCCATAAAAGCTTGTACTAAATGGGGAGAAGTTTCAAATATATTGGGCCAAACATAGTTGAGAAGGTGAACAAGAGCATCTTCACAGCCAAATCCATATACTCCAAGAGCCATGTGCTGAATAGCAGCACAAGCTGTCTGCCTGTGGACTAAGTCCCTAGAAAGCAAACCAAGAATTTAATAAATAGAAATGAATTCTAAAAGAATCACAAGAAACACTTACTCTCATATGGATATATAAAGTTTTTAAATTCAAGCCTGTTAAAACATGACAATTAGTAATTAAGTTTATCAAACTGCAGTGCTGGATTCAGAAAAGCACCTATAAACATCTAGTAAGTTCTCTTCCTGATTACTACAACCAATGCTCTGACTAAATTGTGAAGTTACCATTTATTTTTGCTATCTATGAAAGCAATATTTTGTGCTTTATTACTTCAAACAGCTTAAAAATTTATTGTAAAAAAATCCCAGATGGTTATAACATCTGCCATCAAAGGTCTGATAAGATTACAATGATGCACATAGCATAGAACATACATGTTTATATAAGGTTATAAAATATATTTACAAATGACAGGTATGGGTAGAAAAAGCACTAGTAGAGGAGCAAAGAACCTTTTGATCTTTGGTTATTGTCAAGTTCACAAAGAAAGACAAAGGTAACTGACCAGTAGCTCACCACATGTTTGAAGGCAGTTGTGTAATTGAATGTAGGAATGTAGAGGGCATGCTTAGATGTTGGATTATATTTATTACTATAGGTATAAAGGTGTTCTTTTGTATCAGTTATTTTGGGCTTCTTTAATTTCGCATTTGTTAATGTTTGTTTCTATATTTAGTATTTGGGTGTTTTCTATGGTTATGTTGTGTTTACTTGATCTGCAGTGTTTGAAATCACATGAAGGTGACTGTGTTCTGTGAATCTGGTTTCCATTTTTATACTTGTTTCTCCAATATAGAAGTTGTGGCAGTTATCACATTGGATTTTATAAATAATGTTCACTAATCTACTAGTGCTTTCTCTACCAACACCAGCAGTTTGTAAATATATAATTCTCTACAAGTGGGTTTTCTGGTCATTACAGGTTATAGTTATTTGTTTCTAAACTACTTTATTGTCAGAGCATACATACACACTTGACAATTCTTATGTAGAAGACATTGTTCTTGCACCTTGCGAACGTCCTGGTTTATTATGAAGCAACCACAACGACTCATAGGTGCCTTTTTTTTTTACGTATCTATACCATCTTTGTAATAAAGGTATAGATTAAAAAAGAGAAAATGAAAAACAGGTGTTTTACATGTATCCCAAAAGTAACAATTAAAGAATATCAATGTACCTTATTCTGGTTTTTAGGATTGCAAACATCTTTCTGCAGAACTTAATGCTGAACTTTTATTCTAGACATATATTAACCTATTTGAAATATTATTTCCTATAACATTTTGTATGGATGCATGTTTTTGGGGAAGGGTGGTATAAGCTCACAAAAAAAGTAGTTACTTGCAAACTTTCAATCTTTTAAGCATCTATAAGAAAGAAAGTAAATGCTGTTTATAATGTTTGGAACATTAAAAAAAAAGTTTTGAACAAGTTGGCAAAATCAATTAAAACGTTTTTAAATGAAGTTATGCTCTAATGAATTTTTGTTGCACAATATTCAGTTTTGATAATTATATAACAGTACTAAATATAAATATAAAATAGATGCAGAAGATCTCAGTAACAAAAGTTAGAACAATGTTTTTAGTACTGACAGTCTTAGTTATAAAATACAACCCACATCAAAACAGGAATACTATTATATGTCAATATAGCAAATACTGAACTTCACTTTAAGTGGCAGTTCTAATAACAACAGATATCTCATTAAAAAAAAAAAACACAAAAAACTTTTTACTGCCATGATAATGACTATAGAAGAACAAAGTATATTAAAAAGCTAAAATAAACTTTACAGTCCAAGTTAAACTCTGTATACACAATTTTGTGCTGTTAGTAATCTTTCATTCTTGTTTTATTTCGCATTGAGCAAGAAACAGAAGCATGTTTTCTGCTAACAAACTGAAATGTTCAGTAGATTTATAGTTTTAGGTGAGTCAAAAAACCCCAGAGTATATTGTTTCACCAAGGTATTCACAAAATCATAGATTAACAGATGAACAAAATATGAGATACACGTTTATAACAAACTACCAAAAAATGAGTGAATACAGACATAAACCTAAAGTCAGAATGAATGAGAGAGAGAGAGAGAGAGAGAGAGAGAGAGAGAGAGAGAAGTGTCATATACCTGTCCATTAAAGCATCTTCCAACAGTGGGGTAACTGCATAGATATAATCTTTACCCATTTCACCAATGTATTCGAATAAAAAAGATAGAGACTTTAACACTCCATTTTGGACATTTAGCTCAGGAACTCGATACTCATTCATCAGAGCTGGAAGGACTGTAAATGGAGAACAGGTCTCTGCCACAATAGCAATGGCTACTGTTGTGCACACACGATTTTGTCTTTCTTGTACCTGTTAAACACATGCACACAATAAAAAAAATTTCATCAATGAAAAACAAAAAACTGGCAATCACAAATGACTTCATACCTGAAAGAACTGTGAAACACAAATATGTAAGGACAACTGAAGAAATAATATTGCTTAGAATCTACACTGATTTTAACTGATAAAAACAAAATATACATTCATTAGCCCCCACTCTATAGGTGGGACAAAGTACATGTCAAGTGTTTATGGTTACATTTGAAATTTAAACTACTTTGTTACAAACGTATCATGAACATAGAAACAAAAATCATCTTAAAAAGCAGATTTGTTCTTGAAACAACACTCGAGACCTTCTATCTCAATGATTAAGGCTGCTAAAATAATGATAGCGGCAAGAATTTGATTTTTTAATTGTTAAACAAAATTCATTCATTTGTTAACCATGTTATTCCTGTTTCACAAGCCTACAGAATAAAGGCAATGATTATTTTATTCAAACTTAGGCTAACTTACCCCAAAAATTCCCACACAGATCATAGGACTATTTTTATGTTGATTGTTGAAAGAGAAATTTTTTTATTAATTTTTTAACTGCTGATCAAATTTCATGAAAAACTACAGCAAAAACAGTTAAGTACACTGCACCAAAATCTATGAACTACTAAAGAAATGCTACAAAGGTTGTATTTTTAAACAGGTTTTTCAAAATTGAGATTTCCACAAAAATTTTCTAAACTTTTGTTACCAACACAAGCTTTCTGAAGCCATTCACAAGTCACAGAAATGTAAAAACCATTTAAGCATTGTATAAAATACTTCTTACAATGAGTAATGCATATATCCATTAAGTGTCTCTCAGCTTTATTATTATTGATTGTTTTAGAAGCTGCTACAGAAAAAATAAATATTTCAAAAAACTGAATAATAGCAATGAATCCAGCATTCAACATGTTATGGTTTTAAAATTATTTCAAATGCTTTTCTGTCTATGTTACTTTCTCAAACTATAAATTCCTATTTTGATTATATGTTTACATTACTAATGAATTTTAATAGAGTCAAAATAGGGACTTGTAACTTAAGAAAGTAATTACACCTTGAATTAATTTATAGTTTTCCTCAGTTTTTCACATCCTCTTCAAGTCTGGACTCATTTTCATGAGCAATTCAGTTGTGTTTGTAAACGTTTTCACAAACATATTTGTCTTTTTTTTTTTTTTATGGTATGCAAACTAGCTACAATGGTAATTTTAACATGTACCAAAGTAGGTCTCTATCTATTTCCACATATTTGCATACTAAATGCACGTCATGAAGATGTTTTTTTCTGATATAAAAGACCTAAACTTAGATAACACTATGTAAAGGACATATGCTGTCATACAAACTTGAACATTAGCTTACAACTTCATAAAATCTCCATAATATTGTCTGTCAGTAAACATGATAATTCCTAGAACGCATGTTAGGTATACAAACTCTGGCAGCCTCATTATCAATATTCAAGACATACAGTAACTCAAAGGGATAGCTCTGTTCTTTAATTAAGCATCAAAACAATTTTGTTATTTTTGCTTACCCTTAAATTGTTCAAAAGTGTTGCTAATACATCATGAGGACCTATTGCTTTTGCAATGTAACCAAAGGTGTTAACAGTAGCTCGGCGAATTGCTTTTTTGTGAGCTTTCAGCAACTCTAGCAATTCAAAACAGATTCTCATCCACTCTCTCGCTGAGACATATTCAGCTCCCCTGTCAGCTATACGCCCAACCAGATCAATACAATTTTCTTGTACTTTCTCATGCCTGTGAAAGAAGTTTAAGTTTTATAAATAACCAGTATTAAGTTTTTACAAGAAGCCTGCAAATAAACAAGTTAAAATTAAGGTAGTTAAGCATTCTATCCTGCTCACTTCAACATCATAACTTACAACAGTGTGTTCACTGGAATTCCATGAAATTATTTTTAATGTTTAATTTTAGTGCTTTCCAAAGAAAGCCAACAAATATGAAAATATAAAATTCCTTCCATACAAAATTAAAATATTCTGATTAATTTATGAATTTACCACATTTTTACACTTACACTTCTCTTGTTATAAATGTAATAAACATTAGAAAGTAAGGGTTATGATTCTGTCTTTAACAGTCACATTTTAATTATATAACAGTAACCAAAAGCTAGTAACATACATGCTCATACTTTATTATACACTACTGTGGTGGAAAAAGTGCATTTATAAACAAGTACACTTTAACTGTGCTGAAATATTATAATATATAAATGTTTTTTTACCTATTTTTAAGAATGGGTGTTAAACGAGGGAGTAAATCTTTTATTGGTGGAGTCATTTTGTGCATGCCAATTACATTAACAATTGCTTTTAATGCTCCTAGAATGGAACCCAGTACTTCTGGATATTCTTCTCCAAGGTACTCATACAAGACCACACCTAAATGGCCCATTAATTTTTCTTCTTGACAAGTCTTCATGACAACAGCAATACGGGAGATAAGGTCAGCAGCTTGTTGCCGGACTTTGGCTGATTTATTGTTTAACCTCCACAAGATGGTACCACATATTTGTGGTAAGTAAGGTTTGACTCTTTTGCCAAGAGCATTGACAATTGTTCCAAATCCATTTAGCATTACCATATCCTGTTGAAGTAGATATATTAAAACATTAATAAAGCTACACATGAAAAACTACTGTTAAAATGAAATGTAAAATGAAAAAAATGAAGAAGCAGTTGGTGCACAATAAACTTCTCAGTTAGTCCAATGGTGTTTAAACTTGTAGGTTTGTAAAATTCTATTTTTTATACAATTTTAGCTTAAACTTCTGAAATACCTATGTTTAGCAACACATCAGTGTCAGAAGCCATTTGTATTATTATGGTAAACCTTTTTTTTCAAGTGTTTACTTTTCTTTGTGTTCTTGATTTCTGTGCTATTTTGGTGTCAGAGTTGCACCCCAATATGCCATAGTTCTGCACCGGAACATAATTTCTTATCTAGTACAGCTGTTACGGTTAACTTTCCTTGCCTTCATGTTTACTTTTTATTATATGGCAGTTGGTGAGCATTATTCTTACCCACGTTTTTTATGTTTAGCACAAAGACTAAAATGACTAAGTATTGATTTTTTAAATTGGGAAATTTCATATACAAGTGTGCACCTGACACCTGCGAGTTGTGTTTTACATTCCTGGATAGCGGCAAAATTCACAATGGACTGATATTATGTAATGAGAAATTTTATTTTAATACAAGATGTTTCACCACGTCAAAAAGATACAGACAATAAAACTTGTATTATTTTGTTTAAGCCATGAATAATATTTGATGATATTACAAACAAAAACTTAAAATATATTTAAAAATATTTTTACTTATATATATGGAAAAAAGGCTCATTTGGATTGAGAAAATATTTTATGTAGAAGAGCAAAATTGGCCATTAAGGCTTTATGATTAAGGTGATTTAGATTAGACTTGAAATTAAAGTCTTTGATGAATGAGCTGGCTGATAATACACATTTGGAGAATGCACGTTATGTATTTACCAAAATTGTAATTAAACGATTCATACGTGGACATTATTGGTCGTAATGGGCAATCTGGTTTATGAGGTTTGGAAATACCATATATTTGTGGTGTGTGCGAGTAGGTTGTACATAGGTAGAGATAAAGTGTTTGTGAAATTGTGTTGGCATTTTTCATTTTTAGTTGTAATTTGTTTAGTTGCGTCTCGTGTATCTTTGCTGGATTTGTGTGTATTAGTTTAAATTTGTTCGTGTATGATGGAATGTTCTTCATTTTTTGGATGCATTTATTCATGTTCATTATGACTATAGTGTTACCTTTATGTGCATTTAGAATTTTTGTTTTTGTCTTGTTTTATGTTTTTAATGGAATTAAATATCTCTTTGTGTAAGCTTGTTTTTTAGCTTTCTGTTTTGTGAAATTATGTTGATGGTTTTCTCACAAAACCAACCTAATTTCACAAAACAAAGCTAAAAAACAAGCTTACAAAAAGAGACATTTCATTAATTGTTTGCTCTTCTACGTAAAATATTTTCTCAACCCAATGAGCCATTTTTGCATATATATTTCTCTACAAGTGGCTTTCTCGACATCACTGATTAACATTTTTACCTGATATTGGAAATTTAATGATAAACACAGTTTCTATAGTATGTATCTCATGTTTTCAGATTTAAAATGTTCTTTACGTAAATTGGAAAATTTTATTTTAAAAATGTAATGGAAATAAATGACAAGGTAAAAATGCATTTCTGTTTTATAATAGTAATACTTACTTCTGTAGTTTGTTCTTGAAAAGCATAAAGAATTCCATCAATCAGTTGTTCTTCTAAACGGGAATCAATGTCTGCTGCTCCTAAATTACCCATTATTTTTTCTATGGTCTCCATCACCATTTTACGATACTGTTCATTTTCATCTTTCAAATCATCCACTATTCGATTGATGATTTCTGCAGCTCCAACTTTATTAGCTATTTCTACTGTTGTGTCTACTAACTATTAACAAAAAAAATTCAGTATATATGATAAACTCTTACAATAAAAATTGTTACAATTAAACAGTTGGGTAGTTATTTATAGCTAGGGAAAGAGGGCAAGTATTACTTGTACATTTTAACAAAAGAAAAACAAAAAAGATCTATAAATGCATCGTTGCATTTAACTGTGGAACATATATAAGTAAAGTAATTTTTTTGGTAGTTCAGAATGCATATATAAAACCTAAAAGTTGTTTTGTTTAGCATTCACCATGTGCAAAATTCAAGCAGGTCTTAGCATGCAAGTGATTACAAACTTCTTTACAATGTGAGCAATGACTGCAACTTCTGTAATGTTAGACAGGGATGGCTGAAAGGTCAATAAAATAATGTAAATAAACCTATAATATTACAAGATTCTGCTATTTAGACAAAACATTTCCGGTTTCATGTTATAATTTGAAGCCATTCTAAAATAAAGGAGAGTAACTGAAATATTATTCCATAATATTTTATGGTGGTTATGAGGTTGATTAATTCTTCTCAACTCTACAGAGACAAAATAGAAAAAAACAGATAAAACAGTTTTTCTATATATATTTTTTAAAAAATAATATTTATTTGGATTTTATAATGAGCCTATAGTGGTTTCACAAAAGCAATTTGGTAATTTTGTGATGCATAAAGGTATAATGAATCATAATGTCAAAATTACTTTGCATGTGGGATAGTCAACACTTAACATTTAAAAAGGAAAAGTGCATAAGCACATATTCAATTAAGGAATTTGAAAACTATGTTCTGTGTACAAAAGTATTGTCATGTTTAACCCAGCTACAGTTTAAATAGAACACAAATAACTTTGTGAAATTCATTTTTCCAACTGGCTTTGCACTTGGAATAAAGAAACACTGCACTACTTGTAATTTTTTTTTTGAATTCTTGTATTTGTATAAAAGCTAAAAATTATCAAATGACTTTGCAGCACTCAAACTTTATCAAATGGTTAACAGATTGATTACCACTATGCCATTTGGAATTAAGTGTCAGAAACTGATCAACAGAATGGTCTGCTATCTGCCACAATAGTAATGAAAATTTATAAAACTACTGAATCATTGCCATATTTATTTTGTTTGATTTTTCTTTTTCACCCACTGATTGCTTCACAATGATGTACATTTCTTCCTTATTAAGCAGAAGTTGAATCACAAACTTGCTACTTGACCTACTAGAAGTACTCCTCTGTAGATGCCAAATTTCATAACTATACATCCTGAAAAATATGTTGTCAATTCACAGAGCTCCAGCTTATAATTTTGCTACCCTTTCTTCCTACTGATAAACTGCAGTAATTTGCTAAGAACTGCCTATCTGAATAACCTGAAACATAGTACAAAAATAATCACCAACTTACAGGAGGTCATTTGAGCTGCTGATTAGAAGAAATGCAAGATGAAATCTCAACATTTCCAGGAAACACTTACATTCAATTCACCTACTATCATACATGATAAATCAACACAGCGAAAATTATAACTATCCTAGCTGCACAACCATTTAAACTGATTGTGTGTGTGTGTGTGTGTGTGTATTATATGCAATTCCACATGTTTGAGTCTTGACTGCAACAAAGCACTACTTCAATACATCATTATGCCAACTTAACTATGACAGTAAATTACTTGATAATTCTACACTTTGAAATATAGTACTGTGCTAATAACAGTAACAGAAAGTACAAAAATTCCCAATATGCATGACAGCTTTTCTCTCTTTATCTGCATAAACATATTATTTGCGTAAACTTAATTTCTATAATAAATTGAAAAATGTATGTTGACTACTGCAAGTTCACTCTCTATGGCCACTGCTCATCATTATTTAAAAAAATTAAACTATTTAACAAAATTTTTACTTTTTCTTATTCCTGGGCTACTGCCCACAGTGTTATTTCCCAATTGCTTATGCCTTTTAGTAAATAGAAAAGACTTATTTTTTCTCTTCAAAAACTTTGATTTTGTAACCTGGGTAATGAAATTTTCAAATTTACTCATTTTCCAGAACATTACAGGTAGATTCAGTGCTGATAGAGAATTTTCTCAAAATTACAAGAGTTTAAGAACTTTCTTGAATGTTGTAGAGCTTATGAATTTTCTAGAACCTTTTAGAATTTCTACAACTTTCCACAGTAATATATATACATGAACTCACAACTCACCACCTCAGTTTAGTTCTGGCTGCTTAAGTGAATATATAAACCTATCCATTTTTCTATGTATGTAGCAAATTTATCAAGACGAGAGCAAAAAAGTACTCTGTGACAGCATATGCTTTTGATAAGAAGTTTCCAGCCTTCAAGTACCTCCGAGACTTCTTCCCCAAGCTGTCTGAGGCAAAGGTCAAAGTTGGTGTCTTCTTTGGACCACAAATAAAGAAGAATCTGGAGTGCACAGAATTTCCCACGAAGCTCAGTTTGAAAAAAATAGTGTGGGGCAGCTTTGTTGCACTGGTTTCAGGCTTCTTTGGCAATTAAAAGGCCAAAAACTATGTGGAAATGGTTGAGGCTCTGGTGTGAACTATGACAAAATAGACTGCAGCATGTCTCTGAAAGTCCATATCCTTGATGCTCACCTTGATAAATTCAAGGAGAACATGGAAACATACTTAGAGGAGCAAAGCAAGTGGTTTCACAAAGATATACTGGACTTTGAACAGTGCTACCAATGAGCATATAATTAAAAATGGGAGACTATATTTGGGAGCTGAAACATGAAAGCGATTTACATTACATTCACAAATCTCAAAAAACTACTTATTTCTAAACATTTCTGTATAACTTCAGTATAAATGTATGTAAATCTTGATTCATGTTGTTTTATTTAAACCTTATGTAAATGAATATGTGCATATTTGCCCATTTTTACACGGAAAATAAGTTAATTTCTAAATTTCATTATCCAGGTCAGAAAAGCAAAGTTTGAAGGGAATAATGGTCATTTACTGTACTTTTACAACATAAGCAATTAAGAAATAACACACACTGTCTACGAACAAAATTTGTGTTACACAATGTTATCCAGCATGATACCAGATAAAAATTTTAGCTACAAAAGATACTCAAGTGTGAAAATTCATTTTTAAATATATGGAATTTTCAAAATACTCAAAAGCTACTCTTCCTAAAGCATTAACAACTATTATCATCTAAAAAATAATAATAAAAAAAATACATGCCTGTCTGTAGTTTCGTCTGTCAAGTGCCATCCTGTGATTCCAGAAATGTTTGAAGAAATGTGGTAAAACTTCTTCCTTGATATACTGTGGTTCCACACCATCTGTACCACAACACTGTTTTACCACCTACATATAAAAAAATATGTATATTATACCATTTGTTATTTGATGTATTATGTGGCTAAAAACTTTTTCAAAAACAAACAGTAGTAACTGTGTATACTGACAAACTTCTACATTATGATTATTTATTAACTATTTTTAAAACTGATTACAAGTAAATTAATAAACACATATTACAAATTGGTTGATTGGCATAAAGCAACTAGGCTATCTGTGCCAAACTGGTAAAAAACAGTTTTATAAAAGGTAGAAAAAACTCAATAACACTATCAAACATCAGGGGTAAAAACCCACGTAAAAGACATGGCAAATATGGTGCCATCTTTTATGGTAGTAATGACAGTAAAACAAGGGCTATTTTGATTTAAGTGTCAAAGGTCACACACTGGTGGATCAGTTCCAGATAAATTAAAAAAAAAAAAGTTAAAAAACTGGGGCCAATGTGTAGCCTAGCTGGAACAACAAATTCATAAGTTCACTGTGTTTTGGGATAGATATTTATACAAAGATGTCTCCAGAATGTAGCTTCTTGAATGATTTAAGAGAGCCAGAAAGCCCATCTGTCCCCTTCTGAATAAAAAAGGAACAAAATTTGCCTAAAGAGAATGCAGTATGAGAAAATTAGGTATACCCGAGAACTGCTATTCAGTCTTAAAAATGTGATTGTTTACCAGTGAGCCTTTTCATTACTATTTTATTTTACTTGGAGTTGGGGAATCCATAATAATAATAATAATAAAAAAGATTCAGTGCTCAGTGACCCCACTCACCATATAGTCAGCCCAATTACAGGATGTACTACAATGCTAAACAAGGATGCTGCACCAACACCAGGGTTTCATAAGCACTATAACTAAATATCAGTATCAAATACAAAGTCCACAACAGCTACTAAAAACATCCAGCACTGGTACTCAGTTGATTCTAGCCCAAGTGGACAAGCCAAATGACCCTAAGGGCCACATCCCACAACACTACCTATCTATAGAAATTCAATGCAGAGGTGGTGTATTGAAGTTGGACCCCTCAACCACCAGGATACTCTCCTCTACTTCAAAGGTTACTACAAATGACAAATATGTAGGCAGACATTCAGATCCCAGAGGAGGTAGACTGAAAAGACAACCTTCTTTGGGAGGTCTTCTCACCATGTCATGCATCCAACACCAGGGAAACATGTTGAAATATTTTTTCTTTTCATACCATGGAATTTTATAATATTGTAGAAGATTTTTTCCCTTTATATTTTTGATGTTTAGAACCTGTAAACCTTTTCTTGAACCATTACAAATATCTTGTTAATTCTTCAAGTATATTTTACAGTTAAAATAAACATCAATCAATCTCAACATAAAGTACTCTGTACATAATTATTTATGAAAAAAAATGCGAGTCAAATGTATAAATAACATTTCACACATTCTGTTGCTAAATTAGAAATTAAGGATATGTGCTCAATTTCCACCAATAATAACTGCTTTCAATTCACAAAACTGAAAAGCTAAAATATACAATTTGCAAAGTGGTGGGAGGACCATCATTTTAAAACTTCACAATTTGACAATGTTAGTCTCAGTTTATAGAAGCTATATACATAAATAACAGTAATCAACATTTAGACAAGTAGTTTATCTAAAGCCTTATGCTACTTAAAGAATTTTCATTGCAAGCCAATATTACATATTTAAAAATTTTCAAAAACAAAAGCTTTTTTTTAAATCAACTTTACATTTAAGTTTTATTTACATTTATCATACTTAAAAGTAATGTATCAAACACTTACTTTGTGTTCCTTTTTTACGAATTAAATAATTCCAACTTACAATTTTAATATATGTATTATGTAAAAAAACTAACCTTTAAGACAATCTTCTTCATTTCTTCATCTGGAGATTGAAACTCTCTGATCAAGATCAGCATCACTTCTCTGGTATAGTAATTGGCATATTCAGCATCCATCAAAGGAATAAGATAACCAATGGCTTTCAAAAATGCCGCAAGACCCTTGGATACAAAAATTCATAATTTTCATTTCTTCTTCTAAATTTTGGTTTAAACAGTTTCTTAAATTACAAACTTTAAATGGTTTATGTCTCCTTTACTTTTGAAAGATTGCTAACAATTGCAAGCATTCTTTAAATAACTTTTTAAGTAGAGTAGCATAATAATGTTTGATTCTGTAAGATATAGTTAATTACGGTCTTAATGCAATTAAAATTCAATGAAACAATGATGTCATTTTATTCTTTCTTTTGATCTTTTATTACTTAAACCTAATACTAATTTAAGTGTAGCTAAATATGCTTGAAGCAGCCATTTATTAAACTTAACTATTTCCAGCCCAATATCACATTTTTAGAAATACAAAATGATAAAATCAGGTTTTGACAGATAAATCTTGAGCTCTCCTCTAAAATTAATTACAATATAAAATTATAATAATTTGTTATTGATAAAATAATTTAAAAAATCAAAACTACTAGTGCTAATTTTTAAGGTCTTTGTGAATTTTCTTGATTATTTCTAAATGTTTTTACATCTTCAAGGTTTCTGAAACTATTAAAACTATAAATATATTGTATCAAATCAATAACTCACATGACCTGCAGTTTACTTGTTCATATACTGAATGTCAAATGGTTAAATGTGTTTTAGGTGAAAAATAAAATGTTATTTTCACACTATAAATCATCTATGTGATGTTAATACAGGAAGGTACTGCACAAATGTACAGTGTTGGATCCATATCTTTTGTCAAAAACAATGTTAATGTTATGTATGTAAAGCTTTATCACACTACTGATATGGACTGCTGTCAACTGCTAAAAGAAAATGCCTGACACCAGTCTTTAATGAAACAAAGTTTTGTGATGTATATAAGACCTCTGTATGGTATAGTTTCTCTGTAAGTACAAAGTGAAAATGGCTTTCACAACAAACTTTTGGCAGTGCAATAGGCCAATGCTATGTAGTAGTTTATGTTTTACTATAAAATGTAGACTGATCAAAGGATTAAAACATTTTAAAATGCCCTGTGGTATCAAGCTGTATATTTGAAGTTTCCATTTAAGATTTGGTAACATTTATGAAATAATTTTATTAATGCAAGGCCATAAGAATGTTACGTTCCATCAGACTAGAATAAATTAAAATGGTCAACACATTTCACTGTGCTAAACTCTATGTCACAAGTGATCCAGTGAACAACTGAAAGGAGCATAGCATGCTTTTATGAAACTAGCACATAATCTGGTCACAATGGCTTCTTTCAGGGCTCTTTAAATTATCTATCACCACCAAATATATTTTGAATGCATAATGTCTTGAATGCCAACAAAGTTAATGATACATTAATTGCCTACCACAAAAAGGTTCAAATAAGAAGCAATTACAATTACAACCAAGTATGCTACACAGAAGAAACAGAAATATTAAATTATTTTAAAATTTACAATTTAAGGAAATACCTGTCACATAATACCTACTCATAAATATAGTTACATGAAGTTGTAGCCTTTAATTTGTAATACCCTTTATTTCACAAATAGTATACTTTTACAGAATTTCTCGAGTTTGTAAAAATATCTAATTAAAGTATCTCTCAAATCATGTTTTGTTTTTTACAGCAGTTTGACAAAAGCCAAAATACATGTTCAAAAATTGATGTCACATGAAAATTGATGCACAAGTTTTAAAAACTAACACAGTATTTCTAATTAATTAAAATGCTGAACATATATTCTGAACATTTTTAAAGAAAATTCCTACACAAATCTCATGAAAAACATATATACGAATGAAAGTTGAGAGTTGCACTGGTTGGGACTCTCTATACTAGTATATTTTGTCTACTGGGCTACTAATTAGTGCCTTACCACCATAATGAGGGATTAAATGCCATTTTCAGGAGGTACGTTTATCTTTCTTGCTTACCCCAGGTGACAGGACTTTATTATTAGGTTATTTTTCTTCACTTTGGAGAGCAGTCACCTTCTCACATGTGTCTACAAGCAGTGAAGGGTGATCTAGATGTGGAACATTATGGGCTTGAGCACCCATATCTATCTTTCCTAATTTCCAATTCTTCTGATTATTTTATTATTTTACCCTTTTGTAACTGGTCACAGGTCAAAAGTCATGTCATCATATTTGATGACTTGCATTCAATATTTACTGAATCATGAATTTATACCAACAAGTTTGGAATAAAATTTTATATTAAAGTTTACATTATAATTTACGAGTTAATTTCTTAATTTAAAATTAAACATTAAAAAAACACACCTTAACAGTTATTAGAATACTCTTACACAGCTATAATTGTGTGGATAGTCTGTACCTTTCCTCTATGTGTTCTGATACCCTTCCACAGTGGTTTCAGTACACTGTCAAATGATTCAATACCATATGGAGTTGCAGCTTCAGCCAAAGCAGCTAAGGCCAAGGCTGTAATAGTTCTGACTTTCTGTTGTTCATCAACAAGACCTATTGAAAAATAAAAGAAAAACAATTATTAAATCAATTTCACTCCTTATTTAGAAAATGATATTCCAGTACATGAACACCTTTGTGCTTTTGAAATACACTGTGAAGACAAACACAGAAGTACAATACTGCTTTAAATAACCTTTTTCACAGTACAACATTCTTAGTTCTCAATTAAACCTTTGTGAAAACATTACTCATCTACAATATCTCCCTTCTTTATTTAAAAGAAAATATATTTTGAACTTTCCAAAATAAAACAAAAATATTCAAACAATGTTTAATAATAAAATGAAGGAAACAATATTCACAATAAACCATTAATTTATATCTTCTTCAACATGCACTTAAATATCTTCTGACTAAAGTAAGGCTATAAAATTCCTGAAAGTAACAAAACTAACTACAGCAAACTCTCAATGATACAGTTTATCCATAACCCAGATAAATTTTCATATAGTCAAATCCTCACAATAATTTAATCAATATGTACCTTTGCATTCTAAATATGCTCAACTATTTCTTATAACAAATGTGCACTTTATGTATAAGTGATTTGGCAACTGCACAAGAGTCAAGCAGGAGTTGATTAGAATAAGAAACAAGGTGATAACTCACAAACTACAAAACAGCTACACTAAGTAGTTCCTATTGGTTTGGGATATATATATTTTAAACAACCACTGGGTAATAGGCTACGAGTTTTTCTAAGAACTCCATTCATAGCAGATGTACATATAAATTATCAACAGATATTGAGGGGGTCCTTAGAGTGATTTACATTAGTCTAGTTGTGTAGCAGTGCTTCTAAAACATGTAGAAATATAAGCATCATTAACATTTATTCAAAGACAAAATCATCTTCCCTTGTAAGCTTTGACACCATCAGTAGGCACCTCACTCTTAAAACAAATCTTTTAACTGCCAAATCAACCATATTTGATATTTTTTTCAACAAAAAGTGTATAAAATTGCTGTATATTCAGTTACACAAAGAGTAAACACATTCATACTATCTTCTGATGTGTGATGGGACCTCAAGATGTGTAAGGATTAAGGACAGACTACAGCTTGGTGTAATGGCATATGAATACTCCAAAGAATGGCTGTAATATTTTAAAGAACATTTTTGAAAAAAAGACGATATAGCTGGTATGTAAAACTAAGTTATCAAAATAAAATTACCACATAAGACTGATTTATTCCAGAGGCTGTGGCTTAGTCATTCTTATGCAGGCCAGTTGCTTTGTGTTCCAATGCCAGTGACAGTAACAATTTTTTGCTATTTGTGATTGTGAAATCTAAGTGTTCAACATGATTTGGAACTGATATCAATCCTACTCTTCATGCAAAATGTAGGTGGAATAAGAAAGCCTGTAGGACATTAGCATAGTTTTCAAAGTTATTGAAAGATTTGAACCAATTAATGCATTCAAAGAGGTAGGTAGGTAATTTCATGCTTATTGGCACAGAGCTACTAGGCTATCTAATATTATATGCCAAATAAAATGTAGTGTACTATAATAGAATATGGACATTAAGGTAAAGATATGTAAAATTAAGACCTGTCAGGAAGACTGAAGCATTAAGTTTAAACTTGCTGTCAGTCCCCTCAAGTTGACCTTTCCAGTCCTGAGTTCAGGTCAAACTAAAATTAAAATGTGTAAAAGAAATCATGCTAAAACAGTATACAGTCCAATAAAAACATTAAATTAAGTTTAAAAGACAAATGACTTTTCAAAATATAAAAACATGAATGAGGCAGCCAGTATCACCTATGACATTGGCTAATGTCAAGGACAAACCTACTTTAAAAATGCTTGAAATGGCATTGTTGTTCTTGGTTGTAACAACAGCATGATAATAAAATATGTACAATTGTGACCTGTGTGCCACACAAACCTCACATTGGTGCATCAGTACAAAATAAAAGGAAGTGGTGAATTAAACAACTGTGACCAATGCATAGCCTAGCCAAAACAACTTCCTTTCTCTGATCTTTACAGAAACAAGATGGCCAAAAAGCTAAAGAAGGCTTAATTGCAAAAAAATTATTATTTCGTTGCTCATTCCAGGTCGACTGCAAACTGATGTACAGTCGGGTTTGGATAACTGGACCATAGTCCATGTGTGGAAGAGGTACAGCTGTGACAGAACCAGAGCAGATGGACTTTGCCGCTCAGTCAGTTATCTCATTCTGTGACGTGGTATCCAAAAAAGTGGACAGGGTTAGATAATAGGGGAGATGGGCCAGTTTGTTTTGAATATTTATAAGAATAGGGTGATAACTAACATGAAATGATGTCAGGGCTAATAGACAGCTGAGTGAATCAGCATATATCATACAATTCGTATACTGCACAGTTTCAATACCATTCAGGGCAAGAGAAATGGCACACAATTTGGCACTGAATACAGAAACTGTAGAGGGGCTTCTGTATGCTACAACTGAACTGTAACAAACCATGACAGAGCCTGCAGAGTCACCTGATTTTGAACCATATATATATATATATAGGAATGAATGGATTTTTTGAAAGATGTTCAGCACATAGAGAGAGATATTTCCAATCAGAAGTACTGGCCTTCCTCAAATAACTCAAAGATAGATCACAGCCAGAGATAGTAATTAGCCATAGCAGAAGAGGCTGATCTGTTAATACTGCTATGCT
Source organism: Carcinoscorpius rotundicauda (assembly GCA_011833715.1). Taxonomy (NCBI): domain Eukaryota; kingdom Metazoa; phylum Arthropoda; class Merostomata; order Xiphosura; family Limulidae; genus Carcinoscorpius; species Carcinoscorpius rotundicauda. Next base: position 20,258,826 of record CM022395.1, read on the forward strand.
ATTCAAAGACAGGTCCAATTTTTCTGATTGTGCCCAGATATGAAGTCAAAAAGGAGCAATGGCAGATTTTTCTATTATAAAAAAATGTGGCCCACTGAGGATGGAAAACACACACCAAAGTGGGATGCTGTGGTAAAGAGCAAAGTTTGAAAGCATACATAAGAGACAGTTGCAAATGGTAAATATAAAAATGGGATCCAGGGGACTCCACGTACAAACTTTGGACTGGAGAAGTACAAAATGCCCCAGTGCAAAGCCAAAGCAACTGATGGTGGAAAGGATCCAGCATTTTCAGTGCTGAGGTTCTGGCAAAACCATAAACCACAGACCCACAGTCAAGTTTGGTTCGAATAAGAGCACAATAAATTTTAAGCATGAAGTATCGATCCTTTCCCCAAGGAGTTGAAAAAGAGGACATGGAGGATGTTCAGTGCTCTCATACATTTGAAACAAAGTTGTTTGATATGGGAAATAAAGTTTAATTTACAGTCAAATAAGCTCTAAAAACTTTGTATCTGGGACTACAGCAAGAGTACAACTTCATTAAGATGAAGTTTTGGATCTGAATGAATACCCCATTGGCTGCAATGCAAAAATATACACAAACAGTTTTAGGGAAAGTTGAAAACCATTTGCTGTGGTCCACTTAAGTACATGATTGATTGCAGTTTGTAGCTACCTCTCAACAAACCTCATGTTTGATGACTGATGGGTGATGTGAAAATCATCAACAAAAAGACCATTCATTAGCAACTATAGGGGGTAGCTGTTTACTGATGGCATTAATCTTCATAATAAAAAGTGTGACACTCAGAACACAGCCCTGAGAGACTTCAAATTCTTGTGGGGGAAAAAAAGGGAAAGTATTGAGCCCATATGGATCTGAAATCAGCAGTTGATTAAAAAAGGCAATCCTTACATTGAATGAAGGTCTTGCAAGATACTATATCTCCATGTTGTACTATAAGGTTTCTCTAAATAAAATTAAATAGAAAATATTGCTTCAAAAAGGCTTCTCTAACTGATTTTTAAGGCTATTTAAGTGGTCTATCATGGAGTGTTGTCTTTGTCTTTAGAACCCATGTTGAGTGAGTGACAGAAGGTGGTTTGATTCAAGGAACCAAACAAAATGAGCATTAATCACCCTCTCCACAGTCTTACTGAGACAACTCAAAGCAATTGGACAATAATTCAAAGGAATCTTTGGATCCTTCCTAGATTTAAGAATATTGGAGTACAATAGCTTGGAGCCAAGCATCAGGAAAGACATTCTTTTGCCATATCCAGTTAAAGACAGCCAGTAGAATAGTAAGAAAGGCAGGAAAAAGGTAGCATAGAACCTCATAATGTATATCATCAGGTCCAACTGATCTATTGCCAGACCAATGAAGTGCAAGTTTGAGTTCCACCTATTTAAGAGGGCAATTGTAGTCATAGGAATGATCAGTCAAAAAGAAAAGAGGCAGATATTCAACACATTTTAATAGCTAAGAAGGAAGGGAATGAGTTTGAAGAGCTAGATATATATATGAGGAACATTCACCAAAAGTATTGGAAATACTCCGAGCATCAGCAACTTCATGGCCATTGAATGTTACGATAGAGAGTGGGGCAGAAGGATACAGCCCATTCACCTTCCAGATCTTATCTTATGAAGTTTGAACTGGTGGTTGAAGAAATGCTGGAGGTGTATTTAATCCAAAATTCCTTCTGGCTTTGATGTCTAGCTTGCCAAGCCTGTGCACAGAGTTGCAGAAATGCAATGCAGTTTGAAGGTATGGGATAATTATAAAATTTACCACAAGCAAGTTTCTGAACTTTTCATGTTATATAGCATGCAGAATTCCATCAAGGGAAAACAGTTAGTTACTGCTGCTACACAATCATCTACCGATGATTTACATAAGATGGAAGGATCAAGTTCCGAGAGAGCAGTGAAAGAGGGCCAGTTGGCTTGGTCCAGTTCCCACTGAAACACACGGGTCAAGTGACACTGACCATGGCCAATCTCTGTTAATACAATAGGAAAATGATCACTACCCTGTGGATTGATGTTGACCTCCGAGGAAAAGCAAGTGAAAAGCAAAGGAGAGTAAACAGAAAGAGCTATAGCAGTAAATGACTGACTGGGTGCATGAAAATAAGTATAAGAGTCAATACTGAAGAGAGACAGGTTGCAATTCAGGAGTTTATCCTCTATAGCATGACCCCTCACACCAATACTAGATCCATCCCAGAGGGGATTATGCCCATTAAGATCCTCTGAAACCGAAAAGTGGGGTGGCAGTTTCTTTATGAGGACATCAAGGTCTGGAGGATAATTTTTCCAGGGGCAAGGTACAGAGAGCAAACAGTAGTGGTATGACCCAAGTTGATATGGATGGCTACATCCTCCAAGGAGGTGTTCAATGACAATGACTGGGTGAGCAGATGTTGATTAACTAGCAGTGTTACTCCCCCATGTTCTTGTCCTACACATGACATGTCATTTCGGGCAATGCAGAAAGTATTGTCAAAATGCTTTCCTGTAAAGAAAGACATTTGGGATGATAAAAGTCAATCCAATCCTTGATGTCATTGACATTTGATTAAAAATCTTGACCGTTCCATTGGATTAGCATGACCATTTTTATTTATTTTGGAGGAGAATATAGCAAGGAGACCTACTTGCAACCTTGCTTTTTTTTCTTTATTGGATGTGGGCCAGTTACTCTCTAATGATCCTGCTTTGGAACAAATAGGCAGGTTGGTGTTTGCAGACAAACATCACAGTGATTGAGAACTTGAACAAATGGTTTAATTTTTGGTGTGTCAAGAGAAGACCCCATGGAAACACCTGGGCTTGAATAAGGTGAAGTTGGGCAATGATTGGAAGATATGGTATGGAGAGAGATAGAAGTATACTGATTCATTAACTTTATTTTGGAGTGTACTAGATTAAGATGCATTGTTAAGGATTTTGTAGGAGGCATGGAAAGGTCTGTCTGAACTCTTACTGTAGTAGCGAAATGGATTACAACAACGTAATTCTGAGCCTCTGGGTAAGTAATATTGATAGCTGTCTTGAGACGTTGTACTTCTTTCTCTTCAACCCGTTTAGGGCAAGAAGCAAAATAGGAAGGATGTGAACCATTTCAGTTAATACAATGCAGTTCTAGTTGGTATTCAAAAGCATCATGGTCTTTACCAGCACAATGGGCACGTCAAGGAACCAAGATAAGATGTTCTCAAATGACCAAATCGTTGACAATGAAAACATCCAACAGGATTAGGAATATAAGGGTGTACCTTACAATTCAGATATCCTGCCTTTATTGTGGAAGGAGGATGTGATGTTGTAAATGTTAGTACAAGAACATTTGTCTGCTCCATGATCCCATCTCCACGAGTAAAAATTTGGTGCACAGCTGTAACACCGTGGCTGGTAAAACCTGCGACTATCTCAGACTTGGGAATGGTTTTAAATCCCTCTCAACTACAACTCCTCTGGAAGAATTCAAAGTAGAATGACAAGTAACCTCAATGGGCATATCCCCAATGCCTTTTGATTGCAAGAGGAGTTTGGAATGTTGTGATGAAGCTGTTTCCACTAAGATGTCCCCCAGACCGTAATTTTTCTACCAATTTAGGAGAGCCAGCAAGCCCTTCTAAACCATCCTGAATAAAAAATGAAGACATCTGCCCTTAGGGTTTTTCAGTTAAAGAATGTATAATTAAAAGTCATCGGAGAGATTAAAGTTGTGAGTTTGACCATATAGAGTAATCAATGAGTCATTTGCCATTAGTCAGATTTTTCTCTGCTGTCATGCTTATTTTGTTTTATTTGAGGGGCATCCATACTAAAAAAAAAGAATATTTTGGGATCCACTACAGTGCCATACAAGATTACTGCTGTGATGCCAGGGTTTTGTGAGTACAATACCCAAACACCAGTATCATATGTCCACTACACCTGTTGAGGACATCCCATGCTGACACTCAGACGACTCTGGCTCAAATGGACTAGCCAATTGATCTTGGGGGAGGGGCACCCCAAGACTGCCTGTCAACAGGAATTCAAGGCCAAATTTGTGTGTTGGAGTTGGACCCCTCAACTAAAGGACTGTCTTCTCCCCTTCACGGGTCACCATGCATGGCAAACATGCATTTAAAGAGAAAAAAGATATCCTTTTGGACAATGTTAGTAATTACGCCAGTTGAAAAGCTTCCTACTGCAACTCTAAGCTGATTAGAAAATACATAAAAATAAAATGTGTTGAAAATAATGATCCACAAACAAATCTGAGTCTTTACAAATGTTATGTTAAACCTTGTTCAGTGTTACTGTTGAAATTCTCAAATGTTTTAAGCATGTTAAGATTTTGCTTATAATTAGGATGATACTGTTGAACCTTTAGAGATTCTAGAAGGCATAAATGAGATTGACTATGATTTAAACTTGAGTAGTTGTATTATATTTGAAGATTAGTGGGTTGACAACAATTCAACAGAATCAACAGTTCAAGTTGTTTGAATTAAGACATCATCACTTCTATGTTTCCTCAAATGCATGGCAACAGTAAAAAGGACACCATTTGAGAGCGTCAAAGTGAATAAAGTCCAAGCTGTCTTTTAATACATTATTACATGGTTTGAACAAACTAGTGCTTTTGTAAAGATAAGAGATTTGTGTAGTGCTGATGACAAATTTCAAATAAAACAAATTCCAGTTAAAAAACAGACTAATTAAATCAATCATTGTAAAGTGATTTGCTGTATATTTGACCAATACCATTTGTTTGGTATTCTGTACGTGCATGACTGATTTGAAAGAAATGTTTAATGTGAAGATAGTGAAACAGCATTTTGATCATGCAATGTGTTTATTTATTATGAAAGAGAATAATAAACAAATATTAAGTTTTAATAATAATGCACATAGTTGTTTAAGTCTACGAGTTTCATCCCATCCTTATTAGTTTGAACTGTGACATTTATTTATCAACTGGTAATGCATGCAAAAATATTAAAAATATTAGACTATTCAAACAAAATAACTTATTACAAATGTATTTGAATTAAAAAAATTTCTTGAATTAATTCTGAAATTTATAAATCTACAATGTATAATCAGAAAGTTAAACAAATACTCCATATTATAATTTTTATTCAATAGGCACTACATTAAAAATACTAGGGTCTTGCTCTTTATTATCTATAATTCATAATACTCTATTAAAAAAATCTTTGAAAGTCAGCAGGTACATAAATCTTATAACAAGTGGGTGATCAATAAATGCACTTAAAACCTCACGACATTATCATAATTAAAAAGAACAGTTCAGTTATATTGACTGACTAGTGAGGAAAGGGTTAAAAGGATTTATCATGAATTACCTACTGGCAAGAAACTAATAATTACTAAGTACATAAAAGAATACAATAAGAAACAACTTTCACAATGAAGGATTTCAAATGTGTGGAGATACAAATGCTGAATTGTATTAAAAGATATAAAACATCAACTTTTTGTTAATGAATAACAAGGTTAATCTTAAAATACTCACCATGTTCAATAATTTCAACCAAGTTTCTGAGATGAGGAAGAATGGCACATCCCATTAAGATAGCTATTTGCTGTACAATTTTTATACCTGTGTGTCTGGCTTGCCAGGATTTTTTACTGCGACATACAGCTTTCAGAAATGGCAAAAGTGATGGAATTCCAAGAGCTGACGCTACTACAGCAAAAGCTCTAGCTGTAGTGTTACGGACATATTCATCTATGTTATCAATATCAGGTCTCATGGTAGAGATCATAGTGGCCAACCCAGCAGCCTGAAAAATTAACATTTTCCCCACTTTGTTCTTACGTCTTTTTTATATCATGATATATATGTAATATTTTATTTCTGTTCCTTTAAATCAAATGGTTCTTACATGAAGACAAAAATTTAAAAAACAACACAAGCAACACTTGTACCAAACATCATTGTAAACTTTAACTATTACTGAAACTTGTATAGAAAACAAAGATGAAAAATATTTCTTTGTATAAAAATTATGAAAACTTGAAATTTTACACAGCTTGATAAACTTGTATACCTTTATGTGATACTTACTACTTTATCAGATTCTTTAAACATCTAACTTCCTTCACTTAAGTTATGGTTTCACATCAGAAGAAACACACATGCATAGACATTAAACTATTTAAAAAACACTAAGCAAGACTACACTGATGTAAGTTTTTATAAGATTATATTATTCAAGAGTATTTTAAATGTCTATACATAAATGCATTATTTCAATCACACTTAGGAAATGATTTGTCTTGCATTGAATCACACTTTGCAATACACAATAGTTGTATTTGCTCAAAGGTATTTTTAAAATTTATTTATTTTTGTTATGTTTTCATTATAGAATGATTTCTAGAAAATGTTTGGGCTGATGGTGAATTCAGAACTGAGATTTTGACTTGACCTTTAGACATTTTTTAATAGAAAAATAAATTACACGAGTAGACCTAGAGATGAAAAGCATTTTCAAGCTTTACTCAAAAATACCCAGTATGCTTTCTTATTTTGTTTTTTAACAGAAAATAGTCTAATAAATGTTTTCTTGATATTTAAGGAATTTAGTGTATTATTTGTTTTACAGATTGTACACAGCTGAGTCAGCATTGTAGTCACATACTGGTGCAGTGTTTTGAAGAGGGGAATTAAAACACAGCAGTAAACTGTTGTGCAAAATTTCTGAAACAAATTATCCTTGACACTGCTTTTAAATAACTTATGACAGAGAGGGTGGGACTAAGAACAAAACACTTTACATTCGAGAAAACATCACAAGAGCAAGCAGAACAAGAACTATACCTTTGCTAAGTTTGAAATTATTTCCCTTCCTTCCACTCTAGCATAGTAGTCTTCATCAATGAGCAAAGGTTCAATGACCACCAAAATCTGTCAAGAGTTTCAAAGTATAAGTGTATTTTCATACAAGTAGCCTTCACCAATTTTTAATAATAATTACAATCTGCAAGAGTTCAAAGTTTCAGTAAGTTTATCTTTTATAATAAAATTAAAAATTGACAGTAGAATAAAGAAATTTACATTCACAAGATATGTGATTGAAAACTTCCAAATTTTGTAATGTACCTTATGCACATATGGTCTCACTAAATCATCAAGTTTATAGAGGACTCTGTCAATAACTTTCACAAGCAAATGTCGTTCTTGATCCTCAAGGGTGGGGGACATAAGCAATGGCAATATCTGGTTAAAGAGTGGGCCTGCACCAAACTCTCTGGCTTTGTCTGTGATCTGTCTCAAAGCAGCTTTCCTCATTGGAGGTGTTCCATTCTTTATCTTCAATAATAACTTCATTATCTTTCTTTCTTTCTGTTCATCAGGGCTCAGTGATTCTTCATCTACATCAGCCTAAAATTCCATAACAAAGAGAACAACATGTTAATAACAAAGTACAATGAACTTTTAAGAGAAAAGTTACTGAAATAGATAACAACTCCATATTGTATTACCCGGCCCATAAAAATAGTGGATAAAACATAAACAGAACCCTTAGAAATGTGCTAAAAATTATATTAGCCATAATTCAATTTGTTTCCATTATAACTACTATTAAACACTTATTGTATATAGTCTATCCACTTTCTTACCTCATCCCTTACAATCTTTAACTTAAAAACCGCAAACAGCAATCACAAAAAGAGTAAGGAAACTAGCCTGGTGATACACTGTAGACATTCTCTCAAACTATAAATCTCAGTTTTAACTGTACCAAATGTAGTTATAAGTAACAGCATTGAGCAAAAACAGGAGTTTGTAATTTAAGGAAGTAACATTTATAGTACTGTACCACCCATCTTGTTTCCTTAGTTTTCTATCATCCCCATTTGAAGGTTTTTAAAGTTCCAATTTTTTATCTATCTTATTAACTGGCTATTTTTAACTGTTCAACTATGGACAAAAGATCACTTAATATGGTAACTGACTTTATAACACTGTGATGACAATAAATACAGCTAGTAATTAGTTCATGATGATTTACTGTAGCTATTGACTACTTGAATGCATTCGTTCGCAATGCAAAATGTTGAACTGTACTTCCACTAAGCACATAAAAATTTACCAGCAGAAAACCAACCTTTTCAAGTAAAACATGCATGCATAAAACCTTTTTAAATAAACTTGTCTTCAAGTAATTAATTTAAGAATTTGTGAATTAAAATTCAATAGGTGTACTGATTTTATTTTGTTTTTACACCTCCAAACATAATATATGGGTTAGACTCTCTGAAGACATTTATATATGTACAAAGTATTTGGTATACATTTACATATTACAGTCACCTAATGTTCATCTATTTTTGGATGGTAATTCTTGTTCACTCTTTCTTTAAGCTTGTAAAAGGTGCACCCAAAAGGTAAGGAATACAACTTCAAGGGGTAATAATTTCATGGTTTACACTGGAATTTGACACTTTTTAGCTTCTGTAAATTACAGAAGAAACAAAATTTTCAATATTCCTACAACCTTCACAGAACCTTATTTAATAATATACATAAGATTTAGGTATAATATATTAAGCTGTTTTTAGTTTAGATTGACAAGATAATTACAAAGGAGCCATTTTGAGTGGAGTTTCTTTTTCTTGTGAACCTAGCATTCATGCTTATGTGCACTGTTATATGTATACAGCCATAACAGTCAATAGTAAAGATTTTTAAGTGGGGTTTGAAATAAATCTTTATTGTTTAAGGTGCTTTTTGCCTAAGCATTCTATTAGTGTTTGGTGAAATTTCTTGGAATCCCTGTTATAAAACATTTATACATTACATATCTATGAGCAACAATGAAATTACAGCATATAATACTCTTGCTTTAATGAATTATATGCCATACACTGAATTCCACATTCCCTTCTAGCACAGGCTGTCTTTAAGCAATATAAATATTTTCTCAGACTTTTGTTACTAGATTTATATATTACCAAAGAATTTAATTAAACCCCTTTCCTTATGAAATTAGCTCATTCTGATGACTGATTGAGTTATTTTGTCAATTTTACAATTTGACATTGCTAAGATCCCTTAAAAAAAGGTAATGAAACTAACTTAACTCATAGCTTATTTAAAAAGCCAGTTAAATTGTAATAGTTTCATTTTATGATTTCATTTTTTGTTGCATAGTAATAAATTTATGTATTACAAATTACGAGAGCTGTTCAAAAAATACCCGGACTGACGTCATAAAACAAAATGTACTTTATTCAGAAGTTACAGGTCTGGGCCCCCATCAAAGTACTCTCCTCCCCAACACACACACTTATCCCAACGGTGTTTCCACTTGTTGAAACAATCCTGGTACACTTCTTTCGTAATGTCCTCCAGCTCCTTTGTTGTATTTGCCTTAATCTCAGGAATCGTATCAAATCTTGTTCCTTTCAAGGGTCTTTTGAGTTTGGAGAACAAGAAAAAAATCGCAAGGAGCAAGGTCAGGTGAGTAGGGGGGTGGGGAAGAACAGTGATCGAGTGTTTGGCCAAAAACTCACGAGTTCTGAGGCACAAATTTTGCAGCAACACAGTGCATCTTCAATTTTTCGGTCAAAATCTTGTAACAAGATCCAACTGATATCCCACACTCTTCAGCAAGCTCCCTGGCAGTCAGACGATGATTTGTTCACACCAGGGTGTTGATTTTGTTGAAGTGGAAGGACATCCAGGACGCTCATCATCTTTAATTGACTGTTGACCATCCTTAAAACATTCATGCCACTTGAAACATGCCGTACGCTTCAAAGCAACATCACCGTAAGCCGTGTTAAGCATAGCAATAGTTTCAGTTGCAGATTTTCCAAGTTTAACACAAAATTTCACAACAAGTTGTTGCTCCTTCAGGTCATTCATTCTGAAATCTACCAAACAAAAAAATCGCACTTCACTTAAAACCACGTAGCTGATACACAAATGAAGATATCTGCAATTGGGAAATGGTGTTGTAATCAGCTGATCTGTGCGAACCTAGCAACATCAAGCAGATTTCCCTGGAACCAATTGGAGCCACACAATTCAAACAGTTTGCGTATTTTTTGAACAGACCTCGTACATATATAAAAAAAACTCGATGAAAAAAACTTGATAGCACAAACATGCTAGCAAGTTCAAAATCCTATAATTTAAATCAACGAGCTGATAACTCGATGTTGTGATTATACACTTTAGCACTAATCTAAATAAGAGTAAATCTAAATGCCTAGATAAATGAACTGAAGTAACTTTAGATGCAAGAATAAATACAAACAAAAATGGATATTTTCTTGTGGGGTAGTGAAGATGAGAGAAAAAATGGTTTTAATAAAGAACAAACTTCATATTCACTTAAGGTATTCTAAAAGTTATGAATATGAAACTTTAAAACTGTAAAATGAAAAATCACCTTTTACAAGTCAGGTTGTGATTCCATGAATTTATGGACAAATCTTTCATCAAAGCATTTAATTACAAAATAACATTTTTGTATATAAAAGACTTGATTGTTTACTCAAACTTTACTTGGTTTCACAAAGATACACTTCCTCACTAAAAATACTTTTAGTTTCACGATTGCAATATCAGACAAACTGACAGAGAATTAAGACAAAGGGAAAAAAATACTGGTATTTTTATTTATTGAAAACATATTTTTGAATTAAAAAACAACTAGTAATTTGTATTTTGAAAACATTATCATCACTGCCCAGTTATATGCACTTCAACCTTTTATGACCGATCCTATAAAATTAGCATTTCTCAAATTTCTGATATCTCCAGAGGCTTGTATATGCTAATAGTTTAAAACATCTTCGTTAATGTAAGCGTTCTACATAAGCTATTTCATAAATTGTAGTTCAATAATTTAAAGAGTAAAAGCAAACAGTTATGCCATATTCAAATACAAAGTTATCTGTAAACTATCACATTAGGATTTATGGATGTCTTGTTCAATGTATTACTGTTAATGAATGGTATTTACAATGGTCAGAAATCACAAACAATGTGATATATATACATCCTTAACTGTTGGTTAGCCTTACTCAAAAATTAAAATGTAAAGTCCTTAAAATGTGTTTATATACTAATACACACACAAACAAACATACTAGTAACTTGTCAAAATACTGAATATCTTCTGGTTTCAAGGGAGGCAAATTTCCTTTAGGCTGTGTATCAAGCATCTTGATTGGATCATCCTTCTGGAAAAAAAATCCTCCTCCAGCAGTAGGCGTTCCACCAAGACCTGCTAAGGGTGTAGGGGTAGAAGTCAGCTTTCTTGCAGGGGTACGAATAGGCACGTATCCTGCAGGAGGCTGAAGAACTTTATAGCCTGGAGGAAACATGGAATCCAATTCTTCATCTGACAGTGGTCTGTTTCGTTCATCAATTTCTCTTTCCCATCGGTATGCTTGCAGTTGTTCAGGTGTCATAGCCATTAAGTGACCTACCAAATAATAAATAACTTTAAATATATTTACTGGTCAGTTTATGTACTTACATTGTATTCTTAGAATAAAACATTCTACTGATAAATAAAATTTCTAAACTTTTATAGTATTTATTCACATAAAATGACAAGAATCTAAAACATTAAAAATTCTGTATACAAGTGATGAACAAAGTTTTTTTAATGTAAACCAATGCCATACAGGTACATTTGAACAGGTTTGAGTCTAAGCATTTAAAAAAAAATATGCATTATCCTTAAACATTACCCTTCATGTTAATCATCATTATTAGATGTGATCAATATTAACTCTTGCTACAACAAGGTTGGTTGAATTGACCAGGCTCAATCATTTTGTACTTGTTACACTGTAGACAAAACAGTTTGGTGGGTTCAAGAAGCAAAAACTGCTAATTAACACTGAATCTGTTCAGCACTTAGTAAAAATGTTGCTTAGCATCTTTTTAACATATACCATTCCCAATAAACAAAGTCAAGCCCAAACAGGAATAAAAAATGCTACAAAAATCAAAGGGGCCTCCAGACTACAGGGAATTAAAATGTACCCCACGCTTTGGAGCTGACTGCAAAAGTAAAACCCACATTGTGAGAATGGTGGATACACCATCTATCACTCTTCAGCTCCATTTGTCAGTCTTGCATGAAAAAATTCACAAACAGTATTAACGAAATAAAGAAACATAAATGAGAGAAAGATGGGTGTACTAAAGTGTACAATAACACATATTACGTTTAATCATTCACTGAATTTATAAAATTTATATCAAAATAAATGAATTTTCATTTAAGTTGTCATTAAAGTTCTGACCCACCCTTTCCTTTGATAGTTTATTGATACAACATCGCTACTACACTGTTTAATAGACTGAATCAATTGATTTCTTATACGTTATTATGCAGTAGTGTATGCAAGATGTTTATACTACCACCCAGTTACAAGGGCACAGATTCTTGATTTTCAAATTTGTTCAAAACATTAATTCTTGACATTTAATTTAATATTTTTCATAGTATCTATATGGTAATTTATCATATGCCAGTTAATGTTATGATTGTTGCCTACACATCTGTCTTAAAATAGTGTTCCACAAATAAATAAATTTGTTCTGCTCTCTTACATTGTTGCCTAATGAAGTATCTGGTAAGAGAACTGAAAGCTCAGAAATAATAGAATTTTAATACAGAGAAAGAACTGCAGATACAAACTATTGCAGAAACAGAAGCTGATTTTGCTATGACAAAACAACTGTCTGAACTGGTGAAACAGCCCAAAACTCTGACAGATTTTAGTACCTAAAACTTTAGCATGAACAATTTCAAAGTGAAAAAACACTGAGACACACATTGTGATTTTAGATTTTCCACATCTATTTGAAGAATACCTTTAGTCACTTACACTGGGTGAATATGAGGTGAGATAGGCAGTATCATACACACAAAAACCTCTGCCTGAGAAATTGGGGAATGACATTTGGTTTTGAAGGAAATTAAATGGCTTATCTCCATTTTACAAAAATTCAGTCTGCCGTACTTCAAAATAATACGTACTATATCAGAAATAAGATTGACAGCTAGTGTGATACAGATCTAGTATTACTGGTGTCATGCAAATTCATATGTTGTGGAGGCTGTATAAGTAGCTTTAATTGTGTGATACTTCATTCAAGTGGCACAAAAAGCAAGGGCCAATGAAATTGTTTTCCAGTGTTGAGGATACTTCAACAATCAATGAAGATATGTTTGATGAATGCAAACAAATGATGACAGAATATGAAACACTATCTTAATGTATAGGGCAAATGAAATGACATTTTTGTGAATGAATTAGACAACATTAAAATTGGTTTCAGTCATTTGTTTTTGTGGTTTTCAACATTTATGGGTATATATACATCATTACACTAAATTATTTAAATAAAAAATTCCAAGGAAGGACAAAACTGTCATTTCTTGTAAACAATTATTTCATTTATTTATGCAATTAATCTGATAATAAACTTTGTAACTTATAATGAAACACAATAACTTGGCTTACTGAAAAAAAGAAAAATTACCTGGTGTGGGTGTAGCCATAACCATAGCTTTTGCACCTGTAGGTGTCACTCCACTTGGAGTCATGGCACTGGGAGTCATACTGCTGGGGGTCAATCCTCCAGGAGTTAGCATGGAAGGTGTCTGAGGAGTTTGATTACCCATGTTTGAAACAGGAGTTTCATCCCATCGAGACCTTCTTTTGCTTGCACTTGGTGTAGGAGTTTCTTGAATCAAGTCTACTCCAGTACGATCTGTACGTGGAGTTTCTGCCCATCCACTTCCGTGGCCAGGGGTTTCTGGAACAGTTGAAACAAATGTATAATTTACAAATTAATATTTGTATTAAAATACTGCAAAAATATAGAATCAATGACTTAGTAATATAGTACAATGAACTGTAAAAAACAACAACAAAGGAAGTGTTTGTTGTACACAAGATACTGTTTTTTCAAACTTTATACCATTTATATACTGAAATAGCAAAGTATTTTTAACCTGTAATTGTAATTTGATAAGATTTTTTAAATTTCATATTTCTAGCTAGAAGTGTGTTCAAAAAACATTTTCATAAATATCTAATGAAAATATGAAAGATGTCACAATTATATCCAATTAAACAAAATATCACACCTCTGTCTGTTTTGGGTGTTTCATCCCATCGGTTTCGGCGAGCACTAGGCGTGGCTTTATGGCCAGGTGTATCATGACCTGGTGTGGCTGCTCCAGGAGTGGCATGGGCTGGTGTAGGCTCCCACATTCGTGTGCTAGCCCCTGGAGTAGCACCTGGTGTTTCCGAGCCTTTAGGAATCCGGCCTGGTGTTTCATCCCATCGACTTTGAGATGGAGTTTGCGACTAAAATGTGCAATTAAAAACAAAATGAAGTTTTCATATGAATAACAGTTTTGTAACACTTATTATGTAAATTAAGCAAATTAACACTCTCGGTATAGGCTTGGTTCAACTGATCATATGTGTAACCAAAAACTTTTAAATATTTCCATACTGCAATTTCTAATATAATCTGCAACTGTTCTCAAACTATTGCAAGCTTACAAAGAGCATTAAATCTTTTTTAAAAGAAAATCACAATGACAACAAAAAAACAAGCAACCACAATATTTAACACCTTTGCCCCTGGAGGTTAAAGTGCACAGATCACACTTTTTAATTATTAAATAACATGTTAACTATTTTACATTAATGAGACTAGCATCAAAATGTAGTTTATTATTTAAATTTTAAAATTATACGTTTTAACTTCTTAACTTAGAATGGAATGTAAAGAAAAATAAACTCTGATTTTGTGTCGCATAACACGTTCAATTGTCTTATTGCTCAATTTCTATTTCATTACACCCAACATACAGTATGTACAAGTATCCAATGGATTAGAAACTTGAATTTGAGATACAGATAAACCAAATATAAAATAAGAGCCTCCCACTTTTATGATTTGCTGAGATAATATATCAGGTCATCCTGTAAGTAATGTCTCAATATTTAATATAGAAAGTGCATCATTATTTTTGTCTTTGTAGAATACTTCAATGACCAAAATACATAGTAGGGCATGTAAAAAAAAATGTTCAGATCATTAATGGAATAAACCCTCATGAAGATGGATGTGTTTGAGGAGCACAAGGCACATAATGCTTTATGAGCTTTAAAAAGGCAATAATGCAGCAAAAACTACATAAAACATTTGAGATGTTTGTGGTGCAGAGTCTCAATGTAAGAAAATGCTGAAGATGGTTTCAGAAGTTTAGATCAGGTAAGTGGAGCTTAAGTGATGCGCCATGTTCAGGTTGTCCTGTTGAGTTTAATGACGACTTGCTGCTGGCTGCACTTGATGAAGATTGTGCTGTAAAAGTTGAATAACTAGTACAAAAGCTTAATTCAACCTATTCAACAGTTCACTGTCATCTGCAACATCTTGAGAAAGTGTAAAAACTGGGAAAATGGGTCCCCCATGATTTGACAGAAGCCAAACTTAGAGCAATAGTGGACATTTGAACTTCTCTGCACTCTTGTGAATGTAACACCTTTTTCGGACAGGTTAGTGACTGGAGATGAAAAACTGATATCTTATGAAAATGTTAAGTGCTACAGACAATGGCTCAGTACAGGTAAACTGGCTAAAGCACAGCCCAAAATGGATCTCCACCCTAAGAAAGTCTTGTTAAGTGTTTGGTGGATGTTGTTGGTGTGATCCACTTTGAGTTGCTGCCACTCAATATAATGATTATAGACTTCTGTTCCCAACAGTAAGAACACTTAAATGTTGCACTGAAAGCAAAGAGGCCTGCTTTGATCAATCGTAAAGTTGGTAACCAGAATAATGCACCACCCCATACAGCAAGGATTATATCTGCAAAGATTGAAGAGCTAGACTGGGAAAAACTTGCACATCATCCTTGTTCTCCAGACCTTGTTCCATCTAATTATTATCTATTCCAAAGTTTGCAGAACTATCTTGATGGAAAAGAGCTTGGAACACATAAAGATGTCACAACTACCCTATCTTCATTATTTTCCTCCAAACCCTAAGAATTTTATAAAAGTGGCATTCGGAAACTTGTGAATTATTGGCAAGAAGTAATTCATAATAGAATATATATTATTGATTAAATAACATTACAAAGCATTTGAAATCCTATTTTTTTCTGAACCTAAAATTGAATATTACTTAAGGGATGTCCTTATATTTAGCAAATCTACTTGAGTGGCCCTATTTTTAAATACATTTCTCATTTACTTTATGTTTGAAGAAATATAACTAAAATTTAAATATTTATAAGTAAACAGCAACATGTATATTTATACACATATGTAATGTACGGTAATCAAAATAGTATACTTTTGTTGGCCAATACATAGTTATGCCTGCTGCACCTGTGTTATTCTAATCATCCAAACTGAGGTGAATTTAAAATTACATTCAAATCTTAACTGTAAAACAAGAGGGTATTGAATTTTATAAGTGCCCAATTAACTTTATACACTTTTGCTGCAAAATTCGACAAACATCAAACAGATGAGTAGTAGCAGAATTGTAATAAAAAAAAATGAGGGTATAAAGTTCCTTGCCCCTAAAATTTATTATTCTAATAATAGGCTGCCAGTAAAAGTAGGAAAAAAGAGAATAAAATTAACCAGTAGTTTTATTTTCAATGTTATATTTTTCAGACCCATGGAAAAGAAACTGAAAATCTTAATTTTCAAGAAAAAGTTTTACACCATTAAAATGGTCTGCGAGAAAAAAAAAAGAGTATTCAAGAAGTCACTGCTCACTTCAAACATAGAAAGACATAGATTTACCTCATTATTCAGGAAAAGGATAAAATAAAAGATATTTAATGAGCAACAAAACAGATTTGGTCAAAAGAAAAGAAAACGGTACTTAGTACAATGAGTTAACTGCATCATGTTTGAGTGGTTTTCAGTAGCATGAGCACAGAACTTCCCTATATCTGGTCTAATTCTGCAAAAAAAAGCAAAAAAGAAAAAACAGCAGAGATCCTTCATTTAGATGGGTAGTTGAAAAGTTTTAGAAGACATGGAATTACACTTAGTTTCCTGTGGGGAAACAAATGTCAACAAAAATGCAGTAGAAAATTTGCATGAAAAATTAAAAAATTATTCATCATTATAACCCATAGGATATTTCAAATGCAGACGAAACAGCTTTGTTTTTCAGACCTCTTCCCAATAAAACATTGCAGCTTAAAGGATAAAAGTGTTCCAGAGGTTGCTATTTAAAAGAACAACTGACTATACTTTTAGTTGCATTTACTGATGGCAAACAAGAGAAACCATAAGTAATAGGTAAAAGTGAAAGTCTGCACTGTTTCAAATATTTAAGGAAAAATTAACTTCATGTAAAATAGAAAGCAAATAATAAAGCATGGATGACAAGTGCTACATTTTAGGAATTTTTGAACAAACTAAACAAAAGATGGAATTAGAAAATTAGAATATTCAATTTTTTTCTGGATAACATAACTTGTCACCCAAAAGTTCAACTTTAAAATGTTTGTTTAGTCTTTCTACAGCCACTAGATAATGAAATTATACAATGTATAAAATTGAAATACAGAAAATTGACATGTTAAATGCAACTATTTTTAAGTCCTTCAATCAAATTTATGATAAAGTGCTTTCAAAACTGGAGATATTCTTGATAATGGTGGAGATAGTGCAGAAGTTGTTTGTTATGACGATTCAAGTAAAATCCAAACTCTGAGAAGAGTGATGCAGATGATTCTGTAAATGCTGAAAATTTTGTGAACGTTGATAAGAATACTTTAACAGAAACTGACTTAAAATCCATAATAGAATAGCAAAACTAACAGCGTGAGAGATTCAGAAGACGAACAAAATAGAAGAGATAGTGAAGAAAGGGAAATTCCTACTTCATCACAAGTGTTCACTTATATTAATGCTATCAAATTGTATGCAAAAATGAATGGAGAAAATGAAATTCATGAAAAGGTAATAGAATTGGCATTCTCTTTCAATTGCATAAGAAAGCCCATTAAAAAAAATGAAACAGTTGAAATTGGACCTTTATTCAAATAAATTTAAGATTTTGTGTACTTGTGTATTTTGATTGTCTATTTTTGTTATTCTAATAAATACAGCATAAACAGTATAATAACTTTATTTGCATACATCTTATTTCCCTTGAGTCAAACAGAATAATGTTCTGCTAAAAAATTATATATAATTAAGGAAGTGTGTGTTCACTATGTTTAAACCAGAAATTTTACTCAGTCCTGTGTGATTTTGCCTTATGATTTACTGTAGTATGTAAACTGTAACAAGTACCAATGGTTATGAGTTTGGTCGATGGGTCTAGGCAGTGTCGGTAAAGGTAACATCATAACTGCTAGTGGTGCACATAACAGTAGATACAAGCATCTAAATACAGAAATTTTATCAATGAGTCATCACAAAGTTTATTAGTCATGTTTGTAACTTATTATCTATATTACTAACTGTCTTTTTAAGCACTTCACACTTCACAATGGTTTTTCCAAATTTACAGGTTTGATCAACTGAATTGCAGCTGGCAAGAAGTAAATGAATAATAATAAAAAATATTTCTCTATTTTATTACTATTAATTTGCAGTGTTACTTTGCATGCAACGATAAAGGAAATGAAGACCATGTGTATGACTAAAATACTCTTTGTTCTTTAATGAATAATTAAATTTAAGTCAAATACTTTATTCAAAATTCTGAATTTTTCTGTACAAAAGACCTATAATATTCACTGAAAGCTCACCAAATTTTGTAAAGCCACGAAATGTATCAATATCAAAGAATGTAGTGATAAAATGATATCATGGCTTTGTAATACAAAATTTATTTTACTGGTGTACCCCCACACCTTTAATAACTACCGTAAAATATGAAAAAAACTTAAATTATCTTTTTATCTTTCTAGAATAATTAGAAATTGTAACAGAAAATTAGATTTCTTTTAAATAGCTTTAAGACTCTTAACATTATATATTTACTTATATTTAAATTTTACTATTTTATTGCCTTTGAACAGTCTCAGATGTAATCCAAACGCAAGTTTTAAACCACTTGGAGAAAGGGGCAGGTAACTTTATCACTATTAATACTGCACTATTAATAAAGAATAACAACTAGAAAAAGTGGACAATGTCTATAAATGTGAATTTATATGGCTTTTAAATTAAGTGGGAAGAACTGTTAAAGATTTGGATATGTTCGTTACATTCCTGTAGGAATAATGTTTGAAAGGGAAGTGAAATACAAAATTCCCCGTACAATGGTATATAATACATCGGTGTGACAAGACTTGTCTGATTTTCTAGGTTACAACTTTGTAATGATACAAGTCTGAAGACTATAAAAATTATGTTTTACCCGAGTAATAACACATTACAATAAATAATTTATGTTAAATTACTCAGAGGGATGGTAAATAAATTAGATAAGAAAGGATACCTACAGACTTAATGCTCCAATTACCACACCACTAATAATTTTGTTTTGTAATGTTGCATTTTAAAATTAAAAACTTAAAACTTATATTACTGGCTCTGTTTTGATGCCAAGATTATTCATATACAAGATAATTAAGTACTTTACTTTTTGAGTGTAACTTAGTAAAACCTTGCAATAAGTACAGAAAAGGATGCTCAGATGAACAAATTTAAAGTATTTTGGTAAAATATAATTTTTCAATAGTTAATCATTTATGACATTTTGATTAAATAAAAAATCATCAGTAAAAAGCTATGTGAATGATACTCAGTATTTACTCCCTAATGAATTATAATTGAGTAATAGTTTTAAACCTTTCAAATTACGCAATTAAAAAATAAAAACCTAAACCATAGAACTTGTTATTCTTAATCTAAGGCTCTCAATTATGATCACACCTTGTTTTAGAAGATTCCCTTTAGACTAACAAACAATTTCAAATAAACTACAATTAATACTTTGCCTAGGGCAACAGAAAATAATGTATGAATTTTTTAATTTTAAGATAGGAAATTAATTTTGCATTTCTAGTTTCAAATTTTTTTTTGTCTAAAAATAATTTTTAACCTTATGATTTTTATATACTCAAGCCATCAAGAAAGTTTCACAATTAAACAATTATTTTTATATTGCACTCATACCAATTAGATATCTACTTAGGCTAGTTGACTTAACTGGATGTTTTACTCCAAGATCACATACTTTTCTTCAACATGGAAACAGTTGTAAAAAGGTTGTACAACTCTAGATTTGAGTGTTGGTGAATAAATGGCAGAGAGCTTTTAATTATAAGTATATAGAAAGTAAAACAAATATGTTACCAAAACTTGAATTAGAAGTACAGTACTGTGATAAAGTATTAGAGCAAGAGAATATTTTGCAATTCTTTCCATTTTATGGGGCTACTTCTAACAAGCCATTACAGTATGTAAATTCCAGCACTATGAGAATGCTTTCCTGATTCCTGCTGACAACTGAATGAACCATAGTGAAAATACTTACCATTCTTTAGAACTTCCACATACTTGTACCATAGGCATGTCATGAGCGCTGTGCTTCAATGAACATACTAACCAAATTTAGGATCTGGAATAACTTATGGTATTTCCTATAGGGTTTTAACAATATAGAAAGAAACTAGCAAGGAGCTAATGTATAGTAGTAGTATATGCTAGAAGAAAATTTACCAGCACTCCACAAACAAAA
Organism: Carcinoscorpius rotundicauda; assembly: GCA_011833715.1. Lineage (NCBI taxonomy): Eukaryota > Metazoa > Arthropoda > Merostomata > Xiphosura > Limulidae > Carcinoscorpius > Carcinoscorpius rotundicauda. The sequence goes on from CM022395.1 coordinate 20,279,594, forward strand.
TTTTATAAAACATTTAATACTATATATTCTTGTTCTGTTGTCATGCCATGGCCCAAAAGAAATAGAGAATTGTCAGTAAAGCAAAGTCTGCATAAAATTTTTGTGATGTTTGTTAGACTGACAAATTGTTGCAGATATAAAATGCTCTCCAAACACTGTCTAGTTCACCCAAGATCATAAGACAAACAGGTAAGATTTGAAAATAGAAAAGGAAGAGGTAGAATATCTAAATTCAATGCGACTGATGTTAAGTATTTTCATTTATGTAGACTTTAAAACAGAAGGAAAACTACTACTGATTCCATGCATGAGATAAACAACCATTTATCAAATAATAGAAAAGTGTTCAGATCTATATTGTCAAGAAGCCTCAATAACAATAGAATACTGGTTGTGTAGCAGACAAAAAACATTTACTTCAATCTCCAAATACTGTCAAGAGATTGAAACTTGCAAAGAAATACAAAAATTGGACTGCTGAAGATTAGAAAATGATGTTAAGAATGGATGAGTACAATCTGAAATATCCAATTCAAAGTGTAGGATGTACACTCATACAACTTGTACATATATTGCACAGCTGAGAAAAAAACTACTGAAGTCATTCAAATGACGTAGTGGCCTCAATCTCAACTTAACTGAACAGATATGGGATCTAATGGATAAACTTTAAAAATCTAAAGCTACTATAACACACTCCCATAAAGTTTCTTTTGAAGACATTTGGAGTAAAATCCCAAAAAACACTTTGATTAGAGATGTTGCAACAATGCCTGTAGTTATTAATAAAAAGGAGGGATAAACAAAACTGTTTGCTGAACTCAAGCACTTATATAGAATTTCTGTTGTACAAAATATGACGCTTAATGAAATTTTGATGTTTCACCTGTGATTTACCATCCATTTTTCTTCGAAAGAGGCCCATAATCTAATTTTTAACTGTCCTAACAGTTTTGCACAGTACTGTATATTACGTATAGCCAATATAAGGCCAAAGTATTCATCTATTAAATGATTTATTACATATTATTGTTTTCTGAGCAGAGAATTATAAACTTCCCAGTTAGTACAAGCATCATTCCAAGGGAAAAATAACAACCAACTTGGATAAAGTTGTAACTATTTTTGTTGCATATTTAAAAAGGCAAGAAAATTGTGCTAAAGGAAATTGTCTGCTTCTGTTATGTTCTTGGTACATTACTAAATAAAAGTAATTTAGTGCATTCAACCATCCGTATAAAAACAGTATGATTAAGTGTCATCGACAATCAAAAAAGATTCTGGTACTTTATTTCTTGTTTTTCACATTTATTCTTTATTTACTAGTATGAAAGTAACTAAAGTGTAAAAAAACAAATAAAATAAATAGCATAATAAAAATGTTTCACAAGACACAGACCTAAATATCAAGGGTAATGTAACTTAACAGTGTAATTTCCCTTGTAATACACAGCTTATGATGGCATGAATAATAGACAGGGTTCAAAGGGCAATAAAACAAAAAAAATTAAAAACAAACCTATGTATACTATTACAAGTTTAAATTTACCTATGATAAACAAATTAGGCTTAAATGTTATAATATGAAGTCATAATGGAAAGATAAAACTGTTGTTTGGATTTATTGATTTTTTTTGTAGTTACAAGGTCAGTCAATTTGACAAACCTCATACGAAGTCAGTGTAGAAAAAATAACAGATCAAATATAGTTTTACAGAAACAAACATTTGAAATATATCTAGGTTTTAAATATTAAGAATATGACATCTGATTTTTGTGATAACGTATTTTTAATGTTAACACGTAAACAATCAATTTCTATGTAAACTAGTAAAAAGCTACATTTCACAATAAAATTATTTTTGTATGTGAAAGAATTGTAATGTTTACTGAAAGAGCCAAATTTTGTGAAAATATACATAATATATTAAAATTTAACACACAACCTATAAAAATTTTAAATGAGAACAGAGGTCATTTGGCCAGTCAAATTGACCATGTTGAAAAATGTGGTGCATAATTTAATAAATTAATTTCTTACTTCATAAATCAAACTGTTCATATGAAGTATTGACTTAGCATAATCATTCAAGTATTTTTCCTAAAATCTTTGCTACTGTGAGGAGTATTGGTACAGAAAATGATTTGGATTACAGAAAAAGTCTGCAAACTACTATTTCTGAAACAGATACTACTGATTAATCAAAATCATTTCCAACAAAAAAAATAAAATGGATATACTGATAAAACTAAATTAGAAGCAGAAATAAAATTTTTGGTTTAAAAACTGTTAAACTTTTGATTCATTAATTTTCAATGCATGTAAGGGGATTGCAAAGATTACTATTCATGAAACAGCACTACATTTTCTAAGTAGCTAAAGTATAAATATTCAAGTTTCTCAACTGATATAACACTGACACGAGTCTTAAGTTGTTTTGAAATGAGATAAAAAGTGGACCTATAATTTGAGTTACACCAGAGAAAAGGCAATGCTTTCATTTCTAAGAACTTTTATTTAATATTTGGTTATTATTACTGAATTAATTATAAATTCTTATTGAAATACTCAGTTCAAACTGAAAGTAGGTAAACATGAAATTATAACCAATGTTTTCAACATTAACAAAACATTTATAATGCAGTTTGCAAGTGATGTATTATTTGCAAGAATAATTACAAACAATCAAAGCTATTGTCGTCCAAGAAGTCTTAAACACAAGTTACGAGGTTCTCACCTCAGCCATATCCCAACTTGAAGCTTTCTTTTTAGCAGGAGTTGAAGGAGTTTCATCACCAGCTTGTTGATCCCAACGTCTTCGTTTAGCTACAGTAGCAAAAAATTACCATTAAAACAATGTTACTATATAACTTATTACATTTCTTCCAAAAAAAAATGAAATAAAATCAGATATTAATGTGACAAGAAAATATACCTGAACTATTACTGCATTTTTTAATGACAGTCCACATAAATTACTTTACACAAATATGAATACTCATGTTAAAAGAATGAAAAGTTACTTAAAAATATATTAATTACCCACAAGAAACAGAGTTGTAACAGGACTGTGGTTCCCAAAATGAAAAACTGACTTTTAAAAGAGCACAAAACTGGTCAAAAGATAAGAGTAAAATCAATACAAGTCAACTTGGCAACAGAAATTTGAAGAGCTTAGATTCTTAAGATCACCGAGAAACAGGATTCTGATATGCTCTGCCCACATTTAGATGTGAAGTTCTTAACACTTTCACAACTAGCATGGTCCATTTGACAGATATCCTAATCCCTAACAGGCTTTTAGTTTTCATGTTGATTTTGTACAATTTCAGTACACACAACTCTTTTCTAGAAACAAAATTAGGATTTCCAATGAAGCATTTTTACTAAAAATTTCTCCATAACAGTATTGACTGTCTCGAGTGATTTTATATTAACATTAAAAATACTTTTTACATCTTAAAATTGTGAAATTTCATTTGTGTAATCTCTAAAACATGCTAAATAAATTTCATGTTTTTTTCCATATATTTGTTCTCTTGCAACTAACTCCATACAGGTTCAATCAAGTTGATCAACCTCACTGTCCCTAAGAAAAAACAAAAATTACCTTTTTTCTTCTTTCTAGACTCATTTCAATTTATAATAGGAAATTAAATATGTTTATCATAAATAGTATGAGGCTCATAACAGTACATGTTTATATTAAAACTTTACTATTTTGTTGCCCTATGAACACCAATTAATAATCCCACCATATAAGAAAATCACTTGGGAATTGTTTTGTTCACATTACCCTGTCAAATCACAATGCAAGTGCTACTCCAGAGAGCATCTTGTAAAAAAACTGATATTATTATTACTTTTCATTATCATATCTAATCTAACAAAAAGACTTTAGTGTTCACATTTGTAGAACACATTTGAAAAACAAAAACTACGACGGCTGTACAAAAAATACGAGGACTGACGTCATAAAACAAAATGTACTTTATTCAGAAGTTACAGGTCTGGGATCTCTTCAAAGTACTCTCCTTCCCAACGGTGTTTCCACTTGTTGAAACAGTTCTGGTACACTTCCTATGTAATGTCCTCCAACTTCTTCGCCGCATTTGCCTTAATCTCGGGAATCGTCTCAAATCTTCTTCCTTTCAAGGGTCTTTTGAGTTTGGAGAACAAGAAAAAATTGCAAGGAGCAAGGTCAGGTGAATAGGGGGGTGGGGAAGAACAGTGATCAAGTGTTTGGCCAAAAACTCACAAGTTCTGAGGCACAAATTTCGCAGCAACACAGTGCATCTTCAATTTTTCGGTCAAAATCTCGTAACAAGATCCAACTGATATCCCAAACTCTTCAGACGTCGATTTGCTCACACCAAAGTGTTGATTTTGTCGACGTGTGGGTCATCAGTTAACGTCGAAGAATGCTCATCTTCAATGGACTGTTGACCATCCTTAAAACATTCATGCCACTTGAAACATGCCGTACGCTTCATAGCAAGATCACAGTAAGCCGTGTTAAGCATAGCAAAAGTTTCAGTTGCAGATTTTCCAAGTTTAACACATAATTTCACAGTCATTGCTTCTTCAGGTCATTCATTCTGAAATCTGACAAACAAAAAAAATCGCACTTCACTTAAAACCACGTAGCTAATACACAAATAAAGATATCTGCAATTGGGAAATGGCGTCGTAATCAGCTGATCTGTGCGAACCTACTGACACCAAGTAGATTCCCCTGGAACCAACTGGAGCTACGCAATTCAAACAGTCCGCGCATTTTTTTTAAGAGACCTTGCATAGTACTTATCTGGATATTTTTTGCTGTTAATAAAACTTAACTTTACTATTTTGTACTACTAATACTACTTTTATTTAATTGAATAATGGAACTAAATAAATTTAATTACAAGCAAATAAACAGACTATCTTATAACTACAATTATTATGATTTTCTAACCATACAATGAGTCATTAAAAATTTATCTAAGCTCTTTAGTGTGTTTTCCATGGGAATACAGTTTGATAGACTAAAACTATGTCTTTCTATTGGTTATAAATAATATAGTACTAAATGTTTGCAGAGACGCCAACTATTTCAAATAATTTAACATAATGATTGTAGACAGAACCCTTTATCATTTGCAGCTACTAGGCCTGACAAATGTCTCCAAGCTGTTTTATTATATTATTATTATAACTATTATTATTTATTACTGCTATAGATTGCTCATTTGACTATTTTGTGTATTTAATAAATAAATTTAAAAAATTCTTTTGAAATTATGTCTCTTATTTTGTTCAGAGTAACAAACATACTGGTAAAACATTGAACATGTACAAACAGCAAGCAGAAAAAGCCTTTGTGTAAGGACTAGTCCATATCATGTTCATCACACTTATTGTAATAGTTTTGCAACTGATGCAGCTTTTACTTTCATGAGAAAGTCTCTGGATGGTTGGGAGTTATAATAACATTGTCCATTACACTGCACACACATCTTGTACACAATTCATATATCTGGAACAATAATTTATCCCGCAATGTACTACAAAAAAAAAAAAAAAAAATCGATGTGACAATCTGTACAAAGCACATGACTATCACTGATTTTTGATACAATGACTGGATATTTTACACTATACTCTTTCCTAAATTTTTGATTCACAGTTTTAGTCCTTTTAGATTTGCCAGAAACAAGACAATCTGGTGAACAATCACACTGATGTTTCTATGCCACTTAGAAAATAAGAAATAACCATCTGCACGAGTGCTAATTTGGTGACAAGCACTGATGACATAACTATGGATTCCCCCACGCACCCAGTATGGAAAAGTACCGCACTCAAAGTATTGGTAGACGTCAGAGATACATATATTTTTATTACATCAAGTATAAACATGATTATTGCAAGTAGCCATTTGGACTATGTCTTTTATTTATTATCAAAATTTATTTCTATCTCACTGGAAATTTTCTTTTCACCCATTTCAAGCCCTGGGGAACAATTTATCACTTTATTGTATAGGCCTATGTAATACATAATAATTTGGGAGTTGCAACAAGTCGTAATATTTGTCTGTATGAGCAAATAGTTGTAATGTATACACCAAAATCGTAACGGTTGGCATCTCTACAGATAACAACATTAAAACAAATGCTCAATCTAAAAAACTTAAATTTTATATAAAATTATACATAATTCTTAATTGACCTTCTGACAGTGTGCATGTGTGTAATTTCGTATAACAATGTTACATCAGGCTATCTGTTAAGCTCACCAAGGGAAATCGAACCCCCTAATTTTAGTATTGTAGCCAGCAGTGCGTGGTTAATACTATAAAAGTTGCAACAACATAGCACATGTACTTATGTTACTATATCTAAAAAGATAAAACTGGCATTTACAAAGTGACCTGTTTTAGCTGTATTTTAATGGACTAGTATCTAGTATTTTATAAATTATAATCATATTTCAGTTTTTTAATACATTACAATAAAACAAGTTCTTAAATTTCAGTTTTCTTAAAATATAGAACAATAAGTAAAGAATTATAAAATATAATCCTCTCTTCTAGTTATGATCTTTCTTCTTGCTGTTTGCCACAAGTTTCTAGGCCTTATGGCTATGCACATGGAGGATGTGAAACAAAATAATTTAAAACGAATTTATATATATATATTTTGAAATATTTAAAAACCATGAACTACTAAAAGCAATTATGCTGAAAAAGTCACTAGAGGGAAATTATCAGCTTAATATTTGGTATTCACACATTGTAAACAGAAATAGGCACAGATATTACTAAAAATAGAAAGAGGTGGGCAAGGCCTTTGCATGTCGAGTACAAATAGCAATAACTCAGCAAATACAACATACAGGTGGTTCTTAGTAATATTCCAGGTTATCAATAGTGGCAGTTTTCGTTCTTAATTTGTTAAAAACTATTGACTTTATATTTGGACATCAACAACTAATCTGGACCAATGTTAAACACACCAGAAAGCACAAAAATATTAACAATTAAGATTCTTTTTTGATATTTATTTTAAATTAAGAAATTAATTAGTGGATAACACTAAAATTTGAATCAATAGTCTACAGTTTGATACATTTGTAAAGTAGTAGTTTAATAAAATTTTAATAGTGAGTCAACAAATACTATCACATGGCCTTTGACCTGTAGCAACAGCATTAAGGTATTTAAGATAAATTACTTTTCTTATACTTTATAATCATTCTAGAAATTACTTTTTTTTATTTTTGGATAGTGTTTACCAGGTTGGTCAATTTAACACAATCCATAGAAATTAAAGTAGAGAAAACTGCAGATAAAATATAAACTGTACCACAATAAATAGTTTGGTACTAATGTAGTAAGTTTTAGATTTTAAGAATTTTTAGATGGCAATTATTCTTAATCTTAATATTAAGATCACTTTACACTTGAAGTAGTAAACGTAATATGACTTCACATATTCATGGATAAGAAGACAGAGAAAACACAAAAATGTTACAGTGCAGAAACTGATTGTTATTTTGAAACTACAAGGTCAATCACATCAACACATCCTCATGGAAACAGTTAGCAATATGCATAGATTTCATCTTAATTTTGATCAAAAAATAATTCTAAAGTGATACGAAAAGATATTTTTAATTATAAAAGTTTAAGATTCAAATAAGCATTTTCATACCTGGTTTTGCAACAGTTGCATCCCCATTTGCTACTGGTTTTAACTCTCCAGTTTTAGCTTTTTCAACTAATTTTTTTCTCAGTTCCATCTAAAATGGAAAAAACAAGCTTAGTATAATACAAGTCCTTACTTAGCAGTTTAAGGGTATTATTACTTGCCAAGATAAATATGCTAAGTTGTTAAGTAATTCTAAAGTTGTTTTTTTAAATTTCTTGAAATAAAATTTACAATATGCTATTCACCCCCATTAAATCTTTCAGTATGGACTCAGTCCCTGGGACCAACTGTGTTTGTTTTTGAATTTTGCACAAAGCTTCCCAAGGGCTATCTGTGCTAGCCGTCCATAATTTAGACTAGAGACTAGAGGGAAAGCAGCTAGTCATCACCACCCACTGCCAACTCTTCGGCTACTCTTTTACCAACAAATAGTGGGACTGACCATCACATTTTAATGCCCCCACTTCTGAAAGGGTGGGCATATTTGTCACAACAGGGATGCAAACCTGTGACCTTCAGATCACGAGTTGCACGCCTTAACGTGCTTAACCATGCTGGGCCCAGGGACCAACCTTGTAACCATTTTGTACTTGCATAGTTTTTATGCTATTAATTTTAAATTAGTAAGCATATGTTTAAGAATTTGGTAGATTAACAAAATATCATTTATGAATGTATTATTTTTTAATTATACTGACCTTCAAGCCATGTCTTGCTAACAATACAGAAGTTAAAATGACAAGACATGCATTCATGTTAGCACATCCATTAATATAAAACTAACCTTTAGTCCTTACAACGTGAGCAATAAAACAAAACTATTTCTTCTAATTAGGACATTTGCCTATGGTTTCTGTTTGTCAAGCTTGCTAAACCATGAGAAATTTCACACATGGAGAACGTGAAACAAAATATTTTTAACAGGTTTTGTGCATATATATTTGAATAACCTAACCACAAAACCATAAATTACTCAATTAATACCACAGAATGCTATTTTATATTTTTGAGTCTAAAAACAACTAATTCATCTTACCAGCACAAAGACTTGTCTCAAAAAAAAAGAGAAGCACAATTATTAATGAAAACAGCTGAGAAAAACACTTGGTGGATACTAAGATTTTGGTTGGTTATTCCCATCTTGTGTAGATATATAATGGATCACACCCAAAAATGTTTTGATTCTTTACATCAGTGACATTTCATTAGTACAGGAAATATAGGCAGTTTTTATTTTATATTCTAGCTTTTAATACTGGTTATTTGAGCTGCTAATTCATACAAACCTACAGACACTGTAATATGATATCAGAAACATCTACCCTAAACCAGTGTTGCATTAAATATACTTGAGCTATTCTTTTACCAACAAATAGTGGGACTGACCATAGCAATATAATGCCCCCACTGCTAAAAGAACGAGCGTGTCTGGTGTGTTAGGGATTCAAACCCTCCACCCTAGTTACGAGTCGAGTGCCTTAAGCACCTGGCCATGATGAGCCTTGATCAGAGTTTTGAATAAAAAATTCATTAAGACACATGTTTACATTATTTGTATTTCATCAAAGTGTCATATCATTAGTAGGGGTGAATATTTTTGCAAGGCACACTATGTATGTGAAAAGGAAAAGCCCTAAGATTACAAATTATAACAAGAGGAAAATTAAAAAAAAAAGTATTTTATTCTATTTCCTATATTTATTTTCTTGTACATTTAAGTCGAAATCTGGTTATTGATATGCTAGAGAAAATTAAAAAATATAAAAATTTACCTTAAGAAACGGGCTCCAGAGATTATGTAAATATAATATGAAAACTGTATGATGAAAAGTTGTTTTATATATAAAAAATGAAAATCACCTTGCACTCAATTTGTTAATAGTTTGAAAGCATGTAACTTCAATAAAAGATGACATGTTTAGTAAAAACAATTATAACATCACTTTGTATGAAAGATACTTGTGATCTTTAAAAAATTTTGTTTTTGAGACTATACATTAAGAAATCTCGGAGTTACTGCATGTAATGAAGTAACAGTAAAATTTACAGCCTGATTTTATACATCACAATCCTTGTTATGAAGTACTACAACACAAAGAATGGAGTTGAAAAATGAAACATCATATGCACAAGTACCTAGAACAGTTAAGCCAACCAAATATTGCTAACAAATACATGCCAACATAATGTATGGGACACAGGGACAATATTTAATATACTGTCTAGCTATCACATACTTCACCTCCACCAAACACTAAAGGTGACAGTCTTGGAGGCAAAGTATTTATTTTAAGGTTATTGATTTGAGAAAGATCAAGAAAAGTGAATATGTTTTTCAACTATAATTATGGAGACCAATACTTATTATACCACAATAACAAAAAGTTTAAAATTTACCAAATTAGTTACAATTAATAGTAATGCTCGTAAGCTTTACACAATTTTATGTGGTAAAGCATAACTAGCTTTATTTCTATTAAAATAAATTTAAATTTATTTATATAATTGCCCAAAATGTCTTTACTTGGTCTTTATTCAGAGCTTGTTCTTTCATTATAACCTGGAATGTCCTAGACTTGGCATCTGGAGTCTTACCCCCTGAAATGATAGATCAAAAAAAAAACAAAAAAAAACTTGGATTAGATAGGTGATAAAAAAATTTGTTTTTCATACTGTTATGCAATTTTAAAACACACACCAAGCTTTTGTTTAACTGAAACAATGAAGTGAATTTTCCTAAAACCACTTTATTTGTAATTTTTGTGAAAGTAATTTGATTAATTATTAAAAGCTGCATTTTTGCCATAATTTCTGCCTAATCAAAGCATCCAATATTTACCCAATTTACAAAGTTACAAAAGCATGCTGTGTGAATTTTTAAAATGGTAATACTTGTCAGTATTTTACAGGTTATCCAGTGGGAGGGGCCTCTCCATTTTGTAAAGACTTTGCATGAGATAGTTTTATTACTGTTTACATAAAGTATGTTTATGTGGATAGGACTATGTTGTCCAAACAAGTTCATGAATTATTTGTGTATTATTGTCTCTACATGCACACTTTTGTAAATAAAAATAACAGGTTATAACCTGACAGAACCTTAGTTAAAATTTTTAGTTCAGAAAATCAAACCTTCAAGATTTTAACCCATATTAACTCTGGACGTAGTGTTTTGGAGAAACCCCTGCCAAGGGATCTATCCACTACAAATACGTACGTGTTTCAGCTCATGATGTCCATTGCAGCCCATCAGCATTCTGTCTCACTGCTGTTCCTAAAAATAGCCTCTTATCATTAGTAGTTTGTGTTTGTTTCTTAGTGCTACACAGCCACACAAACCCATACACTCATAATGAAAGCAAAACCAGAAACAATCTTAATGTTGTATCTATATTGTTTTCATCTACTCTGGCTTACAAGTTCCTTCTTCCTACAATTCAAATGATACCAAAATGACTTTACTGGCTGCTTTTAAAAAAAAAAACTATTTTAGCTGGAACTTAAGCCAATTGGAAATATAAAAAAAAAGGGGGAGGTGAAAAAATAGTACCCTATATTTAAGATATTTGTCCTTTACACATTTCACTTTCCTTCTTTACATCAGAATACAGGGAACATTCAAAATGTTTCTGGCAATGTACCTTAAACATTAGCATGTTAAGTTAAACAAAATTTAAGTAGTTACAATATTTCCCTTAAAAATTATTCATGTCATACTTATACACATTTCTTATTCTGAAATAAGTTTTCATAGCAGATTTAACTTTGAATTAATATTCTATCAAATAAGAGTTTTACACTGAACTTAACTTTCATATCAACAATCACATCAGTATAAATTTTGTAAATAACATGAATTTCGTTATTAAAGTAAGCCTATCTATAACAAAAGAAACCTAGCCAAATTTATATCTTGCTTTATTCATTAATGTCAGGCCAAGAAGATAAAGAAGAAACTGTCATTTAGCTATAGTCTACATTCAGCTCTTATGGATCAGGACGACAAAGACACTTGCCGCTGGTGTGGGATACTCTACAAATGGTGCTTCCAAGCTTGAGGAAAGAAATTGAACGACAAGCATTAGTGAAGAACTAACCAACCAGGACTTCTGTCAATAAGAGAATCCATTACCTACAGAACTTATGTTTTGCAGTTGGCATTCTAGCCACTGCACACACTATGATATCTGTATTGGAGGTTGTCGTTTTATTGTTTGTTTGTTTGCCGTCCATGTGTTGAATGTATGTAAAAAAACACTTTTGTCCTGAAAGTTATAGGTGTATAACTTTATAAAATATTCAAAACTATAATAAAACATTAATATTTACAAACATTTTTTCAATGAAATTCATGTTACACATTTAAAAAAAACTTAAAAAAAACAATTTCAAACATTCTTGGTCTTACATGTTTTCAATACATAAAAGTTAAGTCTATTACTTGTGTCACTGAGGTATTTAATATTTTCCCCCTGTAATGTCAAGTTTCAAATTTAGGCATTACTTCAGACAACTGTAAAGATTCCACAAAAATATTTTCACTTTACATGTTTAACTATTAAGACCTTTACAAGCAAAAGCTGTGTAATTAGGAACATTGAATTTTTCCACAAAATACATTTGTATAAGTTTGACTACTCTTTTAAATTTTTTAAAAACATAGCATGTTTTAAAATACAATAAAAACTATTTGTACCAACAACTTTAAACAAAGCTAGAAGTTAATAAATCATTTTAGAAATTTTACTTAAAACAATTAAATTGGGTATAAAGTTTTGTAATTCAATCAAACCATGCCCTTTTTCCTTGCTTCATTATTTTGTTAAGTTCAATGCTAAACAAAAATTAATGATACTACAAAGTGCCTTTGAGAAAACATCTCATTTCACCCAAATAATTAAGTAATCCTTTTTATGTGAAGTTGATACCAATGATAAAATTACCAAATTTATGTTTTTGATAGCTTCTTATATAATAAAGCTAGACTTAGACGTATACAAAGTGGAAAATAAGGTATCAAGAGGTGATCAAGTTGAAACTAACTTCACAGTAACTTAATATACCAAAGTGTAGGTTGCTTTGTGTAAAACAAATATACATATTTTTGTATGTCTGTTACTAAAACACATCAGTTACTTTCTAGTAACTGCCTTTATACACTTCACAAAAACTGGGTATTTACCAAAATAATTAGAAATGTAATTGATCTGAATGTTTAAGTGCACCAACAACATGGTCAAGAATGCAAATCGTGTATTTAAAAAGGCTCTAGTAACAAAAAATAATTTAGTGCTGAAAACAGACCAAATTATAAACATCATTAGCTAAAAAAAGTAGCAACAGAAAGCCAATTTTTAATGTAACTTATACTTTTGTGTGGAGTATTAACAGCCATTCAACCTGCTTTTTCATGTTATTTCACTAACTAATCCATCTACATCTTTAAGATTTTCTAAAATGTGAATGGTTATTTTACTGCGATATAATATTTTTTGAAAATGATTTTAGATATCCATGTATTAATAATAATAATAATTCAATCTTTTCTTTGGAGATTGTTTGGTTACTTTTACTTAATTGTATCTTTTTAGCTTTAACTCAGAAGTCTGTGCTACAATCTAAAATTTTATTTTGTGCCTAGTACTCCTTTAAATTTTTCAATTATATCAGTTAAAATAATATTGAAAATTATAGATCCTGAATGAATTATAGCTGTAGTTCTTTTATTATATATGACTGATAAAAGTTTAGTAATTACATCATGTTAAAACACCTAAAAAGCTCAACATTACACAACCAATGCCCATACAAAAAAAACTAAATTGAATTCTCAATACAGCTTCAATCACTTGAGAGAAAAATAGAGGTTAAAGAAAACATTAAAATTGTACTCTTCATATTATTACTGGCAAATGGAACATAACTGCTAAGTACTACAATAATATTTGCTATTAATGTTTTTATGCTCATTTTCTTACATTTCATTCAAGTTAAGTAAATGTGCTTAACAGTGTAAAACAATTCTGAAAAAAAATTAAACTGATAGTAACAGAAACATAACTAATTGAACAATATTTCAATTCTATACAAATTGCATATCCTACAATCCCAGTCAGACATACATTCTATTCTTGCTTTGTCACTCCCAAACACACACAAGCCAGCAACTGTGTTATTTGCTGATGACTCATGCAAATATATTTGACATAAGTTACTGATCTCTTGAAATCTGTTTAACACCTTTCTTTTTTAAACACAGTTACTAGCTCTGAAACAAAAAAGTGGCCTACATGCTTGAGTGTGTGTGCAAGTAAAAAAAATCAAAAAAAATCTTAAATTGCATATTTGCCAATAATGATACCCTACCATCTGCAAAAGGATCCAATCTCTCTGGAGATATCATCATTTTACGTCTTTGAGCCCTGTATTCATCTTCTCTATCAGCAATCCGGGGAATTCGCCTATCTGCAAATGGATCATAATCCTGGAACCCCCCAAAAAATCACCATTATAAAAATATGTGATATGAAACAATGACCACTACCTAACTTTATGAAAACACAGTGAAACTAATTATATTAAAAAGTATATAGCTCTAATACTTTCTTGCAACTAAAATGATAAATCCTTGCAGTATTTTTATAAAGTATGTAAAAATCCAATGGTCTTGAGATTCCATTCTAATACTACAATATAATGAAAATGGTAATTTATTTCCCTTGGACAGAATAACAGTCATTTGCAGGTTAAACCCAAAGCTAACAACTTGGTATTTATCACACAACTGGGGAGATTTGAACAAGTGGGATAGTGTCTTGCTCAAAGACAAAAAGCATGATATGGGTCAATCTTGAACTTGCAACCTTTCTATTACCAGTCAAAAGTGCAAAGACAATGAGCCACTCTATCTCCTTTTATACAGAACACTTATAAAATTTATTTCTTCAAAATAATAATTACAAAATTATTCAATGCATCAAATTTTTTTTGTAAATATTATATATTTGGTTTGTTTAATTACCTACTGCTCTTTACTGGTGCACCAACATTATGGGTCACTAGTTTGTTCACTTTACTCACCACTCACAGACCATTCATGACCATTTTTGGTCAAAAAAGTAATTCAGTCAGATGCAGCAGCAAGATTGCAATGTTGGGCCCTACTTTTGTCTCCCCATATGTACAACATTGAAGAAAAGAAAAGTTGTCTTACAAGTGATGCCGACAAGACTTTCAAAATTACCATTAAGTGTTACACTCATGAACAATGCTGACTCAAAGTATGCTTTGCTGTAGCCAAATGAAACAAACAAGTTTAATGTACTCAAGTCTAAAAAGAAGACTACATGATAAACCTGCTTTCAAAGATTGAGATTGTATTTGCACCAATCTATATTAGTCATCTATTTTCTAAACTTGTAAAAATTTACACAAAAAATAAATACAGTAAATAAAAGGTAATTTTAACTTTGTTGTTGGCTGCCAATTAAATTTTAGCCTACTTTTTTAAATACTAAATATTTATTTCCTTAAATAACACACCTAAAAACACTAACAATATGCACAAAGTTGGCGATGTCCTTCAACTAGTTTTTTAATACTATGGCATAAAAGCCTTAAATTAACTCCCAAAACTTCTTGAAAAATGTGATAGAAACTTTCAAACTGTAGATGAAACAGACAATACTCTGTATTTTAAACATTTTAATGAATCATTATATAGATTAAAACAATGTCTCTGTTTGTTATAAATAATTTGATTGTTTGCTTTAGGTTGTAGATCTTGTTTTTGATCTGGTAGAAGGCAACCATCATAACTATTTTGGTCAATACCAAAACTATCTTTAAGTGCTGCCACAATATCTTTGCACTCAACAAAGGGCTGTCACTCTGATTGCATTCAAAGTGTCTGCTCAGCCAAACATCTCAGAACAATTCACATGCATATAATGGATGAAATTATTAACAGTAATTTGTGATGGTATAATAAAGAGTAACAAAATTCTGGTCATGATCAGCTTGGTATATAGCTAACTGTTGAGGATCTATTGGGCTCTGATCTGAAAAACACATGTAAAGATAGGTAAAGATGAAGGATCATATAAAGAACCTATCAGTTACACAACAAGAAATAATGTTGTTAATTATAATCATTTTTTTTGCTGATGATGTGCCTGGTCACAACTGAGTAACCATTTTGTGATTGGAAATATGTAAATTGTAATAGTCATATTTCATATGCTAATTCCTGTCCAAGTTTCATCAGTTTATTGAAATACATTCATAAAATAGTAGTTTAATAAAATGTTTAACGCAAGTCTACAAAACAATGCTGTATTGTTAACCCTACTCAATACTCTAATCTCTGTCAATAAAGGTTTATATTTATACATTAGTACAGAAATAAAGATGTAAAATTATATTTCTTATGGAAATATACCATCTAAATCTTTGAAAAAACAGTGAATAACTTACTTTTTCTGATCCTATAACATCACTTAAAAAAGCAGTGGGAGCAGTATACCCTGTTCTTTTATTCTGCATTAGGGAAGTTGTTTCATAATCATCATCCTGCAAAAAACACATTATAATCAAGACTAACAAACTAATAAACCCACTTGTAGAGAAATACATATGCAAAAACGGCTGATTTGAATTGAGAAATTTTTTTATGTAGAGGAGCGAACAATGTTTTGACCTTTTGTCATTGTCAGGTTCACAAAGAAAGAGGTACCTTTGTGAACCTGACATTGACTGAAGGTCAAAACATTGTTTATTCCCCTACTTAAAAATGTTTCTCAACCCAAGTGAGCTGTTTTTACATATATAAACTAGCAAATTATTTAATAAGCATACAAAAAGAAAGGACATAAAAACTGTTAAAATTCTGCAAGTTTGAATGTTTGTTAATATTATTTTACTGCATTTTTTAGATTTAGTAGCAATTTCTTAATGAATAATTTCAAAACCATAGCATATTGTGATTTTAATAAAATAATCTATAGACAAGAAAACTTCACAATACAATCCTAGTTTTATTTGCAAGTGTTATTAATAAAGAAATTTTCAATTGGTAACCGATAAAAGTATAGTTGAAAGCAGTCAATTTACTTAAAATGAATTCTGTTGTACAAATGAAAGAACTTTTGAAGAAATATGAGAAGAATCATAAATTTGAAAAGATTACACAAGTACACATTATTAATTTTAAAACCATTTTTCACTATCCTAACTACCCACTGAGATTAATATTAAATTGATCAATAAGATGAAAAGCAAAATTAATTTACAATCAAGCCAATTATCCAATAAATGAAATATTGCCATTATATTGCATTATAAGTTGTTTTAATTTTTAACATCAAGTTTGTTGAGCTTTATCAATTAGTGTCACAACGAGAAAATACTTAACTAATCAAAATTAGGGGTTTCTTATTATTGGTTACTTGTACTCTGCTCATTACAGCTATAAAAATACAATTTTCAGCATCATATTTTGCTGCTTCTAGTCATCTCCCTGACGACAAATTAATTTGTTATAGCTATCCCACATCCTATGATATAATCAATTTGGCTAATGGTCCAATTATTACAACAAATATCACTACCCAGCTGTAATATTAACTAATACTTTCAAATGGTGAAGATTTAATAACATTTCATTGTATATTAAAAAATAATAAAGATTAACAGTTAAAAATATATACTTACATCAGCATCTGCATCGTCATTTGCCGCAATCGAGGTTACGTAACCGTCAAACCTATTCTTAGTCCCTCCATATATATCTTCATCCATATATGCTCCATCAGAAGCTGCAAGAGGTACTCCTTCTCCATTTTCATCTAACGGTGCTAATCCAGCTTTCTGTGCTTGAATGGCTTTAATTTGTGCTTCAATTTCTAGTAGAAAGACAATATATAACTTGTTTCATATTATGAACACTTTTTTTTATGAAAGGCTATTACTGATTTTTACTGAATTCAAACATTTGGACAGACAGAAATTAATCTTAAATTGTGTATCTATAGCACAGCTACTAATAACATCTACCACTACCCACAATTTTGAAATACCAAACAGACAAATCATAAGCATCTTACCACTCTCAATAAGGAACTGCCTGCTGCTCTTATAATATGCTTACAGCTTAAAATGCAAATGCGTGGAATATTTTGTGGAGTAAAATATGTAAAAATTGCTCATTTGGGTTAAGAAAATTTTTTATGTAGAGGAACGAACACTACAAGTGGGTTTTCTCCATATCACTGATTAATATTTTGTGGTATTAAACACATTTGAACCCAGACTGGATCTTCAAAATCCAAAGTTATCATAGAGCCAACCATGCCCAACTATGATTAAAAGACATTAGTAATAGAATATTTAACACAGGCTCACATGTACTAAAGAACATCTCATTAAAATATTACATTATCCCTACAAAGCTCAAATATTAATATGGTTCATCATTTTATTCACTTGAGTGTTCTTTACATAAGCAAGGAACAATTTTTGTAAATAAAACAATTGCAATTCTTTTTTGTTTCTCATACGTTGAAAGAAATTTATAAATATTAGACATCTGAATGCTTGTAAAATTTTTTCCATGTTAAACATACAAAGTCTCATTTGAATTTGTGAACTCTTAACAGTGATATTTACATGGTTCTAATGTTATGAGAAAAGTAATCTCTATTAACTTCTAATTCGAAAAATAAATATGCCTTGTTGGCTTTTGTGATGTTTTGAAATTACTACCAATTAACTTCCATTTCGAAATGAAACTATCATTCATTGAAAATTACATCATGAGGTGCAAATATTACTTCTGATATCAGAAAAATATTATTGTAATAAGAAAAAACATATATACAAGTTCACTGAAAAAGAAAAAACTGTTAGAGTCTTTTATTAACTTATCAGAATTTTAATACCAACACAAGCATTTTCCAAATTTCAACATCTAAATTGTAATTCTATCTATCATCATATTTAATGAACCCGTTAAAAAAAAAAATCAGATAAGAAAAATATTACTAAACAGCTTTAAACTGTCCAAGATGCTATCCCAGTCATTAAGATACATAATAAACAAAAAAGGGTCACAAAAGCCTCTAAAGAATCTACAAGTTAAGCATGCAGTTTCAATAATATAACAAATCTATACAGATGCATCCAAGATCAACTAATACTTGGAATAGTGATCTTGGGCACATCAACATTAATCCATTATTTTACTCTTTGTCCTACTTGGAAAGAAAAAAATTCCATCATCATTTTGTTATATATCACTTAGCCATTTTTGAGAAAAATTGTGCTTTACCTCTCCATCAATCGCACTTGCATCTAAATTGGTGATAAATCATTTGTAAAAGCCCTGAAAAAAAAATACCAACTGTGATACTGATCATGAAGGATTGAACCCCCTTGAAAAATTGAGTTAAATAAATAACAACTTTCCAAATTAAAAGCTTTTTAAACAGTCTCCAATAGAAAAATTCCAAACCTTGCTAACACTAAAAACTAATGTTTTTACCAAGTTTGATCAAATGGTCAGTATTTATTAAACAACTGGTCAACTTTGGATAATAAAGAAATTTAATCAAAATTTAAGCTTGTGCATGGAAACAAATCAAAATATATTTTATGAAAAAAATGGCAACATTCAAAAACTCAAGATGTGGTAGATATATTTAGCAGCTACCCACTGACCTTATAAGAACATGTCTCTATCAGAAAGGAAAAGGAAAACTGATGTTTGAAGTATGGTGAAAGATTGGAGATAGTAACCAGAGAAAAAAAAATAGCCAACTGATTAAGGTAAGGCTTAATATTAACTGCTGTTTGAGACAACTGAAAACCTCACTGGACAGTGCCCAACTTAAATCTTTGAGCTGTTCAACATACATTTAATACCCTGGAGCAGACCCTTACTCAAAACAGCATTGCAGACTACATTAAACAATGTTAAGTCCAAAAAGTAAAGGATGGGCTAGCTTTGCCTCTCTCCAGTCAATTTAAATTACTTGCATTAATGCGTGGATACCAATGTAAGTCTGGTCTTACTACAGACTGTATTTGACAGGCAGACCAAGATAGAATGAAAATGTTGAATGTTATTAACCAAGATCACTGTTCTGTTTAAATACTTTACAGACAATTGACTATTTTCTCCTAGAGATACTATATAACAAAATGTTCCTGCAAGTAATACTAACTGAGTCATTTTATGAAGATCTATAATTTTTTTTTGAAAAATCCTATATATCCTTCCAAACAACCTGAAAAGTTTTTTTAAAATAATGCCTAGGAAGGTTTTGGAAGATGAATGTACGACAGGTATTCCACAGAGGAAGATATGGAAAAAGACTTCTAAAGAAAGACTGGAAGGGATATCCCAGACTGATATGAGAAATCCAGTTGGTCAAAGAAGGAAAACAAAAAGCACTGTGAAGAAAGGTTCCAGTGAATTAAGAAGCTTAACTGAAAATAATCAAAGGAAGCTGTGCAGGCAAGATAACAATGAAAAAAAGGAACAGGACACAGAAGTTTATCGGGATCAGACTAGGAACAGAGATGAGAAATGAAGTATTCCTCTCCTAAGCCACCAAAGTTCTGTGCAGGAATGATTGATCCAGATAAAGCAGATCATATGTGGATTGCAAAAGAGTATATCAAACATCAATGGTAAATAACTTAAGACAGATGGCACCAACAGGTGAAGATGAGAAGGAATTAAGTCCAAAGGGATGGGTGATACATGGAACAGGAGGCCAGAGGCTGAAATAGAGGGACTGTAAGGAAGTAGAAAATAAGAGTAGCATTTCAATCAGAAAGTACCTCCCAACAGAGAGGTCAAGTAATCAGGAAGAAATGCAACTACAAAAAAAATGAAAGAGTAAAACACTGAACAGTACTTGGAAAAAGGGAATGTATTGGAAAAGGCTGCACAACAGCCTGTAATGGATGAAATCACAACAATGAAATAGCCAGATGATGAAATCAACTAGAGGGTCAGTGGGCCAAGAAAGAGAAACTACATAGCAGAGTGACCACTTCTATTGGTGAGCTACAAGGAATGAAGGCACACAGAAGAAAAGGTACACTATTTGCATGAATAAACTATCTCCTCCCAAGAGACTAGATAAATTAAATGCATGAAGGGCAGGATGTAGGGCCCGTGACCAAGGTTGACAGAGGAATGATGTCAGAGGAAAAGGTAATGGAAGGATTGTTTGGATTTGAACTAGAAGTGAAAACAAGGATTGTAACAGTCAGAAAGGTACAACTAGGACTTGACACAAAGTAAGTTACACAAACTACACACTCGTTCATCAATTCCAGATAAAAGAAAATGAGTAAAAAAACTGTGATCAATGTTTAGTCTAGTTAGAACAACTTCCTCTTTCTGATCCTTATGGAAGCAAGACAGCCAAAGTCCAAAACAGGGTTTAATTTGGAAAAGTTGACATTGATCCAAGCCTTGAATTCAGGATCAAAGTCAAAATATGGAACAGGCATAGTGGTGACAGTGCCAGAGCATATACACTTAGCTGTGGTGTTGGCAAGCTCATTCCCATGAATACCAACGTACTAGTATCCAGAAAAACTGGAGAGAATTGGGAAATTAGTTTTGAACATTGGCAAGAACAGGGTGTGAACTAACAAAATGATTTCAAAGCCAGTAGAGAACTAAGTGAGTCAGTATAAGTCATGCAATTTAAGAAATGCTTAGCTTCTATGTGATCCATGGCATATAGTTTAGCAGTAAGCACACAAGTTGTGGAGGGGATACTGTGCGTACCACCAATCCATAACAAACCATTGCAGAGCCCACAGAGTTACCTGTTTGGAATCATCTGTTTAAATTGGAATGGAAAGATTTTTTCGAAAGATGTTCAGTAAATAAAAGACGGTACTTCCAATCGGGAGTATCTGCTTTTCTCAGATGACTTTAAGAAAGGTCACATTTGGGGACTGTAATGAGCTATGGTGGGATGTGATGCCAAGTGGATTCTGCAATTTTATCCAAGAACAGACCCAATTCATCCAATTGCACCTGGATGCAAAGGCCAAAAGAAGCAATGGCAGATCACCTGTTTTGAAAAAGTAAGGCCCACTGAGGGAGGAAAACACATCCCCAAGTGGGATGCTTTGGTAAGGAACAAAATGGCAAAGGTGCAAAAAGCCCCAGTGCATAGTTGAAGTCCTTGATGATGAATGGGGTACAGCATCTTTAAGGCTGAGGATCTGGCAGAGCCATAGACCATTGATCCATAGTCGAGTTTTGAATAAATAAGAGCACAATATATCTTTAACATAGAACATCGATCCACTCCTCAGCTGGCGATAGAGAGAACACGAAGGATGTTCAGTGCTCCTGCATTTGACTAGTAGCTGCTTTAAGTGTGGTATAAAGGTCAGCTTACAGTCAAAGATAAGCCCCAAGAACTTGGTCTCAGGGACCACTGGCAGTAAAACTTCACCAATACGGAGTTCAAGATCAGGGTGGATATCCCGTTACCAGCAAAAGTGCATGTAAACGGTTTTAGAGAGAAAAACTAAAGCCGTTCGCCATAGTCCACTTCAGAATATGATTGAGGGCAGTTTGTAGTTGTCACTCAATATATCTCATGTTCGATGACTGACGAAATGTAAAAGTTGTCGACATAAAGCCCATTTGCAAAAGTGAGGAGTTGTTTAGCAATGGCATTTATCTTTATACTGAAAAGTGTGATACTCAAAACACAGCCCTGAGGGACCCCAAGTTCCTGTACAAAAGAACAGGAAAGTGTTGACGCCACACAAACTTGGAATCTCCTGTCCATTAAAAATTTTTTACAAAACATGGGTAAATAACCAAGTAACCCATATATATGGAGGTCTCGCAAAATGCCATACCTCCATGTTGTGTCATAAGCCTTCTCAATGTCAAAGAATATTGAAACAAGATGTTGGCATTTGAGAAAGGCTTCTCTGATTGATGTTTCAAGTCGAATTAGGTGGTCCGTGGTGAAATGCTGTCATCGGAACTCAAACTGGGTGGGCGAGAGGAGGTTGTTTGATTTGAAGAACCAAACAAGACGATCATTAACCATCCTCCTTAAGGTCTTACAGAGACAGCTCATCAAAGCAATTGGATAGTAGTTTGAAAAAATCTTGGGATCTTTCCCAGGTTTAGAGAAAGGTAAGATAATAGCCTGGTGCCAGGAATCAGAAAAAACATTCTCTTGCCAGATCCAGTTAAAAAAATTAGAAGAATATCAAGAGAAACAGGAGATAGATAGTACAGCATGTCATAGTGTACATCATCAGGTTCAACAGATGTAATGCCAGGCTGATGAAGGGCCATTTTCAGTTCACCAATATAAAGGGACAATTACAGTCAAAGAGACAGTCAGTTCAAAGAAAAGATGAACGCTCTGCCTGAGTCTTGATGACCAAAAAGGTGGAGGAACAAGCAAAAGTGCTAGATACCCAGCAAAAGCTTTCACCTTGAGTATCGGCAATGCTCTGGACATGAGCTACCTCTTGGCCATGTGGTTAGAGAGTGTGGGATACCTATGGAAAATATCCCAGGCCCATTTTTGAGCCTTCCATGCCATATGGTAGGCAAGATTCCTATGTGGATGTAAATATAGTGGAAAACATGTCAAGGTTTTAGGAATACACTGAGCAACTGCTAAGATAATACAGTCAGTTACTGCTGCCACATTGTCAGTTATTGATGGCTTACAGACGATGCAAGTTTTGCGAGAGCAGTGAAAGAGAGCCAGATTGCACGATCCAGCTTCTACCAGAGTACATAGGTCAGTTGGCATCAACCATGGCCAATCTCTTTCAAAATTATAAAAAAATGATCACTGCCTTGTGGATTATTGTCAGCCTTCCATGAAAAATGGGAGCAAATTGAGAGATCAATAGCAGTAAAGGACTGATTAGGTGCATGAAAACACAAAGAAGAACCAGTATTAAATAGAGAAAGGCTGTGATAAGAGCATATGCTCTACGGAGCAACCCCCTCCTTTCAATATCAGCACTTCCCCAGAGAGTATGATGTTCATTAAAATCCTCCAGGATTGAAAAAGAGACAGTAGCTGTTCAATAAGAGTATCAAGGTCTGATTGGTCCTAGGTCTCTCCAGATGACAAGTAAAGAAAAAATATTAATGATACAACCCAAGGAAACATGGATGATTATGGCCTCCAAGGGTGTCTTGTTGCAAAGACAGGGAGGGCACATGCTGATCAACCAACAGTGCCACTCTTCAATGCACTTTTCCATCACACAGCCTGTCATTTCTGTATAGAGAAAATTGCCGAAAGGTGACTATATCGGAAGGTTTCAGAAATGATTTTTGTCGAAACAGACATAGGGGATGGTAGGAAGCAATCAGTGTTTTCATGTCGTCCAGATTAGAACGTAAACCTCGACAGTTCCATTGTATCAAGGTATCCATTTTTAATGACAAGAAGGTGAAGTGGCTGGAGAACCCTTCTGTTTACAATCAAGTCTTTTTTCCTTACTGTCCTTTTCAGGGGAGGTCTATCAATCTCCATGGATCCTGCCCTGGGTTGACTGGGCAGGTCTTTGTTGTTAGAAGGGGATTCCAGTGACCGAGGATGCAAACGAATGATTGTTTTGCATCTTGGGGTGGGAGAAAAAAGATGTGAAGAAATGCCTGTATCTGGAACTAAAGGATGTGGATCTTGGGGTTTGTTGAATGTATGGGAGGAACAGAGATGGGTGCAGAAGTCAATTCAACCTTTTTAACCATGGAGGTCAAAAAGCTTTTCATACGTTTTGAAAACAATTCTCTTGGAGGTACAGAGAGATCTGTCTGCACTCTCACTGTAGATGTGGAACAAAGTGCAGCAGCATATGTCCAAGATGAAGTGGCGGACAGCAATTTCCAAGCTTCAGGATAACTAATGTTATGAGTCATTTTCAAACGCTGCACCTTTTTCCTCCAACCATTCTGGGCAAGAATGATAGTAGGAAGGGTGAGAACCATTGCAGTTGACACAATGTGGGTCCGTATCACACTTATAGGTATTGTGGTCCTTGCCACCACAGCGAGCACATCAGGGAACTACCACATGACATCTTTGAGTGGCCGAACCTCTGACATTGGAAACATCGAGGAGAGTTTGGAATGTACAGCCATACCCTGCAATTTGGATAACCTACCTTGATGGTTGCAGGTGCAAGTGCTGACGTAAATGTCAAAACAAGGATATTTGTTAACAGTGTAACTGTTAACTTTGCGAATGGAGATGCCCCTCACTGCAGAAACTCCTTTAGTGGAGAAACTAGTGAGATTCTCTGACTCTGGGACATTCTTCAAATCCCTCTCAGCAATAACTCTTCCTGATGAATTCAAGGTAGCATGAGGGGTAACCTCAGTAGGTACATCCCCAATTGCCCCTGAATTCAAGAGGAATTCACTGCATTGGGATGTAGATTTTTCAACCAATGTCTCCAGATCGAAGCTTCTTTACTGACTTGAGAGCCAGCAAGTCCCTCTAGTCCCTTCTGAATAAAAAAGGAGGACATTTGCCCTAAAGGTTTTTCTGAAAGAGAACATAATATAAGAAAATGAGGCGCATTTGTTACAGATTGCTGCTCAGAGTCTTCAAAACGTTTTTGGTTACCTATTGACTGTTTTTTCACTATTTTATTTAAATTTTTTGTCGGAGAATCCACAGGAAGAAAGGAAAATTTGGTACCCAATGAGCCCACCCACCATAAAGCCCTATGAGGGGACGTACTACAATGTCATGCAAAGACATTGCAGCAATGCCAAGGTTTTGTGAGCACAAAACCCAAACACCAGCATCAAACACAATGTCCACAACACCCATTGAGAACTTCCAGCACTGGTACTTGGTTGACTCGAGGCCAAGTGGACCAGCCAACTGACCCAAGGGGAGCCACCAAAAGGCTGCCTGTCTACAGGAATTCATGGCCAAAGTGGTGTGTTAGGGTTGGACCCTTCAACCATCAGGATCCTCTTTCAAAGGTTGCCACACACAGCAAACACATGGGTGGATGTTTAAATCCCAGAGGAGAAAACCAGAAAAAACAGAACCTTCCCTGGGAGGTCCCCTCACCATGTACAGGAATCCACACCAAGGGGTTCAGCCATTGAATATGAAATTTCAAATCTGCATATAAAAATTCAACATTTCATATGCAAGAGCCTGATAGTTTTACATTAGTAAGCATATGTTCATAAAATTTGACAGATTATCAGAACCACCATATAAAATTAGCAAATAAATTACTACTCCAGAGTTTTAAATAATAACACATACTCACCGTTAGTCATTTCAAGTTAAGTAAGTGTGGGCTATCTAATTACAGCACTCTGACCTGTTACAAGCCATGTTGTAAAGCTTTAGCTTATTGTAAACTTCAAAAGAATTTCCATTGAATTTTAGGGAAATTGGCAGATTAACAGTCGTACCTAGCCAGTTTACATAAAATATTGATAAATTTATAGCAATTTATTTTATTATCAGCAAAGATTAAAGTTTAAAAAAAATTATATATATATTTTTTTTACTTCCTTGCCTTTTGATGATCAAGTGTTTGAAGGATCATGAGATGAAGTAGGGAGGAAAAAAAAAAACTTCCCTTCTCTATCCTGTATTATCATCAGAAATTTTCAATTTGTCTACTCTTATTATTCAGGACCCTACTATTATTTGAAACTATATAAATTATAAAAGAAAACAACATATGTTTATACTAAACATTAATACAATTATATAGAGTAATTATTATTATATTGACCTTTCAGCTATGCCTGACTAACAATAAAGTTATAATGATGAGGTGCATGTCATTCATGAAAGCATATCCATTAATATAAAACTACCCTTTAGTCTTTACAAAGTGACCTATCTTCACTGAACTCATATTTTGTAAAATATGATCACATTTCAATTATTCATTATACATATCTTATTATTACTCTTCACAAATAAATTAAAAACATATTTTTCTCAAAACCCAGAGCATTAAGTATAACAAAAATTATATTTTCTAGCTACAATGACTTTTGTATCCATTTGCTGCTCGCCACAGGTTACTAAGCCTTGAAGTTTTACATGTGAAGAATGTGAAGTTAAAATAATTTTTAAGGTTTATTACACACATACTTGAACAACCAAATAAAATTATTT
Organism: Carcinoscorpius rotundicauda; assembly: GCA_011833715.1. NCBI lineage: Eukaryota > Metazoa > Arthropoda > Merostomata > Xiphosura > Limulidae > Carcinoscorpius > Carcinoscorpius rotundicauda. Next base: position 20,306,482 of record CM022395.1, read on the forward strand.
CATTCACACTATTATAATTTATTACATTTAGTAAGTAAGCTGCATTTTTATCTGAAAAAATTACAAAATTTCAACAGGCTGAAGAATCAACTTAAAAGCATTTACGTCTGTCTCAAACAAAAGAGAGAACACAGTTATATATGAAAGTGGCTGAAAAACCACTAAGGGGGAAATCTCATCTTTCAGTCAGTTGGTCACTTAAGGGACCACTTCCAAAATAGAAATGGGACCAGTGTGTGCAATTCACTGAATGTAGTGATAGCTTATTAAAGACAAAGGTTATTTTAAATTCCAGCTTTTCAAGATTGGTAATTTGAGTTCCTAATTTGTATAAAACTGCAGATTTTAAATTTGACATCACAAACACCTAATTTGAACCAGTGCTGCATTCAACATACCACACAACACACAAAAATGTTTAGGAGTGTGTTTAACATTTTCTTTTCAATTACAAAAAATAAATAATATATCAAATATTTATCAGCCATTCCTTTAAACTGCACTAAATGTAATGATATCTGAAGAAAACCCATTACAAAAATAAACCATATCATTAGAGTAATAAAACTGTCTTAGATGAAGATGAATCCTATTCTGCATTAATATACATTGTATTACCATTTTCATCTTTAACTATGGGAAAAATGGATTAACTCCACCTATTCCTTTTACATTCTTAAACATCTCAATCAGATACTTTAACTGTTCCTTTCTTCATAATAAAACAATTTCAGAGATCTTAACCCTTTCTTTTTACAATATCTTTTCAATCCCAGGTGTCATTCTAATATCCCTCTTTTAGGTAACATGCCTGAACTGAACATGACACTCCAAATGAGGCCTAAACAGGTGTTTGAGAACTATTTGATATTAAAAAGTGTTAAAACAGACCTCTTCATCTGAAATGGCAACTAAATATTTATACTAATATAGTGAAGAGCTGCATCTTTTTTTAACATAAAAACATAACGCACTTTCTTTTCAGATCTTTCATTAATACCATGCAGTGATAGGCAACTAAAGACCAGAAGGGTAAGTATAATTCCTGGTCTTTGCTTCACTTTTACCCTACGTTATTACTTGTAATCTGTAACCACCAAGTACTCATTAGAACCTGTTTGTTACACTCTTTTCAGATCCTTAGCATTTTATTATTTAATAATCCTTGTAAAACCCAAAGAGCTATGGTTTTCTTACACTGAAGTCACCTACCCTTACATGGAAAAGGAAAATGCATAAGGTGCTTAAGTAGCCTTTACATCAAAAAGTTCACTAGATAGGATATCACCAGACTTGTATAAATTGCTGATAGTGTTTCAGTAACTGTCCTTTCCATTTATTTATTCTGCAAGTCATGTTGGATATTATATTTAAAAAATTAGTTGTTCAATTGTAACCCATCATTTGCATTTAATCTTAGTAGATCATACAATTTTTCTGTAAAAGAGTACTCAAAGTCATGATACCTTTAAAAATTTACTTTATATTTATGTTAATGGGAAACCTATTTCTTTAAATTCAACTTACTGTATGCAAGGTTACATGCAGTTTATATTTGTCAAAACACCAATTTTTCTAGTATTTCATCAACTGTAAGTACTACTTTTGCTATTTTAGTACTTAAAACTTGTAGTTTCTAAAAGTTTGATTTGAGTTTAAGCACATTACAATGTCATGAAGAGTGTTTCGCACATTAAATGACATTTATTATGGTTAACTTAAACTTCAAGTTATGCCTGCAGACAATGAAGTTTCAGAGAATATCACAATCACCAAAATCATAAATTGATGAAGACTATAACGATTATAATCTAGTATAGCCTAAAAGTAATTTCGATTTAAATATTTTTCTGATAAATACATAACTAAACTCTAAAATATTTAAAATAAAACGATATTAACCAACTGCCTAGCCAACATTTTTATTACCCAATGTAATACCAATCCCAGTAATAGCAAAATATATTTACCTTCAATTGTTTTCGGAGCAGCAGCCGCCATGTTGTTTCCTAAAATACAGCCTAATCGAACTAATGTTTAGTTAGTATGGCCTATTTACTAAAACAGGATGTTTGCTTGACAAAATTTTCACTTTTAAAGTAATGGGCAACTAATGAACTACAGATAGTATTTTATGTTAACTACAATAAATATATATTCAGTTAAGTCACACGTTCCTTACTTTCCAACGCATCACAAAGTTGAAAATTATGCCTTTTCTCTGAACCTAATATGGCGACAAAGCAGCGTAGCTATCAATGACCAACGAAATTTATCAACCTGACGTAGGTATAAGACGGGTAGTCAATGTTTCATACCGCTTAGTGGCATTGCCTTATGAATGTGATATATCAAAAGTATTCAAACAATAAATCAGACTTCTCTCTCATAATGACATGATGCGTCCGAAATTAAATCATATATTAAAAATTAAAAATACTCTCCCAGGAAAAGACTCAATAAATAGCATAGTAATTTAAACCATTCAGACAAATACTTTACATATCTGTGGAAATTATCGTTAAAAACGGGATACTGCCTTTAACTCTAGAAGTCTACAATCATAATTGTTATCTTGAAATCGGCCCCTTATGGCTAGGTGGTTAGAGCTCTCGAATCTAAGAGTCACGGGTTCAAATCCCCGTCACACCGAACATGCATGTTTGTATTTAAATGGTAGGAACGTCACAATGTTACCGCCAATCTCACTATTCTTTGGTAAATGAGTAGCCAAAAAATTGGTGGTTGATGGTGATAACTAGCTGCCTTCTCTTGTCTTACAGTGCTAAATTAGGGACGGCTGGCGCAGATAGCCCTAGTGTAGCTTTGCGCGAAAATCAAAAACAAACATCTCAAAATGAACTACTGGTCTATAAAACCAACTAAATAGGAACCAATAATTCTTCTAATCTCACATGCAAATGATTACAAAAATAATCGCTAATAGATCTTTGTTTTATCCGGAAATTAATAAAATTTCTTTGACCTACAAAATGCAGCACATCATAAACGACGCTTACAGATCTATTCAAATAAAAATAGATTACTATTATTTGATCAATCGATTGATTTGCTTACGAAAACTATAGAAACATTAAAGAAATTACATTTTGTCTATTTTTCATTTTTGCATCGTCCTTATTATTTTGGATATGCACTCATTTATATACAGAATAAAATGAACTAAACAGCTGAGTAGGATACACAAAATAATATTTAGAAACCCAGAGCTTCGAGGCTTAAAAATAAAATTGGATTTAAAAAGTATTTTTTTATTTTTATGTATAAGTGAGTTGTAACAAGATATTAATAACATATTATGACTTAAAAATATTAAAAGCACCAAGTATTCAATGATCGAGGTTCACGTTTTGTTATTGTCTTTACATTTTCATAATTGAAGAAATATTGGTAGTGTTCTCATTTTATGGTTAAAAACTGTTTTTTTAGCTTAATCACAAGCGATTCTAGTACTCTAAAATTTAAATCTAGGAACAGAGATAATGGTGGAAAACTGGAAGAGGGCACAACATCCCCTTTATTTAAATAATAGTTAACAGTACTCCTGCTATTTAAAACATAACGCTGTGTCACTTGGTGTTTCATTCGGTTCTAGATAACTCGACTCTCTACGTGAAAAAATAAAAGTGACCAACATTAAAAATGGCATTTATTAAAGAATATTGAAAGTGATGCAAGTTATGAGTTATTGCTACTTAAAATTTAATCTTAATTTCTGGATTATATTCAGCAAGAACAACTAAGAGCCATTTCTTCATATCTGTGTACTCCCTTTTTTTTTGTTATTGTTACGCAGATAGTCTTTGTGTGGCTTTGCTCGAAATTAAAAAAAAAGCAAACGGAATCTTTTAGCTTGAAGTTTAGTTCATTGATTTATTTCCTTTTTTCTATAGTTCCCAAGTTCAAAACATGGCATTGCTCAAGAAAGTATCTAACTTTAATTTTTCCTGGACGATAAATGTATTAAGTCAAAATTGGATATTTGCTGTCTGATCCTCTTCCAGGATAACAACACGTTTTTAAATTAACACGCTTCTTGGTGAATCAGGTAGTAGTTAGGAGTGGCTTTGCTCATTATTTTTCAGCTCTTTGACCAACTGATCTTCATCACCAATCACTGTTTTATTGTACAAGAAACTCAAGGATTTCGTTTTATATTTAAAAGGGAGCTTGGTGTGTGAGAGAGCAGATTTTGTCCAGGATTTTACCAGATTGTACATAATTTTTTTCTGGAGTTTACAAGGTATTACTGAGTTATATTCAAAATTTAACTAAACTACCTTACTAACAACGTATTTTAATATTACTGTTTTCAAGTGTGTTGTGATTCAAAGTATTATGTTATTTTAGTTTTCATTCCCTTATTTCAAACGAATAACCAAAACAATAAATTAAGACTTGATGTTTGCTCTCACTTTAAGTGTAAGTGGCAATAGCAACTTTAGATTTTCTTATACAAGAAATTATTACGTTTAAATAGTTTTTCTTGCTTACAATAAACTATATGTATATACAGTTCATTTAATAGTAATTTAATACAAATTCCTAGAACTGTTCTCAAAAGAAAATTGTTTTAGACAATATTAAGATCAAGCTATGTCATGCCCATTTACAAATTAAGAGCTGTATTGCTCAACGAATGTTTTAACTTGAATGGCATGCTTATAGTCAATAAAAATGAGGCTAAGTTTTATTTAGAACGGTGGCTGTAGTAGCATTTGGCAAATTTCTGTTGTCTTATATGTATTAATTTGATAAACAATTAGAGTACATTTAGGATTTACTTTTATATTCTATACCTTGAGTCTCTAAAACAGCTTTGAGAAACTTTTAAGTGCAAGAAAAATGTTGGAGGAGCTAAATCTTGCAGGCAATGTTAATGATAACTTCGGCTGGGGGACCCGTATGGCCAAGTGTGTTAAGGCGTTCGACTTGTAACCCAAGGGTTGCGGGTTTAAATCCCGGTCGCACCAAATATGTTCGTCCTTTCAGCCCCAGGGGCATTATAATGTGACGGCCAATCCCACTATTCGTTGATGAAAGAGTAGCCCAAGAGTTGGCGGTGGGTGATGATTACATTGCTAAATTAGAGACGGCTAGCGCAGATAGTACTCGAATAGCTTTGCGCGAAATTCAACAAATAAACAAACGAATAAAAGGTGAGGAAAATAATTTATTAAAATTTATTAAAAATAAATTACAGGTGAAAAGTTGATTTTTTATGAATTTCGCAAAAACCTACACGAGGGCTCTCTGCGTTAGCCGTCCCTAATTTAGCAGTGAAAGATTAAAGGAAAAGCAGCTAGTCATCATCACCCACGGATACTTTAGTTTAAATATTTTTATTTTTAACCATTAACTTTACAAAATTGTTTATTTATTTAATTTATTATTCATTCCATTTTTTAATTGTGAAACGTAACAAACATTCAGGCTTACAGTCCGTAAGAAAGGAAAACAAAGAAACCAGATGAAGCATAGAATACGCTAGTTCGTATATATTCATGTGCGATGTGTGCTGTACAAATAAATATAAAATACGAAACAAAGTCAATATGATTTCTCACTTTTAATAATCTTTATTCTGTGTTGAGCCAAAAAAACAACAACAGAAATATTTGATAAATGTGTGAGATACGTGATATAAATATTTCATATTGTGGAGATATATGACTGATTTACAGCGGATATCTACTTTATCACAACTTTTCAAATTTTTATTAGCAATTTACAATAACAACATATTATTCTCTTGTATTTAATCACACAATCATATCTTTAAAAAGTATGTTAAATTGTGAGCTGTAAGGAATTACGCAGCAAATGCTGGAGTTATGACAAATGTTTAATATAGTATTTTGCTTTATGTGTATGGGAAGTGTGAAAACATACCTGTGTGAGTATTAGAATGGTTAAATCATAGTGATGACTTTAGGTTTGCACATTTCTTGGAGTAGGAGGTCAATAATTCTGTAAGCTATTTGTATTTTTCTATTTTTACTTCATGACGTATCCAAAATTTAATGTTAATGTTAAACGCGTTTACTTTTGGTTCAACATAAATATTCCAATAACGACTCTGCGTATAAAGTGATGATTTATTCCGTTTAGAAGTACATTCTGTAGGACCAATCAGATGCTGATAATATCTACACTAATCAGATTGTAATATATTTGTTGGTTTGCTTATCGAGTTTTGCGTTATGTGAGGGCTGTTTGTACCAGCTGCCCCTTATTTTGAAGTAATATGACGTTAAGTGTAAGGAATAGTGTTTCAGATTGAAGATGAGGTGATAAAGTGACTAGATTTGGTTAATCTCTAAGAAATTGAGGCTTACATTACCCTTAAGTCAATATAAATTGATTATTGTGAGTGGCCACCTTTCTAAGTTTAGCTAGTAGAGAAGCAACGAGACCCATATTGTTAAAAATGCTTTAATCCGATATATGTCTACAAGGTTCAATGTCAGAAAGAATTTGTTTTCGAATTTCGCACAAAGCTACAAAGTAGTGTCACATGTGCAATGCATCAATTTGTTAGGAATCTAAACCCAACAACAAAACAATAATTTGAAGTTGAAATCACGTCAACAAAAGTCAAGGAGAGAAGTTAACTGCCTGAAGCAATGACGTTACGAAAGCGAGTAAGTTACTTTGTTCTTATCTAGCCTGATTTAGTTTTTGATGATGGTTTAGTTAATTCTTACTGGATATAAATTCTGTAATTCATTGTCTAATATTAGAGAATTAATATTAGCAGGCCTGGCATGGCTGAGCGCGTAAGGCGTGCGACTCGTAATCCAAGGGTCACGGGTTCGCGCCCGCGTCGCGCTAAACATGCTCGCCCTCCCATCCGTGGGGGTGTATAATGTGACGGTCAATCCCACTATTCGTTGGTAAAAGAGTAGCCCAAGAGTTGGCCGTGGGTGGTGATGACTAGTTGCCTTCCCTCTAGTCTTACACTGCTAAATTAGGGACGGCTAGCACAGATAGCCCTCGAGCAGCTTTGTGCGAAATTCCAAAACAAACAAAAAAATTAATATTAGCATGGATGAGAATAGGAAGTTATAGACAAAAATCGGTAAATAAATGTTGAAAATTTAGTAAACTAGTTTTAAGCAGCTGGAAGAAAGAAGAGATATGTGAAGTTTTAATTGAGGTGGGAGTCACGAAAGTTTATTTTTTAGTCTTGAGCTTGGTAAAATTTAAATTGAGAGTGAAAGTGGTGTTCAGAAAGGTTATCATGGTAATGGTTGGAAGTTGCTAAGATACGGTTAGAAATGAAATACTAGGAAGCCGAGAATAAACGCTTGGGAATACAAACTGAAAACATTTAGAGCTAGATTTAGAAGATAGGCAGAAGCAGAGAGATTTCGAGTTGATGATGAGTGGATGATATGGTAAGTCTAGTAATATGATGCAATCTTTTGTAGTTACCAAAATTGTGGAAGAGCAATATAGATGTATTTTTGAAAACAAATCGATGGCAAAAGAATGGTAATCAACAAGAAACGATGAGGAAACTCTTTTTTGCCTTAACTGAAAATACAATAGCAACGTATAATAAGATCGAGAGAACAGATAACTTAAAGTATGATTTAGTGGAATAAGTCATCTTAGAGACATATGAGTTAAATGCGAAGACTTATAATAGAATGTTCAGAGAGTTAGAAAAATGGCAGATAAGACACTTAAAAAGTACGAAATTAGGCTGCACGAGTTGCTTGTTAAATGGATCGACGATATAACTTTACTGAAGACAATGACAAGATAACAGATTTGGTATTGCATGAGAAAAGATTCTGCTTTAATTATGCTTTGTAAGTGTAGGCTTTTACTTCAACCGAAAGAAGGGAGCTTACTGAAGTACTTGGCCAAATGTTCTTGTCTGTAAGGTGTTGTAACATTTGATGGTGCAATCTCAATTTCCTCCGCCATGTCTGGTGCAGCATTAATTTCCTTAGTTATATCTGGTGTTACAACCGCAATTTCCCCAGTCACTTTTTTATAATTCCAAAAATATCATTCTGAATGCTGATGCCCAATTACCCAGACGAATACCGGAAATTGGTGATGCTTCGAGTCAACCATTTTTACGATCTATTCCAAAGGTGTTATTTAGTAAGGCCATAAAAATACAATGTTTCAGAGACAATTGGTTTGATAATTGGTCGTGGCTGAATTAGGATAACTCATTTGAATGCGGATTTTACTTTCATCATATTTGACCTACTAAAACAGGAATTATGAATAGCAAGATCACTAATCAAGATTTTATAAGCAAAGGATTCAAGAACTGGAAAGATGCAACTCCATTGCTTTGGTGTCATGAGAAGTCCAGTTACCACAAAGTGGCAGTGAAACGTCTAATAATTTTACCAGCAGAATATCAAAATTGCTGAAGATGGAGAGAATAACAGAAAACAATTTCTTCTTGTCGAGTGCGCTGTGAAATATCTTGTTCTACAAGAACTTCCTTTTCAAAGGTATTTGTAACGTAAGAAGATGACGGAAATATCAAGTAGATTCTTAAACTATTTTGCTGTTTTGATGAAAACTTGAAATTTTGGCTGAATGACAACAACAAACAAATAAGTATGCCAGTGCAGATATACAGAACGAACTTTTATAATTCATGGCTCTTAAAATTCTTCGACAAATCACAGCTGCAGTTCATTACAAGCCATTCACAATAATGATAGATGAGACGACAGACCTACGTACCTAGAAAACAATCTGTAATTGTTATAAGGGGGTGAATAATTACCTTGAGTCTGACAAGGATTTAATTGGAATTGATCATTATCCAATCACTACCGCTGATGCAATATTTTTTGGGCATTATTAAGGATACTTTGATGCATATGAACCTATTTCTCCATAACTGCTAGAGGCAATGCTATGATGGCGCAGCCATCATGCAAAGCTGACAAAGTGGAGTTGCAACCAAGATATGAGATTGAACCCATTTACACTCATTGCTACAGTCATAGTTTGAGTCTAGTCTGTCAAGATACAATTAGATACATCAAATTCATGATGTACAGCATTAACTCTCCTTTAAAACCAACACTGTAAAGCTATAATGAACTTCATACAAAACAAAAATAACATTATAATGAGACTAAAATATAGAATTATTTTTACATTACCAATCATAACTGTCATCCTTAAGCCATAATGGATCATATTTGTTGTTATACCTTTTAGACGTTTTGCAGATATTCCATTTGTCAGACAACATCCTGACGCCAATGTCAAACTTGCCAGCAACTGTTGAGAGTTGGAAAATGAGTGATTGAACCCACAACGTCTCAACTCCTACTGCCTTTCTCTGTCTGTAGACAGTCGTGAGAAGGCATTTGACCTTGATATTTAGATATAACCTTAAAGTAGAATTAAAGCGACCTAAAACTATATAATGTAAAACTCCTAACCTTCACCCTTTATTTAACGTTGTAAGATATACAAATCGAAATACGTTCTTACAACAGAAATAAGCCACTCTATTCTTCAACAAAATTCCCAACCTTCCCGCTTTTATTCACTAATTTGTGATGTTAAACAGAACTATAAACTCATACCTAAATATAATGAAAGGCCATCATTAAAAATAAGAAAAAATAATTTTTAATAGACAAGCGGTACTCTTCGCATAACATTGAAGTTCAAATACTTAAAGAGGTTAAACATCAAATGATTTTGAATAGAGATGTAGGCCCGTGTACCAGAGAAGTGAATTTTTTGGAAATATATTTTGCAGAGGGCACTGCAAAAATGCAAATTATACACGTAGTATACTTTCTTCTATAAACATTTGCTTAGTTTTTTCTAATCTCCTGAGGATGATGGATTTCTTTTACAAGGAATAGTATCGTTGGAAGCAAACAAAATGTACTACGGAGGGTCTCAACTAGAATGTTACTTATGTTATAAAATACACAATTGATTAATTGTTTGGAATTAAGCACAAAGATACACAAAGGGTTATCTGTGCTATACCCATCACAGGTAACGAAACATAGTTTTTAGCAGTTTGAGTCCGCATATATATTACTGAGAAACCATTGAGAATAATAATTCAAACTGATCTGAAGCAATTAAATTATGTGTTGTTATAAAGCTACATAATTATTAGAAAGTGTGTGTCAAAATGAATTATGAAAAAAACAGTGTAACCTTAAAATTTACTAAAAAATAGTTATTCTGTGTTTTGAGTGTGCCAAAGTTCGGTAGCAAATAATATAATTTTTGAATTATCACTTATCTTTTTATGTACATGTAATAGCTTTAAGTGATTTAGCAATGACTTGATCATTGTACGACCGAGGTATGAATTTACATGTGGTAGTGCAGAGAATGTAAGTGGCGTTTCTAACGGGAGCCACAAGAGAGAATAGTGTTATTTTGTATAACTCTGATGGCAGCGATCATCCCTTGTGTAACTGTTATTTCGAGTAGTTCACGACATCGTCCAGCATCTGTGCATTACTATCTTGAAAGTGTGCTTTTCGAATCAGTTGTTCTGTTCTGAGTAACGGCCAATTGAAATCTCTGCAGTACTTATCCGTAATTGTTCTCAATTCTTTTCGAACGTTTTCTTCTTCAGCACCTTTCGATAGGATGGTTTCTAATGCTGTATATTTTTAAATTTGGCTGGTCAAAGTGAGTTTTGATACATTCAATTATAGTGTCCTGTGCTGCAAAATACAAACTGTGGTAGTGGTCATCCACTTTACTTAATTTATCAGCTATTCTGAGAACATTTTCATCCAGTGGCACGCCGAGAAGGAAATAGAATGATCGGAATTAAGCAGCACCACCTGAGCATTGAATCGACATCTGTGCATCAATTTTAGCCATTTCCGAGAAACTGTCGAAATTATACTGGATAACTGAAAGTTTTAAGCTGAACGCAACCGGGGATGATGAGAAAAACTAACCTTTCATATCTTTTGCTCCACTCATGATAGAGAATTTTGGAATGACAGCGTAAATAACAACAAACTGCAACTTGATACGAGTTTGATAGGTCGTCAATATTTATATGTCGAGCGAACCAAAGTAAGGGAACAGAAGGTGACACACGCGAGTGAGAGTAGTACAAAACCAACGTGTGAGGAGCTATAGATCTAATATTCAGAAGTTTGATATGGGAGTAAAACAGGAGTACCCTGAAACTGACAGAATAAAAAAGGTAAAAATCATTTAAACTCTGGAATTATAAAATTTTCTAACACTTATAAGTATACATTTGCAAATATATATTATTTTTATATTTTTAGTTTGTTATGATATATATGAAACTAAAGTCATGTCATTTTATGAATGTATATATGAAATATGTTTTTACAAATTACAAAATATACTATAACGTTCAATCTTTTTAGTTCATTTAAACATTAGATATATTTCACATAAAAGTAACCAAAAATTCTTTACAGTCATAGTCGTAAAAGTACTAGAATTCTAAATTAAGTGATTATTCTTTCAGGTTTCATAAATCTAATATAATTACAATTTATTATTAAAACGGCAATGTAAAAGTCACTGGCTTGAAAAAGTATACTGAAATATTTATTTACAAAACTTTAATATACAGTAAAATACTACAAATATCTTAGCTTAAAAAAAAGGATTAGTTTCATACAATTTTTGTCATTATTTTCCATTTACTATTTCATTCAGTCTTTATTTGTCATTTGTGTAACGTGAAAACAAACATTGAATTTATCACGAGATATTTAAATACAACATCCTAAACACATGGTACAATATAAATAAATGATTTAATGCAAACTAAACATGTAATATTTCAGGAAAACAAAGAAAACTATCGCCTCTTCCAAAACACGCATTTTCTTGCATAGATTTTGAAACAATGCTACAGTTGCATGTAATGGATTATCTTCACATATACTTTAAAGAAAAATAAAGAAATATATTAATCTTCAGTTTCAAGTCAGTTTTTTTGTGATTTTTCTAATATGATACTCACTTTTCATCATAGCCCAATGCTGTTACGACAGTAAGTGTTTGTACACCTGCGTCGTGAATAGTTTTTTTCTTATAACTTAACAAGTATCACGACTAGTATTGTATAGTATAAATATTGTACTAATACACGTTAATAGAGACGGCACTAAATTGCCGGAAGTAAATTTTCTTCTGGTTAAATTCCAATAATTATGATTGTTTTGTTTGTTTGTTTGTTTGTTTTAGAATTTCGCATAAAGGTACTCGAGGGCTATTTGTTCTAGCCGTCCCTAATTTAGCAGTGTAAGACTAGAGGGAAGGCAGCTAGTCATCACCACCCACCGCCAACAGTAACATTATAACATAATATTATTACAATGTCTTGTAACTACTTTAATTTAAATGGCTTTCAATTTAGGGCAGGAGTTCTATCAAAACGCATTAGGGTATCACGGGCCTGAAATAACTTCCGGGAAACACTGAGTGCTGTTAACAAGAGTGATAACTTAGCGATATTCAACTTTTTTAAAAAAGTCGGATTGTTGCAATATAAGTAACCTCATATTTCCAGTGGATGTGACCTACTGAACACTTACTTTAAATACCAAATTTCAAGTCAATCCATTAAGAAATACACAAGATATAAATTCTCCAATTTTGATTGATTTTCTTTGTATTTGTTTTTCTTCACACGGGAAGTGCGGAAAAGTTATTTGTTAAAACAACAACAAATTTCTGATTATTCTAAGTTTGGTACACTGATATATCTTTTCAAACTATAATTAAGAGTCCCATTTGATGTAAATTTGAATCACATGTGCAAAATTATTCAATAAAATTGTTCAAATTTGAAGAAGATATTTACGCTCGCCTCTGTAAATAATCATGTGAACCATCAGTGTCATTTTTACTACAGTTTCACCTACGAGATAAAGAGGAACGTTTTTAGTATTTATTGTTAGTCTTAATTGACTAAATATGGCTGATTTAAAGTAACTGTTGTTGTTGTTTTGAATTAAGCACAAAGCTACACAATGGGCTATCTGTGCTCTGCCCCTCATGGGTATCGAAACCCGGATTTTAACGTGTAAGTCCGCAGACATACCGCTGAGCCACTGGGGGCTTTAAAGTAGCAAAAAAGTATAAAGTGAAAGAACATAATATTGGTTAGTTTAAGCAAACTATCTTATCAGTTTCTAGTTCAAGTTTTCAAAAGACGATTATTATTCATTGCCAACTTTTAAGCACAAATTTACTAATCTTTATGAAATTCTACTAACTATTAGTTGAACTTATGAGGTGAAGTTAAACTAGAGATATTACTTCTGCACAAATGATGCAAGAAGTTCACTATTTAAAGAAATAAGTCTATGGGTTAGTAGGTACGTTGATCAAAATTGGATCTACAGCTACAATAGTTTAACCCCATTGATTAATGGAAGTTAAAATATTTTTCCAAGCAGTAAAGAAAGAAGATAAATTGATGAAAACAACAAATGATCATAAAGTTTCTGGAAAGGAAAAATCTGGAAGTTAACCTTACTGTGGGAAGCTTTTCTACATCGTATGAAATGTGGGTAATTGAATCGAGGAATAGTGCATATTGTGAAGTGACTAGATGTAGAGACTTTTACTTCTATTACCAGGACACCCTTATGCCCTATGTGACAATTACTACACTAGAGGTAAACTTTTAGTAATAACAAGAAAAACAGTTGTTGCACTGCCTAAAAGAGAAATACTCATACTGGGAATTTTCGGGAATATATTAACATATAGTGACTTAGGATTCCAGCATTTTCTTTGAGATTAATATTTGGATGGACTATTGTGGATCTGAAGAATAGAAATGTCACTAGTAAAGATATGAATATAACAAATAATAGTATTTGAATAATGTTCGGATAGAATTTCTGGATATGAAGCTGTACAAATAGTATTTTTAATAAAAAAAAAACCCACCAGAATACGTTAGTCACTTGTGATTCAAGATATATAGGAAATATCATATAAAATCCTTCCGTAAGGAACCTTACTACATTATATTACAAGATATATATAATACCAGATGTGAAAGTCGTATGGCTGATCAATATTATAGATTACACGACTTGCATACGGATTATCAGTTACCTTCTTAAATGTACCCCAGGTTTTAGGTCAAACAAATAACATGCCTTATAAGTTCAGAATATGCAGCCCCAGTATGTCAGTTATTTACAGAACAGGATGAGGCTTTCAATAAAGTAAATTCCATGGAAGGACAATGAGTAACAGAACTAAGTGCTAGTCCATGAACATTGCTAACAGTATTTGCCAAGAAGAAGAAGTATAGATTTATAAAATTTTGTATGGACTACTGCAAGAAGAATAAAGTCAAAGAGAAATATCCTACCCAATACCAAGAATTGACTCCTCTTTGAGTGGAATATCTTTATTAAAATGGTTTTCAGAATTAGATATGAAAAATAAATAGTGGCAAATGCATAGCGACGAAGAGATACGACAACGTTTGCAATAGGAAATGGGTTGTAGCAATTTATTGTATTGCCTTTGTATTTGGTTGAGAAAATAAAACCTTTTGGTGAGTTCCAAGACGTGAGCAATGTTTTATCAACACATTAATTTCCTAGTTAACAAAAAAGAGGGCTTATAGACCTATTTCAAATTGAAGGATTTTAGAATTGGCCAACACCAAATATTTTGATTCTTAGAGGATTTCTCAGAGTGTGTTCTTGCTGTTATCATTTTGTAAACTATTTCTCTAGCATAGAATATCCTCTACACAAGTTACTTAAAAAAAAACTGTTTTATTTGCAAGTATTCAACAAATTGAAGAGAAAGTACCCTTTACTTCTGCATTATCATATCCAATCATTTAGTTATTGATATAGATTCAAGTATATCTATATAAAGTACCCTTTACTTCTGTATTATCATATCCAATCATTTAGTTATTGATATAGATTCAAGTATAATTTTGTAGTGAGAGCAACATTATGACAAGCAAAACATGAAAACTAGCATTTATTTCCCACTATAGCAAGGCAATGAATAACGCAAATGGTGATTCCATTCAACCTAAATTCAAAGATGTGCTGTGTACACTGAAGTTCATTATGCATACAAGAGAACTTGTTATGTTGGAAATGAAACAATACCAGTGAAAAGAAATAACAATTGAAGTTGGTATTTACATTCTTTATATTTCACCGCACTTTTCTATCTTCATTATCTTCCAACAGATGAAAATGTAAAAGCTAAGATGGCACTGGAGAGAGTAAGAGATTGCAACTGTTGGGTTGGTTACCACGGATCTATACAGAATAGTTGTAACTCATGTTAACTATGCCATGAGTGAAAAGAAACATCATGGACAGGTACATCACGACTGCGTTGAAGCAGTGCTTAAGAAAATTATGTCAGTTTTCCTGCTCTGCTTTCATAGAGTAATGGTAGAAATTGATATATTGTGAACAGTTTCACGAAATGGTCTAAAAAGCAGAAGCTCTAGCAAGATAAATTGTCAGCTGTTTTGTTAATAGATTAAAAGTGCTAATGAAACTTCATTTATATTATGTATGGAATTTTTAATTGACTTTGCTTTCCGATATGTACCAGATCTCTGAAATAATAATAAAAATAATCTCTCCATCGATATTTCAACATTTTCTTGAAAATTAATTATAGATTATGTGAATGATCATTAGAAATCTTGGAATCAAGAACTTTTGCTTTCATTTATGAGGTATGGCTATACCTGAAGCTACAGGCAATAAATTATCATACTGGTATTTAGAAGGAGACTTAAAGTGCCATTAGATATCTGCATTCACGTATGAAACAGAGAGTATTAAATAGTATATGTAGAGAATCTAACGAATAAAACTGAAGTCATATATTTCTTTACCCACAAAAAGACTTAAATCAGCTAGAGATAAAATGGAAAATCGCAATGATAGTAATGTAAATAAGACTAAATTTCAATCAAATGACATTGAATGGCTATACAACCCACAGCTTATAAAAAGAAAATTCCAAAATTAAGTTGGAGTTGGAACGGGTTCGAGTGTTGTTCTGAAAGAAATTCAATGACGTGGGTGATAGAATCCAGAAGGACAGGAAGTCCAATCCAAATGTAATTCCCTATGATCGCCTTTTGAAGAGCTTCAGAAGGAGAAAATTGAGCTGGATAACGTCAAAGAAGAATTTATTAGAATAAAAAATCAGCCTATTGAAGACCTTAACACTCCTACGAAAATTGGGGCCTAATAGGCCCCAGAGCAACTTGAAAGGTTACTAATATTAGGCTAATAATTTTGTATTTAAATGAAATTGCCGTTAACTAACCCTATCCCTTTATATTTTAAGGAGCAATAATATTTTGACTTTTCAGACATTTGCGAAATAATATTTTAATTTTTTTTTTAAACATCCACTAAGGGTATTTTTTGGCCTCTTAGGCCCCAGATAAAAAAACATAAAAATTACTTTATTTATTTCCTGAATAATTCTAGAACAGGCCTGGGCAACCGAAAAAAAACAAATTATGGTAAAATATATCAATTTTACAACTTCTTTTCAAAAGATGGATATTTAGGATAATAACTCTACTTCAACAATAATTTTAGACGGTCCTGATTATTGCCTAGTTTGCCCACGCCTATTCTAGAACATTCTAGAAACTTTATAGAAGTATTTAGAGTAATCTAGAATATTCTTCAAGCTTCTAGAATATTCTAAAAGAATCCACAAATCCAATATATATAGGAGCTGAAATCTTCAAACCGTGTCAAAAATGATATCTCTTTATGAAGCTGTACATTTACTGACAAAACCATCCGACGATGAAAGTGAACATGATAATGTCAAAGACTACTCTGAAAGTTGTGATGTTGATCCTTCTGAAGTCGAAAATGATGAACAAATCGCGCCGTACCCTTCTGAAAAAGCCCCCCAGTGGCTCAGCGGTATGTCTGCAGACTTACACGCTAAAATCCGGGTTTCGATACCCGAGGTGGGCAGAGCACAGATAGCCCATTGTGTAGCTTTGTGCTTAATTCAAAACAACAACAACAACCCTTCTGAAAGTAAAGAAAGTAATCAAGATCTTACTACGATGCCAGTGAACGAACTTTTGTCCAAAGATAAGAATTTTAGTTATTCAACAACACCTTCAAGGATCAACAGGAGAACCGTAGCTCTCAATATATTTAATGGGAACCCAGACATTACAAGGCAAGCTGCTCCAAGAGTCTCTACACTATTCAAAATTTCAAAATTTTCATATCTGATAATATAATGGAACAGATCATTCACTCAACAAACACCGTCATGAAAGAACCAATTTTTGAAGAAGACCTCTGGAAATAGATCTCAGCTAATCTTTTCCTTGGAATAAGCAAATCCAAAAATGCATCGATAGACGAAATGTTTTCAACCGAATTCGGTTTTCCATTTTTGCGAAAACTGATTACACAAGACAAATTCAAAAAAATGTGCTCAAAAATCAGATTTGACATCCACTCTCAAAGAAATAGAGAAATCAAATATGCCGCCATCTCTGGAGTCTGGAATTTTTTCATTAAAAATTGCAAAAACAGTTACAACCCAAGCGAATACCTGACAGTGGATGAACAATTATGTAACTTCAAAGGAAGAGTTGGCCTCAGAACATACATTCCGACAAAGCCAGGCAAATACGGAATAAAGATTTGGTGTCTAACAGTTGCAAAGACAAGTTACCTCCTCAACGCTCAAATTTATACTTGAAAGGTTGGAAATACGACAGAAACAAATCAAGGAGAAAGAATAGTCAGAGAACTGAGTCAACCATTTCTTGGAAAAGGAAAGACAATAACGACAGATAATTTCTTTACAACAATGACACTTGCCAAGTACCTACGAACAAAAAGAACAGGACTTGTTGGAACCATACGGAAATCAAGAACCTTCCTGCCTCCTGAAATAAATGAAAAATCTAGAGAGTTATCACCAAAGTTTTTCTACCATGACGACATCACTCTTCTCAGGTACTCAGACAAACCAGGAAAATATGTGCTACTACTGAGTTCTCAGCATCAGTCTGGTGAAGTAGAAGAGAATGGAAAGCCCGAAATCGTCAATCTTTACATTGCAACGAAGGCAGGTGTCGACACTCTCGATCAACTGGTGAGATGTTATGCAACAAAGAGGCGATCAAAGCGCTGGTCAGTCTGCATATTCTATAACATTCTAGATCTTGCTGCGTACAATACTTTCGTTCTATATTCGACAAAACATCCAGAATTTCTTCGTCAACGTAAATCAAGAGCCAGAAGAGAATTTATACGGAAATTGGTGCTTGAAATCAAAGAAATTTACTGCAAAGATAATGACAAAACAATCTGATGTGAACCGCCTACAAAGAGGGCAAAAAGAGGACGATGCCATTTGTGCGGCAGATCAAAAGTTAGACAGTCGAAAATTGTTTGCTGAAATTGTAAAAAAAAATGTTTGTCAGAGCCATTCTAAAGTTGTTTGTAATGAATGTTGCTAAATCACTGTGTTTCTATTGGAAAAATATATGGGGTCTGATAGGCCCCAAAATCACTTTAGTTGGCGTAAATATTTTTTCGTAGGAGTGTTAAGGTTTCTGTCGAGATACGTCCAGGTGATCACTAAGAACAGAAACATAAATCTAAGGAATTTACAATCCAGAAAGGAAGCAGAGTTGTAAGTTATTTTTTAATATTATACATAAAATATTTGTTTGTCAGACAGAGCTAATCATGATGGTGACATAATTTTCTGCTTAATAAATTCCATGTTTTAAGTAGAAAAAGAGATAAATGCCAAAGTGAATAACTAAGTAATCAGAGAGTATTTAGTTTAGTGTTAGTTACTGAGTGAGTTAGAGAGGGAAAGCTGTTACATCTACTTGTCTGCAATAAAGTTAATCAATTAGTCAGGTAGCATGTTATTTATTAATTGATTAGTGAGAAACTTTTCTCAATTTGTAAATAAGTTAGACATATATAAGTTTGGAGTATCTGTTAAAAACTTTTCTTTGTGAGGTTAAGCCTACCAGTGATGGTAACCAACAGGAAAAGTTGAAGAAGGAGTATATTAATTTGATATCATTACATGGATTGAACTTGGAATTATTTTTATCAAATAATTCAAAAAAATTTGCCCAAGGATAGAACATATGTTACAAAAATAATATAGATATACAAAAAATTAATGAATCAGGTTTGGGTGATAAAGTTGTTAAGCACTGCTTTTTCTATTAGTTTGTTAATAACACACATCATGAAAACGAATTAGATTTTAGAGAATATTTGTAATTCGTGAGAATTGCATCATCGTTTTCAATACAGATGCCCTTCCCGGTATCAAATAACTTTTTTTTTTCAAATCCATACTGTAAGTTTAGTTTGCGTTGCTGGTTGGCTAATTATACAAATTATTTGGTTTGTATATGCGCTCATCTCTTAATTTATATAATTTGTCTTTCCTAATAATTTCTTATTTATTCTGGTGACGGCGGTGTAGATTACCGCCAAAACATTGGATAATTTTTAGAGAACTAGACAGTTAAAATAAAGTTTTATTTTTTTAAATGTTCAATATTTGATGTGGTTTTAATATCATTGAATTATATCTTAAATATTATTTAAATAAGTATCATCTTAGCAAAATAAAATATATCACATTAGATACATTGGAAGGAGTTCGATGGTTTGGGATAATAGCTTAAAAGAGCAAAATATTATCATTCACCCTCTTTGAAATGTTCTTTGTACTTGTGATAACGTCACTTCACTCAGTCTCTTTATCTTTACTTCCTACTTCCTTGATAGTTATTAAGTTACAGTCTGTATTGAGTGTTCATCTTGGTTTGAAAGGAACAGATTTATTGACTTAAACATTTACTTAGAAAAAGTAAATTTTGCTAAGTAAATAAAGTAAGCAGCAGTTTATTTCAAAACTCGACATGTGAAACACACTTGACTACATTATAGCATGTCTGCACGATAAGTATAGTTAATTTAGTAACTTATTTTAATAGGTGATGAATAAACATCACCTCTTCTTTGGTGATCAGTTTTAAGACTAAATGTCAGAAATTAAACTTATCTTGCACAAATACTATGGCATTAAAAAACTCAAATTGAATAGTATAAAAAGAATAATAAGGGATAAACACTTAGAAAATCAACTCCAATAATATTACTTTAATTTTCTTTAAATAAAAGAAAAGGAAACAGTTATATTTAACACAAAAACGCAAACAGTTCTGATACAAAATTATAAACATGACAGCAATACCGTGCTGAAACATAAGGAAAAGGGAAGTGGTTGGGGCTCTTCCAAATTTAAACGAAATTTATAAAGTAATAAACGCAAGCAAATCTACGATGACTTTGAGAGTTATAGTGGAGGGTGTTTCATTAGTTTCATTTCTATAGATTATTTACTTTAGAAACTAGGTCATGCAGGGTCTATTGAAAATTATGTTTTACACGATCAGTACATAAAAGAAATATTAAACTCAAAGAATGTTTGTCTGCTTCGTTGGAGTTTGAGTTTGCGTAAGGCTACAGGAAGACTACCTGCACTAACCATCCTTGATTTTGAAGTGATAAGGCCCTGCGCTAGTACAGTGGTATGTCTTCGAATTTACAACGCTAAAATCAGTGGTTCGATTACCTTCGGTGAGCTCAGCAGATAGCCCGGTGTGGCTTTACTATAAAAAAACACACAGTGATAAACTAGACGAAAGGCACCAACTCTTAAACTACTCTTGTTAGACCTAGTAGTGTAATTTGACCATCTTTATATTAACATATCCATCCAAAGTAAGGAGCTCAGGTTTGTTTTGATAAATGTTGGGAC
The DNA here is from genome assembly GCA_011833715.1 of Carcinoscorpius rotundicauda. Taxonomy (NCBI): domain Eukaryota; kingdom Metazoa; phylum Arthropoda; class Merostomata; order Xiphosura; family Limulidae; genus Carcinoscorpius; species Carcinoscorpius rotundicauda. The sequence continues at coordinate 20,327,359 of CM022395.1, forward strand.
TCAAGATATTGAACCTCAACTCACAGTATGGCGCAATAAATGTTATATCGCGTTTGACGTTATATGAAAAACCAAAACATAAATCAAGTGAAAAACAAAAAAATAATGTAATTTTATGCTATAAAACTACCTGTTTCTTTGCGTAAATTTAACTAGCAGTTGTTTCAAATATAATAAAAATATATTATGACCGTTTAAGTGACATAACTGAAAAGTTTATTTTTACGTACACGTCTGAATAACACTGCGGTAATGCTCATAACCAACTTTTGTATGTTATTGTTTTAACATCGTTTTGTAGACTAAGATATACATATATAAAGTAATAGAATATTCTGGGATATGAAAAATTTCCTTAGGGCAATATGCTCATTAGTTTAAGTCGAAAAAATATTTATAGTGGAAACAACTCTGTGGAATTCTAAAGAAAACAAATTATTTTCTGAAAACCTTCAGCAAAGGGATTTGTTTTGTATTAGATTATTATGTGAAATGAACTCGATTCTTGAATTTTACCTTTTGTATCCTAAATTTGTCTAAATACGCATTTTAAAAAGCTTTATACTACCAAAGTTAACAAGATGGAATATTCTTCACATCTTTTGGCTCGTTAATTCATACATATTTTTTTCTCTAAATCGTGACGAAAAATTAATTAAATAAGAAACATTTACAACTTAACCTTAACTTTCTCCCAACTTCAAAAACAACATTCAAGTAATGTGCGTACGTAATCACTATGAAAAATAATCAGTTAAGAATGTTAGGTTCCTTTACAATGTTTTATACATCTTTAAAGATATTTTGTCTTTTGCCAAATAATAATTCTTGGTTACAAAGCTAAAAAAATGGACGAAATTAATTGGGTTCAAAAATAATCATATATGTACGCTCTATTAATCACAACTCAGAACTAACTGGTGCAAAAGCTGTCAAAATAAATTTCAAAACTATTTTATTGATAAAAAACCTTATTTAATGTTCTAAGGCGAGTTTAATGTTTAGATGTTACTACTGATGTATCTGGAAAAACTCGCATATAGAATGAGCAGTATAACTACAAAAACAGAATGTTCAGTAGAACATTTCAAATGACGCTGATAATTACCTGTTTAACTCTTTTAAGTGCATTAGTTACATTAGGTGCAGATGTAGAACCGATACTATCATCATCAGTGTAATCCTATCATGGTTTCTTTGAATACAAAAATCATAACTAACTGCATTCTAATTTAAAAGTGGTGAAAAAAACTAAACCAATAAAAATAAAATCCTGCATCGAGTGAAAAATACCAAAACCGCTTATAACAGTAAATCAATTTTAAAGGTTAATTTTGTACTATATAAAGAGCTTATATATATATATATATATATATATGTTAATACAGTGGTGTGTCACCGTAGATGTTATCCCTAGCACCATAGTCACGCTGTTCAGTATCCATTTCACGTCAAACACCTAACCATTCTATGGTACACTGCCATCACAACACATTTATGGCGGGAGGCAATTGTCTCAAGAAGGATATTCGTTTAGTTAGGTTTTGAAATGTTTAAGAGCGAAGTTTGTTTGCTGTTAAGCGTAAAGCAATACAATGGGCTACTATCCGTGTTCCGTCCACTGCGAACATCAAAGCCTAGTGTTTTGGAATATAAGTTTTCAGATTTGCCGCTGATCATTAAAGGGCAAGAACAAAAGGAGCAACAACTAGGAATAAAATACTTAAGAGTTCTTCATGGAAGCTATGATTGATAATTCACTGGGGAACACTCATTTTGTTACATTTAAAAAAAGACCTTTCTATAGTCAATGTGAGTGTGTTGATTTCAAATCTGAAGTCGGTTTTTGTCTGCAAGCTACAGATTTTATGCAATTTGACATTTTTATTTATTTTTTAATTTTTCGTTATTATAGGAAATTATAGGAATAGCTTATCAATTTGTTTGTGTATTTTATTCAGGTAGGAATTTGCGTTTGTACACTTTATCTGGACAATCTCGTTTAATGCTCCAGCAGTAGTCAGCCACCATACTTTTGTCCCAGCGCCCTTGGTAGCGTTCTTCCATGACCTTTAGGTTTTGGTGGAATCGTTCTCCTTGTTCATCACTCACAGCCCCCAGGTTGTCAGGGAACTTATCCAGTGCCTTAACAAATTGCTTCATCAAACCTAATTTGATGTGAAGAGGAGGAAAGATGATCTTATCTCTGCTTACAATTGGGTCTAGTATGATATTTGGCATGCCTGCTTCAAGGGTGTCACAAATAGGCCAGTCCTTCTGGACCCAATGTCTGTCTCGTGCTCGGCTGTCCCACATACAGAGGAAACATGGAAACTTGGTGAAACCTTTCTGTTGTCCAAGAAGAAAGTTGACCATCTTTAAGTTTACACAAATGATCCAATTGTGCTCATGATATTTTAATAAGTTTATGACCATTCTCATATCATCATAGTCTTCCCGCAAATGCACTGAGTGACCGACAGGTACTGCTCCATAAACATTCCCATTATGTAAAAGAACACACTTTCGACTGCGTTTTTAACTGTCTAAAAAGAGTCTCCATTCAGCAGGACTATAGTAAGGTACACCCAGTTCTTTGAGAAGCCCTTGGATGTCAAGTTGCTTAAGTGTAGTGTAAGAAAGCCACTGACCTATTGTCTCGTTTTAAGGAAATAGAGGATTACAATATTCTAAGACAATAGAAAATGATTGGATTAAGCAGGTATAGCTGCTGATATGGAAATTACAAGACCTATTATGGTTATGAAACAGGTACCAGAAAATGAGATACAATGTCCTAAGCAAAGGGGCAACGAAACCTGAAGAGTTCAACAAAAACAAAGAGGTGAGAAAGTAGCAAAGAACAAATCGATAAACCAAGAGAGGTACAGGAAGAAAGTAATACAGTGCCAGTAAGAAACTAAAAATCTATTTTAAAGCTATTTGTTATCGATTACCAGGAGTAAAGAGCAGTTTGTCATGTTAACGTTGGTGTGAGGCAATGCTTAGAAATAGTTACAATTAAAATAAAGTTGATGTACATAAGAAAGGAAGATGTAGTGAGAGTAGTGATCATAACCAAAAACACTCTCTATCACAAGCCCCTTTCTTACACTTGGTTTCTCGGAAAATAAATAACCTTTTCTTGTGAGGTTGCACATAAAATCAAACTATTCACATATAGTCAAATATGTTATATATGATCCCTATAATGAAAATTAAGTTAGCATAGAAAAACACAGTAATGGCGTTCTGAAATAATAAGTTAGTATTGCCTATGAACACCATGATGTTAATACAAGATCATAAAATATTGCCTGAATCTCTGTGGAATTACCATAATTCAGCATGATAAAGAAAATCTGTCTTTCTCTTATCAAACATACATTCTTTTTGCATACATGATTTATTGAATTAATATGTTCATGAAGACACTTAACAATGTGATAAAAAATGTGCTAAATACCAACAATAACAAAATCTATTTGTACAATGAAATAAATGTATTCAAAATGTAGAAAGATCCATGTTATTCAATAGGTTCAACTACCATTAAGTAAAAATTTATCTTATTCAGTATTCAAACAATGTAATTATTCAATCAGCGTTTTGTCCTTCAGAGGTATCATAATAGAAATTCAAAACAAATGCTGTTCGTGGATAGTTTTTTTTTCTGAAAATGCCAGCCACTGAAGCATCAATCTTGATTCCAAGGTTACCGAACTTAATGAATATTTGTATATTCGCCAAGGACAGTGCTCTTAGAATATCCCAATTCGAAAAATGTAAAATATGTACGCAGATTTCTTCATATTTTTCTTATGCTCGTGTAGCGAATTTAGCATTGAGCCCACAGTGATAAAGGCTCAGACACGATTAAACAAATCACTCCTTAATTATACTTCTTAATGACTATTATTGAAAAACAGTAAAAAACATAAAAGTTGTACAGAATATCTCAGAAAAAAAGTTTATATGTAAAACGTATATGGTCATGACATTTGTTTTCATTCTTTACGAATTTTAAATATTCCATAAAACCAGTGTTCTTAGGCTTATGAATCCATCATTCATTTAGAAATATATTTTTGATTTGTTTGACAGCTCAACACAAATTTCTTTAATAACAAAGTACTCGTATAGGCAAAAATATTTTGATCAGAAACGATTAGATAAAGTTCTGATTTAGATGTAGGAGAAAATTTTGAGTGTCAAAATCAGCATATTCCAGGGGATTAACATGTTTTACTTCACACAAATAAAGAAAAATATTGTCCTGAAAAATACTTTGGTGTATTTATCTTTTCTTGTCACTAGGCCAAAAGTTCTTGTTCAACATGGAACGACATCTCACCATAGTTACCACAATTAAGGCACTCGACTCGCAATCTGAGGGTCGCGGGTTCAAACCTCCTCACACCAAATATCTCGCCCTTTCAGACGTGGGTACGTTGTGATGTTACGGTCAATCCCACTATTCGTTGGTAAAAGAGTAGCTTAAGAGTTGGCAGTGGACGGTGGTGACTAGCTGACATCCCTCTAGTCTTACACTATTAAATTAGTGACAGCTAGCGCAGATAGCCTTCGTATAACTTTGCGCAAAATTAAAAACAAACAAACAAACTTTTTAAGAGAGAAGTGCTCTAAGCACGCAAAGGTAAATGGTTATAAATTATAAAAACAAAATATAACAGAAAGGGAATGACTTAATTTGTTAATGTGAAATAAATTTAATCTCCCTGGGATACATGTACCTAAATGCCAGTACTGCTGACTCTTTACGAGCTTAAAAATTGTTTCTATAAAGGTGAGCCTGTTATTAATAAAATGGATAAAGAATGCAAGAAACTTATTATTATGTATAGTAAATCATAACGACAAATGAGGCCAGTTTTGGCCAGGTGGTAGGGCGCTCGACTCGCAATTTGAGGGTCGAGGATTCGAATTCCAGTCACACCAAAAAACCCCTCTTACAGCCGTGGGGGCATTATAAGTGAGAGTCTATTCCACTATTATTTTGTAAAAATAGCCCAAATGTTGGCTGTGGATGTTCATTACGAGCTGCCTTTTTCTAGTCTTACACAACGAAACTAGGGACGGCTAGTGCAGATATCTCTCGTGTAGCTTTGCGCGAAATTCTAAATAATTTAATATCTACAGATGTGAGACATATTGTAGATTAAATACTATTGAATATTCAACTTTATTTGAAAGAAATGCTACAGGAATTATAAAGCTAACTAGTATAGTTAAAAAAAAAACATTTTATATGTACGGTTTACAGTGTAATTTAAAAAGTGAAAACAAACAATGTTCAGGATATTACCTCAGGAATGGAAGAGGTATAATTAAAGTGTTTTTTTTTGTTTTTTGAATTTCGAGCAAAGCTACTCGAAGGCTATCTGCACTGACTATCCCTAATTTTGAGTGTAAGAATAGAGGGAAGGCAGCTAGTCATCACCACCCACAGTCAACTCTTGGACTACTCTTTTACGAACGAATAGTGGGATTGACCATCACTTTATAACGTCCTCATGCAAGCGTGTTTGGTGTGACGGGGTATAATTAAAAAAATATACAAAGTTGGTACTATAAAAAGTCAATTACGAGAAAACAAAAACAATAATGATCCAGGGTTTTTCTTGATGTAAGGGAATTGAAAAGAAAAACTAAATTATCTCAAAATGAAATAACATCAGCACGATTTATATACAGAACCTTAATTTAAAATAATAATTTTCGTAAAACATATTACTGATCAATTGTGAGTATATATATTTAATTGATATGAAACAATTAAATCTTACAATAATAATTTGCGAGACGAGAAACCCACATGAAATAAAGATATATTTCAGAACGGTTGGTATGGGTATTAACACTTTTACTAATAAAACAGAGAACAACGCAGGCCTAGCATGGTCTAGCGCATCAAGGCGTGCGCTTCGTAATATGATGGTCGCTGGTTCGCGTCCAAGTCGCGCCAAACATGCTCGCCCCTCCCAGCCGTGGTGGCGTTATAATGTTTTGGGCAATCCCACTATTTGTTGGTAAAAAAGTAGCCCAAGAGTTGGCGGTGGGTGGTGACGACTAGCTGCTTTCCTTCTAGTCTTATCCTGCTAAATTAGGGACGGCTAGCATAGATAGCCCTCGAGGAGCTTTGTGCGAAATTCCAAAACAAACAAAAGAGAACAACGTTTCAACCCTTTTAGGTTATCTTTAGGATAAAAAAAAGTTCTCTGCTTTATTATTAAAAGTGTTAATACCCACACCAGTTGTTCTGAGATACATTTTTACAATAATAACAAAAATTATATTCAACAGTTACAGATGTTTTCAATAAATACAGTTGGGTTATTACCATCAAAGCAAAAACGAAAACACAAAAAAGAGAGAAGAAACAATTGCATTCAAAGAAATGTTTAATAAAGAAAGTAAAGAATTTGAACCGATAAAAGAACATTAAATTGTTCACAGGTTTACAACTGAAAGCGTTGTTGAAGCTCAGATTTTTGAAAGATTTATCGTTTTATATGTCGTTTTGAACACATGTCAAATACCTTGTGAAATTGGAGATATTAATGATAAACGAATTCAAAAAAGGTTCTGTGAAACATAATTAGTTAAATATGACAAGAAAGTTAAAATATTGGAAAAAAGGTGATAAGGTATTTGTAAAAAGATTAAAATATTTTGATAAAGTTAAATTTTGTGTTGCTATTGCATATATTACCTAAGGATTCTGTTCTATAGCCATAAAGTTCTTGTGGTGTTTGAATCTTTAAAAAGTTCTCTTCTGTATAAGATATAAAGTCTTTAAAATGAAACAAAAGGATATTTATTCAAGATTCAGTTTATTTAACTGTAAGAATGTTAACTTTCAACATATCCACCATCGTTTTGAATACAAAACCGAAAGCGATTTTGAAATTCCACAAACATATTTTGCATTTGTGTATGAATTAGAGCACTGATCACATTTGTTATCCTAGTATGAAGATCGTTTAGAGCGGAAGACTTTGTTGAATAAATTTCAGTTTATACAAGCCTCCACATGATAAAATCTAATGGGAACAAGTTTGGGGAGCTAGGTGGTCAAGATGTTGGCCCATCTTTTCCATATACCTGTCGGGAAAGACCTCGTTTAAAAATACTTGCACGTTGGGGGCAAAGTGCTCCAATGTAGCCCGTCTTTCCGATTTTCGTGAACTATTTCTAAACGCTTGCTCTACAGACAACACAGTCTCATTGTTTACCCTTGGTCTTCCAGTTTGTGGCTAATTATTAATGGAAACAGTCTCCTTAAATTCTTTATCCAGTTTTGAATAGAATTTTTGTGGGGCTCTTTCTTGTTGTAATAAGATCTAAATTTATTTCTGACAGCTAATACAGATTTCAGATCAGCTAATCAGAGAACACAATAGGCCTTTTTTCAATTATAGCCATTCAGTATAGTAAAGGGTTTTTAGTCTGGAAAATAAAAGAAAGAAATTAGAACAAATGAATCACTAACAATTTTATTTAAAGTTTAAATAAATTCCCTTTTAATTTCATTTTGCAGACTAATTATATCGAAAAGGAGTGAGTTATTAAAAATTTAAATCTCGCAAGAACTGTATTATTTTATTTACTGTTAACATTTAGTTATTGTGTTGATTTATTTATCTTAGTAAAATCTTTTGTATTCATCATGGCAGTCTACAGGTTTCAACTTCTCGCAATATTTAATAAAGTTTGCCCATATATTTTCGTTTTTATTTGATTTAATTTCTATATTTCATTTTCAATTTGTAAATAGCTAAAAACTTTCAGCAAAAAATAATTAATATGGTTACCTTTGTAGAAAATACATAAATAATGAAACATGCTTTTACAGAAGGTATCTTTTTAATTTGTTAAAATAGTTCATGCTAAATTTCACTTTAAAATAAGGCTTCTTACTCAGATTGTTACAACTGTAACAGTGAGTATTTTTTAAATTTACATGTAGTGTCATTATTTATTTCCAGTTTTAAAAAGTTGTTTAACCACATAAAGTGTGCTGCTATTGATATCCGTTTATTTAGAAACTTATGTTAATAAATGATGCAGCATTTGTAAAATTGAAAAATCCCTAATCTAGTTGTTAAACTAAAAATTCTAAATAGAAAAAAAATTTTTAATAATTCGTGTTGAATGGAAATAATATAAAAAAGCATTACATAAAAAATTAAGCTAATCAGAAATTGAAACAGCTTACAAAGAATGATTGAAAACGTATTTAATATTTACTGATAATAACACTATATAGTATAAATTTTGTTCCTGGATAGTATGTGTTATATTTTCATTGCTTATGTTGTAAAAGTATAGCAAACGGCTATTATTCCCTTCAGACTTTGATTTTGTGACCTGAATAATGAAATTTAGAAATTAACCTAATTTCTATGTAAAAATTGGAAAATTTGTACATTTTCATTTACATAAGGTCTGAATAAAACAACATATAAATCAAGATTTATATGTATTTATCCTATTTATGAGCAAAAGTGTTTAGAAGTGATAGTTTTTCGAGATTTTCGACTATAATGTATATCATTTTCACGTATCTGGCAGAGTGGGTACACGGAGCTAAAAGCCATGTGGCACTGGGACGATTGGTGATGACAGGTCCGGATACATGATAGCAGATGCATTCTTACCAGTTCCACGTTTGGAAGCTTCCGCCATACAGAAGTAGCAATTGCTTTAGTGGTTAGTTGGTTTACGCCAAATTCATGGAATAGCGAACTTCATGGCTCTCTTTTCCCCTATGTACCATCCTGCAAAAGAGAGAAATAAAATTATTATGAAGAATAAATTTATTTTATCCAAAACTAATGTGTAAGATAATTTTTTATATTATTTAAAATTTAGAAAAAGATATTTAAATTTTAAAAGGTCTAAAATTTCCGTTTTACCTTCTGCAGTGCTCGCAGGTAAACTGAAATGCCCAGGGTTTGTCTTGATCTCCGACAGGCATGCCGAAATATGCCATGTAGGTTTCACACATTTTAGCAGATGCTGTTACAGAGTACTTTTGTGCTCTTGTCTTGATAAATTGGCCACATACATCGCAGAATGTGTCTGGAGAATGCTTGCACCTTTTTGATGCTATCTCTGATAAAATCATATCGGTCTGTATGTTCACTTAGGCAACTATAACTAAACAGAAGTGGTGAGTGGTGAGCCCCTTTATATATATTACTATGGAAAGTTCTAGAAAATTCTTAAAGGTTCTTGAAAACTCTCGTACGTTCTACAACATTCAAAAAAATTCTCTGTCAGCTTCTCAGCACTGAATCTACCTAGAATGTTTTAGAAAATGAATAGTAAGATCATGGATATTGTATAGATCCTATAGTTTATAAAAGATCAAATGCACAAAATGAATTCACGAAAATACTAATAGAATAAGTACAATGAATAGAAAAATTCCATAACGTTAATAATAAAATAGACCATTTAACTTATAAAGAAAAATAATAATTTCTAAATAGGATATTTTCATATCATAACCAAATTCGGTTATACAAAATATTGAAATAAACAAATAGATTTTGAAAGTTCACGACGTAATAATTTAACTGGAAAATAAAGATGACCTGTACTTGTAAGAAATTCTTTATTCATGAAATGAATGGATACTATGGTTATCTGGCTATCACTGAATTAGGTTGAAAAGATAAAGCAATTAATCTAATTACAACAACAACAAGAGAAATATGTTTTATTTGGTTAAAATCAATTATCTGAAATTAAGATTCATAGCTTCATTCCAATTTATGGTTAGAAATTTAGAAAAACTTTCAAGCAATCTTTAAAAAAAGAGCAATTCAAAAATCTATTTTTATGATTAAATGTATTCGTTTAATGAATACAATGAAACATGATTATGACTAAAAGAAACATTTTATAGCGTACTGAACGAATATGATATATTAGCTACAAACATATTAAAACCTTTTAAAAAGGTTTTAAGATACAAATGTCGGAGAATTTTTATAGATGTTTTAAAGAATCTATATATAAAATAGATTCTTTTTTGGTACCACACAGCACCCGGTCTATTGCCGGGTTTAGTGGTAAAAATGACTGATGATGAATTAAAGCTGTTGACTGAATACCATATAAAGTTGATAAAAAAGTATTTGTAAAGGTATATTTCTGTGTTATAGTAGATATAGCAAAGCAAATAATAAATACACGAAAAAGTATCTTTTTTTTAACTTGTCCAGATTCCAATAATCTAAATGGATGGGCAAAGAGTCAATATTTAGTTTATAGATGATTTAAATGGAGTAACACAAATTATTCTGAAATAGACTATATTTTAGAAGAAGAGGTAAACTATAAAAAGTAACTCATGACTATTATTCAGAAATTTCTCTAGCACAAGAAAACACTGCAGCGACGATTTGTTTGTTTTGGAATTTCGCACAAAGCTACTCGAGAGCTATCTGTGCTAGCCGTCCCTAATTTAGCAGTGTAAGATTAGAGGGAAGGCAGCTAGTCATCACCACCCATCGCCAACTCTTGGGTTACCAACGAATAGTGGGATTGATTGTAACGTTATAACGCCCCTACGGCTGGGAGGGCGAGCATGTTTAGCGCGAACTCGTGATCCTCAGATTACGAGCTCATGTCTTAACGCGCTCGATTATGCCAGGCGTGTCTACAGCAACGAAAGAAAAGAAGTTTATGGCCACTTTATATTACATACAAATGATGTGCTTTACTGTAAAAATCTTAAACAATATTTATATTATAAATAATACTGAAGAAATGTCCAATAATTCAAAGTATTTTACTGGCTTAAGGAGTATGTTGGCTTTTATATACATAAACAGTGATTTTGAATATGAATTTTACAAATTTATTAAATAATTTTTTATTTTTAAAGATTATGAAAAACATTAAGAAATATTAGAAAAAGGAGCTAATGTAAATTGTGTTCTGATACATTAATGATTGAATATGATAGGATTTTAATGCTTGAGAAATGTATTCGTTAGGGTATATCTCAATATTGTCAACTCTTATAACAAAACAATCAACGATTACATGAAAAACTGTGATCAAAATAAAAAATGTATTCCTATACCTTACTTATATGCTAATAACTTATTTGGATGTATTTTTAGTGTTTAAGCATTGTGGGTATATAAATGTGTCAATATTTACCCTATGGAGGATTTACATGGAGCTAGAAAATTCATAAAGTGTTGATTCAAAGAACATTACTGTTATTCTAAACACACATACACGAGAAATAAAACCATGAAGGATTCTAAAAAAATAATTTTAAATTGTTAAATAATTCTGTATTTGGAGAAAAAAGAAAATATTAAACGAGTAGTTTATATAACATTGTTTTCTGATGAAAAAAAAATGAAAAATTAAGAACTGAACCGAAATTGAAGTAGATAGCAAAATGTATAGAACCTTATTCACTAGTCATTTGGATAAAACAAAAATAATATTCAAAGAATGACTTTACGTTGGTTAGAGCATTCTACATATTTCGAAAACATTTAGGTATGATTAAAAGTCAGGACATAATGTTTTAATCTCTGAAATGTCTGTGAACTTGCAACACTAGAAACCGGTTTTCGATAGACATGGTTGGCAGTGCATTGACAACCAGTGGTGTGGCTTTGTTGTTAACTTGAAACCAAAATGTTTCTGTATTAAAAATAATTAAAAGTAATTCTGGTGACAAAATTGTATGTGTAGTAACAGGCCCCCCAATGGCGCAGCGATATGTCTGAGGACTTGCAACACTAAAAACCAGGTTTCGGTACCTGTGGTGGGCAGAGCAGGGATAGCCCCTTGTATAGTTTTGTGCTTAATTCAAATCAACAACTGGAGTAACAGATGAAAACTGGAAATAATTTTTCATTCTTTTATGTTAGCGATTTAATAAAAGGTCACTTGGGAAAGATATTAAAATAATAAATGAAATAAAAGTTCTTATTCGTGTTTATGAGGGTGACAAAGACCGCAGAAATGATTAGAAAAGTAATATCACAGTAACTTTGGATATGATATTAACAAGCGTGGTTATGCTGTAATAATTATTATATATTGTTAAATAAATTGTGATATGTCATTTCGATGTATTAAAAATCCTGCTTATGCAATAATTTCAATTTAAAAATCATTAAAGAAGGTTCTTTCGCGTGAACAACAGTCGCGCTTGACCTATTGAATTTTTTCACATCTCAAACTTAGATTGATAAATTTGTAAAGATTTAAATTCACACCTGTTTAGAAGTATGCTTGGAAATGAACATAATAAAACTCTTCCTTTAAAAGATTAATGAGAATATATTATGGAAACAAAATAACAGTAAAAAATTAAGCATATTGTTTCCTAATCCAGGTAAGGGGTAAGGACACTGAATTCTGAACTGCCCATGAAGTATTGTTGTTGTTTGTTGGTTTCATAATTAAATGTACCGAGCATTTAAAATTTCTTTTAATTTTGCTAATTTGAAAAACAAATTGATTTGTTTACAAAGTGATGGTCACGATGGAGGTGGTAATATTGATTTAGTTGAACGTAAAACACTGAGAAAATACAATTTAACTTTTATCAAATAGTGTACTAAAATAAACAATGTCTACGATAATAAATTTAACAGTACAGTAATATTATTATGAATACAAAGTACAGCTAGCTAGATAACAAGTGTATTCAGAAAACTTTGTTTAAAACTCCTCTAAGAAAATCTCGAACCATTCTGTATGTATCTTTTAAAACTATGCTTAATCTTTAATTCGCGATGACGAGAAAATCCAATTGTAGAGAAAAATATATATGTATAAAACGGCTGGTATGAGTGGAGAAAGTACTATGTAGAGGAACGAACAATGTTTCGACCTTCGTCGGTCATCGTCAGGTAAACAAAGAAAAAAAGAAACAACATGTTTGAAGGTGGTTGTGTAATTGAGTGTAGGAATGTGGAAGGCGTGCTTAGATATTGGATATATTTATTAATACAGGTATAAAGATGTGCCTTTATACTGGTTTATTTTGGGCTTGATTTGTTGTATAAGTAAGGCTTCTTTAATTATGCGTTTGTTTATGTTTGGTTCTATATTTAATATTTAGTATCAATAGATATTCACAGTAATCAGTTAGGAACCCTTATAGAATTCACCACAAACTTCATGTTCAACAACCAGCACTATATACAAACAAATAGCCTAAGCATGGGCAATCCAATATAACCAGTTTTAGCCAATATTTTTATGACACAAGTTGAAACACAAGCAATTAATGCAACATCATATCAATCACTGCACTGGTACAGATATGTAGATGACACAATTGCGGGATTCACATTTTCAAAATAAACACTTAATTTTTCAATCACAGTAACTCTATACATCCCAACACTAACTTCACATGTGAACAGGAAAGAATCAATCAAATATCATTTCTTAACCTCAAAATAGGAACCGACACACAATTCAAAACAGAAATCCATCGAAAAATCACCCATACTGGACTATACATTCCTTGGGACTCAGCACATGAAACAAAATAAAAACTCAACATACCAAGAAACCAGATAAACACAGCCATAAAACTATGCTCACCAGATAAAATTAACGACGAATTAGACAAAATAAAACAATATTTCGTCAACATAAATAAGTTTCGTCTACAAATGTAGAAAACATTATACGCACACATCTAGACAAAACGTAAAATCAATTACCATAAGTAAATAGATCCCACGAATTAAAAAATCACGAAACCATATACTGCTGCATATCAGCAGAAAAATAACCGGCATTTGGCAAAAACTAGCAACAATATGACATTCCAGTTAATATCAAATTTATTAACAAAACAGGCACTAGACAAAGGTTTATACTATGTAAACACTACGCTGACAAACACCACACCAACATTATTTATAAAAATACAATGTGATAACTGCCACGACTTCTACATTGGAAGAGCAAGTAGAAAAATGGAAACCAGATTCACAGAACACAGAAATTCACCTTCACGCGTTTTTGAACACAGCAAATCAAAAAATACAACATAACCATAGAAAACACCCAAATTATAAATAAAGAAACAAACATAAACAAACGCATAATTAAAGAAGCCTTACTTATACAACAAATCAAGCCCAAAATAAACCAATACAAAAGAACACCTTTACACCTATATTAATAAACATATCCAACATATAAGTATCCCCTCTACATTCCTACACTCAATTACACAGCCGCCTTCAGCTATCGATCGGTTACTTCTTTCTCTCTTTGTCAACCTGACGATGACCGTCAAAGGTCGAAACGTTGTTCGCTTTTCTACATAGTGCTTTCTGTAGCCATATCAGCCGTTTTACGCATAGATATGCTTAAACTTCCTTTAATACAATGCAGTAATTGGCTTCCTTTTTTATTTTGATTATATTTTGATTGTGCATTTAGCTTGTTCACTACTGAACTTATTATTTTTTTACTTCTCAAACAAAGTAACACAGTGTGCTTGTGGCTTCATTCTGTTTCTGTTTCTTTCAAAGAGTAGCTTGCAGAACTGTTAAATTGATTTATTTCTTTTGAAGAGTAGGTTGTGGAGCTATAATCTCTTCCATTTCTTTGGAATACCAGTTTCCATAGCTCTTCAGGATTTCCTTATTCCTTTAAAGAGAAATTTTCTGAACTGTTTATTAACGGCTCCCATTTATCATAGCTTAATATTGTCATGGGAGTTTTAATGTTGAAAATGCTAATTGGCATTGTAAAAAAAAAATAGTTTTTGATAAATTAAACAAAAGCGTTTTGTAATTTGTAATGTTATTACACCATTTCTTTGTAATGAGTCAGTATACTTGAAAAATAAATTATATTTTATACAAAACGTTGATAGCGAACGTATAAAACAAAGTACAAAAACGTGAAATAAGTAAAAATTATAGATAAATATCAAATGTTAAAAAGTGATTTACAGTGAGAAGTAAATTGTCATTTTTAACCCACAAAATTTTTTTATTTCCCGGTAAATACTTTATTTTAACATCTAAAGGATTTAAAGTTTCTTAAAATATAAGCAGTTTTAAGTAGTGATCTCTTAAATATGTTGTAAATGGAAGAAGCAATAAATGTTGTGTTCCAATTTGCGTGTATGTATTTCCTACTTACACGTAACATTCCTCGAGTTGATGATCTGTGCCCTATTGCTACCCTGGCATTTAATTAACCACTATTTGCAACTCATTAACTGTATTATTTGAATGCACCATTAAAAATTAGCATGGTTGGTACTCTTTATAGATTATTCAAACAGGGTGTGAAATTAAGGAATAGAGCTTAATATAGCTTGTTTATGAGTTGCATGGCCCGGCATGGCCAAGCGTGTTAAGGCGTGTGACTCGTAATCTGAGGGTCGCAGGTTCGCGCCAAACATGCTCGCCCTTTCAGCCGTGTAGGCGTTATTATGTGACGGTCAATCCTACTATTCGATGGTAAAAGAGTAGCCCAAGAGTTGGCGGTGATTGGTGATGACTAGCTAGCACAGATAGCCTTCGAGTAGCTTTGTGCGAAATTCCAAAAACAAACAAACAAACAATTAGTTACACATAATTACTAAAAATGAAGCAAAAGCTTTTATGCGGCTATATCTACAGTTGAAGTAAAGTCAGACGTAGAAATGTGGAATGGTACGAGGGCTATGACTATATGTTCTTGTGAGGCCACATAGTTCCACAATCCTAACAAATATTGACCTGTTTTTCTATAGTAAATTAGAGAAAAATGTTGAAAGTTACATAAATCTTAGAGATGAAGCAATACATTACACGATAGATGGATTTTTAAAAAATAAGATACACATAGTGAAGTTAATCTTAATTTTAGTAAACTGCTATTAAGGAGTAGGTTAGTAAGAGAATGTAGGGGACGAGAGACACCTAATACAATCATGTGGACCCAAAGAAGCGAATCTGTCAGGGTTGAAAAAGTGTCTTAATTGATTAAAATAAATGTATTAAAATGTAACTACGGTCACTGTTTATTTGGCAACTTAATGAGGTTAAATGTAAATGAAGCAAACACCCTGTAAGTAACATTACTTTAGTTAATAGAAATAGCTAAAAAAAACAAAACCGAGTGAGCAAGAGACAGAAAGAAGTATATTAACCCAGATATTTTCAGATAAACTCAGTAGATAAAAGAAAGAACCAATATATACTCGGCCAAGTAAAACATATAATTAGTGTGACAGAATAACACATAAATTGTTAAATGCTCTAAATTCAGATTTCAGGTATTCGGTGTCAGAGATTGTTTTAATTACGAATACAAAGACATATGGCTCATGATTGTAGACTTCCACGCACCAAAAAACTAACAAAATATTAAGGGAAGATGATGATTTCCAGCTTGAATATTAATTTTATACCTGTAAGTGTTCTAACGTGTTATAATTTATTTCGGACGAGTGGCCAGTTTATTACGTTACGTTCGTTATGTATTACTATTTCAAATAACCAGAATTTTAATTTGAGCTCAGTAGTTAATTAAATGTTGACATATATTAAATTTATGTTCTTTGCCACAAGACTGATATGCACAGTTTCTTTTTTCAACACAAGTACAATTTAATATACAAACAAAAAAATACAAGTTGTAATAACGGTTATTACTAGCTTTGGGCGAAATTAAAATCAAACATACAAAAAAGTCCTTTCGTTTAGTTTTGAACGTATTAATACATAATGCTGTTGTACATATAAAAAGATAGAGAAAATGCACTTACATATTATGTAAAGGAATTTCTAAAATCAGTCACTTTAGACATACATTTTCTATTGGTGTAATATATATAATAAGTCAGAGCTTTGCAAAGAAATTGCATTTTTTTACATTCGAGACAAAATATAGTTATTTTCTGTTTTCACAAAGTAAAAATCGCAGTAATAATTCTGAAACTATTTTCGTTAATTAAGAGTAGCATTAAGGATAATGGTATATTTATTTTTGATAATCAACTTTAATACATTGACAAAATGATAAATGACGTTTACTGTAAGAAAACGTTTTAAAAACGCACAAAACGTTATTGTTAACTATAAATATTGGATCATGTCTGTATAAAAATAATTATGATCAACTGTTATATTTGACCACTACAGTTAGTGTTAGTGATTACAGGCTTAGCTAAGTGAAGTATACTATTCTATGAATGAAATGTTTCTGTTTTCTTTGCCACCCAGTGGCTCAGCGGTATGTCTGCGCACTTACATGTTAAAATCCGGGTTTCGATACCCGTGGTGGGAAGAGCACAGAGAGCCCAATGTGTAGCTTTGTGCTTAATTCAAAAACAACTTTTGTTTTCTTTAAAAAAACTGAACCAATAAATCACGAACGATGCCCTACGATTGAAATGAATCATATGTCTATTACTACGTGTTGAAACAGCTGGAATATTTTGAGCAATAATACGATTAGACTAACTTATTCTAAAACAGGTCGGATACGCGAGAATATAACAATCAATGTTATTTTATTCTCCTTGAATTTCTTATTTTATATAATTTTTAAAAAAATAATTTAAATTTAATACAATAAGAAAAATTATGAATTGTTTTTGAAAAAAAATGAAACTTGTGTTAAATCAATTTTCAATACTACACCACAACGTTTCCAGCATCAACAAACACTCAAAAACGACGTCTTTCATATTCTAATTTCTTATTTTTCTTGGGAAAATCATGAAATATTTCTAAACATGGACCTAGGAAATGTAAAAATTATAAAAATGGCAACTTCAAGTGGAGAGGATGTCTATTGTTGACAAGATGTTCATCTTTGAAATAAAATTCTTAGTCTCAAAGTTTCTCTTGACTGTTTAAAATCATAACTACCATCAAACTGGCTATCAACTACTTAAAGAGAATATCAATAATATAATATGTTTATTGTTTTAGAGAAACGTACTTCTCCGTAATGATACGATAAAACTTAAACGTCAGCCCTCTGGTGAGACTAAAGTATAGCCGACACTAGTTTGAACTGGATGAAATAGTGCAAATCAACAGCACCTGTCGTTAAAGGCTTTTCTAGCTTTGAATCAAATAACTTTCGATATTATAATGCGTACACAACTGCAGAAACATTCGGTATGCAACTCAATATGGGATGTACTAGAATGGCGTCTGTCATTAATATTTGTTAGAAGTATCTTGAACAAAACATCAGTAATAATTGTTTTATAAATACTTCATTTGGAATACAATAAAATTTATTCTCGTAAAGAGTTTATAATACAAAATCGTTGAAAGAGTTTGTTGTGAATGTATTGTTAAAAATTTGTTTCATATCAGCCATGAATGTAACAAAAAATAACAACTCATTGTTTAATTTCAGGGAATCTTTGAGACAGAAACAGAAAGTTCATGAACTGAAACTGCTCGAGAATCGTAGATTTTTGCGATGTTCTGGTTAATTTTTGTATTTATCGAAACCTTTTAAGTGGTTCTCTAAAGCTTACATTTGTTTACTAGTTATCTTATGGAGAACCAAACCTTTTTCTTTGTATTTTGTGATATTATTAGCTTTCCACATTTTTAATAAATTTCTGATAAACCACCCTTTTTCATCGACTTATTTTAAAATTTTCATGACAATTGAAGTTTTAAAACAATTAAGATATTTTATTGTTTTAAAAATGTAAGTGTTTTGTAAATTATTTTTATTGTGATAATTTGCAAGTTTGAGGTATATTTTGAGACTTGTCTGACGTTTTAATGACAGGCAAATGTTTGTGATTAATATCGATTATAATTTCTTAAAGCTATCTTTTTAGACATGTGAAAATACATTATATAAACAAAACTAAAAGAAATATACTTCTGTATTACTGAATCTGCTTGAAAAAAGATTTTAAAAAGATCCAAAAGTAATTTCTTTTTGAAAATTCACCCAAACCTACTTACAGTTTCTAACCAGTAGATAAAATTAAAATAATAAGGTTCAATAAACGTTCAGTTAATGATAATTAATGAGCTCAATGCAGGTAGAAATTTTACGTTAAAAACATATTAATCATGTTTAATTTATTTACACTACTTGTTTATAGTTCGAGCTAAAAAAGGTAGGATATAAATTATAAACACACACATATATGTTGTCTGTATTTGTGGTGTGTTTATGACGAAAGCTACCTAGTTCAAAAAACTGTAAATTATTTATCCTTTATTTGGTGTAAATACCAGAAAACGTTGAGGACACGTCTGAAGTAAAGCTAACATTGTTTATGAAAGAAGGATATAAATTTAATCTATCTTACTGATAGGTGTTGTACAAGATAAAATCTGACCTAATGGATAGCATGCTAAAACTACAAACCCCAAAAATTTTAGTTCACGCTTGTTACAACAAAACAATTAGTGCCGCAGTTTGAGCTTGTGGTTTTGCTGACGCATAAATTCAAATGTACCAAAGCAGCAAACCCAAAACTGGTGTTGGATGTTGCTAACTCGATACCTTCTTCTTGTTTGTCAATTCAAAATTAAGGGTGGCTTTTTTTAAGAATCCTATGTGAAGCTTATATAACTCAGTAAGAGCCACAAGTTTTTTGTGTGTAGTTCAATTGTTGTAAATTAACCTTCTGTAATTATATCGCTATCTCAAGCGATGACTGCTACATCATAGCGTCTCGTAGTTTGTAGAAAGTTCTAGGCCCCTGTTGATCATTGTATATACATATGTAGGCTACCAAGAGAGCACAAGATAAGTCAGAAAACGTTAAGTTAGTGAAAGTGAAATTAGGCTGTGTGATGTCGGAAATGTAGCCACAATTAACCCTGTGTTACTCAGGTACCATTGGTTGTTTATAAGGAGCCCAGCCATAAACAGAGCTTATTATTTTTTACAATTGTGTCAAGCTGTGATAAAAATCACTCTTATTTAAGTTGTATTTAAAAGTCACATTGTTATGCCCATCTACTATTTTTAATGATGTTCTAAAAACACGTAGGTCCAAGAAGTTTGATAAAAATGAAATAGAAACCCTATAACCCGAGCGCTTTCGAAAGGTGGATCTTTCTCTTTTTTGGTATTGGGTTTGATTTATTCACTCCCTGCAAGCAAATATTTCAGAACCTTTTACTGTAGTGGTCTTACACTTTTAATAATATAAAACTTATGGTGAAGGTTAAAGTAGCAAAGGAATCATTTCTTTAATAAAAGCCTCTTGCCCAACATACAAAAGACTATATCAGTACTCTTGACTTTTTTGTACGACAAGGAAGTCAAGCTACAGCAACAACAATACAGTTTGTGGAGAGAAGACAGTTATCAGATTTAGCTGTTATGGTAAGCTGTTTGGAGGTTTTAAGATAAACTGAAGTGAACGGTTATTATAAAGATCAAAGGTAGTTAATAGTTAGGACATAAGCCCCATTATTGCTTGGAGTTGCCAGAAATTAGATGATGGGATGAAATGCTCGTGGTGGATGACATGCATGAAAAGAAGTTTTAATATCCACAGGTGGAGTAACAGGTGTCTCTAAATAAAGAATAAGGATCAGTGGTATAGCAATATGCATTCTAAAATGACAAGTGGACTACCAAAACTACCACTAGTAACCTGGACGCCACAGATTGTTCAGGACCATAAAACTGTTTATGAAGCAGCAACACACCATTCTCTTAATCTTTGGTACAATCAATTTGATAGAAACATACTTAACTTTTATGGATTTTTTTTTCAAATGCGATACATTGATAGATTTTTTCAAATTACAATTATGAGCCTCATTTGATTTAAAAATAAGACTCATGTGCAAAGTTATTCAACAAAATCTGATTAAAGCTGACAAATATTTTGCTCATATCTACGTAAAACTTCACGTGAGTTATCGGTCTGACATTTTTACTGCAGCTTTACTTAAGATAAAAAGTGGACCGTTTTTAGTTTTTGCTCATTCGAATTATAGACTGCTAATTTAGAACAGCAAAAGGATAAGGTGAAGTGGTTTGAATTTTGCGCAAAGCTACACGTAGGCTACGTACGCTAGCCATATTTTAGCAGTGTAACGCTAGAGTGAAGGCAGCTAGTCATCACCACCCACCGCCAACTCTTGAGCTACTCTTTTACCAACGAATAGTGGATTTGCCCGAACACTATAACGCCCTCACGGCTGAAAGGGCGACCTTATTTGATGCGACGGGAATTCAAACCCACGACCTTCAAATTACGAGCCAAGTGCCTTAACCAGCTGGCCATAATGAGCAAAGGTGAATTGAGGTGCAGCTACACAAGCATTTGTTAGGTTAAGCAAACAAACTTTTTAGATTCCAGCCTAAGATTTCAAAATAACCATACGGGTGGACAGTTATTATACACTGCCAACTTTTAAGCACAGATTTGCAAAATCTAATGAAATTATTCTAATTACAAAGTGTTTCACGTTATATGATGTTACCTTAAGCAATTAGTGTAAATAATGATGCTCGAACCGTTATATCGATTACATGAGGATTATAACAAGAAACTGTTAATTTGAATTCCATGGTGTTACTTTAAAAAAGTTATTAACACTGTTTTAGAGAGGAAAGAATACCACAAAACATTTTAAAAAGAACCTTGTTGGTTTTGAAAGTAAAGGTCTGTTTCTGATAGTAACTAATGTTTGTTTCTATCCAGTGTCACTTTCTAATTTGCTGTGATTTGTTGGTTTTTATTGAGAGAAAGTTATGATGTCTTAGGTGTGAAAAAAGTACGGCCAGAAAAGGACTGAGTATCCAACTTATAGGAATGAATTCAAAACTGCTGTCCAAACTGGTATATACACTTATAACGTTCATAATAATTTTACAACAAACATTCACTTATTAGTTCTTTGTTCAGCTTGTGGCATAATGATTGGTAAAACAAAATACGTGACCTAGCAAATTAACTATTTTAAAAGTTCAACTGAAGATTCATTCCAATTAACAAAGGTAATTTTTGATGTTATTCAATTTGACTATAACTTATGCTAATTAAATATTTCACACGCAAGATATGAGTTAATATTTGCTTATACATTATGAAGTACGTGATAGCATTTATGATAATTCTATAAAGAAATCAGGTTTATGTTTGAATCACATTTTATATTTTTCTAAGTATTTTCGAATTTTGTGACATTGAAAGTTTTTTTTGGGTTTCATCTAATAGTGCTTTTTGTTGAGATGATTTTGAATCTTGCGAAACTAGAAAATAAACTCAAAATGTCGAGCACTTTAATCAAACTCCTGGATAGAATTACAGCTGTATCAAAATTGCTCAAATATCTTTCACTTTTTGCTTCAGAACGTGAATGTATAACTACCTACTCTCCAAGTCATTAAGTAACCAGTCAAACCAAAACAAATGACCATCAAACTCGAAAAACTGGAGTGAAGAAAGCTGGAGAAGGATCGTCTTTACATCATAATTATAAATCATATTGTTTGTCAATAATTAACAATGGCTTGTTTAGTGACAGAGAGGAGGACATTGTAAAGACGAATGAATGAAGAACGCTGGATGCTATTCCAGTGGTTTTGAAAATATTGGAGAAGTGGATATATCTATGATTCCATGACTGCTGACATGTATAAGAAAGTTTTTATCCATATTGACATTCCCTGAGAAACAACACTTCTTAAGCAAGAATTAATCTTCTAAGAAAAAGTTGACCTCAAGCGTTGCTTTACATTTTGTGCACCGACATACATGACTGACGGAATACTTGGAACCATAGCTTGACCAGCACAAAGTCATGATATGAAATTTAAGATTATATTAGTTTATATGGAAACTGGAAAGACCAATCGGTAGCGAAATAACTTTACAAAATCTTGGGGAATATTATAGGATGTTTAAAATAATATTTAACATTCGTAAAACAATGAAGAATAATATCTGACCATCCTAGAAAAACGAATTTATGATAGCATAGAAGCAAAGTATATTTCTCTGTATATGCGGTCGATGGATTAAATGTTTAGTACCTTCTTTTTTAAGAGCAAATTCTGTTACTTAAATTCGTACAATTTCAACGTTAGTTTTGGAGGTGATTTCGCGTTATTGAATGTTACTCGTACAGTCTTAAAGACAAGTTCTAACTAAGTTAATTAAAGCAACAAAAGCATGACAGCACTAAACTGTTGTTATATTTGTTATATTCTAATTTATCAATAATTATTAGCCTTATTCTGTTACCGCTAGTTTCATTCATTAAATAGGTCAAATAATAAAATACATAACTTTGTATGAATTATAATTTATTTATTACACAACAAATGGATAAATGAAAAAAATTAAGATTTAAAATGCTTTAAAATTTATTTGAATACAATCAAAACAGATATATCATTAGTTTTCTCAGCATGTTACGTATCATTTTGTGAAAACAGTTAGATGCTAAGGTGCTTAATTTACGTACTACTCGCCCTGATGAAAAGACAGTGCCTTCACACTGCATTCATTTGGTCATTTCATGTTTAAGTATTCGTTGTTGTTTTGGTCATCACTGTGTGACATTTATTGCCTTCTGGTATTGAATGAAAGTTTACACTTGATTGAAGTACAATTGAAATATAAAAAGCTCGCCATTAACCTTTTAGCGTATTTTATATTTTTTCTTTCATTTTGTGCTCATCCAGAACAGTTACGAAATTACTATTCCTTAACTGAATAATTTTGTTAATTCTTATATTATGAAACATGTCCAATATTTCATGCGTCATACTAAAGTCTGAATACCGCTTTATAAAAGACACAATGAAAAATAATATACTTACTTTCCAGCTCATACTAAATATACCGACATTAAATCACCAATGAGTTTAATATAACAAAATAAACTATCATGGCTTTCATTTTCGAACTTATCTTCTATGTTTTGTAATATATTTTTGAAGATAAGTATAAACAGTTTACCACAACCCTCTTCCAGTGGTAGAACGCTAGGATTCGGGTTTCAATATTTGTAGAGAGCAGAGCACAGGTGTAGCTTTGTGCTTAATTACCAACCAAAAGCTTTCATTCTAGTTTTGCCATAAAAGATTCACTAAAGCTTGGTAACATCTTTTGTTTACTTTAACTTTTAATTTTGAATACACTTATCTTTGTACGATCTGTACGTTTTAAGTCCTTAAGTCTTAAATCATTCTTCTTTGTCTTTAGAACTTATATTTTTAGTCTATATATGACTTTATTTGTGCTTATACGCTTTCACTGCTTGATGTTTAATTTTAAAGAAAAGAGGCAATGTTTGTGCTAGAGATTTATTTTTAATTACTATTTAGTAATCTTGAAATGTTCAGGTGTAATAAATAATTTGCAATCACTGTGCAACGAATATGAGATTTCATAGCCGTCAATTCGATTTTTTGTACTATGGCTTGTATATACTTAAAATGGACTGTCATGTTAAACTGGAGTAGCGTAAACCAAAATATTTGATTAAGCCTTTACACACACACGTGCATGGAATTTCATTAAAGATGGTATGATAGGTTGTCGGTTGAAATAGTAGCAACATACTTGGTTGACAAGATCTGAATCAATGTTTTCTTAGCTATACGTAACTGATAAAGAATTCAAGTGTTACGCTTCAATGTGTCCGCGTTCACTATTTATCCAAGCCTGCAAATTGAAAGTATTTTTCCGATATTTGTGCTAACTTACAAAGACATGAGGAAAAGAGCAATGGAATTTTAAAAAGGAAAAATTTAAAGTCGTGATATAGCTATGTAGCTTTTGTAAATACGTTTTTTGGGTCATAGAAACCGTTATATATAAGTTTTTTTAAATGCAAAATATCATAAAAATCCCATCAAGCAAACTCACAGTGATGGCCCGTACGTATGGATAAATGCAAATATACAATCTTAAATACGACATCACTGTGTAATAGTCAAAAACTAAATTAGAAACGTATTTTATCTCTTCCCGTGGAAAAGAAAATGCCAATGACAAGAATGTTTGTTTTGTTTTTGAATTTCGCGCAAAGCTACACGAGGGCTATCTGTGCTAGCCGTTCCTAATTTAGCAGTGTCAGACTAGAGGGAAGGCAGCTAGCGAACTCTTGGATTACTCTTTTCCCAACGAATTGACTATGACATTGTAACGCCCCCACGGCTGAAAGGGCGAGCATGTTCGGTGCGATCGGGATTCGAACCCACGACCTTAACACGCTTTGCCATACCGGGCTCAATGACAAGGAAAAAAATTATATATTATTATATGTTTACGTATTTTTATTGTCACAACTGTAGTGACTTTTTCAGAAGTCATGTCTTGTTTTCAAATACACAGTAGGTATTCAGATGGGTGGAAATTATTATATATCTGTATTGCCTTTCTTTATTTTTATTAAAATAATTTCATAAAAACATCTCCAATTCTTACTTTAATATATTGGTACATTAATGATTTAAGTAGTGTGAATAATCCTGAAGTCAATAATTATATTTCTAGCATTTATCTATGCAAATCTACAAAATTTAATCACTAAAATTTAATTACCTAGATCTTAGAATTAAAACAGTTAATGTTGATAATAATATCAATATGTTCGATAAAGCAAGGCATTTTGTATTTCAAGCTCATGGACTTCTCTCTCTTAACAGTCACATAATATTTGAGAATAAATATTGCAAATTCACAAACATTTTGCAAAATCAGAAATAAACTGCAGTATTTTACATTTATATTAATATATTAAAGAAAAAAATAATTTTTAATTAATTTAATCAAATATAATCAAAAAAGTATTTGATTTAGACATCACAATAAGATATTAAATTATTATAATTTAAACTGTTAATAATAAATTTCTCTAGACTTCGATTCTAGAATGGTGTAGAATATAAAGAGACGTTTAAGGGAACAGACAGTATTCTAAAAGAACTTCAGAGAGAACCTTTTGTCATTCCTCTGAAGTTGAAGTACTCTTTAGTAATGTATACAGATCTACATTTTCAGGTTTAACTTAATGTTTATTTTATTTAAAAGCTTTTAATTTTTAATTTCAAAACTGAGTTTTTGTTCATTTTTGCTTATTTATTAAGCACTATTTAATTTTTCTGTTTTGCATTTTGTTTATTACTGTAGTTTATTTGGCTTCACTGTATTTATTGTTTTTAGTTGACAATTTCATAATATCCTGGTTTTATAATTTATATTATGCTAATATTTTACTTAGTTTCATCCATTTTGAGTTTCACTTTTATCTTTGGTTAGCTTATTTTTCATTCTGTTTATTTTATAAATTTCATATTTATTAGTTAATTTGTGCCTCATTCAACTTATTTTATAATTTGATAATTTGTTTATCACTGTATTTAATTCAATTTATTTGAGCATATTTCGTATTTCATTTTTTCTGTGTAATTTTGAGTTTATTATAATTTTATTTTAAGCTATTTATGAGTCTGCTTCTGTTTCAAGTTTAGATGATGAACATTTGATTTGTCATATGATATTCATTTTTATCAACCTAGTTCTAAAGACCTTGCAGTAGTGTGTGTGTTTGTGTGTTTTTCTTATAGCAAACCAAAGCCACATCAGGCTATCTGCTCAGCCCACCGAGGGGAATCGAACCCCTGATTTTAGTGTTGTAAATCCGGAGACACACAGCGGGGGGCTGCAGTAGTGCGATAAGTCGTTTTTTTCATCTTACGATAATTTATGAATAAAAACAAAGTTTCATATCATCTTCCTACTCGAATACAAAATTGATAAATCCAGTAAGCTTTATATATTATTTGTGAAAAAATTTGAGTCATTGTAAACATTTCCCTTTTATAACATGGTGTTATTCAATTTAAAACTATGTAATTGGGGAGTAATAAATTTCTAGGATCTAGAATATTCCTTAAATCAATTTCTAACTGCACATGCACTTTAATTTGATTTTGGATGTAGAAATTCAAATATCGGATTAATACTTTTCGCATTTTTTACAGTGCCATTGCTAATGAAGTTACTTTATACTAACCAAACTGGTTATTAATAATTAAATTTAATTAATGCATTTTTAAACTTCTACAAAATGCTTATTTTATACATTGATAATATTAATATTTATACAAGTTACGAATGTCATATATATTTTCCATTATGAGTAGTTTTCTTTTTTATAGCAAGGCCACATTGGGTTATGTCCGCAGCTCAATGAGGGGAATCGAACCCCTCATTTTCGCGTTGTAAATCCGGAGACATATCGCTGTACTAGTTGGGGGCTTCCATTATGAAATGCAAACCAAGATATGAAAGGATTATTTAAGAATTAAACTTATGAGTGTATCAAATAAGAAAATATCAATTACTGGTATAATACTTAGTACACCATTCTAGAAAGTAATTTCGTCAAAATAGCATTAATAACGCAAATAAAAAAACAAATGCAGTCAAAATAAAATACATTTTGATTACACACTTTGATCTGGTACTAAAATGAGAGCATAATAAGGTAAAATGTTAATATAAAAGAAGTATTTTGTCAATAATGTTATACAATCCTTCAGCATTCATTTTTAGCAATGCCTGTTTTGGGTTTTTTTAGTTTTCAAAGATTTATGTATTGTACTATGGTATTTGAGAATATAGTTGCCAGTATATAACTTATACTAAAATACTGCATTTAATCTTTACTTTATAGTGCAATTTGACACAGCTTGGGTCAAATTTTAATTTTACTACCTACAATATTTGTAACACATAATTGTAATAGATATTATCCAATGAAATCACTGAGTTTAATTACAAAATTAATTATTCTTTATTACTAGATACTAATAAACTTTGAACTTTGTGATATTTTCCAATGGATGCAATTGTTTCAGATGAGCCTATCTGAATATTTAGGTGTTACTACTGTTATTGTTGATACGCAGTCCCTATCATACAAATGGGATATATGAGTGTGATGATAAAAATTCGGCTCTGGCAATTACTGACAGAGAGCTTGTGTGCTATTACGTTTATAAAATAATGTAGCATTAAAATTTTGTGTAATACTGGGAACCCATGCACACATGTAAACCCAGATGCTCGTGCTATACTGGTAAAGAATAATAAACAATAGTAAGACATTATAGCTTTCCTGAGCATATTAAAGTAAGGAGAAGTTATAAATACGAAACTGAAAAGTGTAATTTGTGTAGGTAATACCCAGTTGTTAACACTGTAAGATAACAAAAACTCGAGGATCAAAAACAACGAAGGTGTGACTACTAACTAAATATAATATTATAATGACAACAATACAAGCTTCCCCTTAAAATTATTTGTGGGTTATTTGAAACTACGTTTTCATTCTATTTAATAACACATTGTACCTTTTTCTGAAAGAGCAATAATAAAAGTCGGTGCTACGTCACACTTAGCACACAGCGCATGTTGCAAATTCACATATAAGAACACGAAGCATATTATTCACAGGCGTTTAGTGCATGGAGTGGGCGTCAGCAGAATCCGTTTTCTGTAGTAAACTCTCAAAAAACCTCTAGTTACAGCTTTAGTTCGCCATTTCTATCTTTGAGCTCGCCTGGTTATTTATCGTGTGGCGGCAAATATTTTAAGGTTGTTTTGTTTGAAGCTATCTCGCTGTTTTTCTAACCATATAGCGTTTATGGTTGTTTACTCCAGAGAAGGAGTGAGAGAAGACGTGGTGATTATGGAGCTTTTTGTGTGGAATTTCGTGCGTTAGGTAAGAAATGCCCACCTTGTAAACAACGATGAAATCATATAAATAGTTTTTCAAATAATTTATTCTTTTAAACTTTTAGTTTTTAGTACGAAATTATAAATATACATATTTATTTTACGTTTCATTCCTTTCCCCTTCTCTCTTAGCTTTATTTTCATCGAATGTTAATCAGTATTTACATTATTACTGATTTTTGATAAGATATTGAATCCATACTTATAATTTATCAAAATAACAATGTGCAGTTAAATTTGTAAACAACATCATTTGATGATAACTTCTAGAAAAGAAACATTTTTATAAGTGGTCATTGTACCTTACGTTTCACTTCACTTCAACGGCTTCATCTTTATTATTCATTTTGGGGTTGAAAAATAAATGAATAAGTAACATCATTCTAGAAGTAAAATATATTTTATATATGCGATTGATAAACATTTCTTTAGTTTTGACATACTTGGACTACAATAGTGGTCGATAAGTACACAGCAGGTAGAAAAAAAACGTATTGACGTTTTTTATTTCGCAACAAGCTCTGAAATGAGGTAAATGTTTCTTTTAACAGTTCTAAGAGAAAACAAAAATATTATGACAAACCTAGCATTTTAATTAAAGAATAATTTATAAAACCAACCACCATTCACTTAAATCGATCGAACTTTGAGGAAAGCCTAAAACAGTGATGGCGAACCTATGGCACACGTGCCAGAGGTGGCACGTGATAGGATTCCCGCATCTTTGCTAAGAAGTATGTAGAATTTCAGGAAAACTATACTTGGACTAATAAATTCTGTGCCCTGCGTAAAACACTTGAGAAAATAGAGTGTGGAGGGATCTTGGAAGAAAACGTTGCAAAGAGTTGTGAAAATGAAATTCTTAAAGTGTGGAATTCTTTGCTAATTAATTTTAAGTCAATGAAATTACTTGGAATAGCTTTTCTTACTTTGTTTGGATCATCTTACGCTTGTGAGCAGCTGTTTTCAACTTTGAATTTCATCAAATCAGACAGAAGAAACAAGCTTACAGATGAACTGAGTGTTGCAAATCAACAAAATATGAACCATCAATTAACAAGTTATCCGAGTGTTCACAACAGCAGAGATCGCATTGATTTAATAAAATTCAAGACAAAATATACAAATTTTAAGTCAAGGCTATTTATTTGTTTCATTGAAACTTTTGTAATTTGACTTTTTTAAAAATAAAGATACTCATCAAAAAGTCGGTTTTTTATTGGAAAGTAACTGTCATTTTTATGAAAATCCTGGCACGTTCGGATAGACAAAATAATTTTGGGTCACAATTGAGGCACGCAATCTCTAAAAGGTTCGCCATCACTGGCCTAAAAGAAGTTTGTTTGGTTTGAATTTTGCAAAAAGCTACACGAGGGCTATTTGCACAATTAGCAGTATAAGGCAAGAGGGAAGGCAGCTAGTCATCACCACCCACCGCCAACTTTTTGACTACACTTTTGTTAACGAATAGTGAGATTGACCGTCACATTATAATGCCTCCACGGCTGGAAGGGCGAGCACGTTTGTTGTGATGAGATTCAAACCCGTGTCCCTCAGATTGCGAGTCGAGTGCCTTTAACCACTTGGCTATGCCAGGCCAGAAATTTATTAAGCGCAAAGCTACACAAGAATTTAACCACGTTTTATCTTTCCCAGCTTTCAAAACCTTGTTTTTAGCGTTATAAGCCTTCCGACTTACCGGGGCTCTCAAGTAATTAACATTTATGTAGTTTGTTTTTTATTAAGATGTGTACGGAGTCAGATAGGAACTCAATTCTAAAAACCGAAATATTGTGTAAATGTTTAATCATGCAGTTTTAATGAAACTATGCATCATCAAGTTTGGAGTTACAGCACAGTAGATGCCTTTTAAACCTCAACTAATAGCCTTATATGACCATAAAACACGTCAATAAGTATTTTAGGTTGACACTTCACAAGATTTTGGATCTAAACATAGGTTTGCTTGATCGTAGCTTTATAATTTTCAAAAAGTGTTTTGCATTAAAGCTTAAAATTCTATTTGTAAATATAATTCGAAAATTATCTATGCGCGTATTTATATTAGAAGATGAGGTTGTTTGTTTTTTAGTTTGGTTTAAAGGATTCTTTGAATATGTATTCATATTAAAGACAAAGAAGCTTTATCTATAGTTGTTTTAAATATTCAATTTATGTTCTTATATTACACAATCAGGAAACATTTAGATAGTATTTCAAGTCATTCAAGTTTATTTAACGTTGCAAGTAATGCATGTTTATGTGGATGATTTCCAATTATAAAGAATTTTTATAGCAATTTAAAACACTTGTACCCGCCAGTATGGATGCCTGTTGGTGGTGAAAGAACCTCCCAGAGAAGCTTCTGTATTTTCTGTTTACCTCCTTTTAGATCTGAACATCCACCCACGTACTTCCTGAGCGTAGTGACTCGTGAATAAGGAAGGGATTCTGGTGGTTAAGTGGATCAACCCCAACATACCACTTTTGTCTTGGATACCTATAGATTGGTGCCCCTCGGGGTCAGTCAGTTGATCCTGTTGAACTAGGGTCCTCAAAGTATTAATATTGGATGTTCTCAATGGGTATAGTGAACATTAAGTTTGATAAAGGTGTTTGGGTGTAATACGCGAGAAATCCTGGCGAAGCTCCAGTATCCTTGTTTGGCATTGTGGTACGTTCTCTTGTAGGACTCCATAGTGAGTGGGATCACCCTCATTGCTTCAATTGCAATGGCTCTTACTCGTCCTTCTTTCGTTATTGCCCTAAATTGTTGGAAAAAAAGAGGTGAAGCTTTTGAAGACGATTCAAAACATTACTCGTTCTGAGGCTTGAAAGTTGCTGTTTACCAATTTATCTCAGATGTATGCTGCTGCACTTCGTTCCATTAGTACAGGGAAGTGCAGATGAATTTATCTGTGCCTTCAAAATAATCATTCTTAAACCATATGAAAAGCCTTTTGATCCCTATGATTAAAAAAGTTGATGAATCAACTTCAACATCTATCTCTGTCTCTAACAATCATTCCAGCAAACCTCAAGATTCATTTATTTTGATTCTGTGTGCGAGAATTTCCTTGGGTACATCTTATTCTCCCACTCAAAGATGCAAAATGATAATTCGTTCACGTTCTCAATCACTCGAATCCTCTTCCAACAGCAAAGACCTGCCAAATCGACCCAGAGCTTGATCCATAGAGGTCTATAAACCTCCTTCAAACAAAGACAGTAAAGAAAAAAGATGTGGTGGTAAACAAAAGAGTTCTTCACCCAATTTGCCTACACATAAATAAAAATGGTCACCAAGATACAATGAAACTGTCGAGGTTTCCGTTCTAATCTGGATGCCATCAAAACACTGACTGCTTCCTACCATCCTGTATGTCTTTCTTTACGGGAAACATTTCTGAAACCTGCTGATACAGTCACCTTTTGGCGATTTTCTTTGCACTGAAATGACAGGCTGTGTGATGGATGAGTATATGAAGGGGTAGTACTATTAATTGATCAACATGTGCCCACCCTGTCTTTGCCACTTGACACACCCTTGGAGGCCGTAGCCATCTGTGTTTCTTTGGGTTATACAATTACTGTTTGTTCTCTCTACCTATTGCCTGGAGAGACATATGATCAATCAGAACTTCATGCTCACATTGAACAGTTGCTGTCTCCCTTTTTAATCCTGGGGGACTTTATTGGACATCATCCCTTCTGGGAAAGTGCTGATATTGATAGGAGGGAATGCTCTGTAGAGTGTATGCTCGCTGATCACAACCTTTCTCATTTCAATACTGATTCTTATACTTATTCTCATGCACCTGGTCAGTCCTTTATTGCTGCTGATTTCTTGATTTGCTCCCCTTCACTATTCCCCCATTTTTATGGAAAGTTGACAATAATACACAAGGCAGTGATTAATTTATTGAAGTAGACCACATCAAACGGCTTTAACTTCTATCTCTGTAAAACTATTTGCATGTGCTTTTGCTGCCAACGAAATACTCACCCAGATCCTGACCTGCTTGTGGTCCCTGAGACAAAGTTTTTGGGACTTATCTTTGACCGTAAGCCACACATGAAGCAGCTGCTATGAGTCAAATGTAGAAGAACACTGAACATCTTCTGTGCTCTCTCTTCCACCACTTGGGGAATGGATAGATGTTCTTTGGTAAAGATATATCGTGCTCTTATTTGTTCGAAATTTGACTATGGATCAGTGGTCTATGGATCTGCCAGACCCTCGGCCTTAAAGATGCTGAACCCCATTCATCATCAAGGATTTAGACTCTGCACTGAGACTTTCCACACTTCCCCACTTCAGAGCTTATACATAGAGTTCCATGAGCTTTTTTGCACCTCTGCCGTTTGCAACTGCCTTTACAAAATGCTTCGAAACTTTATTCCTTACCAAAGCATCCCACCTGGGATTGTGTTTTCCTTCCTCAGTGGGCCATACTTTTTTAGAACAGATAATCTGCCATTGCTTCTTTTAACCTTCGTATCCAGATGTAGTTGAATGAATTGAGTCTGTTCTTTGATAATATTGCTGTATCCACTGGTCATCCCATCCCACCATGGCTTCTTACAGTCCCCAAATGTGAACTGTCTTTAAGTAATCTGAGAAAAGCAGATACTCTTGATTGGAAATACTGTCTGTTATTTGCTGAACATATTTTGAATCATTCTTTCATTCCTATTGAAATAGATGGTTTGAAATTAGGTGACTGTGTGAATTCGGCCATGGTTTGTTGTGGTTTAGTGGTTGCGTGCAGAATCCCCTCTCCAGCTTTTGTGTTCACTGCTGACTACGCACCATTTCTCTTGCCCTGGATCATATAGAAGCTAGGCAGTACTCAAATTGCACTATTTATACTGACTTGCTTGGTCCATTACTTGTCCTGGAATCACTTAATTTTAGTTCAAATCCTGTTCTCGCTGATACTCAAAACCGACTGGCTCAATTCTATTTAACATCTACTTCTATCAAGTTTTTCTGAATACTAGGCCCCATTGGTATTCGCGGGAACGCGTTTGCTGACACCACAACTAAATCTATCTGCACTGGCACTATTACTACTGTGCCTGTTCCATACATGTACTATGGTCCTGTATTCAAGACTCGTTTCCTTGCCAGTTGGCAGTCGACTTGGAGTAAGCAACGTGAAAACAAGTTTTTCCAAATAAACCCTCTATCGGACTTTGGCCGTCCTGCTTTCTTAAGGATTGGACGGAGGAACTTGTTCTAATTATACTATGCATTAGTCACACTTTTAACTCATTGTTTTTTTATATGGAACTGATGCTTCATTGTGTAGTCTGTGTGATACTCAGGTCACAGTAAACCACATTTTACTTTCTTGCTGTCGTTATGTCTCTCAACGACGGCGCCATTTTCACCATATTCTGTCCCAAGGTTTGTCCATAACGTTTGACAGTGTTATTGGTGATGGTGACGCTCTATACTTTAGAAATGTTTTTAGTTTTTTACAGGCTATCAATCTTTTTAATGCCATTTAAATTTTTAGTTTATATAGTAGACCTTTTTCAGTGAGATTTCCTGGAAGGGCCAACTTCAGATGACTAATGCTGCTGTTTGAACTACCTGTTAGTCATCCTGGCGAGATGTAATAAAATTTTGCTACAAGTCTTTTGAATCTTTTGTTATTCTGAAAATAGCCATAACGTTAAGTAACTCGGAACAAAGGAATGGAAAGGCCAACTTCAGGTGACTCGTGGTGGTTTTTGAACTCACCTGTTAATCTTACTGGTGAGTAATGATAATTACTGTTATGTTGCAGAAAGTCCTCTACAATTTGTATTACTGTAGTTTTTCTCTTATTTCTGTAGACTAGATGTGAACATAGGTTTTATGCTTTTTTAACTTTGTTTTATTTTACCTTAATTTATTGTTGCAAATTTCATAAGTTTACTTTAATTTTAACTTTTTACTGAATGTTTAGCACTGATAGCCAGGCTACTCTGTGCCGTAAAATACCAAATCGACCAACCAATCGAACCTAGAAATTGTACACCTTCACTACCAACGTCTTAAAAAGTGCATCCCAATCCAAATTTTTAATAAAATTCACTTTCATCACCCTCCGTACCTCGCAAACTGTAAGCGTTCAACATCTAAGCTGCTCTAAATCACTGTAGCCTGGGAAAAAATAACACTAAATATTAGTAACCTAACAGAATTATTAAATATATTTTACTATTTTATCACATCCTTATTTTCTCACTAAAGTAATAATGTTTATCTCTAAAATAAAAAGTGACAAATAATTATTCTGTGTATAATGTATATACATATATATATATATAGCTATAAAATATGTATAGCTTCTTTTATAACTTACCAATAGGCCAGGTGGGTTAAGGCGTTCGACTCGTAATCTGAGGGTCGCACCAAACATTCTCGTCCTTTCAGCCGTGGATGTATTATATGTGGCGATCAATCCAACTATTCGTTGGTAAAAAAGTTACCCAAGAGTTGGAAGTCGGTAGTGATGACTAACTGCCTTCCCTCTTGTCTTACACTGCTAATTTAGAGACGGATAGTTCAGATAGCCTTCTTGTAGCTTTGCTGGGAATTGCCTCCCAGTGGCTCAGCGGTATGTCTGCGGACTTACACGCTGAAATCCGGGTTTCGATACCCGTGGTGGGCAGAGCACAGATAGTCCATTGTGTAGCTTTGTGGTTAACTCAAAACAACAACTGCTGGGAATTAAAAAATAACAAAAAAACTAACTTACCAATAAGTTAAAATTATATTTAGGTTAAGTTACATTTGTTAAGCCTAATCTGGCGTTTGCAATACTTGCATCATCGAGCCTTTATTTAACATTTCAATCCTAAAATAATTATTTTTCAATTATATTAAATTAGCTTAAATTTTTATTAACAAGCATCAACTAATATACTGGTCTTTAAAAAAATATTTAGATAAGATATTTCAAAACTTAAAGCGATTGGGATTTACACGTCTTTGTACGAACGGAGCGACCTCTAGAACAGAACCAATAGGAATATTTATTTTATATGAAACATAAACGTCATAACTTGGTTGACATCTCATATCCAGATGGAGTGTAATGTCTTCTAACACATCTTCATTTCAAGGCTGAAACATGATCTTTTAACTTAACTTTCATTTGATGTTTTATCATTCGCTTATAAATGTACTTTTTAGCTGTCTACTTTTGATTATAAATAAATAGAAACAGCGTGTTTTGAACACACAAATCTTGTTTCAATTTGGATCACACATTAGATTAAACGTAACATAATGGAATTGAAAATTTTGCCAATTTCATTATCTATTTTTTTTTCTATTTAGTCATTCTCTAGTAATATCTAATCTTAAAAAAATATGCTTAGAGTAGTCTTTT
Source organism: Carcinoscorpius rotundicauda (assembly GCA_011833715.1). Taxonomy (NCBI): domain Eukaryota; kingdom Metazoa; phylum Arthropoda; class Merostomata; order Xiphosura; family Limulidae; genus Carcinoscorpius; species Carcinoscorpius rotundicauda. The sequence goes on from CM022395.1 coordinate 20,363,503, forward strand.
ACCCAGGTATTTTTGGTGATTATTGTAAGTCATTTTTGCTAGACAGGCGTGATAACAGAACATTTATCAGGAAATAACTCTCACTAGCTCTTACACTATGACAATACTAGGAACATGGATAGAACGCTTCTATGAGAACTACTAACTGAGGATAAGTCTTTTGAACCTGACTACAGAAAACAAGTGTCGAATTGTGTTGATGTGCCACATAAGATATACACTGCTAAATTAGGGACGGCTAGTGCAGACAGCCCTCGTGTAGCTTTGATCGAAATTCGATACAAACCAAACTAAATTATTTAGTTTAAACTGTGTTAGTGTTAAATTAAGTTATTTTAGAAGGAATACTTATGGCAAGTTTGATTACATTACTGTTTATGAATCCTTTGTTGTTCAGTTCGATTGTTGGATTCATGTAATGTTACTTGCATCTTCTGAATTTCCTCGCTGTTGTGGGTATTGTTACATCATAACACCTCGTATTTTGTAGAAAGTTGTAGCCGTCAGTCGGGCAATATATATAAAACAGATAATAACAATTCCTCTTGCCAAATGGGATTTAAAATAACTGAAATAGCCTGTGTGAACTCTAGAGGTAAAATAGAGTTATTTAAAGCTATGGATACAACTCTGGCAACCCACGGTGTCACGTGAATAAACATATTTTATTCTGATTACAGGGTTGAGAATATTAATTCATCTTATCATTTGTGATCTAAACTAAATAAATCAGCCTGAGCGACTTTTGATAAAGAGACGATTATTTAAAGCTTTGGATACAGCTGTGTTGATTAAATATGTAGTAAAAATTCGTACATACGTCTGACTTGTTTTGAATACATTATTTTAAAGTAAGTGAAATGAAATTTATCGCCATCTATTCATAAAAACCTTCTGTAAAGAGTCCTGTCCATAAGCATTTACATACAAACATGACACAAACATTTTTGGAAAAAAAATATGTCTTCAACAGTTAAAAGAAAAACACAGTTACTCGATAATTAATTTCAAACAAAAATCCATGTACCTTTATCTAAAAATGATGCCCCCCAGTGGCACAGTGGTATGTCTGCGGACTTACACGATAAAAACCGGGTTTCGATACCCGTGGTGGGCAGAGCACAGATAGCCCATGGTGCAGCTTTGTGCTTAATTCTAAACAAACAAAAAACTAAAAATGAAACAAAGGGATGGTATCACTAACAATTATACATCACAGTTAGAAATAATATCCCGTTATTTGATTACTTCTTGAGTTTGTCATAAGACATACATTACGTTTTTATTTGACCTAATTTCGGGGGACTAGGTGCGGTCTTATGGTTAGCACGCAAAGATTCAGAGTCGGCATTCCATGTTTCCCACAAACACGTTCCTCACGTCGGTTCTGTACAGTGACGGTGAAATACCACTACTCTGTCAGCCTTGTGTTTGCGGCGCGTGCTGCTTTCCATCTAGCCTTCAGCTCAAAATTTAGGATGATCACGCAGACAATCCTTTGTGCAGCTTTGCGCAAATATTATAAAAAAAGCAACAAATACACGTTAATTTTAGACTATCTTGTGAAATTGTTTGTCAGAAAAGCATGAGCCGTAGATTGCTGTGATTCTTCGATTTCTTATAGTAAGGTATTAAGTCTGAGAAATTCTCTTATTCTTGCTTTGGAGGTTTTAATGTAGGATGATAAACCATCGTTTTTGCAATCTTTTATTTCGAAATGTCAGAATTTCCTAAGATTGTATAACACCGTTTTATATAGTTTTTACTGATATTAGAATAAGAGTTTGTACTCTTTTACAATTATTTATTTTTTTTATTAATATTACGCTGTATTATTTGAGGTTATGCTATGTTTCTTTATTAGAATTATATACCGTTGTATTTTATTTGTCATAGCAAGAATTTCTACATGTAGCATGCAATATTTCGTTTACACTTGAAACCAGAGATCGATCCGTTAGACTCAGGAAACTGTCATTACTGGAACACCTGGAGCGACAAGGTAAAATGTGATTGGCTCGAGAGCAGTAAACCACATCCTAGAAAGCTAAAATAATTTCATGAGCATAAAGAATATCGCCAAGGATACTATCAGAAAAGCGTTATTTAAACAGCACGAGTTCCATAGACCAATGGAACACTTTAAAGATATTATGTGTTTTAACTTGAATGGTCTTTTAAGGCAATGAAAAGTACTGTTTTAAGTGTTTATGTGTTTTATGCATAAAGAGTTTTGGTTTTGCTTTTAAAAATAGCTCAAGTGAGTTATTTTATTCTTGTTAAATATAAAACTAGATATACTTCCCAAGGGTCTCCGAAAGTGTTATGTTTCAGAGGTAAATAACGCCAAAATCAAAAGTAACTAATATTTTTATTTCTTCCGTCTGAAGTTCGTATGTTGTATTGTACCCTACAGAATACATTATTTTTTTCGTTAATCATGGCATGTGCACATTTTACTGATGTCACGTTTAGTGTTCATTATGTTATTTTAATGTCTATTGACTGACTGACTGACAAATAACACATTAGTGGTTAGAACAGATTTGTTCTTCAAACGATTTCAGCCTTTTACGGTGAAATTACAGAAATAATAAAATAAAATAAATAAAGTTCTAAAACGATCATTTTTCGAACCGTTCTACTTGCAGATAAAATACAGTTTTTAATGGTATGTTGGTGTAAACTATCCTCACGGTTCTGAGCAAAGAAAATGAAATTGTTAAGTATATACGTGATCTTTTGAGACAGATATTACTTTTATAATGTAGAAATGCTCGTCAGAAACAATAATTGCCCATTTCATATCACTTCTCTGATTCAATCACTTTGACAAACTACTGTGTAAAGAAAACAACTGAAAACTGAAAAACGCACGCTTTGCCCATTCACATTCGTTTTTGTTCTCAAAGTTTGTGAAATGTAATGAAACAGATTGCTGTATTCTTAACTAAGTAATTTATTATAACACGCACACCACATTAATTTTGAGTAAACACGCAAAGAACAGTCAACTCTTACTGAGTCAGTCGTTACTGGACTTTATTCTTGTTTTTTGTGAACTTGATTATAAACATTAAGATATGAAGTGTTCGTTTGAGAAAGTTTAGGAGAAAAATTACAGAAGAAATTTTCTGCATGCAGCGTACAATGTGTTGTTAACAACTCTCACTGTTTCTTTATACACGTATTTAATACATGAAAGCTAATTTTTTGAAAAGAAGAAATAGTTACATACGAAAACTGAAATAAATAGAAATCTTAAACTATTGACAATTCAACAGAAAGCTCTGTGACATTGGAGGCTTCATTTTCTGAAGTTTGCTTTAAACGGTTTATAGTGTTATTGTTTTGTTTCATCGCAATATTTGTGCCTTTCAAGCCCTATCATGCTATCAGATTACGGAAGAGCTCATTAATTATATAAATTGGAGAGAATTCAACATAAAAATTCAATATTATTATAAAATTAGTGAGCTTAAAATTATTATGATATCTTTACGTTGCTTTCTAACTTTTTAATATGTTTTATGTACAAGACAATCCCCAGTTTATGAAGCTTTTGGATATGTTTGTTATTTTAAAAACATTTATTACGCACTGAGATGCCGAATTTCTGTATGGAAATCGAATACATTTAAAATAATAAACAACATAAAAGACAAAAATTGAAATACGCAGAAGTACTTAGATCATTAAAAATTAATAAGAGAGATTGTTTGTTTGAATTTCGCACAAAGATACACAAGGGCTATCCACGCTAGCCGTCCCTAATTTAGCAGTGTAAGACTAGAGGGAATGCAGATGACTATTGGACTATTCCTTCACCAACGAATAGTGAAACTGACCGAACATTATAATACCCCATGCCTGAAATGGTAAATATGTTTGGTGTGAAAGAGATGCGAACCTGTGATCCTCAGATAACGAGTAGAGCTCCTTAACCACCTGGCCATACCGAGCCTAATTTAAGAGAAAGATAAATTGTTATAAACGAAAAAACAAAACAACAATTTATAAAGGTAAGATAAGTGTGTAAGGATTGAACTGCTAAAGTTAAGAGAAGGTATAAACATGTTAATATTGAAAGAAAAAATGGCTACAAAGAAAGAAGTGTGGTCAAAATAATAAGAGCTAGAAACTAAGCGCAAGACAGAAAGAAGTTAGAAAATAAGGTGCTGTTTGAAAATTTATTCAAACTAAAGCTACTGATAATGAAAATAACTTAAAAGCAATGTTGAGCAAAGAATTGGAAGTAAAAAGTCTGTAAAAATAAGGTTGGAATAAACAAAGAAACAGTAAAAATGTATTAAAAAGCTAATGATGAAAGTTATAAAGTAAAATCCCGGGAAATAAGTTTAATCCTCATTAGCATATCTGGGGTCCACATAAATTCCAACGAATTTATCAGTTGTACATCTGTTTTACATAATTATTACAATTTATATCAGTTCGTGTCATTGTTAAGTGGAAGTTCTGGATCACTATGACATTACAATTTTATATCAGTTCGTGTCATTGTTAAGCGGAAGTTCTGGATCACTATGACATTACAATTTTATATCAGTTCGTGTTATTGTTAAGCGGAAGTTCTGGATCACTATGACACTTTTGTTTTCAAAAAAGGCAGACGAAATATGTAGCGATAATTTAATATTTATCGGGAATCCAAGCGGACCCCATTCTATCATTGACCATCAAAATATGTGTAGTTTGCTCAGGTGTTCTACAACGTAACTTTTCAAAAGTGTCATGAAGGTTAAAATAAGGAAGACCTAGAAAATATATTTAACCGAAAAAAGCAGGAGAGAAAGTTAAAGTACAAGAGCTGGTTGAATAAAATAGTTTGGAAAATTAGAGTTAGTGATAAGATATAAAGATATAGTGAGCTGGAAAAGAACAAAGTGTAGATAAGATGGGTTGTACAAAAAACTCTAACTGAGGTGTAAATGCTTTAGGTTACGATTTATACATAAACAGCTTTCCAAGTGCTTGGTTTATTTTTAGAAAGCAATAAAAACAAAAAACGTTTTCTCAATATTTCTGTACTAATCTGAAACTAATAAACTTTGAGAAATCTTAAGGAAATGTCCTCTCTTCAGGATGGAACAAAATTCCATACTCTCGTGAGAGTCTCCAAGACAGTCAAAAGGTTGAAAGTATATAAAAAAGATTCAAAAACAAGAAAGTAATCAGATAAAAGAACAAAACGAATTCATTGAAAAGAACAAATAATTTATTAAATAGAAATAAAAATAAACATGTGTATATTAAGTACGAAATAGAGAAGACGTTAATGTATTGTTAGAATTCGGAGTTTTGATAGGTAAAAATGTTTTTCAAGCTAGTAAATAAATTATATTCCTGGAGCCAGAATAGTGTATCAGCCCTTTTTTTTTAAAGTCAAATTTCTTTATACGTTTTTCCTTAGTATCCATTTTATACGGTTGTTGGAGGTGCAGTGCGTTGTCAAAAGTGAAATATTTGTGCTTAATTTATTTATTCAGACAATTTATAGTCGTTCTCCCAAAAAGGAAAAGAGAAATAGCGTTTTATACCCAATTTACAGGACGAGGAAAACTCGGCATGTCTAGGTAGTCAGCATGCTCGACTCTTTATCTGAGGGTCGCAGATTCAGCCCCCGTGACACCAAACATGTTCGTCCTTTCAGCCGTGAGGACGTCATGAAGTTATGGTCAATCTACTATTCGTTGATAAAAGAGTATCCTAAAAGTTGGCGGTGAATAGTGATGACTAAATGCTTTCCATTTAGTTTTACGCTGATAAATTATGGAAGGTAAGCGCGATATTCCTCGTGTAGCTTTATGCGAAATTCAAAAATAGTAGGAGGAAGAGAATTTTCAGAAATGGTAGTAATAAATTCTACTTTACGTGTTTGAGTTGCACTATATTCTAAAAAACATCTAAAGTGCCAAATATAATGCTAGATATTTTTATCCTGTTTAGAATGTATGAGAATAAAATGAATTATATACTTTTTGATCCATCTAGAGAAATAGCTTTCTTCTACGTAATTGAAAATATCGATAAGACAAGAGGAAACGGTGGATTACATGGTTTTACGTATACTTAATTTGTGCTTCACACTTTTAATGTATTGAAGTTGCTTTTAAAATAATTTTTAGAGGTAAAAAAGTACTAGATGAAATATAGATTTGTACACTGATGTGGGTAATGCTATTCTATAAAACTTATCTGAACTAAACTTAAAATATCTATTCTTGATTTTGACTCTTGCGAATCTTCTACAAATTTAGAGAACAGGCAGGACTTGTACAATACACATGCATCAACTTGAAACAAGATATTAAACTAAATATATGACAGTAAACCAGTTACAGCATCCGCAACATTTACTGCTGGCCAAAATCTTAATGCCAATGAACATAAAGAAAACATATACATTTTGCGTTGTTAGACTCAACCATTTATTTGAATGGAGCTTTGAAAGATGAAAATAAGAAAAGGGAAAATAAAAATAAAAATGTTTTTGCATTTAACAGGGAAAATGTGAATACTATGAAATTAGCGTAAATACTAGCTGGTCAAAAAGTTTAAGACCCGTACTGAAACGAAGTGTTAATCGGTAAACACGTTACAAAGTTTTGTTATTTGTATTCAAGCATTAGCGTTGTCAACATCTCTCACTGACATTTCATGTGTTACATTGGGTAAAAACATGGCAAAGGCTATAAAGTTAACAGAGATTGAACGTGGCAGAATTGTTGAACTGCAAAAGCAAGGTCTCTCTAAACGTGCTATCGCTGGTGAGATTAGGCGCAGTAAAACTGCTTTTGTAAATTTCTTAAAAGATCCTGAGGAATACGGAACAAGAATTTGAAGTGGTCCGCCCAAGAAAATTTCGCCTGCGTTGAGCAGGAGGATTCGATGAGTTGTCCGGCAAGACACCAGCCGATCGCCAAACTAGATTAAAGCCCTTACGGACGCAGAATGCAGCTCAAGAACAACAAGACGGCATTTGCGAGAGAAAGGCTATAAAAACCGTAAACGTCTTCAAAGGCCACGCCTCCTTCCACATCACGAAACAACTCGTTTCATGCACCAAATATGGAACGTAGAAAAGTGGACGAAGGTTTTGTTCTCTGATGAAAAACAATTTAATCTGGATGATCCAGATGGCTTCCAATGTTACTGGCACAATAAGGATATCTCACTGGAGACATTTTCTACATGATGCAATGAAGGAGGTTCCACCATGAACTGGGGTGCTTTCTCCTTCCATGGAACAATGGAGCTTCAGGTTATACAGGGGCGTCAAACATTGGCATGTTGTAGAGAGCATCTTTATTGACTGAAGGCCCTCGCTTGTGTAGAGATAACTGGACCTTTTAACAGGACAACTCTGCAATCCACAATGCCCGCAGAACAAAGGACTTTTTCATGGCGAATAACGTGATTTTTTGGACCATTCAGCGTGTTCGCCCAAACTGAACCCCATTGAAAACTTTTGGGGGTGGATGGCAAGGGAAGTCTATAAAAATGGTCGTCAATTCCAAACAATGCATGATTTTCGTGAAGCCATCTTCACCACTTGGAATAGCATTCCAGCAAGCCTTCTGCAAACGCTTATATTGACCATGCCAAATCGAATGTTTGCAGTTATTTACAATGACGACCGTGTAACTAGCTACTGAGACCTCCTGTTGGTCATTTCTTACCTGCTTAGGACTTCTTTTTGGTATGGTCTTAAACTTTTGACCTGCTAGTATTTAGGCTAATTTTGTAGTGTTCACATTTTCCTTATTAAATGCTAAAAACAGTTTTTTTTTAATTTTCCTTTTTCTTCTTTTCATCTTTCGAAGCTCTCCCCAAATATCTGGTTGGGTCTAACAATGCAAAATGCATATTTTTTCTTTATGTACATTGGCCTTAAGATTTTGGCCAACAGTGTATATATTTATATATGGTAAAATTAGCATTTCTTTGAAAAAAGTGGTCAGTTCTATTTTTAAATTTATAACTCTCAATATGTTCTCGGTATTGGTCGTACTTTCTCTTCTCGTTTTATCTTGTTCTTTGCCCGTTGATATTTCTGACTGTTTTCTGTGTTTAACAATGCCACGTATTCTGAATCCATTTTTGTATCATTTCAAGTTTTGAGGTTTACAAGACCCGTGCTAATGTGTGATATGTCTGTGCCTTTCAGAGTGATTATTACAGATTTGTATGATTGTAATGAAGCTTTACAACAAAAGCAGGCACATTGTATGCAGTAGGCGTTATAGAAAGAAGCTTAATTTGTAGGATTCTTAAGTACAGAGAACATTAACATCGGCTACACGCGTGAACCAATTTTAGACATGAGTGCATATAACAGTAAAACGCCATCTGGCGCGGATCACGTGGTCTCTTTATGTTCGTACGCTGTGTTTATTGCTTATTAAAATAATATGTCGTGACTGATAACTTAATGAGATTTTTTTTCGCCCGCATCTCACGGGTTCCATTAGTAACTACTACTTCAGAGTCGCAGACTGCGTCATTCACTCATGTTATTTCACACTCAACATATTGGCTCTACTTTGTAAGCAACAGGTTATTATACGTTTTCAACATAAACTTCGTAATTAAACGTATATAAGTTGCTCTCTACTGCTTCTCAAATTGTTAAGTTTACGTTAATAGGGTTTCCAATAACTCTCGCGAGAGAAGGGAGATCGAAGGTAAGCTTATTTCCAAATACAACTATCTTCAGTTTAATATTTAGTAAATTCTGTTTAAAACATATTGTGAATAATTGTATGGAATATAATGTTACCTTATTCTACATGATACTATTTCTCTAAACATGAAACCATTCTAAAGTGTTAGAAAAATAATATTTATTTATTATATAAATAACTTGATTATTGTTCAGTTTTTCCCCATACTTCCACACCTTAAGTTATCTGTTTAATTGAAAAGGCTCATCCTGAATACGTTTTTCAAATGGATTATTTTGTTTTGTAACAACTTTAAATTTTTTCGTTACTTTCATACCCCTTCCTCGTGAGACCAAGGACATCGACGCATATGGAAACATCATTAAAAAACCTTCATTACCCATGATTTAAGAATACTTAAAATAATTATAAAATCATGTGTTGATGTAGAAGTTCATATGGACAACGTACCTCTTCTGTTTAAAATAACTTCATGTAACTAAGAATGTTAAAACGTCGGTCATTTTCAGATTTTAAAAAGCACTTAATTATTAAAACGAGTCCTTTGAAACACAAAAAGTATAAAAAAAAATTGGCATTGTATTACTAAGTTGTTCTGTAAATTCTCCTCAAAATACTTCTTTATTTCCAGTAATTCTAGAAAGTAAGATCCAAACACTCTATAGTTTAGTGAGAGTTATGGGAGTCACATAGCGTATCATTATAATACACGAAACTATTGTCAGCAATGTTTGTACGCTTTCCTTATAATTGTTTTTATTCCAGGTAACTTGATATTAACGTATCTATAATGCTTAGTCAAGAAAGATTTTTACAATATTAATAATATTCTTTGTATTTTTATGATTTTTTATGGTTCTGCTAGTAACTTGTTGAAATATTAATCACATTTGACCGTAGAAAATTAAAAGCATTAGTTTTACTTTAAATTTACAGTTATTATTACAATATTCAGTTAAACGTGTTAGTTTTATAAAACCTCGCAGTGATAGCTACTAGTACCCCTAATATTGAAATAAGGCATTATAATAGTAATTATTGATAGTCACAGTATAATAAAATCATTATAATCTACAACTGAGTGCCAAATATGACATCATGTGACGCTCCAAATATCTTTCTAAAGCTCTTTCTAATGCAACTAGTAAGTTTAAAAAAAACCTTACTGATAGTTCGATAAATCATCAGTGTAATACTCATAAATAAAACATAATAAAGATGATATATTACTGCAAAAAAATGTATCACCTTTAATTGTATTATGTTTTAGCAGTTTTAATATATATCTCCTGATACCTCTATTACCCTAATATCAATATTAATTCTGGATTTCTTAACAAATAGTTGAGATAGAGATGATATAATTGTAACTGAAATTTTAATACTCTCTTTTACTACCAATCACAAATACCAAGCGAAATCACCTCAAGGCTATACTGTACAAGGACTTTCTACTTTCAAGAATTTTTTTAATATTCTAGGTTAATATTTGGTTTAAGTCCAAGATGTGATATCACGAGGATAAGTAAGTAACATTGTATTACATATAAGTAAACCTCAGTGGTTCATGTAGCTAAGTTTAAGCACTGATGCTATGGCATTATGAGGTTGACAAAGAAAAGGTTCACATGATAAATGAACCATAATGATTCACAGAAGCTGTGTCGAAGCACTGAGCTCGAAAGAAAAGCATTTTACAGATTTATCTTGGACAACTTGATTTATTAGTTGTCTTAACTACTGCATTTTTTCTCCCTTATCAATGACATTAACAAATGACAACATCGCTTACCGTAAAAATTGTTGTCTTCTAATGCACATGTGTAACAGCTTTGTTACACAATTTTTCTATATCGTTCTTATGTGGGTCACAAGAATTCATCAACTACCTCTAAAAAGTAATGGAATAGATATAAATGTTAAGAAAAACTTTGTTTGCTAAAATACAAAGCTTATATATATATTTATGCATGTAAATTCTCTGTAGATTCTAGTTTAATTATTATCATATAGCAATATGAAAAAAAACTGTCATATAATTTTGTTAAGAAAATGTACGTTATACAAAAGAATCCAAACCAGCCAGAAAATAATGTGTATTTTAAAGTGTATTTTCTTAATATTATATCTGAGCAACACTTTATTTAATAGCAGAATAAATAATTTGATGTTTCTGTATAAAATTTATTTTGTACAATTTAAAATATCTGATTAAAAATTACATTTCTTTACGACCTTTATTTTACAGAACTGACATTTTACGAGGAAAACAAAATAAAATTTTTTAGCTGCTTTACGAACTATGGTGACGTCACAAATGATTTTATAAAATATTAAATTTGCGCAGGAACAAACTAGTACTCACCAATCCCTTTTTATTACACCCTTTTACATATGATATGAATTTGTTTTTCAAGGCTTCAGGAAATATCTTACTTAGTGTTGAAATACTGTTTGTGAAAGTTATATTGTATTTTTGAGAAGTTCAACACTAAAAGTGGAACTAATGTTTGTTAGAGGAGTGTCGTTAAGTCTTTCGTCAGTTTCTGCTTTTCATAGAAAGAGCCATTGGTACCAACATTTTTATTAAATCAATAAACGCAGTGATGAATATTTTACTTATTATCTGAGTCATCGGTTGAAACCTACGTGCAATTCCTTTCAAAAGCACAGGACACCCCAGGCCACATGAAGGTATATTTCCTTCTAACAGAAATGTACGAGTAAGCGAGAACAAAAACATGCACTCGCCATAAGAGACACCGATGAAAATTTGTAGTTAAATTGAAATAAAATAAAACAAAAATTAGTTTAACTTGTGAATGACAAATCAGATTATATTGATCTGTTTAACATTGTACACATTGATGGTTTACTAATATCACCGAAAATAATCAAACAAGAAACTACTCGAAACTAAGTGTATTAAAGATGTTTTATTGGAAATCAGAATTGAAATATGAATCCTCATTTCTAGCCTCTCCCCTTCAGAAATTAAGAGGATCTCACTTTAGGGGCATATGAGATGAATTTATGTTTTCTAAAACTGCTCCTCATCTAATATAAACTACATTTATATGATTGAGTTTCATATGTGAAGTATAAATAGTTGAAGAGGGTGTAAAAACGTTCTAAGGAAGTTGAGGGAAAGTATACATGTTTTTGCACTTTTCTTTAGACAAATGCAGAAGTAATATTATTTGTAACCAAATCAAAGGATTAAATTTTTGTACACGGTGTATAAAACACGGTAAACATGTTTTACTTAATCGTGTACAACAAAACGGTAAAGAAAGTAATAATTTTTAAGGGACACAATTTGCAAAGGAAAGGACTTTGATTTTACAATAGATGATGGACACATGAATGACAAGATTAAGTATAAGAAAAACCAAAGAAACATGGCTATTTCTGAGCTGTTGAAATGTCTATTGTTGGATGTTTAGTACAATGTTCTGTGCAGTTACTACTGTTACGTTTGGTTTGTTTAGAATAAGCACAAAGCTACACAGTGTGTTCTGCCCACCAAGGGTATCAAAACCCGGTTTTTAGTGGTGTAAGTCTGCAGACATGTCGCTGTGCTATTGGGGATGCAATATGACGTTTAGTTGTGTTTGGTACATTTGGTAAAATAATATATCATTACTGAAATGATATTCTGGAAATAATTAACAGTCTGCTTATTTACGAATGTACATTATGAAATGTTAATAAAATCAAATTTATTTTGAGGTACCGTAAATGTAATAAGAAATTATTAGAAAAGCTCAGACGTTAAAATAGTGAAGTTAAATACCCGAAAGATGAAGACGTTGATAGAATGTGGTTGAAAGAGAATATATAGCTTTTTACTTTATCATTTGTTTTAGAGAGATGATGGTTCAGTTAATTACAGAAATAGGGGCACTTGTACAAAGTCACCAAAGGGACGAAAATACAAGCAATAAGTAAAAACACCAAACTCAGGAACAAGTGATATTGCTGTTTATAACATGTATTGTGTAGTAAAGGTTAAAAATAAATAAAGCTTTCATTATTTGAAAGAGAAAAGTAGAGTTTAGATAGAAGAGCTATCATTTACAGAAAATAGGAAATGAAAACAAACTATATGGTAACAGGGGAAAAAGAAACTAGCTTGCATCTTAAGGTTTTGTTTGTGTGTTTGTTTTGGAATTTCGCACAAAGCTACTCGAGGGCTATCTGTGCTAGCCGTCCCTAATTTAGCAGTGTAAGACTAGAGGGAAGGCAGCTAGTTATCACCACCCACCGCCAACTCTTGGGCTACTCTTTTACCAACGAATAGTGGGATGAGGTTGATTATATTCCCTCTAAACGTATTTCCAAAGCTGAGTGTTTCACTCAAGATGATGTTTCACCCTTAATAAATTCAATAATTTTAGTTCACCTGGCCAGAATTATCAAAACAAACTAGCACAAACCATAAGAATGGCAATTCTCATTCAAATCTAAGAGAGTTTGTAAACTCGAGATATCACCTGACCAATCACTGAACAATTCCGCTGTTGACTTTCATCCACAAACTACAACTTTACAGATACATCTTCCATGAGCAAACCAGGTGTTATTTAGAAAGAATGACAAGGAACAAAGATAGCCAGAATGAAAGATACTTAACAAGATTTTTGACCACATATCATATGAAAATAAAACATACTCAAATTAAAAGAAAAGACTGCAGAAAATGCATCTTACGCCTATATACAACACATTTCCTCTCACCCGTTTCAGGCTTGTTCTCAAGCCAACATTACTCTTAAACTAAAGCAAATTGAATTTACATACACACGCTAATTAAAGACTATTATATCCTTCAATAACACAGCCATAACTATTTAATTTAAGATAATACTTGCGATACATTATTAAAACTCTTAACTCGGTGAATACATTTGCGCCAAAGGACATGTGTTGTTGTTATGACTTTTTACAAACTCACATTCACAATTTAATTAAACAACTTTATTATGAATGTACTTCTATATATTTGCCTCAAAACAGAGCTTATAATTCAAATTTTGATGTTATATAAATATAATTTCTTCCAATAAATTTGAAGCATTTAAATAAATTTTTAATCTTCATTTCTCTTTATGACGTGATACTTTTTCAGTCTCAGTTGTCCAATTTATATTGTTTCTTCCTTATTTTATCTATTCATTATACTACCAGTTATCCAAATATACTAGTATAATATTAGCAAAATATTTAGGTTCAAAATTATTTACTGAAAAAAGAAAACGAAACATGTTAACACAAGCATAAAATTGTTTTCTCTTAATATAGAAAGTCCCACCTTTTCAAATGTTAGAGTTATAATATTTTACATTTGTTTATTTTTACACTTTACATTATGTCTAAGCCATAATGTGAATTCAAATGCTTCTCACTTTTCATTTTGGTAAAACATAAACAACAAAAGTCAAACCCACATGCCATACACCTCCAATCTCGCTTCTCAAAAAATCTAAAAAATTCCTTTTTAAATTCACTATTGGAGTATTTATGACCAATAGAATGGATACATTGTTTATTAGCAGATTTGTCAGAAGATAATTTTTTTTCAGGTGTTAGTTTTGGAGATAATTAGCTTCAGTTTCATTGTTTGCTTGTTCGATGTTCTACTCAACCAACTTGGCAAAGGATAATATTTACCGCCCGCAGCTAACTCTTGGGCTACGATTTTACCAATGAATAGTGGGATTGACCGTCACTTTATTACGCCCCCACGGCTGAGAGAGCGAGCATGTTTGATGCGATGGGGATTCGAACCTACGACTCTCAGATTACGAGTCGAATGCCTTAACACACCTGGCCATGCTGGGCCAATATTCACTTGAAAACGACCCAACGTACCACACCCAAAGCACATGCTTTGTTCTTCTCTTTGTGTATAAAATATTGCAAGTCTTTACATTATCGTGGTGATTGAGGAGGACTTATTGTAATTTAAGACAAGCAGTTGCTGTAAACTCCAATTTACTCATCATGAACATTCTGCCTTAACAACCTATCAAAGGAAATAATGTTTTAAATTTAAGCAGGTTTTACTTTTGAAGCATTTTGATATAAGATGAAATTCTGATACGTACAGAATAAAATTCCGTGATATTCAAGTTTACTTAATATTGGAGATTCAATGGCAAAATATTAAAACCCGATTAGATTATATTTTTAGCACCTACTAGTGTTATTTGTTATTTTGAATTAAGCACAAAGCTACACAATGGGCTATCTGTGCTTTGCCCATCACGGGAATCGAAACCCGGATTTTGGCGTGTAAGTCCGCAGACATACCGCTGAGTCACTGGGGGCCGCCAACTAGTGACAAAAGTATGAAATAAAATTAATCATTTGAAAGTTATAAGCTGAGTGTTTCTTTTTTCTGTTTTGTTTACTGCGTACTTTCCTGGGGTTGGTAAATTCACTTCTTACCTTGATGGTTCGGTAATAAATTTGGAACTTGTATTGTGAAACGTAGGGTTTGATTGTTGTCATTGGCAAAGTGTAGATAGCCGTTTATGTAGCCTGATGGCTTTCGCTGTATCAGGCAATAAGTGCGATTATCGGACCAATTATTGTGATGAAAAATATCTTTCTGTCAGATGTTATGTAAAATAACAGAATCCCTTTTATTTGATTTTTACACAGATTTAAAGACTTTTGGGTAAACTTGTACCGTTCAAAAATGCTCAAATTCTCCATAGAAATTGTTTGATTCAAGATATTACAAAACTGTGATTAGCTTGTTTTTCTCAGTACTAATTTTAACTGTGTTATTTTTACCTTGCTTACTTTCTAGTTCTTCAAATCATATTTTTCTCATCTAGTTTTACAATATTTATTATGCGTTTGAGAAAATGTTCTTTCTTGAACATTTCAAACGGGTAGAATAACTAATGAAAGCTGAGTATAATTAGAGAGCGTACTTTATTCAATTTATTGACATCTTTAATGTTTTAACAGAACAAACAAAAGTCCATTATTTTGAAAGTATAAAATATTTTTTGTTTTTTAGTTACGATTATTAAAGAAAAAAATATGTAGAAGAGAACAAGCAGCTGTAAAACTACTTCGGGACCAGTTTGCTAATGGTTGACTGTTCTAATTATATAGTGATGTTTTATGACATCTTTTGTAGACATAATAGGCAAATATTATTCTAACCTTGAGGCTTAGTTGATTAGTTGATACCAAAGCTACACACAATGGGCTGTCAGTGCTCTCTCTGCCAAGCACGAGTATCGAAACTCGGTTTTTTAGCGTTGTAAATCCACAAACATACCGCTGAGCCACTGGGGGGCCAAAGTATTAGTTATCTTAACAAGAGGAAGAAAATATTCAATTGTGCAGTTTTTAAAACTTAGTAAACTGTTTGAGGTGAGTATATCAGTCAGTCTGTTGAACGCTTTTACTGAAACTTAGTATGTTGCATTGATCGTTAAATGTTTTAGCTTGTAAAAAACCAATAACAATTGGTTTTAACACGTATTATTAAGAAATGGCCTCTTTTATTCAGTGATACTATTTATTTTCGTAAGTTTTCGTTTTCTTTTCTTTTTTTATTTGTATATTCTCCTAGGTTCTCGAATAACAAAATTTGTTCTTTCTTGAGCGTCAAATAACATTCTGTCCAATTTTTGTCTTTCACTGTACTGTGCGTACATTTGATGTAAACCACACTGAACCTCCATATTTTTACAAAAATAATATAGTAATATAGTAATTCAAGTGGATCTTATAATCCTTTCTTCATTACCATTAGATAAATTTGTCAAGTCAATAGACTGTTTAATTTTTCACCCTGTTGTTTTAGAATAGAGATAGAATTTGGCAAATAACACTGACATAATAAATATTCTTCGTTACTGTCGATTCACTTTATTATCTAATATATTATAAAAATAATAATTTATTACAAAATGAAACATCCTTTATTAGCCCATTTCTTTCTTTTACCTCTTCGTAGTTTATAATTATTTTTTATTGAAATTGTAAAGACGTGTGGAAACAGAACCCAAAAAGGACTTAAGATATTAATTATTTCAGTGTTGTTACCTGCCATCTACTGGTTTGCAAATTTGCAAAATAGTCGATGTAACAGAGCGATGGTGTCAGACTGGGTAAACTGCATGGATAAAAGGTACAGTGTTTTGACATTTTCAAGCTGTAAGTTATTTCACTCTATATTAATTATAAAAATATTGAATTCTTACCTAAAATAAAATAAAATACTATTTTCCCATTTTGGTATAAAATATTAAATATGCTAATCTATATTACAGATATACGTTTTATTGTGTAATTAGTCAATTTAAAACAGACTTATTTAAGTGATGTTGGTCAAATTGTATTGACCCACATCCAATACTTCATGGAATTTCAATTGATGAGATTTTCATCTTGACTTACTTTATTAAATAAGAATATTTAAAGTGTAATTATTATAGCATAGAAATACATTACAGAGAATGTTTACTAACGTTTAACATAGAATTGTACTTGATAAAGAGAATCAGTTTCAGAAGTAAATAAAGCGAAAGTGTCATTCCACTTTTAAGTTGGTGGTTAAAGAAGTTTTAATAATTTTCGTTTGTTTATTTTCTTTTTAAAATATTTTATATCTTAAATCTTACGCAAGTTATCTGAACTTGACAAACAAAACTATGTAGGGTTTCCTAGATTAAGATGGTTGATTACTTCAACTTGTTTTAATCTTGTCATGATTTTAATAAAAACTTTAAAAGAAACTTGAATTTGTTTCTTGGACAATTAATATTAAAAAAATAAACACAAAATGATGGAAAATTGTATCTTAAGATTTTAGTTTTTAAAGTTGAGTCATACTGTGGATTGGATACATCAATTACACAAGCATTTTGGAATTTACTTCATTCTCTTAGATTCATTCCAAACTCTAGCTTCAGTTTTGCGTTAAAATAGTTTTAAACATTTTCAAATATATAAAATACACATATTTTTGTAATAATATACTGTTATATTATTTTCAAACTATAATTTTTATTGAAGTTTATAACACATATTATAAAGAACAACTATCTATTACTACTTGAAGTTTCGAATAAGGTCGTTTTCAAAGCATCGATGTGCAAAGTAAAACAGTAGTTATGAAAACGACGATACTTTTGTTTTAAAAACCTGTAATCTCTTAGCCGAAATCTAAGATTAAAGAAAAGTTTTAATTTCAAACAAATTAATACCTGTTTTTATTGATAAAAAATCCATGTTTATCTACACTAGGTTACGTAGATAAGAAACATTAAATACAATGAACTTAGACGAATGCCAGTTTAAATATCATGATCTGTCTGAGGATCCAATAACGCTGAGGTAATCTGACAAGTTTATTTCCGTGAAGATGATGTGTATTAAAATTTTACATTAGAATTTCTTGTGCATCCTACAAAATAGTTATTCCATTAAAATCTAGTGATTGTAAATGCAGTTAGTCACATGCTCTTAGCTGCCAATCAGGATAACAAGCTAACAACATATTACATTTTAATTATAGCGTTTTGCCTGAATTCAAGCATGAAGCTAATGGTTTAGTTATCCATATAACATTACATCAACTATATTTGTGAGAGGTTTGAATTTGTTTGTTTGAGCCACACAGTTGTCGTAACCTACTGATCTAAGAAATATATAATTTATTTGCAGAAGTTTTATTTCTTTTTAAATATAATCATGTTAAAACAAACAAAAGTTACTTTATCGTTACAAAATGAATAACTGATGATTCAATAAAGCAATAATTACAGATAAATATATCATGTTCAACATTTTCAGTTTACTACTTTATTGATTATTGGACTAAATTAAGCTCATGAAAAACATTACTCGTGAAATGAAAATGTGATTGGGTGATATCTTTAAATAAACCAATACACTTTCATGTTGGAATTTTCAGGAAACCAAAAGGGCACTCATTCCTTTCGTGTTTTTCTTTTGTTATAGTTTACCTTCTGGGTTGAATGACTTTAAAATATTGTTGACCTAAAATCAGAATACTAATTTAAAATATTAAGAGTGTAAACGATTTATGCTTAAAATAACGATCGATTTTTGTTCAGACCTATAGATCGTACGGAGGAAGATATAAGGTTAATATATAACAGACTCAGAGAGATTAAAGCGTTTGAACATGTTCAGTCTAGTTTACTGCAACAGATGTGTTATTACGGCTATTACGAAGATCTGGACAAAGGAATAACACGTAAGAATATATATTTTATACTTATATTTTTAATGAAATGTAGGGCTAATGTGATTTATAAAAAGAAATAAGTTAAACTTTGTAAATATCTTATTCTTCGTAGATTTCTTGAGTTGTCTTTACAGTTGCTATTACGAGACTGCTGATAAGCTGATACAGTACGCAGATACCATTACTTACTTAAATGTTCCCCCGCTAGTACCGTGGTAAGTCTAAGGATTTATAACGCTAAAATCAAGAGTTGGCTTCTCCTTGGTGGGCTCAGCAGATAGCCTGATGCGATTTTGATATAAAAAATACACAAAGGCATATTCTCTTACGTTGAAAGATATGGTGTTTATAGGTTATTTTTATTATTTTAGCTTTTATTAAAATTCTTTATTTAGCCGTATGGAACTATGTTTTTGAAAAAGTCTTATCAGAAGAAAGACCATTTGATAAAACCTTCTTCAGTTAGTTTAAATATCGTTTTGTGTCATGAAACATCATTAACATTCTAGTAAAATTTTATGTGAGTAAAATGATGTCGGGAATCTCAATATAATTTTCTTAGGTTTAATTAATTCTAACTATATGCTTATTATTTGTTAGAATTAAGCCTGGTTTAGACTGAAACCGATCTTTTTGTGCAGTTACACTACACAGAGTATCTTATTGCTGAAAAAAAAACCCCACTAAAATATCTGTTTCTATTTTTATTAAAAGTATTTTGTAAGACTGATTTCTTTGCTTTTGTTTCTGAAGTGTATATGTATATCACTGTCTTCCGTTAATATTCATGGTACTGATGTGTTCTATAATTATTAGGGAAAAATGTTTTTTTAATGAAATGTAAATGTCTAATGAATTTAACAAATAACTAACTTTGAACTTTTATTTTATTATATGTACTTTCAAGTCAATGTACCACTTGCTTTTTTTAGTGTTTCGACAAGGCGACAGAGGTGCTAACTGGTATACTGTGCTAGCAGGTTGTTTAGACGTCCAAACTTCTCAGACGGGAAATGGACAAGTAGGTATCCTGTAGAATAAGGCTACAAAATCGCCTTAAATGATAAAAAGTTTGTAATGAAAAACGTTAAACTTTATACGAGTAATATAAATTATTCGCTGATACTGGAGTAGATTTACTGTTTACATTAGTAAAAATATACTTTTATACTATATAGCAACCCAAGAGATCGTGGTGAATGCTTTTGAGTAGCTGAATTTCTTCTTATCTATCATTTTAAAGTTAGGATTAGCTTAAATAGCCCTTGTGTGACTGTGAATGAAAATCCGAAATAAACAACAAAAATAATTTTGTCTTTGATATCACATATTTTTCATTTGCGTACAATTCTGTGTTGCCTAAAGTATCCATATGCATTACAGAGTTATACGGATATTGCACGTATTAATTTCTGTGTATTTATTTTGGTTTCTTTAGAGTACATTTGATAAAAGTACCTGCAATTCTGCAAGTACTGAACTGACTGAAGAGTAATCGATTGGCTATTAAGTCACGTGACGTAACAGCTGTACCCACAGTACGCTTTAATTATCACATTTCTTCCTGCATGGCTACGTGGGCTTTGCACGTACGTTTTTAACACAAACATCACATGAATTAACTGTTTCCAGTGAAAAATACGAACAATGTACGGATAGACAATTAGATAGAAAGGCGTAACAGTAATAAATAGTCTTGTTTTTGTCTTTCATCTCATCATGATACGTTACACCAGCTTACAAATATTGATTCCAGATTTTAAATGTTTTAATTTGTGAAACTCGTGCTCTTCGTGTCAAGTAATGATATAAGATATTAGGAAAAAAACTCAGGATACTGAATATTCTTAAAAATTCAGTTTGTACTGAGAGAATTAATATTACAACACAATATTGGATTGAAATTAAATATACCGTTAAGCTGACGTAACTGTTATGTATATTTGTTATGAAGTAAATCACATATCTACACATATTTTCTGCTTTTTCAGAAGATACACTGTGCCAAATCGTAACGTATTTTTCAGCCACAAAACTGGGAAACAATCGTAGAATAATCAGTGGCTGCGGGTACCCTGCTGAGACAGCTGTAAGTCTTCGAATTTAGAACGCTAAAATCAAGGTCTCGATTCCCTTCGGTGGAAGGAAGCAGATGGCCCGAAGTGGGTTTGCTATAAGAAAACACAAACAAACATACACATTAGTAGCTGTTTTGGTCATCGCAATGTTTAGGAAACGACAAAAGAAGCACTAAAATTGCGTTTCAATGATAATTTAGTATTAAAGCTTTTGAATAATACAGTGTTCCCTTGGCCCCCCAGTGGCTCAATGGTATGTCTGCGGACGTACACGCTAAAATCCGGGTTTCGATACCCTTGGTGGGCAGAGCACAGATAGCCCATTGTGTAGCTTTGTGCTTAATTCAAAACAACAACAACAAGTGTTCCCTCGTGTATCGCGGTAGATGCGTTCCAAAACCCCCCGCGAAAGGAGATTTTCCGCGAAGTGGGATCGCCGATTTTTACGTATATATTTATGTGCATTTAAACTTTTAAAACCCTCCCTGTACAACTATTTAACCCTCCCATTACAATACTGTTCATTATTACTGAAATAATAAGAACAATTATTAAGATATTAAGCCTTAAAATTAAAAATTACATATCTTCAGCAGGTGGACACGACTTCCTCTTCTGTGGAAGGTGAATCGGCAATTTCTTCGTCGGTCGTTACAACTTCAGGAACAGTACTTTGCCACCGGTACCCTTTCTTTCTTGCTCGTCTGGAAAAACATTGTTATTGGCAGTTGTTTTCTCTGCCTCTTTAGCCTATCGAAAATCATTTGAAAAGGAGTCATCAGTTCTTCTATTTTAGTGCAAAATTGTACTGATCGAACCATGTCGTTGTTCCATTCCTGTGAGCACTCCTTCATTTCGTTAATTAGTTTCATTAGGTTACCTAACCGCTCTAACGACCATCCACTTTGCTCGATTGTTTTCTCGGCTTCTTTCGGTGTTTCCTCTTCGTCGTCTTCCTCGGCAGCAGGCTTCGTCAGTGCTTCTAAGTCTTGGTCGGCGAGTGGTTCGGATTCTAAGTCAATCAGTTCATCTACGTCTTCCTTCGTCATATCGGCAAATCCTTCACCTTTGATTAACGAAGCTAATTGCACAGCTTTTTGAACAGCCGAGTGTTGGATTTCTTCAGGCGTGAATCCCTTGTCGTCGTGCACAACCTCAGGCCACAACTTCTCCCAGCTTGCATTAACGGTGCGGGGCTTCAGCTCTTGCAATGCCTTATGAACATTTTGAAGACATGTAGCAATGGTAAAAGACAATCAAAATGGGTAGCTGTCATTGGCTGTCTTTCATTTGTGCACCAATCATAGCCCGTCTTGCACATCGCTACGCCATGAAGCTGATCTCGCGTAGCCTTCGCAGACGCACAATACGTACATCTATAGCTTTTCCAGTTGGTTCTGTTTCCATTTTTACGCTGTTATAAACTCAAATATATGTTTATATCTCAAAATATACCTTTTTTTTTTCCTTACACTATTAATTATATTTATTTTTGATATTTTAATGGTATTTAATGCTATATTTTAGATTTAATGTTTATTATTTTATATATATGTGGGGGTCGGCCGAGCCCGCGAAGTGGCGAGAGAACACTGTACAACTTTTGGACTTATTGGTTTAATTCTTATAGAGAAATGTTTATTTAAAATTATTTGGTCTCTTTTATGAGAGGATTTTGATAAGCTAAATAATTTACCCATATAAGGCTTGTTTTCAGTGCTAATCAAGTCCTAAAGACCAATTTAAGAATGTTCGAAAATTACTTTTACCCTAGGTAACGTAATTCGTGATGACGAGAAACCCGCCAGAAGTAAAAATGTATCTCAGGACGGCTGATATAAGTATTAATACATTTCTAATAAAACAGAAGAAAGCTAAAGTCGAAAGTGTTTTTTTTCGTTGCTTTTCTTTTTCAACTTAGCCTTCTTTATTACATTATGAACTACCTTGACGCCCTATCAAGAATGTCTATTTGTCTCTTTCAGCATATCAAACTCTGTCTTGGTTAAATACTGGCTGAGAGTTGTAAGCTTATTTATTGCTTCATTGCATATATTGGAATTCAATGAATACTTTGGAAATTATTGATTGCTGAAGCTATGATTTATATTGCAATATACTTCACTGAATCTATGTTTGATATATTTCGTTATTATTTTCAGTATAATGTAATCGGAGATGGACTTGAAGTAACTTACTCACTTCTTTCAATATTTATAGTAAAATTATCAGAAATATATTATAAGTGGAATTTATGCATTAAAACCATTTTTTGTTATAGTGAATGGTAATTGTTGATCCCAGTGATGTCTAATTAATTTTACTTTATCGCACTTGTCGATCTGAAATTATGCCAGCCAATCACTTATTAATCTCGGGGCATACCTTCTTTTTCATGAAAATTTCAAAGCTTAGATAAGTTTATAATAATTCCACTTTAAAGTTGTTTTTCCCAACTAGTGATAAACACTAGAAGAAATAATTTTGGACAGAAAAGAACATACAAATTCAATATATATACTTCTGCGTATAAATAAGTCAACAAATGCATATTTTCGTTTTACTTTTGCGTTTTATTTTTGTTGAGTGATTCGATTACGTAACTGGATATTTATGCAAGTAAATTCTTTTAAACGAATAATAACTTTTCATATTATCAAGTCTGAGTAATTTACGGAAAATGTTTGAGCAAATGTTTATTGTGCAACAATCAAAGTCAAATGGTGCTTTCGTAGGAATATCTTCAAAATATTATGATTTATCTTGAATACAACAGGAAGAGGTGATGCACATTTAAGATTTGAAAATGACAATTTTTTTTTCTAACAAAGTGATAAGCTTATGGAAAGATATACCATCTATTGGCACAGGGGAAACTGGCGTTCTACAGAACTTTTAGAATGAATATAACACTTTCTGAATATAAAAGGTGGATTTAAATTTTCCTTTTTCAAAGGTTTGTGTATCGTGAAAGCTTCAAAGAATAAAATATTTTATTTTTATTTGTAATGTTTACTTGTATCTTCTAAAGAGCGAATTATATCCTGTAAGCCCTCAGGATCTGAAAATGATTTATTGATGCCAAGCGTTCTTACGTTGAGGGCAATGTATATGCTTTAAGTCCTCTGAAGCTGAGGATGAAATAATAAAGAATTTGTTAATTATGCTTTTCTACTGCGTCATAATCGGTTAAGGTAATTTCAACTCGGTAACAGAAAAGGGACACACTGCATCTTGAGTTGCAGAAGCTGTATAAAATGGCGACTTCACAAAATAAAGCAAGACACGTTTGTTTTTAGAAGAAAGTAAGGAACAGATAGTATGGATTTTAAAAGTTTCATTACAAAAACATGTTTAGAGTATTCTTCAGTGGGCTTGTAATTTCTGTCACTTAAGTCAAATTGTTTCGTGTAACATTTTTGTCCCCCAGTGGCACAGTGGTATGTCTGCGGACTTATACACTAAAAACTGGGTTTCGATACCCGTGGTGGCCAGAGCACAGATAGCCCATTGAGTAGCTTTGTGCTTAATTCTAAACAAACAAACAAAGAAACATTTTTCAACTCGAAAGAAGATTTTGTGATTTTTCTTTACTTGTTTCCTATATGAATTGAGTATCATGAAAACTGTGAGTCAACTGGTCTACCTGAACTGTTGATGTTGCTGATAAAATTCTGTAAATACGAAACTGCTTATGTTATTACCATGATGATACTTGTTTTCATGTAAAGCTACTAAAGTTATTTACAACATTTAACTACTGATCAGAGGGAAAACAACCGATTAGTTGTACCCTACCATCAGTCATCCTCATTAAGAGTTTGATATTCACTCTTATAATGCACACGCAGCTTACAGTACGGGAAATGTTTTGTGGTATCGCGCGGATTCGAACCCGACTCTGAGTTCCAAAGTCCAGAGTTCTGACACAGGATCAATCCGCCTCCTAGATCATAAGGTAGCAATCTAAAATTAATGTATTGCATTCGATGTGGCCCGGCATGGCCAAGCGTGTTAAGGCGTTCGACTCGTAATTCCAGAGTCGCGGGTTCGAATCCCGTTCGCATCAAACATGCTCGCTCTTTCAGCCGTGGGGGCGTTATAATGAGACGGCCAATCCCACTATTCTTTAGTAGAAGAGTAGCCCAAGAATTTCCGGTGGGTGGTGATGACTTGCTGCCTTCCTTCCCTTTACACTGCTAAATTAGGGACGGCTAGCGCAGATAACCCTCGAGGAGCTTTGTGCGAAATTCCAAACAAACGAAAAAACAAGCATTCGACGTTTTGAACGAATTATACTTCAATAACTTATTAATATCTTTATAAAAGAAAGTGTTCATTTGTATGGAAAAGCACTTTATTTTATGCGGAAAAAATTCATACTCGAAAAATTATTATATTTTGGAGAGCAATCGCACCCTTAAATATTTAAAATATTTTACCTAAAATCTAAAAGTTATCAACTTCAGAACGTGTGGTGGCCTAAAACAACAGAATGCAAACTTACCACTTGAGCATGACATTGTCAAAGATTAATTTATAACAACAGTTATTGTCAAGTCATAAAATTGTTATCAGAAATTTAAAGCCACTTTATGTGAAAACCTTAATTATTTAGTCCATTGCATGTTTTCGCTACTATATGAAATTTAAACACATATCTAGGTATAAAATTTATAGCTACATTTGTGATGGTAATTTTTAAGTTTGTATTACGCACATATACACACTTGTTTGAATGATAAATTATCTAAATTTTATTAATTTACAACGCAGTTTAATCTTTCATAGAAATAATAATTATTATATAAATCTTCAATATCAATTACATGTACAATTTTAGAGAAAACATTTCAAACTGCTGATATAAGTTTGCATCAGGAGGTGCCGATCTTACAATAACATAGTAGTCACACACTAGCTAAATATAAAGCACCAATATGCGAATAACCTAGGTGGTAACAGAAACAAACTAAATTAGCATCTAAGGTCATATTCTAGGGACAATCACAGACCGATTTTCTGGTTCTTAACTACTTTTTATATTAAACTAATAGTTACAGGAAGAGGTAGTATGTGATATTCGCATATCAATTAAATAAATGCATAGCATTGTGGGTATTATTTTCGGTACATAATTAATTCCTGGGATAAGATAAATGTTTTTGTTGTTGTTTTTGAAATGATGGAAAAATATTAAGAATGAGAGGTAAATTTTAATGATATTTCAAAATACGTTACAGGACTCTGTTACATTTTGTACCCTGGGTGTCGGAACTGCTTTTGGCGAGGATATTCTTGACAACAGACCACATAGAGCTACTGTGGTAACGAACGAGCGTTGTGAATTACTACGCATAGAACAAAAGGACTTTCTACAGTTATGGGAGGTAAATCGGTTGAAAATATGAATTTATTTTAGAAGAAAAGCACTACAATTCACGTTTTTTTTTTTTTGCAAAGAAAACTTTAATAATAACTTTAATTTTTAAAAAATACTGTTTTTTAGAGTCAACATTCTCGTAAATTAATTTAATGTTAGTATTTTGTTCAACAAAACTGAAAGGATAAAGTTAAAAAATTTGTACAGTTTAAGAATATTATATGCAAAACCAATATATATTTATAAGTTACTTTAACTAAATCATTAGCTACTTTTTCAGTTGGTTACGTTTGTGTTAATAAAGTAAAATTCAAGATGTTTGCTAATTTTAAATTAAGTTAATTTTTCATATATTTATGCATTTTATTGTAAAAGGAAGATACATTTATACTAAGAAGAAAACAAATGAAATTCAAATATAGAGTTTTATAACACATATCTTAATGAGAAAAAAATGTATATGATATATATAGTCTTTATTTTGAAGAACATCATTTGCACAGTCTGGGAATTCAATTTCACTCGTTACATCACGGCACAGAAAGAAACTGTTGTCAATAAATAATTTAATACATCACTGTACGTCTAAGTAAACTTACGCCATCTAACACTGAAGTATGATAAATATTGTTTTAAGTCTTTTTTAGACTACAATGAAAAATGTGGTTCCATTTTTTGAAATATCTAATATGAGTCAATTAAGCAATGTATTTCGAAAAGCTTCTCGATAAAATTTAAAGTATTACGAATCGCACGCCTTACGCGCTCGCCCATGTGTGCTTGAAAGCATTCACACGAATTCAAGTTAAAATTTCAGTAATAAACTAATTATTTTTAGCAACAGTTCATTCAATTAACGGATAAAATGGATGTATATGAGTTATAGAGGAGAAGATTGAGTGAAAGATGTAGAGTAATTCTGCTTGAAGCATATAGAAATTATTAATTTTCCCGTTTTTTTCTTAATGCGACATTTCGTGTTTTGTTGTTCAGCGAAACCAGCAATTGTTGGAAAGCATTACATCTCCTCTGTGGTGTCTGAAAGGTGAGTTAATTATTTCTAGTTGACTTTTTATTTATTACCACCAGTATTTAGCAAGTGAATTTACTAATTTAAGGTTAATTTTCGACGATGTGTAAATTTAATGTCAGCAAATGATCCATTTGAAGACAGAATTTTATAAATAGTAATTATATTTAATACTATTTATCAGTAAAGGTTTAAACTATACTTGTTGTTTACTAAATTTTAATGTACATTGGTGAAACATGAAACAGGCAAAAACGCTTTTATAATGAATTTTTTATGAATCTAATTATACATGCTATTTTTAAGAATATTTCTTACAATGAACGTGGGTATTGTTTGTTTGTTTTTTTTAATTTCGCGCAAAGCTACACGATGGGCTATCTGCGCTAGCCGCCCCTAATTTATCAGAATAAGACTAAAGGGAAGACATCATCACAACCCACCGCTAACTCTTGGGCTACTCTTTTACCAACGAATAGTGGGATTCACCATAACATTATAACGTCCCCACGACTGAAAGGGCGAGCATGTGATTATTTAGATTATTGGTTTTAACATAAAATACAATATATAGTTCATTTTATCCTTCCGTTTCCTATGCATATGCCTTGGTAATTTATTGAAGGCATTTTTAGACTTTGTATGCTGTTGTTGAAGGGAGTTTTATGAGACGTCATGAATGCCTGTCATAACGAATAGTGTCTATTTTAAAACTTAGGCATTGTTTTCAGTTAAGGAAGACTATTGCTGGTGTATATGTTTTAATAATAAATGCCCGTCGGGCTATCTGTTGCGTCCATCGAGCAGAATCGAACCCATGAACTTAGTATTGTAAATCCGTACACTTACCATTATCCCACCGACTACAACGATTAAACAGCGAATCTGTTCTAATGGTGGATTGATTATTGAGTTACGGAATTTGTTAATTAGACTGTGAGTTAAGATTCGTGAATACTGAGTTTGTGATTCAAAAATTACTGGCGATACACGATGGTGTAGTGCGTATAAGATAAAATCAAGAAGTAAGTGAAACTGTTGTATTAACATATACTGTTCTGATGTAAACTTAGGTTTATCAGCGAATATTCGCTAAGTAACTCGTTAAAATATAGTTTACAGAAATAATATACATTCGTTACCATTAATTGGACCGGAGTTTATATCAATTTCTTATTTTTTGTTTTACAAAATAATCCATACGAATCCACTCATCGCGAAATAATCTGTCAACAGTAAGATTTACTTTATATAGTGTGATATCATTTTCAATAATCCTGTTTAAAAATATTCCTTATGTCTTTTTTGTATTCAAAATTTATGTATTTTATTTTATCCTGAATATCATATATCTAAGTGTTGTATAAATTTAATGATTCTTGTTCATATATTCTCAGTATAAAACAGGGTTTTTAGTGTGTAATATTTTTTAAACTCATTTCATATTTTTATTATGTAATATGCACCCGTTTATTGTACAACCTACTTTTACAGCTGACTTTATGTTATACAATATTTTTAAAACTTTTATTTAATCCCACGCGCACATTTGTTTCTTGGGGCGTAATTAAATGTCTTATTTTTTATTATTACTTTAACTGTTTACATCATCTCACTCTAGATCCTATGAAACGTGACGAAAGAAAATCGGATAATGGATCATTTCAAACCGTTCCTCCAGTTAGCAAGAGACCCGAAGTTTGGTCTCCAGACCCAAAACTTCTTATTACCCAGGTTTGAAATCACTATGATTGTTTTGAATTTTGTAATTTTTTGCTCAGTTTACAAATTAAATTCTTTATATGTAGTGTTTTAACTTCAACTGTTCTCCACTAGAATAACGTGGGATTGATAAACTTTTGTTTTGCTTGAGGAATAATAACGAAAACGAGGATCTTTGGGAATTAATCTGTATTATTATATTATGTGATAAAATCGTTCCTGACTGATAAATTCAGCATACGTACCAGGTTTGATAATTCGTTCAAAAGTAATTACAGTTGAATAAAATGTTTATAATTATTAACGAATATTATGCATTAAATAATTAAACCACTTTGCATAATCATGAATCATATTTCAAAACTTCTTTTTCAAGATCTACTTTATAGCTATGAATTACACTTGTATTAGTATAAATTTAACGGCGGGAAAACTAAGCTGTATATTCTACATGTCAGTTGGATTTACTATTTACAATTGCAATGTTTAAACATAAATGGAATGTTATCCTTCCCTTTAAGAAACCAATACATTACGATTTCAAATATTACAGTGTCTTCACTACACCGAAGATAACAATAAAACAAGACATGTTTCCATACTTGTACCGTTAAAGTTTCTTTCTTAAGAAAACTAAGATAAAGTTAGTCTAATTGAAACCCGTCTGTCACACCTTGATAGAGCAATCTGTGGTCGCCTGAGCAGTAGTGACGGAAATTTAATTTTCCTCAATGGTTTTCTAATTTCTTATTTATAATATTATTTACCGTTCTTAAAACAAGAGACATTTGCTTTTTATGAGTTACATAAGGGATGTAGTCCACTACCATAGAATAACACTTTGTACCTTTTATTTTTTTAGAACAGTTGAATTAACAACTTATTTTATGAATGTCTGTATTAGTTCATGTGGCTTAGTGATTGAAATAGTGATGACTGCTTCTTCGTTGTTTATGAAACAACGAGTGGGTTCATTCATTAAAGAGTCAGTGTCACATGAACTACAAATTTCAAACCCTGTTCCTCTTGCGATAGCATTAATATTGATGACTGCTATGAAGGGGAAATATTATCTGTACGGGTGTGTTTATTGAAAAATATTAGTGATTTATCAACCGTGTGAAAGAAATTTAAAGTTGTGTTTTTTGGTCACTTTACGATTTTGTAACTGTTCCTGCCTGTTTAAGATACTGCTATGCAATCTTGACAGATTCCTAGCACAGCAGAAAGTCTACGGATTTATAACGCTAAAATCAGGGGTTCGATTCCACTCGGTGGACTCAGCAGATAGCCCGATGTGGCTTTGTCATAAAGAGACATACACACAAACAGTAAAACATCAAAACCATTAAAAGCACTAGCAACTAAATTAAAGAAGGTATTCAATATGTTGTTTTAATTTTTCAGTTGACTAACATTTCAATCGATTTAAACTCAGAATAACTATTTCATTCACGCAAACATAGAGATTGCTCTGTTGTCTATATCTTACGGTATCATTATTAACTACTGCACAGCATAATTTTTGTAAAAATATTTTTTTAAACTAGCGTATGTTGTAATGTAGGTTACATCATAGCTGGTCACAAGCAAATAACATTTAAGGTAAGATCATGCGGTGTTAAAAGAGGAGCACAAGGACAGTGAAAAATTCTCTCTCAGATTATTTGGTCACATGTTTCTCCATATTTGTTTCTTTGATGTCTAATTTTATCACGCTGCTTACAAGCAATTCGAAGTTAAACTGAGGTTACTGATCTGGTGTTGTGTAAAGTAAATTCATCAGAAGTACTCATCTCTTAATAATTTAACGTTTTACAACAATAATCTTTTCCTTATTTTTTTGTGATGTTGTACTTTGTTAAGATTAGCGGACTTTATCTTATTTTATCCATCTTCAAAAACAACAAAATACAAAATTCCAAATATCTTGTTAAGTACATATCGTACCTAATTTTCTACTGTAAAGTATTTTAGCTTCTTTCATAGGCCACCAAGTTATGAAACTAATCTAAACATACATAATGAAACAAACTAACATTATTACTTCCAGATGACGGGGTAAAAGAGGTCTGTAAGAATAAAAAAATGTTCTAGTGTTAGTAAGAAGTGGTCCAGATAATACCTGTCACAAACCATAACGATAATTGTTGTAACAAAGGGTGTGTATATATATATTTATATGTGTATGCGCATTTGCAAATACCATTTTGTAAGTGTTTTAAAACTACTATTAATTATTTCTACAAACAAATATATATTATTAAATAAAATTTCTTTTGTCATTTCCTTGTTCTTTTATTTTGAAAACTAAGTAATTTGAAAGTTAATTTTCCTTGTTTTCAATCTCTAGTTATGTTTTTTATCATTTTTCAGAAACCTTCTGCTCAATTTGCACGTGCTGGCTGGGTGCTACGTACAATGATCCTTTTTCAAGTTCCGCACATGATCAGAGATAGAAAGTTTCACTTGCGAACCTTTCGACGCTGTCTTGTTGGGACAGAAATGGTGGATTGGATAGTTCAACAAAGTGGCAATTTTTTTCATATTCATTCTCGATCTCAGGCTTCTGGTATGTGGCAAGCATTATTAGAGGAAGGAGTAATCTTTCATGGTAAGGTTATCAATTCAAACAATATAGTTTATCTACTTAAGACCAATAAGCGGTTTTTTTTAATGAGTTTGTAATAGTAACCCAGATGTCTTTGTTTTAAAACATGAAATAAATTGTAAGATGGTCAAGTGTTTTTCTTAAACATTGCAGCACATGCCACTACGATTCAAAAGCTTTTAGCTGGTTTCCAGGTTGTTAATATAAAAGTCATTTAAAAACAACAATATAAAATTAAGATAATCTTATTCCCCACTTGAGACTTTTTATTGTTTACTTGATATATGACTAGTATTTTGCTTCACGTTTACACAAACATAAAACTTAAAGCGTATGGAAAATTCAGATACAGTCTTGGCTATAGTGTTTGCATATTTTGTTACAAATAAAATTATTATTATTAAGATGGGATATGATTACATTGAGTATTATCAAACTGAGAAATGGATGTTATATTAAACATCTGAACGGTTTACTAGAACAGCAAACAATTCTATTAGACATCTGTAAATAGGTGTGTAATTCATCATTTTTTTCGATCACAACAAAACTATACCAACATTTATACACTGACAAACTATAACATCAAATTATTACAAGTAACGTCAGGAATCTTATATAAGTTTATATTAAACATTCAGTACTTGGTTAGTCTTCCTCCTAATCTAATAATCCACGCAAGACGATGTGGTATGTTGTTGATGTGGATATTGGTGCACTGATTTCTTCTCAACTTGTCACTAGATGACGCTGTAATTTAGCTGCGATATCTGGTTTAGGGTCGTGGTCAGCAATTTTGCGGCTCAGTTCTGTCCAAACGTTATCAATGTGATTACAATGTGGAGACTTTGCTGACCATGGACATGTTGTAATGTTCTGTAGGATACGTGCATGATACAGAGTTATTTCAGCCTTGCAATAGCACATGAAAGCGATTTCGTCTTTATGTAATATCTGCAAAGAAAGATCACTAATACATACTTTGGAAGATATGAGAGCAGTTTCCACCATGCTAAGTAGCTGCTGAAACATGTACTGCACCACCTCCTGTGTGTTCCCTGCAGAAAAAATAGTCTCTCATCATCTGTTATCCAGGCAAACGACGAACACAAATCATATCACCGGGAGACAGGAATCATTTGGAAAGATGCCATGTTGTTAATGCTCTGATTGTAAGTTGGCATGCTATCTTGCCAAAGCAACACGATGAGAAGAGTTAATCCTGCTTAATACCATTTTAGAGAAAGCCCATCTTTCAAAATAACCTAGTTTCGTTTGTCTCCTATTCATTGTTTCTTTGGAAATCCTGGAATAAATGTGTTCATGACATTTCTGCCGTAAGATATTGCAAGGCTTTTTCGATCTAGATCAAGACACGACCATCTAGGGCAGTAGTTTATCAGAGCTTCCTGTAATCCGATGAGTTTTGAGGATTCTGAATACAGTACACTAGGGACAGCTTACTATTCTTGCAATGTCTATTTGCTTTATACCATTTCTGTTTAGTCTAATAACTTGAAGCCTTGTAATGTTTGGCTCATGATGAGGCATGACTATACCAAATACGGAGAAACTGTGTGAACAAAACATCGATTTCTTTCGAAAAGAATTATACCAAAAGCACACCCTTTTATGCAAAATAGGTGTGTATGTGTGTTTTAACAAACATATACTCAAAACCACTTATACAACCAGAATAACAACTCATACATATTTGTCTAATGATAAACTACCTTCTCTGTTACTACTCAGGTATTTACTAAATAACTATTCCATACATATAAACAATAACGTCAATAAAAAGGTGAGAAAATGAGTAGTGTTTGTTCGGACCATAAGAGATTATGCGATTATATCATTTTAAGTCATTAGAAAAGAACTAGAGTAACGATTCACCTTTCTGTTTACTACTGTGAATATTATAAAAACGTTATAATTCTAATTACGGAGAACGGGTGTGATAGGTTGTAAAGAAAGAGAGTTGATCAGATGGGTTAAGAAAATAAATATAAAAGTCAGGAGTTAAATAAAATAAAATAACCAGGAAATGTGAGAAATAAACTAAGAGAGGTGAAGGAAGAAAGTGATATGCTGCTAGTAAAAACGAAACCTTGTTCTAAATCTACAGGTTCTTGATTATAGTAATAAACAGCAATATTTTATGTTTACATGAGTATGATTCAATATTTGGTCGAAATATGTATAACCTAAATAAAGTAAATGGATAAAAATGAAAATTGAAGTGCGACTTTATTACTGTCGTAAGAAAGTGGTATTAAGTAAAACGATCTATAACACAGAAGAAGTGTGTGAGTAGCTCACCTGTAAGGTGTGATATTCAATGTAGTAACCAGATTACGTGCAAAACTTTTTGGTGAATCACTGATAACATATCAGTACAAAATATAATTAACTTAAGATAAATCTCGAATTTTAAGTCTTTGTCAGTATTGAAATTCACGAAGTTTAAAAACCTAATTTGTATGTTTTTCGTGGTTAATAGTAAAATGAATTCAAAGTTGCTGACGATTTAAATAATTTTTATATCTGTATTTTGTTGAAGTGTGATAAACGTTTATGTGATGTTGCAGTAGATTTAATGACAAATAACACTAAATTATTTGATAAATTGTTAAAGCAGAGCATTTATGATGAAACTTATTTGAATGGTAGGCAGACTTTCGGAACGTCGTCTTTTAGCTGCCATCCGTTCAGCAACACTAATCAAATTACCTTTCTTTGAATTAATAATGAAAGTTTTAGTTACAATAAGACTAGTGATAACCAATACTGATACAATTTACTTGGTCGTATAAAATGAAATACCGCTGAAGACGAATTGTGTTTTTTGATGGTAAATTATAATAGCAATGAGAGTAGTTATCCTTTCACTATGGATGTAACTGTTGATTGGCTACCTGAGGGGGATGGGTTAGAGATAATTATACAGTGCCACTTACTAAAAATTAGAAATGTTTAAGTTATATTTCCATAAAGTTGTACCAGAGGAGAAATCATAAGTTTCACGAAATGTCCTCAGAGTATGGGTTGATAGAACAGGTGGCAGGATGATGAGATCACCAGTGCAGAGAGTTCACAAGCGAACTATCAAAAGGTGATGTAGGTCAACGTGTCTCAAGATTTTATGAACTTTATCAGTTTTGTTTCAATAACAAAGTCTTAAAATTAATATTTTATTTTATGCGAACAACAATTGTCAGAACTGAAAAGTTGTAAACATAATTACAATTTCGCCTTATAAGCAAAACTTTGATTAAATCTGCTATTTTAATTCCTAGATGTTATCATTGTTGACTTCCCAGTGGTATAGTGATATGTATGCAGACTTATAACGCTATAAACCGGGTTTTGGTAAATGTGATGGGCAGACCATAGATAGCCCAATAGGTAACTTTGGTCTTAATTTCAAAATAAACTTATATTATCGCCAACTTTATAGGTTTCACTTATATATTTATTTGTATTATACACATTTTACAAAGGCAGATGTTGTTACTGTAGGTGGATAGCGCTTCTTACTTTCGTAGGATTGCATACAGACTTAAACTTATCTCAACTTGTGTTTACAGTTTTCATTTATTTACTTAACTGTATTAAATGTATTTTACAAAGATAGATGGTTGTTTGTATAGGTGAAGAGTGTTTACTAATGCATTTTGAGTACTAGTGATAGCTTCTGACACATCTGTATGCATCGTTTTTATAAGTATTAAATGAATTAAATAGTCACGTTATTATTCCATAGCCAATATACAATTGTCTATAAGTGTAATCTCACTTCTACATTTAATTTGAATGACATGTTTAATGTGTAAAACAATTATTCATTTCTATAATTAATATACTGTACAACATCTATTCACCCTGAAAAGGCTGGTTATTTACTTCTGTAAATATTATACAATAATTTAGTTATTATACTTTATAAATTGATTTATTTTGCTAAAGTTTAAACGATCTATGTGTACAGTTATGTGTAACTATTATTATTGTATAAAATTACATTGTAACCTCTAGATTTATATTTTTCACTTATATTTAATTGCGTTACGCACATTTTACAAAGGTTTGTATTATTACTAAATATTTGTAAATATTCTTCAAAATCTTTTTCGAAGGTATGGTTTTTACTAGTTTGAAACCTTATGCTCATAGGCTAAAAACTTTATAAGAAACATTCTTACCATTTCTTTTTTGTAGAAATTTTCTTTTCGAAAAAAATAACAACAAACGTTTAATACAGACAGGTCACGTTTTCAATCCTGTTGTTTTATTAGTCTGACCTTGGCAAGACCCGTAAAACCAAGTGGCATATCGCCTTAGTGTAAAATAAGAAGTGCTTTTATTTCGATAAACTGACAGACAAACTAGAAGTTATATTTTAGCATCTTTAAACTTTACTCTATATACACTGTAACATATGAACATTCTAGTTAACTAAGCATCAAACATATTTTTCACAAATAACTATAATATGTGTGATTGATTACCATACTTATCCTATTTCTGTTGCTGCAATGAATGTTACTAGTTTTTTCGCAAATCTTATAACAATTTCACTTGCATATAAGATGTAAAATCTAAACCTCTGTTATTATGTTATATGACGGGCATTGTATATCAGTCTGTAGATAAACTGTTAACCTGTATCTAAGCAGTTCGTTAATCTTTGGCATGTGTTTGTGTGAATTTATATGAATGTTTCACGTAAGCAAATTCCATGTTAAAGGATAAATATATCTTTTCTTGTAGTCCATGCTTTTTATCATGAGATTACAGAACTTGTAAACATATCACCATATTGAATTTGTCTACATCGTATTCACAATATTTATTGTTCCAATCATAGAGTGATGTAACATCACAGTATTTAACACATTCTCAGACACATTTTGCATATTTGTGTGAGAATAATCTAGGTTAAACAGTTACAGTCACTATTCTATGTTGTTATATATCAGATGAAATATGTTACTTCTTGTTTCCATTACATTCGCATACTGCATTACAATAGAACAAGTTAATTCTCAAGTTGAGGACATTTACTGTCGTATAACTAACAAATAAAGGCCAGTAGGAGAATCTAAGTGAATAGAAAGTATATAAATATTGTAGACTAATTAAAATGCACCAGACTTGTATCAAAGTTAATTTAATCATGGCAATCTATTATTTTGTAATCCACACGTTTCACTTTGTATTATTCATAAATATCGAACTTTATCGAGCTGTCAGTTTGTCAAAGGAATTTACCTCTGGGATAAATTTGAAGAACATAACCTGAATTCTAAAATGGTCGATACTCTTGTTTCTTTACTTCCCAAAACAATTATACTCTGATGAATTAAAACTATATATGAATCTTGCTAAATTATATTTGTAAACAATAGTAGTTTTAAAGGACAAAATGTGTGAGCTATTGATCGAAAACAGAAAGTAGTAACTTATAAACAGATAATTTCCTATTTACTCTCAAATACTGAAAATGTCATGAATGCATCTGTATCTGCTTTTTGTAAATTTATATTAAGTGAAGAATAGTAGCAATTGTTTGTCGAACTGTTACGTTTAATAACATAAAAAATCCGTACTTCATTGTTAGATTTATATTAAAGTGAACACGTAGTTTATTTTGGTTGTAAAGAATATTCTGTAATAATATAAATTCTAAAGTAAACGTGATGGATTTATAAAAATGCGAGAGAAAAGATACGCATTTTCTTGCATACCATATATTTTATCAAAGCAATAAAAACTGAAATATTTTGTTTGAACTTTTTTTCATTGTTATTACAGTTATTTTACACCTTTTGTTTGTTCATAGATGGGATTTTTCTTTGATAAATGTTGTATAAAGTAGTCTTTCTCTACAATATCCCAGACAGTTCCATCTATAAAGCTTGATACGTTGAACCATGTTTTTCTTCGATTAAACTTAAATTGAACAATAAACATATCACTTTTATCATTGCAGATAATTAATATAACCGTATACTTTCATCATGATTAGCACGTTACAAGAATAATGAATCTGACTAGGATCTTCGATTTCGCATGTTTCACATTGTTCTTTCGTCAGTATTTGTAGCTCCCAGTGGCACAACGATATGTCTTCGAATTCACACCGCTAGAAACCGGATTTCGATACCCGCGGTAAGCAGAACACAGATAGCCCATTGTGTAGCTTTGTTCTTAATTCTAAAGAAACAAATAAACGGTACTTGTAAAATAGGCACACTTCTTCAGTGTATATATTTAATTGATTTAATCTATTTATTCAGTTACTTTTCTTTATGAACATTAGTATTTACATCAGTATTAAAATAAGAAATCTTAGCATATGAATTTTATATTCTCAATTTCATGAAAGAAAGATAATACAATAAAATGTTTTATCAACACCACGATAATCATATCTATATGTAAACAAAATAGAGGGGATATTATTAATACATACAACACAAATCACACAATTCCGGCCTTCTAGAAGAAAATATTTTACAGGTATTCTCTTTGTTACTGCACTAATGCTTCCTTAGTTGGATATACCTTTCTTTTTCCAAGATTTTTGAAATTATTCTTGTACTTTAATAAAGTGTTGTTATGATTACTCACAATAGAATAGGCATGAATTGGTGCTTTTTCACATTGTATAATAGTGTAGGAACATAAGGATCAGTGTTTCTGAAGTGTTTGTTTTAAAATTTAAAATGTTGAAAAATAACTTTCTACTGTAACTGTATTTATACACTTCTTGAAAATATAACTACTGAAAAATTATGTGCCAAAATTTAGCAGTTGATCTACATTTTGTGATATTGATTGGAAATAAGTAATATTTTTCATATGTGTTCTCCTTGCCCCCCGCTAGTACAGCGGTATTTCTTCGTATTTACAACGCAAAATCAGGGGGTCGATTCTCCTCGGTGGGCTCGGCAGATAGCTCGATGTGGCTTTGCTATAACAAAACACAACACACACACACACGTGTTCTTCTTTATCAGATTATATCTAGAATAAAAATGGAACAAGCAAACAAGTTTTAAGAACCTTCTTTCTTCTTCTGTATTTTTTCTCTGACAATATTTTAGCTGCCAACTATGTTTACCATCCATTCTTAAAATAGAAGTATGAAACCCATCACTAAAATGCATACCACCTCTAAAATTAGCAAAGACAGGTGTAAAAATTAAAATGAATTAATTTAAAGTTGTATTAAACTTGTAATTCCATATACAGGAGGTTATTAAGAATAGCTACTACAGATCATGAATTTAAGTTGTTGTTTTTTGTAATGTGACATTATACTAAGAATTACAAATTAAGAGTTGAAAAGGACTTCTTTTTATCCGGGTGTACCAATGCTTAAGTGATGCTTAAACCAAATGTTGCTTATCACTGAGCATTTCTTTCTACATAACTATTCTGATCTTTCTCCTTCTTCGTTCTGTTCTTCAAGACCACATGATCCAGCTAGCATGCCACTCCTACTTTTACTTACTTTTGTTTGTTTGTTTGTGGAATTTCGCACAAAGCTACTCGAGGGCTATCTGTGCTACCCGTCCCTAATTTAGCAGTGTAGGACTAGAGGGAAGGCAGCTAGTCATCACCACCCACCGCCAACTCTTGGGCTACTCTTTTACCAACGAATAGCGGAATTGACCGTCACCTCATAACGCCTCTACTGTTGAAAGGGCGAGCATGTTTGGCGCGACTCGGATACGAATTCGCGACCCTCAGATTACAAGTCGCACGCGCGCTTGGCCATGCCGGGCCCTTACTTTTGTTACAAAGTCATCCATTTTTATTATATATTCTGATTTTACAGCCTTCATAGCTTCATCAACAGTGTGGTAAAAGTTTTTTTTTAGTTCTTTTCTTCCATATCTTGTCTGCAGCCCTTAACAACAGTTTCAGATACAAACGCTAATATTAAAACTCTTTCTGCCAGCAGGATCTCACAACCTAGCATAAATTACGTAAACACATTATTCGACCCATTTCATAAATAACCGGGGGTAAATAATGTGATAGGATATTACTACATCCTTCCTCACTAAATGGGCTTTAATACCAATTCTCAGGTGCGTACCAGGAAGCATTTATCAAGGTCAGTTTTAGATGACTTGTGGACTGCCTATAATCAATTATTCCAACTAAACTTTCATAACATAAATTTCCTGTATGGAGATAATGATTTCTCAAACGAATAAGGTTTCAACACATGTCCCTATTTACTATATATAAATGGGTTTTTTTTTATGTGCTGCTTTAATACCCTTGTAGTATTGTAGTACATTGGAATTTGAATCTAACATCATATTAAGCATAAAACGGGCTGCACCAAACCAGAGAACACGAAGCTTATATAAAATGCTATGGTTGTTTGCTAAGCGGCCCCCGCTAGTACAGCGGTATGTTTCCGGATTTACAACACTAAAATCAGCGGTTCGATTTCCCTCGGTGGGCTGAGCAGATAGCCCTTTGTGGCTTTGTTATAAGCAAAACACATACAAACACATTGTTTGCTAAGCTCTTATGATACGTTTTGGAAAACAACAGACTCATAAGCATAAGGAATAAATTACCGTTATTTAACAAAAAAAATCCCCATTAATTATTTTCTACAACGTATACTTTCCTTCACGGTTTCTGACAGTTGTTTCCCCATGCTAGTTAAATGTATTAATCAATATTAATCAAAGTTTATTTACAATTTAACATGTCCATGTATATAAGAATATGTATGTAAAATAAGTTTGTTAACCTATTTTTTAATTAACAATGATAATAAATTTACAATTGTAATGTCATTTCAGGTAAAATCTTTATAACCCTATTTTATTTGAGCTATAATGTTATTTTATCTTAACAATTTCACGTTCGACTAACATTCTACCTACTTATAAATCTGAAGATGACCTAGGAATGTCGAAACGTTGTTCTCGTCTTATCAGTGAAAGCCGTTCCGAGGTACACTTTTATTTCAAGTAGGTTTCTCGTCACCAATAATATTTACACTCACTTCCCATTTATTATTATGTGTGTAACTAGCATTTCATTATTTTTATTTTGGAGAACACATGTCCAAAATACACTAGGGTGGCTACCATTTATTCTTCTATTATTCTAACTAATTTATTGCAATGAAAAAGTGAGAATAGATTAGATTATGTTTATTTAAAAGCAAAATGATAATGTAATATATAAAAAATAAAATAAACACGCGACTTTTATAATTTTGGGGGAGTACAATGCTTTGTTCCCATTTTTTTATCAGAGCATTAAATTATACAGCTTAATAATGTAAAGGAACAACACTCTAACAAAGTAATTAATCAAAATTAAAATAAAATTTACCAATGCTGTTTTAAAAATGTGTATAAATTAATTAAATCTTACCAGTTTAATTTTTACAAAAAGCACAATACATTCAAGTAAAATTATCAAATTTATCAATAAAAACAAATCTATGCGTCCATATATATATATATATACACACATCATGTTCTTTTCTATTTCAGGTTAAGGTAAACCTACACAAAAATAAACATCTAGTAAACGAAATACTTCTTCAGTAGATATATCGTTCAGGTTCTGGTTTAATATAGTTTTCCTTCTTTCATGTTGAATAACTAGTTAGCTTGGTAGTTATTTTCCTTTTTTCTTTCTTCCATCGCGATTACGAAATGGGCGACGAAATTAAATATTTGTTTCAAACCCACATGTAGTATGTTGTCTGCTGTTTTCCTGTTTTCTGAAAATATATAATATTTGATTTTCCTGAACAGAAAAACACTTTATTTTTCTTTTGAAAAGTGGTATATCTGCAAACTTTCAACGCTACAAACCGGGTTTCAATACCTATTATGGGCCGAGCATACAAATCCCATTGGGTAGCTTAGTACTCAACTTCAAATAAAGAAACAAACTAACAATTCTTCACAGCAGCATTGTTTATCAATTATTTGCCGCTTCATAAAATAATTTTAAAACTACAGTTATGGTGAGAACTATATAAAAGTACAAACTTACTTTACCATTCATACTCTGGATGTTAGTTTAAACAACAATTTTGGGTTCTGGGGGAGGTAAAAATTCAATGTATCAAAAGAACAGTACACATCAATATTATAAAGACGTTACCACTAAAGTCTTTATCAGCTTCCATTTACCATTTTTATCGAAATAAACATTTTTGATATCAAAACTTATTGTTCTTACGAAATTTAAAAAAATCCCACGACATTTTTTTGGTATTCTAAGAAGGTAATATTTTTGTTTTGGTAACAATCAGTTCTCGTACTACCATTTGATCCTTTTTACTGTTAGGAGAATTGTTATAAATTGCTATCATGCACCAGCTTGTATAAGAAATAAGCTGTGTTTTTAATTTACTTTGTTTCCAGGTTAAATGTATAGTTATCAGTTTTCAAAATTTTATATTTTAATGGTTAAAAAAATGAGACTGAGTACCAAACTTCTTTTTAGGAACTTTCTACCAATAAATTTTATATGCATTTTGTAATTTAAATCACGTCATTAAAAACATAAACACCCAAGGTAGTTCAAATAATTTACACCTAAGAGTGGTAACAGCACTGGCTTGTGTGTTTTTTTTTGTATGGCAAAGTTATATCAGGCTATCTGCTGAGTCCATCAAGGGGAATGGAACTCTCTCATTGTAGCTTTGTAAGTCCGGAGACTTACCGCTATGCCAGTGGGGGACAACAGCACGGGCAAACCTGAAATATTGTTTTATTTAATGTCTCTGAAGAACCACTTTTAAATGGTTTGAAGCACATTTGATAAGCAGTAGTTTTTGTCCTATCGTCCTTTAAGCTTTGTTTTTCGCTCAGGAAAAGGTGTTTGTTCTACAAGTGCTTTTTTCATAATAGCAAGAATAAAAACTTAGATGACAGTTTATGAGATGTAATGATAGAAATCTTTCCAGGTGTAACTTACCCCAGGCTCGAAACATAATAATATATATAGAACAACGAACTACATTTTTTGACTACATATATATTTTTTTACTTATAAATTTGGGCCATAATTGCTTTCATTTCATTTTTTTGTTTTTAGTTTTTGTTCCGTACAGTATAGTAAAAAAAACAAATATGAAACGCTTTACTGTTTACTGTTATAATTTATTGGTAATATAAACTAAATATAATTTCAACATGTGAATTATTAGCATTGCTTTATGTTTGTTATAAATTTACTTAGACAAAAATAAAATTTTTGGCTAAAACTGATTTCTCTAAGATATGAAGTTCACAAAAGAAATTACACCAAATTTGTTTTCACTGAAAACTCATTGAATTATATATATATATATTTAAAACGCAAAACAAGTGTGGCAGTTACGTTTTCACTCTTGCGTGCATATGTTGTACTTTTTCAGTAAGATTTCTAAAAAAAAAGCAGTATGGATTTGAACAAAAGTTCGTATACATTTTCACCATAACTCACTAAGATTAGTTTCTAGAGGGGCAAAACAACGAATATTTTAAAAAAGTATCCCTGTCTGATAGTAGAGAGAACCATTTTTCACATAATTTTTCCTCTTTAATTCAGTCAAAAATTGTCTGATTTCGATGAAATTTGGTTGATATATTATCCTTCATTATGCAACCAGAAATGGCTCGTTTGCATTAATAACAAAAGTCGTACGGACATATTTTTTAAAATCTGACTATAATAAACGCTAGGTGGGAGACATTCCCCTACCGAGTGTTTCTTTAGTTACACTGCACAACAATTTTTTTGAAAAGTTTTGCTCCCTGTAAAGTTTTTGCTGATTGCGACAGGTACCTGGTGGGTATGCACAAATATTGTTTTAGTTTTGCTTCATCACAAAGGAACTCGGCAATAACGTATTTAATTGCATTTATGTTTCTAATACGCTATTAGGTTCAACATAATTAAAAGTGTTTTGCTCCTGATTTTCGTTTGTATTTAATGTCCGGTGCACCACGATGCAGTGTCCAACAGTAGTCAGCAAGCATTGACGGATTCCAGTTGCCCCGATATCGTTTTTCCATTGTAGCAATGTTCTGGTGAAACTGAAGATTTCGATGAAACTGTACGTGATGGGCAAATTTGGATGTTATTTTCGTAATCAGCAACAAAAAATCTATAAGGAACACTAAACAGTGTTCAAGAAGCGAAACCATTGTTGTGCAGTGTTATCTACGATCACTCTTATGTTTTGTTGAGGCAAACAGGCTACAGAAGGGTTTTATAAGCATAATTGCTTTTAGTTTTGAATTGATAGAGAAAAGTTAACTGTTAAGCTATTCATTTCTAATTGAGTAGTAGGATTTGACTGTTTTTCTTAAAACGTATCCATGTGTATCTTCAGAGTGTAGATTAAGAGTTTGCCTTTAGAGGACGCGAGTTATAAACCATCATAACATAGTCCTAGTCCAACAATCTGATTAATTACTAGTTTTTGAAGTAAAATTTAAGTCAAATTTTAAATAATTGGTTCTGAAGGTCACATTAAGTAGAAACTTTCTTGCTGCTAGACAAAGAAAACACATTTGTTTCTTTAAAAATTGTTAAAAACTTCCCATTCTATAGCTGAAATAAAATTTATATCGATACTTATAGTATTCAAATTATATATCTAATGAGGTATCACAGTTTACATTAGTATCTTTTGATCGTTGCTTTACATAAAGAAAGCTGAGCTGAAACGAAACTTTGATAAATTTACAGAGTCTTAAAAGTTGAGATATTAATGGAAACTTTTTATTCATGAGGTATTTATTCTATGTGAGACACAACTTTTTA
Source organism: Carcinoscorpius rotundicauda (assembly GCA_011833715.1). NCBI lineage: Eukaryota > Metazoa > Arthropoda > Merostomata > Xiphosura > Limulidae > Carcinoscorpius > Carcinoscorpius rotundicauda. The sequence continues at coordinate 20,408,100 of CM022395.1, forward strand.
TGTTTTGATTTTTTCGTTCATTTGCGAGGGTGTAGAATAAAGTAAGAAGTGCCAATTATTCTTATGTAGTAGCATGGAACAAATACTGAATAAACATAGCTTTTAAAATTACATTCAACGAGCTTCTTCTGATTCATCCAGAAAAGATGGAAATCGTTTGTTGCAGTTATACATTTATTCATTCTAATTTTGTAGCTGTTGGTTATTAAGTATAAAGCTATCTGTGCTTTGCCTACCACGGGTATCGAAACTCGTTTTTCAACAGTATAAGTTCACAGACATACCAATATGGTATTGGGGGCTTCTGGTTTTGAGATCTTCACATATTAGATATACTAATGTGTTTTTGTTGTGTATTTCTCTTTACTAACAGTCACTCATGAACATCAATTCAAAGACAAGTACTTATTCTATCGTTTCCGTGAAGACCAGGAAGGTGTAGGTTGTGCACCGTCAACCAACGATCTCCATCAGGCCGAATCAGAACTGCAAGAAACACTCAATCTTCTTCTTCAGCAAGCTCCTGATGCCATTTTGAGAATTACTCTTAGAAAACTGTGAGTTACCTTCACAACAAATTGCACTTACTCGTAAAAAGCTATGATGCAAAAACACATGAAAAGTATTATTTTTTGTAAGTTTATATTGATAATAACTTGTGGAAATGGCAACGTTTATCCCTTGCAAATGCTTTAATTAGTTGAAAATTTCATTAGCTCTTTTAGGGTCACTAATACAATACATATTATATTTTTTATTGTTATTTTCATCAATCCTTTAAATGCTATTGTAGTCTTTTACTGGTCACTCGAACTGTTATTTAAAAACAAGGACACGTCATAAGTGTTCATGATGGTTACTCAGTACAGTGTAAAAACTACTTGGTTTCAAATGTGATTACTAAAGGTAGGTGCAAAAAAATGTATGATTGACTAAATTTTTGATGTCTTTATCGGAGAGTTTATTTTAGAAGACTCGCATTGTCGTAAAGCTGTACTTATAGAAAAGATAGAGTTAAATAGTTTTACTCTGATTACTTTTTACTGTGGAAAACTTTCTTGTTGACTCGTGGTAATGTGATTGTGTTTGGAGGGAATGTACTTTGTCCAATTTATGTTAATGTAATTTTTTAAAGAAATATATTTTAGTATGCAGTTGGGTAATTTTTTATTGAGAATCAATTGTTATTTTGACCCGTATTGAGATAAATAATTAATTACGAAATACTTTTGGGATTATTTAAAATCAGATGTATTAAAAAGAACCAATAAAAGTAGTTTATTGCTGGCCTTTATTGAAAAACTAGGAATTAAAGTTTTTGACATCTAGACTGAGGTATTTTTTTTGGTCAGGTGTTTAAGACACTCATCTCGTAATCCGAAGTTCGCGGGTTTGAATCCCCGTCGCACCAAACATGCTCGCCCTGTCAGCAGTGGAGGCGCTATAATGTTACGGTCAATCCAACTATTCGTTGTTAAAAAGAGTAGCCCAAGAGTTGGCGGGGGATGGCGATGACTAACTGCCTTCCCTTTAGTCTTACACTGCTAAGTTAGGGACGGCTAGCACAGATAGCCCTCGTGTAGCTTTGCGCGAAATTCCAAACAAAACAAGATATTTTGCTATTAATAAAATAAATATTTTACTATAATGTGTCAAAAATTAATTTTAATTATATGAATATTAATGACAAAAATTATAATGATTTCGAAAGTGTTTACGGTTTAAAATTCATTTTAGAAAAAAATAATCGTATTAGTTAATAAACTAATATTATTAGAAGTTTTAAAATAGGGACTGCATTTTCTATCCCATTCCTTGATTCTTTAGAATTCAAGGTTGGATTGATCTGTATTATATTATAAGTAAAAAATGTAAAAGTTTTTTACCGAACTTATTGTGAATTATGAATGAATAAGTGATGGCTTAATAACACTCGTTAGTACACTGGTAAGTCTACGGATTTAGAACGCTAAACTCAGGGGTTCAACTCTCCTCGCTGGGCTCCGCTGATAGCCCGATGTGGCTTTGCTATAAAAAAATACATACACAAGTTTTGGTTTAAATATCAAATTATTGATAAAATATAATATTACACATATTTATTTTTGGAATCAACAATAAACGTAAAATTAAGTGAATGCGTTTATTATACTATAATAATTGTTACTTGAACATCGGCCTAAACAACTGAAACATTTACCACAGAGCATACACACACTACTGGTTAGCATATTTCATATGTTTACATTATTTTATATTATTTCGAATTTAATGTAATGTTTGTTACTTCATCATAATGATTATTACACTTTGTTAGTACAGTGTTCCCTCGCCACTTCGCAGGCTCGGCCAACCCCCACATGTATATAAAATAATAAACATTAAATCTAAAATATAGCATTAAATACCATTAAAATATTAAAAATAAATATAATTAATAGTGTAAAGGAAAAAAAACAGGTAAGTTTTGAGATATAAACATATATTTGAGTTTATAACAGCGTAAAAATGGAAACAGAACCAACTGGAAAGGCTATAGATGTACGCATTGTGCGTCTGCGAAGGCTACGCGAGATCCAGCCGAGCAAGAAAGAAAGGGTACTGGTGGCAAGTACTGTTTCTGAAGTTGTAACGACCGACGAAGAAATTGCCGATTCACCTTCCACAGAAGAGGAAGTCGTGTCCCCCGAAAAGACACCACCTGCTGAAGATATGTAATTTTTAATTTTAGGGCTTAATATCTTAATAATTGTTCTTATTATTTCAGCAATAATGAACAGTATTGTAATGGGAGGGTTAAATAGTTGTACAGGGCTATAGATTTTAAAAGTCTAAATGCATATAAATATATACGTAAAAATCGGCGATCCCACTTCGCGGAAAATCTCCTTTCGCGGGGGGTATTGGAACGCATCTACCGCGATACACGAGGGAACACTGTATATAGAACTGAGGAAAACTAAACTTTCGAGGGTGGACGAGTCTCGTGAGATATTGTTGGATTAAGAAATATATTTGAATCATTATAAACAATAGAATTTGATATTAAAACTAGTGTTTCGATAATATAATTAATTAGTTATGCGCATTTTTAGATGTATATGTTCAGTTATGACTTATATAGGTAAGTTTTTGATCAGAAGTTAGCATTAGAGAAATGCATTAGTATATGGCCTAAATTTATACTTTCCGAACAGCTATCCATTGTGATATGAACTTCTGGGCAACCAATATTAGCAATAACCTTATAAAGAAATCTGTGAAGAAGTATATTTCACGTGTTTTATAGCCCTTCTGAAAGGACAGTTGAAGACCTAGAATTAATCTATGACGAGTTGCTCCATATCAAAGCACTCTCTCATCTCTCCAACAGCGTTAAAAGAGAACTTGCAAGTGTCGTGTATTTTGAACCGCACACAAGGGCCGGCACCGTATGTGAGTTTATTTTTATTCACATAAATAGCTCCTGGTTTTTGCTCTGATTCAGTGTTTCAAAAACCAAGGGTATTTCTGTAATAAAAATATTATATGAATTGAAAGAATATTGTTAGGTTAATGTTTGGTTAATGCTGTTTGTGAAGAATATCAGAACATATTGAATAATAATTTACCTGTATCTGTTAAAATATTACTTCTTTGATATTTAATTTCTGAAGAAGAGAAAAATTAAACCAAAAGTGTTGTTTTTAATATTTAAAAAAATTCCAATTTTATCGTACTGTAAGTCTAAACATTTCTGTAATCAACATAGTAGTTGATAAAGTTAGGAGATTATATTATTATACCAAAGTCTCTTGTTTTTATTTTTTGTATAGAAACACATTCTTAATAAATAAACTTACCAAATCGACTCATCTGCTATATAAAGAAAAGTGTGTGTCCGAATGAAAAATACACGATCGCATATCTATCACTTCATTCTTGTTCCTTATACCTTTCCACATTTCTTGATCAATCAGCTCCAGTCTTTACAAAGTGATATAGAATAACACGAGGAAGGTCATGAAAGGTTGGATCCCCATCTCTTTTGTAAATGAACATGAATATATGTGTGTGTTTTTACCTTATACTTATCCACATATATTGATCAGTCAATACCAAACTTGGCTCATTGACATAAGAGGACATGAGAAAGGTCGTGAAAGTGGTTGGGGTTGTACGCCCTATCTTCTATGTAAATAAACATCAATACGTGTATGTATCTGTTTCATATACGTTTCCACATTTTTTGGTCGATCAGCACCAATCTTGACACAGTGACATCGGATGACATGTGGAAGGTCATGAGGGGATGGACCCCTGTCTAATTTCGGAAGACATAACAAATCGCAGAAATTGACATAGTGATACAGGATGACATAAAGAAAGTCATGAGAGTTGGTGGATCCCACATTTAATTTCATATTGTTCGCATTCTTTAAAGTAGTATGTTTTTCTTTTCAATATTACCCTCACCCTCAATACACATGTATTAAAGTAAACAATGACCTAAATTCGTACTTTCTGAACCATATGTAAAATTATTGTATTTTGATAACAATTCCATTATAAATTTAAGGTAAATATTATTTTTCGTTTTTTCAGTATACTTCAATATAATATTTTACAGAATTCTGTTGTATTGCATAAAATTATCGCTGTAAATGAGACTGTATTTATATAAAACGATTTTGTGTGTATATGTATATATATATATATATGCATGATTAAAATATATGTTTATGAAGATAAATATATGATCAATGTATTATTAGAAATTCTGTACATACTTACATGTTTGTCCATACTTGTGTATGTAATTCATCTAAACCTTGTACTTTTTGTGCTCAGTGTTCCATCAAGGAGATGAAGGGAAGTCCTGGTATATCATCTTAAAAGGTTCTGTGAACGTTGTAATCTACGGAAAGGTAGGCCAAACTTTGTAATACATTATACAAACTAATAACAAATATTACTTGTAATATACTCGTTGTTTCAACAAATTTTTATCCTGTTGTAACAATTTCGAAACGCATTTAACTGAAATGCTTATTTAATTATCTAAATACATATTTCCCTTATATAATTGTCTTGCTGTCTCCCAATTTTGTATTTCATTTCCAAAGCGAAAGATTCACAAACGATTTCAAGGCTGGTTAATAATACATATTACTCCACAAAAATTTATTAATATAAAACAGAAGATACTAACTTTTTATTTAACAGTTCAGTTCATAGAATGTATAAACACGGTTCTTAATTATACTGCATTATACTAACAGTCTCATTATTTGGTTTCTTCATTGATATATATATATATTAATATTTTAGGGTGAAGTTTGCACGTTACAAGAAGGAGATGATTTTGGAAAACTTGCATTGGTAAATGATGCTCCGAGGTAAAATATATCTTACTATTGCAAGAGGTTTGAATATCTTTTTAATTCTTATTCATAAGTTCTTGCAAAGCTAGACAAGAGTTATAGGCGTTAGCTATCCCTAATTGTGAGCCAATACGGAGGAAGACAGCTAGTTAACAGCACACATCGCCAATTCTTAGGATATTTTAATTAAACAGGGAAATTCGCCGAATGCTATTAAAATGGACTCAAGGACGAGCTATGGGCTAAAAGTTTTTTAAAAAAAATCCAGAGGCGTTCTATGAGCTGTTATGTCGCTACTAAAAATTGCTATAGTCCAATATCTTCGCATCAGCTCTGATAACTTGAGATACGCTCGCAATAAAAGTGACAAGTGTTAACTATTTCATTTTTTTCAACTCTGTTCATTCGTTCCAAGAAGACAAATTAAGGTAAGTTTAATCAACAGTATAATTCTGGTTTTAACTATAAAAACATTAAAGTTTTAAAAATATAATTATTAGGTATGAAAAACAGTGATCAAAGCAAAATGCACAGATCTCAATCTACTAATATTTGTCATTGCTGGAACGAAATTTTGCGACTGGTAGAAACATCATAATACATTTTCTGATAGTATCTTCCTTCTCACACATTCATAACTTAAGGAATGTGTTTCCAACTTTCAAAGGGATGTTTTAGTTGTTACACGTCCAATAGTAGAATTGCTATTAAAGCTGCTCCTCTTAATTATTGTTCAAATCAAAGTTTGCAGAATATGTTGTAGAAGATCTGAAAAGTACTGAAAGAAATATTAGTAAATGATAAAACATACTTTAACGAAAACTTCTTTTAGTTTTTACGTTTCTGGGTATGTTCTTTGTGAGGTTTACCTACTAGAAATAAACAAATTAAAGAAACTTTTACTCTCTGTTTGTAAGTACCACATGGAATTAATCTCCAATTGCCATAAGAGTATTTTTTAACCACTAGTACTCCCCTGCCCTCTCTACATATGTTAAAGAAACCACCCATCTCTTTATTCTTTTAAAACACTTTGACTCCACTACAACCATTGATTACATTTTCACTGTGGACATCCAATCTTTACAACTATGAACGTCCAGTCTCTACGTACCGTTGTATCACACAACTATAAACATCCAGTCTCGACACTTTGTTATACCACATAACTACCGACCTCCAGTGTCTACATATCGTTATATCACACAACTACGGACGTCCAGTATCTATCTACATACAGTTGTACCACAAAATCTACGGAACCAGGCTCGACACTGTTAAACCGCACCAACTATGGACGTCCAATTTCTATACCGCTATACCACACAACTACGGACTTCCAGTGTTTGTCTACACACCGTTATACCACACAACTACGGACTTCCAGTGTCTGTCTACACACCGTTAAACCACACAACTATGGACTTCCAATGTCTACACACCGTTATTCCACACAACTACGGACTTTCGGTGTCTACAAACCGTTGCACCACACAGCAACGACTTGATCGCACTTAAACATTTCCTCGAAGAAAGAAAAATCTACATTCTCAACCAAATTTCATTTAGCCCACGTAATACAAAGGAGCATATGAACAGTTTCAAAGAGTTGCCATAGGAATCAAAGTACGACCATCCTATGGTCACTCACAACTGTCTGCATCTTTTGGCAGGTATATCGTAGACATTCTGGGTCTTTTCACTGAACAAAAACTAACTCAAACTTTTAACTAATATGCTGAAAATTATCACCCGTTACTTAAATGTACATTTTATATTTCTATTAAGAATGTGAACTATTTAAAAATTGCTACTGATTCTTCCATACCCATACTTACAAATAGCATATGTTACAAACCTACTGTCAGTTATTCTTGTTTGAACTTTAGTTTGTTCTATCACTTTGAAATTAAACGCGAGGACAAATCCTTCATTTGAAACGTCTATTCTCTCACAATGCTAGCTATTCGGATAACATCAACGGTAAAACTAGACTTGATCCAAGCAGTTTATCTCAATTGAAAAGACATTAGCAAAATAGTTCAACTTTACTTTACTAATAGGAAACATTTACTAACTCGCCCTTAATATTTTTCAACTGCGACATGAATTTAAAAAACAGTTTAGTATATTTTAAATTGCAAACTGAAGTGACTTCATCTGCTGACAGAACCCGATCATTTGCTTCACATTTAACTATATCACATATTTTATGACTCTCTCTTTGGTACTTTATTTATATTCCAAATTAATGGTAAATAAGAGCGTATTATTTATTACATTTGATTGTACTACCCACAACTAGCTGAATATTGAAGAAAAAATATGTAGGTTAGATAGCATATCCATCCAGTCCTAAAACACTTCAGCTCGCCTGAGCATAATGGTAGTGACAACTTGAGCGTGCTTGTTTCATAACTCTCTTCCATAACAAACGTAAACAAGAAAACGTAGAACACATGATTACAATAACATTAAATTATCTGACACTACGAGGAATAGGTAAACTATTTTCTTTTAAGTAATTACAGTTTCCATTAAAATTCCCTTTTCTAACCTTATATTGATAACTGGCAACTTCCCTGAAATTCTTTATTCCTTGAAACAGTGTCCGTTTTCACTAATTTTTAACTCTTTTTATGTTGTTATTTATTTAGTATCGTGATTGTATAATTTTGTTCTGAATTATCTCTCAGCTTCTCAAGGTATTTTCAGTTATTATTTATATTTAACTACTGTAGTTTTGCTTCACATATCTTACTGTGTATTTTGACTTTTATACTGTTATTTTCATAAGCTCAATTTCTAATTATATATGAACTGTGAAAGATCTAAGTACTGTGCATTTTAGCAGCTAAACCTAACGTATGGCATATTTCCAAAACATAACAAATACAACTTTTCCTTATAGATGCATGTTGTAATTTTTTTCTAATAGTTCTTTTGAAACAAATAATATACCTTCAGTTAAAAAGGCGTGGTCATAACAAACTATGAGAATAACAGCTTTTAAAGCAGAATAATTGAAAAAAATGGGAATTGATGAATTGATTCCATCAACACTGATTATATTTTGATTACCTCAAAGTACATCTTGAAAAGGACATTACAAAAACTACTCTATGCCAAACACCCATAAACTCAAAACTGGTTATCACAAATATAAATAGACAATGAAAGATTGCACGAGTGTGGTCTTAATTTAATGTGTTTTGTTTCATTCTTTTAAGTACTAAACAGTAGAATAATTATTTGCAAGAAACCACAAGAAATATTTGAATTTTCTAATATTGTTCAGTAGTACAAGCTGATAGAGATGGTACATAGTGTGAGGAAAGTTGAAGTAGCAGAATTGTGTCTTTGATTCTATTCAATACGAATACTATAAAATGATGCTGTCGATTATTTCCACGCAGCAATGATACGTTTAAAGGATAAGAACTCTTCCAATATAAAATATGCGTTTACCAAATCAACTTAAAGTTAAGGAGAATATTATAAAATTTAGCTATCCTTTTTGACCAATGCAATTACTGATTCCCAAGTTGATTAGGTATCGCATCGATTTCAACTATTTGCTTTGGCCAGTACGCTTACCTTACCTCAAAGTGATTGAACATGGTATTGATTTCAACTAACCTTATAGTAAGTGATTTCAAGCTGATTAAATATTTCCACGTGATTTCAGCTCTCTTTCTTATTCAATATCTCAGTGTACAAAGTAACCCAAAATATTAAATTATTTTCGTACAAGATATATATTCATCATTCTTATTTCTTAGCCTTGTCAACTACCAGATCTCAAGATTTTTACGAACAACATTTTTCTTTGTCTGTACAAGCCAATTAAGCATAAAATTTACTTTCATTATCTGTTAAGGTACGTACAGTTACCTGATCACAATCTAAGTAAGCAGGACTTTCACACGAGATATTTTTTCTTTGCCTGTACAGTTATGGGGTTTCAGAAATGATTAAGCATGAAATTAATATTACCGGATCACAAACCGATTAAGAAGGACATTGACTTTATGACTTTAGCTTCGTTTCTTGGCCACTACAGTTAGCGAATCACAATATAATTAACTGTTTTTGTACGAATCTCTGACGCCATCTTCGCCTCTCTGATTTTCGTCCAACAGTTAAGAACAGTTGCATACAATACTTTTTCTTAACGAACAAGACAAATTCTAATGTTTAATGGAGTCTTTGGCACACAAAATCAGGATACTATCTCAAGAAGAGTGGGTGAAACCCATACTAAGTGACTATATATTTTAGGATGTATTGATTTAAAAAAATGTTAATAATGTTCTACCTCGTATTATATATATATTGTAAGCCACACTGATATAAAGAAGTTTTGATAGTGGTATACTCTATCAGTTTTGTAAAGTAGAGTGAGATAAATAACAATAGGTGGTGCTAAACCTAATCGCCTAATGTATGTTATTGTGATGTGTTATTTCTTACACTGGAGGAAACAATAACCTAGAACTGAAAACAGCGCTAAGCTTCATCATATCTTAGAAGTATGTATTGTACAAAGAAGTGTTGGTATTATATACATGTAAATAACATAATATATTGAAAAACCAAATGAACATTAATTGTGTAGGCGATGCTAAACCTTATCATATATTTTAAAACGCAAGAAAGGCACTCTGACAGAAAGCAGTATAAAATATGATATGGTTGATAATATCTCCAATATAAAATGCATAATGCAGTGAAAATCGTTATTAATCTAATAGTAATAGCTAGGTCTTTTCTAACAAATATTTTATATCAAGTGATGGTTAATTTGAATGTGTTTACTGTGCCGTCCCATGGTGGTTATAAGTTAATGCCTCTGTGTTTTTAGGGCAGCCACTATTGTTACCCAAGAGGATAATTGCCATTTCCTTCGTGTGGATAAAGACGACTTTAACACAATTCTGCGGGTTCGTATTGTATCTTTACAGCCCCATTATTTTTAAGTTATGTTTTGTGCGTTAGGTTTGTGTGTTTGTTTTGGAATTTCGCACAAAGCTACTCGAGGGCTATCTGTGCTAGCCGTCCCTAATTTTGCAGTGTAAGACTAGAGGGAAGGCAGCTAGTTATCACCACTTACCCCCAACTGTTGGGCTACTCTTTTACCAACGAATAGTGGGATTGACCGTAACATTATAACGCCCCCACGACTGGGAGGGCGAGCATGTTTAGCGCGACGCGGGCGCGAACCCGCGACCCTCGGAGTCGCACGCCTTACGCGCTAGGCCATGCCAGGCCTGTTGTAAGTTAGGAAGCTAAGAGAAAACATGGAACAGAATATTTTCTTGTCGCAAAAAGTTTTGCCTTCCTTCCTATATTTTACAGTGTTAGGTAATATACATTTATAAACGTATACATGTATAAACTTAGCTGTTTTAAGTGTACCATAATATCATATGTAAATTTGTAAATAAACAAAGGGTAAACGCTAAATAATAATTTGTAGTTTTATTATCTTTGTAACTTGATATATGAGATTTTTATAGTCACAATAATTTTACATTTTTAAACTGATAATAAACGTTTTTGTTACGAAAGCATTGATTAACAAAAACCGATCAAAGTGCAAAATGCATAAATTGACAAAGAGTGATCCTTTAATATATACATGTATACACAATGTAATATTACGTTTGAATTATGATGTCGCCCAATCAGCATGTTTGGCTCTGTTACTGGGAAAACCCCTCACCCTATAAGAACAGCTTCCAATATGTTTAGGTCAAATTCTTTGTCACTTCTGAAGTAAAGAATGATATTACTAAAGCTTTCATTAGTTTTATTGTGGTGTAGATTATCGAATGATTAAAGGATTGGTGTTGTTGTTGGATAGTGTTTATTTTTACAAAATAAAATATTTCATCCATAATATTTTAAAAATGAAGATACAAAGTTGAGTTGCAGCACACTAAATTAGCTTTTTCAAAAACATGGCACAACTCTTGAAAATTCTACATGTTTCGGTAGTGGCGCCATTACCAGGAATAAGAGTTTAAAATCAGATTATGACTCAAATATCTACTTCACATTTAGTTCACATTCGTCAGTTTAACTTTTTCGAGTCAATAACGTGAAAAAAGACTTTCCGGTAAAACCGAGTTATTTATTTCACATTTTTTTTATGTTATTTAATTCTTAATTTTAGATTTCTAGGTGTTTGGTCAATATAAACTCGACCGCAAATACAAAAAATATTGTGATGCTACATTTATTACCTTTATATTTTATCTTTTGCAGTGTACTATCCTTCAATCTCTATATTTTTATTACGACAGTTAATCTTATTCAAATGTCATGAATATATACAGCAAGTAAAACTCCATTCAATTACCTCTACCATTGTCTTGTAACCTGGTGCATAAATATTTTTATTTTATTGTCATGATTATTATATAACCTATTGAGTAATTTCGGGATCATAACCTATGTTCCTAACTACGTATTTTAAGAAATATAACTCCGATTTTAAAACACAAGAATAAGTACATATTTTCAGTGATATAAATAAAATGGATGAAAGGAAGGGTACTTTTTGTTAAACATCTTACACTATAAGCCGGCAAAATGTTAACATGTTGAATCAGGTTGAGTAGTATTAAATAAATGTAAGAGGATCGATAAAAAGTTAAGAATAATAGAATACTGGTTGAATAAGGATATTAGTGCAGATGTTGAAGAAATTAAATGCTAGAAATCTGTTTGCGAGCTCTTCAGAAAAGGTTGGAGGAATTGGCTGATGGTTGACTGGTGCAAAAGGTGTATTGTAAATTTATTTAAACTGAAAGTTATGTAAGTATATTAATAAGTATCTGGTTTTAACTTTTATTACTGTATAGGGCAACATAGAGTGCTGCTGAAACATGGACGTAGTTTTGTAGAGTTGTGCCTTCGTTTCAATAAAACCAGTTTTATTGTGCAACACTTCAACGTTATATGTTCTTTTTTTAATCTTATACTGTGCCCAGTTTCGTTTGACGTACTTCATTCATCATAACGTTTTTCTCTTTGATCTTTTCGTCTCTTAAATTTATGAAAATTCACGTTAATAGATCAAAACTATCTGTACAAAAGTTAATAAAGACGAGCAAAAGTTGGCAGTTGTATGAAGTTTTGGAACAGCTATTTATCGGATATTACATTTATTTCTGTATAAGGTACCTCAAATGATCATATCGTAAGTTAAGAGGATATCTCTTGAAAAGCAGATCAATGAGTACATTTTGAAAATTGTTATGAAGCTCTTTTCTTTATAAAAGAATAATTTATGAGATAGTTGAACTATTTATTAAAATTATTTGGATGGGTCTAGATAAAAATACATTTTAACAATAACTTTCGTTATAATCAGAATTTCTGTGTTGTATTATCTTATTAAGCTGTCGTTTACTTTGTACACTCTCAGGACGTCGAAGCTAACACCGTACGACTAAAAGAACATGGCCAGGATGTGCTGCTTCTTCAGAAGATCCCAAGTGATGGGCGAATGGCAGAGAAAGCTCATTCCCATTACAAGTAAGTTTTTATTTTTGTTTTAGGTGCTAATTTATGAATGTTTCAGTGTTTCACATAATTCTAAGTGATCAAAATTACGTAAGAAGCTAAGTATATTTGTTAAATTTTATGCATAGCTTCGTTTTTAAATGCCCATTCCATATGAATAATTTATGCAGAATTAGGAGTATTATGAAGGCAAACTTTTTACACTATTAAGTAATTTTGCATAGTAACTACATTAATATAGAACAAATAAATTAATAAAAATTGTTACAGCTTAACCTTAGGTTAAAACTCTATTCTTGTATTTTAACGAATAACGTGCTTTTTTGTGATATTCTGTTTCTTTTTCTTTTCAAAATGCAAAGCAAAACCCGTTTTCAACGTACTTTTATACTAACCGGCTACATTAAAAAAGTATCTATAGTTATTAAATAATTTCTGTTGTTTCCTCCTTTGAGCGTAGATATACTGTAATGGCAGGAACACCACAGAAAATGTTGGAGCACCTTCTAGAAACTCGAGTTGATTCCAGGTTAGAAGAGACTGGAGGTACGGTTTTTGTTACTATAACTAAAGTTAAAGTTAGAATATAGAATATAATTTATGTTGCAAAAATAATCAAAACCATTGTATCTAATGAATGATGTATTCAATCTATCAAAAAATAATAATAATCTATCAACGAGAGAAAGGATTATCGGTATTTTTCAGATCCATCTTCACAAGACAACTTTTTGGAAGATTTTCTACTAACCCATATAATGTTTATGCCTAATCACCACCTGTGTTCCGAACTGATGAAACAATATCCTTTAATTTGTGCTAAATTTTCACATACTGTTAATTTCATCTTTATGATCAAGTGATCAATAATTAATTATGAAACTTACTTAAAAGTATCCTCTTTGTTATTCGAGCGTGTTATTGTTTCTGTTCTCTCTGTTATTTGTAGAAATATCTCTTTATGTTTGTTCACAAATGCTGCTAAATGTTAACATAGGCTAGTTCGGAAATTAATCTTATTCGGCCATGAGCAACACATATATTTGACATTTCAACTTATTTTTTTGGGGGCAAAGATTATACGCCTTCATTCATTATTAACAATTTACTATTTTGTATGTAAAAATTACCATAACTGGTATCACAATATCAGATTAGTACTTTGTTAGTAAAAAACCACGACTCTTATAATATATAATATTTGAGAATTTCATTTCAATTTCTAATCGATACTGCTCCCCATTAGGACAGCGGTAAGTACAGGGGTCCGATTTCCCTCGATGGGCTCAGAAGTCAGTCCGATGTGGCTTTGCTCTAAGAAAACACAAACACACTAATCGATACTGACAAATTGGTATTTTCCACTTTTTTAATATTTTATATTCATTCTGTATTTTCCTTATTATTTTCAACTTAATAATTGCTTCTAAAATTTCTTATTTTTTAATTGATAATTTATATTTCTTAACTAAAGACGAAGAAATTTTATATGCAAAAACGGCTCGTTTGGGTTGAGAAAATATTTTTTACTTAGAAGAGCGAATAACGTTTCGACCTTCTTCGAATATAAACGCTGAAATATTTACTTCGTTGAAATTCAGTGACTTAATGGTTAACCTACCGAGTTGTGATTTCAAGATTGTAGGTTCGAGTGCTGCTATCATTTGTCTTCATTTTGATCAGCAGTTCCGAATTAAGGATGGCTATGCCTGAATCTGACTTTATCAATTGTTTCAAGTGTTGCATAAGAGTCTGTGCATGTTAAGACTGATAATAACAATTTGTACATACAAACACTTATCGACAGAGAAACAGCTTCTTTGACATCATTTACTTACATTCTATATTTAAAGGGATAAAAAAATAACTATTTGGTGTACATTTTTGCGAAGATGATTAAGCATACGGCATTATTCTTACATAGTTGATAACAAAATTTATTACCTGCTTTTATGACAATGCAATTTCAAAAGCTGTTTAGATATGACAAGAGTAAATAAACCCATATATACACATATTTATATCACTGCATAGATTATATGAATACAAATAATAAAAAAACATTCTTCTTGAGTACATCTATTTGGCTGTTGTCTCTTTTTGAATAGTTAAGTCTGTATCTGCTTGTACATGAGTATGTATATATTTATGTATAAACATGTACAGGGTATGCCGAAATTAATATTTCAAAAATAAAGTTGAATAATTTCATTTTTATTTCGTATTGTACAAGAGCTGTATTGAACTTAACTGTTTCTAATTTCAAACATCTTTTGATTACTTGTATTTTTTTGTGTTTTATCACGTATACTTTTAAATTGCATGATTATGTTTTCCTTTTTATTGCGAATGTTTGTGACTTGTTTCATTACTGTGCTTTTATCGTGTCTGTAGAAAGCATAATTATTTTGATTATTTTTTAAAAGTATTCATAGCTTTATAAAGAGTGTTTTGACTGGATATGAATTTCATCGTTAATAAGTTATAGGGGCCGGTATTGCCAGGTGTTTAGGTTGCTCGACTCGTGATCTGAGGATTGCGGGTTCGAATTCTCTTTACGTTGAACAGCCGTGGGAGGGTTAAAAGTAACGATCTGTCCCACTATTTCATGTCAAAGGAGTAACCCAAGAATTGCGATGGGTGGTGATGATTAGCTGCCTTCCTACTAGTCAGTCATACACTGCTGAATCAGGATGGCTAGCGGCGCAGATAGCCCTCGTTTAGCTGTGGGCGAAATTCAAACACAAACATTATATTAAGACAGTTCTTGATAACAAGAGATAGAAAAACAAAAACGCAAATAAACAATATAAGAAATCACATCAGAACACAAATAAAACAACAAAAAACATTAAAAATGAGATAACTTCTGCTCAAAACTGAATGATAAAACTGACCCGAAAAATTCTGGACACATCTTAAAAGACTCACTAATGATAATACAGCCCTAAAGAAATAACCTGCACTTGAACACAATAACACAATAGCACACACAAATAAAGAAAAAGCTGAAGATTTGAAAGCTTAACTTCAAAATACATTTAAAACATATTTTGATCCAGATATGAATATATATTTCTACAATAATGTCACCAACCATATACTAAACAATAAAAAACAATTTGAACCAATTTTCCCAATGAGCCACATCAGCAAAATGTTTAGGTATAACCTATGATTCATAATTGACATGGATTAACCGTGTAAACGAAATTACAAATTAAGTCTGGCGAAGAACCAACTATGCTAGGAGTCTAACTGGCAAAAATTGTGGAACATCAATAGACAACATACTAAAAATTTACAAAACATGTATTAGACCAGTAATCGACTATGCAGCTCCAGCAGGGATAATTGTAAGTGAAAAAAACAATCAAAATAAAACTACAAGCAATCCAAAACACACGCCTCACAACAACATATAGAGTTTCCAGAGCAACATCATCTCAATTTATACATAAATATTCAAACATACCAACCATATCAGATAGATTCCTACATAATACAATAACATACTTTTGATAAAAATTGAATGAAAAACGAATTACTATGCGAACTAGACTGATACCTCATACATGATGAAGTTAGTCCTAAACACATTTTAAACAAAAAATATAATAAACAAATAAATGAAAAAACTATGTATGTCAAATAATGAAAATATAAATAAAAAAGCAAAAAAGTGTCATCAACAAACTAGACATCTTACTGATAGGGCAAAACAATATCTATACATGTCTATCAACACATGGACAGTGCCCTGGAAAGGATCGGAGTAAGTCAGCTCATTCTGACCCAAAAAGCAGTAACTAACACCGTCAAGCATTGCATGTTTACACAAGTAAAGGAAGAGATCAAAGACCACCTGACCCTCCAGGGTACATACATATCATACCCAAACCCCGAGAGAGAGATTAATAACTACTGATATATATATTTCAAAATGCTGCTACACTTTCTTTTTAGTATAAATTATAGTCTATTTATATTTACGATTCATTTTAATTTTTTGCCATGGTAAACTTTACTGAATAACAACCTTAACAAAAGAACTTATACTATTGACGTTACTAATTCTCGCCAGGAGACTGAGTTTATAATAGCTAGTAAAAGACGTGTAGTTCATTTTGTACAAACCTGGGCTACAACGATAAGGGAACCGTTCTATGAAGACCCTGTCATATCGCATTTTATTCAGGTAAGTAATAGACTGGAAAAAGTATCAAAAAAATATATTTTTCCTAACGGAATGAAAGCAACGAACATTGAAACATTTAACGTCTTACTTTATTTTTATACTCTATTGAGAAATGTATAGCAAATTATATTTATAGTGATGATAGTTAATGGGTTTTTTTAATTTTATCTAAAGTGGTTTTACCTATCCTTTCCGTGTATCACTATCTGTTACGGGTACTGTTTTTATTTTGGATATTTTTAATAATCCGCTTTACAAAATATATTCCTACATGACACTTTTACCAGCATACGGCTCACAGGTTGGTCCCAAACTAATCCATAACTCACGTTCTACATTTACTAAATATTTCTTCAAAGAAACACAATATTGGAAACTGACCCGATTCACCTAATAAGTTTCATGTTGCACGAACGAAAATTATTTTGGAATCATGAGAGACTGTTAGAAGACGTATTGCCTAGAATCAGCTTGGACTATGAGAAGATAAATAAAAAAATCATTTTACTATGGATATAGAACAAACCACTGTAATAGACTTAAAATAATTACATATCGTAGTATTGTTTACTGTTGGATTGTATTTTTTTTCTGATGTGATTTTCTATAGCAGTGTGTAAATAAGCTTATAATATGATTCACAAAATTTATGAGAAACTTCTAACAAAGAGTAGCTCCAAACACTAGTTAATACTGCAAAATTAATGGATAATCATATATAAAAGCATAGTACTGTTACTTGCATTATAAGCCTGGCATGGCCAAGCGCGTAAGGCGTGCGACTCGTAATCCGCGGGTTCGCGTTCGCATCGCGCTAAACATGCTCGCCATCTCAGCCGTGGGGGTGTATAATGTGACGGTCAATCCCACTATTCGTTGGTAAAAGAACAGCCCAAGAGTTGGCGGTGGATGGTGATGACTAGCTGCCTTTTCTCTAGTCTTACATTGCAAAATTAGGGACGGCTAGCATAGATAGCCCTCGAGTAGCTTTGTGCGAAATTCCAAAACAAACAAATACTTGCATTATTCTTAGAAGTTCCTTCACCTTAAAGTTGGTTTAAACTGTGAGAATATAAATTAGTGGTGAATTAAGTGATGTTTATAATTATTTTTAGTCTATTTAGAAAACAAATACATACTATTTTCAATAAAAAGAAAATTTTAAAACGTTTTAGTTACTATCTTGTAACATTTTGCTACTAAGTATTGTTAATTTAGATTACTTAACGTTTTATTATAGGAACTCCAGACAGCGGTAGTACATGACTCGAAATGCTACAAGAGTTTGGAAGAGGAAGTAAAAACCATGACAAATATAGTAGACACAAAGCAAAAGTAAGAACTGATGATGATAAACGTAGATATATTTTTAAGGTTTTAAAAAATAAGTGTTACTTTCCGTCATGTCAGAAATGTAAAATTACAAAAATATATGAAAAATAAAAGAACGTAAGATGTTCACGTATTTCATTGAGAAGTGATGTGTTACAAACCAGTGTTTTAAACCTCATTTAAATTTGAAATAGTGCGTAAAATAAAATAATATTCTATCAAAATGAAGAATACCAAAAGTAAAAGTATGAATCTTATTATGTTTCCTGGTAGCTAATGATTTTCTTTGTTTAAATGGAGCAAACATTTCTCCAAGGTGACATCATTAAAAACTTTGATTCGACTTTCTTTCCCAACCCGCTGACACAGAGATAACTCTACGGATTTACAACTCTGATATTTGGATAAAAAATATTAATGCGAATTAATGCGTAGTATGTCAGACTAAATTCAAATATGACTTATAACTGCAACGCCAGATATTTTCTAATATCTGTTTTGTGTCTTAGATCTTTTATATCAAGTATAATAAGAATTTGAAGTTAAGTGTTTCAGCTTTTAAAAACTGTGTATAGTAAGTTATCTTTTAACGAACAATAAACTCTAGTGCTTTTTCATTCTACCATATAAAAAGGTACTGCAAACGAAAAGAGAAACGCGCTATTTTGAAATTATATGCCTTCCACTGCAAATGGAAATAAAAAAAGTTCTTTTGTGGGCAATCGTTACTTATTTAATGACTAATTATATTACATTATATGAAAGTCTATCACTTGAAAGCAAGATTCTAATCACGTATTGTCGTTTATTTTTTTAATTCATGTATTCTATATAGCACTTATCAAAGCAAATGGAAATCAAGAAATGTATTATTATTATTATCATCAAAGGTTACAGCAAGAATATGACAACAGTCGTTCTCAACGATGGAAAGTTAGTGCATCTGGCCATATTGTAAGAATGATACCTGCTGGCTCAGAAGAAGAGAGTGAACCAACCACTCGAAGATCAATCAAAGACTGGGACGAGAGTAAGTATTAGATATGCTTTGGATCTGCATTAAACTAATACAGATAGATAAACAGATGTATAAAACCTTTAATAAAATGATACTAAACTAAATACAGTTTCGATAATAGTGACAAAAGTTGGGATA
Source organism: Carcinoscorpius rotundicauda (assembly GCA_011833715.1). Taxonomy (NCBI): domain Eukaryota; kingdom Metazoa; phylum Arthropoda; class Merostomata; order Xiphosura; family Limulidae; genus Carcinoscorpius; species Carcinoscorpius rotundicauda. Next base: position 20,427,682 of record CM022395.1, read on the forward strand.
ATCTTAATTTTTTTGTTCTATCAAAAAATCGCTGTGTTTTGAATCAATTCTTACAAAACACGCGAATTATCTTAAAATCGAGTTTTCTTTATCCTGTGTTTTTAACGATTTCTATAAAAATACTCTAATACCCTAATTCAAGATATACATGCATTTCATCAAGCTTGATGAAAAAAAAACCAAATCAGTTACGCAAACACCATGAATAAAACGAATTAAATTTGTTATTTGATGATTAAAATTTTGCTGTTGTAAAGACTGAAAATGTTAGTGAAGAAAACAACGTAAAAGTCACGTTAGGCCATACATATAACCAACTGAAAGTGAATCGCAATTACTGTGGAAAATGCTAAACGTGACTTAATTTACTTCAAGTTAAACCAGTTTTCAGTTTGTATGTTTATTGTTAGGCCCAAATCTACACAATGAGCTAGATTCTTGTGCTTTTCTCACTGTCAATGTCGTATCCAAATTTTAGCATTAAGCCCACATTTACCGCGGAGTCACTGGAGGCAAGTATGGAAGTAATACTTTGAAAATATATTATCTTGTCCGAAAAAAAGTGTTTTGGATAAGGTTGTTCGGCTTTTCATAAAAGTGTACACTTCCTGAGCAAGGAAAATAAAATATCTCCTGTACAAGTATTATTTAATACACTATTTGGGTAATAAACAATTTTTTGCTTCCAACTTCAAAATCAGGTGGGATTTGTGTTCTTTCCAAGTAACAGAAGAATTTGGTGATATTAAAAGCGGTGACACGGACCGTCATTATATGTAACACAGTTCTTGGTAAAATGAAGATTATTGGGAAGTACCAAAAGCAAATGTCAATAAGTTATTCAGAATGGAATGAGCAAAAGATTTCAGGTGTCGAATATCAAGATTACATGAACTTAAACTAAACCTCGTAGCAGTAAGACTGTCAGAAATGTTAAGTATAATCTGTTATGTTTTGTAGATATCTTTAAAACTAGAATATCCTCAGCCTATAAGAAGTGACATCACATTCCAGCTCAGAGACTTATTTGTGTGTATTGGTCCAAAGAAATACATCACCAGAAACTACATCGTTTCACCTAATACGTTTCATATTGTACGAATGAAAATTCTTCAAGAATCATGAGAGACTGTTAGAAGAGGTTTTGTCAAGCCTCAGCTTGGACTACGAGAAGAGCAAGAAAAATTCATTTTACTATGGATTCGGAATAACCCGCTGTAACAGATTTAAAATAATTACATATCTAGGTATAGTTTACTGTTGAATTTGTGTACTGGAAGTTTTTTTTTTTTTAAATATATCATGGGAGGGAAAGATAGCTTCAAGGTCCTGAAACCCAAGGTAGAACAATTAAATGACCTTCCAGCACTGTACATGATCAGTGCGAAACATCCAGTAAAACGTAGCCTGAAAGCTTCATCAATTATTTTGATTAAAATTCGAAGGGTAACATTAATCAATGCATAGTTTCCTATATTACTGAAGGATTTTCTTACTTTCAAGGCATATAAGCAACAAATAACATCAGCGAAAGCATAAAGTAATGAATAATTGTAGTGAATGGAAAGAGCTCACTGTTATACTATGCCTTTCTCTTTATTGTATGAAAACACAAAAAGTGTGGCTTTACGAATTAAATTTTGAAAACAAAGATCATAAATATCCATGAAATTAAGAAAATGAAATTTTCTCATTTCTTTCTTTCGGTGAAATAATACAGTGTCGAATGATAGAGGTAGATAAAGCATGTACTGTGGAAAAAAAAACACACAACTTTTAGAGAAGCCAAAATTTCCTGCTCCCACTGTCGTGGAAATGGGTTTCATAAGTTTAAACGCAAAGTTTGAAGTGTTTGTTATGAAAATACTCGCAAATTAAAAAGGTGTAAATGAAGTACGATAAACTTGAAAGAGTACTGTGTGTTCTTGTTTTAGCAGAGAAAGATGTTATATTTTTGTGGAGGAATTGATTTCCAAGATGTTTAGTTCACCGAGACAACAAACAACCTTTCACAGGTAAAGAAAGTAAGGGAACGAAAGATGAAGTCGAGAAAAAATAAACAGATCCGCTCCTGATATTTCATGTTATTTATGAAGAACTTTCAAAGACAGTTTATCTAAAATTGTTGGATTTAGTGATAGTGAAGACAATAACAATAGAACGCTATTCACTTGTTCTAGGATCCATGAAAATTTTGCCTTCCATTTATACATCAGCCACTAATTTTGAACTGCAGACCGTAGGGAAGACAACCCACCTAATTTTGCTCCCTTGATGTGACCATTTAATACTTTTTGCGATTTTATACTTCTAGCACAAAAGAGATTGAATTAAATTACAATTAATTAAGTAATAAAGTCAGAATAACAATTTCGTTGCTTCTTGTCCATTTCCACAAAGAATGATACAAATATATCAATTATAAATCTTTCTTTCGCTTGGAATGTTTTATTTGATTAGCTAGAAGCCTCAGAGAAATTAAAAGCGTTAGCATCACAACATATTGTTTGTTACATTTTCAAACAATTATGTGTCAAAAATGTTACTGGAATATATCATAGCACGTTATTCGCTTTATATTCAAACTATCGTATGTCCAAATATTCCTAGTAAGTATCACAGCAGACTGTTTGCCCTATATTAAACCTATTATATGTACAAAATGTTTCTAGTAAGTATCAAAACATATTGTTTACTCTATATCAAAACTATTATATTAACTAAAATATTTCTCAGATGGCATTTCTCAACCTCAGGAAGCGAAACACAATTCAAAGCAGAAATCTACTGAACAATCAATCATAGTGGGCTATACATTCCTTGGAACTCAGCAAATCAAACAAAACAAAAACTCTACATAGTAAGAAACCAAATAAGCAAAGTCTCAAAACTATGCTCACCCAATAAAATTAATGATGAAATAAACAAAATAAAACAATTGAAACAATTATACACACACACCTAGATCAAGAACAAACAAACAACAATAAATCCCAAGATACAACAAACTACAGCTCAGCTATAGGTCAGTTACCTCTCTCTTTCTTTGTGAACCTGACGATGACCGAAGAAGGTTGAAACGTTGTTCGCTCCTTTACATAGTGCTTTCTTTAACCATACCAGCCGTTTTTACATACATAACTATTTTCTTATATTTTCGGAAGTGATTATTGAGCTATGACCGTGCGTGTAGCTTTTAAAAGGGGAGACAAAGTTTTACTGGATAATTAATTACTTAAACTTACGTGTTTTAACATTAGTCGTGCAAATGCTTTAGAATATCTGAATATATCCTTACAATTACAAAAATTATACACTTATTAATGTTCTCACTTTTAACCATCTACAAATACGCAAATGCATCTTAACAACACAGAAGAAATGTGAACGGGTTTCATTCTGTGAGCACGTTTGTGAATCAGTTGTATTTCTCAGAGAAGTCCGGTTTTCTATAGATCAAATGCATTGAGTTTGTTTAGCATTAAAATTTATTTGTAGTCTCTTCAATTGAGTCAGCTAGAAAAATCAGATTTAAATCCGTAACATGCATTTTGCTGTACCTGAAAGGATCACATTTGTACAAGTTTTACATGTATTGAACCATGTAAGGAGAGTATGTAATTTTTCTATTTTGATCCTTAGTTATTCTTATGATCTAGAAAGTTTACTTTAGTAAATTTAAATAATAAATATATCTTCTCATTCAGAGTTGAAACATTATGTATTGCTTCCTCCGTCCATTATTTATGGTACATTGAGTCGTAAGTAAAATATTGCTTTTACGAATTAAGGAAAAAAATCCATAGATTGTACGTTATTTACCCTTATACAAACCTAATTCTCGATTATATCAGTTGACGATATCACTCAGTAACATTGCGGTATATCTCCGGACTCACAATGCTAAAAAAAGGTTTCTCTACTCGTGGCGGACAGAGCACGGATAACTAGCTCACTGATTCGTTTTGTGTCTAATTTCATATTGGACTAATAATTGGCAATAACATTTTCTAAATATATATAATAAGAATTACAACACAATTAACGAGTTAATGCATAACTTATGGAATTTAGATTTCCATATATTGTCAAGTTTGAATCACAGACATATAATATAGCGTCTACTAATAATATTTAATTTATCTGGTAGTAATATATTAAAACAAATTTGTGAGATACTGTAGAACACGGTTTTTATATACCAGTCGCGCAGACAGTTTTGTGGAAATACCTACTGAAATATGCTTATATTATGTTTGTTGTAAAGTTGTTGTCGTTTTATAAAATTCAGAAACAATAAAACATAATGATTCAGCCTGTAGTCGAATTAAGTAACTAAACACAAATTTTCTTATCCTCTTGTACTCACTCAGTTGAACAATTCACAGAGGGGCACGAAACAGCAGCATCTAATGTACAAAAACATTGACTACCAAAACACATAACATTCTATATTTACAGTGAATTAATAGTAACGGACTCATAATGTCAGAAAAACACATAGATTCGAGAAGGGTTGTAGTAACGGAGATAAGGTTTATAAAATCCGTTTATTACAAAATATGTGTCTATCATTATAAACATATTAATAAATAAAATGTTGATATTTGCCTTGTATTTAGAAAATAAAATAATTATTAAAAACGCAACCTACACTTTCTTTCAACCAACCTCTTCAAGATTAGCAATTTAAGAGAGATAGACTCCACTTCCTTTTATTTCTGACTCACTGTTCGACAAATGCGAAAGACTGACCAAAATTAAGTAAAATATAGAGGGTTTAATCCAACAAGCCCCCCGGTGGCTCAGCGGTATGTCTGCGGACTTGCACGCTAAAATCCGGGTTTCGATACCCGTGGTGGGCAGAGCACAGATAGCTCATTGTGTAGCTTTGTGCTTAATTCAAAAACAACAATAATCCAACAAAATCTGTTTCATGATGGATTTTTTTATAAAAGCATTTTTTCCAAAAATATTAAGAATCAGTATTTACTTTAACTAGAGTTTCAAATATTTTAATATATTTCTCATGATTTATATTTTATATCTTTTATTTAGTTATATTCCGTGTCCATTGTGCCGACCACACTTACACAACGCTAAAAACTGTTGTTGGGGCCACTTCAAAAACGATCAAAGAATGTGCAGCTGATAAACTGGGCCTGAAGGATGACCTCGTGTTGGTGGAGGTCAAATCAAGTGGAGGTCAGTACAAGTTATATTGAGTTCGTGTTTGGCTTGACTGTTTTATTGTTTGTTATATAATGCTTAAATATTACAAAATGTCCATATACAACCTGTCTGCTGGAGTTATAATTTAATTAAAAGTTTGGTTATTGAGAACAACAGAAAGACGAGTTTGACTACGTATTTACCAATAAATATATAATTAAATAAAAAATAGCTTTATCGAAAATGCATAGTTCTTTAGTCAAAGTACAGATTAGCAATGGAGTAACATTAAGTATTTGTTGTTCGTGTTATCAAAACTTCACAACTAAGTCATCTAATTATGCGCAAACGACTTGTTAAATGTAAGCAAGTTTATAGTGTCAATGCTTGACTTAGCGCTAATAATAATAATGGAACATAATTTAGTATATATCTTTCTATATGAATTAGTAAAATCAGGACCGATCACAGCCCATTTACTTGCATATTGGGTCGTGGGTGTTTTATAAATGGTATAAACTTAGCACTTGGAATGACGAAGTTGGTTATGAAAAATATATATGTAAAAATGGCTCTTTTGGCTTGAGAATTTTTTTTACGTAAAGGAGCGAACATCGTCAGGTTTACAAACAAGGAAAGAGGTAACTGACCGGAAACTGACCACATGTTTGAAAGATGTTGTGTAACTGAGTGTCGGAATGTAGAGGGCGTGCTTAGATGTTTGAATGTATAATTTTATATTATTTATTTTATTATTATTATTTATTATATTATTCTAAATGTATGTATAAGGGTGTTCCTTTGTATTGGTTTATTTTGGGCTGGAGTTGTTGTATAAGTAAGGCTTCTTTAATTTTGCGTTTGTTTATGTTTGTTTCTTCATTTAGTACTTGAGTATTTTCTATGGTTATGTTGTGTTTATTTGACTTGCAGTGTTCAAAAACGTGTGAAGGAGACATTTTATGTTCTTTGAATCTGGTTTCCATTTTTCTACTTCTTTCTCCAATATAGAAGTCGTGGCAGTTATTACATAGTATTTTATAAATAATGTTGCTGTCGTGTAGGTCAGTGTAGATTTTACGTAGTATAGACCTTAGATGGTTTTGGAATAAATTTAGTATGAACTATAATGTCATATTTTGTTACTAGTTTTTGCGAAATGTTGATTATTTTTCTACTGATGTCGGGAATATATGGTATGCAGCAGTATATGGTTTACTATATACATCACGAATCAAAAAATCACGAAACCACGTGGCAAATACGCATTTAATCTAGTATTGTTTTGGAGTTACTAATAATTATTTTTATTTTCATTTTATCTATCATTGAGGACACAGTAATTATTGATAAAATTTTATAATACATTTTTCGTCAATGTTGCCAAATGTATATACTTTAATGTGATTTTACTGAGTGTTCTTTTCATTCCATGATTTTTTGCGCCATTTATAGGCCTGGCATGGCCGAGCGCGTTAAGGCGTGCACTCGTAATCCGAGGGTCGCGGGTTCGCGCCCGCGTCGCGCTAAACATGCTCGCCCTCTCAGCCGTGGGGGTGTATAATGTGACGGTCAATCCCACTATTCGTTGGTAAAAGAGTAGCCCAAGAGTTGGCGGTGGGTGGTGATGACTAGCTGCCTTCCCTCTAGTCTTACACTGCAAAATTAGGGACGGCTAGCACAGATGGCCCTCGAGTAGCTTTGTGCGAATTTCCAAAAACAAACAAACAAAAAAAGCGCCATTTATAATTATATTTGTATGTAAAATACTTTACACATACTCTCAGTTTGATATCATTATAATGTGTTGTTCGTTTCTTAAGAGTAACATGAAAGGACAAAGCTGAGAGAAACAAATCATTTTTTTTTTTGTTCCTGGTATTGATAAGCATGGTGAGTTTAGTTACTTATATCCAGGAAATGGTGCACCATTAACTGATTATGAGTATTGTTAGTTACTAAAAAATACTTAAAGGCAAAATGTTTACCTAAGAGCAACTTAAGATGAGTGAGAAATATAGTTAAATAAATAAATTAAATAAGCTAAATTAAATAAAGTTGAAGATATACTACATATTTTAAAAGTTAAAACTAACCTTTTTTTGATGACAGGAGAGCCTTCTTATAGAAATGGGATTTGTAAGGCTAACAAAAATAATAATGCTTAATGTTTAATAATGCTGCGTTCATACACCTAACTTAAAATTGTATTGTTTAATACTTACGAAAAGTTAAAATAAATTTTTGTTCGTTTCTTTTTAAGTTGGGGCCTGGCATGGCCTAGCGCGTTAAGGCGTGCGCTTCGTAATCTGAGGGTGGCAGGTTCGCGCCCGAGTCGCGCCAAACATGCACGCCCTCCCAGCCGTGGGGGCGTTATACTGTGACCGTCAATCCCACTATTCGTTGGTAAAAGAGTAGCCCAAGAGTTGGCGGTGGGTGGTGATGACTAGCTGCATTCCCTCTAGTTTTACATTGTTAAATTAGGGACGACTAGCACAGATAGCCCTCGAGTTGCTTTGTGCGAAATTCTAAAACAAACAAACAAATTATTTTTCAGTTAAGCACAAAGGTTCTATCGTTGTGAGTGTGCAGACATACCGCTATGTCACTGAAGAGCAAAACAAATATTATTGTTTACACAATTTTTCATTGATATATTGCCGGTTAACATTAATTTGTTCTTCGTGAATTGCTATTATTTGTATGATAATAAATATATAATGTAAAATTTTGAGTTGTTTATAAATCAATCAAGTGCATTGTTAGTTAATATTAAAGCAGTAATTTTTTTTCTCATAAAACCTGCTTATACTTGGTAGGAGTTAAATGCATTACTTATCACTCATAAAACACTACTAACGTAACTTTTAAAAATAGTTTGGAATTTCATATAAAGCTACGCGTGGGCTATCTGCACTAGCCATCCATAATTTAGCAGTGTAACACTACAGGGAAGGTCAACACTATCTTTTACCAGCTCTTAAGCTACTATTTTATCAACGAATAACGGAATATACCGTCACATTATAACATTCCCACGGCTGAAAAGGGAAGCAAGGATGGGACAAGGATTTGAACCAGCTTGCCATGCCAGACTTATAAGAAGGGCAGATTATATTCATCACTAATAAAAAAAAAATTACTCTCAGATTTTATCGTACAATTGAAGCTAATCATTGCACTACGTACCTAAAAATTTCAAGTTTAAAACTACCACGTTATGACTAAAAAGAAAATATACCATTAGAAATTTACTTTATTTTATTTTAACATAGTAATAATGTTTAACCATGATTTTTCCGTTAGTTTGGTTACTGCTACTATCGTTTCAACAGCTCTATAAATGAGGTAAAGCTGGTTTACACTAGTTTCTTGTTCATCAATTATTTTTAATATTCTTCCGGTCATAAAACATAATTCCTTTGAAATTGTATATGCTAAATAAACCTTATTTTGTACATGAGGTGTGAAAGATAATTTATTGAGTAATTGATAAGCTGTTCTTAATGTTCGGCGCACTGCATTATTTAGCAATAAACATTAAAAGGTTGTTCATGTCTCTTGTTGGTTACCAATACAGTACTCTAAATCACGAGTATTTGTTTAAAAGCAGCAAATTAAGATATATTTTTTCACTAAAACAGAACGTAAATTCTTCTACGATTTTATACATCAACTGAAGCCAAAAAGTATCCTGATTTCCTGTAGATTTCGAAAGTATCACTTTTAATTAATAAGTAGAAATAAATCTTCATGTAACTTTCTATTTACTCACGTAGCATTACGAAGAGTGTTTATACTTAATTTATGAACACATCGCGTTTTAAACACTAACTTCAGAGAATATAGAAATTAATATAGCTATTTAAACACAGAAAATTGTTTGATACACTGAGCAATTAAACTATATAATACTGAAGCAAAATGAGAAATAATTCGTTAATTGTAATCACAATATGTACTGTATTAGAACAACAGTTGAACTAACATTAGGCTGTTGGTCAGTTAAACGGGGTTCCTACTTGTTTTATGTGTGCAATAAATTCGAATTAGACCGATGTTTATACATTCTATTCATTCAAGCATTTACTGTAGCTGCATTTTATAATATATAATTATGAATTCGTTGGTAGCGAAGATGGCAAACAACTATGTGTGTGTGTCATAGTTAAAATAAGCCAAATCCTCAAGCATGACTCGACAAGGACTCATTTCACAGCTGCATCTATTGATGTTTAGTGTTTTAGATACCGCTTTGGTAGTTATTTCGATACTGCTGTGATATTTATTAACCAGAAAGAAAACAATGTAGAAAGACTAGAGAAAGACCAAAATCATGAGTTATTTTTGTGATTTCATCATTATGCTTGTTTCGTGAATAGACGATATCATAACTGTAAAATTTTAATACACCATTCATTATTGCATCATAAGATTTTACCAGTTCACGCCACTGTTTCTATTCTTTGTAGAAAGAATTGTCTTCAAAGACTTCGAAGTCAGTGTTCCTACGGGGCTCAGCATCAGTGGCAGGATATTTATATCTCCAACAGACCATTTAGATGCTTTGGTAAGTCTGTAAGAAGTTAGAACGAATATTTGTTTCTGATATAAAGCTAATTCACTGGCAGATGAAATGCAACAAGAACAACGAGATGTATTTTTACAATATGAATTCGAAAACGAAAATAAGAAAAACATCGTTTAGACCTTCGGATAACGTATGATTTTTCGATAGTACTACGAGTTTTGTGAATCAGACAGAAAAACATTATTGAAATATAATTTTGCGCCTATCAGACTAGAGTAGAACCAAATACAGTAAAGTATGTTATCATTAGGATAACTAACTGTTATATTATCAAACTTAAGAAAAAAAATACAGTATACATTGATATTTTAACCAAATATTTACGTATCAGTTTTTCTGTCAAATTGTCATATTGTTTAGTTGTTAATGTATGTACTTTTAAGCTAAACATTTTTTATTACAGACACCTTTGCCAGAGCAAGAAGGACCATCAGAAGGAACTGGAAATACCCTAGAAACCTTAAATAGTAACATGTTAGCCTACCAGATGACAATGTATGACTGGGAACTTTTCACTTCCGTGCATGAGGTTTGGTTATACCTTCCTCTGCGCAAAAGTTTACATTATATACTTTGTTTTTCTTTCATTAATAGTCAATTACATTTTTTACTCACCGTTTGCACGTAGGTTTAATAGATGACTTTTGGTATAAAAAAACCATTGGGTACAGAGGCGTAAACACTAGCGTTTTCTTTTTGCTAAGTAATGTTCTTAGTAAATCTTTACAAAGCATTTAAATCTCTATTCCTTGAACTTTTTACAGTAGCCATAAATCAACCAATTTGTATTACTATTTTTACTTCTAAAAATGTGTTGTTTTTTTAAACGTTATCTAGGTTTTAGCAAAAATCTTTGTAGCTTTATTCAACAGGTGCTGTACTACTGAAGTTTGAAATCAGGTTTCTGTGCTGAGCGCAATTATAATTGTTCTACATTGGACAGTTGGATACCTAAAAGAATTAAATAGTTTTATAATTTTCGTTCTTAGAAACTATGTTATTGTACAAATGTTTTTTTATAGTTTTATATATATATCCAAAATAAGCTGAAAGGAATAATAATTCACCAATAATATTGTGTTTCTTTGTTTTGATCTCACTTTAATGGGGATTTAGAGATACATTTTGAATGAAAGTAAGCACAAAGAGTGACTTTTTTCACAAAAATTATTTTAAAATATTTTTTTAAATTCTCATAAGTTTTGGTTGTAGAAAGACAGAAAAGTTTTTCGTCTACGTAGATACTTAAGTTCTTTTGTAATGATTAAGAAAAAATATCGTTGTGATTAATGTTGGAAAGCGAATGATACATATCACAATACGGGTATACCATATAAAATAAGTAAAAATAAATTTATGGATTTTGGTGAACAGTTCTGTGTTTCAGGCGAATAATACTGCTAAGAAAGTTTACTATTGTACTCTAAATGATTTCAAATATAAGTTAAGTTCAATTAGTTCAGAAATATGTATTGGAGTACCAAATTATTTTGAAATCTTTTCACTTATAAGGTCACACAAGATTCCATATTACATTTACAGATGCTTCTTTAAAAAAAGCATGAACATTTTTTTCTTAAGCAGATTTTATATAAGCTTCTTTTTTATTACACATCACTTCTGGTCCCATTGAAGTACAAGATTGAAAGTGTCAGTGACTACAAGGATGGAGGGAAGGGGATATAAAGTCAAAGCAGTATATGAACTGCAACCAAAGACTCAAGTGTAATTGAACTGTCTGTTAATGATACCTGTATCTTAAGTAACAAAAAAACATTTAGTAAGTTTTGGGGATAGATAAATTTATGTTTGTTTTAAATATAAAATTTGAACTACAAAATGAAATTTATGAAAACACTTTTTTCCAACAGTATGAATTGATTTACCAAGTTTTTGGGCGTCATCATTTTAAAAAGACTATGTCTAATTTAGACATTTTCTTACGGAGATTTAATGAAGTTCAGTTCTGGGTGGTTACAGAAATGTGTCTGACAACCTCATTGAGTCGGCGAGTGCAGCTTCTTAGGAAGTTCATCAAGGTGGCATGCCAGTAAGAAAAAATTTCTTTGGGCTTTATGATTTCTAGTGTATATGAAATGTAAGAAAGTTTGAATTTAAAGGGAATCACAGTAGCAAAGATTGGTAAAACAGAAATTTAGACGCTTGTGATAAGTACGATCTAGTATTATGTAAGAAATGTAATTATGAAATGGTATAACAAAATTTTTACTTATAAATAGAGATTTGCAGGAGTAATGCAGTTTCAATAAATATGTAAGGCAACTTTGAACGATCTCCACTACGTTCAGTATTCTTCTAATTTTTTCAACCTCTCTTCTGTCCAGGGCCTTATTTATCATGTTCTTATCTATTGTTTTACACCATGACTGTGATATCTCTATCTATACAACTTGAACTTTTCTATGGTTGATTGTTATAGACTTTCTATCTAAGTCTCTTCACTTGTGTAGTTAAACCATCTTATGCTAATTATCTTTCTGTAATAATTATTCTCAAAACTTCTTAATTTAGACACAGCTTCCTTTACTCTTGTTGTCATATATATCAAAACTGGAGGAACCTAGATGTTGAATAACTTAAGCTTCTCTTTGATAGGTAAACCTGATTTATTCAGCATTCTATTCACCTTTCTAGAAGCAACTCCCAATTTTTCTGGTCTTGTCCTTACTTCCTTGTGTACATATCCATCAACACTAGCTTTTTATTATCAAGATACATTACGGTTTTAGCATTCTCAACTACCTCTCCATCCACAATAACCGAATCTAGATTACTTGTCTTTAACCTCGCACTCTTTGTCTTACCAAATATTTATAGCTAAACCAAACTAACAAGCTTCAATCATTCAATCCATTGTGTGTATGTTTGTGTGTATTATGACAAAAACGTACAAATGAATGCTTCTGAACCACTCAATACCACCATCCCTTCAATTTCACTTATAACCAGATCAATAACAGTACTGGAAAGAAAGATAATAGAATATGACTCTTAGTTGCTACAATTTGAGCTGTTCAGTAAGCCCAAATTTTTATGAATTTAATTTAGGAGCAAATTTAAATCATTCCCAACAGATATGTTAAATTACATTAATTGTAAATTGGGACTCATATAGAAATTAAGCTTTTACATTAAAAAGTATTGGCTAATATGCAGATGTAGCATAAAGTGCTTCACCTGCAAAATATTGAACTAAGAGTCTTTAATTAACAAAATCTAATAACACAAATTCGGTTGCTCATAAATTTAGAAATTGTTTTATGTGTGTCAAGTTTGACCAAGTGTTCAATATTTTGAGCAGTAACACGGAAGATCCAAGGTTAGCACCACGACATCGCTGAACACACACAAATTTTCAGCTATAGGTCCATTATAAGAATGGCAATTAATCTCGTTACTTAGTTCAAAGTCGAAAAAAGCCTTCATTGCAGCGGGTAATATTTTAATTTTAGTCAGTAATTCCAAATTATGGAAGAAATACCTGAACTCTATGTGTTTTTGATTTGATGGTTTAGTCCATGCATGCATAAAATACCATTTTGGTTGAATAACTCAATTCTAATCACATTTGTGAGCTTAAAAGTCAATGATTAAAAATCATTGTAAGGCAGTTTGTTAGAGCACTATGTTTTATTGATTAAGATTTGAAACTTGTGGCGTTATAATGTGGATATTTTAGAATGAATCTATTAATAAAGTATAGACTTTATTAACTACATCATAAATGAAATACTTCCCGTCCATTTAGGATATTTCAAATTAATACATCTTGCTGGAACGTATTATTAAGATCAAAAAACTTCAAGTACATTACATTAGACAACTATCTTGTTGAAAAAAGAAAAGTAAAGTTTGTAGGGTTCAAGTTTCTTAGGATCTATGAGTTTTTAAAACTAATACTAATTCATCAGCATAATAAATTATTTGGTATTGTTAAGAATTTAAATGATACGTTATCATGTGTGTTTGTATATTTGTTCGTGTTATAATAAAGCAGTTAACATTAAAATTGGTAAAAATTCTTCATTTACGAATAATGAGCGGGTTATTATATTACATGAAGAAAGAAATGAGTGGCAACTATTTATTACATTCTGGAAAAGATACGAATTCCAAAAATGGTTAAAACATTAATTATGTTATAATATTTTGTGGCGGTATTGTATGTATACCTGCTGTAGAAATTCTATTTGAATTAAGTCTTCAGATAAAATCATTTATTAATTTTTTTGTTGGCCGTTTCAGTTAGTATTTTTCTATAATTGTTTTATAGCGTAATGTATAAGATATTTGTAGGAGTTTTTAACAGAATAGTTTGTCCATGTACTGGAAACCAGACAATCACTGTCAGAAGTGGTAGCTTATTATGATGAATCCAATAACGATGTATAAAAATGGGTTATGGACATTAATTTGGCTGTTAGGAATTACTAATCCAATGTCAGTTGACTTAATATATAATGATTATCAATGGTCATATGGTCAGAAATAGACTTCAAGAATCTGGCTTCAGTCCAAAAAGATCAGCTTTAGCTCAATAACTGGCCACGCACTAGTTTGGACTTTTGTAGAAATCACCAGAAGTGGTACTAGAAACAATAGACCCCTGTATTTAACACAAATCGGTAAAACACGCGTCTATAACACTTTATTATTATTTTCAACGTTTCAGGTAGAAGCTCTTCGTCAGGCAGTTTGAACCGTGTTACTCAGCCATAGATTGTTTAAGAGTTTAAGAGATTCTAAATTATCTACGAATTATGTGGAGAATGTTTACAAAAATACTGCTGGAAGAAACGTTGTTGAAGTGATTCTATAAACAGTTTTAAAATGGAAAATAAGTAATACGTTTTACTGATTTTTAACATTATTTTTCATTATTTTATCACGTCTTGAAGTCTTTTATACTATGTGTATTTATCATAAACGGGTCAATCATTTGTATGTTCACGAATGGTTGGTGGTCTTGTGCTATAATCAGGTGCAAAAGAAAAACTCAGTAAAAAGTCATTGAATATAACTGTTGTGGTGTAAAGAGGCACCAGTATGCATGATGCCCAGCATGGCAAAGTCGTTAAGGCACTCGTAATGTAATCTGAAAGTCGCAAGTTCAAATTCCAGTCACACCAAACATGTTAGCCCTTTCAGCCGTGGAGGCGTTATAATGTGGCGTTGATAAAAGAGTAGCCCAGGAGTTGGCTGTGGATGGTGATAACTACCTGCCTTCCCTTTAGTCTTACACTGCTAAATTTGGGACGGCTAGCGCAGATAGCCATCGTGTAGCTTTGCGCGACATTCAAAATCAACCAATACGCGTGGGCCTTCAGATTTTATTGTCCTTTTAAGGTACCTGTTTACTAATCGATAGTATAATAGTATGGTATTAGAATGGGTTATATGAAAATCCTGGGATATAATGAGACCAGAATAATACTTTCAAATCTGATTGAAAATTGACGATTGAGTTTATGGATTGATCAGAAAAACTTTCGTATTTAAATCCTTTAGGCCACCATCGTACCTTGTATACCATCAGGTCAACGTTTAAATCTACTACCTGCATTTCAAAAGCTTGACGTTACGTTACACTGACTGATGAAAGAGAAGGTGACAGGTATTCACATAATACCATTCTTCGGCTAATTAGAAGTATGCTTACTGACGAAAGTGATGTACTTGGGCCAAAAAGTGCTATAAGTTCTTACTGCTTTATACTAGTTTATTCAGTCAGGCTAAAACTCTACCTGCTT
This sequence comes from Carcinoscorpius rotundicauda, assembly GCA_011833715.1. NCBI lineage: Eukaryota > Metazoa > Arthropoda > Merostomata > Xiphosura > Limulidae > Carcinoscorpius > Carcinoscorpius rotundicauda. Next base: position 20,443,216 of record CM022395.1, read on the forward strand.
TGAAGAGATCCATAGTTGATGCGAGACGTTTAAGCTTCATATACTTTTGATGCATCTGTTCTACTAAAAAGCTCGAGCTAGGAAATAATTTGCATAAATGTGTATATTTCTAATAATGCTCATTTAAACTTTCAGTTTTAATTGTTACATAATGGACATAAATTTTTAAAGTATTTTACTTGTAAAAAAACGACGAGAAAAGAGTTACATTTTTTATTTGTTGCTATCTTTTGTTTCAGTTGCCGCGAATACCAAGATTTAAATTCATTTTTTGCCATAGTGATGGGTCTGAGCAACATAGCAGTAAGTCGCCTATCTCAAACTTGGGAAAGACTCCCAGGAAAATTAAAGAAAGTATTCAGCGAATTTGAGACCCTGATTGATCCTTCTCGTAATCATCGACGTTATCGTCAGTTCGTTTCGAAATTGGAGTCTCCTATTATTCCTTTCATGCCTCTTCTATTAAAGGACATGACATTCACTCATGAAGGTAACAAGACCTATGTAGAAGGTCTAGTTAACTTCGAAAAGATGGTGAGTTCTATTTGAATCTATACTTTAAGCTTTTAAGAATAAACTACATCTTTATATATAAATCACCTACAAAATACCATAAAATTGTGTTCATGAGAATTGTATTTTTTTGATATTTTTAGACGTATTTAGAAACATTATAGTATTGTGAAGTGTCAGTACAGATCAGGTTCTTAGGGAGGCAGTACGATACTTTAACGTGATGAGATGCGTAGACTAAAAACTTGAACTATCCAAAACATTCGGTGTTGCACTTAATTTTTGGCCCCCCAGTGGCTCAGCGGTATGTCTGCGGACTTATACACTAAAATCCGGGTTTCAATACCCGTGGTGGGCAGAGCACAGATAGCCCATTGTGTAGCTTTGTGCTTAACTCAAAACAACAACAACAAATGCACTTAATTTTAGTTATATTAATCTAAATAACTTCAGGATAGGTAAAAGTTGATTCACATCAATATTTTGTTAGTTTCAATTGAAATTCGTTTGTTAACTAATGTGTTAGGCATACATAGTTTGGCAAACTGTGTTCATTTTATTATCAATAACTAAACTAACTTCCCATTAATACTTCTAATATAGAATAGAAGTGTCGTAGTTATATAACTCATGACAGATTACACATTTTATTTATTGTTGTGAAGAAACATTGTGGATTTTTACCGGAATATTCACGATGGTTAAACAAACGTTTGAGTTAATATTACTTTTCAGAGTATGCAGCTGAGCTTTACTGTTTAGTAACAACCACATTATGTAAATAGTGAAGCCTATATTACATATGTTAAATTAAGAATTGCTACAGTTATCATTATTATTTTTATATTATTATAATACACTTGCAAAATAAAGTAGTGATGACATCTACAATGCAAGTTAGGAATTTAAAAGTTGATTTTAGTTACTGAGATGATAATGTTTGTTGTTCATTTAAAGTTCTCAATAAACTATACATTTCTATGTTGATATTTGGATATTTTAATCCTTTATCAGTAAATGCACTGAACAATTTCACTTATGTTTACTCTTGTTTTCCTATTTAGTGCATATACGTACCACTCACACGTATATTGGTTTCGAGTGTGAACTTTAATGTATAAAGAATTTGAGGAAAATGTAGCATGGATGCTACTAATTTATTATTATTGATTATTTAGTAGAGAGGGTATTTTAGATAAAAAGAAATATAAAGCCCAATCTATCATTCAATTCATCATAAGTTGTAGAGTTGTATTGAATATGGAGAATTTTATCACTCACAAATAATATTGAACAAGAGTAGATTCAAAACCAAGGTTATAACTCAGTAAAAATTGGTGAATCGAACGAAAGATTTGCTTCATATTTATTCTTCTTATGCTAAATAGTTTGTTTGCTAAGTAGTTTAGAATAAGTTCCTATAGAAACAGAGGTTCTGTATATTAACCCTGTTTTTGTTATCACATGTTATTCACAGGACATAATTCCAAAGTACCTGATGATCTTATGTAATATACAGATACATTTATTTAACATGCATCTCGTGTTCGTGAACGTGGTAAAAGGAACTGATTGTTTTAATTCAATGTATGGAATTAGAAGAGAGCTTCATATGAACATCACACGTTATGTTCAAAATACTTGCGAATGATAATAGGTTAAGTCACTTTAACTGAAGAGAAAATATAAACCTAGTATTTTTAGTTCGTAAAACTCTACTTTACTCTCTTTAAACAATACTGAAAAGATATGCTTCAACCACTCATGTCTAAGTAGTCCAACAAGTGTATACATTAAAATCATGAAACGATTGTAAATACAATTAACAATATATCACTATATTATATATATATATGTGTGTGTAATATACAGTTCACTACAAAAGAAAGTTCAATCTTGTTATTTCAATTTTCTTTGTTGTAAAGCGGAATTCTTTAAAACGTGTGTAACTTTGTGAAAACAGATGAATTGAAAGATAGTCGGACTTCATCTTTGTTTTTATACTCTACTCGTCTTTTACTAAGGATAACTAATTTAAACAAATAGAATAAAAGTTTCATACTGTGCTGTTTATCAAATGGCTGATTGTATTAATAAACAGTTTAATTTGAATAAGGAAAAGGTTCAAGGCCATTTACAAGACTGGTAATAACAGAAGATGCTCTCTTTAAAAGGAAAGTTTGTTAAAATTCAAAGACTGTTTTATTCTGAAAAATTACACAATGGGTGATCTGCAATGTTTTCTTTTACCAAGATCTAAGCGACATTTTGTGCATTGCAAAGCGTTAAACTTACAACTGAGTTAACGTGGAAAAAGAGTGAAAATTCAAAGTCGTCAATTTGTTTTTTATTACTCATTGTGTGTTTGCACATGGTTAATATCATGTAAATTTGCCACGTAGGAACTCTGAAAAATAGACAGCTAACTGTTTACCGGCAATAACGTATTTAATTGCGTTTATGTTTCAAATACGCTATTAAGTTCAACATAATTAAAAGTGTTTTGCTCCTGCTTTTCGTTTGTATTCAATGTCCGGTGCACCACGATGCAGTGTCCAACAGTAGTCAGCAAGCATTGACGGATTCCAGTTGCCCCAATATCGTTTTTCCATTGTATCAATGTCCTGGTGAAACTGAAGATTTCGATGAAACAGTAGGTGATGGGAAAATTTGGATGTGATTTTTGTGATCAGCAGCTAAAAATCTATAACGAACACCCAACAGTGTTAAAGAAGTAAAAACTTCTGATCTAAGCGACTTTGACCATGGAACGATTGTTGTTGCTAGACGTTGTGATTTTAGTTTCTCAGAAACTGCTGAATTCCTAGGATTTTTACGCACTACAAACTACTAGGGTTCACAGAAAATGGCGCAAAAAATAAAAAAACATCCATTTAGTGGCGGTTCCGTGGGAGAAAACACCTTGTTAATGAGAGAGGTCAGAGAAGAATGGTCAGACTAGTTCAAGCTGATAGAAAGGCTACAAATACTCAAATAACCACTCTTTACAACTGTGGTGTGCAGAAGAGTATTTCTGAGCACACAAAGCACCAAACCTTGAAGCGGATGGGCTAGCAGTAGAAGACCAAGCCAGGTTCCACTCATATCAGCAAAGAACACAAAGATGATCAAAACTGCATGACTAAAGATTGGAAATACGTTACCTGGTCTGACGACTCACAATTTATGCTGCAACATGCAGATGGTAAGGTCAGAATTTGGCATAAACAACATGAATCTCTAATCCGTGATGACGAGGAAACCCACTTGTAGAGAAAATTATATATACTCTTCAAAAAAAAAAAAAGACGCAAAAGGCAAAATTTGAGACATATTGTTAACAAGTTTATTCCGGGTAGTTCTGTATGACATGTGTGAAACTTTGCACATTCACTGCTGAACATCCAAAATCTGCAAAGGCGAAGTCCACGCTCACTAGTTGAAGTTTAACGTCACTCAACGTCAATAACGAGTATGCCCCCCGTGAGCATCAGTAACTGCTTTGCATCTCCTGCCCATGGAATCGATGAAATGACGAATCACATCCTGTGAAATAGCTGTCCACTCAGCCTGCAAAGCTGTTGCAAGCTGAGGTAGAGTCTGCAGTTGATTTTGTCGCCGTCGCAGACGTCGGTCCAACTCGACCAATGATGTTCGATGGGGGTTAACTCTGGTGATCTGGAGGGCCAGGGAAGAACGTTGATGTTGTGGTGTCTCAAGGAGACAGTGGTGAGTCGGGCTTTGTGAGGACGGGCGTTGTCATGTTGAAAAACGTCGTTGACGTTCACCATGATGGATTCCACATGGGGCCTAAGAATCTCGTCGACGGTTGCGTACGGTCTGATCGGAAATCATACGCAGCCCTGGTATGGTTGAGGCAGTAGACGTCGCTGTGGTGGTCCTATCCCGAAAGTGACGTAACCGGATGTAGTAATCTTGTGCGGGCGTGGTCACGAGGTCTTCCAGATTGTGGACGATCACGAGTTAATCCATGTTGTTGGTGACGATTCCATAGCTTTTTGATGGTGCTTAGGTGGACATTCACAGCTCTGGCAACATCTGATCGAGATTCGCCTGCTTCCAAGCGACCAATAACGTTGTTGCGTTGTGTTTCAGTCAGTCTTGGCGTAACTGTATTGCGTGTCGGTGGCTTAACACAGAGCTGTGGAAACCAAGAAACGGTCACTTTTATAGGAATTTTGCACATGTTGCACGTGCAGAATATGCAGCTCTCTCAAACAAATTTATTGGACACGAATGCATTTTGGCGAAAAATCCGATGTTTTCCTCCGTTTTCAAAGTGCACAACTTTTATTGTCATTTTTGGTCTGACAATCAGTGCCGTAACACGTGTAACATCACATACTCTGAGCTTGTAACGTTATTACATATTTTTATTTCTTTAAAATAAAAAAATATCCCTTTTGCGTTTCTTTTTTTGAAGAGTGTATTTAAAAATGACTGGTATGGGTAGAGATGGGCGAAGACGGTCGAAATGTTGTTTGCTTCTGCAGTGCTTTCTGTACCCATAACAGTCGTCTTTTAAATATGTAACATGAATCTATGGATTCATTCTGTTTTGTGTCAACAGCACAGGCTGATGATGGTAGTGTTATGGTGTGAAGAATGTTTCTTTGCACAAATTTAGGCCCCTTGATACATACTGCGCTAGATTTGAATGATACAGAGTACCTGACCATGTGCATTCTCTTAGACCCAGCATGGTAAAATGGTTGAGGCACTCGACTCGTAATTCGAGGAATACGGGTTCGAATCCAAGTCAACCAAACATGCTCGCCCTTTCAGCCGTGGGAGCATTATAATGTGATAATCAATCCCATTATTCGTTGGTAAAAGAATAGCCCAATAGTTGGCAGTTAGTGGTAATGACTAGCTGCCTTCTCTCTGGTCTTACACTGCTAAATTAGGGACGGCTAACACAGATAGCCTTCGTGTAGCTTTGCGCGAAATTCAAAAGAAACAAACAAAGAAACAAGGAATCCTTTATAGCCACAGTCTACCAGTTTTCCAATGGTTACTTCCAGCAGGATGCACTATGGCACCAAGTACGCATCTTCTCAAGCTGGTTCCATGATCATGACAATGACTTCAGTGCACTCCAATGGCCTGCATAATTTCCAGATCTCAATTTAATAAAGCATCTTTGAGATGAGGTGGAATGGAGGTTCACAGCATGAATGTGTGGCCGACATATCTGCAGGAATTGCATGATGCTATTGAGTCAATAACGACCAAAACCCATAAGGAATGTTTCCAGCACCTTGTTGAATCCATATCATGAAGAATTCAGGCTGTTATGGAGGTAAAATAGGAGGTCATATTCGCTACTAGGTAGGTGTACCTAATAAAGTGACCACTGAGTGTATATTGTAAAATGTATATTGCGAAAGTTGGGTCTGTTCTTTAAATTTACCAGAGATTCTCGAGCGTAAGAATAAACAGTGTAATTACCAGTACTGTTGCCAGTTGAACCTTCTAGGACCTCACTTGAAATTTTATAAAACTACGGGTCAAGAGATAATAACTATTATTATTATTATTATTAATCAGTAACAGTTAATATACTATAAGACTCGGAAGCTATAATTATGATTAACGTTTATTAATCGGAAAACTACAGAATTTGACCAGGAACATTTATAGATATCAAATACTTCGAATCGTTAAACTTCAGAGAATTAACTTCAGACGCTAGTATTTCTATGAAGTTATTGCATAATTTCAGCAGAAAAATCTAGTGTGTAAAGAATAGAGTTAGCTGGTTTTCTTGTCAAATGGAGTATGTCTTTGTATCAACATTACAATAACTTGCGTCTCGTGGACCTGGACCATTGATAAACTATTCGGTTTCAGAACAGATATGAAATTGAATATTTTTCAGAGTTTGTAAAATTTTTGTATAAAAACCATTATTTAAAATAACTGTTTATAATAACCGCTATTATAAATTGTATTGTTTTTTGTATATTGGAATATATCTGTGTTAAGAAAGAACATTGTGTGTATCAATTTTGTTGGCAAATATAATAAATTTGAAACATATCGGCATTTATTTAACTTTTAAGTTAAAATTAAAAATTTTGGATATTTGAAATCGTAATACGTAATTTACGTAACGTAGTAAATTAGAGACTCATCCGAGATAAATTATAATCCCTAACATTCGGTACAAGATATCATTATTAGATGACTTATTTATCCTATTCGTGAAGCTGTCTTCAAACCACCTTTGTAAAAAATCTAATCATATATTTTGGAGATGACGTTTATGTTGGCTATTGCTTATGACACAAAACTACAACAAGGGCTATCTGCATTAGCCGTCCCGAACTCAGCAGTGTAAGACTAGAGGGAAGGCAGCTAATCATCACCACTCACCACCAATTCTTGGGCTACTATTTTACCAACGAATAGTGGAATTGACTGTCACATTATAACGCCCCCACAGCTCAAAGGGCAAGCATATTTGATGTGATAGGGATTCGAACCCGCAACCCTCAGATTACGAATCGAATGTCTTAACCACATAGTCATGCTGGGCCTGATTACTTTGGACAATGCCCCTTATGTTTCATTTATGGTAGTATAAATCATACTTGGATAAGTATATACCAACCTGTGAAACATGTCGTATTCTGATAATTAGGATTTTGTTTTATTAGCTTGTGTGAAGAAAGGTAAAGTAGCTCACTTTACTAAATATTATATATTAACTTGTTCTGCTAGTTAGTATAATCAGACTGAATCCGAGTATTGATGGCTCATGGTCTGTTGCCACTACATCATAACCAGTATTTTGAGTCTGTTGGTGCAACATGAAGGTAAAACTCTAATCCCGTTATTCAGTTGGTCAAGAATAATAAACACTTGGTGGTGGGTGATGTTTTCTCTCTTGTCAAATAGCTATATTTAGACACTTCTTTTAATATATTTATGCAAAATTTCTGCAACAAACAAACTTACATCTAAGGTTTATTGATGAAACTGTTATTTGAGATTTGGTTTCTTGGCTTTATTGGCACAAAACAACTAGAGAGAGAGAGAGATAAGGTAAAACCATTTCCTGTGGTCCACTTCAATAAATGATTGAGGCCAATCTGTAGCTGCCTCTCATGCTCAACAACTGAGACAAGACTGAAAGTCGTCGAAATCGAGTCCGTTTGCAACTGTAAAACATTATTCTTTATAATGAAAAGTGTGACACTCGAGACATAGCCCTAAGGGAATCCAACTTCCTGTGAGGAAGAATGGTAAAGTGTTAAACCTATACTGACTTGGAATGGCTGGTCCAATAAATTGTTTAATGAAAGTAGATAATGGCCACACAACCCATATGAGTACAGGTCTCACAGGATGGTGTACCTCCACGTAGTATCACAAGTCTTTTCAAGGTCAAAAGACGCAAAAACAAGATATCTTTTAAGAAAAGTTTCCATAATTGACGTTTAAAGTCGGATCAGGTGGTCCACAATGAAGTGTTGTCTTTGAAACCCACACTGGTTGGGCGAGAAGAGGTTTTTGATTTGAGGAACCAAACAAGTCGAGCACAACCATCCTTTCTAAGATACTACAAAGACAGCTCGTCAAAGCAGTTGGGATCCTTCCCAGGCTTAGAAAAAGGGAGGAAAATAGCACGGTACCACATCATGATTCTTCATGAGATCAAACCACTGACATTAGAAAATTCTGAGAGGGTTTGGAATATACGGCTAAACCTTTCAATTTAGATAACCTGCCTAGACAGAGGCTGGTGATCCTGATGATGTAAACATCAAAATTAAAACATTGATCGGCAGCATAATTCCATCTTTGTGAGTAGAGATACGTCTCATTGCAGAAATTCCTTGAGTGGAGAAACCAACGAGGATTTCTAAATCTCCTTCTCAACAATAACTCATCATGATGAATCCAAAAAAACATGGAGCGTAACCTCAATGATATATCCCCACTCACATTTGAATGCAAGAGGAGTACCGTATGTATAGATGTGGATGTTTTACTAACTTTGGAGACCCAGCAAAACCCTGTAGTCCTTTTTGAATAAAAATAGAGATATTTGCTTTAAGACTTTCCGATAAAGAATGTAATATCAGAAAATGAGGTACAAATGTTGAAACTAAAGATTACTGCTCAAAATCTTCAAGACGTGGTCGTTTACCTTATGGACTGTTTTTGTTTATTACTTTGCTTTTATTTAGATATGGGAAATCTATAATAAAGAAAGAATATTTCAGTGCCCAGTGACCTCACCCACTACGGAGCCCTACAAGGAGATGCACTGCAATGCCAACAAGAACATTAAAGGAATGCCAGGGTTTTGTGAGCACTATACTAAAACACCAGCATCAGACACAATGTTTACAACACCTGTTGAGAACGTCTAATATTGACACTTGGTTCACCCTCGAGGAGGGAAATACTTATGTTACCTTTGTGATGTTTTGTATGAGCAAAACAAAAAATGTAAATCATACACCTCATTAAAAGTTTAAATATAGGTATAGAGCTTCATTATTATAACATATGATAACTTTGTGGTGTTTCGTATGAACAAAACATAAAATGTAAATCATACACCTCATTAAAAGTTAAAATATAGGTATAGAGCTTCATTATTCTGTTTGTTTTATGTTCCTTATCTTCAAATTAATATGAACAATAAAATATGTTTTATTAATATTTTATACAATTAAAATTGTATAAGGTTTCTATGATTGCAAAAATTTATTGTCTGTGCATGCAAAATCTAAATATAAAACGCTGATTAAATAATTACATATTGTAAAAGATTAGCCAAATAATCTTCATTAACTATTAAATTTATACTAATTTAATTACTGTAGTATTTTAAAAGTAGTAACTGTACTGGTACGGAGAAAGACAGTATGATAACTTGCAATTAAACAATTTGAATTGAAAATATTTTCTAGTTCAGCAAGGAAGAGACTAGCGTAAATAGGTTCAGTGTTATACAAACTCTCAAGGGCTGTGATAGAGAAAAAAGTGTCAACCTTCTTCTAAAGTTGGGAGAATCTACTGCTCTTCTTATTATCCCCATATTTACTGGTTTTTATGAAATATATCAGTCGTTTCCTTTTGCTTCTTTACTAGCTCTCGAATTATATTGATTCTTTTGGTTTAATCATAAATACGTATTTCTCCTAGAAAGCTGAATACAAAATGTAATAGCTCTTACGATGACAATTTTTTGGAGTTGAAACATATGAGGCTCTGATTCATAGATTTATTATTCTTGACATGCTCAGAACTAAATCATTTGGATATAAATGTCAATATTTTATTGTTTGGAGCTTCTCGACCTAAAAGCACCTAAAAATAGAAGAGCGAACAACGTTGCAACCTTCTTCGGTCATCGTCAGGTTCACTGAAGAAGGTCGAAACGTTGTTCGCTCTTCTATTTAAAATATTTTCTCAACCCAAACGAGCCGTTTTTGCATATATGATTCTCAACAAGTGGGTTTCTCGACATCACTAATATTTGGATTCTAAAAATCATGTAATACGATATTTTACATTATTACTTTCAGCATATGATTGCACAGACCTTGAGAACTGTGAGGAACTGCCGAAGTCGACCATTAGGTAATTTGAAAATTCTGAATACTTTGATGAAAATAAATATATTGGTGGTGTTTTATTAAGTGTCTCTTGTAAAACAGTTTCGTGCCTACTTTTAATAACATGTGAAACTTACAGGAAATGAGATATTATAGTAAAAGCCAGCGATTTTATCACAGAGTTAAAGAAAAGAAGATACTTCCAGAGCATATTTTCGTAGACCATGTAACAGCGTGTTTTTTTGTATAACATTTCATGTACTTTTTACCTTTTCAAGTAATTGGCATCACTGTTTTTGCATACCATACTTATCACACATTTTTTAAAATGTAATCACTGACTGATAATTAATTTACGCTATATTATTAAGTGGATGGTGACCACTGTCTTTCTATAAATATGTGACACGTATTTTTAGGATTTTTATAATTTTGTATGCAACGGCGCATCTGTTCATTGTTACATATCCAAAATATTTTAAATGACACTTATCATTTTTAGTTTCCCCGCAGTGGCTCAGTGGTATGTTTACGGATATACAACGCTGAAACCCGGGTTTCGATACCCGTGGTGGGCAAAGCACAGATAGTCTACTGTGGAGCTTTGTGCTTAATTCAAAACATTTTTAGTAGGATTTATTGAACTAACAGGTTTTCGTGTTTGATCATATCAGATGAGGAACGACTTAATTGTGTCATCATATATACGATCCGTACATTATAGGATTATTTTGTATGGGTTCATCGTATGTGTTCACATGTTTCAAGAAGTATTAACACGACTAAACTGCGTTGTAAAGAATGATATTAGCGTTAAGAGATATCATAGTCTCGAGAGCTCTTAGTGTTGTGGATCTTAGTATGTTCTGTCTTGAGAATTGCCATGTTTTCGTGGTATAACCAGTATTTCATAGTCTGAAGAACTGATGACATATAGGAGTGGTTAAAAACTTTATTACTCCAATATTTTATAATATTTCTTGTAGGGTTTGGTAAAGTTAAGAGACACACTACATGTAGGAGAGTAAAGCCATAACGAAGAAAAAATCAAACATAAATGACTAAATTTCTTATTGAGCATCAAGATATATACCTAATTATTTGTTTATGCTTCAATAAGAATGCAACAGGCAATTAACTATCTTTCAGGCATATTCATTCCATTGAAAACCAATCAGTAAAGTATAATTTTATTAAGTTTTGGAATATATAATATTTTTTATTACAAAGTTAGGTGGAATGAAAACTATTTCGTGTGCTAAACGATTATTTTTTATAGGTTCAAGTCCATAATTTATAACACTAATATGATCTTTGATTAGGCTTGTTCACCTAAACTAGGAAATTAATGCATGGAACTTACTACGATAATTTGTGAAACACCTATTTAATACTTGTGATAATTTTTTAACCATTTTATTGTAGAAGTTTCCTCGTAACGTATAACAAATTTTAAGAGTTAAAACTGTTACGACTAAAGACAAAAAGTAAATGAATCAATTATCTGATGATAATATCTTAAGAGACCTTTCATATAACTTGTTTCTATTCCTTTTGCTGATAGATTGGTTGTAAAATCTAAAAACTACAGCTAGTAGCTCGATTCTCTTACATTTTTATTGCTTGTTTATTCAAACCAGTGGTGTACACTTTTATGGTTTTCAAGTGTTTATTACTAAATATTAAGATTGTTTATGTTATTTAAAAAGATCCTTAATGAAGTGCAATAAGAATAAAACTTAAAATGTACGTATATTTTAACTTCTTTTGTTTAATATTACGTTATTCAAACAGCTATTGAAGCTCCACCTAGCAGTAAATCTGCTCAAGAAGTTAGAAAATACATTAGGTAAGTTAGTCTTTTAAACCCAACTATTATAGGTATTCAAAGTCTTTTAAACTGAAACCTGTATTACAAAGTATTGTAATAACAACAACAATGATGTTTTTTGACAAGACATAAAACATTTTTATTTGTAGAAACTTCGAAGGTTTTCGAAAACACTTATTTTATTTTCAGCAAGGCATAGAAATAGTATAATAATTATATTTATTAACTAATGCGGTAGTGGCTTCATTTAAGAATGCACTTAAAATGTTCAATAAATTGGTGTATGGAAGAATATACAAATTATAAGATATGTAGCACAAGTTACAACTTGCATGAGATCATAGTTGTAACTATTCTTAACAAACAAACTGGGGGTAGAATGAAATTATTTTGAATACTTTTGGGTCTATGTTTATTTCTAAGCCAATAAAACCCAACGGTCTTTTGTTTTGAGTAAGTTTTGTTTGCTTGCTTTTTTTCTTTAAATGCCTAAATCAAGGTCTGAAGATCCTGTCGTAATATTATGACTTACAGATTGAATATGTGAAAAATTAACTAAGTGGCTAACTTTATGTAGTGAACAGTTTGTCTTATTTGATACTCCTATATGTTTACAGAGTAATGTTCAAGGGGAGCCTTATTCGTGCCGATGTATTCTATTTTACGTCAAGAAATTCCACTTCTGCACTAACACTGGTTACAAAAACAAAGCTATTCGACTGGATTTCTAACAAACTTTACTCGAACACTTCTAAACAATAAATTTCAGCCATCCTCTACTTTGTACACCGTTCCCAAATTTCTTCTTATTACCTGCCTTCCTTTTGTAGGTTCACAAATGTTACAAATTAAATACAACTCTATTTTCCTGAAGGAAAAACTTCCGCCTTCAAGTTAAGCTCAAACTAATAATTAATAATTATCATATCCATATTACGCTGAAAATATAAGAAGAGTATTCGGAAACGATCGAAACGTTTGTAAATAAAGTGTTTTGTCTTTATTTTCTGCTAAACGTTGTTTTCTTTAACATGAATCTATTGTCTATGCACTAATAAATCAGCATATTAAATATTATTACATTAAAAATAGGCTTGTTAACTTACATACAACAATACCCTTGAATTTCATTTTAAACACTTTATTCAATACACTTCATTCTCATATGATACAGGTTTTGTACAAAAATATTCCAAAAGAAAATAAGTTTATTACCTACATTGTGAAGAAAATAAAAACACTGTATGTTTGTTCTTCATTTACATTCTGTTTAGTTCTGTTCTTCATTAGAGATTATTTTTAACAATATGAAAGTATTGGTCTTGTTTTAAAAACACTGAAGAACTAGATGTGAAATAGAATTAGTAATAAAAAGGTTAATTCAACATTTTTTACTTATCGTCTAAAAATATAGTTATGTGATAAGAAGATAGCAGCTTGAGTGAGTTTTTCAATTAATTTTTCAACAACAATACATGCTGCCTGATAGAAAACATTCAAAGTGAAAGCAAGAAGATATAACGAATTCTTGTTTTGTCAATGCAGGAACTTCTGTTTAATTGACAATCAACGACGTTTAACGCAGTTGTCAAATAATCTTGAACCGAGACGTCCTTAATACTTTCAATAAGACGAATGACTTCCAGTACCACTTGGCTCGATTAGTGGTTGATATGCTCAAAAGAAAAAACAAACAGACTGGCCTATGAAGACAATCTATAGCATATGGAAAACATTATTCGTTTTACAGTGACTACAATAAGATGGTTGGTAAGTTGTTAGGTTTAGGAGTACGGGTGTACAAGTTACTTATTAGTGCGTGTCGGAAAATGTCGTTTTATTCAAACTTGTAGATATGAATTATTGCAGAGACGATATAACTTTTCACTAAAAATATTTTCAATACAAACTGTCAAATCTTGCAGGTTAATGTATCACTAACCTGCAATATTTGACAAATAAATTCTGATGGGATGGCTTACAATGACTTTATTTTCAGTAGAATGCGAACACCTATGAGCTAAGAAAACTATTGGTGGTTTAAGAATTGAGAAAACAGGAGTTATATAAGAAGTGAAGCTGACCGTTTGGCATGTACAAACTATTACTTTCACACTTTTGTTTCAGTTGAAAGTTGGTAGTTAAAATACGTGTGTGTTCTACATGCAAAGTGAAGTAAAAAGAATATCTTTAGTACGCGTGCAGATGGTTTTGACAATGCAAAGTATTTATCTTGCCATTTTCCTTTTCCATGCATATTTTTTTCTGTTGATTGTGAGTGAACCTAGTTGTTAAATATTTCATAAGACAATCTTTTCGGAAAACTTTAATTTTGATTATATTGGGATTACATCTGTTTTATATTTTCTGCAGGAGGTGTAATGTAGTTCGTGAACACTTTCTGTTGTTGATTGTAGAAACAAAAAAACTAAAAATCTTCTGAAAATGAGATGGTAAATCATATTTTCATATACGTCATTTTTAAATGAGTTCAAATATTGACCCTAAATAAGTGTCAACTGTACTTGTGAGATTAGTTGCATTATACAGGGTGGTCGCTAGAAAAGCGGAAAATTTGAGGGTCAGATGAGATCATGAATAAAATGCGTACTTACTCATTTCTATTTTGATTTCTTTACATCACGAATAAAATGCATGGTTTTAATATCATAAAATGCATTTTGAGCATCTACGAGTGTAATATAACATATGCCTTTAAAAAACTTTGTAAAAGTTATTCTTTGTAAAAATAAATAGCTGTTTCACAAATTTTCCGCTTTTCTAGCGACCGCCCTGTATTACTGTTGATATTATGCAACGTGTTAGCTTGCTTGTTTTGTTACTAAATTAAACAATATTTTTCAGTAAGATATGTCATTCGGTTTCATCTTATTGGCTAGGCGTTTTCTTGCGATAATATCTGTAACTGGGCCTTTATGGAAAATGTCCAAATTCATTCTCAACAAGCTTTCTGCAGACAAATCATTTTCTGACGTCACGGAGATTATCGATGATATTTCACCATTACTCACAAAAAGAAGCTTCTGGAGAAATTTTATTTTTTTTAACCTTTTTTATATTTATATCAATGAAATTTCAGACAAGATGGAAAACTAAGTCAGTTATAGTTTATTGTAATATATATTTATTTATACAGGCATATCCATATATGGTTACAAATCTAGACTATCGAAATATTTAAATGTGAATATAAGATGTATGTCACCTGTGTTTGTGTTGTCAAACTGGAGTCAATTCTATCTAATTTAAACACTAACCATAATACAAAAGTCCATATTATCACATTAACTGAAACACTAATACTGTAATAAAAGTCGGGCCCCCAGTGGCTCAGCGGTATGTCTGCGGACTTACACACTAAAATCCGGGTTTCGATACCCGTGGTGGGCAGAGCACAGACAGCCCATTGTGTAGCTTTGTGCTTAATTCAAAATAATAACAAGATAATAAAAGTCGAATTTGAAGGAAAAATATCTCTTGGGTGTTTTCACCACAAAGAATCAGTTCTTTATTACCATAAGTTAGGCAACTCCGAATTGTGGAAATAGTTAGAATAACTATAATTTACATCAGCATTTGAAATAATTTATAATAGGACATTGCTTACATCATTTATTAATCATGGTTTTGTACCCTGCTGGTAGAACGGTAAATAACGCTAAAATCAAGAGTTCGGTTCCCATGGGTGGACTCAGCAGATAGCTCGACGAGGCTTTGCAATAAGAAACATACACACACAATCATACTTATACAGAGGGTTTCGGATGGAAAATTATTCTAGCAACAAAAACAAACGAGCAGTAGGCTCAATTCATTTCAAAAACAAAAGCGGTTTAAGCGGGCGATACCTGAATCCAAATTACCTTTGACCTGACCGTTTAACCCATCTGACAAGTAATACGCCTTTGATTTAAACTTCTAATTTCAATTATAGTTCTTATATAATATTACATTGATTATTTTGGCACAATTATGTCTTGATAATTTAAAACACACTATTGTAGAAAAGACATATTTAGGCAAAGGAAATTTACAAAGTTCTAGAAAACCGGGCTCGTTTAAAACTTTTTTCCAGTAATTTCTCTTAAAATTGGTAAGCAGCACATTACATAGGTAGTAACAACTTGTTACGACTTATACTTTTCTTAAGCGTGTAACTCAGTGGTTTCCAACCAGGGGTTCGAGATAACATTTGTTTTGGCCACCTTCACCTTTATTATTAAATAAATAATTACTGTGAGGGGTGCAGGACATAAAAAAGGTTGGGAACCACTGGACTGTAACTTATTATTAAGTCATATTATTTTATGTAAAGAACGTGTCCTTTAATACATTTGCACCTGTTTTGTTTTACTTTTTTGAGTGGTTTACAGATAATTCTTTTGTTGTCTTTCTTTGTTTCGCAAAATGTTTGTATTTAAGATTAATATTCCCCAAACATTACAACACTTTATGAAGTAAGGTTTGATTGTGTACTGCTTGACATTTATTTTCTCATGTTGATGTTAGTACCTCGCAAATTAAACCTCTAAGCAATTTTGTTTCTTTTGCCAAATTTAATGTGTTATTTGCAAACTAAGCTATCAGATCTCTATTACAAATGGCAAAACAATTTTTCTAGTGTGTATTTTAAACTACTGTTATAGTAACCTCAAAATGTCACCTAATTTTATGTAAGTTATAAACTATTCGGTACTTTTTGACTCACTGTTTTTAAAGTAGCGTTTTTATATTTTGTGTCGTCTTGTAAATATTCATACGGTTTCAGTGCACATTGACAATATAATAATGTAAATTTTAGCTATAACGTATCTTTTATTTGTGGAGAATTTACAAGTTGAATATTTTTGGTTTTGCTACAGAACAGTTTATGCTAAATTGTTACTACTTTTGTCTTTATATGCAAATTATCTTTGATTAGCCAAAGGCCGTGAAAGAAAGTGTTTGTCTTTCCTAATAAAAGTAAAACTAAGAACTAAAACAATGAGGACCGAAACAAATATTTGAGGAGCAAATATCACTTTCCTTTCCTAAGTGTGAAATAAACTTTTCTATTATGTTTTTTGTTGTATTTGGCGCCTAAACATTTTAATCCAACACTTCTGGAACACTATTATGAAATAAGTATTTTATCAAAAACTTTTTTCCAAAAGAAGTAATACCAACATCACATATTTTGTCAACCTGACACAGTAATCATCAAATATGCTAATATGCAAATATTCTTGATGCTTTAGTTTTCTGCAATTTTCATCCAAACTTTTATAAGACATTGTTATTTATTTATTAATCATATATTAGTACATCAGATTAACTGATTTACAAAACATTATTATTGACTTGTTGAAACTTTTGTACCTCAACTAATTAAATATACCAATTTTGCGTTTAAAAATTATGGAGTATTTTAGAGGAAAATAATAAATTTGACAAACGTTTCCTGACACAATAGCGACTAAAACAGTTTATCTTAGAAATTTGTTTAAATTGCAGAATATTACTTTATTTTAACGTAATTCGCTAAAGAAAACAATATATGCACAATGTACAAGAAGTAGATTCATGAAAAACTCATTAGAAAAGCAGATTAATTACATATTTGATTGTATGTTAATAATAATGACTAAAACGTATCATAATGTGTGCGGAAGATAAAAACAACATATTTTCATTATTTTATGCTAGTTTAATCATATTTTCTTCTGTGTGTTACTACTACTGTCAGCAGCGATTTTAGCAATGTGTCAAATGGCCGATTATATTTGTTTGTTTCGACTTTCGTGCAAAGCTAATCGAGGCTAGAGAATTGAGGATTTCGTAAAATGAAAAATAATTCTAGCCCGGGATGGCCAAGTGTGTTAAGGCGTTCGACTCGTAATCCGAGGGTCGCGTGTTCGCATCCCGGTCGCACCAAACATGCTCGCCTTTTCAGCCGTTGGGGTGTTATAATGTTACGGTCATTTCTACTATTCGTTGGTAAAAGAGTAGCCAAATAGTTGACGGTGGGTTATGATGACTAGCTGCCTTCCCTCTAGTCTTACACTGCTAAATTAGGGACGGCTAGCGCAGATAGCCCTTGAGTAGATTTATGCGAAATTCAAAAAACAAAACAAAAACAAATAAACGCAAAATATTTCAAATAAAAATAGAGGAAGAAAAATTAAATTGAAAAAATAAATTAAAACTGTTTGCTTTTAGGAACAGTTGAATTAAATGAATTAAGTTCGGGAAATGGCAATAGAAAAATCAATTAAAATATTGGTGCACTGCGGTATCTAGAGAAGTAATTATGATAACACTATGGAACAAAATTTTTGTTTTCTTGTTCCTGGGCAGAAAGTGTTATTTCCCAATTGTATATGACTAAAGTAAATGGAAAAAACTTATTTTTTCTCTTCAAACTTTGCTTTTGTGACCCGGGTGATGAAATTTCCAAATTTACACATTTTCCAGAACATTACAGGTAGATTCAGTACTGAGTAGCCGATAGAGAATTTTCTCGAACTTGTAATAAATGTACAAGGGCTCACCATTTCAGTTTCTAGCTGCCTAAGTGAACGCATAGACCTATCTGATTTTATCAGAGATGGCATCAGGAAGCTGGAAGCATTCTCCAGACGCATTCTGCTATGTTTGTGGCTAATTTATTAAGCTTTTTTTTGTTTAGGAATTTCGCACAAAGCTACTCGAGGGCTATCTGTGCTAGCTGTTCCTAATTTAGCAGTGTAAAACTAGAGGGAAGGCAGCTAGTCATCACCACCCACTACCAACTCTTGGGCTACTCTTTTATCAACGAAAAGTGGGACTGACCGTAACATTATAACGCCCCCACGGCTGGGAGGGCGATCATGGTTAGCGCGACGCTCGGATTACGAGTCGCACGCCTTACGCGTTTGGCCATGCCGGGCCAATTTATCAAGACAAGAGCGAAAAAGTATTTTGTGAAAGAAGAATACAACAGCGTCAAGACCTTGCTAGAAGGTTTAAAGTATGACGAGTATAGCTGGGAGATTATTGGAGACTGCAAAATGGTAGCATTCCTGATGGGTCTCCAAGTAGGTTTTACCAAGTTTCCCTGTTGTCCTGAAGTACACAGAATTCCACAAGAAGCTGTGTAGGAAGAGAAAAAAACTTGGGACAGCTTTGTCGCAGTGGTTTGGCGTTTCTTGGGCAATCACAAGGCCGAAAATTATGTGGAACTGGTTGGGGCTCTGGTGAGGAACCACGGTAAAATGGGCTGCAGGATGCTCCTAAAAGTCCATATCTTGAAGTTCATCTTGATAAATTCAAGGAAAATATGGGAGTATACTCAGAGGAAGACTAGCGCTTCCACCAAGATATACTGGACTTTGAACACCGGTACCAAGAAGCGTATAACAAAAACATGATGGGAGACTATATTTGGAGGCTGATACGTGAAAGTGAATTACATTACAGTCGCAAACCTCAAAAACTACTCACTTCTAAACATTTTTGTATAACTTTAGTATAAGTACATGTAAATCTTGATTCATGTGTTGTTTGATTCAGACATTGTGTAAATAAAAATGTACAAATTTGCCCGTTTTTACATAGAAAATAAGTTAATTTCTAAATTTCATTATAAGGTCACAAAAGCCAAGTTTCGAGGGAATAATGTCCATTTTCGGTATTTTTACAACTTAAGTAAAATAGCATACAGAATAACACATACTATCCAGTAACAAAATGTGTGTTACATAGTATAATGAAAAAGGCGATTGACTGGTACATTGTAACTAGTGAATCATGAAGAGACCTTAGAATCCTGCATGGGTATTTTATGCTAGTATTGAATATAACAAATTATAAGACTATCTCATTTTACTTTTCCGATTTCAAATAGTCTGCAATTAGAATTTTAATTTAGAAGTGAATTTAATATTGATACATAATTTTTTTCTTAACACTAATGTATTTTATATACAAATAACAAACTTATAAACAATATTAAGTATTTTATTTGTTCTGAAATTGAATATTATATCGACGGGACACGATGAGCAAATTAATTCTGAGTTTATAAACCAGCTGGCTCTCTATTTTTGGCTTCGCACCGTTTACCATCCGACTTTTCTCCGACGAAGATGTCTAATGTCCTCATAGAAATACTAATGTCCAAAGTTAATTCACTGAAGTTAAACGATCTGTAATGTTCAAAATCTATAAACGTTCTTGGTTAAATATCTATAATTTCCTGATTAATAGACGTATATCACAGTAATAGCTTCCAAGCCTTACAGTATACCACCTGTATCAAACCAATACTCTATGTCTCTTGACGCGTCGATTTATAAACGTTAAGGAGAGGTTCTTGAAAGTTCCGTTGGCCCAACAATACTCTAGTACTTTCGTAAAACACTCAAGAATCTTCAACAAATTTAGAGAATAGGCGGGAATTTCGCAACACATATTTAACACTACAAGTTACATGGATTTCTAAATATATATTAAACTGAAAAACATAGATATTAAAATAAAGAAAAGTAAATCCGTTTCGCTCAATTAAGTTAAAGTCTGTATTTATACTACGTGATGAACCAAAAGCAAACATTGAAATATTTTTGGGTCCAATAGTAACTAATATAATGCTTTTCAGATTTAAAACGTTAAAATCAGACGTTAAATTCCTCTTAGTGGACACAGTAGATGACTAGATGTGGCCTTGCTCTAAAAAACACAACACTAAAGTAGCTTGGTATGAATTGCATGTATTTTTATCGTATAATTACTACTTGTTTACCAACATTAGTTACCTCAGTTAATCTAACTGTTGTTTCTCCTAGTTAGAGAGCTAGTACCTTTTAGCTCACTAAATGTAAGAGTTTTCTTGTTACAAATAAAGCAATTGTTTTATAGTTACAAAAATATAACTTAACGTTTTCCACTACAGAATAAAGCAGTATTTTCCAGTTTAAATGTAGGTGCATTTATAATTTACCTTATGAAAAATATTATATCATTATCTAATGTAATAGAAAAACGTGTAGCATTTTTTATGTTATTTAATGTGGTTTCTCTTGTGTGGTTAACCAATAATTTTAATAAGTTTTTTTCTTATACCTAATGAAACATTGTTTTAATAGCTCAGTCAATATAAAAACTATTTTTCCATTTTCATGAGGTCAATAATTCTCTAACGATAAGAAAATTAAAGCATTTTCTCCCACTTCTTAAGCCAATACATTTTAATGCATTAAATGTAATAGCATTTTTAAATACCTAATGGACCAGACTACTTACAAAAATATAACCATTATCTAATCTACTGATACAAAACTTTCAAAAATCTACTAACTATAATTACGTATTTTAATTTATTTCGGACGAGTCTTCGATGTATTATTTTACGTGTGTTAAGGTATTACTATTTCAAATTTATTGTATTTGCCAACAAGATTGATACACACAATTTTCTTTTTTAACACAAACAAATAAAAAACTGCAATTTATAATGAAGGTTATTACTAATAGCTATTACAAAAGACTGTTTATACACAAAAGTTTTACAAACTACACTGATCTAGAATTGAATCTTTTATCAATGCTCACAGAGAGTAAATTATTTCGTTGTTCATACACATGTAAACTTCTTTTGATGGCTAGCTATCTTGGAGCATCCTTACACTTTCGCCGGTGACAATATCTAATAACCTCGTAGAAATACCAACTTTTGAAGTAATTAACTGAAGTTGAACGGTTTTTAATGCTCAAAATCTATAAACGATCTTGGTTCGATTTTGTAGTTTTCCAGTTAATAAGCGTTAATTACAATTATAGCTTCCAAGACCTATATATAGCACATTGACTGTAACTGACCAATAATAAGTAGCCCTTTTAGTAAATATGTCGCAAGTTTGTAGAAATTTCAATATTGTTTTAGATTTTTCTGTAAAACAAATATTATTGAATTTTACTCTTAAGAATCTTCTACGAATTTCGAGAACAGGCGGGACTTGCGCAATACACTCCAAGAATATAAATCACATGCAAAAACGAAAACTATACTGAAACGAGCGTAGATGTTAAAATAAGCTTATAACAGTAAATCCGTTACATTAGTTACTAAAAACTTTCTTGTTCAGTAAAACTTCCTAGTTTATAAAATAATGACATACACTTCATGGTAATAATACCTACAATATATGATGGGTCTAGCAGGTTATTAGTTACCATAAATGAAACATATAAAGCAATCGATCAAAGTGTCTTTATTTTTGAAACTATACAGAACAAATCATACACTTGAAAACAAAGATGTCTGTCCTCCACCTCGCATACCACTCCTGAACAGCTTAAAACTGACGTGTTGCTTTCAATATATGCAAAGTGCTATACATACTCAAACATTTAGCTTATTTTCATTACAGAATAAGTTATACATGTAAAACAAACTACATACCCATTATACACTAACTGTACAATAATTCTGTATGTCACTGAACTTTGATATTCTTACATTTTACATAATATTCCAGAAAGCGAAAAGTAAATACTCCGTATCTGGTGGTTTAGGAGGAAAATATTTGCTACTTACAGGTTACTGCTATCTGTTTTTAATCTTTAATATAATATATAAAATTATATACATAGTTTAGTTTCTTGATGGTGTAAAGAAATATTAGTATCGTCCATCTTACAGTTTGGACAAGTTTCATCAGAGGAACAAATTCCTCTGACAGCACAATATCCTATAATATTTACAAATAACACAAACTGAAATGTATAGGTATTACCTATTAGATTAACATTCATACAGTTCTTCGATAGATTGTTCAGGCAATGTACCCATAATGAAACTAAATTCAATCGACGACAACTGCTTGTTGTAGAAACACAGACTTTCTGTGGAAGACTTTCGAAACGTCGTCCTCTACACTTGTCTGTTTCTATAACAGACTGTTATGTCCATTAAACTAAGTTTCGTCAACTTTTATACAATGTAGTTTATAATCATTGTTATACTTCCATTGCTATAAGATTTACAAAAGTTTAACAAAGTTCAATGAAGTAACAGAAATAAGTCATACCATACGATTCTCTTTAAGTTACAGTTATCTAAGTTTCTATATTGAAGAATAAAAGGTGAGTATCAAAGAAAAGAGACACTTTTATAATTGTTTTGAGATCACTGATGGAAACCATTCTTTTGATAGTAACTAGGCTTACAACACTGAGCTAAGCCTATTGTCTCTATAGTATTATTTGTGTATGGGACAGCTCTTTGACATCTTTGAAGATTCAAGCTAAATAGAAGTATCAGAGGTTCCCGTCGTGCAGACCTTCAGTCTCTTATATTCAGTCTATGCTAAACATATTTCGAGTTTCTTAAGTTACGTCTGAATGAGATCTAACGTCAGTGCCAGAGTATGTAGTGTTGGCTGGAAATGCGTCAAAGTATCTGTTAAAATAGTATAACAGTTATTAACGTTACATCATTTATTAATGTATTAAACTTGAGATATAATATTTGTAGCCGATCCTGAAACTAGAAAACTGATGCTATATTTCCTCTATACATATCTTTGGATTTTATCACTTTCTCTATTCATTATTAATGGCATCATTGACATGACGATCACTACAAAGTTTTATAACTCTTATTTGCATGGTACTATTTAAATTTAAAGAGAATAATCTAAACAAAATGGTACGTTTTGCTATTTTAAGTATTTTTTATAATAGTAAATTAATTGGTTAAAGAGTAATATCTGATGATTCCTAAGATAGTGATAATGTACTGCACAAAACAATGAAGTCATCATCCTTCGCTCATAAAATTAGTGTATGGGTTTGACATTGTGATCGTCTTTAGTTCAAGGTTCAACTAGACTGATGTCAGTTCGAGATCATATGGCTCTATAAGTTAGTTAGTTTCAATGTTTTGTGAATTTTGAATAGAAAATATATGGATAAGCAGTAAGTTATTCATTTATTATTGTAGTTGTAGCAAAATGAATTACTTGAATTGTAATATAATTAAATCTAGTAATATGACCGTGTATTTTTAATGGTAGCAAAGACATTTGCGTAGCTTTCAACATAATAAATGGAAAATTGTTCTTTTAAAAAAGGAAATTGCCAACATACTGATTGGCGTTCCCAAAATATTTTAGACAATTAATATGTTCTGTGTGCAATTGTAATGATACCGATTGTCAATGTAATAAATGCTAATGGAAATGTTTATGCAAACAAAACTTTATCCTATCTCTGATCAAAATGTATTATAAAGTAAATCTGTTGCTACTGTTAAATAAATTCAAATTGACCCTTGTGATGTAGCTGCCAACTGCATCAATCTACAGCATTTAAAATATTTATTCAATATAGAGTAACCATGTTTCAAAACAATTTCGAAACATGTGATATTTGAAATAATAATCAGGCAAGAGTATGGAATTAAGTTTCATACATTTCCCACGTGAAAAGTTATTCTAAGATAACAGACTAAATTTACAGAATTTAGTCATATACTCTCAACTGCATCGTGAATTGAATAATAAATAATGCCATTTCAGTTTAACATCTAATCTATATAAGTTGTGACCTCATTAATACAAGTTAAATATTTTTGTTATTATTCCTATGAGAAAGTTTCCTCTTATAAAACTCGTGTAAGATAAAGTACCATATGATATACTTTATCAAACATAAAGTGAAACTAGTTAAAGTGTCATTTTAATTATAGCATAATAAATGTTTTATTTTATTTACTATGTAAAATGTAATATTCTGTAGTATAAAGTCAAATTAGTAAAATTATAAGTTTTAATTATTGTATGATATTGCCATTTTATTGCATTAGATTTATGCTATACATTTATATTAATATACCTATCTGTGTATATTGTTAGATGTGTATTGCTCAAGTCTCGCATGTTCTCTAAACTAGCGCGTGTTCGAATATTGTTGCAACTCAGATAATCTCGCGTGATTTGTATATAAAACTGACGCACTGAGAAACAATTACTATTAGTAGTAGTAGTCAACTACAATCAGCGTGTTACATGTCTCAGTAGCTATAATTGTGATGGACACTTATAAATAAGGAAACTACAGAATTTCACAAGGAGCGTTTATAGATTTCGAACATTAAATACCGGCCCGGCATGGCCAAGCGTGTTAAGGCGTGCGACTCGTAATTTGAGGGTCGCGGATTCGCATTCCCGTCGCACCAAACATGCTCGCCCTTTCAGGCATGGGGACGTTATTATGTGACGGTCAATACCACTATTCGTTGGTAAAAGAGTAGCCCAAAAGTCGGCGGTGGGTGGTGATGACTAGCTGCCTTCCCTCTAGTCTTACACTGCTAAATTAGGGACGGCTAGCACAAATAGCCCTCGAGTAGCTTTGTGCGAAATTCAAAAACAAACAAATATTACCCACCGTTTAACTTTAATGAATTACTTTGGATGTTATTATTTTTACGGGGATATTAAATATCTCTTTTGGTAAGAAGTGAGGTTGTAACTGATGTGAGACTAGTCAAAAAAGGACAGAGTTAGCTTAAACGAAGTGTGACAATATCAATTTAAAATTGATCGTGCACCTTGATCGTCGATAAAATAGTCATAATTTTTGGCAAATATCATAAATCTGATACATATTAATACTTAATTAACTTCTAAATTAAAATTAAAATTTCCAACTCTTTAAAATCTTTATACGTAACGTACTTAACATACTAAATCGGAGACTCGTCTGAGGTAAATTATAATAGATAGCAATCATTATTTGTAATTATTGCCATTATAAATTTTATTATTGTTTGTATATTAAATTATATTTGTGTTAATAAAGAAAATTGTGTGTAACAGTCTTGTTTGTAACACCAAATTTTATACATATCGGCATTCAATTAACTTCTAAATTTATATTACAGTTTAATTCAGTTCAAGGATATTTCAAACTGTAATACCTAACGTATAACTTGGGAGCTCGTGCAAATAAATCGTAATAATATATATTTAACAACACACATTCCAAGAACACGACCCAACACAGAATAATTTGTCATCAAAGATTTAAACGTATGCATTACAAACAAACAAACTGAAAATAAACTCACACACATACATATTAGATAAACAAAAATTGAAAAAATCTTCTCAAACAGAAAACATAAACTCACCAACCTAATTAAAGTAACGTACAGGAAGATATCAGAGGATGTCATTCTCTGGTATCATAAATACACGTTAGTACCTACAAAAACATCAGCAATAATTGCAACCCAGTGTTACCACTGCCAACAATATAGACACGTGGTAGTTGCAAGTAAAGCTGTGCCACGTTGGATTGTGTGGGAGAACACAAAAACTCTGATTGCCCTAAAGAAAATATACAATCCCACTGCTGCCAACAGCATCACAAAGAAAAGTATATAGGATGTCCTAAATATAAGGACATCAAAACACGTACAGCAATCATGTTGTGTAATACTCTTCAGTTAGCATTAGTGTACGAAAACTAAAATTTATATTTTTAAACTTTAAGTCACCAATTATAATTGTATTCAGGTAATGATTGTATATACTTTGTAGTGTTAACTACTTCCGAGTGGATTGTTGTTGTTGTTTTGAATTAAGCACAAAGCTGCACAATGGGCTATCTGTGCTCTGCCCACCACGGGTATCGAAACCCGGTTTTTAGCGTTGTAAGTCCGCAGACATACCGCGGAGCTACTGGGGGGCCTTCCGAGTGGAAAATAGATGAAACATAAATATATTAAAGTTATTGAGGGTGAGTTAGGGGAATGAATTTGGCAGAAAATTATTTTGTTATTATTAGGTCATTGTAACTTAAGATCTGTAACTTTAATATATTTACGGTACAAAAGAACCACTCCGTGAATTTTATTAGGTTTAGGTTTGGAGTTAATTTTAATAATCTTAAAAATTAAAATCACTATTTTCAGTAAGACCTGTTCTTAATACTTATGCTATTCGTGCTCAACTGGTAGAATTTTTTTTTTTTTGTGTAAAACAGCCTGTTTTAAATATTAATGCAAAAACATTTTCTATAAATGTTTCAAATGAACAGTTTTATTGCCCAATTATGTGGTAGATAAGTGAAATTAACAGCTTTCAGAAAGTGGCTACAGAAACAAGAATCTGGGTTTGATAAGAAGTGAGTACATAGTAAAATAGATTGAGCTATAGAAACTAAATAGAAAAAAGGATAGTGTGCTTGTAAGGAAATACAAAGATGCATTTGTAGCAAATGTTTCTCAATGTTCCACGAACAGGGTAAAATAGAATATAATATTAATCCTATATATACTGGCTAATTCAAGTTGACCAGCCTTATAATCGGCAAGCTTTCATTAAACATCAAAAGTCTGTAGTATATTCAAGAAATCAGATTATCAGCAAAGTATTTTTATTGAAACTTTATTTCTGAATATTGAGTGTCGGTCTAACTTCTCAGACTTTGAGTTGCATCAATACAAGGTGATTTTCATGCTGCAAATAATAAGTTCTTTTATCTTACACTTTCATATTTCACTTGTTTAACCTCTAGAGCATCTTAAATGAAAGTGTGCGAAAATACAAACTGGGAACAAGGATAATGAATGAGATAAAACATCTAAAAGCGTCTACAAGCAAATTTAATCTTACTCTTCTTACTTATTACAGTAATAGAAGCCACAGATGACAAGTTAATCCCAAATTACTCTGTGCCTTTTAAATTGCTAAGTAAAACACATTATCACCTAATAAACACAGGGAATTACGTCAGAAAACGTACTACTGTGACATCGTTAACTCAGTAATTTATAAACTACCACATGATTACTATTCATCTTTCTCACATGATAAATTTACATCATGCTTTTCTTATTATACGACTGTTACTGTTGGTGGGTGTAGTATTGTTTAGTTTGTGCTTAGCTTCGAAACAAAGAAACGAATAACAATTACCTAACTTTGCATCATCCATACCTCCGCACATATAAATTCACATTATTTATGAACACACATTGTATTTAACAAAAATATAACTTGCTTTAAATAAAAACAGCTAGTACTTACAACTGATTTTTTTAGCAAGCGAACAACTTGAAAGAAAAACACTAAAAGAACGAATATAAACAGAATTATAAAATATCACTCGCAAATTTTAGACGGATTTTTATAACTTTATAATTTTATAACTTTTAATGGGTGTTTTACAACACATTAACTGAATACATATATCAACAACTTCGAGACATACATGTAGTCCACACAAACATATTGAAGTTTGTATGTTTTCTTTATATATATAGTGAACAAATGTATTCTAAAGTTAAAGCACAAAGCCGAGCCTGCTGAAGGTGAAGCTTAAATAAAACTTTCACAGTAAATAACAAAATTAACTTGTTTAGAAGTATTGATGGTGGAGTTTGGATAAATTACTTATTTTTTGTGGTTAGTATTAGGGTCAGCGATATTCACAGCATGCGTGGAAACATTTTAAGATTAAAAGAACAAGAACTTTGGAAAATATTGTATTAAATTAGGTAAACCATTTTATTTGTTCCGGCTTGAATAAATTAATTAGAGAAATATTAGCATGTTAAGTAATTTTAAAACGTTAAAACAAACATAATACTAACTTTACTGTCCTATTGAACGTATACAATGTTCACTTTCATGTGGTTTAACTACTGCTTTCGATGATTGTTGTTTTTGTGTATGTTACATAGGCGAAATGGTATTGTTGCACTAGGAACGCTGCAGTTTATTTGTAAAAAGAGTTGATTTTTTAGCTGTTGTATTTTAATTGGTGTGCTGGAAAACAAGAAAGCAAAAACTATCTCTTTTAAAATAATTATATACTCATAAAACTATTTTGTTCGTGTTTCTAAAATATTTTTAGCGCTAACATTTAGTAAATGGCTCAGTCTGCGTATGTTTATTTCATAATATGTTAATTACATTGATCATCATAATACAACACGAGCTCATTTAAAAAGATAAATTCATTCACCTATTAAATTTATTTGTAATTTATTATGTTCAGGTTATCTAGATTTTGAACGCATATTTCTTATACCGATTTTTATGTTCTACATATCTTAAATACATTTATTATATTGTTTTCATATCTTCTAGAACCACTTTTTTATTTTTCACTTTTATTTATGTTTCACTTATCCTACCAGAAATGTTTTATACGACGGAGAGGTAATAGTGCTTGAAAACACCTCTAAAATCAGGACTGAATATAGTATAGACAATCGAGTTTACCATAGAATTAACGTAACCTAGTCACAATAAGATGCCAAAAAGCGTGTCGCTAGGTTCACGAGAGTTGCAAATGGACATCACCAAAGGTAACCAACATAAAACGAAAAGTTCTGTAATAATAACCAACGTTTTAGCGGCATTTTGTTCCCTGCGATATTGAATACTTTCACGTCTTTGTGATTTTTTTTGGCTATGGCTACTAATCGCTTGATTCAACCAGAATCTGCTGCAGTAGAGTTCTCAGCGGTCACACGAGTCTGAGCACGAGAGTTTCTGGAACCTGTGAGTGATGTCGAGAAATCCACTTGTTGAGAACTTTTATATGCAAAAACGGCTCTTCTGGGCCCAGAAAACACTTCAAATAGAAGAGCGAACAACGTTTCGACCTTCTTCGGTCATCGTCAGGTTCACAAAGAAAGGTTACTGGTCGGAAGCTGACCACATGTTTGGGAGGGGTTGTATAATTGAGTGTTGCAATGTAGAGGGCGCGGTTTGAATATATAATTTTGTCTATAATATTAATATAGGTATAATGGTGTTCCTTTATATTGGTTTATTTTGGGTTTGAGTTGTTGTATAAGTAAGGCTTCTTTAATTTTTCGTTTGTTTATGTTTGTTTCTTTATTTAGTATTTTAGTGTTTTCTATGGTTATGTTGTGTCCATTTGACTTGCAGTGTTCGAAAACGTGTGAAGGTGACTTTTTATGTTCTTTGAATCTGGTTTCCATTTTTCTACTTGTTTCTCCTATATAGAAGTCGTGGCAGTTATCACATTGTATTTTATAAATAATGTTGGTGTGGTGTTTGTCAGTGTAGTTCTTACATAGTATAGACCTTAGTTTTGTGCCTGGTTTTTGAATAAATTTAGTGTTAACTGGAATGTTATATTTTGTTACTAGTTTTTGCCAAATGTTGGTTATTTGTTTGCTGATGTCAGGAATATATGGTATACAGTAGTATATGGTTTCGTGATTTTTTGATTCGTGAGATATATTTACTTTTGTTGGTTGATTTTGCTTTCTGTCTAGGTGTGTGCGTATAATGTTTTCTACGGTTTGTGGAGGAAACTTATTAATGTTGATGAAGTGTTGTTTTATTTTATCAAATTCATCGTTAATTTTATCTGGTGAGCATAGTTTTATGGCTGTGTTTATCTGGTTTCTTAGTATGTTGGGTTTTTGTTTTGTTTCATGTGCTGAGTCCCAAGGAATGTATAGTCCAGTATGGGTGATTTTTCGGTGGATTTCTGTTTTGAATTGTGTGTCGGTTCTTATAATTTTGAGGTTAAGAAATGATATTTGATTGCTTTCTTCCTGTTCACATGTGAAGTTAATGTTGGGATGTATAGAGTTAATGTGAGTGAAAAAGTTAAGTATGTGTTCTGTAGATTCGAATCCCGCAATCGTGTCATCTACATATCTGTACCAGTATAGTGGTGGATGTAATGCTGTATTAATTGCTTGTGTTTCAATTTGTGTCATAAAAATATTGGCTAGAACTGGCGATACTGGGTTGCCCATGCTTAGGCCATTTGTTTGTATATAGTTTTGGTTGTTGAACATGAAGTTTGTCTTTATTGTGGTGAATTCTATGAGGGTTGCTAACTGGTTACTGGGAATGTCTATGATCGGGTTAGGGTCTCGAATATAGAGTTCTAAGGCTATCTTGCAGGCTTCTGTTGTTGGAACTTCTGTGAAGAGGGATATAACATCGAAACTGGCCATTGTGGCTTTATGATTAAGTTGATTTAGATTGGACTTGAAATTAAAAGAGTCTTTGATGAATGAGCTGGCTGATGTTGCATATTTGGAGAATGCCCATGCTATGTATTTACCAAGATTGTAGTTAAACGATTCATATGTTGACATTATTGGTCGTAATGGACAATCTGGTTTATGAGGTTTGGGGATGCCGTATATTTGCGGTGTGCGTGAGTCGGTTTTACGTAGGTAGGAATAAAGTGTTTGTGAAATTGTGTTGGCTTTTTTTATTTGTAGTAGTAATTTGTTTAGTTGCGTCTCATGTGTCTTTGTTGGATTTGTGTGTATTGGTTTAAATTTGTTCGTGTCAGCCAACACAATTTCACAAACACTTTATTCCTACCTACGTAAAACCGACTCACGCACACCGCAAATATACAGCATCCCCAAACCTCATAAACCAGATTGTCCATTACGACCAATAATGTCAACATATGAATCGTTTAACTACAATCTTGGTAAATACATAGCATGGGCATTCTCCAAATATGCAACATCAGCCAGCTCATTCATCAAAGACTCTTTTAATTTCAAGTCCAATCTAAATCAACTTAATCATAAAGCCACAATGGCCAGTTTCGATGTTATATCCCTCTTCACAGAAGTTCCAACAACAGAAGCCTGCAAGATAGCCTTAGAACTCTATATTCGAGACCCTAACCCGATCATAGACATTCCCAGTAACCAGTTAGCAACCCTCATAGAATTCACCACAATAAAGACAAACTTCATGTTCAACAACCAAAACTATATACAAACAAATGGCCTAAGCATGGGCAACCCAGTATCGCCAGTTCTAGCCAATATTTTTATGACACAAATTGAAACACAAGCAATTAATACAGCATTACATCCACCACTATACTGGTACAGATATGTAGATGACACGATTGCGGGATTCGAATCTACAGAACACATACTTAACTTTTTCACTCACATTAACTCTATACATCCCAACATTAACTTCACATGTGAACAGGAAGAAAGCAATCAAATATCATTTCTTAACCTCAAAATTATAAGAACCGACACACAATTCAAAACAGAAATCCACCGAAAAATCACCCATACTGGACTATACATTCCTTGGGACTCAGCACATGAAACAAAACAAAAACCCAACATACTAAGAAACCAGATAAACACAGCCATAAAACTATGCTCACCAGATAAAATTAACGATGAATTTGATAAAATAAAACAACACTTCATCAACATTAATAAGTTTCCTCCACAAACCGTAGAAAACATTATACGCACACACCTAGACAGAAAGCAAAATCAACCAACAAAAGTAAATATATCTCACGAATCAAAAAATCACGAAACCATATACTACTGTATACCATATATTCCTGACATCAGCAAACAAATAACCAACATTTGGCAAAAACTAGTAACAAAATATAACATTCCAGTTAACACTAAATTTATTCAAAAACCAGGCACAAAACTTAGGTCTATACTATGTAAGAACTACACTGACAAACACCACACCAACATTATTTATAAAATACAATGTGATAACTGCCACGACTTCTATATAGGAGAAACAAGTAGAAAAATGGAAACCAGATTCAAAGAACATAAAAAGTCACCTTCACACGTTTTCGAACACTGCAAGTCAAATGGACACAACATAACCATAGAAAACACTAAAATACTAAATAAAGAAACAAACATAAACAAACGAAAAATTAAAGAAGCCTTACTTATACAACAACTCAAACCCAAAATAAACCAATATAAAGGAACACCATTATACCTATATTAATATTATAGACAAAATTATATATTCAAACCGCGCCCTCTACATTGCAACACTCAATTATACAACCCCTCCCATACATGTGGTCAGCTTCCGACCAGTAACCCTTTCTTTGTGAACCTGACGATGACCGAAGAAGGTCGAAACGTTGTTCGCTCTTCTATTTGAAGTGTTTTCTGGGCCCAGAACAGCCGTTTTTGCATATAAAATTTCTGGAACCTGGTTTGTCACGGATCCACCGCACGGCAATTTTGAAAATTTTCCAATACAGCATTAAAATATCCACTAAAGGAACATAAAATCTGGAACAGGTGTCAGATATTTGGTAGGTTAAGTCTTGACTAAGGAGGCAACATTTTTCTACTTCAATCTTATTTTTAAATCTAGGATTCTTCCAGCCAAACACAGGAGTGACAGATACAAGTAGAGCTTGCAGATCATTACACTGATCCTACTAGCACTAGTTTACTTATGCCCAATATCTGTCTACAACTATAGGAAGTAAGTGTAAGATGGACGCGGTGCAACACAGAGCATTGCAGGAAGATCAAATCTCACACATTTCCGATCCAAGTTTCCACTCTTAAGTAACTTCGTACACAACGCTCAAGGGCATCACCAAACGGGCTACCATCAAGTCTGCGACAGCCAGTGATGGCACAATACAGTTTCCCAGAGAGTGCAGGTTATTTTCGATCACAATTGCAGCAATTACTAAGAGGTTCCCTATTATAGTCGTCAGAATCAACAAATCCAGTATCACATATACTTGTGCATCAAGGAAAAAGCCAGTGTCATAGATTAATTTTTTTTTGCTGTTACTTAGCGTCTGAATGTCAGTAAAAATGCTTAATTTATAGTTTATTGGTTTTATCATTAAGTCTGACATGTGTAGCTCGCTTAGTATTAAAATCAATAGTACAAGTATTTTATCCTATCAGAGCAAATAGTGTTAACATTCGATTAATATGCACAGTAGCCACCCATAACACTGCACAACAAAGGTTTTGCTTCTTAAACACTGTTAGGTGTTTCTTATAGAGTTTTGGCTGCTGATCACGAAAACCTCATCCAAATTTGCCCATCACGTACTGTTTCATCGAAATCTTGATTTCACCAGGATATTGCTACAATGGAAAAAACGATATCAGGGCATCTGGAATTCGTCAATTCTTGCTAACTACTGCTGGACACTGCAACGTGATGCACCGGACATTGAATACAAATGAAAATCAGGAGAAAAACACTTTTAATTATGTTGAACTTAATAGCGTATTAAAAACATAAACACAATTAAATACGTTATTGACGGTAAACAGTTAACTGTCTATTTCTTAGAGTTTCTACGTGATGAAGCAAAACCAAAACTGTATTTGTGGATACCCACCAGGTACCTGTCACTATCAGCAAAAACTTTTCAAAAAAATTGTTATGCAGTGTAATCTGTTATGCATAGATTACTTGATGTTAACGTACATCTTCAAAAATGTTTCTTCGGTATCTTCACTGTTAAGTGCTATTTTCTTATCACGCGTAATCACATAGTTAGCAGTATCTTTCGTCAACGTCTCCTGATGATACAACGGTTAGTCTATGGACTTACATCATTAAAATCAGAAGTTTGATTCATCTTGGTGGAGTAAGCAGATAACCGGATGTCTCTTAGCTGTGAGAAAACACCCACATACAACCTTTCGTCAATGAATATTATAAATTATTATTTTTTAAATGTCCACACATTTTAATAGTATATAAATATATATATATATGTCCATAAATAAATTCAAACAAACAAAAAACTTAGAAGCATAAATAATATCTACTTCGAATATATTTGTTTCACGTGTATTATTCTTGTAAGTAAATATTCACCCAATAAAATGAACAAAGATCTCATAAATATCTTTAGTTTATTTAATTTGAAATGCGCATAATTCAGTTTTGCTTGGCCTGGCATGGCCGAGCGCGTTAAGGCGTGCACTCGTAATCCGAGGGTCGCGGGTTCGCGCCCGAGTCGCGCTAAAACATGCTCGCCCTCCCAGCCGTGGGGGTGTATAATGTGACGGTCAATCCCACTATTCGTTGGTAAAAGAGTAGCCCAAGAGTTGGCGGTGGGTGGTGATGACTAGCTGCCTTCCCTCTAGTCTTACACTGCTAAATTAGGGACGGCTAGCACAGATAGCCCTCGAGTAGCTTTGTGCGAAATTCCAAAAACAAACAAAAACAGTTTTGCTTCACACGTTTTTAACTCATTGATTGTTTCTGAGTTTTATAGGATTACAAAGAAAGGTTATTTGCTTAGCTGTGTTCATTCAATTTCTTCTACTAAACTCGTATTCTAATTTTTTCTTTACTTATTATTATGTGCAATTGTTTATATCGTTATGCATTCAGAGTTGCCTACTGTTCACTAAACAGTATTAATTTAAGTTAGATCTTTTTCACTCGTTCTTTTATTTTTCAAATGAAAACATTCAGCAATATATTTGCTAAATGCAAGGAATATTATGTTTTTATTTCTGCTGTGGCGACTAATCTAGTTTGTTAGATGAAAGATGACTTGCTTCTTAGCTGCAAATAATAAAATGTGAGATAATTAGAATAAATAAGAATTAATGATTATTTAATTTTCAAGTGAAAGAGTTTTCAGAATGTTATTCTTATTAAAGATAACTATATTCTATGCTTTACTACAAAAACATTTAGTTACTTTCAATATTTTGAATAAAATCTCGAATATGCATGAAATGTAACTGACAAATTAGAAATAAAATATATAATAAAACTGCTGATTAGAAATTAAATTTGACGTTTCAGAATCATTTGTTGTCTTGAAAGTTATTAGGAAAAACGTCAGTTGATGGTAAAAGTAGTGTTATTTTTTTATTAATATTATTATCATACCTTTAAAACACAAGTCACAATTTTAACAAATGAATATATTTGAGTCAGAAAGGTTTTCTCTTCTGCTGTTTTTTTACTGAAATAGACTATTTGTCAAATAATAACAACGATAATCTGACTGGTTACTTTGTTAGCGGACCCTCACACATATGTGTAACATTCTATTTATTTCCACATGGCAAAAAAATCGCGTGATAATTTGAGCTATATAAATGTAAATATGCAGTAATCTTATGGTTAATTTTCGATTTTAAAAGGAACATAGGGACAGCTACTTATCTAGCAGGAAACATTTTCATTAAAGACCATTTATTTGACCGGTTGTTCAAAGAAATCTGTCATCAGAGTCTGTCAATGGTGGCAGTCAAAAATAAATATATCTGTGTCTGGGAGAAAACAATTCAGTTGCTAACTGCTGATAATGGAGTGACTGAAGGGAGATGTTGATTAGACAGTTTTGGAAACTATAATGAATAAGTACGTTTTATTTTATCTGGCTAATTCCTTGAACACTGATTAAGATGCAGCAGTCTACAACTATACCATAACGTGTATATAACACAGTCCAAATATTAATTACTTCAGAAGCACATAGGACAACATCATGCAAGTGAACTTACAATACATACGAGCTAATAATAAACGACTAGAAGCATAACGTTTAGTCTAATGTGTGAGATTTTCGATTTGCAACTTTTGTACTGCTGTTCATGAACAGTACTTTATCTTTCAAAAAACGTTTGATTTTCAACTGAAAGAATACTCAGTGCAACATAAATCGAAGAGAGACATTTAGTTTGATGTATTAGAAGCCTTTGTTATAATAAACGTAATAACGTTTAATTCCTATTAGTTTTGTTTTGTACCGTGACTACAGAGATGGCTTGTAACAGATTGAGAAAAACAACAATTAGTGGGCAATCTGCAAATTTGAGAAACATTACATACTCATGTGAATTGACTTATCTAAGAAATACAGTACTACGTCTTCGAGTTTGACCCTCAAATAAACAAAAAAAAGAGTAATACTGGGGGAAAATCTGCACTTTACTTTTTATATTCCAAATTTAAACAGTGGATTTGTTAGCGCTTAATAATTATTATTTTTTCAATATGTTGTACGATACTTATCCAAAATTTTATGATTTATCTTGATCTATTGGAAATATTATTGGCTACGATACTGCTTAGATATGTTATAGTTATATATGTTATGATTATCGTACTTTGTTTGAATAAATTAAAATCACTTGTTATCAAACCATTACAAATTGACTCCAGGCATTACGCTGCAATCAACTGCTTCTTTATCACACCACTACAAACTGTTTCCAGGCAGTGTGATAAAATCAATATGACATCCAAATTTGTTCCTCAAGAGTTTCAAAACCTTACAATAACAGAGCAAGCTCAATATCCCAAATTAAGAAAATAATAACAATCGGAACCCATTGACTGCATTTCAACGAACCCCAATAAAAGGTTCAGTATTCTTCAAAATGGTTTTGCTCCCATACCTTCCGATTTAAAATAAAATAAAAACAACACAAATAAACATCTAACTTTTTTCTAATGTAACATATTTATTGTTGTACATTTATATCTGTGCTTACGCTTTTTTTCGTACATTTTTTTTTGTTTGTGACTTATATTCTTGACTTGTCCTGTCTGTTCTCGAAACTTGTATAACGTTGTTGAAAGTTACAATCAGCAATATTCGTTTACGAAAACGCTATAGATATTCTTTAAAATTCTCGAAACTTGCGCGACTGGTATACAAAATTCGACGCGCCGAGAGACAATTAATATTGTTTGTCAGCTACAGTCAGTGTGCTACGAGCCTCGGAAACTATAACTGTAATTAACGCCTATTAATCGGAAAACTATAGAATTTCACCAGGAACGTTTATAGATTTCGGACGCTACAAACCGTTCAACTTCATTAAATTACTTCGGACTTTAGTATTTCTACAAGGACATTAAATATAATCGCGATTCGGCATGGCCAGGTGGTTGAGGCACTCGACTCGCAATCTCAGGATCGCGGGTTCGAATTCCTTTCACATCAAACATGCTCGCCCTTTCAGCCGTGGGAACGTTATAAGTTATGGTCAAGCCCACTGTTCGTTGGTAAAAAGAGTAGCCCAAGAGTTGGCGGTGGATGGTGATGATTAGCTGCCTCCCCTCTAGTCTCACACTGCTAAATTAGGGATGGCTAGCGCAGATAGCCCTCGAGTAACTTTGTGCAAAATTCATAAAACAAACAAACAAATATAATCACCGGGAAATGTCAGCAGTGTGATTCTATTCAATCTACAGGCGGGCCCGTAAGTCCCTACCCATTCATATATTTTATGTATCCAGTGTATCTGTGTGCTGTCCCTCATTCTTGCTGCATAATATTATGCGACGCCATGTTCTGTGAGACATTTTCCTCAACATAGCAGCGGTTATTGTTCCAAATGCCGCGGTCACAGCTTCCTTCAACTCATCATTAATATCATAACGTTGTTTAGACACAATGTAGATAGGTAGGGACTTACGGGCCACCCTGTACCTATTGTAAGCAAGTTGTAAAAATTTGAGCTTAGAATTAATTTCCTCGTCCTAGACCTGGATCGTTGATAAAATATTTAGTTCTACACCGGATATAAGAATCAGTATTGTTTGTAAGTTTGTAAAACTCTTGTATATAAACCACATTTTTAATAACTATTAGTAATAACAGTTATTATAAATTCTATATATCAACATATATTTGTGTTAAAAAAAGAAAATTGTGTGTATAAATCTTGTTGGCAGGGGCCATAAATTTGAAACATTCATATCTTATTAAATTCAAAATTAAAATTTATGGTTATTTGAAATAGTAACATAATAAAAAGGTATTCAATCAAACATGTTGAATAATTTCATTGGATATTCTCAAGTACAGAATTCACGTTACAGATACTGTACATTCTAGTGCATTGTGTTATAACTATTCTCAAAGCATATTAGTCACTGCCACTACAAAAATTCTTTGACATACATCGAAAACATGACCAGACACCAAAAAGTAAGTAAAAATATTTTAACAAAGGATCCATTAGCATTGTCTTTCAGCGTTTCGTATCGTGTACAGCCAGGTGTCTTTATCAAATAACATCACAGTATTTTAACGTTATTTATTGTATGAAAGTTGGTCAGACTTTTTTATGCTAAAAAAATTTCAAAGTTACCTATTGTCTATGTATACGTGTGGCTTTTCCAAGCATGATTTAGTTTAAAGTTATTGTTTGTAATACGGTAGGCATGTACATACTGAGGTTAAACCATACTTATGAACGTAATTTAAAAAAAATAGTATAAAGGTTGATAATACAAACGGATAGTATAAAAGATTGAGTGAATATAAAGTCCTATAGTACATAGGGTGAACATTTTTGTCAGCAACATGGTTTTGAATTTCTATAAAATAACACTGTAAATAAGACACTGTTTTGAAAAAACAACAACTACAAAAACCTTGATATAATTCAAAATAAATTCATCAAAACTACAAAAATACGATAAAGTTCCAGTTTGTTCGTTCTAACTCTACTAGTATGATAATATAGTAGTATTTTTATGTCCAGTTGTATAAAAACATATTTCGTGTTTAAAATCTCGTTTAGAGAATTTGTTCTTCAAATTTATAAAAACATTCAGTACCTACAAAAGTATAACAGTTTCTATAAAACTACGTTTTCATATTTTCTCCGTTAACTAAGCAGTAGGATTCAAAACTTATATTAAGTATCATGTTCCGACGCTCGCGGCGAGAAGAGCACGGATAGCTCATTGTATAGCTTTGCGGTTAACAAGTGAAACATAATTTTTCTATATATTCTTCTCATAAAAATAATCTTGTAAGAATTTCAAATGAAACTATTTTTACACATAAACTTAGACTAAAATTTCTTTTATTAAATTTCACTGAACTTTTGGCATTCTTTGGTATAATTTACCAATAAAGTGAAAAACAAATATCGGAATATAATAAGAACATTAAAGACAGATTTTAAATGTAAAAAGGTTTCAAGAAATGAATGTTTCACTATATAACATTTATAAGTCAAAATTAAGCTTTAGATGTGACTCATAGCGATAGAGTCCGGCATGGCCAAGCGTGTTAATGAATGCGACTCGTAATCTGAGAGTCTCGGGTTCGCATCCCCGTCACGCCAAATATGCTAGCCCTTTCAGCCGTGGGGGTGTAATAATGTGACAGTCAATCCCACTATTCTTCGGTAAAAGAGTAGCCCAAGAGTTGACGGTGGGTGGTGATGACTAGCTGCATTTGTTCTGGTCTTACACTGCTAAATTAGGGACGGCTAGCATAGATAGCCCTCGAGTAGCTTTGTGTAAAATTCAAAAACAAACAAACAAAACAATCAATACGATAGGGCAGAAGAACATGACGTGTAGAAATCAATGTGTAAAAAGCTACGTTTTATGACAATCGCAAACACTTTTCTAATATGAATACACATGTAATTCTGATAGGTGCAATATTAGTATTCATCTAATGCTGATGGAAATATTTATTCTATTGAATAAAACTTAGACTTCCTATCATGTTCATCAGTTTCAATAAATTCTAATAAAATTTATTTAAAATTATAAAATAAGACAAATACACCAAGTGGTAAGCTTGTTTTATCGCTTGAATAAAGCTTTGTACATATTGTACATATGCTTTCGGTTGGTTCACGGCATGATTTGAGTTATAACTTAAATAAACCAGAATTTTTGTTACATTAGCACATCTTTTCATAACGTAATGCTGGATCAATTAATTTCATTTGTTGATATATTGTAAAAGAAGTCCTTGTACTTACAAAAGGTCACCACAGTGGGTGAAATAAAATTGGATAGAAATATAGTTTGCGAAACTGTAGCCTTTCCGTCAAAATGTATATACACCATTTTGCAAATTAATTGAAACAAATGGTCATTTTACAATATTTTCAGCATGGCAGCCGGTGTAGGCTTGCTGGAGCCCCTTATTTCCTTTAATAGTCATTTTTTTATACAAACGGCGTCATTAGCTGTGTTTTGTAGTACGATACATCTATTTTTGGTATATATGACGAAATTTTGAGAAATATTACGTCATTCGAAATATCGTTAGACTTTCTCAAAAATGAGGCTATTTGTTTTGTTGCTAATCAGTCGTCTTTCAGCCGTCATACACAATGGAAGTGACTCCTAGAAAGCGTATAAAGATTGTGACACTGCACGAGCACACCGGCATGACTTACAGGGAAATCGCGGACGTTGTTGGTGTTAGCCTATCCACTGTCAGCCTTGTGATCAAGGCCAAGATGACTACAGATCTATCAGTCCGAAACGTAAAGGAAGATGTGGCCGATAAAGAAAAACAACGCCAAGAGATGACGCGTACGTGGTTAGGGAGAGTGTGAAAGATCCAGAAGACAAGTGGTGCCATAAAAAGAGATTTGGAGGTCAAAGGAATAAAAGCTATTTAACGGTTCGTCGTAGGCTTCTTGATGTCGGTCGAAGGGCAAGGAGGCCAGTCAAAAAACAACTTCTTACCAATTCAATGAAGAAAAAACGTTATCAATGGGGGTCTGAAATACAAGAACTGGACGCAAGAACAATGGAGGAAGGTGTTATTCAGTGACGAGACTAATTTCTTCGTTCAGAGTCAAAGAAGGCTGCATGTTCGCAGATCTCCAGATGAGAAACCTTGAGAATCTGACACCAATCAGTTCGTAAAACATCCCTTGAAAAAGATATTTTGGTGCTGTTTCAGCTATTATGGCGTTGGAGGCTTACATATCATAGAAGGTATGATGCGAGGACCACAGTACATCGAAGTTTTGCAGAGAGAACTCGTTCCAGAATTGAAAAAGAGATTTTCAATGGGATCTGACATTTTCAGCAAGATATGGCTCCGTGCCACACATCAAAACTTGTGAAGAATTTTATGACTACAACGCGAATAAAGGTTAATTAATTAACCTGCATAAAATAAACAAACGGTACAAATTAAAATTCTAAAAATTTTGCTTTTTGTCACACAAGGATTATCTGTACTGCTGTCGATAATTTCATTTATTTAAAACCTAGAGATTAAACTTAGATAATCTTTTTTAATTGTTCATGCATATTCATTGAAATATATATTGACTTTTCAGCCATTTCATTAATTCATTTCGTATCTTTGCTTAAATAAGAAGAAATTTTATTTCACACTCTTTAATGTACAAAACTGTGCATTGTAAGACATAAATTTAGGATGATACAACTTTATTCTTCTTAAAAACAAGTTGTCCTATGAAATAATTTTGTCTTCAAAAGAGGTTGAGCTATAGGGTGCTTGGCAAAAGGCAACTCATCATATGGTCATTTCTGGAACTGGTTGTAGTGGTAGATGTCTTCTCACTGTTTGAAAGCGGTCCTCAAAGATTTCAGCTCTTTTTACAACATGAAAGTGCGATCCTTAGGATGGTGCAAGTGATAAATTTACATGATGTGTAACATTCAGAGACTCTTCTTCAATTTCACTAAATTTGAAGCAGGATCAGGTGTCATCACCGTGAAGTAGGATCATTTCAATAAGGTTTTCGAATCAGCAGCACATTCCTTTAATGGGGAAAATCGACTAGTCAATCAATGGTCATAGCAGCTTTTTACCTATGCTACATAGTCCAACAAAGAATCTTCATCTAGAAACTCCGTAAGGGCGAACGAAGTCTGAGGTATTAAGATACTCATAATAATTTCGAAAGTTCACAAATAGAAAACTTTTATTGTGATCTCCCTTCATCCCAATACGGCAAACTGAGTAGATTAAATCAATATAAGCAGAATTGAAACACACCACTAGCTGGTTTAAAACAAGATAGTCAGAAGGGTTAAGTAATTTATTTTAAATAGAAAATCGAATAAAATGCTAGATCATTTGGTTAAAAGTGTAGGTTACAATTGTGGAGGTCTCGTTGCAATTATTCTCTAATCCTAAAACCTTCCCTAAAATAAGTGCTATGGTCAAGTAATTTTTAATATTTACTTGTACTTACATTTTTATTGCAAATAAAATATGAATACATTTTACAAGTAGATGTTCCTGTAACTCAGACTTAATGAGAATTAGTCATACAGTGCTCTTACTGGTGTGATTGCTTTTGCCAAAAGAACAATTTAAAATTACATTGAAACTCCCTTCTGATCTCCAGAAGCAAGAGACTACAAACTGTGATTCCTATAAAACTAACTATAATAGAACATTAATCTTGATTTTCTGATAAACGAATGTTCATCAACATCTGTTTCTTTATATAACAGTGAAATAAAACTCATCCTCTAGTATGTTCACTTTTTCAGCTTTGCAAACATCATAAAGTGATGATGAATTCCACAACCTGTTGAAAAAGAATAGCCCATCAACAGTATTATATATT
Source organism: Carcinoscorpius rotundicauda (assembly GCA_011833715.1). Lineage (NCBI taxonomy): Eukaryota > Metazoa > Arthropoda > Merostomata > Xiphosura > Limulidae > Carcinoscorpius > Carcinoscorpius rotundicauda. Next base: position 20,486,318 of record CM022395.1, read on the forward strand.
ACTTAGGGATTTAAATAAATGACCCTTTCAAGATAATCAGATGTTATATAGTATGCATAAAGATGAATTACTGATTAATATCCTAATTACAAATCATATTCATTATGAGAAAGTGTCAAAGATGCTTCGTTAAATTTAGAACTGGTGACTGGAGTTTGGCTCATGCATCTGACACTCACTGTTCAGTTCCATAATAACCCGATTCTAGCAACACTTCAGGATCGTTATGCTGCAACTCTTAAATAATTAGCTCAGAAACTCAATTAGTCTCTTTATTTGGGAGTATAACAAAAGAATGAGAGACATTGTTTAACACTGTCTTTTATACAATTTTGGCTTCCTTAACAGTTATCTTCAGCTAGAATTTTGTTCTTGACTACATGAAAACAGCTAGCATGAACCAAGCGGTTTTCTGTAACAATGAATTTCCGCTAAGTTTTGAGAAGTTTCAACTTTGATAACCCTTGTTCTTCACTCCCACTCATCACTGCAAATGTTACAAGCCTTCTTAGTGCAATGTACATATTAGGGAACAAGAAAAAGATTGTATTCTCCAGTTAATACTCCACTGCATAAACCGGGATTGCTCCTGGTTGGATAATATTTTGAGTTCATCACAGCATTTCATTATTTCACTGAAATAAAAATTACAAATATTTGGATTTAGTTCAGTTGATTGAAATTAAACTCAAATAAATTCTTGTCCGATACAACGATTTTCAATATATGTGTATCATTTGCATACGACTTAATTTCAGTCCTCACATCAAAGCATTACCGTTTGGTATGGTCATCCATATTTTGTTTAATGTTACTTCTAAAGCAAGGGTTGTAGATGTGCAAGACTAACCAAAGAGCAGAACAAAACAAAGTTAATAAAGAATATGGCATGAAGTAGGACCACGAGGAGCTTTGTGATGCATTCGATTGTAAATCAGGATTTATTCGATTCGCTAGCAGTATTCTGATTCGATATTTTCAAATATACACAACTTGCAATAAAATTTGGGATATTGATTATTACGGATTAGTTTGTTTAGATTGTTACTGAAACATGTTACTCATTGTCACAGTTGAAGCATTTACTTCAAAAAGCAATGCGCGAAAGAATTATTGAGCAAAGTTATCACAGTATTTGAATAAAATATTTATATGTTGAACACCTTACATAATCATTAATGTGCAGAGCACAGGTAGTACTGACTCTGAAATAGTTTTGTGCAAACGCATACTTGTGATCCACAGCTGTTTTTTACCTGTGTGAAAAGTATATTTTTGGTTAGCTAGTTTCGGGCGGTACTGTAATTATTTTTTAAACAAAAAAGAAATAATATAAATTTGTAGTTATCAGAGAAGTGTTCATCAGTATGATTTTAACTTATCAATATACACTTTTGTTGTAATTAATGTTTTGTTTTTGAAGTTCGCACAAAGCTACTAATTTAGAGGGAAGACAGCTAGTCATCACCACCCACAGCTAACTCTTGGGCTACTCTTTTACCAACGAATAGTGGGATTGACCGTTACATTATAACGCTCCACGGCTGAAAGGGCGAGCATGTTTGGCGCGATGGGGATGCGAACCTCAGATTACGAGTCGCACGTCTTAACAAGCTTGGCCATGCCGGGCCTGTAATTAATGTATAAATGTTTACTACTTAAAATTATGGTGTTCTACAAATGACATTATCACAAATAAAATTTCATAAAAATAAAAAATATACTAAGTTATAAAAACAGATGAAATGTTTAAAGAACCCACGACTATTTCAATAAGAAGCTGTCAAGAAAAAGGAAAGATATTCAAAAGTTTTAATCTCTAGTATTTAAATATATATAGCAAATCAAATTTCGGTATCTCTGTATTGTACAGGTAAGTGACGCCCGTGGTGATAACAAATGCACTTGAAGTGAAACTGTATTCTCAAGACGGTTGATACCGGTACTAAAACTTTTAATCAAAATAAAGTACAGAACAACGTTTCGACCTTTTAAGAATTTTGTAAAATATAAATCAATTTGCTTTATCTTCTTTGTTTGTATAAATAATTCTAGTTCAGATTTGTTTTGTATTTATTTTTACTTAATTTAATATCGATATTTTATTTTACAAACACTTTTGAGTTTTATTTCAAACTTTATTCAAAATTCGTATTGTGTTCTTTTTAGAATTATTTTAAGTTGCTATGATACATTGACGTTTAACAATAGTTTTTGTTCTATCAGTGCACGTTGCACACGCGGTAATTGCTAAATTAGATATATTAACCAATGATTTAGTTTTTGTAAGAATTTTAAAATACCCTTAATATATTACCATAAAATGTTTTACTTATTTCATTGTATATGTAAATCTTCTTATATACAATTAAAACGTTTTTATTAACTTTTTCAATCACTCCAAGTAACCGTTCTTTCTCGCGACAGAATCAAACCCAAATGAACGTTTTGAAATGAAACAATAAACGAAAACAAAATGTACTGTAGAGCAATGAGAACTAAACAGTTCCATAGTTTGCACTCTTACATATTATAATTTTACTTTGGATGACTCTCCGATTTATTATGTTATGTATATAACTATGTCAAATACCCGGAAATTCGAACTTAAGCCTGGTGGTTAATATGTATTAAATTTATATTATTTGCCAACAAGATTGATACACACAATTCCCTTATTTTACGTAAATATACTGTAATACACAAACACCAAAACAATACAGTTTACACTTACAGTTACTTCTAACAGTTATTACAAATGATGGTTTATATACAACAATTTTGAAAACTTACAGACAATACTGAATCGTGTATCCAATTTAGAACTGAATATTTATCGACGATCCAAGTCCACGCCGAACAAATTGATTCTGAGATGATATTGTTGCACCTCGTTTAAGCTAACTCACACCCTTACTAACTCATTTCTTTTGGCGAAGATATTTAATGACCCCGTAGGAATAATAACGTCTCAAGTTATTCAACAGTTGGTATCGTTCGAAATTAACAAACGTTCCCGGTATAGTTCTGTAATTTTCCGATTATTAAACGTTATCACTGTTATAGCTTCCTAAGCCTATCAGAATACTGACTGCAGATAACCAACAATATTCTGTTTCTCGTCTCTTGACTTTATATAAGAATCACGCGACTTTTCGAAATTTTGAAACTGTTCTCGCGTACCTTCGAACAAATATTGTTTCTTTACGCTTTCGAGAATTTGCTACAACTTGCGAGAAAAGGCGGGACTTGCGCAACACACAGTTAACAATATGTGTCACAAGCAAAAACAGACTCGGCATGGCCAGGTGGGTTAAGGCGTGACTTATAATCTAAAGGTTGCGCGTTCGCATCCACGTCGCACCAAACATGTTCGCTTTTTCAGTCGTATATTTGTTATTTTTGTATAGGAATTAGACTCATTATTCATTAGTTCTAGCCAAATGAAGAAGCCAGAGAGACATGCTTGTTAACAGTTTAGATTTTTATTACTTTTACCTTTGGCAACTAACATATAAGGAAAGTTACAAGTTAAAGAAAGAAGCATTAAGGAGCAAGTTCATCATGTAGGACGAATAGAGGAGAGATTACTTTCATGTGATTAAATTCTTTTTACATTTATGCAGATTCTTTCACAATATATATACTTATATATTATATTCCAAGGGTCACATGGTTACGTTCTGATCAATATTAATCCAGCCATTTTTCTGTTATTTGTTCTTCCAATACAGGGGTCACAAAACTACGGCCATCGGGTCGGATACGGCCCTCGAGTTCATTTTGTCCGGCTCGTCAGCAGCTAGCCGCTTGGAAATAAAAAGTAACATTTCATCAAATGTCCGACTGTTAGAACAAAATAAATCACACCGATGGTCGCTTTAAGCTGGTAAACACAAGATGTTATGATAAAAAGAAACGAGGCTGTCACGCACATTTTTAACCAATAGGAAAATTCTTCTTTCATCCTTGCTGCCCGTTTATTCATATCGAGGCACGTATCTCTGAAAGCATTAGGATTTCGAAAACAAGTATAGACTTAACCCTCGTCCTTTCGACTCGTATTGTAAATTCAGTTACCGCTTCAGCAAGCTCATTTCTCTTAGTAGTCGGGTTATGCGCTTTTCGTAACTCGTTCTTAGGTAAGTGTCGTGGCAAACGTATGTTCCAATACATTTTGTTTGTGCGTTCTTGGACCAGTACAATACTTTTCTCACAGCGTTCTGTGTTTTTCATTTTCAGATCCTGTTTTTTTTTTCAACAATCGTTGTGGCTGCTTTAAAAAGAAGAAAAATGGGCTCTGAGTGTCGGGTTTTCAAAAAAGAAATGAGGAGAAAAGTACTTCTTTGTAGAAATAAAAACACCAGATAGCTACTTGTGTGATATGCACCGAAAGTGTTGCCGTTTTGAAAGAGTACAGTATTCGACGTCACTATGAAACAAAACAACTATCAACATATTTGAACTTTTCAGGAAAGTTCCGTTCTGAGAAATTTGAATCCATGAAACGTGTTTTTGAATCTCAAAAGAATCTCTTCACGATAAAGTTTGCTGAAAATGAATCTGTCACTCGTAAAGGTTATAAACTAGTGCATAGGATGGCAGAGAGAGGAAAACCTTTTACTAACGGCAACTTCATCAAAGAGTGTATGTTGGAAGCAGCAAATTGAAAAAGCCAATTTCTTTGAAAGTATCAGCCTTTCAGCAACTTCGCATTACAGATATGCCAATAAGCTAGAAACTTCCTATGGTATTCTCTGGCACTGGATGAGTCTACTGATCTCTCAAGTACGTCACAATTTCTCGTGTTCATTTGTGGAGTTAATCACTTTCAGATCACGGAAGAGCTGGCATCAGTTTGGAGCATGCACGGAAGAACAACTGGAGAAGACATTTTCGTGGAAGTGAATAAAACTTTACAAGACTATAACCTTCGGTGGAATCAGCTTAGAGGTGTAACAGTTGACGGAGGAAAAAACATGGCTGGAGTAAAGAAGGATCTGGTGGGCTGATCAGGAAACAGTTGGAAGATCTTCAACTCCCAAGCGTTCTATTCATACACTGCACCATACATCGGCAAGCACTCTGTGGAAAAGACTTAGATAATTTGTGCGTACTGAAATCAGTCATTTCTGCAGAGAATTTCTTTCGGGGTCATGCACTTAATTATTGCCAGTTCAAGACGTTTATTGAAGACATTGATTCGGATTTCTGTGACTTGCCTTATCACACGGCTATGAGGTGGCTCAGCTGCGGTAAAGTCTTGTCTCGTTTTTATAAGCTGAGAAGAGAAAAAGATATATTTCTTGTCGAGAAAATATAGATCCGATTCACTTCTGTCGGATTCAAACTGATTATCAAAGTTGTCATTTTTGGTTGACATCGCATTCCACACGAATGAATTGTACTTAAAACTTCAGGGGAAGAATAACTTTGTCTGTGATCTCTATAGAATCATTAAGGAATTTCGGAGAAAGCTGTCATTGTTTGAAGCACATTTGGAAGAGGGAACTTCTTATTTTCAGTGTTTCAATGAGTTTCATATTGGAATCATAGAAGATGTCAACCTGGAGTTTCAGAAAAAGATTATTGGTGATTTGAATAAGCATTTTAGAGAGATTTCTGGATATCGACAGAATCGAAAGTGACATTTTCCTTTTTCAGAATCGTTGTGATTGTGTCGTTGATGACGTGACAGTGGAACTTCAGCTGGAGTTCATCGATTTACAAGGAAATGACTTATTGAAAGCAAAACACAGAGAGGGTCAACTTATTGAATTTTACAGCTGCATACCTGAAGATGATTTTCCAAAGCTGAAGCAGTTCGCATCAGGTACGGCATCAGTGTTCGGAACAACTTATATCTGGGAACAAGCATTTTCAAAAATGAAGTATGTGAAGTCGGCACTTCGATCAAGGTTGACTGATGAACATTTGAAAGCAATTTTAATTATTATATGCAGCAATTCAAAACAGAACATTGAAGATATTTTGAAAGCCAAACACCAATTTGATAAATCTCACTAACTTTTTTGCGGCTTAGTGAAATTCAGGTATGTAGTCACTATGTTTTTGCTAATGTCACCTTCTTTGGTAACCTTTTGGTAAATAAAAATGTTGGTTGTATTTCTGTTTATTTTTTAATATATGTGTGTATTGCATGCTACTCCCACATGGCTAATGTGGCATTCTAAACTTGGTGCTAAGTCTTTTACAGAGAGCTTTCGTTCTAACTTATGAGTATTGAACATAATGATCGTGCGGCCCACGCTTCTCATTCCCCAAGTAATCTGGCCCCCTGTTTTCATATGTACGATCAGCAGTACATTGAAGGGTTGACTTGACTTAAGTTTGTATTTCTCGGATTGTGACAAAGGATTTGCATAATTAATTGACCATTATTGCTCTATCTTGTATATTATTCTAATATTGCTACAAAAGGTCAATCAAAAGGCTACAAATTTCAACAGATTTTGCAAATCGGTAGATGTATATAATGGACATATATTATAGATAAAAATCAAGCTCTATCATTTTATGACAAGTTTTATAAATAAAGATATTGTTTCGAAATCTTAAAAGAAAAACACACACAAAAAAACGTTTTTCACAAGGGGCCCGGCATGGCCTTGCGCTTTAAGGCGTGCGCTTCGTAATCTGAGGGTCGCGGGTTCGCGCCCGAGTTGCGCCAAACATGCTCGCCCTCCCAGCCGTGGGGGCGTTATAAAGTGACGGTCAATCCCATTTTCGTTGGTAATAGTAGCCCAAGCGTTGGCGGTGGGTGATGATGACTAGCTGTCTTCCCTCTAGTCTTACACTGCTAAATTAGGGACAGCTAGCACAGATAGCCCTTGAGTAGCTTTGTGTGGAATTCCAAAACAAAACAAAAGTTTTTCACAAAATTATTGATGTGGAAAAATTAAGTATGAAGGCTGTAAAATTTACGTCATATCACCAAATCATTTGTGTTTTCTTGAGTTTAAGGATGTCACAGACATTTCACAAAAAATATTATTTTAAGACTAATAAATAAACAGAGAGATAAAAGTTATTACTGAATGGTCTATAATTTTGACGATAAACAATAATTTATAAAGTTGTTGTTTTGAATTAAGCACAAAACTACACAATGGGCTATCTGTGCCCTGCCCACCACGGGTATCGAAACCCGGATTTTAGCGTGTAAGTCCGCAGACATACCGCTGAGCCACTGGGGGCAATTTGTAAAGGGTATAACACTTGTCTTTTTGAAGTTAAACCCAAAACTATACGATGGACTATCTGCGTGTGTCACGTGTGTCGAAAACCGCTTTCAAGAGTTACATGTCCTCAGAGATCCCGCTGTACCACTGGCAGGGAAGGCAAGAGATAGAGGAATACAGTATGTGCCAATATTGCAAGGAGTATGATTGCCCACAACGTGAAGGTGTTTGTAGGGTATTGTAGTTGAATTATTTGATCTCCCATGAAACTAAGCTAGGTATCATTGTCAGTCTCAGAGTTATTCCTGAAGCTTTAGCTGTGTTCTCAAAAACTACTAAGATATTCACTAAAATTAAAAAAAATATGACATTCTTAATTGTAAACACAATTTGAATGTAATGCCATTAGGTATAAGTTATAATTTTCTATGGTTTACCTAATATTTGTAAAGAAGGAGAACCATTACGAACTATAGTTTTCAACAACTGTGAATTTTTAGCCATACTTTACTGGGCTTTAGTTGAATTTTGACAGTTCACTGTCACAGAACCTGTATAAATAAACGTCAACATGTGTGTATCTGTCTGTTTCTTGTATGTTTCTTGCTCAACTAACACCAAACTTAACCAAATAGATATAGCTCTATTTGTCTATAAACTAGATAATCAGACACACCTCTTGTAATTCCATCTTTCACAGATGCCAATAGTTATCTTCAGTGTTTTACTCTCTATAATTTATATCCAATAGAAAACTAAAGTTTTAATCGATCAAGCGATCTATCTGCTTGTTGTTTCCTTTATACAGCTCTGTCTATTTTATCATCTGGTTTCAAAATTCTTTTTATGGAAATTATGAATTACATAGAAGAGCTTAGCTGAATTTATTTCACATAGTTAAAAAAACAAAGTTATCATATTTATTGACAGCGCTTTCTGCATGTTATTATCCTGTGTTCTTAGTTGTATTATTTAATTACATTAAAACATTGATTGTATCAATACCCTTAATATGTAAGAAAAAAAAAGTAAGCTAAAGTTTTATGGCAATTGACAGAAAAAAGACACAGGTGAATATCACAGTTTGTTTTTCATGTGTATTTTATCAAGTAAAATACCAAAAATAAAAACTTATCAGATAAGGTAAAATAATGAATAAAAAATTTCTTAATAGAGGATTCTTGTGAGCGGCTCATGGATTAAATAATTTGATATGGTAATGTTAGTTGTGTATTTGTTCGGTGATTTACAATTTGTATTGGCAGGATATTAGTTTGATACCATTCAACAAACAATAAACAATAAAATTAAGTAAAATACATGTATACTGTTACAACCAATAAGGTATTTAGAATAAACAGTTCTAGTATCCTGTTACAACTTTCTATCATTTCAGAAAGAAAACAGTAATTAAGGTTTATTTCTTAATTTTATATGATGGTAACAAGGTCAGTTAAGTCCACAAACCCAGTATAGCATTATGGTGAACAAAATAATAGAAACAAAAATGTTTCTGAAAATGAATCATTTCATATTTATTTAGAAAATTTCAGAGATTATGCAAATGAAGTTTGGAAAACTTCAGATGAAGAAAATATTTTATTTTAACATGAAAATCACTTTGCATTTGGACCAGTCAACCCTCTTACTCCTTATATTTAGGGGAAAATGTTAATAAAAATTCTTAATTGAAAATTCTGATTTTATGTGTATACACACACACACACACACACACACACACACAAGGGACTTGTATATTGTATGCCAAGTGTTATGAAGCCACATTAGGTACGATCAGTGCTATGGTGCATAATTACATGATGGTTACAAGTTTGTGTTAAATACACAAACCAGTTAGGGAAGTGTAAATTTCAATTTATGCTCTATATGTTGTGTAACAGCATTCTTCTGTAAAATCTGCCAAAGAACTTTGATTTTAAAATATTTTACTGTAGTATTTCTACTTCTAATAAAACAATACATTTGAAATTTCTGTTGTTCTATGAAGAAATTTTGAAAGATAAATGTATAGAAGGAGTGGTTGTATTGTGACTTAAGGTGTCTACCTTTGTAGTTTAAAGTTTTTTTCTCGTGAATTTCAGTTGAGCTTTATTATTTTTCACAGATTTTATTTTACTCATTTACAGCTATAATCAGAATTACTCCATCTTTCTGAATATTTAAAATACATAAATTTCAAAATTAAAGGAGGAGACCCAGTAAGAATCCATTTTATTTATTAATGCACACAGCTATCTGAATGGAAAAAATTACACCAAACAATAAGTGAGTATCTTTTAAAGTTAAACCTGGAAAGAAATATTTTGTACAAGTATAATGTTCAACAAACATAAAAAGCTGTGGCAAAAGAAATAAGCTAAAACACTAATTCTGAGGAAGTTATATAATCTAGTTGTTTTATTCAGTAAAACTTTTGTTTCCAAGTTAAATTATATTTCTCCTATGCTTGAATGTGTCTGTGTATAAATGTAATGCATGATTAAACATTAAAATACCAAAAGTAAAATGATAAACTTTAAAACAATAGGTCTTAGTGAAGAAGTTTGTATTTCTGTTAAATCTATAACTAGCATTGAAAATGAACCTGTTTACATTAGGTAATCTGATTTACCCTGTTAACACAATTATAGTTTTATATTTATCTCAAGAACAATACTCTTATTGACAGTTTCAATAAAATGTATAATTTTACTAAATATGTTTGAAGGGTGACTGTTTTGTATTATTTAACATACAGGAAACATGATTTCTTTCAATTGATAAACTTGTTAAATGTTAATATTAAAAGAAATTCTTGAATATTGATTTTTGTGTCATGTGATACACTGCATGCTTCTTTGGCTTAAATTATTTGTTTCTGATGTCCAATGACAAAGTCTGTAGTTTTTTAAGAAATAGAAACTCAAATTACCAATATTTACAAATTAGGTATTATATTTAGAGAACGAGTTGGTCACATCCATCTCTTTTGTCTCTGGAAATTCTTATTTACATATATATACTTACTTTGCTCTAAGTGTTTTATAACTATGAGTAAACCTGTCTTTTTCACTGTAAACTTACAGAGAAATGCAAGATAAAATGGTATTTGAAAAATATTCTTTAGACCCAAATACAGATACATTAGTAAGACTGCTAAATAACAGTGGAATTCTGAGGTTTTTGTATAGTAATTTAATATTTTCTTTATTTCAAAATACATTAACAAAATATCAAAAAAATACTTTGCTTATAAATTTCATTTGCAAAATTCAACAAGACTTAACATACTGTGGCAAGTAAATACAAAAATTCTGTAAATAGAAAAGATCATTGTTTTCTACATTATTTTATTTACTGTTCTGTGTTTTAAGACAAGTAATTATTATTTAAAGATGTATTTGTTAATAGTAATAATGTATATACATGTGTAACTAAAATGTATTCTACAAAATACTGGTCCTCTACAACAGAGAAAAGATAGTTATACATAATAAAATTCAGTTTTATACTCTTTTATATCAGTTGTGATTGTATGTGACACACTAATTTGTGTATAAAAATGTTGTAATGTAAAATACTCAAAGCTTTGTATTATTATACAGGGTGTTCGGAAAGTCACTGTGCACTTGTATATTTATTAATAGACATGTTTAAATATAGAATACAGGAGGTAAATATGAATGACAATTATAAAGAATGTTGAAAGTGACCCCTGGTGGCATCAATACAGGCCTGGATCCTTCTTATTTTGTTTCTAAACACTGCTATCAGTTGCTGGTTTGAAATAGACTGAATAAAGTATGATTACAAAACTGCACAGTGACTTTCCGAACACCCTGTAGTTTGAATGTTTAACTAGTTGAAAACTTACAATTATAATAAATTAAAATACTCAACACTTTGGATGTTTAACTTTTTTTTAGTTGTAAACTAACAATTATAATCTATCATGATATTCATTTGAGTTTCTGTGACTCACCAATGAAGACTAGATTATAAAAGTTTACTTACTACACAATATTACATTAAAACTTGTTTGACTATGCTTGTGTCATCAATACCTGTAGTACAAGACATACTCAAGTTGAGGAATTTGTATGAGCAGATAATTTGTCTTTAGAATACACAATGGAACTTGTTTGTTTAAGTAATTAGGAAGCTTTCATTGTGACTGAACACTTTAATGTGTGTTTTATTTTTGCTCATTGTAATTTTGTGTGAAAATACTTTCTCCAGCAATCAGGACTTTTGCCATCAATTTGTGATATTACATCTATAAAGTATCACTGAAAAATCTTCTCAAGAAATGAATAATGATGATGTTTCATGTGAAAATATTGGAAAGTTATGTGGAGTTTGAATTTTAACTTAAGTTTGGTTATAAACTTTTATATATTCCAAGGTTTGTATTTGTTATAAACTTTTACATATTCCAAGGTATATATTTGTTATAAACTTTTACATATTCCAAGGTATGTATTTGTTATAAACTTTACATATTCCAAGGTATGTATTTGTAAGTGACAAAAACTTTTACTTGTGTAGGGAGTTTTGCATCTACAATCTGTGTTACTAGTAATAGGACAAATATAATTTGAAATTATATCTACAGAAATATTGAATACAAATATAAAGACTGTATAATAGTTCAGTCATTAAACATCACAGAACTTTACTGCTTTATTTTATGGTGTAGTTTATAAGTTTTATAAAATTATACTAACACTACATCTAAAATTGTAAAGTATGAAGTCTGTACTGTGTATTAAAAACCATGCTAACAACTTTAGTTTTTGTTTGTTTTTTCAATTATTACAACTAATCTATTATTAGGCTATAGGTGGAATATCCAGCCAAACACAATATACAATCAAGTAAAATAAACAAAAAACGTTTCACTACTTGAAAAGATGCCAGGTTGTGACCTATATTGTGGGATTATAAAATGGGCCATAGATTTTGGAGGTGACTAAGAAAATAGGACCCACATTGTAGTGAGGATACACCATCTGTCAGTCTCAACCGCCATTTGCCACTCTGACATAAGAAATAAAATAGTAATGGATACAGAAATAGAAATTAGGAGAGCAAGATGTGGGTGTTTTAAGCCCACGACTTCCTACAACTGCATAATCCTTCACTACCTGCAGACAGTTGTGGGAAGGTGATTGCTCTACAAAAGAATAAAATGAAAAAATTAATTGTGAAATAGAAAAAGAAAATAAGGTATTACCATTTAGGGATAAGTAAGTTGAAAACTTACCTCTTTAAGTTAGCATTCCAGCGTTTCTTATATATAACAATAAAATTAGTTGCAGTGCTAGTCACAGTAGTATAATAATACCCAGCGAGTGTCTCCCAGGCGTTTTAAAAACATTTCTATACTATCTATAAACTAAATTACTTGTAGGTCTGTGACTTTGTTGGCTTCTAATAATAAATTAAGCACAAAAATACGTAAACAAATACTATTACTACCGCAGTTTGTTATTTTTGCGATTAGACCAGCAACATTTATAGATTTTTAATGTTCCAAACAGTTCAACTTCAGAAAATCAACATCGGATTCAGTACTACCACGAGGCATTATATATTTTCACAGGGAAATGTTAACTTGTAAGGGTGTGAAGCCAGTCAAACTAGCTAGCTTAAGCTATGTGCGACACTATCAACTCAGGATTATTTTGCTCGTCGTGCACCTGACGCGTCGATAAAAAATATTTATTTCTGGGCTGGATGTAAAAAACAGTGATGTCTGGAAGTTTCCAGAACTTGTATATAAACCATCATTTGTAACAGTTGATTACCGTTATAAATTGTATTTTTTGTATTAAAAATAAAATTGCGTGTATCAATCTTGCTGGCAAATATAATAGATTTTATACATGTTAACATTTAATTAACTTCTAATTCGAAATTCATATTTCCGGTTATTTCAAATAGTAATAAGTAGCATAATAAATAGAAAATTCATCCAGGTTAAAGAATAATACGTAACAAGTTTATGCATACCATGTTCTGGAGATCAGATTGCAGAGAAACGATGCACTTTGGTTACAAATTGTACATAATACAGGTGCTGAGAATTTATAGGAAGTAGCCACTTATTAGTATTATTTACGTATATTTGTATATGAATTACAATTACAGTAGAGCTTAATATGGAAAATCGATTGTTAATCACAGTTTTTTACCTTGGATTTTCATGTTCATAAAACCCTAAAGAAACTCCGTTATATTTCCGTCTTAAGTTTGCTGTTATACGTGCTTAATGAAAACGGAAGTTATAAATAAAATTAAATACACCGCGAAAGTAGTTCTTTTCGTAAAGCCAGGGTTACAGCGAAATGGTTTATATAACATGTTACAAAAACTATGATAAATACTTTTATGTGTTGTGCTTCAAAACGATTTCTTATCAACAGACTTTTGTTTCTTTATACACTTCCTAATTAAGTTAACTAATAAAACTAATAACACAAACTTGGAAATTTATGAAATTACCCATAATCTTCCTTTTTACTATTATTAACGCTCATTTCACCATTTCATAGCGAAAAAATAGTTTGTGATTTAGCAAAGATTTAATATCCAAGTAATTGACATGCGCGTTTCATTTCGACCAGTGGTTTGTACGAACAGTAGAAATTAGATTTTTATATTAAAGTTATTCTCACCAGTAAGTGTGATAATCTCTAGATATTACATTGTCTTTGCTAATAAAAATCGAACTGTCGTTATGGAGTAAATTTAACGATTATTTTCACTTCCTGTTAAAAATCCTCAATTTCTCGAATCGCGTAGGCTGTAACACAAAACAAAAGCACTTTGTATAAAGATATACCATTTTGAAACCAACTCCAAATGATACAGATAAGATAATTTAATGTAATAATTTGATATGTAAACAAAATCTGATTCAAAGACAAACTCTAAGTAAGAGAAATATGACATCATGTGTATATTTTACTGTACATAAATATACATATATATCTTGCGTATTCTACGAAATCAGTAACGAGAGTTGATAAATTCCGAAACAAGTATATCTCGGTTCAAAGTAGCAAACTGAAGGCGAAAATGCTCTACATGTTTATTTCTTAGATAGTTGGATATTTTGTATATCTAAATAATACACTAAAATTTATTTGTTTGGTCACATACGCATATCCATAAATATCCCATACAGATATTGCATCAGTGAAGAAGCATAAATCGTTTCAATATACCACTTGCAAAATAAACATTTCAATATAATATGAGACTTTCGCATAGAATTCTCGTAAGAATTTTTTTCACCAAAATTTACTTATTATTGGTAGAAAAATACCTTGTTAGTGGTATAATTCCAAAATAAATAGTGACTCAAAAGATATCTTTAGCACAATATTTATATGACTGTTGTTACGTTTTTTTTTATGTGGACTGAACGCAACAGAAAGACACAGATAACAGCTTATATAATTTATTACAGTAAACTATTATATATGTGACAGATATAAAATAACAATGACAGATATTCAGTTTCAACCTTCAAAATTAATTACAATACAAAATGGTACTGGCCTGTGTCCAATATAATAATCCAGAATGAAAGTTCAAAAGTCCAGATCAGAAATCCAAAATTCCAGTCTAGGGAGTGAATTTGGTCCCACGAAGAAATTCCGAAGTTTTAATGGAGAAGTCCAGAAACAATTCACAGTTCAATAAATTTGACGAAGTTCTTCTTACGATGTCTTTGATGAATGTTTCAAATTTGTCGTTTTCTAACTTGCCTCGGTCTCCCCTAAACAGTCCTGTACGTGTTGACCTTCAGTATAACCAGTAATTCGAATGAATCGTAAAGATTAACGAAATAAAATCACAGCTTTTGTAGATCTAGCTCCAGTCACAAATCCAAGTTGAATAAACACAAGCAGACATTGAAAATTTCTCCAACGAAGACAATATCTCTTGAATCAAATGAAAACGAATGACTGACTCCCTCTCCTCGCATCGCCGTCTGTTTATATACTGGTAGGCCTACTGTGTTCTCGAACAATCGCGTAACTTCCACAGAATTCCAGAGTAATCTGCGCATGCTTGTTTTTGCACGAGGCTTGTCTGGACACCAGGCCAGTATACATTCTATTTATAGACAAATGATCGATCTACCTAATTTTAGAAATTTCTACATGAATAACAACATATTTTATTGGTTTGAACTTCGAAACAATAATATAAACAACAACATGGCATTTCAAACGCTTTATACATAACACTGTAATATTTACTCATAACATTACCTGGAATCCCCAACGACAGGAAAAGCGGATGAGGGCTGCAAGTTCCAATCGTCTTAGTTTTCTTGCCATTCAACTCAACTTGTTGATTGTCAAGACAGTAAGTCTGCTGGTGTGCAATATAATTCACATGTTAAATCAATTTATGTACAGGCGTCACCAAGTTTAACAAAGTTTTTGAGCCCGAACATCACTGACCTCTGTGATTGACCTGCAGCATACTGAATACAATCAGGTGTCATCTCTCAGCGAACAGGGCTTCAGGACATCCTTAACGCTTTGATTTTGCCTAAGAAAAATGGGACACTGTATCAACTTGGCCAAGACCACGATTCTCCATCAACCAGCACCTGCGAAGTTTAACCCTGTATCGCCTGCTGTCAAGCTACAATACCAGTTCCTAGAAAACGTCAGCAGTTTTTGTTATCTGAGAAGCCATCTTTTATCCTCGGCAAACATCGATTACAAAACCAGTATCATCTGAAACGTGCAGGGACTGAACACGAGTTTTCCAGGATCGAGACATTAGGACAGTCACCAAGATGCTCGTATGCAAGGCAGTTGTTATCTCCTCCCTCCTGTACGGATCTAAAACATGGGTCACATATCGTCGACACCTTAACCAGCTGAAACGCTTTCACCAAAGGTACCTCCAGATTATCTTGAAGATCAAATGGGAGGAATACAGAACCAACCTCGGCATCTTCAAAGAAGACAAGATCAGCAGCATTGAAGCCACCGTCATCAAGAGCCGCCTCTGATGGACAGGCCACATGCTCGGAATGGATGACAGCCCACTCCCGAAACAACTCCTGTATGACCAACTGAAAAAGGGGAAACAAATGGAAGGAGGACAGAAGAAGCGGTTCAAGCTGCAATATTGATGATAACAATTGGTAACTCGTTCACGACTGAACCACCTGAAGATCCCGTATCCATCAGGAAGCAAAATTCTCTGAGTCATTAAGAAGACAATATTTTGAATAGAAGCCAGAAAAGAGAAAACAACGCCAGCTACGACTGAAATATCTCTTTCCCTCTGAACTGACTTGTCCCTACAGCCAGAAGACTTTGTAGCAAAGATTGGTTTCATTAACCATCTGTGGACCCGTATATGAAATTAAAGAACCATTATCCTCGACCTCAAAGAATTACCACGACGACCACTCATAACATGGTGTCCTTTTCGACAATAGGTAAGATGTAAATTTCATCGCCCTATTTCTCAGAAGAAAAATAAGTAAAATACTTATCGATAGTATAACATCTCAGTGCTGAAATAAAGGTTTTATGCTTCTGTCTGCAGTTTGTACGATCGATAGAACTGATATTTTAATATATTTAAATGCTTTTATCAATTCCCTTTACTTCTTATGTTGTTAGCCCCTACGTATAAAAAAAACAGTGCATTTTTGCCAATACTCTTCATTATATCTCTTGTTTTGGCATTTATGTCTTCTTCCTGTGCCTTAAGGTAGCATAATCTAACTCTTTTTCTCCTTGTTTACCCCACAGACTATTATATGGATTTGTCGTGGCAATGAATCACTTATAACTATAATATCTTTCGTAATTCATATCCTTTTCTATTCCTTTCCATCCCTCCAATAGTTCCTCTTGTATATAAGCCAGAGAGTTGAATTTGATGGTCAATAAGGTCTTTACAATTACTTTTACTACTCTTAACCGTGATACTACCCTTTCTAACTTCCTAAAAGTTCTTGTTAAGCCGTGCTGATTTCTTAATTGTAAGTAAAATCTTAAGCTCCTCTTGAGGTCCTGTCGTCATTTCCCACAGTTTATATTTTTTTTTATCTAATTCCTCAAATTTGGTTAGAACAACTTCCAACCTACAAATTCTACATATAAATTCAACACCCTCGGTACGAGCTTCCTTGAAATTGCCTAGTAGTTCAGATTCCCAAAATAAACTAAACGTGATGATAAATACACAATTTTTGGCTATGTATTTTCAGTAGTACACGTTTTTGTAGTTGAACAAAATGAAACTTGTTTATATCAGCCAGAAATCAGGTGCTTAACACATGTTTTTGTGTACATTTAAATTTAACATGAAAATAAAAGAGGAACATTGAATCGTATTTATTTTTTTCAACAATAAGGCATATTTAATTCCTTATTTACTCGAGAAAATAATTGAATGTCATTAAATTATCTGGTTGTAAATTAACTTATTCTTCAAAACAACAAAATAATTTGACATACAAATATATTTGTTGATTTTATATAATTATTACCATGAAATCTGCAAAACCACTTTTATTACAACGGGTCATTTTATGTATTCATTCCTTTTACTTGTGGTTTGTTCGTCCAAAGACAACGAAAAGAAGTTCGAGTCGGTTGAGTAGTGAATTATTATGATAAAGAGGTTTATAGGAGAGATAATTGTTATGAATCAAAATTCATACTTCGCTAGTTTTAGATCTCAGTAACAAATTAAAGCACATTCTAATACACTATACATCAGTATAAAGCTATTCTCTTTTCAGAAATTTGTTTATAGAATTCTGACTCTTGGGAACACATTTTTGACGTCCAGGTATTTCTAACAAATGACTCACAAATAGCTGGAAACTGAGGTATTCCTGTTAAGCATGTTAATAGCTTAATCAGCTAATTAACTAAAGTGTTTGTCTCACAAACGTATCACATTACAATTAAAGTGATTTTACGATCATACCCATACTTTTATTTAATGGATGTATGTCACTAGATTATTTGTGTGTGCGTTTTCATTTTAAATTTTTTTGTTTACTTTCGAAAGATCTTGCTTTTTATCATTTTAAGCACAAAAATTAAGGTTTTGCACGAGATTCTTGAATTTTTTCATATTACTGAACGCCCCGACAATAGTTAAACAATATAATAATAGGGCCAAAACCCCATAAAGTAGTTTTTCGATATAATTTTAAACAGAATATGTTTTCTTTTTTCGGCTACCATTTCTAAAACATAATGAATCTAAATTTTCTTCCTAAGTTTCCTTTTTATGTAGTTGTTGTCTTTCGCAAGGAAATGTGACTGTTAGCTATTTAAATAGCGTTACTTCATTATACACTTCTGATTTACTGTTTTCCAGGAACATAATAGTAAGAAAGCCTGACGTACGTATTGAACGAAAAACAAACATGGTTCGGAAAGTTGGCAGAGATTGTTCCTCATTAAAACATATAGTGACCTTTAATACTATTTTAAAAGATATTTAAAGAAGTCTAACTAGTCTGTTACAATATACGTAGTTTTATTAATAATATGTGTTGTTTTACGCGCAACGAGACCCGAAGTAATCTGCGATAGGCATCACAAAAAGAAAGCTAATCGTTTCCTGTGAAAATCAACTCGTAGTCTCTCTAACCGATTAGTGAGATACTTCTCTCACACGTAACACCCCCGCAGTCCATAAAGGTGTTTTCTTAAGGGTGGGGAAGAGGCTAGTGGTAAAAGGAAGCGAACCGTGGAACCTTGGAAGGTGATCTCTTTCTCTGGTGTTTGGTTATATATATTTCTATACCCAGGAGGGTTAGGTACACTGGACCTCTTCCTCCTTCCATTACTTTGTTGGAGTGGCCTAATTAATATATTTCGAGTAAATACTGAATGGCTGGAATAATATGATAACTTTGTCTGGTCCACTCTAGAGCAATGTCCATTTATATTGTTCTTTCATATTTTTTAATTTTTTAATAAGTCTGGAACGTTGGTGGCCTGTTTTATTTTAGCTCTATTTAATTATTGCTATTATTATTATTTGAAATGATTTTATCTTAATGATCCGAGGTACAAATTTAACGGTGATAGGAGTTCAGGTCTCTCTTTATCATATATGTAATATCTGTCTAGTTCGCATAACAACTCATTTTTTTCGCCAATTTTTATCAAAATATTTTATTGTACTATGTAGAAGTCTGTTCGTGTACTTGAGTATTTGTGCATGAACTTCAAGGAAGTGGTTTTAAGTACTCTGTATGCTGATGTAATTAGTGTATTCTGTCTGTAATGTTTGCAGTTTGGTTTGTATTTGGTTTTCACTTAGATTGATTCATGCAGGAGCTGCATAGTCTATTACAGATCTAATGTACGACTTGTATATTTTAATGATATTTTCTGATGTTGTTCCGTTGTTTTTACCAGTTGTTTAAACTCCTAGCATCGTTTATTCTTTGCCAAATTTTTGTTTTTATGCTATTTACATGTTTTATCCATGTAAGTTTGGAATCAAATGTTAATCCTAAAAAAATTGCAGATGAAGCAGTTTGGAAAAACTTTCATGTAGATCTGAAGTTAAACTTTTTGATGTTTCGTTGATTTTGAAAATATTACTAATTGTGTCTTCGCTGTATTTATTTTAATTCTATATTTTTCACAATCTTTACATAAACTATTTAGTTGTGGTTGTAAGTTAGTGGCTGCTATTTCTGGTGTAGGAGCACTTTTCCAAATTGCTACATCATCAGCGAACTTCAGCCTAAGTATCGATATTTGTGAACAGTTGACTGATGTTTTAATGCCAGGTAAGGGTGATTAGTTTTATGCGATCCCAGTTTGTTTTAAGTCGAATACTTTGGGACATGAGGTTGGCATTGTGTTACATGGGCTGATATTTACAGTAATTGAAATTGGGTTGTTATCTTCTCCGGGCTGTTATAACTGTATACTCGTGCAGTTCTACAATAATCTACTCATACTTGGTATTTAGTAACGTTTACCATTCACGAGAAAAATTATTTTAATGTTAAAAAAGCTCTCGCCACACATTACATCACAAAGCAGATTTTATTGAAGTATTTCTTTGTAGACACAATCATCAAAGAAAGTATCTTCCTTATCTGTTGCAACTTATGTGATTTTCACTAAAGAAAAATAAATATATATTTTAAGTTTGTTTTTAATTGTTTTATATGCATAACTTACTTCTTTCTTGTAAATTTTATTAATTAAATCTGAAACATATGATTTTTGTGGAAACTTCAATTTTGTCATTTATTGCTCAACTATAAAAATACTGCCTTGTTATATAAATATTACTCAGGTATGATTTGTGATGATGGTGCGGTAATTTCCAAATTCCGAGTTTTGGACGTATACAACGCAAGCTTCATTATAATAAATGTGTATTCCACCGACACTCGAGGTTTCTAATATACTTAAAGAAAAATATTTCTCATCGTAATGTGAACGCTTCTAGAGATGTAAAATTTGACATTTTACAAATAAAACTATCAGCATTATCATTTGAGCACATTTCACTGTTCTGTGATCGCTGATTAAACATTTATGATATGTTTAAAGTGGTTGTACTATATTACTTACTTCAGGATCTCTTAGTTTAAAATTAATCTACGAATTTAGTACTGAGAAACCACTGAACAAAGTCATAACTTTTTCGTAGTAATAAACTACGTTAAAACTATCAGTAACTTTTAAGTTAAGCCAAGTATTCATTAGAATGTCTGTTTTGGTGCCCCACTTATGAGTTGGAAAGTGTTTGAGAAAACATGACGAAGCTATGTTTACATCAAACAGTTCAGATTAAAATGTCCGTAAAACTGTAAAATATTTTTACCGTATAATTATTAGATATGTTTTATTACAAATTAAACTGGTAGGTAAGTATTTTTAAAAAATGGTATTAACCGGTTGACTGACAAGTATTTCAGGTGCTATAATATAACTCTAATGCTTCTTTATTTTGTAACTTTTTCGTGACGCCATTTTGGATGGAAAGTGAAACATTTTGTAAGTAGGTCAAATGCATGTATGGTGCTGACATTTAGCGTTAAAGTTAGGTATTATTGACAACGAATTAACTCATCCGTAGCAATGTGTTATCGATCAGCTTGGACGAGTTATCTCGTCTACGGCACTGAACAGGTTAAAAAGAAAAATCTTAAAATATATTGAAAGAAAAAGTAAAAGTTTATATGAAAAACCTTTCACAAACACTAAGAAAGATCTACGTGAAAGTAATCATTCACTGAGATACTAAACCAAACGATTTCTTGTACAATAAGAAATTAAAACATTAAGTTAAAAAAACTGTACGTAGCTAGTACATGGTTGTTATTTATGACAAATAATCTATGTCAAAACTCATTCTCTTTCTCAGAAGTAGGGCCTGGCATGGCCGAGCGCGTTAAGGCGTGCACTCGTAATCCGAGGGTAGCTCGCCCTCCCAGCCGTGGGGGTGTATAATGTGACGGTCAATCCCACTATTCGTTGGTAAAAGAGTAGCCCAAGAGTTGGCGGTGGGTGGTGATGACTAGCTGCCTTCCCTCTAGTCTTACACTGCTAAATTAGGGACGGCTAGCACAGATAGCCCTCGAGTAGCTTTGTGCGAATTTCCAAAAAAACAAAACAAATTCTCAGAAGTATATTCGTATAAATTCAATATAATACATTTTTAAACTTCTCAGTTTATTTTAACTAACCTCATAATATTTAACATATTAAAATAAATCTAGGTTTTAATAGGTCCTGACGTTTTCCTTTTGGAATATCTTTATTCCCTAATTACTAACCTACATAATTTGTACATGTTTTTACATGTTCATTTCTCGTTTTAAGCCCACAGTAATTGTTCGTATTTGAAGATCAATATACATTTTGCTGTAATTTGTTTACTTCACTTATGTTTTATTATTTAGAGCCGTATGTAACTGAGTAACATTACATTTTTACCCTTAGGTATGTTTTAATTTCAAGTGCTCCTTAGTTTTCTGTGACATCCTTAAAACATCTTAATAATTTTGGTCTATCTGAAAGGAATTTATTGATACTTAACAAGAAAACATCCCCACACTGTGACTTAAATATCACCTACAATAAATGAGCCAAGATTAGTAAAGTTTAAAGGCAACCATAGTGGTGACGATACCAGTAACAAAACATGAAAAGACTAGTGGCTGTATGAGGAAGTCTCAAGTTTGTAAGTACGTCAGCACAGTCTAGGCTAGATTATAATATTTAAAAACACTGACATGTTTGGAAATCCTTGGAAACTCAGATGTTACTGCGCTTATTCTACAGAATTACAACAATAAAGGTTTGTGTTGTTTTTAGTGAACACAGCAGACAGCTTGATAAGGTTTGACTACAAAAATAGCACACACAATATAATTGAATGTTATACTTGCAAAAATATTTTTTCTTCGACATCTTTTTACAATGAATTGTTCAATGACATTTTTATTTAAATATTTTGTGTTTGATGTAAAGTTACTATTCCTGATTTTATTTATAAATTAATTTAAAATATTACGTATATTATCATTCGTCATGCTTTATTTGTCTAGTTGTATTCATATTTTTGGTTTATTTTCATTTTTAAAATTCTGCCACATACGCTACAGGTGCTGAGATAACTTTAATTCGATTGACTGAGATGTTGATTAAGACTTCATAACAAAAGACGAGAGAGAAAATAGATTTCTGTTCATTTACTATTTTGATTGGATGAATTAAGAATGTTGGGAATATTTTTAAATAAATATGTGCTTCAAACTTTATTGTGTGACCTAAAACAGACCTCATTCGATTAAAAAAAACAGTCGTGAACAGAAGGGCTTTCCAACCAATTCGCCTACATATGTATAAAAATAACCACCTTGATAGTTAATGATCGTCTTGTTTGGTTCCTCGAATCAAACAGCTTCCTCTCGCCAACCCAGTGTGGGTTCCGATGACAGCGCTCCACCATGAACCACCTGATTCGACTTGAAACATCAATCAGAGAAGCCTTTCTCAAACGACATCTTGTATCAATATTCTTTGAGATTGAGAAGGCTTATGATACTATATGAAGATATGGCATTTTGTGAGACCTCCATATATGTGGGTTACGTGACCATTTGCCCATTTTTATTAAAAAAATTTAATAGACAGGCGATTCCAAGTTCTTGTGGGTTCAACACTTTCCTGTTCTTTTTTGCAGGAACTTAAAGTTCATCAGGGCTGTACTTTGAGTGTTACACTTTTCGGTACAAAGGTTAATGCATCACTGAACAACTCCCACTTAGTGTTGCAAACGGGATCTGTGCTGACGACTTTCACATGTCATGTGAGTCGTCGAACATGAAGTATATTGAACGGCAGCTACAGACTTCCCTCAATCGTTTACCGAAGTAGACCATAGCAAACGGCTTTAACTTCTCTCTGTAAAACCATTTGCATGCAGTTTTGCTGCCAACGGGGTATTTACCCAGATTCTGACCTCCGTATCGGTGAAGTTGTGATGCTTATGGCCAATGAGACAAAGTTCTTGAGGCTTACCTTTGACTGTAAGCTGACCTTTACACCACACATCAAGCAGATGTGGGTCAAATATACAAAAGTACTGAACATCCTCCGTGACCTCTTTTCCACCACTTGGGGAATAAATCGATGTTCTATGGTAAAGATATATCGTGCTGTTATTCGTTCGAAATTCGACTATGGATCACTGGTTTATGGCTCTGCCAGATCCTCGGCCTTAAAGATGCTGGACTCCATTCATCATCAAGGACTTAGGCTCTGCAATGGGGCTTTCCACACTTCCCCAGGCCAGAGCTTATACATAGAATCTCATGAACTTTCTTTGCACCTCTTCCGTTTGCAAATGTCTTTACCATATGGTCTGAAACTTCGTTCTTTACCAAAGCATCCAACTTGGGGTTGTGTCTTCCTTCCTTGATGGGCCATACTTTCCAGAATAGACGATTTGTCATTACTTCTTTTGGCCTTCGTATCCAGGTGCAATTGGATGAATTAGGCCTGTTCTTGATTAACATTGCTGTACCCACTGGTCAGTTCATCCCAACATGGCTTCTAACAATCCCCAAATGTGACCTATCTATAAGTCATCTGAGAAAAGGAGACACTACCAATTGGAAACACTGTTTGTTATTCGCTGAACATCATTTGAACGATCTTTCCATTCCTATTTATATAGATGGTTCAAAATCAGGTGATTATATGGACTCAGCCATGGTTTGTTGTGGTTCGGTGGTTGTGCGCAAAATCCTTTATACAGCTTCTGTTTTCACTGCTAAACTGTACTACTTTCTCTTGCCGTGGATCACATTGAAATTAAGCAGTACTCAAATTGCACTGTTTATATTGACTCGCTTAGTTCTCTACTAGCCCTGGAATCGTTTCACATTAGTTCACACCCTGTTCACGTCGATATTCAAAATCGACTGGGCCAATTCTCTTTAACATCTACTTCTATCCAGTTTTTGATACTTGACTACGTTGGTATTTGCGGGAACGAAGTCGCTGACACCACAACTAAATCTGTCTCCTCTGGCATTATTACTGCTGTACCTGTTCAATACATGGACTATGGTCCTGTATTTAAGGCTCATCTCCTTGACAGTTGGCAGTCGACTTGGAGCAAGCAACGTAAAAACAAGCTTTTCGAAATAAAACCCTCTATTGGAACTTGGTCACCTTGCTACCATAGGAACTGGAAAGAGGATGTTGTTCTAACTATACTGGCATTGGTCATAATTTTTAATTCATTGTTTTGTAGTCTGTATAACACTCAGGTCACAATAAGCCACATTTTACTGTCTTGCCATTGTTATGACTCTCAACAACGGCACCATGTTTTGTCCCAAGGTTTATTCATAACATTAGACGATGTTATTGGTGATGGTGATGCTGTCCACCTTGGAAATGTTTTTAGTTTTTAAATACTATTCATCTTTTTAATGCTATTTAAGATTTCTTAATTTATACACTAGACTTTTCTTAATGTGATTTCCTTTTAAGAATCAAAGTACATCTTGTTCGATTTGAAATTAGAAAATGGCTGTAACGTATAATAACTTTAAGCCAGGACTGGAAAGGACAACTTTAGGTGATAAACGCTTCTATTTAAACTACCCGTTAATTATCCTGGTAAGTTATTATTACAATTTTGCTACAAGTCTTTTAAAACTTGTATTAGTTTACTTTATGAAAACGGCCGTAAAATCAAATAACTCGAAACCAGGACTGGAGAGGCCAATTTCAGGCGACTAACGGTGGTTTTTTAACTGACCTGTTAGTCTTCTTGGCAAATTATGACAATTACAATTATGCTACAGAAAATCCTTTAAAACTTGTGTTACTGTAGCTTTTCTCTTACCGCTGTAGACCAGTTACAAAAATTGGATTTAATGCTATTTATGCTTTAAATTCAAAAATTAAACTTTGTTTCGTTTTACCTTAATTTCCTTTTATGAATTTTACAAATTTTACTTGAATTTTAATCTTTTACCAGATGTTTGGCGCAGATAACCTAGTTGCTTTGTGTCATAAAACACCAAACCAACCAATATTTTCAGATCAACTACATTCCCAGAACCACATGTTTTGTCCTTGTAGCCTCACCGATTCCTTCTTTACGAGTTGTAGTTATTTTTGCTTACACTATCTGGAATATCTTGCACTTTGGAAAATCTTTTTTTCATATTTGGAAAACTGAGCTATTGAGTTCAGTTCAACTGTCACAATTATCCTGTCTTTTCCTAATACTTCTTTGTATACCTTTTATATTTCATTCCTTCACATCATGTCATGGAGATGTTGATTCCTTTTGGAATGATTCTTGTTCCCTCTTATTTTCTACGGTTGTTTGTTTTATCCTTTCTGTACACACCCTGCTCATTTGGCTACTTTGTTATTAGGAATCTTTGTCTTGTTGTTGGGATCTTTTTCCAAACCCCATTTCTTTGCACTGACTTTTGGAGGTATTCTAGATACTGTTGAATCTAGGAAAGAAGCTTTAAGTTGTTTAAACAGCTTCATCGACCATCTCTTCTTTTTATCTACGGAGTCCATCCTTACTCTTAGGTGAGCATTTACTCCTGGTCTGTGGAACCCTCATTAAAAGGAGGATTCACGGTTTTTAGATCCATTCTAACCATCATCTTGTGTAAGATGGCTCAACATGTTTGAAAATTACTTCTTTGCATAACAAAATACCATTTTTATCTGGGTGTATTGTCAACAGATTCCTCAATCGGGACAAATGTACTTCTTTTTTCTTTTAGGTTGAGTCACTTATAGTCTGTCTACAAGTGATGTAATTTATTTTATTGAGGTCATAACTATGATGGAAATACTTATACCTTATACATTTTTTGCATATGTAGAGCAGCACTGAACGATAAAGCTATCATATGAGATGAGATTTCTATCGGAAATGTATTTACGGTGTAAAAAAATGTTAAGTTTTCATAAATTTACAACAACTATCTTTTGTGCCTGGACCCTCAGTTTGAAAAACATAAACACTACAAATGTAAGGCAAGACTGAAAATTTACATTAACAAAACTGTGTTCAAACTTTGCGAATGTAATATTGTGTTTATATATAAATATAGATAAACTAACATATTGGTCCTTTTGTTCGTAAATCCAAACAAAATCTATTTGGCTTTCTTTATGCAATGGCCTGGCAGGGCTAGGTGGGTTAAAGCGTTCGACTCATAATCTGAAGGTCGCGGGTTCAAATCTCCGTCGTACCAAACATGCTTGCTCTCTCAGCCGTGGGGGCATTGTAATATGGCGGTAAATTCCATTATTTGTTGGTAAAAGAGTAGCCCAAAAGTTGGCGATGGGTGGTGATAACTACCTGCCTTCCCTCTAGTCTTACACTGGTAAATTAGGAACGGCTGGCGTAAATAACCCTCGCGTAGTTTTGCTCGAAATTAAAAACAAATCTTTGAGCAAAATATTTACCATCATTACTTATCTATACGCTTTATCAGTAACGGCAGATCACAGATATAATGGTACAGTGATGCTGAGGATATTGCTGAAACCTTTTGTTCACAAGAGATTCAAATGGATTTTATTCACCTGTTCAGATTATTTATTAATACGCATAACTGATATCATTCATGGGTTATTTCCCATAAAATTGATCAAAAATTTACGTATGCTAAATGGAAACATTGCAAACAACAACAACTTAAGATTGAACCACATAAACAGTTGACAAGCATTTTGTGTGAAATGTTTTCTTTACAATGGTTCTTTACCAATCTAAAAACAAAATAAAGAATCATTGAACATTTGTTAATTTAAATACAACTACGTTATAAAGGTATTAAGTTCTCAGTAATTTACATTTTATCGTATCTTTGTATAGTTTTACTGTTTTCAGATAGGCTTGTTTGAAAGATTTTAACAAACACGTTTTAAATCTTCATAACATGTTCGATCCTACCTAATTCTTTCAATACTAAATTATTATTTTACAGAAACTCATCAAGAAAACATTTCCATATTTACCGAAATATTGAAATTGTTAATTTGTGATGATTTAATACAATATCACATTGTATCTTTTTTTCAGTATTATAAACATTCAGTTCAGAACATTATATTAAAGTAACTTTTAATAAACGAATCAACATCTTGAATATAAAGTTCCACTGGTACAACAACAACAAGCAAACATTTCAACATTATTTGATATTTCGTATGTAGTTTGATGCCACCAAAACTTTGTCACATCTGGGAATCCTCAATAAATAAACTTACTTCTAATTTTGAGTCTCGGTGGCTTGTTTAAAATATAAGTTACTAATGTGTTGGTTTAACATTAAGGTTGAAAACAAATCACTCAGATAATTTGTTATTTAACTTGATCATTACCAGTAATTCTTTGTCTAAGCATTTTTCCTGTATATTATGGTGGTGTTTACTAAACCGTTAATTGATGTTGAAAACTTTGAAATGCAAGAGTTTAGGATAATTGTTTTAAAAATTAAATGTGTAATAAGTTGTTCTGAAATTGTAAGTATAATATTTCATCATATCTATATAATTTTAATGTGTGGATAATACTATATAACACAAATTTTGTTCTTGGGTAGTATGTATTGTTTCTAAACTGCTTATGCTGTAAAAGTACAGAAAATGACCATTATTCCATTCAAACTTTGCTTTTGTGATCTAAATAATGAAATTTAGAAATTAACCAATTTTCTCTCTAAAGACGGGCAAATTTGCACATTTTTATTAACATAAGGTCTAAATTAAACAATATATAAATCAAGATTTACATGTATTTATACTAAAGTTATACAAAAATGAACAAAAATGTTTAGGCGTAAGTAGTTTTTTGAGATTTACGAGTGTAGTGTAAATCACTTTCACGTATCAGTCCCCAAATAGTCTTCCATCATGTTTTTATTATACGTTTCTTGGTAACGAAATTCAAAGTCCAGTATATCTTGGTAGAAGTGCTCGCCTTGCTCCTCTGAGTATGTTCTCATGTTCTCCTTGAATTTATCAAGATAAGCGTCAAGATATGGGCTTTCAGGAGCATCCTGCAGCCCATTTTGCCGTAGTTCTTTACCAAAGCCTTGGCTAGTTTGACATCATTTTCGGCCTTATGATTGCCTAAAAATTTCCGAACCATTGCGACAAAACTGCACCAAGCTTTTTTTCTTCCTATTGAGCTTCTTGGGGAATTCCGTGCACTTCATGATCTTCTTTATTTGTGGTCCAACGAAGACATCAATTTTGACCTTTGCCTCAGACAGCTTAGGGAAGACGTTTCGAAAGTACTTGAAGGCTGCAGACTTCTTATCAAGAGCTGTGACAAATGATTTCATAAGACACAAATTTACGTGCAATGGTAGGAACAACAACTTCTGTGTTGACATTGTGCTCCTCCACAGAGAATTCAGTCCGTTGTGGCGAGTGCTTTCTGTTGTAGTGCGCTGTGGTGTCCCTGCTGTCCCAAACGCAAATATAACAGGGAAACTTGGTAAAGCTTTCTTGGAGACCAATTAGCAATGCCATCATTTTTTAAGTCTACTATAATCTCCCAGCCATACTCATTATACTTTAAGGCTTTTAGCAAGGTATTGGCACTGTTGTATATTCCTCTTTGAGGTGCACTGAAAGATATTTACATTTTTGAAGGTCTAAAAGTTGTATAATATAAAATTTTACTGTTCAAGGAAGCAAAAAATGCCCGTCTTACCTTCTAAAGTTTTTTGAAGTGCTCGCAGTTAAAATTAAGTGCCCAGGGTTTGTCTTGATCCATGACAGACATGTCAAAATATGGCTTGTAAGCTTCACATATTTTAGCAGATGTTGTCACAAAGCACTTTTTCGCTCTTGTCTTGATAAATTGGTCAGCAGAATGCGTCTGGAGAATACTTGCAGCTTCTTCATGCCATTTTTGATAAAATGAGATAGGATTATGTGCTCATTTAGGCAGCTAGAACTAAATTGAAGTGGTAAGTGGTGAACCCCTGTACATGTATTACTATGGAAATTTCTAAAAAATTCTAAAAGGTTCCCGAAATTTTTCGTAAGTTCTGCAACATTCTAGAAAGTTTTTGAAGTTAGCGGTCAATGTTTTTTACTAGTTGGCTTCCCTCTAGTTCATCACTTTAAAATTATAAATAGCGAACACATATAACACCCAAATGACTCTCAATAAACAATGAAATATCTTATTTTATGATATACCTGCTTAAATAATGAATAGGAATGATAGATCTCAGTTAAATAACAGTTAAAGAAGAAAGCCAGGTGTGTCTTACAGGATAACAAAGACAATATAATATCAGATAACTTCATAAGGAAACATAACCAGTTAGATCTCTTCTACAGATTTATATAGGTGGTGTTCCAGAAGTTCATAAACCTATCTGTTCCATATGGTCACTGTCTTACTTATAACCACAGTTTATCTTCTAAAGTTACTTCAAGAACGTACAAATTGTAAAGTTTTATGTTTTATAAGTAGTTTTTTAATTCTAAACATTAGAGAATAATTTAACATTTAATACTAATATATACATATATCTCATGCTGATATGAGTCATGTTATCCCAAGAATGTATTGAATCTAACACTAATTTAGTTTTATTATAGTTGTAGCAGATGTGTCGTATAACGTTAAACAAAAAAATAGAATTCCAGGGGCAATATAAAGCCTCAGGTAACGATCGCAAAAAGTAAATCAACTTTTGTAACAATCCTAATGTAATTAAAACTATTAAGTCGCCTACAGTTTTAAAAAATATTGTATAGCAATGTCAATAAACATAGTGATGGCTATGTAGCTTATACATGATGTCGATTGTTTTATCATATTAATTAGGTGGGGCGATTTATAGATGATGAATTCTATTGTAGTTAAACTGAACGAATAAATGAATCTTTATGTAAATAAATACATATCATCAGCCAATAACATAAGCTGATACCTCTTGATCTCGTTTTTCATCAACAAATAATAGAATTCCGTTACTTTATAACGACCAACGGCTATAAAGTTGAGCACGATCGCTGACAGGATGTGAACCCTCATCTCGTTAGTTGTTTATCGATGGCTCTGGCCACGAGGATATTTCACATCAATCAAAAATGAGCATGTTTTAATATGTGTTTAGGTATATGTATGGATAAAGTTTTGTTGGTGTCAACAATGACACTGATAGAACAAATCAAGTAAGTGCAGAGAAAGATGTAATCAATAGGTTGAACAAGAATGGTGATCTCTTGTGTAAAGTACACTCGTTTGTTTGCTTGTTTTTTGAAGTTCGTGCAAGGCTACTCGAGGGCTATCTGCGCTAGCCGTCCCTAATTTAGCAGTGTAAAACTAGAGGGAAAGCAGCTAGTTATCACCACCCACCGCCAACTCTTTGGCTACTCTTTTGCCAACGAAAGCGGAATTGACTGTTACATTACAACGTCCTCACGGTTGAAAGGACGGGCATGTTTGGTGTGAGAGGGATTTGAACCCACGACCCTCAAATTACGAGTCGAGTGCCTTAACCCACCTGGCCATAAAAGACGGCTAGAGCAAATGGCCCTCATAATTGCGTGAAATGTAAAGAAACATAAAATGTATGTCTTAAATTCACAACAAAAAACAAAAAATTAAGCCACAATTTATATCCGAATGTTAATAAAGTAGCTTCCAAAAACTATAAAGAGATTATTATTTTACTTGAGATGGTAATTAGATTCTCTCTGTAGAGTTCTGTAGTTTCTATATTTATATACAGTCATGTGAAAAAGCTAGGACACCCTGTGAAAGCCTGTGTATTTTTGTAACATTTTTTGATATATAGATATTTAATCTCAATTTTAACAATACCGAGAGATTGTAGAAATATAACTAAACAATTAAAACTGAAGAAGAGACTTTTCAAGATCTTTTGTAAATGTGATTCCACAAAAATACATATTCTAACTGAGGAAAAAGTTAGGACACTCCACATTTATTTCCATTTAAAACGGCTCAACTCACACACAAGTGTATCACATCAGGTGATATCTAAAAGTGGAATATTTTTCATGAGTAATAGGATAAATGCAATATCTAAATCGTTATATTAATGGAAAACATAATTATATATTCCTGGTTACATTGTTTGTTTTTCTTAATTTCGTGCATAGCTTCTCAAGGGCTTTCTGCGCTATCCTACCCTAATTTTGCAGTGTAAGACTAGTCATTACCACTTACTGCAAACTCTTGGGCTACTCTTTTACCAACGGATAGTAGGATTGACAGTCACATCACAACGCCCCCACGGCTGAAAGGGCGAGCATGTTTGGCGCGACGGGGATGCAAACCCGTGACCCTCAGATTACGAGTCGCACGCCTTAACCCGCTTGGCCATGCCGGGCCTGGTTACATTGTACAACCGTAATTTAGAATAAGAATTTCAATGGATAATATACGTGTGAGAAGTATTGTTTATTTACTTCTAAAAATTGTGCACAGCCACGCAACGACTATTTGCTCTAGCCGTCCATAGTTTTAAACTGGTAGTTTAAAATGAAAAAAACAAGTCAACGCCACCCACCGACAACTCTTAATCTTAATACTGTAGGATTTGACTGTCATTGGTGTAATGTATCCACGCCCTTAGAGTGCGAAATGCAATTATGTGGCAATGGGCTAATAGGCCGTTCCTTGTTTACTGTTAAAGTACAACGACTTTTTATATATGTTTATCTAAACTTAAAAAGCGGTATTTTATGACTAATTGATGTTTCGGTAATTATAAAAAATGATAATAATAATAAATCAATGAAAACCTCTGTTTAAATATCTATTTGAAAAACGTATTAATTCGTGTAAGACATGGACAAAGAAGATTCGACAAAGAATGCTTGAAGATTCATAATATGTACATATTCTTACATTATATATCAATAACGAAGAGAAATTGCTGGGAAACGACTTGAATAAAACAAAGTAGGGAAATAATCAAGATTGCAAACTATCGAGAAAATCAGTAGTTTAAGTATTATCGGCTGCTGTTATTAATGCATTTTTGTTGGAACATTCATAACTAGTCCAATGCATCGTTCAACTCTTAGTTGTGATTTACTTTTTTTTAAGCACGATGCTTAAATAAGCACACCAATTCATATTGTAGGGTATCAGTGACAGCACATCCGTAAAAAAAAAGACTGTCTCTCAAAAAACTATGTGTACTTCATGCAGATATACTGGCTACTTGAAGCACTATATATGTTTAGTATGGTTAAAATCAGGACTTAGAAAAGTGTCATAAATTCGTAATAAAACCACATAATTATTCCATTATATGACAAAATTTTAATTTTTCTTGTCCGTGGGCAGAAAGTGTTATTTCCTAATTGCTTATGTCTAAAGTAAATGGAAAAGATCTATTTTTCTCTTCAAACTTTGCTTTTGTGACCTGGATACTAAAATTTCCAAATTTACATATTTTCCAGAACATTACAGGTAGATTCAGTACTGAGTAGCCGATAGAGAATTTTCTCGAGCTTACAAGAACCTTCAAGAACTTTCTAGAATGTTGTAAAACTTTCCATCGTAATATATATACAAGGGCTCACTACTTACCACTTCAATTTAGTTCTAGCTACCAAAGTAAACAGGTAGACTTATCTGTTTTGTCAGAGATGACGTAAAGAAGTTGCAAGCATTCTCCAGACGCATTCTGCTGTGTATGTAGCCAATTTATCACAACGGATCGAGTTCGCTGTGGGGAAGCACAATGTCAAGTGTGAGCCACTAGTTAGCCTCCAAAAGGTGTTGTTCCCACCAATGCATATAAAATTGGGTCTATGAAACTCTTGATAAACACTGTGCAATCGTCAAGTACTTTTGAGACTTCTTCCCTAAGCTGTCTGAGGTAAAGGTCAAAGCTAGTGTTTTCGTTTGTTTTGTCGCAGTGGTTCGGGGCTTCTTGGGCAATGACAAGGCCGAAAATTATGTGGAAATGGTTGAGGCTCTGGTGTGAACTACGGCAAAATAGGCTGCAGGATGTCCCTGAAAGTCCATATCCTTGACGCTCATCTTGATAAATTCAAAAAGAATATGAGAGCATACTCAGAGGAGCAATGTGAACGCTTCCACTAAGATATACTAGACTTTGAACGCCGCTACCAAAGAACGTATAACGAAAACATGACGGGAGACTATTTGTGGTCTGATGCGTGAAAGTGATTTACATTGCAGTCGCAAATCTCAAGAAACTACTCACTTCTTAACATTTTTATTTATTTTTGTGTAACTTTAGTATAAATACATATAAATCTTGATTTATATGTTGTTTTATTCAGATCTTATGTAAATGAAAATGTTCAAATTTGCCCGTTTTTACATATAAAATAGATTAATTTCTAAATTTTATTATCCAGGTAACAAAAACAAAGTTTGAAGAGAATAATAGCCATTTTCTGTACTTTTACAACACAATCAAATAAGAAATAATGCATACTATTCAGGAACAAAATTTGTGTTACATAGTGTAATTAGTGATTTATGAGATCAACCTACAGAGACATCGAATTTACTTCGCTGTGGAAGCTACATAACAATTACCTTAAAGTCTTATCGCTTTCTTTCTGAACGTACGTATTTCTTGATGACAAGAAACCCACTTGAAATAAATATGTATCTCGAAACGGCTGGTATGAGTATTAACACTTTTATTGATAAGCATAGAACAATATTCAACCTTCCTAGGCCATCTATCGCCTAAGTATGGGGAATACCATGTCACTAGCTCAGTCAACTTTTTTATGACTGATTAAATTTCAAGCAAGTATGTTGATAATACATTTGTTGTATTCCCATCTGCTGATGAGACACTTAGTTTTCAATCACGTAAACCCTATAAACCCCAACATTAAGTTCACCTGTGAACAGGAAAAACTAACCAAATAGTATTTCTTTACCTCAAGATTACTAGAATTGATATACAATAGAGAAGCATTCAAACTGCAAAAAAATTGCTCAAAACCACTCTATCACTTACTACAGCGTTTGTGAAGAAGACAGGAACTCCTTGAGTGCATATGGGACTAACTTAGAACTATATCTTAAATTCACCTTAACAGAGTTACACATGAAAACTCTCAAACAACAAATAACATTTGAGAAGAGTTACACTGACAGCTATTGTACAAAGTTTCAGTAAAAATCAGATGACGATATCAACGTTTCGACAAGCACAATACTTTATTTATACAAATTAAAAAATAGAAATATATACGCTAAATAACAAAAAGTTTATTTGTTTTTAACAAGAAGATAAATAAAGCAAATAAATCTCCTTAATTATACATACACAATTGATGTATGTTTGCAATTTGCATGTTATACAATAACGCCACCTTCGTCTCCAAATTGTCAAATCAACTAAAATCCTTGGAATTGCGTATGATTAAAATTTAACTTGGTAAAACCATATCACAGAAATAAAGAACAAAGCATAGCAAGAGATAAACCATGTTAAGAGACAATAGGCAAAATATTGGAGCTACACCAGAGAACATATTCAGAATTAATAAATAATATTTAACAAAACCGGTCATAGGTGTATATATTCTGTTCTGCTTGGATAAACGCTGTGATTACATACATTAAGAAATTACGAAGAATACAAAAGATAGTAATAACCATAACTCACAAAATACCAGGATATACAAATATTACATTCATGCACAAATACGCAAATATTAAATTCATCAAAGATAGACTCACAGAGTGTTCGTTTCAATGCTTTAATAAAAATTTATGTAAAAATATTTCTTAAATAAAATTCATCGCTGTATCGCAGATGGTAATAACTGTTGAATATCTCTTTCCACTTAATTTCTTTTATAAGAACAAGACCGCCTACTCTAGCTTAGATGTAGATATCACAAGAGTGTGTAAAAGGGTATTTTATGTGAAATACGCGTTTTACAACGGATATGTTTGTGAGTGTATGCGATAAAATGAAGAGAAGGAGTAAAATAGCGCTATATGCTATTTACTTACAGGTCCTCGAAGAGAGAAATAGAATCACCCAATTCGCCAAAGGTTACATCGCGTTTCAACCTGATTCTGTGAACATTATTACAGTATTTCACAGTTTATCGAACAACAGCGATAGGGAACCTCTTCGTCGCTCATAACAACTGAATACCCACCCATACAGACAAGCTACCACAATCGAAGCTGGCTTTTCCAGATCTGCCTGGGATACGAGTTCGAATCTCCATCCCACCAAACATGCTCGCCCTTTCAGCTGTGAAGGTGTTATTATGCGAAACTCAATCCAAATATTTGTTGATAAAAAAGTAGCTCAAACATTAGCAGTGGATGGTAATGATTAGCTGTGTTCCCTTTGTCACAAAGTTCAAAACAAATCAATTCAATCCTTCCATAACCAAAAAAATAAAAAAGAGAGAATCGCTTTCGTGGGACTCGAACGTAACTATACTAAAAAACATTTTCTTTTTAATAACTTCTAACAATTTTTTTGTATCGAATTAGTTTTTAATCTTTACTTGTTTAAGCATTTTTATATTGTCCAAATCAAAAACATGAAAGAGTTCGTCGTACATTTAACATTGTCGAATCACTAATTTTATTTTTAAATTATTAACACAATTTTATGTTATTTTATTTTACATTTCAAATGTCTACATCTCTGTCCATTATTTTTTAAACCGCAACTCTGTGAAAATTTATATATTCCACATTTATCTCTTAATTGAGTTTTATCTTCCACATCAGAGGTCTGGCATGGCCAGGTGGGTTAAGGCGTTCGACTTGTAATCTGAGGGTCGCGGGTTCGAATTCCCGTCGCAACAAATATGCTGCCCTTTCAGCCGTGGAGGCGTTATAATGTGAAGGTCAATTCCACTATTCGTTGGTAAAAGAGAAGTCCAAGAGTTGGCGGTGGATGGTGATGACTAGACGCCTTCCCACTTATCTTACACTGCTAAATTAGGGACGGCTAGTCCAAATAGCTTTCGTATAGCTTTGCGCGAAATTAAAAAAACAAACAAACACTTCTATATGAGTAATAATTGTTTGACTATTCGTTCTTTTCATAAATACATTACCTATTTTTGTTGGGCAAGGTGGGATGTATGACAAATATATGTATATGCTTTCTATACCTTTCTATCTGGTTGTGTGCAATTTGGTACATTTAGAAATTTGTAATTTAGGGAATATTTTTTTCATAATATTGATTTACCAGCTTTTGTACCTTGGTTTTAAGGTTTTCATTGGGCTTGACTAAAGTTTTCATAATAGTTGTTTCTCTGGTATTTCGCTGTGGTTTACTACTTTTCATTTGTTTACAACCCTACTCGATTTGTCAGTAACATTTTAGTGCCTTTACGTTATAAGTTAAATACTGCATTTATTGACATTAGTGCATTGCTATTTATATCACTGGACTGTGGGTCAAGGAAAAATACTTTGAGTACTCGATATATACTTTATTTTTAAAGTAACCTGCAGTTTCAGAAGAAAAAATAATAATAATTAAATTTGTTTTTACTTTATTTCTTTGGGATTGTACCGTTTATGAATTGTAGTTAATGTGATTGTTAAAGTTGAAGAGGCCGCTGCCCTCATATGAAGAGAATATAATTGTATGTATTAGGCGTCGTGTAGAATGTTTGTTTGGAGAGAAAGAGGGGTTAGGGGAGGTCGAGGTAAACGTAGAAGAAGTACAGAAAAACGAGTCCACGTTTTCATGTACAGGTGTCCCTGGACGAACCGGTTTTTAAATCAAGTCGTGGTGCAGTAAACTTGTCTAGTAGTGGGATGTAGTGGGTTTTGGTTGGTTAATGACAGACAACGGTATCTCGAGTTCTAAAGCTAAGACGTTAGGAATTGTCAACGTGTTATGTGGTAGTGTTACATATTTTAGTTTGGTTATTGTAAAACAGTAAAGTGTTATTACACTGAAAACTATAAACGTTTTGTAATTAATATATACGTTAATACTATGGAAGTTGTAACTTTGATTAAATTGTGAACCAACGTTTATATAACACCGCTTATTTGGTGAACAATTGTAACCTCTTATAAACAGGAAGCTGAGCAGAACGGTAAGTTAAAATATCTGGACATTAATTGTGTTTACGTTCGACTTATTATTATAAAAAGTATATAATAGGTAAATATATTTTAATTTAGAATAACTAGCCAAATTTGCAGATATTGTGTAAAACGTGAAAAATGTTTTGTCTTATGCAATGAAGGTCATTCGATTGAAGTTTATATTGTGTGATGCTCTTTGGATCTCGTGTTATTATTTTAACAATTCTGAATATTTCCTCATAATGTATAACTGTCGAAAACGTTGAATTGTGTCGCAGATATTTCTGAAGAATTTAACATAGAAAAACACGCCTTTACAAAAAGTTAAGCCAGATAATTTAATTTTGAAACCTTTAGAACTAAAACACTATCTTTTTAATACCTGAATAATTTACCCTTTTCAAATGAAAATAGAGACTATTTGCATAAGAAAATCTGACTATCCATTATAACAACCTTATTAAACATAAATATTGACAGTTTTATGCCGTGTTAGTACTCATAGTCGTACATTCATTAATTCAAAACAATGATATCGCATAACACATTAAAAATTTCTTTTTTAATATAAAAGACTTGTATGGTGGGATGTTTGATTTTGTAGTCTATGTAGATACATTTTAATATACTACTTGAGGTAATAGTGCGCTCACGATTATGTTTGTGTAACTTTAGTAATATGTAAATATGAACTACAGTAGGAGGTTTATATGAAATACATTGATTTAGTTGGTTTCTGCAAATTATTGTTATATCACTAGTTTTAACAAATTTGAATACAAGGTACACATAATATTTGTACATCGGCAAAAACCTTTTAATCCAAGGGAACTCAAAAACAGAGGGCTTTAATCACCAAATATTAATTTTTTAATAAAGCTACATTAAAAGTTTCTTTCACATTTGTGAGCATGTACTAAGTTTTGTTCCAAACCAATATTTTTTTGTTGATATTGATTCATTTTTGTTTTGTTTTCTTATTTGCGCTTCTATTGAAGCAATGTCCTATAAAATAGAGGTAAAAACATCCAACGAACCTGGTAAGGTTGCTGTCAAGAAATGCCAAAAAAATCAGATAAAATACATAAGTAAGGTTGAGGTTTGGTGAAAAATCTAGATGATTTGAAATAACACCAGTTTCTAACTCAAAATGGGTACAGCCACTGTATTTGCACCATATTGACATTAGCTAGAGCAACATGCAAATTCTCTTCCCACCAAACACCCTGTCAAAGGTACGGATGCTGATTTGATAGTAGTGAAGATTGTGATGACATTGATTGTGAAGACCACCTATTTGAAAAAGATATTAGACAACCTAGGCCAGACACGTTAACTTGAAGTGGATGGCCAGGTTATTGAAATTCTCAACAAATTCGCCAACAGATTCTCGAAAAAGGTGAAATTTAGCAAGCTTGTGTGACTTGGCATTGATGTAAATTTTTTTGACAGGGTTTCTGTAATTAAAGTACTCGCTGAGTACTCTAATCGCTGAAACGCAGATAAACTTTCGATAATTTTTTTTTTAATGGAATTGTGCTAGCCTAAGTACATGTACATAAACCTGTTTTTTTCTTTTGTCGCACCTTCTAACCAGGGTTGAAGTAGGATTACAATAGAAAAATATCCCGAGTTCGTAGGTGAAAAAACAAATATTTTGAAGTGATATTTCATGTATTATGCACATGTATATATTTAAACCGTTAATGTCTGCCTTGATGTTGTAGAAAATTCTGTTTAAAAACATTGAGGGATCGGGGCGTAACTGTAAATCTAATATTTAAATAAACCTTTTAGTAGCCTTGGGTTGTTTTGTTCAAATGCCTTATTTTGAGTTTGTTTTGTTTGTTTTCCAGCTGAGAGTATAATCATCCCTTATGTTCATAAACTTTATATTGATGTAATACATATTTCCTGTGATTTAATTTAGACTTGTTATTTTTGTACAGTTTTGTAAATACTATATTTTCGTGTTTTAAGTTCCTTTTCGATCTTTTTTTTTTTTTTTCTTTATATAAGAAGTGGGGGAGAGGGGGCTTGGTGTTTTTTGGTTCTGTAAAATTATATGGAGTTAATATTTTACATTTTGTTTAACTTATTACGTTTCATATAACATTCTTACTGTCGAGTTTACTAAATTTTTGTTTTTAATTTATTTTGATTCTATTTCTTTCCAAGTCTAATAGATCTTGGAGTCGATCAAAACCGTTGTATTCAGTTTTAATTTTTCCAGATATTAAACGTTTAATCCTTTTGCCTTTTTTTGATGTAGTCGTCATTCATGAGAAGAGAGAGAAATATGAATTTCCAAGAAATCAAATTAAATACAAAATGTCTTGGTTTTGTTTTGAATTAAAATGGTAAACTTCAGTATATTTTGTCTCGGTTCTTTATTTTAACTAATAATTTTCAGGAAATCGTTGAACATGACTCTGAGTATGAACTTTATTTTATACCAAAAAAATTACATCTACTGACATTCATTGGACAAAATGCATCTAATTTATCATATCTCAACAACGTTGAGTCCCCCAGTGGCTCAGCGGTATGTCTGCGGACTTGCACGCTAAAATCCGGGTTTCGATACCCGTGGTGGGCAGAGCACAGATAGCCCATTGTGTAGCTTTGAGCTTAATTCAAAACAACTCAACAAACGTTGAACAACATCGTGTTTTGATTTCATGTATTAACGAACAGTAGTTTTCAAGGTTCATAAAACTTTGAGGAAAGGTTTACTAGGAATTTTCATTGGTCAAATACACTTAGTCAGTAATTTATCGGGTCATGGAGTATCTTTTTTGCAATTAATAACTTTCAATTTACAGCCGCAAAGTTGGAAATCTAAGAAAATACGCCCATAAACCAATTTCGATATATTTTAATACCATTTTTATGTTGATTTGTGATGCATTTTACTGTTAAATATCCATTGGAAAATAATCTAATCACTTTTTTCTTTTTAATATAGACATTCGAAAATGATATATTCTCTACTAAGGAACGGCGTATTTCAAATATATTTTCTTCACGTGTTGTCATATCCTTATCTCTCCAAAGCAGGTAAGAATATTCATTCAGTTATGCGAATTAATGTGACTGTAGTTAATTATAAACGTATTTTTGTTTATTTTAGGGATTATATATACAACTTAACCTACTTTTAGACAAAATTACGAAATCATGTAATCTAAGCGCTTTCAAGAAATTGACCTGCCTTCCTTCATAGGTAAAAAACAACTATCACTTGTATTTAATACCAACGAATATATTAAGTTTGTCTGCTCACGTAGCACAGAATAATCGCAAACCTTTGCAAATTAGTAACTGAAATTCAGACAGTTGTAATCTTGGACATATGCGAATTATTAATTAACTTTTTAAGCTTTCTTCGCTTAAGTTATGTGAACACCACCTTCATCTCTGCTGTTAAGTACAAAATTAATTGTTTTTCTAGTTTTATATAAAGGTCATTGAAGCGCTCTTACTTTATTTAAAAACTGAAAAGTTTTTATTTTCTTTGAAAAACGGCTATTGTAAAAACATTTGAAAAACATCCCTGAGTCAGATTTTTCGCTGGTTTCTCTACCCAATGAGTTTTTTTTTCCAGTGAGACGTATCTACATTCTCAAAAATGGAATTATGATGGTGACCACTTTTTCCATTTTAACATTTACAATACCGCGTCCACCTGCTACCATCAAAGTAGATTTATCTTAATTCCAAGGTATGGCCATATATATATATTTCACACCGTCTCAAATGTTTCCAACGTAAACAATTCCATCACTTGTCATCATGTCGTAGTTCCTTGACATGTGCTCGTTTTGGTGGCAAGTACCACGATGTCTACGAGTGTGAAATAAACCTTTATTATGTTAATTGTAATGGCTCTTAGCGAACCTATGAAGTGGTTAAAGAAAAAGTACAGCATTTAAAAACGATTCAAAACATTTACATACCCTGACGCTCGAAAGTTGCGTTACACCATTTCACCTCAGACGCAAGTTGCTGCACTTCGTTACACTACTACATTGGTAGTACAGATGTATCTCTCCCTACCTCCGAAAGGTTCATTTTCAAACTTTATGAAAAGTCTTGACCTCTATGGTTAAGAAAGTTGATTTAATCAACGCTGAAACCCACCTCTTCCCTAGAATTCATTCTAGCAAACCACAAGATACACTTCCTCTGATTCCAGTACGAGCATTTCCTCGGGTACATCACGTTTTTGGCTTACTACATACCGTTATTTATACCAGCTTTATTTATTGTTTTCATAACAATAGTGTATATACACGTATAATTCTTGAATGTTTGTTTTGGAACATGTATGCCATCTTCAGCAAGCTATATTTAACAGCGTAAAATATTAGCAATAAAGTTCTTAAAATTAAATATTTTATGAAGAGTAGTTAAAATACAGAATAAAATAAATTGAATGGCAAACAAATAAGGATGACAGAATAGAATATTCCAACAATTGTATCTGAATGTAAGGAAAGAAACAAAATAAGAGCATAAGTTAATGAAGAAAAATTATAAATAGAAGAGAACAAATTGATATTAGAGCTACAACAAGCATTAATAGTAATTATCAATACTTGCAAACACTTCAATCTGAATATCACATACTTGCTGTATAAAAAGAAAATTTCGTCTAAAATATGTTTGAAATAGACATGTTGAACAAATTCTATTACACGAGATAACCAATAAGGCTATGTATTAAAGTGATAATAGTTCGACCTACTACAAATACTGCAGATAATATTGTCTTTACATTTTAGTTGTACTTTTTTATAATTCAGACATGCCGTAAATAAGAACCACTATTCGTTAAGTTACTAATGCGTGGGTTACGTGAAAATAAATTGGGAAATAAACGTATGAAGATTAAAAAATGTACGCTTAATGGCTACTTTTTATTAGGTACACCCGCTCTTTCACACAACCAACCAAACAGCAAATCATGTGGCTGAAAATCAACATATAAAGCATGCAGACATCGGGAAAAGTTCAGTTGTTCTTCGACCAAACATTACAATGTGAAAGATGTGTGATATAATTGATTTTGACCGTGGAATGATTATTTCCGCCAGACATGGTGGTTACAGCATCTCAAATTGCTGACTTCCTGGGATTTTTACGAACTCGTAAAGGGATCCTACCCGGTACTAGATAGGTGTTTAGTAAAGTGGCCACTGAATGTCATTAACTTTGTACGTAAACAGAAATCGATTTAAGAACCAAATTATGAAAAATGAAGCCAGGAATAATTCTAGATATATACCAAGTGAAACATTCGCTTATTATTGGTATTTTGTTGTAACGGGTAGTATCAGCAAATTTTATACAAGACTACTTCAGTTAAATCAGTAATAATGAAACTGCTGATAAATGAAACGGAAATTGATTGGACAATATCGACTCTAGTTTCGAAGAAGCTTTATATCTTTTGTCTTTCTGTGGTTGTAGGCGTTGTTACTAAGCCGCCGGAAAACTAACTTAATTACTCGGTTAATGTGTTAGTTGAACGTCTTTACCCATGAGGACGAAGCCACGCCCCCTCCCCCTTAATAGCTAATTAAAAGTATTCGAATCTCTTTTTATCCTTATGATGAAAAGTAATTTATATGCTATGATCACATCTTGTTATCGTAATCATTCAATCGCTTCAAATCCTAATAACGATGCGAGGTACTATTTACGGGTGTATGCTACTCAAAGTCCCTTTTATATAACTCCCTTTTGCCGGTAACTATGTTTTAAACAGTGTAACCTCCAACCAATGCTACTGGTTGTTCTTTCTTAAGTTAATCGGAATTTTAATATTGTTTTCGTTCTTTTATAAATAATTAAATTTTCTGGTAAGTTTTTATGGGCTGTATTTACGGAAATTCTTCTCGTATTTAAATACATCTGGAAACGTAAGTTTGGTAGATTCCAGTTCCAAACGAATCCACTCTTTACGATGACCAGAATGTTTAGAAACGGTAAAAATGTTTTTCACAACGAATTTAATATTC
This sequence comes from Carcinoscorpius rotundicauda, assembly GCA_011833715.1. Lineage (NCBI taxonomy): Eukaryota > Metazoa > Arthropoda > Merostomata > Xiphosura > Limulidae > Carcinoscorpius > Carcinoscorpius rotundicauda. The sequence goes on from CM022395.1 coordinate 20,530,191, forward strand.
CCATGCCGTTTATTTAAATAATCCAGAAAATTGGTCACCCGTTCTTCATTCTCGTATGTAGTAAGTGTATTATACGAATATATTTTGTATACTAATTATTTAAATTGTTTTGGACATTGTTGTAACTGGTATTTTTTCCCATGGTTATACTTAAACGCATTATCGATCTCATTGGCTTCATCTATCTGATGTACCTTTCTGTAAAACAAATGTGATCATTTTGATAAATCTCTCGGTTTGAATTTCGCGCCATGGTTCACGAGGGCTATCTGTGCTAGTTATCTAATTTAACAGTGAGAGACGACAGGGAAAGCAGCTAGTCATCATCATCCACTACCATTTATTGGGCTACTCTTTTACGAACGAATAGCGGGACTGATTAAAACATTACAACGCCCCCACAGCTGAAAAGGTGAGCAATTTTTGTGGAACTGAAATTAGATTTCACGACCTTCATATTGCGAGTCGATTACCCTAACCGCCTGGTATGCCCGACTATTTCATCTCTAAGTGAACCATCAAACTACCCTCATTTATGCAAATCAAGTTTACACAACTCAATAGTTTCATCCAATGGTATGCTTAATTTTAAATTTTGCTTCACTTTTTACTATTTTTTCATCATGATCAAGATCTAAATTTACCAATAAACTCGAAACTTTGTAAGGTACGCTCGTTACATACGAGTTTCTTTACACCATTTCTGAAGAATTTGTAGTTTTGCCTAATTTTCTAATTGATAGTTCCGACACATCCGGTAGATCTCATTGGACCATTTTATCTTATGTAGTTTCTGTACTTCTTACAGAATACCAGCTAGCGAATCCGTTCATTTTATTTCTTTGTATAATTGTTTATTTAGAATATTCTTTCTTTGTAGCTTTAATAAATATCTACTGTAACAGGTTTACTGTTGTAAATCTATTTTAGGGCTTATGTTTGTTCAGTGTAGTTTTATCTTTTCCCTATGACGTATTATTGGCTGTGTATTGCGCATGTCCCACCTCTTCTCGAAATTTATAGAAGGTTCTTGAGTGTAAGAATCAACAATACCTTGTTTTGAGGAAACGCTGGTGTGCTCGATCATTGTTGAATGTTCGCGAGTCTCGCGTGATATATAAATCGACGTGTAGAGACAAGTGATAATATTTGTCAGTTACAGTCAGTATGTAAAAGGCCTTGGAAGCTATAATTGTAGATGATGCCTATTAATCGAAAAACTACAACATTAGAGCAGGAACGTTCATAGATTTCGAACGTTACAATTTTGCTTCAGCGAATTATTTCAACGTTAGTATTCGTACAAGATATTAAATATCTTTATCAGTAGAAGTCGGCTAATAAGCGGTGTTAAACCAGTCGATTTGGTTTCGTTTGAATTTCGCGTAAAGCTATACGAGGGCTATCTTCGCTAGCCGTCCCTAATTTAGCGAAAATAGCGAATTATGCATTCTGTTAATCAGTCTTTGATAATTTTGCCATTTCATTGAAAATATTAATAAATGCTTAACCTGGCTAAGTAAAAGTCAACATGTATCAAACCAGTTTAATGTTGGAATAGGAAAATGATGGAGCAAATTAGTTGTAATGAACGGTCTAATTTGTGAAAAACCGTTCAAATGTCCACAAAAAGTAAAAACGCTCATTTTTGTAGTAAGTTTTCAGGTTGTTGTTTTTCAGTATTGAGATAAAGGTGTTTTAATTGTTCACATTTAATGATCCATGTAAAATTACCATGGAACTGTATTAAGCAAAATGGTTGATTATTGTCAGAAGCTTTAGGAAATTTCAGAAAGATGGATTTTTTTTTCTTATCTCTCATTACTTGTCTAGTACTTTTTATGCCAAATATTAAGCCAAGATGACTATTTAATCCAACTTGCCAACGTTCTTAAAAAGGATAATTGGAAGACAGAATGACTACTAAACGATAAACTAGTTGCTTATAGTATTCCGATAGGTCAACGGTAAGTTACTGACTTAAAACGCTTAAATTCTCGATTCGGTTCTTTGCCGTGGCCAGAGTGCTGTATCCCAGTGAGTACCTTTGCATTAAGGTAACAACTAATGGCTGATTGCGAAATATAAAATAGCTATGCATGAATGCAAAGCTAGAGTACGGAAACGAATAATATTTTTACAATGGACTTCAGACGAGTCAAGCGGTCCAGAAATGTCAAAACTAAAGTGCACTTATTCTCTGCTCTACTCCCATGTTCGTTGATATCGTGAGCAAAAATGTCTATTTCGGAATTCCAAAGCTTCATGTTTTGGAAATGCCGAATATAAACCAACATCGTATCATAAAATCTGGTTCTTGAAATCTTTGTTAAATATTGTTTTCTATTTGTTATTTTCATTTTCTCATACATGCCTCATTCATTTTAGTTGACCCTATCCTCGATCGTGTCTTCTTTCTGACTTTCCATTTCTGTTTTCAAGAGTTTAAAATAGCTAGTATTTTCAAATTTAATTTCCTCTCTTTAAAGGATAACTGGAGTATAATTTGATAAAGATAGCGTTCCGTATTAATTGACAGTTTAAACTTTCTAACAACAAACGAGGGAATCTTCAACAGCTGCGGACTTGAAATTCGTTTAGGAAGGATTGGAGTAAATTAATGCGAGACATTTTTTATTAACTGCTAGCCGTAGTTCCCTCCCGTTGAACGAATGAAATAAAAATTCATTTGTAACAAAGCATGGGAAATTGCAATTGTTTTTGTTTTTTTTATAACATAAACAATAAAAGTGCATAGAAAATACATAAGTACCAACAGTTTTCAGAAATTTTTTATCAGTACGAAATTAGATGTGGTCCAACACTTACTCGTGTCCTTCCTCCTGTCATCTTGTGTCACTTTTCCAAGTTTGGTACTGATTGATAAAGAAATGTGGAAACGTGTACGGAATCAATACAAATACATATTGACATGTTTTTTGTTTTTTTACATAGCAGACTGGGGAGGTCAACTTTCACCCCTTTCATGAGCTTCTTGCCATTTTATATCAGTGCTAGGTTTCATGATGACTGATCAAGAAATGTGGAAACTTGTAAGAAATAGATTGAAAGGTGCGAAAAATACATGCGTGGGGCGCGCGTATACACAATTCGATTTTATTAATTTTCATCTTTACCAGAATTACCCTCAAGTTGTAATTCTTTCAGGTAAGGTTAGAGTGAATTAATCTAAAAGACCTAGGGCTTATTGAAATTACTGAAATATCTGATCCACCGAGACAAAAACTGTAGTTAGATCTCGTATTGGTCAAGAGATGACGAAGATACGAGTTAAGTTTCCACTAGAATGAAACGCAAACAAAATCAGGTATTTTATAAGCAGCCGCTGGTAAAAAGAAGCGCAAAATATAAAAACGCTCTCTTTATGTAACTACTGCATATATTTCAATATAAATTATAAAAGTAGAGCTTTCAAGACATAATTATAAACTTGTACACAAAGCTGCTGCCACTGCTTACTGCTTTTCTACAAATCCACAAACTTGTAACGAAAAGTCATTCCTTTTAATAGTTAAAAGGTGCAATAATTTAAAAATGCGAGTTATGAACAAGTTATCCATGGGAGTGACAAATACTAGCTTAGTCTTAAAAACTGACAAAAGTATCTGAATGTATGTTTCCTATTGCACAAACAAATAAAGATTGCATCATACTAACAGGATGTTTTTCCTTTTAAAAAAAAAAACTTTTCTAAACCCATTGTTTAGAATTATGCTAAATTACATGCATGACTGAATCTTTAATAAAGATTCAATTCTCGAGTCTGGGACGACAAGTATAAAACTTTTGAATATTGAGTGAAACTTGTAAATGTATCGAAAAGAGAAAACGGATTACTATCATCACGGCTGATAATCGTCAGTTATACCTAAAACGAAGGTAATAAAGAAACATTTCAAGTTAAGGTAGTATATTTTAATACTTTATCAAACTTAATATTTTATCAGAATGAAACTGAGGCAGTTATAAATTTTAATAAAATTCTAAAATAATTATGAAATTGTTTTTTGTGTCTAAAGACGTTATTGAAAAGCGCAATGTTTTAGTACATGAATATAGCTGACGTGTGTTCTTAAATGTTATTTTATTTTTAAACTGTATAAACTTTGTGCCTTTGTTCTTCAACTGCTCACTTGGTGGGATGGCGATAAGTCTTTGAATATACATTGCTAAGCTAAAACCACGGATTCGATTCCTCTCGTTGAACATAGCAGATAGCCCGATGTTACTTTGCCATAAGTTTAAAAAAACTTTTTTAGCTTTTTTTCTATTTTCATTTTTATTATTTTAATCTTATTGAAATGTATATTTCAATACCTTCAATTCTGCCCTAATAATTGCTATTTATTTTGTTTTTTGTAATCCTAAGGGTGTTTTCAAGTACACATTCATTATAAGAACTCTGAAAGGATAGCTTTGTATTGTATGTATGACTAGTTACTTGGAATATCAAGGATAGTCAAACTTTCTAATCTATTCTTTTCTGCCTCTTATTTGCAGTGTGTGAAATCAAAAATGCTGAAAACGTTATCATTTTGGACATAAAAGAGAGTTTAGGTGACCGTAAGTATTGAAGTGATGTTATAGCTAACAAATATTTATGGTGCTATTAGAGTTATTATGCAAAGTTTTGTATACATCAATAGTGTGAAAAGTTGGTTAAAAACATTGTGAATGAGACTTGATAAACTTTCCATATAATAATTCTCTTTGTAGACCATCAAACATTTACATGGATAAATAAATTGTTTTGATAGTTTATTGTTACTAGACTTAGTTAATAAATATAAGGATAATTTTTTTTTATTATTTAAACTACGGAAGCCTGAATTGTCTTTGGGTGATCTTGATGCTAGTAACGTATCCACGTAATGTTAGGACAAAATAGTTACTGTAGCAGTCAGTCGGTTCAAGTGATGCTATAGAATTTTTTGGCTAATTCTGCTTGTACAACATGGGACTGCAGTTCTAATAACAAACCTTAAATATGGTAAGCAGACTGGGCCAAAGAGCAACGTACTACAGGTATGCATATTGGTGAGGTTTTGCTACTTTTTGAATTGTCAGATTTGTATAGGGTATCAATTCTTTACAATACAAGTCTTGTAACTTGTTAGCAATAAATTTTGACAATACAGACAACACATAATCCACTTGTTTTAAAATAATGTAAGTTAAATGTATGAACAGACATTCGTTTTACTGTTTGTTATCGCAGTTGTATCCAGACTTTAAAATAACTTTTTTTTCGCCAGCCCACATAGGCGAATACAGTTATTTTAGAACACCCTCTGACAAATTATTATCGTTTACTCTTATTACAATACAATCAGTTATAAGTTAACTTGTGTTACCGTGTGGACTATCACAGTTCTATCCAAAGCTTTAATTCTTTTACGTCAAAACTCAAAACGAATTATTCTTCTATACTGTGTTATTATAATAGTCTACAATTATTACACTTTAACAGATTGTCGCAATGTACACTTTATGGTTAAACTCGCAATCACCCAGTTTAACTTTACCTTCACAATATATTCAATTGATATTAGTACTATTGATAGTTATATACGTGGAGTAATGAGTGTAATCATTTAACAGCCTCAAATGTAGGGGGAAATTAGGAACTGCTTGCAGAGGTGATAGAAAATTTACTGTTTAACAACGTGTCAAATATATTATGAACCTTTTAATAGTTCGCCTTCATTTTGTATAGAAGGATGAATACATTTAAATTAAAGCAATTTTGAATATATAAATCGGCAAGGCATACCACAACTGGTGGTGGGGGAATGGCACGTTGAAATTAGTTGGCTTTTTATAAGTGGTATGATGCCAGTAAACATTTATCAGTATTTGGAAAGTAGTTTTATAACAAAATATTCGTGCACTTAGATCAATAAAGATGTATTCAAGTTGGAGATTTAAATTTTCAAACCAGGATAAAACCCTTGTACTAAGTGGCGGCGGGAAACAAGGGAATATGGATTAACTTGTGGTACTCGAACCAGCTTAAAGGTCTTTTTAATACGTTCAACTACAACTGAGGTAAGCAAAGTAGGCATTATGTAACGGGTGAAAATACGTGAATATAAGTCAGTGGCCAATTTCCATTATTAAACGTTTTAAATACTCGTGGGAAACTAGACAGTTGCTACATGTAACAAACATAACAAGTAAGTTTGGTTCTAATCTAATAGATAATTTGGCCTTTCTCAGAAACTAGTTTTTGTGGTGTATATAACATACGTATTCTGGTGTGTTCGGCTAAGGATTTTTTTACGCTAGTTTTCTTTAACTTGTTGGCGGTACATTCGAGAATAAACGAACAGCATGCAGTCCACTTGTTTAAATACGTATTTCAAAAACAAGTTAAATATGTGTACGAAAAGTCTTAGTACAGAGATCTTAGTTAAATCTAAAACACTACAGTTCTTTTCTTGTCAAAAGCTCACTTAGGCCAATTCACTGGTTTAGAATTCAGTTGACAAGTCAGACTACTTTACTCTATTTTTATCAGAAGAGGTACGTAAGTTACCGTACTTGTATTCTGAACTCCCACTAAATCCTCCGTTTTTTATTTCAAATAATCGTCTGCCTTTTGTCAAAATTTACACAGTTGGGTTCTAATTAGTTTAGAACTTTTTGATAAGACACATTATTTTCCTTATCTTTTTCAAACTGTTAATCCCACTTTAACATATCAACCATTTGGCCATTCCCTCCCCTGCAGTAAACATTATTTTTTAACTTTTCTTTCATGTGACTTTACCTCTTTCCACTCGTCTGTTTACAGCTCTTTGTATTTAGGCATTCTTGAAATCTTCATAGCCTCAATCGTGTACAGAAGTGGACTCTTGCGAATGGCTTTAATTTCTCTCTTTCCAAAACTGTATACCTCTTCGACGAGGTATTCACCCTGATCCTGAACTTCATATCGGTGAAGTTTTGCTGCCAGTGGTCCCGGAGACAAAGTTCTTGGGGCTTATCTTTGATTGTAAACTGACCTTTATACCACACTTAAAGCAGCTTCGAGTCAAATGCACAAGAGCACTGAACATCCTTCGTGTCCTCTCTTCTACCAGTTGGGGGGCAGATCGCCGTTCAATGTTGAAGATATATTGTGCTCTTATTAGATCAAAACTCGACTATGGATCAATGGTCTATGGCTCAGCCAGACCCTCGGCCTTAAAGATACTGGACCCCATTCATCACCAAGGACTTCGACTCTGCACTGGAGCTTTCCGTACCTCTCCAGTTCAAGGCATATACATTGAATCTCATGAACCTCCACTACACCTTCGCCGTTTGCAACTATCTTTACAATATACTTCAAAACGTCGTTCCTTACCAAAGCATCCCACTTGGGAATGTTTTCCTTCCTCGGTGGGCAGTACTTTTTCAGAACAGACGATCTGTCATTGCTCCGTTTGGCCTTCGCATCCGGGCGCAATTGGATGAATTGGGTCTGTCCTTGGATAACATTGCAGATTCCACAGGTCGACGCATCCCACCATGGCTTATTACAGCCCCCAAGTGTGACCTTTCTTTCAATCACCTAAAAAAGGCGGATACTCCAGACTGGAAGTACCGTCTTTTATTTAATGAATCTTTCAAACAATCATTCAGTTCCTATTTATACAGATGGTTCCAAATCAGGTAATTCAGTGGGCCCTGCTATGGTTTGGGTCAGTAGTTGCACACAGAATCCCCTCTACAGCTTCTGTGTTCACTGCTGAACTGTATGCCATATCTCTTGCCCTTGATCATATCGCAGCTGAGCAGTACTCCAAGTGCACTATTTATACTGACTCGCTTAGTTCTATACTTGCCTTGGAATCACTTCACATTAGCTCACATCCTATTCTCACAGATATTCGAAACCGACTGGCCCATTTCTCATTAGCAGCTACTTCAATTCAGTTTTTCTGGATACCAGGCCATGTTGGTATTCATGGGAACGAGCTTGTAGACATGGCAGCTAAATATGTATGTCTCAGCTCCATCACCCCTATGCCTATTCCGTACATGGACTATGGTGTTGTCTTCAAAGCTCGGCTCCGTGCCAGTTGGCAGTCCACTTGGAGTGAGCAACGCGACAATAAACTTTTTCAAATTAAACCCAAAATTGGAGTTTGGCCATCTAGCTTCCGTAAAGTTCGGAGGGAAGAAGTTGTTCTCACTAGGCTACGCATTGGTCACAGTTTTTTAACTCATCATTTTCTTTTATCTGGAACTGATGCACCAACGTGTAGTTTGTGTAACACTCAAATCACTATCAGCCATGTTTTACTTTCTTGCCATCGTTACAATTCTCAACGACGGCAATACTTTAAACATATTTTTTCCCAGCGTCAGTCTGTAACATTGGACAGAGTTATTTGTGATGGTGACTCTGTCCACCTTAATAACGTTTTTAATTTTTTAATAGCCATTAATTTTTTTAATCTCATTTAAGTGTGGTATGTTTATTTATTACACCTTTTCAATTGTGGCTCCTTTTTAAAGTTTTATTTTCTCTCATTCAATGTGACATTAAACAATGGCCAGAACATTAAATAACTCAACACCAGGACTGGAAAGGCCAACTTCAGGTGACTAACGCTTCTGTTTGAACTGTCTGTTTGAACTACTCGTTAGTCTTCCTGGCGAGTTACTATTATACTTTCGCTGCATATCATTTCGCACTTTTACAACCTTTTTGTACTGGCCATATTGACTCATAACCCGGAACCAGGACGGAAAGACCAACTTCAGGTGGCTGACGGTGGTTTATGTACTATCTGTTAGTCTTCCTGGCGGGTAATGATCATTCCCATTCTGCTACAGGTTGTCCTTTACAACTTTGTTGACTGGATGTCGTCGTTGATTTTTGCACAATTTCCTGTTTTAATTGCCATTTTGCTTTTATCTTCAATTACCTTTACACATTTTACTCCATTTACTTGACTTTTATCTTTTTACTGGACATTTAGCTACTCTTTATTACGATTTTGCTGAGTGTCTTTTAAAACTTTTCCATTACATTTTGATAATAGCTACTATGACATGTAACCCGGAACCAGGACTGGAAAGGCCAACTTCAGGTGACTGACGGTGGTTCTTAAACTTATTCGTTAGTCTTCCTGGCGGGTTATGATCATTATTATTATGCTATGAGTAAATAGTTTATAACTTTGAAGATTAAATGTCACCATTGGTTTTTACACCATTTTCTGTTTTAATTGCTGTTTTGTTATTACCTTCATTTTCTTTTACAAATTTTACTCCATTTACGTGACTTTTCTCTTTTTACTGAACATTTGGCTACTCATTGTTGTGATTTTACTGTGTGTCTTATAATACTTCTATTCTTTTACATTTTGATACTGGTTGCTATGACACATAACCCAGAACCAGGACTGGAAAGACCAACTTCAGGTGACTGACGGTGGGTCTTGTACCTGCCTGTTAGTCTTCTTGGCGGGTTATGATTATACCTTTTTGATAGAGTAAATACCTTGCAACTTTTTACACTTTGCCTTCTATCTTAACCTTGTAGACTAGGTGTCAACATTGGTTTTATACTTTTTTTGTTTTACCTTCATTTCCATTTATGTCTTGCTACATTTTTACCGGTTGTTTGGCGCAGATAGCCTCGTTGCTTTGTGCCATAAAACACTAAATCAATCAATCAATCATAGCCTCTACATCAATGTATTGGAAACAAAACATTTGACACTTTCGAGATCAATGAATTACAAACAAAATGAACTGACATTACTACCAAAAATAAATAGTGGTTTGCATCTGACAGTAAGCCCTTTTCTCAATATATTTTATCATAAAGTCTACTCGTACAGTCTGTATAAACATTTGCAGTGTCCTTTACGGTTTCAGTGTAGTGCATGTAGCTTTAATTGTACAATGTCCACTTCCATGATTCTCATTCACACTATAGATTTTGCTTCTCTAACTGTATGCAAGGGTTTATTTTGTCTGGATGATGTATCAACCTTCTCGTATAAGTAATTATAGAGCTTTGAAATGGCAAATATGATAGCCAGACACCATTATTCAATCATTTAGTAGTTATTCTGAATACGTAACATATTTTTGCGTATATGAGTTACTGAAAACAGTCCATCTACATGCTCGCGTAAGAGTGCTGCCCCCATTTTAATGTCAGAGCATGAACCTAACAACAAATGGTTTATCGAAGTCTAACATTCTTCGAATGAGTAAACTTTTCAATGTGTCGTTTAATTTCTGTAATGCCATTTAATGTGATTATTTTCTCCTTATCTAAAGTTGGCAAACCTTTCTGGATCATGTCAGTAAATGGTGTAATAACTTCAGTATAATATGAGATGCATTTCCTGTAGTATACTGCTAACCTCAGGAAGGATCTAACTTGCTACTTGTCATTGTAACTGATGTATATGAATTATCTTTTCCATGACTGTTTCCAACAAACTTAAGCATTGAATATCTGCTGTAGCGCTTGAATGGCTTCACACCCTAGAACAACTCTAATTTTCTTCATACCTTTTTAACGTTCTTGCAACAAATATTGAGATAACATGTTTCAATCATTACTGGCACTGTTAATCTATTTGCCAACTTGAGCTGACCATTTGTTGTACACTGACTAATGATGGAAGTAGCACTTCCTTTTTGTGGTGAATTTGATAGGTTTTCTAGATTTTGGTATTAGCGTTCAGTGCCAGTCACTTTTTTATTTCTTACCAATACTATCTTTGGAAATAGCTCCAACTGTTTTGTTAAGATTTTAATAACACATCTAGCATCTTTCCCCTTCTGTATATTAACCTCCTGTTACCCTCAGTAGATTTTTGCTTTTGATCAGCCATCGCTGTTTTTGAATTTGACTGGACACATTTGGTCTAAAGTTAAACTCCCTCAGTAGGCATCCATACGCTATTCTGCAAGCTTTGTCAGCTTTATAATTTGTTGGTGATGTTTGTTTTAGAAACAGTAATGTCACTTAAACATGAAATTCTGAACTGTTCACTTGCAAACAGCCCTGCCAAGTCCCTCAAAACCACGTCATATGTGATCATATCAGTCCATCTTATGCAGCATCGCTGCAGACTTCATTGAACTTCCACTGAAAACCTTCAGTAAGTTCGTGTTATTTTAACAGTCACTTTTAATTTACCATATTCCATGGCAACTTTTGACGTTATGCCTGGAAATACGTGCATACCTTTTCCTGTGAGAAGTGTGCTGAGATAGATTGCCCAGTTGCCTTTGTCCCAGTTCTGACTGTGGGCAAATTTTTCGCTTTTTCCAGGAAAGGATTCATATCACCCTTTGGTCAGATGGCCCTAACTCTATCGTCATTTTTTTGTCCAACTTCTCGTTGGGTGAGCTTGGTAATCCCTATCTTGCTCTTATTCTTTCTTTACAATCTTTCTCTCTCTCTCTCTCTCTCTTTTCTACTTTAATTTATGCATTTTCTCTTTCGTATCTCTCCAAGAAAGCTCTCTCCATATTTCTGTTGATCAAATATGGACAGGTTGTGTCGGCTGGTCCTGATTCTGTTGTCATTCTTGGGTCTTTCTTCATTCTCAGTCGGTGCTCTTCTTTCATCTATTTATAATTCTCCTCTCTTTTTCTTTCAGAATTTGAACTGTTATTCTTGATTTCTAGTCTATTGCCCTTTCTTTTTCTCTATTTGAGCTCTTTTTTTCTCTTTCTAGTTCTTTTTTAAGTCTTGTATTTTACCAGCCTCCTTTTGCCCACTTATTAAAATTTGATAGTTATATAGCGTGATTGTAATGTTTATTTGCTTCTGCAGTTGTGTGTATATAGTAGTGTATATAGTAGTATAAATATTTGTTAGTCAAAGGATTCTTCTACAAATGTCTGCCCCGTGTTGACGATAGATTCGACAATAAATAAACTTCACGTATTTCACTTTAAAATAATATATTCGAAACAAGTGCTCTGCATCGTGGTGTTTAGGAATAAAACTAAACAGTATTATATAAATTGTTGGGATAATCACAAATTAGAATTCAGGCTACTTTCAAAGAACAATAAAGATGAATCATAGGTAACATCAAAATTTTGTTAATCTTTATATTTAGAACCACATAATTAGTGGAAGTTTTTAAGTTCAGCAAAAAGTTAATGTTTTGTATTGATATTCCCCTTTTCATTTAATAACAGCAAACAGCCTTTCAGGAATTGTTGTAATATATTTAATCAAAATGTCCTTTGGGTATTTACTCCATGCCTCTGATACACTTCCATAAAATTTCGATTTGTCAGATTTTTGATCAGTTGATTCTCAGATGTAGTGAATTGGTTTGGGATTGGGACCCTGTGTGAACCATTAAATCATTTGAATGACTATCTTCTTTATTAGGTAAGTAAGTTCTGCACAAATTGGATGAGGGTTTGGAGTTACTATCTTCTTGATACTAGAATCCTTTACAAATAATTTGACAACCATTGAGTATAAAATGACAGATCAGTACTTGCACTAGGCAATTATTTTGCAAATGTATTCTGTTGTCTCTACAGAAGAACACCTTCAAACAACCATACAATCTCCCCAATAGCTTTGATATGTACTACGCATTCAGGTATCTTTCACCTTTCTACCAGGTGTACGATCTACAATTTGAACCAGATATTTCAAACTTGGACTTGTATACCCACAAGACTCCTCTTCATTCATCAGCAGTTCAGTTTCTAACAAATTCTACTCTCTTGACAATATTTGTAGATCAAAGTGAAGGCTTTTTAAGTGTTACACTTCAATTATTCTATTGTCATTTACAGTTCTCAGTACTGTAGGTATGGACACTTTTCTGTCATTTGATAAATGGTCTTTTATTTGATGCTTGATCAATGGCAGTCTTTCTTCAAGCTTTAATGCTGCATAAATGAATGTACTTAATATCAGTATCATTGAGTTCAGATGTTCTGCCTCTTTCTTTCATATTCGCAAATTTACCTGTCTCGATAATACAATCTAGGGAGTAGTTGACAGTGTTTTGGGAGCATTTCAAATCTGGAGCAATGTGTCCAAAAGTCTAACTAGCATCACAAAGATTTTGTGAACTCTCTATTCTAATGACAATCACTATGCTTTCTGGGCTGTTGTGTGACAACGAAACTTAATATATCGTGTTTAAACACGTTTTACTAAGGTTTATTTGCGGAGTGCTGTTAAATTGACTTGTACCATATCCCGGTACCATATGTTAGCTTCTTTCTATATAGTTAAGACACAGTATGGAGTACCATGATAATTATTTTATCTACATTTGATCAGTTTGCTCCTTCAAGCAGAAACCTTTTGGCATTCCCTTGATACAAGTATGAGAATCCTAAAGAATAAACCACTTATTCAGTTGTCAACAGGGTATTACCGTAGTGTTGAAATTGCCATGCTGTAATGGAATGGAAGAATTAGCTTTATAAAATGGAAAAGAATGACGAAATATTCACTTGTAATATTTTTGTACAGTATAAGATCATATCGAACAACTTGCATAACTCACTTGCTTTCAAGAGTGACTTGTATTGTGCAGTAACATATGAAAATTATCTAAAACTTTAGTATGACAAAGTATTATTTTGTCCTAATACTCTTTTACAGTACTGTATGTTTGTAGTTAAGCACAAAGGAACAGAATGGGGCTACCTGTTTTCTGCCCATCACGTATATAACGTTGTAAGTCCGTAGACATTCTGCTGTGCCAATGGTGAGCATAACTGTGTGTGTGTGTGTGTGTGTGTGTGTGTGTGTGTGTGTGTGTAATATAAAAATTACACTATGAAGGTCGTAGTTGTGCCTTAAATGCTATATAGTTCTCTTCATATAAAGTATATTTAGGCCAATTCATTTGCTTTAAAATTCAGTTGACAAGTCAAACTAGTTTTGTTTTTACTGCAGTAGTTACAACTATTGTATTCTGCATATCCAAAGTCCACACAGGTGAGCTCAGTTAGTTTGGGATAACTTTTACATATCTGAGTTGTATTTTAACTTCGGCTATAAGTGGTGCTTATAAGATAAACGAGTATACTATAAAACACGGAATAACTGTTTCAAGCACTTTCTTTGAAAATTCTTTACTTTATTCTGAGCTAGTCAGACAATACACTATCCAAATACCATATTATTTGTTTCTAACAATAAATCTTCAAGCTTGTCATAATAATCCTTTAATCAAAAACTGTTATATTAAACACATTTTTTGTTTGTCTTTAAAAAAAACAAACTCCCTTTTTCGTCCACTGTTCACGTGTTTGACCTTCCAGTTCTTCATATTTTCTATTGTATTCTAAAAAAATTGTGCCCTGGCATGGCCTAGCGCGTTAAGTCCCTAGCCGTGGGGGCGTTATAAAGTAACGGTCAATCCCATTTTCGTTGGTAATAGTAGCCCAAGAGTTGGCGGTGGGTGTTGATGACTAGCTGCCTTCCCTCTAGTCTTACACTGCTAAATTAGGGACGGCTAGCACAGATAGCCCTCGAGTAGCTTTGTGCGAAATTCCAAAACAAACAAACGAAAAAATCGTGTTACTTCCGAATTTAAACACTGGAATCGTTCATTGTACCTGCAACTTGTATGTCCCAATCTCTCTTGAGGTTGTATTGTGGGTGTGCGTAGAGCGTCCATTCAATGCTTTTATTGTGTTTGGCGTAGATACCACTGACCTTTCGCTGTCTGAACATATTTATGATCACCATATTAATTTAATTACAGGAAAATGACACACTTTAATTCTGTCTTGTCCTCCATTGTCCAGTACGTGAAAAGTAATGCATCTTTCCCTTCTGTGTGAACGTGAGCATGTTATCTGAGTATTTGTTTCTAACTTCCAAAGTATAAAATCTTGTCATGAACATGTTTTGGGACATATTTTCTGCATCTTATTGCTTGACTTTGGTAGACTCGTAGACCCATAATTTTTACTCCTGGATTTTGAGAGGTTTTTAGTGAAAAATGAAACGGTACAAAGCGTTATGTGTAATCTTTTTTGAAAAGCAATGTGTAAATGCATACAATTTTCTTTGAATGCTATATAAAATGAAAATAACCAAACATTTTTTTAACATTTTAATTAATACGCTTTTGCAACCGTTAGTTAAAAATTGAAACTTTTCGTTTAAACACTTTTTTTCTTTATTACAGAAATTAATCAAACAACATCACCTTCTGAACTTCCTATATTGGGTGATATCAGCCAGATGGATTTATCAATTCATTCAGCAACGCATGACTACTTCAGTCTTTTTGGCAAGAAACTTTTGTTACACAAGCCTTTGGACCGTGATGTGAGTGATCTACCTTTTCAGAAACGTTGATTGTCTTGCATGTAGTACAAACTATTTGAATGACTCTCGATAAATAATTCTAATGTCTATATTTTTATTTTATATTTCATAAATATTATGAGAACTCGGAGTGATTACTTTCATCATTCAGAGGTTTTATATATTTGTAGTTAATCAAAAGCTACACATTGGACTGCCTGTACTTTCTCCCCTACAATTATCAAAATGCGGTTTCTAGCGTTAAGTCCGCAGACATATCGCTGTGCCACTAGGGGTAAATAATTTATAATGAAATATTATGAAATTACATCTTAGACCGTAATGGCATCTGAGTGTCTGAGAATGAAACTGTTTTTAAAGTATTTACGATAAACAATGTTTTTTAAATGTCTTGTGAATGAACTATGTTGCACAAGGAAAACATTTGTAGAGGGAAAAGAATACAAATACGTTAGAGTGAAATAAGATATAGTAACATTTATAATTAAATTTTGATATTTCTATGAAGATGAACATTTTAAGGCATTGAAACATTTATTACCACTTGATGCAGAAATATGGAATAAAGTCTAGTGAAAAGTAAAAAAACAATTGTACACTAATTTGCATAAGTAATGCTGTTAAGCACCATATGTAATATTTGGAAATACAATCTACATATACACTATTTCTGTGAAAGTTTTTTATAAAATTCAAATAACCTAAAATTTTATTTTATTGAATATCTTTATTTCAATACCTATTGATATACTTAAATATAATAAATAAGATTAAACTTACTCTCTATTTATGCGTGTTAAGTCAGAATTAGCTGATTAATTTTATTACACTTTGTATAGAAAATTTATATATTTCAAACTAAAAATATAAGTCAGTTTAGCGCCATGTCATATCTATTACAATTCGTTTCCTGAAATACTTTGTTCAATACTGGAATTCAATAGGCACATTGGATCAAGTTTAGCTAAAAACTTCTGGTTGATCGTTTAACCTATGTCGCATAAGCCAACTCGAAATCTTGATGTTGATGATAAAAAAAAAAAAAAAAAAAAAAGATGCCAAAAGACGTTTGGAACTATTTTTAAAATCTAGGTCGTGAGACCAGACGTGCGACTTGACCCGAGCCTGTAAAATCCAACACGGAGAAGTTAATTTGTAAATGTAGAGTAAAATGATACAGATTTGAATGTGATAGTTTAAGTATGGCGATTAAGTTAAACCGTGGGTTCTTGTCAGATAAGTTTGGTTTATTGCATTGCGCGCAAAGCTACATGAGAGATATCTGCGCTAATTGCCCCTAAATTAGCAGTGTAACACTAGAGGGAAGGCCGCTAGTCATCACTGACAAACTCCTCGACTACTCATTTTCATTTAATAGTTTTTTGTTTCGTTTACGAAGTGAAATCTTCATTCAATGAGATCTATTGGTAAACTCTTAAGTTACTGGGTTCTAGAATTTAACTCCCTTGTTCACCATCGTAGGCTTAAAACGAAAAGATGCTGGGCTAGCTCGTGTAGCAGGTGTTAAACCCTAAAATTACTCATGCTGACGAAGTGAATGTTTCATATCTTATGAAAGTAGATATTGTTCTAAGCAGACTATTTTGCTAAATGTTACTACTTAAGTATAGTTCCTATATATATACACACTTATATTTTCCAACTAGGTATCAAAAACCAACTTTAATCGCTCTTAGTTGTAACATGCACATATTGAAGTTAAAACTTGAAGCAAACAACATTAATGTGCTTGTCTTATGATTCACTGGCAGTGTAATCTTGTACTCGTATTAAACTATAAAGCAATCGTTTTAGTGAAAGCGACAGTTGCATGAACAGTTAACGTCGGAATTAATTTTTAAGCAACACTTCATCAGGCTATATTTCAAAAGCTCAGTTAATCCTGAACAGAAAAAAACATTTTATTCCTTTTAGCAGGTTTTATTACTGAATGAATATTTTTTAATAAAGACAATTTGACTTGCTTTTCTCAAGGGTCTATACACTTAACGGTTTACACCTGATTTAAAATTGTGGTATCCAAAAATGAGGTGAAATTATAACAATATAAAAGATCGATTCACGATGAAGAGTGCTAAGTGTGTTTGAAAGAGCCATTGGTTGTAAATGTTAAAAAATAGGGAATATCTTGTGAATAGGCCCAAAAGTTATTAGATTAATAATAAGTACAATGTCTGGCCTCTATAAACTTACCAGTTCATTTAAAATTTACTCTTATTACGACCAGAAACTCAAATCTGTTCAATACTTTTAGCACACTTCATCGTTGTTTTGTATTGCTGTGGTTTTATATTATTTTCAGGTATAATGTAAAGTTTTGCACTGTGACGTTTATAGACCTTTTAAAAAGCGTAAGCCGTAATATCGGGTATAAATAATAAAAACAACTTGCGCAAGGTTGTTTGTCATCTTCATTCCAAAAACAATAAATTGTTCCATAAAATTCACAAGTTTTAAATAGGTGAATCAATAGGAATGTTTGACAAACAAGTTTTAAAGAAATAAAAATGCATGTCTTTCCAATATTTTTACAGTTTAATTATAACTCTGGCAAGACTTGTAAGCGCTCTCTTTCGTAACTAAATTTGTAAATACAAAAGAGGGAAGTAAGGTAACAGTTAAACCTGAAAGTACATATACTAAATGTTAAATCGAAAATTTTCTAATCTGTTATGTGGCGTGTTTCAGATGTATGTATATATCCGAAAATGAATATACCAAAAATAAACTAGAACAACTCTGTGTTAGTTAAGATAAGTATTGAATATAAATAATGAACTTTTCACGTGTCTTCCATCATTCGCTATAATTATTCTATGTTCAAATTCCAAGAAAGCATTTTCCAACATAGCGTTGGATGGATAACATCACGAATCCGAGTTTCACTTCTTTAAAGCTTTTTGGTTTTTAATAACTTTTTAGTTTTCAAAAGGTTTTAGTCTTATATCTAGTCTGAAACCGAATATTTTATCGACAGTTTACGACGAACGAATTAACTGTGATATTTGTACAGTTCACTTAATGGATAAGTCGTTTCTTGCTGCTCATGCGCCCGATATTAATTCATTGAAGTTAAACAGTTGTAATTTTTATATGCAAAAACGGCTCGTTTTAGGTTCAGAAAATATTTTAAATAAAAGAGCGAACAACGTTTCGACCTTCTTCGGTCATCGTCAGGTTCACAAACAGTTGTAATGTTCAAAATCCATAAACGTTTCTGGCCAAGTATCTGTACTTTCCCGTATAATAAGCGTCAGTCACAAGTATAGATTCTGATGCGTACAGTATACCAACTTTAGCACACCAACAATATTAAACTGACTATCCGCGTATTGCTATGGCTACCTTTTTATAATCATCAGGCGAGGTTCACAAAGTAGTGTGTAACAATGTTAAATATATATTGTTGATTTTTACGCTGGATAATCTACAACTTTAGATTACAAGTAAGACCTTCGAAATACAAATTTAGTATTATAAGTTACATGCATTTCTAAATACATATTAAACTGAAACAAACACAAATGTTAGAATAAATACAACAGGTTGCCTTTCTTTTGATCATTAGCTTGGAATAAGAATTAACAATGCCTAATTTTGAAATCCTGACTTTTCAACCTCTTTGCATAATGTACCATTCATTTCAGAAATACCTAATAAGAATAGTTTTCAATCGGTTAGAAAAGTGACAAAACTAGAATTTTACTTGTAAAAAAAAAAAAAAAAAAAAGAAAAAAAAAGAAAAAAAGCAAGTTTAGCAAACAAAACGTTTTTATTTTTTGTTGTCATGATAATTTGTATTTGAATGCACAAACATTAAAACATAAAATAGTACCTGTATTTAAAGTAATTAAAACAGTTAACTAAACCTGTATGAGAGTAGCTTAAAAACAGGTCACTTAAGTCGTAAAGCTGTGAATGATTCTGATCTCTCTTACAATACATGAGATATCCACCAAACACGTCTAGTATGAAAGATACTTTAAGATCAATGGTCTGATTAAAGCCGACAAACCTTTTTATTTTCATTTAGTAAAAGACAACAGATCTAGCGACACTTTCAAAACTTGCAAAGCGAAGAAAAATATTAAATCTCTATTACTCTTACTCAACAGTATCGGTATCCTAAGTGTTTATAATCAAATGAATACATCCATGCACGAAACTTTAACAAACACTGCTGTCTGAAATGGAATTCGGGTATGACGGATCTATTCTACAAATGTTTTCCTTTGCAGTGCTCGGTAGTGCTACGTATATCCACCCCCTCTCTAAGGCACATGGTAATGTCGTCCGTATTTCTGTACTCTTCATTCCATTTTTGCGTAGTTTATAAAGCTTTACACGCGCGTACGTTATTCGTTTAAGTATATAAATTACAGGAAAGTATACCTTCAACGTGAAAAACTGTAAATTTTCCCAAGCAAGGATACATTGCTAGCATAATAACCGAAACAAAAACTATCCAAATATCAATACGCCAATCTTATGTTCTAAAACGCATCTTGTTTAAGTCGTGTCTAAAAACAATTTGTTTCAGTTTCAACATAAGTCCCAATAACATTGATAAAATCTCCGCTAGTCAGTGTCTAATGAAAAACAAATCATGGAGTATCAATATGTATATGAAAAACACCAAGTGAAGAGAAAGTATTTTACAAAATGAAGTGTGAATTACATATCTATTTAACTTTGTAATTTATCATAGACATTAATTGAGCGTACTTCAATTGTATAGTTTTGAGTACTCTAACCTTGTAACACAACTCTATAGAATAAACACTGATATTTAGGGCAGAACGAATTATGATTAAGCAATAGTTTTGAAAATGTGCTCAAATTTAAGACTTCTAGATTTTCGAGAATGCAAGGTTACCAACATGAGAAGAGCATGGCATGACTGAGCAACCACACCGAAATTTTGAAATCTTTTAGCTGAAGATAGGCGAAATAAAAATGTTAAGACATAAAAGGATTACAACCATAAAATCTGTAATTTATAATTCCATTCTACACTCTACAAATAAGATTTTTAAGATAAAAGAAATCGTTATTTTCCCATAAATCTCTTAAAGCTTACAATATTTAACTCCACAGTAGTTATTGGACTCGTTCGGCCTATTACTTCTGCTGCTACCCTCGGTCATTTTAACTTATTTCTCTTTCGTAACAATCCTCCTTTACATGTTTTTTAGGTTTTCTTCTTCTTTCAAGAGTCAGTTTTAAAGTTATTTTAGAGCTTTCTCTTTGCGTTCACATTTAGAATAGTCATTTGCCCGATTGTTATAAAGAATAGGTCAGCGTTTTTATCGGACACGAAGGGCGATATGATGATTCTAAAATTCTAAATCAAACTTGCTCACTATACTCTAGAATTTATCTACGCATATCGCAAAGCTAAATTTTATAAAAGGAAAAATTTGTTTAGTGTACTAAATTCCTGCACTAGTCCTAACTGGTTTCGCTAGATAGTAAATAGGGACAGTGGAGATTCTCGTTAATCTATGCCTAATTTTAGATGACGATGCACTTGGCTGTCGATATTTCTAATTACCTAATTTTACATCAGGGCCGACGATACCAACAGAGGTCGGATATTAAACATGAATGGGAGAGACTTCTCTTTCGGTTGGAACTGTCGACTCTATCAGATGTTCTTCATTATTCACTTTCCATAGGATGTCCAGCATGTATGGCATTGTTCGCCTACATAAATATTCTTCGAAATATTTGGATTTGATGTCCACTTCTGTAAAACTTCGGTTTTCTCAGGCGCACGCTCACCAATTGGGAGACCGTGAAATACAACTTAAGATGCACTTGTTAGATATTTTATTTGAGTTGCTAGATTTTCATACTTAGACTTTTGACTCGTATTCTTCTTTTCACAAGTCGCACACAATTTCGTAGCGAACCGTCTCATCAACGACCACCGCTTTATTATCGCGGTGGAAAATCAGATAAGATCAGGTAGCCGACATTCTCCGCCTTTTTATCTCGACGATTCTTGAAGAACCTTCCACCCTTTATAGCAAGCCTCTTTTACTAAATGACCAGATTTTATTGTGACGACGTATTCTCATTGACTTTAGTTTAAGACGTTGACCGTTAAGATGATATAGGGTCTCTTTCATGGCTGTACAATCCCAACATTTGGCAGATTCCTTGTTCTTAGTGAGCTTCTCTTTGCTGATGGTCTCCTTTTGTAAGGTATACATTTACCCATAGAGATATTTCACCCATTGGTGGGCTTTCATACCAACTGTTTTAGGTAACCAGTGGTTGACAGGTCTTGAACCTTTGAAAAGTTCTACACCATGCCCTTGTGGCTGTCAAACGCGCATTTTTCGCATTATAAGCCTATCAATAGTTCCAAATTGAGTTGAAGAACGTGAATTTAAATTAATGAAGCCTCAAATATTACCACAGTAGACTACCAGCAGGTAACATGCGGTTATAGAACTACGGTTCTAACTTGAATCAAAATTATCACCTTGAAAACATGAACGTGCAACTTTCCGTGTTTTTAATTATTTATACAATCTTGCGTGTTTGTTTTTAATAACTTCTTTTTGAGTCGTAGTTTGGTTTCGTGATCTTTGTTTTCGAGTAATTGTATATAGCCTATATAACTGGCGAGTGACTATTTTTGCTATATCATTAACAATCTAATTTTAAAATACGCTTCCCACTAAGTAGACCCCTTTGCCAAAGGTTTTTATTTTAACGTGTAACGTTAAAATTAAAATAAACGTCAATCCGCCTTAAACACTTCGGAAATGGGGTGGGGGTGTGCGCTAAGGAAGCACTTTGGTTGTTATTAGTCAAAACTATAACCATGAAAGACAAACGCAACAAACAGTAAGCTTACCTATTTATTTCTAGATGTCATACAACTTCCATGGCTTATGGTCTTTGATTGTACATACTGTCTTTTAGATTTCTACTTATTTGTTCCGTGAATGCTAATGAAGAACAGTGGAGTGTAGTTTCTGTTGCTTAACCTTGGCAGCTGAAATTAAAATAAATGCATATTTTCTTGCTTCTATGTTTGATATATAAATTAAATTGTATGTTTCTGACCGTTGCACTAATAATTTATTTGCGTATATAATATTGTACTCAAAACAGCTAGACTGTGTGATGTTTCAATAATAACTTTTCGTTGTAAGAAATCGATCACCAATCTAGTGTTTCTGTATCTTTAACATTAATTTTGCTTTATATTAATTAGTCCATTAAATTTCACGTTGGTTTATTATTACTCCAACAACGTATAGACTCTCGTTGGTCATTATCCATTCCGCAAAAGGAACTTCATGGTTTTTAGCCTCCATGTTACAAATTATTTGTATACTGGCAAGGTCAATGTACGGAACCCGGAACTTGTAAGACAACTTCTGCCCGGGAGCTTCCACTCAAACTAGGTAACAAAACGTGCCCATCCTGGAGAATGGGGAAATAAATATAAGGAAAGTTTTCAGCGTGATTCATTAAGGATATGTTTAACAGCGTAATGTTTGTTTTTGTTTTTGGAATTTCGCACAAAGCTACACGAGGGCTATCTGTGCTAGCCGTCCCTAATTTAGCATTGTAAGACTAGAGGGAAGGCAGCTAGTCATCACCACCCACTGCCAACTTTTGGGCTACTCTTTTACCAACGAATAGTGGGATTGACCATCACATTATAACGCCCCCACGACTGGGATGGGGAGCATGTTCGGCGCCTCGGGCCAGATTACGAAATAACATAACATACTCGAAGGGTTTTTTCACCATGGCCCAAAGTTTCGTAAACCGACATAAATTGTTTGCTTCGTAACTAAGCTTACATCATCACTATGAAGTTAAAATAATTTTGCTAGTCAATTATCGACAAAGTATGGTTTAACTGGAAAAATACTGTCTACTTCATATGCAACACGTAATTTTTTATGGTATAAAACAGTAAATAAATTTTGAAACTTTTGAAGTTCAATATCCTTTCATTTAGTTAAAGCTAATTTTAAAAGCTTTCTTGGTCATAAATCTGCCTTGTATAACCTATAAAACGTTCACTATAAAATATTTCATTACAACTTAAACTATTTCCGAGACTAAAAAGTGTTATTTATAAAAACTCAAGTAATAAAATAGCAGTAATCTCATTTTTTTTAAATCCATTTTATATTCCCGTGGCTGACACGATAAAGCTATTCCTTTAAATACGTTTTGTGCTAAAACAAGCGAATTGTATTTACATTTCAGCATAGTGATAGCATCCAAGTGCAATGTATGATATACAAATATGATGAAACGTTGTAGAATGGACGGCAACTGCCTATTGTGGAGACAAGTGTAAAGGACGATGTTTTGTAAGCCATGGCGTCACGGTTATGAAAACTTACCAGCCTTTTTAGAACATTTTAATTTCATAGACAAAAGAATCCATTTCACAATGGAAATAAATGAACGAAACAGACTATAGTTTCTTGACATTACTCATCAGCAAACAAGCAAGACATAACCACAACTGTATACAGAGAACCCACTCGTACGGACAGGTACCTACACTTCCAGTCTCACCATCCAATTTCGATAAAACATGGTATAGTCCAATGTCTAAACAAGAGAACAGAAAACATTTACGATAAGACGTCCATCGAAGCACAACGCCAAAAGATACGAGTTTTAAATAAAATGGTGACACCTCTTTTTTTTTTTTTTTCCATCAAAAACTACTTGAAGAAGACCATGACAGAAAGAATAGATCAGAAAGTTACCACCATTACCGCTATTTATCCACCTCACCTACAACATTTCGGTGAAAAACTTAAATGCATAGCCAAAAAATTCAACATGGAATTTCGGTGAAAATCCTAAAGTACCTTAAGGACCATTCTGGTAAAAAAAAAAAAAAAAATGACCTACCAAAGAGAATCTCAAAAACGTCATCTACGAAATTCCCTGTTCCCACAACGATACATATATTGGAGAAACAGGAATAAAAGAACATAAAAATAATACAAGACTCATGAAAATACAATTCAGCCATTGCAGAACACGCGATGTTACCTGGACACAGAATAAACTGGAAGAAAACTAGAATCGCCGACACAGAAAAGTTCTGGAAGACAAAAATCAAGGAACCATTTGATATTAATACTATTAAACATTCACTAAACAGAAATTCCAGATTAGAAGTGAGTAACCTGTGGTTGCTATCGATTGAATCGACAGGTAATCTCTCCTTCAATCAGAAACGGTGATAATCAAACCAATCATAACACGCTCGCACAATCCACCAGAACACTAAAAGACCAATAACACTTATTCACGTACTAAAAAGGCGAAAGATTAATACGAATTGAAAGGATACATGAGCGGAGTTGGAGGAGGACTGTTTAGTTTTCAAGCACCTCAAGAGATTAATGTTTCGTTGAAAATATTAATCTTATGCCATAATTTGTGTGTGTGTGTGTGTGTGTGTGTGTCTACCTCGCGAAGTTGACAGCGATACTTCTCTCTTAACAGCTTTCTTTACGCCCTGAATGAAAACTTAAATTATCTAATCAAATATGCCACTTTACTTTCAGAGTTAGGCACTGGTAGGATAGTTTATTCGGCGCCCTACCAGCGAAAGGGGTTTTCTCGAGGCACTCCTGTTTCACCCCAACAGCAAAATATCCAGTTTCGTGGGATCTATAGATCCTAGTCCTGAAAAGAGGCCCGTCTTTATATATCAAAATTTTCGTAAACCACAGTCACACGACTTAACCTTGTCGACGTGCTGGCTTTGCATCTCCCTGCTCTTTCTACTGCACCATGTTTACGCCAAGTGATTTTCAAGAAGTTGTAAACTGAACTTCTCATCACTCTATTCACACACATTTCAGATAGCCGACCCTTTTCGCAGCTCTGACCGACACTCCTTAAAGAGATAATAAATCTGTAAAGTTCACAAGGTCATTTGAGACCACTACTCCAAATTAGCAAATAAGAGCTACCCTACTTCAGTTAACAAGTTTCAAAATTGTGATACATTTACTCTTGCCGCGGGTGGGGTGAAGATAATGGTTTCTGACATCCCCGGGTTATTTTTCGCCTCCCTTAGGAGAACGAAATAATAATTTAACCCCAATACCTACCAAGTAATACACACACACACACACACACACACACACACACACACACACACACACACACACACACACAGACCACCTGTCCTGTGAAAGTGTTTTCTCCCGTTCTCCCCCCCCCCATACATCCGAATCTCAGGCATTTGATCTTTAGATCCCAGCAAAGGCAACTCTATTGCCCAGCCCTAAATCGGGTCGTTTTACGTTCATATCCACATTGACGTCTGCTTGTCAGACTTTGGCCTGGCTCACTTCTTCGGTGCTGCCTCTGTTTTGCTCTTTCTCACCCATTAATTTTATAATGTCCCATCGCACTTCATATTTTAAGTGAAAATTAAATACAGGCAAAGTTTCAAGTACAGTTAAACAATCTCTCGCATGAAAGGGGCAAAGAGGAACTACAACTTTCCTAAGCATCTCAGTTGGGGAGGGAATTCTTGAAACTTCTCTCTCTATAAACTAAACCCCTGCCAAGTTCCTTTGCGTTTGCACGCACTGACTCGAAGGCGAAAGGCGCAAGACTTTCGAAACGTCGTTCTTTACACTTGTGTCTCCACAACAGACAGTTACCGTCCATCCTACAAAGTTTGATTATGAATACTCTGTCTAAACAATCTATCAAAGGATATACAAGTATTTCTGTTACCAACTTATAAACTTTTTTTCAAATAAAACAATTATTTCGCTGGTTTTGATGCCGAGGTGTCCATCTTTACATTTTGAAGTTTTGTGTTGCTGGACTACAAGATCATTCACTCGAATAGGTTGTACACTTAAGGTACGAGATAAGTTACTTATGATCCTAGAAACAAATATCCGATAAAAAGTGCTATTTGCAATACTTAATGTTAAAAGTATTTAATGAAAACATAACTTTATTTACACAAACACTGGCGTGAATATACTAGTGGCTATTATGCTTTGCTTTTTAGCAATCTTGTTACTTAACTAACTAGGTTGGCGATGCATATGTGTAACATAAGATATGCTTTTAGATTCAACTTCATAAGACACATCCAGAAATACCACAGCGGTTCTGAAAGCTCGAAATTTATTTGGAATTATATTACAAATTGTATACTGCTTTCTAGCACCCTCAGGCCCGGCATGGCCAAGTAGTTAAAGCACTCGACTCGTAATATGAGGGTCACAGGTTCGAATTTCTGTCACACCAAACATACTCGCCCTTTGAGTCTTGGTGGCGGCGTTACAATGTGATGGTCAGTCCCACTATTCGTTTGGAAAGAGTAGCCCAAGAGTCGGCAATGGGTGGTGATGACTAGCTGCCTTCCCTCTAGTCTTACACTACTAAATTAGGGACGGCTAGTTCAGATAGCCCTTATGTAGCTTTACGCGAAATTCGAAACAAACCAAGTCAAAGTAGCTCTCTCAACGATTAATACAAAATGAAGGAAAACCTGAGCATTAGTACAATAATGTACTTTAATAAGAATTGGATGAGAAACGAATTACTATGCGAATTAGACAGTTACCTCATATGTGATGAAGCTAGTCTTAAATATCTCTCCCCAGTTAACTTATATTTTAAATATAAAAGTAAATATAAAAGAAAAAAATATATACATATAACTTTTAAATAATAAAAATAAAAAATGATAATAATATACACACACACACACACAAACACACACACAAACACGTATGTGTGTGTGTGTTTATATTTTATTATTAAACAATAAAAAAAATTCCACTAACAAACTTGACATTCTGCTGAAAGAATAAAATAATCACTGTATACGAACCACAATACGTGGACATTGCCCTGAAAAGGACCAAAATAATATTCAGTTCTACAATTATAAATACCAATCCGTCAAGAACCTAAGTACGGGGGGGAGGAAGAGGTCACAGAGAACCTAATCCTCCAGGGTATGAACTTTTTTTTAACCCAAACACCGACAGACATTCTTTTAACGACGTCACCAGAGTCATTCGGTGACCTCCATAAACAGAAGGAGAGAGAAAGAAAGAAAGAAAGTAGTTTTCTCCCCATACACGACTAACATACTGGTATAAATTTAGTCTATAATTGAGTAATATGTCAGAAAACGAGTAGGATAATTTTGTCCAATTTTCGGTTATCATTTTGCAAATAAAAAAGGACTACTAACTTTCAACTATTTAGAGTTTCTTAAAAGTATCACGAAGGTTAAAGACTTAAGTAGCCTGAATTTCCTCATTTTTTCTTTGCTTCTAAGTTATTGTATTTTAATATTTGATGTATATAAACATTAAAATATGTATATTATAATTAATAATCTGCGTTAAAAGTTTCTACAAACTTATCTATTTCAGAATCGTTTTATACTTTGTTATGAATATTACGAGACATCGAACACACCGTAGAAAAGTGTGTGGGGTTGTGAATAATTAGGGTCGAGTCAACAGTGTAGTGGTGAAAAATTAGGCATTTTAATTAAAACAAAAAGCAATTACCACACTTAATGTACTTTTCGTTATGTAACGGATTTGCCGTTGTATATTTATTTTAGTGTTTATGCTGGTTTCTGTGTAGTTTTTTTGCATGTATTTTTAACTGTTTAAGTTCCGCATCTTCACCAAGCTTCTAGAGAATTATTGAAAGTGACAATCAACAATTTTTATTTACGAAAACGCGCTTAAACACTGTTAACAATTCTAGAAACTTCTAGATTGGTATATAAAAACCGCCGTGTTGAGAGAGAGAAATTTTATTATTTTTCAGCTACAGTTAATGTGCTATAGGTCTAGAAAGCTGTCATTGTCATTAACGCCTATTAATAGGAAAACTACAGAATTTGACCAGGGACATTATAGATTTCGAACATTACAAACCATTCAACTTCAATGAATTATTTTGGATATTATTATTTTTCTGAGTACATTAAATACCTTTGCTGAAAGGAGTCAGCTTGTATCCAGTGCGAGGTCAGCCAAGAAAAGATTTAGGCGAGACCTAACAATATCAAATCAGAATTAATTTGTTTGTCCATGATGATGACAAACCCACTTGAAGTAAAATGTATCTCAAGATGGCTGATATGGATATTAAAACTTTAAGTAGAAAGCAACGTTTCGACCATCTTACGTCATCTTCAGGATAAAAGTTTTAATACCCATTCCAGCCGGATATGACTGAGTATTGGCAGTAAGTTCATAAAACCTAAACTATAATTTGTAATAACAGTTATTGTAAATTGTATTGTTTTATTTTTGTATATTAAAATATATTTGTTATAAAAATAAATTTTGTGATCAATTTTGTTGGTGAATAACATAAGTTTAATACATATTAACATTTAATTAACTATTAAGTTCTAATTAAACGTTATGATTATTTGAGATAGTAACACGTAACATAATAAATTGGAGACTCGTTCGAAATAAATAAAAATATATAAAAACTTGTATATATATAAAAGACGGGCACGCGCAAGAAAACAGATTGCGTGGACGACAAACGTTGAAAAACGCTATCCCAGTTTGTGATTGAAACTTTGTTGGTCCAACACTCCCGATTAAACATGTTAAGCTGTCCTTAACTGGTTGCTTATGATCACTGACATATCACAAGAATTTAATTTTTTTTTCGAAAGAAAATGCTATATGATTTACGGCCCATCAGACAGCTCAAATCGCTTTTTATTAGCATTACAATATCCAAGTATTAAGTTATTTCCACGTAAAATATGAAGGGGGGAATCGAATTTCATTCTCTAAGAAAGGGATAAGTTTTCGGCGTATGATAACTTAGAAAAATAATTTTGAACATTTCATTTTTTTTTAAAAATAGAATCGAAAATTTTATTTTAAATAATTTGTATAGAAATAACAACATTACCATATCATTGACATTGCATCCTTCTACGGTCGTCAGAACAAGGACAGTATTTAATGTTCTAATTTTATTTATCATACGTCAAAACTTGTTAGTTTTTTATAGTTAATTATACTTATAATCAATTATGAACACCAAACGTTAAGCATGTGTTAACCAAAATTACTTTTTCTTCCCAAACCAGCTTGTGATAATGTCAAAATTTCTGTAAACGTATTGTAAAATTAGTTTGTCAACCAACCAGTTTGAATCTAGTAAACATAAGTGAACTATAAAAAGCACCATAGATCTAATTTATATATCAATTTAGCATCGTAGACGAATACGAATGTGTATACGATTTAGTCTGCTCAGGCTCTAATTTTTCTTCCTCTAATTCTACTTGAGAAACTGAGGTGAAACTTCCCTGTTGTGAAAGTAAGTAAACCAATACTCACTTGATTTACCCTTAAACTATAGTCATTGTTTGTTTTGGAATTTCGCACAAAGCTACTCGAGGGCTATCTGTGCTAGGCGTCCCTAATTTAGCAGTGTAAGACTAGAGGGAAGGCAGCTAGTCATCACCACCCACCGCCAACTCTTGGGCTATTTTACCAACGAATAGTGGGATTGACCGTCACATTATACGCCCCCACGGCTGGGAGGGCGAGCATGTTTAGTACGACGCGGGTGCGAACCCGCGACCCTCGGATTACGAGTCGCACGCCTTACGCGCTTGGCCATGCCAGGCCCAAAACTATAGTCAAATCATAGCTGTAATCGATATTAATTTCATTGCAGCACTACTGTAAAATTAATTATTTTGTTCTAGATTTTATGTTTTTCCCTGGTTGTGACAACTTTTAGAACTTGGAACGATAACTCAATAACTTAAAGAATATTTTGATATTGGGTCGTTTTTATTTTGTAGTTGTGTCTTGTTTTGATTTTTTCTTGATTATTGTGTTTAAATATCTTAGCCTGGTGTTTCATGACGGGAAGTGAAAACATTATAAAATTTTGTTTCAAATTACCATTATTTTTTTATTTTTTTAGGAAGACAGTCTGGCGTCAATCCAACTACAGATTGAATGTCGAGACAAGTTGACGTTCGTAACTGTAAGTTGCAAAATTAGATACCACAAGTCTATGTAGTTGTAGTATATAAGCTTATCTCAGTTAATACGTGAATTCTCTGTTGTTTTTTTTAGCTATCATAAAATGCCCGTGTTTTGCTGCGGGGTTCAAAGGTTCTCCTATGATGCGCAGAGGCTTCAATATATCAGTCAAGCTCTACCATTATTCACAATTACTTTCATATTAATCCAATGGGATTTGTACTTTAACAAATCTGTTAGGACTTCTGCCCAAGATACCTGAGCAAATGGGCCAAGCTTGGTTATGCTAACATGTGAATGGGGATTCGAATATAATTTCAAACATGGTGCCCAGAGATCAAAAGGGGAGAAACTGAAAATACAAATTATGATGCCAGATTGAGGTCGAGTGATCTTGAAAACTACTCTTAAAACCTTTTATCTTACTTGAGTCACCTTCCTAGTGCATTTTAGGCTCCTTTGTAAGAGGATATGACCTATAGATATAGACATTACCCAGACCACCCCAAGTCCACCATCAAATTTGGTTATGCTATCTCCATAACTCTTAGCTGTTCATGCGTGCATACACAAAGCTACAAGTTGAACTGATATAGGATGTTGAAAGTAATTGAAAAGAACCTTTAAATTCCTCTCGTCTTTGTTACTTAGGTCACTGAAAACGGGCATCACATGAGCTCCCTATTAGAAAAGATTACAATATTATGCTGGAGAGCAACAGTGATCTTTTCCACTTGTTGGTCAAATGATACCCTAGAGTAAGATCGACCCTCTTTTACATAAGTGACGTTTCTTTTTGAGTAAACTGGCATATTGTTTTTTGTATATAATAATGCTTTTTTAAAGTTT
Organism: Carcinoscorpius rotundicauda; assembly: GCA_011833715.1. Lineage (NCBI taxonomy): Eukaryota > Metazoa > Arthropoda > Merostomata > Xiphosura > Limulidae > Carcinoscorpius > Carcinoscorpius rotundicauda. The sequence goes on from CM022395.1 coordinate 20,561,436, forward strand.
AGAATAAGAGGATTAAAAATTCTGTGAATTATCTCAATCTTAATAATTCTCTTAAAAGCATAATACGCTCTAGTAAAGGTCTTGAAGTACACTTGCCCTTTAAAAACCTTGATTTTTTTTTGGATGGGTGTTACTTTACTTTATAGTGTACCAAAAATACAGAAACGTCGTATTCATATAACCGTAATAACTGCCCTCATCATTATATATTGACTTACTAATACATGGGTTTGTGTGGTTTGCACTTTAATAACGTGCCAACGGTTGGAACTACAGAATCAAACTTTATAAGCAACATCACATCTTGAAACTCAGACCTTTTGATCGACAAAACGAAACATTACGTATATAAGTCGAAAAGCATTATTGTTATTGTGTACAAACCTCATCCTACAAAAATATATTTCAAGAAACACCGTCAAGAACTATATATCAGGAAAATCTGGTAATAAATGAAAATTGAACAAGCTCAATATGTCAGTTCTTGTACACAGTAAGGGAGAAAAATATGGAAATGGAAAACATACTGTATTGAGGTAAACGATTTATATTAGAACAGAAACTTAATTTAGACTGTAAACGTGCAGTTGATTCAATCATACAGATGTTTACCCGACTATATTAGTATTTTCTATGTAAGTCTGTTGATTTCTTTAGAGCATGACATTGGTCACATGCTGTCACAGAGCTTAATGGCAAAAGTACAAGCAGTGCTCTTTCAAATACCCTGTTGAATGTCACATATTTTATGAGTTGTTTGGTTGCACTCTTCTTTATTCGTGTAAGTCCAAATTCACTTTGTGATGCTAAGAACTGAATTCTTACCAGGCCAAGGCGGGAATTCTATTGTTATAGAACTACCAATTTGGTCTTTATGTGATTTTTACTATATTGGTTTTTAACTTAGGATGTGACAAATTGCTGACCGCTGGACACATTCATAATGGAATGCTATACCATGTCAAGTGTGTATGTTAGTTTATAATATTGTTGTTTTCATACGGTTGTAGTATATGAGCTTATTCTAAGTTTCTACTCACTTATGCATTTTTCAAAATTTTTGTATACGTTTATGAGTCTTTTGTGGTTTTGAGATACGTTGATTAGTAATTTCAGTGGATGACTCCAATTTAGAATTTATTACAATAAAACATTCATAGCCTTATATTCCAATTCTGAAATTTGCATATCAAGTTTTTAAAGAAATTTACTTTAGTATTTCATCATGCATATATAATATCTTGCACTTGTGAAACTATGCATAAAAATATACTATATCAGATATTTTTAATACAAAATGTGCGTCTATGTGATACGATTGACAAACTACTGCGTATTAAATTGTCTTAATACTCTTTATTTACAAATTTGTTATTTATGAGAATATATTCTATAGTTTTTAATAACCAACTTAAACAGATTATCTGCAAGGTATACCAACAGGCACAATTAATGCGTATGTTTGACATCAACTTTCTTTCTTTTTTTAACCTAAGAACAAGATACTAGCTTTACAGGCATCGTTAGTATTTTGTAAATTTACCTGTCCTTGCTTTTAGCAAGACAATGTAAGTTCTGTAAAAAGTAAACAAATCACGTCGGTTCCGGACCATCCATTAAGTCAAGCATATCAAAGCCTGCCATTGGATAATGTGACTTTAACTTTAATTCTGTTTGTTTGAGATCTTTGTAAGGAACAACGACAAACGAATATAGTTTTTTGTTTTAGAAGCTGAGGTCTGAAATTAGTGATCTTTGTTTTTTCCAGAAAAGTTTGGTTAAGACTATAAAATGTAACATTTAAAATGTTCATAACAACATAGGACGTTAAGATATTAAATAGACAAACAGATTATTGTGATTTACAAATATATGCTAAGCAAATCTTATATTATTCACAAGTCTTTCTTTTATAAGTTGTAACATCGTATGTGTGTGCTTAATTTAATGTATTTTATGTTACGTTTAAAATCCATTTTGGCAGACTTTACTAATTAAAGAGTAAACTATATATAGAATCACTGAATGACAATAATGATAAACAACCAATGTGCCATTAATTTTAATTAATATCTGAAACGAAAACAATAAAAATCTAGTAGAAGTTATTAACGATAATCACTTCTATTACTGATGAACAATGTTTAATTCAATATATTACCGCTATTAAAATTGTAATAACCTAGTAATAAATTACGATGTTTAATTAAAAAATGTGGCAATATAGTAATCTAGAAATTCTTCAGTGAATGTTGTCTCACAAGATATAAGAAGAAAAACTTGAATAAATTATACTAAAGAATAAGCTGATGCTAAATGAAAACGTTTTACAGTTTTACTATGTGTGACAGTACTTCGTCAGGCAGAGGGGAGCTTTACTATCTGAGGCACAAAATAAAAACTATGAAACGTTTTCATTTAAATGTGTGAACTTATTCTGTATTATAGTTATTCAGACCTGGAAATATTCACTACCCATTTCATGTTTGCTTGTTTTCTAATGATTGTAGTGGCTCTCTATATCTACATATTTTTTTCTCTTGTAGAAAAGCATCCCAGTACTTGTGCGCATTGTTGATATTAATGATAATCCACCAGAATTTACGTCACTGTCTTACACTACTAGAGTTTCTGAGGTAAGTTTACAGTAGGATAGTTAAAAGTTACTACTATCTTAGTAAAACTTAATTTTCTAATTGCTATTATTAAGTCAAATGTACTTACAGAGAAAAAATAATTAGTTCCAACACCATTTTGTTAATTAATTATCTTCTATCAATGTTTTTATCCCAGTTGGCTCCTGTAGGTACGACTGTTTTCCGTGATTTATTTGCAGTAGATAAGGATGCAGGAAGCAATGGCCTCGTAGAATATTTCACAGTTCCAGGTGATGGTAAAGTGGTATGCATTAGATTTCTAATTATGTGTAGCTGTGTTCCATTTATTTAACATTCCCAATCATTGACACGATTTAGTTTGCATACTAACACGGTGTTGTTGTTGTTTTATTTCAGAATAATAATATTTTTAATGAATGAAATAGCACAATGAATAAAATAGTTACAAGTAGGAATGAATCTGATATTTACATACTATTACTAATTAATACAAAGCAATAACATATTATAAATTCAAATTTTTGCTAATCTGTTAAAATTTTACTGAGGAAGTACTAATTTCTTTACACTTATAACTTAATGCATTAAAAATATACGTATTTACTCTTATAACAGTGAACTTGTTTTGCAATCCACACAGGTAGAACAGTTTTAAGAAGAAAATAGAATAAAACTGCACAGGCAAAACTTTAATGTCTGTTGAATTTTACCGTAGCAGTTCTTACGAAGATGTGCCTTTTTGAGTTTTCTTCTTGCTTAGGTTGCATTTATAATTTACGTGTTGTTTTTTTTCAAGTCTTCCCTTAAACTCCCTAAAATTTACTGCTCACTACGTCTAAAGGTAACCCATTCTAGTGGTCAACCGTTTTGTGGGAAAAATAAAACTATCTTAGCTGAAAATGACTTTTGCTGCCCTACTCTTCCAAAATTTATATTTGTCTTCTTGTCCTACTGTTCTCACTATTCAGTATAAAATAGATGTTGTTTCAACATTATCATTTCCATTAAGAATCGTAAATACCTCAATCAGAATATGTCTAACTATTTTTAAGAGAAGACACTTTTGTTGATATTAATTTATTTTTCTGTGATAATCTTTCCATCCTGGTGGCTCTTCTTTGGACCCTTTTCAGTAATTGAATGTTTTTCTTAATGTATGAAGTCCAAAACTGAACACAATATTCTAAATATTGTTCAACCAGTAATCTATAATGAAATTATAGTATATTTAAACTTGTATTAAGTGGTTCTGTAAATACAACATAGTTTTATTTGCTCTACCATCAGCAAAAGCACACTGAGTACATGGTTTTAAGGGACTGATTAACTAAAACACCAAGGTCCTATATGCAGGGATGTCATAGTCACATGTACAATGAAAATCACATACCCTATTTGCCGCTGTATAAGACGATACTTACACAAAGGTTCAAAGATAAAATTCTAACAAGAGCTTTCTGGTTAGTAGCATGTTGAAACAAAATCACTTACCTTGTTTTTGCATTGTTTGTATGTATGTGTGTGTGCTAACATTGTGTCACCTGCTGAGTTACAATAACATTTGTAATTGTATCATTTGTTACGATTCGTCATAACTAAAAATTATGTATCTCACATGTTAGTTAGAATTAATCAAGACATTTATTTCATATATATTGATCTTATCTACCACACTAAAATCTAATATTATATTAAAAGAATTAATATCTGTTGCATACACTCGTTTTATAAACATGGTTTTATGGTAGATCACTATATCTTACGATTTAGTAATTTTTGTAATAGATGAGTAATTCAACTATGATGAAAACTTTATAAAGTTGTATATTACATATTTGTGACTTAACTTATGCCACATTGAGCTATCTGAAGCGTTTGGAAAGCATAAAAAAAACACTTGTGGTTAGCACATTAAAAAGATTCTGAGTATTTCTTGATGACGAGAAACCTACCAGAAATAAAAATGTATCTCAGAACGGCTGGTATGATTATTAACACTTTTATTGATAAGGATATAACAACGTTTCAACCTTCCCAGGTCATCTTCGGGTTAAGAAAAAGTTTGAATATGACCGTTGACGGGCACGTGTCTTAGGGACGAGAGTATAAACGGGTACAGGATTGTAGGGGCGCTGCAGGCGCATGTTAGGTTATTAATTAGTTTGTGCATTCTGTGTATTTCTTTCTAAAAGTAACATTCAAGCTTGGTAATAGAGGTCGTTATATACACTGAACCTCAAAAATATGCACTTAATTTGCTCCAGAAATATCCCCCCCACACACACATACAGCAAATAGATGTATCATCCTTTAGGTGCATATAGTACTGTGTGCATGTATGTAACTTAAACTGATATAAAAATTTAATCTAACTACGACCTCAATCTGAGAATGAATATTAGAATTGAAAATGTTTTTACTATCTATTGAAGAATATTAAAATTTGCATACGGTTCAATATTAAATATTTCAAAAATTTGAACAAATACTTTGTTTTTGATTGTTAGGTATCATGATTTATGTTGGACGAGTCTCCGAATGTTAAGTATTAAAATTTGCAATAGCCTGATATTTTAACTTTAATTTAGAAGTTAATTGAATGGTGATATGTATCAAATTTATATTTGCCAACAAGGTTCATACACGCAATTTTCTTTCTCAACACAAATACATTTTAATATACAAACAGTAACACAATTTATTTATAAAAGTTTCACCAACTTGCAAACAATATTAAGTCCTCTTTTTCCGGTTTGGAAAATACTTTATCGACGGTTCACGAGGAGTGAAATACTTTTATGTTGTTACACAGGTACACTTCACTTGACGGGAAGCTAGTTAGCTTCTTCACACGTGAGATTTTTCCCGACGAAAATTTTACATATTGTCGTTGAAATATTAACGCCCGAAGTTAATTCACTGAAGTTAAACAGTTTTTTCTATTCTAAATCTCCAAACGTTGCTGATCAAATATCTGTAGTTTTCCGATTAATGAGCGTTTATCATATTTATAGCTTTCGAAGTTTATAGTGTACTAACTATTGCAAACGAACAATATAAACTGACTCTCCCAGAGACGTATTTAGGATTTCGGCGCCCCTAGGCACAAGGTCAGGTTGATACTTTTGCCGCCCCCCCCTACATGCCACAACTTGCACCAAGCATCACCATCACAACAACAAACAAACACAGTTGTTATCATTCAAAATCAATACAACGTTTATTTTCCAACACAATAAAAAATGAAACATCAAAATAAATTATCACTAAATATTATTTTGCGGCTGAATATACAGGCTTTCTCCTGGCCTTCTGTTTCGAAAACATGTTTATTCTACAAACAATATCACTTTCAATGGCGAGAAGTGACAGGGCATTTAGTTTATCTTCTGCCATTCTTAATCTCAAGTAATTTTTCACACGTTTGAGAGCCGAGAAAGATCTCTCTGATGTACAATTAGTTGATGGAATGCACAGAAACATGCGCATAGCAATATCCAGGTTTGGATATACAGTTTGAAGTCCTTTAGCTTTAGATTTCTGTATACTGCTAACGCAGAAGAGTCATCATTTTGCACTTTCATACTCACAAGATGTGCGCGGAAATGTAGACATTCATCTACGAAGCTCACTTTCAAATCATTGGGGCAGAGTTTCAACAGTGTTCCAACTTGACTGATGACATCAGTGGGTTCAAGATTTGTTATCTTGAACAAATATCCAAACCTTGCGTGGATTTCTACATAAGCGGTTTGTCTTCGCTGTAGTTCTGAGCAAAGTCTGTCAATGATCACATTGAAAACATTTACTCTAAATGCCTCTCTGCCTTCTTGCACTGCCTGGGTGTCACCATCTGAAAAATTTTGCTTCCTTTTTCGCTTAATTTCGTACGTATTCATGCTGGACTTCAACATCGCCTTGTCTTCAAAATGATCGAACAGTTCTCTTGAATCTTTCACAAACTGCAGCAAGGAAGCATAAAGCTCGACTACAAGTCCGATGCCCATATCAGCACTTTGCAACTTTTTACTGGCAGCATTGAATTTTTCCAGTATTGTTCCCCAAACTGTGGACAAAATAGCTGTTTCTAGCGTTCCTAATTTGGAAAGAAGTCCAGCGGCCTCATTCCTAGAAGCTGGTTTTTCCATAGCATTTCCCTCCATGGTGGTGAGGGCATCGAACACTTGTTGCTAGTTTCTGTTGAGGCTTTGACAAGCATCTTCACGAGCGGACCACCGAGTGTCACTGAGTTTCTTCAAAGAGAGACTTTCTTTATTTGCGGACAGATGTTTTTGTAGAATTTTCCAACGATGGATTGAAGCATTGAAGAAAACATAGAGACTTTGTAAGAGTTCGAAGAACATGCTTCTCTGCAACATTCAGCAGCACACGTTTCATGATACGAGCCTTGAGACCACTGTACTGACCAGACATGTTGCTGGCGTTGTCGTAAGACTGTCCACGACATTCAGAAATGTCAAGCTTATATGACTGAAGCAGGCTAAGTACAACTTCTGCCAGCTGTTCAGCTTTGTGGCCCGGATTGGGTATAAAAGTCAGGAAACGTTCCATAGGTGAACCATCACTGTTCACGTACCTGATGATGAATGCCAACTGGTCAACATGGGATATATCTGGCGTCGAGTCCACGCTGATTGAGAAATATTTTGCAGTTTTGACGTCCTTTAAAATGTTCTTTAGAACAAGGTCTGCCATAAGCTGGATGAATTCGTCGCAAGTACTGAAAGACAGATAAGACGTGGATCCCTTTCCAGCATTGCCATATCGGTGAATGTGATCAGCGAAAAAGGGGTCAAACTCCGCAACTAGTTCTAACGACATCATAAAGTTGCCGTTGTGTACTGAGCCAAACTTATCATCCCGACCTCTGAACGGAAGCCCACGTGAAGCCAATCTTTTCGCTGCAGCTACCACACGAGTGAGTACATTTCTCCAGTATTTGATTTCGTCGTGCAGCTGTATGGCCATCTGGAGATCTACACGTCCCAACATGTTGCCCCTTGCTACTAGAGATAAAACTGAAGACCGATGCTCAGGAGAGTTTTCATGCTCATTCAGCCGGACAGTAGCATTTTTCCAGTCATCAAAGCCTTCGTCAGCCAGGAGCACAAAACAGTCTACCTTTGCTCTCTGAATAAACCAAATATGTCCGCTTACTTTTTTCGCCATTTTGCAGTTTTCTTTCAAACATGCCTTTGGTTACAGATCTGATTTTCTCCCCGTTCTTTTTCACAAAGTTCTTGAAATCCGAGTCATTGTTTTGAAGGATGGCATGTGTGGCAGTATAATCTTTTGTGTAATCATCTATTATCCACTCTGCTGGATCTGAACTTACTTTGTCTGAAAAACTTGCTGTTACCATTGACGTTTCAGGCACGCAACCGGCAGATCTTACTAGGGCTGCTGCTGATGACGTCACTTGTTCAAGCTGCAGTTCGATATGTTCGGGTCGTTCAGATTGTTCAAAACTGCTACTGCTAGGCCCGTCATGTGTATTCCTTCCATCTCTGTTGGTTTGAACATCATCGCTAGTAGGCTGTTCTTGCCTTTGTTCAGCAAAAAAGGCCTCCATCGTCGGTGTCTTATCCAAAACATCACGTGTGCTTTCATTTTTTAACTTTGCTATCTTCCTATAAGCTGCTCCACTCAATTTTCGGCGTATGTTACTCATGACGATATCACTAGAATCCACCGATCGTATATTGAGTATTGACAGTGAATTTGTTACTTTCACATCTCAGATCATCAGGATCTGAGTCATTTTCGTGGGATCGAGCTATTTATGGCAGCTGCGCGAACCTCACAGAGATCCGTGAGCCGTTTGACTCCCAGTGACCCTCGCCCTCACAAGAATTGTGCTTGTAGTGGAGGTTTGGACACTGACAACACGATATAACTTACAGTAAGATATTGGGTGACGGAGGAATAAGTAAAAGCATAACGAACTCTACATTTTGACACCAATTCGCTTACCACGTTATATTGTCGATTATATTGTAAATATGTTGGTGAACCATATATTCGTCCGGCAGATAATGAGTTTTATGGTAGTTGGTAAAACAATTATCGACTTGCAACCATAATTCCATAACAAAATATACACGAAAAAGGGGAGCTTCTGCACTACTGATTTATATTACTGCCGATGTATCCATGTTAACGGGTGCTGGGCTATTGGCAATCAAATTATAAATTCTAACACACTTTACTATTTCAAATTATATACCACCAGTAACAAATACCTGTATCGCCCAAAACTATCCAGACCCCGTGCGGTAGAACCGCGTTCCCTGGGAGTCAACTTCATTGATAGAGCGCGGTCGGCGGCCTGCAAAAACGATTATGCGTGACACCCGCAGCCGATTCCGCCGACGCTCACCTGGCTCCAGTGACTGTGCGCCTTTCTGTTCTGGTATTCTGGAGTCTGCCACTACCTCTTTTTTATTCTAACAAATGCCTATAATTGCTAGAGAATTTGAAGGAACTATTCTGTAAGGACTACATTGGAATCTAGACAAGAGCATATTCAATCAATCAATTAAAAATAATCAAGTAAGCTAAACTGTGAATGATGAGGAAGAATGTTTCAAAATATATTTTTCCAGATAATAGCCTGAAGCAACGGAAAATCCGAATTTTCGTATACGCAATTTCACAAAACAAAATACGTTATTAGGCCATAATAAAATATTTTTTGTGTAGGCGTAGCACACTGAGTAGCAGGTAATTCATTGTTTGGTGTGTCAACATGAGTAAAAAACATGTTGGGGGTTTTGAAAAACAAATAAATAACTGAGGTGAGGGCGGATGGGTTGATGATGTGGGGGGGCGAGGCGTATTAGGTGGGACTCAGGGAGGGAAGGTTAGAAATCTTTTAAACTTGAAGCGGCCGACCCCACCGTGTGGTGGAATAGTGAGTGTGTGTGTGTGGGGGGTCCAGATTCAAGAGGTTATTGGGGCGGCATAAATGGCAGGGGGAATTAATAACCAGGGACTACATTTTAAAATGGCGTCCATTCTTTTTTTCTTTTTTTTGGTCAAAATTTGCCGCCCCAGGCACGTGCCTCGTGTGCCTATGCGTTAATACATCCGTGAGATTTTTCCCGACGAAAATTTTACATATTGTCGTTGAAATATTAACGCCCGCAGTTAATTCACTGAAGCTAAACAGTTTTTATATTCTAAATCTCCAAACGTTGCTGATCAAATATCTGTAGTTTTCCGATTAATGAGCGTTTATCATATTTATAGCTTTCGAAGTTTATAGTGTACTAACTATTGCAAACGAACAATATGAACTGAGTCTCATCGTGTTGCGATGGCTACTTTTTATAATTATCAGGCGAGATTCTTGAAATTTCTGTTGGCAATAATACAGACGTTCACTGGTATTTTACACGCATATCGTGCATTGTTGATTCTTATGTTTGAGAATTTTCTATATGTATATGGATTAGGCAGGAATTTCACGATACACGTTTAATAATATATGCTACATGCATTTGTAAACGTACATGTGAAACTAAAATAAACATAGATGTTAAAATAAATGTACTATAGTAAATCCGTCACAAGTTTCACACGATAGAAGTTAGACATATTTGTATGTAATTATTTGAAAAGTTTTTTCTGTATTTTTAGAGAATATTAATACATTGTTTATACTTTTCCTTTGTTAGAATGATGGGTACAAATACTTTACAATCAGCCTACCTTATCAAGGGTTGGTGACAGTTAGCAAACCACTGGATTATGAGAAGACTAACTTTTATAATTTGATTATTCATGCAAGGGTATGTTGTATATTATATTTATATACATTTACGTAACTTAAAGTAGGTTGTTAATTTAATGTTTCATATAGTACTTTGCTATATAATATTTTCCTATGAATTATTTTAATTATTCCTAAGAGCACAAAGATAATTTATCAATAAAAATACTATATGTTCTATCTTATCTAGGTTTAAATATTTTCGTTAATTTAAATTGTGCTAAATGTCTTTTTTAATTTTTGTTATTTAACGCTATATTCATTTAATATCTCTTATAGTGATTGTGTATAAATATCCTATTCATTTAACACGTTTTTTTTGGCAGACTGTTCTAAAGCAAATCTAAGTGCAAAAGTTTAGGAGTCAAATGAAATGTAAAAGGCCCAAGGTATATTTAACTGATGAAAGCGAGGAAGTTACACCATAGGTGCATTCATTATAGTCAGGTCATGGTTCATCTCAGGACCCCAGAAGCTGCTAGATTCTGGATTAAATTTTATGCATTCTCCTGCTTTTTATGAGAGTAATTTTCGTAATTTTGAAGAAGTTTTACTGGGACAGGTTGGAAAGTGGGGATGCTAAGGGCCCTGTTTCCTGTGTCACTATAAATTATTATTTAATATTATGACACTAATACAGAAATGAAGTGTAATAATATGCTGTTTTTTTTCATTAAAAGAGATGGATAAATGTGAAAATAATGGATAACTACACTGCAGATTTCTTGGTAAAACTGTTTTGCAGGAAACATACTGGAAACCTCAGAAATTTTATGAACTCAGTTAAGACCTTGTCAAATGATGTCATCAAGTTACAAGAGTGTCTAATAATATTTCACTTTTTTTTAATAAAGGAAAGTCAAGATAAATGAGACATAAGACACAAACTTTCCCATTAAATTGTAATAACCTTTTCAGTTCTAAATAAACTCTAGAAATATTATTTAGCTGTGCTTTGTAACCCATCCTGGGTTTTAAAATGTATCAAGAAAAAACTAATTTTCTTAACACTATTTTAGTGACTGAATGTGAAAAATATTATCAAAGGCAAAATCTTTCCATTCCAATAATTATTCTAGAATATACTTTTAAGAATTTTGATAAGTACAACTCTGGGTTTTCAACTATTCTTTAACAATTCGCTTCATGGCAGGTTTCGATCATAATGTGTATACTGACATACTCTGTATTGTGTAAACAAAAAGTTTATAAATAACTGTTATTTACAGTAATTTCTGAACACACAGTAAAACATTAATTGCTTGTTAAGTTAGGGTATAAGCACCACACCAAAAAAAAGTATAAGGTTGAGTAGTTTCAGCAAATCTGTCATACACGTAACCTCAAAACCAATCTACATCTCATATATCTTGCTTAATTTAATGACCTAACTGTTAAAACTATGTTCATTCACATACCATTAGTGCTTCTTCAGTAACAAAATATGATAAATATACTAATTACACCAAAGGAGTAACAATAGGTAAGAAGAAAAATGCAACTGTAAGTAAGTGCATGATTACAACATGTACTGATTTAGTTAAAGTAGGAAAAAAAATATCACACTGTAAATCTCAGTTTGTCAGATGGCAGCCCCCCAGTGACACACAGGTATGTCTGCGAGCTCGCATCACTAAAAACTGGGTTTCGATACATTTGGTGGGCAGAGAACAGATAGCCCATTTTGTAGCTTTCTGATTGATTGTTTAGAATTAAGCATTTGTATCATAAACATAAAACTTCTGGCTTATTTATTTCTCTATGCATTGTTGGCACTAATAAAATTGAGTACAGTGGAGTGCATTTCAACTAATCTAAATATATTTCACATTAAGTTGTGTTAGTTTAGGACGACACTGATATGTTGTGAAAACTTTACTAATAATACAATAATTACTCCAAGGCTCAAAATAAACTTTCACAAAGGAAACAAAGGAATGAAACGATACAAAGTATATCAGTTTCTCTTTTTCTCTGAAACCGTTGCTATTATGTTATGGTTATATTTACTTACTTTGAAATATCTTTAATAATAATATAGAAGCATTTATATTCTTAACAAAATACTAAAACATGTCAATAATTCAAACTATAATATCTATAAAAAAAATACAAAAATGATAAAGTAAAGAAATTGGACTTTCAAAATAAATCGCCTAAAAAACTAATAAAGCTAGTGATTGAAATATGTAATAAAAATTATCTAAAATATAAAACTAAGTTTACATAGCAAAGAAAGGAATACACATTTTTAAGGTAACAAATGAAGGTTATTTTACCATGTTTACAAAAACCTAAAACAAATGGCTAAAACAACACATTTTGAAAAAGATTTTTCTTTTGTACTTCTTTGATTGGTGTTCGGTAGGGGTGCGTATCTAAGTGAAAGTACTTTAAAAGTACTCAAGAGAATGAGCACCTTTGTTGTGGTGCTACTCTACAGGTTTATCTCTCTTTGATCAAGTTGCTATGTAAATATTCTCGTTTGTGCTCAGCAGAATAGAGGCTGGTTTTTCCGACGCATATTTGGTCACAATTGTTACAAATAATTTAATACATTTAAAAATACAGCTGAAAGGTGTATTCACAGAATACAGTGATATAAGGCCCATAAGAGATTTTCTATGATTAACGTAAGGGCAAGTATTGCATCTACTTCCCTGAAAATTGTACGCACCAACTTGAGTATCAAATGATAATTGTGTGTTGCACAGATGGTAACTTAGCACGGAAGAGAAAATCTTGGATGTTGATGCTTCGTGTGTAATAAATCAGAGGTTTGTATTGAGGCATGTAGCCGACGGACAGCGATGGTACTGTCCTGCGTTATGATGTAAAAGATGTGCAGCATAATACGTGTTATTTGTTCGTTGAATGGGTGAAATGTAAGTACAAGGGGAGTGTGTTAATAATCGGTTGAAGTAGGAGTGTATTAGTTGAAGCGACGAGAACGCTAGTCTTTGAAAGTTTTAAATTCTCAGTAGAAAGTGTGTACCATAACTTGGCGAGAAGTAGAAGGTGTGTACCATGACTTGGTGAGGAGCAGGTGTGTATCAGTATAAAGATTTAACGGACTGAAGAAAAAGATCGAGGTGATGATTAGTGCATGTATCTGTACTGAAAATATCATCAATACAGTATAAGGCAGGAAGGCCAACTGCGTAGTTGAGAAATATACAATCTTCATTGTAACCAAAATTAGTGAAGGAGGTACCCATTTGGTTTCCACAGCTACACCCTTTTTTATATAATTTATTGTCAAAATAAATTAGCATTTAACGATAAAACTAGTTCAGCTAATCTGATCAGGATTTCAGTAGGTTGGTATGAGGTATCCCTTTTTCGAAAGTAGTGTTTTAAGATATTCATATTTATTTGGAATGGGGTATACAAACATTATGTCAAGTTTAACTGAAATAATATAGTGATTTTGAGTTACAATTCGCAGTTTTTCTTTTTTGAAATAACGTTGGTGTCTTGGAAGTAAGTAGGGCATTGAGGAACTAAGGGAATTAGGATGGAATCAAGGTGACTAGAGATTATATTAGTAGTAGAGCTGTATGTTGAAAATATGGATCTACTAGATTGGTCTAGTTTGTGTAGTTAAAAAACAAAAGATGTAATACAGAAAACCTAGGGTATTCAAAATTAAATTCTTAATTTCTATAGTAGCACAGGCATCCTGCCCATGTTCATCAAAACGGTTATCACGGATAACATAGGATGATTGGTCTGATAGTTGTCAGAAATCTTTCTGAAAATAAAGTTCTTCCTTTCAAACAACCACTGCTCATCGTTTGTCAGCTTGTTTTATTACAATGTGGTTACAGCAAAAAAATAAAAAAATTTTAAAGCTGTTTGTTCGGTTTTGGTGAGGTTTCAAACACACGTCAATTGTAAATTCGACATTTCTTTATGTAGTAATCAAGATGAAGAAATTTCCCAACTGGGGTGTCCACATGTTGGCTTGCTACTGAACTTGAAAAAGAAATATCTTACTAGAGTTATTAGGTGGCATAGGTATTTCCTGTCTTTATTGATCTGTGGCCGAAATGTAGAAACACGTTTGAAAACGTTAAGGACGAAAAAAAAACCGTTCAATTTAGTGTTCAAATTATGTACTGAACCCATTTATGTTTCTTAATAGAAAAAATATTTAGACCTTTAGGTACGGAAACATTTTGACTACAGAAGCACCCTCTAGTAGCACAGTGGTATGTCTGCAGACTTGTAATGCAAAAAAGCGGGTTCGATATCCGTGGTAGGCAGAGCACAGATAGCTTTTTGTGTATCTTTGTGCATAATAACAAACAAACAAATGACCACAGGTAATATGTTCACTGTTAGATCATCACACCGAATGTATGATGTATTTTACGTTTTGAGGAGGATGATAATCTCTCATCCTATATACGGAGTTATGATTTGTGAGTTTACTGGATTTTAAATTATTTAATGCGTTGTAATATAACAAATTCAATACACGGGCTGTGTTGTGAATATTATTTTTATAGTTTGATCATATATTTTTACAGTCGAAAACGATAACAAAACAGTTTAAATGAAAGTCATTCTTTCGGAACACGTTTTTAATGTATCACTTACACCAGTTGAGTATTTCTTCAGACTTTTGTTTATTATAGTTTCATCCTGTAAAAAAAGTAGTTCAATTTAAATTCATTATTGCGAAGAATTAAACATTAAAAAAGACATGCTGCACTACTTCCACATAATGCAGGATAGTACCGTCGGCTACATACTCCCTTACAAACCTTTGATTTATTAAACATGAAGAGTCAACATCAAAGATTTTCTCTTCCGTGCTAAGTTACATTCTCTGGAACATACAATTATCTGATACTCAAGTTGGTACGTACAATTTTCAGGGAAGTAGATGCAACACTTGCCCTTACATTGATCATAGAATATCTGTTATGGGCTTTAAATCAGTGTATTTGGTAAATAGGAATTTCATTTGTACATCTAAATGTTTGAGTTGTTAAATTATTTATAACAGTTGTGACGAAATATAAGTAAACGAAACCAGCCTATACACGCAGAGCGCACACAAGAATATTTGCATAGCAACTTGATTAAAGGTCAAGATAAACCTGTAGCGTAGCACTGCAACAAAGCTGATCATTCACTTGACCACACTGAAGTGCCTTCCCTGCGATATTTACACAACACCATTCGAAGAACTATAATCGAAAAAATCATTTTGAAATTGGTTTGTTCAAGTCTTTTGGATGTGACCTAACGGTTCCGCTTTTTATAAAAACAAATATTCATTCATTACCTCAAATAATCTTTAAGTTATTTGTTTCTTTGTTTTATCCCTTTTTTATTTTTGTAGTAAAGCAAAAAGCTACAGAAAGGACTATCTATGCTCTGCCCACCTCGGGTATATAAACCCTTCTTATAGCGTTTGTAAGTCCGCAAATTTCGTTGTGCCACTAGAGGGCAAAGTATTTTTATATTTTAGATAATTTCTGCTACTTGAAAAAACAACGAGCTTTATTGTAGGTGAAATCGCAATTTTTGCGTGTTTTTCCGCATGGACCCAACCAACAAATGCTCATGACAAAAATGATAAAAATCCATCAACAGCTGTTGAATAAGTGGCAAAATCGCCGTAATAAACTATAAATTTGTATTTCCACTCTCAGGGGACTTAAAGAAGCTCCATACCAACTTTTGTGAACATCTTGAGATACTCTTACCAGCGAATATTGGGATTGACCGTGCCATTATAATGCCCCAACGGCTAAAAGGGGCGAGCATGTTTGGTGCGACAGAGATGCGAACCCGCGATCCTCAGTTTACGAGTCGCACGTTTTAACACGCTTGGCCATGTCGGGCCTTGTTTCTTTTCAAGAAGTTTCTCTGTTTGTCATCCATGTACTAGTTTGTTTCTGACTTAGAGAAGGGTATTTACTTGAAACTTTACCAAGAAAATAAAATACAAATATAATTGTTTTAAGATGTTGTATTTTAAAAATTTAATTTCTAAAATGCGTAAAATACAGTAAAAATGTTGAGTGGTATATCAATTTCGTTTTCAGAGAATTTTAATCACAAATTTATCTTGAAAAGGTTTGTGTGTGTGTGTGTATTGTTTAAGTTATTTGAAATAATATCCTTAAAAATAGTTCATTGACTTTTAGTCAGTGTACTTCTTATAATGGACATTGCATTAAAAAAAATAGTAATTTTTGTTGTTATGCTCAGTATATATTAAATATAACACCTGACTGTTCTGTGATTATTTTAAAAGATAATTTTGAGATCTCTGAAGGATATCTTAATTTCTTTGTTTTTTAATTAAGTAAAATAAATTCCTTACTGGTATTGTAAAGTACAACATTTAAATTTTACTTGAGAGAAGTTTAGAAAGTACACCTGTGTATCAGGAATAGCACACATCTTTTTGTTTTCATCAGTATTATCTGTTTTATTTCTAACATTGAACAACTAGAAGTGATAATTAAACCATATTTAAATTAAATGGATGAAAACAATAATGTTAACAATATTTTGTTTTATCGTATTCTGCATATGTACCTTTGTAATATAGACATGGCATCAAACTGGTTAAAGCCAAAGCTTTGAATTGTAAATGTTTTACAGTTTAAATTCTACACTTTGGTTAATAATTAAGATCTGGAAGTGAATTTGAAATAAGTGTTTTATGTAGTATTATTAAAGCAATAACTTTAAGGCCATATTCTATTGCTATAAAATATCTTCACATATTTTCAGAAATAGGCAATATAAATCTTATGATTCCACAGGATAAAGCTACCAACTCTGGACAACATTTCTCTGCTACCACTACCTTAACTATTTATGTGGAAGATGGAGATGATTTGGATCCCTCATTTGTGTATGAAGGTTGTGCGTTAGTTGATAAAGTTTGTGTTAATGTGGATTATGAGGCAGATGTCATGAGTGGAGCTTTGGTAAGAATTTGTGTGTTGCTATCAATATGGAATGCTACAAATTTAAGAGTTATAATTTTACCAGGCTAACTAAAGACTTTTTGATTTCCCCCTCCATTTCTTTCCTAGTTCTTAGGATTACCATAACATACGTGACTTAGCTGTAAGTTTTGTCTGCTTTTGTATAAGTAAACATATTCCCTAATAACATTAATTCTCTCTCTCTTTTAATTATTAACAATTGAATTGTAAAGCATTTAATGTGTTTCAATGGATGTTTTTAACAGGCACTCTTTTTAAAAACAAAGTCTGAATATAAACTAAATTACGTCTTGTAATTTACAAAAAAGCATGAAAGTTATTTTAGAAGATTAAGTAAGTTAGATCCAGGGTTAAAACATTATTTTGAAATACTTGATACATATTAGGTTTATTGAATTATATACATACACATATATAATTACACATTTTTTACTAAGGTTGATGGTATTTCTACAAGCGGTTGGAGTTATCATTACAAGATCTATAAGTGGATAGTTTTACAGGGCATATTGCATTAAATATGACATCAACGTATAGATTTCAGTGTATGTTCTAAGTAAAACTAATATTTAAACCAGATAACTAATTTATTCTATTATGCACACATACTATCATTATCTAACACATTACCTTCCATAAAACATCATTAATTCATTATTCATACTTTTTTTTTACATTTCCTGATATTTTTCATTTCCTTAAGTTCCTCAAAAGAACACTTATTTTCACATATAGCTTTAGAAGTGGGTAGAGTTTGAATGATCTACAGAAATAACAATTATTGTTGTTAACCTCTTTATATAGTGTTAGCTTAGTTTGCACTAACTGCATATAATTTATATGTTTGCTTGGTCTCTTTCAGCCTGTTTCTTACAAGAAGAGTCAAGCATTTGATATTGAATACCAATGTCTTTTTTTTTTAATTTGGTTTTAGAAAATATAAGGGCAAGATGTAAAGTTTAGAAAACTTTAGCCTTTTTATGTTTGATAAAACAGATATTACTTTCATTTCAATGTAGAACACTTCAACTGCTGCACAGTTTTACTAAAAGAAGAGGATAATCAATATATCAGAAATAATATTGAAACAAAAGTTAAACATGTTAATTATAATATTTTACTACTTACATACTTACATTATATTTAATATTGAAAATAGAGTTCAAACTCTACAAAATCATATTTTCTATTTAAATTAAAAAACATTAGATTATAAGTCTGATGTTCACCATACTTAACTGAAGTTTTTATGTGTCACTGTATTTAAAATTTAGTAAAAAGTTATTTCAATTTACATGGCGATACAAAACACTAAATGAGTATTTACGAAATTTTACTTCTCAGTATCTGATGGGATATTTCAGTTCGCATATAATTCTTGTGAACTCTCTACACTACTTTGTACCCGACACACAGCTATTTATCAACAGTTCAGACTGTGGCATTTAGTTTAGAATAATTTCAAAATAAGAGATTAATTCACGTCTACTTTTAATACTGAAGACATTTAAAAAATACATCAATACATGAAATATATGAGATTTATTACTTCATTATACAATACAATGAATTATGTAAAGAAAAACTGATTCAATTCTACTTTTAATATCTACTTAAATATATGAAATGCATGAGATTTCATTGTCCACTTGAATGGCAATATTTGGTTACAACTTCATTCTAATTATTACTATTTTAAATATCTCATGGTGTTTTGAAACAGACAAATATTTTGAAATAACATTGCTGTATATTACACAAAGTTTTCAAATGCTGTATGTTGAGGTCATTTACAATAAAATGACAAAGATCAATTCTGATTGATCTAGCAGCAGAGACAGGTTTATTTTGTTACACTTTTTTAAAAAAGTCAGTACAGGACAAAGGTTTTGTTTGCATAAACATTTCCATTAGGTTTTATTACAATGACATTCAGTTTCATAACAATTACACACAGAATGTAGTAAATGCCTTAATTTTATTGGGGTACACGAATCATCATCTTCGCATCCCCTTCTGTAAAAAAACATTGTGTCATGTATTATCTTATTAATTAAACAATAGTGTTTTTAACACTATATCCTGTTAGGTTTTGGTTTCTTTTTATTTTCAAAATGATTCTTCATTTTCTGTACTTCTGGTTTGTTGGTTGTCATTTAATTGTAAAGGTCTTTGTTGTAAGTCGTTTTCTTCATTTTTACATATTGATTCGATTATTATCATATTGACATACAATCTGATAAGACCCTCTTTATTTTATCAAATTCAGAATGGCAGAATCAACATGTGCAGATTGCTCATTTTCATACTTATTCAAACCTGTAGTTAATAATAAACAAAGTAAGATAATTAGCTTTAGTCAACTCTTATTAACATATACCCTGATTAAATATACACTGTTTTACAAGTACTGAATGAAGAACTATATGACATAGATAACCTTAGTCAAATTCATAATTCTTGTAACATGTTAAATGATGATAAATATGCTTGGTTATACTTAAAACCTGCAATTGACAAGACTGAATAAATTTATTGTTCAATCTCTGTTTAATGAAAGAGTAACATAATTAAATTTAATTAAATCAATTTATAAAAGCATTCCTATAATTCCACACGTAAACCATATGAGAAATCCACCAACGTGACTAGATTTATTTCTCTAAAATCTTGCACTTTACACAGTGATAAAGAAAGTTAACCATACCTTTTTGAAGTTCAGTATTTGATGGCACATTGTGAAATTATTTTTTGTTTTTGATCTAGAACTCTCATGGTTGTCATTTATAACTTCTATCGTTTACATATATAACTCACAGTATCTATACATAGTTTTACTCCTTCAAAGTGTAATGGAATTTTAGTTCTTACATTTGAAACATTGATCAAGTTGTTACAAAATTGATAAATTTAGTAAAGTTCAGTGTAGTAACAGAAATAAGTTAAAGTCATAAGTCATTATTGTATGGTTAACCTCAAGTTATAGTTACCTATATTCTAATATCAAAGAATAAATAGTGGAGAGGTAAGAACATTATTGATGTTTAAAGTAGTTTTGGGATCATTAATAAAAAAAACAACAATAATTTAATGGTAGACGTGCATACAATGCTGAACATATTGTCACTGGAGCATAATTTCTATCTATGAAAAGAATAACAATTTTAGGGGACTCAATGTTTGACAATAGCCTCAAGTTCTTATGCTGAGACTATCCAGGTAAAAGATACAAACAGATACTGAGATAACTAGAGTTTCCCCTTGTGCTAAAGGTAGGATGACTTTCTTATGTTAAAGAATTCCCAACTTCGAGCAATAAATCTGTTACTGATGCTGGATGAGACTTTTTACCAGTACCAAACAGTTTGTTTTCATAATGAACTATAGTGTTAAAATAAATACCAAAATGAGAAGTCTGTGCACATAGATATTGCTATTCTAAATTGGATAAAATGTAGAAGACTATCAGATGCAACTTCAATACCACAATAGTCAAATCAGTATGTAAACATAATAAATAGGATATTATTATCTTCTTTTGAACAAAATGAATTAATAACAACAGAGACTTCTAAGTATAAATGTCAACCAGTAAAGTAGCAGCTCAAAGAACGAAGACCCATCTTGAAAAGAAAAAGAAATGAAAAACTACCTTGACATGCGACATGCATTTCTTTAATGTTAACAAAGATTATTGTGAAGTTTGGAAAATAATATATGGTACAATGTTTTTAAAGAAGGAGGATACCAACACTGTGATTGGTGTTCCCCAAGATATTTTAGACATTTAGTATGTTTTTTGTGTAACTTTTATGATAGTGACTGTCAGTGTAACAAATCTTAATGGGAATGATTGTGCAAACAAAACCTTTGTCTTGTCTTTAATTAAAAAAAGTGTTGTAAAATAAACTTGTTTTTGTTGCTAGATAAATCAGAACTGATCTTTCTCATTTTGGGGTTATTGAGTAGAAGAGTACTTTAACAATAATATGCAAACCACTTTCTGATGCACTGAACATTCTGTTTTTTTGGGGGCTGTGGCTTGACAGCAAAACTTAATATATAGTGTGAAATACTGTTTTAAATTGAGGCTTATTTGTGAATTGCTATTAAACTGATTTCTTCTAGCATGTACTGGCCACATACTAGCTCCTTATTAGCTTCTTTCTATATACTTAAGACACTGCAAAGGATACCATGAGAGTCATCAGAGACCCTACATTTGATCAGTATGTTTGTCCAAGCAGAGTTTTTATGACATTCCCTTGGTACAAGTATAAGAGAATTCCAAAGAATGATATGTGGTTCGTTTATTTGTCAATAGGGATCAATGAAATTTTACCATAGTGTTGAAATTTATATTCTTTAATGGGATGGAAGAATTAGCTTTATATAATGGAAAGGATGGTAAAATATTCTTTTATAAGGATTTTGCACAGTATAGTATCAGACCATATTGAACAAACTACATGACTCGCTTGCTTTATGAAATGACTAAACTAAATGGGAAATGGAAAAGTAATCCACCTCTTGAAGGAAGAAACACTATTGGAATTAATCCTCAGAGCACTACAATTGATGCTTCTTAAAGTGATTGAGCAAAAAACAAGTGATGTGGACAAAAATCAATAATTGAAGTTATTTTCACTTTTATAAAGAAATCAGTCGTGAAAGATTTACTTGGTCAGTTATAAAAGTAATGAAATCAAATTACAGTGTTCACATTGTTCAGTGTTAAATGTTTACAAGAGTAGAAATACTGGTTATCAAATCTTCAAAAAAGATGCATGCATTTAACCAGGAAGTGCTCATACTGAGGAACAATCCAACATGGAATTCAACAGTAAAAGAGCTGGAGGGAAGAGCAGCAGATTTTTTGAAACAGCTGTTATAAAATAAACTGGACTATTATATTTGTGAATATACACTGCTGGCCAAAATCTTAAGGCCAATGAATATAAAGAAAAAAATATCCATTTTGCATGGTAGACTCAACCATTTATTTGATTAGAGCTCCGAAAGATGATTTGTGATTAACACGATAACAGTAGATGCGTATGAAACTTCATTAGTATGAACGCACCTTCAATCACTGACCAAAAGGGTCCTTTAATCAGCATTGAAAGAGACTGTAAATAAGTCAGTAAAAGGGCCCCAACCAGTTTTTAAATTAATCTAAATATGAATCATATATATATTTTATAAAATATATGGATTTTTCATTTTATACATTATTTAAAAATTGGCACCTACGTAGCCCAAGTGCTCTAGAGACAGGCCCTGAACCACCATTTATAGGCCTGGCTTGAAAGAGTTAATAGAGATTTGCTTTATATCTTAATTTAAAATTCCCAGTGATGGAATTATCCAGATCTCATGCACTCAGTATGAATATTTTTAGCTATGCATTGTTTTGCTGTAATTATTTTTTCATGTGACAAAAATTCATTTGAAATAGTATGGCTTTGAGCGATTGCGCTCTCGTTTTTTCATGGCTGGATATGAACCTAGCAAAGTTTGCATATTTATTTTTTTTTTACCTTCTGTAAAACCTCAAGAAAACATTGCTTGGTGCAGGTGATTTGTTTTTTAATTTGTTTCTTTTATAATGAATTCATACAATTTTTGTTTGCTGCATTTTAATATATTCCATTTTACACATATTGAATGGGTTTGAACTTGATGCTCATTATCACACTTCTTTTTGTTACTCTGTTTTACCATTTTCAGCTATAAGTTGTAAAAAGTATAGCATAAACTGATTAAGATTTAATGGTGATCTGCAACTTGTATGCACTTCTTTCACTTTTTCTTTAAGCTTTTGCATAGTAGATGAGACTATTCCTCTTTTGTGCTATAAATTTCTGGTGATTGTTGCATCGTTATTGCATCTTTATAATCTCCTGCTGGGACAGCGGTAAGTTTTCGGATTTACGACTCCAAAATCAGTGGTTCGATTCCTGTCAGTTGACACAGCACATAGCCTGATGTGGCTTTGCTGTGAGAGAAACATGCACGTATCTCTGTTTCTTTTGTAGAAGATGGAGTATCCTTGTAACCTTACACTTCTAAGTTAGCTTTAGAATTATATTTTCTAATATATTTCTTCAGACTTATAGGATGTGTATAGGATGTGCATGTACATAACATATCATCTAGATGAATGGCTTTTAAATTGAAAATGATATCAATATTTCATTTTTTTTTGTAAATTTTTGTCTGTATAAGTATATAAAAGTCTTGTATCTCCATTGAATTTTAAGAATTGTTTCTATCTGTTGTAACCATCTTCAGTGAAGGTAAACTAAATCCTCTATAAATACCTAAATATATTTGATTTATGTATGTATTATCAGATTAGTTAAATACAATTTCAGATTTATATATGTTGTTAGCTATGCATCCGTCAAAGGAACACCTTGTATTATAAAACTTTTTGATTTTTATAGGTAGGAGTACTGAAAATAAAACCTGATAACATAAAAGCTAAGGATCAAGATTCTCTTAATGCAGAAATTCACTACAGTTTTGTCAATGGCAAGTTTATAAATATTCCTAGTAATAACAAAATTAATGCAAAACTATCGTTAACAGTATTTTCTTTAGCAATTATTTTGAGCTAGATAATGAACTGTTTTGAAATTTTAAACATAATTAATTATCTATATCTGATTTACAAGACTGCAAGGTATTACATAACATAAAATTATTCACAAAGTATGGAAATGCGGTAAAAAACAAAAAGATACCTGTTATATTTTTTATCAGAACAGTCTACTTTGATAGTTTACTTGTGCATATCACATAAATAAGTTATTATGCTTTCTAAAATCAATCCCTCAGGATGAATGTATATTACTACTCTTACAGTTAAATCAGTATTTGTGTTCTACCATTTAAATTGCTACTACAAATAGAAACAAAAACTACATCAATCAAGTAAGTGAATCTTTATTTCTGCTGGATCCAAACTTGTGTTGCTAAATTATGGATGGCTAGTGCATATAGCCCTCATGCAGGTTTGCACAAAATTCAAAACAAATATATATATGGAAGAAAATGTACGACAATTTGATCAATATATCTTTTAAAGTATGATATATGTGTTAGTGAAAGAAGTTAAAAACGTTTCATAAAAATACTAATCAAAAGTTTAAAACTGAACAGTAAAAAAGATAAAATTAACATTCTTGAAACTAATTGGACCATATATGAAGAGAAAGGTTTTCAAAATATTAAAAATTATGAGCATAGATAAAGACATCATTAAACTTTAATTTATAAGTAATATCAATGTTGTTAAAACATTAATTTGTTTTTGTTTCTTTGTGAATTTTGTAGAAAGCTACTTGAAGACTTATCTGTGTTAACCATCCTTAATTTATTAGTGATAGAATAAAGGGAAGGCAGTTAATCAACACCACTTACCACCAACT
Source organism: Carcinoscorpius rotundicauda (assembly GCA_011833715.1). Lineage (NCBI taxonomy): Eukaryota > Metazoa > Arthropoda > Merostomata > Xiphosura > Limulidae > Carcinoscorpius > Carcinoscorpius rotundicauda. The sequence continues at coordinate 20,586,268 of CM022395.1, forward strand.
TTTAGGCTATTCTTTTACCAATGAGTAGTGGAATTGACTGTCATATTATAATACCCTCAGAGCTGAAAGGATGAGCATGTTCAGTAATGGGAATTTCAATGCACAGGTTGAGTGTCATATCAGGCCTGAAGTAAAGGAAAATAAAATAAAGTGAATTTTAAATTCTGTGTTCTGTAACAACAGATTAAATAGAAATTAGCTTATAAGGGTACATGGTTTGTGTCAATTTTTGTAAAAATGTACTATTCTATAAAAGTGATGATAAAATCCCACTATTTAATTAGAATAACCATTGGTAGTGTGTGTTTACTAACTTCTTTTCCTCAATTTATTAACAAATAGAGATGGCTAATGCAAGTAGTCTTTGTGTATCTTTGTATGAATTTTCAAAATGATCATCTTCAGAGTCCCTTTGACAAATGAAAAATCATATATAAATTTGGGTAACGTTGTGAAACATTTATTTTATTAGCATTTAAACTTATGTGGAAAGTCATTTACACCTATTGATGACAGTTCTCAAGAAAATACGAAGTTAGCTGATAAAATTTTGTTGAAATATTTAGAATGGATACAATTTTTATGAGTCTCATCTTGCAGAAAACATGAAGAACTGAGGACTTGCATGGGCTCACTCTGTAATTGAATGATTGTAAAATTAAGAAAATAAATAAACCTAAAATGTTTCTCTCTTCATGTAGTCAGCCAGTTTTTATTGATAAGACTCTTTCATTATTTGTGAAAATTCATCATATTGGAAGTAGTATGTTATATTTTGCAATAGAATAAGGGTTTTTCAGAGCTGAAAACATACCTCTTGTAAATATTATAGGCTAACTTTGGACAAGTAACAATTCTAGCAGAAACTTACATTACAAAAATGCTGTTTGTTGTTTATAATAGTTTAATTTCACAATCCTGTATCATATACAAATGCTTGTTGGTAAATCAACAAGTGATTCAGTCAAGTGACTACAGCGTAGCAGCAGAATCAAATGACTGTGCATTCCTACTATAAGATAATAGAATAGGTGAAGTTACTAAAATTTTATAGTTGTAATGGACAATAAAAAAAAATTGCTATGTTATTTTGAGAGATCACCAGGGGTATCATTACCTCATATAAAATGCTGCTGCATTAGTGGAACTGTAACAGTAGTGTTGTGGTATAATTTCAAAATGTGTAAGCATTAAGGTTAAAGAAAGTATCTTAGGTTTGTTTTTTCATAATAGAGACTGAAATGCAATACTGCTATATATGTTTATAAACATATTGTTTTCAGTTTGTTCACATAAATTTGCTAGCTATGAAAACATTTTTACGAGAATACATCTTTTATGGAATTCAGTACTTATACAGGGTGTTCGGAAACTCACTGTGCAGTTTTGTAATCATATTTTATTCAGTCTATTTCAAACCAGCAACTGTTAGCAGTGTTTAGAAACAAAATAAGAAGGATCCAAGCCTGTATTGATGCCAACGGGGGTCACTTTCAACATTGTTTATAATTGTCATTCATATTTATCTCCTGTATTCTATATTTAAACATGTTTGTTAATAAATATACAAGTGCACAGTGACTTTCCGAACACCCTGTATAAGCACTAATGTGAGAGTACTTTTTTGTCAATATAATATATTCATATTTGTGGATGGCAATGTATGTATATATATATTCAGTGCTTATTATCACTAATGATAAACTAAATTTCTTTTATTTTCATGCTATAAGATGTACGTTCTGTAGGGTAAAGCAGATATCTTTTACAACAGTGCAATAACACAGGATAGCTATTGCTTATTTTTAGGTCATTTTATGTGTATTGTGAGATTTTGCAATAAACTGTTCCAAAGCTTTTTCAGTTTTATCTTTATCAGTAAAAAATGATAGTTTTTTTAATTTTATATAAATTCAATTTGATTGGCAGAAATATACCAATAAAGCACAATATATTTTTACACATTGTATTACAAAACCAATGCTGACATCACATAGACCAACAAAAAATAACTTATAAGCATTGCAACCAATTAAAAAACAACTTTTCGAGGTCACTGTCCAGTAAAACCAGCTTTTTTTGCCACTATTGGTCTTTGTTGGAAGTTCTGTGGGATAGTAATAAAGATCATATTTTTACTTTTTATAATGATGTTGTTGCTTTTCCTACTTCTCAACAATGATCCTGCAGAGTTATTTCTATGAGATTCAGTAGCTTAGTGAATAGTCATGTTAGTGTTTTATTTTTCACCGTCTTTTTGTACAATTCTTCATAATGTAGCTAATGTTTTCTCTACAAATTACAAGTGTATACTTAAGCAGACCAAAGGCACAATAATTTACTTCAAGTATGTTTGATGATTTTACAAGTTTCGAGTTAAAAAAGGATTGTTGTAAGTCAAGATTGTTGAACTGTTGTTTTCAATTCAAAACAGGCCACTGACTTGGAGGATTGAAAGGTTGCAAATTTTGATTTATTAACTAATATCATTTTTAAATCTTTGCTTATTATCTTAGTACTAGTACTATTGCTACATATGCTTTTCTTTATTTGGCTTAGTTTTTTTCTTGACCATAGCCACTTTATGGAAGAGGGAATTAGTTCTGATTGTTTTTGGAAGTGGTTTTATGACCCTTATGAATCTTGATTTGTGAGATTTTCACCTTGTTCAAACAACATTGAAGACTTCTTGCTACATTCATTGATTTATTAGAAAAGCTAAAAAACAAAATTGATATTTAAGTACACAACACTGTCATTTGATAAAACAAAAGTGCAACAGTAAATATATCACACTTATATGAATGAAGAGTCAACTAAAATTTTAAAAGTGAAATGTCAGAATTATTTGGTATTGATTCTTCATTTAATATAATAAAGCTTCTAATTATTTGATAAATACTTTTAATATGTGGAGTACCTCTATGTATTAAGTGTTATTTGAGATTTTTAAACATGTAGATTGAAGTGTTCTTTGGTGTTTTAGAGTAGATTTTATGAAGTTCAAGACAAAAAAAATTGGAAGGACATACTGCATGTTATTTACAAGAGTGATAGTTTAGCAATTTTCCACTTCCTGGACTATGGTAATCCAAACTATCAAATATTTCCAGTTGACCTTCACTTCATATATTAAATTTCAAGGTAATTGATTGAGAAATATATGAGATATAGTATCTCCAATTTTGGTTAAATTTCTTTGTGCCAAAAGTACACAAACTTTATTTGTAATAAATAGATACTTAGCTTTCATGGGTATTTTTCAAAATTGGTACACTAATGGATCTTTACAACCTACAATTAGGTGTCAAATGTGGTCTAATTTTATAACCCACACGTATAAAGCTATTCAATAAAAAGTTTTGCATGTTCTTATGAATAACCCCCTTCCTAGAGCTTTTAGTCTGAAATTTTTATTACAGCTTCCCCCAAGTGCAAAGGTGGACGGTCTTTAGTTTTTGTTATTTGGATTAAAGTTTGCTGGATTATAGCAGCAAAACTATAAGGTGAAAGCAACTGCAGATACCTAAGTATTGGTTAAGACAATTTAGATAAGCAGTTTCTAACTCACGTGTTCAAAATGATCATACAGGTGCATGGTTATTATTCATTATTTATTGCTAACTTTTAAGCACATATTTGCTAAATTCTATGAAATTCTGCTGATTAAATGGCAATTTTCTCACAGCTTAAGGTTTTTTCATTAGATCACGTTACAGGAAACAATCTTGTTGTCATTGTATTTGGATATATTGAAATAAAGGAGAAGGATTTGGTTTGGCTTGCTTTGAATTTCTTGCTAAACTACATGAGGGCTATTTGCACTAGCCATCTCTAATTTAGCAAAGAAGTAGGAAGAAAATTATGTAATTTTATTTTTATTTTGGTAGTTTATGTTTGCAAGTGATCTTCATATTCCAGCTTTTATTATTATTTCTTTTACATTTATTGTATCAATGATCTTTGGATGTATTTTATTAAGTTCTTGTACATAAAAAAAGTATTTGGTAATTTTGTTTTCATTTGAATTAAATACAGAACATTTCACACTACAAGAAGATGCTCTAATAACTGTTGTTGTTTTTGAATTAAGCACAAAGCTACGCAATGGGCTATCTGTGCTCTGCCCACCACGGGTATCGAAACCCGGATTTTAGCGTGTAAGTCTGCAGACATACCGCTGAGCCACTGGTAGGCTCTAACAACTGAGCTAAAGAGTTAATTCACTAATAGTTTTAACATAATAGACTATAATATTCTTCCTCTCTCACAAATAAGACTTATCCTCAGTCTTATGGGAAGAACTCCCATATTGGTTGCCACTTTATCTATGATTATTTCCTTTCCTTAACATTGCATACATACAAAGAGAGGTTATTTGGTCCTTAATTGTTGCCCTTGTATCCCACTCTTCATAAAGTCTTAGAGTATAACTTGTCTTTTACAAATGTTAAACTTGTGTTCTCTTGCCTTTTTGTTTTTAGATTATAGTATAAAGAAATCAGATACCTATATGCTATTAATCTCCCAAATAATTTTGTAAATGTCACTAAAATCTCATTTCAATCTTATTTTCTAAAGAGGAAATAAGATTGATCTTAACCTATAGCCATGATTAATTTAACCATTGAATGTCTGGAATAATCTTCCCTGCATTCCTTTTTAGAATTCTTTTTGATAAATCAATATCCTTTCTTAGGAAAATAAAAGACTAGAACTGTGTACTGTATTCTCCAAGTAAGGAGTGGTTTGACAAAAGTAATAACTTTATTTGACTTATAATCTGTATAACTGAATTTCCTCTAAAATGTATTAGTTTTGCTGCTAGCAACAGAGTATTTTCTCAATGTCTTGAATGACCTGCCTGAGTCTGTTTCAAGATACTCTTTTCTAGTCAGTGAGTTGTAATCTATGCTAAATGTTTTATCTTCCAAATTACAATAACCAAAGTGCATTATCTGACATTTACTATAATTAATTTGCCAAATACTTGTCCAACTAACCAATATAATAAGTATCAATCCTGGTATTTTCTTGCACTACAAGTCAAATAAGATTTTTTTAAAACACAAACTACCACAAGTAAAAGGAAACAAATTATTTTAGTAATATTTCATGTGCTATGTTTAAACATCATAGGTTATTTGAACATTTCAACACTGTGTTGACTATGTGATGGGGGAGAATAAGTAGCTGATATTAAACTTAGGATTTTTATTATTCTTGATATGGCTAGTAAAATAATTACTATTGCAATGATTATTTGTAAAATGTTTAAACTGTAAGGGTTAAACATGATCCACAGCCTGAAAATATCACAGGTCTATGAACAGCCAATTGACTAGACAGTATAGTTGAGGATTGATAGATTTGTGTTTCTTGTGACATAGAAAGTTTGAAAAGTTATTTTAAACACTTGTATTTAGCATTTAACCATGGATTATTGATGAGAGTAATTTTTTATCAATATTAAATTCTGAATCATTTCAGTTAATATTATATATGTATAACTAAATTGTGTTGCTTTTATCCAAACATATTATACTTTATGATATTTTTATAGTAAGTCTGCTTTCTTAGGAATCTGAAATTCAAAGATAAAATGTAAACTATAAAAGTCTGCATTGTTTTTGATTTACATTTTGAATAGAGACTGCATGAACATTTTAATGTTATCAAGCAGTAAGTTCAAGTACTAAAGGCCATATCTTACTACACAGCTCATTGTTCTTTTTTTCTTAAACATTTCTTGATATGTTTCATGTATATATATATGATTTTTTATTTCTTAATTAGTATTTCTAAAATGACCTCCATGGTAAAGGCATATGTCTACTGACTTACAACCAGGTTCAGATGCCTGTGGTAAGCAGAACAGAGACAGCCCTTTTTGTAATTAAAAAAAACAAAATTCCAAATTATCAAGTATTCTTTGTGGGTGCTTTTTTGATTTCTTAATTATTATGAAACTAATTATTTCAGAGTTAATGAAAGTTGAAGGTAGTTTATTCAAAGGAAAGATCCCTTAAAACATGTACATGTACGTAATGATGGTACTCGTGTGTGTGTGTGTGTGTGTGTATACATGCAGTGTATTTTGTTTCATGTTAATATTTTATTTATGACTTCAAAATTTATTATTATAATTAATCAAAGTTTGGATTTGCTGTTTTTAATGCAGTCCTTTCTCATAATTTTCTTTATCCACTTACCTTCATTTGGATGTAATTAATTAATTTAATTACACACACACACACACACACACATGCTATTGATTGTACAGATGGATGTCAGTGCTTTTCAGAATACATGTGTGTATTCCATGGGAAAATGAATGAAATACTGTCAAGTTTTATTAAATTAATGAGAAAAAATGTATTCTGTATAACAAAAGCAGTTTTATTTTTAAGAAATGTTTGAATATATTAAAGTTCAAGTAAGTTTATTTATTACAAAATTTTTGAAATTTTTTATTTTTTTAGGTACACCATCATTCTATATGGAATACTTTAAAATTGACCATTTATCAGGCGCCGTAATACAAACAAAGACAGTTGATAGAAGTCAAGCTAAACAGTTTTCATTAATTGTGAAAGTAAGTAAAATTATCAATTGTTTTATAATTTATAAGAAGTAATAATTACTGCCCTTTATATGCAGTTTTTTTTCACACGTCACAAGTCTTACAGTCCCACGTACCCCATGATTATTGTCATTCATCTGTGTCTTGCATGCAAATCATCATATAACAAATCTCCTGATGAACATGACTCTGATTATACTGAACTATCACATCTTGTTAGACAGTGGTATATTCAAGATGTTTTTTGATTGTGCTCTTATTATTCATTTTTCTTTTTAAATTTCTCATACAAAATTGAAAGACCATTTATATCTTTTACTAGTTTTTTTTTTATTTTAAGGTTTTCACTTGGAAGGTTTTACCACCTGCTATCAGCACAATTACACAGAATTCTGATAGGTGGAACTCAAGTGAAGTATTTTTGGTTTTAATTCATAAAGAGATTTAACATTATCTCAGTTTAATTTTTACTCCTGAGGGTACTCAACATCCTCATGAAACTACTGAATTTTTTTATGACATGAGGACTTTTACAGCCACTTTCCTCCTCTAAATTTTGCTATACCTTCTTATACCTTTCCTGCAGGATCTGCTAGCCCTAATTCAGCCCATTTAGACATGATTTCGTACGTTTGTTCTATTTTGTCCATTTTCCTAATTTATTGTTTCATATTACAAGATGCCCCTTCCACATATTATTTTGTTTTATCTCCTTTTCCTGATGTCAATGCTTATGTTGAGCATTTTGTTTCTTAGTTTCGAGCTGGTGCTAGTTTGTATTGACCGATCATCAGGAAGATTATGCCCTATCTTGATTTTCAACAGTCATAGTCACTACTACCAGTATGGGGGAGTGGTCTTGATGACCTTGTTTGTTTATCCCAGGACCAATTTTCCCACTTGGTCCTTACACTTGGGCACATTTGGTCCTTACATTGATGTTTGCTCATTCATCTTACCCTGAGTCCTTGAAAATTTATGTTCCTGTTCCACGTCTGACATTCTCCTATCCTTTACCTGTTCCTCTCAACAGGAGTTCTATGTTTCATCTTGTTTATTGATGCTGATCTCAATGTTGTCAACAGTGCCAGGGACTGTTCTGTTGGTTCTGATCCAGTGTAGACTCATTTGACCAATTTTGTTCTCCTGTGGTGGGAATTCATTACCAATTATTGGGTTCATCAGATTTTGTTAGAAAGGCTTGTGATCTAGTTTTCTTCAATCCTGGTGTTGTCTGTACCCATATAATTTTTATTACTTTTGGATCATACTTTCACTCAATGTCTGTCAGAGGCAGCACAGACTCTTTTACTTCAGAGGGCTATCATTTCTATTAACCATATTTCCAAAGGCTTTCACTTCAGGCTGTTTGTGGTTCTCAAGAAAAATGGGGACTGGTTTTCTATGATCAGTTTTCCCACCTCATTCAATTTCTGAATCTCTACAGTTTTTACAGGGGAGTCCTGTCTTACTTTAAGTTTGGCTTTCTCTTTGGTATTGTGGATGACCAAGATAGATGTCTGAAATGCCTATATTCACATTCCTGTTTTTCCTTGGTGCAGATGCTATTTTCATTTTTCCATCACAAAGTTATGTAACAGTTTGAGACTTTTTTTTGAGCATGCTTCAGCTCCACGTCTTTTGTTAGTTGATCAAAGCTTTTACTTGAACTATGTATACTAGGAGGTTGCACAATTATGTAGATAGCTGGATTCTGTTAGCTCATTCCAAGATGGAGACTTTACACCAAGTTTGTCTCCTTCTGTCAGAAGCTGTTTGAGTGTGTTGAATTATTCAAAATATACATTTTGTTATAAAACATTACAAACTACAAAAACAAATTATAGTTTTTGATACAACATTATAAGTGGCAAAACTACAAATTATAAATTTGTTTGTGTCTGCAATTCTAATATAGTCTCTGTTTGTCTGAATTGAACTGTGTTGCTGTGAGAGTTGGTGTTGATGTCCTGTGAAATTTCAAAGCAACTTTTGGCTGTAAATATAAAAGATTAATACAGCTATCAATAAAATTACAAACTAAAAGGTCTGAGACTTGTATTTTCTTGCCTGAAAAGACTTGTTGTCATATGCCAAAACAATGTTAATTAAATTACTCATTATGCACCTGCTATACAAATGATATTGTATTCTCTATTTTACTTCTGTGTTAATACATTTCAAATTTGGCTCTACTATATTTCATATATTTTAGTTGCTATATTATACTGTGTATATTAGTTAACAGTTTTGACCAATATGAGTGCATCACTTTGTTTCTTATTATATTTATCGGGAACAGTTATCACTCACACTTCATTGGTACGTGCTTAGGAGTTTCTGCCATCTGCAGCTTAACCTCAGCATCCTGGCATTAAGGGTGACTTTTTTACTCACCTCTGTTGGATCATTAAAAAGTTCATTATTGCAATTTACAATAACATTGTCAAAGCTAGTATTTTATGTGTATGACACGAGAAAATTCAAGTTTAAGAAAAGTAATAAAACTTTTAAATGTGGTAATGAGTTAAATTTTATGGTATTAAAGTACATAACCTAATACAAACTTTGTATGTTATTGATATCATAATAATATGGTATTAAAGTACATAACCTAATATAAACTTTGTATGTTATTGATATTTTAACTTGTCTTGTTCATTATTACTTAACTAACATTTTCTGAATGCTTTTGTTTTAATTTCACAGTTACTTTACTGACTAGGTTCATTTTGACAAAGCTATGTAAAATGAGTTATGTATTTTTTTTTAATAATTACAGTGGTTGTTTTTACCATACTTACTGTACCAAAATAATAACAGATTAAAACTGAAAATATCCAGACATACATACTGAATTTTTCTGTACAGTGTTAGATCTTGGAATGTTTGCTTTTTCTTGCACTTGATATTAAAGCTGCACCAGAGGCAGAAACTCTAACTTTTTAAACATTCTTCACATATTCCCCAACATTATTCCTTCCTGAAGCTTTCAGGACAGCAACCTCACAAATTGTTACACCATTTGATCAAATTGGCATACATTGGTATTATGAATGATAATAAAAATTGATGAAAAAATAGTTATTCAATGTAGGACATGACAGTTTTTTTTTCTGGTTTGGATTTTCTGATAGCTTGGTACAGATGTGATCTTCGTCTTTCCGTGTATCTGTTGGTTCCTCAGCTATTTCCTCCACAACTTCTGCCTCTTCTACTCTTGCTTCACTGGCAAGTTATTGGAAAAGTTCTGTGTGATATTTTTGGTTGGTGATGATTTCACTCAATTTTTATTAAGACTTACTGCAGGTAATCTAAAGGAAGAATGGAGAACAAGTAACAGTAACTGCTCAATTAACATAATTTTGTGTGAAAATAAAATCTGTGCAGCCTTTAACTGGTGATATGACCACCTCAAGATACCAAAAACTGAACTGGACTAATATATTTGACAGCATGGGGCCATGATTTTTAATTGCTTTTTATGGAAGCTTGTTTTGCTGAATGTCGGGTAACTATGTATTGAAACTTTTAAAATCTCGGTGTACAAAAATTAATCATTTTCTCTTGATGTGTGCTGATTTATTTTTTGTAAAATTTTCAGAATATGTCTTTAATTGGTTTAATTAGGGTTTGTTTGGGTAAAAGGAGTATTTATGTTAACTTTAGTATTTTACTCACTGTTACAACAATGTATTCAAAGACAATCAGTACAATAGTTTTTAAGTTTAGCTCGGGTATTATCTTAAGAATAACTTCACACACAGCCATGAAAATACTGACTGTATATCACTTGTTAGCGTATACAGTGAGTATTTTCATGGCCCTGTGTGTCACTATAAATGGCAAAAAACAGAATGTTTAAATTGTGATTGTCGAAAATAACTAGATTAAGAAGAAGAAAAACAATTTCTAGTGTTTTAAAAATAAACTTAGATTTGTCACTGAAATGTACTTTCATTTGTAATTATCATGTTTCTTAAAAAAAAGTAAATAAATTTTACATTATTTGTTTATTGTACAGGCTGAAGAAAATACAGATATTCATAGGTTTACCACAGCCAGACTGACTATTAATGTGCAGTCAGTAGACAATAATCCACCAGTTATAAGTCCCTCAAGCACAGAAGGATATGTTGATGAAAATGCTCCTGTTGGAACAACAGTCATGACTTCCAGAGGAGGCAACGTACCCCTGAAACTTTCTGTTACAGATGCAGATATTGTAAGTTTTCCCCTGTTTTTAAAATACATCAAAACAAAAATCTGAGTCTCATTTTAGGGTAATTTCAATAAATAAATTTGCCACTATTGTGGCAAAATTCATGAAAGTTGTTTTTCCTCAATTTAGCTCTGCAAATTTTGAAAATTATATTCCTTTTTTTTACTATCCCATAATTTTTTTTACAAATTGAGGAGACTCAACTTAATTAGGTACAATTATTATTTTATTTTCTGCAATAAACAATTCTTATTTTTGTTTTTGTCAATGAAAATAAAAAACACAAGAAAAGAAGAATATTGATTTCTAATGAATATGCAGCTTTATTCATATTGATTTTTTTGTGAAATCTACATCTTTTAGTCTCAAAAGTATGCATTGTAACCTTTTTTTTTATTGTGTCAGGAACATCTCACATAAAATGACCAGCAGTAATCAATTATCATGCTCATGTTCCACCTTCCTAGGTACCTCTTCTCCATTTTCTTGATGTCTTAATGAAACCTTTCCCCTTGTTCACACTGATGACATGAACATTTTCAGGGAAATAGTCAATATGTGAATGTAAGAAACAAACTTTCAAGCTGTTATTATGACCCAACTTTTTGAATTTATCAAGTATGTTAATGACAATATTTTTGAAATTTGGACCACTCTTGTTTCCATAAAAAATGTCCATAACATCTTAAAGACTTGCTTTTTTAAAAACTTTCATCATTGTCCTTTCAAACTGTTCATCTTCCCAATCTAAACGCCATCAAAAATCCTTTCTTTAAATTTTACTTCTGAAAAAGCTGGGAAATGCTCACGTAGATACTTAAAATAGTTGCCTTCTTTGTTTAAGGCCTTTACAAACATCATCATCAAGCCCAGTTTCATGTGGTGTTGAGGTAATAGAACTTTTTTTCTGTCAACCAAACTTTCATGTTCAATGATTTTCAATCCTGGTATCAGGCTAACTCTGAGTGGCAATTGGTTCTTTATCAAATGATGATTTTGTGCTCTGCTGTCCCATTCACACAAAAATATGGAAACTTTGTGTAACTAAGTTGTTTACCTAACAACATACAAATACCTTTCAAGATTCTACAATGTAGCCCACCATTTTCCTAGTATTTGGCTTTATTAAGATAAAGATTGATATCTTCACATGTTTCCTTCATCTCAACCAAATGAGCAATAGAAACAGATGTATATATATATATATATGTTACCATAATGAAGGAGAACATCTTTCTTCTTCTTTCAGAGGAATCAATGAACAATCACCACTAACTTGGTTCATACACTGCAGCTCCTAGAATGGTATTATTTAATATTGTTGCAATAAACCAGCAAACCTTCTTGCAAGAAGTATGGTACAGACTTTTTTTAACAACTTCTTTACTAGTAAAATGATGTACCTGGAGAAAATAAATTATTTGCCTAAAAGCTAGATATCAAATTTTCTGAAGAATCCTTTGGAAGGCTAAAATCTCTCACCCAATCATTAACTTTACATTGTGTGAAAAGTTGTTAACCAGACATTTCAGTTTAAAAAAATTTTTATTATCATTTTAATTGACTTCAGAATCAGATGAAACTATATTAAGTCTCCAAAGGAGTGGGTGAAACTACATTGGATCCATTAATAATAGGTCATATAGCAGGTTGTAACTTTGGATAATAAATTTTATTTTAATTTCATTCTTGTGGCCCTGAACTTTACACCAGCAAAAATAGCAGTTATCTCAATGGTCTCTAGAGTCATGACAGACCATTCAAATAAAAAACAACAACTTCCTAAACAACCTTTAGGCCATTGTTTCAACTCTTAAACACAAATGGTGCAAACTTTGTGTAAAGACCATGATTGGTCTTGGTTTCAGAGGTTTATTCCAGATAACCATAATATACTTTTTGTTGAATTCTGTAATGTTTTTTTTTCATTTGTTTCTTTGCAACAAGCCCCTCAGTGGCTCAGTGGTATGTCTGCAGACTTCAAACACTAAAAACCTGGTTTTGATACTTGTGGTGGTCAGAGCACAGATAGCCCATTGCATAGCTTTGTGCTTAATTCAAAACAACAATAAATTCTTTGCAACAGAATATGAATGGGTAATTTACACAACCTATTGTTACCATAGCAATGAATAAATAATATTAAAAAGAAAAATATTTTGTTAAGTGTATGTAGAAATAAAATAATATCCATGAATGGCACATCATGTGAGCTGTTAACCATTTATATACTAGCGGTTTGTTTTCATGGGTCCTAAAATGATTGATAAGGCTTTCATGTTGCAATTGGTCTAGAGAAGTCATTAATCAGTGGTTGTTAATGTTTAAGCATAACAAAATATGGCTTAATGTCAATGAAAATGTAAGATGTAAAAGCATAAATGGTATTCTGTGAAACATCTGTATGTGATGAAAGAAAATGAATATCATTTTCAGATTAAGTGTAAAGGAATTAATGTACAACATGTAAATATTTTATGACAGTAAAACCATTGTAGGTCTGTGTAAGTATGTTAAATTTCTTACTTCTTGGAGGGGTTGTAATAAATTAGAGAAGAAAGACCTGGAAAAAAAATTGTCACAGATATTATACTATATCTGTCATATCTGTCAGCAAGTCATCACCATCTGCTGCCAACTCTTGTAGCTTTGTGTGAAATTAAAAAACAACAACAAAAAATACAGTTCCAAATTATTCGGTTAAAGATTTAGTTTGTTTTTATGTATAAAATTTCTTTAAAATTCTGTTTGAGCTATTGTGGCTTCCAGTTCATCAGGTGTTATAGAAATTGTGTAATAAATAATTATCTTGTGATATAATGTTAAAAGTAAAGATATTCATGAAAAAGTTAAATGATAATTATAAACGTTACTGGTTTTTGACAACTTGTTTAAAGCTTCCTTTATAACTTTATGCTTCATTTGATTTATAATGTTGCAGTGTCATATTAAAGCAATGTGTTTCACATAACAAGAGAATGTATGCTGAAAATTTTGTTATCACAATTAATACATCCTTTCCTTATAGACCACTAATAGTTTCAGCATACTATCTCATGATTGGTCAATTATAACTAGATATCTAGCCCTATTTGCCAGGCAAGCATTTATCTTAACTTGAATCAGGCCATAGGACAAAATTTATAGAAATTCCAATATTTTGGAGTTTTCACCTTTTTAAGTTTAAACATGTCTCTTAGAGTATAATCAGAAATATATATTTTGTATCAGAAAAGGCCTAGAAATTCCTGAAAAGTATCAGAAGTTTTTGTTACTAATAGACCAGTACTCCTAATGGAAATAATTGATCTATTCTTTAAATTCTATGGCCATTTTTTCCACATCACATTGCTTGTATAATGCAAATATTAAGTTTTCCACACAAAACAACTAGCAAACATACTAATCCAATTATCACAGGGTATTACCAGGTACGATTAGATTCCAGATTTTATGCATGGAACTCATACTCTGCAAAAAACACTCCTAATGCATTCTGACATATTGTTCCTATGGCAGTAACATATTTTTTCACAGTTGTGTTTCCTATTTCGTTTATTATTACTATTTATAATGGTTCCCAGTTGCTCAGTGCAGAGTATGCTAACATATTTATGTGTCAGTTCTACAGGCGAGTGAGTCCTGAATGATCTAACCTTAAAGCAAGGCTCATTGCAGCTGTGGATATCCGAAACAAAATTGATAATTTCAACACTGACATAATCAGTGCAGTAATCCAAGCTATCAAAAAAACAGTCCTTGGCAAAACAACAAATCCCAAGCTAAGATCCTAAAAACATAATCCCAAAATTCATGAATTAATAATTACCCTTAGATGACTCGGACACTACTTCAAATTAACCTGTGACTTTACACTTAAACCATTTAGTAATTCAAAGTAGTTTATATTACAGCAATACATGATAACAAGAGTAGCTTCTACTTGCATATAAGTCCAAACTCAACTTTTCCAAATTCTGGTAGAAATTTAAACTATCACAAACAATAAATCAAACAACACCACATATAAAATTTAATATAATAACAACACTGTCATTACCAACAACCAACAGTCTGAACTTTTTGCCAGATATTTTAAAGGTACCTTTCTAATCCCAAAATCTCATCTTCTTTGACACACACTATTTCAACAAGGTAAATAACTGCACATATTTCGCCAAACTTCCAGATTTATATTTCACAGATATCTGGATCTAACAATTTGTTTACCTGCTTTACCAAAAATCAAAGTTAACCTTAAGAAAATAAAATTAAAAACCCCAGAAGAACATGTAATTAACAACTGAATCTGAAAATCTTATCCATCAAAATCCTAACCAACATAGTAACAATTTCTCGTTTGTTATAACTATCAGGATATTACCTATCCATTTGGAAAGCAGCTATTATTAATGTAATTCACACAAAAAATAACTAATTTCAGCAGCTAGAGAACAATTGACTTGCTAAACACCCTTGGTAAGTTGGAAGCGAAGTTAATCATGAATTTGATAAATGCATCTCTAGAAACCAGCATTGTTATTAGCGAGATACAGAATTCAATCATAAAATGAAGACAAATTACTGATCATCCCTCTATGCTTACCAAAACAATTTATTGCAATTTCAATGGAAAGCATACAACCATATCTACCTTTCCAAACGTCCAAAAAGCTTTTGCTTTAGTATGGTGTAACATATTTTGCTGTAAACTAATTGCTAGTCATGTACCCATCCATACTATAGGTTGGATGTTCAACATTTTTAACAACACAATAGTTAAATTTAGTATCAACAATGCGATCTCCAGGGATTTTTCATTCAAGGCCAATATCTCCAGGATCAGTGTTAAGTCCAGAATTGTACAACCTCTTTCTCAACAACATTCCATTTGCTTCATTAAACTATATGCTTGTGTCTCAGTATGTGATATTTAAGGTCCAAATATCAGATTGGTGCAACAAATGGCATGTAACCTTCAACCCGTTTAAACCCCAAGCTTTATGGTCATTTTTCAGGAAAATAAATAAAAAAGTAGGAGAAAAACTTCATTATATCCAGTAACTTTTAACAGTTCAGGTGCTGATTGGGTATAATATTCAGTGCTTGATCAGTGAAAGTGAGTTGTCTTGGGGTACTTCTATTTACCTCACTGCAAAATTATTTTCATTAAATCTTTAGATCCCTGACCTGAGAAGCATTCTTTACTTCATATTTTTTATACAAAATTTATATTACATTTTTTGCATTAATTTAACCAATGCTATTTAATTTTTGCCATAAATTTTAATCTCTTTGCTAGTTTTAGATGTATTTGCCACCATCAAGAATTAATTAGCCAATTACTTCAGACTTAATTATTACTCTTATTTATACAACTCAAGTCAACTTTGAACTGGATATTCTTGGTACAGTCTAGTTCCTTGAGGTTTTCACATCTGCAGCCTACTTTGTCAATATCAACAACCACCTTTTATATTCAAGCCTTCATATACAGTAAGCAGTCTTCTTTGATTTCAGTTTTAACCTCTCTTTGTTTCAATGAACTTCTTGTTTTCCATCTCAACCTTATCACTGTCTTAATTTATACCTGACATTTATTACAAAATTTCTCAGTAGGTATTCTGATTTGAAAACTTTCAGGTCCAGATGAAGTCTGAAAGATAACCAGGAGAGGTTAGAAACTTTGATTTTCTATTCACCTCACTCACAGAAATGTTGCATGTATACACTGCTTATTAGGCATAATAGACTATATGTGCTGTACACATCATACATCAGCCCAACTAACATGTGTTTGAGCTAAACATTCATAGCATGTGCAATCATAGTGAAGATGTTTCTGAACTGTAAATGATTGAGTATTTGTAAAGCTTGGAAGGTCCATTCATAGTTTGTCATAAGTTCTTCTTAGTTAAAAAATGCTTATATAAATCTATATGGAGTCAAATTCTAAATGGCTCTTTTAATTTTTAAAGGGTTATGTGGGCTATCTAGGAGACGATTTTTAGAGACCCTAGCAAACATTTTTTAGGGAATTGACTCTTAGGGCTCCACTAATTTTGAGCCTTGCATGGCACACAGTCGTTATTTCTTGTGCAACTCCTATTGAGACTTTGTGCAAGGCATAAGCCTTGAGCTATCTCCTGCTTGAGATGCCTGCAGTAGGGTTACACATCCTGCATGTGCTGTAGATCTGTGTAAGTATTTGCACTCAAAATTTACTCTGTTCTTATTCTCAGCACTGGCTTTAATAATTATGTTACTTTGAATTTAACTTTGTTCAATTTTGTGAGATTTGTGCTACCTCTTTCTAGTTTTATCTTAAACTGGTTTCCTTTTAACTTTATTTAATTTCTTTCTCAATTAACTACAAAAAAAAACATTAATCTGAAGAATTTCTACAGTTATATGAATGCTCAAAATGTTTCTTCTACTGTTACCTGTAAGCACGTCATAAGAGTAATAGACAATTCCAATGGATGATAATAGGATGCAATGGGGCACCTGTTTTCTATCTGGTCATTAGCTCATAATTAGGGACGGCAGCAGATAGCTTTGATAGCTTATCATAACTAAAACTGCAAAAACTAAAATAATATGTTAAAATGTTTTTTCTATAATTTATTTAGAGATAATTAATGATGCCTCATTATAGTTACTTTTTTCCTTTTAGCCTGGTTAACTTGATTAGCTACCCCAAGACAACTCACCCTTTGGAGGAGAAGTGACATGGGCAGGAAAGAACCCAAGGTTCTAGTGATGTTTTAATGCTTTGTCTCATCTCTCTTTTCCAACATTTGAAGTTCATTCTCCTCTTTTCTTGAACTCAACAACAAAGATTACTGCTTTAACTGGTATTTCTGCTTCTTAGGTTTGCATAAGGCTTCATTTTTTCTGTTACAGACAGTTTTCCTCCAAACCTTTTTGTAGATTTGTTCCTTACTCCTAAGTCTTCCAGTTTTTCCCATTCCTTATTACACTTGACTTTCACACTGAGACTATTTAGTTTTTATTGTTCTCTAGACATATATTCATATTGACAAATTCTTGGATAAGTATTCCTACCCTGAAATGGTTTGTGCTTCTTATCTATAAAATGCATTTGCGATGGCTTTCCTATTTTGGATGCTCAATTCCAAGAGACCCTTCTATCTTGTATTCACATAGAAAGCTGACCGCTGTCTCCACTAACATTCTATAGTGTTCATATTTTCTGTTTGCACCTTTTTATAACCAATCTTCATCATTTCTTATCTTACATAAAGCCATGCACTGTGATCTTGATAGGTTTTCTGAAGATCTGCAGTTTGCTCTTTACAATACTTAGTCTAGGGTTTTGTTTTCTGTCTTGTTCATACTTGGTTTCTCTGCTGTTGGGACCTTCTGTGATGTGATATTCTTCTCTTTACTGTTCAGCTTCTACATAATTACTTTTCTGAACTTTATCTCATTCCTTTTTATTATCTTTAAGTATTTGGGTTAGAGAGGGTTTTAATATTTTGAAGATTCATACCAAAACAGTTTAACACCAGTCCTCTCTTTTCTACTTGATTTCACGTGTCTCATAACTTTTTAAGCTATTTCCATTCCTCAACCTCATGAACTATCCACCCCCCCCCTTCGGTCAGTTTAGCGATCACATGTCCTGTTGGTTATTTCTTCCTTTTACTACCAGTTGATACAGTTGAACCTCTTTTGCAGCCAATCAATGGATTATTTAGTCTCGTACTTGCAGCCTTTTTCTGTACTTTGTGTCTCTTTCTCCTCTGTCCTCTTTTTCTGATCCTTAGAATTTTCTGCATCTCAGCACTTAAGTACAAGATATTTCAGAAGCTAAAAGCTATCAATGAAACCTTTTGCCTCTCACCAGTGTTTTATGTTTATCTCCTTGGAGTTCCTCTAAAGAACAAAGACTAATATTCCATTATTGACCTTGCCTTTCTCAACCACTGTTTGGAAGGGTAATGCAGGGGTTTCATCCTTTCTGTTGTTCATTTTTCTTCTGCTTTGTTAATGCTAAGGTCAATATCTTGGAAACCATTCTATGTACTGTAATTGTCTAACCTTTTATTGTTTACTTCATCTCATTCATGGGGATCAGGTGCATCATTTTCTAGCTATTATATTTGGTATTGCTTTGCTTTTCATATTTTCAATGGAGTCATGGGAATGTTTGTTCACTACATCTACATTATTGCACTATGTTTTATTATTACTCAGATGACTGGTTTCTCCTTGCCTTTTCTCAGGAGGTCTCTTTCCTGCCCGTGTCACTTCTCCTCCAAAGGGTGAGTTGTCTTGGGGTAGCTAATCAAGTTAACCATGTCATACCTGATTCTGACTCAATACATAGTACACCTTGAATTTTTTCAGTTCTTGACTAAGTTGGGATAAGCTTTCCCCATTCATATGTTAGACATAAAGCACCTTGTTTTTTTCAACTTTTGCTATTCTATACTTTGTGTATGAAAGGCTCAATTTTCCTTTAGGATTTTTCATGTTCCTAGAATGTCTTATCATTTTGGCCAGTTTCACAGGAAGTTTCTTCAATTGATCAATAGAAAATCTCGTGATAATCTGTCCTCTTTTGTGCTGCTGCTTTATCTTATTAAGGATCTGTCTTTGATGGCTGGATTATGCCGGCAGTATGATCTGTATCCCACTGCCCCCTCTCAATCAGTATATCCATTTCATGGCTGGTGTATTTCTTATAATTTAAAGCACATCACTGGATTACTTCATGCCTTCAGATAGTTTCCCATATTTTACCTTTTATCATGGATCAATAGTTATGATCTGCTCTGGCATTTCTATGGTTGTAAGGATAGGAATTGCTTCAGGAATCTTTACTAATACTCTTTGGATTTTCTATTTTTGGGTCCACTCGTGTTGGACTTATTTAAAAGCCTGTTATGTCTCAAGGGCTTTTAATTTGATGGAAAATCAACTCTCTTTACCAGATAGGATTCTTTCCATAGAATTATCTCTCCATTTGTAGGGGTTTTATAGGATCTGTTCCTATTTTGGCATGCTAGTGATTAGTGTTTCCTCCATTCTTCTCAACATTGAACTTCCCTTCTTCTGGTCTTGAATAGGACTGGACATGTTTCGTTCTGTAAATATGCCTTCTTCCATATCTCTTTGTAGTATTCATTCATGACATTTCTTGCAATACGTTGTTTGTCGCTCTTTTTGATTTGCTCATTCTTGATTTCCTTTTCTTTACTGACTGGCATTCAGGGCATTTCTTTCGAAATTTTGCTCTAACCTCATCTGTCTCTCTTCGTGTGTGCTCTTAGTCTTTCTTTTGTTCCATTTGTATTGCATTTTCCCTCTTCTTTTGAAATAAAATGTGTTTTTTTCCCCACTGTCCACTTTCTTAAAACTATTCTTCTATTATCCACCATCTGGCCTCACTTGCATTATTGTCCAACCATAGACTCTTGGTTTCTACCATCAAATGCAGTGAGATTTCCCATTGAATACTTTTGCTTTTTTTGCTGTAGTTTTATGTATTGGTTCATTGTTCTTTCCACTTTGTTCTGATTCTTTTTAATTAATTACTTCCCTCTTCTGGCTCTCTTGTCTGACTAGAACTTAAATATGGTTTTATATGCCCTAACCCAGGCCCCAGTGGAACAATTTGCCACTTTTCATAATACCATCTCTCTCTTATAAACCTATTTTTTTCCCTGCTTGTGGTTGTAAGAGATACATTATACATTAGATATCTCCTGTACTTTGTTTCAGGTTTTTTGTTGATTTTATTTGCTAATCATTCATTTTCTCCTTTGACTTAGGCAGTTTTGGAGGGAAATTATATGTTTTTGAATTTTGAAATGTTTATTTAAACTGTTTTGGCAAATATTTCCTTTGGTTTTGATGGTATAACTCATCACACATTGCACCAGTCTCTAATAATATAGAGAGATTTTTGAACTTCACCTCTGTCTATTAGCAGCTTTCTTGAGATGCTTAAAACTTTGTTAGCATACTGGGCTACAAAGAATATTTTCTTCACAAAAGAACAAGTAATTTTGGAACAACTAATTTACCTAAACAACTCAGCAAATTGATAGGTCTAAAGTTATTGGGGTTATAACTACTTTTAGTTGATTTTTTAGGAGTAAATGTTATAGCTGCATTTCCCCACATGTCAGGAAAACATCAAGCTATTATAAAAAGGTTTGTGAGTTTGACTAGGTGGAATTTATGTTGGCTATAAGTTCACCTTTGGTAGTGTTATGGTTTAAAATGTTATTACTGCCACTGAGAGTCTAGGTTGTTAACCAGGAACAATGATGTATGTAACACTAGATATTTTTGTTTTACATGGTTGTCTATTATTTTACAGTTGCTTTTATTAAATGTGGGAGAAGTAGTTAAGTCTTTAAATGATTCTTGGAAGCAATCTACTAAAAGGTCTGCTTTTTCTATGTCATTTTTGGCTGTTATTATTGTTACTTTCTGCCATTAAGGATTTGAATTATTTTCCAGAAAAACGTTTGGGTTGTCCTATACAACATCAATGATAATTGAAGAAGACAATTCAATTAGTTTCCTTGAGTAGTTTAATGTGTCTTTTTATTTGTGCATGAATTTTTTTATGCTAGTTCTAATTGTAAATGTCCAGTGTAACTATAAACTATCACCTTTTGTGTCTGTGTTTTAGATTGAGTGAGTGAATTTCAGGTGTATGTTTCCAATGATTGTTTGTGTGAGCTTTTGAAAACGTTGGAGTAACTTTTTTTATTGCTAGTTATTACAAGCATGAATTGTTCTGCATATTCATCGAGTTTAATGAAATGAAATCTTTTAACTAAGAGTTTAAATAATTTGTTAAAAGTTATGTTATTTTTACTTCATGCTAGTAATCATAAATGTTATGAGATCACATACAGTATTTTTCAGATCAAAAAAAGATAACATTTGCATTTTTATAAAGTAAAAACTTTATAGGAAGGTTTTAAAATAAAGCTGGAAGACACAAGAATCAGTAATTAAGAAGTTCAAATATTTCTATGAAATATATGACAGTGAAATGGTTTCAAATTTTAAAGCTGTGAATTAATACAAATATTGCTCATGAAAATAAGATAGTGCATTTTTGCGTAAACTGTAGAAAGTTCTGGAATTTAAAGCTGCTTTATTCTGTAATCTTTGTTCTTCACAGTGTTATAAAACAAGCCATACAAAATTTTTTGTAAAATGTTAAGGTATATAATTATATGTAATATGGCATTTACATAACAATGAAAATTTGAAAATTACCTTTAACCATAGGCATTAGATGAGCCACCCATTGATTACACATTTGAGTTAACAGCCAGTGCTTTTCGTGTGAATAGTAATGGATATCTTATAGTCAACGAGGCTGAATTGGATAGAGACCCTCCAAATCCAAGCAAGTATACATTTCAGGTAGAAAATTTCAGTACTTCAGTTCAGTTTTCATATAAATAAAATATTTCTTCTTTCTTATACCACTTTATGAATTGATGTCCAAGAGTCAAGCATTATCCTACTCTAGCTATTAAGAACAAATGTGTCACTCAGCTTTATCTTGTAGCATTCAACATATTTCCCCCTCAATAAAATTCGGTAAGAACTAATTATCAGCAGTGTAACACGTAAAGTATATTCATATTCCTAAAAGTTTTTAGGTATCAATGTTTGATTAAAAATATCCCTAAAAATTTACATCATATAGCATTACAAGTACATTTTTTCTGAGAGATTTGGAGTTAAGAATAAAGATGGGAGAATCTGTTAAGATGTATTTAAAGAATCAATGACATTTCTGAAAATGTATTTTAACCTTAGAGGGATATATATATCATTATATATCTTTTTCTTTTAGTGCAATAAAAACACTAACAGATCTGTCAGTGAAACCTTTGAAACCTCAGAAAATCTTTATACTCATTACCTTTCTTTGTTTTCACTCAAAATGTTATAAAGCAACCTTTAAAAATCTATAAATTTGAAAACAAACTAATATGTTTAACCAAAATGATTGCCACAATTTTCAGTATAGTAACTATGGTATTATTATAATTATCCAGTACAGGTTTGATTCTGCAGGTTTATTGTCCTCATTATGAAAATTTGCATGGTGAAATATCAGTCATAACACAGAAGTAAAGGATTTCTTCATAATGTTATAGACATTCAAGCTTGATATTAATCAAATATATATGTATATATTTAACTGTGTACTTTTGATTTGTGAAACTACAATTTGCTCTGTATTTGTAGAAAAATTATCATAGTTTTAGAATTAAAAATTAAATTAGCTAGTTCTGATATACAAAGCCTTTTCTTGTTTATTTTCTTTTATTCAGTCAATAAACATGAGACTAAAATATTGAAGTCCTTGGTGAAATGCAGAATGGATGAACCTAACCAAAGTTCTCCACTTTCCTATGTATCAACAGGACTTACTGTGCTTGTATCAGAAGCATTCAAAGAATTTCTACTTTTCTACTATACTTCATATTTCATAGTTGTAGTACTATTAGCATCCACATATTTTCCAGTTGAGGAGATATTGTTGGAAATATATTTCAGGGATAATTACTTGTGTGAAAGTTATTTTAGTTCCAAAATTTTAAACTTCAAATATGGAAGAGAAGGTTATCTATGTTGATATGATTAAAGAAATAGGAGAGAGTCATAACAACAATGCATTCACTTAATTTTGGATTTCAGGAAGGAAGTGAACAACCTAGTCAACAAAATTTCAAAATTTGATAAACCATTGTTGAAGTGAGTTCAGAAACAAAGTGCATTCAAAGAACTGTATTAATAGGAGAAGACCAACATCATAAGAGAATGAACTGCATGAGAATATTTAGAAAATGTTTTCTTCTCAGCAGAGTATCTCTTTATCTTCACAATCCTTTAAATAATGTACAAAAATTGGTGATAATGTAGTATATATTTATAGGTGGAGATATAATGTAGTTAGGACCAGATCACAATGTTATTGCCCTGTACAGGCAGTGGAAGACTTGAAGAGATAGACTAGTAGTAGGCAATGATTGGATATGCTCATGAAATTATGGCCCCATACAACTACATCTCACAATAATCTTCCCAGTCAGTAAGCACCCAGAAAAAATCAAAACGACCAAAGGAGAACTGACAATGGGATCTACAACTCCAGCGTAGTGCAAATTGAATACTTTATAGACTAGGAAAGAGGTATTACATGGAGAATGGCAATCTTACATTCAATGCCTTGAATAGCATGCAAGTGGATACACATGGAGGTGGAAAAGACACCTGTTGAATCACCAAACATAAAATGACTTTCTCTATCCACTTCCAGTGGTTGTTACCCTCTCATGAAGCACTGGTGCAAAGGGTATAATTTTATCTAGGACAGTTGCTGAGGTGTATGTAACTTGAGTCAGTCCCAGCTTTGATGAATCAACTCAAACACAAAGTTTCATATATAAAGGGGGTAGACAAAATGTGGCCACAGTTAAAAGTGTTGCTAATTACACTTTCCAAGAAAATACGGTTTAAGAAGCATGGGTAGTGTGGATATCAGTACATCATTTGTCTGATGCTATAAATAAAAGAAAATATGACAGAGTAAATAAGTTACTAAATATTTAAAAGGGAAGTAATCCAATAAACAATACCAAATTGAAATCCCATTTCATGTTGAGCTATGTGTAGAAGATGAAGTGGCTAGAACAACCTTGGTTCATTGACACAGCACCAAACCCTTGAAAGAGACATCTGTGAAAAGTTAAATATATGTTTAAGAAAAGGAGATTCTACTGTCTTGATTCTTTTTTGAAGATTTATTCTTCCTCTTCTCTCTACAGAAATGCCCTTTTTCTCACACTTTATAGTTACATAATGAATGACCCTTTCCACAGTTTCTTTATGCTAACCTTCAAGAAGCAGTTTTAGAGCTTGGAGCTTCACAATACATATTTCAGGCTGATTCCAAATGTTTGCAAATGTTTTTGTGTGAAATTAATTTCTTCCAGGACTTCACACCAGAGAGAAAGGTAACTCAAAAAAGAGAAATCACACATGGCAGACAGTAGAATTGGAGCTTATCCTCTTGTGTCTACATTTTCTTTGAGATTGCTAAGTAAATAAAGAGTAGAGGTCAGCTTTTTAAAATTTGCCTTTACTAGGTTCACAACATCATAAATGAGCACTCCATCTTGTTTTGGAAAGTCTTTTGTCTGTCATGCCTAGATCAGCATTTCTCATTAATGAGGGGAGACTAATAAGAAGGAATAGACTCTCTCCAAGATTCCAAAAAAATCACACATGAATAAATGCTTCCAAATGAGTGCACTCTGTAAAGGTGCAGAGAATGATTTGCACAAGGCACAAACAAAGCCTTGGGATTAATCTCTCCAATCTCTGACTGAACACTACCATAAATTCAAGCCATAGTTGCAGCATTGTCATATCCTTGACCATGGCACAGGTTTATGTCCAGTCCATCTCTCTCCAGATGTTTTAGGATATCCTCTGTGAGCTCAGCAGAAGTCTTTCTGACAATAGGGAAGAAGCCCAAGAATGATTCCTTCACTTCAGCTTTGTCAAATTCAGTATAGACATATCTGATCACTTTACACATGTGCCTCATATGCAGAGCCACAGTGTCAAGTAAACAAGACTTGGAATGTCAGCTGCAACAGTTAGCTGTGCTCAACAAATTGATGACTAAAATATCAAAAACACATTAGGCTTTTGATGTAATTTCTATCAAACATTTACCATTTTGTTTGTAAAATTTATAACTTCAATAAAAATAAAACTGTTATTGTGAAAACTAACATCAAGCTGGGTTTAAAAATTCTTTGTTTCTAAAAAATATACTGGTAAACTCAAAAATTAGTTAAGATTAAGGTCAGCTTTTTTAAGATTAAGGACCACCAGTTTGAGAATTGAACAGTCTAATCACTGTGTCATACAAGTCCCTTCTTGAATACTGTGTTAATATTAAGTGGGATTTGAAATTGTGGATGATTTGCCAAAGAGATGCAACTAGTTAAAATGTCAAATGCAGTGTTGAAGTAATGGAGAAAACCATTGAAAACTTTGACAATTCAAGATGAAAAGTATTTAACTGAGGTCAAGCTGATGTGAAGGGCAGTAAACCAGTAAATCATTCCCAAATGACAAAAACTATCCACTGGGTACTAAACAGTGTTATTATTAGTGGACTTAAAAGAATTGGAAAAAATTGCAACATCATGAATGATAAGACACAAGCCAGGATGAAACTTCTATTGTCTAGTGGTTATCACTATATTTTTATTACTAAGACATTCCATATTGTTGACTCAAAATTCTAACAAGTGGCAAAGAAAAAGAAAAACCAGTACATCGAAACACTATTTTGTGGATGAACTTTTAACTACTCATCTCCATCAAGAGATTATAATATCTGGTTTGAAGGATACACCTATTTCTCTAGCCTTCAGTAACAACAAAAGGGATTAATCCAAAATGTTGAGAAGAATAAAAATATTTATTTAAAGTTGTTAGTTTATAGCTATCTAAATAGTGTAACAAGCTCTTGAACTTTTAATATTCTTTCTTCACTTATCCATTAAATGTTGTAATAAAATTTTTTAAAGTTTGTTTGAAATTTTATTTTATAATAAGAAATGCAGGTTTTTATCAACATAGTTGTACTTAAAAAATCTCTTCTTGTATACACAAATGCTGAATAAAGTGTTGCTTCTTATACGATAAAGGTATTGTTAACAATTGTTTGTTTTATTTTTGCTTTTATTCAGTTATAATATTTTGAACTTCAGAGCTAAAAAAATAATTGTAAGAAGTATGTTACAAGAATGGAAAGATGATTTTAACATATTTTGACTCTGCTTTTTGAAATCAAATATTTAAATTACATATTAAACGTTTATTATTTTAGGTGATTGCAAGACAAATTGGAAGTACACCTGGGCATGGAGCTAGTTCTCCTGTTAGTCTGAGTGTTTATTTAAATGACATCAATGACAATTCCCCAAGATTACCAACATTTAGTCCAGTGAGAATTAAAGCAGGAGAAGGTGTGCGTCAAGTAACAAAGGTGTGTTAAATTTTTGAAACCATGATTTTCTCTAATGTAGTAAAATATTTAGGATCTGCAAAGTATTCAATTGTTAGAACATTATAAAAAGTTAAAAAACAACAAAATGAATATTAGATGGACATTAAATGATAGACAGGTGTGCTTCTCTTCAGATATATAAAGACTAGAAATAATATTGTGACACTTTTTAAAGATGTTTATAATATTTTCTCATAGTACCATCTCATCTTTATTTACTCTTTTATGCAAATATTTAATATCAACTGGGGCAAGTTTTTGTAAATAAATATGAGTGAATGATTTCATGTTAGAAAAGTCATTGATAGGGTTAGAAATTTGCTTTCCATATTGTCATGTAATGTTTGCTGCTTTAAAGACAACAGTTTTATTGCTAGATGGTTTGAATAAAAATAACTTCTTTTAGACACTTTATATTAAGTAATTGTATAATATAAAAAGTATTATCATATTTTTGACATTAGATTTGTGCACTGTAAAAGTATTAAAATAAAAAAAAACTGACACCATTTTTAACACCTAAGCAGGGAAGAATGTCATTTAATTAAAACAGAAAACAACAGTGTGAGAAATAATACAAATGCTAAGGAAATAGCTGCATCTACATGCTTTTATTCTAGATATCTATTACATGAAATATATATAAACACATAAGCTATAATGTAATTGATATGCATGTTTCAAAATGTTTGTTTTGATAAAAATTACAATACGCATGCAATTCATATTAATAAACAGACTTAATGAAATGCAGATTACAATTCAGGTTTTGTTATTAGTATATTGAACACACAACTTAAAATTATATTTTGACTGTAGCCTATTAGATTATAAAAAGTTAGCAACAGGAAATTATAAATATCAATTTTTATCACATTTTATTTCAAGATTTATGTTATGATAAAAATTTTACATGTTTTTAACCTTGTTATAAATAGGTTAATTTTATATTAGAAGATTTTGCATTTGCTTTTGCAATAAATAAAAGAGAAATTAATGGGTATAAACATAGCCCTAATTCAAAAGAAAGTATCAAGACTGAAATATACTTAAGTTACATAATATATTCAAAACTTGACATGAGCATATAGTTTTATATATAACTCATACGCATTGGTAATAGTGCATTTTACTGTCATATTTTTAAGAGATGATGTTAGCAAGTTTTATGGTTGTGTTCTACATATTCATTCCTACTGTATGTTAATAAAAAGAAAAACAAACAAAACTTGGGGTTTGTTTGAAAAAGTAATGAGAAATAAAAAGACTAAAAAAAATTGGATAATGTTTAATCTAAGAACTGTAATTGAACTTCAACAAGAGAACTCTTGTGAACATCTCAGTGCCTAAGAAAAAAACAAAAGATTGTGACTTATTAACCACAGGCTACTTGTGGCATCTTCAATAGGAGGAACACAGCAACAGAAAATAATAAATTTAGTGAATTAAGATGTATTTTTGGTGGCCTATGTGTGTGCAATTGGTATAGTTGTAGGAAAGAAAATGACAAAAACGTTTCTGTTGTAACACAAAAGATAGCAAATGTGCTTCAGATTTCTATTTTAAATACTTTTCTTTCATCTGAAGTCTTGTGATTGATTGAAATTGTTTGATGAAAAGTTCACAATATACCCATTTGTTAAATTAAAGGGGTTAAAATTAAAAGGTTTATTGGCACTTCAGTAATAACAGCAGAAAAAAATAAACACATACTAAAATAAAAAGAACCAAATCAAAATTGAACACAAAAGTAACAAGTCTTAAGAGTGTTTATGAAATGTATTATTTTCCAACATTTTTGGTACTCTAGCTTCTTGTGATTTAAAGAAAAAGTATTACTTTTAAATATATAAACAAAGTATTTTCACTAAAATGAAAAAACATGTGCATATGTTACAATACTGCAGTTACCCATTCTTAGGCTAGGGTCAGACAAGTACCAGTGTTCGATGTTTTAAACAGGTGTTGTGGACATTGTATGGTATGATGCTGGTGTTTCAGTTTTGTGCTCATGAAACCCTGGTATTACTGCAGTGTTCTTGTTTTACATTGTAGTGCATCCCCTTGTAGGGCTCAAGGGTGGGTGGGGTCAGTGAACAACAAAAAATTCTTTTTTTTTTTATTATGGATTCTCCAAATAAAAACTTAAATAAAATAGTGAAAAATAGTCCAAAGGTAAACAACCACATCTTCAAGATTCTGAGTAGCAATCTTCAACATCCATAACATCTGTGCCTCATTTTTTTTATACTACATTCTGTTTCGCAGAAACCTTTTGGGCAAATGTCTCCCTTTTTCTTTCAGAAGGGACTGGAAGGACTTGCTCTCCAAAGTCAGTAAAGAAGCTTCGCTTTTGTAACATATAGGTGGAAACATCCACATCTCAACACAGTTAACTTCCCTTGCATTCAAAGGCAATTGGGGATATACCTATTGAGGTAATGCCTCATACTACTTCGAATTCATCACAAGGAGCTATTGTTGATAGGGATTTGAAGAACATTCCCAAGTCAGAGATTCACACTGGTTTCTCAACCCAAAGAGTTTCTACAGTGAGGCATATCTCCATTCGTATAGATGTAATTATGATACCAACCATTGTCCTCATACTAACATTTACATCATCACGTCCACCTGCCACCATCAAGGCAGGTTATCTTAATTGCAATGTATGGCCATACATTCCAAACTCTCTCAAATGTCTCCAGTGTCAGTGGTTAGGTTGCTCGAAGACATCATGTCATGGTTTTTTGACATGTGCTCTTTGCAGTGGCAAGAACCATGATGCTTATGAGTGTGAAACAGACCCTCATTACATCAACTGCAATGACTCTCACCCATCCTACTTTCGTTCTTGCCCTAAATGGTTGAAAGAAAAAGAGGTGCAGCATTTGAAGATGATTCAAAATATTACTTGCTCTGAGGCTTGAAAGTTGCTGTCCACCACTTCATGGAAGTGCAGATGGATTTCTCTGTGCCTCTGGAAGAATCATTTTCAAACCTATTGCAAAGTCTTTTGACCTCCATGGTTAAAAAAAGTTGATGAATCAACTTCAACCCTCATCTCTGCCCCTAACACACATTCCAGCAAACCCCAAGGTCCACTTCCTTTGTTTCCAGGTGCAGGCATTTCTTTGGGGACATCTTCCCCCCCTAGATGCAAAATGATCATTCATTCATGTCCTCGGTTGCTGGAATCCTCTTCCAACAATAAGACTTGCCCAGTTGACCTAGGGCAGGACCCATGGAGGTTGACAGACCTCCTTTGAATAAAGACAATAAAGAAAAAGACTTAGTTATAAACAGAAAGGCTCTCCACCCAATTCACCTATACAGAAATAAAAATGGCCACCTTGATACAATGGAACTGTCGAGGTTTGTGTTTTAATCTGGATGACATCAAAACACTGATTGCTTCCTACCATCCTGTATGTCTCGCCTTACAGGAAACATTTCTGAAATCTGCCAATGCAGTCACCTTTTGGCAGTTTTTCTTTGTACAGAAATGACAGGCTGTGTGATGGACAAGTGTATAGAGGGGTGGCACTGTTGGTTGATCAGCATGTGCCCACCCTGTCTTTGTCACTCAACACACCCTTTGGGTACCATAGCCATCCATGTTTCCTTGGGGTATACCATCACTGTTTGTTCTCTCCACCTATCACCTGGAGAGACATATGATTAATCAGTCCTTGATGCTCTCATTGAACAGTTGCCATCACTGAACAACTCCCTGTTACTGTTGCAAACAAGCTTTATGTAGATGATTTTCAATCATTGAAGATGAGGTATATTGACCGGGAGCTACAGACTGCCCTCAATCATTTACTGAAGTAGGCATGGCAAATGGGTTTCACTTTTCTCTCTCTAAAACCGTTTGCAGGCACTTTTGCTGCCTACAGGGTATTCACCCTGATCTTGAACTCTGTATTGGCAAAGTTGTACTGTCTGTGGTCCCTGAAACAAAGTTCTTGGGGCTTATCTTTGACTGTAAGCTGACCTTTATACCACACATCAAGCAGCTATGGTTCAAATGTACAAGAGCAATGAACATCTTTCATGCCCTCTCTTCCACCACCTGGGAAGGGGATTAGTGTTTTGTGCTAAAGATATATCATGCTCTTATTCATTCAAAACTCAATTATGGATCACTGGTCTCTGGTTCTGCCAGACCCTCAGCTTCAAAGATGCTGGACCTCTTTCATCATCAAGGACTTAGGCTCTGCACTGGGGCTTTTCACACTTACCCTGTTTAAAGCTTATACATAGAGTTCCATGAGCCTTCTTTGCACCTCTGCCATGTGAAACTGTCTTTACTATATGCTTTGAAACGTAATTTCTTACCAAAGCATTCCATCTGGGATTGTGTTTTTCTTCCTTGGTGGGCTATATCTCTTCAGAATAGATGATCTGCCATTGCTCCTTTTGGCCTTTTTATCCAGATGTTATCCAGATAACATTGCTGTATCCACTGTTCAGCCCATCCCACTATGGCTTCTTACAATCCCCAAATATAGCCTATCTTTAAGTCATCTGAGGAAAGCAGACACTTCTGATTGGAAGTACTGCCTATTATTTGCTGAACATATTTTAAATCATCCTTCCACTCTTCTTTATACTGATGGTTCAAAATCAGGTGACCATATGGGCTTTGCCATGGTTTGTTGTGGTTCAGTGTTTGCACACAGAATCCCCTCTACAGCTTTTGTGTTCAGGTTATGTGGCTATTCGCCCATTTTTATTAAAACTTTTTAATGGACTGACTATTTTAAGTTCATGTGGGTTCAATGCTTTCTCATTTCTTTTCTACAGGCACTTGGAATCTCTCAGGGCTGTGTTTTGAGTGTCACACTTTTCAGTATAAAGATTAATGCTGTCACTGAACAACTTCCTCTTATTGTTGCAAATGGGCTTTATATAGATGACTTTCACATCTCATGTCAGTTATCAAACATGAGGTATATTGTGTGGCAGCTAGAGACTGCCCTCAGTCATTTACTGAAGTGGACCACAGTAAACAGTTTTAACTTCTCTCTCTTTAAACCCGACTGCCTGCACTTTTGCTGCTAATGAGGTATCCATCCTGATCCTGAACTTAGTGAAGTTGTACTACCTGTTGTCCCCAAGACAAATTTTTTTGGGCTTACCTTTGACCATAAGCTGACCTTTATATCACACACCAAGTAGCTGCTGATCAAATGTACAAGAGCACTGAACATTCTCCATGTCCTTTCTTCCACCACTTGGAGAGTGGATCGATGTTCTGTGCTAAAGATATATCGTCCTCTGATTCATTCGAAACTAAACTACTGATCACAAGTCTATGGCTCTGTCAGGACCTCAACCTTGAAGATGCTGGGCCCTGTTCATCATCAGAGACTTTGGTTCTACATCAGGGCTTTCTGCACTTCCTCATTTTAGATTTTATAAACAAAATTCTCCTGAACTTCGTTTGCACCTCCTTTATTTGCAACTGTCTCTCATGTATCCTTTCAAACTTTGTTGTTTACCAAAGCATTCTGCCAATGCAGACACTCCCAGTTGGAAATACTGTCTGTTATTTGTTGAACATCTTTGAAACCATCCTTCTGTTCTTATTTATACAGATGGTTTGAAATCAGGTGACTGTGGGCTCTGTTGTGGTTTGTTGGCTGCATGCAGAATCCTCTTTACAGCTTCTATGTTCACTGCTGAACTGTACATTATTTGTTTTGCCCTGGATCACATAGAAGCCAAGCAGTACTCAAACTGCACTATTTATACTGACGTGCTTAGTTCTCTACTGGCCCTGGAATTGCTACATGTTAGATCACACCCTGTTTTTGCCAATATTTGTTATTGACTGGCCCTTTTCTCTGTAACATCCATTCCTATCCAGTTTTTCTGGATACCAGACTATTCATGAGAATGGGGTTGCAAACACTTCAGTTAAATCTGTTTGCTGTGACACTGTCACTGCTGTGCCTATTCCATACATATGCTATTTAGGGCTATGCTACTGTATTTAGAGCTCGGCTTAATGCCAGTTGACAGTCGACTTGGAGTGAGCAACGTGAAAACAAGCTTTTCCAAATAAAATTCTATTGGACTTGAACTGTTTTGCTTCTATAAATGTTGGAAAGAGGAAGTTATTCTAACTAGACTATGCATTGGTCACAGTTTTTTAATTATCGTGTTCTTTTATCTGGGACTAATGCACCAATGTATTGTCTGTGTACATTTTAGTCACAAGAAGCCACATTTTACTGTCTTAGCATCATTACGACTCTCAGTGACAGGACCATTTTGAACATGTTTTGTCCCAAGGTTTATCGGTAGCATTAGGCAGTGTTATTGGTGATGGTGACACTGTCCAACTTAGAAATGTTTTTAGTTTTTAAAGGCCATTAATCTTTTTTATACCTTAAAGTTTTTCTTTAAATTTATACATTAGACCTTTTTTAATGTGATTCCTTTTTAAGGATCAAAGTACATTTAGTTTGATTTGAAATTAGGAAATAGCCATAACATCAAATAACTCAAAATCAGGACTGAAAAGGCCAACTTTAGGTGACTAATGCTGATTTTTTTTTTAATTTGCCCGTTAGTCATCATGGCAAGTTATGGTAATTACAGTTATGCTACTGAAAGTCATTTACAACTTGTATTACCATAGATTTCTCTTACTGCAGTAAACTAGATGTAAAAATGAGATTTAATGCTATTTATGTTTTTAATTCAAAAATTAAACAGTGTTTTATTTTTCTTCATTTCATTTTATGAATTCTAATAGTTTAACTTAATTTTAACATTTTGCCAGAGATTTGGTTCAGATAGCTAAGTTGCTTTGCACCATAAATCACCAAATCAACCAACCAACCATAATAAGAAAGCAGATGATTATTGAAAATTGTGTTTGTAAGTTATTGATGTCAAGGCTATGGAGATTTCTTAAAATGACTCTGTGAAATGTGTAAATAGCAGCAACCAGATAAAAGACCAGAGAGTGGGAAGAAAGCCAAATATAAAGCACAGTAAAATACACTTTTGGTTAGAGAAAAGTTAGGAAAAATCAAGTTTAGAGTTTCAGGATTAAATAGCTAAATAGTTTATATGTTAAAGTGAAATTAACAGTTTTCTAACATTAATGAGTGTTCCAAAACTATTACACCTGGCTGTGTGAGCTTCAACGCAAAGCAGTCGAGTTCAAGATACAACTGCAGTATCTCACGAGCCAGTGTGAGTGAATTATACACAGATACTAATTTGATGAAAACAGACAAATAGTTTGGTTTGTAAGGTGAATTCTAAAGCAATTAAAGTAACCTAAGTGGACTTTGACAAGAAGAGAACTGTATGATACTTAAGATGCAACTATGATATACATAGTGAAAAGACGTTTTGTACATACCTATTAAACAATTTAAAATTCACCCATCACTGGAAAGGACCTTTCACAGTACAGGAAGTGGTAAGCAGAATGCACTATGAAGTGAAAGTCAATGAAACAACCATTGTCTACCATATCATTTTGTTGAAGAGGTACTTCAAGAAGGTAGAAAATTCAACGGATGCAACTGTTGAGGTACAGAATGGGCATGGCAGATGCGGATGTCATAGGAGTTTAATCTGAATACAGTGATATCATTATAGAAGTTAATCACCAAGTAGGCCTAAAAGCATAAGATGCCAACGTAAATGAAGAACTGACTGGTAAGAAAAAGGAATAAAATTACTGAGTTTAATCCCAGGCAACACAACATTAAGATGAAGACAAGGGATCTTGTCAAGGTGAAACACTACTGGAGATCTTATGCTAGGAGACACAGATGAAGAAACTGTGAATATTGGTGTAGATTATACAAAAAACTTAGTATATAAAATAAGAACAACATAGTAAAAAAAATATTGTAAATATTTTTCTTGAAGACAGGATTGTTTCATATAACAGACTGTTTAGTGTTGGTAGTAGTAATTAACTTATTTAGAGAGTTAATATTTCATGATTGTATAGCTTGTTTCATAATAAGAAAGATTTAATATTTCATGATTGTATAGCTTTTTTCATAATAAGAAAGATTTAATATTTCATGATTGTATAGCTTTTTTCATAATAAGAAAGATAAAGGCAGGCATTATTGGAAATTATGTTTGTAGGTTATTGATATCTAGGCTCTTGAAGTTTTAATACTGATTTAATGAAAGATATAAGTAGCAGCAACCAGAGGAGAAATCAAAAAGCCAAAATTAAAGTGGAGGGAAAAAGTGTTTTGGTCAGAGAAAAGTTTGAAAATATAAAGTTAAACGTCATAGGAGGGAATATCCAAAAGGTTGTTATGTTAAAGTGAGATTAACAGTTTTCTGACATGCTTTGTCGATAAAGCAATTGAATCTGTTTGTGTGAAGCAGATGATTATTTGGAAGTAGGCCTAACCATGTGTAAGGAGATGAGTATTGAAAGTTCAGGATACAATTATGGTAACTCAGGAGATAGTATGATTTACACATTGATACCAATTTGATGGAAATAGAGAAAAATAGTTCAACTTGTCAACTGAATTCTAAAGCATTTTTGTATATTTAAGATAATGCTGTGATAATACGTAGTGTAAAGAAGTTTTCTTACATAAATTTTGAATATAATATTTTAAAACAAGCAAAGTGCATGCTGTTGATTTATTGTTACATTTACCACTGATAAATCAAACACCTGTCTTCGGAGAATCCTCAGCCACTCACAACTATACATTTAAAAAGTAAGTTTTCTGGCGTAGTGGAAGCATTTTCCATTGCAATCAATAAAGTACTAGTGGGTAAAAATTAAGATGCAAAAGACAAAAGGTTGATTTATCACAGTAATCAAGTTTTTGTGAAATCAAATCAACATTATCTTACTTTGTACACTTAGTAATCTGATTTAAACAGCAATTTGGAAATCACTTGTTACTATAGATTGTATTAGAGTCATATATTAATTTAATCTTTCAATAATCAGTGAGAAATTAGCAAAACAACTGATTGCAACTGAATTTCATATTGATTTAATTACTCACAATCAGTTTAATTAACTATATTTTTGGCTTTAAAAGAATTAAACATTTAGTCTTTATATAGTTTTTATTCAAATATATGTATAATGTTTTTCTTCACTAAGAGCAGGCTGAATCTTTAAAGGTGTAGTACCTATTGACTTTCAAGGAGCATATTTAACATTTTTATATTGAAAAAAGAAAGTACCCATTTATATAGACAATTTCACTCAGTATCAAGGGGGTCAGGTTGATAACAGGAGATGCCACTGAATGGAGTATGTATGTATGTATGTTCATAAAAGATGCAATGGGTTAGTTTCTTCGCCTAACCTTTTAAATCCATGGAGTAATAATTTATTTTATAAACCTATTGAATCTGCTGAAGCCACTAGATAGTACTAATATAAAGTTTGTTGCTAGGTATAAGGTAGATTATTTTTTGTGAAGTCTGTAATTTTGATTTTCTTCTAGATACAAGCACGTGATAATGATGATGGTGATTTTGCCAAAATCACATATTCCATTTATCATGTCTCAAATAATGGTCAGGAAAAATTCAGAATTGAGTCAGAATCTGGCATTGTTGAAGTTATTGGAAAAGTTATTGCTGGAGAACAGTATAGCATTACAGTTCAAGCAACAGATTCAGGAGGAAGGTGAGAGTATAAATATTGTTTTGTCATATTTTTTATGGTGCATTATTACAAAAAACTGCATTAGCTTAGAATTCTTAAAGTAATTATCACTTTTAAAATAATGTCTTTAATTAACCATTTTAAGAGAGTGTTAACATGCAAATCTTTAAACTGGCATTAGGAAAAGTTTAATAAAGATACAAAATATCAGATTGAAAATGTATAATGCTAATGATTTCTGTTTTGATGCCTTCCATTGCACAATGCACTCAGTTTGCTGTACAATTTGCACTATAAGTACTTTTATATCAAGAAGTCAAAATTCTACAAAGGAAAAGTCTTGAACAAA
This sequence comes from Carcinoscorpius rotundicauda, assembly GCA_011833715.1. NCBI lineage: Eukaryota > Metazoa > Arthropoda > Merostomata > Xiphosura > Limulidae > Carcinoscorpius > Carcinoscorpius rotundicauda. Next base: position 20,623,176 of record CM022395.1, read on the forward strand.
ACTTATATTTCTATTTTAATATATAGTTAATGCAACCAACAATCCCCATTTGAATACCTTGATTTTATTGGAGGTTACAACCACATAATATACCAATAGTTTATGTTACTTATTTCTACAACCGAGGGAAGTAAATCAATCTGATAAGCCTAGAACTGAAACTTTGAGAAAAACACAGTTCATAGATATGATAGTGTCAACTTTTTTCTTTTATAGTGTACAATGTTCTTAACTCAGTAAGGCAAAATAAGTATAATATCATTACTTATATATATGTGATTAAATAAAGTAATAAGCCAAAGGCTAAATTCAACATTTATTATCTGTGCAAGTGGCTCTTTACTTGTTGCAGCAAAGAAAATGAAACTATTTGTATATGCATTTTGCAATAATCATCTACTTTATGATTTTTTCAACATTTACAAAATAATATATATTTCATTATGGTACTTCCATAATGTTTAAATTATGAAATTTTTAAATTACATTATTTTGAAAGTTGTAATATGATACTTCTGCATTAGTACTGTATAGAATTATACAAAAATTGTGCATCATCATCATGATATATTACAGTTCCATTCTTATGAAATTTTTTGAAGTCACCTTTGTGTTTTACTTTTTATTCCTTTATGCAAAATTTGTTGAGATATCATTGGTTTTGCAAGATGTGGAAGTGGTCCTTTAGTATAAGGATTCTAATTTGAGTTAGTAACAGGTTGTGACAAAATGTATTTTAAGGCATTCTAAGCTTAACATGCCTTTATTTCATACTAGTGTTGGTTGTTTACTTACACAGCTTTGTGGAATTAGTTCTTTGGCCTATAATAAATACTGGGAAGATCTTTTACAGCAGTCAGTGAAGAGATTTCAGACACCATGGGAGGCCTTCACTTAGAAAGCCAAATGAGAAAAAATTGACAAATTACACATAAAGCAGGAACAAGTCATAGAAGTGTACTGAAGCAGTATAATTTCAATTCATGTAATCTTCACATATCCTAAAGTTTTGTGAATGGTCCATGATGTTGAAAGAATAGATGTTTGGAATGTAAGGCCTTATCTTATATTCATGGTAAAATGATCTGTCATAGTTGCTGATACTGCTCTCAGAAGTTGCAGAAATACAAGTGTGTGAAACAAATAGAATGGCATGTTGTTGGTCAATTTATTAACAAGGGACACTAGTAAAAAATATTTTTATTACTATGATCATTGACATGCAAAACATGTTATAGTGCATGATTCAACTACAGATGAGATCTTAGATATTACCTGTATTTCATTCTTCCTGACAGTTGAAAGGATATCACAAACTAGTTGCAGGGTATGTATACTTTTCTGACCTAACACCATTAGAATTTTTATTTTTGGAGTACATCAAACACTTCATTTATATCACAAATCCAAATAACCTTAAAGATTTGAAGCAATGAATCACAGTAGCCTGTAGAGAAACCTCACAAATGCTACAAAACATGAGATACAACATAAGGTAAAGAATTACATATTTTTTAATAATACCAAAAGTACATATTCTCATCAGTTGTAAGGGTAGTATTAAGAAAATCTAACATACAACATTTGAATGCCCATTTAAATTATTAAATACTTTATAGCTGTAGTTTTGCAAGTTAAATATTTCAGACTGTTATGCATAAAGCCAGAGTATAAATGTAATTAGTAACTCAATAAAAAACACTATCCTTCTTCTAATATGTTATGAATTGCTAGGTTTACACAGAGCATCTTGGATGTGATAGTAATTCCAGGACCAAATACTAGAGGGCCTAAATTTCAGAAAGGTACCTATGAAGTTCAAGTGAGTGAAGGAGCTTCAGTTGATTCGGCAGTCTTACCTTTATTGGTATGTTATTGTTGTTATAAATGCTATTATTATGCTATAATAGTAAAGAGGTGTCATTTCTCTCATTTATTGTGTCAATTTAGCAAAACGTTCTAAATTTGTATTCTAGAATTGACTAAAACATTTTTACAGTAAGTTTGGTCATCCATGTGACTTACTTATGAGGAAGTTTTCAAAATTTTTAATTTAACAATTTAAAATGTTATTGTTTTTGCTTGGTAAAGAAATCAGTAACAATGAGTTTTTCAGTCTTAATTAGTTCAGGCTAATGATCATTGTAAACAGTGCATTTTGCTTTGAAACGTCTGCAATAAGTTACATCGTATCAGAAACTCTAATTTTTAGGATCCTCATGTCTTAATCTAAATTAATGGTAAAAATTATTGGGAACTGTATGCTTCAGATAAAATATTTCTATAATTTTCAATTTTATTTTTGAAACCTAATTATATCATAAGTGACCATTAATATGAAATATGTGTGTTAGTTAGTACTATTAAGCATCACTATTCCTTTTTTGTTGTTTTTCATTCTCACATGAGTTTATGCTAACTGAATTTATTTAATTATGTACACCTGCATTTTCTACTTTTAGCAAATATAAATTGAGAAAATATTTTCTTTATATGTAGAAAATTGTTTAAAGATAAATACACACTGAACAAATGCAAGTTGGTTTATCTGTTATCCTTTGTAGTTAACTCTGAAATTACAGACTTGTTTTTGTTTGTTTTACTACCAAAGGTCCACACATATTGCACCATATCAATTATTTGATTTTGTAACAAAAATATTGGATAAAATCACTAATTTTTTTATGTAAAAGATACATGAAATCTTCATAATAATTTGTAAGAATACCTGCATTATCAGTGGCATATTTGTTTACATTTTTATGTGTGACTCATATGTTATTAGAAATATCTAATCAAAAATGTCTTAAATTGAATTCTAGAATTCAAAACAGTAGAATTCAAGAGAGGGCAATATTTAGGGTAGGGAAATGAGGCATAAACTTCAACATATATACTTCAGATGAATATACACATAGTGTAAACTTGAGACATTATGAGAATGTTAAATTAGAGCATAATAAATTGTCTATAATGCATAGAACAGTCACTTTCTGCATTTAATGATTTATTCACAATACTAAACACTTTACAGTTAATTTTTGGGTAGATAAGACCTATTCTTTGGTATGTTCACTTTCATACAATATTTGAGTCAAAATGCTATTTATAACAACTTATAATGTTTAAACAGTTTGACAAGGCAAATATTTTTTTTTAAAATTGTTCCATATTAAAATTGGTCTAAAAATATGGGATTAATATGTGAATAAGACATTACAAAACTATACATTTATCCACTTTATTTTATGAAAATAGCAAATCAAATGTTACCTGCAAACCTTGTCTTCATCATCAGTTCATTAATGTTCTCTGACATCTACACTGCTTTACTGAATGTACCTTCCACCTCATGATGACTCACTATTGCTAGTTGAAATGTCATAAAGATTTAAATCAAAATCTATGTTGCTTTTATTATAGTTTATGAAATGTGTGATAAATATTAAATTACCTATGTCAAATGTGTTGTCTTATCTGTACATACTATGAGAGAATGAGGACTTGCTCCAAAGAATATTTATTTCAGATGCAAAGGCTGATTTTTTTTCTGAACTTATTCATATTTTCGTAAAACTAGATAAATTTTAGTCAGAAAGATTAATGAATAGTATGTTTTATATTGAACAAGTAAAGAAAAAGGTTTTTAAAAATAAAGTAAATGTAGGGATGGCTAATATCAATTCTGTAGGAAAACAGTGTAGTACAATGTTAACAGACAGAATTAAGATAAATCAACTGAACTGTAACTAAATAGTAACATAATGCAAATTACTACACATTAATTCTTCTCTATGCTATTATGTAGGGATGATCATATTGCTATCCCTACTATAATGTTTCCATTGTTTTTGAAGAATTGATATTCGTCCACATTTACTTCCTTTTTTAATATTTTTTTTATATTTTGCATGCTATTTTTAGTACAGCATTTCAGTAAGCATAGAATTTCATTGCATTAAAAGTTGTTCATAAATACAGCCTTCCTAATTGTAATATTTATTGCTTATCTGTTATTAGCCAGTAATTACTGCTTTACCCTGTATTTAAATTTTTAAAAGAATATCAAATTTCTTTAAGAAAATTAACTTCAAGAGATAATGATAACATCATTATCATTAGAATTATTAATTTTTAAAGCTACTACTAGTTATTAAAAATACTTGTAAAACTGGATACTCCATATGAAACTATGTCACCTCAATGAAATTGGTTGACAACATTATCTTTTATTTGAGTTACTATGTAATAAAAAAGAAGTGGAATAAATATCAAGAAATTCAAACTTTTTGTTATGATATTTACAAACATTTTCTAAACTTTTCACTGAGTCATTACATAGATATTGTTATAAAAGAAGGATATCAAGAGGCAGGTTGGGCCCTGAGAGCAATTATGTCACTGGGCTTCTTTTTTAAAGTTTCCATAACTTTATGGTACGTTCATGAACGTTTGGAGAATTTTTGTGTTGAGAGGAAGCCAAATGTGTTGAGTTTACATTTTTCAGATAATGAAGTATTTTTGAGGAAAAGCAATTTCCTGCAGTACTGTGACTTTTCCTTTAGTATATTAAGGAAATGAGAATACATTATTCTTTATCCCATATTTCCCTAGGGCCCTCTAATTGACTGCAGGACTGTATATCCCTGACTTCCCCTCCTCTCCTCAGGTTTGCATAAAAGGAAACAACAAATAATATTGTGAAGTTCTGATGATGTATTGAGAAGATAATTAAAATATCATTTCATTGAACAATCCAAGCTATCCTTACACACATAGACAGTGCTACCACATATCTGATAAACAGAATGTCAGCAGAGTACAGATATGCAATATGAAAATAATATTAATTGTAGTAGTTAAGTAGATCCATCTCATAATTTACATTACAGGTACGTTAATTATAGCAGTAATTATACAAATACATCAACAGAATAAACTAAACATAAATCAAAAGTTAATGCAAGTAACATGCAATACATAATGATTTAATGAGGTTGTAGGCTTACTTATCCATCCATTTTAAAGCAAAAATAGGATATGTGAAAAAAAATGGTACAAAGAATGTTGATAGTAGGAGATGAGAGTATGTGTTACTGACCAAGAGTTACACACTAATACATTGAATATTAAAATACAAATCTGTCAAAAACTACATCATTGCATGCACTGAATCTTTTATAATGGATTTATGTGTGAAAATTGAAGCAAATCATCTTGAATATTTGCTTTTATTTTTTTCACACATTAAAAATTCAAAAAGTAAATTATTGTTTACTAGTTTTGAAATTCATTTCTATAATATTCTTTTTTTTGTCAGCATATTTGCAATTTTTAATTGGTTTTATAAATTTGTGTTGATATTGTCAGTTTAACTCCTTATCTTTCAAGTAGGTATATATCAGACACCACATCTAGTAGAGTAAAGATAAAATTATTTTAAAGTAATCATAAAATTCAAATCCTTTAACAGTTTTTCTCTTAATTTTTTTTAATTTGCTGTGTATCCTTCTCGTTACTTTCTTTCTTTGTTAGGCTGAAGATCCTGAAAGTGATGATGTTCACTACTCTATTATTGAAGGGAACATAAATGGTGACTTTTTTATAGATTCTAAGAGGTAAGAAATTGAACCTACTTCATAAACTTTCACTTGTGGAAACATCAGAGTGTATTATTTTGTATTGATTTCCTTTCAGTGGAAGCCATATATTCAAATGAAAACAAGTCACGACAGTTGCTTTTGTCTATTTGCTAGACAAGGTATGTATTCTTATTAAACTTGTATCTGTTGATTTGCAATGGAACAGGAACTGAAGTGGTAGAAGCTTATCTCATATGCAATAATTCTTATGTGGTCTTAAAACAGTAATGAATATTCTGTTTAGAGATTCAAGTTTCATTTGTTAAAATTAAAAATAAAATAAAACTGTATGATCTACTGTATCACTAGTTTATCACTAATGCCAATATGCATATTTTTATTGTATCATGGAGTTGTTGTTTAAGATCACTTATGTACTTAATTATATCTACTTACATATGGACACTATCGTTTTTATATTTCCTGGCAAGCTTAGATTCTGATAAAATCTTACCCCCTTTCATACAAAGTTGTCTCAGTCTTTTTGTTCTCTAAGCATTGCCAAACACATTTTCACACTCAGTACACTAGTCTATATACCCCACCAATTTTGCACCACTATTGAACATGTATATAGCAAATGATTAATTTTCTCCATTAGTACTCACCACCTATATTGGTTCATCTAGCTCCTTCTGCTATTCCCACTCAATCTTCACTTTCTCAGTTGGTTTAGATGTGTGTTTTTGTGTGTGTATGGCTACCATTTCTGATCTGCCTTCTTTGCCATTTAATAGCTTTTATTTTTTCAACAGTTTTCGATTTCTGTGATTGCATTCTGTTATTTCAACATTTTTTTTGCATTAGTTTTTTTGTTCCTGAATACTAAGTGAAGTTAGTATGGACTTGAGATTCAATGTATCAAATATGAGAGTTTTTGTTATAATCGACAGTGTTATTGGTACAACTTTCTAGGACTCGGGTTCAGCTTTATGTGCTGCAGAAGTACAGTTCTAAAGTAACTACATTCATATGTACAACCAGTGATTACTTCTCTTTTTCAATGTGGTGATGTTTCTTAGGAATAATACAATTAAGAAGAAAACATTTTTTTTCTGACACCTTCTGATTTGGTCTGTCAAAATCTATTTCTCTTCAAGACATTTTGTCTCCCACCCATTTTTTGTACAGCATGTTAATCAGGTATGTTGTATTTTACATATTTTTTCCATCACCTATGGCATCTCACCTTCTTTATTGGGTGAAATTCATTCTTCTAAATCTTAAGTTTTAGCCCCCTTCATTGAATATTAGGTTCCATGCTCAAAGGATTGTGGATAAACTTCAGTCAGATGTTGATATTCCCTGTATTCCTCACTTTGGTGTACTGTTGCTTTTCAGATTACTATTTGGAGTCTCAACAATTGGATCCTTTACTTTTGCTTTGGAATTTGAAACTGAGAGTAACTTTTATTTTAAATCATGTTCAGTTCTCAAGTATTTATATTTCCCTCTCCTCTCCTGAACTTTTTATGGATGAGCTAAGGTCTCTTCTTTAGTCCAGTGTGGTTTATTTATTATCTTCTGCCTTTTTCTTAATATCTGACACATATGTTGTTGGGACTTGTTGGAGAGAGATGCATTACTTTTTGGGGTGCATTTTCCTCCCCATTCATTCTTGTGGAATCTGTGTCAGCCATTATTGCTACATATGCTGTACTTAGAATCCAGAACTGTTGTGGTGAGGTTGCATTCTTCCTTACCTTGGTCTGCTCACACATTCATCTCTTCCTCTCAAGAGCTGTCACTCCTTGCTTCCTTTTTTCTTTGCCCAGTCACTTCTGACCCTGTCCTCATTAGTCCTTCACTTGGATTGACTTATGCCAGCATTGTAGGTTATTTGCAGAGATTTATTCTCTTTTCTCTCTTGTGGTAGCATTTCACAACAGATACATGGGCTCTACAGAATCTGTCAGGAGGTTTCCATCTTCAGTTTTGATCTTCATGTCCTCTCTCCCATTCTCCTATTCCTTTCCCACTCCCACAGGAATCTACATCTCTCAATTATTTTACTGAATCTTTTCATAACCTTCTTTGCAAAAAGGCTATTGAACATGTGTGCCATATATAACTGTGACTTTATTCTGATCTCTTTGTGATACCAGTTCAAGATGTATTATTGATCTGTTCCAGTTTAATTCCTTCAGTATTAAAGTTCTGTCTCTTACTTTGGTGGGTGTTTTTCTTAGGACTCTCAATGATTAAATTCAGTGTGATAGATGCCTATCTCACCATTTATCCTAAGTAAAATCATTATCTTTGGTTTATCAAAGAGATTCAGATGCTCCACCTTTCAGATTAACACCAGTCTCTTATGTGTTTTGTGGAGTGGTATAAACGTTTGCCTTTACTCGGTAGGTGTTTTCGCTCATTACATGAATGACTGGGTCTCACTCACTTCTTTCCATTCACAGTCCAGAGACAACACTTGTCTACTCTTCTAAGAAGTGGCACAAGTGGGATTCCTGTGAAAATAGAGAAGTCTGTTCTTATCTCCTCTGAATACCTTGTTTATTTGGGAATTTATTCAGTTCTAATCTCATTCAGGTCAAACCTCCTTTTGTTTGTTTTCAGGATATGAAGTATGTAGTCACTCTTCTCACATTTTCTCTCAGCTCAAGGGGTTTTATCTCTTTTAGGGGTTTGGGCTTCCTTGGAGGCTGTCATTTGCATGAGTTAAGGGCGGCCAAACTCATTCATGTACTCTTCAGTGAATATTTCTCAGTCAATGGAATTTCTAGTCACATCACTTGAACAACCACTCCACTTTCTTTCCTAATTAGAGTCACCCTGACTTGGTTGGATAGACAAGGATCAGAACATAGTAAAAGGGGGGAGTCCAATTCTTCCACCTTGTCTTGATTTATATCTGTTTACAAATGCATCTTTAGAGGATTTGAGGTGCTTACTTTTAACTGTCAAGAGTTTTCTGGCCTCACGTCAGCCAAAAAGTCTTCTTTTTGTTTCAACACACTCAAACTTAGCTCTCAGAGTGGATGCATTTAGTCATCAAATTATGCTTACCCTCCTATTTGACTCCTTCTCAAAGCTCTATCCCTAATTCAAGCCATTCCTTTTATAGTTCTTCTAGTATCTCTGTTTTGGCCAGCACAATCATGGTTCCTTCTGCTCTAATCTTTACTTGTGCAACTTCCACTGATTTTACCTTTGTCTCATTCTCTACTCAGTCTCAGATTGATTCATTCAAACATTACCACCCTTCATCTTCATGCATGGCTTATGTTCATTTTCTCAGTCCAAGAAGGGACTCTGTGTATTACATCTTTCCTATCCAAGTGTTCATTTATTAGATGCAATAGTCAACCTTCTGCACTAGGTCTCAATGACATGGTTTCCATCCTTCCCACTATTCCATTCTTCATTTTTCTCAATTTTTCACCCAGTTGTCTGAATAAGACTTATCAACTTCTACCGTGCTTAACTATCAGGTTGGCTTGTCAAACATCTTTCATTTCTTCAAGTTTCAGAAAGTTTTGTCTTCCCCTGTCATTTCCCCTCATTTTTCTCACTTTTGTTTTGGGTCATATGTCCTATGAATTGATAGATTGGGATCTTTATATTTTATCCCATCCTCCATTTGAACCCTTGTCTATATATTACATATACCATCTCTACCTTGATCTATTTTGTTTTCTCCCTCACTTGTGGACATCATCAATTATATATTTATGCCATTAATGTTACTCAAATCCTTTACCAATTATTTTATGTGATGGTATCTAGACTGGTTCTTCCTTCCTAAAACTTATGTTGATCATGAAAATTGTCTGGCTTTCACATTTAATTTATTTACCTTCCATCTTCTACATGTACTCTCATTCCAGTACAGATTGAATTATTTGTCTTGTTTGTTCGTTATATTGTTATGTATCCTTTTGGGGTTATTTTTCCAACTATGTCTTCCCTGAAATATCTCTGGTGCTTATGATTTCTTCCCTGTCACACTAATTGGTTGAGTTTATCATCTTGTTAGGTTGGCATATTCTGAATTATGTATGAAAGATCACCATCTCCACAACATTTTTTGTTATCAAATTCATCATATAGCCATGTCTTAGCTTTACATCTTCACTATTCTTTGGAAGAGATCATTTAACCAGGGACCTTATCAATTTTATCTGCACAATTTGGCTCTATCTTTTTCAGATGGATATCATCTTTCTCTCCTGGCCATTCTACACATCTATTTGCCTCTGGCTGGTGCAAGTTTTATCATTGGTTTCCTGGTCACGTATGCTTTGCTTCAAACCCACACTATTTATTGGATCTCTGTATACACATATGTGTTTTTAGATATTATGAATTGTGTCTCATGAGTAAAGCAAAAGGGGATTTTTGTCTATCCCTGCAGATATTTTGATTGAATAAATTGCCAACATCCTACTTTTAAAATTAAGGAATCATGGGCACCCATTGCACTTGTTCCAGTGTAATGTTCCTCTGAACTCCCCATTGCATATACTTCCCCCATTTGTTTCTCCAAGTGGAGCAAGGGAGTCCTTACCACATCTTTTCCCAGTCGTGGGCCATGGAGGTTTCCTCCCTGGTGAATAGTAGACTTTTAATTTTCCAGATATCCACTTGGTGAGAATAGTGCAAAGCTGGTTCTCCTCATTTTATTTCTTTTGAATCCTTATTCCCAGGTGGACAATTGTTGGTTGGAGCAATATCCTTTTTGTAATGCTGGTTTCTATGGTTATGTGTAGTAGAGACCCCTTTTTTTCATTAATTTTTGTTGTAAATGGTTTCTTTTGTGCTTTGATGGTTGGATTTTTGGAACTCCATCTGCTTCATAATACCAACAACAGGAGGTATGTACACTGTTAATACTACTGAGCAAATATTCCATATCTTTCTCATAATTCTGAATGTCTCTTCTCAGCATTTTCATTTGTGTGAGTTAAGATTTTTGCTCTCAATAATGGTGACAGATATTGATCTGTTCTTATGGTTGAGTTGAAGCAATGACATGACTCCTTGTTCCTGAGTTTATTTTGTTGTACTTCTATATTGATTTTTGGGGTTTGTTCTCTTTATGGCTGCCTGCCAACTTCCTCTTTGTAGATCCTGTTGCCTGAGATATAACATTCTGTTTACCTACAACTGAAATTTATGTGTGTATATAACACATTCCACGTTGTCTAGCCAAATTGTTTATGTTACTCTGTATTTGCTATTATCTGACTGATTCTCTACCTTCTAATGTCAAGAACAAATTGTAGAACATCATCTGTATGATTGCAGTTGGGTATCTCCATAGCTACATCAGGTGATTTTGTTTTATTTTTACTATAAATTGCACCTCTAAGAACAAGTTAAACTTATGACATCCCTTTTTTTCTGCTTTTGTCAAGTTCATGTTCTTTTTTAAGAGCAAAAGGTATACCTGTTACAAAAGTAGTGTGGTAACCCACATGAATGCTTTAGTTTATCTAGGAATACACATTTTTCATTCTGGATGGTCACTTTCTGCTCAGTTTCATTGCTGTTGATCTATGCCAGCCTCTCTCTCTTTGTAATGCAAGATTCTAGTTTTATGGTGAGACGGTAAGACCATATGGAAAGTTACCATTTTCTTATGCTAAAAATGTATTTCCAACAGACACTTAATTCTGCTCACATGCTTCCTACCCTTCTTCCCATTGCCATTGTTATTCTTTTAGATCCTGCAAATTCTCAAAAGTGAGGATTGAGATTGGGTACATAGATTTTTAGGCTTATTATGAAGTATTTTTTAGAAATGCTAAGAGGGCAATAAGCAGGCCAAGATAGCTTTATGTGAGATGGAGGTAAATACTTATCAGAAATACATTTTCAGTGTAAAAAAATGTTTTTAAAAGGCTCGTATATAAGTCTCTGCACTAGAGCTACAGAAAACTTGGTGTTGGTCCAATAAATTGTTATTAGTTACTCAGTGAAAATACCTTCATCTGTAAGTGATATCTGATAATTTCAAGTTTGATGAAAGTCATTCCATCTGAAAAAAAATTCTTTATTACTGTATAAATACAAATATTTCTGACTTACTTATCTTTTCTCTTAAGAAAATTCAACTGTTTCAGATTTTCAGTATTGTTTTTCATTGTGTAAAACAAAGTGTGAAATTGCATGTCATACTCTTATTTATAAAATTTCTGGAATTACATCCAGATAAAATTTGTACTTATTTTCACAAAAGTGTAAGAAATCTACTTGTATCAATGGCATATCATAAGGGTTCTGCTTGAATGAACATGCAATTCAAACTTAAAGTTTGAAATAACTGTTGTGGTAACCCATGCAGTGTCTTAAATATATAGAAAGAAGTTAGTAAGGAGGTAGCATACAGTACTAGCACATGACAGAAGAAATACGTTTAATATCGCTCCACATATAAATTTTAATAAAAAAAATGTGTTCAACACAATACATTAAATTTTGCTGTCATGCCACGACCTAAAAAAAGCACAGAGAATTGTCATTAGAACAGAGATTTTGCATAAAAGCTTTACATGATGCTGGTTGATCTTTCCAGCAAATTGCTGCAGACTGAAAATGCTCCCCAAACACTTTCAAGTGCATTCTAGATCATGATACTGATATTAAGTATCTTTGATTATGTGGCTTTCAGGACAAAAGGAAGACTGCCACTGATCTCAAGCATGAGATGAACAACCATATACCATATGATAGAAAAGTATCCAGATATACAGTATCAAGAAGCCCCAATGAGAATGGAGCATATGGTCGTGTAGATTAAAAAATGACATTATTTGATCTCCAAGTATTTTCAAAAGACTAAAATTTGCTAAAAAAAAGTACAAAAACTGGACTGTTGATAATTGAAAACGAGTGTTATGGATGGGTGAGTTCAAGTTTGAAATATCTAGTTCAAAGCATAGGTTTTACATCCAGCAGGAGAAAGGTGAAAGTTACTTATCTCAATGTATAGTATCTGCCATGAAGTGTGGGGGAGGAAGTTTGATGGTTTGAGGTTTTTTGCTAGGAGACAGAAGATATTTACAAAATAGATGGAATGATGGACTAGTACAAGTACTATCAGATGCTGATTTGTCTTTGTATACCTAGCAGTTTGTGTATTATTGGTAAAGAATTTTACTACCAATGAGATAGCAACTCCAAACACTCATCCAACCTATACAGAAATTACTTAACTAAGAAAGAAGCAGTTGGAATCATTCAAACCCTCAGTCTTAATCCAGTGAAGCAGATCTAGAATTTGATAATCTAAAACCTGAAAAATCAAAAGTTATATTCAAAAAACTGTATGGAAGTGTTTGTAGTAAAGTTTCAAAAGACACTTCGGTTAGTAATTTTTCAACGATGCCTGAAAGACTGTTAGCAGTTATTTAAGCATAATGGGGACACACAAAATATTAACTGTATACTAAATTTAAGAACTTTCATTGAGTTTCTATTGTACTAAATATGAAGATTAATAAAATATGATATTTCACCTGTAATTTACCTTCCATTATTTATTTGTTCTAATTATTTTGCACAGTTCTGTACATTTATTTTAGTTTTATTCCTCCTCATCATCATGAATTATGCTTATTTTAATCAACTTTGTCTTTTTAGATACAAGTTTTATGGCTTTTGATTGTTGGTAAAGCCATAAAATTTGACTCATCTTTGAAAAGCTCAAATGCTCATTAATATTCTCTACCTTTCATTAATTTGTATAGTATTTTGTTGCATTGAAACAATCTTAAACCAGACTCAGGAAAGTTATTTTTCATTAATTTTCTCCAATAATTATGGTCTTATAGATATTATGTCTACAGTCTTCTCAAAAGTACCTTAGTGCACACTGATCACTTGTATATGTATTTATGTGGTTTCCAGTGTTTGAAACAGTTGTAACAGTCTGTACTTCAATAAAAAATGTTTGTCTGTTTGTTTGTCTTTAGAAGATAATATTTTCATAAATTTATGTGAAGACAACATGACGGCACTCTTTTTTTAAGTTGATTAACACACAAAAAATGTGCTTAACTCTTTCCATAGACATTCCCTCTTTAATTTATTTACCACTCATAACTGAACATAAAGTATTTAGTCTAACATAGTTGTAATTCAGGCAAAATATGGTTTTGTTATGTTATTGTTTTGTGTTCTTAGGTGGAGGTCTTAAATAAACAAAAGATAGTTAATGCAGTAGTACCATTAGTATAACAAAGGTATGATTACGTTTCATCAGTAGTCAACAGAAAAGAAAATACCCTGCAAGTACTATGTTTCTTGTTTTTCATGTTTATTCTTTATTGATTGTTATAAAAGTCAACCTAAAAATTAGAAACTTCTTAGGTTAGATTAGGTAAAATGTACTTGTGAGTTACTTGCAACTAGCCTGTGTCTTATGTAATTCAATATAGTAATGTAAACTACACATTTATTAAGTGATATAAAACTTGTATGTATGGCAAGAATATTAGACACATTTATAAGAGCAATAAAACAGTAAGATTAAGCATAAACAAATGTGGACTGTTGCAAGCTTAAAGGAAGCTTTAAATTCAGTTTCCTGTTACAACTTGAAGGTCATTCAAGAAGGAAAATGAGTAATTTTCATTTATTTTATCATTTTGTATGACTGTCAAAATTGAACTACCCTTTACACAGTTAGGATAGAAGGAATATAAAGGTTGTTTTTTTTATATGCAAAAACGAGCCGTTTTTGCATATAAAATCCTCAACAAGTGGGTTTCTCGACATCACTAATATGAAGGTTTACTGAAAAGGACGTTTGAAATTTATTTAGGGAGTTTTAGGGACTAAATGGTGAAATATGACAATGTTTTAAACAAATCTTAACATGAAAATCACTTTGCACATGGAACAGTCAACACTTTATATTCAGAGAGGAATTCTGGTGTAAATACTGTATTGCAAATTGTGTTATGCATATACAAATGACTTTTAATGGTAACTAAAAGATTTTAAAATTTTATGAAAATACATAAAACATATTAGTAGTTATAGTATGGAAACACTCGAGCATTTTGATCAAGCCTAGAGCGAGACAGTTAAACAATCATGTATTCCTACCATTCATTTGTTAAAAATTATATTCAAGCCTGTCTGTCAGAAATTATGTTTATAAATATTTCACATATATTTCTGTTTTTGTATTGAATGAAATTCTAGTTTCAGTGGATGGATAATGCTTTTAACAGCTACTTTTGAAACAGACTAAAATTATTTTATATTTTGTACAAATTACAGAACTTTTCAAACTATACTCATTGAACAATAAATTAGAAATCTCTCCTTGATTAAAGCAGTATTCCTCTCCTGAACATTTGTTGGATGAAAACAAGATGGTCATATTAATTCTGAACTTGTTAAGAAATAAATTGGGAACTTTTAAAAATGGTAAGGCTCCTGGGCTAGATAACATTAAGGATTGAATATGAGGTAAACAAATATGCAAACTGTTTGAATTGTGCAGCTCCAGTTGGTTCCAAGGGAATCTGCTTGGTTTCCCTAAGTTCACACAGATCAGCTGATTATGACGCCATTTTCCGAATGCAGATATCTTCATTTGTGTATTAGCTACGTGGTTTTAAGTGAATTGCGATTTTTTCATTTGACAGATTTCATTATGAATGACCTGAAGGAGCAATGACTTGCTGTGAAATTTTGTGTTAAACTTGGAAAATCTGCGACTGAAACTTTTGCTATGCTTAATACTGCTTACAGTGATGTTGCTATGAAGCGTACAGTATGTTTCAAGGGGCATGAACGTTTTAAGGATGGTCGACAGTCCATTTAAGATGGTGAGCATCCTGGATGTTTTTCCACATTAACTGACGACCCACACGTTGACAAAATCCTGGTAGGGGGTGATATCTGACTGTCAGGGAGCTTGCTGAAGAATGTGGGATATCAGTTGGATCTTGTTGCAAGATTTGGACCAAAATATTCAAGATGTGCCGCGTTGCTGCAAAATTTGTGCCCATTCAGCTCTCAGAACCCACAAGTTTTTGGCCAAACACTCGATCGCTGTTCTTCCCCACCTCCTACTCACCTGACCTTGCTCCTTGGAATTTTTTTTTGTTCCCCAAACTCAAAAGACCCTTGAAAGGAAGAAGATTTGAGATGATTCTCGAGATTAAGGCAAATGTGACAAAGGAGCTGGAGGACATTACAAAAGAAGCGTACCAGGACTGTTTCAACAAGTGGAAGCACTGTTGGGATAAGTGTGTGTGTTGGGGAGGAGAGTGCTTTGAAGGGGTCCCAGACCTGTAACTTCTAAATAAAGTACATTTTGTTTTATGATGTCAGTCTGCATATTTTTTGAACAGCACTCATATGTGAGGTACTTCCTACTATTTTGGCCAGGTGCCAGTAGATTAGAATATCCACAGTATTTCTCCTGATTATTACAGACATATTTATCTTTTATTAATTTAAGGTAAATTTTGGAGAAAGTCTAATCAAATACCATTAACAAAACTATTTAATAAAGTTTAACATTTTATTTGGTTGTCATAATGGTTTCATTAGTTGAAAATATTGCCTTTCTTGTCTTTTTACTTTTTTTTGACTAAGGTCAAGGACATATGGTAAATAAATGTAAATTTAACAGTCATCTTCAACTAAAATAATTTTATTTTTCTAACAGAGTAGTGGGCTCTTGTAATGGCTTGCCTTTGGGTTTGGTAGATGCATTTAACTTTAGGGAATTTAACTCTATGACTACTGAGAACCTACATTGTAATTACCTAATGGTGCTATCATTATATTTCTTTCCAGAAATAAAATTAGTGGATGAAATTGTTTTAAATTTGACAAGATCTTTCATAAACACATGTAGTTTCAAAAAAAACATTTATTTGTGTGTTTTTACTATTTATAATAACCTGAAGATGACCTAGGAAGGTTGAAACTTTGTTCTCTCCTTATCAGTAAAAGTGTTAGTACCCATACCAGCTGTTCTGAAATACAATCTTACAATGTATGTATTGGCTCATGTGCACAACTTCATGTTTATACCTTTTCACTTGCAGTTTATTTTTAATGTTTCATTTTCCTATTTTGTTCTTTAACTTTGAATAGTTATGTTAACACACTTGAAGAGGCTCCCATGAACAGTATAAAGTTAGCATCAGCAGAGAAGTTTTAGCCTCAGCTAAATTTTTTGCATTCATTAGTTAGAAAACTTGTGAAGTAGCAACATGTTTAACTGCATTTTAAAACTATAAATATTTAAATGTAGGAAAGTGTAAATACAGTTACAAGATATAATACTATGTTAACTATGGGATAGTGTAACAAATTGTGCATATTGTTTTATTGTACACTATGTATGTTATTAAACTTTTAGATGGGAGGATATTCTACATTATAAGCAACTTACAATGCTTTTATGTATCATCTGTTCAATTATAATAAGTATTCATTTTGTATAATTGTATTGTTCTTTTAGTGGAATAATTAAAGTAAGAAAGAGTTTGGACAGAGAGGAGGTCTCAACATATACGTTAAAAATCAAAGCAGAAGATCCAAGTGGTTTAGTAAGTGACATCTTTTTTATTAACTTTAGTCAGTAACTTGAACCGAAGTATAAAAATATTGTTAAATAATCTCCATAATATGACAAGTAGCATATACAAGTACATAAAATGCTGATATAAAACAATTATAATCTTTATTGCATCTTCCTATATGTGGTGAGGGAACCTCCTAGAGAATGTTCTGTACTTTCAGTTTACCTCCTTTGGGATCTAAAAATCCACATGCGTGTTTGCTGTGCATGGTGACCCGTGACGGTGTGGAGAGGATCCTGGTAGTTGAGGGGCTCAAATCTTAACACACCACTTTGGCCTTGAATTCCTGTAGGTGGGTAGTCTTGGGGTGGCTTCCCTAAGAACAATTGGCTGATCCATTTGGGCCATGATCAATTGAGTGCCACCGTAGGATGCCTTCAATGGGTGTATCAGACATTATATCTGATACTGGTGTTTGGGTATAGTGCTCATGAAACACTGGTGTCCCTGCAGTCACCTTATATAGCACTGTAGTGCTTCCTCTTGTAGGGATCCATGGTGGGTGGAGTCAGTGGGCACCAAAATATTATTTTTTTATTCTGGATAACCCTCAAATAAAAACAACAAACAAGCATGACAACAAAGAGAAAAATCTGACTGCTCATTGATGACTCTGCACGATTAAAATTACAACTTGAATCTGTCCTGCAATTTTTAATAATACATTTTTTTTACTGAAAAACCCTTAGGGCAGATGTTTCCATTTTTTATTCAGGAGGGTTTAGAACGACTTGCTAGCTCTAAAATTGGTAAAAAAAATTACAGTTTGGGGA
Source organism: Carcinoscorpius rotundicauda (assembly GCA_011833715.1). NCBI lineage: Eukaryota > Metazoa > Arthropoda > Merostomata > Xiphosura > Limulidae > Carcinoscorpius > Carcinoscorpius rotundicauda. The sequence goes on from CM022395.1 coordinate 20,641,167, forward strand.
CATCTTAGAGGAAATAGCTTCATCATAACATTCCAAACTCCTCTTGAAATCAAAGGCCATTGAGGTTACTCCTCATTCTACTTTGAATTATTCCAGAAGAGTTATAGTTGAGAGGGATTTAAAGACCAATCCAGAGTCAGAGGTCCTCACAGGTTTTACCAGTCAAGGTGTTACAGCTGTGCACCAAATTTTTACTCATAGAGACGGGATTATGGAGCAGACAAATGTTCTAATATTAACATTCACAATATCACATCCTCCCACTACAATATCTGAATTGTGAGGCATGGCCTTATATTTCTAACACTGTTGAATGTTTTTATTGTCAGTTATTTGGTCATTCAGAAACATCTTGTCATGGTTTCTTGACATGTGACCCTTGTGCTGGTAAAGACCATGATGCTTTTGAATGCCAACTTGAACTGCATTGTATTAACTGTAATGATCTACATCCTCCCTAATTTACTTCTTGCGCTAAATGGGTAGAAGAGAAAGAAGTACAACGTTTAAAGACAGTTCACAATATTACTTACTCAGAGGCTCGGAAATTACTATTCCCAATTCCATCTCAGACTTATGCTGCTGTAATCCATTCCACTGCTACAGTAGGAGTCCACACATACTTTTTCGTATTTCCTACAGAATCCTTAACTGTCCATCTTAATCTAGTACCCTGCAAAATTAACAAAGTTAACGAATCCTTATCTCCTTCTATCCTTTATTTCCTACATAAATTTGGAGTCCTTCAGGGCTGTGTTCTGAGTGTCACACTTTTCATTATAAAGATTAATGCCATCAGTGAACAGCTACACCTTACAGTTGCAAATGGTCTTTTCGTTGATGACTTTTACATTTCATGTCAGTCATCAAACATGGGGTTCATTGAGCAACAACTATAAACTGCAATCAACCATATACATAAGTGGACCACAGCAAACAGTTTTCAACTTTCTCTCTCTAAAACTGTTTGTGTCCATTTCTGCCACCAATGGGGTATTCATCCAGATCCAGACCTTTGTATTGATGATTTGTGCTTTCTGTTGTCCCTGAGGCAAAGTTCTTAGGTCTTATATTTGACTGTAAATTAAACTTTATTTCCCATATCAAGCAACTTGATATCAATTGTGTAAGAGCACTGAACAATCCTCCGTGTCCTCTCTTCCACTTCTTGTGGAGTGGATCGATACTCCATGCTTCAAATTTATTGTGCCCTTATCAGATCCAAACTTGACTATGGGTTTATGGTTCTACTAGAACCTCAGCACTGAAAATGCTGGATCCTATCCATCATCAGAGACTTCAGCTTTTCACTGGGGCCTTTTGTACTTCTCTAGTCCAAAGTTTATGTGTGGAGTCCCATGAAACCCCTCTGTATATTTGCCATTTGCAACTGTCTCTTACATATACTTCCAAACTTCACTCTTCACTACAGCACTTTACTTGGGGTTGTGTTTTCTATCCTCAGTGGGCCACACTTTTTTATAATAGAAAATCGAACATTGTTCATTTTAGCCTTCATATTCGAGCATAATCAGAAGAATTGGATCCATCTTTGAATGGCATAGCAGTATCAACAGATTAGCATTTTCCACCATGGCTAATTGCTGTTCCCAACTGTAACCTATCTTTGAGTCATCTGAGGAAGGCCAGTACTCCTGATTGGAAAATGAAAAATGCTAGATATAATGAAAGTCAATTTTAGTGTCTGCAGTATTATTGGTTGGGAATTATTAAGTTCAAAAGATAGTTTTATCTTATTTTAAGTTTGAATTAAGTACTATTTTAAAACTAACTTTCTTTCCTGGCATTGCCCAGATATTATCTGTTTAGATATTTTAAAACAGAAAGTATTAAACTTTTGCTTTTCATGCAACACTTCGTGTCAAATGCATAAATATACTAATACTGAAAATATGTCATATTGTTTCCAAGCATTCTTTGAATATGAAATTAGTACAAACATATAATAATATCCACCAATAATACAGAGTGTCCCAAAAGAGTATACACACTTTGAATGATTATAAATACAATGTTTATTAAGATATATCTGGGTTTTATAATCCAAGTTTAAGAAGACAAGTGTAGAATCTTTTGAGTTATCGCAGGTGTTCGAACTGATGATCAATCTGATCCAGGCACTGCTAATAACGCAGACAGAAGGAATTGCAAATTTCATGAATCATTTCATTCAGTATTTGGGTACATTTTCTTTCAATTGCTGGTCTCAGCTCATTGATTGTTGCAGGTTTTGTGCTATAGTCCTTATCTTTGACATATTTTCATTAAAAAAAAGTCCTGAGTTGTGAATGTGGGGGAAATTCAGTGCTACCTCTTGGCTCAATCCATCTGTTTGGCAAATTTTCATCAGGAAAAGCCCTCATATTACAATGGTGGTGGGGAGGTGCTCGATCTTGCTGGAAATAAAACTCCTTGTCTCCAAATTGCTCTTGAATGCATGGCATGACAGATTCTTGCAGCAAGTTCACATAAACAATACTAGTGACTGTGTTTTCAAAAATGAATAGTACATTTATGCCCAACACTGATAATCCACACCACACTATAACTCCTGGTAAGTGTACATGGTGTTCAACCATAACGTGTGGGTTCTGAGGTGCTTAGTAGGTGCAATTGTGGTGATTAACTGAGCCATTTAACTTAAATGTGACCTTGTCACTACAGGCAATATTGTTTTGAAACTGTGCATTATCTACAGATTTTGCCACGTGCCACTCACAAAATTCATCTCTTTGGTCAGGATCATCTTCATTGAGAGTGTGGAATAATTCTGGAATAAATTTTTCCAATGAACATGCTTCAACACACGATGGATGCTTGATTTTGGTATTCCTATCTGATGGGCTGTTTGTTGAACAGATTTTCTTGGAGATCGGCGGAGACTTTCCAACAACTCTATTTCTCATGTGGGACTGGTGGATGACTGCTGTCTTCTAGAACACTTTTATGGATGTCTTGAACAGTTCCATTTGTTTCAAACTTATCTCTGATGCAAGTAATGGTGAGTCACATTGGCGAATTTGTGTGAAATTCCTTCTAAACCATCTTTGCACTTCCAGCAGCACTTTAAGATAAATTTCCTTTTCTAAAAGCTTAGTCTTGCTTCTGCCATTATTTTTAATCAGTTGCACCTTTAACAAAAAATAGAAAGTTTGAGTCAGTTATAATCATTCAAAGTGTGTATACATTTTGTTGAGACACCCTGTATAAATTTTTATACTTTTATACATGTTTTTTAAAAAACTGTTATTCTTTAAAATCATTGGTGGATATGATAATATCAATTCTAACACTTTTATATATGGTTTCTTGTTAAAAAAAGATAAAACAATAACACTTTTATAATATATTTTAAAGAAAACACTTTTACCTGTAGTTTTTTCAAAAAATGTAAAACAAAAGCTTTGTAACAATAGGTTTCTAAAAAACGTTGTACAGAATAAAAATTAAACTCTTGTTCAGCTCTCTAATTAATTAGTACAATTAATCACTTTTTCAGCTAGCCAAACTACTCAATTTACTTTGTAATTTAAAATCAAAGACAGCATATAGAAACTTATAAAAACACTGTGGATTTTATATGAAATTGAAGTATAAAAATGTCTATTTTTTCTCTACATAATACCTATAATTATATTTCCAACTAGGTGCCTTACTTCCATACACATACATGGTCATTTTCATTCAGTACTACCTTTTATTTGAAAAATTTTTGTACGTTACAAGCCTTCCACTCCTACCCAACCCTCTAACATATCTAGTTTAATTGACTCCTACATGTAAATCATCATGCACCAAGTCTCCACTATAAAAGGGCCTCATCTACATGACTCACATTTTCCTCTGTGCTATTCCCATCTTCTTCAAGATCTTACAGAAGATAACTCAAAGCAACTGTATATTAGTTTGAAAGAATCATGGGATCCTTCCTTGGCTTGGAAAAATAGAGGACAAAAACATGTTGCCAAGAGTAAGAAAAAGCATTCTCCTGCCAGATCCAGTTAAAAACAACCAAAAGAGTAGCAATAGAGACAGGAGAGAAATGGTACAGCATCTCATAGTGAATCTCATAATTAATATTTCTCATTTGGCAATGTTTGTGTTCAGACATTTAGTCAGTGATCTCTTCAAGTATTTCTGTTTTTTTTCAATACATCACAGAACATGCATTTAGTATTGTCAATACATTGTTACTTAATTTTACATTTTGTTGTTGTTATCTTTGCTTTTTACATCTTTATGTTAAATTTGCTTGTCTGCCCCTAATGATATTTCCACACAAACTTCTCCTGATATAGTACATACTTATTGTTAGGATTTTTTTTTTTAATCTGCACTTACTGAGATATTTTGAACTGCTTAGTTTGATCAGGTTTAACAAATGCCTGTTATTTTTGGTTTACCCATAGTTCATATTATGAGTAAATTGATCACTAGGTTAAATATTTTGATTTCTTTAACACATAACATTTAATACATGTATTTATTTCACTACACTCTTCCTTAAATTTAGATTATAGCAATTTTTTGTAGTTGTATGGAATTTACACCCTTTTAATCAGTGATGTCGAGAAACCCACTTGTTGAGAATTTTATATGCAAAAAACGGCTCTTTTGGGCTCAGAAAACACTTCAAATAGAAGGTCGAAACGTTGTTCGCTCTTCTTTTTGAAGTGTTTTCTGAGCCCAAAAGAGCCGTTTTTTGCATATAAAATTACACCCTTTTACTTTTAATTTAGTTTGTGGTGGACCCTTGGAGGCCAGAATCCACCCTACCTTCTACTGATATTGCTTGCCTTCCTGCTGCAACTATCAAGCTTATTTAGGATAACCTATATTTTGTCAGTTTTTCTCCACCTGATTATTGCTTGCCTTCCCAGGCTTCTACTGTATAGTTTTTTTAGGCTCAGCTCAACCTTTCTTTGACATGTTTTGCAGTTTAATCTTCCCCTTTTCCAATCATTATGTTTCACGATAAACACTTTCGTATTTTTTAGTAGATGGTACTTGCATGCTTTCAGACTTTGGTTCCTTTTGCTTAATCTTACCATCAAACACATATCTGCTTTTCTTAATCGTTTTGATTAAGTATGTTCTTTTTATTCCACATATGTTCTAGGTTGCTTCTTTTTTTCAAGGCTTTTTTTCATTGACTCCATTTCCTACAGTTTCATTTCCTTGCACCATTATTCTGTTATTAATGTTTTCTCATTCCTCCCTTTCCACTTGGTTTAGTTTGTGATTCATTTTGTGTTTTATTCTTATCTCCTTCTGATCAGGCACCTTACCCCTTTTACCTGCATCTCAACCCTGTCATTCATTAGTGGTACATTGTCTGTCAAGGATTGAGAATACAGATCATACATTCATTTCCCATTCTCTGTTTTTTGCTAGCTTTTTTATCCTTATCTGAGTATCTTTCTCTGCTTGATGCCATCCTCCACTCCTTGATGAGATTGCAAGTGGCAAATTTTCTTTCTTTCCTTATATGTATATATAATTTTTAGGAATTTGCCCTATGTTTTACACAGGGTCCAAAGCTAACATAAGCTGCCTGTCCAGGTACACTTCTGTCATTGGCACTAAAACCCACACTGTCATGGCATGCTGACTTCATTTCCATAACTTCCATGACCATGAAACTAACACTGTTTGTTACAATCACATAAACTAGAAATAGCGTGTTCTACATGATCTTTCACAAATTATTTCTTGCTGTTTGCTTTAAAAATATGCTAGTTCCAGAATGTTTCTACTCATGAACTTCATGCGTAAAGCAGAAAGGGATAGCTGACTATCTGTGTGTGGTCTGTTTGACCCTATCCGCTCTACACTGTGGTGTGCATTTCTTCTTTTACCCACATTAAGATGTCCTCTCTAAATTTATCTCCCCAAATTAGTCACTTTTCTCACATCTGGACAAAGAGTATACAAAGTATACCCAAAAGAGCCGTTTTTTGCATATAAAATTACACCCTTTTACTTTTAATTTAGTTTGTGGTGGACCCTTGGAGGCCAGAATCCACCCTACCTTCTACTGATATTGCTTGCCTTCCTGCTGCAACTATCAAGCTTATTTAGGATAACCTATATTTTGTCAGTTTTTCTCCACCTGATTATTGCTTGCCTTCCCAGGCTTCAACTGTATAGTTTTTTAGGCTCAGCTCAACCTTTCTTTGACATGTTTTGCAGTTTAATCTTTCCCTTTTCCAATCATTATGTTTCACGATGAACACTTCCGTATTTTTTAGTAGATGGTACTTGCATGCTTTCAGACTTTGGTTCCTTTTGCTTAATCTTACCATCAAACACATATCTGCTTTTCTCAATCGTTTTGACTAAGTATGTTCTTTTTATTCCACACATGTTCTGGGTTGCTTCTTTTTTTCAAGGCTTTTTTTCATTGACTCCATTTCCTAAAGTTTCATTTCCTTGCACCATTATTCTGTTATTAATGTTTTCCCATTCTTCCCTTTCCACTTGGTTCAGTTTGTGATCCATTTTGTGTTTTATTCTTATCTCCTTCTGATCAGGCACCTTCCCCCTTTTACCTGCATCTCAACCCTGTCATTCATTAGTGGTACATTGTCTGTCAAGGATTGAGATTACAGATCATACATTCATTTCCCATTCTCTGTTTTTGGTAGCTTTTTTTTCCTTATCTAAGTATCTTCCTCTGCTTGATGCCATCCTCCACTCCTTGATGAGATTGCAAGTGGCAAATTTTCTTTCTTTTCTTATATGTATATATAATTTTTAGGAATCTGCCCTATGTTTTACACAGGGTCAAAAGCTAACATAAGCTGCCTGTCCAGGTACACTTCTGTCATTGGCACTAAAACCCACACTGTCATGGCATGCTGACTTCATTTCCATAACTTCCATGACCATGAAACTAACACTGTTTGTTACAATCACATAAACTAGAAATAGCGTGTTCTACATGATCTTTCACAAATTATTTCTTGCTGTTTGCTTTAAAAATATGCTAGTTCCAGAATGTTTCTACTCATGAACTTCATGCGTAAAGCAGAAAGGGATAGCTGACTATCTGTGTGTGGTCTGTTTGACCCTATCCGCTCTACACTGTGGTGTGCATTTCTTCTTTTACCCACATTAAGATGTCCTCTCTAAATTTATCTCCCCAAATTAGTCACTTTTCTCACATCTGGACAAAGAGTATACAAAGTACAAAAATGGTGTAGTTTTCCATGTATCACAATCTTCTAAGAGAATAAAAAAACAAATGGATTAGTAAGCACTGGTTTAATGAAGCATTTTTAAAGTTGATGATAATGCTGGGTAATAATCTTCTTCTTCTTTTTTGTCATTTGTCTACTTCTGTTTATAAATTTATTGGTTTTTCCACTCATTTTGGTATTCATTGTTAACAACATCTTTTAGCTGTGTGAGAAGATAGCTTTGTGGAAAAATGTGATATATTTTTGGTATTTTTAATTCGATTCTGAGAGATCTGCCAGTTTGTCATGTATAAAGATATTGCAAGTAGAGGTTAGTCAACATACAATGTTTTGTATTTATTTTACTTAAATTTGTGCTGTACTTATTTAAGAAGGTTTATGTGTGATATTTGTTGTTTTCCAATTACCTGCTGTTAAAGTTTTGTTTATTATGCTTAATTGTCTCTTCAAGAATTAGAATGTTTTTTGAGTTTGATTTCTTGCTCTTATAAGCTATATTGACATTGTGTTATAATACCTTTTATGACTAAATATATTTAACTAATATTCTTTAAAATACTGATGTGTTTATCTTCCAGCTTTGGTGTAGTTTGCATGCAAATTATTTTTGATATGCTTTGTAGGTTTATGTATTTGTTTTAAAGACATTAATAGATGGGGAATAAAATTTAAAAAAAGTAAGATACCTCTATACATGTCAAGTGTGATGGATGATAAAAAGGGGTTTCCTGTTAGTGTCTTTTTGTAAAAATATCAAAAACAAGTGATCCCTTGGTTGTACCTTCTACTACTCTACAAGTTTGTTGGAGGTTAAGGTAAGTTTTTACAAAAAAGTGTACACTAGAATCCTCCATGACACGTGTATATATTTCTTTATTAAGTATTTCTGTGATTGGATCGTTTCTGAATAGTCATTAAGTATTAAAGTTGCTTGTAATAACTGGAAAGTCATTTTTATCTTACCCTGATTAATATAATTGAAACCCGTAAAGTTCTCAGTCCAATTTTATTCTGGCAGTAATTTTGGTTTGAAAAATCAGAGGTGCTCAGAAACTGTTGTTCCTCTTTGTTTCATTTCCAAAATTTAGGTTTAATTTTTTAGTGAATGTGGTAAGGTCAGTTAAGAAGGTCAATATGTTAAATAACTTAAATTGTGAATGAGTGAGATGTGAAGTTTATTAGCTTCCAGTTTAATGGCATAACTTAGCATGTGCTGGGAACACTGTACATTAGTGCATGCTGTCCTCTTGATGTGACTGCATCTTACCCTCAGATCAATACTTTGCTCACTGGTTTTCCATTATTCTACTTTCTCATTGTTCTTTCTCTTCTTGTTTTCTTGTCATACCCCTCTTTTATACCTTTCTCTATTCTGGTCTTTTTCTTATTCCTGAGCACTGTTTGTCTATTCCCTCAGTTTGGTATGGTCCCTTTTTTTTTATATGTTTTCCTTAATTTTTTGCTCAGTTTTACAAAACTTCTTGAGGTGTCCCAGCCTTCTTTTAGTTACTTCATTTCCTCATGTCTCAGTGGGATTTTCCACTTCTGTGATCATGTGATTGTACCATTTTTCCACTTCTGTCACCTTTCTACCATTTCCATATGCCAACAAATGAAATATACTTATCACCTTGGTCTTGTTGTCACCATTTCCTTTTGACTTCTTCACATTGAAACATTTTCCTCTTTCTCCCAGTTTATTCTATCTCAGGTTTCAGGACAGCATTTCCCCTGCTTTTCCTGATGTTACAATTTCTTTTCTTCTCTGCCTCTTTCCAACCCTTTTACATTTCTTCCTTTTCTACAGTTCTCCTTCCTTCTTGCCTGATTGAATTGTTGTTGTGGTTTTCCATACTTTTACTTGGTTCTCATTAAGTTTCTAGCAGATATTTTCCACTTTCCATGTATCAGGCCTTGACAAATTCTAGGTGCCAAGTCACCATGGTGATTAAACACTTTATTATGGTGCCTGTTACTTTCTTCCATTTTATTTTTGCGTTGGACTGTGCTAAATAACACATAAATCTAGATCAGCTTTGAACACATAGTCTAGAACTATGTTTTTCATTCTTTTAATCCAAAATTGAACTTTGTTTCTAGGATTTTTTCATGGTGTATTTAGCACTTTTTCATTTTTTTTTTCAAGAACGAAGGAGCTGCAATTACATAATACATTAATAATTTTTCACCATTTTATTTTTTTCTTTCTTTGAATTGAACCAATCAGTATGCATATTTAAACTCAGATGGGATAAGGCAATACTATCAAGAGGTTGTCGATATCATTTAATCTTTATCATTCACTAATTGCCATGAAAGTAAATAAGTGTATCCCAATAGTTCACTCATTCTTCAATCTAAGTAAATTTTCTAGTATATTTAACTTTGCATGTTAAATGGTTCTAGTTATTCACATGCAACCTTTAATTAAAGTACTCTACAATAATATTCGTTAACTAACAAATTACCTTCCATCAAATCAAAGCTTATAATTCAAATTTTGATATATAGATGTTTAAACTTTAATTACATAAGCCATTATTAATTCTTAAACAGTGGGAATTTTGTAGGTAGCAGCATCAATTTTAAAGGTTAAAAAAAACTTCATTTTACTCTCATAAGAGAAATGTGTCATATGCTCTGTAGGCATTTCTTCTTTTCTAATTTATATACCACCCCTACGAAATGTAACATAAAAATACTCATTATAATGTTTTTGTTATTCAGGCAAAGTAAAATGTTAATATTTTTTTCAATTTTATTTGGTTACTTCAATTTCCTCTCATTATCCAAGAGTCCTGGGTTCAAATCCCCATCACACTAAACCTGCTTGTTCTTTCAGCTGTGGGGCACTATTATGTTACAGTCAATCCCACTATTCAATGATAAAAGAGTAGACGAAGAATTGGCAGTGGGTGGTGATAACTAGCTGCTTTCCCTCTAGTCTTACACTGCTAAATTAAGAATGACTAGCAGAGATATCCCTGGAGTAGCTTTAAGCAAAATTCCATTCAAACCAAATCAGCTTTCTCTCATATGAGAATTGTGTCATATGCTTTATAGGCATATCCTCTTTTCTGATTTATTTATCATCCCTACATAAATTACTCATTATTATGTTTTTGTTTCTTAGGCAAAGCAAAATTTTAATATTTTTCAATCTTATTTGGTTACAGAATTATAAAGTAGAAAATCAGATTTCTCTTACCATGTCCACATGTTGCATTCTTTTTTTTGAAAATTGCCACTCTCTGACATTTAATACTACATTATTTATAACCAAGAGAAGCTAAAAGTTTTAATCTATCAAATAATGTTATTATTATTTGATTGTTTCTCTACGTAGAATTGTGTGTTTTACTTCCGATTCAAACTTTATTTCTATAGGGTAGACATTGACAAACTTAACTAAATTGTTATTGGTTCCTATTGCATGGTTAGCCAGCAAAGTTACTATAGTTATAGAGTGTTGCTTACTTTGTACATATTTAAAAATTTGTGTTCTCAGGTTTAGTACTTAAATGAATAAAAATTATTTAATGCAGTAATACCATTAATATAAAACAAATAGGGTTACATTTCTTCAACAGCTGACAACAAAAAAAAGACCTAGGCAAGTACTTTATTTACTGTTTTTTACAGGTATTCTTCACTTCTTATTATAAAAGTAATAAAAGTGTGGAAGTTATAAGTTTTTAGTTCAACTTGGATAAAATAAAGAATAATAATAATACATTTTCACAAGGTAAACTCACAAGCTACTCATGAATAGTCTTTTTGTTATGTAATTTGTTAAATTAATGTGAGTTACATGTTTACCAAGTGATATACAACTGTGTGATGGAAATATTAGTTAGATACAGTTCAAAAAGCGACAATAGTTAAGTAGAAACAGCTGTATTCCGTTACAAGTTTATAGCCATTTAGGGTAAACAAATGTTCCATGTTACAAAATTTGAAGTCATTCTACAAATTAAAAGAAAGGATAATTTAAGTTTCTTTTTTTTGTGATTGATCAACCTTGGGTAGATGAAATATAATGTTTTACTGAAAAAATAAGTTTTGAAATTTATTTAGGAGCTTTTAGAAATAACGCAAATGAAATATGAAATTTTTCAGATGAAGAAAAGCATTTTTAATCTTAACATGAAAATCATTTATTCTTTTGGAACAGTTACCACTTAGACTCTACATATTCATGATGAAACTTTGAAGAAATATACCTCAATAAAAGTTCATATTTTTTTGTCAACAAATAACATAATGATTAATGATTTTTTTAAGAAAAATATCTTTCATGATTGTTATCAGTGGCCAAACTTCAGTAGCTGGTTACTGGTAAAAACAATATAATCATATTTCATTGTCTTGACACAAATACAGCTGGAAAGGAATGTTTTTTTTGTGCATTTACAATAGTATACTAAATACCCAAGTGATTTACAGTTCTTGTTTCATTCAAAATTGAAAATATCTTTTGCCTTTGATATATTGATTTCACTTATTGTTTCACAAGTTGGCTGTCTCATTTTTCTGTCTTATAACAACAGAACAATTTACTATCCTGCATTTTATGATAAATTCCAATTTTCATTTAGTTATGTGAAACAGTCATCACTGTTAAGTAGCTTCTCTGTGAAGTTAAAAGTGAAAATTTCTTCATAATACACAACTGACATACCCAAATGCCTTCTATGCAAATTCTACAGCTTCTCATGTTCTCATGGGGCCCTCACTTTCAAGCTTTGAACTCAGCCCTATGGGTTTCCCATTTCCTCATAGTGTTTAAACAATGTTAGATTCATTTATTACCATGTCCCAACAATAAAGATTCTTCTCCATCAGTACTGAATTGAACTGGACACAAGATTGTCTGAATTCAGTATCAGGCATTGCAATGCATTTAGTCATTCCAAGCAGTTACATATATGAACTGCTGCAAGAACCAACCCAGTTGCTCTTTGTTATACTCTGAATATTCACAGGTTTACATGGTTGTGCTAGCAGCTACATAGACCTAGCTCTTACTATTGCTATTGAGAGCTTTTAGTTCAGGAGGGAGCTTCTCCTATTCCTTGCCGAACACTCAGATCTTAATATCATCACAACTGCATCTTATTCCTCTCTGTCATACACCCTGCTCTTAGAAGTTATCTTTCCATTGTAATAATATAATGAGCTTAATAAAAGACAGATAATTAAGAATAAAAATCATTTTCATAGTAAACTTTACAAGAGACAGATCCTGCCTACAGAGCCAAAGCATTCTTCTTTTTCTTGGTCTGTCTGTGTTATTCAGGATTTGGTTATAACACACTTCTAGTATTACTCCTAAGCCATCACCATTAAAAGTCATACTTAAAATATATTTTATATGAGATAATCATCTTGCTCATTTTGAGAATTTCTGGCAACTTATAATACCACCAATAGATAGGAACATGGCTAACACTGAAGTAACAGTCAAAGCAGGTTAATATAAACTTTAGAATAGTCCTAATACATAACATCCCACAACTGAGATTAATTCATTGTAGTATTGTCAATCCTGTTTTCAATGAGACTAATTAAATGCAAGTGCACCTGTTTGAAAGTTTCCAAAATTTAACATCAATACATCTGTGTGACTAGATATTTTATTTCAGCTATAGAAAGTTAAAACTATGGAAGTTTCAACATGCCACACTTCAAAACAAACAAAACTTTTCGTGGTAATGGATCAGTGACGAGTAATTATCTGAACATTTGAATTATTTGAAAAAATTCTATGAAATTGTTTTCTTCAGCATGTGCATAATATGAATTCACATGATACTTTTTGAGGATTCTTACACAGTGAAGAAGAAACTCAAGCCACACAAATAATTAAGTGAAATACATCTTTGATAGTTTTGTATCTTTTGTATACAAAGGAAAAAAGATTGATTTTTATGCTTACAAATGCAGTGTTTTGTTCTTTCATTTAGTAGGAGTTGTAAAGTTATTAAAAATACTGTCTGATCAATTAATCTTAAATATTCACTTTTTTTGTTTTTTTATGCTGTTATACTTACTAGTACATCTGCTACTGTAGCTGACTACAACACTGATACTATTGTATGAATTTTTATTATGATTTTCTTATTTTAGCTCCTATTTTTAAAATTTAATTTACTGTTATAACAGCTACCAAAAATATTAATATTCTTCACCTGAAATATATATGTAAAAATGGCTTGTTTGGGTTGAGAAAATTTTTTACGTAGAGGAGTGAACAACGTCATCAAGTTCACAATGATCGAAGAGGGTCGAAATGTTGCTCACTCCTCTACATAAAAAATTTTAACAACCCAGACGAGCTGTTTTTACAGATATATTTCTCAACATCACTGATTATTCTTCACTTCTATTAAATTAATGTAGATTTCTCTAGTGTGTACAATAAGTTTCTTGCATATATTAATCATACCATTGATCTTCCTGTTTTTTGAGTATAAATTAATATTTGACAAAAACAGCAATTCATTTAAAAGTGTTTTATACTTCAGTGAATGAATGCAGAAGCTTGACTTGTGACTCATAGACCTACATAAGCCTATTTACAGTGAAAGCATGATAATTATTGTTAAGAAATTTATGTCTTTATTTGTATAGTTTTTATGTTTCAAGAAGTAATTCATTGGACATTTGTATTTCATTTTGTTATCATACTTAAGTTACTCTTTCTAGTGTGTGACTATCAATTGATTTTTTGTGTTTATTTACAGTTCAGCTCTGCAAAGGTATCAATCACAGTAACTGACATCAATGATCAGAATCCAGTATTTTTAAAAGATCAGTATTTATTCAGTATAGATGAAGGTCTTCCAGACATTTTAGTTGGAGTGGTGCAGGTCAGTCTCATTAAATTAACTTTGATTGTTTCTCATTTAACCATCACTGATGTTTAATTTATAATATTCTTATCTACAAAACATGCAAAATTCTGCTTCCAGTGCAGATGAAATTTTTTGCAAAATTTGCTTAAAACCTGCTATCTCTCAGCCCTGCATTAGATATAGCAATAAACTGTCAAGCATCTTAAAAAATAAATAAAGAATTAATGTTACCTGTTAGATCATTAGCCAGTAAGTGAAGGTAATAGATGAGTTTACCTGCAACCTGCACCTGACAAGAATAACCAGTGTGCTAATTAAAAAACACATTATTTGTACAATAAAATTAAATAAGAAGACACCATATCTCCGCTTGATCAAATTAACTCCCTAGAGAAAGTTAAATCTTAATCTACATAACCAATGCATTGTCTTAATTTTGAAAATTATAGAGAAAGAGAAAGATCTATTGATTTTAACTTTCAACTGAAAGGAGGGGAAAACACAGAGTGCAGCCAGTACTACAGTATCACAAACAAAAATAGAAATAACTCAACAAAATACAGAAGAGGAGTTATATAAGATACAAACATAACTAGTATAAAAGCTGTCACAAATGATGGGGATTTATTGTTGAATGATTAATACAAATTTTAAAATTTAGCTAAAACGAATTTGTCTGTACATTCAAAAAGTACGTACTTTTCATTAACTTGATTAGTCTTAAACTAATTTTATAATCACCATGTTCTCAGTAAAAACTATACCATAATTGTGAACAAAAGTATGTGTGCACTCTGACAGAGACCTAAAATAGTACTTGTGAACCTTTTAACTTTATTATAGGTCAGAAAGTAGAAAACAATGTTGATATTCTGATGCAAATTTTCAACTCTTATTAAGTCTTTTTATACTCAAGACAGCATCGGTATGACTCAGATTATGGAAACTCAGAGTGTGAAAAATAAAACCCTTTTGTTTATTGTATAGTTTATATATTACATTTTAATTACATCTGAAACTTATAAAACTCATATCTATAATTTATTTTCAATGTTTGTATATTATGTCTGTTATTTACTCTACTTTCCCATAATCTGTTGATAAATCAATATTGCATGGTTAAAGTTATTAACTGTAAACATAAATACATAATTACATCATGAAACTTTGTAGAATGGATTCCATCTGCCTGTTGTGGAGACTTAAGGGTAGAAAACAACAGACTTTCAAAATGCCGTCTTCTGCACTTATGTCTCCACTGTAAAGTTTCATCATGAATACTCTGCCTAAACAATCTATCAAAGAATACATTGATAACATGTTAAATAGTATACATTAAATAGTTGATATGTATGCACTTTCACCCTCACCCATTCCCACAATGTCAATATTTTAAGTGTAGAAACTACCTGAGAAGTGTAAATATTTTATTGAGTTGATTTATCAAACAGAAAGAAAAACAGTATTTTGTCTAGTTTGTTGTAATAACAAATATAATTATATAGAGTTGGAAAGGTTTCAGAGAAGAGCTACTAGAATAGTGTCCAAGAAGAGGGGGTTGTCATATGAAGAGAAGTTAAGTTCTATGAAATTATTTTCTCTTAACAAAAGAAAGAGGGGATCTAATTGAGATGTTTATGATTGTAAAAGGGATTGATAGTATTGATGCATCATCATTTTTTTCCTACTTAATGGTGAGTATAATAATATTAGGGGACACAAAGTTTGGCTAGGTTGGAGTCATGTTCAGTTGAAACAGTTTGTTGTCTTATATAAAGGGTGATTGGCCTTTGGAAGGGGTGGCCTTCAAATATTGTGGCAAGAGAAGATGATTTTGTGAACAATTCAATTGATTATTGTCTAAATTTTTTGTAGTTCTAATGATTAGTTAGCCTCAAAATCATGAAATATTATACTTTATTAGTAATAAGCAGTTACAGTATTTGGTTATATCCACTTTTTCTTTTGATTTAAGCACAGATAGCCCTCGAGTAGCTTTGTGCGAAATTCCAAAACAAATTCCAAAACTTTTGATTTACTTTTGGAGATATGTCTCAACTTTTTATTTTTTGCAAACTACAGATATCAGCTTGAATTTTGCTGTGGTATTGAAAGAGCAGTTGTAATATTTATTAGTAGCATATTAATATCAAAATGAGTTTCAACCACATATATGTTTACATAACTTCTCATTGTTTTGGGTTTGTTCAAGTATAAATTAGTTTAAACTTTTAATAAAGAGACTTGCAACCTTTAATATGAGGTAAAGACTAATTGTATATTTAGATTTGATACTCTGGTTAGATGTTTAGAAGAAATATATGACTTTTTTTTAACTGGATTAGAGTTGAGATATTAATGTAGTATGTTAAAAACTTGTGTTAATTGAGTATGTACTTTTTGTTGCATGTACATGATTGTTCCTTAAAATATATTCTAATTTTCAAATAGGCTAAAGATGAAGATATTGGACTGAATGGAGAACTGTCTTATTCTGTATCTGATAATAGGTATGTTTTTCTGTATGTTTGTTGACAAAAACAGATTTTTTTGGAAGTGTCATTTTATTAACTTATTCATATGAAAACATTTTTTTACAAACCTTAGAAATAGTGTCTAGGTAACTTAGAATAAATACACAATAATGTAAACAAGGGAGACATGTACTGAGAATTTTCAAACAAACTCAATAAAGACATAGTGATATTTACATTTGCTTTCAAAAATCAGGTAAAGATTATTATACAACCTTTAATATAATATGTTTTGAATTTTAACAGTAAGATTAAAAATAATAATAATAAAAGTTAACACGCAAAAAATCAAGGAAGAAGGAGAAGAAAAAGAATAATGTTATTAAATATATATTACATTATGAAATGGAAAAATTATGTTTCTTATTTTTATACCTGTATTCATTTCTGTTCTTTTTGTTTGTTTCATAATTGTTAATTGTGTTTTATGTATGAACTCTAGTGAACAAATACATTAACTCATGTAATTAGCTTCATGTTTTTTGTGATATTGAATCTGTTGTCACATTTCATATCTAGTTTTTCTTCTTGCACTGTTTTAATGGAATACTTTTCTTGAGTAAATGTTTATAGTATATTAAACATTGTTACCATCAAAAGATTTAACTAAAACCTCCATTCAAGAGTGACGAAATTATACATAATAATCCATATATAATGGAAAAACATATAAATTTATATCCTGAGCACACCTCCCTTACACTTTTAACTAAACATGCTTCAAATTGAATATTCAAAAAATTGTTTTTTATTTGTTGTTTTATGGCTTAAATAATAAGTAAAACATCACTTTTGTTTTCAAATTCATGATTTGTGATGATGTGTTTCAAAATTAAATTTTCCTGTTTATTTGTTTTAAAGCATGACTAATTCTTAAACTATCATGAATGTACAGGCTTCTGATGGAGCAAGAAAGGTAACAATTTCTTCATCAACAGAAATTTTAAGGAAATCCAGTGGTGAATAGCTTTCAACCAAATTCAGCTTCATTTTTTCTTGTATCTCACAAAATAAAAAGTTTGTGGCAGTCTCTACTTCTTCAACTACTCTCAATGCTAATCACCATTCTTGCAATCTCCTCCTGCTCTTGCAACAATTCTCTTCCTCTTGTTAGGTCTACATCCAGACCCACCTTTTCTTTCCTTATAGAAGTTCCACAGATTTTTTTCCTTGTTTTTACTTGTACTCACAAAGAGTCTGCCACAAAACTCTCTCTCACTTTCAGTAAATCTATCCAAGTCAGATTTCTTACTTTCAGAATCATGTTCATCGAGATCACTGAGAATTGAGCCAGTAGTTATCAAATAAATTCCTGATGCACTCAGAAGTAGTGGGTGTGGTCATTTTTTCTGTATTAGAACAAGGGTTCAAAACATGTAAATCACTGAAAACACATCTTTTTTTTGTTAAATTGGCCTTCATATTGAAGACATTTTGTTAATAGAAATAGTTTTGGTTTCATATTGAATGTATAATGCACTTAAAATGTGTGGTTGATTATGAAATGGAATAAGATGCAGAAGCTGCTGCATCTTGTCCAAGTAGGAAAATGAACATGCTGATATATTAGCTACTATTAGAAGTAAAAAAAATGAATGTGATGATATACTGGTTGTTTGTATAAAGCAAATGTATAAAAAACCTTCTTCATGCCACAATATATGTTACAAGCATAATTATGATTTTTAAGTACTTTATAAAATGGTTGTAGGTTTTTTTTTCTGTTTCTCATTATTAAATTTTGTAATCTCTAATAGTAATACATATACTTTCCATCTTAGCTTTATGTTTTCTTTTTTTTAATTTAACAATAATGTTGCATAGCAAACATGTTACTAATATCATAACAATATCCACAATCACACAGAAACTTGTACAAAAAAGTTCAAAGCTAGATTTCTTACACAAAACAAAGTAAATATTTCAGTGTTATAAAATGTTTGAATATACAGGTTGAAGTTGTCAAAGTTGATTTTTTTGTGAGGAAACTTCAAATATTTCTTAACCAATATGATTTGAAAAACGTATAAAATCTATTTGTTTGAAGACTGTTATTCAGTTTGTCCAAAAAAAACTTTGATTTATACTTTAATTTAATGTTTATACCATATTATTAAAATTCATCTTGTGTACATACTCAGCATATTAACCTACTGAATTAAAATTATTCACACACTTTGGTTAGTCTCATACTAACATCACAGTTAATTCAACTTTTTATCAACTAAAGCTTCTTTTTCCTGATAATATAATCAGATATTTTCATTAGGCATTGCTATAAATTAGTATGATTGAAATGATACTTACTGCACTAATTAATATAAATAATTCTAATAAAAGTTATCAGTGCACAGGATCATATACAAGGTGTAACAACTTAAAACAAAAAGACCCAAAACAGGAGCACTTACATATAGTTGACTATTCAAGTGTACTTGAGTGTTGAGTTCATTTTTTTGTTTTTGTTTTTACAAATTTTATTGTAGTAATTTTGTGAAATATTTGATTAACTGATTCAGTACTTTAAGCATTCCTTAATCCATATATGGAGATAATGGATTAGTACAATTCATACATTCACCATCAATAAACATAGTTTTTATGAGAATAAAATAAATCCTTGAAGAAATTATAAGATTAAAAAGTTATTCATTTTCAGTAATTATCTCATTCAAAGACTTAATTAAAATAACTTTTTTTCTGTACAGAGTATTGTCTGGTTCATTTCCAGTTCAAACCTTATTCTTACAGGAAACACGTTAATAAGCTTAGCTAAATTTTTAACATCTTTTCTCCTGTTGTTAGAAAATGATAAAATTTATCATGGCTATGAGAAATTTTCTGTTTTTGTGTTGTTCAATGCTTAGTTTAATTAAATAAAGAATTGCTTAGTGCTTTAATATAAAGAACTAGAATTAAGTTTCACTGACAATTGACATAAAAATAAAACAGACAAGCACTTTATTTCTTGGCATCATCTGTATTCTTTATTTACTATTATAAAAGTAACAATTGTAAAAATGAGAAATAAATTGGGTTGGATTAAGTAAGATTAAAAGATATAATAATAAAACTTTTTCTTGAGATATGTTTAGAAGTAGGTCATGCATTATGTAATTTGCCATTGTACCGTGAGCTACATGTTCATCAAGTGATGTATATATAACTTGTATGGAGTGATAATTAGTTGGACATAGTTCAAAGGGCAATAACCCAATAAAATGATTTATGCTGCTACAAGCTTTAAGCTATTTAAGAGAAAAAAATATAGTTTCATATCACAATGTAAAGTCATCCGAGAAAGAAAAAAAGGGTAGTTTGGGTTTATTTTGTTTTTGGTGATTACAAAGTAAGTCAAATTAATGCACCACATACAGAATTAAGGTAGAGAAAATAACATAAAATTTAAAGTTTTATTTTAAAAACGTTTGAAATTTATTGGGGAAGTTTTATAAATTATGCATGGGTAGTGGATAATACTTACTGCTGCTTCAGGGAATGATGATTTTACCCAGATCACGAGTTCTAGGCTCGACTGCCTTCAGCTGTCAGTATCAAATTAGTGCCCTATACCAGGGAAACAATGAAGTAAGCTGCAACAGGCTAATGAATGCTATATCAAAACATATTGGTAAATTATGTTATTGACAGTCAGAGTTACCATACCAGCAGGCAGAAGAATCATCTTGATCATTGGCTGTAGTAACTATTTCATTTAGCAAAATACTGGAAGTGATGGTGTTACTATAAAAATACCCTTTAAAAACATGTCTGGCCAGTGCATTAGTGAAGTCGAAAATCCCATCAAAGCATGGAAAATGAAAGAGGCTTTAATGCTCAAGGCCAGATAGAGCATTCTACGAATGGAAGAAAACTGGTTAAGTTTCATATTATTTTTGGTCTAAATCCAATGAAAATATCGCAGACCAATAAAGGAACATGCAAGTCTACAATACATATTTTTACTTACAATGTAAGAATTTTAAAATATGATGATAACCTTCAGATGTTACTGGAAGAGGTTAAAGAAATGGAATACTTGGATCTAAGTGAAACTAAAAGAATTGAAAAAGACCTAGTATAAATTAAAGGAATGTAGATATATGAGACAAGGAAAACAGAACAAGATTCACAAGTTAAAGGTGTAGCCTTTGTGATTCATCAAAAAATAAACTATTTTAGAAGCTTTCATGCACAGTTGAACAGAGTGATATCTCTATTTATAAATTTTAGTGGAAAAGAAACGATGATATAAAGAAATTCTATGATGATGCTGATAAAATACTGAGAGTAATGAAAGCATAGTATGAAGTAGTCATAGGGGATTTTAATGCCAAAATAAGAGTTAAAGAAGACAGTGAAATATTTCAAAGTGTAGGAAAATATTGCATGTGTCAAGGACACAATAGATGGAAAAGACTTGCTGAGTTTGCAGAAAAAGAAAAATTAGTAAAAGAAACAGTCTAAGAAACAAAAAAGGAGATATTTTGACATAAAAAAGTTAAGTTTGATACTGATAAATAAAAAGAAATCATGCAAAAGTGTGTAGTTATAATCAAGGCAGACATAGGAAATGATCATGGAATGGTGAGAACAATAAGATAAATAAAAGATTGGTGAGACTAAACACTATGTAACAAAATAAAGCTCTCAAATTCAGAATTTATCATCTAAATGAGAATAGAAGAAATTTTGGGTTTACATATAAGAAACAGATTTCAATTATTAAAGGAAGACCAAGATCTGAATAACTTTTGTGAACAACTAAATACGATTTTAATGAAAGAAAGAAACAAAACAAAAATCAACAAATTTTAAAATTCTTAAAGATGAGGGGAATGAGCTTAAAAAGAAAATGGGTGGCAGGAAAAAAGAATTAAGGTGAATAGAGAGGAAGACCATGCAAGAGAAAGTTGAACATGCAGAGTTAACAAAGATAGGAAGTAACAAAGAAACAGATTATGAAAAATCAAGAAAGAAAAGATTAAAAGATCTTTAAAGCTGGTGCATGACCTAGGAGTATAATTAAAAAGCACAAACAGAACTATCAAAAATGATAGAACAGAAATAGTTGAGATGTGTAGAATTTTACTGAGATAAAACAGGAACAGAAATGAATAAAGCAAATAAAACAGAAGTACCTAAAATTTTAGTTTCTGAAGTGAAGAGATCAGTTAACCTAGATGAAAAGTAGGAAAGCTCCAGGAAACACTATGATCACCAGTGATCAGGTGGAACTGAAACTTTAAGGCAGATGGCAAAATTGTCTAACAAAATGTTGGAGTAAAAAAAGATATCAAAGAAATGGAAAAAAGTTAAGATGATAATTTTATATAACAAGAAAGACAAGTAAGGTACGAGAATTAGCTGCTTCTTAAGCCCATTATCTCACTTATATAAACTATTCAGAAGAATACCACAATAAAGATTAGAAGAAAATTTGGAAGAACACCAACCAAAAGAGCAAGTAGGTTTGACAAAAAATTTCTCAACAACAGATCATTGTTAGATCAGCAACTAACCAAATAATTAAAAAAGTTAAAGAAATGTAATATGTTTTTGTATGTTGAATTTGCATATTATGAAAAAAAAAATGTACTCTGTAGAATAAAGTGCAGTATTAAATGCTTTAGCATACATTGAAATCTTAAGATTATATATATATAAACACCACAGTAAAAATACATCTGGATAAAAAGGTATCTGATAAAGATAGAGAGACAGGTAAGACAAAATGATACAGTAGCTCCAAAACTATTTACAGCAACACTGCAAAAACTATTTAGACAAACTAAATTAGAGAATGAAAGTATAAAAGTAGATGGTGAAACAGTGTCAGATCTACAGTTTCCAGATAATGTAGCTTTTTTAAAGATTAAACTAAAAACATGGAAGTGCTGTTAAACAGTTTAAATGCCAGTAGTAAGAAAGCAAGATTAAACATACGTAAAAGAAAAATTTGCTTCCTTTAAGTCAGTTTTACTTGTAAAGTTGTATTCAGTGTGATGAAATATCTCATTGTTGTTTTTTGTGGAAGTTAGTGATTTGCATCTTTTCATAATATCTTAAGATTATCATGTACATTATGAAGCATATTGGAAAAGTATAACCAGTTAATTTCTTTAAGTATTTTTATCTTTAATTTTATTTGTACATGTATTTTTAATAATTTTACGTTTATGAGAACTAACTCATGCAGTTATCGGCAACTGCCTAAGACTCCTATGTTCTAAGATAAGTGAATGCCTTTCTGGTATGAGTTTTCGTTGGTTGCCTCTCGTTGTTGTGAGGATTACTTTTTCTGTTGATTTTCTTATGGCTAATTTAAATTGGTCAGCATAGTTATGGAATTGCATTTCATTTTCTGTTCTTATGATTATTGGTAGAAGAAAAGTATCAATAATGTGTTGAATTCCTTCTAGTTAATATTGATGTAGTTATACACTGATGGGAAATCTGATATTGATTGTGCTTTGTTTGATTAAAGTGTGAATGATTACTAGAAATTTCAGAGTGAATTTTAAATCCATAGGTTTTTAAAAGTAATGAGTTTGTACAATAATGTAATCTAAAAATTCATATGTGTCGTTTGCTTATTTGTATTTTGTTGGTGTGTTCATTTTAGTTGCATGTGTGTTATTGTTTGCTAGTACTCTGTGGAGTAATGTTTCTCTATTGTTTTTGTGACTACTGAAGTAATCTTTGTGCTGGATATATAAATCTGCTATAATTATTGGTTTATGTTTTTATTCATCCAAGCTTGAAGATTCTTAAATCTAAGACTTTCAAGGGGGATCTGTATATGGCCACTATTGGTATTACATTGGTGGTGCCTGAATGAATGTTACAAAATATAATTTTATTTGTTGTTAAAATGAGACTCATTTTCTATCAATATAACATTAGCTAAATTATTCTTAAAATGTGCAGCTGTACCTCTGTTGTTGTATTTATTTCTTTTTGGCTAATGTTTCATAAATTATCATTATATCTGCATTGGCATTGCTGTTGAGATCATTAAACTCGCATTTATTGGAGTTAAATGCACCTTGAGTAACTATATAAAATTTATGTAATTTGTGTCAGAATTGTTTGCTTTATGTTTTTGTTTTGATGCATAAGTCTTATGTAGTGTGGTTTTAGGTTGAAGATTAAAAGTACTACTTAGCAATGTTACATGTGTGAAATTAGTGCTTTATTAAAAGATTCAGGTAACTGCCATTGAAAGGGAAACTTGTATAGGTCAGTGAAGAATGCTAGAACGTTAACAGTGTATTCATCAATATCTGCAGGGTCTTTGCATAGTACTTTGGTATTCTGTTCTTGTGTTAGAAGAGGAAGCAGTTTAATATGTCAGTGTGTTATTTATTGTGAAGTTAAATGTATGCAGAACTGTTAGTTGAAAGGTGACATTTTTTACAATGCTAGTGACTATCTGGGGCAGTAGAGTAACTGTGTTTGATGGAGTTTACAGGAGGGGGGTATCCTAGTCTGCTAAAAGTGTGGTGCTTGGTCTGAGATCAGGTGGGAGATTTAAAACTTTCTTTTGTAACTAGCAGTATGTGGGGCAAGTTTTTTTCATAAGTGGCTGTATGAGGCTTCTGACAGTCAGCACATCTAATTGCATCACCCTGATTAGGACAGTACCCCACATTCTGCAACTCTGTGCATTTTATGCACTAGAGTGCTCAAATTTCTGGCATGTGAAATAGTAAATGATATGTTTGAATGGTGGCTTGCAATTTTTGTTCTATATAAAAAAGGATGCATCTACTATTATGTAGAGAATTGTAGTATTTTTTATTTTCAACTGAAATTTAGTCAGTTGTGTCTTTTGTTTGAAATGGAAAGATATGATTCTCTCTCTACTTTCTTGGGCTGAAAATCTCATGCTACTAGTTCTTCATTAATTTTTGTTCCTTCTAGATTTAAATATACACTTTTAACAACTATTGTAACTGGAGTGTGTATGCTTGTGTTGTCTTCAAGAGCTTTCTTAAGCCAGAAGGCTACTAGATGGGCATAATGCTTTTATGAAGACTATCTTTGGGAAGATACTGTATTTCTTTAAATTTAAATGTGGGAAAATGTTTTTCAAATATAGTGGCTATTTGCAGCTGAAAGATATATGGAACCATTTCAACCATTAGTGCTGAAATGCTTCATTTTTTTGTGCACCAGCTTTAGATGTACTAGTTGGCACTAATAGGTGGGTTACATGGTATGGTGTTTGTGGCTCATGCTTCGTGCTTGTGTGTTAATTTGATCCTCAGAATTAATACTTAAGCTTGGAATCTTCTTTTTTTCATTTCCTTTTCTTACAATTGTAAGTTCTTCATCATAAGCTTTTGTGTTTGTATTATTGGATAAGAAGACTATGGAATAGGATAATTTCATATCCAAATCCATGAGTATTGTGTCTTAAACAGAACTTTTGCTAATGGCATCGGGTATGGTGGTCTGTAAGCTTACTTATATTTCTGTGCTAATCCTGTCTTAAACTCTTTCCACATGGGCTCAATTGCATTGACTGCTTCAATATTTTAAATAATACAGTATGTGTATTGTCAAAAAATATGGCATACTTTCAGTAAACATTACATGACTTTTGTACAAAAAAATGGATTTTTTTATTTAATTTTCTTTACTAGTTCATGTGCAAAATGATTTTTATGTTTATGTTTAAAATAATTTTATCCCTCTGAAACATTTTATTTATGTAATCTCCAAAATAATTATAAATAATTATTTTTTGGTAAAACTTTATATCTTATCTGTTTTTTTCTCTACTTTCACTCTGTATATGAGTTTCATACATTTGACTAACTTGTATCCACTAAAAAGAAATTCTAAATTAATTTAAATTACCATTTCCTGCTTTCTAAAATTGCTTCATATTACAATTTAAAGACATTCAATTTGATCATCTTAGGTAGCTTTAAACAGTATACAGCTGTTTATATATAAATTTTATGATTTTAGTTTAGAACTTTGTCCAAATTAATATTCCACCACAAAATCAGTTAATAACATGTGGTTCATGTTATGCTGTCAGTTACAAAATGCATGGGCTACTTGGCAACAGGGTGTGATATTATGTTTTATGTCTCTTTAACCAAGAATAAAGTACTTTAATTAAACCTTGGCCAGCATGGCCATGTAGGTTAAGGCGTTTGACTCGTAATCTGAGGGTTGCAGGTATGAATCCCCTTCACATCAAACATGCTAACTCTTTAGCCATGGGGCCATTATAATGTAACAGTCAATCCAGCTAGTCATTGGTAAAAGAGTAGTTCAAGAGTTGATGATGGGTGGAGATGACTATCTGCCTTCCCTCTGGTCTTACACTACTAAATTGGGGATGGCTAGCATAGATATCCCTCATGTAGCTTTGCATGAAATTCAAAACAACAACATAATTAAACTTTCAAGGTAGTTCAGTACAATTTTCTGACACATCCACAAAACAATGACCATTCAGAGGGAGCTGACAAAAATGCTTCCACATTCTTTCCATGTAACAAACAAAACCCATCCTCATAGTTTATCTAAGGGTTGTGGGACATTGCCACATTAGTCTTTTTTCTTTGTTTGTGGTGATCCAATATTCTGTATGTCATAGGCACTGGATTGAACCTAAGTCCTCTTGCACTTAGAGTTAGTGATCAAACAACAATGTTTTACAACACAAAACTTTGCAATTCCAACCATTGCACTGATGAGTCTAACATTGTTTTAGTTGCTTTACAGGGATTTTGAAAGGAAAGAAATGTAATAATGGTCAAACAAGCTGTTTAGTAAGTTGTTGTACAGCTTATCAGATTGATTTGTAAAATTAAGTCTTATTTTGTATAGTCAGGACACACTTTAAAATAGTCATAATTTTGTAAGTTAAAAACGTAATGAAGCACTTTTGCTTTTGCTTTTTTAATGTATTCTTGATTTGTGTAACACAGATTTAAGAGTAAAGTGTATTAACACATTTTTAAATTAATTATCTTAGCACTCATCTCTTAAAACCTAAACTTTTTTGTTGTACAGCTTATCAGATTGATTTGTAAAATTAAGTCTTATTTTGTATAGTCAGGACACACTTTAAAATAGTCATAATTTTGTAAGTTAAAAACGTAATGAAGCACTTTTGCTTTTTCTTTTTTAATGTATTCTTGATTTGTGTAACACAGATTCAAGAGTAAAGTGTATTAACACATTTTTAAATTAATTATCTTAGCACTCATCTGTTAAAACCTAAACTTTTTTTAGATTTCACTGAATAGGAAAAAATTTAGTTTGGTTAGCAAAGTGTCTTGTGTTTATTTAGTAATGTATTCTTAATATGTAACATAAATTCAAAAGTAAAGTGTATTTAAACATTTTTGAATTAACAGATCACTTTAGCTGTTATCTTTCAAACCCTGAACTTTCTTTTAGATGCAACTGAAGAGGAAAAAATTTAGCTAACAAAGTGTCTTATAATTTGTGTCACAAAATATTTGCTTTACCACGTTTTTATACTTTTATTCCTTAAGTAGTTTTTGTATCTTACATTTTCATCTTAATCTTTGTCCTTTGATATATGATCTTACTGTCAATGATTTCCATTAATACCTTATAGTTGAAATGTTGCTTTTTCATGGAGCTTTAGATAACAATTCAAAGTTTCCCATATCTACTGAACAAATTATTCCATCAACATTGAAGGTTATGCTATATTGAAAATTATCTACATAAAATTTAGAAGATTCTAATGTATAGTTGTCTTTGCTTTGTTGCTTCTTCCATTCATCTGCTATTTATTTTGTTTTTGGTTTTGCATTAACTTTTTTTTCTTTATTTTTCTCAAAGTAAGTTTAATACTTTTTTGTTTTCTTTCTTTTTTAGTGATTTTGAAATTAACCCTGACTCAGGAAAACTTTTCACAAAAAAATCCTTGGATTATGAAAAACAGAAATCATATTATTTGGTAGTTACTGCTAAAGATAAAGCACCAGATACACGCATTGCTACAGTCAGTGTCACTGTCCTGATTAATGATATTCAAGATGAGATTCCCATATTTAAACAACTGTTGTATGAAGTTGTAGCACCTGAAAATGAAGCAAACTATGAACTAGTGCAAGTAAAGGTAAGCTAGTTCATTGTATTTTCAGTATACAAGAAATTAGAGGTTTTGATATTTGCACACCATTCAAATCATGAGAAATATCCAAACGTAATTATGTTGAATAGCATTTATTGAGCTGAAATAAGAAGAATAGGGTAAGAACTATCTGTAGGTATAAATACCTATGTTTATATACTGAAAAAAACTCATAAAAAGTTTTCTTTCATATATAATAAACCGATTCTATTCATATTTTAAGATTACACATAAATCTTTGTTAGCTTGCAGTAATGCTTTCATAGTAGTCTTACCATTGTACTTCATTTTAATGCTCAAAACAATGATTGAGCATAATGTTGTTTATACTAATAACAAGTACTGATAAATAGTCAAATGAAATTCACACCAAAAATACAAAAAGTAATTAAACAGTTAATTTATATAAAATATTTCATGAAAATAATATGTTTAAACTAATTATAAACAGATGTAAAAGTAACTTATTTATACATTCAACAGTTTACTATTGCTTAGTACTCATAATCAATAAAAATATATTTAGTATATTTTATATTTGAAAAATAAAATCGTAGCACCATACATAACATTTGATGGATCTCTTAATGATTGTGTTAAAAATCTTAAAATATTAAAGTACACCAAAATAATCCTGCTTCAAATCCTCACTAGATATGTGGTCATAATTATATATACATGACCAAAGTTAGTCAAAGTTAAAGCATTTACCAATTTGAATAATGTTCTACAAATTGTTTCACTAAAGTTTTCCACGTATGATCTGTACATCAATTCTGGGATACTTTTCTATCTGGTTTGTGGTAAAATAATTGACAAACTTACAGTTTCAATATTACATTTGCCTCATAAAAGTGATTGCATATTTGATGAGGATAAGATTAATCTTAGTGTAGTTGACATAATTTTTACCAAATTTTGCCTAGATACCAATATGTTGTTATGCCTCTGCATTTTGTGTACTTTGTTTTTCCTGAATGTTTTCATCTGGCAATGTGTGTTTAGTACAAGGCCTCTATTTATCTTGTTGGAAATGATAACATAACAAAGCCATCAACACTTTTTTTTGTGTTTTAAACCTCCACTCATTGCTTTTGGATCATGCAGTTATTGTGTCGAAGGACTAATCTGGGCATTATCTCTCTCTTGCTAGTGCATTTTTGGTAATCAATGAATGGAAAATCCAAATCTTATCATGATATTAGAGAATATGGTAGAATTTTAGTAGGTTCAGAAAGACCCCAGATTCAGGTTATTTACATTATTAAAGAATCAATGCAAAAAAATCAGCCAGTTACCTTTTTTTCAGCTTAAATAGCCCCATGGGACTTAGAACAGTTTGTATCTTGGATATATGCATTGCATATTAATTAGAAGACAGAGACATGCAATTGTCTATTCTTCTGCCTTGGTGATAGCAACTGGAGGATTGTCAAGATTGAATAACTTGATTGGCAGAGACATGCAAGTTGGTTTATTAACAACAAATATTGATGAAATTTAAATCGTTACTTTTCAGCTATGATTTTATTCTTTAGATGATTTGGAATTGTTGAGGAAATCAGATATAATTTTTTTATGTGTTCAAGTAATAAACAGTGAAGGATTATATAAATTTATGGTAATAGCCAGTCATAAGAGATGTAATCATGTGGTCTAACAACTATGTATATACCTGTACATACATACATACTAAAAATCAATGTGATCACCTGAAAAGGGAGTTAGTACTTCAATGTAACAAAAAATTTATGACTAAGCTAAACAACAGAAGAAATAATAAATAACAGCTAAATAAAACACCTGCTTCCAAATACATCAGATTAGTTTATTGAATACGGCTAAAATATTATTGCTCATTATTAATTGATAATTGGTGTTGGTCTTATCACTCTCTAACAATGAAATATTGTTATTTTGGAGTTAGGATTTTTTTTCTATTGGTTCATTATCCTCCTTCCTTTTATTAAAATAATTTTTGACCTTGATATTTTTTATATATTAACATTAGTACTAGGTTCTGGTCAGGCACTTATTTATTTACTATGTTTTAGCATATTATAAGCTTTGTATTCTAATTGTTTGGATTTATGTGGTTATCAAAATTCAATAAATTCTCTTCTTTGTGTTTCAACCCTGTTGTAGCAGATTTTTGTTTTTTTAGACTGTTGCAACATGTATGACATGATACAAAATTAATTATTCTTCATGTAAAATAACATTGAAAGAAATTGTGGAGCAAGATTCTTATTGAGAATGTTTTTTAAAGTATTGCATATTAAATTATAAATTTCCAATTTTTAAAACTCAGTTTCACATTAAATAGCAAGGCTCAATCAGCTAGTTATACTAAAGAGATTATTGTTTGTAGATTTGACTACACTTATTTTAATTTAGTTATTAGTGTATTTTAATACCCTTTAGGCTACTGATCCTGATACAGTCAGCAGCATCACATATGTTATTAAGGAAGGAAATTCTTCTCTCTTTGCTGTTGATCCAGTTACAGGTGTTGTTCGAACAGTATATGAATTGGACTATGAGTTGCAGCAAAAACATACAATAGTTGTTGGCACCTTGGAGAATACAACACCTGAACTTCAAGCTACTTGTAGTATTAAAGTTTCTGTGCAGGTAAGCTTTGCAAATACTTTGAAAATGTAAATTGAGTTGTGCTTATTATTTTTAAAATTCATGTCATTGTTTCCAAATATTTCCAAATATCCTATTTGTTGAATGAAACAGAACAACAGTGCACAGAACACTTAAGAGATAAACTGTATTTAAGCCATGACAGGTACATCTACTGTTATCAAACAATATCATTGGCATCCTTGAGTTCCTTCTTAGTAGAAACAAGTGTAAGATGGACTGTCATCTAATTTGGCATGTACATTTGTAAAAGAAATAACTTTGTATAGTTCCTTACCTCTTGGAACAACAACAGTTTGTGTGTGTTTGAGGGGTGATCTGAACTGAAAATCAAACATATAAAGTCCATAACAGAGTAAAATAGATACTTTCATTGTGGGTTTGAAAAAAAGAAGCTGATAGAGACCAGAATAACATTAGAAGCCATAAAAACAGTGGTTGTAACTTTTACAAATTGTGTTTGAAATGATACTAACTTTCAACGGACCCACTAGGGACCAGCACAAGATGGCTGTTGTCAACAACCCTGCAAGGTGACTGCTGTTTAATAGTACGAGCTCAAAGCAACAAACAAACCACATTTGCCCAACTAGCTCAACAGTTCAGATCAGATATAGATGGAAAAATCAGCAAGTCAAAAAGAGGGTTTACCTTTATCAGATGATCAATAGTTTCATATTTTTAACTTATCACCACAAAACAGCCCAGCCCATGTACAGCAGTTTTAGTTACTTAAAGATTAGTCAAATGACATATATATATATATATGTATATATCTTTCTTTTTGATGAACTACAATTCATATTTTTAGCTAGATATAAAATTTTTACACATTTGGAGAGTATTCATGATATTCATGTGGTAGGTGTGTCAAACTGATTTGTGCATGACTCAGTATTGGTGACTGTATAAGTGAGGTGCTATTAATTCCATATAACAGTGTTCCAGTCTTATAGCTATTATTCTTACCATATGATGTTGAAGTTTGCTACATTGTTTAATTATACCAGATGAGCCCGTAACTCCTTATGTTTTATACTTTATCTTGGATGAGCTTCCAATTTATTATGTTACATATTACAATTTCAAATAGCCTGAAACTGAGTTAAAATTAATTTTAATTTAGAGGTTAATTAAATATTGATATGTATCAAATATTTGCCAACGAGGCTGATACACAGTTTTTTTTCTTAATACAAACATATTTTACTATACAAACAATAATACAATTTATAATAACATTTATTACAAATAGTTATTATAAATAATTTATATGCAAAAGCTTTACAAACTTACAAACAATAATGAGTCTTGTAACAAGTTTGGAATTTCCTTAATATCTTATCAAGGATTCACAATGAATGAGTTAATTCCAAGTTGATATAGGTGCAATTCACTTAATGGAGAGCTAGCTAGCTCTTGGCTGATCACATGCGAGTTTTAATGCCATTGAAGTTATATAATGTCTTCATAAAAATACTGACATGGGATGCTAATCCACTGAAGTTAAACAGTTTGTAATGTTCAAAGTCTATGAATGTTCCTGGTCAAATATCTGTAGCTTCTTGATTAATAAGAGTTAATTATAGTTATAGCTTCCGAGGTTTATAATGCACCAACTGTAGCAAACCAACAATATATACTGTCTCAATACTGGCAATCACAAGTGTCTATATACACATTAATAAATTATTGATTCATATATTCAATCACCTTGAACAAGTTTTGTGAATAGGCAGGAATTATGCTATACTGATTTAATAGTATAAGTTACATGCTTTTCTAAATGTATGTTTGACTGAAACAAACATCATTAATAAAATAAGTATATAATAATAAATCAGTCACAGGCATTATCTTAAAAACTGTTTTGGGAAGCACTTACACAATTTCTCTGGTGTTCATAATGGCTTTTAGTAGTTCTAGTTATCTAACCTTTATTTTTCACAAGTTTAAATTTAAATCAGTGATGTTACTTGAATTGTCTACTCAGAGTTAGTTTTACAACAATCAAGGCAGATGTTCAAGAAGGACTTGCATCTGATTTTCCTCTACGACTTCAAACTTGGATTTAAAGCTACCAAACCTACATGGAACATTAACCAGGCATTTAGCCATGGACCTATTACTGAATGTACCGTACAGCTTTGGTTCCAAAGGTTTTGACGTGGAGATAAAAGTCTTGAAGACCATAAATGTCATGGAAGGAAGCCATTCTTATATGAAAACATATTAAGGGAGTAGTTGAGCCAGACCCTCACACAGTATTATGTAATCTTGCAAAAACGTTAGGTACAAGCAAATCAAGCTTTTTCAACCACCTGAGTGCAAATGGAAAGATGTAAAAGTTAGGTAAGTGGGTTCCGCATGAACTGACTGAAGATCAACAAAATTGGCGGTATGAGATCTGTCAAGCATGACACTCCAAAAAATTGAACAAACTGGGAATCGAGGTTCTACCTCATCCACCTTATTCCCCAGACCTTTCTCCTACATATTTTCATTTCTTAAGCACTTTGACAACATTTTGAACAATAAATGCTTTCAAAACCAGGCAGCTGCAGAAGAAGCTTTTAGGGAGTTCACTGACCATAGAAACTGATTTCTACAGCAGGGGTGTAAACAGCATCGTTACACATTGGCAACAGTGTGTTGAAGCAAATAGTGGTTACTTTGATCAAAGCATGTTTTACAACACTAATTTATACTTTTCCAAACTTTGCAGTTCAAAAACAACATTTATTTCTGGACAACCTAACACTATGAATCATGAGTAAAATGTATTTATCATTATTTTGAAATCAGCTTGTAATTTATGATCTCAGTCTATACAGCCAAAGTTGCAAAATCCAAAAATTTTGTAATTGCTCAGTTGCTGCTCTGGGCTTCATCAAAATAATACATTGCAGTTCTTTTACTTTTGTGTGTAAGAAAATTGATTTTACATTCTTGTCATAATTACAACATTGTGTCTGTTCACTATACAGGTAAACAGTAGGTAACTGACTTCATCTGCTTACACATATAAGTGTGATTTCATGAGATAATAAAATATTAAACTTATCCCTCATTTGAAAAATTCATTAACAGAGTTCTGAAGTTGGCAATTTGCTTTTGTATTCTTTACTACAACTTTTCAGGAGTGAAAAGGAGTGCTGTTGAAACAGCAGACAATTATGGCACTTTGTAAGTGAGACACTTTGGATTAAATCAACCAATCAGTGATAACCTACTCAACATTCAGCTTCTAAGTGTCATTGTGAGAAGCGCAACATTTATTTCTGGATAACCTAATAATTTTTAGTCGGAATATTTTCAGTTTTTAATATTTAAATATTCAGTGTCTACTTGAAGAATTGTAAAAACTCTGCTTTTCTTTGTATTTATTTCAATAGAAGTCACATTTTGTAGAAAGCTGGTGTGAGTTTTTATTAGGTATTGCTTAAGAAATGGAAATAAAATAAGTTTAACATTCGATCTCCTTCAAGCCAAAATGTGAACTTGTTACAGAAGAAGCATTCATTGGAATGGACTTGAATAAGTGAGACCCTTAACATTAAGTATATTATCTAATACATGTCAACCCACTGTCAGTTTAGTTCCATCTTAGCTTTGAAATCGATGTTAGAGACTTCTTGTGTACATTATATTTGTCTGAAGGAATACAATTTGCTAGGCAGTTGTACAGCAGAGAAGTTTTTCATGGCAGAAATGTGTGAAAATCTTCAAAAAGCATAATGGAGTAGGATGTTCTCAAATTCTTTGGTGTCATGTCTTTCAATATATGTTATGTGTGTGTGTGTGTGTGTGTGTGTTGTTGCTGTTATAAGTATGTCACATTTTTTAAGTTTTATTCCATTTTTCCTTTTTGTGGAATAACTCCTTGAATGATTCACTTCTCATTACAATTTTAATTCGAAAAACAAGTTGAACTTTTGACCACCAGAATCTGAATAACCCAAGTACTTTTAACCCTAGTCTTTGTAACTTAAAGAAATATTTCTCAGTGAACTGATTTCGTTAGCTATAAGGACCACTTCCATTAGTGCATAATAACTGACTATCATTTCTAGAAATCCAACCCAAGTCCTTGAAACCCAAAAGTAATCTAAAAAATGCGAGTCATGTGCTCATGTATAAAATTGAAATATTGTTTTTTTTATTGAAGATTAAACAGGTATAACACAAATCTTTTCTTGTGTAGGACAAGAATGACATTCCTCCTATATTCTCAGTTATTCTTCTCCCTATTCGTCTTCAAGATACTGTTCCACTGGGTTCAACTGTTACAACTGTAGTGGCGTCTGATGGGGATGGAACTGTAAGAAAATTATAAATATAAATATTAGTTTGCAATTATACACTGGTACCATTTTATGAGTTTATAACTGCAAGAATAATAATGTATTTTTATTGTTAAATCCCTTTAAAGTAAAAAAGTTCTCAGGGCTATCCCCCACTAACATTTTTATTTCTATATGATTTTAGGTATGATTCATGAAGATGTTACTTTTAATAGCAAATACTCCTTATTGTAAGTTTTTATCATATCTATTTTGTCATCTTTGAACTTGCTGTATTATTAATGCATATAATAATAATAACTATGTACTAAGCTATGTACTCAGACCTAACCTCAAAATAACCTTATTCTCTGTTATAGCTAATAACATGTATTTTTCTTTTGTTTGTACTTGTATAGATTAGAATGCATTGTTTCATTAGTTGGGGTGCCCTTGATGTGTTAGCACTATTTTGGGCTGTAATTCTAATAATATCTCATGACATTTGACTACCTTAAGAAATTGTAGTTAGACCTAAACACATGTATCAAGCTAACAACCTGAAGCAATCTTAATAATGATCACAAAATAAAAATGAATATCAAAGACATTTGAAACACTAACTAGTATAGCCAATAATGCTATTGAAATTAAGAATAAATAAATAGCATAGTGTATCCTGCACATTTAGTATGGCATATATTAATAATGTTTGGTTTTTCTCTCTTTTTTCTTTTTTTTTCATCCTTAGCAGATGCACTTAAGTTTATTGTAGGGAATAATATTTCATCATTTGCTTTATATTTATAATTGTGTGTTTAGTAAAATATTATTTGTTTTATATTTGTTCCAGTGCTACTTCTAATGATAAATTACAAGATTAACCTTGAGTTTATGTACATTATCACCACATAAGTATGAAGATAAACATACTATAACTCTGAAAGTACTTAATGTATCTTCATGAAATTTAGCAAGTTTTCAGTAAACATTAAACATTTTTGTAGACAAAAATTACTAAATATTATAACTAAAACCTTGACCATAATTATATAGAGTCAGAGTGTTGACTGCTGCAATTCAAAAATGATTTTCATTTTAAGAATAAAGGTACTCTTCTTCATTTGAAATTTTCAAATTTCTTTTTGTAATCTCTGAAATCTCCAAAGAAAAAGTATATTTTTTGCTATTATTGTTACCTGGAAAAACTTGATCTGTTATTTTCTATACTGTAATTCTGTACAGAGTATTCAGTGTAACTGACATCTTAACTACTTTTAGAAATTTAGAAAAAATTCTGAATTACTCTTTTTTCTCTTTTTGCAATGACTCTCAATCATTATTTTTCATTATCTTACCTCATGTAGCTTAAAAATCTTTAATGTTTGCATTTTAGCTACACATGAAAAACAAGAAATATAGTACATATCTGGATCTTATTTTTTACTATCAACTGTTGACGAAATTTAAACTTATTTTTTTATACTAATGATAATAGTACAATAATGTTTTTATTTGATTAAATAATACACTTGAGAACACAGAATAATAATGTGTAAAAACAGACATCAGCCCATAATTGTAATATTTTTTTCTTATTTTCCCACTGCACAGTAAAGGTCTTTAGAAATTCAGCAAAGTTTATTGATTCGATTCTTGTGAGGAAAATGTATAGAACTTGAGACCATGCAGACAAGTGTCTCTACTGAAAATCATTTGATAGATTAAACATTTAACTTTAAATTGGTCATATATAATGTAGTATAAAATTTCATAGAAAACTTATCAATTTGTAAAAAGAGAGGATATGGGAAGTTGGTTTGATTTTCTGGTTTATGGGTTTATAAACAAATAAGATTGAGGGCTATAAATTTTATGGTCTTCCCAAATAATATTTTTAAAATATACTAATCTCTTCTCTCACACTCCAAATATTATTTGACTGCTATAGTTTTGCCTATCTATATCAATAGTTTGAATTTTTCTTGCTTTGTCCAGTGTTTTTTCCCACTTAATTTCGTTTAAAGATTTCTGTTACATGATACTCTCTTCCTTCGAAAATGCACCATTTAAGTTGGTACTGCATACAAGCATCTCATTCAGATAATATTATCAATTTTTCTCGACAAAGCATATATTAATGAGTTTCTCTGTACTATGATTATTGGAGATAATTTGAGTATTCTTTGTGTTACCTAATCGATTTTCATTTGACAAGCTAATGTATGATATGAATTCCTGCATTACTATGTCTGGCACAGAGGCATATCAGGTCTCTCCTATCCCACCTCTGATACTTGGTGTTGGTAAATAGTTGAAGAAGATGGGGTAGAATCATTCCCAGTTGAAATTGGCAATGATTTTATTCATAGGGAAATGGAAACATATATATTCAGTTTGGTGGCATTTCTCTAAGGCTATAATTAATGGCAGTCCTGGACATTCTGTAAAAAATTGATTTTTTTTTTGCCTTCCTTTATTCTTTAAGCTTCTGAGGGGGCCACTTTTGAACCATCTGTCACAGACTTCTTTTATTCAATTGGTACATTGAATGTATGATATAAATCTTTCCCCAGTTGTTTTTGAGCCTGCACCTTCCTTGATGGGTGAAAGATCTGGGAACATGTACCAATTTTCCTTCTATCCACTGATATCATGGTTCATTTGGAGAGATTTACTGTTCAGTTACATGAAGGGATAACTATGTCTTCTCTGCTACAGCATATTCATATTCTCAAAGAGTACATCTGTTTTTGGAAATCTAGGGTTATAGAGCATAGCTTATAATTAATCTGAATAGATTGCAACTCTTTAGTTTTCATATGCTTTCTTAGAAGACTCTGAAAATCATCATCTTATTGATGACAAGTTGGGACCATTGTTAACATGCAAATTGGTTCAATAGTTAACTTCTACATTCATTCCTGTTATCATTGGTATCTTGATTTTTCCACAATTCCTACAGGGGGTCACAGTTTCAACCCTCTAAATCAGTTCCTCAGCACCCAGAATAAAATTGTTCAGTATCTTAGGGTTCCACCATGTGTTTGAGATGCTACCAAAGGCATCAGTGAACATTGTATGTTTTGGGTCTGTGAGGCCCTGCATACAAGAATTTCTGAATGTGTTACACAACATGTCCTTAAGTCAGCATTAGTCATCCAGTTCACATTTTCACCGCCATTATCCACCTAACCTGTAGTGTTTCTACTTCCCACTGATATTAAGATATCAGAGCTATGTTTTAGGGCTATTGGGGTTTTGTTAATTTGGGAGCAGAGAAAAAAATTTGGGGGAGGCCAATAAGACAGGAGATTGGCATTTGGTCAACAATTGTTCTTGTCTTTATCAATTCCTAGATCTCCAAGGTGCAGAAATGAGTCATTCCTTACTCTGAGTTAGATTTTTTTTTTTTTTTACTAAGATTGTGGATGTCCAAGTTTGATTGTATTAACTTGTATCTGCACATTTCTCTAGTTGTGGTATCCCACCACTATCTGTGTTTTATGGATAAGGGTCATGTGCAACAGTTCAAGGCTCTGATATTTTCATTAGCATCAGCACCTTGTGTGTTTTACTGAATCAGAAAAGTAATTTTTCATCACCTTCTTTTCTTAGTCCTATGCACTCACCACTCCATGAATGACTAGTTACTGCTGACATTATCTTGTCAATTGGCAAAACATCACAACTGTATTCTACTTTCAGAAAAGCCAAGGAAATTTTCATTATCAGAACTGAAGTATCAGTTCTTACTCCAACACAATATATTATTAGTCTTCACATCTCTGAGTCAAGCTCAGTGGACTTCTATCCATCTCCAAGCTGTGGAATAGAAAATGCAACTCTTACTCACTCTTTCTCTCACTCTGCAGAGGTTTTTTTCTTCTTTTTTTTTTAAATGTGGGCATCACATTAATTTCTCATTCCTTTGAGATAAGCACACAGTAAATCTTTATATCACCAATAGATCAAGAATAATAATTCATTGAATTCCCCAGTTTCTTTGTTCAGGATCATACTCTTCAATCTCAATGGGTGATTAGATCAGATCTGTACTAATATATGGGTTCTTCTACCATTACCTCATCCAAAAATCGATATTTTTATGGATGCCTCTCTTCAGGGATGGGATGCATACTTGCAACAGTCAGAAATTCTAGGGTGTAAGCAAAGATGACAGGAGTTCCCTACACAGTGTTTTAGACCCTCTTGCTGATCAAAGAATAATGTCTTGTCGTTTGAACATGTTAAAAAGAAAATAATCAGGCTTCACATTGTTGTCTTGCTTTCTCTGTCAAGAAGCACTTGGTCCAGGGCGTTTTGTTTTGGAACTTAAGATTTTCCTTCTTAGAACAACTCCTGTCATATCACCCTGCTAGCTTGCCATGTACCACAGACAACATCTTCAGAGCCAGATCAATTGTTGAGACAGTTACCAGGATTCCTCGACAGAGTGGATGCTGTATTACAAGGATTTTCTCTTGGATTGGCTCTTCTTTTCTAACACTGATGATTGGTTTCTTGATTGCTCATTGAAACACCCAACTACTAACCATTTGGTCTCTGGTATCTCACCCTTGGGTCTTGGCAGTAGGTACATTCCATCAGGTGAGAATGGGATTACATCTCCAGGCATTCCCATCAATTCATATGCTTCCCAAGGTACAAGCTATAATTCCTTTTAACCCATTATTAGGTATTGTTGATAACACTGGATTGGCAAATAAATTTCTGCTTTTGCAGTACTTCAGAAATGTTTACCTCTTTTGATCCCTCTTTGGCTATCTCTAAAGCAACCATAAATGGACATCAAACATCCAGCTATCCAGAAGCTCCAGCTTCAGACATGGATATTATGTAGTCCTTTGCACAGCATCAGAGTTTAATTTCTAACATTGGCATACATTTGCCTTAGTCTTTGCTTAGTCCCATAATGGACATTTGTCAACAGAAACTGCAAACATATTGGCAATGGTGTACTAAAAAGAGGTTGGAATTACTTCTATCAGAAGTGCCAACTATAATTTGTCTTTTTTGACCTAGCTATTTTCATCTTCCACAATTGCCCTGTATAAGGTGGCCTAATCAACTGCCTTGCAATACTCTAGATGAAAAATGTTTAAGTTCCCAGCACTCTTCAACTTCCTTGCATTGTTTTGGGTCTTTTATCCCAAATGACCTTTTAAATTACTTAAGAGGTAATTTGAGGTGGCATTACATGCCCTTTCTCAATATCTGTTTGGGACCTTAATCTGAAGGTTTAATTGT
Source organism: Carcinoscorpius rotundicauda (assembly GCA_011833715.1). Classification (NCBI taxonomy): domain Eukaryota; kingdom Metazoa; phylum Arthropoda; class Merostomata; order Xiphosura; family Limulidae; genus Carcinoscorpius; species Carcinoscorpius rotundicauda. The sequence continues at coordinate 20,681,127 of CM022395.1, forward strand.
TATTGCTGCTGACCCACAGATACTGTCAATCAGAATGGTTTGTGCTGATTGTCCAGACTGGTTCTTTTTCCTTATGACACTGGTAGCCAAGAAAGGGAATAAATCCTTTCTACCAATTCATATTGTTACTGTTTCTCACTTCTATGACTAATCAACCCTCAATCATATGTTATGTTTAGTGAGAGTCTTGAATTATTATATTGTCCATACCTATGTCTTTAGAGGTATGAGAATGACTTTTTATTCATTGGGACCCTTCAAAATTGATCCATATGACTACAGGTTGGGATTCACTCACAAGTGTATACATATTTATGTACATATGCTATTGTCCAACTGCCTTAACCACTTACCTGGAATATAGGGGGACTATGACTCTATAATTTCAACCCTGAGCAATGGACATTTGTCAACAGAAACTGCAAACATATTGGCAATGGTGTACTAAAAAGAGGTTGGAATTACTTCTATCAGAAGTGCCAACTATAATTTGTCTTTTTTGACCTAGCTATTTTCAGCTACTTGGTTGGGGCTTGGCCAGTAGTGATGACAGATCATGTAACAATCAATTCATATTACATGAATTAAGTTCTAGATGTAGTGAGGTTCTCCTGCTTGGATAATACTCTTCTGTTGGCATGCCTATGATCTATGTAGATGCTTTCTTTATGGATAATGCCATCTATTTTATCCATGTGGAATTGTAGCTGCAGTGCAGGGAAGGTAAATATGTTTTGGAAACTAAAGTTTCTTAAATTCAAAATGTATTTCCAATAATACTTGCCTTCCTTTACACTCTTCTGCCCTTCCTCTCCACTAAGAGCCAGTGTTAGAGACATCAAAACGAGTCATTTTCAAAATACTTATAACATTATACTAGGATTAAGGGTGTAGTGACCTAGGGGGAAAGTGTCAAATGACAAATACTGCCAAGGTTGATGAAGTGGAGAATAGAAAAACTGGAGCATGCAAGAAAATCAATGCCTAGATGGGCAAAGGAAGGAAACCATGGAAGTCAAGTAATAGCTTTAGTGTGGGAAAAGTGAAGTATCATTGGAAATAAATTTATGATTTAAGAAAACGTTAACCTGTATTATCATAAGTAAATTAGAGAAGAGGGAAAGCATAGAGAGCAAATGTCATAGTTCTTATGCTGGGGATAAGATTGAGATTTTTTGAAAATAGTTTCTCATAAAATTTATAACTTAATACTTAAATAATATTAACATAGTTTACTAACTATGCAATGACACCAAGTGTATTTCTACACAATTAATAATAAGATAGTTTAATTAAACTTTAAAAAGGTTGTGACAAAAGCAATTTATAATATCCTTTTTAAAGGGTTAGATACAGGTATAAATAATAGTTGTGATTGTTGTTATCATATGTAAAAGATTGCAAAGTATTAACTCCAACTAAGATTTGTTAATTTCAGGTTAATTTATCATCATGTGTTAGAATTGATCCTGTAATTTTTTAGCCATTGTTTATTAGTTCTTTGTATTTTATAGTTTAAGTTTCACCAAACATTTCTCACTAAAATTAGTTTTATCCAAAACTGTTAAAAATACAAGTTTTAGTTGGCATTCCTTATCAAGGTTTATCACATGATAAGAGAAATATTCCATTCTGTCAAATATTAAAATTAAAAATATGGATATGCTTTCTTTCAGTGTGGTAAAATTGTCTGGTCTGCCTTACAATTTTATAGGTATATCATTAAAAATATATAACAAAAATTCTGCAATATTTTAAAGTGTTTTTTTTTTAATTATAAAGTTCTGAGAAAATGCTTTGGAAATTTCCAAAGTTATTCTTTAATGAAATATGTTGTTTCATGCAGTTTCTAGTATTTGATCAAAATATGTGAACAATTTGAAAACTTATAATATTTTTTAAATAATTATAGCAGAAGAAAGCCTCAATTTGTAATCAAGTTTTCTTAGAAATGTATAAGTTATAGTCTGTACTTGTTGGCTCTTTACCTGGTTCTGACAGTTAGTGTTATTGATTTTGGTATAAGCTTATATCACATATTTCTGTGAAAGTTATTGTTGCAAAACAAACTTTTTACACTTTTAGTATGGAGTATATGAAAAGGACTAAGAAAGATATTTCTTCATGAATTTAAATTCATAAAATCTTTTTGTTTGTTACCAATATGATGCAAGGGTATGATAAATCAAAATAAACATTACAACTTTTTACTTTTAGTCACCTGGAAATCAAGTACGTTATGTAATCAGTGGTCGGGAGAAAGCTCCAAGTTACTTTTTTATTGATGCCAATAGTGGTGTGATATCTGTTAAAGATGACTTACGAAAAGAACCAGATTCTGAGTACAAGGTATGTCCTTTTTGTATGCAAGTAATTTTATATTTATGAATATTAAGGTTTTTTTCTACTGTTATTTGTGCATGAATAAGAAGTACAAAGTATATAATCAGTTATGTTGATGTTAATTTGGCATGACTACTTAAGTACTAATTTAAATACACTATATTGCTTTTAAAAATACCCATTTTCTATCATCCTTTGCATTTTCTTATAGATTAGAACACTGATAGAACAGCAATGTGTTATTCAAAGAATAAAAAAGCAAATCAAATTTTGTATTAAACATAGAGAATTCATAGACTGGGAATCTTCTTGTCTTAATCCAAAAAGCTAAACACCTATTTCATTAGGTAATACATTTAACTTTCTACCTGTCAGATGTGTAACATTTTCTTCAGAACTGTAAAATATTTTGGAGAAATGATATTCTTTCATTCACAGTTCTCTAACAGAACTGTCAAAAGAATAAAAGTGGAACAAAAGGTAGAAATACCTCAGGATTTATGAGAAACTGAAAGATCTTCACAGATGAAAAGACATCCGCTTTAGCTTTGATGTCACTCTTCCATTGCAGAAATTGCTGAGTCTGAGAATCACTCATCCATGTTTTGCATGCATTGATTTCTGATTAAGTTAGTTGTAATGAGATTTCTGAATAAGAATTTTGTTGAAAGTGTAAGTTATCTGAAACTACATAAAATGCATATTGATGAAATGTAAGATAGCTGAAAAATGCTCCAATGAACATAGGTTTGCAAACACAAGAGTTGCTTTCATCTCTTGTAGAGAACAGTGTTTGTATGTGTATGTTTTCTTATAGCAAAGCCACATCGGGCTATCTGCTGCATTTACTGAGTGGAACTGAACCCCTGATTTTTAGCATTGTAAATCTGAAAACTTACCACTGTACTTGCAGGGAACTTGTAGAAAATAAAATAAGTGTTGTTGTTTTAAGCATGAGGCCATTCTACTAATAACTTATCTAGAATTTGACCAAGAAAATGCTTCTTCACAACAAACATGTATGACTTATCTTGTTATCACTCACTGAATACTGATGTGTAAACACAAAAGAGTAACAACTGGTAACAGGAATGCAAGTTTTATGTATTATAGGTTTTGCTTTTTATCTCCCAACAAAGATATAATTTGTAATTCTCAAAGTATTGGTGATAATGTGTAACATTTGGGGTTTAATTAATATGGTTTGTATTTGCCCTAAAGTTCCTCTATTATTTTTGATGTTTTGTTAAAACTATTCCTTACATTTCTCCTGCACAATTTTGGGACCGTGCAGAGAGGCCTGGTATTATATCAGTAAGACAGTCTTGGCTATATTTTTATTATTGCTGTTGTAATGATTATTCTTGAGGTTTTCAATGAAAATATAAATGCAGTTTTTATGTTAATTAATATTTAGTACTGATTGCATGTAAGATTGAGGTGAAAGCACAAGACTTGGGTGAACCTTCTTTGACAGCAACAACAACGGTAATTGTTTATGTGGAACACATTGCTGCCATTCCATCAAACTCTGGACTAGGATTTGCTGATAATCACTATACGTGAGTAATAATCATTAATTTAATGTTGTATGTGCTGAAAAAGGTATTGGATTGAGTCATTTAATCCTATCATTACAATTGTGATGTACATCTCTTACCGAATGAGAAATGTATGTCCCAGTCACAGTAAATGGGTTCTCTTACCGAATGAGAAATGTATGTCCCAGTCACAGTAAATGGGTTAAATATACTTAACTTATAAATAATTTTGTAAGTTAATTAAGATTGTATAATAATTTCCTTTCATTATTTTTCATGCATTTTAAAATATCAGTTGAAAAAATTAATATTTAAATATTTTAATTTAGGATAAGAATCATTTATAAAGTGATGTTTTTACCACATATCAAGCAAGGGTCAAATGTACAAGAGGATTGAACATTCATCCTCTTTGCCCTCTCTTCCACCACTTGGGGAGAAGATCAATGTTCTATGCTAAATATATACGGTACTCTTATTTGATCTAAACTTGACTATAGATCACTGATCTATGGTTCTGCCAGACCCTCGATCTTAAAGATGCTGGACCCCATTCATCATCAAAGGCTTCAGACCTACACTGAGGTTTTTCACACTTTCCCAGTTCAGATCTTGTACATAGAATCTCGTGAACCTTTTTTGCACCTCTGCCGTTTGCAACCATATTTACTCTATGGTTCAAAACTTCATTCCTCACCAAAGCATTCCACCTTGGGTTGTGTTTTTTTTCCTTGGTGCCAGATTATCTGTCAATGCTTCTTTTGTCCTTCATATCCAGGCACAGTTGGATAAATTGGGTCTATCCTTGGATAGCAATGCTATATCCATTGGTCAGCTCATTCTACCATGGCTTCTTACAGTCTCCAAATGTGACCTATCTTTAAGTCATTTGAAAAAAACAGTCACTCCCGATTGGAAATACTACTGTTATTTGCTGAACACCTTTCAAACCATCCCTCTATTCCTATTTATGGAGATGGTTTGAAATCTGATGACTGTGTGGGGTCTGCCATGGTTTGTTGTGGTTCAATGGTTGTGCACAGAATCCCCTCTACAGCTTCTGTGTTTACTGTGAACTGTATGCCATTTCTCTTGCCCTGGATCACATAGAAGCTAATCAGTACTCAAATTGCACTATTTATACTGACTCGTTTCATTCTCTAGTGACCCTGGGATCACTTCATGCTAGTTCACACCCTGGCCTTGCCAATATTCTGAACCGACTAGCCCATTTCTCTTTAACATTTACTTCTATACAGTTTTTCTGGATACCACAATATGTTTGTATTCACAGAAATGAGCTTTCTGACACTGCAGCTAAATTTATCTGCTATGGCATTATCACTGCTGTGCCTGTTCCATACGTGGACTACAGTCCTGAATTCAAGGCTCTGCTCCATGCCAACTTGCAGTAAGCAACTTGAAAATAAGCTCTTCCAAATAAAACCCTCTATTGGACTTTGGCCATCTTGCTTCCATAAGGATTGAAAAGAGGAAGTTGTTCTAATTAGACTATGCATTGATCACAGCTTTTTAACTCATTGTTTTGTTTTATCTGGAACTGATGCACCAGTGTGTAGTCTGTATAACACTAAGGTCACAATAAGTCACATTTTGCTTTTTTGCCATTGTTAAGACTCTCATTGTTTCAACAATGGCATGTTCTATTCCAAGATTTGTCCATAACATTATACAGTGTTATTGGTGATGGTGACACTTTCCACCTTGGTAATGTTTTTAGTTTTTTAAAGGCCATTTATTTTTTTAATGCCATTTAAATTTTTAATTCATAAATTAGATTTTTCTTAATGCAATTCCCTTTTAAGAATCAAAGTCCATTTAGTTTGATTTGAAATTAGAAAATGGCCTTAATGTTAAATAACTCGAAACCAGAACTGGAAAGCCCAACTTCAGGTGACTAACACTGCTGTTTGAACTACCTGTTAATCATTCTGGTGAGTTGTTATTAAAATTTTGCTACAAGTCTTTTAAAACTTTTATTACTTTACTTTTTGAAAATGGCCGTAATGTCAAGTAACTTGGAACCAGGACTGGAAAGGCCAACTTCAGGTGACTGATGGTGGATATTGTACTTACCTGCTAATTATGATAATTACAATTATGCTACAGAAAGTGCTTTACAACTTGTTCCACTGTAGTTTTTCTCTTAACATTGTAGACTAGATGTAAACATTGGTTTTATACATTATATGTTTTTTTAAACTTTGTTTTGTTTTATCATAATTTTCTTTTAGGAATTTTACTAAATTTACTCTAATTTTAACTTTTTACCAGATGTTTGGCACAGATAGTCCAGCTACTTTGTGTCATTAAACACTAAATCAACCAACCAATCCATCTGAAGCACTTAGTCACATTATATGCAATTTAGTTGATAATATGTTGTTTTTTAAGAAAAAATATAATTTGATTTGGCAATTTTATTATTTTTTCTCATAAAATTTTGAAAATTTTGTTGAGAGTTTTTAAAAGAAAAGTTAAACCTTCTTCAATCATAGAATTTATTTTTTTATTGCTTATTCAAAATTTCCATTTTATATATGAAGAAATTGCAACTTTAATAATGTTCATTAAGATTTTTTTTATATATTTAGTTTGCTTATACTTGTACTCATTACTGGTTATAAATTGAAAAAATAAAATTGACAAAGATTTGTAATTGATCCTGGACTTCAAAATGGCATTACTATTGCCTTTTATAGGATTAAGTATTGTGATTTTTGATAATACTATTCGTGATGAAGCTCAAATGACACCTAGACACTTTATTTTAAACCATAAATCAGCCCTCAAACCATCTTGCTTTATTATGACATAAAGAGTTTATAATTTGATCTATTTAATTGAATTTAAGTGTTTCATGTAGCTATTTTCAGAACTTTACTTCATCAGTAATTGTTTAAGCCACATATTATGACATCATAAAATACTTATTAAATAATGACAAAATATCAAGCAGATTTGTTGAAATAAAGTTACAATTATTATTTTTTCTTAGATTTTATGAAATGTGCTCTCTGGTCCAGATTGGGTTAGGATTTTTATTATCATGTATAAAATCTTAATCTATTCTACTAGAAAAACCACCTCACAGCACATTATTTTGTTTATTATTTATTTCATCCATTTTTCATTGTTGCATGTATACCTTACTATTGTAACTTTGTGTGTATTTCCAAATGAGATTCCATCAATATTATGTAGTTTTGTTCAGTATTGCATCATAAGCTGTGATATGTGAATATCACTTACTCTCCTGTGGTGCATATCAAAGGTCAAAGATCAGGTTTAAAAATTCTAAATGTTTGAAATAATGTGCTAAATTTAACTCTAGGTGTGCTGTCTGTAGAGGGTTTGATCTTGGAACTGTTTACTGTTTCATAGTACATCCTTGAGTGTTCTGCAAGACAAGAGAAGAAAACTTTGATAAATGATAATAAAGAATAAATTGGTACATCTAAATGAAAGCTTTGTAGCTTATTTTATGTAATTTTTCAAGCAGACACTCTTCATCAGATAGTAAAGACTGTATTACATTAGTAACACTGTCTTTACTGCCTGGTGAAGGGTGTCTACTCAAAACATTGCATTGCTAAAAATTAACTAAAAAAAGTTTTCATTTAAATGTGTCAACTGATTCTTTATTATGATATATATCCATATTTTATAGGACAGTTATATCATTTTGTACTTTACAGCCCCTCAATGGCACAGGGGTACATCTGCAGACTCTCACTACAAGAAATTGGGTTTCAATACCCTTGGTGGGCAGAGTGCAGACAGCCTGTTATGTAGCTTTGTGCTTAATTCTAAACACTCACTCACTCATTTTCATTTACACTGGGAATGTAGAACTGTTTTATGGGGTTTAGATACTTCTGGGTTCTTCAGATTCAGTTTTTCTAATTTTTCTGCTGCAATTAGATGGTAAATTGTAATTGTGAAACAGATTCACTTCTGATCTTCAAGAGTTCGAACTTGCTGAAGATGTGTCATCATTGTGTCTTATTTTCTTCAGTTTGCTGATCACCCTTATTTGATTTTTGGTTCAAACTTACTTGAAGTTTGCTTTTATTTAAGTACATACCTCTTTTATTTATTTACAGTATAATAAAATATTCTACCACTCAACACTTAAAGGTACACTTTCAGTTTTTACTAAATGAATTATTTTGCATTATTCTTATTTGAACATTATATTTTGCCTCTTATATTTAATTTAGAATAAGTCACTTCCATTGTTTTTCTATATACTTGGCCCTCAAATTAGCTTGGTTACTTCAAAAATCATGGAGATGTGCACTAGGTTTATTCTTAAATTATCACACATATATATCAATCAAAATTATAATTTTATCATGACCATTTACCACTATTTTTGTTTTGTATTATAGGGCCAGGTTTAATGTGTTAAAAAAATGTTGATTACTGTTTTAATTGTGGAAAAGATTAAGCATAGTCATTATTAATTTTGCAAGCTATAAAAAGTAACAAAAATTATTTAATTATTCAACTATGTATTTTCTTTGTTTTAGTGTGGAAGTTGAAGAAATGGCCTTGGCTAATACACTAATAAAGGTGTTTCCACTTGTCAATAAACCTAATGGGAATTTTCCTGTTAACTGTGAAATTGTTTCTGGAAATGAAAAAGGTAAAGCTTCTATAAATACATTATTTGCATACTTTAAACATTTTAATCAGAAGTTTTTCTGAATGTTCCAAATCTGTGTTGTGAAAATAAATTTATTCAGATTTATATTTTGTGACTGAACTTGAAAATTACAGTATGTTTATAGTAAAGATCTTGTTTTATCATTGTAAGTTGCTCCTTCAGTCATCCTAACAGAAAAGACGAATCTATTTCTGACAACTAATTTGTTGTTTTTTTGTCTTTTATTTTATGTTAGATGTAAAATTGGTTATTAATATGACAGATGAAAATCTGATGAGAAAAACTTGCAGTACTTGAGAGGGGGGAGCTTGAAGATGTAAATAGAATTGTCTTCTACATGCTTTAGGCCTGGCATGGCCAGGTGGTTAAGACCCTTGACTCATCATTTGAGGATCTCAAGTTCAAATCTCTGACAGAACAATTATGCTAACTCTTTCAGCCATGGGGGTGTGAGAATGTGACAATCAGTTTCACTATTGACACATGTAAAAACAGCTCATTTGGTTTGAGAAAATTTTTTACGTAGAGGAGTGAACAACATTTTGACCTTTTTCAGTCATCATCAGGTTCACTATTTATTGGTAAAAGAGTGGCCCAAGAGTTGGCTAATTAAAAACTGGCAATTTTATTTAAGTTGTTTAAATGCCATTCACATAAAGAATAGAAGAGGAACTTTTGCTGTTTTTTTAGTTAATATTTGGTAAACATAACTTTAATTCTATACAAAAAATAAAAAGAGTTTATGCTTAAATTTCATGTTGAATTGTTCATTTGAATAAGTAGAAATTAACTACAGTTAGGTTGATGACATTAAAGAAATTTATGGAGTAAATTTTATGCATAAGGTATTAAAATGCTTTTATTTCTTCTTTCAAGAAAAGTATAAATTATTACAAGTACATAGTTATCGTATGTACCTTTTTTAAATATGTTTAGTAGTATATTCAGTTCAAACTGGTTTCAGCCAGATCAGTGGCTTAGGTCTGCTGAATAATGGAAGATTTGATAAAATATCTGGCACTGAAATTCTCTGAATAACTGAATGTGTGTGAACAAAATAAAAACACTAGAAATGACATAAAATACAAATGAACATCTTTAGTAGATAATGCAAACATGTGCAAGATGTGAGCTAGAAAGTCTCTCTCTCTCTCTCTCTTTTTTTTTTTTTTACTGGATATTAAGCTGTTCTCTCTGTAAACTAGTCATGATGTAAAATGTGAACGAACATCTTTAGTAGATAGTGCAAACACACAAGGTGTGTACTAAAAATCTTTTTTTTTTTTTATTGGATATCAAGCTGTTCTCTCTACAAACTGACTTCTTCAACATTTTGTGTCAGATAATTTAAATTTAATATTCCTTACTTAAGAAGTAATATCAGATTTATCCAAAATGACAAAAGCTTCCATGTGGCTGATCATTCTCATTCAAATGGGAAAATTCATTTTAAGGACAACAAGGGCTATTTTGGTCTATCTAGGCTGTCATTTCTACTGACTAATCTTTGGAAAATTGAAAGCAATCCCTTATCATTCAGATATCTATCAAGCCTTCCCTTACATTTTCTACATCCACCATATTTGAAGGAAACCCAGTCTATAGATTAACCAAAGTATTAAAAACATAAAAACTATTTTAAGTGAAGATGACTCTTACTTCAACAAAATTTGTGTTTGTGCCTTGTAGTCTTGTCATACTTACTACTAAGTACAAAAAAAGTTGCTACATTAATGTTACAAGTTCTATTAAACATCTCATTCAGATTTCCTCTAATTTTTTTTTTCAAGGTAACAGTTTCAGAGATCTTAATGTGTCCTTGTAATACAACCTTTCCATCATATAGGTATCATCAAAATAACCATCTCCTGAACCCTTTACAACAAATCAGTGTGCTTCCTAAAATAAGGAATTCAATACTAAACACAGTACTTTAAATGAGACCTAACTAGTGACCTATACAATGAAGATACAGTCATGTGAAAAAGTTAGGAGACCCTCTGAAGATCTGTTTATTTGTGTAACATTTTTGGATATATAGATATTTAATTTCAATTTCAACAATACTGAGAAATTATAGGAATATAACTAAACAATTAAAACTGAATAAAAGACTTTTCAAAATATTCTGTAAATGTTATTCTACAAAAATGCATATTCTAACTGAGGAAAAAGTTAGGGAACTCCCACATTTATTCCCACTTAAAATGGCTCAACTCACACACAGGTGTATCACACCAGGTGCACATGATTAGAAGATCGTTACTCAACATTCTGAATGAGGCTTGCCCTATTTAAACCTCAGACATTTATTTTGGTGTGCTCCTGACTGTTGAAGTGAGAGTGACCATCATGGTGAGAGCAAAAGAGCTGTTTGAGGCCTTCAGAAAGAAAATTGTAACAGCTTATGAGTCTGGTAAGGGATTTAAAAAGATCCCAAAAGAATTTTAAATCAGCCATTTCATTGTCTGGAAAATAGTCAACAAGTGGAGGGCTTTCAAAACAACTGCCAACATGCCCAGGTCTGGTTGTCCAAGCAAGTTCACCCCAAGAGTAGACTGCAAGATGCTAAAAGAGGTCTCCAAACACCCTAACATGTCATCATGGGACCTACAGCAGGCTTTGGCTACTGTTGATGTGAAAGTACATGTCTCTACAATCAGAAAGAGACTGCATAAGTTTAACTTCCATGGGAGGTGTGCAAGGAGGAAACCTTTACTCTCTAAGAGAAACATCAAGGGCAGACTAAAGTTTGCCGGAGAGAATGCAGACAAAGACCAGAACTTCTGGAATAATGTTCTTTGGACAGATGAGTCCAAAACTGGATTATTTGGACACAAGAACACAGTACATGTTTAGTGTAAACCAAATACAGCAAAGAACAACATTAATCTGAAGATGACCTTGGAAAGTTGAAACATTGTTCTATACTTTATTAGTAAAACTGTTAATACTCATACCAGCTGCTCTTATACACATTTTTACCTCATGTGGGTTTTTTGTCATCAAGAGTGTCTATTCTTAATGCTTTATCTGTTTCTATTCACAGTTCATATTACCATTATATTTGAAAGTTATATGGATCAAAAAATTAAAATATTTACTTTTATTCTCTAAAACATTCTTTGTTTCCTTCTCTTATTTAATTTTTTGTAAAAGCTTTTTATTTTATTTGAATTGAGAGTAAAAGTCTTGATTGTGTTAGATTTTATGTATTCTATAAAACTTTTCTTGATATAAATGTTACATTAGCTATGAAAGAGTGTAATACTTGGTGCAGAGAAACATTGACACCTAAAGTCATAAAACTGTGTGGCATTCTTTAACATTGACTTGAGTGGGATTTAAGATTTGATATTGATTGAATGTTCCTGATAAAGATCTGGGTTTTTTGATAATACCAATGATAATATTAGTGCTAAATATCTGGGAATTCCATTGTATTAAACTATTATTTTATATTTTAAACTACCTGAATCTGAATTAACTTATTCTATAAGGGCCAAGTAGATACTAAGTCACTTTTTTTTTTCTTTTGACATGAGAGTAGAAAACAAGTTCTCATTCAGTTACTGAATTGTTCCCAGATATATTTCACATTAAAAAACATAAAGTTTATTAAACATTTTTATCTTTATCACACTGAGTTTTATAGGACATTTAATAGTTTTTAAACAAAAAATAAAAACTTTGTTTCAGTTTTAATTGGATTTCATCTTTGTTTTATTTTATTTTCAAATGAGTTGCATCTAATGATCCTGTTTATTTTATGGTATTTCTAATTGGTATAAAATCAGAAGATGCAATTAGTTTTTATTATGAGTGTTAAATAGAAAGAGAGAAAAAGTCTAAATTTACAATTTCTTTTTTATCTAGGTAATTTTTACGTAGTTGAAAGTGAAAATCAAGATTGTGAATTAAGGATTCAAGATCCCAAAATTGACTATGAACAACAATCTAAATATTTATTGTCAGTTCACTTGAATACAGTTGGTGGAATTTTTGGTAAGCTTTTCATTGGATTTTTAAACTTTAATTGCCATAAGTTTACTGGTTTAACTTGTGTGAATAGAAAGTGCTTTTGTGTTTAAAATGTATCACATCTTAAAAAGAGATGTTTTATTTTGTACTGGAACTGAGCAAAACTGCCATTTTTTTGTCTCTTGTAATTGGCATATTAAAAATTGTTGTTTTAAAAAACTATGTTACCATTATTTGTTTGGTCTAGCATGGCCAAGTGATTAAGGCACTTGACTCGTAATCTGAGGATCACAGGTTTGAATCCCCATCACACCAAACATGCTCGTACTTTTAGCCATGTGGGCATTATAATGTGACAGTCAATTTCAATATTTGTTAGTAAAAGAGTAGTCCAAGAGGTGGCAGTGGGTGATGATGACTAGTTGCTTTCCTTCTAGTCTTACACTGCTAAATTAGGGATGGCTAGCTCAGATAGCCCTTGTCTAGCTTTGCTCAAAATTCAAAACAAACAAACCAAACCATGATTTGTTTTTGATAATCATTGTTTTTAAGAAATTCAGAATTTAGTTTTTTCTTATTACTTGGAAGTAGTATTTAAAATTGGTGGTCTATCAGCCATAAAATGTGCAGTTATGGACCATTATGAATAAGACAGCTGTAACCAACTTAAATTAATGAATCATCAGCTGTGTATATGAACGTTTCTTTTTATGCCAAATAGTTAAGTAGCCTTTTGGTAATTCTTTTAACATCTACATAACTTTAGTTTAAGTTTGCATTTAGAGTTTGCTCATTATTTTGTTTTTGTTTACTTTATTCTATATATGTGGGTTTTGCACATTAGTTACTTTGTGGGCATTTGTAGCTTTGTTCAATTTTGTGAGGTGTTGGTTTGTTATTGATATTTCCTTTCACTGTTTACTCTAGTAAGTTTGTAAGTTGCCTTTTCTTTGTCCTGGCATGGCCAGATGTTTAAAGCACTTGACTCATAATCCAAGGGTTGAGGGTTCAAATTTCCATCACACCAAACACACTTGCCCTTTCAGCCATGGATGCATTATAGTGTGATGGTCATTCCCCCTATTTATTGGTAAAAGAGTAGCCTGAGAAATGGTGGTGGTGATGATTACTAGCTGCCTTCTCTCTAACCTTACACCACTAAATTATGGACGGCTAGCCCAGATAGCTCTCGAGTAGCTTTGGGTGAAATTCAAAACAGACCAAACCAAATCCTTTTTCTTTACAACTAGTCTCGTCCAATTGAGTATTAGATATGGGACAGATTTTGTTGTCATTAATTAGTGCCTTTTCATTCCATGCTCTTTGTGGTAGGTTTTACTTTTGTATCTTTTGTCTTATCAGTTCTTTGGATGGACTTTTAAGTTTGATATGTATGTCTTTTATCTTCTATGTTCATTTCATGACTTTGTACCTCAGAAATTACTTATTGTTTCATGTTTTAGGCTAAATTTCCTAGTCTTGCATATTCATTATTCTTTTGTATTTTACAGACTCAACGAATTTTAAGATTTTATCAGCTGGTTAGTAATCTGTGCTTTCTCTAAGTATATGTAGTTTTTATATCTTTCTGGCTATAATTTGTGACAGTTGTGTAGGTTTTATGGGTGCTATCTGAAGGTTTCTGCTTTAAATTCCACTTCCTCTATTCACTTCCCAGATATCTTTACCTTCTTCTCAGGATTGTACATCTTTTAATAATTTTGCCTAGTCTTTTCAAGACCTACTATACAACAGAGCTATTAGTTGGGTTGTCACCACTTAACAAGAGTTATACTCTTGTCTTATTGTTCTCCCTCAAAAGCTGGGAGATAGGAGACTTGTCCCACTCACTTAATTTTTTGGTAAGTTAATCAAGCGAGGTTTTCTTTTCCAGTTGGAGAAGTCTATTCTTAACCCCACTCAATATCTTGTTCCAATGGGGCTTTTTTCTTCAATCCCCAGCTTCATTAATTCCAGTCTTCTCCACCTAGGTTAAGGAATATGGGACAGACAGACTCAATAGCTTACCTTCTCCTTTTCTCACTGAGTAAAGGGTTTTATTTCTTTTGGAGATATGGGCTCTTTTGAGTCAAGCTCAGATGAACTCCCTTTAGTGGATGCTTCTTGACCAATGGAGTTTCTCTTACAGTCCATTGGACCATCCTATTTTCCTTCCTCCTTGGATTAGGGTCAACCTTGCTTGGTGGCTTGACATGGAGCTGAGCACAGTGATAGATTGTGATATATATCTTATACAGGGCATGGTCACTAACTGTTTTGGCTGGATGGACTACACGTGGTGTAATCCAGTGTAAACCAAGATTACTTCCCTTGGTACATACATTTAAGGGAAAATGGTTGCATACACACAAATGTTTCCATGCTGATCAACATCATTCTGATTCATGTCATAGTTATCCAGCATTTTCTGTAGTTTTTCTGTACTGTACTTCTCTTTATTGACTTTTGTTGTTCCAGTCAATTCAGTTTTGTCTCAGTAGTGTTACTGTGTTATTGCTGAGTGAAGATTGCATACTTGTTCTAGAAGAAGTGCTGTACCAAAGAGGTTGCTCTCTTTTCATATTCTAGCACACCTTCTCTTTAAGTGCAACCACTCTTCACTTTATCACCTCCTCCATCTTGTCATTGTGGGATTCTATGTTTGAGTGAGAGGAGGCAGTACTGTTTCAGAGTTAATATTTTCTCTCTGAAAGTGTATTTCCTGTAGGTACTTAGCTCTTTCAACCACTTTCCACCATTCCCCTCAACTGGCTGTGGTTTTGCTAGATATTAGATAGGGACAGTGGGTGTACTGTAGCAAAATTTATTTTAAAAGTGCTCATAGGGCAGGCTAGGATCAAGATGGCTTTGGATAGGAAATACATTTTCAGAGTAAGAAAGTGTTAAATTTCATAAGAGCCTTCCTAACATTTGTTTCTTGGATTTTTTTCTGTTTCAATAATTGGTCAACTTCTTCTGCTTCCATCAGTATGTCTACAGAAGTACTGAGACTTCTTAAATCTACAAACCCACAATTTTTTGCATGTAATGCCACTGACAGCAGTAAGTCTTTGGAATTATAACAAAATCAGGGGTCCAATTTCCCTGAGTGGACACAGCAGATGACTCAATGGGGCTTTGCTATGAGAAAAACACACATACATTAATAAGACTCTTAATTTTCTAGATGATAGATATCAAACTGGAATGATATCCTCTGTTTCTGAAAATTTTCTCTTGGAAAATGAGTTCTCTATCAACAAAGCCTTCATCACACATCTTGTGGTTCTGTAAAACATAGTTGATAAAATTCTCTGTTTCAACAGCTTTTGGGTGGCTGGATCTGTTGTGCAAGAATGTGTTAGTGTGAACAGCTTTTATATAAACAGTAATGATGAGATGATATTACTTTGTGAATGAGTATATTCAGAAATGGAATGGTTTTTATTTTCTCTGACTGCATGGTGAATTGTAAGTTAAGGTTTATAGAACTTACATGATAGAGGAAGTCTTCAGTGTTTGATAATTCTAATAACAGATGTTTCATCAATATATAGTTTCCAAATATTAGTTTTAGTGCTAAAATTTCATGAAAATGTTGCTGATAATACATCATTGAAGTGATCACATAAAAGGGTCATTAGTTTGCTCATACAATTCATTTTGAAATTTAAAGTATGCAGATTTAGTGTATGAGGTTAAAAGTTTTAACAAGTTATCTACATTGATACTTGTGCAAAAATTTAGGACTTGCATACTTTTAATTTCTTATGTACCAAAAGATTTGAAGGTTGAGTGGAAGTTTCAAAGATTTCTACAAACATTTTTTATTTTTTATTCTGACTGATGAATTAATGATTAATGAATTAAGAACTTTTTAAAATAATCTTCTTGTATTAAGGAAAGGTAAGTCTATAGCACTGACAATGGGCCTAATAGGGACTTCAGTGTTATGTATCTTAGGTAAAACAAAGAGGTGAGGTGAATTGTTTTTTTTCCATTATGTTTAGAGTTTGATAATTTCAGGAAAAAATCTCTTTTCATTTTTGTTAATTTTTCATTTAGTTTAGTAATTAATGTTTTTTTTTAATTCCTTTAAGGTCTTGTCATGGTAATGGATCACAGTTTTTCTTCATGATCTGTTTTATTGAATGGAATTATACAGTGTTTCTTGTCTGCTTCTAGAAACAAAGAGAACTCATCTAGAAAGCACCATGTTTGTATGACAACATTTATGTTAGAAAAATTGATCAGACAATAGAAAAAAGATTAAGAGAATATAAAAATACAATTAGGCTAACAAATTAAGATAAATCATTCTTAGCTGAACATAAGTACAAAGCAATAAATATCATAAACTTGGATCAACAAAATTTTAGACAAAGCTCACCATTGGAATGAAAAGTGTAAAATTTAAAGTTGTGGACAATACTAATGGCATCTCTTGAAAATGTTAATTTTATATATATATTATAGATAACAGAAAAATATGTAAAACTGTATGTTTTCAGAATGTACTTGATAAGATTGTTCAAATATGATCTCATATCCTAATTTTAACACTTGCTTTCATAAATACCCAAACTTTTCATGATTTTAGTTACATATTATCATAAAATGTGCACCTGCTTATTTTAATTAGCCTACAAGATGATCAAAGAAGTTTCTCTGCAACAATTGAACATAAAAATGAAATTTAAAATAACATAAACCAGTTTCACAAGCTAATATTTAGTTGGCATTGCCTTGAATTTCAGTACAACTTCACATTGACATGACATCTTCAGTGAGTTTGTGCAGATATTCCTGAGTGATTGACTGCCATTCTTCAAAAAGTTCATTTTCCATGTTTCCCTTGCATTCCTTAATTAGTTGGTTTAACACAGCCCATACATTTTCTATCAGATTGATATCAGATGATTGACCTGGCCATTACACAACTTCATTTCTCTTATTTCTAAGACATATTTTAACTACTCCACAACATTTACAAGAGAAACCACTTTATTGTCCATCCCTTGTATCTGTATTGAATTACATGAATTTGAACTCAACGGAAGCAATGGTGTGTGCATCAGCAACCTGTGGACATTTACCCTCTACATACTTTGTAGATAAATATGATAAGGTCGTAGCTCTACTAACAACACCCCTGATCAACTCACACAGTCTACACAACCTACAGTACCTTGAGAAATAACTCAATGTAAAAGCCAAAACAGCATTTCCTTTTTCTTTAACAAGTAGTTGCAGTATATTTTAGTGTTCAAATCTATCTATCATTCTAAATTCTCATTGTAACAACATTGCCCTGAAAATTACATTTATGTATATAGATAGATATGTGCTTGTGTGAGTGTGTATAAATGGCAAATGTGTGAAAAAAATGTTTTAAAGATAATAGCATAAATTTTTGTTATAAAAGTGAAAATCAAATAAATTTAATGATACTTATTTTTTGTTCTTTAATACTGTGTTTTGTTTAAAAACAATGTCTAGAATCTTGCATAATCTATTCCTTATTAATTACAATTTAAAGTTATCTTCTTGTGCAAGTAACTGAATAATTGCAGCTCAACACGTCTAATTTAATCTGAACACAAGTAAAATTCTAAAAGTCAAGGCAAAATGTTTAAAAATTAGTCTTGGTAGGTATGACATTAAAGTTTGAAAGGTATTGAGTAACAAGGTGTGCTCATCACTTCCAGTCTTATGCTGATAAACTTTTGTTAGTAACTTTAAAAAAATTAGTTCTGTTTTTGTTTGTGTTTTTTTGTTTTTTTTACACTTCAAAATATGTATTTTAAACATGTTGGTGTGCAAAGTAGTTGTTGTGTGGTATAATAGTTAAACTGGATGGGGAGGAAATTATACATATTAAACAAATATGACAGATTTCTAGCTGTTGCATAAGTAGTTAATTCATCACATTGAGACTATTGTTGATATAAACCTGAATATGTAACAGTTTTTATTTTTTATTGCAGGGTTGTCTCAGTTAACAACTCAGGTGACAGTTAATGTGATTGACTTGAATGACAACCATCCAGAATTTATTGTTCCAACGAGATACAGTCAGTTTACTGAAGGCCGTTATTTAGCAGCTTTACCATATGAAGCTTCAGCTGGCACGCAATTTGTTCAGATTATTGTAAGTATTTTGGGACATTTCTGTCACGGATAAAACACATGAGCTTATTTCATTTGTAGAAAATTATGTGGGTGAATGAACCTATTGTGATACTCTTTGAACTTTCTTCGTTATGTGTGCTGTACAAAAATGTCTTGTATTTACTTTATTTTGGACTAACTTCAAATTTCTCTCAAATTATACCTCTTGATTTGGAAATAGAAATAGTTTTAAAACATTACATTATTATATTGATAAATTACAATTAAATTATATTGCTCCATAGATAAACCAGTTTATCCAGATATTAAATAAGTGGCCTTATATTTCTTAATTGTAATGAATATCATGAGATATCAGTTTGATTGAATTTATGTAATTGTTTATTGTTTCACATATTGTAATTAGAAATAGGAGAAATGGACACATTTTTGTCTAAGTAGCTCATATAGCTTTTAATAACTTAACAAAAATAAATTATCGTATGAAATTGTTTCACAAAATATAGTATTTAGTTTGGTGTACAGCATGAAATTACACACAGTTTACTATTTTGACATACACTGAAATGTTTTTCAAAATAACTGTATTATTCTAAAATGCTCTTAAAAACTAACTTGCTAATTAATTATGAGCAAAGCAGTAGGAGGTTTTGGATTTGCTAATCAAAGCAAAAGGAAATCTGACACCATCACAAATAATAGAGTCTGAATACGAAATTTTGAAGAGAAATATTTTGTTACAAGTTAACGACAAAGATGTAATCATCAAGGTAAACAAGATATAATTCTTTGAACTTCTACTTCTAACTAATCAGCTTTTTGTATGCATGGCTAGTATCACCCCACTGGACAGTTTCACTAGATGATCAACTAAAGCCCAAGTTAACAAAAAAAAGTATTGAGTGGGGTGTAGTAAGGTACAAATACTGCTCCTATCACTCTCTAGGGGGTGTTTTTATGTGCCAGGTTAGTTGGCAGTTTGTCCTGTTATTTGTCACACACACACAGATGTTTGTCAAGTAGTGGTTTTGGATTAAAATCTATTACTGCATATCCTCATCCTTATAATTTTGGTTCCATAATAATATGCTGGTCAACTCCATTATTCACTGGTAAAGTGTATTCTAAGAGGTAGGGCTAGATTACTTTTCTTCAATCTATCACTTCAAAACTGTAGAAGGCTAGTATAGACAGCCCTCAGATAGCTTTGTACCAAATTAAAGAAACAAGCAATAACACTTTCCACTAATTGTCTTCTTTATTTTCCTTGCATCACTAGAATTTTTGTTAAGCTTCTCGAATTTAGTTGAATAATTAATTCTTTTGCACTGGGCATCTTTTACTGCACATGATAACATTATGTTTTTAGTGACTTACATTAAAAAGTTAAGTACACTATTTTTAGTGTATGTTATAACAAATGGTATAGCATAAAATCATAGTTAATTATCCAAATTTTAATAGTATATGAGTTTTAAGTTTTTGATTTTATAAGACAATATTTAAAAAAATCCTGAACTTCCCCTAATGTGAAAAATGTGACTTTTTTTTCTAAGATCCCCTTTTCTATAATTTATTCACCATTTCTTCAATAAATGCAAAATTTAATGTAAATTGCTTACTATCAAATCATTGTTACTCAGATAAAACATTATTCTTATAGCCTTTTTTTCTTTTTCTTACAGAACTATCAAATAGAAAAAATCAAACACATCTGTCACATTCCCTCTTTCAGGATTTTTTTTTGTAGTTCTTTCTTGCATTTGATTCTATATTGTTTTTAACCAACAGAAATTCAGTATTTTCATCTATCAAATAATTTATTCTATTTTATTGTTTTCTAAAAAGAGAAGTGTCAATTTCTCTTTTAGTATAAGCTTTGTTCTTACTGGAAAGATATCTACTGACTTGAATGAATTTGTAATGGCACATGACACATAGATGAAAGGTCAAAATCATTAGTATAGCTATGGGACAGTGTTTGTTTTTTGCATATTATTATTCTGTATTCTCAGGTGCATTATTTAATAAAATAAAAAATATTTATTGTAGCAGTATCATTTGTTTAGAAAAGTAGAGTTAAGTGCCATTGGCAGTTAACAGAAAAAATTACCAGGGTAAATCTTTTGTTTTTCATATGTATTCTTAATTTACTATTAAATTAGTAAAAGTTACATCAGGTAAAATAAATAATAATGAAAATATTATAAAAAATTTTATGAGACGTGCACAAGAGCAGCTTGGAGTAGCTTGTGGGTAAGGTAATTCTATAACATAACATAAGCTGCTCATTCTACAAGTGATTTACAACCTATAAAGGTGTGAATAATACTTAAACACAGTTCAAATAGCAATGAAGTAATAAAATTTAAGTATAAATAAATGCATACTGTTATGAATGTAGCTTATAGATTTGTTAGAATTTGAATTTATTCTGGAGATAAAAAAAGGGTAACCTAGATTTATTTCAATTGATATAAGATGTTAATGAAAGTTTAGAGATGGCATAAATGTGCATTGTTTCAACAAAATTATGTCATTATCACTTATGTTATCCACTTTACTCAGTTATTCATTTTATTTAAAAGAACTATTATATTTCCTTTATTAGAATTATTAATGGCAATATTTGTACAAAATTTATGACAACTTGAGTCCAGTATTATTAGAAATTATTTAGATTTTGAGTATATAGGCTATATAAATTGATTACATAACAATTAAAAAACAATTAGAAATTAATCTTCCAATTTTAACATATTAGGTACACAAGTTTACAAAAAAGAAGAGTTGGAATGTGTTTGTTTTCTTCAATTTTCCTCAAAACATAACTAAAATGATGGTTGTTTTACAAACAAATCATTAATCTTATATAACTTAATAAAACTGAATCCAATGTTCATTTCTACATTGCTTAATTTCAAATTTATTAAGTTTTTTTTTTATAGTATTGTTTTGCAATGATAACACTGAGTTATAGAAACTTTACATTTAAAAATGTTGGTGAAATATTTACTTGTTTATGTGTCTAGTCAAAATTTTCATGCAAGTTATTTTTAATACATCTGTAATGTGATGTTTTGCACATCTCAATCAAAGAAAAGTAAATTTACATGAAAATTTGATAATAATGTTAGCACATATTTATTTGTTGGAAATCCCAAATAGATGATGAATTTTAATAGCTACAAAGCTATTAATCACAAGTTATGCAGTTAAACACCATTATGAAATTTAAATTTGAATATAAATCATATTTAGATTCAATTAATAAGTAGTTAAACCAACTTCAAGCCAAAAAGACATAGTTGAAATTTCCAGTAGAAAAACAGGTCATTAAATCATTCAATCACAGCTTACTTAAAAGAAAGGCCAATTTGAAAAGGTTTTAAACTGAGTAAAATTATAATACTGTTTTTTGTTTCTTATTTTCCTAATTAAAGAACTATACAATAAGAAAAAACACACCACAAAACAAAACAGTACTGAAGTGAGTATTTCAATGAAATAAAATACCAGTATGTTTTCATAAATAAGAAAAACTAAAACAAAATTATGTTGTAATAAAGGTTAAATCTCCACATCAACACAAAAGACAATGCCAAATATATAAAACTGAAAAATAAGACCTCTAACTCCAACTAAAACAATTTAACCATAAGTAATATAACCTTTTGGGCATTGCTGAATGTCATCAATTAGGGATTAAAACATGTTTTTGATTATAAACAGATGAACATAAGTATCAATTTTATGCATAATTTCCTATTAATTAGCATTCCAAACTTGTGAATGAGTTAGTTTTTTTTATACAAAAGCTTTACATTCGTTTTATAGGACCTTTAAAATCTCCAAAGGTTTCATATCATTCAGGTTATATAGCATAGAAATATTGGCATATCAGATAGTTATTAGAAATCAGTTAACAATGTATTAAAAATTTTTGTTACTTAAAAACACAGGAATTATTCTTCTACTCCTAGTCAAGTTTTTCATACTGCCTAAGGGCAAGATTTGCACAATTTAAGATTAGATGTTGTGCTCATCTAGCTAAGTATATAAATATTTACTAAAATTTTAAACATAATCTGTAAACAAAAATGTATTAGAGAAAACAATTTACACATTTAAGTATAAGATGATATTTCATTTATTGCTTTTAGCTGCTTTTATTGTACCTTGCAAACGTATTATAATTATGATAAATAACTCACTGTAAACTTTATTTTAGAATATTCAGTTTAAATTAATTGTACTAGCTGATTCTGTATGATATTGAGATTGTATTTCATCTCACAAGCACCTTTGTTTCTCCAAGCATGTTTGCTATTCTTAGATTTTTTGCTATTTTTTAAGATTTTTTTATAAAGATAGGGTAAATACTTTGTATTTACTTTCTTCATAAATACAAATTTTAAATTTATTTTTTAACTATTTGTGGTGAAAGACCAAATCTATTTCATCAGGGAAATAATGACTTTAAAATGTATTGCTGAAATTGAAGAAGTTTTGATAATTTTAAGTTTTATTAGATGTTGGTGATGAAGCAATTTCTTATATTACCAGAGGCTATATATATTACATTTTTCCTGTTACAAGGATATTTACTAAATTTCATGGTTGTTAATTTCTAAAAATTTCAAAATATAGTAATTATTTTTAGAACTTCAAAAATTAAAGAATAAATTGTTAAACATTATATTCAATAAAACAGTTTTAAATAACTTTTTTTAATATATACTTTTTCCCCAGTATATGGTGAAGGTTCATATCTTTGCCAGTTGATGATACAACAATCTGTGAAAAGCCAACCTTACTCTCTCTTCCACTTTATTTAGTACATTCTTAACTAGGAGGGAGAAAATGAGGCATTTCAGGGGACAACTCCCTGTCCCAACCTCACACTCTAGACTGATCATGATTCAATGCTTCACCTGAATGTCATTCTTTACTTCTTACATTATTGAAATTTATGTTTATATTAAAAAAAAATTACTCAACTTATTTTAATTTTTTTATTTTGTTTGTTTCAACTAGATATTTTATTTGTTTCCTTTATTCATTTTTAAAATTAACTCATACAGCTTTATTTTTTTCCACACTAATGACATTTTTTTAATTTTAAATACTAACATACTGGAAAATGCTTTTGTCTGATTGTCATATAATTTTGATATTGCAGGCTGAAGATGCTGATTCTGGTTCTAATGGTAAGGTCTCATATGAACTAGTTAAAGAATCAGATCCCAACAAACTCTTCAAAATAGACAAAAATACTGGATTTCTTAGCAATACCAAAACCTTAGAAGACATATCGATGGAGAAACTGCCACTGAAAGTTATAGTCAGAGCTACAGACAGTCCTGTTCTAAGAAGTGCAGCTATGTTTAAAACAAATGAGGTTTTGGTGAGCTATAGACTATTTCTAACATACGTATGCTTACCATATTATGTATAAAATATTGTTCTAGTGTATCAAAAATTATAACTATCTTTCTCTGTAAATTAATTCTTTTTAGTTACTTAGGTGTCTCAAAATGCTTAACTACATATACCATGTAATGGCAGTGTAAGAGATATTTTATAAAACTGGAAGAATGATCATGATTCAAAATTTATTGTTTTAGAACAATGTATAAGCTGTATACATTGTTACTTAGTTAAGATCCATTGATTCAGCATCGATTCCTGGCAATCTGATGAACTAGCAATCTTCAAGACTACCTATCACTAGTTGCATTTCAAAGATGCTGCTACAAACATCATGTTTGTTCTCTATTCCATTTTTTTGGATCACATTCAAAATATGTCAGTTTTTTGTTTTTTTTAGAATCATACTTTCAAGGGAACAAGTAAATTCCATTCGGTTTAGGACTGATTGGTTAATTCTCCTTGCTGTCCATAGGACCTTGTACATTCTTCTCAAACCCAACATTTAAAATAAGTTAATCTTCTTTCTTCCAGTAGTATAGTGGTAAGTCTTCAAACTTACACTACTTAATAATTTAAATTATAGTTTCAACTTCTTCAAGTCCAGCCATTTTCATGACTTTTTTTCTACAGTTTAAACAAATTTGGAGGTAAGATGCATCCCTGCCTCACTCTTTAAATTTCATTTTTTTACTGTTTCTAATCATTCTTTACATAATACAGTTATTTGCACTTAAACTCTTAATAGTAATCTGCAAGATAATTTCCATATTAAGTATAAAAGTGCTGTTTGTTCATCTTACTGTTTTTGCATTTCACTTGCACAATTTCTAGAACCTCCTAAATGAATATAAAAGTTTTTTAAAGTAAATATTTATATTTTTCCACTTTTTCTACCATATATCTCTAACCCTAGCTTTTTTCCTCAATGTACAGTGCAATGAAATTTTAAAATTAAGAGATAGACATATGTATATCCCTTTTGTCTCTTTTTTTAAGTAATCTTAAAATACTTTCCTTGGGTTATATGCATAATTTCACATCTTTATCTATTCAATGTTTTTTAATGTTTTATTTTAATTTCCTGTCCTTTATTTTTGAATATTTATGTTGACACATGTCAACAGGTGTATGCAGGCAGCATAACATTATTATTGGCAGAACAGTTTAGCCTCTGAGAAAATATTTTGCACTCACTTTGTTATATAAGACTTGTTGAGAAAGGGAAGTTTAGAATAATATTAAAAACAATTAAACCTTTCATATATTAACTTTAAAACCCAAATAATACATAATTAACTGAAATATAAAAGTAAAAGCGAACTGCAATTTAATTATCTGTCAAACTAATATGTATAAGGCAAAGCAAATTATCAAAGCGTTAGGAACACTGATCTGAACAATGGACATTGTTACATTTCACTTTCATTTGTAAACTGGTATATCACCTGTGTTTTCATCTAACCTTCCAATACATTATATTGTGAAATCTGTTCTTTATATTGGTTGTAAACATACCATTGAAGTTAAAACTGTTGCTTAGCAACACTGTTTCTACCTTTGAAAGTGTATATGGCTTATTTTGATTGTGGAATTTGTACAATGATTTCCTCTAGTCTAGTTCTTGGAATTTAATTCAGGTTTCTGGTAAACGTGCTATATTTATGTACTTTGATTGTCTACATAAAAATATCTACATTACACAAAATAGAGCAGAATTTATTTGCATATACATCACATAACAATAAAACTGAATTTTAATGTTTGCTTCAGAGGTTTGTTTCAAATAAAGGAATGATAACTGGTACAATATAAAACACTGAATTATAATGTATTTTATAATACTAATTTCATTAAAATACATTCATAGTAAAGTGGTTAAATTTTGAATGTACGTCAATAACAATTTTTGTGCCATGCAGGAATTATCTTAATAAAAATATATGTAATAGTACAATCTTTTCAAACTCTAATTATAATATGTATAAACTCTTACATCTGATACCATACAATAAGAGTACAGTTCATTAAAGGATGAATATTGGCTGCTGACAAAACATTTGATTAATCTATTGATATTGAGTAATATATGACCACAGTTACCATAACAAAACCTCAGAATCATTGTGTCAGTCACTCTATCTCACTATAATGATTATCTTACAAACAATTTTGATGGAGTATGAATTAGATAGCTCATTTGATTTGAAGATATTGATCAAGTTTGTAAAAAATTTTAGAAATTAAATTCTTAAATATTTGAGACAGACATTTTTCTTGTTGAAAGAAAAAAGATGGCTGGAAGTGAAAAACCATATTGGCTCCTGTAGGATGTAGAGAATAAAATTAAATAAACGTTATAAATATAAGAAGATTGAACTGAATACAATTAAATGGGAAAGTAGGAAGTAAACAATTATGAATAAGAGGTTGGATGAAAGATTTCTTTTAATACAGTGAGGATAAACAGAATGGTAGGATGAGAATAGGACTTTTGAGAAATGATAAAAAAGCCTTATGATTCTCTTGCAGTACTTATCCACCATGTACCTACTTTCTGAGTAACTCTGCTAATCTCCTGAGGAATTTTTATGGGATACTTTCTCCCTCCTTACCTAAACACTGACACAATTGTACTCTACAGCTTTATCTTTTCACACGTGGTTTGTTTATTAGGAAATTTTGGTAAAGGATACTGTCTTCTACCAGGTTTGTTTGACATCCACTTACCTTTGGAAATTGTGGATGGTTCTTCTCCAATGATCCATTTTGGAATTGTGTAGAATCTCTGAGGGAACATTCCATTGTTTTATCTTTGGTTGCTTAATAGTCTTACCCTGTGCCCTTGCAATTCTCTGTTTCATGCCAACACCATTTCATCCTGTACCTCTTTTCTCACTACATTCAGTATTTTTATGGATATCTCATGCTGCAAATATTGTCAAAAGGAGTTGTTATTCAATTCCTTTTCCTACCCTCAACTTTTCCTGTACATATATATTTTTCATTACTTTCGGGTCCTAATACCAGTATGTGTCAGTCACAGCAATAAAGACTCCTCTATTACAGAGAGCTTTTGAGTCTGACAGCCATTCTTTCCCAGGCTGTTTGTGATCCTATTCCCCAAGAAAACTAGTGATTAATGTCCTGTGATTGAGCTGTCTCTTCTCAAACAATTTATGTTACTTCCTCGTTTTACTGCATAGTTTTTCTCACTCTAAGATAGTTTTTAACTCCTCTTTCCCTGTTGTTGCATTCTTTCTGGATTAATAGATTTCTTCATCAAATGGTCCTTCCATATTGGGATGTCAATGTGGTTGTTCATTATCTTTCTCTACCTCTGCTTGAACCTTTGTCCTTTTATTCTTTTTTTCATTTATCTCTTAAGACCTACTGCTGTTAGCTTGTAAGCATCATTGATTTTATATATTTGCATTGATATCTCACTCATTCTGTACCATTCCACATACATTCTCCTTTATATGGATCAATCTTTTCTTCCTAAGACCATCAGCCCATGAAGGTAAACCTTCCTTCTCCCACCTTCATCTTTATTCTCAATCTGATCCAGATGAACTTCTATGTTATGTATCTGTTCTTCTTTCTTACCTTGTCTGCATGGCAGTTCATGTTTTTCCTTTTCATTTCCCGGCAGCATTTCTTTGTTAGCACTTTTCTCCTTCAGCACTTACCAGTTGATTCGATTTTTCTTCTCTCTCCTTGTCTCCTTCTTTTTGAAATCTGTTCCAGATATTGCAACATCAGATTAGGCATCTTACTTATTCTCCAATGGATGATCGAGGATATTCTTCAAACTGTTATGTGGAATACTACTCATATGCCCATCTCCAACTACCTACATTGGAGTACTTTCTTCCTCCTGTCTCCATTTTTCAAATTTCAGTTAGATTGTGACTGGACAATCCCCTTTTTATCAACAGTGGCAAGTATTGGCTGTCCACTCATACTTAACATATTACAAAACCACACTGTATGGCTATGATGCTATCATATAATACAGTATTTTTATGGTCAATAATACACTGTTGAAATGGGGTGTTCTACAGAATCACTAGTAGGTTTTTCCCTCATGATATATTTACTTCATTAATATGCCCATGCCTGACTGTACTGACTCATGGACTTATGTGGAGGAAGCATAAGGGGATAGTTGCCAAGTGAACCTGACGATGACCGAAGAAGGTCGAAACGTTGTTCGCTCTTCTATGTAAAATATTTTCTCAACCCAAACGAGCCGTTTTTGCATATAAAATTCTCAACAAGTGGGTTTCTCGACATCACTGAGTTGCCTGTCACTACTTTCTCTGTGATTGAATAAATCAGAAGCAGTCTGCTTTTGGAAATAGGATTTTCATGGTTGCTTACTGCACTTGCTCAGTTGTTGGTGTTCCTCCAGAATTTCCACCACATTTTATCTTCTCTTATTCTTCTAGTGTAGTGTGGGAGTCCTTTCAAATTTGAATTTCTGTTACTGGAATGGTGGACCATGTAGTAGAGATGCCAACCATTATGATTTGAGCGTAATCATTACGATTTTGATTTTTACATTTCGACTGTACTCTCATACAGAAAAATATTACGACTTGTTGCAACTCCCAAATTATTATATATTATATAGGCCTATACAGTAAAGTGATAAATTGTTCCCCCAGGGCTTGAAAGGGGTGAAAAGAAAATTTCTAGTGAGATTCAAATAAATTTTGATCATAAATAAAAGACATAGTCTAAATGGCTACTTGCAATAATCATATTTGTACTTGAAATAATAAAAAATATGACAAAATCCAAAAGCAGACAAAGAAACATTTGACATAACTCAACATATGTTTTGGCAGTCTGACCTTGAACTAAAGGCAATCAATGAAAAAAGAGAAGGAAATGAAAGCTAGCAAGGAAGTAACCAAGAAAAGTTATGCACAGAACAAGTTAGATAAGTTAACAGTTTTCTTGGACAACAAAATGAACTTGTTATTTTGTTTTTTCTTCAGTCTGCAATTTAGCTCTGTTTGAGCAAGCCAATTTGATATTGCAAAGAGAAGAACCTTGCATACACATTATGCATAAAACTCTGATTACACAAGTTAAAAATATACTTGTGAGATACATCAAGCCAGAATATCTTGAAGGCAACATCACAGAACTTGACTACAACAATGAATCCTTACACAAATTTGATAGGCAGATTCTATTGGAAATGCTTCCAAGGAATACATTGTTAAGTATGAAAAGGACCTGAACCTGATCAGCTTCTACACCAGTGTCAAGAAATACTATATTGCAGCTACAAATTACATGATGAAACATTTCTCTCTTGATGATGAACTTCTGATTCATGCAAAAGTTGCTGATCCAAAACTGAAAGTCAGCAAAGATTTCTCTTCTCTATGATTCTTCACAGATAGGTATTCTGTCCTTGTCAATACACATGAGCATGACACTATTGACAAGTTGGAAGGGCAATATTTGAACCATTAAATTGATACTTTCTCAGAAACTGCCCTTCAGTTAAATGTTGACAAGTTTTGGGTTCAGCCGTCTGCAGTTAAGGATGGAAATGGGAACCAGTATGACATTCTGTGTAGGGTTATGCTTGGAATTCTTACAATCTTCCATTCTAATGTGACAGTGAAAGGATATTTAGTTTAGTGACTAAAAACAAAAGCAAGTTCAGACCAAACTTGAACACCTCAGTTTTGAACAGTATTATAACACACAAGATGTGTATGCAGTCAAATGGACAATGTTGTTATAACTCCCAACCATCCAGAGACATTCTCATAAAAGCAAAGGCTTCCACAGCTGCAAAACTATTACAATATGTGTCATAAACATGATATAAACTTGTCCTTACACAAAGGCTTTTACTGCTTACTGTTTGTGCATGTTTAATGTTGTTTTATCAGTATGTTTGTAACTCTGAACTAAATAAGACCTAGTTTCAAAAGAATTTTTTAAATTTATTTATAACATATGCAAAACACAGTCATAAATGAGCAATCTATAGCAGTAATAAACAATAATAGTTATAATAATAATAAGCAACTCAGAGACATTGGTCATGCCTAGTAGCCTCAAATGATAAAGGGCTCTGTCTACAATCATTACACTCAGTCATTTGAAATAGTTGTCATCTCTGATGTACGTATCCTTCTGAATGTGATCCAGTGTGTCCATAGGGACACAACTCTTACTGCTAACGTTCAGATGTTGAGTTCTCGGATGTCTGGTTATTTGTGTATTGTTTCAAAGATTGTTTGCAAAGTATATATTTTTGTTCCACTGAACTTGAGGTGAAGATAGTGTAGACCCTCTATTTCTGATTCCACTTGGTTTCAAACTGGTCTTTATCTGCTGTACATGGTCCATTTACATTGTGCCATAGCCACTCTACATCTGGGAGTGCATTCAGCTAATGGAAGTAAGTACCTATTAGGAAGATGTTTTCACTACAGGAAAACTGACTTCTTTGAACAGCTGCTAGATGGAAATAAGATTATTAAATTAAATCTGAGCATGAGTTGTGAAAACATTTGAAAGTTTAAGGAATGACAAAACTTCCGTGTCAGATAACATTTACTCAAGGTATATGAAAGAGATTAAGGATTGGATGTGTGAGCCATTTGCTACTTTTCACTCTAATTGTTTGTAGCATAACAAGTACCATAGGCTTATTAGTTGTACATCGTTGGTGGGAAACGGTTTTGAAAGTTTGGCAAAAGATGCTCAGCAATATTATATTTAACAATGTTAGAAATGAATAAATATCCTATAACCCAAGAGTTTTTAAAAGTTGGATCTTTCTTCTTCAGAAAAAAACTGTTTGCCACCCTTTGAAAGTGCTAAAGTTATATTGTTTGTTTTCATTTCTATCAAGACTTCTTGAACTTGTATGTTTTCCTAAAATTATGAATTTAACAATTTTAAGTATTTTGTTGGATAACCAGCATTTTTTCACTTGGAGAAAAATATTGCTTTTCTAATGTTTTGAAGAGATTACTACTTATGTGGATGAAGATATGTTTGTGGATTTAGTGTATCTAGATTTTCATAAAATATTTGACAAGATGCTATATGAAAGGTTTGTTAACCCTTTGGTAACTGGGTCCTAACAATCCAAAGATGCAACATAACTCTCATAAATATTTTGTTCTAGAAATAAAACTAATGGAAGAAATTGTTTAAAATTTGACACCACATTCCTAAAGGTATGTAATTTCAGGAAGATAAATATTTACTTTTGAGTTTTCCATTTACAAATTCTTCATTTATTGTAGATTTTTTTCACTCAGACTTTGAATAGTTCAAGCATAAGGTGGTTTTCATAAGCATAAAAATACTTTTTTTAACCATACAATTTTCAAATTTCATTTGCATAATCTCTGGATCTTCCTGAATGAACCCAAGTTTTATTTTTAAGTAAACATTTTTGCTGCTGGTTTTTCATTTTTTCTACCATATCATTAATTGTAGGAATTATCATCAAAGTGTAAAGTGCAATAAAACGTTAAAAGTGTTCACCTTTTTTCACTTAGGGTTTGTTTCCAATGATTTGTTTCCTTTTCCTCTCCTTCACCATTTATTATTCAATTCAATATGTCAGTGTACCAGCGGAGGTACTTATGTCTTGATCAGTAATGTAAACTTTGCACAGCAATGTGAAGTTGGGTTATATTTAACTTATAAGATGAGAAATCTAAGTACTCATTCATGAATAATGCATGGCTATTATAAAATAACCATTGAGAGATTTTAGTATTGGTTATAAACATGTACTCCAAATAAATAGAGTGGCTTAGAATTTGCATTTATAGTATAGAAGGTGGGTGTTGTTACTGTCAGTGAGTGACATGATTTATTTTCTGTTCTCTAAATTGATCCAAAGGAATTTGAAACAAATGAAAGGTAGATAGCCCTGTATGGACACTTTTGAGTCTAGATATTCATGTACATTGGAAATGGAGTATTATTGAAGTAATAAAAAACAAATGTTAAGATTTTTTTTAGTTTTATTGTATAACATTAAAACAAAACTAAAATTTTGAGTATTTATGAAACAGGGTAGTTAAAACTTAGGTATTATAAAACTTTGAAATATAACACATTCGATAATGCTAATTCCTTTAAAATACATTGATAGCAAAGTGGTTTAATTTTATTTTGAACATAACTCAGAAAAAACCTTTTACAACATTCACAAAAAGTAGTTATCTCTTTAGGTATGGGAGATAGGTTGGCTTATTGGATATAAAACTGATTGCATGAAAGAAAGCAGAAGGCTGTTATAAACTGACATCAGTCAAACTGTATTAATTTCAATTGGGATACCTCATGACTCGCATGTTAGGACCATTGCTCTTATTTTGACTTGCATTAATGACATAGATGAAGTGTAAAATGAATTTATTTTATGTACGGTGTTAAATTGTTCCTATTTTCACATTTATTTTGGTATTTCACAAAAGCATGTACTTTTTCTTATATTTTATAGAAACTTCTATATTTATGAAATTGGGTATGCAAGAAATAGAAATATTGAAAAACAAATACTGTGATGATGACTTACTTACATTGTACATCAGTTATATAATCTTATGAATGTTCTTTATAAAACTTAAACTACAGAATGATATTTTTGAAATTTGACAAGAATGGCCCTAAAAGTATGCAATTTTATAAGAATATTTAATTTTTATTATTTCTATCATTTCTAACAAAAATTCGTCATTCCACATAGTTATTTACACTCTTTCTGAATAGTTTATCTGCAAGGTGATTTTTATATGACATAAAAATACTATATTTGATCTTATATTTTTCACATTTCATTTCCATATTTTATAGTACCTCATAAACGAATATCAAAAGCATTTTTGAGATAAATATTTATATCTTTTTTTCAGTTTTCTCTAATATTCCACTAACTCTATTATCATCAACATACAATGCAGTGAACAAGTGGAAATATGTTCATACCTTTCAACTTCACATAAAATTCATTGAATAATCTTTGTGGTCTCCCATGCATAGTTTCATATCTTTATTATTTCACTTTATAGTTTATTTTTATTAATATTCCTTTGAAATTATTTTTTATTTTATTTTTTCTGCCAATACATCACTTATGAGCATTGGCCTTGATAAAAACAAAAACATATTTACCATCAAATCCAGGCACAAATGCAGAGTAGATAAACAAGTTGGCAGTTGCTCACACCCAATGTGTATATGTTTTCACAATCCAGATAAGATTGTAAAAATCATTAAAACTCTCAAATATGCATTTTAAAACACAGATAATAAAGATATAAAAATAAAATCTAAGTGTAATCTACCTGTCTATTAAACTTGTATGTATGCATTGAAAAGCGGATTTAGATGACCTAAAACTAATAATAGCTACAACTTTTTAGAGTAGCAATGAATTCTTGTAACATATGCAGATGGAAATGAAATACACATGGTTTGTGGACTTTGACCATTTAAAATGAAAGTCTACTTTAGTTCCTAAGTTTCTTTTATAAGAGCTCTTTAAAAGTTGAAAATTGTAACTGCAAGCAAAACACACAACAGCAGAAACTGCACTTTCAATTGGTGTTTTAAATGTTTCTTTTTAAGATAAAGGAATAATATTCGAGTTATATAAAACTTTAAATTATAGCACACTTGACAGCTGTACTTTCATTAAAATGCATTTATAGTAAAGTGGCTAAATTAAATTTTGAATGTAACTTAGTAAGATGCGCAAAAGGGAGTTTAAAGATGGCATTGTTGATACAGAGTCAATGTAAAAAGAAAAAGTGTTATTAAACTTTGTCTTTTAACATCTTATATTTCTGCACTTTGATATATTTGTATTTCTTTCAGGTGTGGTGCACCTCCCCAGTCCAGTTACTAACAGTCTCAGTTGTTGGATTTACTACCTGGATTTATTCAGATCAAGCAAATTATTGATTTGATAAATTCATGAACATGGGAAAATACAGTATTAAGTACTGTTGTGGTAATAACAAAATTATTTGCTAAATTTGAAAGAAGGAAAGCTCAGAATATTCATGCTGGGTAAATGTTAACTTGAGCAACATATAGAGATGTTCTTGAAAGGAATGTTTAAAATTTGGTGAAATATCCAACAACTGAAGCTGTTTTAGAAATTTTTTTTGGAAATCTAGCATTTTAATATTTACTTCTGGTACGAATTTACTAATTATGTCAGGAAACAGAATGAAGTTAAATGAAAGGTAATTGTTCGATGGTCATAGAGATAGATATGAATATGAAATTGTGGTATGTTAGAATGGAAAAATGTACCAGCTGTGTTTAGTCACAGAAATACTTGTTCATCAATGTAGCAGTCATTGATTAGCTTGTGACTTTACTACATTTAGTCATTAACATTATTATAGTATCACTAACTGTAATTTAGTTTAGTATATCCAAATTTTCATATGCCATAATGCATTGACATACAAAAAAGTTGGATTTGCCTATTTTGAATCTTTTTGTTTTTAAGGAAGGGGTCAGAACTTGCATAATAATAAGATTTGGAGGTTTTGGTTTATTACTTGGCAATATTTTAACAAACTTGTATGAAATTTGGCACAAAGATATTTTTTCTTCATTCTCAGTCCTATAAATCATATGGATATCAAGAAGCCACAAAACGCATAATTTTAAAGTTTTTGATAATTAATCCACCATATTTTGGTCAATTTACTTGGGATTTGGTACAAAGATTACTATATCAAGTCTAAAAAAAAGTACTAATTTTCCAATACTACACACATTGCATTGCTGTTGTTAAATTGTTATTGTCATGAATACATGTTTGATATGGTAAAGGTAAAAGTATTAAATCTGTTAGTTTAAAGTGAGTGACGGTGAGTGGAAGAGGCAACTAACATTTTTTTTAATCTTGTGTAAAATGTAAAATTAATTTCATCTACTATGAATAAAAAAAGCTGGAATAAGTTAGGAAGTAACCCAAGAACAAGAATTAACAGCATAGTGATTGTTTCTCTTCCTGGTTCATCAGGTGTTTGTGAGTTATCTGACAACAACTGGCTTCGATACAGGACTGCTGATTAAATAAAAAGATTTTTTTTGCAGGAAGTACAGTTGGCTGAATATTACAATTAAGAAACTTGGCTGTACACCCTGCCATAAAATTGGAACCTTTGGAATGGAAATAAAGGCAGGAATGAAAATTTCACAACAATGGGTCAACAATGAAATGACTTATTTTAGTAAAAGTTGATTACAAGGGAACCACAGGACATAAAGCTGCAGTAGCATTGTTGGCTGAAGCTGAGAAAGAGGCCATTAAAAATATTTATTTGAAAGTGATTTGTCATGAAAAAGTGATTAATTTTTTCACACAGCATATAAAGTAGCAAAAGAAACCATTCATTTCATAACTCTGAAACTGAAATAGATTTATAATAACTTAGTGGAATTGATGTAGACCATATCCTTCATTCAGCAAATACATGTATAAACATCGTGAATCACATTAGTAATGAAATGGGAAAAATACTTATTAATATAGTTACTATATTAAAAAGTAGAATTTCATTGATAACTGACAAGTCAACTTCTTTGATCAAACAATCTAACCAAATAGTGTATGTTTAAATCTTTATCCAAGATAATGGGATGAAATCACCAGTAAATTTATTTTTTGAATTGATCAGACTTGAAAATATTACCACAAAAGGAATTTTAGATTCTTTACTCAATTGTCTTCAGTCTGACAGAATAAATGAAGACTACCTGAGAAGTTGTTTACTTTGAGTGGCATGTGATGTTGCAATTGCAATGTTGTGGAAGAAAGTATAGTTAAGAAACTGATAAAAGATAAATTTCATTCTCTAACTGTGAGACCCAATGCTAATTACAGATTAGAACTGTCATTCAGTGATACTGTTAAACCAGTCTCTGGGATCATCAGATTTAAACAGTTTTTGATAAACTTTACATCTTCTATTGTGCATCACCAAGAAATATCAGAGAATTGAAAATGTGCATAAAATTGGTGGAGATTTCATTTTCAAAAATTCGTCAAATTTAAGCACTCAGTGGGTTGCATCTAGTCGCTGGTCAGTTTCAGTTTTTGATGAAAACTACGAAATGCTAGTGCAACATTTCGAAGAAGTGAATCATGATTCAACGAGAGAAAAAAAGAGGAAGTTACACATCACACCTTACAGCAAGAAATTCCTGCTAGATTTAGGACTGATGTGCAATACCATCCAAGAATTATCTGAATTGAGTTTGGACTTACAAGGGCACAATATACACTTGTAGAAGGCAGATAAAAAGGTAAAAGCTTTTGTATAAATATTTAAAGAAAGATGAATGTTTCCAGACCCATATTATTAAAAATGTCACTAAAACCACCATTCACAAGAAAGATTGAAAAAATTCTTCAATTAATCCAAAATTTTTTTACAGAACCTTAAAAAATCTATCAAATAGGTTGCTTGATAGTGAAGGTGGCAATATAGCATAGTGTGCAAGCATTTTTGGTAAAAAAAAAACACAACATTGGTTTAAAAACATTAATGTTCATTTAATATTTGATGAAATGTAAGTCAGAAAATTATCAACAAAACTTCAGCTAAATTGAAGAGATAAATTTTGTCAGTATTTGATCAGAAAAATGATTCCAGAAGAGTTGCTGCATTTGAAACACGTTCCGAGTATTATTCTCATTTCTTCTGGTCAATGTGACTGGTTTTGATAGATTAATTTTCTTGTCACCTCAACAAAAGCTTTATTCATAAAACTTTTTGTCACTTTTGTTTATTAAACTTGTTTAACTGCCCTTTCCATGCTTTGTCTCAAAAAAGTGTGTAGTCATGGTAGCTCCAAAAATGTTTGAATATTGCATCAGTTGAGAACATGATGAAAATTTGAAATTTTCTATAAAAAGGTAATATCATCTCATAATTTCACATATACTTTAGTACTGGTACCTTTTTTTTCACAAAAAAAACTGCTTATGTACAAAAGAAGTCAAAGATTATTTCTTTTTTTACAAGCACTAGAAATTTATACTCAAACATTAGTACAAACATAGCTGAATGATAATAAAATCCAATGTTAGATTAATGCAAGGGCTAACTAGGCTGTCGCCCATGGACTCTAAAGCTAAAACAGGCCCCTATGCTCTTCATTAGATGTGTAATATTAAAATAAGTGCTTATATTTAGTTAATTTTCTATCATTTATCTGTAATAATGCTATCTAATAATACATATACAAAATATTTTAATAATAAACTTAATAAAAGTGAAAAAAAATGTTTTTACAAATTAACATTTTTAGCAATAATTTTGAAGGATAAAAAAATTACATTGGATTTTGACATTAAAAGTAAGGTAAAGTTATTTTGTGTGGGAAACTCCAATGTTTTCAATCCAAATATTCTAATACCATACTGAATTAAAGGATAAATATTCAAGATTTATTATCTGTTTACTCATTTCAATTAATGTGCTTTTTTTATATGTCACTTCTAAAGATATTGTCTCCTTAATTTTTTGTGTAAAACTGTTTTAAGTTGAGAGTCAATTAAAAATTAAATTTGTTAGTGATATTAAATATTTTGAATTATTTAGTTTTACTGTTTCTAGTTTCTTTTTTTTTGTAGATATTTAAGATTATTTTTTCTTGCAACCCTTTATTGAAATTTTTTGTATGTTGGCAGATATTTGATTAAGGTATGGAAAGTTCTGCTAAAAATAAGTAATTTAAAATAAAAATAAAGTTTTATTTTACACATCTAATAGAAGGAATTCAACAAATAGATCAAATAATAGTGAAAAGCAAAAAACAATAAGAAAGTGGGGTGTGAAGTGTTAAAAGGTCGAAGAAAAAACTGATGCCCCAGACAGATGCCTAATTTGTGGAACTTGATATTTTCACATTTAACCAATTCTGCTCAGTCAACATTAAGAATTAAATTGATTTTTATTTGCTTTAATCAAGAGGTGATAATATTTACACTCCTTGTGTATCTTTAGAATGCATAGGTGGGGAATCTCAAACCATCAATGTAAATCTTATTGATGTTGTAATGAAATTCACTAATGCTGGAGAATGGAAAGAAATAATGGAATCTATTGGATTAAGAAACGAACAGAGCAATGTGAAAGTAATGAATGTTATTTTATTAAATCTAAAAGGCAATATTCTGACCAGAAAAAAAAAGAAAATTTAGTATATAAATTAAGGAAGTGATTCATATTTATAATCTACAGATAAACTATTATCATTAATTTTCAATGAAGTAAAGGAAGCTAAGTATTTTTCTCCTCAAGATTTAAGTTGTATTGATCAATTCACTCTGATTTTTTGGTCTGTTCAAAGTAACCATTCCTCAAATTATATTAGTATTCATATCATTTATCCCAGTAGAGAGTCATACAAGGAAGTATCTGGCCAATCAAGATTTGAATTTTTTGAGAAACATGATATCAGCATTTTAGATATGTGCTGCCAGTTGTATAGCAATTCATTAAATATGTTAGACTAATATAATTGAATGCAAGTTAAAATAGGAAAAGCAAATCCTTGTGCAATTTGTGTTCTTTATGCTTCTCATTTCCGTAATTTAAATGGATTATGTGTTGCTGAGACTTGCACTGAAGTCATATCTTTCTTTTTTTGGAGTAATTCAGCAGTTTTATATGAGTTCACCTGCATGCCACTTGTCCATTTCTACAAATTCTATTGGACCTAAGAAACCAATCCTAAAATGGCTGTATTACATAAGATGGTCAATACATGTGGATACAGATAACACACTGTCAACCAGATAAACACAAATTAATGAAGCTTTTAAGAATGCTTTTAAACAATCAGCAACAAACAGCTTATATGTGTCATGAAGTTCAATCTCTTTTGAAGAAACATTCTTACCTATAAACTATGATCTTAACACATGATTGGAATGCAATACTTGGATAAATAGATAGAGCCAGCCAAGCTTTTTAGAAAAAAAACATAATTAGAAATAGCTTTAAAGTTATTAAAGGCCTTAAAACAATATCTTAGAGTTTCATAACCAGTGTTCTAATTATGAAAAATTGGTACAAGAAAGAACTAATTAGAAAGAT
The DNA here is from genome assembly GCA_011833715.1 of Carcinoscorpius rotundicauda. NCBI lineage: Eukaryota > Metazoa > Arthropoda > Merostomata > Xiphosura > Limulidae > Carcinoscorpius > Carcinoscorpius rotundicauda. The sequence goes on from CM022395.1 coordinate 20,720,387, forward strand.
TACAGAAGTTCTGTAGGGTATGAAATCAAGAAATTATTCCTTTGATGAAAACAAAATAGCTGAAGCTACATTTCTCACTGGGGAAGTATTTCGTATTCACAAAGTTCTTCCACTTATTGGCAGTCTGTGTGTTCAGTTGGATAAATTAATTGATGCATAAGCATACGAAAATATTTTTTGGATTCCTAAGGAATTATGAGAATATGACAATGAAGAATAAAGAGAAGACCTGTAATTGGCTACAAGAAGCATATTCAAAAGATTTGGAAGCATCACTTTATGAAGAGTTCAACCATTTATACCATCTTATTGAACAAATAAGATAAATAAGTGAAAAACAAAGACTATTCAAAATTTATATTCCTTTCTTTTAAAGCATGACCTACTCTCAGCCTTTCCAAATGTCTAAATTATGGTGAGAATTTGTTTCACCAGTATGATAAATTTTTTAAGCAAAAGATCCTTCTCAAAACGATGCTCATTAAAAATGATAAGCAAACAAATATGCTGCAAGAAAGATTGAATTGTTTGTCACTGATGACAGTTAAACATGAACTTTTGCAAACAGTTGAATTTTCAGATTTCTTTAACCTTTTTTTTGATGAAATACAAAAGAGTAAAGATTTGATTGGTTTGTTTTGTTTTATTTGTTCATTCAAAGATGAAAATCAGTCTATAGTTTTCTGTTTCATTTATTTATTTGTGCTCAAAAATAAAAGTTGGTTAGTATTTTTGTATTTGTTTATTTAAATGTCTTAAAAATAAAAATTAAATATAGTTTTTGATTCATTTGAATAGAAATACATATGGACTCACAGATTTGAAAAGAAAGGAATGTTGTTCAAAGCACTTGTGTTGATAATTTATAGCAACTAGAAGATTAGCTTTTCATGGAGAAAGTTAATCAATTTAAATTATAGTATCAGTTACCAGGGTATTTTAGAATTTACTGCTGAATTTGTAGTAGAATATTAACAGGCAAAAATAGGGTGGATTAGTTTCAACTGTGATTGAATATCTATATATGTTTGTGCTTGTAATATTATTTATTGATGATAGAAATGTCATTCCTACATTCACTTCCTTTGTTGAAAAGTTTCTTTATTTGTTTGTATGTTTTAAATGCATTGTTTCATTTTTCCAAATACAATGATGTTCCAATTTTAATATTTATTGTTTACCTATTATTGGCTGGTAATTCTTATTTCATCCTGTTCTCGAACTTTCTGTAAGAAAGTTAACTTCAAGAAGTAATAATATCAGTTACACTAGAATTACAATTTTGTTTTTAATTGCTATTAGTTATTAGTAAAAAAAGAAACTACATTTGAAACTGCTATCTTGCTGAAATTGATTGACATCATTGTTTTGTTTTTTAAGTTATGTAATAGGAAAAAAGGAGAAAAAAGAAGAAATTGAAACTTTTTTCTATGATATTTACAGACATTTCTAGAGCTTGTGACTCGTACTGTCATGAGAAGAAACATTGTATAATGTAATTTTTGTAAAGTTCTGATGACCTATCGATAAGATATTTAATCTTAATAAGAAAAGTCAGTTTGCCCTTAGAGCAATCAATACTGACTCCGTGTATTCATGGAAAAATTTGTAAGAAAAGTACATAATCAAAATTAAGATTGTTTTTTCTGTCTACAAAAGACTTGTGATATTTACTCAAACCTTGCAAAATTTTATGAAGATATGCAAAACATATTAAAGGTATAGTATGGAAACTTTAAAGGTTAGTTTAAAATCATAAACTAAAGTCAAATTATCTTAGCCCTTAGTGAGGGAGCTAATGTTTTGTTACTTACTTAATGAAAATCATTGTCAGACCTGTTTACTGTATATTTATACATAAAAAAGATGGAAATAAATGTATAAAATACATATATTTACAGTTTTAGAGCTTCTACATGTTTATTTCAATATAGTTACTTGGTTTAGACTGTGGTGTACCTTTTTCCCTTTGAAGACATTTTTCAAACCACTTCATTAGCTTGACCAGCTTGTTCTGGATAGGATCTAACTTCTCTCTTGCATGTTGAAATTCTTAACCTCTCCTTGCAGCCTTTTTTTTTTTTCCCCAGCTGTATTCATTTTCTCTCAACAAGAAAGTCTGATATCCCCATTGCATCATTGACTTTGAATGAAACTCCCTAAGAAATTCAGTCCTGACCTTTATGTTTCTAGTAATTGTCATAGCTGTAGCCACACTTGAAGTCTTAAGGAACAGTCTCTTTCATCTGTAGTGAATACAACTTTCTTTATTAAGTGAAAGGATCTAACTAAACAGCTATGAAGGTTTTTTTTTAGTTATCCAATTCAGCAGCTCAGTATACATTTGTTTTTAAATTTTTCTAGATTAGAATCTCATCAAAGATGAGCCAAAGTTATTTCGTTTTGACAATTTTTCACACCCTCCCTCCAATGACAAGCTACAAATTGCAAAAATATTGATGGATTATTTATAGTTATAAAACCAACTTTCCTAGCTTAGATTTGAGTAATAACAAAAGTTGGTCTTTTTGATGTCTCCCTTCAAATATAGAAGTCTTTTTTGTTATTATTTTGCTACAAACTTTATTTTTAAACATAAAAATTTCATTTTGTGCAGACTTAACCAACATTTGTCATTGGTAATCACAGCAAGATAAAAGATTTATAAATTACAAAGAAAGTATTAATCTAATCATCAATTATGTGTTTAATATAAGTTTGAATATATAACTGATTGTAATGTGTTTTGTTTTTTTCAGATAAACTTGATCAGTGATTCCAACAGACTTGTTCTTGCAGTAAAAGACAGTTCTCCAGACAAGTTATTAGAAATGCAGGATCAGTTGTTAAGGTTTATACTGATTAGATTATTTTCATTTATATATGAAAATTTAATGTAAACTAAAGATAAACTTATAAAACCATTATGCATAATTTGAATAATAATCATTTTTGAAATAACTCTTTCTTACATGCCTATTATTTATAATAATAAGTGTTTGTGATCACAATAACTCCAAAAGGAAATAATCAGAAAACCTGAAATTTTGCACACATAATAAGTGTACCCTGAGAGTGTGCTCCTGGGTTTGTTACTTTCTGTGGCAAGATAGCATAAAAACGCATAAAAAATATGTGACTACCATAGCACCAAAAGAAAAGAACCTAGAAACCTGAAATTTTGCCTCCACATAAAGTAGATGTTGAGGGTTTGCACCTGGATATTGTTACTTACTGCACTTAGACACCAAGTTAATGAAGCACTCTTGCAGAAAAACACTTAGAAAAGAGGCAATTCCTTATATTACAAACATAAATCACAGCTAAAGACCCACATGCCTCTGTGGAAGTTGAACCAGGCAAAATGGACATTATTCACTGCTTTCTTGGAACCTGATCCTGCCTTTGTCTCTCTGCCATCAATAGACAGCTAACTGCCTGGTAATTGTGACTAGTTGTATCATCCAGGAAGCTGTTGTTCAATCCATTTTTAAGATCTTGACACATTTTCCACAACATTTTCATCTGTGGTGAAATCCTGTCTGCCAAAAGGCATGGAAAGCTCAGAAAAAGGCCTGGGATATCTTCCAATGGTATCTTAACTGCATCATATATCAGTGGTTCTGTGTTCCTGCTCAACAGAGCAGAGTTCAAAGTCAAAAGCAGTCTTGGATTAACTTTAAACTAGCATCTGTTTTACCAACAGCCTAAAAATCATCAGGGACAAGATTTGGAAGATCACTGGGAGATAAGCTTCACTTTCACTGTCAGTCTTGTTCTCTAATGGCCAAGAAGTTACTCATGCACAGAAAATTGGCAGTATTTTCCATGAACATTTTTTGTGTGCATCCAGCACTTCTGTTTTTTCCCCTACCTTCTTGGTCATCAACTTTTTGGCAGAGTGATCATCTCTTTCCTTTTGGTCCCTTAAATTCCTCTACATGGTGGGGGACTTCCCAGAGAAGGTTCTGTTCTTTCATCTGAACATCCACTTGTGTTTGCCATGTGTGGCAACCCATGAAGGAGAGAAGAGGATTCTGTTGATCGAGAGGTTCAACCTTAACACTCTGCTTTGGCCTTGAATTCCTGTAGATGGGCAGCATTGGAGTAGCCCCCCAGGGTCAGTTGGCTAGTCTACTTGGGCTAGGGTCAATCAAGTACAAGTGTTGGACATCTCAACAGGTGTTGTAGACATTGCATCTGATGTTGGTGTTTGGGTATAATACTCTGGTGTTGCTGCAATATCCATGTTTAACATTCTAGTGCATTCCCTCATAGAGCTCCATGGTGGGTGGGCACCAAAAACTTCTTTATTTATTATAGCTCCCACAACTTAAAATAAAAATTAAATAATAAAAAACAGACCATAGGCAAACGACCATGTCTTGAAGACTGAACAGCAATCCTCAACTTGTCCAACACCTGTACCTAATTTTCTGATATTACATTCTCTATCAGTCAAACCTTTAGAGCAAATGTCTCCATTTTTTATTCAGAATGGACTACACAGGCTTACTTTCTTTCCTAAATCAGACAAAAACTATGTTTTAGTGACATCTTGGTGAAAACATCTGCACCAAAACACGCTGAGAAAAATATATATGAAAAAAACGGCTTGTTTGGATTGAAAAATTTTTTTTATGTAGAGGAGTGAACAACTTTTCGACCTTTTTCGGTCATCAGTATTTTTCTCTACAAGTGGGTTTTCTCAATATCACTGATTAAAACACACTGAACTCCTCTTGTATTCAAAGGCCATTAGAGATATACCCATTGAAGGTTACTCCTCTGCTACTTTGAATTTGTCATGAGGAGTTATTGTTCAGATGGATTTGAAGAACTTACCTGAGTCAGATATCCTTACTGGTCTCTCTAATTGCTGAGATGGAATTGTGATGCCAATCAATGTCTTTATTTTGACGTTTACATCACCATGTCATCCTGCCACCATGAAGGCAAGTTACCTGAATTGCAAGGTATAACCATATTTTCCAAATCCTTTCAGATGTTTCCAATGTAAGCAGTTTGGTCACTTAAAGACATCATGTCATGGTTCGTTGATGTGTGTTCATTGTGGTGGCAAGGAACTATGATGCTTACAAGTGTGAAATGGACTCTCATTATGGTAATTGTAGTTGCTTTCATCCTTACTTTTATTCTTGCCCTTGGAGGGTGGAAGGAAAAGAGGCTTACAACATTTCTTACCCCAAGACTTGAAAGTTACTGCCCTTACTTCGTCTCAGATGTATGCTACTGCACTCCATTCCACTGCTACAGTTGGAATGCAGACAGTTCTCTCCCTGTCTCCAACTTATTCATTTTCAAACCATGTAAAGAATCTTTTGCCTTCCAGTGCCTTTCTCTCTGGCTTCTGGCATTTATTCTTTTCCATCTTCTTCTTAGGCTCAAAGATGCAAAACAGTTATTCATTTACACCCTCAGTCACTGGAATCTTCAGCTACAAACAGAGACCTGCCCATTTGATCCATAACATTCAATATACTTTTTTTCCTAAAGAGAATAAAAATAAAATACGTGGTCAAAAACAGAAGGGATTTCTGCCCAATTCTTCTTTACATAAATAAAAATAGCCACATTGATACAGTGGAACTGTCAAGGTTTCTGTTATAATTTAGATGGCATCAAGGCACTGATTGATTCTTATCATCCTGTGTGTCTTTCCTTACAGGATATTCTTTTGATATAGTCACCTTTTGACAGTTTTCTCTGTATAGCAATGATATGTTGTGTGATGGATAAGTGCATGGAGTTGTGGCACTGCTGATTTACCAGCACATGCCAGATCCATCTTTGCCACTCAATAAACCCTTGGAAGCTATAACCATCAGTGATTCCTTGGATCATACAAACACTGTTTGTTCTCTATGCCTATCTCCTGGAGAGATCTCTATGATCAATCAGACTTTGATGCTTCTAATAAACAGTTGTTGTCTCCCTTTTTTAATCTTGGGGGTCTTTAATGGACATTATCTCCTCTGGGGATGGGTTTGAATATTGATGGAAGGGCTTGCTCTGTAGAGCATATGCTCTTGGATCACAACCTTCCTCTCTTCAGTACTGGTGTTTATATTTATTTTCATGCATCTAGTTCATCTTTTACAACTATTGATCTCTCTATCTGATCCCCTTCACTTTTCTTGAAAGGTTGGCAGTGACCAACAGGGCAATGATCATTTTCCTATCATTTTGAGAGAACTGGCCATTGTTCACCCCGATCCAGAGCTCCATCTTGGTGATGTTCTTCCTGTGATCCTTGTGGCTTATGTTTGACTATAAGTTTATTTTCATTCACATCAAGCAGCTACATATCAAGTGTATGATGGCACTGAACATCTTCCATGTCCTCTTATCCACCTCTTGGAGAATAGATTGATGTTCTATGCTAAAAATCCATCATGACCTTATTTTATCCAAACTGAACTATGGGTCTCTGGTCTATGATTCTACCAGGACCTTGGCTTTAAGATGTTGGACCCTGCTCAGAATGTAGTGTGTCAATTTTGTACAGGGGCATTCCATATATTTCCAGTCCACAGTTTGTACACCAAGTCTCTCAGGCACAGTGACTGAATTGCGTTTGTTCTTGGATGACATTGCTGTCTCAACTGGTCAGCTATTTCAGTATGGCTCATTGCCATCCCCACCTGTGACTTTTCTTTCAGTTATCTGAGTAAGATAGATTCTTCAATTGGAAGTACCATGTTCTATTTGCTGAACATCTTTCAAACTTTTCTTCTGTTTCCATTTATGTGAATTGTTGAAAATCAGGTGATTCACTGGGTTCTGCCATGGTTTGTTGTGGTTTGAATGGTGGCACACAGGATCCCCTCTACATTCTCTGTGTTCACTGCTAATTTGTATACCATTTCTCTTGCCCTGGATCACATAGAAGCTATACAGTACACCAATGGTACTAATTATATTGACTTGCATAGCTATCTACTGGCTCTATAATTGTTGAGTTCTCACCATGTTCCCATTGATATACAAAACCAACTGGCCCACTTATTGTTATCTTCCATTTCTTTCCAGTTTTTCTGCATACCAGGCCTCATTGGTATTTGTAGGAACAAGCTCACTGATACCACATCTAAGCATGTCTGCTCTTTATGACTCTGAACGGTGGCATCATTGTGGACATTTTTACCATGAGTTTACCCCTGATGCTAGACAGTGTCATTGGTGATGATGATTGCCAAGTTGCTTTGTACCAGTATATGCTAAACAATAAACCTACTGTAGACCAGGCAAGAAATACTCAATGCTACCTGGTTTTAAGCTGAAGTTGATCTACCATGTAAGCTTTTCCCCATCCTATCAGATGTCAGGTTTGCATGGTGGTCTGGTTTTTGAATGTATGCAGGAACAGCACACATAAGCACATTCTTGGTGGATGGAATGGAGATAACTTCCCTTCTGCTTTTGGGATTGAGGTGAAGATGATAGGGACCTTCCCCCTGCTGTTGACTGTTATTGGATTGGAGTTGACACATTTTTTTGCAGTCTGATGCACCACACTAAATCATTTGGTATGTCTATGATCCATAATCAGGTTTTAGCCTCTATTTTTTTTAACAGCACTTTTCTCGCATTAGAAAGATATGGCAGTATATTTACAACAATATATTCTTTCACTGGTTCCTATTTGTATTCCGAATAAAACTTGTTATTATCTTTATTTTTTCATTTAGCTACAAACTGCTAATTTTCAATTATTTATCTTATTGTGTTTAAATGAAGTAAAATTACCCTTTTTTCCTTGTCAATTATTTATGTTTCAAACTCATTCTGTAATGCTTTTAGGTTTAAATTTTGCACAAAATTTCAAAAGTTGGTTCAGATAAAGAAAATGGTTCCAGTTATCACCGAAGGTCTTTTTCTAAGTGGATTTTGTTCATTTTCTACCTTCTGTACAACTTTTTCCTCACTCATTTTTTTATTTCCTTTCAGTGTTTAGTATTTTAATTGAAGTAATATATAAGTTGTGCCTTTTTTGAAATTGTTTAATTAGTATTTAAAATAAGTTCAGTAAGGATTCCTTGTGTATATTATTACCTCTGCTTTCTTCTTAATAACATTAACTCAATTAATGCATTTTTACTAAGGTAAATATTGTTTAATTTTTTTAAACTGGCTGAAGAATAACCATGCCTGATATAATTTTGTAATAGATGAATTAGTCTAAGATGTATATACATTAAATGATTTATAAATCTTCTAGACTCCTTCAAGAACATACAAGTCTGCTAGCTGGTCTAGAGAAGGTTGTGTCACTGAAAAATTTGATCAACAACACCATAGAACCTGACACCTCTGGGTATGTATGTGAACATGTAAATGTTAGCACTTTTTGAATGGTTGAAGTACGTAATATGAATTCTAAATTTGAATTCAAAGAAACTTATTGGCTTTTCTTTATAATAACAGAAATATTTATCTCTATCCAGTAATGTATTTTTTTAATGTATAAGGCTATCACACTTACAGTTTTTATGGTCAGTCCATTCTTATTCATGTGTCTTCCTTCTCCTTTTCATGAAAAGTGAAGTAAATATTTGTGTCTAGGTAGACCTTCTAAAAACTATTGTGTGGCCGTTAAAACATTATTCTGAAAATACACTTTATATAAGCCTATACCGACTCAAAAATAGATCAAGCACACATTTGTCTGAACCCAACAACTAGCAGTTTAATGATCTGGTATTTGAAAGGACAGGTATAATGATTTGTAGTATTGGAATGAAGACAAGACATGGTGTTGAAATCAGAGTTTCAACAATACTGTATTTTCTGAAAAATAAATAGACAAATATTTGTTGGTTAAAGAGCAGCCCAAGAGTTGGCAGACTTACACTGCTAAATTAGAGACAGTTAGTGCAGATTGCCCTAGTGTAATTTTGTGTAAAATTTCAAAATGAACAAACTGTAAGTAGATTAATTAAGTGATTGACTTCAGTATTTACTACATTTTGGGAACAAAAGATTGTAAAATTATTAAAAACATAGCAGAACTTAGTCTGTAGCAATGAAAATAATTTTTCACCATAACTTAAATATATCTATTAAATAAAGGGATAAAACTTAAATCCTCATAAATAATTATCTGTTTTCATTGATTAACAAAAGTGAAATACAGATGCAATAAGTAAAATTGTTTCAGGGTACTTGCATATTTTATATTCTGGTCAAGGGCAGAAAAAATGTCATATATATATTATGAGAGGGTGAGATATGTAGTATTTGCATACTAAAACCTCTTACCTTTGGCTTTTCCTCAAAACAATGTGAAGTTTAATACCATTTTAAAATTAATAATGACAACCATTACATTCATTTTAATCTAACACAAGCTGGTTAATATGTGAATACGAACTAAAAATTAAGTTTAGATAGTTTAAAATATAGCAAAAAACACTAAAATATTTTACTTTAAATTTGTAAAAATTACACAGACCCTGTATTGAACATACACCTGTAAATTAATGTTTTATTATTCATATAAACACTTCAAAATAAAAATACACTTTTTTAAATGCATTATACACACAGTCTTAATTTGTTCACTATATGAATATTTAACCATGATAGTGCAACTAGAAAACACAAAATTTGAAAGGTATAAAAGAGGTAGAGAACAGAAAGTTAAAACAACCAATAATAAAACTGAAATTTAAAGTGGAGTTAAAAACAGGAAAATTCAACACAGAATGAAATTAAACTTAATAAATAAACATCAAAATCATTGTAAAAAACATTATACAGAAGTAAATCTTAAACTCGCTATTATTAGAAAATAATAAGAATTATGAATTTTCCAAAATAGTGATTACGTGGAAGATCTGTACTTAACTTTATCCAATGATTTGATTGAGTGGCCTTTTCAAAATTAAAGTTTATGGTTTCTAAGTTTGAGCCAATGTCAAACTGACTGGGATTATGTAGTAAACTGAAATATGTAATAATGGCTTGCTGTGAAATAAAGCATCAGACTAGTGGCTATAATCTAAACCTGCTACTGTTTTGATGTGAAGTTTCACTCTTTGTAGATATGATGTACTGTCCTCACTGACTTCAGAATTGTCTGAAATCTGCAAAAATATCTAAAGTTATTACATTTTACATTCCTTGCTTGCATAAATTTGTACCTTTCAGATGGGAAGGGCAACAGAGAGACAAAAGAGGATATATATTAAAATGATGAAGGGAAATCAGTTCAAATTGGAAATAATTTGCATGGCTTAGATATTTCTGGACTGGACATTATTTTATGCTGCAGCATTTCATCCATCAATACGAGATTCACAAGCTATGTAATAAGCAAAATGCATTTAACATATTAATGAACTGAAACAAATTGTTTCTGTTAATTATTAATAAGCATCTGCAACATTGAATAAAACTGTCTATTTAAATGTAAAAGTAAATTCTGTGAATAAAAATAGATAGAATAAATGTTTAACAGTTTTATACTGGAACAGAAATATGAATTAAAATTCTAAAGTGTCACAATAATATCTTGCTAATATAAGAAGAATAAGAACATCCCTCTTCTGAACACTTTTAGATTATAATTTTGTTTGCTTTATTTCCTATGAGAACAATTCATTCTATTCTATGAGATCATAATAACTTTATATACACATAAATACATGTATTTACATGTTATTAAACTAAAAACAGTGCCTTGGCTGCATATAATTGTATGTATTTCACAACATCCTTATTTAATCCACCACTCAAACTGATAATGCAAGGTGTTTACAAAATGCTGATTTGGTTTTAAAAGTTTATTTGTACAAAACCGAAAAAGAGTTAATATTATGCAGTTATTGGGATATTGTTGATTAACTCATGAAATATTTTCATAATTTACATATTGTAATTGAAGTGTCCAGTTGCTAATGATTTTTTCAAGCTTGAATGAAGATTATATACCAGTCTTTTTTGTAAAATTTTCCCTTTAGTTTTAAGTTTAAAATCAAATATTTTGCTTTTAAGTAAAGTGTTGAAGGCGAACACAGATGATACAATTAGAAACTGTTACTTCTTCTGATATAACATTTTGGGAATCATATTTTAATGTTTTTATGTTACATGTTAAGAAGTTTGTATGTTACATTTAGTTGAGTTTGAAGAGTATATGTACAATTAGTCTTTCACCACTGGTTTCTTATTTGCTTAAATTTCTTAAGCAGGTCAGCAACAATTCAAAAAAATAATTTTTTTAGTGGAAGCGTATACACATCATGCTAGTATTAATTAAACATATTAACCAAATTAAGCATACATATAACACAAATACATAGTATATAGGTATTTAGTACTGAACTTGAAAGATGTAAATTTGAAGAACTTTTTAAAAATTCTTGTTTAATAATCTGTAAAGAATTAAGTTCAGTCTTTAAAAATAATGGAGTAGAGCATTTTGAGAAGTATACCTGCTTTAAATACATTTTAAAAGTAATCTTAACTGCAAACAATGTTAAACTAACATACAAAAATTAAAAATGCGTGAATAAAACTGTCAGTATTGTATGATAGTAACTGAAGTAAGCAACAAAGAAAGATAACTAAACCTCATATATTAATGCAATGTTTTATTCAGATGTCAGTATGATTAGGTGTTAAGTGTAAAAGTACATTTGTTAAAAATGAACATTTGTATATGACTAGATCATAGTAGTAAAATTTTCTGATTTAAATGCAGTAAAGGTTGAAGAAAATAATTTACCAATACAGTACCATACATCGTCTCACAAAATAGCTACTGTAATTTTACTTCCTTTTATGTGCTCCAGTTGCTGTACAGTTATACCTGTAGGATAATGTGTCATGGAGCTAATGCTGTTCCTTTGGCACTCCACTTCAAGGAGGTTCACTCTCCAATGCAGATGTTGTGCTGAATAGAACCAGTCCAATTGGTTTTAGAATTAAAATGATCCACCATATTGGCACATTCTTTCCAAGTGTTGTTTTGATATGAAGCTCTTGGGTGACTGGTATTGATTGTAAACTTGTGTGTGGGTGTACCCTGTTTAGTCAACCAGTATTGAATTTTTTTCCTTCCATTCTACTCAACTTGAGGTGAAAATGGTGTGAACCCTTGTTCTACCATGTGTCAGATTATGTATGTAACATTCCATCAGGTTTTGAACTGAAGTTTATCTGCCAAGTTTAGTTTGACACACTTTAGCCTCTTTACACCAAAGGGCACATTGCTTTTAGTTTTTCCCCACCATCAAGTTTGTGGTTGGGAACCCTATATTTATTCTTGTCTTTGACTATGATTCTATTGATTTGAATATAATGTGAATTCAAGACCACCTATTTTTTCTCTCATTCATTTGATGTGTTCTACCTAATTTCTGTTAGTTCATGAGACACCTACTACCACACTTGACAAATAGTATACCTGGTACAAAATTGATGGAATCCCCCACATGTGTTCCTCTTCCAGTGGGATTTCACACTTTTGAAGAATTCTTATCTGTATCCTTCATAATGGTCCCTCCACCTTTTAAGTGTGGGATTCTGGCTATTATATGAGACTAATAAGAGAACTAATTGTCTATGTGGATGAACACATGTGATTGGGTTTCTGGATCGTTCCCCAATCAGGATCAATCCAGATTCGTTTCAAAGGGCATACAACTCAGATATTATTAGGATTTAGATTCAAAAAATGAAACTGAGCTAGCTGTTGCTACAATATTGGAAATTATTGTTTTCTTACACTGAAAAAATCATCTCCAGTGGTGAATTAATTACTCCTACTTTATTTTATGTTAACTTCAACTTTTGAAATTCTCACATGCAGTATTTACACCTGGAATTACTTGCAATATAAACCAGTGATTTATCAACTGTTTTAAAAGGTTATTACTATGAACTACTGGTGCGACTTTCTTTTTAATAATTCAATCCACTATCTCAAATAAATCCTTACAACTTTAGGCAGTTTTTCGTGTGCTAATTTCCTTGGCCTACAATTGAAACCCAAATTACTGAAGGTAAAAGGTTAATTCCCTTACAATGGCTACTAAAATACTTCTTTTATCAACTGAAACTAACATCTTCTTTCATAACAAGGATTATTTTCATGATCCAGATATTAGGCTTGAGGATAGTCCTTGTTATGAAAGGAGGTGTAAGTTTCAGTTGGTAAAAGAAGTATATGATTCTTTTTTTTTGTTCTCCTTAAAATTGATTTGACAATGAGATTGCTCTACACATATTAAAGTTCTACCAACTAAGCTAAAGGATCTATTCATAATACTTACTAATAAGACATTTTCCTTTACATAGAAATGCATCTGAATTTTGAACTGAATAATATCTGAAAAGATTTCTGTTTTTAATTTAACTTTGATACAACAACCACCATATTGAAGTAATGCACAGCCCAACAAAGCAAAAACAAAGAGAGTGTTGTACTTCCTTATAATTTTTTCATTGCGACACATTTACTAACAAATAGATTCATGCTTAGATGACAAGAAAAATGCAAATACACATCAAAATTCATTGGAGCGTATTGCCTTCCTACTAATAAGTATAAAATAAAGAAATAGAATATCATTAAATTAGCAATGTATTAAACAAGGTTTCACCATGAACTTTGATGTGTATGTATTATACTGAAAAGTGTTGAAACTATAATTTTATATATCATCCACTACCAATTTATTTTTTTTATTGATGCTATTATTTAAAATAATTTTGTCTTGTACTAGAAGGGTGCATTTTAATGTAGTATGAATGTCATTATATACGTATATTAAACCTGCATGTACATTTTGTAAACTCAAGTGCATGAACCTCTCATATCATATATTAAACATCAAAGACAAAATGTTTTTGTTTTCTTATGAAAGTAAATATGAATTAACAACACCTAAACTACAATATTTCACTAGCAATTGTTTTTACTTCTACCATGTCAGTGCTTTTTATTTTATTTTGTAGGTTATGCTAAGATTAACTAAAGTCTTAGAATTTTTTCCAAGGTATTTACAACTACTACAAGGCTTAAACAGGGGAATTTTTAATTAAATCTTCATTCAAAAAGGTATCTTAATTTATTACAGCTTGTACTTTATTAAAAGATTTATTACTCCAACCCTTAAACAATATACACAAAATGCACACAGCTGGTTTTGTTCTAAGGACTCTAGATTGGGAGATACACTGCAGTGTTCTATCTTTTCAACCAATGGATGAGATATGACAAGCAAATTGTGTGGTGGCAATAATTCCAAAAAACATATTTTGAACTATTAAATATTTCAGTTTCATAAATGTGTAAATACAGACAATGTTTATGGTATGGACAACATTAAATTGTAGCCATTTATGGTGGAAAATAATGATCCTTATAATTAAAAAAAAAATTCATATGCATGTATATTTGTGTGTAGGAACAAATATAAGCCATGTGAATTATGCATTTAGTTTTAAGGTTTTATTCTTGATCACTAAATTTTCAGCTATTGTTTGATCAACAGAATTTTTTGTATTCATGAAACTATAGTACATAATTGATTAAAAGAAGATATTAGTTTTATTGCTGCCACTCGTATATTATGCATTGTTTAAAGCTGTTTGCTTGTAAAATTGTTCAACAATGCAGCATATATTAACTACCTAATGTAGCCCTCAAAACATGAAACTAATTGTGTAATATTTTCATACCATTTGATTATTTAAGGATTTTAAATCATTTAATAAGTTGCAGATCATAATAATTTTGAATTATTTCCAAATATATAATTGTTTGAATGCTTTTGTTTTGCTTTTTTACAAATGCTGTTAACATTTTTTTTGTCTACCTCTCTGTAAAGATATTTGGAAAAACTGTATTAGTTCTTTAGTAATAGAAGATTTATTTTCAGGAGTGACATGTGGTTTCATCTTGTAGAGCCTGGATCTTTTAAGTTGCTACAAGTACAGGATCCCCATATTCATTCGTAAGTATTGATGTTTCTGTTCATTTGCAAGGGGTGATTACCTAAAATGTTGTATAAAAATAAAATAATCTGAAAACTAATAAGAAAATGAAAATGTTCAAATTTAAACAGGTAACAGGGTAGTTTTTTACCATTTATTTAATCAATAATAATTTTAGCTAATTCAGAAGTTTTAAAGTAAAATTAAATTATACTTATATTATAGCCATAACTGGCTATGGTACTAAATTTTGAAGAAAAAAAACATTCAAGTAATGCTGGTAAAAAATATGCATTAAAATAATATCAGTTGCTTTTAATTTGTTTCAGTCCTGAGTTGTGCTGATCCATCATTGGCAAAACATTACTTAAAAACTTTATTTGCACTTGCATGTTATTTGTAAAATAAATTGGTTGGCAGTGAGCTATCAAAGTCCCATTTCTTTCATTTTGGGTTCCTTGTACTTATAGATGATATAATATTTTCAAGAAAAAGCATTTTTCTCTATATTTTTGAATACAATATAAAACTATTACTTGCAAGTTAAATAAAGTCAAAAACGTTTTTTTCTAATTTTGAAAATATATACTGTGTTAACTTTTTATAAAATTTCGTATTTTTACGAATAAATTTTGCAAGCACATGAATTGCAGATAATAATTACAGAGCAAAATATGAAGTTGATTTGTAAACAAGGGAAATTAAGATAAAGATGTAATTTAGAACATATACAATTTCAATAAGTTTTGCTGCATCAAACCAATTTCTATAAGTATAGGATGCATAGTGCTTAACTGAATGTTTTTGTTCCTTTGGAAAGTGACAATAATTGTAATTTTTTTCTCAGTGTATTTTGATTCAATGGTCATATATTAAAATGTAAAGGCTTTGTACATTATTTAATATAAGTTATTTTACAAATATTTTACAGTATTTAACTCTTATAAGAACATGTTTAAATGCTTTATCCATTCTTTCTATTTTGCTGATTCAAACTTATATAGACATTGAGAAACAACTGTATGAAACATCCAGATATTGCATAAAACTAAGTATCAGTTATACAAGAAACTAATGAAAAACACAAATACAACTGAATTTGAAACACTGATTATTTGTAAATTTAAAACTTTTTTCTTTTAGTATGATGAATAATGCACATGGATTTAAAGAGGTTTAATAATTGTACCGTATACAAGAAAATGGGGTATCTCCTTCAATTAATCTAACTTATCTGGTAAAATATCCTATAGTTTAAAAAAAAATACTTAGTGGGTCACGGTGTGGTTTGTCATTAGTAGTTGGGTCTTGCAACCACAATGCAAAATACTTTGTTTTTATTTTAATGACACAATGTAATTTCATTTCAAAAATATTGCTCTTAATAAATATCCAAAATCTATGGTTTGTCCTGATGTTGAGGAGTCACATAAACTGGCAAGATACATTTTTTATATTAGCATTTGCTGCCACAAGTTGGGAAGATGACCAATCCCTACTTCTCTCCCAGTTATTAATTTTGTAATTGAAATAGATACGTCAGATGTCACCTAAGGTATTGATTATGCAGTTTGAAAACTGTTAATTATTTTAAATGTTTAAGGTTCTTCAATCATTTGAGACACAATTATTATGCTTTCAGATGTTTCCAAGTTTTCAAATAAACTCCATAATTAAAATGGATGTCTATTTCTTAAAGTATACTTCAATCCTTTATTTATCTTTTCCTCACTTTTAAAAATTCAAACATTAATTTCTAAACAGTTTTCTATAAATAATATCTTTTTATAATTGCAGACTAACTCTTGAAGAGTATTTCATGTTTCAAGTGTTTAGTTTAAAGAATATTTATACTACTACAGTTACCACAGTGCAAAATGAATTATCAGTGTTTTATGTCTATGAATAAATAAAACTTACATGATGTGTATTATCTTTAAGATATTGAAAATTTGTAATTATAATACAAATATCAAAAATATATTTCTTCAAATCATTTTTCAGAACCTTGATTGAGAAAAACTCCCAAAATATTTTTTTGGCTAAAGTCTCAAGATTGTTAAATGCTCAAGCTGAAACAGTACGACTGCCATTTATTATTCAGTCTCCAGTTCTGTCAACAGCAGCAACTGCTAGACCTCTGACTGTAGCAGCAGCTGATGTCAGTGACTTAGGAGCAGCTTTGATTGCACTTGCTGCTATTATCATTGTGTTGGGTCTAGTGGGAATTATATACCATTGTTTCATGTGGTCAAGGTAAGAAAATTATCATTTTTAACAGTCCAAATGTTTTTCTGTGTTAGCACAGAAAGTTATTGGACATTATTTTATGATTATGTAACCTAAAACACATAAAGTCTTTCATGATGATGAGAAAACACTTGTAAAGAAAATTATATATTTAAAAATGGCTGGTGTGGGTAGAGAAGGCGCTGATAGAGGAATGTTGTTCCATACCCGTACCAACCATTTTTAAATATTTAACATTAAGTCTTTAACTTGAATACAGTGAAAACTTCTGTAGGAAAAATTTACATTTTCATTAAAAGTATTTCTCTTTTGTAATACACTCATCATAATTGTTTAAAATTCTACAGTGACAAGTAAAATTCTGCTGAGTATTTCTGTGTAATTGGCTGTTCTATGCCACATTCAATATTAGTTGGCCTAAAACTTATACACTAAAAATATGCATTGTGAGTTAGGTGTATCTTGGAAAAATATTCAAGTAAATGTGAAATTACTTTTATGTATTTCCCAAAGTTGAATATTTCATTTAGAAAGATGGTTTTATATATAATATAACAAATATATGTTTGTCACACTTGCTTACTTATTGCTTTTACAGGTGTTACGTATTTTTATGTTTTATGTTTTTTGTAGACTAAATGCAACAGAAAAACACAGATAACAGCTTGTATAATTTATTATACTAAACTAAATATATATCTGTAACAGATATAACATAAATTACATAACAAAAGTGACAGGTATTAAGTTACAACATTCAAAATTAATTACAACACGAAATAGTACTGGTTTCAACCTTCAAAGTTAATTACGATACAAAATGTTACTGGCCTGTGTCAAATATAATGATTGAGAATGAAATTCCAAAAGTTCAGATCAGAAATCCAAAATTCTAGTCTAGGAGGTGAATTTGGTCCCACGAAGAAATTTCGAAGTTTGAATGGAGAATGACGAAGTTCTTTTTTACGGTGCTTCTTGATGAACGTCTCAAACTTGCCGACTCTCAGCACAACCAGTAATTCAGATGAATCGTAGAGATTGACGAAATAAAATCACAGCTTCTGTAGATCTAACTTCAGTCACAAATCACAGTGAACACTCAGTTGAATGACTGACTATCTTCTTTTGAATAAAACTAATGTCTGGCTCTTTTTTTTTCTACGAATAAAAGCTAATGACTCTTCTCTCCTTTCTTCTCACGTTACCGTCTTTATTACCAGTAGGCCTACTTCTCGAACATTCGCGTTACTTCCCAACATTCCAGAGAAATCTGCGCATGTCCGCTCTTGCACGAGACTTCTCGTCTAGACACTAGGCTGCCAGCATTTCATTTAAATACATATGATTCTACCTAATTCTAGAAAATTCTAAATATTATTTTAAATGAATGACAACATATTTTATTAGTTTAAACCTTGAAACAATAATATATTAAATATGGAAATATAAATAATAGAAATGAAAATCCAAACACAACATGACATGTTGTCGTTTACAAAATATTTACACGACATTTACATAACAACAAGCCAGGAAATTCCTTTGGCTGTATTGTACAGCCTTTACTTATGATCAGTGTATTCAGGCTATTAGCTTCATATTGTCTGCTGTTGTCCCTGATGGGTCTCTTGTTTATGTGGATGCTTAATTATGTATTATTATTTTTAGGATGGTTGAGAATCTTTCATTTTAGATTCAGCATTGTCATTTTCTGCTCTTTCACTCTATGAATGTATCTCATGTTGAGAATTTCTTTTTTGGAGTAGTTACTAAACATCAACTATTGTCATTCTTCTGATTTTTATTTAGTCAGGATTAAAATTTTACCTTATAGTCTTTCTTACCAGAAGATGTCATGGTTTTAGTTTATATTACCTCCCTCCCTTTATTTTTGGCTGACTTCCAAAGCACTTCTTCCATGCATTTCTCTTTGCAAGATTTTCATGAAAAACTAGTCTTCTATTTAAGAGAAGAATGCTAGCAAGAAATAATTAGAATTTTAACCAATGGTGTAATGAAGTTGTTGAGAAGAAATGCTTCAGTATGTTTTCAGTCCCATGGTCAGTTATAATTGTAAATTCTTCTCCACCTAGGTATATCTTAAATTTTTATTTAGCCAAGACTATGGCTAGGTATTATAACTCTGAAGTAGTATAGTTTTTTGCTGCTGAATTCAGTATGCTATGACACCCTTCTAACATAGAATGGCTGCTAATCCAATATTTGAAGTATCAGCATGACAATAGAGTTCATATTTTCTTCTGCAAAACAAGGGACTTTACATAAAGCCTGCTTTAATTTCTAGAATGCACGTCCACATTGGAGAGGGGGTTTCAGTTTTCACCTGATAAATTTCTTTCATAACTGATAAAAATGTTCAGCAATTGTAGCAGAGTTTGGAATGAACTGTTTGTGTCAGATACACACACACCCAACAATACAACCCAAACAGAGGCCCCTTTTTCTTGTGGAAGGGGCAACAACTGTAAAATATTCTGTAATCAATATTTTTGTGCTACAACTGACTTGGATGATTACTGTCTTCATAACTTTATGTACTTGGATTCTTTTAATTTGTACACAAATGGAGTAACCAGTTATGTAATTTCCTTTCATACTTACGGTACCAGATTCAGACAAATCTGTAAATTCAGGTTTATTGTTAAAATACTGGCATAGTGCAACACAAGTTGATTTAATTGCTCAGTCTTTTTAAGTTTGGTACTTCAAAATAGCAAACCTTCCTTTTAGAAACTTTTACAATATATTTAGCTTTTTTAGCTTGTACAATACCAGTTGTTAAGTGTTGTTCAAATTCAGATGTTAGTGAAAATGCTATAACATTATCAATATAAGCCTTGGAACATTCAGTTTCTCTTGCTAAAGCCTTATTCATAAATCGTTGGAAAGTGGTGGGTGCATTTTTAAAACTAAAGGGGGTGTATTAGCTAGCTAATGTTTTATATTTATAATACTTTGTAAACTTCCCAAATTCTCCCTCTGTAGCTTGAGGGTACCATAATTTAGTACTGAATAATCTGACCCATTAGCTATACAGCCTACCATTTTCACACCATTAATTTTGATGGTTAAACATGGCAGATCTGTTACAGTGGTAGTTAACTAGTTAATATATGGTTCTACCTTCACATGACTTAAAACCTTCTTTTATCCTTCCACACATTTTTCAGCCACTGGCTTTCATTTCTTTGTTCATTGTTTACAGATTTTGTTTAATGGGACTGTGCATAGATAAATGCCCTATTGTTGTATTCAGTTTTCATCACTTCACTATGAATGAATCTAATTATTGTTTTGTAAATTTAAGCACATCAGTTAACAGGTATATGAAAATGGTATTCCAAGTATTTTTCTGAAAAAAAAATGCAATTACCAATCATGATATTTTCTATTTATAATATTTTGTAAACTTCCCAATTTCTCCTTTTGTAGCCTTAGGGTTCCATAATTTATTAATTCTCACAGTTTTCCGAGTAAATGACTCAACATATTCTCCTGCATCAGCTTGGTATTTCCTACTAAATAGTTCTTTAGCCAATTTAATATTATCTAAAAACTCTTTGTTTCTAATTTGTTGATTTTCTTAAAATTTTCATTAGTATTTGAAAGTCATTTCTGATCTGAAAAGTTTCCACAATTCTTGTGGCCTCCACCCATTCATTCTCAGGTACCTGATATGTATAAAATGTCTTTCCAGCCATTGAAGATATTCCAGGGTATTAAAATTTGACACACCATCAAATTTCTCAGCAGGAATGGGTGATGGATTGACTTC
Source organism: Carcinoscorpius rotundicauda (assembly GCA_011833715.1). Lineage (NCBI taxonomy): Eukaryota > Metazoa > Arthropoda > Merostomata > Xiphosura > Limulidae > Carcinoscorpius > Carcinoscorpius rotundicauda. The sequence goes on from CM022395.1 coordinate 20,741,400, forward strand.
AGTGATAATAAATTGATACATATTCCACCAATCTGTAGATTTGGTTTTGCTCTTGTGATTTGTGATCTGGAGGAGGGAAACTTCTCTCACTAATATATCAGTCACCATAGGTGATACCATTTCCACGCATTCTATCAATACTAACACAGACTGCTTCAAGTCTGACATATCAGGTTCACTGACCTCTATAGAAACAGTTATTTTCAAACATAAGTTAACTTGTATTTAATTTAACTTTGATTATTTTTTTCTGATTTAATCACTTAGTATTCAACTGAGAAACAAAATATATAGTCACAATTCACCCATTATTACTGCATAGGTGCTTATATAATCTAAAATAAAAATGCTGCTACAATTGGTGTTTGTGGGGAAAAAAAGCAATTTATTCAACTATAACAGAACTTAAAAATTGATTCAGCACTTACCAAAACACAGTTAATAAATGCATATTCAGCCAGTGCTTCACATTAATTCTAATGAACAGTATATCATGAATATTACAATTAGAATAATGGAATCAGGAAAAAGTACCAGAAAGAAAAAACCTAATTTTATAAATATACACCAACACAAAGATACTTTTCTATATTAATAACAATAGTGAGTGATAAACAGCAATAATTCATTAATAGTATCGTTCACTATCTTGTGACTCTCTTTACGGAAGCTTCTGCCAGGGCTTATATTCACTTGTAATCATAAGTTTACATAACCAATGTCTGTACATTACAGATAGGGTAGCTAGTGTTAATTTATTCATACACACTTACTCAAAATATAAATGATTAGTTAGAAGGTAAGTTAGAAATTTAATGAATCTATAAATGCATTGATAAACTAAATGAAAGAAGGGCATAATAAATAAATGAATGATAAACACAACCAAAAAAAAAATTGAATTTGCCATCTCACAATCTCATCAAGTACAAGTTGACTTGTTACCCTTTTGGAAACTTGAAGCAATATGTTCAGCAATATGGTTTTGTATTTCTGATAATGATGAAAGACTATCACTTCTTGTTAAACTATATTTGGAAAACGTTGAAGTATACTTGATGAAAAGTGATACTAACAGTTAAAATGAAAGGAAAAATAATTTATTCATATATATCAGACGTAGGATAAAATTGTCATAGGATAATGAATAAACTGAATGCTATCTCAGTTTTTATATGCTCTTTTACACTATATAATAGTCTTACAAAGGTAAAATCCATCGTTTCCACTCCTCTTGCAAAGTATATGGTTTATAGCACTTGATTTAAGTGCAATAAGCAATACATTGGGAACACACAGTGGCCATTACAGGCCATTTCAGTTCTAGAAGACCTGTAAAATATATTTTTTTATCTGGTTGTCCTGGAAAAGTTTTTGAAAGTATCACCCCATTTATCTCATACCCCAATTTTTATTGATGACAAGTGATACCACTGTGTTTATCTCAGTTTTTGTGAAAAAAAATATAGAAAATGTAATTCATAAAATGGAAAATATATTGACATATTGACTGATTAGTAACAGGTTTTAAACTGTGTGCCTCCATCTGCAAGTACATAGATGTCATGTGGTTATTGTTCAAATGATATTTTATCCAAAAATAGCATGAAACCTTGTCAGAAACATAAAATCATAATGTTTTTATAGGATGTGTAATAGAGGAAATGAATGTTTATGAATATTCCAAATTTCAGTTTCAGCATAAATACTTTGGAAATAATTGATATTATTTATAACCTAAATTATTCATCAGATACAGCCTAAATTTTTTTAATAATAAATAAATAATTGCAAATCCAAATGACAAAAATGTAGTACTATGAATCTCATAAACCTAACTGTTGCATGTGAAATACTAAATATTTTGCCATTATAAACATCCCATTAATTTATATTTGATTTGTTACCCACTATTTAAAATGACCAACTTGATTGGATATTATAAGTAACCTTTTGGTGTGAAGTACTTAATATTTTGAGGACAGTAAGTATTGAAGTGCAACATATGTTTTTGATATTATTTTGTCTCTTTGTGTTGATATTAGTTTTTCTTTGTTTTTAGATCTACAATTAATAAAATTCTTTATAAAACTGGTTTGTGATTTCATATGTAATCATCATATCATGTTATGAATGAAATATATGGCAGGACCCTTGGTAACAACAAAATTATTCAGAGTGATTATTGTTTTAGATATCATTTAAATGTCAGTATATGTTATCATAAAAGAAATGGGCTGAACAGCATATTAAAGTATTTCTTTAAAAGTGGAGGAATGGAACTGTTAGAAAAATCATGAATTACACAACATTGTTAAGTCATGCAACCATATAAGTGTGAGTATTTGCTTAGTTGGCATGGTCATGTGTGAAGATCTTCATTCAACACGTAATTAAGCACAAGTAGACGTATTGCCCTTTTGGAAATTTGAAGTAATATGCTCAGTAAATATTATTATTTGGTTTTGCTTACATGCCAAAGCACTGTATTTGGGATAATGATGAAGGACAATCACTTCTTATTAAACTACATTTGGGAAAAGTTGAAGTATACTTGAGTTTAATAATTCATCATTGCTTTATTCAGTTATGTGTGTTGTCATTTCAAAATTTCTTTGAACAGTTTGTTTCTTTCGTTTTGATTAACAATAAATTAACAAACAAAGGAGGTGGAAAACTATATAGATGCAGACATGTTAGTTTATAGTTTAAGGAGAACTATTAAAAGTTGAAGAAGTATCAGTATAATTGGGACATTAATGATTGAAATAGTGATTTCAGTTAATCTTTAAGTTCATTTCCAGTTAAAATGATACACTGTAAGTAGGAAAGTGACAAAGTAATAATTGTATTATATAAAATAAAAGTAGTACAATTTGCATGACAACTTATGTGATAGGTACATGTACATTTTGGTCATTTTATAGAATTCATTGGATTACAAGTTACTGAGTGAATTTCTTACCAGTCTCATTATTTGAAGGTAATCATTCTCTTGTTATATTCATGCTAGAATATCTGGTGCAAATCACATTGTGGATTCACAAAGATCAAGATATTTTAATATTCTGTTATGTGTAATAAATGTACTGTCACTACCCTATGTATCATAAAAATCTTGTATGAAGGTTGTCTGAAACGTTTGTGCCCAATTTAAAAACAAAACCAGAATGGATATTTTTTGGATAAAAATTAAGTTTAAAACTTTCTACAAGTATATATTAAATAAACAAGTTTATTTTGCATCTTATTGAATTTTTAAGGAAAGAAATTATCAGTATTAAACTTATAGAGAAGACTGAATTTTGTTAAAAAAGAAAATGACACCACTAGATTGTGGAGACAATATTAGTGAAGGTAATCTGGCATATTCAACAGTGAAACAGTGGTGCGTCAAGTTTTAGTGTGGTAGATAATCACACGAAGATTTTATGATTTGGTTACACATGATAAAAGTTCTGTAATTAGTATTTTTGACAGTATGGGCTTAAATAAGGTTAGTGCCAGTTGGGTTCCAAAAATGTTGTTACCTGAGCAAAAATGGATCCAAATTGTTAAAAGCCAACACTTACTTTAAAGGTTTCAATAGATTTATAACTATAAATAAACATGTATTCACCACTTAAATCCAGAAACAAAACAGCAAATTTTGCATTGGTACTGCCCAAGCTCTCCTTCCTCGAAGAAGTTAGTTGCAACTTGCTGCTAGAAAGGTCATGGTATCATTTATATGGGATACTAAGCATATTTTACAAATTGATTATTTGTAAAAGTGGACACACTATTACAAGTGATTACTATTCATCTTTAGTCAACAATTTACATTAAGAAAACTGGAGAAAAAAGAAGAGAACTGCTAGTAAAAGGTGTGCTTGGTACTCCAACTCACAAATTGTGTATTGCTTTGAATGCTATCCATGATGCTGGTATTGAATAACCCAGTCACTTCTTTCACATATCAGATTTAGTTCCATGTGACTTTTTACTCTTCCCTTATCTTGAAATCTTTCTAAAAAGTCAAATATTTCAGGCTGATGGTGAGTTTTTTTTATATACCATCAAGTCCTGGATTGATTACCAAGAAGAAAAGTTCTTTCAAAAGAGCTTAAGGACTTTAGGGCACACTGCCACAAGTGTATAGGCCTTGGAGGAGATTCTGTTGAGAAATAAATTTTTGTTGAATCAGTGTCTTTTTTTTTCTTTATAAGAGGCCATTCATAGTTATTGGTGGAAGTAAATGATTTCCTTTTTTTCACAAAGATTTTTTACATTTGTTATACATATACAAATATATATGAATGAGAGATAATGATAAATATGTATTCCTTGTAGGTATGTAGCTTACCAAGAACGTTTAAAGAGGTTATCGGTTGCACCTAGGTATGAACCTGTACTAGTGGAGCCCAGCCTAAAAGAATATGAAACACAGGTTATTAAAGATTCTTTTTGTTTTTCATACTTTAATTTTTATTATTTTTTAATACTGCAATTTTTTTATGAAACTTGTTATCAGGTATTAACTATATATATATATATATATATATAATTGAACATTCAAAGAGTTTGGTTTGTTTTCAATTTTGCGCAAAGCTACATGAGGGCTATCTGCACTAGCCATCCCTAATTTAGTAGTGTAAGACTAGAGGGAAAGCAGCTAGTCATCACCACTCACTGCCAACTTTTAGGCTACTCTTTCACCAATGAGTAATGGGACTGACCATCACATTATAATGCCTGCATGGCTGAAAGGGCAAGCATTCAAAGAGAATTCCAGCAAGTAAACAATCATCAACATCAAGCCATAAAGCTTGGATTTTCTATTAACAGGTAGTTGTTTGGTTTTTAACAAAGTTCCTGTATTAAAGTAGAATAATAGTTCATTTTATATGTTTAAGCACATAGACTGCTCTGATTTTTCTTTTAATTTGCTTATTTTTTATTCCTCTTAAAGTTATTTCATTTGGGACTCAATTCTTATTTAGTGCAAGTTAATAAACAGCACATCTGGTACATGACTATTTCTCTAATTTTTTTTTTCTACTGTCAAATTATTTTATAAATATTTATCCACCTACTAAAAGCATTGTGCTTATTTTTACCATATGACAGTAAACATTAGGCTTACTTACTATGATAAGTTGTGATATTTAGATTTATTATTGTCAATTCTACAACTTATTAGGTCCGATTATTAATTGGTGACATTTTTTTTCTAAAACTTATTAGATACTAAATGTTCTTAAGTTCTTATTGTACAGTTTGGCTGCTAATCTGTTATGGTCTTCAAAGAAATGCTGAAAAAGATATTTCTGTGTTGGTAGTGTCTGTAAGTACTTAATGACCTGGTACAACACTGTATTTTGTAAGAATATTACAGATTTAATACAGATTGGCTTAAGAAAATAACCACCTTTCCTCCTTTTATAAATGTAAAGATCTTAACATAGATGAATGAATGGTCAATGAATTACTTGGATTATTACTGGCTCTAGGAAGAAGATGCTTAACAAAAGGATTTAGAATAGTGGATGAGTTTGGCAAGAACATTCGTTAAATTAGATGCAAAGTGATGTATGTTGGATATCATAAATTATAATTTTGATAGGTATAAGCTTAGCAATGTTAAAGAAGAAAAAATTGATATTCTGGTTGATCAGTCTCTTAAGTCAGTCAGAAACTACTTTTTAGTAGTGTTGAGCTAAGGATTCTTCTTCAGTAGGTATCTGTGACTTGATGATAAAGTCAACCATGAAGAACAGCTGCACTTGGTTTTAAAATAATATATATATAAAAAACAAGTTAAATATATGTACACATTTTCTTTACACTGTGAAAATCATAGTTATATCTTAAACATTGTAAAGTTCTGTTATTCTTGTTGAAAGTCCACTTAGGCTATTTCTAATTGTATCTGTGTATAATTCTTTTATGCTCCATCATGAATTACCACAGTTATATCCTGTAACTTCAAGTAATTGTCTGTTTTTGTCAGTTTGTTCAGGAAGGTTCAGTTAGTTGACAAAACAAATGTTTTCCTCCTGTCTCTTTCAAATTGTTAGTTTCCCTATAACATATCAATTAGTTTAGAACACCCTTTGACAAGACAAATGTTTTCTTCCTGTCTCTTTCAAATTGTTAGTTTCCCTATAACTTATCAACCATTTGACCATTCATTCCCATGAAGGTTAACTTTATGTTTCCAAGTTTTTTGTAGACCAAACTTTCACTTGATTTTACTTTTACTCTGTTTCCACTCATCTTGTCACAACTAATTATACATCTATCATTTAGGTCTTCTAAAAATTTCTATAGACTGGACATCAATGAATTACAAATACAAAAATTAATTACACAAGATACACCAAACAGTCGTTTATGTCAGACAAAGCCATTCAATCAGTGTTTGATTGCTAGTTAGGATCAAATAGGAGTTTAGGTTGTATCTTCAAAACTAGTAAATACAAGACTGAAAAGGCTATAATTTCATTGTGTAGGTCACATTTGGAGTATTGTGCTCAGTCTTAGGCCAATATATATGAAGGACACTGAATTTTTGTTAAGGTTCAAAGAGAGGCAACTAGGATGATTATTTGGATAGAAAGATTGCAATACAAGGACAAGCTAAGCTCAAGCTTGATCAAGATATCATGAATTCTTCAAATATCAAAAGAACATATACACTTACTAAATAAATTAACATGAAAAAACATTTAAATATCCAACCTTTTTTTAAAACAAGAACTTTTCTAACACTGTATAGACACTCTTCAGGTTCTCTTATGTGCAGTAATCTGAAGTTAATTGTGAAGTGTATATCCTATTATCAAAAAGAAATTTTTGTTATATGTATTAGGCAAGAAGGTATCATATGTATGGGTGTATTCTCTGTATTTTATTTTATATTTCTAACATCATAGACACACCATAATAAGCTCAACTTAATTGCAAATAAGGGAATCTGAAGAGTGCATACAAAATAATGGATTAAACTTCACCTTATCGCATTAAAACATATCTACCTTACATATAACTTCAACCAAAGAATACACAATTTTCATTCAACCAGAAGAAGAAAAGAGATAATTTATAATGAAAATAAAGTTAGCAGTCTAAAGACTGTTGAATGTAAACTATGTTGTAATACCACCTTGTCAAGAATATCATAATAATCATGAGCAAAGAAGAATGCTTCATCAAATTTTAAGCTTTAGTTGAATATGGCCACCTCACAAAGATCAAGTCTAACACTAATACAAAGAAGAATATTAACCAACATCTCAAAAAATATCAGAAATAATTTGGAACAGAAACAGTCAAACAACTAACAGTACACCACAAAACCATCCCACACATCTATGGTTTTCCTTAAATTTATATGCAGGCCATTCCTCTTCATCTTACAGTTTACTGCAGAGATTCATCATGCTGCCCTGTCATAAGATAAAGCATTCTCGCATGATAAGAATTCAGCTGAATTTGCAAATATTATAAAAGCAACCATGATAGCCACACAATATATGTTCAGCCCCATCATATCCAACTTTTTAACCAATAAACCAAACCATGTCATACTCCAAATTGTTTAACAACAGCTTTAGATTGATGGAACTCAAAGGATATATGCATATTTTGGGATGGCTGGTATGGGTATTAACATTTTTACTAATAAAGCTGAGAACAATGTTTCGACCTCCTTACATCATCTTCAGATTAACAAAGAGAGAGTTTGCAATTGATCATTGTCAGGCACATGTTGTAGGGGCAGGAGTGTAAACAGGTACAGGACTGTAGGGGATGTTGCAGTTAGATGTTAGGCTGTTAATTAGTATAGGTATAATGTCACTCTAAATGTTATCTTGGACAGAGGCAAAGGCAGCACTGGAGAGAATGGCCAGGTCCCGTCTCGAAAGGCAGAAGTCAAGCAAATATGAACACGAGGTTGTTGGTTGCCAAAGTTGTCTTTTTTCTAGTGGTTGTTTTCTGTTTTGTTGGTGTTTTCAGTTTGTATTGAATCAATCACCAATCTTCTTGCTAGGTCATTTAGACAGAGTTTAATATTTAATAATATTAATAATAATAATAATAATATATTAACGATAATAGAATTCAAAATCTCATTTATTCACACAACTTACTTCTAATATGAAAGTAGATACTACAAACAAGAAAAAGACCTAACTAATGTTCATAAATCAAACTCTCTAAACCCCAAGATTTAGCTCAGCTATGTTGCTATGAATTGGTAATATGAGTGACAAGATTTAAGAGTTTAGGAATCACTTTACAGGCAAAATCCCATGATACAATTTACAATTAAAGTAGAAGAAGATAACGTGATGATTACAAAGACACAAAAAACACATACTGCAGGAGTTACAGGAAACTCTCAGATACAAGTAACTCAGTTTTCCTCAACAGTCTAAAGACAGGTGTCATGAAATGCCTAATTTCTAGAGTAAGTAAGTCTTGTGATTCTGAAGAAGTTAAATTAAATTAATGGAAAAAACACATAATTGAAATCATACTTAAACATGGATACAACAAACACTTAACAAAGATATTAAGTTGATAAATACTAAAAATAGATTATCAGAACATTTTGGACATAAATCTATATGTTTTTTATATTGAAGGTTCATTTGAAAATATTCAGAGGAATATGTAAATAATATAAATTCAGAACAGTATCCAGAAGCTACAACCCAATATAATTGGATTTTGTAAACACCAAATCACCTAAAGACACAACAGAGAAGAAAAACACCATTTATCCCCTGTGCATGTAGATTCCAGTGTACTGAATAAAAAAAGAAAATTAACAAAAGGTAAAATTCAGGAACCTTATAGAGAAGAATTACGTAATAACAACTTATCTGCAATAGCTCATTATGCTAGAGAAGACCGTATGAAGAAGTGGAATAGTACTCAAATCATAGGATATGAAATACACATGAAAAAAGAAAAAAAAAACCTTTTGCATCTACTTAGGTGATAATACTCTCACTCAACTTATCGATAAATAAAATTCAGTAAAATCTTAATATCCACCCATTTTTGAAACACCATAATAATTACTTTTATTCATGTTATAAAGTCAAGTAGATAACTCGCAAGAATTCCCAGAATCAAATTTCAACCACTGCTAACATAGAAATATTTTTTCCAGACTTTCCAGAAAGAGATTAGTTGCTTAAACAAAAAATAAAAAATTGTTAAAAGTTAGTATCTAGTTGTAATAATAAAAAGATGTTAGTTGCAAATTTATATTATCTCCCTATGAGATTACACTGGATGGAAAAATTAATTTAAATATTATGAAGAAAGCAATTTCCCTACTTTATCAGCATATTTGTCTATCTCTGTTGTTCAAAATAAACTGTAAGTTATAAGTGCTATGAAAGTAGTCCACTAGTTGGTTAGCAGTAAGTTTATGGACTTACAGTGCTAAAATCCAGGGTTTCCTTACCCACAGTTGGCAGAGTATAGATAACTGATTGTGTACATTTAGACTACAAATGAATCATGTAAATTAAGAACTAAAAGATGGTATGCAGTGTTACATATTATTTATTTCTAATTTATTATATTATGTTCTTTACTGCTTTAGATATCACTATTTCAAATAACCAGAAATTTGAATTTAGAAATTGATTAAGTATTGATATTTATCAAATATATGGTATTTTCCAACAAGATAGATACACACAATTTTGTTAACACAAATATATTTTAATATCAAACTAAAAATACATTTTATAATAATAGTTATTACAAGTAATAATTTATATACAACAGTTTAACTCACAGACAATAGTGAATCTTGTATCTAGTTTAGGAGCAACTATTTTATTGACAATCCAGGTCCACAATGAGCAAATTAATTCTGAGTGGATATTGTCACTCATCTAGCTGCATTCATCTTATATGAATCATATGAGTTTGTAAAAATTCAACAATTTTCTAGTGCACTTTCATAAAACATATATTGTTGATTGTTACTTTCAAGATATTTCTACAAACTAAGAGAACAGGTGGGACTTGCGCAATACACAGCCAACAATATACATTACATATAAAAAGGAAAACTACACAAAATTAAGCATAGATATTAAAATACCAATATAATGGTAAATTCATTACAGCAGTATATCAAATTACTTGTATAGAGTATTCTTTTTTATGCTTTCAAAATTAGTTTATTTTTAAGCTGTTCAGAAATACTTATATTATTAAGTTTCATACAGTATGTGTATCTTGTATTTGACAGTTTGCAAATTCAGTTTAAAAAATTATCACATTTTAATATTTTTTCCCTTTTAACAGGTGCTTCAAATGAGTGTGCCTACAGATGAAGAAGGAAGCTTTACAGAACTTCGAGGATTTGATAATATTTCATATATTACTAGAGATAAAGGAGATGGAAGTGGATCTGGATATGGAGAACCTCTCTCTGAGTTTGATGATTCTTCACATTACATATACAGTTCTTCTCCAGGAGAAGGCACAAGCTCCATAGGGCATGCTCCAACAATGAGTGCTGAGAGTAATATGTCTGTAAACAAGTCCCTTCTTGTAGATCCTAGTGAAGTAATGATTCCAACAAAAAATCCACTCTTTCAGGATTATGAGTAAGTCATATTATGTGAACATTTTCAAATTTTAACTAAACAGTTAGCAGATGTTCACAATATTTTTTGAGTGTAATTAAACATTACCCATGAGTTATTTATTAGGTCATCTGGAAATAAATGTTTGAATTTTTATGATGACAAATAGAAGCTGAATATTGAATAGCTTATTATTGGTTGATTAGTATAATCCAACGTATGTTGCTTACAAGGTGTCTTAATTAACTGCTGTGTCAACTCTCCTCAGAGTAAGTTTTGCAACTCCCAAGGTAGCATGGACAAGAAGAACCTTCATTTGATTTTCTTCTATGACTTCAATCTTGGGCAAAAAGCTACCAAAACCACACAGAACATCAACCAGGCATTCAGCCATAGATCTGTTACTGAATGTACAATTCAGTGTTGGTTCTAAAGATTTTGGGATGGAGATGAAAGTCTTTAAGACCATGAAGGTTGTGAAAGGAAGCCATTCTTAGATGAAAACACATTAAGGGGAAGCAGTTGAGACAAATCCTAGCACAACAGTACATGAGCTTACAGAAAAACTATGTACAAGAAAATCAAGCATTGCCAACCACTTTAGTGTGACTGGAAAGATAAAAAGTTGGATAAGTGGGTTCCACATGAGCTGACTAAAGATCAACAAAATGAAGTAGTATAAGACCTGCTGTATGCTGCTATTGTGGAACTGAAATGATCCATTTTTTTTAACAGATAGTGACATGTGATGAGAAGTGGATTTTGTACGATAATCAGAAGTGATCTGTTCAATGGCTAGATTACCAAACAGCCCCAAAGCATTTCCAAAAGCCCAAGATTCACAAAAGAAAGGTCATGGTAACTGTTTGGTGAACTGCAGCTGGCATCAGTCACTACAGCATTTTGAATTCAGGGAAAACAATCACAGTAGACAAATAATGTCAAAAATTGGCCAAAATGCATCAAACATTAAGCAAGAAACAACCAGCTCTGATCAGTTGAAGAGGCCCAATTCTTCTTTATGACCATGTTCATCCCCACATATTTAGGATGATGCTCCAAAAATTGAGTGAATTGAGAATTGGTTCTGCCTCAACCAATTTATTCCACTGACATTTCCCTTACAGATTTTCATTTTTTTCAAGTTTTTGACAATTTTTCAAACAGTTGATGCTTTCAAAACCAGGCAGCTGCAGAAGAAGCTTTCAGGGAGTTTAGTGATCATAGAAACTCTGAAATTTACAACAGGGGCATAAATAGCATCATTACATGTTGGCAAAAGTGTGTTGAAGAAAATTGTGCTTACGACACTGATTTATACTTTTCGTAACTTTGCAGTTCAAAAACGACATTTATTTCTAGACAACCTAATACATAAAGTATGGTGTATGATAACTTTTTTTTTTTCAGCATGAATAATACTCATGCTGTTAATAGCTTCTAGTAATATTTTATTAAATATATCATTGCAATATTAGCTTGGAAAAATTCTGTATGCAAAAATACACTTTGCACCATAGAACCCTTTTGCTTCTTGGGTTGTGAAATAAAGTAATGCATATTTGGGTATAAAAATAGTTCTGGTAATGGACACAAGAAGTGTCTTTTAAATTTCTTTTACATGTGTGAGATTAATTTAGACATACTTAAGTTTATTTGATAAAGTTAAACTACTCAGCCATTTGCAAATACAATCTGTCTAATAGTTTGTTTTTGTATTTAATTTGAGTAGAAGATTCAATTTGCCAAAACATCTGGGCAGTTGCTGAAACAGGTGATCAGGAGTTTGCTTTACATGTAAGACCTCAACATAAAAAATCTAATTTTCCCAAACAAAATCATATTCAAGTTCTAAAGGTATCTTTTTCTGTTTAGTATCAACCCATAAACTTATTTTCCCTTTAAATGAGCATGTAATCTCTGGATTTAAGTGTAGTAAATAGAAAAGTGACAGAGTTAATTGAGGAAAATTTTCATATCACACTTCTTTATTGGTTTGAAGTATTACATGAACAAGGATTGATATTTGGACCAGTAACTTTAATATTCAAATATATTTAAAATGTTGTGAGTTCGTAAGACTAAACAATAATAATAAAAATTAGTACATGGGCAAAATATTGGAAAAACAATAAGAGCATTATATAATAATACAAAAAGAGAGAGAAAGGCATCAAAACACTCAGATAAACAATATATTTTTTAAAGTAATAAACCGAGAAGTGGATTATATTACTGAACAGTCACTCATGACATAATGTTGTTTCATTACAAGTTAGAAAAAATTACCATACAGTTAAACTGGAAAAAGACCAGTAAAAAAAAAAATTAAACAAGGTATATATCAAATTAGTGGGGTATTAAGGTATCCAGAAGATAAGTTTACAATATCTTCAAAACTCAAGTTCCATAATATTATACAGTCACTACATCAGCACTGAAACCAATACTTATTGGTTCAGTTGTGTGTGTATAAATGTATATATATATATATGTATGAAAAAACAGAGAGAAAGCATGATAAGTGTTACATATATTAATTAGAAAAGTTAACTTTCACCATGCACAAAAAAATTAAAAAGTCATTTTTATAATACATGTATCTTTACATTAAAATTCTAGACAGAAGTGGTAATTACACAACCAAGAGAAATGCAGTAACAACTGTATAACAAAGAAAACTGTTATAACCAGTTTAATTCCATTACTGTATTTTATCTATAGGTTCTACGTCTCACTAAAGTAATAAATTTTTTGCAAATGTTTTATAAGATACAAGAAGAATATGTGTTTGGAAAGTTCAGGATTAGAACATAAAAGAGACTCAAAGGCATATTCTTTAAGAATGTTTTCTGCCAAACTTGCTTGGAGACAGTGAGTTTGTTCTGAAATTAGTTTCGTTACAATGTATAATCTAATTAAAAAGTTAGGTGTATTTACAAGAGAAATGATTAAACATATATATGTATATGCACTTAGTGTGCAGTATTACTGATACCCATGAGCTGTCATGGTTTAAGGAAACATTGTGATTCTGTTTTATAATTTAAAAAACAAGCATTATATAAAAATATTTAGTGCTGTTTCTTATAAACAGTGTTAAGCATCTAAATTTGTTATAATTTGTTGTTTTTTATTTACCTTTATTTTCATGAGAGATAGCATGATGTTAGTTAATAGAGAGATCAAACTGAAAAAAAGACTATGCAAACTAAATAACATTATTTTGAAAAGGCAATTCATAAAGCTAAAATAGCATAGAAAAGCTATTATCATGTATTTTTAGTAATTTTACTTTTCATTATTATTAAAGATGACATTATTGCATTGTATGGTATGAAAGGAATCGAGATTCAGTAAAAGCTTTGTTATCTAGCTTTGACCAAACTTGGGTGATGCCATATAGGAAAATTCTGGTTACAAAAGCATTTCCCATACAACATTTAACGGTAAATATTTTGACACCTGATTAATGTTTCAAAGTACAGTTTTCTACATTATCTATAAATAGTAACAGTTTTAAACAATAATAAATGTTGTGAAAAAATCTTAAACTGTATAAAACATTTATTAATACAATATTATTTAAATGTAAATTACAGTTCAAGCAGCTAACAGCTGAAACTTACCAGTGAGAAAGATATAGTAAAAGCTACAGCAGCTCATTTAGCTATAATGAGCATTTGTATTTGAATCTATTGAAATTTCAGTTACAAGAGTTTTCTTAATACAAAGATACCAAATAACAAAGCTGTTACTATACTTTTTAACAATGAGCAAACTTGATCAATTACACTTGACAGAAATGCAAATCTCCAGTGTATTATTTTAAATCCATTTGATGGTACAGCTATTGTGAAGTGTGGTGTTTTGAGTCCATTTTACTTCAACATGTATCAAACTAAATTAATTTAGGAGGTGTGAATAATGTTACAACATTTTGTCAAATTTTTATTTGATATTATGCAGCAGACCAGCTGTTAAATGATTGTGTATGTGTGTGTGTTAAAGATTTCTTTTTTTTACCAAAGGTGAAATTGAAAAGAGAATCTATGATGTAGAGGCTTAAAGCATTCCTTATTTGGCTGTAGTTTCAGCTGTAGAAAGTATTGTAGAATGTATTTCTTCTGTTCAAGGCTCAACACTGAAACAGATTCAAAACCCCATAGATATTTTATGTAGTTTACCATTATATGCCTGATGGTATTTCTTTTGTTTGCTGACCCAAGTTGAGCTGATGAGTTTCTAATAGTAGAAAGTACGACCATTCAATGAATGCATTAGGCCTCAATGTTTCAGATTCTCTTCATCTTTCTTCTCTGGTGAAAAATAAAATAAATCTATAACATACACAACACTAAGCAGTTTTTAAAATCGAATTTTTATATACTTAAAAAATTTGTATTTTACAGTGATGATGAAGAGCCATTTTCCATATCAACAGATCAGGATAGTTTATCTTTCAATAAGCCACAAAAAAAGTTAACCTGTTCTTATGAAATGTCTGCTGTTGAGACAACCACTGAACTTTGAAATGCCTCAAACATTTTTCTTATATATATTTAAAAAATATTTAAGAAAATTGTGAGAATAATCTACAGTAACAAAATCTGGAGTATTATGAAAAAAAATATGTTCTGGAATAAAAAATTACTAACAGTTTGTGAAATGTTCTACTCTGAAAAGCACATTCTGAGTACAGAACAGAGTTTGTTAAATTTAATAAAACTATAATTTGAAACAGTTATAAAGTTAGTATCAGGGGTGTACTATAGGATTAAATGTTGTTACAAAAACCTCAGTAAATTCAAGAGATCAGAAGGATGTGCCATAGTGACAGCTGCCTTAACTATAAGCATTAGTAACTTAACACACTGGGCCAACTATATTTTGATAACTTATTCTTTAAAAAAATTGATATTTATAAATGCTCATTATCTTATTAGTCATTTGATCATTATCCTTTAAACAATTAACTAAGTAGTGATATTTTTTACTGACTCTACATTTGAAAGATAATTGACACTAAAGAATTTTTTAAAAAATCTCTTGTCTTCCATTATATGGTAAATGTAAGTTCAACAGTTGTATTCATAATCACTTTAAAGAAATAAATAAAGTATTTTTTTAATCATTAAAGAGTTATATGATGTATTTTTGAATCATTGAAATATAAAGTGAAGAGCTTCTTTATATGTCTTGAACTTCGGTACTATTTTTATTGCATTAAACAAGACTTCTACCAGATGAGAATGATTTGAGATTAATAATGCACAAAGCTTTAATTAATAAACACTACCCCACAAAATATATTTCTAAGTTGTGTAGCAATTCAAGATTCATGTTAAATTTCCCTACTTTTCCACTTTTGTATGTAGTAATTACTTGAGAAACAAATGCTTTGATTCAAAAAATATTAAGAATCTTACCGTGATATTGTGACACTTTCCAACATAAAGTTTTAATTTGTATAAAGCTATGCAGTAAGCCAACTGCACTCTATCCACCACAAGAAATCAAACTCAAAATCATATATTGACCCACTAAGTAATCAACTTTGATATTTTCTGTATTTATATAAACCTGTGAACTCATTTATTACTTTGAGTTCAGTGTGTGGTGTATAATATAACATAATAAATGAAAATGGACAAAAATATTGCTTCTAATGTCATCTAGGAAACTGAAAATAAATTTCAAAGGTAACTTTGTATTAAAGGCTTGAAAATATTATTGAGAAAAAAAGTTAAAAATAATATGCTTGTTTGAAAATTTAAAACTCTGTACTCATCACATTTCGTTGATTATATATAACTTTTAACAAAAAAAAGTTTGAGGGAAGTAGAGTGATGTGTATATAGTAAAGTTTTTTGATACTTAGAAACTTGAACAATATCATCTCATTATTTCAGAACACATTTTATAAGTATTTCGATGTTTTACTGGTATTATTTCATAATCATATCAGGTAATTTCTTCAGTGGAAACGATATGAGTTCTTTTAAGAAAAGAAACTGTTAGTACTACTTATCAAGGTTGGCCATTTAGACTACTTTTCCAGCTGCTCCTGTTTAATTCTTTATGATGATTCCAATTTTAATCTAACCTCAGATAAGTACAAGTAGTTACTTGTGAAACAATCAAACAAAAAATCATAAATATATTTGGATATTTTAAATGTTTTTTTTATTGTGCTTGTCATAAAATGATTCAGTGGTTTTATGAACTTGCAGATTTAACAGCAAGTTTTAATGCATGGACAATGACCATCTTTAGAAGAATGTAATTCAATTTTGTGTGAACAATGATATATTTTAGAGTTCTGCTTTTTTTGGAAATTAAGCGGTTTTTCAGAATACGTACAACGATTTGAATTTAAACTAATAGATGATAATAAGAGGAATTCTGTTTGACAGTTTTTTTATTATTGCTCTGATTTAACGTTTTTTACTGAATGTTAGTCTTTTCAATTTGTCTGTGGATTTCAATATTTTTATATCTTCTTTTTAATATGGTTTTTTTTATCTCTGTTGTGCTTTCAACAATGTGTTTTATCTGAGTATGTTTTCTTTATCCTAAGAACTTTAGTGTAAGTAATGTTCTGTTTTGTGTGACACCTGTGACAGCTTCTATAGAGGAGGTATTGTGGTTTGTTTGTATGTTTTTTGTACAAGTCAGTGTGTAAAATTCCATCTTTTAGAAAACTGTGACGTTAAGAAAGATAATATGGGTAAGCTTATAATCATAGGTAAACTTGACTGTTTTGTGAAAGGAGTTTGCACGTAAATTCTTTAAGTGATTTAAGTTTGGTTTTGGTTTGTTTGTTTTTGGAATTTCGCACAAAGCTTCTCAAGGGCTATCTGTGCTAGCTGTCCCTAATTTAGCAGTGTAAGACTAGAGGGAAGGCAGCTAGTCATCACCACCCACCGCCAACTCTTGGGTTACTCTTTTACCAACGAATACTGGGATTGATAAACATTATACGCCCCCACGGCTGGGAGGGCGAGCATGGTTAGCGCGACGCTCGGATTACGAGTCGCACGCCTTACGCGCTTGGCCATGCCAGGCCAAGTGATTTAAGACTGACTATCCAAATGATATGTCATCTATGCAACATTTCTGTGTATATTGGTATATTGCTAGCTTTCTCAGGTTGTTGGGTGGCAGTGTTTTGTTTATAACCTCTTTCTGTTATACTCTGTTTCAAAGTCCTAATGTCAAACACATGGCTCTTACTATCCGAACATATCTTTTTAATCTAAGAGCTTGATTAAACATGATACTGTGTTTGGTGTGTAAAGATTGATATATTTCATTGTGTGAGTATTGTTATCGTTGTTTATCCATTGCAGTACAAATCATTATGTAGATAGGACGGATGTAAGTCTTATGTATTTGAATGATGGCTTCAGATAAGCGGTTCGAGTGCTTGCTTTATATGGTCAACAAATGTGAAATGCGTTTTTGGATGAATAAGTGTGTGGTGTTGACATGTTTTTTCCATGTTAATCAGTTTGTCGTTTACAAGAGTAATCTGAGAACTTGCCTCAAACAGATCCATCTTTGGTTATAAGCGCATGAAAGGTGTTTAAATGTCGTCAGCAATAATTTTTATTCTTGTCTTCCATTTGTATTACATACCTGTTTTATGAATTTAGGATATCAACGTATTGTTTAATTGGATAAAATATAAGTGAATTTTTATGAACACTGATAATTATTGAGAATAAAAACCATGTTCAACTTCAGAAACAAATTTTGCTTTTTTGATATTCGATTTAAATGATTCTCAACAAAGCATTTCTATAGGCATTTTGACATCTACGTGACTAGAGCAATACGCAGCTTTCATTGATGACGAGAAAATTATATATGTAAAAACGACTGGTTTCGGTTGAGAATTTTCTTTATGTGGAGAAGCGAACAACATTTCGACCTTCTTCGGTCATCGTCAGGTTCACGAATGTGACCGAAGAAGGTCGGAACGTTGTTCGCTTCTCTAAATAAAAAATATTCTCAACCCAAACCAGCTGTTTTTATATATATAATACGCAACTTATATTCTACAGAATGGCAACATACTCCTTATGTATGCTTAAATAATTAAATCACTTAATCATTCATTTCCGATGAGCTTTGCGCCGTTGGTAGGCGTAACAATTACATCTCTATCAAAGACATCATAATTTCCATTCCAGATTTGGATAGAACATTCAATTTCATAGTTCGCTAGAGTACATCTACAAGATAAGAGTTTGTAACACAATAAATATGAAAAAAAGAAACGCCAAACTCCAACCATTTTAATTTGATCTTACTGAATACTGCGAAATAATGTTCAGACAGCATAATCTGTTGCTTGTTTGAACTATTTTATTTTTCCGTTGAATTTATAACTTATGGTGATTTGAAATTTTTCGTTTTTAACGGTGCTTCATTGTTCAGTGACCAAAAGCAGCTTAGGAAAGCATTGTATAGAATTCTCTAAATTTCTGGAGACAAAAGACGTGACAATTTTAAAATTTCAAATTTACATTTTGACGATTCTTTGCAGTTTTTCTCAGTAATCGGCTTGGTCAGATCTGTCACTGTGGAATAATTGATAAAAATATTGTGGATTTAAATTAATTAAAGAAATACATTTGATCTTGCTAATGTTTCCTTCGTTACTTAGCTACCCCATCACCCTAACTGATATTTAAACATCAATACTCGTATGCCGTAAAAAGCCACCGAAGAAGAGTGTGTAGTGATTTTGCAAGTGTTCGGTTGATAAAATTGGGCCAAAATATACGTTCTAAGTCTTAAAGATGTATTCTGCAGTTCACGTTATGACTAAATTTTTGTGAACTACTGAGCGTTAGACAAAGAATTAGTTAATGTTGTTGATTTTGATTTGTCATTGATTTTACCTATCTGAAGTTTGTGCAGTATAAACATTTTGTTCAGTAGTACTACATGTATGCGTTTTCATCTCAACATGCTTGATATAGAATAAAACAAGCATTCTTCTCTGAAAAATGTTCGATCTACAATCTACCACATGTTGTCAATTACAATCAGTATCTTGTTGTTGTTCGGATATCGACATACAGCTGTAAAATGACCGCCAGCAGTTGTTTTGCTAGTATGTTGGACAAGTGACTCTGTGAACAGACAATATTCAAATTGTGCAACTGAAAAATGTACCTCGATTTTTCAGTCCTCTTTCAGTTGGAACTCTTTGCATAATTTTTTACGTTTGGCCCATATTAATCATAGCAATAGAGAACAAAGAAATCCAGAGGTGATGGTTTGTTTGATAGTGGTTTATAATGGTTTGAACACTTGCCCTAAACAACCAAACAATACCCTCGTTGGTAAACTTGATTTGGTCACATTGATTATCTAAGGCCAAACCAGGATGACGATGACAAAGGAACAGAAAAGACAGTTTATAATTAAGTAATCGTACGTGCTTTATTTTACAATTTTTGCATTATTTTGATTATTCATATATGTAATGTACAAAAAAGTGTAAATTAATCATGTGCTAAATTGGTCAAAAATATTCTAAATGGGCAATGGCTATTTGGATATTCATTGGAATATTTGTCATCTGTTTCATTCTGTGAATATAATTACTGAGGGATAAAGCTCAGAGTGTACATCGCTTCTCTGTGATTCCAGTTTTTTCACTCCAGAAGAGCATTGTAAAATGTGTCGAATTGATAGGATGTTTGTGGTAACGTATTTATTTTGTCTTCGTCTGTCACGATTGTGTCTTCAACTAGTTCTAGATTTTCAGATCTGACTCTATTAATATTAAAACAAACACTTTACTGATGGACGCTGAAAGGGTTATGTTATGGTGTGTTTGTGGTTTTCAGCTCACTTCCTGTTGATTGTACGGGTCCTTTGTAGAACACCGATGTAAATTAATCCACTCAATCGTAATGACCTTTCCTAACCGATTACGTTTCAGAACACTTGTTCTGTGTTCAGATATGCTAATTTTGCAGGAATAAGCGAGGCTTGATAGGTTGATGAAATTTCAAATTTAGAAATTAATACTCGTATACTGTGAAAATGAGACAATATTCATAAAACTGTCAGGATTCGGTGAAAAATATCTTCGTCTTTTGTATATATTTCTTTCCTCCATTTCGTTGGATGATTCTTTGGTGGATAAAACTCGTTACACATTCCTAACAGCTGCGTTAAAGTAACAAGTTAAAGTGTATTTTCTTCTTGTTTAAAAGTCTTCTTCACTCATTAAGTGAAAAGAGCTATTTTTTTCATAAAACACAGTCGGTATGTTTTGTTCACAACTGTGACTTTAACCAGTAATTTGATCAAGTTATTCCTACTTTTACTTCTAGGGAATTCATTGATGTGCTTACTGTATGGATTACATGCGAAGATAACAAAACAAATGTATTGTCCTTTAGCACAGAAAAAATTCTGAAGTGTGATGCAATTCAATATGAAGCTTATATGTCCACACTATAATGAACACTGATATATTTCTTGACCATTTGCTTAGAGTTATTTAAGAGATGGCTTGCAGGTGAATAAGGAATAGTCTTCAAATCATATCTGCTACTGTACTTGTTACTACAAACCAAACTTTCTGGAAAAAAATCTTCAAAAATTTCCCCATTAAATACATCAAGTGCAATTAATAGGAAAACTCAAACACTAACACTTTTTACTTCTTTAAGCCTACAGTGTTCAGAAATTCGTTTCTTACCATCTCTGAATAATTGCATTAAATTTTTAATTTTTGGCAAATAATGATTTTTTTTCCACAATAATGTTACATGTAGAGTAAATTGCCTGGGGTTCAAGCCGTGCACTGAAAGCTGGTAATAAAGCAATCTATTTTGGCTTAATGTGGATTGGAGACAACTTACTGTTTCGTCTCAAAACATAACTTATTTGAAAAAAAAAAGATCATGATATACACGAACACCTCTTTTTGTAAGGCAAATAACATAAAAAGAACAAACAGAAATGAATATAACTTGGATAAATTGTAGAAGTGTTTATTTCCTTGTTTTGTTTATCCGTAAGTTTGACTAGGCCCACTAATTCATCAGCGTCCAGTCGATTGACTGATCTTGTTTCACTCTTTTTTCTAATCGAACGGAGAACGTTCTTTTCCATCTCTATTGCCTGATTCATGTGCAGAAGTATCTATTTTAGTTAGAAAATTTAAAGTTAACTTCGAATGTTTCGTTGAACCTTTGCTTAAATATTATATAGTTCTCTTCTTTCAGCTGCTGTAATAAAGCGGGCTAAAATTTTCATGATATAGTTCACAACCACAAAATTAATGGTAACCTTACATTTTATCATACAATTACAGCCATCGAAATGACAAATGGCACTGGCATAAGAATTCGCTATCCATTGTTTCCTGGTGAAAGCTTTACTTACTTAGTGATAAAGGAATATGAAAACATGCGTGATTTCTTAACAATTTTAAGAAAATTTTTTGCCACTCACCAACACGAAAAGATCTACCTTTTGTGTTTTATTTAGTCTTGACTGCTCATCTCTGGAGAAAATAAATGATACACTTACAGAGAGTGAATGTGTTAGAAATTGAAGTTTCTATTATTCAAATTTTCATAGTTCGTATATACTTAAAAATAACTCTAAAGTAATTAACTGGAATTAAATTGTTGCAACTTCCTCATCTCCTATTCATTCACAATTAAAATCTTTCACTGTATTTTTTCTAATTTTTTGAGAAAATATTTATTATTTATTGCTTAACGGACTTTTTTTTCGCATTCTGAAATGACATCTGAAGCTTTTCTTCTTTCAAAGGAGAAGTATAATTTTTAAAATTTGTTGAATCACTTTGTATATTTTGTCCTGATTTTTTGGAATACATGTATTGTTTTGCTTTTATCAAAAATATCACTTGGGACTTCACGACCTGATGGTTCTGTAGTTCTATTATAAATGATAACGCTTCGTAGTTTAGTAAACTTGAGAGACTGAAATGTTATATCTTAATCATACAGTGCAGTTTCGGCTGGTGTATATTTTTCCTCATTGGGATGTTGTGATTTTAAAAAATCTTCTTTATATTCTTGATTATTTGCGTTCATAGAGACAACCTCTTTGGAGTGAGGAGATTTCTCTTTGGTCCAAACTTCAATACTAACATTGTCACAAAAGTGGAGAGAACCAATTGCTATAGTTACCATTGATATTTTATTTTGACATACGCATTTCTTTGCATGCATTGAACTTGATGATATTTTCACCAAAATTCTTGTTTGTTTTGATTACAGTTATTCAGTCTACAAAGATAACGTATACAGTATATAAAATGTGTTTGATTATCAACACACTTTGGGTAATAGTGAGTTACGAAACGCTACACAGTACAATTTTGTGAGCGATCTGTTCTTGACTCGACACATTCAACCAAATTAAGCTATTGTGAAATGATAACCAGAATACTACAGTACATCAAACACCATTATCATGTTGAGTTACAATTCTTCCTTGTGGACTAAACTAAAGCGTGAAAATTATACATGAGCCATGCATGGGCATCCGGAGGAAATTCTACAGCGTGGGGAGAAAAGCCAAAATCAAAGGGCGATGGACCCGACTTCAAATAGGTCAAATTTCATAGATGCAATATTTAAAAGATTAATTTAAACCATATCCCGTCTGTCTCTTCTTTGACGTTCTGAGTGGGAATTGTCATGTCCAACATCCAATAAATCACAGTGGTAGCGATGTTTCTGAGAGCACTCTGTTCTTGATTTGACACTCTCAACGAATTAGGCTAGTGTGAAGTGATAACTAACGCATTACAGTACATCAAACACCCTTATCACGTTAACTTACAATTCTTCTTTGTTGACCGAAATAAAGTTCTAATTAGCTAAAGATATATAGATATTTTATTTAATATTGGTGACAAACCTGACAACTTTAATTAGAATTGAACATTAAGTGTAATAAATAGTGTAAAATTGTTAAGTGAATAAAAAAGGAATTGTTTTTCATTTTCCATGGGGCAAGTGCCCTTTGTCCCCCTTTTAGCTGACACCCATGGGGTCATGTGTTCTCAGGCAATGTCTCAAGAAAGCTGAAATAGATATAAAACATAATATGCAATGAGTAGTAGAAGGAAAAATATGGTACTTACAAAATGATATTTACAATCCATTTTTAACTTTTAGGGTTTTAATGATAAACTGGGTAAAATTTTAAAATGTGTGAAAATCAATTTAGTTGACAACAAGAACTACCTCATCATAATCAAAGTTACAGCTAAAATCAAACAAACAGAAAACGCTGATATTATAAAAAAAAATTGTATGCACTCGTATTTTACTTGGTAGTGTCAATAATAATATAATGCATGCAGCACAAAAGCAATTCCTAACCGTTTTTAAATGAGGGAAAAAAGTATCAGAGAAATAAAACAGGCACTGCTAGTGGTTTATTATCATAATTCCACGCAACAGATATTGAAATGATTGCACTATAGGTTACAAGTTTAAAAAATACAACAGACACAAAGCTGTAGCATAAAATAAATTAAAAATACTAGAAATCAACAAAATATACAAATCAATATTACATCGACGTCATCACACTAAAGGTAAGATTATGAGATGACACTTTCAGGAGTACGAATAGATAGTGTTAATACTTGAACCTTTAATATTTTTCTGTTGTACTCTTGGCTTCAACATTTACCTATCCTACAAGTTGCATCACGTTTACGAGTTTCCGTCCCTCTCAATAAGGAATTTGGTACCGCCGGTCACATGAGTTTCAGTTGTACCGTGTGTGTTGTGCGTTGTAAATAAAACTTATGAGCATAGGTTTGAAGAGTGAAGAGTTCGTTTTCATCATTATTTTATGTTTTCTTGAAGTGTTTTTATTAACAAAGCACATTTGGACTTCGTGACGTAAACAAGGTAAATAATATGTATGTTACTATATGCTTCAAATAATGAATTACTTTATATTTTAGTTTTATGGGGCAGTGTTGGAAATTGTTATTCATTACATATTTACTAGCACAATAGTAATAGCAGGTCTGGAAGAGAGAGTTAATGTTTTATCCTTAGCCATTTCCAACTTCTCTACGAAATTTTAATTTATTTGAATAAGATACACTAGAACTAACTAAATAAGTTTATCTTGACGGAGTAAGATTAATCTTTGGAAAGCTCTCCCGTTATGGCGTTTTGATTTTGTCTTTAACTGATTTTTTTTTTAACCTCGCTATTTTCCTATCGTAATAAATAATTCTGGTTTTGGTACTATAGTGCTTCAGCACGACAGATATTTAGTATATTATTTTTTAACATTAATACCACCAAAACTAGTAACAGTAATACTCTAAATACAACTATAACATCCACCAGAACAATGTTACCAGTCTGTTTAAAAGAAAGCAATAAAATGAATAAAAATGTAGACTAAAAAAAATATTTGGGTGAGACATTGTCCACATCTCTAAATATTTATAATATGGGCTTGCTGTTTTTAAGATTCTTATTGTGGTATATCAAGGGTGACTAATGAGCCAGATGGCTTTCTGTCACCCTGATCATTAAGTTTTTATGTATAGATGGTAATTGTAACTTGGTAAAACTTTTAATAGATTACAATGTACAAGTTGTATAGTTGAGTCAATTTAATCACTCATGAATGTACCTTAATATCAGTCTTAATCAATAATAATATTTTATTACAAAAATTACATAGTCACTCAGTACAGGAATGCTCGCATAATAGATTAAATGCAACTATAATTTCGAAGTCCCTAATATGAGACTAACAAGTATAATTTCTTATGGATCACTGTTGTGATTAAAAGATATTTCAAAACACCATAAACATATTACAAATTACATACTTTATCACTACACAAAACCTTGTCTTAAATCCTTTAATTAGTCTTTATGTAAGTTTACTGGTGATGGGTGAAATTCACTAAAAGCTATAAACTGGTTCACTGATGTCTAGATTGGAATTCACATTTACTTTTTCACCTTGTACAAGAATGAATGAAGTATAACTTCTTATAGTAGTTACATTGGTAAATGTACATGTTTCCTTGACATAAATCCATGATATTACTCAAATACAGATTATTTATCTTTTAAACTATATAGTAACTACATTAAACAACTTATTTGAATAGATCCCTTACTCTAAGTAAGGAATTGAATTGTTTGAAAAGATTCAAAGTATTAATACTGTAATAATACTTGTGACAGAAAGGTTGTCATATGAGCACAAGTTAAGATCTGAAATTTTCATTTTAAATTAGATTTACAGGGGATCTGATTGAAGTTTTCAAGACTGTTAAGGGACTTACTAGTATTGTTGTAATATGTTTTATTGTATTTAATGGTGAGAATGCTATAAAAAGACTATACATTTTGGTATGGTAGCAGTCATCTTCAGCTTACAGGCTTAATTTTGTATTGGGTTGCCTTCAAATATGGTGGAAGTAGTAAATGTAAGGGAAGAATCAATAAATATTTAAATGATCAGGTTTAGATTTGAGTTGTTTCTTTCCTTTAAATGGATATATATTTGTCGTCACTCTACATTCTACCACTAAGGTACTCTTTTGTTTTATATTCTACTTTCTTTGCAATCCATTAAGTATACAACTTTCTGAGTTAATATCTATCATGGAGTACATTATTGAAAGCTTTCTACAAAATATGAAAATCGGGAATTTATTGTTGTGAAAAAAGTAAAAACTTAATCCTGATGGAAACTCATTTCATGAGTCAGTAACCCTGTTAAAAAAACAACAAAAAACTACCTTAATTTGATCTGTTTGTTTTTTTAATATCTTAAATGTGGATGCTTTTACCACGTATCTCAATCTCCAACTTCACCTGTAACATTGAATAATGCCATATCATAAATGCTTTCCCTGACTTTTATAAAATAATTTCGACATTTGTTGCAACTACTGTACTGAAAACAAGTGGACAAGTTCTGTACTACCATGGTTTTGCAGAAGTGATTTGAATAGTTTCTGTAGAATATTTCCACTTTTTGATTTATTGTATTGGCTTAGACTTTCTGTTAACTATAGCATAAATATTTTATAATACTTTAGACGATATTCATTGTAACCATTATACCGTCAATGAGTGATATGTCCTATCCTTTTGTGTTTTTATAGCAGGAAAGTTCTGTGAATTGCATACTGCATGAGCTTATTTGATATTGATGGTTTCAAAGTATGGAAATACCTAAACAGGAACGACAGTTTGTTGATTTATATTCACCATGTTTCTACTTCAGTTGCTAACAGTAGAATAAAAAGAGGAAATAGTTATAAAAGTAATAGAATAAACTCTTAGGAGATTTACGTGGAACTTTGCTGTGTGTACAGATAAAAACAGTACTTTTCATTTTGTTTCTTACAGTTTCTAAGCCATTTGTGAGCAATAAAATAACTGTAGAAAATAAGTGTGAAAAGGTGAGAAGTGTAAACTTGACTTTCAAATTTTATTATCAGTACTAGCTATGCTGTACATGTTATTTTGAATTTGCTACCATTATTTTTGTTGTACGTTAATTACTTACCTACATCCTGAAGAATCAAATATAACGTTACAATAAATATAAATAATAATTAAAATACAAAGCTTTACTTGAAAATGTTTGTTTGTTATTTAATTACTTGTGTTTTTAAAATTTTTATTCGTTTTCACTGTTTATTATTACAAAAGTAACTAAAATTATATAAATTGAAACTTCAGGCTAAGATATTTTTCCTTCATTATCTTGCCTAAGATAATGATTGTTTTGGAATTTCGCACAAAGCTACTCGAGGGCTATCTGTGCTAGCCGTCCCTAATTTTGCAGTGTAAGACTAGAGGGAAGGCAGCTAGTCATCACCACCCACCGCCAACTCTTGGGCTACTCTTTTACCAACGAATAGTGGGATTGACCGTCACATTATACACCCCCACGGCTGGGAGGGCGAGCATGTTTTAGCGCGACGCGGGCGCGAACCCGGGACCCTCGGATTACGAGTGCACGCCTTAACGCGCTCGGCCATGCCAGGCCCCCTAAGATAATGAAAGAAAAATAATACAAGTCTTCATAGTGTACATGTGCAAGCAGCATGTGCATTATGCTTCAATCTAGTAGTGTAAGCTGCATGTGTGCTTTGTAATTTTCAACTTTTGTTGGAGGTACTTTTCATCAGATACAGATCAAAGGTCTGTAATCATAAATTAATAAATGTAAATAGATGTATACAGAGAGGTAATATAGATTTATTTCCTCATTTTCATGATAGTTGTGAGGCTACTGAATTCTTCCAACACTATTTAGAGTTAATATAGATAAAATAACAGTTTAAATATGAAGTTTTATCCAAAAAATGTTTGATAATTATCTAAAAGGATATACTGATTATCCAAATAAAACCTAACAAATTCTGAATAAAGTATTTTTGTTTTTAAAATCAAAATTACTTTCCATATTTGATAGTCAAACTTCTGAAAGAAAAAGTTCACAAGCAAACTTTGAGTAAGATAATATTAACTCTTAATTAAAAACATCGTATATAAAATGTTTACTAATAATCTCCAAAAATTAAAGATTTGTATAAAATATCATTTTATAG
The DNA here is from genome assembly GCA_011833715.1 of Carcinoscorpius rotundicauda. Taxonomy (NCBI): domain Eukaryota; kingdom Metazoa; phylum Arthropoda; class Merostomata; order Xiphosura; family Limulidae; genus Carcinoscorpius; species Carcinoscorpius rotundicauda. Next base: position 20,769,648 of record CM022395.1, read on the forward strand.
TACAGTTACTCTTGTGGATACTTTGGTAACTATGAGCTGGGTGAATTCCATCCAGCCCATATTTATAAGTTTAATTATTTGAATTGTAGTGTAGCCCCTAATGATAGAAAGCAGAGTTGTTGTTAATTGAATCCAGTGAAACTGGATATTTGTTATAGTAATATGCTTTTGTGCTTGTTCTAGGAGCATAAATAATGTAAGTTTGCTGGTGATGTTAAAACATGGGCATTTCTAATTGGACTACATATGTTGAGTTACTACAGAATTAATTTATTAAATTGAACAAATAGATGGCCTTTAACTATATAAAATAAAGAATGAGTTTATTCTCTTTCAAAGTTTGTCCATATATTTTTGTAACAGTTTAAAAAAAATAAGTGTAACAAAAACACCATTATTTTGTGTATATAATTTGTGAGACATCAAGAAGTTTTTAGTCCATCATAGATGACTTAACTTTCCACTTCCTTCAGCAAATAGAAAACCTTTCTTCTAATCCTGCCCCATTGTCCCAAATGCTCATTAACACTTCTTTTATCTCTTAAACAGAAACCATTGTGAGTTGATGCTGCTGCCTCCAACATTCCCACTGTTTAAGGGTTAAACTCTGCCACTCTGTATGGCAATATATTCCACAGATTTATCATTCAACATAAAAATAGTGTGATGTATCACTAATGCCTTAATAACTTTGAATTTTTAAATTTAATCACGTCAATAATTTCTAACAATTAAGTTCTGATCCTTACTATATGTATCATGATCTAGTCAATGTTTTGTAATTGTATGTTAGTGCATATCTGCAATAAAGAAGTGATGGGTATTAAATAACTGTCTAAATGTGGCATTATTTGTGCTTGAAATATTTTAGGATGTTTGTATGTTTTAAATATTCTATAATAAATCCTAATTTGAAAAAGAATCAATCATCATACTCCAGATACAATTACTTTATAGATGTAAGGGAAATGTGTGTTATTGTATACAATGCTGTTTGTACAAGAAAGTAATAGTATTTTCTACAAAAGATATTGTAAACAAAACTACTTAAGTTTGTATCTACATTACAACCAAAACTGAATAACTCAATAGAGCATGTCAACATTTTCCTTGTCCAAATCAATATTGTGTATTGAAGTAACTTTGTTAATTTCCTCAGGGAAGGTGGGTCTTAGAATCACATAAATGATTCAAAAAGTCCCTTCATTTCCCATGATTAAAAAAAAAAAAAAAGGTATTGTTTTAAAGTACTCTTTGTTATTTTTATTGAAGTTTTTAGTATTTTTAACAAGTAAAATAAGATAAATGGTTTAAATGTTGACATACTGACATCAAGGGATAATTTGGTCTCTCCACTCTTGATTAAAATAAAGGAAAATCTAAATCCACCTTCTGTTGGTTAGGTAATTATTGATTTCCCTGTTAAGCTCTTATAAAGTGCTGGCTCTCATCACTGCTAACATAATCTCATTACATAAGTTTATCACTCTTAAAGTAAAAACTTTCTTAACTGGAGTTTAGCTTGTGTTTTCTAAACCTTAAACTTGTGTTCTCATTTTATTTTCTGAAGAATGTGATACAAGTTATCAGATACTTTAATCCTATTAATTCCCTAGGCTGCCTTCTGCAAGTTCAGCAGTATGTTGATGGAATTTACAATGCTAAAATCAAGGGTTTGAAATTAATGAGATCATAACCTCTTTGTGAGATAACTCTTCATTTTATGGAATCATTCTATTAGTTCTCCTCCAAATTCTGTATGGTAAATCAATATCTTAGGTGGTAAGACCAAAATGTATACAGTATTTCAAGTGAGATCTTACTACCCTAAAGGTTGTTTTATATCTTTTCAGTTGTATTCAGTTTTTATAAATACACCTTGAAATTCTATGAGATTAGTAGCAACATTGACTTTCTGGTATTTATTACATAAAGTATGTATGCACACATTGGAAACAAGGCAGGTACAGTTTATGAGAGAGGCTGGTTAAGTATTTTATATTATTTTCACATTTTATTATGATTTGATATATAATCAGTCAAACATGTTTATTGATGGTGATTAATATACAAGTATTTTGACAATTTTTTTATTTTGTTATCAGACCACATTATCAGAAAAATATGATGAATAAATTTCCAACAAGATTAGTGAATATGTAATGTGGAAGTGATTTAACTTGCATGTTGATTACTGTGAGATAATTCACATGCAATGTTAAAAGTGGAAGCCCCACATAAGAACTGATTGAGAGAAGGTACAGAAAAAGGCAACAATTGTGGATCAATTGTGAACTTTAGTAGGCATTGTTTGATGAATAATAGAATTATGATAGCAAACATGTAAAACCAGTAAACATTTTTTTAAGTTTCTTCTCTTTCAGAGTGATTCTTGATGTATATTTATGTTCAAGACATATGTTTAAAATGTGGGGTGGTTAACAAAATTTTAATATTATTCCAGTGTTTTGAGGAATTGTTGGAATTCAAAGCAATCTTCAAGTTAAAGAATTTTTATAAAGCATACAAGTTCCTTCTGCAAAGTCCATTTTATTGGAAAAGTAAACTGAAGTTTTTGGTTAGATATTCAACTGGCCAATATGACCAAGTATATGTAAATATATCCAGTTGTAGACAATTTTTAGCTTGTTACTTTGCAGAGACGTATTTAGGATTTCGGCACCCCTAGGGAAGAGGTTAGGTTGATATTTTTGCTGCCCCCCCCCCTCCATGCCACAACTTGCACCAAGCATCACCATCACAACAACAGACAAACACAGTTGTTATCATTCAAAATCAACACGACGTTTATTTTCCAACACAATAAAAAATGAAACGTCAAAATCAATTATCACTAAATATTATTCTGCGGCTGAATATACAGGCTTTCTCCTGGCCTTCTGTTCCGAAAACATGTTTATTGCATTTTCATAGTTTATTCTACAAACAATATCACTTTTAATGGCAAGGAGTGACAGGGCATTTAGTTTATCTTCTGCCATTCTTGATTTCAAGTAATTTTTCACTCGTTTGAGAGCCGAGAAAGATCTCTCTGATGTACAATTAGTTGCTGGAATGCACAGAAACATGCGCATAGCAATATCCAGGTTTGGATATACAGTTTGAAGTCCTTTAGCTTTAGATTTCTGTATACTGCTAATGCAGAAGAGTCATCATTTTGCACTTTCATACTCACAAGAAGTGCACGGAAATGTAGACATTCATCTACGAAGCTCACTTCCAAATCATTGGGGTAGAGTTTCAACAGTGTTCCAGCTTGAATGATGACATCAGTGGGTTCAAGATTTGTTATCTTGAACAAATATCCAAACCTTGCGTGGATTTCTACATAAGCGGTTTGTCTTCGCTGTAGTTCTGAGCAAAGTCTGTCAATGATCACATTGAAAACATTTACTCTAAATGGCTCTCTGCCTTCTTCCACTGCCTGGGTGTCACCATCTGAAAATTTTTGCTTCCTTTTTCGCTTAATTTCGTACGTATTCATGCTGGACTTCAACATCGCCTTGTCTTCAAAATGATTGAACAGTTCTCTTGAATCTTTCACAAACTGCAGCAAGGAAGCATAAAGCTCGACTACAAGTCTGATGTCTATATCAGCACTTTGCAACTTTTTACCGGCAGCATTGAATCTTTCCAGTATTGCTCCCCAAACTGTGGACAAAATAGCTGTTTCTAGCGTTCCTAATTTGGAAAGTAGTCCACTGGCCTCATTCCTAGCGGCTGGTTTTTCCATAACATTTCCCTCCATGGTAGTGAGGGCATCAAACACTTGTTGCCAGTTTCTGTTGAGGCTTTGACAAGCATCTTCACGAGCGGACCACCGAGTGTTACTGAGTTTCTTCAAAGAGAGACTTTCTTTATTTGCAGACAGGTGTTTTTGTAGAATTTTCCAACGATGGGTTGAAGCATTGAAGAAAACATAGAGACATAGAGTTCGAAGAATGAACATGCTTCTCTGCAACATTCAGCAGCACACATTCTTACAAGATTTAACGAATGTGCTGAACATGGGATATACACAGCTAAAGGATTTTTCTCCTTGATACGAGCCTGGAGACCACTGTGCTGACCATACATGTTGCTGGCGTTGTTGTAAGACTGTCCACGACATTCAGAAATGTCAAGCTTACATGACTGAAGCAGGCTAAGTACAACTTCTGCCAGCTGTTCAGCTTTGTGGCCCGGATTGATGATGAATGCCAACTGGTCAACATGGGATATATCTGGCATCGAGTCCACGCTGATTGAGAAATATTTTGCAGTTTTGACGTCCTTTAAAATGTTCTTTAGAACAAGGTCTGCCATAAGCTGGATGAATTCGTCGCAAGTACTGAAAGACAGGTAAGACGTGGATCCCTTGCCAGCATTGCCATATCGGTGAATGTGATCAGCGAGGAAGGGGTCAAACTCCGCAACTAGTTCTAACGACATCATAAAGTTGCCGTTGTCTACTGAGCCAAACTTATCATCCCGACCTCTGAATGGAAGCCCACGTGAAGCCAATCTTTTCGCTATAGCTACCACACGTGTGAGTACATTTCTCCAGTATTCGATTTCGTCGTGCAGCTGTATGGCCATCTGGAGATCTACACGTCCCAACATGTTGCCTCTTGCTACTAGAGATAAAACTGAAGACCGATGCTTAGGAGAGTTTTCATGCTCATTCAGCCAGACAGTAGCATTTTTCCAGTCATCAAAGCTTCGTCAGCCAGTTTGGACTTTTTTCCAAAATCAAATAAACGACAAGAAGCACAAAAGTCTACCTTTGCTCTCTGAATAAAACAAATATGTCCGCTTAATTTTTTTCGCCATTTTGCAGTTTTCTTTCAAACATGCCTTTGGTTACAGATCTGATTTTTCTCCCCGTTCTTTTTCACAGAGTTCTTGTAATCCGAGTCATCGTTTTGAAGGATGGCATGTGTGGCAATATAATCTTTTGTGTAATCATCTATTATCCACTCTGCTGGATCTGAACTTACTTTGTCTGAAAAACTTGCTGAAATCATTGACGTTTCAGGCACGCAACCGGCAGATCTTACTAGGCCTGCTGCTGATGACGTCACTTGTTCAAGCTGCAGTTCGATATGTTCGGGTCGTTCAGATTGTTCAAAACTGCTACTGCTAGGCCCGTCATGTGTATTCCCTCCATCGCTATTGGTTTGAACATCATCGCTAGTAGGCTGTTGCCTTTGTTCAGCAAAAAAGGCCTCCATCGTTGGTGTCTTATCCAAAACATCACGTGTGTTTTCATTGTTTAACTTTGCTAAGCTGCTCCACTCAATTTTCGGCGTATGTTACTCATGACGATATCACTGATCGTGTATTGAGTATTGACAGTGAATTTGTTACTTTCACATCTCAGATCATCAGGATCTGAGTCATTTTCGTGGGATCGAGCTATTTATGGCAGCCGCGCAAACCTCAGAGATCCGTGAGCCATTTGACTCCCAGTGACCCTCGTCCTCACAAGAATTGTGCTTGTTGTGGAGGTTTGGACACTGACAACATGATATAACTTACAGTAAGATATTGGGTGACGGAGGAATATGTAAAAGCATAACAAACTCTACATTTTGACACCAATATCGCTTACCACGTTACTATCTATATTGTCGATTATATTGTAAATATGTTGCTGAACCATATATTCGTCTGGCAGATAATGAGTTTTATGGTAGTTGGTAAAACAATTATCGACTCGCAACCATAAGTCCATAACAAAATATACACGAAAAAGGGGAGCTTCTGCACTACTGATTTATATTACTGCCGATGTATCCATGTTAACACACTTTACTATTTCAAATTCTATACTACCAGTAACAAATACCTGTATCGCCCAAAACTATCCAGACCCCGTGCGGTACAACCGCGTCCCCTGGGAGTCAACTTCATTGATAGAGCGCGGTCGGCGGCCTGCAAAAACAATTATGCGTGACAACCGCAGCCGATTCCGCCGACGCTCACCTGCTCCAGTGACTGTGCGCCTTTCTTTTATATGCAAAAACTCAACATACTAAGAAACCAGATAAACACAGCCATAAAACTATGCTCACCAGATAAAATTAACGATGAATTAGATAAAATAAAACAACACTTCATCAACATTAATAAGTTTCCTCCACAAACCGTAGAAAACATTATACGCACACACCTAGACAGAAAGCAAAATCAACCAACAAAAGTAAATATATCTCACGAATCAAAAAATCACGAAACCATATACTGCTGTATACCATATATTCCTGACATCAGCAAACAAATAACCAACATTTGGCAAAAACTAGTAACAAAATATAACATTCCAGTTAACACTAAATTTATTCAAAAACCAGGCACAAAACTAAGGTCTATACTATGTAAGAACTACACTGACAAACACCACACCAACATTATTTATAAAATACAATGTGATAACTGCCACGACTTCTATATAGGAGAAACAAGTATAAAAATGGAAACCAGATTGAAAGAACATAAAAAGTCACCTTCACACGTTTTCGAACACTGCAAGTCAAATGGACACAACATAACCATAGAAAACACTAAAATACTAAATAAAGAAACAAACATAAACAAACGAAAAATTAAAGAAGCCTTACTTATACAACAACTTAAACCCAAAATAAACCAATATAAAGGAACACCATTATACCTATATTAATATTATAGACAAAATTATATATTCAAACCGCGCCCTCTACATTGCAACACTCAATTATACAACCCCTCCCAAACATGTGGTCAGCTTCCGACCAGTAACCCTTTCTTTGTGAACCTGACGATGACCGAAGAAGGTCGAAACGTTGTTCGCTCTTCTATTTGAAGTGTTTTCTGGGCCCAGAAGAGCCGTTTTTGCATATAAAAGTTCTCAACAAGTGGGTTTCTCGACATCACTGATTGTGCGCCTTTGTGTTCTGGTATTCTGGAGTCTGCCACGACCCCTTCTTTATTCTAACAAATGCCTATAATTGCTAGGGAATTTGAAGGAACTATTCTGTAAGGACTACATTGGAATCTAGACAAGCGCATATTCAATCAATCAATTAAAAATAATCAATTAAGCTAAACTGTGAATGATGTGGAAGAATATTTCAAAATATATTTTTCCAGATAATAGCCTGAAGCAACCGAAAATCCGAATTTTCGTATACGCAGTTTCACAAAACAAAATACGTTATTAGGCCATGATAAAATATTTTTTGTGTAGGCGTAGCACTCTGAGTAGCAGGTAATTCATTGTTTGGTGTGTCAACATGAGTAAAAAACATGTTGGGGGTTTTGAAAAACACAAATAACTGAGGTGAGGGCGGATGGGCTGATGATGTGTGGGGCGAGGCGTATTGGGTGGGAATTGGGGGAGGGAAGGTTAGAAATCTTTTAAACTTGAAGCGACCGACCCGACGGTGTGGTGGAATAGTGAGTGTGTGTGTGGGGGGAGGGTCCAGATTCAAGAGGTTATTGGGACGGCATAAATGGCAGGGGGAATTAATAACCAGGGACTACATTTTAAAATGGTGTCCATTCTTTTTCTCTTTTTTTTGGTCAAAATTTTCCGCCCCTAAAATCTGCTGCCCCAGGCACGTGCTTCGTGTGCCTATGTGTTAATACATCCCTGTTACTTTGTGCCATGGAAATGATAGTGATTCGTCAAAACAGAAGAATGAAAACAAAATCTAGAAAGTATACCATTTGAAGATATTGTTATTTCATGTCTGCTTCTAAAACTAATAGTTATGCATTGGTCAACCCATACATACTGTAAATTTATGTGATAGACTGTTATTGAAGTATAAGTAAGTAAAAGTTTGTTGTGCATGCAGCTTCTGTTTTAAAAGAAAGTATGTTGTATCTGTGAAATCTTCACTGGGACAGAAGTATCTAACTAACTTGAAATGAAGAAATGGGCAGAAGTATTAAAGTATAACAAAATAACTTAAAGTGCATACATACAGGGATCTGTTTCAGTTCTTTCTGGAGCATGATGCATTTGGGATCTAAGCCTCCAAATAGTGAGCATTCTGATACAGTACTTCACTTCTCACAAGTTTAGCTTTTTTCATTTTTTTCTGCCCTCTGTGTGCAAACGTTTTTATTTGATGCATTTCACAAGCCTTCAAGCCTCACTGTATTGAAATCCAAAGTTTCAACACTTCTCTCATGTAAATCACAGCACATCACCTCTCCATCAGTAGGATAGCACTACTATTATGTGATGGATGTAACACATGCATCATACCACTGAATTATCTCTTCTTGTCTGATGGTGCTTGAGAGACGATGCCTTTCACCAGAATAGTTATCTTTAAAGTGGTTTGACTGTCTTTAACTTTGATTCTTTTCAATTTTCTTTGATAGCATCTCCCATGCATTTTTGTACCACTCCTGAATTCTGAGGTCACTGTTACCACTTGCCCATTGCTACATTTTTGCAGGAGATTTTGTGGTCATTTGTTGTGGGTATACAAAGCTATTTATGGAATGCATGTTTCTTCTATTTCTACCTGTATGTCCATGTGACATTTCAAACTCTTGGTTGTATGTTGGGTTTTAGGTAATTTATTTTCTCTTGCTAGCTATCAGCAGGTAATGAACTTTTCTGATATTTCTGTCGAACATGTGTGAGGCATCAGATCCTGATCCTTGCACTTTTTCACAATGAATTTTCTTTATTAAACCCCTGAACATTGAGTTCTTTTGATAGCAGGTCATGTCATGGGTGCTTCTACTCTCATGGTTCATCTGTTGTCTGTGCATGCTGCTGTTTTTTAGTGGTTCTGTCTGCATCTGGGCATCCACATGCCTCTTATTGTCACTGTTGTCACCATCCTCACTCCAGATTATCTTGTTTTGGCTCATGGTTCCGCTTCCTCAAGTCTTGGCTATTGATGCTTTCATCTGAGATTGGTCTTATCTGGTTCTTTATGTTTACCCTCCAATCCATTTACTTCTTTGCTCCTACATGCATGGTCCTACTGGTTGCTTTTTCCTGGTCTGCTGAACCTTGGTTCACTCAGTTCTTCCAAGTGCAGATGGTCCCTCCTCTTCCTTTCCATCCCAGTCCACTCTGGTTCTTTGAGAGGGGTTCTTCAGTCTCCTTGATTTTGGGTGTCAGGAGACAATGTCTCATCTTTTACATTTTTCCCACTTCCACTTGGTCCTTGCTTCCTCTTTTTTCAATGTTAATCCATTCCTTCTGGATGCATTGGCAATCAAGGCATTCCTGGAGCTTTCTGATAGGTTTCCTCTTGAACTTGAGGTGAAGATGCCCTGCCCTCTCAAGAAAATCAGAACCCAATAAGTTAAGTCATGGATGTAGTTGACTTGCCGAGTGTGGTCTGTCATTGCTTAGCTGCTCTACACCTAGAAACAACCCCTCAGTGTGGATTCCTGTTTGTGGTGAGGGGACCTCCCAGGGAAGGCTCTGTTCTTTCAGTTTACCTCCTCTGGGATCTAAACATCCACCCACATATTTACTGTGCATGGCAACCCCTGAAGGGGAGGAGAGGATCATGGTGGTTAAGGGGTCTAACCCTAACACACCACTTTGGCCTTGAATTCCTCTAGATGGGTGGCCCCTGGCCTCTAGGGTCATTCTGTTGGTCCACTTGTGCTAGGGTCAACCAAGTACCAGTGTTGGAAGTTTGTAAGAGTTGTTGTGGATATTGTGCCTGATGCTGATGTGTGGGTATAGTGCTCACGAAACCCTGGCATTCCTCCAGTGCCCTTGTTTGGCATTGTAGTGCATCCTCTTATAGAGCTCCATGGTGGGTGGGGTCAGTGGGTATTGAAATTTTCCTTTTCTTCCTACGGATCCTCCAACAAAAAATTTAAATAAAATAGTGAAAAAACAGTCAATAAGTAAATGACCATGTCTTGAAGACTGATCAGCAACCTTCCCCTTTTTTTATTTAGAAGGGACTAGAGGGATTTGTCAGTAAAGAAGCTTTGATCTGGAGACATTGGTTGAACATCCACATCCCAACACAGTGAACTCCTTTTGAATTCAAAGGCAATTGGGGATGTACCTATTAAGGTTACCCCTCATGCTACCTTGAATTCATCATGAGGAGTTATTGTTAAGAGGGACTTGAAGAATGTCCCGACTCGGAGATTCTTGCTGGTCTCTTCATTTAAGGAGTTTCTGCAGTGAGGTGCATCTCCACTCGCAAAGATGGAATTACACTGCCAACAAATATTTCTGTTTTGACATTTACATCACCACATGCACCTGTCACCATCAAGGCAGGTTATCTAATTTGCAGGATACAGCTGTACATTTCAAACCCTCTTTGATGTTTCCAATGTCAGAGGTTCACTCACTCAAAGACGTCCTGTCATGGTTCCCTGACATGTGCTTGTTGAGGTGGCAAGGACCACGATGCCTGTGAGTGTCACTCGGACCCATATTGTGTCACTGAAATGGTTCCCACCCTTCCTACTTTCATTCTTGCCCAAAATGGTTGGAGGAAAAAGAGAATCGGTGTTTGAAAACAACTCATAACATTAATTATCCCGAGGCTCAGAAATTGCTGTCCACCACTCCATCTCGGACATATGCTGTTGTAATTCATTCTACAACTACAGTGGGAGTGCAGACAGATCTCTTTGTACCTTCAAGAAAATTATTTTCAAAACAAATAAAGTCTTTTGACTTCCATAGTTAAAAAGGTTGATGAATTGACTTCTACACCCATCTCTGTTCCTCACATACAGTCCAACAAATCTCAAGATCCACATCCTTCAGTTTCAAATACAGGCAGTTCTTCTGATACATCCTTTTCTCCAATCCCACGATGCAAAACAATCATTCTTTCATGTCCTCAGTCACTGGAATCCCCTTCCAACAACAAAGACCTGCCCTATCAACCCAGGGCAGGATCCATGGAGGTTGATAGACCTCCTCTAAATAAGGACAGTAATGAAAAAAGATGTGGTCGTAAACAGAAGGGTTTTCCAGTTACTTTGCAAATTCATCATTAAAAATGGTTACCTTGATACAATGGAACTGTCAAAGTTTACGTTCTAATCTGGATGATATCAAAACACTGGTTGCTTCCTACCATCCTGTATGTCTTGCCTCACAAGAAACATTTCTTAAAACTGCTGATACAGTAATCTTTCAGCAGTTTCAGTGTATAGAAATGACAGGCTGTGTGATGGACAAGTGCATGGAGGGGTGGCACTGTTGGTTGATCAGCATGTGTGCACCCTTCTTTGTCACTCAGTACACCCTTGGAGGCCATTGCCATCTGCATTTCCATGGGTCACACTATCGCTTTGTACTCTCTCCCTGTTACCTGAGAGACATATGATCAATCAGACCTTGATGCTCTCATTGAACAGTTGCCGTCTCCATTTTTAATCCTGGGGTACTTTAATGGACATCATCCCCTCTGCAGAAGTGCTGTTATTGATAGGAGGGGGTCGCTCTGTCGAGCATATGCTTTCTCATCACAATCTTTCTCTTTTAAATACTGCTTCTTCCACTCATTTTCATGCACCATGTAAGTCCTTTACTGCTATTGATTTTTTAGTTTGCTCCCCTTCATTATTTTCCCATTTTTCATGGAGGGTTAACGATAATCCACCAGGCAGTGATCATTTTCCTATACTTTTGAGAGAGACGGGCTGTATTCAGTGCCACCCTGCCCATGTGCCCTGGTGGAAGCTGGGCTAGGCAGACTGGTCCACTTTCACTGCTCTTGCAGAACTTGATCCTGCCATCATGAATTATCCATCAATAGATGACTGTGTAGCAGCGGTAACTGACTGTATTATACAAGCAACTGCTCGGTGTATTCCAAAAATTTTGACACATTTTCCACGATATCCTCATCTGTGGTGGAATTCTGCTTGCCACTTAGCATGGAAGGCTCAAAAACAGGCCTGGGATACTTTTGGTAAGTATCCTACACTTTCAAACCATGTTGCTTTCCAACGGGCCCGTGCACATGCCAGGTGGGTAAGATGGCAAAGCCAGAAGGAATCTAGGATTAAGTTCACAACTAGCATATCTTCTACCACTAGTTCCAAGGTCATATGGGACAGGATTTGAAAGGTTAATGGGCACTACAATTCTGTTCCCCTCTCTCGATCTTACTCTCCGATAGTCAGGATATGACTGATGTCCGGAGCATAGCTGACACTCCAGGTGAAAGCTTTTGCCGGATATCTAGCACTTCTGCTTGTTCCTCCACCTTCTTGGCCATCAAGACTCGGGCAGAGCAATACCTCTTTCCTTTCGAACTGACTGTTTCTTTGACTAATTGTCCCTTTACCCTGGTGGAACTAAAAATGGCCCTTCATCAGTCTACCAGTACATTTGTTGGACCTGATGATGTACACTATGACATGCTGTGTTATCTCTCTCCAGCTTCTCTTGATGTTCTTCTACTTGTTTTTAACAGGATCTGGCAGGAGAATGTTTTTCCTGATGCCTGCCACTTGGCTATTATTTTACCCTTCTCTAACTCTTGGAAAGGTCCTAAGATTCCTTCACACTAATGTTTAATTGCTTTGATGAGCTGTCTCTGTAAGATCTTGGAGAGGATGGTTAATGCTAGTCTTATTTGGTTCCTCGAATCAAACAACCTCCTCTCACCCACCTAGTGTGGGTTTCCAACAACAGCATTCCACCATGCACCACCTACTTTGAAACATCAATCAGAGAAGCCTTTCTCAAATGCCAACATTTTGTTTCAATATTCTTTGATATTGAGAAGGCTTATGACACAGCAAGGAGGTATGGCATTTTGTAAGACATGTATATAATATATATAATACATATATGGGCTACATGGCTATTTACCTATGTTTATTAAAAAAAATTTAATGGTCAGGAGATTCCAAGTTTGTGTGGGTTTGACACTTTTTGTTCTTTTGTACAGGAACTTGGGGTCCCTCAGGCCTGTGTTTTGAATGTCACACTTTTCAGTATAAAGATAAATGCCATCACTGAACAACTCCCTCTCACTGTTGCAAAGGGGCTCTATGTTGAGGACTTTCACATCTCGTGTCAGTCGTCAAACATAAGATATAGAGCGGCAACTACAAATTGCCCTCAATCGTATACTGAAGTGAACTACGGCAAATGGCTTTAATTTTTCTCTCTCTAAAACTATTTGCATGCACTTTTGCTGCCAACGGGATATCGATCCTGATCCTGAACTCCTAATTGGTGAAGTTTCACTGGCAGTGATCCCTGAGACAAAGTTATTGGGGCTTATCTTTGACAGTAAGCTGACCTTTATATTACACTTAAAGCAGCTACGGGTCAAATGCACAAGAGTGCTGAACATTCTCTGTGCCTATTCTACTACCAGTTGGGGAGCGGATCACTGTTATATGTTAAAGATATATCGTGCTTTTATTCGTTCAAAACTCAACCATGGATCAATGGTCTATGACTCTGCCAGACCCTTGTCCTTAAAGATCCTGGACTCCATTCATCATCAAGGACTTTGACTCTGCACTGGGGCTTTTCAAACCTCCCCAGTTCAGAGCTTATATGGAATCTCACGAACCTTCTCTGCACCTTTGCCATTTGCAACTGTCTTTACTGTATTCTTTGAAACTTTGCTCCTTACCAGAGTATCCCACGTGGGGGTGTGTTTTCCTTTCTCAGTGGGCTTTACTTTTTCAAAACAATGTGCTATTGCTCCTATTGGCTTTCATATCCAGGTGCAATTGGATGAATTAGGTCTGTTCTTGGAAAACATTGCAGAATCCACTGGATGGCTTATTACAGCCCCCAAATGTAACTTTTCTTTAAGTCATCTGACAAAGGCAGATACTCTTTATTGGAAATACTGTCTTTTATTTACTGAACATCTTTCAAACACCCTTTTTATTTCAATTTATGCAGATGGTTCAAATCAGGTGACTCTGTGGGATCTGCCATGGTTTGTTGCAGTTTGGTTGTTGTGTGCAGTATCCCCTCTGCAGCTTCTGCATTCACTGCTGAATTGTATGCCATATCTCCTGCCCTGGATCATATTGAAGCTAAGCAGTACTCCAACACCACTATTTATACTGACTCACTTAGTTCTCTGCTGGCCTTGGAATCACTTCATGTTGACTCGTATCCTGTTCTCGCTGATATTTAAAACTGACTGGCCCATTTCTCATTAGCAGCTACTTCAATCCAGTTTTTCCAGATACCAGGCTATGTTGGTATTCGTGGGAATGAGCTTGCAGACATGGCTGCTAAATCTATCTGCTCTGGCAATATCACCACTGTGCTTATTTCGTCCATGGACTATGGTTCTGTATTCAAGGCTCGGCTCCGTGCCAGCTGGCAGTCCACTTGGAGTGAACAACATGACAACAAGCTTTTTCAAATATAACCCTGTATTGGGCTTTGGCCGTCTAGCTTCCATAAGGTTCAGAAGGAGGAAGTTGTTCTAACTAGACTACTCATTGGTCAGTTTTTTAACTCATCGTTTTTTGTTTTTTTTTATCTGGAACTGATGCACCAGTGTGTAGTTTGTGTAACACTCAAATCACTATTAGCCAGATTTTACTTTCCTCTCATTGTTACAACACTCAATGATGGCACTATTTTAACCATGTTCTGTTCCAGGGTTTGTTTGTGACATTGGACAGTGTTATTGGTGATGGTGACACTGTCCACCTTGATAAAGTTTTTAGTTTTTTAATGGCAAGTAATCTTTTTAACCTCATTTAAATGTTTTTTATTTATTCATTACATTATTTTAATTGTGGTTCCCTTTTCAGAGTCTCAATCCCTCTAGTTCAATTTAACATTGTAAAATGGCCAGAACATTAAATAACTTGACACCAAGACTGGATAGGCAACTTTCAGGTGACTAATGCTGCTGTTTGAACTTCCAGTTAGTCATCCTGGTGAGTTGTTATTACACTTTTGCTGCATGTTATTTGACACTTTTATTACTTTACCTTTTAGTACTGGCCATAATGACACATAACTCGCACTGGAAAGAGCAACTTCAGGTGATTGATGGTTCTTGTACTTACCTGTTAGTCTTCCTGCTGGGTTTATATCATTACCATTCTGCTACAGGAAGTTCTTTACAGCTTTGTAGACTGAATGTCAGCATTGGTTTTATTCCATTTTATATTTTGTTTTTACCTTTGTTTCCTTTTACAAATTTTACTACGTTTACTTTAGCTTTTTACAGGACATTTGGCAAATTTTTACAATGATTTTGCTATATGTTTTTTAACACTTTTTATTTTGCCTTTGGATCATGGCTGTTATGACAACATAACCTAGAACTAGGACTGGAAAGGCCAACTTCAGGTGACTGACGGTGATTCTTGTACTTACCTGTTAGTCTTCCTGGTGGGTTATGATTATTACCATTTTGCTAGAGAAAGTCCTTTACAACTTCTCTTACTCTGCTTTCTCTCTTAACATTGTAAACTAGGTGTTAACATTGATTTTATGCTTTTTCTGTTTTTCATTGCTGTTTTGTTTTACCTTCATTTCCTTTTATTAATTTTACAACATTTACTTTATTTTTACCAGACGTTTGGCACAGATAGCCTAGCTGCTTTGTGCCCAAAAACACTAAATCAATCAATCAACCTAGAGACAAATAATCTCATACTCATCTTCCAATATGGGATTAATTGACTCTACTTCTTTTATGTCTCTTCATTACATCATCCTTTCCCACATAGATGTGCTTTCTTCTTGTTCTCCCATGTTTGGTCCTCCTGATTTTTTTCACTTTTCATGATGAAGAGATATCTGGCCTATTTGCAGTGTAGTTCTCAATCTTCTGATTGGTTTTTCTCAATTAAGGAGGCAGAGTACCATCACAAAAGTTTATAATTTTTCAAAATGAAAATGTGTTTCTGATAGGTACTTCCCTCCACTCACACTTCCTCCCTGCTATTTTCCAGTGTTTGTCTTCTGCCAGACTTTGGAGGGATGAGTGCATAGAGAGACTTGCATGCATCACATGACACTAGTACTCTTTTTTTTTTTTTTTATTGGTGGAGTGGTGATGCATAGCGACTTACCTAAGAGACATGTTAGAACTTTGGAGAGAGTCTTGAAGGCTTGTGGCATGCATTCAAAAAAAGTTGACAAATACAGGATAACACAAAATTAAAAAAGTTAATCATGTAAGAAGAGGGAGGTGCCAGTCAAAAACATTTTTTTCATTTTGTAAAATTATAACATGTATTCCCGATTATTTTTGGCAAGCAAAAGTCATAAAATACTTTTTATCATGCAAGTAATTTAATCTCATTTTATAAAATTCTTAATTTAACTGTCAATCAATGTACTCATACTGAAGCTTGCTTGTATTTTTTAATATATACCTTTTAGTAGAATTACAAAAATCATGTTTAACATAGGAATTACAAGTATGGAACTTTGTTCATATAAACATATAATAAGGTTATTTTACCTTAAAATCATCTTATTAAATTCTTTTTAATTACCATTTCTTTATCTTTAGTGCTTAACAGTATGAAGCTGATTGATCTTAGTTCCTAAAAATGTCTGTTGATGAAAACCGACCTCTCTTAACAAATGGAAAGTACCAAGTCTGCAATGACACCCCAAATTTGAAAAGTGCAACTGAGTCCCTAACAAGTTTTGAACAAGGAATGAACTACAGGGAAAGTAGTAGCCTCATACTACCTTGTGAAAACCATGATGCTGTAAAAATCAACTTATCTCCAGAAAGAGAAGAGCCAAGACTTCCTTCAGAACTATGTAAAACTGTTATTGCATTTTTTTTCATGTTTTTCAATCTGGTTTTAAACCTAACTTGTCTTGCCATTGTGCATGACAAAGTACCTGACAGAACAAAGTATCCTCCTCTTCCAGACATTTTCTTTGATGTGTTTTCATCAGCAGATTGGGCACTGAATGTGTCGGAAATAATCATAATGACCTCTGTGTTGTCCTCTCTTCTTATAATTTTCTTTCATCGACATAGGTAAGTACATCTATCTTTGTGTTGTTTTTGTATGAAAGAAACTGATTATATTGTAAAAAATAATACTGTGCCTTGTAATATTTTGTAACCTATTACCATTTAGTGAATTTAATTATTGTGTGTATAATTATTACATTTGCTAAAGTATATGGATACCCTTTGAACAAATGACATTGATCTTCCTTATCAAATCTTTGTGAATTTGAGAGAGGAAAATTTATCATACAGATGTATTAAAGAAATAAAGTAAATGTATACTAGTATGTAATAAATGTAAACAATTGTCTTCAGTGTCAAAATAAGATACATACTGGGAACTTGTGCCTTAAATGTAATTTTATTGAAGAATAAACCTGTAGTTACCTTTTCTAAGCCTAAAAAAAGTTGCTTTTATTCCCAACCTTTTTTTTTTTTTTTACCAAATCTTATTAGCTTTAAAAATCACATTATTATATCTACAAACAATTCAATTAAATAATTTCTTGCCTGCTATTAACTTTTTCTTATGGTACTTTTTTATCCTTCAGAATTATTTTTATTGCACCTGATTATTTCAGTAGATTCGTGGACATTATTACCATTAATGTTTGCAGGTTATGCAAATATTGTACTCCTGATGATGATACACTAAGACATTCAAACATAGAGTTAATAAGACTGTTTTAAGTTTTTCAGCATTTTATTTTATCTGTATACAGTCAAATCATTAAATAAAACCATTTTTTAAACTATATTTTGAGAATGGGAACAATCTTGTTTTACATTTGTTGGGTGCTATTAAATGTTTACTTTCTTTCTTAAAAACATCTGTGAGAAATCTTTTTCAAGTATCGTTCTAATCTTATTAAAGAGGAAAAATTATATTTTGCCAAAATTAAAAACTAGAACTATTAAAGCCAGCTTATAACCTGTTTTGAAGCTTAACCAAGATTTACATTTTAGAATTGTAAACTCTGGAAAGTTATACTCGCTATAAATTCCCAGTGTTTCATTTTGTCCACTTATGAATGGGCATTACAGGTATTGGGAAATGCAAAAGTAATATAACTGATGATGATACAGTAAGACAAAAGTAATACAACTTTTGTACTGAAATTTCAAAAACTGAATGCAAAGTTTTTGAAATATTAAAACACATTTTACCCCACTTTAAAGTGATTGGTAGGGGTATTTAGAGAGGTAAGTGAAAGTGAACAATGACTGAGATTGATGTATTTACTTTAATGGACCGTGGTAGGGATATTTTTATGTGGTTTGCATGTGTGAATTGAGTGGTAACCTTTGAATGAGATGTTTATCTCATCACTTATGGTTATCAAGAGATTTTAAAGGAACATATTCTAGAATTGCCAAAGTGCACACATACAAATGTTTCAAATTAAAGTGTTTAAAAATGTTTAAATAAATTGCACACAGTACATCAGTCAAACCATACTAAAAGCTAATTAACTCTTGCCTTAAATTTAATTTTGTGGAAGAACAAACCGGCATTTTACCTTCTAAACCTTAACTTGTTGCTCTAAATCCTAACTTCTTCATTCCGCTAACTCCTATTAACCATGAATATCTGTCATCATTTCTACTCTTTTATACTTGCAGTATAGTTACATGAAAAAGATAGGTATGATAATGCCTTGCATCCATTCACACAGAGCTACCTCTACCTTCATTAAATCTCTAAGAATTATGACAAAAGTTATCAAATTTAGTGTACCAGTCTATTTACTCCATAAATTTTACACTTGTTATGAATATCTACACAACGTGGCTACTCTCTATCAATAGTGTTGTACCACCTGTACTGGCACAATTAACCCTCTTCACTCTACATGCTCAGTCCCCAGTTTCTTGATTAGCACAGGATTATTTAGATGTTTATTTTTTTCACATGTGGATCTTGTTTAAAATTGTTCCTTTTGTTATTTCAGATCTTTTTTTCAACAGTTTTATTTTACAATGCTTGCATTGAATTGTTTCAACTTTTTTTAATTTATTTCTTGTTACCAAGTCATAAGAGATCAATGTATGAATTCATAATTTGATGTTTTAACTACAGAAATTCCTATTAATGTGGAAAATGTACAAGCATAACTTTTCAGGAATAGCATGAGGCTTTATCTGCAGAGAAGGCACAGGACTTTCCTAACTAAATTCTTGATGTTAGAAAATAAATGTTCTCCTCATACTCTACAATTTGCAGTAGCATCACATCGTATATGTTTATATGACTATTCTTCATTAGGAACATTTCCAATTTGAAAAGAAAACAAAATGTTTTTGAGGAAGAATATACTCAAGGAGAAGACTAATTGGGCTCTCTTTTTGCTGGCACATTTTTATTTTGATATGTCACACTCTACATCCCTTCAGGAATTTTATCTTTCCATTTTATTTTACAGATTGTCAATCAGGTTATTTGTTGACACATGTTTTTGTGAATTTACCAGTTTTCTTTTTCATGCTCCCACTGCCATGCCATCACATCATTCAGTTTAGTGGAGGTTTATTATTCTCCTTGTTTCTTTATAATGTTTCTAGTTCTTTTTTTAATTCTTTGGTAAGTTCTTCAACCTGTACACTTCACACATAGTGGATATACCTGTGATAGGTAAGGTTTGTGGAATTGTTCCCATGGTGTCCCCATTTTCAATAGTTATTTATTAATCTTGTCAAATTTTGCAGTCCAGGGCCTTACTTTTGAGACTAACCTTGGTTTTTAATGTGTTCAGTTGGATGGTATGAGTTGTTGCCTTGCATTTTCACAGGAATGGTTTTCACATTCACCTTAACATGGATGACTGGTTACTATTCACGTCTTGCAGATGAGAGACCATACTCTTCTGCTCATACAAGCAACAGTGAATGTGGGATTCTTAGTGAAAATGGGGAAGTATGCTTTTAATACAAATTAATTCCCCATTTAATTTTGGAAGTTTCCTCATTCCCACTTCAGTTAGGTCCAGTCTTCTCTTCCTTTTCAGAATTTTGAGCAAGCGGTTCAGAATTCTCACCTCACATTCCCTTGTTGCTTGAGAGGTTCTATCTTGATTTTTTGGGGGGATGTGGGCTTTCTTGAAAGCTCTTATTCTCATGAAACTTCTACTTGGATAAATTAAACTACTCTTCTACCTTTTCATTCCTAGATCAGAGCTAGCTTGGTTAGGTTGTAAGACAGAGGTCAGACCACAGCATAGTTACTGCTTTATTCATCTCATCTGTTCATGCACTGATTTTCAGAGGTTTGATGAATTTACCTTGACTCAAGATATTTCCATTCTCTGGCCAGTCATTCTCAAACTTATGGCAGTATAGTGTCTTGTGAGACTTCCATTTGTAAGTGTTGCATGGCCAATTCCCCTCGGTGTGGATTCCTGTATGTGGTGAAGGGACATCCCCGTGAAGGGGAGGAAAGGATCCTGGTGGTTGAGGGGTCCAACCCTAACACACCACTTTGACCTCGAATTCCTGTAGACGGGCAGCCCTTGGGTGGCCCCCCTTGGGTCAATCGGCTGGTCCACCTGGGCTAGAGCCAACCAAGTACCAGTGTTGGAAGTTCTCAACGGGTGTTGTGGACATTGTGCCTGATCCTGGTGTTTGGGTATAGTGCTCACGAAACCCTGGCGTTGCTGCATTGTCCTTGCATGAATTTGTAGTGCGTCCCCTTGTAGGGTTCCATGGTGGGTGGGGTCAGTTGGTACTGAAATTTTTCCTTTTTCCAATGGATCCTCCAAAAAATTTAAATAAAATTGTGAAAAAACAATCAATGGGTAAGCGACCACGCCTTGACTCTGAACAGCAATCTTCAACATCAGTAGCACGCATACCTCATTTTCTTATATTACATTTTCTTTCAGAAAAACCTTCAGGGCAAATGTCCCCTTTTTTTATTCAGAAGGGACTTGAGGGACTTGCTGGCTCTCCAAAGTCAGTAAAGAAGCTTCGATCTGGTGACATATCGGTTGAAACATCCACATCCCAACACAGTGAACTCCTCTTGAATTCAAAGGCAATTGGGGATATACCTATTGAGGTTACACCTCATGCTACTTTGAATTATTGTTGAAAGGGATTTGAAGAACGTTCCAGAGTCAGAGATTCTTGCTGATCTCTCCACATGCAAAGATGGAGTTACACTACCAACAAATACCCTCGTTTTAACATTTACTTCACCACGTGCACCTGCCACCATCAAGGCAGGTTATCTCATTTGCAAGGTTTGGCCATACATTCCAAACCCTCTTTGATGTTTCCAATGTCAAAGATTCGGCCACTCAAAGACATCTTGTAATGGTTCCCTGACATGTGCTCGTTGTGAATACAAGGATCACGATGCCTGTGACTGTGATATGAACCCACATTGCGTAAACTGCAATGGTTTTCACCCCCTCTTACTTTCATTCTTGCCCAAAATGGCTGGAGGAAATGAGGTGCAGCATTTTAAAACAACACATAACATTAGTTATCCTGAGGCTCGGAAATTGCTGTCCACAACTCCATCTTGGACATATGCTGCTGCACTTCATTCCACAACTGCAGTGGGAGTGCAGACAGATCTCTCTGTGCCTCCAAGAGAATCGTTTTCAAAATAAATGAAAAGCCTTTTGACCTCTGTGGTAAAAAAAGGTTGATGAATCGACTTCCACACCCTTCTCTTTTCCTCCCATACCTTCCAACAAACCTCAAGATCCATGTCCTTCAGTTTCAAATACAGGCATTTCTTCTGGTACATCTTTTTCTCCTATCACAAAAGACAAAACAATTATTTGTTCGTGTCGTTAGTCACTGGATTCCCCTTCCAATAACAAAAACTTGCCCACTCGACCCAAGGCAGGATCCATGGAGGTTGATAGACCTTCTCTGACTAAAGACGGTAAAGAAAAAAGACGTGGTCATAAACAGAAGGGTTCTCCAGCCACTTCACCTACCTGTTCTTTAAAATAGCCACCTTGATACAGTGAAACTGTCGAGGTTTACATTCTAATCTGGATGATATCCAAATGCTGATTGCTTCCTGCCATCCTGTTTGTCTTTCTTTACAAGAAACATTTCTCAAATCTGCTGATACAGTCTCCATTTGGCAGTTTTCTCTATACAGAAATGACAGGTTGTGTGATGGTAGAGTACATGGAGGGGTGGCACTGTTGGTTGATCAGCATGTGCCTACCCTGTCTTTGTCACTACACACTTTTGGAGGCCATAGCCATCCGAGTTTCCTTGGGTCATACCATCGCTGTTTGTTCTCTGTACTTGTCCCCTGGAGAGACATATGATCAATTAGACCTTGATGCTCTCACTGAACAGTTGCCATCTCCATTTCTAATCCTGGGGGACTTTAATGGACATCATCCCCTCTGGGGAAGTGCTGTTATTGATGGGAGGGGTTGATCTGATGAGCAGATGCTCTCTGATCACAATCTTTCTCTTTTCAATACTTGTTCTTCCATTCACTTTCATGCACCTAGTCAGTCTTTTACCGCTATTGACTTCTCAGTTTGCTCCCCTTCATTATTTTCCCATTTTTCATGGAGGGTTAACGATAATCCACCAAGCAATGATCGTTTTCTGATCCTTTTGAGAGAGACTGGCCATGGTTGATGCCACCCTACCTGCGTGCCCCGGTGGAAGCTAAATCAGGCAGACTGGTCCACGTTCACTGCACTCTCAGAACTTGATCCTGCCATCATAAGTCAGCCATTAATAGACGACTGTGTAGCAGCGGTAAATGACTCTATTATACAAGCAGCTGCTCAGTGTATTCCTATAACCTCGACACATTTTCCACGATATCCTCATCCGTGGTGGAATTCTGCTTGCCACTTAGCATGGAAGGCTCAAAAACAGGCCTGGGATACTTTTGGTAAGTATCCTACACTTTCAAACCATGTTGCTTTCCAACGGGCCCGTGCACATGCCAGGTGGGTAAGATGTCAAAGCCAGAAGGAATCTAGGATTAAGTTCGCAACTAGCATATCTTCTACCACCAGTTCCAAGATCATATGGGACAGGATTCAAAAGGTTAATGGGCACTACAATTCTGTTCCCCTCTCTCGATCTTACTCTCCGATAGTTAGGAGATGACTGATGTCCAGAGCATAGTTGACACTCCAGGTGAAAGCTTTTGCCGGATATCTAGCACTTCTGCTTGTTCCTCCACCTTCTTGGCCATCAAGACTCGGGCAGAGCAATACCTCTTTCCTTTCGAACTGACTGTCCAATTGCTCTGAGGAGCTATCTCTGTAAGACCTTAGAAAGGATGGTTAATGCTCGTCTTGTTTGGTTCCTTGAATCAAAGAACCTCCTTTTGCCCACCCAGTGTGGTTTTGTTGACAGCACTCCACCACAGACCACCTAATTCCTCTTCAAACATCTATCAGAGAAGCTTTTCTCAACTGCCAACATCTTGTATCAATATTCTTTGACATAAGAGAAGGCTTACGACATGACATGGAGGTATGATGTTTTGTAAGACCTCCATACATATGGGTTATGTGACCATTTACCCATGTTTATAAAAAAATTTTTCATGGAAAGAAGATTCCAAGTTCATGTTGGTTCGACACTTTTTCATTCTTTTGTACAGGAACTTGGAGTCCCTCAAGGCTGTGTATTGAGTGTCACTCTCTGCAGTATAAAGATAAATGCCATCACTGCACAACTCCCTCTCGCTGTTGCGATTGGGCTGTTTGTCGATGACTTTCACATCTCATTTCAGTCGTCAAACATGAGATATTGAGTGGCAACTACAAACTCCCCTCAATCATGTACGGAAGTGGACTCTGGCGAACGGCTTTAATTTCTTTCTCTAAAACTGAATGCATGTACTTTTGCCATCGACAGGGTATTCACCCTGATCCTGAACTTTATCGGTGAAGTTTTGCTGCCCATGGTCCCGGAGACAAAGTTCTTGTGGCTTATTTTTGATCGTAAACTGACCTTTATACCACACTTAAAGCAGCTTCGAGTCAAATGCACAAGAGCACTAAATATCCTCCGTGTCCTGTTCAGTGTTAAAGGTATATCGTTCTCTTATTCGATTGAAACTCGACTATGGATCAATGGTCTATGGCTCTGCCAGACCCTCGGCCTTAATAATGCTGGACCCCGTTCATCGCCAAGGACTTTGATTCTGCACTGGCGCTTTCCATATCTCTCCAGTTCAAAGCATATACATTGAATCTCACGAACCTTCTCTATACCTTTGTCGTTTGCAACTATCTTTACAATATACTTCGAAACTTCGTTCCTTACCAAAACATCCCACCTGGGAATGTGTTTTCCTTCCTCAGTGGGCAGTACTTTTTCAGAACAGACGATCTGTCTTTGCTCCGTTTGGCCTTTGCAACTGGGCGTAATTGGATGAATTGGGTCTGTCCTTGGATAACATTGCAGATTCCACAGGTCGGCCCATCCCACCATGGCTTATTACAGCCCCCAAATGTGACTATTCAGTCACCTAAAAAAGGCAGATACTCCAGATTGGAAGTACCTTCTTTTATTCAATGAATATCTTTCAAACAATCATTCAGTTCCTATTTATACAGATGGTTCCAAATCAGGTAATTCAGTAGGCTCTGCTATGGTTTGCTGTGGTTCAGTAGTTGCATGCAGAATCCCCTCTACAGCTTCTGTGTTCAGAACTGTATGCCATATCTCTTGCCCTGGATCATATTGCAGCTGAGCAGTACTCCAACTGCACTATTTATACTGATTTGCTTAGTTCCATACTTGCCTTGGAATCGCTACACGCTATCTCGCATCCTATTCTTGCTGATATTTGAAACCAACTGGCCCATTTCTCATTAACTGCTACTTCAATCAAGTTTTTCTGGATACCAGGCCATGTTATTATTTGCGGGAACAAGCTTGCAGACATGGCAGCTAAATCTGTCTGCTCCAGCACCATCACCCCTCTCCCCATTCCGTGCATGGTCTATGGTGTTGTCTTCAAGGCTCGGCTCCATGGCAGCTAGCAGTCCACATGGAATGAACAATGTAACAACAAACTTTTTCAAATCAAACCGTATATTGGACTTTGGCCATCTAGCTTCCGTAAAGTTCGGAAGGAGAAAGTTGTTCTCACTAGGCTATGCATTGGTAAGTTTTTTAACTCATCATTTTCTTTTATCTGGAACTGATGCACCAATGTGTAGTTTGTGTAACATTCAAATCACTATCAGCCATATTTTACTTTCTTGCCATTATTACAATTCTCAAAGGCGGCAATATTTTAAACATATTTTTTCTCAGGGTCAATCTGTAACATTGGACAGAGTTATTGGTGATGGTGACTCTGTCCACCTTGATAACATTTTTAATTTTTTAATGGCCATTAATCTTTTTAATCTCATTTAAGTGTTGCATATTTATTCATTACACCTTTTTAATTGTGGCTCCTTTTTTACAGTTTTAATCTCTCTTATTCAATTTGACAATGGCCAGAACATTAAATAACTCGACACCAGGACTGGAAAGGCCAACTTCAAGTGACTGACGCTACTGTTTGAACTATTCGTTAGTCATCTTAGTGAGTTGTTATTATACTTTTGCTGCATATCGTTTCACACTTTTAATACTTTACTTTTTAGTACTGGTCATATTGACTCATAATCTGGAACCAGAACTGAAAAGACCAACTTCAGGTGACTGACGGTGGTTTTTATACTTACCTGTTAGTCTTCTTGGCGGGTTATGATCTTTACCATTTTGCTAGAGTAAATACTTTACAACTTTGAAGACTGGATGTCACCATTGGTTTTTATGCCATTTTCCATTTTAATTGCTGTTTTGTTTTTACCTTCATTTGCTTTTACAAATTTTACTTCATTTACTTGACTTTTACCTTTTTACTGGACATTTGGCTACTCATTGTTGCAATTTTGCTTTGTCTTTTAAAACTTCTATTTTTTTACATTTTGATAATAGCTGCTATGACACACAACCTGGAACCAGGACTGGAAAGGCCAACTTCAGGTGATTGATGATGGTTCTTGAACTTACCTGTTAGTCTTCCTGGCAGGTTATGATCATTACCATTTTGCTGGAGTAAATACTTTTCAACTTCTTATGCTCTGCCTTTTCTCTTAACGTCATAGACTAGGTGTCAACATTGGTTTTATACTTTTTTGTTTTACCTTCATTTCTATTTGTCTTTTACTACATTTACTTTATTTTTACATTTTTACCGGATGTCTGGCGCAGATAGCCTTGCTGCTTTGTGCCATAAAACACTAAATAAATCAATTAATCAATCAAGCATAGCCAATTTCCAATTTTTATTGAACTGGTGATTCCAATTTCATGTGAGCTTGATACTTTCCTGTTCTTTTCCACAGGAACTTGGAGTTCCTCAAGGCTGTCTTGAGTTTTACAATTTTCATTATAAAGATTAATACCATCAGTGGATAACTTCCTCCTACGGAGTCAAATGGTCTCTGTGTCAACAAATTCCATATTTCGTGTTAGTCAACAAGCATGAGGTTTATTGAATGGCAGCTACAGACTTGTTTCAATCACTTACCAAAATGGACCCCAGCAATTTTACTTTTTTTTGGTCAAAAACCATTTGCATGCACTTCTGCCACCAATCGGGGTTTCACCCAGATCCCAAGCTCCATCTCAGAGAAGTTGTGCTTCTCATGATCCATGAGGCAAAGTTCTTGGGGCTTTTCTTTGACCATAAGGTGACCTTTATTCCACACATTAAGCATTTGTGTGTCAAGTGTAGAACGGCACTGAACGTCTACTGTGTCATTCCTTCCACCTCTTGTTGAGCAAACTGATGTTCTTTGACAAAAATCTATCATGCCATTACTTCATCAAAATTAGACTGTGGGTTTCTAGTCTATGGCTATTCCAGGACCTTGGCCTTGAAGATGTTGGATCCTGTTCACTGACAAGGGCTTCAGCTTTGCACAGGGACTTTCTGCATTTCTTCTATTCAGAGTTTGTATACCAAGTATCATGAACCTTTTCTATAGCTTTGCAGTTTGCAAATGTCTATACTGTACACTTCAAAACTTCAATTCTTTCCACATCCTGGAGTTATGTTGTCCTTTCTCCATGGGCCATAACTTTTTTAGAATACTGTTACTTTTGGTTTTTGTACCAAGGTGCAGTTTGATGAATTGGGTCTGTCCTTAGATAACATAGCTTTATTTTCTGATCAGACTATCCCACCATGGCTAAATACTGTCCCCCAAACATGACCTTTCTTTGAGTCAGCTGAAAAAGGTGGATACTCCCAAATGGAAGTGCTGCTTCTTTTGCAAAACATCTTTTAAACCATCCTTTCATTTCCATTTATACGGATAGTTCAAAATTATGTAACTCTTTGGGCTCTGCCATTATCTGTTGTTATTTGATTGCTGCACACAGAATCCTTTTTACAGTTTCTATGTTCACTGCTGAATTTTATGATATTTCTTTTGCCCTGGATCACACAGAAGCTATGCAGTATGGGAACTGTACTATTTATACTGACTCGCTTTGTCTTTACTAGCCCTTGAATCACTTCACATTAGTTCTCACCTTGTTCTTGCCAATAGTTAAAATCAACTGGCCCATTTCTCTCTCTATTATCTACTTCTATCCAGATTTTCTGGATACCAGGCCACATCTGTATTTACAGGAAGGACCACACTCACAGTGTAGCTAAGCCTGTCTGCTCTGGTATTATCACTGTCATGCCTGTCCCATGCATGGACAATGGTCCTGTACTCAAGCTTCCACTCTGTGTCAGTTGGCAGTCCACTCGAGTGAGCAACATGATAATAAGCTTTCCAGATCAAACCTTTTATTGCTCTTTGGCCATTTTGCTTCCATGAGGATTAGAAGGAGTATGTTGTCCTGGCTAAGCTGCACATTGGTCACAGTTTTTGACTCATCACTTTCTTTTATCTGGTACTGATGCACCAGTGTGTGGTCTGTGTAACACTCATGTCACAATAGCCCACATTTTACTGTCATGCTGTTGGTACAATTGAGAGCTATAGCATTATTTTAAACATATTTTTACCTTGGGTTCACCCATAATGTTAAACATTTAAAAACACAGCAAATTTGATACTGTCCAAGGTCATTGGTCTTTTTAACTCTACTTAAGATTGTAATTTGAAAATTATATTTTGTTTTAGCATGGTTCCTTTTTACATATTTAATGATTTTACTTGTTTTTCCTTTTTACTGGTTGCTTAGTAGAGATAGCCCAGTTGCTTTGTACCATTAAATGCTAAACAATCAACAAATGAGCATTCAGTCATGGTTGCAAGAGTCTTCACATCTGTACTTGCCCACCTATTCAGCTCTTTTCCAGAGTTTTGTCCTTGGTCCAAATCACTTTGTCTACTCTTACTGGTGGCTTTCTATTGGTATTCTACATGTGTCCATTCAACAATTACTTGGGTAAATGTTATCACTTTATTTAACTTGTGTTTTCTTTTCGGTGACCCTCTTTTTTTTCTTTTTCTTTACTTTTTTTTTTTTTACTTGGTATATTGCTTCATTGAATATGCTTTGCCTTAAACCAACACTATTTACTGATTGCTCTATAATGATCACTTAGTGATATATTCATATTTTTTTTTTAGATATCAGTATCACTCATGGACTTTGAGTAAGGCAGAGGTAATTTCTGCCAATCTCTGTTGACCCTTTGAAATTAATAAATTGTGGCTAGTTTGGTTTTTAAAAGAGGCATGTACCATGTCCTTGTAACTTCTGGTACAGGATGTCTGTTTTCTGCATTTACGATTGGGTGAATTATGATTTCTGCTCTTAATACTGGTAACAG
The DNA here is from genome assembly GCA_011833715.1 of Carcinoscorpius rotundicauda. Taxonomy (NCBI): domain Eukaryota; kingdom Metazoa; phylum Arthropoda; class Merostomata; order Xiphosura; family Limulidae; genus Carcinoscorpius; species Carcinoscorpius rotundicauda. The sequence goes on from CM022395.1 coordinate 20,798,403, forward strand.
ATATTTTCCTGTTATTATATATAATTGAGTTAATACACCAATGCTACTACCCTATAATACCAGGAACAATTTCTTGCACTTCTTGTTCCTGTAGTGGTTTTGTTAACTTGCTCTTCATAATTCTAGTTGCTTGGGGTGTGCACTTTTTTGGTTATGATGGGAGTTGATGAATATCTGTTCCTAATGTAATGTAGTACCCTATGGTTATGATGGTTATGATGGGAGTTGATGAATATCTGTTCCTAATGTAATGTAGTACCCTATGTAAATGCTTTTATTTTATTCACAGAGCACACCCATTCATTTTTGATAATCACTGTTTTGCATCATTTCAATGTTGAATACCTACATTGTCCTTTTTTCTTTTGCAGTGTGGGATTCTAGCTTTATGTGAGTGGAGGTAAGAGTTATAATGGAAGATAACATATTTTACACTAAGAATGGATTTCTGTTAGGTTCACCTTCTATCACACACTTCCAACACTTATTTTCCACTGTTGGTTTTCTTTCAAAGCTAGCCAATTTTTGAAAGTGAAGATTGAGTATGAAAAGCAGAGCCAGTTAGTTGTGCTGATATTGGTGGCACACTGCTGTTGGTAGAAAGTAATCACATACTACGTACATATTTATTAGTGATTCAAAATTGGCAGGGTACATAGACTTGTGCTTCACTGAATGTGAAGTGCTTAGAGGGTAGAAAAAAGATTGAGATAATTTTGTTTGAGAGGAGATAAATACCTATTGAAAATACATTTTCAGTGTAAGATGTTAACATTCATCCATCTATATCTAGTGAAGAATATAGCTTTGTCAATAGATTAAAGCAAGTGTTTCAAACATTTTGTACAAATGTCTTTGCATGCAGTTAGTGACATTCTTGTAAACTGTAATTTGAATAAAGTAGAATTGTCTGAAATATTGAAAGACTTTTCTTGTTGAGTTGGTGTTCTGCTGTTGACATAAGTTCTCTCTGCATCATTAAAAGTAAATAAATATTAAACTATTGTTTCTGAGCCCCTTAAAAGTCAACTCAATCAAATCAAAAAGGTCTATTGTATAGGCCTATAAAACACTCCTGTGACCTTTGTCTGGATATGTTTCCATGAGTTTTTATTGCACTTTGTGCATGATTATATGTTTCATGGAATAATTGTGGTTTTGAAGGTGAAGGTTTGCTGTAATTGTATGAAAACTGCAGAGTATATTATGATCTACTATAATAATGTCATGCACATGTGCTTAAATTGCTTCAAATGGTTGTCATGGCTGTTGAATTTAAGCAGCAAAAGTCACATTGCAATAGGCTAATATACATGCAATGAATACTAGCTCAACAATGAAGAGTTTTCATCATGGGTAGAGCATGCATATGATAAATACTCAGTGCATGCAGATAATGCACATGCTAATGAACTTAATAGTTGTTTGAAAAATAAGTCTTACCCTATAAAGAAAGATCTCACCATAGCTTTTGAAGAAAAATAGATGAAAAATGTATCTTGAAGAGTTAGTTAGCTAAGTTACAAATCCATGTTTATAACACATCCAGTCTGTTATGAAGATCATTTTATAACACTTGTAATTGTTTCATCTACGTCTTATGCTTTTGAAATGTGCTTGTTCAAAGAAATACCAACTGAAGGTCCATGTCAACAGTTATGGTATTGATCAACATTTATGATCAAATAGCCTCTTCAGCCAGAATGCAAAATTCACTGTTGGTTCCACAATTAATAAATCTGTCATAGCCATAAAGGGGTCCCAAATATAAAATTTAGATGCGCTTGTTGCTAAATTCTGATAGTGACTCATCTTCAGGCATATATTATTTTCTTCTTGAAGTTGTTCTGCTTTACAGATTTTCATGCCATTAACCTTGTGAAATTCCCACCTGAAATTCATGTGATTTTAGTTGAACTTGTTACTGTATGATGATATATGATGTAGCAAAATCATCCATCAGTGGACTTGCAAAGTATCTCTCTGTACAGATGCTCCCTCTACATTCATGCACCCAAAATCTTTTCTTTTCCTTGGTCCAGTCATCCAAAGATTTTTATGAGAATTTGTATTTTTAACTTTTCAGAATGAATTCACAGATTAATATAATGTGAGCATAAATATCACTTACAGTTACCAACAATTTAAAACGTTCCTTGCCCTTTTAGGTCATGATATTTACTGTATATATTCCTGATCTTTTCCACCATATGTATACTCTATTCTTCATAACCTGTTAGTACCACACCAATTATTTAATTTGGATTTCAGTTTGCACCTGCTATTTTATGCATCATCTTCTTTCCTACCTTACCAGGTAACACATTAACACACAACTCATAGAACTTAATGTGAAGACATTGTTTATTATTCCAAACCACGTCCACAAATATTGTTTGAAATTAGTTTTTATTGCATAATTTATACTGCACAAGACTATATGGTGTAGTCATAGTTCATCTTTCATATATACACAAAGATCTTGATTGTTTGTTATATTACTCATTCCTTACCATGTAAATAAACATTAATTTTTAGTTGCAGTTAGTTGTTTTTTTACTTGCAACATAGTCATTGATTTTTTTTTTTCTGGTTTATATATATTCGGATAAAACATAATATTTATATCATTATTCATTGCTCCTTTACACATGCTTTTGGCAGATAATGGTTTGTCTTAATTGTACCTTGTCATGTATGCATAACTGGCAATGTTTAATTTTAGTACCTTATTCTTTAACAGGTATACTTGGATATTTTTAGCTCTTGTTCATTGCTTCGTCACTTGTACACTAGGATGACATAATGCTTAGTCTTGGTTAATTAGTATTTGCCATGTACACCTACAAGTTAACCCTTTGACTACCAAACTTGCTTTAAACTTTTTTATGCGCATATAATGAGTTTTTACTGAATTACATTCTAAATTTAATTAAATCACTTTGCTCTCAATGTATTGTAATGGAAGTACCATTATCATGTGTTTTTTTTATTTATATTTTAATTCCATTATTTCTAAAGAAACTATTAACTCATTTCTTACTGACACACTTTTCCATGCAGTTAATTTTAAATTTTAATTCAGCTATTTTATATTCAATATTTTTCAATGAACTTAACATTAAAATTTTTATTATAATTCAGTGTTTTAAGTTATCTAAGTTTTAATTTCTTTATTTCAAAAGAAACTTAAAAAAATTCCTAAAATTTTGTTTTTTCTCTTTTATATGCAAGTTTACAAAATGTTAAATTTATATCATTGTGGTTTTAACATGACTTTCACTGATCTTTCATCTATAGAGAGAATATACATTGATTGCTCTGTTTACCCATTCTTGTTTTAAAATTCTACAGGGACCTGTTCAGAAAAAGGAGAATTAGTTTTATGAATTCCTGACAGATGCCATGCCCACTTTTTACACACAATGTTGTGATTTCTCAACCAATGATACTTAGTTGATTGTGATGTTTATAACCAGTGAAAAGAGCATTTTTGAACTCATTTCCACATGAGTCTTTGTAAAACCTGGGAGTGTCAGGTTTAATCTAAACCTCTTCATCCTTATCCTATTTTGTTTGATGTATTGTGTAAAATGCTTCTTAGAACTTCAAGTAAACAGAGCTATAAGGTTCATTATTTAACAGTTTATATTTCCCTTATTTGCATATTAGCTTTTTTTTTCAGTACCAATTTTCTTTATTTGGTCAAGGCACAAACATTTCACAAACAGTTTATTTGTAATTTCACAGTTTTCCAGATTATCATGATAAGAGTGCATTTTACATATTAAAAAAAATCTTAAAATACACCATCAGAACTGTAATCAAGTATATTGTAGGTTTTGGTAATGTGTATTTTAAGCTTTTATGTAAATAATGAATTCATAATAGGTGTTATAATGTGCAGAAATATTGGTATGAAATTTCTCGACTATTTTTGTAATATCTGTTTGATCTAGTGGACTTTCATACTTCTGAATACAATCTGTAAAGATAGTTTTAACTGCTTTTAAAGTAGACTGATAATTGAGAATTGCTGTTGGTTAGTTTAATTTGCATTTAGTTGGTGTTCTGTATTTGTTTTCTGATTTTTATGTATTCATTTCATTTGCTTTTTTGTTTGAATGTTCAACATCAGTATATGTGTGTATGGTTTAGTGTTCTGTGTAGTTGAGGTTGTAGTCATTAATGATGGTGTTGGCAGTAATGTTTTTATGAGTGTCTCTTTTGAGTGTGTGTGTATTTGATTTATTTCTTGTACTGATTAAATATTGTATTTCATATTATATTGTCTTTGTTTGATGCATTTGTATTTCGTTCAACCTTTGTAGTTTGGTGTGTGTTTCAGTTGACAATTACAGCATGCAGATGTTTCATTTTTGTTCTCACATTCTTTAATGTGATGAACTTCACCACAGTTGACACATCATGGGAGAGATTTGTAAGCAGCTGTTGTGTGACCTGTGACATTAATGGTTATAACACTGTGCTACAACTGCTTTAGGTGTTTTTATATCTTCAACCTGATATCTCTTGTTTAACAGTAGATACCATTTTATCTCATGCTCTATATATCCTGAACTTCATTTGCAATGATTGTTTGTGACTATGTGTTTTTTGGTGAGATAGTTCTTTCAACCTAGGTGAATAATATACTATTTTGTATTGTTATGGTGAAGTGTATGCTTATTATTACAAACTAACAAAAGTCCTCAGCTTTTCTCAGGTTATTAGGTTGATATATTTTAGATAATTGTGTCAGTGCATGTATTCTGAACCTATTTTAGCATGAAAGAAGAAACAAAATTATTTTAAACATTTTCATAAAGGTATGTTAATAATAAGATTATTACAGATGTTGCTATACACCACATTATCTGACTGATATAAAAGAAAGTGTGTTTCATGTTGCATTTGATTTTTTGAAATAAAAGAAATCATAAAAGCAAAAATACATTTATCCATTAGAATACTGTGTATAATGTATGCTGCCCATCACGATTTTAATGATGGAGTGCAAGAGGGCCCCAAAACTTCTAAAATTTATACTGTTTCTGAATTTAATCAATAGAAACTCTAAACTAAGAAATTAACAAATATCTTTCCAATTTATATTTTACAAACTATCAACAATATTAATTTACTTTTGTTGCTAAATGATGTTTGTAAAAGTCAGAGGTGGAACACATTGGTACTAAAAAACAATGGCTTTTCTATGTAGTAGAAGTTGTTACGTAAGGAACCTCTTATTTTCTATCTCTGTTTATGCTAGCTTGCCTTATTAAAAGTATTTGGATGTTTAAATGTTCACGTGTGCAGTTTGAGACATTCTTATTAATTCCAGTTTGAATCAGTTAAAATTACATTTAAATTGCTGTCTGTCTGTAATTTATTTTTTAATATGAGGAACCACTTTTTTTCAATGTGAGTTTCTGCTTGTTTGCCTCATTCAAAAAAAGATGCTTATGCAGTGGAATAAGTAATAATACTCCGATGCACATCGATAGGGTCCACTTAATGTGGGGGTAAAATTTCAGGTTTTTATCCTCTTGGCACTATGGTGGTTAGAAGTATGGCCTTTTTATTCCTATAGATGCATTATTTTTATTTATTTATTTCAAGGTAGATCAATTAAGATTTTTCCCAGTTAAGCATCATCAGGCAATTCTTTAAATAGACTGTTAAAGTCAGCTTCAGTTGAACTTTAACCAGAACCCCACTTTTAGCAAGAAGCTATTTTGGTTTAAATTTAAGATAGGACAGGAAGGGATAATAAATTATTAAAATAAATTATGTATGGAGTGTATAAACATGCAAAAACAAATGTTTTAAGATTATTTCAGGTGTGTATAGGATATGTATATTTTTCATTTGTCTTAATTGGAAACATTTCATTGTATTACAGTTAGACAATATAGTGTAAGATGATAATAATAGCTACAAATAGCAACATTGAAGAGAAAGTGAAAACAACTTAACTTTAAAAAACTTGTGGTATTCACTTAGTCCTTTTTTAGGGGATATGCAAATACACTTTGAAATGTACAAGTTGGGAAGGAAGTATTTTTTTTTACCTACTTTGCTTTATTGGTTGTGCAAGAGACTGCAGGAGTGTATCCAAGTAAACTAGGAGTTAAATAAAAAAAAAAAAAAAATTCAGCTTTGTTGTCATGTGATGTGTGAACAATTATAGACTGTGTTTGCAACTTGAATAATAGCTCATTTACAGTATACATGTATGTGTAGACTAAATTCTACTTGCATGGTGCTGTTTACCAATTTTTATCTAAAATTTCTTTGATTAAATTCAAAAATCAAAAGAAAAAAAATCTCTCTTCCTGATAGTAACCACACAATCTTTTAACTTAAATATGTTATTTTGATTAAAATGTACAGAGTTGATGGACATGTTTATAACCTGTAGAAGGAACTCAGTTTAAACTACAGTGATTATTTAAAAACTGGTGCATGAAATTTGTTTTTAAGTGCAACAAATATCCAAAACATTGTTTTCTGATATTTTGTTCTCCTTAGTACTTAGCATTGTTTCTTACTGAGATGTATATTATTTGGATATACGATTAATTTATATTTAATTTTTACTTATCTTAGTTAATTATATATTACTTGTGTTTTAAAATTAACATTTGGAAAGTTATTTTTTCATGTTTTCTTAACAACCCTGTCTGTCTCGCTCTGAGAGGCTTATGCTACTAAGCAAAACTAAATACATTTTATAATACTGTTATATCACCTACAAGCACTCAATAATCAGTGTTGAGATGAATTATTACAGGTAAAAAAAAACAACAACAACTGGCAGATAAACTAAGTGAAAAGATAAAGATGTGGAGCTGTGCACACAACTGATGAAGATATTTTAAGGTTTATCTGATGAAGAATTAGAATGTTGTACATATTTTCTTTTCTTAATTTTAAACATCTCATTGCACTGTATATTAATGATAATAGGTACAGTTAGTGATATTGTAGAGAAAATAGGAAATAAAAACTTTAAAACCTTATGTTCATTTGGGAGGTTCTAAAGGCTATAAATATGAAGTTTGGAAACTGTAAGATGAAGAGTATTTTTATGCTTAACATGAAAATCACTTTGCACTTTGAGAGCAAATTTTATAATAAATAACAAATTTTTAGTAGAAACAGTAGAAAAACTGCAAATTAAATGTTTCATTTCTCTGAAACTACACACCTTTTTAATAAAGTTTGTCAGGTTTCAAACAATTTCATCCACTGGTTTCATTTTTGTAATAAATATTATGAAAGTTACATTTCTTTACAATTATGGACCTACTAAACAAAGAGCTAACCTTAAACAGTGGGAATGCCATAGGTAGCAACATCAATTGATGATGGCTGCCATTTAAGGATTAAGGTTTGATTCTTGTTCTTACTCCTTAACATGCAACTCATTTTAGTTAATATGGTATATTTCATTACTCTGTTGTATGTGCATGTAGGAGATACTGTTTTGGATAATTAATTCCTCCTTGCCTTGTTTCACTTAAAATATTGTATTTGGTCATGGTTCATTGATTATTTCTATTTACACAGCAATTGATATTTAGAAATAATTCTTTATTGTAAACAAAGACACATATGTTAATGTTTACTTCTAGTTCATTATTCTGTCACATATAATGTGCAGAAGCTGTTGCTTAGTCATAGTTGCGTACTTATGTCACTTAGAAGGTAATGTTTGATCATAATTCATTACTCCCTAACATATATACATGGTAACTGATGCTTCAATGTAGTATCTCTTTAACATTCCTTATTATATGTTTGCATGTGTTGTTATGAAACATATGCCATCAGATGTTGGTTTCCATGGGCTTCATTTTAGCACTATTGAAAGGAGACTCATATTTGTAATTTATGAACTAATTTGTAATTTCTTTCTCAACATAGAATTCTAAATAACATGTATCTACAAATGAGTTATCATATTAGGAATTCACATTTTCCTCACCTGAAAATGTATTTTCAATATAAACTCACCTCTGTGCCTATTCCCATTCTTTTCTTCCCACTTATCCTAATACACTTTTATTGATTGCTTCATCAAACAAATGAGGATTTTTTGTACATGAATGTAAAGGGAGTATTTGTGCAGGAGGGCATGTAGCATTCATTTTTAAGGATTTTGTTGTATGACACATCATCATGCAAAAGCATAAATTCGTGTTGACATGTGAATTTTAGGTGAGAGTTCTGTAAGGCTGGTGGCATGCAAATCTCTGAAGCAGAATAGCACAAGTTGAAGAGAAAAATAGTTAATCTGTGAATGGAGATAAGTATCTTGCAGAACAATTGGATGTGAACTTTGTCTAAGCTAGAAAGTTAGCAGAAGTTTACAATATCTCCACATTCTATAAAGATGTTGTTAGCTGCAAGTTAAATACCTATATGAAACTTAAGAAATGTACTTGAATATATTCATGTAAAGATGTTTTACTAGTTATTTTACTATCACATCAAATATTGTTCTTCAAAATTTGTTGTGGAAGGTAATTATATAATACTGGGGTAATGTTACTATATTCTAAACTCTAATTAATACGTATAGTTACTCATTAAATTCATGATTTCAAGTGTCACAAGACAGTTATTTTTCATTTATTTTAGTGTCTGCAGACTAATTGTCCATGAAACATTTCTTAAATAGTGAAATTAAGAAACTTTTTTGTACATGTGCTTTGAAATAATTTTTACAAGAGATTTAAAATATGTACATGACTACATGCTACTGTAGGTATATTACCATGTAATAATAATTTTCTATTTATTCTGCTATGGTTGACATACATCTAGATATGTTAAAACAATTTTATAACAGTATGTTGTATCTTTTGCTTTTCATGTGGTATAGCAGGTAAATGAAACTCAGAGGTAGAAATATATTTGGGAATAATTTCCTCATTGTTTTTCAGGTTTATTGTCCTTCGAAGAGTATTTCTGATCATGGGATTGTTATATTTCTTCCGTAGTATAACTATGTTTGTCACTCAAGTTCCCATAGCAAGCAGGACATATTATTGTTCACCAAAGGTTAGTTGAATTATACTTAGTATTTCTGATAAAGTTATAATATTTAATAATTAAGCTTTTTTGTCATACAAATAATAAACTGACTGTTTGGATGACTGTAAAAAATGTTCTGTATATTAATTAAGGAGAACATGAAATTGAAGGAACAGAAATTAAGCAAGTATACATATAAATGCTACTCTATATGAAAATCACTTTTGAATTTTATGATAGAAAAACAGTATTATTAACCAAATGTGGAAAATTCAGTTTTAAATTAAAAATTTCACAGATATGATAAATAGTTTAAAGTCCATTTTCCTTTAATCTGTTAGACTATAAAGGAAGGCTTATCATAAATGTCAAGATCCTCTTTTGTAACAGCTAGATTGGTCTTGTTGCATTAAAATGTGAGCCCAAACACTCAAACAGTAAGTCATTTGGCTGTAATATGGCTTAAGACTTGAGGATTTAAAATTTTACAACATGTCATATTATAGAATACTCTGGTGAAAGTACCATAAGGAGCTTAAAAGAACAATATTTGAGCATTTAACCTGGATTCTTTCTGTATATGGAAGGTTAGTGCAAGTCAAATTTTTAGCTACAAAGACACAAATTTAATGTTTTGTTAGCATACAAATAATGAGATAGTAAAACAAGAAAAATTATGTACAGATAGCACTTGTGTAGTTTTGCATGAAAATCAAAAACCAGCAATACTTTTGCATTAACAAAATCAAAATTTAGATGATGTGATATATAATCATGATTTCACTGGCAAACAATAATCATAAAATAGCTTATCTAAATTTTAAAGGTAACTTGGTAAAATTTTGTGATACATGCAAAAAAGTATGTGAAAAAAGGAGTTAATGGATTGCTATATGTAATGAGTCCTCATCCTGAAAAGCTTTGAAAGAATTCTTAGTTTTATTGCCAGCAGCTAGGTGTTGAACAAGTATACCTTAAGTCAGGGATGTATTAACGCACAGGCACACGAGGTACGTGCCTGGGGCGGCAAATTTTGACCAAAAGAAAAAGAATGGACACCATTTTAAAATGTAGTCCCTGGTTATTAATTCCCCCCTGCCATTTATGCTGCCCCAATAACCTCTTGAATCATAAAACTCATTATCTGCCAGACGAATATATGGTTCACCAACATACTTGCAATATAATCGACAATATATATAATAACGTGGTAAGCGATATTGGTGTCAAAATGTAGAGTTCGTTATGCTTTTACTTATTCCTTCGTCACCCAATATCTTACTGTAAGTTATATCGTGTTGTCAGTGTCCAAACCTCCACAAGAAGCACAATTCTTGTGAGGGCGAGGGTCACTGGGGGTCAAATGGCTCACGGATCTCTAAGGTTTGCGCAGCTGCCATAAATAGCTCGATCCCACGAAAATGACTCAGATCCTGATGATCTGAGATGTGAAAGTAACAAATTCACTGTCAATACTCAATATACGATCAGTGGATTCTAGTGATATCATCATGAGTAACATATGCCGAAAATTGAGTGGAGCAGCCTATAGGAAGATAGCAAAGTTAAAAAATGAAAACACACGTGATGTTTTGGATAAGACACTGATGATGGAGGCCTTTTTTGCTAAACAAAGGCAAGAACAGCCTACTAGCGTTGGTATTCAAACCAACAGCGATTGAGGGAATACACATGACGGGCCTAGCAGTAGCAGTTTTGAACAATCTGAATGACCCGAACATATCGAACTGCAGCTTGAACAAGTGACGTCATCAGCAGCAGGCCTAGTAAGATCTTCTGGTTGCGTGCCTGAAACGTCAATGATTCCAGCAAGTTTTTCAGACAAAGTAAGTTCAGATCCAGCAGAGTGGATAATAGATGATTACACAAAAGATTATATTGCCACACATGCCATCCTTCAAAACGATGACTCGGATTTCAAGAACTCTGTGAAAAAGGACGGGGAGAAAATCAGATCTGTAACCAAAGGCATGTTTGAAAGAAAACTGCAAAATGGCGAAAAAAATTAAGCGGACATATTTGGTTTATTCAGAGAGCAAAGGTAGACTTTTGTGCTTCTTGTCGTTTATTTGATTTTGGAAAAAAATCCAAACTGGCTGACGAAGGCTTTGATGACTGGAAAAATGCTACTGTCTGGCTGAATGAGCATGAAATCTTTCCTGAGCAGCGGTCTTCAGTTTTATCTCTAGTAGCAAGAGGCAACATGTTGGGACGTGTAGATCTCCAGATGGCCATACGACGAAATCGAATACTGGAGAAATGTACTCACTCGTGTTGTAGCTGTAGCGAAAAGATTGGCTTCACGTGGGCTTCCGTTCAGAGGTCGGGATAAGTTTGGCTCAGTACACAACAGCAACTTTATGATGTTGTTAGAACTAGTTGCGAAGTTTGACCCCCTTCCTCACTGATCACATTCACCGATATGGCAATGCTGGCAAGGGATCCACATCTTACCTGTCTTTCAGTACTTGCGACGAATTCATCCAGCTTATGGCAGACCTTGTTCTAAAGAACATTTTAAAGGACGTCAAAACTGCAAAATATTTCTCAATCAGCGTGGACTCGATGCCAGATATATCCCATGTTGACCAGTTGGCATTCATCATCAGGTACGTGAACAGTAATGGTTCAGCTATGGAACGTTTCCTGACTTTTATACCCAATCCGGGCAACAAAGCTGAACAGCTGGCAAAAGTTGTACTTAGCCTGCTTCAGTCATATGAGCGTGACATTTCTGAATGTCGTGGACAGTCTTACGACAACGCCAGCAACATGTCTGGTCAGTACAGTGGTCTCCAGGCTCATATCAAGGAGAAAAATCCTTTAGCTGTGTATATCCCATGTTCAGCACATTCATTAAATCTTGTAGGAACGTGTGCTGCTGAATGTTGCAGAGAAGCATGTTGATTCTTCGAACTCTTACAAAGTCTCTATCTTTTCTTCAATGCTTCAACCCATCGTTGGAAAATTCTACAAAAACACCTGTCTGCAAATAAAGAAAGTCTCTCTTTGAAGAAACTCAGTGACACTCGGTGGTCCGCTCATGAAGATGCTTGTCAAAGCCTCAACAGAAACTGGCAACAAGTGTTTGATGCCCTCACCACCATGGAGGGAAATGTTATGGAAAAACCAACCGCTAGGAATGAGGCCGCTGGACTTCTTTCCAAATTAGGAATGCTAGAAACAGCTATTTTGTCCACAGTTTGGGGAACAATACTGGAAAGATTCAATGCTGCCGGTAAAAAGTTGCAAAGTGCTGAATGGACATCGGACTTGTAGTTGAGCTTTATGCTTCCTTGCTGCAGTTTGTGAAAGATTCAAGAGAACTGTTTGATCATTTTGAAGACAAGGCGATGTTGAAGTCCAGCATGAATACGTACGAAATTAAGAGAAAAAGGAAGCAAAAATTTTCAGATGGTGACACCCAGGCAGTGGAAGAAGACAGAGAGGCATTTAGAGTAAATGTTTTCAATATGATCATTGACAGACTTTGCTCAGAACTACAGCGAAGACAAACCGCTTATGTAGAAATCCACGCAAGGTTTGGATATTTGTTCAAGATAACAAATCTTGAACCAACTGATGTCATCAGTCAAGCTGGAACACTGTTGAAACTCTACCCCAATGATTTGAAAGTGAGCTTCGTAGATGAATGTCTACATTTCCGCGCACATCTTGTGAGTATGAAAGTGCAAAATGATGACTCTTCTGCGTTAGCAGTATACAGAAATCTAAAGCTAAAGGACTTCAAACTGTATATCCAAACATGGATATTGCTATGCGCATGTTTCTGTGCATTCCAGCAACTAATTGTACATCAGAGAGATCTTTCTCGGCTCTCAAACGTGTGAAAAATTACTTGAGATTAAGAATGGCAGAAGATAAACTAAATGCCCTGTCACTCCTTGCCATTAAAAGTGATATTGTTTGTAGAATAAACTATGACGATGCAATAAACATGTTTTCGGAACAGAAGGCCAGGAGAAAGCCTGTATATTCAGCCGCAAAATAATATTTAGTGATAATTGATTTTGATGTTTCATTTTTTATTGTGTTGGAAAATAAACGTTGTGTTGATTTTGAATGATAACAACTGTGTTTGTCTGTTGTTGTGATGGTGATGCTTGGTGCAAGTTGTGGCACGGAGAGGGGGGCGGCAAAAGTATCAACCTAACCTTGTGCCTAGGGGTGCCGAAATCCTAAATACTTCTCTGCCTTAAGTTCCACATACTTATTGTAAATTCAAAGATTACCTGTATGTTTAAGGCTATGATATTCTTTACTTATGTCTGTTTGAAAGTAATAAACTTGTCCTCTGAGGTGGGTATCTAGTGCTATTCATTTTAACAACTTTAACCCTTTTGCACCAAGTTCCTTTACATGTTTACACACATTAACTATTTACTCTATAACTTTTGATATGATATGTGCACTTTCACAAAAGTTGGTAGACCTTTAATAAAAACTACAAATTCTTTGCACACAAAAAATGAGACTTTTTAATAAAATATTCTTGCTAAAGATATATTAAAATATCAAGTCTGTTTGGTTACTAGTCTGAATGTTAAATGATTTCATGTTGTGATTAAAAGCCTATTCTTTGTCCACAAAATCTCAAGTACCATGGTTTATGTCTTTTAAGATGCAATATCGTGGAAGACTTGCCTTAATTTTGGAAAGATAGTTCTAAGAAGAAAAATTTTGACTCGGCAACTAATATCTTGATGTGGCCTTGACTTTTTCCAATTCACTGAGTAAATACAGTCAAATATGTCATTCTTTACAGTATATCAACAGTATTAGTTAAGTTGAATGTTTTATGCTATTGAAAATACTTGTAATTGGTAAGTAATGAGATTACAATCTGTATGAGAGGCCATTTTGAGTAGACCCTAAGCTAACCTCTTGCCTTAACCCATCACTTTTGTCTTGAAAGATGTATAGTGATTTATCAAGATATGTTTAAAGAAAAACAGTCCATCTTATAAGGTACAAAATACAGTATTTGTGTAATCTCTAACATCTAAATACATTTTAGACGTTTGTTTTTGGTAATACTTTACATTTTATATTTTCTGTACTTTATGTGGGATCTGTTAACTAACCAACCTCCTAACTATCATTAAAAAAAAAAAAAGGAAGTTAATATAAATTATTTTTTACATGCTAGAATGATTACATATTATTACAGAAAAATACAAATGTCTAGTCTTTGTAACGTAAGTCTCATAGCATTTTATATTTATACATATATTTATTTTTTATTATATTGACCTTCTAGTTATCCCTAGCTAACACTACATAATGCTCTTTGACACTGCATGTGCACTCATTACCGTATCCAGTAGCATAAAACTAACTCGATCTTGGCTGTGTTTAGCAAACTAGTATTTTTTTTGTTATACAATAACATTTAAATTATTATACATTATATATGTATATAAATTATTACTATTTAGAAATAAGTTATGAATTATTTTTCTTAAAATATAAACAGTAAATATAAAAGTAAAGTAAACAATTATCTCTTCTAGCTACAATCTTTGAACTTTGAACTGCTGCTGCTGCTGGACATAGGTTGCTAAACCTTTTAGAATTTTGTACATGGAAGATATAAAATAAAATATTTTTAGGTTTTATATATATACAGTTGAATAACCAAAAGGTCATGAATAACGATACTGATACCATAAAATTGTACTTAAATTTATTAAGCTTAATAACTGAGCTCTATTTAGGTCTAAGAAAGTATGAAACTTCAAGCAGACTAAAGACACAACCACCTCTTTGAAATCTTGATCAAAAGAATGTGGTAGCTTTCTCACAGATTAATAGGGCTGAGAAATCAATTAGTAGGACATTCTGAGCTGTTGATTAATTATTCACTTCTCATCTATTGTAGTAAGAGTATATAAAGGATCATTTGTAAAAATGGAAAGAGGCAATTCAGTATATAAGTCATATCCCAGCAAAATAAATTGATATGAAGTTCTAATTTCATATTATGGATTGTCAGTATTGGAATTTCAGTTTATAATTTCTACAGAACTATAGACTTAACATTTTTACGTCACAAACATCTAATTTTAACCATTGCAGCATTCAATATACTAAATGACTCACTAAAATCTATATTTAGGTGAGTTCTTATAATAATACTTTTAAATTAAGAAATTAGCTTGAATATAATGTATTCAAAATTTTATTTAAATACAATTTTATTAATTTGTCAGTAACTATGGAATCGAGTTGTATAATAATTCAAAATTTTACAAGTAAACAAATGTGAACTTTGACCTGTGACCCTTTGTTAAAAGGTTAACAAATAAACATGAATTATAAAATTTGCAATAGTGCTTTACAAAAGAGGAAAAGTTCTCTATAAGAGTTCCAAGTGACATCATTTAAAGTAAAAGTGCTTATTTTTCAATGTGTCAGCAATAATAACTCTATTTTTATATAGTTATAAACTTTGGTAGAAGTTAATCACACAGTGAATGATAAAGATAATGCATAATTATGCAATCTGTAAAAACACAGTGCCAAATGAAATCCTGTTGATGTGGCTGCTGTCTATATTTTTAAGCCACACAAGTGTTGAATGTATATTTTGTACATGTGATTTTGTTTTTCAGGATTATCATCAATGATATCATGAATGTATTACAGTATGAAACTTAAATGCTTCTGAACTGTAAATACTGTTATCAAAGTAACTTTTTTCTAAACTTTATCATCAGATTACTAATGCCCTCTGCATTTCTTTTGTCAAAATGATTTTTGCAATAAATCTATAATTTGAATCATTGGTAGAGTAAGTGAGAAAATATATATTGCTATTTTCATGGTATTTTTATAATTTAGTTTTCTTCTTTGTAGGAAAACAACACAACTCCTATCTTGATTGTAAAGCGTGTTCTTCACTTACTGAGTGGGTTTGGACTATCTATTAATGGTCAACATACATTTTGTGGGGATTATATTTACAGTGGTCATACAGTAATTTTGACCATGACCTTCCTTGTAATGAATGAATGTAAGTTTTATCCATTGCTTTTAAGTAATTGCTTCACAATATGTGTGCAAAGATACTGGTCAGAATAATGCTAAAATAAACTACTAAAGTGAATGCCAAACAGTGTAATATGAACTGTGTTTATTGTTAAGAAAGTAAATAAATTATTACATTTTCTAGATTACTACATGTAACCTTTTTTTATTACTAATTATGTAAAAGAGGTGTGTTATTAAGAAATGTTTTTAAGCAATAATAACCCAGTTTTTTCATGCAAAATGTTATCTTAGAAAATAATTATTTGTTCTGTTTTAAATATTATACTTTATGATAATATAAAATATATGAACAATATAATAGGCTTAAAAAGTTGTTTGCAAGGCTCTTAATGTTAACATTATACCTAATGTTTTTGTAGTTCTTGTCATAAATTGCTGATGTTACTATCTGGGCTATAGTTGCACATTATGGTGTCTTAGAAGTGTATAAAATGTAAATTTACAGCAGAGAAGAGTTTTGTTCTAAGATGTATGTAAAAACTAACAAGTGAGTTACAAGATCTTAATGAAAATTTTGTTTCTGGTTCTACTTAGCAATATTTAAATATTGACTTGCTCATGACTAAACTGAAATAGGAAGTATCATGGTTAGAAACAGCACATTATTGACTGACATGGCATGTTAATCACTAAAAATAATATTCATAAAAAAGTTTAATTTCAGTTCAATTACCTGCAAAAATGGCTGCTGGAAAAGATAAGTTTATTAAATTATCACCATGACAAAATTTGTTATTATATTTAATCTTGAGCTTTAAAGTGCTATATTATCCACATCATCTGACTAGTTCTGTTTTAAGAAACTTAAAACCCAATATTTTAACATTTTTTTAAATATAAATAATATGTTTGTTACTAAGGCTTATCTCTAGCTTATAAGAGCACACTGGTTGCCTTCATAAAAAAACAATTGAATTAGTTACCCTAACCCTATAACTATGTTAAAGCAATGAAAGGTTGGATAGACCCATTATATCTATAAGTTATAGTTAATTATAGAAACCTGTACAGAAATTTTCAAAAAGTGGGTGAAGAGGAATCTATGTTTATATATAATTATATAAAACATTATAACATTGTCTGTCATCTTTCTTTTCTTCAGTGGGAAGTAGTTGGCCATCTTTTGTTTTAAATCTAATGACAATTAGAAATTTAATTTGTAACCCAACATAATGTATTGAAATCAAACCTTACACTTGTGAAACATCAGATACAACTAAACTTACCCATGATATTATGTAAAAGGCAAATTCTTTGGAAGTACCAACTCGTTTTTGAAAATTAACAGCACCAGAATACAGTCATTAGCTGATAGCTTATGCTGTGATTGGTTTCATTCCAGCAAATGTGAAAGTGCCTCATCAGTATGAAACCTATAAGAACACAGGGTGTTTTACTATGTGCAGTAGTAATGTGAATTCTTTTGTGGCTTTCAGGATATAAATATTGTATTACAAGAGCATAGGATTAAAATTTGGGCTGGGCAAATGTTTCAATAGTAGATATATGTATGACTGAAAAGGATGCATGAAACTGGTACAATTAGTAATATAAGTAATTGTGGAAGAATACTGAAACTCTTCAAAAGTTAAGTAGCTCAGGATACATTCTTTATAAAATAAACAACAGTGGAGTGCAGATCTTTCCAAAGATCATGATATAAATACAAAAGCTATGTTACCTGAAGAACAGTACATAAATGAGAATCAGTCACCATGTAGCATATGTCTTTCATTCCTATTGTCAAATTGGCCATCTGTTTAGTGAGGGAAAATGATGATGTGGGAGGGAAATTTGCTGAGCCCAAAACAAAATAGCAGTACTGTTTAGTTGACTTGTTGTGATATTTCTTTTATTATGGATTTTGCAGTGATAGTAGAATCTATAAAAATATCCTAGTCTTGCGTATCATGTATCTTATGTCAATGAAGCCTTTCAATCCATACCAACTGGGATACAACAGATATAGTAATTATTGATTTCCCATTCCAATCAGCATATTAACTGAATACAGTTGTTATAATGTGAACTGTTTTTGTCAGTTGGTGAATTGATGTTTATCCCAAACCAAAATTGATATGCAAGGCTTATTTATAGACAACCCACCACTTGCAAAATGCCTTTTTGAAACTGAGGAAATTTGAACACCTTGAAAAACACACAAAACTTTACTATATGGTTATTGAAAAGGACCAGTATAGAGAAAACATTTTGCTCTTCATCTTAATGGTATACATTTTTGCCTGTTTTTTCAGAGTTACATATGATAAACATTTTTTTTTTAGACATTATTATCTTTGTTCTCTTCTGTGGTGGGAGCAAAGGTATTGGAATTGGTTCATATGTTTGTTTCTATTTCTACATGTGTAATTCAAAAACTAATAGATGAATGTATATGAAACTTTTAGATGAGGAAGTTTGTATGCTGTAGTTCCACCCAAATTTGATCTAGATACAAATTCTGGATCACTTTGAAGCATTTTTTTTATGATAGGGAGATAGGGTATTTTTTGCAATTTTGGATTAATATGTATTCAAAGTGATGTGGATTTGTCCAACATTTTATGGGTATATTAATGTTGAGAATCGTTATCACACAAAAGAGAATGATCTTGTTCATTGATCACTCTGAATCCGAGAAGAGTTTTCTGAATTTTTGAAGGTGAAGTTTAAAGTTATTCAATATAAACATAAGTACTCTCAAAAAGGAGTAGTGGTGTGAGGAAATGCAATTTCTGTAATTTCTCTTGTTTTTATGTGAGAAATTGTTTAGATGGAGGCTAAACTTGGATAGGTATAGACATGATCTAACGAAATTAAGGAAAAGCAGAAATATGACAAAATTCTGATGGGATATATGATACCCTCTCACATAAATAGCTATTCTCATTTCAGCACTGCCCTCCATATACAAGAATCTGGAATCTCCTACATCTGGAATGGACTGAGTCCATTGCATCTCATATGCAAATCATCTTGTAACAATCCATTGCACAGTAATTGTGCAAAATACTCTTGACACTTAATGTCCTCTATTCATTTCTATCAAACTGTTACTTCTCATTTGGCAGTACTTACGTTCTAGCATTCAGTTTGTACTCTTTTCAATTTTTTTTTCAGCATTTTGTATTATCTTCTCAACTAGTTTACACCCTATTATATGGTAGTGATATTTGTAACTTGTTGAGTTATTCTGAAGTGGAATTATTTTATATTGCCAACCAGTTAAGGAACTTGTTACTTCATTACAAAACCATTTTCTTTGTTTCTGCCAACCCAGTAGTGATTGACTATTCATCTTGCATTATGAACTATACATTACCACTTCAGGTGTTATATGCTCTTTTTGCACATTTACACAGGCTTCAGGTCATGGTACTCTGTAGAAAGATTTTCAGCTTTACTTCCTTGAGAGATTGATCATCTAAGAAGCTGATACTCTCTGGGCCTCCTCATGTTTAGTTTGGAGTTTGGAGACCCACATGTTTTGACATACAGTCCACTGACTTTTGAAATGAGCTGATTAAACTTGAAATCTTGGATCAAAATAATGTGTTTATATCATAATATTTCAAAATGGCTAAGAAAGCCACTGAAGAGACATGGTTATATTTTGATTGTTTATTCACTTTGCATAGAAGTATGTATACACAAGGAAGTGTTTCCAAAAATGGAAAAAGTTTGGCAGGGCTCTGTGTGTGTGTGTGTGTGTGTGTGTGTGTATTATAGAACATGAGGAATATTTCAGCATATAGAAAAGATCAAAAGTTTTGTTTTATGTTTTAGCTTGTCAATATTGGTAATTTGAGTTCTTAATTCATATAAAACTATAGACTTTGTATTCATTTAGCATACCATGTGACACAAAATTTGATATATAGGTGTGTGTTTTTAATATTTGCTTTCAAAATAAAGAATTAACTTGTATCTGATAATAAAATCTTAATTATAATCTATAATGTGATACCAAAACTTTATGACATAAATTCATAAAATAGCAGTTCAATGAAATTTTGAATGCAAGTCAACAAACATGATGATGTGGCCTTTGACTAGTGACTTGTCATGATTGGGTAAAGCTTAGTACATGTCTGTTATTTTCAGTTTACTTGAATAAAGTAAAGTTTGCTTAAATAAAAAGCTTGAGGATTATCACTAGTTACATGAATTATTTCAACACAGCTCATTCCCTAGGACCAACCTCTTAACTATTTTGTGCTCATTAGTTTTCATGCTACAACTTTCAAATTAGTAAGTGTATGTTTATGATATTGGGTAGATTGTCACTAAACATTACAATGTTTTCATAAGCAAAATATATATATCTTTTGTTGTCTTAAATTTTGTTGAGCAGTGCTTTTCCCATGCTTTTTTAAATTTTGCATGTTGGATAGGCAATGTACAATACAGTTTAAATTTTAAGATTAAAATATTAATGTGCATCAGAAAATTTTCAAATTTCATTTGCAAAATTTTTATGTGCAAACAGTTTTAAAACTGTAGAAGGATTACAAATTATAACAAAAGCCTAAATATTTAGACTTAGTCGCTTAAATCACATAACATTATACATTTTTATGTGTATATGTTCATAATTTTTATTATTGTTGACCTTTCATGTAGGCCTGGCTAACAATACAGAACTTACAATGAGGCAGTGAATGTGCATGTTATCATATACAATAAAATTAATTTTTAATCTTTACAAAGTGACCTGACATGGCTGTATTTTAGTAGACTAGTATTTTGTAAAATACAAATACAGTCACATTTCTGTTATTATACATTATTGTCATTTATATAAAAAAACAAACAAAAAAAAACTTAAATTTATTTTTTGTAAAACAGAGAGTAAAAAATAAAGTAAAGCAAACAATTGTTTGTTTTAGTTAAGACCTTTGTATTCAGTTGCTGGCTGCTGTAGCTTGCTAAACTTTAAGAAATTTTGCACATGCAGGATTTGAAACAAAAAATTTTTTAGGTTTTGTATAAATGCTTGAATAATCAGAAAATCATAAATTTATTATATCAAGAATGTAGAAATTATTAGTATTTATAAGATTTTGTAACTATTTTGTATTTGGGTTTAAATATGAAATTTCAAATGGGCTAAAGACTCAACTTACCAGTATGGACGTTTGTTTCTAAAAGAAAGGTGGGATGCTGTTATGTCTGATAATGGCTGAGAAAGCACTTGTGACATTCTGAGTCTTTGATTGGTTATTCACATGTCAGATATAGAAATAAGCATATATAATGAATCATATCCAAAAATGAGGGTATCTATAAAACTATAGACTTTGTATTTTGACATCACAAACACGTAATTTTAACCAATGCTGCAATCAGCATGCTACATGACTCACTAAAATCTATATTTAGGTGGGTTTTTTGAAGTTAAAGAGTTAACTTGTATGTGATATTAAAGTCTGAATTATAAGCTAGAAGTTGATTTCAAACTTATTGGCATAAATTCATAAAATAGTAGTTCAATAAATTATATATGTAAAAACAAACTGGTATGGGTAGAGAAAGAACTATGTAGAAGGATGAACAACATTTCAACCTTCTTTGGTCATCGTCAGGTTTACAAACATGGTAGTTCAATAAAATTTTGTGAATCAGCAAATGTGACATGACCTTTGACCCATGATTTTTCTGGAAAGGGTTAAATATGTTAGTTTAAGCTAAACAAATGTTTATAAATATATTTCAGGATGGCTGGTATTGGTATTAACACTTTTACTAATAAAGCAATGAATAACATTTCAACCTTTTTTAGGTTATCTTCAGGTTAACAAAGGGAATATTTGCGACTAACTGTCAAAAATCCAGCAAGCATCATAAAATTTTACACCACAGCTACTCAGCTCATAACCTGATCTAGGAAAAATGTAATCTTCTGGATATAGGATGTGTATCACATTTTACAGTTAAAATGGTAATTGCACTCTTCTCTTTTCCCTATTGCAAAAATGTAGCTGTTTCAAACATGGCTGTTCAATCTACATAGCTTCAATGGAGCAGTGTACATACACCTACATCAGCCAAACATCTTATCCTACTGGCCTTTTCCAATAATTTAGTGGTCAATGAGCACTCTAATTCAAAAGTTGATTGCTGTTTTCAGTAAGAATGGGATATAGCTGCAAATCAACTTCTGATCGTAAGTACTTCACAACCAGTGAGTGAAACTCCTAACCCAGAAGGTTTTATAAACTTGTTACACCATCACCTTGCTTTCTGAGACAAGTTAGAAATAATAAAGCAGCAAAAATCAATTGTTAATGTTCTCATTTAAAAAGAAAAATTCTCATAATTCTCCTATAACTTCCACATTTTAGAATTTAACCATTTATACAGAAAATGGTAGAAAATATATTTTCATCTTTAGAAAAACAGCTAGTAAAGTCATTAAGGTTGTTATATGCAAATTTAAGTGCATGTTAACCATTCGAAAAAGTAGTAAAACACACAGTTGTGGCATACAGTCTGAGTAGTTTCACATTTTGCAATACGAAATCTGCATGTAAGATATGAAAATATTTAATTTACTTTGCAGTTTAGAGAATATAGCTGTGAAATTCTATTTGTATGCTCTGATTGTCTCAAATCTCCAAAATATTCCTTTGTTTATTTAAGTCTAAGGGGTTAGTATAATTTTATTTGCTATTGTCTCTCTTTTATGGTGTGATTTGAAGACTTGTACTATGTGATAAGTATGGTTTACCGTACTGGGAATGAGATAAATCAAAATCCTTTTTGCCTTTTGTAGTCAAACAAGTACTCTTATTTTACCCAAAGAGACACAATTATTAATAGTTTGAACAGAGAATCTACTTGTGTGACACTTAAGTGTCACAAAAAACAGTGGGAACCACTTTTGTGAAAAATAAAAAATTTTGTATTTGGTTTTGTATTTCAGTTTTTTTTATGCCAATTTTATTTATTTTTGCTTCTAGAATATTTCATGTGAATCTCCCATATTGCACTAATAATACAAAAAGTTTTTTTTTCTTGTATTGGTAGAAATTTAAATAAGAGATAAAGTGTATATAGGAAACATTTTTTAATGTGGACTTAAAATTGAACCTGACTTAAATTAGTGAAAGTGATAATGCTTATGCTTTGTCTTAAAATTAACTAAAATCTATTTTTTTAGGGTTAAGTTTGATAATTTAAATGGAGCAGTTAAAAACAGGTTTTTCATGTTGTACTAAATGTTGTATTTTGTCAGAATAATTGATACCTTATTACCTGACATTTATTTTCTGTAAATTAGTGTTTTGATTTAATTAGTCATGTTTTAGTTCTTAATTGCTCGAAGTCAAGATAATTATTAATTCTGAACATCAACTAATTCTTAATTTCTATAGACACTCCACGACGCTGCTGGATTCTTCATTGGGTTTTTTGGTGTGCTAGTGTTACTGGTATTTTTATGGTGTTATTGTCTCGAGGACATTACACAGTAGATGTGGTATTGGCGTATTTTGTAACATCAAGAGTCTTTTGGATTTACCATACTTTAGCAAATAATCACTTTCTAAAGGTAAATTTTTCCAGTATGAATATATTTTATATAGAATTCTTAATAGTGTGCCATGTGTAAGAGTCTTTAGCTCTTGAGTTCTATATTCAAGTTAAATGGGAAAAAATAGCAAGTTATTACAAAATATTTTTAATATTACATTAAAGATATAAAAGGAATTAGAAAATTTTTGGTAGTTCTTTAAGAAAGTCATCTGTTAAATTGTTGAAAAATTTTAATAAACCATTATTCCTAATAGTTCTAGTTAACAATTTTACCAAATTTTCAGTTCCACCTTTAAAAAATAATAATAATAAATCTAAATTTAGAAAATGTTATTACTAAAATTTCCATTTTATGTTAATTTTCCCCTTCGTGGAACAGAGGTAAGTCTGAAAGCTTATAATACTAAAAACAAAGTTAAAATATTTGTGGTAACCACAACACAGATTGTGTAGCTTTGTGCTTACCAAGAAACAAACAAATTCTGTCAGTTTCTGTGCGTGTTGTCTGTTCTATACATTTAACAGTATTGATGGCTTTTACAGAATTGAGTAGATGTTGTTTGCAACAGTGTTATAATTTACTGTGTTTTTTGTTTGTGTGAAAGTGGCTATTAATTATCAGGATGTAAGAAATATTGAGAAAAAACTATCTTAATTGAGTAGCAGCATGTAAATTTAGCACAAAATGTGGGATACCAAAAGTCATGGTGGTGAGCGTTTACCATTTATGCGACTTTTTTTTTTTTTTTTTTTCTGTGAATAAAGCTGTTACCTTTAAAGTATGGAGGAAAACTAATTTCGGACCAAGCTGTATTTTATCGTAAGAAATTGCCAATGTCTTCAAGAATTGTTTGTTCATATCATAATATGAGTACACCATATTAACAAACAAATGAGAAGCTTAATTTGCTTCTTTTTTTAACAAAACACTCATTGACTTCATCATGAAATATTTGGGTGATACTGTTTAGTGCATAGTACATAATATATGAAAAGGTTTTTCATGTTTTCTTACTGTGGCAGAAAACAGTTTTTATTTATAGAATTCAAACTAATACATATAAAGAAAGATACAATAGCTAAGTGCTATGGACACTCATAACCTAATGAATATAAATGGAAGTTTGAAAAATAATTTTTACACCTACTCTGGAGATAAACTGTGAAATATGCTTTTCCTATTGGTTAAGAGTTTCTCATTTAAGTATACATAAGAGTGTTGTTTAACAGTAATTAATTTGAAATGTGGAGCTGGTGCCTAGCAGTCAGGTTGGAGATAAAACCATTTTCAAACAATTCTAGAAGTCAAAAAACTAATGTCTGAAATTTTACCATGTATGCATATAAAGTGTCTAGACTGTTGTAGACACACTGAAGATGAGCTGGATACACAAACAATCAGACCTCAGGTTTTTTCACTGTACATATCATGTGATAAGCCAACTGAAGAATTAATTCTTTGTTTCAGAGGCTTCTTTCCAAATAATGGAATAATAACGTGGATAATGTAAAACTTTGAATTGGAATAATCAAATATAATTTCATTAAAATACATTAACAGTAAATTAGTTTAAATAAATTTTGAATACAGTGTGTTAATACTTTATGACATGCACAGAAGTATACTGGTTTTTATAGAATTAATGGAGTTCCCACCTAGTTCCTCTGGATATTCAGAAATTACTGGTCCTGTTCTCTCTGTTTGCCATTCTTTTTAGTTTTTCAGGATTTCCAGCCATATTGGTATTCACAGAAATGAGCTGGCTGACACTACAGTCAGACCCATATGATCTGGCATTGTTACAGCTCTACATGACCATGTTGTGGACTTCATACCTGTTGGCAGCCAACTGGGAGTGACCAACATCATAACAATCTTTTCCAGATAAAACTTGCTCTTTAACCTTCTGCTTTACATAATAATTCTGCAATGGCCACCGTTTCATAACTTGTTAATTTCTTTGATGGGGAGTAATCTGCTTATGTGTGGCCTTTGTGTCACTCACATCTTGCTTGTCCACATTTTACTTTTATGCTATTTCTACAATTACTAGAAACTATTATTTTCATCATATTTCAAAGCTTAATTCTTACATTGACAATTAGTCCTTTTTTAATTCTTTAATTTTTAGTCTCATTTTCTAAACAAAAATTCTTTGTTTTTGTTTTGCTATATTTTACTTTTGTATCAATTTTTTTTAAATGCTTGATGGGATGTAATGGTTAGTGCAAATAGCCAAGTTACCTTGCATCACAAATCCCTGCATACCATACCATTTACCTACAGAAACAATGCATAGTCTAGCAGTTAGCATTACATACTGTGAATGTGAGGATTCATGGTTGTTTGAAATAAAATTAAACTTCACATTTTGAGACCATAAGTGCATTATAAGAATGATATTTAAATTTTATTCTTCAGTTAGAACAGCCAAAGCATTCTACTGTTCCTCTAGCACATTGGTTCAGAATTATAGTAAACTATGTGCCAATAGGCTTTTGTGAAAGTTTGCACAAACGTTCTAAAACAAGCATTTTATTCTTTCTACTTCATTGTGAAACTACTTGTAATTATTTGTGATTCTGTACATATACTGTTAACCATATTCATAATTAAATTATGTGAAGAACTTTGGTTGCTGTAATGTGTGTAAAGTCATGTAAAAGAAGATTTATACTTAATTTTAGTATTAAAACTATCATTTCATTTCTGAATTGGATACTGACCACTAATAAGGTAGCCATTGTGTGGGTTTGAATAAATATCTACAATAAAACTTTACTTTTGATGGTCCAAAATAATATGTATCATGTGCTTAGCTGATGATTCTATGCTAGTTTTCCAGTTTCTTGTTATGGTGAATAAGAATAAGGAAAGATTTATTTTGCAATTAATTTTTCTATGGATATTGGCTATTGGATATCACCATTCATTTTATTTTTTGTGTGAATATGTTCAAACCATCCTGGCAATAAAAAAATTAAACCTTACTTTTGGTTTAGATACCAAACAAATCTGTAGTTAACTGTTCTTTAATATTGAAAAACATTACATCCTTTAAAAAGTTGATTGGGTATATGTTAGCTACTACAGTTGTATTCTCGTTAAATTTATTCCTTGTTACTAGGGTTTGAGATTTTTCATTTATAACACTAACATAAAAATTATGAAAATCATTTATGCATTACATGTGGTTGTGATATTATAGAATGCGATAGACTGTTTTACAGTTAGAAATACTGATGTTCTGCATCTTCTGATAGTCTTGTAAAGTTAGGAAACTGATGTTATGTATCTGTCAGAGTTCATGTTACTTCTTGGCACAAAAGTAAGTATTAAACTACTTTATTTGTAAATATAACTTTATTACTATTATCTTGTGCACAATTGCCATGTTACAAGCCTTGAATAAATACCCACTACTACACACGTCTACATGTGGTGTGTTAATCTATTAGAAAATTGTCATAATATTAAACCTGCTATTAATTTGAAAGTGACTAGCACATGATAGGTTCATTCTTTCCCTGGTATTGCTTGTATTTGGGTGTAATTTTGAGTTTATTGTTGACTTAATTGAGTGCCTGTCTTTATTTAGTGATACATTGCTATTGTCTTTGTTCCATCTGCTCAGTTGTTTCTTTATTTCTTTTATCCATCACTATTGAATTTTAGGCTTCTTCCAATAATGTATGCCATGTAAGATATCAATAATAATAATAATAATAATAATAAAAGTCCCAACACCAGACATTCATTTTCAGGCATTTTCTACCAATAGCTTAATGGCATCTCATTGTGCTTTTAGTTTACTCTTATAATGTACATTCTTGCTTTTAAATGGTCTTATACTTCACTTTATGATAAATGTATTGTTAATGTTGTGGTTGACTTGATTTTCACAGTCGTGTTGAGTTGTAGTAAATCGTGGTGTGTCAAAACTGTCACTAATAATGTTCACTTTAATCATGCATCAGGAAGTTGGTTCCTTCCTGTCTTTTTGTGGACCCTTCCTTGCTTGTGCATGATTTGGCCAGCTTTTCTGCTCACACCTCCTATGTTTCTAGCTTTTGTTTCTTTGGTGAGAACTAGGTAGTTTCTTCTTTTCCAATTGCTATGCTCTTGAATTATGAATGTGACATTCTTTTTTTTTCTTTTAACCTGTTTATGATAATAATGATTTGTTTTATTTTATGTATTCCTTATGCTCCACATCCTCGTTCAGTATTTGTTGTTCTTCTCATTTTCATGATTACTTTGGTCTCAGGTTGTGAACATTTTTTGTTTTTTTATTTTCATTTATTCTGTCCTTTCTTCCTGCTTCAGGTACTGCTGTTTCTTCTTTAACTGTCTTTCAAACTATCTGTTCATTTTTGTCCATCTTTATCCTTTTCTGGTCCTTGGTTTCTTATCTGCAATCTTGTATTGATTTCTAAATTTTGCAACTCATTGTTTCTCAGTCTACCACTCATCCTCAAGAGTTGTGTTTGGCTACTCCTTTCCTGTTTCTGGAGTCTACTTCTTTGTAACTGATGGTGGGCTCTGGTCCTGTTGATATCAAGTTTTCCTATTTTTTTCACTCTCCTGATTTTTTCATTTTCAAGTAACCTTAAAGGTGTACATGTTCTTTCTCATCATTATTCTTTCAAGTTGTCTCCTTTCTTATCATTTTACTGATCTTCTGGATTTGTTCTCTTTATTGGATTCAGGATACACAGCATTTGTCTCTAGTCTTGTTCAAATCTTTTATTATTTTGTTATCTCCATGTGGTTTGGAATTTGCTACTCTGTTGTGAACTTGTTGCTTTTGAATTACTTTTTTATTGTGCCTTGTTTTCAGTTAAATGACTCTTAGTGTGCATTGAGCACTTTCTCAACTGTGTTTAACCAAGTTAGACATTTCAATTGCCTTACTTTATTTCCATTATTATATGGTTCTCTTGTTTTTCCTGACTGTGTCTTGACAACAGTTGGCAATTGCTATCTACATATCTTGCATCCTTACACTACTGTTTTTTTGTTTTTAGTTGGGAGGCAGTTCTCAACACTTTTCAGGGATTTGTCTCCAGTGGAATGCCTTGTACGATATTTTTTCATATGACTACTACTAATTGATTTTGCCCTCTTCTTCATTTGTGATCATCCACTTGGATAACTTTATATTTAATCCCCTCGGTGTGGATTCCTGTACATGGTGAGGGGATCTCCCAGGGAAGATTTTGATTTTTCACTTTATTTCTTCTAGGATCTAAACATCTACACATGTGTTTGCTATTCATGGGACCCCTAAAGGGGAGGAGAGGATCCTGGTGGTTGAGGGGTCCAACCCTAACACACCACTTTGGCCTTCAATTTCTGTAGATGGACAGCCTTAGAGTGGCTTCCCTAGGGTCATTTGGCTGGTCCACATGGACTATGGTCAACCAGGGTATCAGCTACTTCCTGGCCATCAGTGAGCAAGATTGAGAAGGAAACAGAATTATGTTGCCCACTGACCTATCGAATCTTGTTTTATATGACTTTGGAGCTGTAGGTGGAAGAAATGATGGTTGTGAACTTAATTCAAGAGTCCTTTTGGCTTTGACATCTTACCCACTGAGCATGTTCTTGGGCCCATTGGAAAGAGATACAGTGTGAGAGTGTGGGATACCTACAAAAAGTATGCCAGGCTCATTTTTGAGCCTTTCATACCATGTTGCAGGTAGGATTCCACCATGGATTAAAATATTGTAAAAACGTGTTGAGGTTTTAGGAGTACCTTGAGCAATTATTTGTAAAATGCAGTCAGTTACTGCTCCCACGTATTCATCTATTGATGGCAAGATCAAGTTCTGTGAGAGCAGTGAAAGAGTGCCAGTTTGCTTGATCCAGTTTCCATCAAGGCATGAGGGTCGGGTGGCATTGACCATGGCCAGTCTTTCTCAAAATTATAGGAAAATTATCACTGCCTTCTGGACTACTGTTAACCCTCCACGAAAGATGGGAGAATAATGAAAGGGAACAAATTGAGAGAGATCAACAGCAGTAAAGGACTGACCAGTATTGAAAAGAGAAAGGTTGTGATCAGAGAGTATACACTATGGAGCGACCCCTCTTAACAATATCAGCACTTCCCCAAAGGGGATGATGTCCATAAAAGTCCCATATGATTAAAGAGGAAGAAAGCAACTGTTCAATGACTGCATGAAGGTCTGATTGATCATCAAAAGTGTCTCCAAGCAACAGGTAGAGAGAACAAACAGTGATGATATGAACCAAGGAAACGCAAATGACTACAGTCTCCAAGGGAGTGTCCAGTGGCAAAGACAGAGCAGTCACATGCTGATCAACCAACAGTGCCATCCCTCCATGCACTTGTCCATCACACAGTCTGTTATTTTTGTACAAAAACCTGCCAAAAGGTGACTGTATCAGCAGGTTTCAGAAATGTTTCCTGTAAGGAAAGACATACAGAATGGTAGGAAGCAGTCAGTGCTTTAATGTCATCCAGATTAAAACGTAAACCTCAACAGTTCCATTGTACCAAGGTGGCCATTTTTATTTATGTGTAGGCAAATTTGGTAGAGAGCCCTTCTGTTTACAACCACTTATTATTTCTTTATTTGAGGGAGGCCTGTCGACCTCCATGGATTCTCCCCTGGGTCGATTGGGCAGGTCTTTGCTGTTGGAAGAGGATTCCAGCAACCAAGGATGTGAAGGAATGATTGTCTTGCATCTTGGGGTGGGAAAAGATGATATACCCAAGGAAATGCCCATACCCAAAACTAAAGGAAGTGGATCTTAGAGCTTGCTGGAATGTATGTTAGGGGCAGAGATAGGTGTTGAAGATGATTCATCAACTTTTTTAACCATGGAGGCAGGGAGAGATCTGTCTGTGCTCCCACTATAGTAGTGAAACAAAGTGCAGCAGCATATGTCTGAGACAAAGTTTGTAGACAGCAACTTTCGAACTTCAGGGTAAGTAATGTTGAGAATTATTTTCAAATGCTGCACTTCTTTTTCTTCCAATCATTTAGGGCAAAAACAAAAGTAGGACAGATGACAGCCATTGAAACTGATGCAATGAGGGTCCATTTCACTCATAGGAACTACAAGTGACCAAACCATTGACACTGAAAACATATGAGAGGGTTTGGAATGTATGGCCGTACCATGCAATAAGATATGGTGTCCATGCATGGACATGGTGATGTAAATGTCAGAATGAGGACACTGGTTGGCATCATAATTCCATCTTTTTGAGTGAATATATGCTTCACTGCAGAAACTTCTTGAATGGAGAAACCAGAGAGAATCTCTGACTCAGGGATTGTTTTTTAAATCCCTCTCAACAATAACTCCTCATGACAAATTAAAAGTAGCGTAAAGAATAACCTAAATAGGTATATCCTCAATCACCTTTGAATGCAAGAGGAGTTCACCCTGTTGAGATATAGATGTTTCCATCAATATGTCACCTGAGCAAAGCTTCTTTACTGAGTTTGAAGAACCAGCAGGTCCCTCTAGACCCTTCTGAATGAAAAAGGAAGACATCTGCCCTGAAGGTCCATCTGAAAGAAAATTTAGTTTCAGAAAATGAGGTACAGATGTTACAGATATTGAAGATTGCTGTTCAGAATTTTCAAGACCTGGTAATTTACATATGGACTATTTTATAATTTTAGTTTTTATTTAGAGGATCTATAATAATAAAAATAAAAAAATAATATTTTAGTGCCCACGAGGTGAAAGCTTTTGTCAGGTATCTAGCACTTCTGCTTCTTTCTCCACCTTATTAGCCATCAAGACTTGGGCAGACAGATAACTTTTTTCCTTTCAAACTAATTGTCTCTATGACTGTAATCATCCCTTTTACACTGGTGGAACTCAAACTGGCATTATGTTGGTCAGACCTGATGATGTACACTCTGAAATGCTGTACCATCTGTCTCCTTCTTCTCTTACTATTCTCTTGATAATTTTTAACCACATCTTGCAGAAAAATGTATTTCCTAATGCCTAGTGCCAGGCTATTGTTATATATTTCTCCAAGCCTGGGAAGGATCCAAAGATTCTTTCAAACTACCGTCAAATTGCTTTAATGAGCTGTCTCTGTAAGATCTTTTGAGAGGATGGTTAATGCTTGTCATATTTGGTTTCTCAGATCAAACAATCTTCTCTTGCCCATGTAGTGTGGGTTCCAATGACAGCACTCCATCATTAACCACTTGATTTGATTTGAAAAGTCAATTAGAGAAGCCTTTCTCAAATGACAATATCTATTATCAATATTCTTCGACATTGAGAAGGCTTGTGATACAACATGGAGTTATGGCATTTTGTGAGACCTTCATATATGTGGGTTATGGGGTCATTTACTCATTTTATAAAAAAAAAAAAAAAATTAATGTACAGGCAATTCCAAGTTCATGTGGGTTTGACACTTTCCTTTTCTTTTCTATAGGAACTTGGAGTCCCTTAGGGCTGTGCTTTGGGTGTCACACTTTTCATTATAAGGATTAAACCATCACTGAACAACTCTGTTACTATTGCAGACAGGCTCTATGTTCATGACTTTCACATCTCCTATTAGTTGTTGAACATGAGGTATATTGAGCGGCAGCTACAGATTGCCCTCAATCATTTACTGAAGTGGACCATAGCAAATGGCATTAACTTTTTCATTTTAAAACTGTTTGCCTGCACTTTTTTTGCTAACAAGGTATTCTTCACCATAATTCTGAACTATGTATCAGTGATGTTGTACTGTTTGTGGTCTCTGAGACAAAGTTCTTGGGGCCTGTTTTTGACTGTAAGCTAACCTTACAAGCAGCTATGGATCAAATGTAGAAGAGCATTGAACATTCTCTGTCTTCTCTTCCACCACTTGGGGAGTGGATCAAAGTTCTATGCTAAAGATATATTGTGCTCTTAATCGATTGAAACTAGACAATGAATCAATGGTCTATGGCTCTGCCAGGACCTCAGCCATAAAGATACTGGACCCTGTTCATCACCGGGAAGTTCTGCTCTGCACCAGGGCTTTCCACACTTCTTCAGTTCAGAGTTACGTCAACCTTCTTTGGACCTCTGCTGTTTGCAAATATTTGCTATATGCTTCAACACTTTGTTCCTTCTCAAAGCATCCTACTTGTGGTTGTGTTTTCCTTTCTTGGTGGGTCATACTTTTTCAGAACAGATGATCTGCCATTGCTCCTTTTAGCCTTCATATCCAGGCACAGTTGGATGAACTGGGTCTGTTCTTGGATAACATTGATGTATCCACTGGTCAGCCCATCCAAGCATGGCTTATTACAGTCCCCAAAAGTTAATTGTTGTGTTTTCATTAATTTTTCTTTGTAATTTTAACTGTTTTTTCTGTTCATTTAATATTAACAAAAAGTAATTCAAATTAATTTCTTAGACAAGAGTCTTGAAAAACTTTGTTATAGTATTTAGCTACTTTGAAAACATGTACTAAAATTTTGGATTAAATTTAATAAAATATCAAAGCCACAAAATTATTTTAATTTGTAAGTACTGTACTATCAAAACCAGTATTTTACTTGATGTTTACTTTGAAGAAACTGGAAAGAAACTTTAAGAAATTGATGTGCATCTCAAGATGAGTATGTATGCTGCCATATTAGTAATATTGTTGTGTGCAATACAAACAGTATATTTTTGAAATGTTTTGGTATTTTGAATTTTGTTAACAATGCATGCTGTTGATATTTCTAGAACAATTCTTGAAATTATAAATAAAAGGGAGTGTTTTTAGTGCATATTTTATCCAGGAATTTCAAGTTGTTCTACAAGTCATTAATAACTTTATCCCACTATCAGTTTGTTGTGAAAATAAATTGCATAAATACTCCTCAATCTGTCCATGTTCTGTCCATTCACCTCTTCTTCATAAGTAAGTGATGGTTATATACTTAAATGTTTGTCATTTCACTTCTGTCTGTAAAAGTACACCACTCAAAATGAAGAGAAAGACCTCTTTATTCACTTTTAAAGCTGCAGAGTGTTGATTAAAAAAAAAGAGAGAGAGAGAGAGATTTGGCTTGGTTAATTTTAACTGCAACTGAACTGATGCACATGATTTAGTGTCAAAATTTGTAAATTGCAAGCTCTCTACTTGTACAGTCTGACCATTTTGCCTCTACATTAATTTATTGATATTGTAAATACACTATCCTACAAAATACTTTGTCATACAGTTAGCCAGCTGCATAAGTACACTGAATAAATACAAAGACCATGCAAGTAGGCTATGAATGTTGAAGTGTGTGTGTGTGTGTGTGTGTGTGACATCAGAACTGGTTAAGATTTTATGTTGCTTGAAATGCAGAAAGATAGTACTGTACTTGTATAGTCAACAATCACTAGCACATGTTTCTAAAAATATTTTACTTTTGAGGAGTGATACACAAATCTCTTGAATGTTTGGTGAAAAAAAACAAAATGGAAATGGCATCACAGATCACATTGCAATTATGTACACTTAATCTTAAGTCAATGAACATAAAGAAAGAAGTATGCATTTTGCATTGTTAGACTCAACCATTTATTTGAGTAGAGGTTTGAAAGATGAA
Source organism: Carcinoscorpius rotundicauda (assembly GCA_011833715.1). NCBI lineage: Eukaryota > Metazoa > Arthropoda > Merostomata > Xiphosura > Limulidae > Carcinoscorpius > Carcinoscorpius rotundicauda. The sequence goes on from CM022395.1 coordinate 20,832,657, forward strand.
AATAAGAAAAGGGAAAATGAAAATAAAAAACGTTTTTGAGCAATTAATAGGGAAAATGTGAACACTGTGACAGTAGCCTAAATACTAGCTGGCCAAAAGTTTAAGACTATACCAAAGGAAGTCCAAAACAGGATAGGAAATGCCCAACGAGAGGTCTCAGTAGTGAGTTGCATGGCCGTCATTGTGAATAATGGCAAACATTTGCTTTGGCATACTCAATATAAGCATTTGAAGAAGGCTGGCTGGAATGTTCTTCATGAAGCCATCTTCACCACTTGGAATATCATGCACTGTTTGGAATTGATGTTCATTTCTATAGACTTCCCTTGCCATCCACCCTCACACATTTTCAATGGGGTGCAGTTCAGGCGAACACACTAGATGGTCCAAAAGAGCCTCATTATTCCCCATGAAAAATTTCTTTGTTCTGCAGGCATTGTCCTGCTGAAAGATCCAGTCATTTCCACACAAGCAAGGGCCTTCAGGAAATAAGGATGCTCTCTCCAACATGCCAATGTAGCCAGCTGCTGTTTGATGCCCCTGTATAACCTGAAGCTCCATTGTTCCATGGAAGGAGAAAGCATTCCCAGATCATGATGAAACCTTCTCCATTGTGTCGTGTAGAAAATGTTTCTGGTGGGATATCCTTATCATGCCAGTAACGTTGGAATCAATCTGGACCATCCAGGTTAAATGTTTTCTCATCATAGAACAAAACTTCATGCACTTTTCTTCGTCCCATGTTCAGTGCTTCTCAGAAAAGTTTAACCGAGCTGTTTCGTGTGTTGGAAGGAGGCGTGGTCCTTGAAGACGCTTACAGTTTTTAAAACCGTTCTCTCGTAGATGCTGTCTAATTGTTCTTGACCTGCATTCTGCATCCATAAGGGCCTTAATCTGGTTTGACAATTGGCTGGTGTCTTGCTGGACAGCCCATTGAATCCTCCTGCTCAATGCCAGCAAAATTTTCTTGGGCCAACCACTTGAAGTTCCCATTCTGTATCCCTTAGGATCTTTTAAGAAATTTGCAACAGCAGTTTTACTGCACCCAATCTCACCAACAAAGGCAAGTTGAGAGAGACTTTGCTTTTGCAGCTCAACAATTTTGCCACATTTAAACTCTGCAACTTTTTAATCTTTGCCATGTTTTTACCCAGTATGATACAGGAAATGTCAGTGGGAGATATTGACAACTCCAATGCTTAAATACAAATGACTAAATTTCCTTACATGTTAACCGATTAACGCTTTGTTTCATTGTGGTCTTACACTTTTGACAAGCTTGTATTTAGGCTGATTTCATAGTGTTTACATTTTCCCAATAAAGTGCAAAAAAGCTTATTTTTTATTTTCCCTTTTCTTATTTTCATCTTTCAAAGCTCTACTCAAATGAGTGGTTGAGTCTGACAATGCAAAATGCATATTTTTTTCTTTCTATTCATTGGCCTTTAGAAATTACTAACAGACATTGCTAGCAAAAATCTTTTTTCATGCCACATACTGTCAGTGAGGCCTTTGAGCTGATGACATATCCCTGATGTATATAATACATTTAAAATATATATATGTAAAAATGGCTCGTGAACCTGACAATGACCAAAGAAAGTTGAAACATTGTTTGGTCCTCTACATAAAATATTTTCTTAACCCAAACGAGCTGTTTTTACATATATTTCTCTACAAGTGTTTTCTCTGTATTACTGATCAATGCATTTAAAACTTAAGAGTAGGTTTAATTTAAAAAATTCAAATCAGAAGAAATAATTCAAATGTGAGTTAACAATATGCAAACTTTAAATGCATGCTAGTAGAATACTTTGGTAATTCAACAAGACTGCTCTCTAATTTTAAGGTATAAGAAATAAGATAATAATTTTCTTTTTATTGTTTTTGAAAAGTTCTCTTACAATCCCCAAAAGATGTCTGCATACTACAGGTTAAAAATCATAAATATTGGTCATAAGTATCGCATGAATAAAAATATTCTTAACATTCTGTTTTAGACTTTTAGGTTAACAAGACATTGAAGCCACTTTTTTAATTTCTCAAAGTATTCAGTTCAAACATTTTAAATTTACATGAAAGTCATAGCTTAGTTAATATAAAAAAGATATTGAAAGAACAACCTCTCTAGAAAATACAAGACGACCATTTGATGCATCAGATTTAAACATCAAACTTTCATTGTTATTAAAATATTATGAATGTGCTACCATACAGGTATCTCTTACAAGTTTTTTCATATGCAAGAAGTTTCATGTATTCCACCACCAAGTATAAAATTATTTTCATTTTGGTGAATATTATACTTTACCATTTTTTTATGAAATTAGAAAGAAATTGTGAACTCTTAACCCAGATGAAGCAGCAAACATATGGTTTGAAATGTATTATTCATTAAATGTGTGCTTTTGTGAAGGCTCCTATGCAGGAGAAATCAACAGATATTAGGAAAATATTTTAAAGAACACCTAAGTATGCATTCAAATCTTCTTCATTATTTATAACGTGATGAAAAGAAAAAGTGTACCTAAGAGTACAGTCCTATAACAACATGATAATTCTACAGAATCTTGAGTGTCATGAAATTCTCATTATTCATATAAACACAGCCCCCCCCCTTCCAGAGTTACTAGGCAGGTTGTATGGATTTCTTCACCAACTCTTGTTTGATATACCTTTCATGCATTGTTTTAAGTTGTAAAATGGAGAAGAGATGCCATTACCATATTGATATTATTAACCTGTCATATTTGTGGCTGTTCAATGTATCTTAGTATTCATCTCTTTTATTCAATAGTAAAAATGTTTTGTTTTATTTTAGACTGCTGGACCAACAAATTACTTTGCCCAGCTATGGTGGTTCCACATCTTTAGCTACTTTGAGAGAAATGTCACTGGAATTGTTCCATGTCAGTATGAATGGCCACTTCCATTATTCAGAAGATGTTTGAGAAGAATTCTTAGAATGTAGCATAAAATGTTTTGTGCGGAGTTTAAAATATTCATGGATAACAAATGTGGTATATGGTTTTGATACTAGGCACAATTGCAGGAATGTTGTAATGTGTGAAATAAACTAATATGCTTGATTGAAAATATGCTGCATTTTGATAATAATGTTAATAAAGAGTGTGGTAATCTCATAAAGCTCTGCCATAAACAGCACTAAAACTAACCGAAATAATGCTTGGAACATATCAAAATCAGATGAATTGTGATTTTTGAAATTAAGATTAAATCATAACATTTTAGGAATAATCATTTTTCATGGTTGCTCTTTATGTTTACAGATTCTTAGCACTGAAAAAAATTATCCTGGTTTTATTTTAAAATATAAAAAACAGGAAATGTAATTTAAAATGTCTAACAGCCTAAACAGACATGTATACTCTAGAAGGGGAAGTAGTTAAATTTCATTGACCAATATTGTTTAATTTCAAAAGGTATGAACATAACCATTCCATTTGTTTTCACTTCCCTAGCTTTTTCTCTTGATTTAGCTTCAGCCCCTTTTAATTTCTTTGACTTGAAAGCCTTCATTTGACATATTCAATGTCTGAGCCTGTAATTCCTTCTCTTTGTTTAGTTAGTTCTATTCATCCATTCTCAGATGGTTTCTCACACCTTCTTTCATTTCCAGTAACTCCTTGGATGGAGAAGGGGGTTATCTTAGGATCCAAGACCTTTCTTATACTCACTCAGTGTTTGTTATTTTGGGCATTTTCTTCCTCTCTTCTGTCAGCCTTTTCTTCTTCACCCATAAGTTATAGAATAATAGAATACCTGGCCACTAGGTTAATGACAGTTTCTTCTTGTAAGAGAGGCTCTTTACACTTTGGGGAATTTTATTTTCCTTGAATTCCTCATTCCTTTGGGGCATACACTCACATTTCCTCTAGAGTGAACCTTGTGGACTCGGTTTTCTTTCTTGAAGGTTTATTGTCTTCTTTTAAGAGCTTCACCTTGAGGAATTGTCAGGGAGACTGGACTGTGCCCATACTACTTTCTGCATTCTCTTACTCTCCCAAAACCTTTCCTCTTTGATGATTTTGTCTCTAATTCTTACACATTTCTAGAAGAGGGCAGGATTTTTGATGTTTCAATGCTGAACAAGTGCTCACTCCATGTCATCATGCTTAATGTTCCCATTCCTTTTCCTCTTGATATATCACATGGTCATGTTCCACTCTACCTATTCCTTGGTCATTTCTTGAACATCCTGTAAATTAGGCACTTGTTCCAGGAACTTTTACTTTTGAATAGACCTGGATGTGCATGTTTAATTCACAAATCAAGTTAGTCCTCTTGGAAAAATCCAGGAGCTTAAATCTTGATGGTGGGCTGCCTTTCATAGCTAGTGTGCATTCTGTTACATCTTTAACTATAGGTAGGGGCATTGCCCCCTATATGTAACCACCAAAGTAACCATTAGAGTAGTTGTGCTATAAATTATTTACATTCATGTGTTTTCATGCACTTTGGTAGATTATCAATAAACATTACAAGGCTTTGATTTGCACAGAATATCATGTTTTTAAGTTAAGTATTAAGAGTTTAAATTAAAGATTTGCTTGTGATTTTTTTTTTCTGAATTTAGACTATCCATCATGTAAAGAAATTTGGATTGTAAGATTGCAAATACTTTTCTTCATCTAAAAATTTCCAAATTTCATTTGTGCAATAAGTAAAATCTAAATATCAAATGATTAAAAAAAAGCTTTAGATTTTAAATGATATTTGTTTCTGTATTAGGTTGGTCAGTTTAACTGAGCTCACAACCTTCATAAAAAATTAGGAAATCTAAATTATCCTTTTTTTTGTTTTAGAATGAGTGCCAATATTTTGTAATATAGAATCACATTTCAGTTGCAGTACATTACATATGTATGTATGTATATGACATGTAATTACAATTTACAAGTAAATTCTTAAATTTCTGTTTTCTTTAAACAAAAAACAGTAAATGTACAGTATATAGAAAACAATCTCTACTTCTTAGGATGTTCCCAAAGTGTTTGTACTCGTGTGTTGTATTTGTTAAGCTTCTTTGAATTACAATATATGGAGGGTGTCAAAAATAATAATTTTTTTAAGTTTTATTTATGCATATTGAAAACACAAAAGTTATAAATTACTACAACAATACCACAAAATTCCATTCTGATTTATCATGTTTCCAAATTGAGCTGTATTTAGGTCTAAAAATCTCATTTCTTATCAGAATATCGCTTTGATCACCACTCTTGAAATTCTGCAACATTTATAAATACTTTAGGAAGATTTACAAGATTATGTAGTTCAAAATAAGCATGTTTGATTATAATTGTATTTAAGAGAAATAGGCAGAGGTAAATTGAAAATCTTCAAATGAGGAAAAAGTATTTATTAAATATAATTGTATTTCAGCAGAAAAAGAAAAGAAAAAGGTAGGAGGCTTATATTTTATTTTATTTTAGTTTGTCAATATTCGTAATTAATTTGAGTTTTTAATTCATTAAAAATTGTATACTTTGACACATCATATGATGCCCACAATACAATCTGAGCAAAAGCAAAGTACAATGTACCATGTGAAACACTAAAAAGTTTATATCTAGCATTTTATTTAATATTTACTTTTGAACAAAAGTTAAATTATGTATAATGTTAAAATTTGAATTACAACCAACAACTTGACTCAAATTTAAGTAGATACAATCATAAATGAGTATTTCACTAAAATTTTGAATGTAAGTTTATAAAACTGTCATGAACTCTGATGCCTACCTGTATGGAAAGGATTAACAGAATGGGTTACACATGCTAGTTTTTTTCATGGGGTTTACTTTTGGTTGGACACTCCTCCTCTTGGACACATTTGTTTCTCTTTTTAACTTAGGCTTTCTCTCTTATGGTCCACTATTGCTCTTTCTTTAGCTCTAATTGTTGAATTTGTGAGTCAGGTCTAGTTTTACCTATATATTGACATTCAGGTCTCCTTTTCTTTCCCCAATACCCCATTCCCCTCCTTCTCTCTCCTGCTTTACCCTCACACATAAAATTATCAATTCTGTTGCCTTTTGGGCCAGATTTTCAATTATGTGGCATTTTTCATGTTACTTTTCTACTGCCATTAACCGTGGTAGCTCTTTTGGCATTGGTCCTTCTGCTCTTCTGACTGCTATATTGAAATACATTTCTACTTACTTTTTTTTTGTTCTTAAAGTTTATCAAATGCTAGTTGTCTGGAAGCTTTGTTTATGTTCCAGACATTTACTCTTCTCTAATACGAGGTGTTTCTTTCATCCTTTTGTTATTACACTTGCCAGACATTTACCCTTCTCTAATACAAGGTGTTTCTTTCATCCTTTTGTTGTTACTCTTGCTTTTAATGTGCTTCTCTCTCCAGATTGATCTTTCCTTCCTCTTTCTTTGACTGCTGGGGAAGTTGACTTTACTTCTCTCCTACTTCCTTTCCTTATGCTTTTCACTTATTTGATCATTTGCATAACTAATGTGTTCTGTTCTCGCAGCTGGAGTATGTCCCATAGTCTGACATTAGAGTTGAGGTTTGTACACGTAATATACAAATCTATGCCACATAAATGAAGTGCTCTCTTTCCATAGCTGAATTATGTTTTGTAGAAACTAATGGTAGAACTTAAATAAGCATATAAAGTCTAATCTGAATACACCTTGGTCACACAACACATATTAGCTACCTGACTGCTTGTTTCAAGTACTCAGATGATCATGTTCTCATTTCACTCATCCCTCTGACACATTCAAGGTGAAAAGTATATTCTGGATGAGACAGTCTTCAATGGATGTTATACTTACGGGCTTCCTTTAGACATTTTCTGAATGGAGCTTATCTGGGTAAATCTTCTACCCCCCCCCCTATGAAAGATGTAACTTAGCATTCTAGCTGGACTGTGTGTTGAGAGGAATTATCACCTCAAAATATTAACATTTTGGTTCCTTATTTTACTGTAAGCTGAAATTCACAGTAAAAGCTCATCAGCATTAATGTGGAAAATAAATTCAATCCTTATTTAGACCTTTCTGTAAACAAGGGTAATATGACAATGAGCTATTGTTGTAAATAAGATAGAAAAATCTAGGAGATTAAAAAAAGATGTAATCAACATAATGCATTCAGCAGATATGAGAAAATAACATAGCATGTCTAATTCTATTCATATTTTAACCTAACACAATCACTTTGACCATAATTAGACACTGAAATTTGGTTTTTATAGTGGCATTATATAATAATATTTGAAATAGACAGGAGAGGAAAGTATTATGACTGAAATTTTGTACAGATTTGTATGTGCTTGTAAACTGGGGCTTATGTAGTAAAGATGCATCAAACTAATCACTGAGGCAGTTAAGTCAAAGTAACTTTTGAACAAAGTTTTCTGGGATTGTAGTGGAGAAAGAGACAGTTTGTTAATTGTGTATATAGGTAGGTCAGTATTCCTTTTTACTAAGTTGTATTTAAATTCTAGATAAACTGTTATAACTGCAGAAAGGAAATGTTTTAATACATTCTCAGTATTTCATATATACCCTGGTCTTTTGCTCCATATTGTACATTCCAGAATTACTTTTTACCCTTATATTATCTTTATAAATTCCTGAGGTCCTATACATTTAAATATTAAATATGTATATGTGATAATATAAATTCATAACTATTCTTTTTGCTGTAAATTTGCATTTGTATACCATGATCCTTTTTGCACATTCTCATTTTTAAAAATTTTAACAGCTGTCTGTAACAACAAAAATAGTTTTATATATGGGCCTGGTAAAGCCTAGTGCTTTAAGGCGTGCGCTTCGTAATCTGAAGGTCGCGGGTTCGCGCCCGAGTCGCGCCAAACATGCTCGCCCTCCCAGCCCTGAGGGCGTTATAATGTGACGGTCAATCCCACTTTTCGTTGGTAAAAGAGTAGCCCAAGAGTTGGCGGTGGGTGATGATGAGTAGCTGCCTTCTCTCTAGTCTTACACTGCTAAATTAGGGACGGCTAGCACAGATAGCCCTCGAGTAGCTTTGTGCCAAATTCCAAAAAAAAACCAACAAAAGTTTTACATACTGCCATCCTTAAAAAGTTAGATTCTTATGTTCTGTTTTGAATTATTCTGTATCATTGTTAAACACTTTTTTGTGGTGATTACAAGATCAATCAAATCCACTGAGTTAAGGTTGAAAAAAAAAGAAGTAATAATGTTAACTTGAAGATGACCTGAGAAGGTTGAAACATTGTTCTCTACTTAATTTTAATAGATTTTTAAATCCCTGTCAGCTGTCTTAAGATTAATTTTTACTTCAAGTGGGTTCCTTGTCATTGTGAATGCAAAATGTATTTCTGAAAACAACTTTGTATTCATTTAGGATGTTCTAGAGGTTACATAAATGATGTTTGAAAACTATACAATAAAAGAAAGTATTTTTAATCTCAACTTTAAAATTAGCTTGCTCTTAGACTATTATGAATTAGACTGACTACATGAATTCCTGGATAATTCTTTAGTAAGAATATTTAGTTGAAGTATCTAATTTTTCTATATGCTATGCACATGTTTACAGAAAACCTACCAAATTTTGTGAAGATATTTTTACTATGTCAAAAGTTACAGTATCATAGTTATATGGTGGTTGCAAGGGGTAGCCAAAGTAATCAAGTCCAATTAGAGAGGGTTACCAAAAGGTGCCAAAAATATACAAGGAATGTATCTAAGTTATAATTAAAGACCCTATAAGTTGATGAAATTGAACTAATGAACAATTATTTTATGAATCTTAAAAGCAGTAATTTTCACAAGTTTTTAAGTCTCAATATTAGTATCATTATCCTTTTCTTCTCTAGTAAAATGGGCCTGGCATGGTCAAGTGGGTTAAAGCACTCAACTCATAATTCAAGGATTGTGGGTCTGAACTCCATCACACCAAACATGCTCACCCTTTCTGCCATGGAGGCATTATAATGTGATGGACAATCCCATTATTTAATGGTATAAGAGTAGCCCAAGAGGTGGCAGTGGGTGGTGATGACTAGCTGCCTTCCTTCTAGTCTAACACTGCTAAATTAGGGACAGGTAGCACAAATACCCCTCAAGTAGCTTTGCCCAAAATTAAAATTAAAAAAATATTTTTTTTTAATTAAGTAATATAAATTCTAGTATCTTAATTTTGGTTTAATCATGTAAAATGAGTTTCTAACAGGTAATGCTGCTCCCTGCTAGTACAGTGATAAATCTATAGATTTACAATGTTAAAATCAGAGGTTTAATTCTCCTTGGTGTGCTCAGCAGATAGCCCAGTGTGGCTTTGATATATGTAAAAAAATACACATAGGACATGTTGTTACATAAAGTAAACTCGCTTTAAGTAGCATTGATTTTTAAAATAAGAGTAATATCTAGTCAGAGGTAATTTTACCCAGGTTGCAAATTTGAAGTTTACATCAGAATTAAATAAACAAAGTCAAATTCATAGATATAAGGAGCATTTATCAATAATTCATAAAATTTTAAAATTTTTATCTTAGTTGTTCAGTCATGCATACAGTTTGTACTTTAAGTCTGCAGTTTTGTGCAGCATATTTACTTTAACAGTTTAACCTATGGATAATTTTTGGAGTGCTTGCAGAAAAACTGAACCTTGTTTTATTTCTAACTCACTACTGTGGGCTCACAACTTTGAGCTTGGTCTCATAGTAGCTTTTATAATCTAATATCTGAGTGTCTTATGCAGGATAACGAGTTTGTGATTCTTGGAGTTTTAAGCCCTTTCATAGTTGTAAAGTCAACTTTATGTACAAGGTTCTCAAGTTAGGCCGTACATTAAGAAAACACATTTTGTTAAAGAAAATATCAAAATTAAACCCATTTTTATACAAAAGAGGTCTTAAGTTTCAGTAAGAAACTGTGAAGATTTACTATGTACAATAATTACTAAATATGCACAATTTAACTTATTGTTCAATTTATTCGTAGAAATGTTCTTATTTCAAAATGGATACTATTTCACATTGGTTTCACAAGCACTGCTGGTGCTCAACAAAGAACTGTAGTTATGGTGTATAGCTTTGTCTGTTATAATTATTTCATTAAGACAGTCAAAGATTTTCAGTTAATAGTTTACTTTTTCTGGTTTTTTTTGCCTTGGGTGAATAATATCTCACTGTTGTTCCAAGTTTGAAATTATGTGATAACACAAGCCTGCAACTCTATACTTTATGAAAGTTGTTTTGGTTTCATTAATAGATTTTCCATACTTTGGCTACACAGATTTCAAAAGTAATACTCATTTTTTCTAACATGTAAGGATTTAGAAAACAACAACAAAAAACTTAGGTCAAAGTATTATTTTGTTTACTATGATTAGCATTTTTTTATTATTATATTTTGATTTTAGAACAATCAATAAGACTCATTGCAGTTGGTCTAGAGAAATCTATAGCTAGTGGTTCTTTACATTTTATGCATAATAAAAAGTGATCTGATTTCAATGAAAGTAATTCACCTTTGTAAAAGTCCATACGATGTTTTGGGGAAAATCTGTGATGGAGAAAAATGGATATTTTTGGATTAACTGTGCAGGAATTGCTGTAGAGCATGTAAAGATTTCAAGACAATAAAATCATAATTGGCTTGTAATTAGAGAATTTTAATATTTACTAATCAAAACTTGTTAAAACCTTATGTGTTAATATTATATACATATATGTATTGTTACTTAAAACAATAGAGAAAGAATTACTTTATATATATTTACACATGAGATTGAGTGATTTTAAAACTGATGATAATAACTTCTGATTTTAACTACTGATTCTAGTTTGTGAATTTACCTGTGTGAGCATACACTAGTGATCTTTAACTTCTTGCATAGAGAACTCAATATTTTGTAAAGGTAAACAATTAAGCATTTACTGTGAATTTCAAAATGTTTCCAGTTATACTGAGAAATTCTGTTTTCTATTTGAAAATCATATTTTTACAAAGTGGTGTTTTTAGCTTATACATCTGAATTAAATGCTTAATGTTAGGATAATGTGACTGGTTAGTTTATTTGCCAATTAAACAAGGCTTCACGCAATTTTTTATAACTGTGCAGGACAAAATTTTACATTACACCACAGAGGTATCTTTTCATATCTTATTTCATTCAGTAATATTTTGTTTTAAATGTTCATTTTTATCTGATGCTGTTTTAGCTTGGATTCCATTTTCTGTGTGTTTTACATCAATTTGGTTTAACTTTTATTCGGTTAGTTGATTGTTAGAGGTGTTTTTTTTCTCTCCTGAAATGTGAAATTACCACATTACAAATTAAAGATAAAACCAGACATCACATGTACTTTCTATCTCAATAATTCCTCACAATTTTATAATACTTCCAACTGGAAAATTTATTTCTCATTGATCCATGTTTTGCTTTTCTACTTGGTCTTTGTGAGTTATTGATAATACTTATGTGAAATAAACTGTTTATCAAACATTTTAAGTCAAGAGTTGTTTACCTTTTCTAGTATATATTTAATTTCTGCTAGGGTAGCTGTTGAGCGTTAATGGCATTATTCATTAAATAGTTTATTTCTCAGTAAGTGCTTTCTAAATTTTTGACTAATATATAACAGTTTAATGCTTTTGTTAAGACTCTTTATAACATTTTTCTTAATTATCTTGTCTTCCCAGCAGTCTTAAAACTTTTGTGTTGGCATTGCCCGACTAACCTTTTAAGTTTTTATATGTATTTTAGAGTAGTTAGATATTTAGATATAACTGGCATATTTCAAGTGAAAAGATTTTTTCAAATATTGGCTTTTTTGGAAGTGTAATTAGCCTTTATGGATGTACGATGCATATTACAAAGCATGGATTATCTTGTGTATTTTTGCATTTTTATAAACATGTTTTATTTAAGATTAAATTTTTTTACCATTAACTGTTCAAATGTATATCTTACAGCCATTTATTAGCCATGTAAATATAACATTGTAAGTACACTTCTGGTAACTACAATTTCTCTGAGTAACTAAATAACATTGTACTGGTACTGTCTTGAAGTTCAAGTATTATGTTTTACTTATTTGAATATGTTAATATTCATCAAAAGTAATTTTTTCTTAACAAATGGTTTGTTTTTGACATTTTGCTACTGTGTATGCAACAACATACCTCTGTATTATCAGGTTGCATGAAATTAATATTCTGATACACAAAAATTGATTTTGTGTAATATAGGTCTGTAGGTAAAAGTTTCATATATATTTTTGAAATGTTTCAAAAATTTACAAAAGTTATTTACTATAAGTTGTGTAATAACATCAATTATTTTTAAATATACAGTTTTGTTTAATCAAATTATTTTGTTTAACGTTATATATGTGTACAAGTCCACATTTTGTAACTGACTGAAGCATTTATGTTTGTGTAATAAATTAGAAAACTACTTATAATTACTGTTTTTGAAAAAAAGAAACTGACTGAGGAAAGTTGTCTTTAAGATGAAAAGAAAATACTCAGACTAAACCCATCAAATAGTATATTCAGGCTAGTTGTCTCCCAGCTTAAACATAATTGTTTTTCTATTTCTTTTTACTGCTGAAAATATTTCAGTCAACTGCTATTATTTCATTGTTTTTTTGTAGACTGTATTAAAACTTGGTAGGGTTATACTTTTAGCTTGTATGTCCAAACATTTTTTTTTTATTCAGACCTTTTTAAAGATTTTGTGGGGTTAAAGTTAAAGCAACACCAACAAATATAAATTGTATTTATCCATTGCATAATCCTACAAAAATGTTGGATTTGCCCATTTTGGATTTTAGAAGAGTTCACAGAAAAGCATATTTTTTAGGTAAATTATTTGGCCATATTTTGATCAATTCATGTGATAACTTTCTTACAGGCCCCACACGTTAACAGATCAGAGATGGGCAACTTATTTTTCATAGTGGCTACAGCTGTTACTAATGGAAATACCATTGACCACACTATTAAAAAAAATAAATTGAAAGATGTTAGTTTAGTCAAAATAATTGCATTTCACCTATGAAAATTGATCGGGGTTTTCATCAACAAGGTTCATGAAATTTGGCTTTTATATCTTTGATCAATGAGTATCTTAGCTCTGCCTCTAAATTTATGTCAGTAAGCAGAGATCTGTATCTAGACTTGAGAAAATATAGCATAGAAAATATTGACTTCCACACCCATGTTAATCTAAACAGGGAAAATAATTTTGAAATTGCTATCCTTAAATTTGGGAGACTCATTTATCGGAATAGTGAGTCGTATCTCTTTGATAGAACATTTTTATCTTTTATGTGTTCTACACTTTACAGAGTTAAGCATCTGAGAAACGTGATTCAAATTCTTGAGATTTTTGATCCAGTTTACATAGAGATCATCTTTAATATCAGAGAAATCATAGTCCTTATTATTTTCTCAAACTATTCAAGCTTGTAGAACTATTACAAAAGAATGATTTAACACATTTTGGAAAGTTGAATAGTTTGAGAAAATAATGACTATATTTTGCACTTTCTGTATAACATGATGGCTCACTTGAATAATTTGAATACAAAGCTTCAGGGAAGAGGTGAAATAATAAGCAAACAAACGCATCACACAGAAAGTGCAAATCGCACTGCCTTGACAAAGTTTCAATTTCAGGGAAATTTTCAATCTACTTTTTTTATTTTAGGATATAATAAAATAAATTGTTCCAAGACATTTCCTCTACTTAACCATCTTACTTTTGAAAGATGTTAGTTCACTCAAAATAATTGCATTTCGACTAACCTTCAATGTAAATCAGTAAGAGCATCAAAAGTACAGTCACTGCTTTTCTCCAAATACTCAACAAACTATCGATGGATGAGAGTTTCCACTTTTAATATAATTCACAATTTTTACAACGTCTATCAAGGCCTGGTATGACCAAGTGGGTTAAAACGTTCGACTCATAATCTGAGGGTTGCGGGTTCGAATCCCTGTTGCACCAAACATGCTTGATCTTTCAGCCTTGGGGATGTTATATTGTGATGATCAATCCAACTGTTCATTGGTAAAAGAGTAGCCCAAGAGTTGGCAGTGGGTAGTGATGACTAGCTGCCTTCTCTCTAGTCTTGCACTGCTAAATTAGGGACAGCTAGCGCGAAATTCAAAAAATAAAACAAACCATGTCCATCAAATTTTTCAATTCATCATTTTTAGACATCTAGGCACATTAATTTTCCCGATGCAAAAGGCAATGGAAAGATGGCCGCATAGACTTCACATTGTTATTTTCAATTAAATACTGCTTCAGAAGACAAACAAATCTTAATTTCACCCCAGTCACGGCAGGAGCACAGTCTATTGTGACAGAAACCAGTTTTTTTAAAATCCAGATTAAATTTTTTTGACATTTCAAGAAATGTTTCAAAGATGTTTTAGCATATGTTTGATCTCGTAATCTACGAAGGCCAAGCATATCTTCCCTCACTTGAAGATCTAAAGTTGCATATCAAACCCAAAATATCAATTGTGCATTGCCACTAATATCTTAAAACTCATCTAGTGCTAAAGAAAAATCCAAATAATCTTAGTTGTTCAAGCAAGTGATTTTCTATGTATTTTGCTAACTCTAGCATTCTGCAGACAGTGCTCTTCGACTTAATTGCAATTTTTTTACCTTTTGAAGAATATCATTTTTTATTTTTGAATCACAATTCTCCAACAGAGTTTCAATAACCATAATCAATATTTCTTTTACTGGTTCAGCACCAGAAAATGATTTATTTTTTGAGCTAGAATTCAAGATACTTTATAGCTAGCGAACATAACTAGTCCTACTGATGATTAAAATCTTTTAAGACCTCCCTTCATGAAGCTATGCTTTCAGATGGCTAATTTCATTCACACAATTTTTGCTATCATCTGGAAATTTTACATGAAATTCTTTGTGAAAATTGTTGAAGCGTTCCATAAGATTGTATGATTTATTATTCTTAAAAACTTTGTTACACAAAGGACACACTGGCTTGTTATTTTCCTCAATCACTGCTATTTTCAACTCCCAAATTTCATTAAATATTAATTTCACGTTTATCTGTCATGCCCTTCTCGATTCGGCAGTAAGGCCATAATCAATTAAGTTGTCCTTATTTTCTGAATATTCACCATCATCTGGATTCTTTCGTTTTTAGATTATCCACATTGTGGGATTAAAAACAGAATATATTTAAATAACTGAAAATTGCACAATAAAAGTATGTTTGCAAGCGTGTGTACAAAACAAGCACAGTTGGTGAAAAACATCTTAACCAGACTGACGATACAAAATGAGCAGAGTTTGTGGAAGTGATGAAGTGTGCAACACTAGCGATAATGTGAGGCAGTGCAGTTGCTAACTGCCAAATCTGCAATAAAAAATAAATGTTGGAAAAAAACAAGATTCCTAAACTTGAGCTGGCTACAATGGTCGACTCGTCATATCGTAATTCTGACATAGTCGAGAGGCAGCAGCACAATCAAGAGGGTCTAAGCGCCATATTTGTCTGTGCATTTGGCTTGTTGTTTTCGCTGTGTAGCAGTGTCAGTTCAACAGAAAACAACCGTATGCTGCAAACAGAATGGCGTGTTCCTTGGTGCAAAAATCATGGTGAGCTCAGATTTCTGTCTAAACAGAGTAAGTAAAGAGAGAGTGTTCGTAAACGCTGGATTCTGGCCATCAGAAGAGCTAATCCTAAGGCCAAGTTTCGTGTGTCGGAGCCTGGACCAAGCTGTGTCGTGTGCCATGATTACTTTGTACTGAGAGAATAGTACAGTGAAACATCGTTTGGTTATTATCATTCCAATATTTTCAAACAACAACAACAAAAAATTACACCTTCTATTACCACAGCGGCCGAGGAACATATGCATACACACATCCACACACAATGACATACACCGCCTGCCACAATCACTAATCAGTTTTTTGCCACAAGAGCCTTTATGATTTTATTGGAACCCAATGTTGTTAATATTTAAAAGTATGACAACTTGTACATCATAACTTGTGAGCAGGTAGTATTTGTTGTCTTTGGCAGCTGACTGTACGTAGATGAATCACTCTTTGGAGAGGTTCTTCATCTTGTCTTTGAGTTTGATGCAAAAGGGGGCCCCCGTAACTGTCCATTGCATCCATCATCACGACCGATAGCTGAAAAGAGGAGGAAAAAATAATGGTTAATTTAGATTTATGCAGCTGAGAAACGTACATTTTTAATGAAATATTATTCATTTACAATCAAAAACATGTTACTTTTTAAGGAGTGGATTTAGAAATACCAATCATTCAATTTTTCAACAGGCTGAATAGTGACTTTGTATCCATTTTTAATACAGTGGTGATTTGTTTGTTTGTTTTGGAATTTCGCACAAAGCTACTCGAGGGCTATCTGTGCTAGCCGTCCCTAATTTAGCAGTGTAAGACTAGAGGGAAGGCAGCTAGTCATCACCACCCACCGCCAACTCTTGGGCTACTCTTTTACAAACGAATAGTGGGATTGACCGTCACATTATACGCCCCCACGGCTGGGAGGGCGAGCATGTTTAGCGCGAACCCGCGACCCTCGGATTACGAGCGCACGCCTTAACGCGCTCGGCCATGCCAGGCCCTACAGCGGTAATAACACATACAGTACATGCTACCTGTAAGTATATCATATTTCTTGTTACATGTTTATAACTAACCATAAATGTTAGGTCAAAAGCAAATATCTTGCATAATATAATTGCACAAGACAACAGAAAAAATCATCTCTGACTATGCTCTTACATCATTGGCACATCTGGTTAGGACAGCAATACCCTCCTTTGAAGGAATCACATTTGACCTGTATTGGAAATTAACATAAAACCTAACTTTTAACCAGCAGCACAATTTTTTCATGCACTTGAGTTTTCTTCATTAAAAAAAAAACATTTTGTGACTTAAAAACTCGTGATCTGATAATTTTGTAGAGTGAATTATACTTATTTTAGCATCACTGAAGAAAATTCTTAAAATGGTAATTCACACGTTTCTTTTCATATATTTTGAAAATACGACATTTTCACATTTAAATCTATTTTAGTTCTGTAAATGGGGCCTGGCATGGCCGAGCGCGTTAAGGCGTGCACTCGTAATCCGAGGGTCGCGGGTTCGCGCCCGAGTCGCGCTAAACATGCTCGCCCTCCTAGCCGTGGGGGTGTATAATGTGACGGTCAATCCCACTATTCGTTTGTAAAAGAGTAGCCCAAGAGTTGGCGGTGGGTGGTGATGACTAGCTGCCTTCCCTCTAGTCTTACACTGCTAAATTAGGGACGGCTAGCACAGATAGCCCTCGAGTAGCTTTGTGCGAAATTCCAAAAAAGCAAACAAACAAACAAACAGTTTTGTAAAACGTATTACTGACATGTACTACATATTATCTTTAAATAAATAAGATTGGTATATCATGAATGTCAAACTAAAAAAATATGTCCATGGATTATTTAACATTTTGTCTAATAAACAAACAGAAAGAAAAATAAAACAATAAGAAGAAAATAAAGTGGTAAAGCTTACCTTGACTGAAACATTAAGATCCTTGTATTCAGTGCGAGGTGGAGTCTGGATGGTGTAGAGATTCTTGTCATCTTGTACAGTACTGTCAAAGTTGCTGTTCTGATCTTAGAACTCCAAGTTATCAGTAATGAAAAAATATATTTCATTCATCTTAAGCAGCTATATCTAATATTACTCTGCATGAAAAACTGACGTCATTAAATATAACAGCCACAAATAGGCAAAACATAATCAATTTCAGATATGTTATCAACTGTGTAACTTCTAATTTTTTATCAATGACTACTTTATCATGTACATTTTCTACAGAAAGAAAAGGTTGATATTTAATATTTCATACATGCAAAACAGTATCATCCATAAATTTACCTCTTCACAAGATCTTTCCTAACTTTTAGCTCCTTTCTTTCCAAGCTCTTCTTTCAACTGTGGCAATGCCCATAATATGTCCTCAGCATGCTACAATGAATTAATCATTTTCGTAATTAAATACTCATCTATGACAAAACCCTAGCCTTAGTAAACATACAAAATGCGGAAAGTCACAAGCTCACAATCACCATGAAATTGACAGTTTTACTTCGTCATGCACCTACTCTATACTGGTTTTTTTAGTCCTAAATTATCGCCCATTTAAAAGTTCATGGTTCACTTGAGAAAAAGACAATTTGTCATAATACATAGATACAATATACACAATGTATTTATTAGTTATTTCATATTCCTAAATAAGTTGCATACGACATATAAAGACCAAACATTATGTATTTACCTGGTAATAGTCGCGACCAAAGAAGGTAACAGCAGACACTGTTAAGGAACACACGATTCTGCCACCACCGTGCGAGTGCGGAAACGCGCTAGTTACGAGGTTCTTATTGTACTATTCACTGGCCGCACGTAGCCATGGAGTTGCCCACCCCTGATATAAACATTTTCAATTTCTCTTTATTTATCACGAATTTTCTAGTGTCAAAACTGACTATACTGGGAGTGCATGGCTGTAACGTATTTATTATTATGTATTTATTTTAATATCGACGTTTGTGTAAGTTAAATAGATCTTTAGAAATGTATGTATTTTATACTCTTAATTGTGTGTTGCAAAATACCTGCCTATATCATAATTTATAGAATATTCTGGAGTGTAAGAATCAACAATGTACTATGTGTGAATGTAAAATACCAATATTGGTGCCTTAACCAAAATTTTCCTTCAAGCTTATAAAAGATAACCAACGCATTGCGGAGAGACAGTTTTTATATTGTTTCTTTGTTATAGTTGGTATACTATAAATCTTGGAATCTATAAATGTGATTAACGCTTATTAATCGGAAAACTAAAGATATTTGAACGGAAACATTTATAGCTTTCGAACATCACTTACCACTTAATTTTAGCGGATTAAGTTCGTATTTCTACGAGGATTTGTATAACTTCAGCGGAAGAAGCTGGCTAGCTTCCCCTTAAGTGAGATATATCTGTGTATCAATACAGAATTAATTCGATCATCGTGAGCTGTCAATAAAATATTTAGTTCCAGACCAAATACTCAAAATTGTTTGTGAAACATTTGTACGTAAGTCATTATTTGTAATAATCATTATTATAAATTGTTGTTTGTATATAAAAAATATATTTGTGCTAAAAGAGAAAATTTTGTTTATCAATATCGTTGGCAAATATCACAAATTTGATATACATCGTTATTCAGTCAACTTCTAAATTAAAATGTTTGGCTATTTGCAGTCGTAATACGTAACATAATAATAATTGATGGATCGTGTCCTAGCGCATGGCCTAGCGCGTTAAGGCGTGCGCTTCGTAATCTGAGAGTCGCGCAAAACATGCTCGCCCTCCCAGCCTTGGTCACGTTATAATGTACGGTCAATCCCACTTTCCATTGGTAAAAGAGTAGCCCAAGAGTTGGTGGTGGGTGGTGATGACTAGCTGCCTTCCCTCTAGTCTTGCACCGCTAAAGTTTGGACGAGTAGCTTTGTGTGAAATTCAAAAATAAGCAAACAGGATCGTGTCCAAGATCTACATCAAAGACAAAAATTCGTATTAAGTTAAAATTTAAATCTTAATTCAATTTATATTTGTCAGTGACAATCATATTTTATTATCAAGATTTTCTTGAGTTACCCGCCCTTAAACAACTGGAAAGATATAACAAAAGTAAACTGTTGGAAAATCCCAAAGTTTTAAAATTAGAGATGAAGAAATCGATGGAAAAAATGGACTAAAAAAAGCATATTATTGAAATACTACTCGATGATAATTTGTTGTCTGAGGACACAGAGAAATACTCTAGTGTTTCCACTAGCCAATTACAGGTGATTGATAAAGAAAGCTATTTAAACTCAAACACATCGAGCTTGAATAAGCTCGTATCGAAGCAGAAAAATAGCAAGAGCAAACTTGTATCGATGTTTGTTTGTATTGAACACAAAGCTACACAAGGAGGCTATCACCGTCACACCAAACATGCTTTCCCTTTCAGCTGTGGTGGCATTACAATGTGATGGTCAATCCCACTATTCGTTGGTAAAAGAGTAGTCCAAAAGTTGGCGGTGGATAACTGCCTTCTCTCTGCGCTTACACTGCTAAATTAAGGACGGCTAGTGCAGATAGTCCTTGTGTAGTTTTGCGCGAAATTCAAAGTAAACCAAACCTATCATTTCAACAAAAATCTGTATCTCTTCAATCCACTAAAGTCAAGGATTTTTTTTAAAAATATCTAGCTTCTCCAGTTTGAAATCACACAAAGTAAAACTATCGAAATCATCAAGGCCTGTCTGCCATTTAAAACACACAAATAACAGGTTGTACGTGTTCTATGTGATACTGAGGCGATTCAATTATTGTTATAAAATATATTACCATTGTATTTGAATTATGTCACTGGTGAGTTCGTTACTGCTCAGGATATTGGAGTGGTTTTGTTAATGTTCATCTTTATAAAATTTA
The DNA here is from genome assembly GCA_011833715.1 of Carcinoscorpius rotundicauda. Taxonomy (NCBI): domain Eukaryota; kingdom Metazoa; phylum Arthropoda; class Merostomata; order Xiphosura; family Limulidae; genus Carcinoscorpius; species Carcinoscorpius rotundicauda. Next base: position 20,853,203 of record CM022395.1, read on the forward strand.
TTTAACATCAGACCAAGTTTTGAAATAAAAACTACTTTGTCAATTAAGGGTGTATCATTACTGTTGAAAAACAATTTGGCTAGGAAGAAAGCTGTTATCGACCTGAAAATTTTTAGCGAACCTATCACTGTTTTCACCCAACGATGATGATATTGTTGAGTAGAATCTCAATGTATTTTCCTCATCTGCTGTGACTCGAGTTCAAGCTAAGAAATTAGACCAAACACAAATGATAGAAATGTATTCAGAGGATGATATTATACATGTGTTTCAGACGCTTTTTGGATCTAAAGGGAATCTTGTGAATAATTGTTTTACTGACAATTCTTTGGTGAGTGAGTGGTGGACGTGAGGAATCCGGTTTACATTGTGAAGTTCCATTTGCTAGAAATATACTTATCGTTTAACAAGAAAAATATCAACAGATCTCTTCAGTATTTAAATATGTACTTCTAAAAGATGAACTGGAGAAATTTCTAAATAGAACTTTTACAAAAATGACGTGCTTATGAGAAAATAGAGACCATCAAATGTACCAGTTATTCAGAGGACTGGCGAATTGTTTACCAAATCGTTGTTTCAAAGTATATCGTTCTGAAATACTGAAAATGTGTACGGGAGATTACTTAGGTTTCAACAAGACATGTTACAAAATTATGAGACATTGATTTTGGCCAAAAATTAGGCATAATGTTTCTTAATATTGTAAAGTTTTCATACATGTCAACTGATCGGATAATCTAACCAGAAAATTACTTTTATTCCTTTGAATCCTATTCCAACTTTCGAAAAACCCCGTGATCGCGTAGATTATTGACTGTGTTTTACTATTACCAAAAACTCGATCAAGGAGTTAGTATTTGTTGAGTATCAGGTGCACATCCACTCGATTCCTTTACGAAACATTCCCCTCTCCCAAAAATTCTAAGGCTTTGATTAATTTATTTACTTTTGTTGGCTTGCCCAAAGAAATTAAGTCTGATCAGAAATCAGAATTTATGTCTGGGTTGTTTCAACAGATTATTTATCACCTCGGTACTAAACAGATCAAATTTAGTCCTAACCATCAAGTTAAATAATCTAGTGCTCTTGAAAAATTCAATTCTATCTTGTAAAAATATGATGTGGGTGGTGATGGTTAACTGCCTTTCCTCTAGTCTTACATTGCTAACTTAGGGACAGCTGGCACAGATAGCCCTCGTGTAGCTTTGCGCGAATTTTAAATCAGCCTAAACAAAGCAGACTATTAGGTGCTTGTGAAGTGGCTCGAGTAAACTTGAAGTAATCCCAAGCTAGAATAGAAAACTTTTATGACTGTAAGGCTGAAAATGGCAAATTCTCTCCTTGAGGCATGGTCTTAGTATTGTTACCCAGTATGGCACATGCAATCATAGTTAAGTACAATGGTCCCTATGAGGTTGTTCGGAAAGACAATGAAACAGACTATGTTGTAAAAACACTTGATCATCGAAAAGCTACCTAGCTGTATTAATTGAGGTGTACCTGTATATCAACACAGAATTAATTCGCTCATCGTAAATCATACATAAAATATTCGGTTCCAGACCAGATACGAGACTCAACATTCTCTGTAAGGTTGTAAAATTTTTTATTGTAAATCATTATTTGTATTAACTGTTATTATAAATTGTATTGTTGTTTGTATATTAAAATGTATTTGTGTTAAAAAGAAAGTTTGTGTATCAATCTCGTTGGCAAATATTATAAATTTCATACATGTTGGGCCCGGCATGGCCAAGCGTGTTAAGGTGTTCGACTCATAATCCGAGGGTCGCGGGTTCGAATTCTGGTCGCGCCAAACATGCTCGCCCTTTTAGCCGTGAGGGCGTTATAATGTGACGGTCAATCCAACTATTCGTTGGTAAGTGTAGCCCAAGAGTTGGTGGTGGGTGGTGATGACTAGCCTTCCCTCTAGTCTTACACTGCTAAATTAGGGACGCAGATAGCCCTCGAGTAGCTTTGCGCGAAATTCAAAACAAACAAACAAACAAACATTTCATACACGTCAACAGTCAGTTACTTCAAAATTAAAATTTACGACTATTTGAAATCGTAATACATAATAAATCGGAAGCTCGTCTGTGTACAAATTTTAATGCATAACAATAGGCCCGACATAGCCAGGTAGTTATGGCGCTCGCCTTGTAATCCGAGGGTCACTAGTTCGAATCCCCGTCGCACCAAACATGCTCGCCCTTTAACCTTTGAGTGCGTTATTATGTGACGGTCAATTCCACTATTCGTGGGTAAAAGAGTGGCTTAAGAGTTGGGTGTGGGTAGTAATGACTAGCTGCCTTCCACTGCTAAATTAAGGACGGTTAACGCAGATAGCCCTCGTGTAGTTTTGCGCGAAATTAAAAACAACAACAAAACAAAAACATAACAATAGCGGAGACAAGTTTCATTCGCCTGGAGATCCTGGTCTCTTTCTTTCTTACTATCACTGTAACTGTGACAGAGAGTCATGGGACATAAAACTTATGCCACATACAGGCAAAACGAACCAAAGAACATATGACATCGAGATGTCCTTTGACAGTTGTCATATAAATAATTAAACATTGAGGGCATTGACAGTATCTCTGGGATTATGACGAATTAAGTACTTATTTGCTGTTGCATATCACTAATGTGATTTTATTTGATGAACTTTGTTGTTCAGAAATCTCTGCATTAAAAATACCGTCGTAGGAGGTACAATGAGCAGAATAATAACTTAATTAGATCATGTAATAAAATTTATGGTATGTGAAAACCATCTTCAAAGTATCATATAGGAATTCTCTGTTTTGACTTGGTGTAGCTTATTAAAATGAACAAAAAGCTTCAAGAATTTTTTTTCAAACCTGCTCTCCAGTGGAAGATATGTCTTCGGATTTGTAGGTTATAAATATGGCTTCGATACCCATGGTAGGCAGAGCATAAATAACACATTGTGTAGCTTTTTGCTTAAATGCAAATTCTTTTTGAACTATCAAATAATATGAAATTTATTTTATAAATTTTCTTATTTACGTATCTGCCTGTTTGAAAGAATCAAAATGTTACTAGGAACATTTTTCATTTCTGTCACAACAGTATGTCTGCGGTCTCACACTGCTAGAAATCAGGTTTCGATACCCGTGGTGGGCAGAACCTAAATAGTCTACTGCGTAGCTTTGAGCTTAATTAATACTAAACAAACAACGACACTATCACCAGTATCACACTTTAATACTTTGACAATTTTGTTTTATGACATGTAGTGTATTTAATTTTCAAAGAACCATTTGGTTAACAATACTGTTCATTATTCTAAATGGGAAAAGTATTTAGTTAATGTTTCTGAAATTATACAAAAATAATTACGCATTACAAACAAAATTGGTTGTGTAGGTGTGCACGTCTTACGTTTGTTACATGTGTTCCAAATTTATACAGAAAGTATTCAATACTATATTAGATATTTAGAAAATAGGTATGCTAATAGCAAAATAAAGTTATAAGGTACAAAAATGCTAAAATATATACTGAAACATTGGTAGGTATATTCTGTTGGACAAAGAGATTTTTTTTATACCGCAAAAACTTCTGTTGGAAATTATAAAGATCATAAATGAAATATGATGTTTTTCAAGTCGCAATATTAAACAATAATGTATCTTATCACATGTATAGTGTAGATAACATACCGTTCATATATGTTTTGAATGATAATGAACATTATATACCAGATGGAAAAAAGAAATCCACATCTTTAAACACATTAATTCTATAATCAGGAAAAAAGGTAAAAACCTGTCAGAAATCTAATAAGATTCAGTGTCTATAGACTCGAAAATTTATAATTTCGGTAAGTTTGCAGATATACGTTTTCGGTTGTAACTAGTCAGACTTCATACGTAATTCTCTCTGTGCCAATACTGTTTTGTCTAGCTTAGCTTAGAATCGTAGGTTAAATCCATGAATTTGGCTGATTTTGCTACCTGGAGAAGAGTTCCATAGAGGTATAATTTTCGGGGTTGTTTGTTCATGTTGTTTGATTTGGTGGATAATGTAGTTTGTGCTTTGAGGCGTTTATCTCGATTCTCCGTTCGTTGCAATAGTTTTATACAAAATCTCATTTTAATTGAAAATTTTTCGCTGCTGTAGTATAGGAGATCTTCCACATCGACAGTTGATTGACAGCATATGTATAAAATTGGATCTGAAAGTGACATTTCACTCACATATTTGATGAATGTTATAGAGCTTGTGGGACACCTGCCCTATGAGGTAAATTACTCTGAGTAGATGTCCGACACTTTAATTCGAGCCGTCTTGTTGTCTAGACTCCAGTAAATTGGAGACCTCGCGGTATTTGTTAGTCTGTCATCAGTACTGAATATTTCTCAACATCGACATAGTAGGCAACATTACATTCGTTTCGGTTTAAAAAAATGTTTATGGTTTTTGTGAGCCTTATCAGATGATCTGTGGTTTGTATGTTCTTGCCTTTTTTCCTGCATTCATTTTATATTTCAGATAATTTTGATGTCAGTTCGAGATAAGCCAAAAGTCTGGAACTGGTGATTTTTTTCTATTAGTTTGCTAACACAGCTTGATTGGTCTGTAACTTTCTAGGTTTCCTTCTTTCATTAGAACATCGCTTGATATTTGTAAAATCTTGACGCGTCTCTTTTACTGAGCATACATTGTATTTTGTCATGTATTGGAGCTTAGTTTTGTCTTAAAAGCATCTGGTATTTCTTGTACTCTTACCGTTTTAATGAATTGTTAAGTTGTGTTATCTTGATTTTACTACTTTTGACTGACGGAGAAGGTGGGCTTGTATTAGGTTTTGTTAATGTAGTTATTAACTTTATTATTGTAGAATGCTGTGTATTTTATATGTTTTCAAGGTGTTTTTTGCTTTTTGTGTGGCTAAGGTGTGTATTTTAATTTAAGGTGTATGCGTTTGTTCGTATTATTTCCATGGAATATTTTTAAATGAGACCAGAAATTATTTAGGCTTGTGTATGCTATTCGTCCTAATCTCTGACTTTAAATATTTTTATTTCGTTTAATATATTGTTTACGATTGTACTGTTTTTTAAGTTCGGCGTTTTGTGTGTTCATTTAGTTTTTTTTTCTATTTTTCTGCATCTTTCGTATTGTTTGCACAATCTGTACCCTGCCATCTACAGGTATCGAAACCCAGTTTCTAGCAATGTGATTCCGCAGATGCTACTAAGGAACTTTTCTTAATGTGTTTAGGAGTTGTTCATAGGGTTTTCATATTTGGTTTGAACAGTGTGTTGTTTTTCGGATATATATATCTGTTGCATTTATAAGGCACTCTGTGATTGTACAGCAATAATAATTATCAATTATAATACAATTTCTCGCACATTGTATGTTGAAGTGGAGAAATGTGAATTTATTTATTGTTTGTAAATAGATAAGCCATCATATATTATGCTATTAACAGTAATATTTGTTTCTGTACTATGCTTATAATAACGATAATATATGTTTTCGAAATGTTTACGAAATGGTTAGTTTGTAATTCTTAACTGTAATTTATAGTTTGTTTAGTTTCTTGACTTGTTTTTTTTAATTGAAACTGTTTCTTTTTTGTTTTATTTGAAATTAGTATTGTGCAGGTTTTCGATATTTTAATGTTTTTAGATCTAGGAAGGAGAGGTATGCTCGCTGAACGTAATGTTGGCTGTACATAAGTTTGTATATGTGGTGTGTTTTGTTTGTGTACAAGTTTTTGCATCTGTTGAGCTTGTGTGTTGTTTCTTGTATTAAATAGATTTGTATTTAAAGCATAATTATAGCTTGCATTGTGATTTTAATTTCAGTTGTAGCATCTTGGTAGTTCGTGTATTAAACACAGATATTAATACTTTCGAAATATGGTACAACATCAGTGTTGTTCATGAATCATTTCCAGACATAGATTATGATACTTCAGTAACAAAGTGGATTATCACTGCCATCGCTTATTTCCTACTAAATACAGATTTTGATATCTCTTAATTAAACTGAAATAAGAAACCCTTTTATCAAGACTCTTGGACCTACGTGTTTTTAGCACATCATGTGATATCCCATAATCGATACTAAACACATACATTGCAGGCCAAACTCTTAAGGCTAATGAACATAAACGAAAAATATGCATTTTGCGTTGTTAGACTCAACCATTTATTTGAGTAGAGCTTCGAAAGATTAAAATAAGAAAATAAAAATAAAGACTTTTTTAGCATATAATAAGAAAAATGTGAACACTATGGAATTAGCTTAAATACTAGCTGGTCAAAAGTTTAAGACCATACTGAAACGAAGCATTAATCGGGAAACACGTAACGAAGTTTAGTTATTTGTGTTCAAGCATTAGCGTTGTTAACATTTACCGCTGACATCTTCTGTGTTGCATTGGATAAAAATATGGCAAAGGTTGACAGAGTTTGAACGTGGCAGAATTGTCGAGTTGCAAAAGCGATGTCTCAACGTGCCATCGCTGGCGAGATTGGTTGTAGTAAAATTGCTGTTGCAAATTTCTTAAAAGACCATGAGGGATACAGAACAGGAATTTCAAGTAGTCGGTCCAAGAAAATTTTGCCGGCGTTGAGCAGGAGAATTCGACGGGCTGTCCGGCAAGACACTAGCCAATTGTCGAACCAAATTAAGGCCCTTATAGACGCAGAATGCAGTTCAAGAACAATAAGACAGCATCTACGAGAAAAAGGTTTAAAAAACCGAAAACGTATTCAAAGACCATGCCTCCTTCCACATCATGAAACAGCCCGGTTAAACTTTGCTGAGAAGCACCAAACATGAGACGTAGAAAAGTGGACGAAGATTTTGTTCTCTGATGAGAAAGAATTTAACCTGGATGGTCCAGATGGCTTCCAACGTTACTGGCACGATAAGGATATGTCACTGGAGAAATTTTCTACACGACACAGTGGAGGAGGTTCCATCATAATCTGGGGATGCTTTTTCCTTCTAAGGAACAATGGACCTTCAGGTTATAAAGGGGCGTCAAACAGCAGCTGGCTACATCGGCATGTTGGAGAGAGCATCCTTGTTGACTGAAGACCCTCGCTTGTGTGGAAATAACTGAATCTTTCAGCAGGACAAGGCTGCAATCCACAATGCCTGCAGAAAAAAGGACTTTTTCATGGCGAATAACGTGAATCTCTTTGGACCGTTCAGCGTGTTCGTCCGAACTGAACCCCATTGAGAATTTTGTGGGTGGATGGCAAGGGAAGTCTATAGAAATGAACGTCAATTTCAAACAGTGCATGATCTTCGTGAAGCCATTTTAACCATTTGGAATAACATTCCAGCCAGCCTTCTGCAAACGCTTATATCGACCATGCCAACACGAATTTTTGAAGTTATTTGCAGTGACGGCCAGCAGCGTATTTTGATACTTTCGTAATAAAGCAGAACGCCAGTAACATTTCGTATTCATTAATAAACATATATTTTGATACTTCCGTTATAAAAAACAATGCAAGAGGTATCTTTTAATCATTATTAAGCACGGATTTTCATACTTCATATAATTAAAATACTTTAAACTCAGATCAGTTTCCAGCCTTTCAAATGTTCACTCTGCTTGTTTCGATGTTTTCACGTCATTATCAGGAGTGAACTTGCAAGACGTAGGTGTAATATTTATGAATCTAACAAGGGTGGATGTAAAAACCAATTTTTTTGAGGTCAGCAATAATTTTTGTAAATAAAATGAAGGGTTGGCAATGGGATCTTCACTTTTATCATCGTTATGTGACTTACATATGGATGCATTTTAAACAAAAACCATAAATGCTGCAAAATGTCAATCATACTTCTTGATAAGGTACGTAAATGACAAATTCTTAGTGTGGAGATACGGAAATAAGGCATTAACAGAGTTTTCATGCTATTTGAATAGTATAGAACCATCTGTACAATGAGCTTATGAAGTTGAGAAAAATAATCGTTTCCCCATTTTAGATATATTGATAAAAAGAAGGAACAAGGGAACTTATACACATCTACTTATCAAAAACATTCTCTGTATCTTAAGTCACCACATCGAAAATCATGTCATACTGAAAGAGAAAAAATATCTGCGCTGTACAGTTACTTTTGTAAAATTTTGAAGTTATGTATAAAGCAAGAGGACTTTCGATATGAATTGTTGATAATGAAATATATGTAGCAAATGGGAAATATTTAAATATTGTAGAGAGAGCAGTTTAAAAAGTCACTAATGTGATGATAAAAAGCAGAATATATGTGCTATCTGTTAATCATTACCAAACATTTTTGAGAATTTACGCAACAAATATTTTAAACAGTGGGTCATGTTATAATCAAATTATTTTGAATAAAAAAGTCACGTGTTAATGAAAGGCAGTACAAAGTAGCTGTGAAAAGGCATGCATCAGAACCACATTTTGGTATTGCTTGGCATTTCGCAGGTATGATACTACCAAAAATTATTTCCTTATAGGTAGGGTATGGAGCATCCTTTTCCGATGTAAAAGATTCACAGACTTCGTTCAAAAACTTGTGTTCAGATCGTTTTTTTGTTTTTTAACGCAGGTAAGGATGCTCTTTGTATTTATTGGCTTTCCAAATACAGGAATATGAACCAACTTGGAGCATCAAGTCCATCCAGCAAGTCACCTGCAACATATCCTACCCAAAATCGTGGGAAGCAAAAGATCAGGGACGAAAGTTGTATGTATTCCAGGAAATAGTACACAACATAACTAAGAAGAATCCCTGTTTGGAAACAAGGTAAACAGGACATGGATTCGTTAAAATATAATTTTCAGTCATATCTCCAATTCACATCTTGAGCACCTGGATAATGAAATAAGTATTTCTACAACTTTATACTGTTTAAGTCAACAGACACGCAGCACTTACGAATTCTTCTGAGATTAAATTGTTGAAACAAGCTCCGAGAAACCGTCGTCCTATTCTCCTTTCCTAAATAAAAAATTTTTGAAATCTTCCAGGTAAAAGTGGTACGCGTGAAACATAAAATCTTTTCTACGGAGAATTTTGAGGTGAAAACTATGAGACAGGACTACTGTCAAGATCACCACTTGAACATATCTAGACGTTAAATGATGGACTATTAACAACGTGGTATAACTCCATAATCGCATAAATTTAACGTACTCAAGTGAATTCACTTTCAAGAGGACCAGATGATACTTCATTTTTTATAACACCAGGGACTTTGAAGTTGCCAGCCATTTCTTACATATTTAGAATTTATTAACATATTATATGAAACAAACATCTAGCGTTACGAATATTTTAAACAAATATTTTTGCATCTGTAGTTTGCTTTATTTCTTGTAATAATTATACATGTAAAATTCCACTTATAGACATTTCACTTAAATATTTAGATATCTAACAACAGCATACAGTTGTTAAACTCATATTTACCTCGTTATCAGATCCAATTGCTTTTACCCAAAGAGCCAAGTGCCCAATCTAAGGTTTGCGTTGTGCTGGTAAGCTGTCAAAGGGTGGTGTCATTCATTTTTTTCATTAGGAAAAATATTTAAGGTTACCACCCCTTGCATATTTACATAGGGGGTTCCTGCAACGCTCTTTCCATAGCAAATATGATTAAAAATAGATCATTTTCCAAAATACCTTTTATGCTATAACACCGTTCACATTTATCGTAAAAGTACTAGTAATTTGTCAAATAAAATTTTAAAATATTCTTTAAACTCTAAAGCGGGGGTCACCAAACTACTGCCCTCGAGGTCATTTTGTCTGGCTCGCCAGCAGCTAGCTGCTTGGAAACAAAAAGTGACATTTCATCAAATGTCCAACTGTCATGACAAAATAAATCACACCGATGGTCGCTTTAAGCTGGCAAACACTAAACGTTATAATAAAAAGAAACAAGGCTGTTACGCACATTTTTAACCAATAGGAAAATTCTTCTTTCGTCCTTGCTGCCCGTTTATTCATATCGAGGCACGTATCTTTGAAAACATTAAGATTTCGAAAACAAGTACAGACTTAACCCTCGTCCTATCGACTCGTCTTGTAAATTCAGCGGCCTAGAGTTACCGCTTCAGCAAGCTCATTTCTCTTAGTAGTCGGGTTATGCGCTTTTCGTAACTCGTTCTTAGGTAAGTGTCGTGGCAAATGTATGTTCCAATACATTTTGTTTGTACGTTCTTGGACCAGTACAATACTTTTTTCACAGTGTTACGTATTTTTATGTGTTATGTTCTTCGTAGACTAAACGCAACAGAAAAACACAGATAACAGCTTGTATAATTTATTACACTAAACTATTAACAAATATAACAGATATAACATAAATTATATAATAACAGTGACAGATATTAAGTTACAACATTCAAAATTAATCACAATACAAAATGGTACTGGCCTGTATCTAATATAATGATCTAAAATGAAAATCTCAAATTCCAGTCTTGGGTGTGAATTTGGTCCCGCGAAGAAATTCCGCAGCTGAAATGAAGAAGTGCAGAAACGGTTCACAGTTCAATAAATTCGCCGACTCTCAGCACAAGCAGTAATTCAGATGAATCGTAGAGATTGACGAAATAGAATCACAGCTTCCGTAGATCTAACTTTAGTCACAAATCCAAGTTGAATAATCACAGCAAACACTTAATCTTTATCAAATAACTGACTCTCTTCTTTCTCTTCGAATAATAACTGATGTCTGAATCTCTCTCTTGTCTCTCGCATCTTCGTCTGTTTATATATATTGTAGGCCTAAACACCTCGAAAGACCGCGAAAATTCTACAGGTCTCCAGAGCAATCCGCGCATGTCCGTTCTTGCACGAGACTACACGTCTAGACACGAAGTCACCAGTACCTCATTTACAAACATATGATTGGTCTACTTAATTCAAGAAAATTCTAAATGTTACCCTAAATGAATAACAAAATATTAGTTTAAACTTCGAAACAATAATATAAATATGGAAAAATGAATAATAGAAATGAAAATTTAAACACAACACGACATGTTGTCCCTTACAAAATATTCACACGACATTTACATAACAACAGTGTCCTGTGTTTTTCATTTTCAGATCCTGTTTCCCCCCCTATGGTTATGGCTGCTTTTAAATGAAGAAAAGTGGGCTCTGAGTGTCGGGTTTACAATGAAGAATGGGGAGAAAAGTACTTCTTTGTAGAAATAAAAACACCAGAAAGCTACTTGTGTGATATGCACCGAAAGTGTTGCCGTTTTGAAAGAGTACAGTATTCGACGTCACTATAAAACAAAACATCTATCAACATATTTGAACTTTTCAGGAAAGTTCCGTTCTGAGAAATTTGAATCCATGAATCTCAAAAGAATCTCTTCACGATAAAGTTTGCTGAAAATGAATCTGTCACTCGTAAAAGTTATAAACTAGTGCATAGGATGGCAGAGAGAGGAAAACCTTTTACTAACGGCAACTTCATTAAAGAGTGCATGATGGAAGCAGCAAATGAGCTGTGTCCTGAAAAAGTCAATTTCTTTGAAAGTATCAGCCTTTCAGCAACTTCGCATTACAGATATACCAAAAAATTAGAAACTTCCTATGGTATTCTCTGGCACTGGATGAGTCTACTGATCTCTCAAGTACGTCACAATTTCTCGTGTTCATTCTTCGAGTTAATCACTTTCAGATCACAGAAGAGTTGGCATCAGTTTGTAGTATGCACAGAAGAACAACTGGAGAAGTTTCATGGAAGTGCATAAAACTTTGCAAGACTATAACTTCAGTGGAATCAACTTAGAGGTGTAACAGTTGGCTGGAGTAAAGAAGGATCTGGTGGGCTGATCAGGAAACAGTTGGAAGATCTTCAACTCCCAAGCGATCTGTTCACACTCTGCATCATACATCAGCAAGCACTCTATGGAAAAGACTCAGATATTTCTTAGGTATTGAAACCAGTCATTTCTGCAGCGAACTTCATTCGGGGTCGTGCACTTAATTATCGCCAGTTCTAGGAGTTTTTTGAAGAAATTAATTCGGATTTCTGTGACTTGCCTTATCACACGGCTATGAGGTGGCTCAGCTGTGATAAAGTCTTGTCTCATTTTTATAAGCTGAGAAGAGAAATAGATATATTTATTATCGAGAAATATAGAGCCGATCCACTTCTGTCGGATCCAACCTGGTTATCAAAGTTGTCATTTTTGGTTGACATCACATCCCATATGAATGAATTGTACTTAAAACATCAGGGGAAGAATAACCTTGTCTGTGATCTCTATAGAATCGATAAGGAATTCCGGAGAAAGCTGTCATTGTTTGAAGCACATTTGGAAGGAGGAAATCTCTCTTATTTTCAGTGTTTCAATGAGTTTCGTGCTGGAATCACAGAAGATGTCAACCTGGAGTTTCAGAAAAAGATTATTGGTGATTTAAATAAGCATTTTTGGAGGTATTTTAAAATATATTTTAATATACAAACAATAATACGATTTATGATCACATGTATTACAAATATTAGTATATATACAACAATTTTATATACTTACACACTATACTGAGTTTTCTTTCTGATCTATAACTGAATATTTTATAAATGGTCCAGGTCTAAGACGACAAAAATTAATTCTCAGTTGATATTGTTACGCTTCGCCTAAACTAGTTAGCTGTCTTTTCTTGGCTGGCTTCACACTGCTCACAATGTGGCTTTTTACTGACAAAGATATTTAATCTCCTCATAAAAATTCTAAAGTTCGAAGTTAATTCACTGAAGCGAAACGGCTTATAATGCTCGAAATCGATAAACGTTCCTGGTCAAATAATTTTGACACGTCTTTTTCGTACATAAATAAAGTGGCCTCCTTTAGAAAGTTTACACGCAACTTTCAATAATTTAGAATGATATGTTTTTCGAACAATGATATGATAAACTACAGCTCAGTCCTCTTAAATTAAGTTTGATGGTTTACATTTTCTTATGAGCACATCTTTTTTTCAAAAAGATTTGGAACTTTTCTATTTCATTTTTTAAAAGTGCATATTTAAATAGTGAAGAGATCTGTGAACCATTTTCTTGCTCATCGATCAGTTTCTTTTTTGAATCACATGTGGTAAAACAATTATTAACAAGATCCACACTAGATACAAAATATTTTGAGAGAAATCCATAATATCGTTCTCTGAACAAATGTTTGCAATTTGTTTTTCGCTCAAATTCTTCCCATGAGCTCAAGTCACAGCACATAAAGGAAACACATCTGAATTCAGTGATGTCGAGAATTTTATATGCAAAAACGGCTCGTTTGGGTTGAGAAAATATTTTACACAGAAAAGCGAACAACGTTTCGACCTTTTTCGGTCATCGTCAGGTTCACAAAGAAAGAGGTAACTGACCGGAAGCTGACCACATGTTTGGAAGGGGTTGTGTAACTGAGTGTTGCAATGTAGAGGGCAGTGTTAGATGTTTGAATACATAATTTTATCTATAATATTAATATAGGTATAATGGCGTTCCTTTACATTAGTTTATTTTGGGTTTAAGTTGTTGTATAAGTAAGGCTTCTTTAATTTTGCGTTTGTTTATTTTGTTCCTTTTTTAGTATTTGAGTATTTTCTATGGTTATACTGTGTTTATTTGACTTGCAGTGTTCGAAAACGTGTGAAGGTGACTTTTTATGTTCTTTGAATCTGATTTCCATTTTTCTACTTGTTTCTCCAATATAGAAGTCGTGGCAGTTATCACATTGTATTTTATAAATAATGTTGGTGTGGTGTTTGTCAGTGTAGTTCTTGCATAGTATAGACCTCAGTTTTGAGCCTGGTTTTTGAATAAATTTAGTAATAACTGGAATGTCATATTTTGTTACTAGTTTTTGCCAAATGTTGGTTATTTGTTTGCTGATGTCAGGAATATATGGTATACAGCAGTATATGGTTTCGTGATTTTTTGATTCGTTAAATATATTTACTTTTGTTAGTTGATTTTGCTTTCTGTCTAGGTGTGTGCGTATAATGTTTTCTTCGGTTTGTGGAGGAAACTAATTGATGTTGTGAAGTATTGTTTTATTTTGTCTAATTCATCGTTAATTTTATCTGGTGAGCATAGTTTCATGGCTGTGTTTATCTGGTTTCTTAGTATGTTGAGTTTTTGTTTTATTTCATGTGCTGAGTCCCAAGGAATGTGTAGTCCAGTATGGGTGATTTTTTGGTGGATTTCTGTTTTGAATTGTGTGTCGGTTCTTGTAATTTTGAGGTTAACAAATGATATTTGATTGCTTTCTTCCTGTTTACATGTGAAGTTAATGTTGGGATGTATAGAGTTAATGTGATTGAAAAAATTAAGTATGTGTTCTGTAGATTTGAATCCCGCAACCGTGTCATCTACATATCTGTACCAGTATAGTGGTGAATGTAATGCTGTGTTAATTGTTTATTTTTCAACTTGTGTCATAAAAATATTGGCTAAACCTGGTGATACTGGGTTGCCCATGCTTAGGCCATTTGTTTGTATATAGTTTTGGTTGTTGAACATGAAGTTTGTCTTTATCGTGGTGAATTCTATGACGGTTGCTAACTGGTTACTGGGAATGTCTTTATTTGGGTTAGGGTCTCGGATATAGAGTTCTAAGGCTATCTTGCAGGCTTCAACCATTTGCTGACATCAGCAAACAAATAACCAACATATGGCAAAAACTAGTAGCAAAATATGACATTCTAGTTATTACTAAATTTATTCAAAAACCAGGCTCAAAACTGAGGTCTATACTATGTAAGAACTACACTGACAAACACCACACCAACATTATTTATAAAATACAATGTGATAACTGCCACGACTTCTTTATTGGAGAAACAAGTAGAAAAATGGAAACCAGATTCAAAGAACATAAAAAGTCACCTTCACACGTTTTCGAACACTGCAAGTCAAATAAACACAACATAACCATAGAAAACACTCAAATACTAAATAAAGAAACAAACATAAACAAACGCAAAATTAAAGAAGCCTTACTTATACAACAACTTAAACCCAAAGTAAACCAATGTAATTGAACGTCATTATACCTATATTAATATTATAGATAAAATTATATATTCAAACATCTAACACCGCCCTCTACATTGCGACTCTCAGTTACAAAACCCCTTCCAAACATGTGGTCAACTTCCGGTCAGTTACCTCTTTCTTTGTGAACCTGACGATGACTGAAAAATGTCGAAACGTTGTTCGCTCTTCTATGTAAAATATTTTCTCAACCCAAACGAGCCGTTTTTGCATATAAAACACATCTGAATTGCTCACAACAACATCATCATCTTTATATGAAATAATGATCGATCAGCTCGCTAACCATCTTGGGTTCGACAACAAGTTTTTTACCCAGTCAAATCATTTTTCAAGAATAATAATGGACTCTTATCTGGCAGAGTAGGTCTTACTCAACCATAAATGGGCCAGAAAATATGTCTGATGTTAAACAAATGTTATGAAGAGAAACATTAACAAAGCCACCCTCACTACCCTAAGAAATAACAGACTCACGAGTAGCAGAACTCGAACCTAAAGGTTGCGTTCGAGATCTCAATCAGAGAAAAAATTCATTTCAAAATTAAAATTAAAATAATAATTTAATTTATTATTATCAGTGTCAACAAGATTTGGTCATGTCTTATTATCAAAGATTTCTTGGATTATCCTCACTCTAACAAGTAGAAGATTATAACAAAAAGTAAATTGCTAGAAACTACCATAATCTTAGAATTAGAGGTTAAAATCAATGAGAAGAAATGAACTGAAAAAGTGTATTGTTTAAATATTAGTCAATGATAATTTGTTGTCTGAGAAGGTATTAACGAAATACTTCAGTGTCTCCACTCACCAATTATAGTTGAGTGATAAAGATAAGTTAGAAATTAGAAATCAAAATAAATCGAGCTTGAACAAATCCGCATTGAAGCCCAGAAAGAGCAAGCCTTTATCAAAACAGAAAGAGAAAGTAAACTTTTCGAGGCTGAACAAGCTCGTATCCAAGTCGAGAAATAAGTTAGGCTGAAAAATCGAAAAAGGAGTTGATAAATATTTTCCAAAATTTTGAGAAAGTTACCAAAACTATGAAATGGCCCACTGAAAAAAAATCATTATTATTATAGAGTATTTTAATGGGCAATGCCCAAGAAGTCTAAACCACTTTCTCTCTTGAAGACTGTACCAATTATTCTAAAGTTAAAGCAGGTATCCTCAAACCATACAAGTTAGTACCGGAAGCTTATCGCCAAGAGTTTCGATGTTATTGCAAACAAAATAATCAAATTTGAATGAAATTCGCCCAAGAAAATGAAATTTATTTTGACTGTTAGTATAATTCTACGAATATTGGTAACAATTTGGACAAACTACGAGAATTATATTTAATCGAAGAATGTAAGTGCTGTAAAAGTGACTACCTGATACTTATTTGGACGGAAAGAAAGTTAAAACACAACAGGAAGCAGCTGCTCTTTAGAGTGCTTACATTTTAACACATAAAAGCAATCTCTATCATGTCGAAAATTTGTATTCATTCAATCCAATAAAGTGCAGGATTATTCTAAAAATCTAGCTTTTCTATTTCGAAATCTTATTACAGCGGGAATAAAACTTCGTCAAATCCCTCAAAGCCTGTTTTCTATTTCAGTAAAAAAAACAACATGGTCATGCTACGTCCGAATGTCGGTGTTTGAAAAAGGAGAAAAAAGAGAAGGCAACACACAGTGCACTCGTGTCCACATATAGGCATGTTTTATATGCATTTTATATGCAAAAACGGCTCGTTTGGGTTGAGAAAATATTTCAAATGGAAGAGCGAACAACGTTCCGACCTTCTTCGGTCATCGTCAGGTTCACATATGGGCATGGTTTCACCAAATTACCTGATGTTAATTTGTCACTGATAAATTGAATTATGAATTTAATTTTAAATTGTTTAACGGATTTTTTTTCTCTGAGATTCCGAACGTAACCCGTATGTTATATGTTACGATTTGAAATAGCTAGAAATTTGAATTTGAATTTAGAAGTTAATTAAATGTTTATATGTATTAGATTTATGGTATTTACCAACAAGATTAATATGTACGATTTTCTTAACACAAATATATTTTAATATACAAAGAACAATACAATTTAGTATAACGGTTATTACAAATAGTGATTTATATACAATAGATTTATTAGCTTACAGAGTCTTCTCTCTCGTCTAGAACTGAATATTTTATAGATGGTCCAGGCCCACGACGAGCACATTAATTCTTAGTTGATATTGTTTCGCTAGTAAAGATGCAATTTTTATTGTGCACATAGGGGCTAATGATGTTGGGAAAAAGAAGTCAGAGAAGCTAATTAAGTATGTACAAGGAGTTGATAAAGTAATTTAAAGAAAAATGTCTTAGCTTAATCTTGTCTGGAATACTGCCCAAAATTAACTATAAGGATGAAGTTATATGTAGTTCACTGAGGCTAAATGCTAGGTTTAAGTTAATGGATAAAAATGAGAAGATTGGCTGGTCGTACTTGTGGGATAAGTTCGATGAAAGAAGGGAGCGTTTTCGAATAAATAGTTTATATTTAAGTAGTTTAGATGCTGATAATACTAAGGAAGGTGGGAAGAGCGGCTTTATACGAAAATTAGAGTTCCATCCTGTTGAAATTGATGGTATCAAAGATAATAGCAAGGAGATAAGACCCTTTGTGGTTTGTATTATTCGATATATGGTTTTTTAAAAAGGTTTTCGAGGAATTTAGTTTGTACTAATGGATATATATATTTTTAAAAAAGGATTTTAGTGATAATTTGTTAGTATAGTGGTAAGTCTACGGAGTTACAACTCTAAAATCAGGGGATCTATTCCCCTCAGTGAACTCAGCAGAAGTCTGATGGGCTTAAACACACACACACCTGACCACCAGTGAGAAACTTTACAATAAGATTAAGATTTCAGCTGTTAATGAAGTCATAATTATGGGTAGTTTTAATTTCAGGCATCTCAAAAAGAAAACTTTGAAGAGATGTGACAAGAATTGTGTACTGTGAATCGGATAGCTTAGTTATTTGAAGACAGTGATTAGCTATGGAAAATTTTTAAATATTGAAAGTAAATATATTTCTTATTGAAAGAAAAGACTAGCTGTAAGTAAAAAACTAAGTTGGCTCACAGAGAACACAAGAGATAAAATGAAAGAAAAGTAACATTAATGTAAGAAATTTAAATTGCCTGATATAATGGGAGAAAACTATAAAAAGGTCAAGAAGGTTGGTGAAATAGGAAATTAGGGCATCAAAATAGATGTACAAGAAGGGGTTGGCTGAGATGGAAAAAATAACAGTAAAGATTTGTTTAAATACATTGAAGGGAAAGAAAATTTTAGGATTTGAGTGGAATTTTTGAGTTATTATAAAGGAAGCCTCGTATGTGATGATTATGAGATGACTAGATCATTAAATGTAACTTTGTTTTCAGTCTTTACTAACGAAGATGAAAGTAATGTTCCACATTTTCAACAGTTGACAGATGGGAACAAGATAACTACATTAATTTCGAGTTTGGTAAAAAAATCGTGAAGTGTGAAAAACGATATGGCTCCTTGGCCAGATACCTCCCCAAGAACATTAAGGGAGGTTAAGGAACCAATATATGAGCCACTTGCTACTATCTTTTGTAAGTTCATGAATAATGGGCAGATAATAAAGGATTAGAATTTAGTTCATGTCACTTCTCTTTTCAAGGGTGGTGATAAAAATAATTTCAGTGATTATATGCCTATTAGTGTTATATCAGTCAGCTGAAGAAAAAAGACTAATAAAAATGCTTTGCAAAGCTGTTAAACAAAGTTTAGGATTTTATTGGATATTTTATGTGGTTTCACTAAGTGAAATCTTGCCTTACAAATCTTTTGGCATATTTTAAAAAGACTACCATTTATGTAGATGAGAGTAAGGGTATAGTTAAGGTATATCTAGATTTCCAGAAAGTATTTAACAAGGTGCTATATAATAGACTTGAAAAAATTATCCCTACAGGAGTGGGGGATAAGTGAGCAGAGTGAATAAAAGAGTGGCTGGATGAAAGAAAGCCGAGATTTGTTACAAATACAATTCAGTCAAAGAAAATTAATATTGCAAGTGAGATACCTCAGGGCTCAATCTTAGGACTTTTGCTACTTTTGATTTACATCAATAATACAGATGAAGTAATGCAGAGTATATTAAGGTCTTGGATGTTGCTAGCTGTGAAGAGGATGATACTGATTTACAAAAGGATTCGGATCAGTCAGCGAGTTAGGTAAATAAATGGTAAATAGATTTTAATTATAATAAATGTGTGGACTATCATAATTTGAATTACAAGTATATAAATGGGATGCCAATAACCTTAACAGTGTCAGAAAATAGCGGTTTATCGGTGTAATGGTTGATCAGTCTCTTAAGCCAGTCAAGCAGTGTGCTGTTGCTAGTGGTGTGGTAAAGGGGACTTCAACGTTTATCTACAGAACTAATAAATACAAGTCTATATATGTTATGATTTTATTGTATAAGTCACTTGGTGGGCCACATTTGGAGTACTGTGCTCATTTTTGGTTTCTTATATTCTTGGTTACCAAAATAGTACCTGTGATAGATGGGATGTCATATGAAGTGAAAAGATGAAATATCTTAAATTGTCTTATCTTGAAAAAAAAGAGTTAAAAGGGATCTGAATAAGATGTATAAAAATGTAAAGGAAATTGATAGTGCTGATGCATTATATGTTTCATACTTAACAGCGAGAATAGTAGGACTATGGGACACATGCAAAAAATTTAAAATGCTATGAATCATATTCAGCTAAAACAGCTTTATTTTTCTAACAGAGTAGTTGGTCTTTAGAATGGGTTACCTTCGGATCTTATGGAGGCAGTAATTTTAAGTGAGTTTGATAGAAAGCTTGATAAGTATATGAATTATAAGGATCGGCTTTAAGATGCTTTAAATTTATTTGTTAACATATTCAGTTTAGTTTACATAATGGGACAGCTGAAAAGGAACACTAGCTCCCATTTTGTTCAAAAACATTGTGCTATGTTAAGGTATTGAATGGAAGGACAGACTTTTTGTTTTTAATTTAAGCAGAAATATGTAACATCTCGTAATGGTAAATCAGAGATTTATGAAAAGGAACAACAGATTTTTGAGAATTTATTATTAAATAATCAAAAAGATAAATAGAAGGAGTTAAAGAGAGTCGGTTAGCTTACGAATATTGTCTTTACAACTATATTTCGATTTCTCTCTTAAGAATGTACCACTGAGATACGCAGGCATATCATATGTTTTCTAACTGCTTTAAGTAACATACATACTGTTTATTTTTCACGTGTCTGATTTTTATACAGTTTTACCATAAACAGGTGTTCAAAAAACTACTGAAGTTTCCTTGTTCTATCTGCTTTGTTTCTTTGTTCTCTGTATCAGATATCTATTTTGCCAAGATAAAATGTTGTGATCGTATTACTTAAATGTTAAAAGGGCGAAAGACTGCAACACCATTTGTTGACTCAGTAGATTATCTCTGTATTTGAGTGGTAAATAGTAACTTCGAACCACTTATAGTATTACTGTAAAATAACCAGCAGTAACTGCTGTTGTGCTACCCTTCAGAAAGACCAACTTACTCAAGCACCTCTATCATTTTTTATTAGTCCTAAGCCAAGTATTAATCAGCTATTCACGCATTCAAGCATTGCAATGCAACTGCATTAGTTTCCAGTGAGTTACCAAGATTTTCTCATGGAGTACATGATGTACCCATGTGTACTCATGGAATACATACCATAGATGTAATAAACTGTCTTCTGTCCAGAAAGCAGATAGCATTAGCTTGAACAGTCATTTGCCTAACAAGGGATGAATATCTGGCGGGTCTTTGAAATTATTGTTGACTGGATGTTTATATGGATGCTGCAATGATTGCAGTATGGAAAACAAACTGAAAATAACTAAGGCTTCATCTGTCACATCGCTACTAACCGAAACACACTGGTTTCAAACATGTCTTAGGTTGTTGCTTGCAGGTTTTTACTAATAATATAGATTAAATGCAGCAGAAAAAACTCATTGACTTGTTGAGTGAATATATCAATTTTTTTGCATGATCAGATGATCGACTGAATTAAAGAACGATGACTCAACACCATACACACACAGCCCACGTGAATCTAATAAAGCATCTACTATATCGGCTTAACTGGAAGACCAGGAAGGTTTTAAATACTGAAATATAGCTGATGCTTTGTCATCTCCAGTAACAATAGTTGGAACTAAAGAACGTATAAAAAGGTTTTGTGCTGATTTTATGTTGATGAATTCGCACCGTTATCTTTTCTTTAATGAGAAAAATGCATGTATAAATTTATTGAAAGATTCCCATTGGTTCAACACGTTGGACCTGGCATCTAAATCAGGGCTAACACCACTTATGACTTATATGAATTTTGAATCATGACATAAAGTCTCTTTGACAATTATATAGGAACTCTTTGTACAAAAGATAAATATGATACAACTAGCTCACGAAACAATATTCTGTTATCGAAACCAGCTTAAAAAAAGAATATCCTAAGGCCGAACGTAGCAAATAACTTCGATAAATTTCATCACTTTTCAAACTATTTCAATAATAAGGATGGACGGCTTGGATAGTCTTCGAAGTACATTGTTGGATTTTCAGTTGTGGTGAAATAAAAAACCAATACATACTGGCAAATAACAATTAACACGCAAAAGACACAAATGCTACGGGGTCTAGGTGTTTACGATTATTTCAAGCCAAAAAATGCTCATGCTTTATCAGAAGAAAGTAGACTATGTAGAAAAATTTAAGTGTCACAAACAGCTCCACTACAGTAAAACAGGGTGTTCGGAAAGTCACTGTGCAGTTTTGTCTCCACAGTGACTTTCCGAACATCCTGTATAAGTATAATTTCTTACATCATAAAAATAGGAAGTTCGGACAAACCCCTTCTGCGTACGTGTGTACAAATATAATTGTCCTTTCGGCCATAAGGACGTTATAATGATACGAAGAATTTCACTATTCATTGATACAGAATATCCAAAGAATTGGCAGTGGGTGGTATCGACTAGTTTTTTTCTCTAAACTCTACCATTTCAAAACTAGTGATGGTTGAATTTCATAGTCCCCGAGTAGCTTTGGGTTAATTAAAGAAACAAACAGAAGCGAGTACTGTTCTGTTGATTTTGTGTTATAAAAATTCCAATATTATCACGTACAGTTACCATAAAACAATTAAGTTATGATATAAGCATTATACTAGGAGATATCTTATGATATAAGGAAATATCATAAAAGTAGATAAACAAAGTAAAGTAGTATTAAATGTCTACATACAACAGAATTAAATAAAAAGAAAATTGAAATTTTCATAATTAAAATCCTTGGATAAAAGAAACAGAAATTAAACGTGATATTAACTAACTCACAAAAAGAATGAACTTCTAAGTACGTTACAAATATACATTTGTAATAATCTTAATATAAGTAAAATTACAGAAAAATTCAGTATTGAATTACAAGATGAAAATTAAGCTTTTAGACTACGTTACCCGTACAGGTTTATACACTAAATATACAATATTAGCAATTATTAAAACAGTTATATATATATAAGTATATTTACATTCAGACGCTAGCTCGTCAACTGTTGATTATTACTCTTCCGACAATAACCTGTGGATGACTTTAGTTTGCTTAGTTCGTTTGCAGCCCAAGAGTTCCTTGTTTTTTCTCCCAGCATTTGTCCTCCTCTTGGAGTCTGTAAGCCTTGGACCAGGTCCATTGGTGTGTGAACTGGAGGGTATCTGCATCTATAAAGTTAATCATAAATAAAATTTTAAATATATCTCTCAGCTCTAGATTTAAATTGACGTGGAAATAAAGGACATTCTTACTGTGACCACAAGAATCTCCAAGCTAAAATGTTAAAAAGAGCAAAAGAGAGAAAACAAGTCTGTACAGAATATTGTTCAGACTGAATGTTCTAATTCCTGTTTTATGCGAAACATAAATAATAATCGCAATAATTTCAGCTCTAGTCAATCTAATATGTGTCAGACCAAGAGTTTATGCTTTGTATAGAGTGTTAATTAAAGGAAACTACACCCCCAGCTTAAGTATTCTACAAAATGTCAATGGATAGCCAAATATAAATTTTAATGCAAATTGATGAGAATAGTTTTCTGCTGCAACAGTCTTAGTAGACTTCTATATCATTCTTTTCTTTTTCATGTAAATTTGCACAATCATTTTGTAGTCGTTTTACTGTAGCTGGTAGTCTTCAATTAAATTACTGCTATGTAACTTTTAATGGCAATATTTTATGAAGAATACACTGTCACCTATGTTATAACTTGGTCTGTCAGTGATTCAACAAGCTATTAACTCCTTTACTAGTATTTAATGGCATGGCATTAAGAACTTGAGATTATTTTATCAATTTATTTTAGTTTATGTACTTGCATAACAAAAAGTGAAAGACAGAACTATAAATTAATAATTCCCTGTAGTTTATGTCACAGTATAAGATAATGTTTTCTGTACTTTTAAGAGTATTACTGATTTTAAAACTACCTTATAGGTGAAATAATACTGCTTTATTTGAGTTTTTTCGATATTATACTGAAGAAACAACAAAGTCGGCTGTATCAAACTGATTTTATGTTGAATTGGAATATCCCTAACAAAGTGTTCTATCACCAAATAAAAATTATTACCACATACCAATAGCAGTTTCTTTCTAAAATCTTGTTTTATAAGACATGATATTTCAATGGACAAGTACATCTAACCAAATGCGATTTTAAGAGGGCTTGGCATGGTCAGGTGGATTAAGGCGTTCGACTCGTAACCTGAGTGTCGCGGGTTCGAATCCCCGTCGCACCAAATATGCTCGCCCTGTCAGCCGTTGGGGCGTTATAATGTGACGGTTAATTCCACTATTCGTTGGTAAAAGAGTAGCCCAAGAGTTGGCGTTGGGTGGTGATGTCTAGCTGCCTTCCCTCTAGTCTTACACTGCTGAATTAGGGACGGATAAAGCAGATAGCCCTCGCGTAGTTTTGCACGAAATTAAAAAAAATAAAACAAGCAATTTTAAGGCTTTTACAACTGAAAAGCAAGTATATGCGTATATGCATACAACAAACGCAGATGAATGTTGGCTACAAGATAACTCTATTTATCAAAATTTTTACTTTTTCTTGTTCCTGGGCAGAAAGTGTTATTTCCCAGTTGCCGAAGGTAAATGGAAAAGATCTATTTTTCTCTTCAAAGTTTGTTTTTGTGACCTAGGTAATGCAATTTTCAAATTTACCAATTTTCCAAAACATTCCAGGTAGATTCAGTGGTGAGTAGCTGATAGAGAAATTTCTTGAACTTACAAGAATTTTCTAAAACTTTCCATAGTAATATATATATATAGGCACTCACCACTTCATTTCAGTTCTAGCTGCCTAAGTGAACATGCCGACCTATCTTATTTTATCAGTGATGGGATCAAGAAACTGAAAGCATTCTCCAAGCGCATTCTGCTAAGTATGTGGCAAATTTATCAAGACAAAAGCACAAAAGTACTCTATGAAAGCATCTGCTAAAATGTGTGATGCTCACAAGGCATATTTTAGCATGTCTGTCGGGGATGAAAACAAACTATGGGCACTTCATTTTATCTGCGAGTACTGAAAAAAAACTATAGTAGGTAAGATGGACAATTTTTGCTTGCTTTTATATTATACAAATTTTAGACCTTTTAAAATTTAAATATCTTCTAATTTATTCTTTTTACTTTCTAAAAGTATAGAATAAATATCACATAAAATATTTTGTATGAACCTCTTACACATTAGTTGTGAAAAAAATAAATTTATTCTTCATAATAACAATTTTATTTTGTTCTTTTGCAGGATGGTACAGAGGGGAAAAAAGAGCCATGAAGTTTGTCATTCCAAGAATTTGGCGTGAACCCACTGGTCACTAAAGCAATTGCTACTTCTGCATGGTGACCCTTCCAAACGTCGGGGGGGGGCAAGAATCTATCTGCTGTCATGAATCTGAATCTACCATCGTCTATCGCTCCAGTGCCACACTGCCCTGAGCTCCCTGTACCCACTCTGCCAGAGGGAAAGCAGCCATCCTTGGAACAGAGCAGCAAATCAGAGGAGGAGGTAGACGTTGAAGATTCAGATTCCAGAGATGCAGCTTGTGAGAGAAACCTATACTACTCCAACCAAACCCTAGATGTCAAAAGCTCGGCATTCGATTTGTTAGATGAAAGTGTGCAAGTCGCAAGTCACTTCTAAAACATGTTTGTTCATTTTTGTATAACTTTAGTATAAATGCATGTAAATCTTGATTCATATGTTGTTTTATTCAGACCTTATGTAAATGAAAATGTGCAAATTTGCCCGTTTTTACATAGAAAATAGGTTAATTTCCAAATTTTATTATCCAGGTCACAAAAGCAAGGTTTGAAGGGAATAATGGTTATTTTCTGTTCTTTTACAACATAAGCAATTAAAAAATAAACACATACTACCCAAGAACAAAATTTCTGTTACACAGTGTAATTAAAACAGAGTAAAAACAATTGCAAGATTTTGAATATTTCTTGCTGAATAATAAATGTATTTAACATTAACTCAAAATAGCAGTAAATAATTCAATATACCAGAAATTTTAAAAACTACAGAAATGATGAATGATTACTATATTTGCTTCTAGTGAAAAATCACAATAATAGCCATAGAATATGTAACTACTATTCACGAGAGCTCTTTGTTTCACCCTCTCTCTCTTTACTCGACTGATCTTAACTCCATAGGTATTGCCACCCGTTAGTAGAGCGGTAAGTCTATGGATTTGCAACGCTAAAATGAGGTGTTCGATTCCCCTCGGTTGGCTCAGCAGATAGCCCAATGTGGCTTTGCAATAAGAAAACACAACACACACAACCATAGGTATTACCAGCCAACATTTTTACTTACTTCAAATGTAAAAGTTTCTCATGGAAAATTTCTATTTGAGTTTATAAACACTGTGTACTTAGCAATGTTAACGGTAGCAAAGTATATTGGTAATCGTTAATACTTTACCAACTACTAATATTTCAAGTTGTCTAGCGATAGCTATGAGCAATGTTTCTGTGAATCAAAATAAAGTATTCTACCTCCAAGCAAGAATTATTTGTCGTAACTGGCTGAAAGTGTACTAAATGTTATTAAATATGTTTCAAATTAACTTTAAAAGCGGAACAAATATTTCTTGGTTTTCAAAGCCGTTGCCACGTCTTTTCGTATCGTCTTAAAAGAATTTGGCAAATGACATTGCTTGCAGTATAGTGAATACACGCTGATTCTTTTAGTCTTAAATACAGACAATTTTCTCAAATTATAAAGTCTATGTGGAAATATTTATGACATAAGATTTCAGTTTGTCGTTTATGTAGCAAAACTTTGCAGATGATAACTGTTTTCTCAGCACAGTGAAAACACGTAATTCATTTTAGCCTAATTTACAAACAACTTTGAAAATTTTGCAAGTATTATAGGCAACTTTTGTGCTGAAGTTAGATATATTTACTTTATACGTTTATTGGTTTGGTCATTTGATGATGGTCTGTTATATTTTGAAAATTAAACTATTTCTAAATGTTACTTCTTCCCAAAATGAGATCAAAATCTTCAATAAAATGTTAAGCTTTAAGATTTATATGAAGGCTAAACACACTATGTTAAAGTACTAATTAATCAGAATTTTGTAAAAGGTAAAACAGAGAGCAGAATAAAACTATTAATGGATGAGAATTTGAATAACAGCTCATTTGCTCTCTTCATAAGTAGTCAATAATTGTTCTAGAAATGGCACAAACAGTTTACAGATACTTCACAGTGAAATTCCACCAACAGTTCAGAAAATAAAATGATAACTGATAATTATCAGCACGATGTAACAAGTACCATAGTCATGTTCAAGGAAGCTTTCAGCAATACCAGAGTTATTCTCTAACATATGGAACCTATACTTTGTTATACAGTTTTTCCATGATGCAAGCAACTCTCTACCCTGAACCATACAGGAAGTACAGTGTTTACAAAATCATTAAACATAAGCAATGCAACAGGTCTCGTGTTGCATTCAAAAAATTTCGGATCACAGAGATTTTGAAAGCATTTGCTGTATCACAGATCATTATATAAGTGTTCTAATGACAGATCTCAGCACTTTAAGTCTAGGTGTTCTATAGACCTGCATCACTTGCATTGGTTGTAATGATGGTATATTATTTCTTTATGTTCCTCTAAGATTAAATTAATTGCCAGAGATCATGTGCTTTCTGTACTAAATTTATCGATCTGCATTAACGAAATGGTGCTCGAGAATGACAATGTCTCTTTATAGCTTTTCTCTAGGCAAATTTAGCATCGATTCGTTAACGATATCTTCACTACTGAGGATTTAGTACATTATATTAAAACAAGTTTGGAATCTCGCCATTTCATTAGAGTCCATATTGTCATGTAATTAACATAAACAACACACCGTAACCACGGCAAATATCTATTCTAACATAACACATTAGGTCGACACAAAAACATGTTCTACTATTTTTTCGTACTGTTGCTACGTATGCAAAAATAAATAATCTCTAAAGATAGGGTGATTACGGCCTTTCTCTGTACTGGTTATATTCCTGGCGCTCTAACTGAGCTTCCATTTTATTTGTATTATAAGATACGCATCTCTAATATCCATATATATCTGACTAGGTGAAGTTTGTTATCCCCAGTCATTCATCTATTTTGACAATATTTCAACGAATTCCACCAGTAACTTCCTCATTTTTCTCTTCTGGTCTGAACTCATACTGTCGAGGTATATAGACAACCATATACCTGCTATTGAAATAAAGTTGCTGAAGTAATGCTCGTCTTATTTTAGTTTGCTATAACTACAAACTATAATTACAAAATAGTCTGCTCTTGGAAAGATAACTGTTACATCAAGACACAGCATGTTTATCACAATGCCTCAACCGCAGAAGTAGACTGGGTTCATATAATGTCCTTTAAACCAGCTGTATATAGTTTTTAAAACAATTGGAGTTGATTAAATGATCTGACCTGGGACTTTCGTGTAGATCCACGTTTTAGCAAGTCCTCAACCATGACAATCTTAAAAACTACTGGCTCTCTCCAAAAGACTGTAATCTTTACATTTTAGATATGTAATAATACTAATGAGTTTGGGTTGTGTGTGGGAGGAACAAAATATTCTTGCCACTGGTCCTTCATATTCTAAAATATGTCACTGCTAGAATACGCACAAAAGTTAGATTCCCTAAGCTGACTGCAATATGCACATGTAATAAAATTTGGATATTAAGAATGAACTACTCCCACCTTTTGTACACAAAATTATAGAATCCCTCACAGGCCAGTTTCCTTTAGAGCGGCAGTAACCTGTAAACATTTGAAAGTATTACAGCTCCATTTCTGTTGTTTGAATTTTCAGCAATATTACATGCTACTGAACCTGGTCTTCCTTCCTGACCTTCGAAGTGTATAAATGAATAAAATGGAATATGTAATTCCTTTATCATTTTTACAACGCCCATTAACAAACAGTAAGTTGTGTCAGAAAACAAAACAGATATTCAACTGGAAAGGTAAAGACCATAAGTAACACAATAAATCTGAAAATGAGTTAAACATCTGTTACATTCAAGTATGACAAAATACTGTGTCAGACAACCACACAGCTCTCCCCATACTGATTCAGCTATAAGTCTAAACACTAACTTTAGATATTTGTGGTGGGGAGAGAACAAGTTGCTTTGCACTTAACAAGAAAAACAAGTACCAACAGTGGGTGGTATTGTAATTAATTGACAGAGAAAATTGAAATTCTTATACTAGCCTAAGTAAAAGTTTAAGTAGGTGAGCATCATATATATATATATATAAGTCCAAGTGAATGAAATGTGTTTGAAATTCTGTATTTTTAATAATTTGGGTAATTTATCATTTTTTTCCATAAAAAATTAACTTCTTACAAGATTTATATATCAAAGAAAAGATGATATAAAACTAATTCTTAATTATGCAGATAGTTAAAAAGTATTATAAAATTTCTAAACCCTATAAATCCACTTATATTATACCAAATAAAACTGAAACATATAGTAAGTTGGTTGGCCACCTGTACAAATTACTATGCAAGATTTATGGCGCCTATGTTCTAAAAGTTGCATTATATTGGTTCGACACTGACACAATATCTATTTGTTGTGTTTACAGTCAGTGAAACATGAACGCGTATTAGTAGTGAAATGAGACATTTCCTAACTCCAAACAGTCCTGAAATAGTGAAGATAACATCAACAGCTGTATATTTGCCCTGACTATGAGCCATATGATTCAAAACTATAATTAGATATGTTGTCTTACCATATTAGCTGATCATGCAACAATCCTGTAATTTAAATATCTATACAGCATTTGCCTTGCTTTATGGTAGTTGCCTGCTCATTTCTATACTTGGGACAATAAATAAAAAAAACATGGCCTCAGATAAAAGTATGAAAGACCATCTGTCTACATCTCCATGTAGGTTGTCTGGATAATAATGAAACGTAAGCTAGTATTCCAAATATTGTGATCCAGGGTGAAATCATGCCTTCCGGTTGCCCATAATATTCTAAGAAACATGACGGATAAGTTATCTATCTTGCAGTGAAAGGCTGCCTGTATAGATAGCGAATGGCATATCTAACAAAAAAACACAACTATAAACATCTGCTTTGTGACACCAAATTTCTGCCCAACAAAAATCAATATATGACTTGCATTATACAAGTATCTGCTCCTCACCATATTACGTTTGTGAAACTATAGATACAATTGTAGTGTCACTGATGTAAGAATCACGAAGGAAAATAGAGAAGATATTTCTCACTCACTGACTAAAGTATATCTTAGCAACTAAAATTTATGCTCACGATTGTTGTTCTAATTTAAATAAGTATTCTCTTAATCATTATGGCTAAAGTGCAAAAATAATCAAAGAATTGGGTATGAAATGTTTATAATGCTGAAAACTAAGAACGATTCTTAATATTTTATTAATGATGAGTTCATTTCAGTATTTGACTTTTGTAATTTTTTTAATGTTGTGTCCTAATTCTATTTACACATACGATATGGCCTAAAAATTCCAATTTATATACTTCCCTATACCAACACATTAAATCTATTGAAATAAAAGACAAGAACTATCAACCATAATCTCAAACATCTTGCCAATTCTATCATCTTTTTAAAAGATATGATACATTGTTGAAAGTTTTCATTGTTATCCTAAATGTCTTTTACTTCTAAAGGATATCAAAGTAGAAGTACTTAATATTAATTTCTTTACCAGCATTGAAGAGCCAACAAGATATACTGAAAATAGAAGTATCCGACAATGAAGCTAAAATCAGAAAAAATGGAAATGGTTACTCTGTAAGTAAAGAGTTATACATCCACACTCAGTTGTTAATTACATGGTTTTTATACGAATACCCGTCAAGAAGAATAAAATGCAGTACCTACTGGACACATGAACAACAGCAATGTGCTACAATGTAAGAACCAGAGCAGTGTAGCAGTTTTGTGGGCCCTAAATATAGACACCAATACTAGACATATTGTTTAAAATAAGCATTGAGGACGTGTAACACCGGTATTTAGTTTACCTTAATCTTTATTAATAAGCCAGTAGTCTCTCAGGAAGCCACTCCAGGGCCTCCCATTTTCAAAAGTTTAAGGTCATATAACGTGTTTCACCGATTATTCAACTACCAAGATATTTCCTTTCATCTAAACATTAGTAAGCTGTTGTTATTTTGAATTAAGCGCAAAGCTACACAACGGGCTATCTGTGCTCTGCCCACCACGGGTATCGAAACCCTGTTTTTAGTGCTCTAAGTCAACAGACATGCCGCTGAGCCACTGGGGGTGGCAACTTAATAAGAGGTATGAAAAACATTATGAAATGTAACGTTATACTACGTAGATAAACATGTGAACAATTAGCTCTAATACCTTTAGTTACATTAATTGTTAATAGGCGATTATATCATCACTATAAAACAG
This sequence comes from Carcinoscorpius rotundicauda, assembly GCA_011833715.1. Lineage (NCBI taxonomy): Eukaryota > Metazoa > Arthropoda > Merostomata > Xiphosura > Limulidae > Carcinoscorpius > Carcinoscorpius rotundicauda. The sequence goes on from CM022395.1 coordinate 20,884,423, forward strand.
CAATATAAAATAAGCATTCGAGAATAATTCCCATTGTCGATCCATACGAAACAGATAACCAAGAAACACCTGTTGGTAAACGTGTTACCATCAGCAACCATACAGTTGAGGAGTTTTCGATTCTGCTACTTATTAGTGTTCCAATAATCGTTCACAAAATAAAACGACTGAAAATAAAATTAATCCATAATCTGGAAACCCTACAACCATCTGGTTCAAATGAAAGGTTCTCTTTTTTATGATTATTTTCTCCATATTTTTTTAACTTTAACTTGAAACTTTTATGTTTTCTTGACTTGTAATATTTATGTATAAGATGCAATTTTGCGTAAAATTTTATCCTAAACGTTCAAAATGCTATTTTGTTAGGTACATAATTTTTAAATTATGCGCACGCGACCTTTTAGTGTAAGCTTCACAATATGATGAAGAGCACTAACTCAAAACGTCTTCCTTTTAAAATAAAAATAAAACAAAATTTGGTGACTGCTCAACTTATTATTTAATTTGTATTGTAAGAAACCATTGTTTGGCTCAGGTGGCCATATTGTCTACAAAGATTTTACACACTCACGTTTACTTTTTGCATATTTTCAGGCTGTTGCTATAGTTTCGTACCAACAACCTCTGATGCTCTGGAAACACACATTTTCTCATAAGGGAAAGCGTATTAGTTATTCTGTTAGCTTATGTCACTTTGCCTTTATATAATACTAATACTAATTACTTTATTTGTATCTGTTATACACCATAATACAATCTATTCCTATTTCTGAGTTATCATTGTTTGAGTCAACACTGCTTGGTGTTTGAACATAAAACAGAATGTTTCTTGTGTGATTTTCATCACTACATCTACAGGTGATAACAAGTGAGACATCCTCTTCTATCAATCTGTATTTTATTAGGATCTTCGCTCCTGCTTATACTATACAGACAGAAAGCTGAGTTTGTTGATACTCTTATTGAAGCCATTGAGGTGGGTACCTCTTCAGACTATGTTGTGGTGGGACAGACCACTGGTCTTGAATGCTTGTGAAGTTTCTCTTATATGACTATTTAAATCCCGTTGCATTATATTTGTTATAAGTTTGTTTCTCGTTCATTTGTTATTCATTCTGCCCTTTAGTTTATCTATAAAACTTTAATTACATTAAAATGCTAACTTACCCTCTAGCTAATCATGTTTGAGTAAATATATAGTGTCATAAAAATGACAGTAGCATCCCTAGTAGTGATGCGCATATATTATTGATGTAACAGAAGATCATGTGAATTTGCGATCACATCAGATGTACTCTTGTAACTCAATGACTAAATACCTTGTCATAAACTTCATAAACTGAGTTGTAACCCTGTTAGTGAATGATATAGTTATTGAATTATTACTGTTTATTAATTTAAAAAGGTGATTTCATATTTTTGGAATTATAATTTTTTAAGGTTCCATTAGTTGAAACTGTTAATATTGATATTAATGTTTCATTGTCCATTAATATTAGCTTCAATTCCTGTATAGGTTTATTAAATTCCTTTTTGATAAGTGCTGAATTTTATTCCAAAGGCTGTTCTGTTTAATAAGTAGATTTTTGTTGATGCTTGGTCATAAATCTTATCATATTAGACTGTTACACAATCACATAGGTTCTGCTAATGTTATAATGTTTCTGATGTCTTAATGGTGCTGCATGGAATCGTTTGATAAGCTTTCAATAAACTTATAAACAAAACATGCTCATGATCTATCGTAGCCATGTTTGGATATGCTTTGCTTTTAAACGGCACAAATAACCTGTGAAGCATATCAGGTTCTCTAATAATCATTTATATTTTACACTGCAGTATTAAATATAGGTTTTTGGATATTATGCAGCTGTTCAAATCCTAAAGGTTTACATGGATTTAATTTTAATGCTAAAGAGCATCTGAGAACACACTATCCAGTCTTAAACAAATGAAAGGACCGAGCTGCTTATTTATGAATCAAAGAAATAAATGAAATCTTCTTTTTGCACCACCCTCATAAGATTTTATATTTATTGGTTTAATATGTTAAGAACCGTGAAACAATAAATAAAAATGGCTTATCTAACGCCAACAATAGTGGCAACTGACACACGATTTTTGGTATTTGTATTTGTCTAACGCATTCCACATAGGTTTGACAAGCTGAACAACAAACTTGGAAGATAAAGCAATCTAGTCCTACCTTTCCAACAAACAGCTAAGGCTTACTCAGGCATTGCTTAACTCAGAGAAAATGGGTAGTTCAGCATAAATGGAGAACAAGCTTCTAAATTGCTGTAACAGATGCGATTAATCATGGGTTTGACTTTCATCCATAAATTCATAAGTGCAAATAACATTTTTTATTAGTCAATTAAATAAGTGAAAACAATTACCCTTCACATATTTCTACATTAATGCTACAAGTTCGGTTGGAATAGCTATTAAACAATCGGTGATTTTGACGAGATCGTTCCATTTTCTAGTTATAATTATTTATTTGTTGCTAAATAAAAGTGAGATGTCAAAGTAACATCACATAATATGAAGTAGTTCTGACTATTATTCTAGCTTTGACTAGTGGATCCAGACTGGATAAAAATAGGGAGAGAAAGAGTGAAATTCATAAAAAAAGAGCTCCATAAAAATTAGACAAAGAAGTATGAGAGAGCTCTTATATCAGTTTTAAAAGTTTCTTAGACAAGAATTTTACGTTATAATTGGGAGTACCATCAAATCATATTTATTCAATGAAACTTCAGTGCACAGTATGACTTTCAATTTGATTCGTTCCAGACATTTATGTGTTGAACTTCCGAAACATTCGATCTTCCTTCCCGTTACATTTTTAGGCTAAAAACAACGTCTATTGTAAGAACTTACAGTTCTTTTTGTTATAACGTCAAATTTGGTTGCTATCAGTCTCATCATAGGTAATTTTATCCCATCATTTATACACTCCTCACCTGTATCTTCGTGTTCCAGAAGAATCCTATAAAATCTCTTGATCTAGGATGTCTGCTTGATGTGACAGAGTCATATTGGTCCCTGCAAAAGGTTCAGCTTTCAGACATTAATGCCAACATATGAATAAATGAGAAATGCGCAGTTTTCGGTTTGACTTTGTATTATTATTGGTCCTTCACAAAATTTTCCCAAATTGCTGCCTCATTCTCTGCACTGATTAAACACAAACTGCATTTCAGATGTATATATCGAAAACATACCCACGTATTTCATCACTTAAATGTGCCTCAATAAAGACATCACCAACTTTAGATAACATAACGGGGATGCGAAACAGCGACCCTCAGGTTACGAGTTGCACTCCTTAACATGCTTGGCCACACGCCGGGCTTTTCCAATGCTACTGGGCACGTTTTTATGTTATAAATGTTTATGAATATTTTACGTTAGGAAATGGTGTTCAACTTTCCAAAAGCTATAAAATTCTATTGCAGCACACTTCTTATGAAATGACATTGTCAAAATGTAGTTGTAACACAGTTATGACAGAAAGTGTTCGTACCCCTGCGTCGTGAGTAGTTCTTTCCTCATAACTTAAAAAGTATTACGAAGAGAAAAATGAAAGTAAAATATATTATACATATTATACATTAACACATCTACATAAATTTTTATGTAATTTGAATGACAAACTGTTTATAAACAAATAACCAAACATAGGAGGGACAGAAAGTTTTATATGCAAAAACGGCTATTCTGGGCCCAGAAAACACTTCAAATAGAAGGTCGAAACGTTGTTCGCTCTTCTATTTGAAGTGTTTTCTGGGCCCAGAACAGCCGTTTTTGCATATAAAAGTTCTCAACAAGTGGGTTTCTCGACATCACTGAGGGACAGAAAGTGTTCTTGCGTCTACTTAAATGGTCAGTTGTGTAGCCTTTCGGGTAAATTACTTGGAGCAATATCTCCTCATAGCCCTCCATGATCGTTTGACAGTACTCTACTGGTATTTTCTTCCATTCTTCTTTACAGAAGGCCTCTAACTCTTGCATGGTTTTCGGATGACGCTGATGAACCTTGGTCTTCAACTCATGCCAAACGTTTTCAGTTGGGTTGAGATCAGGTGACTGCAATGGCCACTCCAGAACGCTCATATGCAGAGGCGTAGTTTGGTCTGTTGAATTGTTTTATTGCATCATAGGCCTACAAATTGTTTGTTCTTGTGTTCTTACCAATCAAACTACATAATTAGACCTAGATGTAGGCTTTTTCAGTAGCCGAAATGTACATCTTTAATATAGGCGTGCTTCTAAGCTTTTCGATCCAAGCGATAGCTCATAAGTATCAGTAAGTAGGCCTAAGCATACATGCAAGGCTTGCAAGCACACAGAATCCACCTACGTCTTGTACGTAGTGTAAGATTAAATAAAATTTTCATCACAACAGATTGAACAGAACATGAAATTCAAAAATGTTACTCCCAAACGTAAACTCCTGTAATCTAAATCTGGCAGGCTATTTGTAGCTTGTAGCTGTATCAATCTCATGTGTATATTGTGCGGTTTTCCTACGCCATTTGTTCTTATGCATGTCTAGACGGTTTTATTGTCGAACGCCTCACTCTCATTAACTGCTGAATCCGTTGACCATAGTGTACGTTTAGTGTACAGTTAACGACAGGTTCGGGATGCTCAGATCCAGACGAGCCCTACATCACCACCCTCTGCTCCCTTTTGTCACAGCCTCGATTTTACAACAGGGATCGTTAGACCTGTGTTTGTGACCCTCATTAATCTATGAAATTTCAGATTATCACCGTCTTCTAATAAAGACTTTATGGTAAAAGAACAATATATTCTCTTATCATAGATAGTAAAGTTATTGTATTTTCTTGTACAATTAGGACACAAAAGGAGCGATTTCAACAGCCTAAAGCCTCTACTTAAAAATAGCAATACAATTCGTTTAAGTGTTTTTATTCAACAGACGTTCTTATAGACATTATATCACAACGTGTTTGCCTTTTGATGAGCTTTAACAGAAATATTATATTTGTTATTGTTTAAGTATTTTTAGAGAAACTTGCAATTACTTGTGTTGTAACTTGCACATATTATTCTCCCAGCAATGTCCAGGTGGTCAGTCGGCTCGGTAGTCACTGTGAGGTTTGCGCGTATGCTTAAATACATTGTACAGTTCAGTCCCAGTTCCATTCTGTTCTATCTTCTTTCGTTGTACGTTAGATTTTTTTCAATAAAGACTGTATTTTAGCCTGATGAGTCATCCGGGAAACAAATTCCAATTATAACAAGCAAGCGTCTGAAACTTCCCGATATTAGACAATTCTGCATGCCAGTTACTGGTACTACAAGTGACAATAGAGATCCAAATAATCCAAAAACATCAAGCAAAGGAATATAAACTTGCCATACAGAGGTAATACCATGTTCATCAGAGAACGAGTCTGAAAATGCTTGTACAACTATTGCACATCATAAACCACCAGATAGTCGTGAAACAAGTTTGTGTAGTAATGAAAATCTGACACTCCACAGATACAGTGTGGAAAGCTATATCATCCAGATGCACAACTGGAAGATGCACCACGACAGAAAGCAAAAATCTCAACTTCCAGGGCAAGTGGTTTGATGAGTTCCCATGGCTGCACTTCGACAATCAGAAGGAGGAAAATAGAGGCCTTTTCACAGGGAAATTAGAGAATCCAGTGAAGTATACGCACGTATCCACCGGTTTTTGCAACTGGAAAAAGGAAAAACAGAAATTCAACAAACACCAATCCTCCTCTCAGCACAGATTCGCTATATCTCCAGAAGTTTCACGTGATGTGACTATTCAGCTACATGATGGAAAAAAGAAGCAGCAGGAAGAACGTAAAAGAAGTCTACCCAAATTGTTCAGAAGTTTACGTTTCTTACTGCGTCAAGGTTTAGCATTATGTGGACATACTGATACTGAGGGGAACTTCCTGCAGTTAATGAAGCTCCTGGAAGAAGATCTTGAGTTGACGGCCTACTTGTCAAAGAAAACCACAATCACATCACCCCAGGCCCAGAATGAAATAATGGAGATGTTCAGCCATCAAATACTGAGGAACATAGCACACAAAGTGCAGCAAAGTAAAATGGTTTATGGCGCTCAAAATGTTACAGGTGCCGAAAAGGAAGCAATATGTGTACGATACGTAGATGAGAACCTTGACGTCCATGAGACATTTCTTGGTTTGTACAGTGTTTCCAATACAACTGGTGAAACAATATCCTCGACTTTGCTTGATGTACTGACTAGACTCAATTTACCACTGTCAGGTTTAAGAGCACAAACTTATGATGGAGCTGCTAACATGAGTGGTGCGTACAGTGGACGCCAGGCAAAAATAAAAGAAAAGCAACCGTCAACTTTGTTTTTTCACTGCAGAGCACACAAGACTAATTTAATAATGCAACATGCAGTTGAAGCTTGTGAATGTGTTCGAGATTCTATCCATCGGGTACATGAACTTGGTGTCTTGCTTCAGAAGTCAGGCAAATACAAGACATTATTTGAAAAATTGTATCGTCAGACAGCCACAATGATCCAGTTAAATACATCCACCAACTGCCTCCAACACGCTGGTTGTGCCGCCAATCTGCAATTACATGTACTAATGAGCACTAGTAACATTGTTGATTCTTTGAATTAGCAAATGAAAAGTCAGATGCAGCAGTGAAAGCACGAGGTCTGATGGGCAGATTTGACAAAGGAAAAACATTTTTAGGATTGTTGATGGCTCAGTATCCATTAGCTGCATTATAGGAACTAAACCGCTCAGTCTAAGCAAAATCGGCGACAGTATCTGGCATAATTGAAGCATCTGCAATGACAATTGATCAATTGCGGGTATTGAGAACAGAGGAAAATTACAAGATGTTTGATGAAGCTGAGAAAAAGGTAACTCCTTAGATCTGATACCACGCATTTGCAGACCCCCGAAAAGGATCACAGGTACTGGCTCAGCACACCATTCTGCGACAGCTAGAGATTACTACAGAAGCCAATATTTTGAATTTGTGGACACAGTCATGGAACATCTGACAACTAGATTCAATGCAGACAACAATGACTAGTGGCAATATCTGGCACTTGAGAACATGATCACATCTGGCAAGGTTGACAACTCGGTTATAAACTTCTATCCAGAAATCTCTGCACAACGGCTCGAGTTTCAGTTGCCCATGTTCAAAGAAACAACAAAAGCAGTATCTCTGAAAGGTGCGAAGGATGATTACTGTAAAATGCATGAAACAAGCCAGCAGATGTTTAATGAAGTGTTTCTTCTCATGAAAATTTTGCTTGTATGTCCAGTATCCAGCTGCGAATGTGAACGCAGCTTTTCTGCATTAAGACGGTTAAAGGTGTGGTTAAGGTCATCTATGTCTCAATGCCGCCTCAACCATGTGGCAGTTTGTCACACTCACAAAAATGAGATCCACAAGATAAATATAGAAGATCTTATAAAAGAATTTATAAACAGATCATCACAAAGGAGGTCTACGTTTGGGAACATGTAGACTAGAGGACGAAATGAATCTTACTTCAATGAAAAGTATGAATAACTATGTGCTAAATTGTATTGATGTGTAATTTTCAAGAGTTCGTAAAGACATTTTAATTATTTTTACCAGAGAACATGAACAGTTTTTCAGTAGATATGAGCTTATCAAGGGTAATTACTAATTATATTAATATTTGAAAACGTAATTCATGCAATAAAAGTTATTAGTAACCTTGTCAAGTGTAATGGCCATCTTTTATACTGTGCTGTGTGCAGGAATAAATTCATGTGGCAGTTAATTTGTGACACATTTGTCTTTATTCTATTAACATTTTGAAAACTGTTCACACCTCACTTATACAAACCTACATGGAAACCTTGAAATATCGTAGCAACAAGATTACTCTGTGACTGCATGTTTACAGCTTTCAGGTTCACGTAATCAGAGATTACCAATTTGCAAATTGAACAGTCCACATAAGTGGTTGCAAAATTCATCCCACCCATCGGGTGTAAAAAATCTACGCCCCTGCTTATATGGTTTCTCTGCAACCAGGATTGCACATATTTCGATGTGTGCTTAGGGTCATTGTCGTGCTGGAAGATCCAACGACGCCCAAGCCGCAAGTTCCGAGCATCATTCTTGATATAAGTGCCTAATCTATCAACGTACTCTTCTTTTTTCATGATTTCGTTGACGCGGTGAAGACTGCCTACACCAGAAGAGCTGAAGGAAATCCATAACATGAAAGAGCCACCTCCGTGACTACATTTAACTGTAGGGACGGTGTTCTTCGAAAGATTTCGTTCCCCCTTCTTATGGAAAAATATTACGAACATCATTGTGGCCGAAAAGCTCGATTTTAGTCTCGCTGAATCAAAGAATACTCTTTTATCTACATGCTTTCTTGCATACCTCAATCGTGCTTCTAAATAGACAGGCTTTAAATACGGACTTCTACGAGGGCGGCATGCTTTGAACCCAAAAGAGCATAACATGTTCGTAACTGTAGAGGTGATTACTTCAACCTCAGTTTCCCTTACTAGTTTCTGTATGTCATTACGTGTTAAACAAGGGTTCCTACTAACTTCTCTGAAAACTTTCCTCTTGGTTCTCTCTGGAATTTTGGTGGGACGTCCGGAACGAAGGAGGTTAGCAGTTGATCCTGTAAGCTTAAACTTGGCAATTATGCTTTGAACAGTAGATTTCGGCACATTAACTTGTATAGCAATACCGAAAAAAGACACACGAGAATGGTATATTACAAAAATTCGGTTTTTTAAATCACTGGACAGTTGTTTCCTGTTCGCCGTGATGACGAAGCAGATAATGACGGAGACGGTGGTAAATTGAAGGAAGTACATTTTTTGCTGGCTAAATTCCAATAATTATGAACCGAGTGTCTAGTTCTGGAGCGGTATAATGTAGTTTATTCGTCAAACTAAACAAAAATTTTACGGATCTTTACGAACACTTTCTGTTCCTCCTATTTTTGGTTATATGTTCATAAACAGTTTATTTGTCGTTTAATTTACATTAGCCTACTTGTGACACTTTTTAAGTTATGAGCAAAAAACCAATAAGGACGCAGGAAAACGAACACTTTCTGTCGTAACTGTATACTTATTTGTATATGTTTTTGCTAGAGTATTCACCCACTATACTTCCAGTTTAGCTTCTGGCCTATCATAAATCAACTTGAAGAAACATACAATTACAGCTTTTACTATATAAAGCCAAATGTTTAATAACTCAAGAATGCAGTAATCACCATTAACTAATCCTCAACTTTGTCAAACCAGACAGGAGAAATTCCATCTATTTATCAGAGGCCAGACACAGCACATCTATTTCAGCCTAAACCATCACCAGTAATAGACCATTTCTGAGAAAATGGAAGAAAGGAACAGCAATAATAAAACATAAAATGTCCTGTTAAAGTCTTTTACAAATAAAGAAATAATAAAACCCGCAACCTCAACTGGATCTATCAGCAACAGTTCTGACACTAATCCTGGTCTGTTATATGTTCCATTGTACCTCAAACACCACTACCAGCTTCAGGTAGTATAGTTGACGAAGATCTAGGCTCTAATGTCATAGAGAGAAAAGTGTAGAGGAAGTGGGGCTACAGTGATGAGCTATGATGATCAAAGAGCTTCACCCAGTCTGGGAGGAGTTAACCAAGACCAGCAAAACTGAAGGAAATAATAATAAAAACATTTTAACGAATGAAAATCTAATGGTTTATCTGTGTAAGTTTTATTTTGTTTGGCAATCATCTGAGAAACATCGTTTGTTTTTTCTTCACTTGTCATATTTTAAACAATGAGTTTTAAATTTGTTTTCTTTTGCATACGTTTTCATTCATTTCCCATGATTCTCCCGAACTTTAAAACTAAGGAAATAAAATATATCATTCAAGAAACACACCAGGCATTTTTCATTTCTATAGTAACTCTTTTTGTCTACACAAATTTACGTTTATTTCAGGTATTAGCAAAATGTACAAATAATTAGTTTTGGTATGCGAGACCTTTATTCTTAAGCTATTTTTGTTTCTGACCTTTCTTATGGAAAGCATTATTGAAGAACAACTTAGTTTTGTACAAATGTGTTCTCTAATATTATCAGTTGTAGACAGATTTAGAAATACTTTCGAGACTCTGTCCTTCATATTTTTACTCATGGAATAATCAAATGACTTGGGTAACAAATGCATTTCGGGAGATTTTACCCTATTGTCAAAAGTGTGAATTCTCTCACTCCCAGGTTTTCAATAAATTTCCTGGAGTTTCTTGAATTTTGTGAAAACTTTATGAGCAGTTTGTAACTAGAATAAAGTATTATTGATTTTGAATCTGTTGGTAATTTACATTGAGTCTGAAATAGTATAGAGCGTGTGAAATTTGTAAGTCAGACTATTATATTTACGTCTACAAACTAGGCCTATCGTTGAATACTAGTTAAGGTAATTTATAGAACACGTATCAGAATGCATAAAACACTTTTTTGGGCTGGACTTTATAATCGTCTTTCTCCCAAATATTTCAGATAAACCATCCAGCACTAAAAATCGTGGCAACACTGCTACATTACTGTGCCAACAAGCAGTATTCAACAGTTACAACCTCAAGTTAGGTACAGATTTAGATACTTGGATGAATAACCTTATCACACTTATTCAGGCCAGTTCTTTTCAATTAAGTATATTATATGGCATTCCTGAAATATATAAATATAATTACTTATTTTGACAATTATTTTCCAACATAGGTAAATTTAATTTTAACTTAGCTCAATTGCAATGTTTAAATCAACTTCCCTAGGCACTCGTGAATAATGAATATACAGTTAAAAATAACTACCAGTGCAGTCCTTTGATATCTCAACGACAAATTGAGAGCTTAAAGTACTAAAATACAGGGGCGTGTGTGTGTGTGATTGTGTTTTACTTATGGCAAAGCCACATCGGGCTATCTGCTGAGTCCTTCGAGGAGAATCGAACCCCTGGTTTTAGCGCTATAAATCCATAGAATTACCGCTGTATCAGCGGGGGACATATAGGGGCGGACACAGCATAAACTATCTGTTAGGTACCTTTCCACAAAGAAAAACAAATTCGAATTTATTCAGTCCATGACGTACTTAAAGGAATTCCAGCAAAGTACTGTTTTGTACTTTTATTGAAAAAAATAATATTATCATGTGGTTAAAATGAAATCGTAGTTTAAATTGCGACAACAGGCCTTTATGAGAACCAGCATAATGAGTAATATGAAAGAGATGTAGGTACATTCACTGACGTATTTAACTTTTTAAAGAAACTAAAAGTAGGAAAAATAAAGAATATCTTAATCTGACAGTGATAGCATTAAGTACTTCGCTTTCCATACTGTAAATGTATTTTAAGAATGTAAATAGAAGTTTGAATGTGGTGAAGTCCAGAAATTAGTAAATGCACTACACTAAAATACTTCTCAAAATGTTTTGAACAATAAATATTATAAAATAAACGTGAATAAGAGTTGAAAAGTCTTCGAACAATATGAAGAAAACTACACTGGAATTAGCTGAAGCTTTCAATTATGTATTTGAAATACACAGTCTACTGTTAGAGTGATCATTGTTTGTAATAAATATAAATATGGTTAGAATACAAAACGTAATAAGTAAATAACCATATCAATGTGCCAACGTTTAAATTAATTTATATTAAACTTTATTTTTTTAAAAAAGCATCCAAGACTATACAAATGATGAAGATAATTTAGAATATTTATGGGGTATACCTTACAACTCTCCGTAAGTTGTGCAGATAATGTATTTTGCGTTAATCTGGATATTCAATACACTTTTGTAAGAAATATACTTATATACAGAAGTTACTTTTGAAGGTTGGTCACGTAATAATGCATGATGTCAAAGTATTTGTAAAAACTGTTTATAGATCTCACCGAACAGATTCATTTTACATTTAATAACCAAACCCATCACCAAAGTAAATGGAGTTACAGAGAGTTATCCATTTTACTCTTGTTTGTTTATCATGGAAAACCCAGTCAATGTCGTACTGATTCTAAATCAGTTTATTACATAATATGAAAATAATGTCCCTTCTGTTTTTAGACAAGAACCAAAATAAAGATCACGAAAGTTTATTTGTTGATCATACACATCACGTCACATAAACTTTAAATTCACCACAAAAGGAGAAATAGATTAAATGGTATTCTTTGGATAGCCTTTTCCCCACGGAATATCAAAGCTTAGGTTATGTCAAAATCTTGCACACACATCGTTGTTTTCTCACACTGTCAAATACAATCTTATGTTAGTCCTTGTGTAGTGTGTTTACAATAACTAAAGTGAATTGCATGTTAAAAGGTGTTAAAAGTGTGATTGTTAAATTCCTAACCGTCGCAGTAAGCCTAGTTGCTTTGCGCCATAAAACGCCGAACCAACCAACCAACGAATCAAATTCCTACCCACTTAAGTAGCGATAAATCGTGACACGCAAATGTTTTAACAAATATGCTCTCTATAATAATTAGTATTTCGTGTTTCAGCTACCAAAGACCATTATTTCTGCATTTAGAACATGAAAAAATTCTGAGATTTTTGAAATGTATTAAAATATTCCGTAAACATTATTTTTATTTACGACGTTTATTCAAAATATATTTCAAAGCGAGAGTTTTTTTTTTTCAAAAATGTGTAAAATTTGAACATGCAGATGTCAGTCTGCTGGTCAGTTTCATTGAAAAATGCTGAGTGTTATGCAAACTAATTGGCACAATAGTTAATTGACTATTCTAGTTTTATTCTTTCGCTATTAAAATTGAATTGTTTCGTTGAGGTTAAAAACTTATACGAGAAAGATAAATTATATTATGTGAGTTTGGATTTCTACGTTGTTCAGAGAGTAAGCCTTTTTCCTAACAATTATACATTTTTAAACACAGTTCCTAATCAGTTGAAAATATTCCGAGAAACTCATTGGAAGAGAAATGAGTGTTTTTGCGCTCAATGTTAGTGTTAGTGGAGTAAAAGCAAATATTTAAGTAGTTTCAAACATTATTATATATTTACTCTTTATAGTTAATTTGTCATTTTTGCGTTACTGTATGTATTTTTTTATGCTGATGACGACTCAAATGCCATTCGTCATAGAAAGATATAACTTCATTCTATGGTTAGATTACTCTCAACTTTATAAATCTTTTTGTACGAACATGACCTTCGCATTAACATGATCCGGTTCTTAATGGATATAGAGAAAACTTAATCTTCGTGACGTTCTTTTACAGGATCACCAATAAAGTACTGTGCAAAGGAACGTATCGGGACTTCATCATACGAGTCGTCACCTGTTCAGTTCTCACGAGGGATCTCGCATTTAGGCGTGCTTGGATTCGTAGCGCACTTTGCTTTTGGTCGTTAAGGCGGAGTGACATGTTAAACAGGCCAACTGGGCCGCTGAGGCGTGATTATGGAATCTTCTAAACCGGCTTATGACTTGACAGCTTACAGGCTAAATTCAATATGTCAGTCTCTGTCCACGTAGGCCAATAAAACTCCGCCACTCAGTACATGATGCCACACAAGATAGAACCGCCTTGCGCCAAAGAGAATAGAATTTTTATCAAAATCGACATTAATTACTCGTTATTGTATATCCATCGTTCATCACACACGTTGAACTTAACCCTTTCTTTATGAAAAACGTGCGTGGACATGTACTAACATTCGAAGCCTTCTAAAACAGCAGGTAAGACAATAAAGTTAATAAGATCAAATATTTGAAAAAAAGTTTAAGAAAAAATACGATACCCTATATTCCGAGCGATTTCAAAAGGTAAACCTTATTTCTTCTGGGGAAATTATAAGAAAGCGTTTATTTCATGAGACATCGTATTTCTGTGTTTAATTGATCTCTTGAATCTACATGTTTTTCTAATATCATGAGTATATCCGAACAAAGAGGTATTCACAATGCTTATGATATATAAAGTTTCGCGAAAGCATCAATAAATTATAACATTCCAACATGATATTAGTAACAAATCTGAAAAAAAGTTATGGAAGTTAATATGTATTTGTAACTTTACAGAGTATAGATAGGGACTACTAAATGTCAGCAAAAAATATTTTTTCTTCCCAGAGTATAATCTTCATTGTTGTTGGAAGACTGAGGAAATACTTGTGGTATCTAGTCTTAACACAGTTTAATCCTTTTTTCTGTGATTATGATGACTAATATTCTAGGAAAATAATTACCACAGTTTATTTACAGAATAGAAAAACATTCAGTAAAGCTTAACGTAAGTACAGTGACTTTTGATGGAGTAAAATATTGTATTACGATAAAATAACAGTACTTTACGTATTTCAAAACTATATTTGTAATATTCAACAAAAATATTAATTTCCAACAATTTCTTTTTTTGTCCAGAATTAAGCACAAAGCTACACAACAAGCTATCTGTGCTCTGCCCACCATGGGTATCGAAATCCCGTTTCTTGCAAATTTCCAGCAAGAATTATATTCGACCTCGTAAAAATAGAATATGCTTTTATTAGAAAAAAAATTAGAATAAACATTGTTTCAATTAATACTTTTTATGTTGTGTAACAGATGGCTAATGAGTTATATAATCTAAAGAAGGCTATAGACCAGAAGTAGCTTCCAATGGACTTGAAACTTACTAGAAACATGAAACTGGGTTAATCAAAATGGGAATTTTAAAACTATTCCACCATTGTTATCTGTTTTGTTTACGAGGTTGGACAAAATGTAAGACGCTAAAAGCAATTTATTCTTACTTCATTTGACCTATGGGACAAATTAAGAACGAGACGGAAATTTTATTTAGCTAACTTGACCAACTTTACTGTACATTTACATATTCTAACTTAATTTAAACTTGTAAGTTTATGTGATGAGAAAGATGTATTTATTTATAAATTATTATTGATTTATTGCAGTTCGTTTAGCATTCATGAAAGAGGAAACATTCAGCTATGATTTCTCTACTATTTAGTAATTACTTTACTAAGCTAGTAAGTTTGTAATATTATTTGTTGAGTATTATCCTTTTTTTCTTCTTCTGAATTTTCATCAAATTATTTATTATAGAGATTAGTTACCAGATGACACAAGAATGGATGTGGCAAGCAATAGCTTCATAGGTGAATGAATTTACAAACCTAAGTCTAAAGAGTGAGTAGAGCAAGGCTGAATTTTAACGGGAAGAAAACGGTATTAAAGTATTCCCCATTACACAACTATCTCGTGGTACTTTTTAGTTGCTACATACGAGAAAAGCTCCCTAGTCAACAGTGGTAATAGTTCAAAAATAAAATAAAACGATATATCCAGGTGGTAGTGAGAAAGTTTGTTTTGATCCTTTTCCAATGTTTGTTATTTGTCGAAACAAATCCTTTCAAGAAATTAAATGTCTTGCCGATTCTAATATAAGTAGAGAGAAAAAGAATTTTGTTTGAACACAGTCCTTTTTCAGTTAAATATTTCCTTCGATAATTAAAACATGTCAAACGATTTTAAAGCCACGTTCGCAGAAGTTTGAACTTTGCGTCAAAAGGTTAATTTCAATGTACTTTTATTTTTAAACCTAAAGATGGTTGTCTTTAAAATGTTAAATAAATCAACACTTTGAAAGTAAAATACATTTAAATAATGACTCAGAGAATGTCAAGTAAATCCAGTAATAATCTTTCTAAAAATGAGCAAGAAACTAGAAATAAGACAGGTAAAAAAGTCAAATTATTTGAGATTCCACTGCTATTTTTTCAGGACTTTTTTCCTTTCCTCGACATAAATGTGTTTATATATGCTTATAATTTCTTTCAAGTGGAAGTTTAAACATAAATAAAAACCAAATTGATATAATATGCGCGACGTGCAGCTTATTAGATTTGAGCAAGAAACATATGGGTATTAAAATAATAACGCCCAATACACCTAAATACTTTCACAAAATATGTTAATAAAATGATTGATTAAGTTTTCTTTTTCTTTTTCTCCTGCGAGTTCCCATGATAGACGGAATAATTTAAAATATAAATTGTAATAAATATGCATTAAATGAATGAAAACTGTGTCAAGAGAAAGAGAAACGTTTATTGCTCGTTATGTAAAATTATTTAATTTCTTAGAAGTAGGCAAAAAGTTAAATCAAGACTTTGTTTCATATTTCTTAAGCAGGTAAAACTATATATATATACACACACTAGCTGGGGTATCCCTCCCCAAGACAAAGTTATGTGAATTCATGATTAATGAAAGGTTGTTTTAGGACATGAAACTTGATTCTGTTATTCCTAATTGTAAAGAAATGCAAAAACGCTCGTGAAAATTGCAAATCGCAAAGTGTGAAACCGCAAATTTGCGTTATCTCCATATAGACCCAAAAATCCTTCATGCCACATATGGTGAAGATCGATCCAAAAAAGTAAAGTAGTGGTAAAATACGCCCATAAAACCCGCAAAACGAGAAATGGAAAACTGAAATTTTGTATGCATGGCCGCACAGATATGAATCTTCATACGAATGCAGATGAAGATCCATCCATACCCTGCAAAGTAGTTACATGGATATACAACAGACAGTGTTATTATTTTTATATAGATATACAGTTTCTCTTTTTATATACGTAAAAACGGCTGGTTTTGGTTGAGAAAATTTTTATGTAGAGGAGCGAAAAACGTTTCGACCTTCTTCGGTCATAGTCAGGTTCACAAAATATTTTCTTAACCCAAACCAGTCGTTTTTACACATATTTTTTATCTACAAGTGGGTTTTCTCGCCATCACTAATTATAGTTTCTCTTTTTAACCTTAAATATTGAGAAAGTCAGTTTTGGAGTTATAAGTACAACGTGGAAATCACTGGACGATTAGGAAATTAGACACTATTATCTACTTTCTGTAGTTTATACATGATATTAAAACTATTTAGGCCCCCAGTGGCAGCGCGGTATGTCTACGGACTTTCAACGCTAGAATTCGGGTTTCGATACCCCTAGTGGGCAAAGGTCAGATAGCACAATGTATAGCTTTGTGTTTAATAACAAACAAAACTATTTAAGCTAGTTTCCATCTGGAGAGAATAACTTGACTGCTAATCGGAAAGAAGAAATATTTTTAACTACCAAACTAAGTTATAAGGGCAATATTTAAGTAGTTCCATAAATCATTCGGTGGTGTTTATTCTGGTGTCTACAAATTCTTTTTGGCACTAACATATCAAAATTCTTATCCAAACTAAAAGTAAAGATTCTTCATAAGCAAGTAAAACACCTTTTCGAGGATCAAGGAAAATATCATTTAATATCTTTAATATTCATTCTTTTGTTCATTTTGTTTTACACATATAAATTCGATTGACTATTATAGCACAGTTTTATCCGGTCATAATTTAATTATTTCTTTATGCGTTATTTTGCTTTTATTAACATACCATTTGGCTGTTGTTAAAATAAACTTCTTTCTTTAAGTCCTAACTGGCATAATGAAAATGATACTTAGTGACTCTCTTTACGAAAAGCAAAATTTTCTTGCAATAAATGGGTACGAACTCATAAGCTTTTAGCAGGTGGCGATAAGAAAAAATAACCAAAACAGATAATTTTAAACAATTTTATCCTTTCGTTATTAAATATTACCTTGTGGTAATAAATAACATTATTTCTTTATTATTCTACCAATGCTAGACTAGCAAAATCATATTGCTTTTACCACACAAACACTTTATCTTACAAAGTTACAAAATGCTTTTGGTAAAGAAATTACTTTTTAGAAACTCATTTAATATTTAAAAGAAATCGCTTTACGGAGGGTAACTGCAAGAGCAAATGAAACTGTGTGGTAAGAAATGGAGAAGTAAAATATTTTCAATTACCACATCTATAAAACGATTCATACTTTCCTCGTTTAACAAAAAGGCCGGGGCCTGGCATAGTCAGATGGTTAAGGCACTCGACTCACTATCCAGAGGGCCGCGGGTTCGAATTCCTGTCACACTAAACATGCTCACTTTTCAACCGTGGGATTGTTATAATGTAATCCCACGATTCGTTGGTAAAAGAGTAGCCCAAGAATTAACGGTGAGGATGACTAGCTGCCTTTTTTCTGGTCTTACACTGCAAAGTTAGCGCAAATAGTCCTCGTGTAGTTTTGTGCGAAATTCAAACTAAAAAATCTGCAACCTACCAGTACGTATTATATGAAAATTAGAGAAACAGGAATGTAATTTTGTCTTTGAATTCTTTCCTAATTATGATTTCTGTAGTCTATGATCTTTCGCAACTTTTGCATTTAGCATTTTTATCTTCTAAAATCATCAGCCGATTTTCTAAGTTATATTATATCGTCAGCTGATTGCAACTTCTCTATGAAATTAGTCCTATCTCTTTTGGGGTTATAAGTTCTATTTTTATTAGATAATTAGTCAATTATTTAAAAAAAAATCAATGTTTTGAAAGACTCTGTTCGTAATAAGTAAATAAAATGTCAAGTTTACCTGTCAATTATAAATACGAATTCGGTTAAGACAAGAGCTTCATTTTTGTAATTAATTTTGATTTTTTCTTGAGCACATATAATTGTTAAGCACGTGAATTGTTTTGTTTGTTTGTTTTGGAATTTCGTACAAAGCTACTCGAGGGCTACCTGTGCTAGCCGTCCCTAATTTTGCAGTGTAAGACTAGAGAGAAGGGAGCTAGTCATCACCACCCACCGCCAACTCTTGGGCTACTCTTTTACCAACGAATAGTGGGATTGACCGTCACCCCACGGCTGGGAGGGCGGGCATGTTCAGCGCGACCTTCGGATTACGAGTCGCACGCCTTACGCGCTTGGCCATGCCAGGTCTTCAGCACGTGAAATTGGCTTTCCATTTAAACATGTAATGAGAATATCAGACCTGAAAAAGCAAAACATTATTTAGAAAAAAAAAATCACGTAAAACGTAATATAAAAACATATCAATACGAAAAATTAACGATTAAACGCAAAAAAAGATATTAATGTTTGGGTGTAATATGAATCGTGGGGTGTATTTTTGTTTTTAACGATAAAAAAAATAGAATAATATGTAGCAAACTGTAAATATTGTATAAGTTCTATACAAGCCACGTTAGCCTTTTCTAGATGCTATTTGTAAAAAAAACACGAAGATTAAAAACTGCTTCTGGAATAAAAACAAACTATTACAATAAATTTATATGTACGTTTAGAAAATACTTTATAATTTAGTAAACTTTTCAATAAGTTAGTTAATCGAGGCGCATCTGAATGAAACTGATACCGGAAAATACATTAAATTTACAAAATTGGTATGTAAAGATTTTTAAATTTTGATTTTCTAATAATTATATAGTTTTCGAAGAACAATTAGAATGAATAACCAATTTCAGTACATATGTAAATATCGATAATCAATTTTATATATTTATTCTTATATTTAAATGTAATTATCCCACACAATACAAACATACATTTAGGAATTAGGATGCTACAAACCAAAGCTCTTTGTGATCAGTTATACAGACCTGCAAATTTAAAGTTCATACAAGTTGTTTCGATTTTAGAAACTGATTTTTCACGATTCAATTACGCGAAATACGAAAACGACGCTCATTTTTGTTTATCACAGAAGAATTTGTCACAAATCGGGAAGAAAACTCTTACTTATGCCCCCGCTAGAACAGCGGGATTTATGGATTTATAACGCTACAATCAGGGGTTCGATTACTCTCGGTGGGCTCAGCAGGTAGCTTGATGTGGCTTTACTATAAGAAAAACACAAACACACGATTTTACTCATATCAAATTATTATTTCGTTTACTACAATGAACATTTTTTATTATGTTTGGTTTCTAGAGCAATTGATAAAACTCGCACGTCGCGATTGATCGAAAGAAATCTACAGCCAATGGTGGTCAACATTTTAAGCAAATGTAGCCCGATTTCAATTAAAATGATTTACTTATGCAAAAGTGAATACAGCATTTTGTGAAAAATCTATACTTCGTAAAAATGGATATCACTCACAAAACGTAACGATTAATTAACTCTGGAACACATTTTCTGAACGCGGCAACCTCATTATTAATTTTCAGATTCAGAAAAAATCAACAACTCTTCGAACCTCGGTTATGACTTTATTAATAATGTCGAAAAACATGAGGAATTACTTAAATCTGAGACACTTCATTATTAATTACACTATGTAACACAAATTTTGTTCCTGGATAGTATGTGTTATTTCTTTAATGCTTTTGTTGTAAAAGTACAGAAAATGGCCATTATTCCCTTCAAACTTTGCTTTTGTAACCTGAATAATGAAATTTAAAAATTAACCTATTTTCTTTGTAAAAATGAGCAAACTTGCACGTTTTCATTTACATAAGCTCTGAATAAAACAACATATGAATCAAGATTTACATGTATTTATACTAAAGTTATTCAAAACTGTTTAGAAGTGAGTAGGTACTCGAGATTTGACCCTATAATGTAAATCAATTTTAAATATCAGCCCTCCAATATAGTCTTCCATCATGTTTTCGTTATATGCTCCTTGTTTACGGTGTTCAAAGTCCAGTACATCTTGGTGGAAGTTCTTCACCATAGCCTCAACCAGTTCCAAATAATTTTCGGCCTTGTGATTACCAAAGGAGCCCCGAACCACTGCGACGAAGCTGTCCCAAGCTTTTTTTCCCTTCCTATTGAGCTTCTTGGGGAATTCTGTGCAGCCCAGGATCTTCTTTATTAGTGGTCCAACAAAGACACCAGGTTTGACCTTTGCCTCATACAGCTTAGGGAAGAAGTCTCGAAGGTACTTAAAGGCTGAAGACTCCTTATCAAGAGCTGTGACAAATTGTTTCATAAGACCATATTTTATGTAAAATGGTGGGAAAAACACATTCTGGAGGTCCAGTAGTGGCTCACTCTTGACAATGTGCCTCCCCAGAGAGAGCTTTGTCCGTTGTGGCCAGTGCTTTCTGTTGTAATGCACTGCGGTGTCCCCTGTCCCAAAGGCTAATATAATAAGGAAACTTGGTAAAGCCTCCTTGAAGATTTATCAGGAATGTCATCATTTTGAAGTCTCCAATAACTTCCCAGCTCTACTCATCATATTTCAAGGCAGATGCTGTCACAGAGTACTTTTTCCTCTTATCTTGATAAATTAGCCACAAACATAGCAGAATGCGTCTGGAGAATGCTTGCAGCTTCTTGATGCCATCTATGATAAAATCAGATAGGTCTATGTGTTCACGTAAGCAGCTGGAACTAAACTGAATTGGTGAGCCCCTGTATATATATCACTATAGAAAGATCTAGAAAATTCTAATAGGTTCTTGAAATTTTTCGTAAGTTCTATAACATTCTAGAAAGTTCAAGAAAATTCTCTATCAGCCACTCTTCCTGGAATGTTCTGGAAAATGGGTAAATTTGAAAATTTCATTACCCAGGTCACAAAAGCAAACTTTGAAGAGAAAAATAGGCCTTTTCATTTACTTTAGGCATAAACAATTGGGAAATAACACTTTCTGCCCAGGAACAAGAAAAATTAAAAATTATGTTACATAGTGTTATTAGTATTAGAAGATTTAAAGATTCCTCGAAACCTGAAATACTTTAATTATCAGAGACAGAAAAACTAAAGAATATTTAAAAATAAAATATTTATAATAAATTATCACAATGAGAAATTTTAAACCTTCGAGAGTTTATGATTAGTTATCATAGTAACAATATTTAATGGGTTATCCAAAGCTGAGATACTTATCATATTCAGAAAATTGGAAAAGCTCTTTAAAACTGCAACACTTTATGATTAATATTCATACTGAGAAAACATACGCACTTTTTCAAACCTTGGACTATTTACGATTACTTATCAGATTCAGAAAGCTTAAGAAGTCTTCTAAAGCCAAGGCATTTTGTAACAACTATTACAGTGAAAAGCTCAGGAGATTCTCCAAACGTGAGACACTTTTTGATTAATTATGATATCCAAAAAATATTAGTTATCCTCCAAACCTGGATTAATTTGCGGTTGATCAGCAGACTGAAAATTTGAGAGGCAGTCTAAATCTGTGACACTTTTTTAATCAATTGTCACACTCGATAAACGTGAAACACTTTGTGATTAACTATTTGAGTCAGCAAACATACAGTCAGTGCGTTCTCCAAACATTTATGATTTAATATAACAATCAAATAAAATAAGAGGTTCTTCAAACCTGTGACACCTTACGATTAATTATCACCAAAGAGAAAACTTAAAAGTATTATTTAAACTTTGGACGGTTAATGATTGCCTATCACATTCATAAAACGTAAGAGATTTTCCGTAACAGAGACATTTTACAATTATTTAGCACGTTAAGGAAACTAGGGTGGTTATAGAAACCTGAGACGCTTTATTTTTATTATAGCCCAAAGATGCACGACGTTCTCCAAACTGGAGACACTTTGTGATTAATTATTACAGTCGGAAAATTTTAATTATGATACAATCCTAAGCACTTTAGAATTAAATAACACACTCAGAAATCATAAGTTTTTCTATAAAGTCAATACTTATGCTTAATTATTAAAACAAAAAACGGGCAAAACTAAGAATAAGACAAAAAAGATTTAAATAATTTAATTAAAACCAGCGGTTGAAAACGTCCCATGGTTTCGATACACATGATCGAAGATTTTTCATCACTGGGTGCTGTGAATCTTTGTGAGTGATTCAATTTACTTACAATAGTAATGCGTGATATTCCACAAATACAGTTATACTGGTACGTATATTTATGTTATTTTTGTTTCCTAAGATACGCCTTGAAATTGTTTTTTTTTTAATTTGTTATTGGATGTGGCTACAACTATATTTCCAAATTGGAATATGATTTTGTGAAAGAATATAAGACTCAAAGTCTGAGGCGTCAGTCTGATGAGTTTACTATAATTTTTATCTTCTTTGATAATCTCTTTACCGATCGGTTGGGCAAATAATATAGCTTAAAGTTGTGAAGGGTTAATAATTGTTGTTTTGAATTAAGCATAAAGCTACACAATGGACTACCTGTGCTCTGCCAACCACGGGTTTTGAAACCAGGTTTTTAGCGTTGTAAGTCCACAGACATACCGCTGAGCCACTGAAGTGTCAATAAAGAGTTCTAAAAGATTTTTTTTAAGTTCCTTGATCTGTATTGTTTGAAGCTAATGTAATAATTCAAAGCTTTCCCAAGATTGTATGTGGGTAACTTGACAAAACTGATGATCAGTTTCTTTGTAAATTTTTCGATATACAGTAATATTTAAACATTCCATTTTACTGTCTATGAACTAAAACATCTAGGAATGGTAAACTGCAGATTATTTTTCTGCTGCATTAAATTTGATTATTGATACTGTTGAAGTGACCGAATAACATTTTCTAGAGTTAGGACTCTTTACAATTAAATATTACAACCAGAAAATTTAAACGGCCCTGCATGGCCAAGTGTGTTAAGGCGTTCGACTAGTAATGTGAGGATCGCGGGGTCGAATCCCCGTCGCACCAAGCATGTTCGCCCTTTCAGTCGTGGGGGCATTATAATGTAACGATCAATCCCACTATTCGTTGGTAAAAAGTAGCCCAAGAGTTGGCGGTGAGTGGTGATGACTAGCTGCCTTCCCTCTAGTCTTACACTGCTAAATTAGGGACGGCTGGCGCAGATAGCCCTCGAGTAGCTTTGTGCGAAATTCCAAAACAAACAAATACTTGCATTATTCTAATAATTCTAATACTATTAATAATACTAATAATCATACTATTATGATATATTTTCTAAAATTTGAACACTTTGTCATAAAGTATCATACAAATGTAAGGGATTATCAGAATCCATGACACTTTATAATTAATTATTGCAACTAGAAAACATAATAGACCCTCTAAATATAACATATTTTCAAAATTAATTATCAGTTATAAACTTCATTCCCTAAACATTGCATACTGTATGTTTAATTATCTCACACAGAAAACTTAAAACATTATCTGAGTCTCGAAAGCTTCATCGCTAATTACATTACTAGAAAAATTAAGGGACTCTCCAAACTGAAGACATCTATTGATTAATTGTTACATTAAGAAAATTCAGAGGTTTCTCCAACCAAGGAAACTTTATAGTTATCGTAATAAGAAAAATGAGGGAGTTCACTAAGTCTGAGACACTTTATAATTATTTATTTTATTTTATTTTGTAAAATCCTTAAGCCATAGACTCTTTATGGCTAATTATAACGGACACGGTAAATGATTATGAGACACTTTATGCTAATTTACGACATTACATAAGTTTAAGAATTCTCAGAACAAAGAACACTCTATAGAGAATTATCAGAAAAACCTAAAGAATTATTAATATTCTGCATTTGATTATTAATTATCGTGGTTATAATATTAAAGAATACTGTAAAAATGGGACACTAAGATTAACTATCACTGTAATAAAAAGTTTTTAAACGCGATTGTTATAACAGAGAGCATATTCACTGTTTGAATAAAACTCACATCTTAAGTCCTACTGTTTACTCTTCCTAACAATCCAGTAATTACAACCTTTGTCACAAACAGGATAACATATTGCTTGAATGAATATTTCAATCTGTACTTTGAATTAAACACTTTTGTCATTTTGAAATTGTGGTACTTAAGAGTAAGAACTCCCATCTGGTGAACAAAATTTGCGATCCCGTGCCCCACCCCATTTTAAGCTAGTGCGTTTGCACGATACTTGATCAGGTGTGGAATAACCTACGCTAGGTTGAAGTTCATAAAGTTCCAAGGGAACGCAAAAAACATTAGTTCAGTTCATCCAAACCTAAATCATTGCTATATTTGATAAATTAACACTGCAACTTGTGTATTTGAGCAAACTTTGATCGCTAAGTGTTTCACATTTGAAAGAAAGTAGCCACTTAACGTTTCAGAATGAACCACAAAAAATTTCAAAGCAGGTGGACATTGAACACTAAACAGTGAACAACTGAGAGTAAATACATATAATTTTATTCTTTAAGTCTTGAGAAATGTGGATTGCATGCCAATAACAAACTATCTCAATATTATGACCGTGAATCTGTGATGTTGGGTAAATATGTTGGTATTCAGAAAAAAAAAAATGCAATGTGCACTGCTTGGTTGTTGAGTTGATGCTATCGGAGAGAATAAAGTAGCAGAAAAGTTTTTTGGCACTGTAGTGATCCATACAAATTTGTCCGTTGTCCAAAGCTTGACCAATTACATAATGGCACAAAGCTAAAGAGGCTTATAAATCAACATTATGATAGTTTTGTTGATGTACTAGAAATATGTGAGGACGTCAACTATAATACTGAGGTTTGTATTAAAACTAAAATAATACTACTAAGTACTACAGTTGTACTAAAACAGTAAGTTGTAGAAATTTCTTGTTTCCAGTATACTACACAAAGTATCTAACGTTCTACAGCCTGTCGACAAACTTTTGCACTCTCGAGACTGTAATATAGTGGCAACCATTCGGTTAAACAACCGTATACTGGATACCCTTAAACATCTACAAGAAAACAGAGCCGAAACGTATTAGTCCATTGCATGACGACACAAGTTACGAAACATTCTAAAAGATACTGTGACGTAGGGCACTCTGATGATGAAGAAAATGATGAAACAGTACACAAGCACCTTTTTGTATATATATTATAAAGCTGCAATGGTAAAATAACTAAGCAATTTCGAGAGATAAATTACAAACATATCACATCTCTTCCAAAATTGGAAGACACAAACTGGCCACAAATTGATGCTTATGATATGTGATGCCGCACATATTCAAAACCTTGCTGAGCAATTGGATTAGATAAAACACGGTCTTCAATCACACTGTCAACGCACTCTGTTGTGCGCTGTAGGAAAAAAATTCTATCAAAAATAATTCCACTCAGCCATTCACAGACGTAGGGAATATATGTATTTTGTTATGTTCATTACCCAAAGAAATTTTCTCATGTTTATCAAGTATACGTTGCATCCAATACGGTGCCAGCATTGTAGTTTGAGAATGGTCATTTTCTATATTTACTTTAGTTATAACACTTCATAGTAATGTAACGACACACTGTTTTGAAAGTACTTTGGTGATCGTAGCCTTTTTCCACGACTGTGCAACATCTGTATACTTTGACGAAGTGGTGCAAGAATATGCAAAACCCAACTAAAGAATTCAATTGTACTAAGATTAATTTAACTTCGTGTAGTAATATACATATAAATAGTTTCTTTCATCATGTAGTCTCTAATACTTTTATTAGTGCCGTCAATCGGAGGTTTGGTTTTTGAAGAGATGTTAGAATAAATTTAGAAGTGCAAAGTTTATTTTATAACTTATTCTGAATTTTTTGCTAAATTAATTTTCACGTTGTACTAATTTTATTGCTCCTCATAATACTCTGGTGACCTCTCAGAGGACACAAAATTTTCAATTTTCTTAAGGCCTTTATATGTGCCCCTCCCTCTGTGTGTGTATTTGTGCCGACGGGCCTGAAAAATATATGTTTTTACTGAACAAAAGAATACAATTAATACATCATTTGGAGACTATTCCCAATAATAAAAGGCAGGTATGATCACAGCATAACTAACCAGACGTACAGTTATGGATGACATGCTATCAAGAATTATGTGCTTTAATTCTTAATCTTTAATTCGACTCAGTTCATCCTGTTTATAAATTCGTCAATTTTACTTCTTGATATTGATTTAGTTTCCAGTCGTTATGGTTTCCTAACGTTAAATATATCGTCACAACGCATAATAAAGGTTTTATTTAACACTAAAATTACTTTCAAAGTAGCAATTGATTAATATCTCCAAAAAGGTTACAATAAATATTTTGTTACATTTAACGTTAATAATGAAATAACAGCACCGGCCAGGTGGTTAAGGCACTGGACTCGTAATCGAAGGGTCGTAGGTTCTAATCCCCGTCAAACCCAACACACTTGAGTTTTCAGCTGAGGTAAAAGAATAGTCCACGAGTTTTTGGTGCGTGATGATGACTAACTACCTTCCATTTAGTTCAACACTGCTAAATTGTGGACGAGTAGTCCACATGTAGCTTGCGCGAAATTCAAAACAAATAATAGTATTTATCAAAAGAAGTGCATAACAAAATATTTTATGAAATAAACAAAATTTGTTATGCAACAGCTCTGCTGCAGTAAACCAGTATATTAAAATTGTCAGATAATTCAAAAATATGGCAAAAGTAACGAGAAAATTGAATAATAACTGAAAAAAATTGCTTAAAAGTTATGTTATGAACGTGTTGACTTAAAAATCTACTACGTATAAATAAAATAATACTAAAGGTTTGTAATTAGCAGGGTAAGTAAAGCGAACAAACAAAATTCCGACAGGCTATGAAATCTTAGCAAGCTCCTGTGAACATGTAAATATTGTCTGATGATTGCTGTTTAAAATATTTACGTTCCAATATAAAGTACAATTCAAAGTACAATAATAATAAATAGTTTGTGTTAACATTGACTGTTATTTGAAAGAAACGCATACAGCATTTTACAAAGTTCATTTGTAAAATGGGTGCCCGTACACGAACCAAGTAGTTTATGTGTTTTGATCAGATATACATACAGCATTAATTAATAACTATCTTACTCAATAGAAAATGCATGCATGATTTCACTTAAATACACAAATTTGTTGGAGCAGCATTCGTAGTGAACACATTTGAGCAAAAATGATAATGCAATGAAAAAATCACAGAACATTTTGAACTAAGGTGAAATTTTAGATGTAAATGGCAAAAAAATCAAAACTATGCTCTAAAATTAATACAAACATATTATCATTTAGTTATTGGTTTGAACGACTATACGTTTACCACTAAGTCGGGACGAGTGTAACCTAGTTGCCTAACTGTGGAATGGAAAATCGAAGATTCAAGCCACGATAAACTAATAAATACGCTCTGTACTTTCTATTTTTCTCGATTCTTCTGGAATAGGCCTTCTAATTCTTGGATATTTCTATTGCATTATTATGTCTGTATAATATGTGATGTAAGTACCTGATTGTAAAGAGTATGAGTTTTAATATGGAGAGAATGTATTCAAAACATACAGAGAGAACATATAAGTAAAAGTTAAGGACACAATCTGAGTAAAATATATTCAAAACCAGAAGAGCTGAAAGGAGCTGAGACTATTATTTAAAATAGGATATTCTTTTGATATACATAGACTTCCTTACAAATAGATAAAGAGTAGTTACTAATTTCTTTTTGTGTGCGAATTGGGTGAAGTGGATGATCAGCTTTACTTCAAACTCTTTATCTTTATAGGCACGTATTTTTATTTGCTTTTTGATTTGACAATATGGGTGGCTTAAAAGTTCTCATATGTGTATTTTTAAACAGCCCGCGAATGTAGTATAGAAAGATCTTTACTTGTAACAAAATTGTGAATTCAGAAACAAAATCTCAAAAACAGAATATAGTTTTGTTTGTGGGTAAAATTAGTTTATAACATCCTGAAATATTTCATAACAATAAATTTTGTAACACGTCTATCTCAAACGACCCACACCATGTTCAATCTGTGTAGTTAACGATTCATATATCAAAAACGTTTAGAAGTGTGTGTGTAGTTATATCATATTTTGGGTTTTATGAATACCAATTTAAATTAAACAAATCTTTCCTTTCGTCTTTTAAGTGTAACTAATAAAAATTTACCCTTTGTATGCACTGTGATACTGCTTTGTATCACAGACATTTTTGTTTTGTTTAAACTAAAATATAAAGAAACTCTTAACACCGAAATAAAAAAGAGGTAAAATATGATATGAAGATAGTTTTAGTTTTAAAGACTTTAGAAAAAAAAACTTCTCAGATAGGAAGTATTAAAAATTAATACTTTTATCAATAAAGTATAACAAGAGAAAATTTTTACTGAACAGATGATAACGATCCATAAATAACAGCCTGTTGAAGTAAAATAGAACCATAATTACAGCTTTGGAAAAGCTATAGTGTTTAACTCGAGTAGAATCAATAAAACCATAAACAACAATATGTATGTATATATATATAGATCCGACACTAATTAAAAGCTCGTTAAGTCCTTGTCAGAAACCACAATGAAAAGCAAGAATTTGTTTGGTGGTCATCCGTTATTTTGACACGAAGAAAAGATGAACAGCTGTGAATGTTAGCACTTTATTACAGTGTCATATTGGTAGAGTAGTTAAACAGCTGTTAGTCGAGAAGTTCTCCTCTGCAAACTAGACTGTTTCTCAATAATTCGTTTGTTTTTTTAATCTCGCGCAAAGCTACACGAGGTCTATCTGCGCTAGCCATTCCTAATTTAGCAGTATGAGACTAGAGGGAAGGCAGCTAGTCATCACCACCCACAGCTCTTGGACTACTCTTTTTACCTACGAATAGTGGGATTGGCCGTAACATTATAACGCTCACATGGCTGAAAGGATGAGCGTGTTTGTTGCGACGGGGAATCAAACCCACGACCTTGGGATTACGAGTCGAGTGCTTTAACCATTTGGCCATGCCGGGCCCTCTCAACAGGAATCGTCTGGAAAAAATACTTTAGAATGGGATTAGGTTCTTTTATATTCATCAAAAAGAAACTTCCTCGATAATTTTACCTTCTATTTAAAAAGATATATATAAGGTAACCACCCTTTAGCGAGAAGAATGGTTAAGTCAAGTTCTACATTTACAATCTACTATCCAGTATAACATTTAAATAATAGACAACTAAACTTATTTTGAGGCAACAACTATATTTTGACTGAAGTAAATAAATATACTTCTGCCTTTCATATAAAATGTTATCCAAAAGGTCTTACTCATTATAAATAAAATTGAGACTAAGTCCTGACGCAAACTTCTATTGAAAAATTAGTCTTGATATTTAATAAATTAGTATGGATATGACTTTTAATTCTTTTATTCAATATTCTGCATATATTTTATTTTCACATTCCACTTAATTTGTCCGCTTCGTGTGCCAAGTCAGAAGTATGAAACGATAGCATTTCATATTTATTTGTTGTCTACCACGAATCAGTGCTCAAGATGTTTTTCATCGAATACAAGAGTTGATTTGTCGGACTGGTTCAGTTATCACAAGAAAAATATTAAAACGAGAAAATCAGTACTATTTTTAGCTTAAAATAATGAAAAAAAATTAATAGACAAAAATTAGATAATTATAAGCCGTTAATAAACTTAAAATATGCCCCAAAAGAAGTTGTTAAGCCAAATAAAGTTAACCTCCCAGTTCTGCATCCAGAGGATGCTTTTGATTTGTTTGTTTGTTTGTTTTAGAATTTCGCACTCGAGGGCTATCTGTGCTAGCCATCCGTAATTTAAGACAAGAGGGAAGGCAGCTAGTCATCACCACCCACCACCAACTCTTGGGCTACTCTTTTACCATCGAATAGTGGGATTGACCGTAACCTTATTACGCCCCCACGACTGAAAGGGCGAGCATGTCTGGTGCGACGGGGATGCAAACCCGCGACCCTCAGATTACGAGTTGCACGCCTTAACACGGTTTTTTTTATACTTATCAGACATTGTGGAAAGAGGGGGAGAGCTTTAGACCAAGTCACGATAGGTCATTGTTGCACGAGATTCACCAGTCGACTTATTGCTAAGGTTGGATATTTTCAAAGTGTAAGAAAATGAGGTCTTCTACACTGTGAGGACAAATGGTTTTCAAGCAAACTACCAGTAAGTATGCAGATAAACAATTATGGTTTTATTTGTTTGGAATTAACCACAATGCTACACAATGGGTTATCTGCGCTTTGCCCACCACGGGTATTACAACCTGGATTCTAGAAGTTAGTTGGCAGACATATTGCTGTGCCACTCAGGGGCAGCAAATATCAAAACGTCTCAACATGTAATTATGTCATCTAGATTCTTTCTGCGTTTTACATTTTGACAAGTTGTATATCATGCTTCATGAATCTGTCTTGATGTTTGTACTGCATAAAATATCTGAACTCTATACATATATTATACTAGCTGAATTACCCATTCCCTGTAGAGGTATCCAAATTACTTGATGTAGATTGTTAAAAATACAATAAAATTACTTTTAAGAACATTTATTTAAAAAGTAAATTTTCATAACATTTTTATGTGAACCTGTGATTTTGAAAACAAAAATTGCACAATCTAAATTAAAACGTTGACATAGTGCGTTATTAATTGACATCACAAAAAATTGGAAAGTGAAGCCTTATAAATTCAAAGGGGTAATCACTTGGTAGCAAAAGAATGAAGATATCCTCACCATTGGCATGCATGCTTCAATAGCATGTGACAGTAGTCTTCACAATTAAAGCTGTGTCATTACACAATCTTGGAGGATCAATATTTCTCAACATCATTATTGATGAATTGACCTTTTGTTTCGGAACGTAATTTGGCATCCATGATAGTTTACGATAATTTAGGAATTCATTTGGGTAATTTACTGCAATTGAAAAACTAACAATTAAACTGTAGATAAACTGTACGCGAACCTTTTGCTATAATTGATCATTTATAGCATGAACAGTATCATTTCGAGGTTCAAGAATTGCTCTTTAAAACAACCATTAATAACCTTGTTAATATTAGAGTACATTTTCCTTTAGTTCCTCTGTAACCTTAACTAAACAACCACATTTGTCTAGAATAGAAATAACTTTTTAACTAAACCGATCTTACTGAAATATTAAGAAGTGTGTTACGTATTCAACATAAATAACATTGTTGGCCTAACAACAATGTCGTGATAGATTTGTTGCTAAGCGAAGACGTATAGTGTTGAGTATTACCAAAAGGAGCACGACACGAAGACAGAAAATGAATTAAAAACCAAAAACTTAGTTTTTTGAGAAACCTAGTGGAATTTCTTTCCTAGTCTTGTTACTTCTGTGGACTGCAAGAATCATCACGTCAAGTTTAGTGGTGATTGGTCAAAGAGTGTGCGAGGAATTAGCGGTTAAACATACACTTCCGTTTATATAGGTATATTATATTACGAAAACAAAAGCTATTTATATTTCTTTAACTATCAACATTAGTTCTACCGTTACGGTTAACTTTATTGTTTTGTTTCAATAAATTAACCAATCAATTAAATAAAGATTGACATACTCTTGAACACAGATTGACTAAGGCATGCTTTATGATTATTTATATATTAGTTTACGGTGCTTAATAATGAATACTAGACCTAAGGGGCAACTGTAAATATCTTTAATGAACGTTTGGGATTTACATATATTCTATCTTCAACAAATCTATGATAAAGAAAGAGGGAGAGATGTGAATAAAGCAAAATGGAAATATTTAGAATTTCTGCTGTGTCTTAGATTTTCCTTCGAAGACTTTCGTGTGTCTGTTTGTTTGTTTTGGAATTTCGCACAAAGCTACTCGAGGGCTATCTGTGCTAGCCGTCCCTAATTTTGCAGTGTAAGACTAGAGGGAAGGCAGCTAGTCATCACCACCCACCGCCAACTCTTGGGCTACTCTTTTACAAACGAATAGTGGGATTGACCGTCACATTATACACCCCCACGGCTGGGAGGGCGAGCATGTTTAGCGCGACGCGGGCGCGAACCCGCGACCCTCGGATTACGAGTGCACGCCTTAACGCGCTCGGCCATGCCAGGCCCTTTCGTGTGTCAACAATTTGTAATCAGTATAGCCATAGGATAAAAAGTTTTGTAAGAAAATGAAGTATGATGACGTTTCATTGCGATAATATATAGGTGAGTTGGATGGAGTTTGAAGCTGACGTTTCTTTGGGTTTTTTTAATTTCGAGCAAAGCTACTCAAGAGCTATCTGCACCAGCCGTCCCTAATTTAGCAGTGTAATACTAGCAGCTAGTCATCACCACTCACCGCCAACTCTTGGGTTATTATTTTACCAACAAATAGTGGGATTGACCGTAATATTATAACGCCCCCACAGTTGAAAGGGCGAGCATGTTTGGTGCGACGGGCAATTCTCAGATTATGAATCGAACACCTTAACCCACCTGGCCATGCCAGGCATGAAGTTTCACTCCAGCTGTGCTAGAAATTCCAATGTGTTCCAAGATGCGTATTTGTCAATTACGAGAAGTCTTGCTATGTAGATAGTTTCATAGCCACCACGCGAATACAGTTACGTATTATAATTTATCTCGGACAAGTCTCAGATTCATTGTTACATATTACGATTTCAAATAGCTGGACATTTAAATCTGTATTTCGATATGTATCAAATTTATAATTGCCAAAAAAACTGATACACACGTTCCTTTTTTAACACAAATATGTTTTAATGTACAAAAATTATAATTCATAATGGTTATTACAAATAGTTAAAACAAATATTTACTTATATACACAAACTGTATACTCTCAAAGACAATATTTGTTTTTCTGTCTGGTTTGAAACATAATACTTTTGCGACGGTCTAAGACCAACGCAAAAATTACTTTTATGTCGATACACATATGTATTTCATTTGTGGACTCAGCAGACAGCTCAACGTGGCTTTACTGTAAGAAAAACACACCACACATTTGATGGAAATACCGTATATCTCTATTCTTTTTTACACTTAACGTGGTTTACAAGCTTACTTTTAATGAGGAAAGATAGATATCTAATGTCCTCGTAGAAATACTAACTTCGGAAATTAATTCTCTGAAGGGTTCGCAATGTTCGAAATCTATTAACGGTCCTTGTCAAATGTCTGTAATTTTCCGATTAATAAACGTTACTCACAATTACAGCTTCCGAAACTTATAGTATACATATTGACGAGCTGACAACCATTATTCTCTCGGCTAGTTTTTATACGAATTAGACGAGTATACTGAACATTCAACAATATTCGAATATACGCTAGTGTTTTCGTAAAGCATACATTGTTGAATTTTGCTCTCGAGAATCTTTTCAAATTTAGAGAATAGGTGACTTTGCGCAATACACATTGAACAATATACGTCACATGCAAGAAACTCAAACAATGGTAGGTTTAAAAATATATGTATAATATTAAATCTGTTATAACTTATATACGATCTTTGAACGTGAATATGAAAGCAAGATGCTTTAAGTTCTGAAAAAGGTTATTGATACAAAAATTTGAAGATATTACGCAATATAAGCACGGAGTAGGAAAACGTGAGAAACTTATTGAATTGAAATGAGCAAATCGAGTAGACCCTGCGAAGAAGCGTTAAGACTAGGTTTAGTTCGAAGGACTTAGGTAAAAAAAAAACTTTCAAAGCACGTGTACATACCAGCAAAAGTTTTCTTTCTGTAAACGGAGTTGCTGAATTCGTTATTTCGTTTTTGATCCTAAATGTCTCTCTTTCCCGTTTTTTAACTGAATACTTTATAATTTACAAACAATATTCATTGCATTTTTATATTAGTAATTATAATAAAGATTTTTACCTTTATTATTATCACAAATTTGCTAAACATAAATGAATATGTTTCATAATATATTCAAACTATATTTTTCATATCCAAGGACTACTTTAACATACGAGTTGTTAAACTTTATAGAAATAATTTTGATCCAACCAGATATTGTAACATCTTTGCTGTCCTGTATCAGATGATTTAGCCCCCCAGTGGCTCAGCGGTATGTCTGCGGACTTATAATGCTAAAATCCGGGTTTTGATACCCGTGGTGGGTAGAGAAAAGATGGCCCATTGTGTAACTTCGTGCTTAATTTACAACAACAACAACAAATTATTTTCTAAAGGTTAAACGAGCGTCTTCTTAAGCGACGTGATACACAGTTGAAAGTCTGTATCATATTCCAGTAACTCTTAAAACAAGTTTATCATGTATAGCATACTTCATGATTTACACATATTTATAATATCCATATTTTAGTTTAAGTTACAACCTACATACGTGACTAATTTTTTAATCTACCATAAAAACAATCAAACCATAGATATGCATCATACATTACCCAGCAAAGACAGGACGGTATAACGCCGCGTAAAATGTTGAAACTATATAAATGTTATATCATACTAACAATAAAATAGCACAGTTTGACGTTATGGATTACATATATAACTAATCACACTAGATGGTTTTATGAATACAAAGAAGGCTTTTTTGATATAAATTGAAATAGCAACACTTACTATTAATTTTCTGTGGAACATCCGCTTTGACCTACAAGTAGTAGAGGGCTGATGCAGTTAGTGAGTATACTTTTCTGACATAAAGAACTCAGAACACATACTTAAAAATTTTGAAACATTTCTTATTTTACACTGCAGTCTATTTAATATAAACAAACGTACAATACAGTAAAACAAACAAGATCTGATTGTGCACATGAACTACAAATGTCGATTATTGACGCAGGGAACGTATGGGCTTATTTCAGGAAATAATGATATTATGGACAACATATTTTTGCATAACAATAATTTCAACCAATAGTAACTTATAGTTTTTTTAATACTATTAGTAAACATTATTTAGGCGTATACACATTGATTTTTTTCAGCTTATGATTTATAAAAATATAATTTCTATATCTTTGACTAATATTATTATGGTAAAGGAAAATTACTTTTGTTTTCGGTTTTCAACACTCGTGTGAAAGTTAAATATTTGTAAAATTCACATTGAGCATATATTTGGCTTGATTATTATACTAGAATTAGTACTGAAGCTCTTTTGTGTAACGTTATATGAAACAAAATAATAGTTTTATCACAAGTAAAAAAACAGTAAATGCATATTAATAAATTTATTTAACACACATTTGATGTGAAGGAGATATAATAATACTATAAATATACTATCTTGTAACACCAAAACGTTGTTTCCATTTAATTACACACTCAACATTCGCTTCAAAATTTATTTAGGTTTGGTTTCGTGTTTTATGGCACAAAGAAACTAGGCTATCTGCGCATTTATTTAGGAGTGTTCACTAAAACACGAACCAAAATTTACAGTACAGAGTTTCAAATGGTTTAAATAATAAAATCTCTCAGAATCTATTGTGTGCATTTGAATACTGTGCTTTTGACATATTATGTGAAGTTCATTGTTAAAAAAATAATATTAAAATAATTAACTACTGCTCTTAGTAAACAGAAGTTCTCTAAAGGTTACACAGTGAAATAACAAAAAATAGTTTAAAAATGAAATAATTAAAATTATAGATATCATCCTTTGTAGCTATTCGTCCATAATGCAACCTCACTAATCCTAATTCACAGGCTCAAACTCACAAGAACAAAGCCAGGTAGTTAAGGGACTCCACTCGTAATCTAAAGATTGCGGGTTCGAATCCTTGTTACACCAAACATGCTCGCCCTTTCAGCCATAAGGGCGTTTAACGTCACGCTCAATCCTACTATTCGTTGGTAAAAGAGTAGCCCAAGAGTTGGCGGTGGGTGGTTTTACACTGCTAAATTAGGGTCGGCTAGCGAAGATAGCTTTCATGCGCGAAACTCAAAACAAACATAAGAACAATAGCTTGAATTGGTTTCTTAATTAAGTGTCGTCACTATAAAATTGTCTCTAAAAGTATTCGGAACCGTTTCAAGGAGAATTAGAAATTATTAAAAAGGTTGGTTAGATTTCTCTCTTCCATTATGCAAAAAAGGAAACATTAAAGACTACTTCAACAAAACAAAATAGTTTTAAATATATCTCAAGAAAAGTTTCCCAGATTTTACACTTAGTTAAGTCCCTCGTTGGTAAAGTGGTAACTCTATGGATTTACAACTCTCAAATCAGGGGTTCGATTTCTTTCGGTGGACTCAGCAGATAGCCCGATGCGGCTTTGCTAGAAGAAAAAAAAACACACACACTTAGTTAATAAACTTTTAAATCAGACATCAACGTGTGAAGAAAAGAAAGAATGTCACTCAAGACTTGAAAAGAAATGGAGAATAACAAACCTCCAGATCAGAAAGTCTCATTACAAATACTCATAATATTCAGAAGACACCACAACAGTTAAAAAATAACCATAGAAAATGACCTCCCAATCTCGACTTCTTTGAACTTACGAACTGAAGGACTTGGTTTCGCAATAACAACTAAATTTTCATACCAAATGTGCTTAAACACGTTGTCTTCTCTTAACAAACGTTTTATTTATTCGATAGAACCATTTCTATGAAAGTAGAGAAACGACTAAAACCCAGCAAAATATCACAAACTCAACCTCTACTACAATCAACATCAAAACTTGTATCACCGATTCAGACATTAATTTTGTTCCTTAAATTTGTTTAATTATAAATGCAATAAATTATGCAGCTTCCAGGTGTCTCACTAAACGTCCAAGAAAGTCACGCATTTGAGAAAAAAGGTCAGGAACGTTTCACAAAGACTTTTTGTTTGTTTGTTTGTTTTGGAATTTCGCACAAAGCTACTCGAAGGCTATCTGTGCTAGCTGTCCCTAATTTAGCAGTATAAGACTAGAGAGAAGGCAGCTAGTCATCACCACCCACTGCCAACTCTTGGGCTACTCTTTTACCAACAAATAGTGGGATTAACCATCACATTATAACGCCCCCACTGCTGGGAGGGCGAGCATGTTTGGCGCGACTCGGGCGTGAACCCGCGACCCACAGATTACAAAGCGCACGCCTTAACGCGCTAGGCCATGCCAGGCTCCTTCACAAAGACATTCAAATCATCAAGCGAAACCCATTAAATAGCAAATAATAACTAACCCAAAAAAACTAAAAAAAGAAATAAGATGCTAATCAAGGAATCAGACAAATGTAAAGGTTTTGTAGTTATGAGTAAAAACATTTACGAAGAATAAATATCTGGTCACCTTGAAGACAATAATACATTTCAAATTCTCAACGATGACCATACCAAAAAAAATGATACGAAAGCTACAGAGATTATATATGAGTTTATAAACATAAGTAACTTCCCTAAGAAGCTACTGTATTAACTTAAACCTTCTAACAGCCGCATCCCAGAATTATACATTTTATTGTAGGAACATAAATCAAACATGCAATTAAAACCTGATATAATGGCAATGCTACCGAAAATCTGTCTTTGCTTATGCGTATACTTTTTGTGCTGTTACTAAATTGCATTGCAGCTCACTGAAATATTACACAAGACCTGTTATCGAGAGTCCAGTGTACTTCGCTTCGTGACCGACACAATACTCTTGACATCAGACGTCGTAGTTCTCTTCACATCTATACAAACAGAAATGGCATAAATACAGCGTATGATTTCACGTCGAATCACATAAAAAATATGGAGATGTACGGACTGACAACATATACTGTCAAAAAAATCGTACATTTTATCTTTCACAATGGAATCTTTCCATTTGACAATAAACTGTCTCCCGCTGGAGAGCAGTAAGTTTACGGATTTACAACGCTAAATGTACTTGTTTTTTTGAAACAACCACACTTGACAAGTGGGGTCAAGATAGCAACACCTACTCTGATTTCTGGCTTAGATACATCGAAGATGTGTTTGAACTGTGGAAACACGGTATTTCTTCTTTAAACCAATTTTTAGACTTTTTAAATTCCATAGACTTCAACATCTAATATACCCCGAATCATTCGAATGATAAGAGTACATATTTTCTTGACATTACCTAAAGAATCAACAATGACAATAATATACCTTCTATTTTGTTTCACAAGTCAATTAGAGAACTTATTTTCCTTAGCTTAAACTTCCAATATCTGAAAGCTTCCAAGAAAGGTGCAGTTATTAAAGAATTAAGCAGAATCGATTGCAGCTGTAGTGATAAAATCAATACATACTCCAAATTAAAATACTTTCTTCGTCCCACGCTAGTACACCGGTATGTCTCCGGATTTACAACGCTAAAATCAGCGGTTTGTTTCCCCTCGGTGGGCTGAGCAGATTGCCCTTTATGGCTTTGTTATATGAAAAAACACACACACATAATTTCTTCTGAACAAGAAATATCTTACGTTTTACATCGAACAAATTTCCTAGGACTATGGCATGTAAAACTTAACATCGCACTTCTAATATAAAAAAACACAAAAGAAAAACATAAACAAGGAAAGAAAACTGCTTTTCCAAAGACAGTACGAAAAAGTTTATTTTTATAAAGTAATAAAAATATAATTGGGAAATCTGAACTACTGATTAAAGTTATAAAACGACTAAGTCCAATCCTAAAAAGCCAACTTTCAAATTCTCAGCACACTACCCTACAATCTAATAAGGCGAACTAAACTGTCTTGTGAAAACATGTTTGAAATCTAGCGATGAGTGTCTTGTCTCCAGTATTGCTTGCCGGCTTACATGTAACATCTGCCATCATACGTACGTAGGAGAAACCGAAAGAACTATACACACAAGAATAATATAACAAATTGCCGCTTCTTATAAAACAACAGGAAAGAAGTGCCGTTGGAGATAATATATTTAACTAATCATGGAAAAATAACACCTGACTTGAGACTATTATTCTCCATACAAATTCTCATCACCAAGTACACTGACAAAAATTTCAAAGATCTCAAAAAGCAACTACGACCACAAGTGAATATGAGCAATGGACAGTACTTTATTTCACATTTATTGTATTTTGTTTACTACAGGTAACAGTTAATTATTTCAGCAATGCTCTTCTTTCAACAATAAACTTTGCAATTTATATGTTAAAAATACGCTGCACTGTACAAATGCACATTGTAGACTCGAATATATTTTATTATTTCAATCATTTTGTACTGTCAGTTTAGGATTGTTTTCGTAAATGCTCCTAAAGAAGTTCTAAAACAAAACGTTAAGTGTCTACTGAATAAAAATATTTT
The DNA here is from genome assembly GCA_011833715.1 of Carcinoscorpius rotundicauda. Taxonomy (NCBI): domain Eukaryota; kingdom Metazoa; phylum Arthropoda; class Merostomata; order Xiphosura; family Limulidae; genus Carcinoscorpius; species Carcinoscorpius rotundicauda. The sequence goes on from CM022395.1 coordinate 20,924,391, forward strand.
GATGTTATAATGTCGTTTATTTGTAGTTTTAGTAAATATCTGTCTATATTCACTTTTGTTTACAATTGCTCGGATTACGAGTCAAGTGCCTTAACCGAAGGGACTCGTCGTACTGTCCGGAAAACTATATCTTCTCTCTCGTTTGATGCTAGTCTTAACCTTTGGTTAACCTACCGAAAAAAATTTCTGATCATCAATCTATAATTTGGGATGAATATCCTATAGTATCCTGCCAACCCCAGGAAGGATCTGACTTGTTGCTTGTATGCAGATTATTTTTTTCATTTTGCATGGGTACAAAAAAGTAAAGTATAAGGTATTACAACAATAATATACGTGCAGATAAATGTATCATTTAATGCGGTGACCTTCTATCCCTTATAATTGAAATTTTCTCAGATCAATGAGAAGGGTTTAGTTTGGTTTTGAATTTCACGCAGAGCTATACAAGGGCTGTCTGCGCTAACGGGGTTAACGGGGATTCGAACCCGCCCCTGGGATTACGAGTCCAGTGCCTTAACCGAAGGGACTCGTCGTGCTGTCCAGAAAACTATGATATTTTCTTTCTCGTTTGATGCTAGTCTCAGCCTTTGGTTTAACTACAGAAATATTCTGATCATCAAAAAAGATTCTCCGTCCTCCATTGCAAGTTGTTTCATCCCATCTAGATAGCACTTTTGACTTTTTTAACAAATTGAATTCCAGCACTGATAAAGCCATCCTGTTTTCTTTTGGTAGATATACTTTATACTCACCCATTTCAATCCGTGAGGAAATTAGCACTGTTATGTCCCTTTTGGGTCAACAAAAGACTTGTGTGGATTTCCATAGGGTCTTCTTACCAGATATGTACAGAGTCGTGGATGTTGTTTTATGTAATAATGTGTTCAGTTTTGGGAAATAACTTTACCATTAAGGACAGTGAGTAGCCATAGATAATAGGGTAGTTGTAGACGTTGCTGTAATTTTCATGAGTACTGTTGAAACCAAAGCAACCTCCAACTGAACACTTGGTGAAAAAACATCAATAAATTATGAACATAACTTCCTACACTAATATACTTTTAACTTTTATTATAACAAAATTAACAATAAAAATGTTCATTCACAAAATAAATAATCAATTATATCTAAACTAAACAGTCTTTTTTGTCATACATAACGTCTGCTCCATCATTTGCAGTTCCTTTAATAGCTTCAATGCAGAACCTGTAGCTCTGAAGGTAAAATGCCCACGTCATGATCCTTGCACTGTCGATCTTGTACCTTTTAATATATGCAAATGGTTGCTGGTCTGTCTGTATGATAAATTCTTTCCCATATAGATAGTGCAGGAACTTCCAATTGGCAGATATGAATGCTCAACATTCTTGTTTGATCGCGGAAGAATAGTTCTTCTCACTATTTAGCAGTTTTGTATTTATATGTGCTACTGAAAACAGTCCATCTTCATGTTTTTGTAAGAGTACTGACCCAATTCCAATGTTTTAAGCCCGAACAATGAATGGTTTGTTGAAGCTTCCCAACATATATTTTTTTTTTTTAATTTCTGGAACGCCTAGCCATTTAATGGTGCAGTAACTTCAGCATAATTTGGGATGAATATCCTATAGTACCCTGCTAATCCCAGGAACGATCTGACTTGTTGCTTGTATGCAGATTATTTTTTATTTTGTGTAGTTATCCGTTGGTTCTCCACCGTATGTCCAACAATCTCCAGCACAGAATATTCAATATAGTACTTGGATTATCTTATGGTTAAGCCTGCTGTCCTCACTAGCTTGAACAGCTAAGTTTCTTCAGGTGGTCTTCCCATCTTACAGTGTGTGTCAGAATGTCATCCACATAGTTCTCAATGTTAGTTGTGTCGTGCATCTTCATCTTTATTATAGTGTTAAAAACGTTACTACTGAACTGACTAACCCAAATGGAATCCAAATAAATTGGTAATATCCATCTGATGTCACAAATGCTGTTTTCTATTTAGATTCCGTTTCTACTTACTAGTAACTGAGGTCGACCTTTGAAAATGCATCTGACAGGGCTTCACTTTGAATGGATCCCTGGTTGTAGACTCAAGCTTGTGTTGCACAAAATTTGGTTTTCCTCGTTTGTCCATGAATATATTTACACACTAGAACAGTAAGTCTTGCAACACCTTTTCTACTTGCCAGTCAGTTCTGAACTGATGTTTACATCTTTGTATTTCTCATCTTCACCTAGTGGTCTTAGGTCTAGTAGGTCCTCATTGTCCAAGTAAAAGTCACTGTCTTCTGGTTCTGCATCTATGATGGCCACACTTGAAACATCCACCTCTGTTTCAATACGTCGTTTTCTCTCCCAAAATACTTCCTCAACAGATTGTCGTCGTAGATCTTGGTCTTTTTATATACTTTCACCATATAGTCTATTCCGTTGAATACTTCCTGTACTTCAAAATTCTTTTCCATTGCAGAATGTGTTTATTTTGGTTTGTGGTAAGCAGAACCAAGACCTTTTGTCCAACCTTGAAATGTCGATTCTTGGCCTTCTTGTCATATAAATACTTCTGACTACCTTAAACTGCATATGGACTCTATTATGCGAGTTGACAGGTCTTCTCCAATCGGGTTTTGAGATCTAACTGGTATATGATTCTTACTTTTGACTCTTTTTTTTCCCCTTCCATAGCTCTTTCAATATTTGCATAGGACCTTGTACTGGTCTTCGAAGGATTAAAATCGTGCACTTTCATACGGAATTTTGTTAATAAGTAAATAATCCTGCCTACAAGTACTTGTCCCAGTCATGTGGTCTCTCTCTTGGAATATTTTCTAATGCATGCTATTTAAAATTCCAATGAATTCCACTCACAAAGTACAATGCGTTTAGGGCTGTATGGAGTGGTAAGGATTTGCCCAGTACTGATGAGTCTGCACACTTCATGCATAACTTTTGAAGTAAACTGGGTACCTCTGTTACTCGTGAGTTCTTCTGGAAAGCTTGCTCTGCAAAATATCTCTAGAAAAGCTTCTGCTACTTTTTCTGTCTCTATCTTTGCCAGTGCTACTATTTCTGGATAACGTGTCGCATAGTCGATCACTGTCAGCACATAGTGACTGCCATTTCCAGACACAGGTACCAGTGGTATGATCAAGTCCAAAGCTACACTGCTGAATAGGTCCTCTATATGAAGCATCTTCCGTCTGAGTATTGTTCTTTGAAAAATGCCACGATATTTATAATTTACTCACCTCTCCGATAACTCCCAGCCAATGGAAATTACTGAGTATTCTGTTTGTCGACTTCTTTATCCATAGGTGTCCCCCAAAACTGATTCATGAGCCAACTTTAGTACAGTATTCTGTTGAACTGTTTAATTTCTCCATATAATTGCCTTGATGGATTCGGCACAGATCTCTCTTCTTGTCCTCTATTCTATAAGGATCTTTCCCCTAGTTTTTGTGCTTCACTTTCTCCCAGGCATTGTTTCAAAGTTTCTGTAGTGAATGGTCTTTCTTCTGTGCTTCCTTCAGTTCCTGAAAATCTAAATTTGGGACGTTGTCTTGTAACACTTCTTGCAGTGGTTTAATATCTTGTTTGCTCTTTTCTTAAGCTCTGGTGGAAACATCAGATACTTTATCAATCTTCTTCTGGTCTAGTTCTTCCACTACCTGGTATTTTTCCTATCACCAAGCCGTATGTTTGTTCTTTGATACACATGCCTCAAGGTCTCCTATATAACATGGAGTGTCCACCATTGTGCTTGCTGTGGGAAATTTCCTCACTGTCCCATCAACTAGCACCCACAGATGTACTTTTTCTCTACTTTGGTCGTCAAATACTAGACTTGTTCTCACTGCTGTACAACTGCACCTAATTTCTAAGAATTTTCACTTTTTGTCCCCAGTATAGCACTTACATAATAGAATATTATGATTTGTTCGAATTTCCCGATATATATCACATGCTCCCATCACTATTGGAACTGTTGATTTGTTTGCTAATTTGAGCTGACTATTTGGGTACACTGAATAATAATACTTTTTTGTATTGAATTCAACAAGTAATCTTGATTTTCTTTCTTCTGGCAGCGAAATGCATAATGCCAGTCACTCTTTTCTTTTTTTCTTACCAGCATTGTCTTTGCAAATAGCTCTGACTGCTTTACGTAGAGGTTTCTTGTTGTTGTTTACTGGTCATGGATTTGAACTCCTTTGCAGTGTGTTCCATTTTATAACAAACATAATATATTTTCCCTCCACTGGCTGTTAACCTCCGATCACCATTTTGGACTTGCCAGTTATGCTACCTTTATGGGCTTCCATTTACTATTCTGCCAGCTAGAACATCTCTATGTCTTTGGGTGCTTTCTCCTTTAGGAACAGTAACATGTCAGTTGAACACGTGGTCATGAATTGTTTATGTACTAATAAATCTGCCAATCCCTCAAAACTATTTTCACGCATGTCCAGGTCAGTCTATTTGATGAAATATTGCTGCAGATATACCACAAACTGAAGTACAGTTTCTCCAGTTTTGCGTATGACTCCTCTGAGCTTCCGTAAGTTCGTATCATTTCAGCAAAGTCATGTTTAATTTGTCGTAATCCATGACACCTTTTGATTTCATGCCTGCGTACACTTGTGGGTCTTTTTCCATGAGAAGTGCACTGAAACTGACTGACAATTGCCTTTGTTCTAGTTTTGACTTTAGGTCAATCTTTCACATTTCTTCAGAAAAGCATCTGTATCATCTTTATGTTCATCAAAATTGGGCAGCTTGGGTTGGCTAGCCCCGACTCTATTGTCATTCTTGAGTCCTTTTTCCTTCAGTTGCGTGAGTTTTGCAATCTCACTTTATGCTCTAATTCTTTTTCTCTCCATTTCCAGCCTTTCCTTTCCCTCATTTTCTTATCTTTCTGTTTCTTTTTTAGTCTTTCTTCCTCTCTTCTCTGTATACACTCTTCTCTCTATAGTTCTTGTATTGTTTAACAAATTCTCGTAGTTTACTTCTTTTAACCCAAAATGTTCTCCAATGTCTATCAGTTTATCATAATTTAACATGGTTAATAGCGTGATTTCAATCTATACATTCTTTTCATTACTACTACAGTTCTAAGTATATAGGCGTACTTATTAGACTGTCGTTCACGTTTCATTCTATAATATAATGAATAATCATGGCTGGCTCACCAATTGTCAAAATAAAAGAATTTTTATTTATACCTCTTAATAGTATACATCACATACTGTGTTGCAGTTGGGCTTAGGATTCTTCTACATAGAGGGCTGTGACTTGGCGATATATACAAATGAACAGCGCGTTTTCAAAATAATATATATATTCAGAACAAGTTAAACGTATATACAACAATTTCTTCACACTATAAAGATTATGGGCATTTAATAAACTATATATATACACACATAGTTTTCGTCTTGTCGAATGTCCATTTATTTTTATCCAGTCAATTTAGAGTTTTAACTGACAAACTGATCTACCTTCTCTATTACTATTACACTTAATCTGTACGAGCATGTGATTCGTATACATCATGACGTAAGTTACTGTAACCGTTTTATCTTCTTTCTTCAAAATGTCATCTGTTCCATTTGTCAAAGTACAGTTAGGCTGATTCAATTACTCTAGCGCCAAGATTTGACGGAATAAGCTATTGATCTTATCACCTTTTCTAACATTTTAAACATCAGGCCTATGTTAATCGTTAGGACTATCACTTCTAGGGTAGTTAACTTCATGCCAAATTTTTCCGTGTCCATAACGTTACTTCCTTCTATTGTCTGTTTACTGTTTTCGCTCTCTCACACTATATTTATCTTTATTATTTATTCGTCTACTCACCTTCTAGAAATCTCTCTCTATATTCCTGATGCCGATGTAATGCACACGACGTTCTTTAGTCTCAACATCAATAAACTAAGAATTTAACTTTCCTAACGTGTCTGCTTTTAATTCTTGTTATAAGAAAGACTAAATAATACAAAAATCTTCACTAACAAAAGAAACTAATGAATTATATCATGACATCGTATATGACACATATCTGTGGTTTGATTGCTTTAAATTAGTATGGAAAAGTAGTCCCATAGTTAGATTGTAACCTTAATCTAAAATATGGATATTTATATGTGAAAAGCATTATTAAGTAGTTTATACAAGATAAACACGAAGCAACTTGTCTTAGATTTCCTGAAATATGTTACAGACTTTCAACTATGTGTCATGCTGCACAAGATGATGATCGATTTATCTTCACAAAACCATTTAACACAGCACAATAAAGATGTTACTATACGTAGCTGGACCACAATTATTTTCTATAAAGTTTAATAACATTAAGTTAAAGTAGTGCATTGATACGATATTTATAATTTGAATGTTATCCACTTTGGCAGCCAATCAAGTTAGGCGTTAGACAACATCTTCTGAGTGCAAAACTACTGAAATTAACTTTGAATATTTAGAATCTGGTGTACTCGTGTCTAAAACCACCTAAACGGACTTAAAACAATAGAAACTAAATTTACATACCTGTGGTGGTCACACCAATTTTATAGCTTTGTGTTTAACTACAAACAAATAATATAAATATATCATTCATCAAAATAATTTATAGAGACGTACAGAATATTATTTTCTGAAAAAGGTAAAACAAAAAAGAAATTTCCAAAAATGTGAAGAGTTCACTGTTCTTGGATGCTGAATGAAACAGTAATAATACCCTCATTCCAAATTAAATTTAGAATTTTTAAGCAAAAGAATATTAAACGACATATATCTTTGATTAAATTAATCAACACTCATATTAAGTTCAATATTGATTTAATAATTCAATTTAGAGAATACAAATATTCAAGCGTTTTGGTAAAGATGAGAACACCAACAATTGTTTAGTATGCTTTTTACTATTAATAATGTCACTGCGCCTTTCATCTAGAATTTACATTTACAGTTACAAATTCAGTGTGATATTAATTCATCCTTTAGCACAATATAAGCTTGTGAATTCTGGTACTGATGTTAATGGTTGAGCATTAATTATCAATAGCTAAGAAATGTGAAAATTTCCGGCCTCAATCCACATTGCTCATAAATTACATATTACTACAGGGTGGTCGCTAGAAAAGCGGAAAATTTGTCAAACAGCTATTTATTTTTACAAAGAATAACTTTTACAAAGTTTTTTAAAGGCATATGTTATATTACACTCATAGATGCTCAAAATGCATTTTATGATATTAAAATCATGCATTTTATTCATGATGTAAAGAAATCAAAATAGAAATGAGTAAGCACGCATTTTATTCATGATCTCATCTGACCCTCAAATTTTCCGCTTTTCTAGCGACCACCCTGAATAATTAGCAAATACTTTCAAACTGCACTGAACAACTTCTGAAATAGAGTACAAAGGACGTGAAAGGTATCTCGTTTCCTCAGTTAACTCTCGAATTGCATATACAAAACAGATATGCAACCATATGAAAATCAAAAATAAGCTGTATTTAACCCCACAGCGTTTCGATCTGACTTACTATCCTCTATCTTCGAATGACTATAGGCAAAACAGAATCCTAAAAATCCAATTACGAAGTTGAAAAAGAAAATCTTCAAAACTTAAATTATACACCTTAAATCTTATTTATCATTATATTTTCTAAACTACAGATTATTCCCAACCACCTAGAACAAAACAATACGAATAAATACAAATATTTCAATAATTTACCATCATACATAATAAGTATAAGAAATATATTTTATCATGAAGGTTGGGAGGTTATGCCACCTTTATACGTGTTAATCCAATTTTATTAATAATGGATAGAAATCACGACAAAGTTCCATCCTCTATAGGTCTATCTCATAGAGTAAAAACTATGAAAATTATGTATATATTTATATAATGGGTTTACATATATAATACCAATGAAACAAGATAAAACATTTCATTTTTCTTTTAAATTTCTTTTTATATTTGCTTAGAATATAACCTGCTTCGTAATATTTATGCTGCACTTCAAGTTACATTTTTTACTTTTTTGCTTTTTGTTCTAATTCCTCCATTATATAGATGCAAAAAATCTAAAAATGTCACTTGAAGAATGGCATAAATGTTACAAAACAAGGTATATCCAAAGCAAACATCACATAAATGTAAAATAATTCACAAACTTAATTCTATTTCAGTTATATCACCCATATCACATCATTTGTGATGGTATATGTGAAAGTAAACTAAGTTCAATAAATCCTATAAATTCGATAGGAATTTAGTATATTACCGTTAGGTTGATTAACAAATATACTAAGCATGATTTTGTGACTTATTAATGATAAATGTCAACGATAAATGGACAACACGCAATCCATTTGTTTTAAAATAATATATTCAAAACATATGTTTAAATTTTTGTTGCACTATTGGTTATCATAATTGTATCCAGAGCTTTAAATAATTTCTCTTCTTCGTCAAAATCTACACAAGTGGCTTTAATAACTTTAGAACATCTTTTGATTAGATAAATTATTCTCCTCTATATCTGTTATTACAATACAAACAGTGATACTTTCATTTGAGAAATTACTCGTTACAGCTATACTGAAAAGAATGCAATCTAACTTTATTTTGTCAAATTTAACTTCTTTTCTGAATTTCTATACTCATGTATTTATAGCATGCAACAAAAATTTTAGAAATATCTAGTACTCTGGTAATAACTATATTATATATAACAAAAACTTAGAAGCTTAAAGTAAAATGATGTCTACAATATTATAAAAGGCTATTACATAATTACGTTACATATATAATGTACGACTTGTTCAGAGATATGTAATGAAATTTGTCACAACTATTACTTCTTGAAATAATTAGTTTCCAACACTCTTATTATGAAAACTAAATAACCATTAAACATTGGAACACTAAATTGACTGAATAATAGCTCTTAAACTGTATATCTAACATAATGTATTAAATAAAAGAAATTTTTATTAAAAATAAATATAAAATATAAGGAAAAACAAAATAAGCCAATTCAAAAGCAGATTATCATTATACTAATGTGCAGAATTGAAGGCTCTTTTACTTTTATCGCTTAATATTAGTCTTAAGTTAAAGAAATATTTTACTAACCACTGAAGTAGTTAACGCACCTAATAGTTACTGATGACGTTAAATTTAACACTAAGTAACACATTAGATCTCACTAAACAACCATATTTTTGTAGAGGTGGGCAGGTTATCACATTAACACTTGCATGGTTTTGAAGGAAATTTTTGTTGTCATCCCAGAGCAGATTTACATAATATATTTCAATTTTTAATACTAATTTATACTGTATTTACTAATTTATTTTCATATTAAGAGCAAGAAACATGCCTTACATTGCTTGAAATATCAGAAAAAGTATCCTTTTATTACGGCAAACAAAACTGACCTCATACGATATATTTACTTCAACAATAAGCATATCTATTATAATACTGTACAAGACTGTAACAGGTCGTTTTATAATTCCGCATTAATTTAGTGGAAATGTTGCAAAACTAATTCATTTTAATAATTTCATTAAGTGAACTATATATGTATGTAAAACTAACGAATTTCAATCACATATTTTTTTTAACCATATGCAGATCAAAATATATTATCTTTACCAATAATACATAAAAATGATCCTTTGTGATATTCTTAAGTTCACTGGTAATCTTAGAAAAAGTATAGTAACCATAAAAGCTAGAGAATATGTATCACAGAATTAAAATGAATTGAATTTCTCTCACCCTAATTGAGTTTCAAGCAAGAAAGAAAATGAACATAATTTAAATAAAATGAAAGCAGTTCTTATCCACAAAAAGACAATCAAAAATAATAAATGCGATTAACTGTTAGGCAGCACTTCACTAGGTTCTGAAACCCTTTTAATAAAGAAAGCTACTTATCCTAAGTGAAAATTCGTTTCAGACTAACACAACATAGCACTCACTATACACAAAATTTTATAGAGTTATCCCACTAAGTGTACAAATTCTACCCACGTCATTGTTCGTCATTCCAATAGGAAAATAGAGAGAATATGTCTAACCCGCCAATACAAAAATGACTGCCCAATTTTTCGAGAATTATCTACAATACAGCAATTTTTACCACAAATAAAAATGTATATTGCACCAAAGAGAAATAATCCAAAACAGTAAATATCTGAAGCAAAACTATTTTAATGTGTTTTATGAATGCGTCTCTATTATTAGAATTACACGTAAAACTATAAATGTATTTGTGGAAAATTTTGAAAATTCTTGGTAAATGTGAAATAGCCACGTTATTAAAATAAAGAATACAGGAATCTCTAAATATGCTTTGCATACTGTACTATTATAGCTCCTCTACAAATATAAAATTAATAAACCTTTGTATTTTGAATATGCATTTTCATTCTTCTGTGAAGGTTGCTTCAGCATTCCCTTTGCTTTTTTAGTTTAAGACTCATAAAATTAAGAAATCATTTAAAGAATACGTTTATTTCACCCTCTCAACCTTTTTTAGTCAAATATTCTCAGTGCTGGTTTTCTTTTACTTGATACGACAAATTACGATTACGCATTACGTTTCTTGAATCAAATTTGAGAAAACTTTCCCATGAGCGATATTTGGAAATTATATTTACGTTATAAGATTTATGTATTGATTTAAATACATCTGTTTTGAACGTGGCAGCTCCAGTTAGCGAGTTGCTGAAGGAAGATGCGTTCTCAGGTATGTGGAGTCATATCTTCTGGTCGACATTATAGCGGATAATATGTACGTTTCTCTCACAAATCAACAAATCTTAAAATAATATATACCGACATAAAACATATACGTTGTATAAGTTTGGACCATTTTCGAACTAAGAAAATAATTTTGTATTTGACTAATATATTAATAAATATACCACATTGAATGTTAAAAGGTGACAAAAGTTACTTTTTTCCAAAAACATCACTGTACAAGGTAAAGGAAAAACAATGAAAGTGAACTGAAAAAATTTAATACAATATATCATGTTTTGTATACGGACTACGATAAGATTCTTGTACATTAGGTGTCTGTGAGTTGTTGGTAATAAATTCAAACGGCAGACATCACACAGTCCACTTGTTTTAAAATAACGGATATTCAAAACAAGATAAAATTATGTGTAAAAAATTATTTATGCTACAGGGAGTCACAGGTTTATCTAAAACTATAAATAATTATATTTTCTTGTCAACACTTTGCACAGGCTAATTCAGTTGCTTTAGAATCAAGTGATAAAATGAATCATTTTTCTCTGTTCTGTTTCTTATACAATCTGCAATAAATTCACTTACGTTACCTCATGGGTTACCACAGTTGTATATTGAACATTAAATAACTGACCTCTTTCATCAAAGTCCACATGTAAAGATTCGATTACTTTAGAATACCTTTAACAAGACAAATTATTCACGTTATCTCTGTTAAGCTGTGAATCTCACTTTAAAATATCGCCAGTTATGGCTATTTACCCACTCGCTCACTGACATCACGTTTCCTATCTTTTCTCTGACTTTACTAAACTACGTTTTCTGGCTAAACTTCTAAATTCTTTATAAATCGCCCGTCATAGCTAAACTGCCAATCACTCAATCTAGATTTGTATAATTATCTCTCACTTGACCATTTTCTACCTTAATTACTTGCGCTCGTTTAATCACCTATAAATATAAGTGAGTATATGTGATATATACATATTATTATTATTCACTGAACCCTCGAACTTTATATTACCTACAAGAGCGATGTTACAATGTAACAATACTCACCTAATGTAACAAGGAAAACTCTGAAAATTCGAATAGCATGAGTTTAACAATATTACTAAGGCCTAAGCAACAGTAGAATTGTAAGCATAACACATAACTCGCAGAAAGTTACTCAACGAAATTTGTCACAACTAACACTTTTGAAATAATCAAATCTTCAGCGCACCTGTTATGAAAACCAAACACTCATAAAATATTAAGTCACAAAATAAACCAACTAAAAACGCTTGAACTGCAGTCGAAAACCAGATTCTCATAAAACTATTGTGCGGGATCGATTTGTTCAGTACAATCGAAGTTTCATTTATTCTGATTAACTCACGTTTGTCCAAAGATAAAGAAATATTTTACAAACGCCAAAGTAGTTAACACCGTTAGTATAACACCTTTCATATAATATTTTTTTCACAAGCAGTTTATTGGATATGTATAAGTACTGTGTGCACATTAAAATATTTTGATTTTATTCTAAATACATTTGTTTTGTTTTAAGACGCTTTCTAACGTATGATATTTCAATAATATATTTACCTTGTCAGTTACCTGTATTCATTTAAACGATTAATAAATACGTTTTGATCGTCACAGGATGGAATCCCTAGTTGGTGTGTTGTCGGAGAAACCTCAAGTATTCTGCCGAGTATGTGGTGACAAAGCCTCTGGTCGACATTATGGCGTCCCTAGTTGTGACGGTTGTCGAGGCTTCTTTAAAAGAAGTGTTCGCCGAAATCTTGAATATGTGTGCAAGGAAGACGGTAACTGTGTAGTTGATATTGCCAGACGGAATCAGTGTCAGGCATGCCGTTTAAAGAAATGTCTGCAAGCTAACATGAGAAAAGAAGGTCTGTATCCTTTAACATAGCCCCTATCTATTACGTGTACAAAACTATCGTAGTTTATCAGTCATTCAGAGTATGTTATTTTCCGCCAGATATATTATTTGAATAACAGGTATGAATTATGTTACGTATTATAATTTATATCGCACTAGTCACCGATTTATTTAGAAGTTAATTAAAGGCTAATATGTATCAAATTTATGATAATGCCAACAAGATTAATACACGAAATTTTCTTTATTAACACAAAAATACTATAGAAACAACAATACAATTTATAATAAAGGGTATTACAAATAATGATTAATATACAACAGTTTTACAAACTTAGAGACGATAATACTAAGTCTTATATCCGGTCTAGAACTGCATATTTTATCCACGATCTAGGTCCATGACGAGCAAATTACTTCTGAGTTGATACTGTCACACCTCGCTTAAGCTATCTAGCTTGGTTGGTCTCACACTTGTAAGTTTGCTTTTGATCAACGAAGATATTTAATGTCCTAGTAGAAATGAAAATGTCGAAGTTAATTCACTGTAAGTTGAACAATTTGTGGTGTTCGAATCGAAAAACGTTCCTGGTTAAATACTTATAGTTTTCCAATAAATAAACGTTAATCACAATTATAGCTTCCAAGGCTTACAGTTTATTGACTGTAGTTGACCAGCAATAATAATTTTGTCTCTCGGTGCGCTGATTTATATAAACCAGTTTCGAGAACGTGAAACAATGTGCAAACATGCTAGCGTTTTCGTAAAACAAATATTGTTGATTTTTATTTTCAAGAATCTTCTACAAATTTATAGAACATGCTGGATTTGCAAAATACACATCCAACAATATGCATCAAACCGAAACTAAAGTAGGTATCAAAATAAACGTATAATGATAAATCTGTCACACTTAAACCATAATTTCGATTATTCAGCAGTTTCGAGATTTATTTTATACTGTATTGTACAATTATGTATACATGTTAGTCAAGGTAGAGCTACTATATTGCATTTATATTTTTAGTTTATTCAATTTATGTTATTTAAAGTTAAACGATATCAGTCCAAAAAGCTGCGGTCATAGTAATTTGTTACATTATTTTGAAACAGGATAAATTAGTCTATTATATCAAACCTAAAAGCTAAAAAAAAAAATAATATTACCGAGTAGGCCAATCGAAATTTTCCATTGCACCTATATACATGTATGTAGAGAATATAGCTCAAAGGTGTAAAAATAGTCTCGAATTCTGTCAAAATACACCATTTGCGGTGAAAATTACAAAATTGGATATGGACTACGGAGCCCAGTACGGTAAACTCAGACTTTTTCATCTAAAGTTTTCGTCGCTCTTAACAAGTAATAATATATCTGTCACTGTATTAATGTATTGTAATAATTTATTTTACAGAAGTTCCCTAAAATGTGACTGTGATATAAAATTTGAGCAATTTGACTTTCTGTTCAATGCAACAAATGAAAGGGAAATAAAGTTTGTTCTGGCCATTACGACTGCCGAAACAGAAATGAATAACAATTATTTTAACACATTAATTAGAATGTCATGTTTTATTTTTGATGAACGTTTTCCCTTAATATTAGTAATTTCCCTGTAAAATATAAATTATATAATTCATGATACAGTTCTGATATCTTATCTTGTCTATTAAACTAAAACTGAAATATTCCTATGGTGTAAAATGTGATATTTAGTGCCCCCCAGTGGCTCAGCGGTATGTCTGCGGACTTACACGCTAAAATCCGGGTTTCGATACCCGTGGTGGGTAGAGCACAGATAGCCCATTGTGTAGCTTTGTGCTTAATTCTAAACAACAATAAACAACAAGTGATATTTAGTAAGCTAGCACACACTGGTATATCGTGATTTCTCTTCATCTGATAAGTAATTATGGTTGTTGCGGAAAGAAAAGTCGAATGGAAACAAGGCTCTCGGAAAGTTGCTTTTTAAACTTGGCTCAATTAATATTCTTCCTAGTTTCTTGTAGGCATTCAAGTTAATTTTGAATTATTTTAGGATTACAGAAATTAACTTGAAACAGTTTACTTCTGCTGTAAATTCTTGTATTGTTACTTTGTGAAACAAGAAGTTATGCTTTAGAAATTACAAATGCTTTTGTTCATTCTCGAAAATGTTTTATTTTTAATGAAGTGTTGCGTTTCAGTACTAGGTCTACATTAGACATTAATAGCGATTATGCTGAACTAGGTTTGCTACGTTATAGTATGAATACTTCTTACTGGCAAATTATGGTTATAATTGTATTGGCATAAACAATAAGCCTAATACTATTTACTGATGACAAATATAATAAACTTAAGTTTATTAACCTTGTTGCTTTATAAAACAGCTTATATGTTACTAATAGTAAATGAGTACAAGTACAATGCACATAAATTAAAACTATACTATATAATTTTGTGCACCAGTTATTCTAAGCATTCAACGATTCTTCCTCAGCCTAGTTTCTATGTGACATGGTATTTACTACCCGATGTGTACTCGAAAAATTACACAAAATAGAATAATTTTTATTTACTTTTTACTTATTTATTTAATTTTATTAATATTGAACAACAATCACTCAGTAAATAGGTTGGGCTATTTCTATTTGAGTAGAAATACAATAAGGCTAATTTAACTGTTAAAAGTTTAAGATGTTAACATCTTGGAATATGACCAAATGGAACAACAGTGTGAATACTTATTACTTTTAATTTCTAACATTTTAAGCAAATACCTATTTTCTCAAGTCAAAAGCTATTATAATAATTTAAATCTTATAGTACAAACTAGAGAGATGTATTTGTGATTTCAAAAATAAATAAAACAAATCAACTTAGATCTATTACTTTAGAAAACGTAATCGATTTAAGCTAACGTTTTGTCTCCGTCAGATTAAGCGAGAGTTGAATCTGTGTTAAAAGGTAGACTTTGTATGAGAATTTATAAATGTGATCCATATTATATTATTGTAGCCTCTGAAGTTAAAAGTACATCAAACAGACAAAACTACACTATTTAAACTATGTGTGAAGAATGATATTCTACTAATTAAATATAGATGGTAATAATAAAAAATCTAGGATCATTTTTATTTCACCGTGACTTGTTCTATGAAATTAACAGGGATTCTTTGCATTTTCTTTCTAAGAAACTGTGTTTGCTGTTGTGGGACAGTCTTTATCAAGTATAATGTGTTTGTAAATAAACTTCTCAGTTACAGCACTGGCTTCGCTGTCACGTTTGAAGAGGTCAAAGGTGTTAGCTATTGATATTAACAAAATATTGTTTAAATCACAATGGAATGGTGGTCCCACTGAGAACGCGATAAGAATAGTACGTTTATGTGCGAAATGAAATATCATAATATACAAAAATAAAGGTTTTCTAGTACGTTCTAGATCTACTGCAGGCCAGGGCGCAATATTGTATAGCATGTTAGTATTGGTATGCACAGTATTTCAACTATTTGTTTCCGTAAATCTCCAGGCCTGTGTCTATCAGATACATCTGATTTCTAAAGTAAGCCCTGATATCACTAATAAGTCTATTTATCTCCATACTGATCAAGATATTAAATAACAAATTTATGACAAGAAACGCTAAGCTAACGGTAATTTCAGATGGTGCCGGCTGTAAAAGACGACGAAAAAATTCATAGTCACTTGATAAAGCATCTTCTAAACAAATAAAAGATAAAATGAATGAATATATATATATATTTTTCTATTTTATAACAATCTAAACTTTTATTTCAACTTTCATACTTCTAAATAAACTCCTTAAGAGGCCTCAAAATATGCCAAGATAGATCTAAATAGCATCTAGAAATCCAGTTTCGGGGAACCTCAAGCGGAAATATATATATATATATTTTAGTGAAAATAATTACATTTTAATGAAGTTAAATAGTAAAATCATAAGAATGGACTGCGGTAAAAACAACAAATTCAAACCCCTGACTAATTATATTCAGTTAAGTATAATAACCTCAAAAACAAACTATATATATATATATGTATATCATATTTAATAAAGCGAGATTTATGGTAATATATCTATATTACTTTTAACTCTACTTTGTCTCAAACTCCAAACTTACTAGATGTCTTAATGGTATATTAGGGTTTATTATGTAATTCCGTTAAATTGTATTGGTCACTTAAGACTATTGAATATGTTTTTATGGTTAAACATTCGTGGACGATGATTCACTCGCTAAGCCTAAAAAAATTATTCTTTTTCAAACTTAAAACATTTTGATTGTTTTATGGATTTTATAAGAGCATATTTTTTGTTGATTTTAATTTCAAATTGCGAAATATATTTTTTTCCCATTAGGATAATTTTTTGGTTTGGAGGGAAAAAAATTAACTTGTTGGTGGTATTATATTTGTTAGATATTTTTATGAATAATAAGTTAGATTTACAAGCATCCAATGCATAAAATGCTTAAAATAATGTTCTTGTACTCAAAGAGAAAAAGATGTTTTGTAAAAGACTGTTATCTACTAGCTGAATGGAATATGTTGTACATTGTTGAGCATTGCCAAAAAAAAAAAACAAGAAAGAAAAAAGGAACGAGACACGAAGATAGAAACTGCTTATTATATTATATACTAGATGAGGTATTTGTTCCCTGGACGAAAGCTCCTTAAATGTATGATTGATGAAATGTTATCTTTGGATATGAAATGTAATTGTAAAAACACGTCCATAAAAGCTGCAAAGCACATTATGTGTAACTACAAATTTTTATGTTTCTCCGCGTGGACCTAACAAACCCAAGCTTCATGTCAAATTCAGTGAGAATCCATGGACAATAGACAAAGTAGTGGTAAAAAACGCATAACTCCATTAAAATCCGCAAATCACAAAAAAATCAACTGAAAATATATCTGTATCTTTATAGATTTAATGAATCTTCATTCCAAGTATTGTGAAGTTACATCCACGCCACGTGAAATGCTTACATAGACATTTAACAGATAACAGACTGTACTATTATATTAATATAGATTTACAAAATAGTCTATGATATTGTGAATTAGGTGTGAAATCATAATAATAGCAACAGAATATAATGACGTAATTATCCAAAGGCTAATAAAAAAGTGCTTGTTTTAAAAGAGAAGGAAAAAGTAATTTTCTGAATGAAACTTATAAATATGGTGATATAACATATACTTCCAAAAATATAAATAAATAGGTATTTTCGTTATTCTGTAATTGTAATGAGAGAATTGGGTGAAACAAACCATTAAAATAATTCTTCATAATGCATTACAGCAGAGTTTTATTTTGTGCGGAAAAAGGCAAGTTGCATTAAATTATATTATGATTGAATTCAAATAAATTAAAATAATATGAATAAAAAATATTAGTACTTTATATCATAATTTTCAGTTTATGTATTACTTACATAAAAAGTAAGCAAAAACAACGTCTTAGAAAATTCAATAGTATCAAATATAAGTTTCTTCACAACTTTTTAAATAAGCTAAAACCTGTACAAGCCGAAAATTCAAAATTTTGTTCATTATCTTAAGATTTCTCTTATAAAAGGCCCTCTATCTGGCGGAGTCTGCGTAACGCGAACGGAAAACTATCTTTCACCTAAGGCTCGGCGTGGCAGGTGGGTTAAGGCGTTTGACTCGTAATCTGAGGGTCGCGAGTTCGATTCCCCATCGCACCAAACATGCTCGCCCTTTTAGCTGTGGGGGCGTTATAATGTTACGGTCAATACCACTATTCGTTAGTAAATAGAGTACCCCAAGAGTTGGCGGTGGGTGGTGATGACTAACTGTCTTCCCTCTAGTCTTACACTGCTAAATTAGGGACGGCTGGCGCAGGTTGCCCTTGAGTAACTTTGCGCGAAATTCAAAACAAACAAACAAAAGCAATCTTTCACCAACCTCATCTATCACTAAGTAGAATTAGAACCTGAGTAAGGCGGAAAAAATGTTTTTGATTAGATATTAATTTCTTCTCTAATTAATACTTTCTTTAAATATTAATAAATTCTTGTTTAGTTAATAATTTGTTTAAATATTAATACATTCTCGGACACTTTGTTACAGTAAGTATTGGTTAAATATATTCTGTTATTTTTTCTGCCGTCATTACTTTTTCAGTCAAATTAGATTCATGATTTACACGAAAAAAATAAATTCCTATCTTCCCTAATTTTAATATCTAGGGGAACATACTTAATACCCTCATTTTTTTTAAAAAAAGCTACTAAATACCCTCACTTTTTGTTATCACGATTCTAGTCAAATCGAAATACATATTGAAAAGATTGATGCAGATGATTTTGTGAACGCGGAAAGTTTTGTGAAGTTGGGTCCGGCATGGCCAGGTGTGTTAAGGCGTTCGACTCGTAATGTGAGAGTCGCGGGTTCGAATTCCCATCGCATCACACATGCTCGCCTTTCAGCCATGGGGGCTTTATACTGTGAAGGTAAATTCTACTATTCGTTGGTAAAATAGTAGCATAAGAGTTAGAAACTTCACTGATATTTTATAAAACTATTCAAGTATTCTGTTAAGCTTAAAATTGTTTATATTAGTGTGCATTTGCAGAAGAATGCCTGGTTCACTAACACCTGTTTTTTGTTTTATTTATAGATTTCTTTCTGACATTTCATTAGGATGTTTGATTGTTGTATTTGAAAATAAGAGTCTGATGATAGGTGCAGGGTTCGGGCTACACCTGGGTATCAGCCCAGTATACTTTCTTGAAACATTCAGGGGTTTCTTACCGACATTGCATTGTAATGTTTGATTGTTATATTTGAAAATAATGAGTGTGATGGAAGATTAAGGGTTTAGGCTACACATGGGTATCAGCTAAATATGTATTTTAAAGCATTCAGAAATTTTTAATAGCAAGGTTTATGTCCTTTAGTAGCTTTGAGTCAAAAAACACTTAATGCTAATATTTATCAAGTACCAGTATTGTTGAATAAAAGAGAACTAAGAAATCGTTTTATTTTAAATGACGTTATGAAAACATATTCATGCGTAATTTGAAGTGTACACTGTGGGTCCATTTCTATAAACAGCGTGTATTTTTTATAGCAAAGCCACATCGGGCTATCTGCTGAGCCCACCGCGGGGAATCGAACCGCTGATGTTTGTGTTATAAGTCCATTGACTCACCGCTGCACTAACGTGGTGCCAGTAAATAGTACTTTAAACTAAATGTTAACAAATACAAGTTTTCAAATAAGTAGGTACATATAACTAATTGTCAAACGATTATAAATTCTTGTATTATTTTAAGATTAGGCTTATGCAAAAGATCAGATTTACTGAAGAGTAATATGACAGTTTAGCTGATTTGATAAATAAGTCATACATGTTAAGATCAATTAATTTCAAATTCAATGTTTAGCAAGTGCTTTATAAGTTGTAAAATGTCTGAGATGAGCAAAAGTATATTTCATTTTTAGTGAAAAAACAACTCAAAATGTTTAAACAGGAGTTTCATCGAAGGATAAAATATGATCGTTTTTAATGTAAAAAAGTTACAATATATATACTCTTCAAAAAGAGAAACGCAAAAGGCAAAATTTGAGGTAAATTGTTAACAAGTTTATTCCGGGTAGTTCTGCATGACATGTGTGAAACTTTGTACATTCACTGCTGAACATCCAAACTCTGCAAAGTCGAAGTCCACGCTCACTATTTGAAGTTTAACGTCAATAACGAGTATGCCCCCCATGAGCATCAATAACTGCTTGGCATCTCCTGCCCATGGAAGCGATGAGATGATGAATCACATCCTGTGGAACGGCTGTCCACTCAGCCTGCAAAGCTGCTCCTAGCTGAAGTAAAGTCTGCAGTTGAGGTTGTCGTCGTCGAAGACGTCGATCCAACTCGTCCCAAAGATGTTCGATGCGGTTTAAATCTGGTGATGTGGAGGGCCAGGGAAAAACGTTGATGTTATGGTGTCCCAAGAAGACTGTGGTGAGTTGGGCTGTGTGAGGATGGGCGTTGTCATGTTGAAAAGCGTCGTTGATGTTCACCATGATGGGTTGCACATGGGGCCTAAAAATCTCGTCAACGGTTGCGTACGGTCTGATCGGAAATCATACGCAGCCCTGGTATGATTGAGGCAGTAGACGTCGCAGTGGTGGTCCTATTCCGAAGGTGACGTAACCAGATGTAGCGATCTTGTGCGGGCGTGGTCACACGAGGTCTGCCAGATCGTGGACTGTCACAAGTTGATCCATGTTGTTGGTGACGATTCCATAGCCTTGTGATGGTGCTTGGGTGGACATTCACAGCTCTGGCAACATTTGATTGTGATTCGCCTGCTTCCAAGCAACCAATGGCATTGTTGCATTGTGCTTCAGTCAGTCTTGGCATAACTGTATTGCGTGTCGGTGGCTTAACACTGAGATATGGAAACCGAGAACCCGTCACTTTAATAGGGATTTTGCACATGTTGCACTTGCAGAACATACAGATCTTTCAAACAAATTTATTGGACACAAATGCGTTTTGGCGAAAAATCCGATGTTTTTCTCCGTTTTCAAAGTGCACAACTTTTATTGTCATTTTGGTGTGACAATCAGTGCCTTAACACGTGTAACATCACATACTCTGAGCTTGTAATGTTATTACATATATTTCTCTTCAAAATAACAAAAATATCGCTTTTGCGTTTTTTTTAAGAGTATATTTACAAAAAAATCGATTTGTATCATAACCCAGTTTCTTTATTTCTGTTATTTTCTCTTAAGTTGATAAAGTACAAATTCAACAGAAAAAACAGATCCTGGGAGCTGAGCTTGACCAAATGTTAACGTATCGGACTGCTGATCTGAGAGTCCCTTGTTTTAGACGTAATGCTACCAAACGTGTTTCGAACTCTCAACTGATGGCTTGTGTTATAAGAATTATAGCCAACCACGTTATTTAGTTAAGAGTAGATGATGCAGCCTATTTGCCTGCCTTCTGGTCTACAGTTCAAAATGATGATTATAGATGATTTATTTGTTTGTTTTTGTGAATTTCGTACAAAGCTACTCGAGGGCTATCTGTGTTAGCCGTCCCTAATTAAGCAGTGTAAGACTAGTGAGAAGACAGCTAGTCATCACCACCCACCGCCAACTCTTGGGCTACTCTTTTACCAACGAATAGTGGGATTGACCTTCACATTATAATGCCCCCACGGCTGAAAGGGCGAGCATGTTTGGCGCGACGGGGAAAGAGATGCTTATGTCTGAAAAACTGTAAAGGGTCTTTGAATTGGTCATATAACCCAATGTGTGCAAAAGATGTTCGAATGAATAGCAAATAAAAACAAAACAAAACCTGAGACTCGTACCTAGATAAATCGTTTATTGTCGTTATATATACCCTAACTGAAACACTTATGCTTCACTCAGTAAAATCAAAGCACACCATATACTATATAAGATTTACGGAAACAACCCAGTTAGACTTATCAACAACATATATGCGAAGTGGTTAGAGCGATTCACTCGCAATCAGATGGTCACGGGTTCAAATCCTCATCTCACTAACTGTATTCCCTCTTTTAGCTGTGGGGGCATTATAATGTTACGATCAGTCCCACTATTTCTTGGTAAAAAATAACCGAAAAGTTGGTTGTTGGCGGTGATGACTAACTTTCTTTCCTCTAGTGTTTCACTGGTAAATTAGGGACGACTAGCGGATAGTCCTCATGTAAGCTTTAATGCGTGTATGTAAAGAACTAATTGAGTCTACCAAATTTAAGCTTGACGTGATATAAGACAGCATACATAATACAACTTGAGATTTCAAAAGTGTTTAAACTCTTAAGTTTGAAAACATTCAAAACCATCACTAATGAAGGCATCACATCACTCTTAGTGTGTGTTTTATAA
The DNA here is from genome assembly GCA_011833715.1 of Carcinoscorpius rotundicauda. Taxonomy (NCBI): domain Eukaryota; kingdom Metazoa; phylum Arthropoda; class Merostomata; order Xiphosura; family Limulidae; genus Carcinoscorpius; species Carcinoscorpius rotundicauda. The sequence continues at coordinate 20,946,970 of CM022395.1, forward strand.
GTAATAAAACAAGTTTCATTATTCAAAAATATTCTTTTTAGACTCGCAGTTCAACACTTTTTAATTTATATCCATTGCTTTATGACTGTGTTTCACACATATGTTCACATATTTACGAGAGTAATAACACATTATATAAACGAACCTATTTAATTACAAATGCAAGCATTATCATATATGCATGTAATTATATTACAAATTTACATTTAGTACACATCACTAAAATATAGTTCAACGACTAGTGAATATATTGAGCGTTCTACTTATGATGTACCAAACAGCTCGTTTATTTCACCACCATTGAACAACTGGCTCAACCCTAGCGGCATAATAAATTAACACTTCTACGAAAATTGGGGCCTAATAGGCCCCAGAGCAATTTGAAAGGTTATTAATATTAGGCTAATAATTTTGTATTTAAATGAAATTGCCATTAACTGACCATGTCCCTTTATATTTTAAGGAGCAATAATATTTTGACTTTTCAGACATTTGCGAAATAATATTTAAATTTGTTTTAAAACATCCACTAAGGGTATCACTTTAGTGGATGTAAATATTTTTTTCGTAGGAGTGTTAAGTAAACACATGCAAATTCAGTAAAACACGGCAATTTGCACGGACTTCATTTTTTTCGTACTATTTAATATTATACTTGCATTACTGTACAAATTTAAGTTTGTTTTTGGAATTTCGCACAAAGCTACTCGAGGGCTATCTGTGCTAGCCGTCCCTAATTTAGCAGTGTAAGACTAAAGGGAAGGCAGCTAGTCATCACCACCCACCGCCAACTCTTGGGCTACTCTTTTACAAACGAATAGTGGGATTGACCGTCACATTATAACGTACAGTTCTGTTATACCAATAGATACGTGTCGAAATGTTGTATGAAATAAAATTGAACACACACATTTTCAATTGTGTATTTACTAGATGTTTTACCTAATATTGTCATTCAAAAATGTGGCGTACATAAATAGTGATCTGACAATTATTGTATTTGTTTTATTCCAGCCGGTCTAATGAACTCTATAATAAGCGAAAAACGTCGTTGAAAAAAATATAGTGGTGGATACAGTGTAGTTGAGATTACGTACTCTTCTTCTTCCTCAAATATTCCGATGGGCTGAATACAGAATGATGTGTTTAAAAATAATAATAGGCCTAATTCTAATGTCTTATAGCAAGTATAACTATTTATAACCATACTTCACCTGCTTTAAAAAAGGTGTTTACGTTATAATATTTGTTGTCGGAATGAAATATATTATAAAACTATACAAAAAAGTGTATTTATTCCAGTCTTAGTGTTTCGCAAAAATATTTATAAGTATTTGCACAACTGCGGACTTCTAACCCTGGAAATCGGGTTTCGATACCCGAGAGGTGCAGTGGACAGTTTTGCGTAGCTTTAGGTTTAACCAGAAACAAAGATATTTCTATGGGCCTAATTGTAATTGGCTGTTAAAGCTGTTTAGCAGGTATTATTGTCTTGTATGACCAATAAGTTCATTGATTTTGGTATCTCTAGCCGTAACCAATTTCACTTGTGCCATATTGATGCAAAAAATGGTACTTTATAAATAACGAACATTGTATTATTCGGAATTTAAATACTGTTCTAACAAAGTGTGAGCAAATTTTATAAGCCACTCGAATACGATCTACTTATAAACAAACAATTGAAATTAAACATCTTTTAGGAGCTACTCATGTATATCAGCTCTGTCTAATCTAATCCTTCATGCTAGCTACCTCATACAGTTCATTACAGAAAATTTTGTTTGTTTTGAAATTTAGCACAAAGCTACTCGAAGGTTATCTATGTTAGCCGTCCCTAATTTAGTAGTGTAACACTACAGGAAAGGTAGGTCGTCATCACCACCCTCTGCCAACTTTTGGGCTTCTCTTTTACCGTCACATTATAACTTGACCACAGGTGAGCATGTTTTGGCACGACTTGGGCGCGAACCTGCAACCCTCAGATTACGAAGTACACGCCTTAACAAACTAGGCCATGCTAGACACACTACGAAAGCAAAAATTAACTAATCAAAGACCTTCAACCTTTATGATATATAAACGAGAAAATTTTTAAAAATCGTTCCTTCATAAAATTTGTATGTGTGTCTTTGTTGTTATTGTTATTTTGTGTGGTAAAGCAAAAAGTTACAAAATGAGCTATCTGTACAAGTATTCACCATTGCGGCTTTTAGCATTTACAACTTTAGAACTAGAGACCACACATACACAGACACAAATAATAATAATAAAGATTAAGAACTATCTGCGTTAGATCTCCCTAATTGTGAACTGAAAAACTGAAGGAAAAGCAGCTAGTCAAAGCACTTGCCATCAACTCTTATTTCACCGAATAGCTAGATTTGATTGTTACCTTCATAACACTAATGACTTCAAAGATCGGATGAGATGGGGGAGGGGACAACGGGATACAAACCATAGACCCGCAGACTGTAGGTATGAATGAGCCCGCACTTCAGTCATAAATAAACCACACCCAAAAAAAAGAGAAAAATAACATTTGTTGTTGTTGTTTGCTTATTGAATTTTGCGAGAAAGTTATTCGAGCGCTTTCTGCGCTAACCATCCCTGATATTAAAGTAATGGACTAGAGAGAAGGCAACTAATCAACACTATTCACCGTCAATTCTTTAGCTGCTCTTTACCAGTGAATAGCGGAATTTTTTAAAGATATAATGCCCTTTCGGCTAAAAGGAAAAATATGTTGGGTGATGGGATTCGAATCTATGGTCAGCAAATTGAATTACCCAACCACCAAGTCATGCCAAGCTCATTATTAGTAATGTAACAAATTTAAAACTATTTCACATGACTACTATGCCGTTTAAGGGTAACAAAAGAAAATCTTAAAATTCTTCTCGTCACACTAAATGTATCATTCTAGATCAAACCTAAAGATACAAAATGTTTCGATATGAAAAACACGGTGAAAAGTAACGTCTGTTTCAGAGGTATACGTGCACAAAAACTAAACTTAACAAATTGAACAAGGCAACAGATTAGCCAACATATAATTGCATAAAAAATAACCCACAGTGGTAGAAAGGGAACATTACTTGTGTCTTTTATGACAGAGCTATGTTTGGTTCGCTGCTGTGTCCACCGCAGGGAATCGAACCACAGATCCTACCGATGTAACTCTATAAAATACCGCTATCCCACCGGGGCGTATGAAACACTACAAACTAAAAATCAAATTCTGTACTGGTTACTCAAATGTGAAACCTATTCGTGAGATTATGTTCCATAATGAACTTAGGACATTGTTCTTATCAGTCCGTATTATATTGTTCTTGTTAGACTAGTGAATGGTTTTCTATTAAACTTAATAATAAAAAAGTTGTGTATAAACTAGTTTGTTTGTTTTTTTAATTTATTTGATCTAATATGAAAGAAAAACTTAAAGCTTGAAACTTTATATGAAATTTTGTTTTGTATATGTTTATTATATTATCAAATACCAAATTAATTAGCGAGTTTTATTTTTCATACGATAACAGAACTATGTAATATATGTATATTAAAAATAAAGCAATTAACAAGGTAAGTCAAGTTTATATTCATTTAATTTTATTTTAAAGACACGTTGACTTTTAAACATATTTTAACTTTTTACGCTTTCCATCTCCATAAAAATGCAGTTCTGAAAATACAGTTATGGTATAAATACTTCAATTGCAAAGTGTCTGAACATGCTGTTGTCAAATGTCACTTATGGATAGACGTAGGTTACGCTCATATGTTGAAGTAAGACGTAATTTATTGCAAAATAAAACAAAGCAAAAAAGTCTTATGTAATACTTAACATTGAGCATTGTGGGCTTTTCTTTGGTCAATTAATAGTCCCGACTGAACTGTTTGTTACAGTTTATCACGGACGTGTCTCCGAGTTTTTGTGTTACATGTATGGCTTGGCATGGCCAGATGGTTAGGGCACTTGACATCCCCGTCACACCAAACATGCTTGCCTTTTCAACGGTTGGAGCGTTATAATGTTAGCTCAATCCCACTATTCGTTTGTAAAAGAATAAACCAAGAGTTAGCGGTGGGTAGTGATGACTAATTGCTTTCCCTCTAGTCTTGTCCTGCTAAATTAGGGACGGCTAGTACAGATAGCCCTTGAGTAGCTTTGCCCGAAATGCAAAATAAACAAGCAATAGTATTGTTACACTGCGCTTAAACAAGCTAGCTGTTTTTCTTGACTGGCTTCATGTCGCTTACAAGCAGACTTTCTACAGATAAAGATACTGAATGTCTTCGTAGAAATACTAAAGTCCGAAGTTAATTCACTATATTTATTTAGTTAAGACACCGTGTGAATTACATTTTTGATGTCCACGGAAAAACCTTCTAAATACTCCACAGTTGTAACAGGATAAAATTTAATTTAATTTCTAACGTTCTAACTAAATAATGATTATGTGAAGAATAAAGTAAAATATTATTTAACAAGTACTACAGTTATGTGCATTTTACCAAATATATGTGGTTCATAAATCAATTTTCTAATTAATTCTTCTTTGTGCTTACATATTTTTACTTAATTCCTGTTATTTCTTTGTAACGTTTCTTGCGCTGTATTAGATAAATATTATCAGGTAGTAGCAATTAGGTGTTGTTTTCTAGCTACAACCGGCTTGTAGTTTTCTTAACTTGTCATCAATAATTGGCCCAGCATGGCCAAGCGTATTAAGGTGGGCGACTCGTAATCTGAGGTGCGTGGGTTCGCATCCCCTTCGCACCAAGTATGCTCGCTCATTCAGCCGTAGGGCATTATAATGTGATGGTCAATCCCACTATTACTTGGTAAAAGAGTAGCCCAAGAGTTGGCGGTGGGTGGTGATGACTAGCTGCCTTTCCTGTAGTCTTACACTACTAAATTAGGAACGGCTAGCACAGATAGCCCTTGATAGGTTTGTGCGAAATTCAAAAAAACAAACAAACATTAATAATTCTTACGTATATCGCACAAAATACCGGTTGCTCGTTCTAAGTTCTAAGGTGATACTTGCCAAAAGACAATGCAGTTACCATGTGTACTTTATGTTATGTTTATGTGTGTGTTTACACAGCAAAAATCTGTATTATGTATAGTACAGAGAACTAGCTGAAAGTTTATCTGAAATACTTATAGAATGGAGTGATAATCTCTATATTGCGTAGTCTGAGAAAGTCGTACTTCTTTACTGTTCCGACTGAGATTGTACTAAGTGAAAAGCCTCGTACTTTAAAATACATGCAGCAAAACTCTCATCGAACGCCCAAACACCTTGCACGTCCAACTTGCTCAACCAGATGATCAATGCTGCGACCAATTAAACGCGATAGACAACAATACAATGTCACACAGCTTAAACAGTTGGCCCTTTCCCACCTTCATAGTCTCCTTTGAAGCACAAGGGTAAATGGGAATTCGGAGGTTTTGTCAGCTGTCGGTGTGTATGGTACAACTTAGTTTAATTAACTTTCATTTCTGTTAATCCTGATATTTTTGCATAAGGAATTTTAGAAGTAGTTTTTATTTGGAATATATCTGAAATACATCACAGATATTTATTTTTTACTGTTCTTACTAATGCAAAAATCGGTTATACATGGCAAGTATGTAAAGTTAACCATTTGTGATACTTTTTATTCGCTCCTATTTGTTTTACACTCTTCTTGATATTAGGTCTAGATTTTCTCAGAGAAACGGGAGAAGATATAAATATTTAAAAAATTTTACACTACAAGTCATTTTCTTCAGAAAACCAAGGGTAGGCATAACATGTTTTATTGTGTAATCAGACAGTTGAACAAATGATATAAAGTTTCAAACAAACACATTAATTTAACAATCGTATTTTCGGTTATCCGGCCCGCTAATTTTGAAGTTGCATATAAGTTAACTCTGCTTTAACTGTTGTAATAGCAATACTTGGGAAATACTATATACCTCACAAAATTAATAGTTCTTTAGGAAATTTCAATTCATCATATGAAATTATTATTTTCAATTATGTTTCTGTTGGTAAATTTTAGTTTGAATTATGAAAATGATATGTGTATTAGAATTTTCAAATACGAAGGTGTCTTAAACTACCAGTTATTATATAATGAAGAGGATACTGAAATAAAAACTCATTCTATGACAGAAGAAAAAAACAACTTGAACTCTAGAAAACTGCTTGTCCTACCAATTTTTCGGCTTACAATTACCTATGGATAGAAAGTTTTTTGGCTTGTTGCAATGTCAGTACGAGATGTGTTCCAGAATTATTAGTAAAATAATTTTTATGGAGATCGAGTTGCTTTTACTTATAAAGGTGTATAACTTAAAAACAGCCTTCATTCTACTTGGGCCTATAATATTCCATATTTTAACACTAGGTAATCAATGTTATTTGAACATTTAATATCACAATGTATCATACTAATTAGCATTATTGAACATTTAATGTGGTAATGTATCATACTAATTAGCATTATTGAACATTTAATGTGGTAATGTATCATACTAATTAGCATTATTGAACATTTAATGTGGTAATGTATCATACTAATTTATATTACACTATGTAATACAAATTTTATTCCTCAATAGTGTGTGTTATTTCTTAATTGCTTATGTTGTAAAAGTATAGAAAATGGTCATTATTCCCTTCAAACTTTACTTTTGTGACCTGGATAATAAAATCTAGAAATTAACCTAGTTTCTATGTAAAAATGGGCAAATTTGTACATTTTCATTAACATAAGGTCTGAATAAAACAACACATGAATCAAGATTTACATGTATTTATACTAAAGCTATACAAAAAGGAACGAAAATGTTTAGAAGTGAGTAGTTTCTCGAGATTTGCGACTGTAATGTAAATCACTTTCACGTATCAGCCCCCAAACACAGTCTTCCATCATGTTTTCGTTATACGCTCCTTGGTAATGGAGTTCAAAGTGCAGTATATCTGGTGGAAGCGCTTGCCTTTTTCCTTTCAGTACGCTCCCATGTTCTCCTTGAATTTACCAAGATGAGCGTCAAGAATATGGACTTTCGGAGACATCCGGTAGCCCATTTTGCCGTAGTTCTTCACCAGAGCCTTGACTAGTTCCGCATATTTTTGGCCTTGTGATTGCCCAAGAAGTCCCGAATCACTGCGACAAAGCTGTCCCAAGCTTTTTCTTCCCTTCCTACTGAGCTTCTTGGGGAATACTGTGCAGCCCAGGATCTTTTTCATTTGTGGTCCAACTACGATACCAGCTTTGACCTGTGCCTCAGACAGCTTAGGGAAGAAGTCTCGAAGATACTTGACGGCTACAGACCCCTTATCAAGAACTGTGACAAATTGTTTCATAAGACCCAATTGTATTTGCAATGGTGAGAACAACACCTTCTGGGGTCCACTAGTGGCTCACACTTGACATTGTGCCTCCCAACAGAGAACTTGGTCCGTTGTTGCCAATGCTTGCTGTTGTAGTGCGCTGTGGTGTCCCTGCTGTCCCAAAGGCAAAAATAACAGGGAAACTTGATAAAGCCTCTTTGGAGACCCATCAGGAATGCCACCATTTTGAAGTCTCTGATAACCTCACAGCCATACTCATCATACTTTAAGGCAGATGCTGTTACAGAGAACTTTTTTGCTCTTATCTTGACAAATTGGCCATATTCATAACAACTTCTTGATGCCGTCTCTGATAAAATAAGATACGTATATGTGTTCACTTGAGCAGCTAGAACTAAACTGAAGTAGTGAGTGGTGGGCCCCTGTATGTATATTACTTTGGAAAGTTTTAGAAAAATCTAAAAGGTTCTTGAAAATTCTTGTACGTTCTTCAATATTCTAGAAAGTTTTTGAAAACTTCTTAGTTGTTAGTCAAATATGATAAATATCCAGAGAGGCAAGGTGTTTATACAAAATATGTTGTGTACAGAGATATACAAGGTGTCCAAAAATGTATACACACTTTAAATGATTATAAATACAATGTTTATTAAGATATATCTAGGTTTTATAACCCAAGAAGACAATTGTAGAATCTTTTGAATTATCGCAGGTGTTCGAGCTGATGGCCATTCCTATTCAGGCACTGCTGATAACGCAGACAGATAGAATTGCAAATTTCACGAATCATTTCATTCAGTATTTAGCCCCCCAGTGGCTCAGCGGTATGTCTGCGGACTTACACGCTAAAATCCGGGTTTCGATACCCGTGTGGGCAGAGCACAGATAGCCCATTGTGTAGCTTTGTGCTTAATTCAAAACAACAACATTCAGTATTTGGGTGCATTCTCTTTCAATTGATGCTCTCAGTTCATTGACTGTTGCAGGTTTTATGCTATAAACCTTATCTTTGACACATTCCGATAAAAATAAGTTCAGAGGTGTGAGGTCTGGTGAAAGTGGGGGAAATTCAATGCTACCTCTTTGCCCAGTTCATTTGTTAGGCCAATTTTTGTCAAGATTGACCCTCACATTACGATGGTAGTGGGGAGGTGCTCCACCTTGCTGGAAATAAAACTCCTCGTCTCCAAATTGTTCTCGAATGCATGGCAAGACAGATTCTTACAGCAAGCTCAGTTAAACAAGACCAGTGAATGTGTTTTCGAAAAATAATGTTCGAATTACGTCTAACACTGATAATCCACATCACACTGTAACCCTTGGTTAGTTTACGTGATTTTCAACCGTAACATGCGGGCTCTGAGGTGCCCAGTAGTTGCAATTGTGACGATTAACTGAGCCATTTTATTTAAATATGCTCTCACCGCTCCAGACAATCTTATTTGGAAACTGTTTGTTTGTGTGTTTGTATTTTTGAATTTGGCACAAAGCTACTCGAGGGCCATCTGTGCTAGACGTCCTTAATTTAGCAGTGTAAGACTAGAGGGAAGACAGCTAGTCATCACCACCCACTACCAATTCTTGGGCTACTCTTTTATCTACGGATAGTGGGATCGACCGTAACATTATCACGTCCCCACGGCTGAAAGGGCGGGCATGCTTGGCGCGACGGGAATGCAACCCGCAACCCTCAGGTTACAAGTCGCACGTCTTAACACGCTTGGCTATGCCGGGTCGTTTAGAAACTGTGCATCCTCTTCAGATTTTGCCAGGTACCACTCACAAAATTCAACTCTTCGATCAGGATCATCTTCATTAAGGGCATGGACTAATGCCAGAATAAAACTTTTCCAATGAACCGCGTCAATATGCGATGAACGCTCGAATTTGTTTTTTGTTTTTTTTACGGGCTGTTTGCCCAACAGATTTTTTTTGAGATCGGTGGAGACTTTCTAACAGCTCTGCTTCTCGTGTAGGACTGGTGGACGATCGCAGTCTTCCAAAACGCTCTTTATGAACGTCTTGAACAGTTCCATTTGTTTCAAACTTATCTTTGATGCGAGTAATGGTGAGTCGCGTTGGTGGATCTGTTTGAATGTTTAGAATTTTGCGCAAAGCTACGCTAGGGCTATCTGCGAGGATCCGTTTGAAACTTTCTTCTAAATCGTCTTTGCATTTCAGCTACGTTCTCACACTTCCAGGAACACTTTAAAATAAATTTCCTTTTCTCAAAGCTTAGTCTTGCTTCTGCTATTATTTCAAATAAGTTGCATCTGTAAAAAATAATGTTTGAGTGAGTTATAATCATTCAAAGTGTGTACACACTTTTTTAAAACACCCTGTTTTTATTTTTTTATAATTATTTTATATTTTTACATCTATTTACTTTAAATCCAAATAGAACAACTGTATATTCTGCCTAGTATGTTTCTGTTTCGTTCATTTCTAACTATATAATGCCAGGAAAGTATTATTTAAAGGATTTATGTGTTTGAAACGCATACCCTTCTCATGTATATAAATTAATAATGATACATATGTTAATTTTTGAGCATTGGCTAATATGGCACATCCCACTCTTTGTATACAAAAGACCAAGAGCTTAATCTTTTTACATTATTTTTTTCCTAAAAGGTGCCTTTGTAGTTTAATAATTTTATTACATATATAATCCCTTATTTTGTTTGACAATGTAACATATTGTTTTCATTATTAAATATTTAATATTAATACGACAACGTATCAGAACCAGACAACATTAGCGATAATCTCACAGGAATATCGTTTGCAAAGTCCTCTTATTTGAACCAATTGTGCAAAGACATTTGTCATCAAAGTCTATCAAAGTGAACAATCTGTATAAATATGTTTGTTAATAGTAAAACTATGGCCGCCGACCGCAGTTAAAACACTGGGAAAATAGACGATTCGGATGTTTTTAAACGCAAAATTCATCAGTTTTTGTCTCATTCAAATGATTTCTCCAACACTAGTCACAATCTATATCCATACCATTTGAATAACGTAACAAAAAATAATCCTACAGTTGCTCTAAAATCACCATGTATGCAAACAATAATATAAATCCTCAATGCTGCTTGGAACGTCAAGTGTGAATAATGATTTGGTATTTTTAACATGAATCGTATCTTACATGGAAGGTGAAGTGTGAATAATGATTTGGTATTCTTAACATGAATCGTACCTTACATGACACAAGGTTCATGCATAGCCATTGTTAACTTAAGGAAAGCAACCGGTTAGCAGCAGTTGCCACCTAAGTAGCTTCTTTTTTCTACATTGTGGTATTGTGTATCACATTTGAAATGTATACAGCAGAAAGTGTGATATATCACAGCTTGAACCTTTGGCTCTACACTCTGCTCCTCTACAGCATAATCATTAGACCGCTTTTGGTCTTGTGATTGATCAAACGTACAAATAATGAATATTTGAACATATTGTATTATTATATATTTTATATTAATGTAATTCACTTCTTCTTTTATAGCAAACGTTTTTTAGTGGCGCGAAATTTGTTTGGCGACAAATAAATAGTATTATTTAATAACCAAACTAAATTTATTTAATCAAGACTCCTTGGGAATTGCGAGTAACAAACATTTTTTGATGTCAAAGGAAAAAATGTTTTAAATATTCCGTAGTTGTAGGAGGATAATAATGTTTGCCCTTGTCCAGAGTTAATAATGAATACAGAAATTACCCAAAGCTAGTAAAACTTAGTTGCAGAGGGAATTATTGTTGTATGCTTCTTCTTATAGAAACAACGGCATTCTTAACAACTAGAACAGTGAAATAATTTAGGTGTTCGAACATCTGGAGCTTGTATCTGAAATGATACCAGGATCGTTTGCAATATACCAGAATGATCCAGGCAATTAAGAAAATAATGGTTTTAAAAACCTTGTGGAGCTAAGTCTCTTTTTAAACCATTTTCTTTTGTACTTGGGAAAGATATATTTACTACAATGCTAATAAACGTTCGCCTAGTCCAATATAAGTTAGTTACATTTGATATTAAAGCTAGTTCCTGCAGAAGCATCTGCTGCATTGCTTAAATATTGTCTACACTTAATTGTTTCTATTTAATCACATTAGGAGGATTTAATTTCTATTGTATGCTAATAGCTCCTGAAAACCTTGTATGTAAGATAAGGATATATTTCATTTAATGTTCAATTTGGAAATGTCCTGTGGTTTTATTATTATCATTATAAAACCGCTTTCTTAACTATTACAAGATATTAGTTGGTTAATTGATAACGTAAAATTACAATTAAATTTGCCCCCCAGTGGCTCAGCGGTATGTCTGCGGACTTACACGCTAAAATCCGGGTTTCGATACCCGTGGTGGGCAGAGCACAGATAGCCCATTGTTCAGCTTTGTGCTTATTTCCAAACAACAACAACAGAAACACAGAGACAACGACGACGACAAACTTTTAAAAAGCCCCCCAGTGGCTCAGCGGTTTGTCTGCGGACTTACGCGCTAAAATCCGGGTTTCGATACCCGTGGTGGGCAGAGCACAGATAGCCCATTGTGCAGCTTTGTGCTTAATTCTAAACAACAATTAAATTTTTGTATTACATTTCTCTTCAATTAATAAAATGCATTGTGCTACATAAAGTTAAACTTCATTTCGCATGAGTTCCATTAACAATTTGATTTTCTTGTATATTAAAAGTTGTTCTATTGTGATTAAAATAATAAGAAATAATTAATACTCTATTTTGTGACTAACTAACGTTGTTAATATAATCACGCGTGATCTGCAATACGAGAAAAATGTCCCTGTCCACGTTAAGTGCAAACAAGCTGCCCTGCACACTCCTTAAAAGACTTGGGAACTAGGCTTCTGGTGATGACAGCTGTGGAAGAGGACGTTCATTTAAACAAACATCGAAACTATTTCAAGCGAAAGAGGGATCTATTTTACATGGTTGCTCGTTTGTTCTTGACAAACAGCATGGATAACCCCAAGATGATTTTTCGTTGACACATCTGAAGGCTGTTCAAATAGCTAAGTACGAAAGCTGACTTTTTGAAGGGATAAGCAAATATTGAGCACAACATATTTTCATTTGTGCAAGATTGTTTCAATTTTATGTAAATAGGAATAATAAATATTTAATAATAATAAAGCTATTTCATTAACTATCGAATGCCATGCAAAGCAAATTGCTATTTTCGTAATTTATAAATAAAGAGATAAATATGGAATTTAAAAAAAAAACTAAGGAATTATAGAAGATGACTCAGGGAGAATTAATCGATTGCCTGTGAGTATCCTTACACACACACACTTTACTTTCGCGCTTGTGCCCATTAGTAGTATTTCGCTTTTGTATATCATAGTTTAGCTCTACGGCTTAGGTCTCATGGCAAAGCGTGGCCTACTAACCGTAAAGTAATTTTTGATATCCCATTTTTATAACGAAAGTAAGCCCGTTATTAACAAATCTAGAACAAAGAGAAGAATTCCTGTAACTTTGTTTTTAATGAGACAAAGTAGGAATTTTGATCATACGTAATATAATGATTTCATAATTTCTGGGTGAGCTAAACTAATATATAGTTTCAAAAATTGATATAGATATCGCACACTTTTTAAAAAAATCTAAAAACTTCCAGACACATATTAAGTTTCAACAATGGATTTGTCTACATACGTACTAAACACAACAATAGATTTGTCTACCAACATACAACACACAGCAAAATTATTTTTATCATTTCGACATTAATTCGATCCTGGTCTTCGTTCTCCACAAATTGCAGTCCTGTGCATCTTTTCTAGCTCACTAACGTTTTTCGTGTCCCTTTCCACCGCATATCATAATCTTTCTTCTTATACTTATTCGTCCTTACACTAGCATTGCCAATGTTTTTCTGAAATACAAATCCTTCTTCACTTCTTATTACATTTCCTAACTATCTGATTGTTTCTACTAGATACCTAAATTTATTTGATTGTATATATCAAAGTTGTTACTGTATTTCATATGCAACTCTTTCTCCTCTGTTGCTTAGTATTAGTTCTGCTTTTCAGGTGTTAATTCTAACCACCCATCTCTTTCTAGATTTTTCTGCGACATCCTGCGCCTTATCTGCAATTCTTCTTCTGTCTCAGCGGTTATAACCAAACTATCCAAAATCAAAATCAATTTCAGAACATCTATCACTATCACATAAACAGGAAGGGAATTAAAGCAGATGATCCTTGATGTAAAGCTGCTTTTACTTCGCACTAATCGGTTGTTACTTGACCTCTTCTTACTGTTTATTATTTTTAAGCCATCATACATTTTTTTCACTATCCTTTGTAAACTTCCTGAGACTTCCTTCTTTCTAAGACACCAACAAAAATATTTCATGACGACCTTTCGTTTTCTTGTTTTCCAAATCCACAAAGCACCAATACAGCTTCCTGTTATCTTGTACAAAATTTTACTGTAGCTGCCTGGCTATACTTACAGCATCTACTGTTACCTTCTCAAGCATAAAAACACATTACATTTCATTAATCCCCAAAACTTTGCTTAAACAATAGTATAGTTCCTTTTCAATCACTTTAAAAATAAGTTTAATTATTGTGGTGCCTCTGTAATTTTCACGGTTTAGTATTTCGCATTTTTATTTACATATATGGATTCGTATGCTTTTCTTTCATTCTGAAGGTATTTCTTCTTTTTTCCATACTTTCTGCAGAAGTTGTCATACCCATTCAGTGCCTTTTCCTTCCAAAGCCTTTATCATTTTTACTACCACTCTTGATGGACCACTCATTTTCCCAGAATTTCATTTCGCCAATGGTTCTTTTAACCTTCAACCTTCTGATTTTTTTCCATAAGATCTTCAATTGCCAGTCATTAAAAAAACAAAATTATTTTCTACATTCATCAGGTTTTTCATAATATTTTTTCCATTTCCTTTATTGTCCTTTTCATCAACTTGAATACGACAATGCTTGTTATTTATGATATTTTTTTCAATGTCTTTTTTATCTTGTTCTCTTGATTTGCTATCCTGTATATTGTATGTTCTTCCTCGAGTGTTCCAAGATATTTATACCACTATTTCGAGGCTTCACTTTAATAGATGAAAAAGCGTAGTCTTTTGATGAACGATCACTCTCCTCCCCTGGGCTGGATTTAAATTAAATTTGAAAAATAAAAAAAATATTTCAGTTTGTCTTTGTCCAGAGTTACTAATGATGCCATAAATTACCAAAGCTAGTAAAACGCAGTTGCAAAGGACATTATTATTGTATGCTTCTTTTTATAAACACAACGGCATTCTTAACAATTAGAACTGTGAAATCATTTTGATGTTCGAACCTCTGGTGCTAATACTTATCTCTTACCTGTCTACAACACTTACACATTTACTTTCTTTATTATACCCTTTTAAATCCTCGTATCTGCTCATGAATTCGATATTGGTTAATGGGGCAAACAGCTTGAAGCAAACACACAGAAAAGATTTTTGCATGTTGATTTTAATGGTAAGAATAAAACTTCTAAAGAGATGTGAGCAATTATGTATTTTGAATAAGAGACTGAAGCATGGAAAATAGTCTTATTTACAAACAGCAAAGATGTAATAATATGAATAAGTTTGTGGTTGAGAGAGAAATTTATAAAGTGTGAGTGTGTGTTTTTTTTACAACAAAGCCACATCGAGCTATCTACTGTGTTAATCGAGAGAATCTAACCCCTGATTTTAGCGTTGTAAATCTGAAGATTCACCGCTATTCTTGCTATTCTTCTGTAAAGATGTTGCTACTTTTGAAGGAAGAACAAAATACATGACGAAGCTATACTGGTGGGGAGTATCATCATTTCGACTGTTTTTAATTTTTCACTGAAAATAGCGGATTCTGATAGTTTCCTATGCTTTTATCATACCTTTTAAGTATGTTTCATATAAATAAGGGTGAAAATTAGGTATGTGATTGCACCTGCTGCACTCCTTGAGTGTACACACGTGATACTGAATCATTAAAAAGTGTAGTCAAAAATAAGACCAGCTTACGCCATATTTAATTAAGTGACCTCCTATATATACGATGCGCTTAATGGTTTTAACGATGTTCTGTAAATAGATATAGCCTGAAATTCTTTTGCTGATCAGTTTTGGTATTACGAAAAAAAAACATTTAGAGTATTGCATATGCAATTGAAATACTTATTTGTGCTTTTTTTCAGTTTGGGTATTAGATACATGGCAAGCGTATTACGTGTTTAAAGACAACTTTAGGCAACTTGCTTTCATTATGTTTTGGTTGGTTTGTGCGCATTGTAAGAATTTATCACCAAAACTTATATGCCTAAACTGAACATAATAATAAATTCAACTACTAGAATTTAAAAAAAACCCTCTAATTTTAATATTACTATATCATTCTTAACCTTGTTTCAGAAAAGCATTTTTCAAAGTATATACTATTAGTGAAACTTCCATGGCGAATTACAGTTTTCTTAATTTTTCTGGTAGAAGTTGAAAAATAGTTTATTCTATCAAAAATTAAAATTTCTACTGCAGGAATTGAAATAAAAAATATAGTATTTATGACATGAAACGCAAGAAAACGAATATATCAGTATGGCTATCTACCATTTCGTATTGTATACTTCATAAATTAAAAATCGTAATTACGTAAACAACAAAATGAGAAATCTAAAACAATCACTTTTAAATTACTGTACAAGTTACTTTTTGTAATTTAATAACTGAACTAAATTCAAGCATAACAAACAAATAAAAAGTATTTCATGTCGATGAGTTGTTAGTAAGAAGAATGTGTTAGAGGTCAAAGAAAGTTATACGTGCCCAACTTCTGTTACAACTAGTACAAATATATAAGCTCGTTTCATATATTTTGCGCCATATGATAAGCTGAAGTATAAGCATGTGCGTGATACTCATCGAGTAAAAAAGTAAAAGGCTTATTTAATATTGCAAGATTTCACAGAATTATCTGTAACTCTTCGCAGTAACATCATGGACGAACAAACACGAGCTTAAATTAAGTCATCAAAAATGTCAGTTCGTTCTTTCAAATCCAGAAGGACACAATGTATGAAAATTACATAAACATAGTCGTGCTTATAAAAATAAAAAGCTTTACTAAAAATTGTTTAAAAGTCTTCTTTTTGCAGGATCTCACAAATGTAAAAGTAGAATGACACATGAACATTTTACTAATGTATTTTTAAAATTAAATAAGAAACTTTTTTTTTGTAGCGGTCCAACATGAAAGAGCCCCTCGGTCTCAACCACGGAAACATCATGCACTCTCTAACTCAGGGGACTCCGTTTCATACTTTTCACCCACTGCTAACACAGTCACTTATCACAGAACACAAATGGCAGCCAACTTAACAACATTGGGATCATATTATGCACTTCCTGAAGAAATTAAGGTTGGTGAAGTTCACGATTTTCCTTCGACGTCATTTTTATCCTTTCAAAATAGCGATATTAACTCGCACCCAAATCGAGAAGAAATAGCAAGTTCTTTTATGTACACTCAAACTGAAAAGACACCTTCTTCAGGATCAGTAACAGGTAAGACATTGCTTGAAAAATCTTCGTGTTATAAAAAACGGATCAGCCAGGGAACATTTATTTGGGAATTTGTTTGAAGATCAAACATAATTAAATGGCAGTTAAAAAAAATGAAACATGTTTGAAAACTAGATATATATGTGTGTGTGTGTATTCTGTGAGCTAAGTTCTATGTACATAACACTACCATTCCAAACAGTTAATACGGTATGTATACGTTATGGTTACAAACAACTGTTAAATTAAAGTTTGATATTTTAAGATAAATTGATACTATTATCCTTCAATCAAACTTAGTCGTCATAAACACAATATCTGCAATAGATATCCAAATAAGTATTTACAGTGCTCTTATCTATTGCTATCAATCAGCCATGGCTTCACCCTCAATCTGAAGAATGATTACTATAATTCTCCATTGTTTTCTGTTCTTCGTTGCCTACATTATCTTTCTTCATTTAGGTTTTTCACTTCTAAACTATTTTCTCATATCCTGGGACCATACGCTTGCTTGCTTGTGTCCTTCTCTCATCCTTCAATTTTAACCTTCAGAACTTCTGCTAATATTTCCACATACATACTTATATCTCCAAATTACAGCATCTTTCATTTCCTACATATTTTCAGCAGATTTGTTTTTGGTCTTAGCTTATTTTAGTATTTTCTCAACAGTTTTGCTTTATGTGTATCTTATCTTCATAGCCCGTTTTAACTTTTTCCAAGCGTACATTTGTTTCATCACATATAGTCCACGTTTGCACTCATAGGACTAATCATACATAGCATTTTAGTAATTTTTTTTTAAATTTTAGTTTGTAATTTCTACGGAAGTATTCCTTGAGATGAAATAATTCTGCTTTTTCCATTCCCATGCTTCACTTTTCTTTTAACACTTGTCAGTGCTACTGATATTCGTCCCTGAGTAAATAAACTCATCTATGTGTTCCAGCTATTTACCCTTTACTTTGATATATATATTCTTGGATCTTTTATCAGATTGTAAAATTACCTTTTACCTTGTTTTATTGACACTTTTTGTTTTTCCCACTTACCAACAATCTTATTAAGTAACTTTGTATCTCAAGCTCTAATTCGCTCATACATTATGTACCACAGTACGCTATTACTGCAGGTTGTTTCCGTTAATTTTGATACTTTCAATATCAGAAACTATCTTTCATGTCAACTACTGTGTATGCAGATTTTACAATGGGACAGCACAAATCCTTGTCGTCCGTCTTTCTTAACTGTAAACTGCTTATTTCTACGAAAATTCAAATTTATGCTTCTTAATTACAGTATAAAGTCTTCAGGATTCTTGACCTACCACAGCCTACTACAGCATAACATTTTTCACTGGCTGACTTTGCCAAAGTCCATGAAGCATACGTAAACATATCTTTACATTTCTACAGTTATTTTACTGAACATCATAAAACCGAAGATGCTTTCTTTCTTTCAGACCCAACTCCTTTTAAAAAATAATTTGGTCTACTGTCAGTTCATTCCAGCCTCGTGTTTATCACTTACCATTTTTGAAGAGTGATTTATCAAGTTGGTTTTCCTGTAGTTAGCACACAAACAATAGCTCTGACTTTCGAGATTGGCACAAAAACAAATTTGCAGGTACTGTTCCCCCTCTACAAAACGAGTAACAATTTTAGTTTTTAAAATATCAAATTCCATTAAAACTGCTATTGGAATCTCGTCAATGCTGCATGATTTTCCTTTTTTATATATTTCTAATGGTTTTGAAAATCTCTTGATTATACCACTTCTGGGACTAATTCGTTTCGTTAGTATCGTTATACATTCTCTTACATACTCCGTTCACCCCTCCTAATATCCTAAAACAGGATCTACTTTGCTTTATTTCAACCTTAAACTTAATTATGCTACACAAATGCAAAGATAAAATTTTATGTTTTGTAGGTATTTTATGTGTGGCAAAAACTATTTTTAGGAGAATTCTGTTTCGTTGAAGTAAAATTGTATTAACTTATGCTCATTAATAGCATAAATTTCTATATATTTGCTGTATAAAATTAAAATTAAAAGCTTCTTCAGAATGCGTATTTAAGATCTCGGTTGATTTGCAACACCTGGTGGCTTATTTCAATTAACATTAAGGAACATTTGGTACAAAGAAACATAAAGTGTGAACCCAAAACTAAACTATGGTAATTAAAAAAAAACGTTGCATAGGCTAATATTCCTTCTCGTCTATCATAAAAATAAGGGACGTATAGCTTTGCGCAAAGTCAAACAATCAATGCTGATGTACATGAAGTAAGTTAATGTGAGATGTGCCTTAAAGTAACTAACTGTAGAGCCATTTATTTTAAAAATCTGCGATAATGCAATTCGTGTTACATTTTTACTGGTTTTCTAAAAAAATTCAATATTTATAAAAATAATGAAGTGGTTTGTTTTTGAAAAATCATACAACTCGTTTCGGTAAAAATATGCTGTCCTCTTGAAGTATGATCTACAGCTTGGTGTATGGGCTTTATAAGCAAGTATAAAGACCAAAGACACAAGAGTTTAATGTAAAGTAATTATGTCACGTAGTGACAGGATTACAGATAAGAACAAGATCAAGGCTGGGTTTAAGAGAAAAAACACTAGAAGCAGTAGTAATAAAATCTAGAACTTTAATTTGACACAAAGTTTTGGGCCTAAACCCGCTTTCTTAACCATTGAAAGGGTTTAGGCTCGAAACAATGCGTTAGATTAAAGTTTTGCTATATTTTATTATCATTGTATCAAATTTTTTTATTCGACTTTGTTTTCCACCTTTTGTGCGAATTTTTTAATATATTTTTTGTGTCCGTCAAGACCTGTCAAGTGTGTGAGCGATAAATAAACTCAGTCAAATACGACTGATATTGGTAGGGTCTTTATTACGGTTTAGCTAAAGTAAACAGTCTTTAAGTTAAACTTCTAAGTTAAAATTTTCAGCTATTTGGGTTCGTAATACGTAACGTTATTAACATAATAAACTGGAGACTCGTTCAAGGTAAGTTATGATACATTACATAAAAGTTTACGATTAACACCACAGTTCGTTGTGACGTTTGAGTTAAAATATCTAGTTTTGGTTTAAACATTTTTAACTATGCTTAACTGAATTTTGATATGTATCAAATTTATATTTGCCAACAAGATTGATACATACAATGTTCGTTTTTAACATAAATATATTCTGATATACAAACAGCAATACAATGTATAATAACGGTTATTACAAATAACAGTTTATATACAAAGTTTTACAAATATACAAACAATATAATGGTCTTTATCTGGTCTGGAACTGAATACTTTTTTGGCAATTCATGAGGTGCAAATTACTTTTATGTTGATACACAAATTCACTTCGCTTCACGGGAATTTTAGCTAGTTTATTCTTCACACATGAGTATTATTTCCCCGATGAAAATATATAATGTTCTCGTAGAAATACTAACATCCGAAATTAATTCACTGAAGTTTGTTATGTTCGAAATCTATAAACGATCCTGGTCAGGTATCTGTAGTTTTCCGATTAATAAGCTTCCGAGACTTGTATACTGACTGTAGCAGACAAAAAAATACTATACTGTCTCTTTGCATGTTGATTCACAAATTTTAAGGCGACGTTCTCAAAAGTTCACTTAGCAACAATACTAGCATTCACTGGTGTTACATACACATCTCATACACTGTTGATTCTAACGCTCGAGATTTTTCTATAAATTCAGAGAGCACGCGGGACTTTTGCAATGCTCATATTAATTTCAAAATATATATAAATTGAAACAAACATAGATAGTAAAATAAATACATAGTAGTAAATCCATTACAACAAGTAGTCAAGTTTAAGATCTGTCAAAGTATATTTCTTAATTACAATAAATTTGTAATTGACCTCTTAAGAACAAAGTGTTAAAAGGTTTAATGTTTCTCTACTTGTAAAGTTGAAACTTTCAAGCAGAATGAGATTTTATATGCACAGGAGCGAAATAATGAGGTCATAATTTTGAATTACTGACCGTAAGAAATACACCTATCCAGCTTCATCTGACACCACGAGATCTCTTTATGTAACTCCTTGAACCGAATAAAAGGATTGACTGTCGCTTTTACTACGTAACAACACAGAAGGAGCGGACGTATGCATTAACAAGCACTATTTTTCGAACCTTGGCTTCTTTTATAGGTAGCCTGAAATGCTAACAACTTGGCTGGGCTCACCACATTTGATTTACTACTCCAAAAGATACATTATATTTTTAAAGCAGGTTACTAATTTAGTTTGATTTGGACAAAAATAAAATATAAGTTCTTATTGGCTAAAGGTGTGAATACTACATATCGATCTATGGAAAGCTTCAGGAACGTCTTATAGGTAAGGGAAATGGAGTTAGACTGCTACACCGACTATTAATGCGGTTTTCATCAATTAAGATAAATGTCATGAAATATTAAAATATTTTTTGTTTTTGTTTTTCTAATGAACCTCAGTTAAAACAAAGATTAAATATATACTTTTTATACATATGAAAAGCTTTATACTTCAACTGGTGGGGACTATTTTACCTATTTGGATAAAAACGGTTACTTCTTGATGACAAAAAACGTTGTTCTCTCGTTATTAGTGAAAGTGTAAATACCCATACCAGCCGTTCTGAGATATAAACGGTCAATTCATTTAGTTCCTGACAGCTGCAATATTATAAAATATCTTATTTCATAATTATTTACCTTTTATTGAATATAGTAATGATACACGTAATTTTTTTAAGTTATAGTACAAGATTAGGTAGTTAAAACTGAATCTAGTTATGTTATTTGAACAGTTTTTAAACTAATATCAGAATAGCAATAATAACATTAATATGTCTAATCGCAAAGTTGTGTAGTGCGCTATCTGCAGGGATCGAATCCTGAATATTAACATTATAAACCATGAAGTTTACTGCTAATCCACTAAGGTTATGTGTTTTCTTACAGCAAAGACACGTCGGGCTATCTGCTGAGCCCACCGAGAGGAATCGAACCCCTGATTTTGCGTTGTAAATCCGAAGACATACCGTTGCCTTAGCGGGGGGCTAATCCACTAAGTAAAAAACAGACTTATTTGCAGGAAATCTTCAGTAAGTGATGATTTCTTATAGCGGTACGACTAATTTGAAGGCCTAATTTTGTTCACAACAAATTGATGTATTCAAACATATAGTAATTCGCAGGTAGACTTTCACCCGTGGAGGCGTCATAATGTGACGATGAATCTCACTATTCGTTGACCATTGATGACTAGTTACCTTTTCTCTAGTTTTACATTGCTGAATTAGGGATGGTTAGCGCAAATAGCTCTCGTGTAGTATTGCACTAGACCCGGCATGGCCAAGCGACTCGCAATCCGAGGGTCGCGGGTTCGTGCCCGCGTCGCGCCAAACATGCTTGCCCTCCCAGCTGTGGGGGGGTTATAATGTTACGGTCAATTCCACTTTTCGTTGATAAAAGAGTAGCCCAAGAGTTGGAGGTGGGTGGTGATGACTAGCTGCCTTCCCTCTAGTCTTACACTGCTAAATTAAGGACAGCTATCACAGATAGCCCTCGAGTAGCTTTGTGCGAAATTCCAAAACAAACAAACAAAGTATTGCACTAAATTAACAAAAAACCAAAACCAACTAATAAATAATTTATATTAACATATTAATAATACATTTAGATAATTCACGATATCAAAAAACTCTGAAGGGACGCTTTTTAACGTATTTTTAGAAATTAAAAAAATACTAATTACAATGAAAGTATATTCGCTACTCGTTTCTTACACCATTAATGTGTCGTTCATCACCTATCAGGATTTCTTACATAGAGATTCTTTCTCATCAACTTTAAGAAGCATAATTGAAAGTAAAGAACCATGGGTAACAATATATAGTCTGATATAAATTACTCTATATCTGCAAAATCCGTTACCAACTGTTTCTTTCGCACAATATCACGACTAATAGACACAGTGGGTAGTGATCTATTAAAACAAATGGATGACGTGCAAATAACTTATACGTTGTTCTACTGATGCAAGTCAAAATTAAGAACTATGTCTTCTTTATTACTGGATATTCCAGATACCATGAAGGCCTAGTATCTCTGAGTTATAGACTCTCGGCGAAATGACAGCCAGAAAGCTAAATTTTAGCATCCATATCTTCCACCACAACCCAGTTGGAGAAACATAAAGAAGATTATTTAGTTATTCTGATTAGTAGATTATACAGTTATCTAAGTCTAGTCACTAATTTACCCATTACTTACTACTAATTACCAACTAGTTTATATCTTTCGTTTTGCCTACTTTCGTGCTTCCTCCTTCAAGCATCTTTGAAAAGTCCTGTACATGATTACAGGAGCCAAGATGTGATCCCGAGTCTTCGTGTTATAAAGGCAAACATACTGACCGCTCATCTTGGCTCTTATCCTTTTGCAACTTGAATCGACCAGCTATTTGGATAACGTCAGGAGGAATATCCAGACTTTGCTGACTTCTATGCTGAGTTGACTGACTAACTTACAAGTTAGTTGGATCAAGAAAATTTCGTTTCTTTCTTGTCTCTTGGTGACTCATACCCTATTATTTTAGTACTAATCCAGTTTATTTGACTATTTTCGTCTGTGGCATGATAGGATACTACAGATAGGTTAATAGTACAGTTTATTGAGCTCCTAAATGCTATATTTTTGGTATTTTTTATTTCGCTAATATATAGAAGAAACATTTATAAGGGTTGATTTAACTGGGGCGTGTGTCCTCCATCAGGTCTTTAAATACTTTGGTGTGCAATAATTTTACTGTGTTGCAGTTTTGTTCACTTTTCTGGCTTTACGTTATTTGCACATCCTTTCTATGCTGAAATAGAGAAATATGATTATGTGCCTGTGATTTTTATCTTGCTAGGGACCATACATGGCCCTGTAGTTAGGGTGTTCAACTATGGAACACAGGTTCGAATCCTCACCTCATTGAATATGCTCTCCCTTTCAACAGTGGTGACGTTATAATGTACGGTCAATTTCACTATTCGTTGGTAAAAGAGTCGCCCAAGAGTTGGGGTGGGTGGTGTTGAGTAATTGTCTTCCCTCTTGTCCACCTCAGTTAAATTAAGAATGGCTAGTGCCTTTGTTTCTTTTTTACCTTGCTTGTACTAAAGAACACAAAGCTACACAACAGTTTCTAGTGTTGTGAGTCTGCAGACACACCACTGTTTCATCGGGGAGGGGGGTGAAGTTACCCTTGTGAAGTTTTGTGCGAAATTCAAATCAAACTAAACATTATTTATTGATCTACCAGTGAGTGCATATACTAGTTTTCAGGACATTTCTTGAAATTGGCAGCAGGTTAACAGCTAACGCATGAAATATAAAATAACTGTTAATTAAATATGAATTTTATTTTTTTTGTAAAGAACGACAAATAGACATTGTACATGCTAACATACCAGCTCTGAAATATTTGTTTAATAAAAGCTTTGAAATAGAATTAAAATTATACACTTTCACTTGCATTTTGAAATTTGGTATGCAAGTGTGCATTTTACAGGTGAAGTACACCCTCCAGTCATGATAAGATTAAATCAGATTGTTCAAAAAACATTCAAAAGTAGTTCCAAGACAAAAACTTAATTATTACTTAAAACGTTTTGGGCAAGTAATACCCTGGTCTTAGAATAGGTGGTGCATTGTATGTTTCTGAGTTTGGAAATTCTATTTTTCAATACTAGAAATTGAAATAGTGTGACGCTTAGAGCTCAATAGCATAGACACTATGAGAACATGGTTGTATATGTGGATGGTCGGCAATGCCTTCATGGAAAAGCATATTATATCATAATAAAATGTGAGCATATCATAAAGAAACCTAAAAATAATTTGAAAAACTTTCAGACAGACTCATGTTGAACAATCCGTCCTTGATAAAATTGTTTCTATAGCAAGAAAGACTGATGTGGTCAAGTAAGTTACTTTCTACCTACAGTGGTGGGCGTGGCGGCTTAACACGTATGCATTATGTTAATTAAATGCATTAATTAATGAACTATATCACTCCCGCATTTTTAGCAACCTCCTCAGTTAATCAAATTATTGCTATATTAGAAAATGGGAAAAATAATTTAGTTCTTCGATTATCATATACAATACTAAGTTGACGTTTCTTATGCTTTGTTCTGAGGATATTATATTATTATTTTTTATAAATTAAGATGGACAGTTTCCGCGTACGTAATGAGAACATTTGAAAGATCTATATCTATTTCTGTGGTGATATATCCAAATGTACTCCAAAAGCTATCTCCCCGTTAAGGTACATTTTATATTTACTGGGTTTAGCAACCCATCTTAAGTTTATTTGATATTTTATAAACCTACGCTTAAGTTCTACAGAAGTCTCCTCAGTGTTAATTTGAATGGTAGGAATCGCACTCTTATAAAAGTTAAAAATGTTAGTGTTAACCTTTTTTGTGTGAAAACATCTTTAGCGCAGTTTTAATCTGTCGAATACTGGCCCTACAAGTATAACCATTGTAAGTCTGAGGAACAAATATCTATGTTGATCCTCTTCTTGTGTTAGTGATGGACAGTTTCTGGAGAAAAATAGTAGTGGTAACAATGCACTAGCAGGGCTTTAGCACTGTTGCAAATGGGAAAAGTGGTATTGTGTTTGTCCGAAGAAAACAAAAAAAACAATACAGCATGTTTTTATTTGTGTTTGTCCGAAAAAAACCAAATAAAAACAATACAGCATGTTTGCATTATTACCAGTGTGACAATAATCAGATGCAAAAAGTAGAATGACTGGATTAGAACAAATGGGGAAGATTCAGACCTCAAATAAATTGACGACTTTACTTTGTCATACATCCTATATTGGAAATAAATTCAGCATTGAGTTAGATTTCGGGTCTTGTTATTTGATATGCTCGAACTGGCAACTGTTTGTAAAGTTGTGTAAATGCACTTAAGAATCATTATTCATATTGTACCAAAAGGTAATTAGTTTTACTGTGTACTTTCAATAAAATCAATATTATAGTTGAAACTAAGCTTTGTGTAGTAATGTTGAAATTGACGAATTTTGACTGCCATAATTTTCTATATAGAAATAAATTTTTAGTTTCCTCGGCATCTGTTATACGCATTTAGAATTCGTGGTAAACTTATAATTAATTTAATATTCACGCCACAAGCTCAGAACAGAGAAACTCAGGTGGTAAGGTTAATAATACCTGTCATTTTAATAAAATAACTTTTCAAGTACTTGGTGAAAGGCTTATTAAAATTGCACTTGTTCATAATGCAGGGAAAAGCCACAACGAAGTCTAGCACCATACTACAACAACCAGCTTTTTTTTTACGATCAACGACAAATTCAAAGAACCTTGGTTACTGAACGTGTAATAGATTTATGACAAGAAACTTTTGTGTTAACGATATGGATTGGACACCAAAGTGAGAACAATGGACATTTGTGTGAACTTCACGCCTTGTCTCGCATCAAAAACAACAATCGATGGCGTTCCATATGCATTGACAGAAAGGATAATGATAGACCTTTAGTAAACTGCCCTCCATTTTTAACACATTATATTGTCGAAAACAGCTATACTGATGAATACGTACAAGAAATAATAGCAAACTTAACATAAATAAACAAAATATTTTTCCTTCAGTCGTAGAATAACCGAAAATAGTTTTTCATTAAGTGGCTTCTTAAGTCACTGGAGAAGCTTAACGATCAGTTAAACCGGAATTAACCAATCGAAGTGTAGATGAAGTGTCAAATATACGAAATCAATAAAACAATCTTGCTAGGCCCAGCCTGGCCAGGAGGGTTGGGGCGTTCGACTCGTAATTTGAGGATCATGGGTTCAAATCCTAGTCACACCAAACATATTCGCCCTTTCAACCGTGGGGCGTTATAATGTGACTGTCAATCTCACTATTCGTTGGTAAAAGAGTAGCTCAAAAGTTGGCGGTGGGTGGTGATGACTAGCTGCCTTCCCACTAGTCTTACACGGCTAAATTAGGGACGGCTACCGCAGATAGCCCTCTAGTAGCTTTGCGATAATTAAAAAACAAACAAACAATCTTGCTAAACGCAATTTATGTAGACATATATTGAAATGCGCCAATTTGTTTAATTTTCATTTCCCATTCTTTGTATTTTAATAATTTCAATATAAGGATTTTATGGCTTTAAATATTAAAACATAGATTTTTTATTTTGTCTGTGTTTTAGACTATCAAGAAACATTTCAGTAACATTGAAAGCAAAATAGTAATTCATAAATTGCAAAACTTTTAGTTTGATGGGTTTTTTTAATTTAAAAATATTCAGAATTGGTTCGGTATGCTCTCATACAGTTTTCTTTATACTTTTGAAATTTATATGTAATTATCGTATTTTTTATTTGTGTAAAACAAATTCATCCATAAGTGTAAACGGTGAATTACTGAAGCAAGAAGTTGTGTTAGAGTTTATCTAATAGATATAGGATATCATACTTAACTGTATGTGTTTTTTATGAATCTATTGTGAATTTTAAACTAGAGCATTCGAATCCTTGTCGGCATAATTAAAAGGAATGTGATGAAGTCATTTCAAAGTAAATATGTTTTACATCAAGTTTATTTCTTTGAAAATTCTTCATTCTTATATAAATTATTATAATTTAAAATTGTATAACTGACGCACAGTTGTAATAAAAATGATTATATTTTGAAATTAAATTGCAATAAGGAGGTTTAAGTTGTTGTTTTAAATATAAATTGCAAGCAAATACTCTTGGAATATTTTCATTGTTAATAATTTACCTTGCATTACTTTGCATTAGCTGTCAAGATGTCTGCTGACTCAGTACGAGGATCAGGTGATTCTTCTAACACTAATAGCAGAAAGCATAAAACTGTTCCAGAATCTCAACATTCCAGTAATATGGGACTACATCTTAATTCCCTTAATTCGAAAATGGTTCCTCCACTTAACATTACAAATCCAACGTATATTCCCATTTTTGGTTCGTTTGCCTATTCTCATAGTGGTAACCGGGCCTCATCATCTTTCCAACCCCTTTTCCCAGCACATATCGACAGAGTCTACGAATCAGCTGCAAAACTGCTTTTCTTTTCCGTTAAGTGGATTCGTGGAATTTCGTCTTTCCTTCAACTCCATTTTCGAGACCAAGCCATTCTGCTGGAAGATTCCTGGAGTGATGTCTTTGTCCTAAGTGCTGCTCAGTGGGGATTTCCTCTGCATGAAGGTGAAATAAAAAATGACAAAATTTTAAAATCATTGCCTAACGTTTACAAGTTTCAATAAAAGTTAAAAATTAACATATTCTCAACTGATTTTCACAACCTAAGCATCGGTCAATTATTTCATTTATTTTGAGTTGTTACAATACAAAATGATCAGATAATATAAGCTAGGAGACAACTTAGATTGGTAATGAAGAAACTTTATTATAAATAGACAATATTTAGTCATGATTATATTATAATCAGACACAAATAGTTTTCAGAGACACTTGAATATCTACACATAGTATTCAACAAAAAATATTACCGAATATTGATTCGTAAAAGTATCTTGGTATCTCCGGGTGTTAGTTTAAAGTAGGTTGTTTTGTTCAATTAAGATAGCTTCCTTTATTTTTCAGTTTTTGATGATTGGTTCTTTGTTAAAAAAAATACAGTACTATGAATAGATATACTATGATTTTTTGAGTTCCAATGATGGTAAACATGGGATATTTTTTATTATGTTCAATGGACCATGTTTCCAATTTACTTTTCGTTTCTCCGCTGTAGAATTCTGGACAGTTGTATCACATTATTTTATAAATGACTTTGATATTGTGTGATTATATCTAATATTTATTTAATAATGATTTTAATCTAGAGCTAGATTTTTAAATTAATTTGAGGTCAACAGGAAATTTATGTTTAATGGCAACTTTTCTTCATGTGTTGATTATTTTTAATTGATTTCAAGAATGAATGGTAAACTACATTATAATGTTGTTTTTTGTGTGTTTTTTTAGTTTATTAATGTCAATATTGTTTGTGTTGAGTTTGATATCCGACATAGATGTTGTTTGTTTTGTTTGTAGAATTCTCGACAGTTGTTGTATAAACGACACCGGTATTGTGTGATTCTATGTAATTTTTTATTCAATTATGATTTTAATCTAGGACCAGATTGTTGAGTGAATTTGAAGCCAATTGGAATATGCTTTTTTTAAGTTTTCTCTTAAGAAAATTGAAAACCAGATTTCCCGAACATAATAATAATAAATAAATAAATAAAAACTCCAATGTTTTCCACCACCGCAACTCAAAAAAGATAGTATATATTACATTTTTATACATTTGTGCATTGTAATTTTAAACAAAGAACTAAATATCAACAAACTCCAAATAAAGGACGTTATTTTAATTAAAGAAAACAACCTACCTTAAACCGGAATATCAAGATACCTCCTGTCATGTGACATTTTCGTCCTATAGTGAGTGTGTGTATATTTTTGTACCTATGTAAACTTATTGTACCTGATAATGTTGTAAAGTTATAACAAATTATAACAGTTATCAATTCAAGACATTTCCAAACTTATTTTCTGAAAAGTTGGTTTTACTATTGTAACAAACAAATAGGAGCAGGTAGTTTTAAATATTTATTTCACTCATACCAGCATTTATGAGAAAACTAAACACGTCCAGACTTAAAGGGCAACTTTTTCAAGTAAGTAAAATAAATAATCTATTTAAAGACTCTCTCATTATTTTATTGTTCTCTCATAATTTAGAAAATCGTATTCCATGCTCAGGCTTTAGCCTTCTTACTTTAACACCACCATCCCTACAGCAATCTTACTAGTTCCTCTCATTATTTTATTGTTCTCTCATAATTTAGAAAATCGTATTCCATGCTCAGGCTTTAGCCTTCTTACTTTAGCACCACCATCCCTACAGAAATCTTACTAGTTCCTACCTCTATGCACAACATTTGTTTCTCGTCAAAATAACCTTTCAACTCTTTCTTTTTTACTTCAAAAATGGAAGAATTAACCAGGTATTTCATAATAAAAGCACAAATAAAATAACGTTTGTAACTTGTGTTGGCATTACTATTACTTCGATTTTTTTATCGAAAAGCATTAAAACACAACATGTATCTAATATGACTGTGTGTATCTATGTAAAACTAAAAATGTTTATTTTTTTTTAGGAATGTTATCTATGAGTGCTACATTAAGTTCTGAGAAACGTGTTATTGTAGTTAACCAACTTCAGCTCATGAAAGATGTGATGTCACAGCTAACTTCGCTTCAAGTTAATAACACTGAATACGCATACCTAAAAACCATACTATTATTTAAGCCAGGTATTTATTTTTTCCTATATAGTACAATAGTTCTAATACATCTCAAAATTTTGTTACAGTTTAAAAAAATTAAAATAAACATTTGGTTTTAACTACTGTATGAATTATCAGAAGTACTGAAATATAGTGTCTGTGATTTTTAAATTGACTTTTTTTTAAATTTTCAAACTAGATTTTTTTCAAATTAATTAATTACACACCCAATGAATAAAAATCTAATTCATACAAAATGTTCACAATGTTAAAAAATCGTTTAAAATGTATTTAGCTTCCTGTTCCGGTTAATTTCTAAAATTCGTATATGTTCTTATTTCTTCTGACAGAAGTCCATGGCTTGCGTGATCCTCTCCAAGTGGAGTTACTGCAGGACCAGACTCAGTTGATGTTACATGAATACGTTTTAACGAAACAGCCCCCATCTAAAGTTCGCTTCGGGAAGTTGTTGCTTGTATTATCTGTAGTTAGACGTATCAGTTGTCATGCAATCGAGGAAGCTTTCTTCCGCAAAACCATCGGAAACATTCCAATTGAAAGACTACTTTGTGACATGTTCCATGCGACATAGATACCAGAACATCAAGATTTTGTTTAGAATCACGGAAACTGAAACACGTTTTAAACTCATAAATATTGGAAAGTTTAGTTGATTTCTGACCAATAAAGCCTAAAAACATGTTTAGTACTTAAATTGTCTTTTCTGTTGTTATTGTACATGTTGGATTGAGATATCACCTTATAAGTTGTGAACGCCACAATTCACACAACTAGTGTTTTATGTGGGAGTCATAAACGTAGTTTTAGAGCTAGATAGAAAAAAAAATTATTCAACAGCTACCTTTATTCCAGAACTACAACGCGACAGTTTTTTATTAGTTTTGTTTATTTTTTATCAAAAATAAAAACTGAAAACAAATTAATTGGCAACAAAACTCTCAGCCTGAACCTTACCTTAATAACATAAATAATAATAAGCGTACAATTGTCTAAAGTTAAAGACTTGTGTGCGGATTAGCAAATTTCTGGATCTAATATTTTGTGACTTTAAAAAAAATACACATTTTTCTTGGTTGGAGTCTCTATTTTGTAATACTATTTCCTTACTCGAAAAAATTTAACACAATACAATTCATTTTAGAAAAAAAAGCTTAATTTCCAAAAAAACGTAGGTTATTGAAATTCTTATATTTTGAATTAACTAATTTTAGTTCACATAATTTGCTAGTTTTATGAATAGTAAATATAATAAATGAAAAAGATTTGATGTATTTACAAGGTAACAAGAAGAAATTTAGAGGAATAAAATAGGGAGAAGAAAAATTGATATTCATTATGTAATAAAACTTTAAACATTGCAAATTAAAATGCTAGTTAACACAAAAAGTCCAGTGACAAATCACCTTTTTCTTGCAATATTTTTATGCCCGTATTGTAGAACCGTTTATTTCTATACACCACTATATATTTTTTTACTAATAATTTTCACGCTCCTAAACTTAAAAAATTCGTTATTGTTTTTACTTAGTGCAAAGCGGTGGGAAGTGAACCCCTGATTACAACATTACTGTTTCTCTTAAACTTGCCACAGACTCACAGAAAGGTAAAAAACTTCTAAAATATGTTTGTCTGTTGTCAAACACAAAACTACACGGTGGTCTGTTCATGCTCTGTCCACCACGGGCATGAAAACCTGATTTAAAGTGTTATAAGCCTTCAGACAGTCCGCTAAAGAGAGTGTGTGTGTTTTTCTTATAGCAAAGCCACGAAGGTTATCTGCTGAGCCCACCGAAGGGAATCGAACCGCTGATTTTTGCGTTGTAAATCCGTAGACATACCGCTGTACTAGCGGGGGGCTCGCTAAAGAGAAGAGTGAGTTAATTAAAAATACGAACTGTATGCACTTTTTTTTTTTTTTTTTACTGATAGTTAAGTACTGATACTCATACAGTGAAAGATTTTAGTTGATTTTTATAAATATATTTTCAAATTATGAAATAATTATGTGTGATACACAGTGAGAACAGAAGCTAACCAAAACATTTTTTATGATGTGCACAAGTTTAAAAAGCGAATAAAATAATAATATTGAGTGAAAATTATTTTATGTCATAAAATTAGTAAAATATTCACCGGGAAACTCTAGCATTGGATCGATTTTTCCAACTGGTATTTTCATGTCCATAAAGTAAAACATTCAGCTGC
The DNA here is from genome assembly GCA_011833715.1 of Carcinoscorpius rotundicauda. Classification (NCBI taxonomy): domain Eukaryota; kingdom Metazoa; phylum Arthropoda; class Merostomata; order Xiphosura; family Limulidae; genus Carcinoscorpius; species Carcinoscorpius rotundicauda. Next base: position 20,979,557 of record CM022395.1, read on the forward strand.
ATTAATGTTCTAATTGCCAATTTCTCGTTCATAAAGTAAAATACTATCCAGAAAATCCATCAACGATGTGAATGTTCATAACTAGTGATAATTATGTTTATAAACTAAAATAATTTCGGTATTTTTTATGAATAAAAGATTATAAAGAAGTGAAGTGATTACTTTTGAAACCAAATGAAAACATACAACATTATGAAATCAAATAAAATTTATTATTTAGGGGAATTTTGAGAGTTTAACGTAAGAACCAGTAGCATTTTACATATTACAACTTAAGATAAGAATTCTTATATTTATTTTTGTTTCACATGCATCAGATCAAATTATATTCCAGGAAAACAGTCAGTTAGGCTTAACCACATAATACTGTACTATGGAATACAATATTCTTTCTAACTACGACCAAAATTGGTAAGAAGAAATACTGCATTAATAGTTTCCAAATTAATAAAATAAATTTTATTCATAAAAACAAACAAATAAAACACAAGGCAAACCAAAGGCAAGTGTTTACTGATGTTTATGTGTCAAAATGGTAAGAGTGAAATGATAACTTTATTTAAAAAGCTGTGATCAGTTTGATTTTCTACCTCCCACCTCTCACTGTAAGTTAAACTATTAATATAAAACCTTAATATGAAAAAGACCTTATAAACATCTAACTTGAATTAAAATTACAATTTAACTTCACTTTTCACAAAGATAAATCCAAATGACAACTCTAGTGGCCCCCTGTTGAGACATCAGTATGTCTTCGGATTTACAATGCTAAAATCAGGGGTTCGATTCACCTTGGTAAACACAGCAAATGGTCCAAATTTGCTATAAGAAAACAAACAACTCTTGTGGCAATAAAAAATATTACAATAAAAATAACTGCTAAACGTTATTTTAACCAGGCTACACATTCTACAGTTAAAGCATTATTTACCATAATAACATGCCCCGGCACGGATAGGCGGTTGAGGCACTCGACTTGTAATCCGATGGTTACGGATTCGAATCCTCGTCACACCAAACACGCTCGCTCTTTCAGCCATGGGGGCGCTATAATATGACGGTCAATCCCCCTATTCGTTGTTGAAAGAGTAGTCCAAGAGTTGGCGGTAGGTGGTGATGACTAATTGAGACGGATAGCGCAGATAACCTTTGTGTAGCTTTGCGTGAAATTCAAAAACAAGAAAACAAAACCATAATAATAAAAGACTCGCACTCGGTTTATCTATTAATACATAACGAAATCCTCAGTGAACAAATTCCAGTACAAGTTACTTTGAAAGGTGTCAACAGTTCAAGTAAAGAATTACACGAAAGTATCCTTCAAGCTACGAAGGTTATTAAAGCAATGAATAAGTTTTAATGTTTTTGTGTTTTAATTATGTTGAATTCAGAGATATGGTATTTAACAATATCATATAGTTTACTCGGCCTACAAGTTTCAATATTTGTATTGAAATGTACCAATATGGTTAAATTTATTTACTGCTTCCATTTATTGTGATTAAAAATATAGGGCAATAGAACTAATCCACGCTAAACTATAAATACCATCTGGTAATATATATACATATATCTTTTACCATCATTCAAGCTGAATAATTAGTAACTTGAATAGAATATGTTTCATACTTTTTATTTCTTATTAGACTGATAGTTTTATGCCTTCTAGTGACACAGCAGCACGTATGAAAACATAAACTCCTGTAAACTGGAGTTTGAAACTCGTGTTGGCCAGAGTATACATACCTCTTTGTGTGGGGTTGTGCTTAATAACATATATAATAAGTATAATTTTATATACTTCTTTCTGATCAAATAACACTATTATCCGAATATATTTTAAATTTTTTTCATGCGCAATTCATACATTTATGTATTTCTATGTGAGCTTTCAGAAATCTTATTTTAAAGAATTCTCTTTTAGAACTGAAATATTCAACAAAATTATGATTCGGATCCTTGTATGAACTAATTCAGTCAGTAACAGGTTCTGTATTTACTTTCTGCTGTTTTTCCTACTCCTTGTAGTTTTGTGTTTAGTGCATTGAAGTGTAATATAAAGTCTGTAAAGAACATGAGGTTATTAAGCCAAGCCACATCAGTGAGCTGTGGAAAGTCTTGTCCTTTTTCATGCATAAAAAATCTAATTTCGTTCAAGCAAGCAATAACTCTTTCCAGAAAACGTCCTCTGCTCAATCATCTGACATTGTTATACATAATTAAAGTACTATATTGTACTTGAACCTCATCAAGAAGTGTTTAAAACTGACGGAAATGAAGCGCACGAGTCATAATGTAATTCATCATTTTTGTAACATCTTTGTAACATGTAATTTTTTTGCCACTTTATTTTGCACAAAGAGCTTCTTGATGTATAATACAATGAAACTGGATGACTTGATGTTTTATTTTGTTCTCAAACAACTTTATGGAACCAGATGTTGACCCAACCATACATGGTGCTCCATCACTAGTGATCGAAACTGTCTTTTCGGGCTTAATACTTTGTGTCAAAAAACATTCCATCAAAGCATTATAAATATCTACTCCTTGTGTTCTTCCGGGTAAAGAAATCAGTTTCACCAATTCTTCCCTCATGGAGTCACCAACAGCATAACGCAAAATTACTGCTAACCTTGCATGATTATTTATATCTGTACTCTCATCTAAACACATGGAGTAACAAGAAGCCTTTTGTAAATCAGTACTGAGTTGTTGATTGACATCATTTGCCATACGTAAGATACGATCTTTCACAGTATTTCTGCTAAGTGGTATCTCACAGATTCGTTGTAAAATTTCACGTTTATTTGAAAAATCACTAAAAAGGGAATCACTTCCAGCTAACATTGTCGTTTTTATGAAATCTCCATCAGATAGAGACTTACCATGTTTAGCGATAAGTAATGAAATTTGAAAGCTGGCCTTCGTCAAATGATTAGGTTTAGAAAGAAAGTTTCCAAGATTAAGACATTGAGAATGATATTTTCTCAGTTCGTTTGCAAGAAATTCCTCCTTTTCTGTTTCATCAATTTCAGCAACATTTTTGTGGTTGGTTTCAAAATGCCGTTTGACACATGAAGTACGACACACAACACTTTCACCACATAAAATACGTAACGCTTTTCCGTTGCGTTCAATGGTTCCAAATAATTTTGTCCAATTTTCTTGAAATAATCGTCCACTATCCATTAGCTTTGCCTTCTATGCATTCATTTTTGGTATAACTTAAACACACAAAAGTAAAGTTTAATGAAACAAACTTTAAAAAATTTACTTAAACAAAGAACAGTTAAATATTTAAACAAATTAAATTGGCCCGTTTCGTTAATGTAGCTTTTTTAATGCCATGATAATGTGGAGTGCAAAATTTAAAACTAAACATGATTGGTTGAAAAATATTCTTAAGTTAATCAATAGTTTATAATGTTTTGCATTTTTAGCTGCATTTAGCTTGTATTATATTCAAATTTTCAATAAAATTACAAAGAATGATTTATGACAAGTTTTCTGTTTTTTGTATAATTCTTCATGACTGCAGAATAATAAGTAACCGATATAATTATTTATTCATATTGGTTGAAGACCAATACGAATAGATGTAATGACTTACGATGCCACCCCCGTCGTTTAAAAGGTTCGACATGCAACCTGTAGGGATAATATCCCTAATATATCCCTGGGATATATTATAGTATTAATCTAACCCAAAGTAGAGACAAGGGATGACGTTAAGGCGCATTAAACTGGGAACAGCGATTTCCCAGGCTTTACCGATATCCAATCCTTCTCATCGATCCTACCGGGAATATCCCTAGTTCTGGTGTTAGCTACACTGAAAATCGAAGTACTTGAACCCTAGTGCTCTCAGGTCATGCCACCTCTCATAATTACCTAGCTCGCTAAATACTTCTTAGCAAAGATGCGGGAATCCTATCACGTGCCAGCAATCGTGGCCTTGCGTGCCATTGGTTCGCCATCACTGTCTTAGGTAATACATCAATAAGATATACACCTCTAAAACCTTTTTTCATTTTTTTTATATATATCATCATTACTTGAAAGAGTAGTTCCTGATTTTGAGCTATTCTTCTCCCAGATATGTTTTTTAAAACTAGACTGACTAAGTTGATCCATTATCTTTCTTTTTTTGTGTGTGTCTTAAGCGCCTAATCCAACCACTTTCCGTTTCTTATCTGTCTAATGTGTATTTTGTTAAACACATTTGATGATTAGGTATTTTGTGCTTACCCACTTGAAGTGAAACAGTTTCTTGGTTTCAATGCTGTTTTTAGTTTATGCTGCTGACCATAATCTCAATAAATGATTTATGCGACATAACTAATTTATTATATATTAAACCCTTTTTCAATATTCTTCGATCTCATCATCTGTTTTCGCTCCTTATTTATGTAAAGCATATAATGCATCTACAGCTTGATTATGTAACATTTTACTTTTGTTTCTTGTTATTATGTTATCACTTAGTTTTTCTAATTCATTGATCAATCTTTCACCATTTATTTTTAAAAATTTAGATGCACTTTTCGAGACTTTTAATTTTTTGTTACATAATTTGATGCTAGCTTGTGTCTCTTCGTTTAATACACATTTTTCTCTTTTTCAAATTATTCTCTCTTATGTCTATTTTCACTTCTAATTTTAAAATTTGTTTTAGCCCTTTACCTTCCAATAATTTATTTCTTCCTTTTTTTCAATCAGTTTTAAATTAAATCGAATTTACTAATTAATTTGTGTTGTACCGTAAATATTTGTTGGTCCAAAAATGACATATTTAGTCCTTCATTTAAATCAATCCATTATTTTGTTTTCAGTTTTTCGATAGCTAACTTGTAGTCTCTCATATAGTGAATTGTATATTTTGTAGTGTTTTTTTATTTTTATTTTACGAGCCTTTTCTGATGTGGTTTTCTCATAACAAAACTGTTAGGCTATCAGCTGTGTACATCGAGCTCTTCGTTTTAGCATTGTAAATCCGTAGACTTACTGTTGTTTAATTAGTGGACAAATGTTTCTAGAGCAATAGCGTAAAATTTCCATCTTTTTTTCAAATTCTCAGCTAATGAGCCTCTATTACTGACTCTTTGTATTTTACTTTACCAAAAGCTCCAACTTCGTTCTTCTTTCTTATTTTTTGTTTTGTTTCTATAGCTGTTTGAATGTGTTAATGTATTATTTATCATTTTCATCGATTATTTATTTATAGTAAAAAATATCTAACTTATAGTTCAGTTTATAGGGCACACTTCATGAAGTTAAATAAATCATAAATATTAAAAACTATATAGAATCAGAAGACTTTGGAGATCGTAATCAAATAATTTTTCTTCTTACACATCAATTCAGAATTTTAACTTCTGGCATATCCAGTTACGGAAAACGAATTTATTGTTAAACCTAGCCTCTGATAAATTAAACTGTGGAAATCTATAATTTTGTGCAAAAAATACAGGAGAACTTAAACCAACAAGATTGCATTACAATCTTTGACGAAATAGATGAAAATTATATAAAATTGTTGAACCTATTAAACAGTTTATATTTATTTGGAAACTACATTTATACAATTGTATAAAAATATATGAAGTTATGATATACGATGATAGCTTAGATTTGGTGAATACATTTATTTTTGTTTTTTGTGATTGTTTAACAATGTAGAACAAGTTACTGAAGCCATACACAAAGCTATTAAAAACACAATTTCACAAACAAGACAATGGACTTCAACACCATAAATTCACGCTCTAATAATCAAACGCAGATGGCTAAGACGAAATTACTATGCAACACGCGACTCAGCCATCAACACACAGATCATTTTGTTTGTTTGTTTTGAAATTTCGCACAAAGCTACTCGAAGGCTATCTGTGCTAGCCGTCCCTAATTTAGCAGTGTAAGACTAGAGGGAAGGCAGCTAGTCATCACCACCCACCGCCAACTCTTGGGCTACTCTTCTACCAACGAAAAGTGGGATTGACCGTCACATTATACACCCCCACGGCTGGGAGGGCGAGCATGTTTAGCGCGAACCCGCGACCCTCGGATTACGAGCGCACGCCTTAACGCGCTCGGCCATGCCAGGCCTCACACAGATCAACAAAACAAACGCAAAAATTAAACAAGTGAAAATAGCAAAAGAAATAAGTTGGCTTAACTTTTGCAAAAGTTTAGAAAAAAAAACAACTAAGAACAACCCAAAAGAATTTTGGAAAAAAATTAATGAGCATTTCCTTGGAAAAAAAAACCACAAATTACTTAATCCAACACTTCACACACAATAACACTATCGCGAGGATGGACTAAGAGAAAACCGACCCACTAGCCGACTATTACGAATTCTTTTTTAGCGACCTAAATCCTGGAGCATTTCCAGAAACTAGGTAATGGCTATGTCTTGCGCTCAGAAGTCACTAAACACTGTCGTGAATTGGTGCAACAAGTGAAGAATAGTTTTAAATTCCACAAAAACGCAAACAATCACTTTTTATAGAAAATTAAAGATACACGGAAAAACGCTAGAAAAAGTAAACATCTACTCGGCATCTCGCCTGTTAACATGAGCAAGGATATTAAATTCCTCGGCATCACATTGGACAACAAATTAACATGGAAAAACATGTTAACAACATGCAGTTATCCATTAAGAAACATATTTCACATTTGTTGATCATAGCTTGCAAGAACTCTAGCTGCACACCTGAAACCATCATTAAAATATACAAAGCTTACATCCGCCCGCTAATAGACTATAGATGTCAGGTCACATACTTGTCTAACAACACACTACAGAAGATCCAAATACAACAAAATAAGATACTAAAAGCAGCAAACCAACGACCAACATACAAACTTGTCAACTATGTACACAAAACCAGTAACCTACCTACCCTTAGGAATAGGCAACTGAAATAGCGTACAAATATAACTCAAAAGCAGAATAAAGAAATAAATTAATTGCGTCACTATACAAATTAGCCAGCGCTCCTACAGCATATTTCAACAGGCACAAACTTCTCAATAAAACACACAACATAAATAAGGTATATATCTTTATGTGTTTTTTTCCTTTTTCCAGCTCTGGACAGGTAGAATATTCGGCGCCTGTCTTGTGAAAGTGGGTTTCTTCGAGACACTCCCGTTCCTCCTCCCCCAACAAATTCTGAGGCATTTAAAACACGGGACGTTCCACCGATTTTCAAGGAGTTAGTCTACAGCTTGATTCTTTTCAAACTGCGGGCTCCTGCCTTTTCCACTTCATTTTTGCAGCGTTTTGCTCGGCGTTCTTACTCGACATTTTTATACCGCCCCGTCTCACTTCATTGCCTCAAACTAACCAATTTTAAAATATAGGAAAAACCCCCACGCACAGATAAATAATCTTCCACAAACGGGGACGAAGAGGAATCACAACGTTCCTTAACACCTCTGCTGGAGAGAGAATTCGTCAGACTTCTCTCTCTCTGAACTAAACCCCTGCCACGGTTTCGTAAATTTGTTTATTTTTCGATTTTTCTTGTCTTCCAGAATTTGTCTGTGTTGATGATTCTAGTTTTCTCTCAGTTTATTCTGTGTCCACATGGCGTGGCATGCTCTGCAATGGCTAAATTTCGTGTTTTCATGAGTCTTGTACAATTTTTATGTTTTTTTTTTATTTTTGTCGCGAGTTTTCTTCCTATTTCTCCAATTGTATTTTGTTACAAAAACAGGGAATCTCATAGATAACGTTTTTGAAATTCTCTTTGGTAGGTCGCTGTATTTTTTGTTTTTTTACCAGAATGAACCTTAAGGTATTGTAGGATTTCCACCGGACTTCTATAATGAATTTCTTGGCTATGCGTTTGAGTTTTTCACTGAAATGTTGCAGGTATGAAAAGTAAATCTTCTCTTTTTGTCATGGTCTCCTTCAAGAAGTTTTTGATGAAGGAGTAGGTGTCACCATTCTGTTTAAAACTCTCTATGATCTTTTGACGTTCTACTTTGATGGATGTCTTATCGCAAATGTTTTCTGCTCTCTTATTTAGGCATTGGATTATACCACGTTTTATCGAGGTTGGATAAATCTTCGATACAGACAAATTCGGGAAGACAAGAAAAATCAAAGAATCGTTTTATATTGACACTATTAAACTTTCACTAAACAGAGATTCCGGATTAGAGGTGAGTAGCTTGTGGCTACCATTGGTTGAATCTATAGGAAATCCCACCAATCAGAAACAGCGATAATCCAACCAATCATAACACGTTCTCATCAGCTCATCAGGACCAACAACACCTTACACACACATTGACCTGAAGAAGAAAGGCAGAAGACTTTCAAAACGTCGTCCTCTACACTTGTGTCTCCACTACAGGCAGTTGTCGTGAATTCTACAAAAATTTATCATGAATACTCTGCCTAAAATTCTATCAAAAGAGAGGAATAGCTGATTATACTTTCAACAAACTATTACGGCTTAAGTCTGCTATGTTTCATATGGAACTTTTCATCGTTATCTGCCACTTTCTCCAATAAGTGTAGTTTTTAAGCTGACAAGCTAAACTGTGGGAATTTGTTGTAGTATTGTGATCACTGGCATACACCAGAGAGGCCCTGCAGAGATAGAGAGTTCAAAAATAGTAGTAAAAGGTGTAGAATGAACAAGTTCAGAAATAATTGATGTTTTAGGTTTGACTATTTGTTTTTGAATGTATCGAAAAGCTATACGAGGGTTATTCGTCCCTTATTTAGCAGGGCAAGACTAGAGGGAAGGCACCTAGTCATCATCACCCACCGCTAACTCTTGGGCTACTCTTTTACCAACGAATAGTGAGATTGACCGTCACATTATAACGCCCCCACGGTTGAAAGGGCAAGCATGTTTGATAAGACGGGGATTTGAACCCACGACCCTCAGATCACGAGTCGAACGCCTTAACCCACTCAGCCATGCCAGACCTTTAGGTTGGAATATTTGAACAGATAGAGAAAGAAATATGGCTGATCTGATCTTTCCATTTATCAGTTCCTTTTCCAAATGCTTTTATTTGTCATTTTTATCATTGATTCTCTTCAACCTCGTTAATCACGTTTAATATTTTTTCATTACATTATAGATGTCACACTTTTGTATTTTGCTTATTTATGACAGTTTTTTATTTTTATATTTTGTCTGTTTCGTCTTGATTTTATTTTAAGTTTCTACTTATTTCTTCTTGGCATTTTAAAAATTTATTTCCAATTTTTAGTTTTCTTCGTTCTTCTAGTTTTATTTCTCTGTCGTTTAAATTTTAGTATATTTCTTTTTTTATGTCGAATTTCTTTCCCTTTTTTTCTTGACCTTCTTTTAACTGTTACATCATCTCCAGCAAAGTTTTAAACTCTCTTTACTTTCTATACAGCATCCAACGTTATGCAACTTCGAGATCTCTTCGATCTTCTTTCTCGATCAGACAGAACCATAATTTTAAAGTTTCGGAAGACACTTTGCAAATGGGATCAAATGCGATTACTTTCATTGCTACATGCAAGCTGTTGTAAAGTGCTGTTCAAGAAGTGTGATTGGCCAGAAAAATCAGTGTAATAATATCAAACATGGCTTACTTAATAACGAAGAAAAAGTTTTCGAAAAATGAGTTCGGATTTTTAATGTAAATAGGGAGACAAAACAAACCAAATTGTCTGGTATGCATATCGGGCCTCTGTCTACCAAAGGAGAATCGAACCCTTGATTTTAAAGTTGTGAATAGGTAGACCTGCCGCTATATTAGTAGGGCATTTAGTATACATAAGACGCATTTAACCAACGAAGAAAAGAACAAAATTATGACAAACAATCAATGACACATACTCACAGAAAAAGTATCATTTAAACTAAATTTTGTTGTGGTTTTTCGCCTCGAGCAACGGAATTCTCTTCAAAATACAGATATTGAGAAAAATTAAATATGTTATTATTATTCTGATTGCCCTATCAGGTTTATAAACCAGACGTCACCAAATTTATGAAATCTTTTTTTTGTTTTGAAGTTCGCACAAAGCTCCTCGAGGGATATCTGTGCTAGTCGTCCCTAATTTAGCAGCGTAAGACTAGAAGAGAGGCAACCACCCACCGCCAACTCTTGGGATACTCTTTTACCAACTAATAGTGGGATTGGCTGATACATTATAACGCCCCCACGACTGAACGGGCGAGTATATTTGGTGCGACCGGGATTCGAACCCGCGACCCTTAGATTACGAGTCGAACGCCTTAATACACTTGGCCATGCCGGGCCAATTTATAAAAACAAGTAAAATCTTAAATTTTAAGAAACTAAATATTATTTTGATTTCGTATCTCGTTTTTTTACAAGCTGCATTGCAGCGTCACAGAAGTCTGCTTGAAAAGTGCAATATTGGATTGAATATCTAACTAATGTGAAAATATATGGCTATGACTTAACTAATTAAATTTCAAAATTAACAAAAAATAAATTAAAAAAATATACATCTTTTTTCTTTTGTTGACTGTATGTGATATTGAGCCGTTGCTTTACTTATGGAAATATTTTGTTCTTTCCATTTTATGTAATTAATATTTTCATAACGTTACAGAATGTAAATTTAAACACTTTTGTAATGCTTTGCTGATCCCTGTTGACAATTGAATGAGTCAAGGTGAGAATACTTATCATTATTTATAATTATAATATTTTTGTACCAAGGGCATTTCATGTGCGCTCAGCTTGAATGAAGAAATTGATCAAATTTAAAGTATGTAAAACTGTCATGGTACCACATGCAATGTCTTAACTACATAGAAAGAAACTAGCAAGGAACTAACATATGTTACCAGTATATGTTAGAATAACTCAATTTTAATATATCTTCTCAAATCGTCATCATCGTCAGGAAGACGATGTCACGACGTCACAATTTTTCACTCTATCTCTTCTGTGATTTTTCTCACCAGGCCTTCATATTTTACTACCTCAGTCCACTCTTTAATATCTCTTACCCACTCTGTTCTTGGTCTTCTCCATACATCTTTTCCCTTTATTTGACCTTCTAGTAGGACTCGCTGGACATTTTCTCGGCTCATATTGTGGCCAAAATATGCCATTTTCTCTTCTTGTTGTTTGGTATAATATATGGTATGCAGCAGTATATGGTTTCGTGATTTTTGATTCGTGAGATATATTTACTTTTGTTGGTTGATTTTGCTTTCTGTCTAGGTGTGTGCGTATAATCTTTTCTACTGTTTGTGGAGGAAACTTATTGATGTTGTGAAGTATTGTTTTATTTTGTCTAATTCACTGTGAATTTTATCTGGTGAGCATAGTTTTATATCTACATATCTGTACTAGTATAGTGGTGAATGTAATACTGTGTCATGAAAGTATTGACTAGAACTGGTGATACTGGGTTGCCCATGCTTAAGCCATTTGTTTGTATATAATTGTGGTTGTTGAAGATTACTTTTATCTTCATCGTGGTGAATTCTATGAAGGTTGCTAATTGGTTGCTGGGAATGTCTATAGATGGGTTAGGGTCTCGGATATAGAGTTCTAAAGCTATCTTGCAGGCTTCAGCAGTTGGAACTTCTGTAAAGTCACACAACCCTTTTCAAACATGTGGTCAGCTTCTGGTAAGTTATCTCTTTCTTTCTTTGCGAACCTGACGATGACTGAAGAAGGTCGAAACGTTGTTCACTCCTCTACGTAAAAAAATTTCTTAACCCAAACTATCCGTTTTTACATGTATATTTTTCTCAACAAGTAGTTTTTCTCGACATCACTGATTAGAATGTGGAATTGTTGCATAATAAAATTAGTTTTTTTTTTATAAATATCACATATTTTAAAGGATTTATATTTTGGTAGCCCCAAATGTCACCATCATCACAAGTATGAGTTAAAATCAGTTATTTATTTCTATATCTATATTTGTCTTAATTAACTTAAATCCTCATTACACCTTCATCACAATCTCGATCATTATCACAATTTCATCCAACCCTTTCTGAAGGGAATTCAAAACAAATTTCTGCTATTTTTATTTTTTCCTCTTTTACTACACTTCAGCCAAAATTTTTATTAAAATACATGTATTTTAAATTTCTACAATATTCTCTGATATTTAGTTATCATTTAACCTAATTCATAAAGTTAATATGTTTCTAGTCTATACCATATTGTTTTAGAAAAATGATCCAGTAAAGTCGTAATTAATGGATGATTTGTTGCTTTTTTGTGCTTTTAAGCACGAATCTACACAATAGGCTATTGGTTGTGTGTCCAAGATGGATATTAAAACCCAGTTTTTATAATTATGAAAATTGGGTTTTGTTATCCATTTTACTAATGAAACAGTGAGGGAAGGGGACTGAAATAAGTATAATAAAATAAAATAAACTTACCTGATGTATTCCAAGAGTTATTCACCACTGGCGGCAAGTCGCTCAGAAATTCTGGAATTTGCCTATATGAAGCTGCTACATGTGCTGATATGGTATCAGATAAAAGTATGCATGTACATCTTGACATATGCGATTGCTTTAATGTTTAGAGAACAAAATCACGCCATGCATATATAAAAGTTTTCATCTTTGTAAATTCTGGTAGAAGCAGTTTATACTTTGTTCTTTATGCATAATTGGTGCAAAGATCAATGAGATGTCGATAGCTCCCTAGACGCCCTTTCCTTTTTAATCTCACTGGCACACCAATAATGAATTATCAAATAAAAACAGCAATATTTCAGCTTTCTTCTCCTTTGACTTTTAATCTTCTCTATACTAACTCTGGATTTGTGATTTAAAAAAGCACCTGTATTTGCTCTTACTCCATGACATATTTTATTTTAAAATTTGTGACACAGCAAACCATAAAATCAGTGATGCCTTTGTGAAACACGTAATTTCACTCGCGATCCCATTGTTACAACTATTCTTTGGAATTTACTTTCAGGAAACGAATACATGGTTGTTTTCTTAAAGTATAATTTAAGTTATTTCTTATTTCCACTACAGCAGTCACACGTCTCACATAAGTATTATGATGATTTTTTATAGTGTGGCCAGTTCTTTTGGATTGTTTGGCAAAATATAATGCCAAACACACTTTATTTTTCATTGAGTACAGTATAGTACAGACTACACTCACTTGTAGTTTTAGCATCACAAAGAATTTTCCAATAGAAATTTCAACACTAATGACACGCAAACATAATTTACTTGCAGAATTTTCTCGCTAATTGATCAATAACACATACGTTGACTAGCTCTTTGACAGATTGAGTCACAGGTAACTAGAAGTAGTCGTCTCTCAGTTTAAGACATAAACGGATATTGGAAAAATAAACTTATTATCTGAATACTCAAATAATTTACTGATTTAATTTTTTTATATAGCACTTCTATTTTTACACAGTACACAAATGAAATGATATTTGACATCCTAACAGCAATTAAAAGTACCTACCTGTGTCATTTCAGTCACAATAATTTATAGCATAGAAGAAAAAAATCACTTTTCAACTTCCTTCTCTCAAAATGTTTATATAACCCAATAAGTTGAGAGCTGGGGATATTTTTTGTTATTGTACTAATGCAGTTAAAATATATATAAATATTTGTATATATTTCGCGCACACTGAATAAAAAGTAAATACTTCGCTTTGACACGTAAGAGGGCGTTAGGAAAATAAATTTAGGAAGGGCGGTGGAGAGTTGTAAGAAGTATAATATATTTGAAACAGACTAGTTGAGGCTGAAAATGATATTATTAGAGATAAATAATAGAATTGTCGAAGATATACTACGACTTAAATTTAAAAATGCATTAGCTGGGTAAGTTTGATTTATGAATTCAACCATCTCTTTTTGTAACAGTAATTAATTATAATGGGTAAATCCGGTAATGTAATGTTAGTACTACTATTACTGTATTAGTATTCGAAATAAATCAATGTTCGTAGTACACCAAACTTTAAAGTAGTACTACTGCTACAACCTAAACTACAGTGCTACGAATAGTACCATTAGTAATTCTAATGGACGATACTCTGTTATTGACGTAGGGCTAATATTAGTACTAGTACTAAGTAATACTTTGTATGTAATTGTGAATATGAGTAGAATACTGTGTGTGGTATGAAGTTAAGAAACAATTAAACATTAATTCTGATTTTTTTAAAGAGTTCATTGTTATCCAAACATTTTATTGTTAAAATTGTAGAAATTAGACAGCCAAATGTTCATAACCTTCAAAACCTAGTGTGATTGGACTACAGTTGATTAAATTACAGTAATAATGAAAAGATCATCTACTCACTTTTTAACATGAGGAATATGACTGTGAAGTTTGTAAAACTTGATTAAACTTTTTAAATGTTTTTAAGGTTTACTGCAGTGTTAATGTGAAGTACAAAATGATATCACAATGCTTGTGTTTCTAACAGAAGGGGGTGTTGATTTTTAAATTGAAAAGTTTACACACTTGGATTTCACAGTCTAAAATTTGTAGATTTACACTGCAATATGAATTATTTTCAAATTAATGAATGGTGATTAATAATTATACATATTAATGTGAATATTTATTGTTTTGTAAGGAAGTCAAAACTACACAGTATTCAATTTTGTCTAGACTCTAAAGGATTGCATGAGAAAATAATTATCTTGTTATAAAACTTTATTCTATATTAAGAATAATCAAAAACTTAATATCAGGATTCTTAAAAAAAGCACAGAGTATTTATTAGAACTGCTAAAAGTTGTATAGAATATGCACACAGTTCCAAAACTGTGTTCAGTTGTTTTGAACAACATAACATAATTGCAAACATTTTACTCTACAGTATAAACAAATAAAGAAAAGATCAAACCCAATTTCACAATGCCTATTACTTTTGTTTCAAACAATAATTAGTCTAAAACTCAACAATTTATCTACTACAGTCTTTGACTCTGTGACTTACTATAAGATGATGAGGTAATAATTCAACATAGAAAAGTATTAATTTGCTTACCTATTACTGCAGTTACCATGATAGAAACTTACAATGGTGCGAGTCAGTTTGTCTTGTGATGATAATTTTAAGTAGGTAGTAACACTGCATATATAAGGATGACTCAAATTGTTCATCAGAACCTTACAACACTATAGAGTGTTTTCTTTTATAACAATATCTTTGTAATGATTGAGTCATAAGTTCTGGGGAATGTCTGTAAATATCATGAATTTGAATTCCTTGCCATTTTCTATTAAAAACCAATATAACAGTATCAACCAATTCCACTGGAGTGATATAGTTCCAGACTGAGTATCTGCTTTTATAAGTATTGTTAATAACAAACGTTAATTTAAAAAAGCACAGAACAAACCCAATACAAGTTCTAAAAAAAACAGTGTTAACAAAATGGGGAGCCCCCCAGTGGCTCAGCGGTATGTCTGCGGACTTACACACTAAAATCCGGGTTTCGATACTCGTGGTGGGCAGAGCACAGATAGCCCATTGTGTAGCTTTGTGCTTAATTCAAAACAAACAAAACAAAATGGGGATGGCATTTTACATCATTTCTACATGGTAGCATAAACAAAAATTAATATATAGCAATATATACAACTATTCAGTCATAACTGAGTTTAACATATTTCTTTTTTTCTCTCTCTCTCTCTCTTTACATCCTTCTACACTGTCTGCCTGTGCCATTACATTACATAGGAATAAAGCAAGTGTCATTCCTCTTATCTTGTTTGAAGGATTGATATTAGCCATCACTACATTCACTTCCTTTTAGGAAATTTTTTTCTTGACTTTTACTGTTTATGCTTAAGTGGTGTGAGCTGGCATCATGCATAAACAAACTCAAGACACTCTTCAACTAAATGATAGAGGAAAAGATGTAAAATGTAAACATAATAATTAACAAAAATAAAGAAATATCTTATTACATTATAATGATTAATTTATGTTAAATTCTCTACTTCAGAGAAGGGTGGTACATAAACTGGAGAAGAGAGAAAAATGAGAGAATAAATGTCACACTAAAGGGGAATAGCAGTAAGTCTGGACTGACAACACTAAGATTTAGTTTGATTCCCTATAGTGTAGATATAGAAGATCGTTTAGTGTCTTTTTTCTAAAACAAACGTACACTAGGGTAGATTAAGGATTTTTAAATATTTACTTACAAAACTAAGAATTTAAATTTGTGCAGTATTAAGATTTTATTTATTAAGTACATTTTAAATCCAAATTTGTTAGTATACACTGATATTAAAATAGATTAATTAAATATGAATGTGACTCTCTAGAAGATTGTGATGTGTGCTTTGATCTATCCATAACAAGAGGGTTAACTAGCTTTTTTGACTAAGCTATAATGTTAAAATAGTTTCAGCTGGTCAAGCTGAATTTGGTGATAGCAACTTTAAATCTGTACACCAAATAATTCAAAGACTGTCATGAAAACAAACTAACATTATACATAAACCAGTAAATTAAATTATTTTTCCATTGGTTATAAATAGCATAATAGTATATGTCAGAGAGAATTGTTATTTATTGGAATAATTATGTAATAAATGGGCATAGCATATGGGTTGGTCTTTCTGGTTTATATAAAAGTAAAACTAGATAATTGAAGGGTATATAGTATGATTATATCTCAGCAGTATCCTTAATATTAGTATGTAATTTGAATTAAAATTACGAAGCACATTCACATCAATATGATTGATATTTTTCACAATGATATAGGTCCAACTTAACTCTTGTATGAGCTTGTGTTCAGGATTACTGATGAGTAGAATTCTCAAACTAGTATAAGCTAGTGACACATATTGGTCAAAGTGTAGATTGAGTTGGACCTCCTTGAACTTAAGACTTTAAGATTAAAGAATTTTCTGAATACTAAGATAATTTATTTATTGATGATCAGAGCTTATATAGTATAATTAACATGTTTCCTGTCTCTTCATGAAAGTGTTTGAGCATTTAGTAAATGGTAAATCTTTTGTAGGCAAAAAATCAAGTTTTTGTTAAACATTTATCCATGAATATATGAAGTGTTGAGTGTTCTGAGTGCAAAATTATTTTCATGTTAAAATTAAAAATACTTCATCTGAAAAGTTAATTTCATACACATAATCTTTAAAACCTAAATATTTATTTTCTGAAAAACTATATTTTCTCTATCAAAGCTATTTATTGGGTCAGTCAACTTGACTAATCTTGTAACTACCATAAAACTTTATAAGTTGCAAAATAAAATGTTCTATCCCATTTATTATTGAACACAAAGTTCCAATGTAATTCCCCTGAGAGTTTCTACTAACCACTTTACATGTAAGGCAAATCATTTTCATTTTAACGACTTTTATACTTTCTGGGATTGAGTTGCACAAATATTGCATGTTTCATATCACTATTTAACCACAGGGATCTCCAATGTGTATGTTTTTCTCTGTT
Source organism: Carcinoscorpius rotundicauda (assembly GCA_011833715.1). Classification (NCBI taxonomy): domain Eukaryota; kingdom Metazoa; phylum Arthropoda; class Merostomata; order Xiphosura; family Limulidae; genus Carcinoscorpius; species Carcinoscorpius rotundicauda. The sequence goes on from CM022395.1 coordinate 20,997,015, forward strand.
TTTCTGCCCATTAATGCAATATATTTAAATAATAGGCAAAGAGTACACCTGATTTAAAATGGGGTGGTCTCCTACAGCAGGTCTTAGAATCTGAATCTCCCATCTTAAGGTGTTTTTGAAGGATACTTTTCTTTCCATCCAGAGGATCCCTTCATCTATTTAGTATGGGATTTTAGCTATTTATGTGAGAGGAGGCAGTGTACAATATCAGACATTATAATTTTTCTTCACTGAAAATTTATTTCTGAAAGGTAAATAGCTTTTCTCATACTTACCACCATTTCTCCCAATTGGAAATTAGTGCTTCCATTTTTGCCAAAAATCAGTGATGGTTTGGTAGAATTGAGTAGAAGGAGTTGCAAGAGTATGCTACACTCTTATTGGTGGAGGGTTTTCACATGATGATTTGTATGAGATACATTAAAATCAGTCAATTCCAATTGAGGAGATATAAAAGGCTTGTGCTGCATAAACTTTTTTTTCTGCATATAGAGCACAGCACTGAATAAGAATAGCTATTTAGGTAAATAGGGATAAGCATCTATTTGAAATACATTTCAGTAAAGGAAAATTATAACATTGCAAAGCAATGAATCACTGCTCCTGCCATTAGACTGCTTACATTACACCATCAGCAGTTTATCATGGTTCTGGCTCTAAGAACACAGTAGAAGAGAATTTATGTGCTTTTTTATTGTATATTGTTGCAATGAAAATTGTTTAAAGTATAAAAAGTGGAAGAAAATACTTATAATTTAGTGTGTACAAAGTCTGAACTGATCCAGTAAATTTGGTTGGTAGTTAGTTGCTAATTAACCTCCAGAAATGGTCAGAATTTTGTGATATAAGTGTACAAAGCAGTTGTGAACACATATTACTATTACTTTTTAAATGCTTAATTTTTAGTTATTTTTCTTAAAAGATAAAATAATAGTTAAAGAATGTATATAGAAAGAAAATGATGTTTAGTAATATTAAAGATGTTACAAAATTGATTTACGCTTGTGCATTATACTTGGTAAACTGTGCTGTCTCGTTTATTCTTTCAAATGGAGGAGGAAGGCAAATTAATGTTTGCAGATTTCAAAAGTGCAACTTAGAAAACCAAGAAAGTATTAAATTAATATGCTGATATACACAATACCACTGCAATTTATTTGGCATTCTAAGTTAATGTTACATGTGGGTTAAGCAAATCACATTTCTGTTGAGATCAATAACTTACTCAACAGAATTAAACATTTCTTGTCAAGTTATGAGTTTTCCATTCAAGCCAATTAGAAATGACTGTCAGATTTGTATAGTTTGAAATGTGCTTTTTGTGTTGATTATAAACATATACTTAAGAGAAGTATATGCGAGTAGAAAAGAGAATTCAAAATAATGGTGTAGTGAGTGGAGTTATCTTTTGTAAGTTTGCAAAATACATTTACCTCAGAACATTGTGTTTAGCTTTTACCTTGCTTTCTTGGTACATTTTATTGTATTTAATTGTAGTATTTGTTAGGTGCAAATAGTCTATTTGCTTTACACCAATAAATACCAAACAATCAATCAATCAACATTGAAAAGGTAAAAGGTTCTTGTTTTATAATTGTAAATGAATGTAGTTATCTGCAATTTGAGTTTCTAATTTAACCATTACAGATGATGTATGCACAATGAAATACAAACTAAGCAATAAAACAAGAAGTCATACCATATGACACGCATTAAAAGCATATTTAGCTTTTTGAAAATTATATTTAAAATTACAAAATTAAAACAAATTAAAATTTGAATTATAAACACTTATGATGCTAATTGTATTGGCATGTAATGATAATAAAGTTTAAGTTTAGAAAATAACTCCATAATCATCATTTATACCCATTGACCTGTCTGTGAAGAGAAAGATAAAATACTTGGAAACTTAAGGTAATCACTCAAAAAACAAAAACATTAACTTTTTGAAATATTTACTGTTTAATAACTCACTAGGAGCAAGTCAAAATGTAGATATTATGGCTTTTTATAGAATTACATTCAAAATTTACTTAAACTTTTATTATCTTTGTATATGAATAAACTTGGCAACAAAAGATAGTTAATAAATCAAATTTTAATATTATACAAGTTTTAATTTTATAAAGAAATATTTTTAAAATTCTTAATTTCCCATATTATGAGAATTGTATCATTTGTTTTTTAGGTCTACAATTTGCCCCTCAATGTAGATTCCTGTATGTGGTAAGGGGACCTCCCAGAAAAGGTTTTGTACTTTCAGTTTACCTCCTCTGGGATCTAAACATCCACCTACGTGTTTGCTGTGTATGTTGATCCATGAAGGGGAGGAGAGGATCTTGATGGTTGAGGGGTCCAACTCCAACAAACCACTTTGGCCTTGAATTCCTGTAGATGGGTGGTCTACTTTTATCTCTGTCCGTACCGCATCTTTCAGTCATTGTCAAACTTCACCTTCTTCCAAGCCCACATGTTTTCATGAAGTCTTCTTCTGTTAACACCTCAAAAATTAACCCATTCGTTCACATCCTTAGTTACTGGAACATGTCTTTAAACTCCGACCTGCCTACTGGATCCAGAGCAGGATCATTAGAGAGTGGCAAACCCACATCCATTAAAGAAAAAGGCACAGTCACAAGCAGAAGGTCTTCATGCCAAATTCTCCTCCAAAATAAAGTAAAATGGCCATGCTAATCCAATGGAACTGTCGAGGTTTTTAATAAAATATGAATGACGTCAAGGATTTGATTGACTTTTATTATTCCAAATGTCTTTCTTTACAGGAAACATTTTTAAAACCAACAAATACAGTCAATATTCAACAATACTCATACCAAAATGACAGGTCATGTGTAGGACAAGGACATGGGGGAATAGCACTGCTGGTTGATCAACATGTGCCCATCTGGTCCTTGTCACTGAATATGCCTTTGGAGGCTGTAGCCATCTGTATCTCTTTGGGTCGTACCATCACTATTTGCTCTCCGTACCTCACCCCTGGAAAAAATTATCATCCCTCAGACCTTGATGCCTTCAATGAGCAACTGCCAACCACATATTTAATTTTGGGAGATATTAATGGGCATAATCCCCTCTGGAGTGGTTCTAGTATTGATGTGAGGGGGTCAAGCTGTAGAGCGTATGCTCCTAAATCATGTTCTGTCTCTCTTCAATACTGGCTCTTACACTTATTTTTATGCACTTAGTCAGTCATTTACTGCTATAGATCTTTCTATCTGCTCCCCTTCACTTTTCAATTGCTTTTCTTGGGAGGTTGACATCAATCCATGGGGTAGTGATCATTTTCCTATCATATTAAGAGAGATTGACTGTGATTAGTACCACCTGACCTGTGTGCTTCAGTGGAAGTTGGACCAGGCCAACTGGCCCTCTTGGAATTTGATCCTGTCATCTTATGTAAACCATTGATAGATGATTGTATAGTAGCAGTAACAAACTCCATTGTCCAAGCTGCTGCTCAGTGCCTCCCAAAAACTTTGACATCTTTCCCATGGCATCCCTGCCCTTGGTGGAATTCTGCCTGTTCTATAACAAGTAAAAATCAGAAACATGCTTTGAATAAATTTCATAGATATTCCATGCTTACAAACTGCATTGCATTTCAGCAAGCCCATGCACAGGATTTGCGAGCTAGATGTCAAAGCCAGAAGGAATCTTGGATTAAATTTACCTCCAACATTTCTTCAACTAACAGTTCAAAAGTTATATGGGACAAGATCTGGTAGGTGAGTGGACGGTATACTTCTGCCCTTTTCTCTGTCTTAATATTCAAGGACCATGAAGTTGTTGATGCTCGGAGCATTGCCAATACTCTTGATGAATGTTTCATAGTTATTAGAACATGAGTTGAACATCTGCCTCCATCCTTTTTGACTGATCATCCTTATGGTTACAATAGCCCTCTTACACTGGCGAAACTCAAATTGCATTTTATTGGTCTGGCAATACATCTGTTGGACCTGATGATATACATTTTGAGATGCTATGCCACCTTTCTCTGGCCTTTCTTACTATTTTCCTGGCTGTCTTTAACTGGATATGGCAGAATGTCTTTCCTGATACTTGGTGCCAAGCTATTGTACTTCTCTTCATAAACCTGGGAAGGATCAGAAGATTCCTTCAAATTACTATCCCATTGTTCATCTTGTTTGGTTCCTTGAATCAAATAATATCAGTCAGTGTGGATTTCTAACACAATGCTCCATGATAGACCCTTTGATTCACCTTGAAACATCAGTTAAAGAAGTCTTTTTGAAGTGACAGCATCTTGTTTCTGTTTTTTTTGATCTAGCGAAAGCTTATTATACAACATGGAGAAGTGGCATCTTGCGAGACCTTTGCTCATACAGATTGCATAGCAATTTGCAATTTTTTATTAAGCATTATTTAATGGAATATCGATTCCTGGTTCATGTGAGCTCAAAACTTTCCCATAGGAACTTGGAGTCCCTCAGGGCTGTGTTCTAAGTGTCACACTTTTCATTATAAAGATTAATGTCATCAGTGAACAGCTACCCCCTACAGTTGCAAATGATCTTTTCATTGATGACTTTCGTATCTTATGCCAGTCATCAAACATGAGGTTTATTGAGCATCAGCTACAAACTGCAATCAGTCATACTCTTAAGTGGACCTCAGCAAATGGTTTACAACTTTCTCTGAAACTGTTTGTGTTCATTTCTGCTGCCAATGGGGTATTCATCCAGATCAATATTTTTGTATTGATGATGATGTGCTTACTGTCATCCCTGAGGCAAAGTTCTTAGGTCTTATATTTGACTGTAAATTAAACTTTATTTCTCATATGAAGCAACTACGTGTCAAATGTATAAGAGCACTGAACATCCTCCATGTCCTCTTTTCCAACTCATGGGGAGCAGATTGGTACTCCATGTTTCAAATTTATTGTGCCCTTGTCTGATCAAAACGTGACTATGGTTTATGGTTCTGCTAGAATTTCAGCATTGAAAATGCTGGATCCTATCTACCATCAGGAGCTTTGGCTTTGCACTGGAGCCTTTCGTACTTCTTCAGTCCAAAGTTTGTATGTGGAGTCCCATGAACTCCCTCTGTATATTTGCCATTTACAACTGTCTCTTATGTATGCTTCCAAACTTTGCTTTTTACCACAGCATCCTACTTGGAGTTGTTTTCCATACACAGTGGGCCACACTTTTCTGTAATAGAAAATCTGCCATTGTTCCCTTTAGCCTTTATATTTGGGCACAATCAGGAAAATTGGATATGTCTTTGAATAGCATAGCAGTATTGACAGTTTGGCCTCTTTCATCATATCTAATTACTATCCCTAACCTTTCTTGAGTCATCTGAGGAAGGCCAGTACTCCTGATTGGAAATATTGCTCTTTATTTGCTGAACTTCTATCGAAAGATCCATCTATTCCCATGTATACAGATGGTTCAAAATCAGGTGACTCTATAGATTCTGCCATGGTTTGGTACAGTTCGGTTGTAGCACACAGAATCCCCTCTGCTGTTTCTGTGTTCACTGTCAAATTATATACCATTTCTCTTGCCCTGAATCATATTAAAACTATTCAATATACAAATTGTATGATATATACTGATTCACTCAGCTGTCTGTTAACCCTGACATCATTCCATGTTAGTTATCATCCTATTCTTATCAATATCCAAAACAAACTGGTCCATCTTTCTCTGTCCAGATTTTTGGATACCAGGTTATGTTGGTATTTGTGGGAATGAGCTAGCTGACAGAGTGTTTGACACAAATGGCCCAGTAGCTTTGTGCCTATTTCTTATTATGATCATAAAGTTGGTCAAATTGAGAAGCACATACAGTTATGGTATAAAACACAAATATTTACTCTGTTTATTGTAGTAAAACTTCATATTTTATTTAACAATTTTCAAATGAAAAATTTTTAAAATTTTTAATATGAAAATCACTTTCACTTGGAACAGTCAAAACTATAACTCCACATATTTACAAATTTCTAGTAATTTAATTCTAGTATTGAATTAAACTTTTTTTTTATGTTCAAAAGATATGTATACTGAAAACTTGAAAAATTTGTGAAAATGTACAAAATATATCAAAAGTTATAGTATGGCATCTCCAATGGTTAATTTGGGATAACAAATTGTAGTGTTATCATAATTGATGTGGAACTGAGAGAGTTGATAGTACCTAAACAGATTAAAAACAAGTGTATACATACACTCGTACACATGTATGACCATGTTGTATAAAGTAAAGGAGATAAGGGGGAAGATTCCAAAGTTATACAAATATTTATATGTAGTTTGGAATAAAAGGTACCACAAACTTTGAAAAAAAAAATTAAGACATGCAAGATTTTGTTAATTTGTCTTGTGTTTATGGTTTGGACTAGACTAATTTTGAGTCCATATTTACAAAACAGTTTATATCTTAAAGTTTTTTCAATGCAAGCTGATTCAAGACATCTCAACCAGGTGGAATTCTACATTTGACATCCTGTTTCATTCCTTTGAACAACAGTCTGAAATTTTGGCAACATTTGTAAACAAAGGTTTATATAAATTATTAGATTAACCCTTTCCCTACTGGCTTGGTACAATATACACAAGTTCATCTACACATTTTGAATGTATTAAGTATTTACATTGTAACTCTTGATACAGCATATGTATCTTCACAAAATTTGGTAAACTTTTATTAAATATTACAAGTATTTTATATGTAAGAAATCAAAATTTGTAATGAAATATTTTTACTGAAGATTTGTTTGTGAAAATAATGTTTTGTTACCAGTCTTAAGTGCAAAGTGATCTCATGTTATAATGTGAAACATTCTTTGTCCAAAAGATTTTAAACATTTAGTAATTTCTAAAACCTTTTAAATGTTTGTTTTTTAGTAAGACTTTACTTTATATTTTGTTATTTTCTGTACCCTAACTAGGTGTGGACTGTCATTTAACCAACCTTGTAACCATCAAAAAAATTAGGATTTTTTTTTTCATATTAGAATGACTACATATTATAACACAAGAATACAGATGTTTAGTCTAAGTGACTACATATGTAGATTATTACTATTTAGAAATGGATTGTTAAACTTATTTTTCTTACAATATAGAAAAATAAATCAATAAGTAAAGAAAACAATTATCTCTTCTTCCTACAATCTTTATACTTAGTTGTTACTTGACATAAATTGCTAAGCCTTTTAAAATTTTGCATGTGGAGGATATCAAACAATGTTTTTAGGCCTTATATATATATACAGTTAAATAACCTAAAAATCATAAATAACTATATTGATACCACTATAATTTATTAATCTTAGAAATTAACATGTATTTAGATTTTAAAAAAAAAGAAACCTTGAGCATACTAAAGACACAACCTACCCACTTGAAATTTTTGTTTGAAAGAATGTGGTAGCCTTTTCACAGATTACAATGACTGAAAAAAACATACTGGGGACATTCTAAACTGTTGATTGGTTATTTACTTGTCATGTATGGAAGCAAGTGTATATAAGGGGTCATATCCAAAACTGGAAAGAGGTGAATGGGACCACTGTGTTCGATTCAGTATATAAGCCATACCTTAGCAAAATGACAAGAGGTGAGGTTCGTTTTTATATTCTGGTTTGATAGTATGAGTAATTTGAGTTTTTAATTTGTACAAAACTATATACAAAGTATTTTAACATCACAGATATCTAATTTTAAACAGTGTTGCATTTAACATACTTCATGACTCACTAAAGTTTATATTTAGGCGTTATTTTAATATTTACTTTTACAGTAAGAAAACGTACATAATATTGAAGTTTGAATTATAATCTACAATTTGATTTCAAAATTTTTGGGATAAATTCATAAAATATTAGTTCATTAAATTTTGAATGCAAGTCAACAAACACAATGACATGGTCTTTGACTTGTGACCTTTTGTGAAATGTTAAACACTGCTTTTAATATCTTTTCCTATAAATTTTGTTTCAGATGATAATTAGTTATCTTTTAAGAAAATATTTACTTCATAAATGCAGTACTGATCATTGTTTTTCTATACTATTAAAGTAATATAGTCCTTTGTGTTGTGGAACAGAAGAATTGAGATACCTGTTAAATTCTAAGTGTATGATTTTAGCCATTAAAGTAATAAATAATAGAAGTGGAATAAAATTGTACAAGTATGAACGTTCTCCACGTGTGTATGATCAAAGTTAATTTTGTTCTTTGGTATGAAAGTATTTTCATTTTTAGAGTGGTATGTTTGCTTCAGATACAGTAATAGTAAAGTTTAAGTGATGAATTTTGTCCTTTAGAAGTAGTGTTTGGTTATCATTGTAGCTGTGAAATTGTGCCACCTCATACAAAAATATGTATGAGGCCTTTGTATGAGGTTAATAAGTGAATTCAGACAATTCAATTTTATGATCTTATCAGATAGGATTTGTCTTATGAAATATTTAGTTCATTGTTGATTCAGAAACAGTTAAGTGATGATGTAAAAATAATATAAAAATAGTATTTAGTGAATATAAGTAGAGTATCTCATCTATTACTTTTATTCTTATCAATACTTCATTAATTTGTATTTCTTACATTTAGAAACAAACCTGAATCTGTAGATGTGACAGTTGCCGATTTTGATGGTGTTTTATTCCATATTTCTAATGTAAACGGAGACAAGACTAAAGTCAGAGTGAGTACAAGAAACAAATATTAAAGATCTATTGCAAGGTTGAATTTTTTATATATTATTTTCATTTATTACAAATATTTCCAATAAAATATCATACCTCTTCTCACAAAAGCTTTTCTTGGCTTGTACTTCCTCTGTCACTGCAAATTTTTACTGAACAGTATCCTGGAACCATGATTTACAAATTTAATAATTCTCATTTTCAATATAATGTGGTGTGTATATCTTCACAGTTTTGCAGTTAACGTTGCAAGTTATTCACATACAAAAAAATTTATTTATTGTGAAATGTGTTTGATAAACTGAATTGAAGATTTGCCCGTGAATATATTAAGTATTTGTTTTGAATTATTGTGTGAAAAATAATTGTCTCATGTTAAAATGAGAAATACTTTTCTTCATCTCAAAAATCACAGATTTCCTTAGTGTAATCTATAAAACATCTTCAATACATATCAAACTATTTTTTTCAGTAAAACTTCATATTTAGCTATTATTTACTGGGATCAGTAATTTTGGCCAAGCATCAAAATTAAAAATTTTGAAATCAATTATCCTTTTTTACTTTCTAGAATGACTTCAAACTGTAACAAAACTACTTTTGTTTATCCTAAGCAACATTATGCTCAAAACAGTATGCATCAATTTACAATTAAATTTTGTTTCATTTCCATTTTGATTGCCCATTGAATATTGTCTACCTACTATCCATACCATTATAAATTCTAAGATACTCTGAAACATGTAGCTCACATTCCTACATGTTTTATATTACCCACATGCTTGCTTCAAGAAAATTTTTATATTTGTTTTGCCTAATGTAATCTAAACTCACCTAAAAAGATTCCTAGTTTCATATTTTAGTTAATTTTATGATAATAAAGAATAGATATGAAATAACATACCAAAAATTCTTTTGTTTTATCTTGCTGTCAATTGCTGATGACAGTTAATCTTACTTTTTACACTAGTGTTAATAATGCATTAAATTATTTTTATTAAAGAAATAACACATCAAAGAAAATATCCTAATAACGTGGAAAAGTCAACAAGTGAGTCTCCTTACTTGCAAATTTTGGCTTTCTTATTATGTGACAAGATCAGTTACAAATTCATCTAAACTAGTTATTACCTTTTCTGTGTTCCTTGGTGTGGATTCCTGTATGTAGTGAGGGGACCTCCCAGGTAAGGTTCTGTTCTTTCGGTTTACCTCTTCTAGGATCTAAACATCCACCCATGTATCTCCTGTGTCAGGTGACACATGAAGGGGAAGAGATGATCCTGGTAGCTGAGGGGTCCAACCTTAACACACCACTTTGGCCTTGAATTCTTGTAGATGGGCAGCCTTGGGATGACCCCCTAGGGTCAGTCTGCTGGTTCACTGAGGCTAGGGTCAACGAAGTACCAGTGTTGGATGTATTCTACAAGTGTTGTGGACATTGTATCTGATGCTGGTGTTTGGATATAGTGCTCAAAAAACCCTGGCACTGCTGCAGTGCCCTTGTTTGGCATTGCAGTGCATCCCCTTGTAAGGCTCCATGGTGGGTGGGGACAGTGGGCATAAAAATTATTATTTTTATTATGGATTCTTCAAATAAAAACTTAAATAAAATGGTAAAAAAAGTCTATTGGTAAAACGACCACATCTTGAAGTGTCTGAACAGCAATCTTCAACATCTGTAACACCAGTACCTCATTTTCTTATACTACATTATGTTTTGGACAAAGGTTTAGAGCAGATGTCTCCCTTTTTTATTCAGAAAGGACAAGAAGTACTTGCTGACTCTCCAAAATCACTGAAGAAGCTTTGCTTTGATGACATTGGTGGAAACATCCACATCTCAACACAGTTAACTCTTCTTGCATTAAAAGGCCATTGGGGATATACATATTGAAGTTATGCCTTGTGCTGTTTTGAATTCATCATAAGGAGTTACTGTTGAGAGGAATTTGAAGAATATCCCTAAGTTAGAGATTCTTGATACTTTCTCAACCCAAGGAGTTTCTGCAGTGATGCGTATCTCTACTCGCAAAGATGGAATTACAATGCCAACCAGTGTCCTCATTCTGACATTTACATCACTGCATCCACCTGCCCCATCAAGGAAGATTGTTTTAATTGCAAGGTATGGCCAAACATTCCAAACCCTCTCACATGTTTCAAGTGTCAGTGGTTATGTCACTCAAAGACATCATGTCTTGGTTCCTTGATGTGTGCTTATTGTGGTGACCACAATAATTGATTGAATGCAGTCTGTAGTTGTTGCTCAATATACCTCATATTCGGTGTCTGACATGAGACGTAAAAGTCGTAAAAATAGAGTCCCATTTCAGTCATCGAACATGAGGTATATTGAGCGACAACTACAGACTGCATTCAATCAATTACTGAAGTGGACCACAGTAAATGGTTTTAACTTCTCTCTCTCTTTAAAATCATTTGCATGTACTTCTGCTACCAATGGGATAATCATCTTGATCTTGGTCTCCATATTGGTGAAGTTGTGCTGCTTGTGGTCCCTGAGACAAAGTTGTTGGGGCTTATCTTTAACTGTAAGATGACCTTTATACCACACATCAAGCAGCTACAGGTCAAATGTCCAAAGGCACTAAACATTCTCCATGTTCTCTCTTCCACCACTTGGAGAGTAAATCGATGTTCTATGCTAAAGCTTTATTGTGCTCTTATTTGGTTGAAACTAGGTTATGGATCACTTGTCTATGGCTCTGCCAGGAGATAGGCTTTGAAGATGCTGGACCCCATTCATCATCAGGGATTTCAGCTTTGCACCATGGCTTTTTGCACTTCTCCAGCTCAGAGCTTATACATAATCTCATGAACCTCCTCTGCACCTCTTCTGTTTGCAACTGTCTTTACTGTATACTTTGAAACTTCTTACCTTCCCAAAGCATACCACCTAGGGTTATGTTTTCCTTCCTTGATGGGTCATGCTTTTTCAGAACAGATGATCTGCTGTTGCTCCATTTGGCCTTTGTATCCAGGTGCAGTTGGATAAATTGGGTCTGTTATTGGATAACATTGCTGTATCCACTGGTAAGCCCATCCTACCATGGTACATTACAATTACCAAATGTGATCTTTTTTTGAGTCAAATGAGAAAAACATATTCTCTCAATTGAAAGTCTTATTTACTAAACGTCTGTTTGAACCATCCTTTCATTTCCTTTTTGCAGATGGTTCAAAATTTGGTGACTATGGGCTGTGCCATGGTTTGTTGGGGTTTAGTGGTTGTGCACAGGCTCTCCTCTACAACTTCTGTGTTCACTGCTGGACTGCATGCCATTTCTCTTGCCCCGGATCACATAGAAGCTAAACAGTACCTAAACTGCACTATTTATTCTGACTTGCTTAGTTTTCTACTGGCCATGGAATTGCTTCACATTAGTTCATACCCTGTTCTCCCTGATATTTAAAACTGACTGGCCCATTTCTCTTTAACATATATTTTTATCCAGTTTTTCTGGATACCAGGTCACGTTGGTATTCACAGGAAGGAGCTCACCAACACTGCAGCTAAATTTATCAACTCTGGCACTATCACTGTTGCACTTGTTCCATACACAGACTATGGTCCTGTATTTAAGGCTCGGCTCTATGCCAGCTGGCTGTTGACTTGGAGTGAGCAATGCCAAAACAAGCTTTTTCAAATAAAATCACACATTGGATTTTGGCCATCTTATTTCTGTAAGGATTGGAAAGAGGAAATTATTCTAACTAGACTGTGCTTTGGTTGCAGTTTTTTAACTCATTTTCTCTTATCTGGAACTGATGCACCAATGTGTCGTCTGTGTAATGGCTAATTAGCCACATATTACTTTCTTGCCATCTTAATGACTGACTCTCAACAATGACACCATTTTAAACATGTTCTGTCCCAAGGTTTGTTCATAACTTTAGACAGTGTTATTGGTGATGGTGACACTGTCCACCTTGGAAATGTTTTTAGATTTTTAAAGGCCATTAATCTTTTTAATGCCATTTAAGTTTTTAATTTATATATTAGAACTTTTTTTTAATGTGATTCCCTTCTTAGAGTTGCAGTCCATCTAGTTCGATTTGAAATTAGAAAATGGCTATAACGTCAAATAATTTGAAACCAGGACTGGAAAGGCCAACTTCAGGTGACTAACGCTGCTGTTTGAACTACCTGTTAGTCATCCTGGAGAGTTATTATTAAAATTTTGCTTCAAGTCTTTTAAAACTATTATTACTTTTTGAAAATGGCCATAACATCAAAAAACTCGGAACCAGGACTGGATAGGCTAACTTCAGGTGACTGAGGGTGATTTTTGTACTCGCCTGTTATTGTTCCTGGCAAGTTATGATAATTATAATTATGCTACAGAAAGTCCTTTACACCTTGTATTACTTTAGTTTTTCTCTTAACATTGTGGACTAGATGTAAACATTGGTTTTATGTAATTTATGTTTTTTTTAAACTGTTTTGTTTTACCTTAATTTCCTTTTTTGAATTTTCCTAAATTTACCTTAATTTTAATTTTTTTACCAGATGTTTTATGCACATATGGAAATTGGTACAAGTTTAAAGCCTGAGAAGTCTCAAAGTATTCCAGTATTATAGGGTCAAGTTAAAACCCTCACCTTGGCTTCCATTAGGAAAAGTAAAAAGTTGATCTTACAAGTGTTGACAAACCTAGATACGAAATGAAGTAATTGAAATTAAGTGAAGTTTAATATATGCAGTTCAGATGAAATGTAAAAAAAAGCTTTCTTCTGTTATATTGTAACTTACTTCCAATTTAGTAATCAGCTAAAATATTTGAAGCTTGACCATCATAATTATTCTCCAAAAATGGTTTACTGCTTTATTTATGAAGCTGTATACTGCTGCATGATAAATATGTTATTAAAAAGAAATTAATATTTTTATGTGTATAAGAGGTTTCCTTCCCTATCATTCCAGAACAATACAAACAGTAAATGTCATGAGAAGATCCAAAATTTATTATAAAAAAGGTATTGATTGCTTGATGATGTATGTGACATGTTAAGATGAATAAGTTGCATGTATTAGAGCATGGGGTCTTAAAGTGTTCTGCAAGTGATTTTTGACTGCTGTAATAGCTGAATGAGTATAATCCAACAAAATAAAAGATTCTATTGTGAAATCTTGAACAGCATTTTAATGGCCTTGAAACTGTGTAGCAGAAACCCCAACATTGTAACAAAATTACAAGAAGGAAATACAGCACTGGGAAGATAGGTGTCTGCATGTGTTTGTCTTCGAGACATTTTACATACGATTTTACCACCTGTTGAATAAATATTTGTAGATGCTCATGACTGGGAATAAATACTATTGCTGTAATGAAAGGTTAAACTTTAATAAATATGCTACACAAAATAACTTCTGCAAATTGTAATTCTCACTGTGTATAATGAATTCAAAAAGCTTTAATTTTATTAATAGTAATTATACATTACATTAATTCTGAAGTGCTTGAAACATTCAATACAAATTAAGACATCTAAAAATAATCGGAATATTCTACAGTTGTTATGACTAATAGAATACTGCAATTTATGAGTTATGTAAATCCTAAATTATTCTTCATATGCTTTGTGACTTATACTAAAATTTTGCTTATAATATTGATAATTTAATGCTTTTACTAAACATTATGAAGTATATTTAGTCTTATGTTATTTTGGCAATATGTTACTGGATTACAAGTGATTTGTCTTATTTCTCTATAGGTGAGTATTTCACTAAAGTTTTACAGAGAACTTCAAGAACATGGAGCAGATGAGGTAAGAAAACATTGGCTATACTATTACCTGTGTTGTAGATTTAAAGAGTGAAATGTTATGTCCATAGTTTTTTATTAGATATGCCCTGCATTATGCATTTGACTTTTTTTTTCAAACCCAGTATGAAGGATGAAATATATTTGTGGAAATGAAATGGATTTAATAATGCTTTAAGCTACTATCCTAATAACTCTCTCTCTCTCTCTCTCTGCAGGCATCTCTAACTGTGCATGTCTTAAAATTTTTAGTCAGTTAAGTAGTTCAGTAGTATACAAAATCAAGTTTTTGATTTTATAAGGCAATGTAAAAAAACAAATTTGAAATTTCACCTTGGGTGAGAATTTTAACATTTGCTCTAGGAGTTTCTTTTACCCACCTCTCCAAAAAGTACAAAATATAATGTTGATTACTCCATATAGTATTGTAACTGCTTATATAATAATTTTCAATCTTATTTGGTTAATACAGTCATCAAATAAAAAAACTAGTCACCTTTTGCCATATCCTCTCTTTCTGTATTTGTCAATAGTTTATTTTAAATTTAACACTATATTATCTATACCCAGTAGAAAGCCAAGGTCTTCCTCTGTCAAATGATGTTACAGTTTTTCTGTACAGAGGAAGTCAGTTTCTCTTCACTCCTACTGGAAACATAGTGACTACCTTGGACAAATTTTTAATGGATTTTTTCACATACAAAGCTTGAAAAATTGATGGCTTGTGTATGTTAATGTTGTGTTCTCTGATATGATATTTAATTAAATAAAAATTTAGTACAGTACAATTATAAATATAGAAAAAAAAGCTTAAGAGTTATTGACAGTCAACAACAAAATATAAATAAAGCCAAGATATTTTTGTGTATTCTTTGTCATTATAAATGCAACTAATATTTAAAAATAGAAACTTTTTGTTAGTTAAGGTCAGATTAAGAAAACTAAACAATAATAATGATAATATAATAAATTTTCTTGAGACATGCTCATGCTTGGAATAGCTTGTGGGTAATGTAATTCAGTAGTGTAATATGAACTGAACAAGTTTCAAGTGATTTGCGACTTATGACAGTAGTGGTTAGATGTGGTTCAAAATGCAATAAAACAATAAATAGATGTATACTGTTATGAGTAAATGAAGTTTCATGTTAAAACTTGTAGTCATTCTCAGAAGAAAAGATTGTTGTTGTTTTGAATTAAGCACAAAGCTACACAATGGGCTATCTGTGCTCTGCCCACTATGGGTATCGAAACCCGGAATTTAGCGTGTAAGTCCGCAAACATACCACTGAGCCACTGGGGGGCCAGAAGAAAAGAAAGGGGGATAATTTAGATTTTTTCCTTTTGGTGTTTAGAGTTAGGTGGAGAATAAAACTAATATAGAATTTTACTGAAAATGAACATCTGCAATGTATTTAGGGTATTTTATTAATTATTCTTATGAAATTTGAGATCTTTATAAAAGAAAGGTATTTTTAATCTTAATATGAAGTCACTACTTGGACTAGACAGAAGACTGTATACACAGACAACTATTTAGTAAAAATGTTTTGTTAATTATCTGATTGTTTGTATATAAAAGACTTGCAATATTTAATGTAAGTCTTTCAAATTTTGAGAAGATACATATACTATATTAAGTTAGTAGTATTAAGTACAAAGTGGTCACCTAATTGGTCAGTTAGACTGGGTCCACGTTGAGAGAGATAACTAAACTTCATATTTAATGTGTTACTTTGGAAATATTTTCTCAGGAATAGATTTCTAATATGGTTTATATTTTATCATTGGTGTTATTTTCTTCAGTGCTTGAGTTTTCACTGTTTTTTTTTTATTAAGTAATGAAAAAAGAAAATGGTAACAACAGAAGAAGCATTGTTTCTTTCATAATCATGATATTTAGCTTAAATTAGTTAAGTAGTTATGTGAGAAAATAACAGAATCAGAAAACATACTTATCGTGTATATTAAGCTTTGCTTTATTTTGGATTGAGTTTTACATTTTCCATATTAGTTCTTCATATATTTTGATGAATTTTTGTCTTCTTCACCCAGATTTTTAATTTTGGCTTGGTTGCCTAACTTTTTTTTCCATTCACTGAGTTTGTGGATAAGTCCATGTCTGGCTTTATCTTGGTCAGCCAACTTCATTTACTTTTTTGCCCACTGCTTTTGATTTATAAGCTGTTAAAGTAGACTGGAGCCTGCTATCACTCGGATCATAGCATTATGATGTGTATTGGTTAAACTCAGATGTGATATTTTCACAGGCTATAAAGATACTGTAACAAGTCTTGTGGGATACTTAGACTTTTGGTACAGGTGCATTTAGGTGCTTTAGAACATTTCACTGCATCTTCTTTCATCTCTAAATGTTTAGACAAAGAAAGAGCAGTAAAAAGAGTGATGCAGTCCTGTGGCAGTAGGCAAGTGGTAGAACAGCAGATGCAGATACACTGGGAATTGCAAATTGATAGCTCGGAACATGCCATTTCTTCATTGGAATGAAACAGCTTCTTGAGTGACTTAGCAACACTGTAAACAAACTGGACTGCTCAACTCTATGACATGAAGAAGGGACAAGAAAAGATATCCTAAAAATTGCCAGTTTCATTCACATTTTGACCACTTTACTGTAGTTGACTGAGATCCCATTTTATGGTCAAAATAACAAGAATAGTGGCAAGAAAACCTTCAAACCACTGATCATCAGGGCCTGGGATGGATGAATGCAAAGGTACAATGACATTAACCTGGGACCAGAATGAAGCACTATCCTGACTGGTAAAAAGCTCACATGCTACAACATCCACATTGTAGCTCTAAGTGAAATGCATCTTGCAGAAGCCAGTCAGCTGAAAGAATTCAGATCTGGCTATATGTTCTCCTGGAGTGGTTGTATTGCTGAAGAATATGCTCCAACTATGATAAACCCAAATGAGTCAAAGATAAATTCTACGAGGATTTCAAATGCATCATTATTCAGGTAAAAACAAAAATGACAGAGCTGTCCTCCTTGGTGATTTTAGTGCTATGCTTGTTTTTCGTCAATTCACCAGCTTTGGCTGGGCATCATAAAGAAGCAGGGCATTAGTAAACACAACAGCAGTGGTGTACTTTTATTGAGGAAATAAGATCAGAATCTTATCAACAAAATATCCTACATACTAACCAAAAACAAGACTGTGGATACATCTTCATTTTAAATAACTGTCTTCATCCCCTTTCAGAACATGTCACAAGGTTTTATAGAGTTTTATATTATATTATATTGAGTTACCTAGAAATATGCTAGTTAGACATTTAAGTTGTATTTAGATTTTCATTTTATATTTTGGTTAAGTATATGTTATTTCTGTTTTAAAATGCATATTAGAAACGTTTAGTATTTTTTAAAAACATAAACCAAACCTTTCCTTGGTTCACAAGGCTTAATGTAGAATACTATTGCAACAACATTTTGCTGAAAATTACAATTTCTATGCCAAAGAAGCTGTAATACTGCTTGAGAACACCTATTGACATGTGTCATAATAAATCATAATGCTAAAAACATGAGGAAAGAAAAATATGTATACATGAAAATATAAAGACTTGCAATAAGAATATAACCAAAAACCATTTTAACACTTAAATAATGGAACTGCATCAACAGCAGCAGCAGTTGATGATGGCTGCTGTTTAAGGGCTAAGATTGCTTGATAATAAAGTAAAAGGAATGAACATTTTTTCTGTTTCTTAATTTTAAGCATTTCATTGCATTGTACATTAATAATACTCAAAATATTCCATCTATGGGCAAATAATTACAGTGCAAAAATAACAGACCATCAGTTAGAAAGAATACTTAATTCTTTCCACATGGGATCATGAATTGACCGAGTTTGTAATCATCTTGTTTGTTACAGTTTCAATTTTATAAGCCTTAATACAAAATGTGTATTTTAACAATATTTGGCAGACTTTCAATAAACATTACAAGAATTTTGTACATCAACAGTAGAAATTTTTTAATTAAGTATTTTTAATGAAAATTTATCTGTGAATATTTTGTGGTTTTGTTTACTAGTCCAAGTGCAAAATTATTTTCATGTTAAGAATAAAATACTTTTATTTGAAAATTTTCAAATTTCCTTTGTGTAATTTGTGAATTTTCCTAAATAATTATAAAATGTTATTTGTAATGCACTTCAAATGTCTTTCTCTCAACATGGGCTCAGTTGATATGACTGAACACAAGACCTTTTTGTACTCATTTAGTCTTTATAATTTTGATAGTAATAACTTTTAATATAGTATGTATATATTCACAAAATTTGACAGACTTTCAGAAAACATTATAATTCTTTAACAAAAATCATTTTTAGCAAAGTATTTTCATTAAACTTGAAAAAGACAAACTTGTCTATGAATGTATTGAGTGTTTGTTTTGACAAGTGTGCAAAGTGATTTTTACATCAAGATTAAAAATACATTTCTTTATGTCAAAAATCTCAAATTTCATTTTTTGCAATCTCTTAGACCTTCTAAATACATTTAAAATGTTTGATTTTTTATATTCAGTAAAATTTTATATTCTGTCTGTTATATTCTGTACCCTAACTCCATATATGAAGGTGATTGATTTGACTTACATTGAAACCACCAAAGATAAATTCAAAATAAATCTAAATTACCCTTTTTTCTTTCTAAAATTACTTCACATTATAACATAAAACAACATAAATAGCTTTATTTGTAATAGTGTAGATCTGTTTAAACTTAAATTTTATTGTTTTATTTTCCTTTGAACTGTGTCTAAGAAGTTAATATTCCTGTCATAAACCTTGCAAATCAGTTGACAAATGTGGACTTTATTTAACAATATTAGATTACATGACACACAAAATACTTTCAAGCTGCTTACAAGTCAATTTCCTGAAAAATTTTTTTATTATTACTATTCTTTATTTTACCTTATCTAAATTAAAAGTTTCCAATTTTCCATTTTAGTTACTTTTATAATAAACAAAGAATACCCAAGAAAAAATATGAAATAAATCACTTACCTGGGTTGTTTTTGTTTTTGCCAGTTGATGAAATGTAGCTTTACTTTTTTATACTAATAGTACTATTTCATTAATAGTTTATATTAATTAAATAATACACCAAATAGTGAAAAATAAGAATATGCAAAAAACAATGACCTATAGTTATTCCAATTTTCTGGCTTCCCAACTATGTTACAAGAGCCATTAAAATTTCATCTAAGATTGCCAATATATTTTCATAGGAATAAATTGTGGACTGGAAAGGAAAAGGACAATTTTCTGTGTTGAAAACAACTCAGTAAAACTATCATTTCATAGACTTAAACCTTCTATTAGTTTTAGTATTAAACTATTGGCAGTTTCTGAAAGGTGAGACAGGTGTATGGAGTATGTGGGGTCTGATTTTTCTCTTTGGTAGCTCTGTAGTCTATTTAGATTGAAGGCTATAAAATTATGCTTTTCCTGAGCAATGACAAGATGTTACATTTTATACTTTCACACTGGAGGTTTTGTAAATAAATTAGTTAAAAGGGAATTCTAGAGAATAAATGTTAAATTCTCACACTAGGGGAAATTCAGGAAATTTAAAACTATATAAAATTGAAACTGGTATTAAAGTTTGATTTCTTAACTGTGTTTTAATGCTAAGTTTATATCATGTAGAAATTACATTTTGAATGTAACTTATTTAAACTTGTATTTCTTAACAGTGCATTTTATGTATAAACCCATAGGAATTTCAAGAATTATAAGAATTGAAAAGTGCATTTAAACCACATTGTGTTAATTCACCCATTGAGCTCTGGAATCAGTGAAAGGCATTATTTGCAATAGAAATTGCAAACCTAGTGATAAAGTATTTGTACTACCACTGGGTAAATATTTACTGAGATTAGCCAAAGTTATGATCAAAAGAGATGATGTACACTGGTATACCATAAAGTATAAATTTCAATAGTATAGTTAAGTATCAGATATATATTCAGTAATGTTTCTTTTATCTTGTGTATTATGCTCAGTAAATATCTTGCAAGAATAATGGTATGAATAAAACATTTCATTACGTTATCTGAATATTTTAGCATAATGATTTTCAGTTGAAAAAACAAATATTTCAACCTTCTGTAACTTAATGAAGTAAATATCTTTATTCAGATATGTGTTCATAAATTTCTGGTAGGTTTCTCTACTATTTTTATTCATTTAATTGGTTGATGCCCTTGTAAACAGGATAGAAAATGCTATAAATTTGGACTAATCCTTTATCCTAAACAAAGATTGTATGCTGTAATAATTTTTCAATCTGGACTTTTCAGGCCCTCTTTCTGTATCATATTATCTTGAAGTTAGTTTGTGGTAATTTCAGTGAATAATACAAACATATACATAGGTTAGAATGAGCTGAGAGCTTCATTTACCTATAGTACATGATCAAAATAATCAGTGACATAGTTAATCTAGGTTCTTGATTACCACATTTGGACAACTGTCCAACTTAAAAATGTGGCATTATCATTATTCTGATTAGTCTTCATATTGTATATATGTGCTTCTGACCTGCTTCAGCAACTTGAATGTTCACAATAATGAATTCTTAAGCTTCCATCATTAGAAAAAACAACAACAGTAGCACAGCAGTATGTCTTACAAACTTACAACACTAGAAACCAACCAGATTTTGATACCCATGATAGGCAGAGTACAAATATCCCTTTGTGTAACTTTGTGCTTAACTACAAAAAAAGTTACAAATGATATTCTCACTGTTTTGAAAAACATTTCCTCAAGGGGTGCTTATTTAAATCATACCTGTGAGTACAAAATGTGAGGAATGTTTATTTCATGCAGGACTCGTACATAGTTGATGAAACACATTTCTCTCCAGTTAACCCTTTCACAACTGGCTTTGTATAATATAAATTTATTTACACATTTGCACACATTAGGTGTATTCCTTTAATATTTACCTTTGAATTAAGAAATTAACTCATAACATTCAAGTTTGAATTTATCTACAATGGTTCCATAACTTGTTGACATAAATTGATAATGTGCTAGTTCAATAAAATTTTGAATGCATGTCAACAATCATGATGATGTAGCCTTTAACCCATGATCTGTTGCAAAAGGGATAAAGAAATGGTGAACAATCAGATTTGTTGAGAGATTCAAGCAACAGAGAATGTATCAGTGGCAGTGAAGTACATTTTATCTGACAAAAATATTTGCATGATCTCTGGAGGAAAGAAAACAAGTTATTGACTGCCATTCCAACCAATTGTTAAGTGTGTTCCTCACCTTTTTGAGTTGTTGGATAGACCTGATAATACACAAAGACCACCACAGCATTTTTAGCTATGGTATAGAGGCTTGTAGAATCCCTTCAAGTTTGTTTTTTTTTTTTTTTCAAGTACAGACTAATTTCACAGCTCTGTCATCTCTTAACAAATCTGAGATATAATTACAGTTATGGACTCAAGAGCTCAGACCCTTTCAGTTGATATATTGGGTTGTTCACGAATAAGTGTCAAAATTCTCATGATGACACTTAGAAGCTGAATATTGAGTAACTTTATCATTGATTGGTTGGTTTAATCCAACATTTGTCTCTTACAAGGTGTTTTTATTGTCTGCTATTTCAACTCGGAGTAAGTTTTGCAACCCCCAAGGCAGTATGTACAAGGACTTTCATCTGATTTTCCTTTATTACTTCAAACTTGGTCAAAAAGCTATTGAACCTACATGGAACATCAACCAGGCATTCAGCCACGAACGTGCTACTGAATGTACAGTTCAACATTGGTTTCAAAGGTTTCAATTTGGAGATGAAACTTTTGAAAACTATGAAGGTTGTGGGGAAAAATGCCATTCTTAGATGAAAACGTGTTAAGAAGAGCAGTTTAGATAGACCCTAGCACAGCAGTATATGAGCTTGCAGAAAAGCTAGGCACAAGGAAATCAAGCATTGCCAACAACATGAGTATGGTTGGAAAGACATTAAAGGTGGATAAGTATGTTCCATGTTGAGCTGACTGAAGATCAACAAAATTGGCATTATGAGATCTGTCAAGGATGAAGCTCCAAAATTTGAATAAATTGAGAATCAAGGTTCTGTTTCATCTACCTTGTTCTCCAGATCTTTCCCCTACAGATTTTCATTTTTCTCAAGCACTTTGACAAGTTTTTGAACAGTAGATGCTTTCAAAACCAGGCAGTTGCAGAAGAATCTTAGAGGGAGTTCACTGAACATAGAAACTCTTGATTTCTATAGCAGGGTCATAAACAGCATCATTACACATTGGCAAAAGTGTGTTGAAGCAAATGGTGTTACTTTGATTAAAGCATGTTTTACAACTCTCGTTTATGCTATTACAAACTTCACAGTTCAAAAATTACATTTATTTCTGGACAACCTAATATTTGACCATGCTCAATTCCTCATAGATTTACTGTAATTATGCATAAAAGAATTTTAAGTGCCTTAGCTATTGAGGATTTCCTCTTGTTTTCAAATGCAAAGACAAATTCAAACTGTTTATGGGATTTTAGTCATGTGTTCAGTACCAGCACATTTGAATTGATAGTTTATGGCAAAATTTACCTCATACAAAAGCATAAAATGTGATTGGTTAAAAGATGATATTGAGCATTTGGTAAATAGGCATCAGCTGGCACACATCAGTGGTTTATACGTAAAGACCCCCAGCATGTTTAGAGAATGAATAGAAGGAGTTGGATGATCTTATTGCACTCTACTATGATCGCATTTCTGTTTGACACTATGCAAAATTGAACTGCTATTTTATCAATTGTCAAAGCCTTGATAATGCATCTAAAGAAAGATTTCACAGAAATAAAGGAAGTCATCATTCAGAATGATAATGCTAAATGCAGCCAGAATGGCTAACTATTGTATGAAATGTTTCTTGTTCTTGAAAAAGTAGGATTCTCAATCATAATATTTATCCACTAGAAACTCAAGATGCAAAAGGTCCAGTTGATGGATATATTGCAATAGCTGTGGTGTGTTTATTCCAGTATTGTGATACAGGAAATGATATCATCACTAAAATAAATGCTGTGGATGGTTTGTAAACCAATGATGGAATGAATAATAGTGTAAATGAATTGGTTGTTCTGAATCAAATAAACTCACAACTGTTTTGAGATAAGCATAAAGAAAAATTGAAAGTATTCCAAAAATAGTCCCATAATACAATGAAGAGACAATCAAGATTTAGAACAGGTGCAAGTACAACCTTATTTTGAAAGTAAGTGAACTTAATATGTCACATTATCTAGAAAACCATCTCCTTGCACTTATAAGAATGATAATACCAGTTTCATTGAGATTAATACCTCCTCTGCTGGTACAGCTGTAAGTCTACAGATCTACAATGCTAAAATCAGGGGTTTGATTTCCCTTGGTGAAATCAGCAGATAGCCTAATGTGGCTTTGCTATAAGAAAAACATGCTATCGAGATTAATATGGAAAAATAATTGGTCATTATAGATAATGTATATGATGTTAGTGATGCTGAATCAGATACATTACTGGATTGTAATAATGCTAACAATGCACATGTAGTAAAAGGTGCTGAAATAATAATTGTCAATATAATTGTAAATGTAGCTTTTGTTTTTTGTTGATCGAATGAAAACACATTTGCAAATTTGTTGTTTGTCAGTGTGTATCTCACATTATGTATTTATTTTTGCAAAGAATCTCATTGAGAAAGGAAAGATTAATTTTATTCAAGGAAGTACTCTATCATCTGAAACCATTTTACCACAAGAAACTAATTCAGGCAGTAACAAAGAAACATCTCTCCAAGGTTGTGTCTAATGAACAACATATGAATGGTGTTATGATTCCAAGTATATTGATCCTTTTGAAGATGAAATTACCTTAATGTTTTAAGATGAAAGTAATGATAATGCCACAAAGATTAGTCCCAGAGGAATGTGTTAGTACTTGATCAATAAATATCCTCAGCATATTTATTTTTGCTGAAAAGGATATATGGCAGGTTAGATCTATGGACCTACAAGGACTGTTATCCTCAGCATGACGACTTGTTCCATGCAAAAAATTGTGTCCCATACAACACAAACAACCAGATCAAATCTAGGATATCTTCCATGAAGGTCAACATGAAAAGAAATGCAAAAGAAATAACAGAGTTCATCACCATGGAGGTAGTTCTGTTAAGTTAATATACAATTTCTCACTCCAAGACTCATAAATTTCTTGAAAAAAAAAAAAATTTCAGAATGTTTGAACTCCTGTTTCATAAAGGTATCACTTTATGCTGTTTTCAGCATGTAAAATGTAGTTACACATTCATGCTTAAAATAAATTCCTAGCAAAGTGGCACTATATTTAACATTTACAGGAAAAAGATAACTTGATCGAAAGAAAAAAATATACACAAATATTTCTTAATTTGAATAAGTAAATATAAAATGAGAGCTTTTACACACTTCATATTTTGATGTTAAAGTTATCACATTTTACATTCTAACTGATGTTTCTTTTAAATATGAACTTTTCAATATAAGGCAGATTATTTTGCCTCTTTACAGAACAAACATTTAACATAATGTGCAAGTACTGTAATATTTTTTGTGCACATGATGCTAATGAGTGTGTTCAGATACAAATTTAGGATAGTGAATAAAAGAACTAATTTACCATTACAAGCAAGATAAACTATAGTTTACTAATAATGGGTAATAAAGTTCCTTTTGCTGGTACAGTGTGTGTCAGTGCATAGCTACATCAAATGTCTGTAAAAGTACCGAAGGAAAATAAAGTTGAGGTATTCACAATTTAATGCTCAAAGTAGGTACATTCATTTTTGATGGTGGAGACGTGTTTTTTTACACCATTTTTCATGATGGCAGCAGAAATAATAATTTTATAATGTAAGAATACTCACAATTCTCCCAAAAAAAACTTGCTAGAAAAACATGAACAAATAAAGAACCATAAATTTGTCATCAGTCAAGGTTATATTGGATGTATATAAGACAATAAGGCAAGTGCTAATTGCAACCATGAAAAATATTTATTGTCTGGCTTGAACAGATTTATTTAAGAACAAAATTAAAGCCCTGCAAAACAATAAAATAATGCTCATGGAACCTTGTAAATAAAATGCTTGTGCTTTGTTAACCATCTTAATCTTTGTTACCAGAGTTTATTTTCTCCATCGTGAATCCATTGCCAGTAATGTTAATTAAACCAGTAGTCCATCATTTCAATTCCATTGATTATACTTTCAACCATTTTCATATTGTAGTCTTAACTAATACATTAACGAAGAAACATGAAAGCTTCTCCAAAATGAAATATCAGATATTGGTATCATCAATACCAAACAGCTCAACAAATGGTTTATTTTTTTGTGATCTTGTATACATGTACTAAATAAGTAACAAGTTTTTTTTTCAATAGAGTAGTCGTGCATAAATGTTTAAGTCCAGATGTTTTTTATAAAGTAGTATGCATATTTCATTCAGAATAATTTTTATATGCAAATTTGTATTAAAGTTACAATTTTCTTTTGTTGTATAATTTTGCACTTTAACTTTTTCCAAAGTAGTAACATCGGTCATGTTTTTAAGAAATAAACGTAATTTTGTCTCATTGACATATTATTAGTGTATATGACTACCATATACATGTGAAATAAATGATAGACACTTTACAATTGAGTGGTCATTATGTGCAGTTGCGTAAACTGAGACTGCTGTTTAAGTTTTTTGTTTGTTGCTTGAATGGATTTCATATAGATCTAGATTAAAATATGTAATCATAAGGAAAGGTTTTAAATACTTTATTAGCTTCATAAATGTAGAATATTACAATTTTTGCACATTGAAATACATCATACAAATTTATGTATTAAATTTGTGCATATATGTCAGTGTAGTGCCAAATGATTAATAAAGTTTTTATTGTTTTATATGCATATATTAGTCTTTCTTTTCAAATTGTTAAAAAATATACATAAATTTGTATGTAATTGAGTTGGCTCCGATAATTCAGTGTGTTAATGTTGTTAAACACTCGTGTTAAATCAACTTACTGAGTGGTACAAACCGTTTCTTTATGAGCTCATTGTAATTATTCTTGGTTATTTTGTACAGTAAATTATATAGATAAATTTGTAAAGCACATACTGAAGCATTTGTTTTAATTTCATCTTTTAATTGGAAATATGAAAAATATTTAATGATAGATAACTTCTGAAATGTTTTGCCTCTTTTCAGTAATTTTTCATTTTTTATTTTTTATGAATTTTATTAACATGCAGTTGCTGAGAAGAGAATATGGGTCTCTGCTGACATCACCTGAAGATGGTAGGTGTTACTTTGAGATATTTTTGGAAACCATTGCCGAGTTTAACTGCCAGTTACGTGAATTATTATGTTGGCAATACAGTATCAATTGAAGGTTCTTGAAATAGCAAGTTAGCTCACAAATGTGAAGAAAGAAGATAAAAAGAGTCCATGTCACTATCAATGTCCTAAAAAATTCCTACAGAACTCAATCCTTAATCCTTCAGAACCTCCTTTGGACCTTCCAGGAGAAATTAAGTCAAAAGATTAAGCTCCCAAATTTCTAGTTATCATCAACTGGCTAATATTTTAAAACTGCAAAAAGGTCAACTTGCATCAAACTGAAACCAACCTGATTCAGAGCATGTTTTAATGAATATTAATAATTGCTCAGGCTGAGAATAGTACCTTAAAATATTTAAATAGTAGTAACTGTGTCTCCACTATCTATCCCTTTTATTTCTTGCACATTGCAGCATACATAGATACATTTATCTATGTTTAATTACATTGTCTACATTACACTTATCTATTTATAATTAAAAAATAGAATAAAGCTTATGGTGTACAACATATAGAATGAGTTTAAAGCCAGTTATTATGAAATAATTAATGTACATTTTAAGGCAAATGTTCTTGGAGACATTTTTAAGTTATACCCTAATTAGTATTGAAATAATATGAATAATTAATCATTAGATCTAAATAAATTGAAAATTTTCACCACACTTTCAAGTAATAAACATTAACTATTGTAAATTTAGTAAAGGAATATAAATGACAAAGCTTGTGTCATGGTGTGAAGTGTACTAATATGTTTGTACTAAAAATTTTTCAAAATTTTCACTTATTCTATTTGGTATAATGCCAAAAGCATGTGCTATTAGAAAGTTGTTTGAGTGTGCTATAGAGTATTATCCTGTAATTATCCAATGTTGTAACTTAGAACTACTGCTGACTTGTAAATACCTGCTTACATATGATTATTATACATCTGTAACATGATGGTGTGGCATTCTTAAAATACATTTTTATAAAATTACGAATTTAAAACTTAAATACCTTTAAATTATGGATTATTGCTATGATCTTATGTTATATTGTTTTGTATACCTTGAACAAAAAAGTATTTCAATTAAGTTTTGAATGCAAGTACCTGTTGATGTGGATTCCTGTACATGGTGAGGGGACCTTCCAGACAAGATTCTATTCTTGTTAAATGCGGGATTACACCATGAAAAAACTTGTTGTTTTTGGAATAGATTGAGCAACTGCTCTCATAATACAGTCAGTTATTGTAGTGAAAGAAGGCCAGTTGGCTTAATCCAGCTTCCACCAAGGCACGCTGCTCAGGTGGCATCAACCACAGGCATCCTCTCTCAAATTTATAAGAAAATTATCACTACCCTATTGGGTTACTGTCAACCCTCCATGAAAAGTGGGAGAATGTGAAGGGGAGCTGATAGAGATCAGTGAAAAGATGCATGAAAATAGTGTAAGAACCAAACTCAAGGGAACACCAGAAGCAGGAATCAAAGGAAGTGGAACTAGGAAGCCACTGGAAGGAAGGGTCGAGATAGAAATAGGTGTTGAGATTGATTCATCAATTATCTTAACCACAGGTGCAAAAGATTCTTCACATTTTTAAAATGACTCTGTCAGAGACACAGAGAGATCTGACTACACTCTTACAGTAGCAGTGGAACAGCATATCTCCATTGTGCTAAACATGCTCACCCCAATCAGCTGTGTGGGTGTTATAATCTGATGGTGCAGCAGCTACAGAATGCCCTCAGTCATTTACTGAAGTTGAGTACAGCAAATGTTTTAAACTCCTCTCTCTTTAAAACCATTTCTGTGCATTTGCCACTGGGGTATTCACCCTGATCCTGAGCTCCATCTCAGAAAAGTTGTGATTCCTGTGGTCTCTGAGGCAAAGTTCTTGGGGCTTTTATTTGACCATAAGCTAACTTTCATTACATACATCAAGCAGTTACACGTCCTCTCTTCAACCTATTTTGGAGCAGATTGATGTTCTATGCTAGAGATATATCGTGCCTGGGCCCAGCATGGCCAAGTTTATTAAGGTGTGCAACTCGTAATCTGAGGGTAGTGGGTTCACATCTCCATTGTGCTAAACATGCTCGCCCCAACCAGCTGTGTGGGTGTTATAATCTGATGGTCAATCTGACTATTCGTTAGTAAAAGAGTAGCCCAAGAGTTGGCGGTGGGTGGTGATGACTAGCTGCCTTCCCTCTAATTTTCACTGTTAAATTAGGGAAGGCTAGCACAGATAGCCCTCGAGTAGCTTTGTGCAAAATTAAAAAGAAAAGAAAACAAACAAACAATATATCGTGCCCTCTGCCAGGACCTAAACCTTTAAGATGTTGAACCCTGTTCACCATCAGGTGCTTTCCACACTTCTCCAGTCCAATGTTGGTACACTGAGTCTCATGAACCTCTTCTATACTTCTGCCATTTTCAACTGTCTTTACTGTATGCTTTCAAACTTTGATTCTTACTATAGTATTCCACCTGAGGTTGTATATTCCTTTCTCGATGGACCATGCTTTTTCAGAATCGATGGTCTGTCATTATTCCTTTTGACCTTCCTATCCAAGTACAATTGGATGAATTGGGTATGTCCTTAAATGATATTGCTGTATCTGATGATCAGCCTATTTCACCATGGCTTATTATCAAAGCCAGATGTGACCTTTCTTTCAGTCATCTGAAGAAGGTATATACCTGCAACTGTAAGTACAGTTTTCTCTTTCTTGAACATCTTTTGAACCATCTTTCCATTTTCATTTATACAGATGGTTCAAAATCAGGTGACTGTGGCTCTGCCATGGTTTGTTGTAGTTTGATGGTTGCCCACAGAATACCCTATACAGTTTCTATGTTCACTGCTGAACTGTACACCATTTCTCTTTCCTTGGATCATGTAGAAATTACACAGTACATGAACTATACTATTTTTACTGATTCATTTAGTCCTCTACTGGCTCTGGAATCACTTCATGTTAGTTCTTATTCTTTTTTCTTGAATATTCAAAAGTGACTTGCCCGTTTCTCTTTATCATCCATTTCTATCCAGGTCTTCTGGATACTGGGACACATTGGTATTTGCAGGAACAAGCTCACTGACACCATAGTTAAGTCTGTCTGCTCTGGTGCTATCACAGCCATGCTTGTCCCATATGTGAACAATGGTCCCGTATTCAAGGCTCATCTCCATGCCAGGTGGCAGTTGATCAGAAGTGAGCAGTATAATAAGAGGTCTTTCAAGATCAAACCTTCTGTTGCTTTTTGGCTGTCTTGTTTTTTTAAGGATTGAATGAAAGAAGTTGTCCTGGCTAGACTATGCATTAGTCACAGTTTTTTTAACTCAGTGTTTTTTTTTTTCTGAAACTGATGCATCATGACTCTCAAGTCACAATAGCTCACATTTTACTATTGTGCCATCATTATGACCATGAGAGATGGCACCATTTTAGACATAATTTTACCATGGGTTCACCCATGGCATTGGACAATGTCATTAGCGATTGTGACCCTGTCCTCCTCAGTTGTGGTTTTAAATTTTTAAGAACAGTTGGTCTTTAATTGTTTGAATTTTTAATTAAAAAATTTGGCTTTGCTTTGTTTTATCATTTCCTTTTTACATATTTTAGTAATTTTTAATTTTTTTACCGTTGTTTGGCATAGATAGCCCAGTTGCTTTGTAGCAA
Source organism: Carcinoscorpius rotundicauda (assembly GCA_011833715.1). NCBI lineage: Eukaryota > Metazoa > Arthropoda > Merostomata > Xiphosura > Limulidae > Carcinoscorpius > Carcinoscorpius rotundicauda. Next base: position 21,027,626 of record CM022395.1, read on the forward strand.
TAAATGCCAAACAACCAACCTTGAAAGAAAGTTACTGAAATTTTGTAACATGCAGTAAATGATTCCTGGGCAGAGAGGATTAAACATTTTAAAGAGATTACATGACTTTTCTTTTGAAAATGGAGAAAACAAATTTGATGAACATAAGCTAAATCTCTGAGTATTTACAGTTGTGTTTATTCTTAAAAATATTGTTGTATGACAGGAAAATTGAATCAGACATAAGGAGTTGTAGAAATCAAATCAAAATATTTTAGAGAAGTGGCAAGGCAGTTGCATCAATTGTTTTCAAAACTATTCATTTTATAGTAGATATCTGGTGAAAATGTCTACTATCTGAACTTGATACATTTAGTGGATTAAATTTAATAATAACATTGAGTTCTACTTCTACAGAAACCTATATTCAATATCCAGTCTCAAAAAATATCTTAACATTTTAATTATGAAATATTTTTAATTCAGACTTAAATGCATTATCCTATCCTTCATATAAACAAGTAGTTAAATACTGTAAATCAGAAAATGGTTGGGAAAGAAGCAGCAGCAATTGTTTTGTTTTTTTCTACATCATAGTTGGATATTTTATAACTGCTTATTATAGGAAACCAAAATGCTTAAAATTTTATAATCTTTTATTTGTAGAATTTTGATGTGGTGTGAGTTTTGTTCAAAGTTACCAATTTACAGTAGGTATGTACCTCCAGTGGTACAGAGATATATCTGCAGACTTCTATTGCTAGAAACTGACTTTCACTACCCATTGGTTAGCTTTGTAAATAACTGCAAACAAACAGTAGGTACTGCAATATGTTGGTTATTCTATAAAATCCAGGGTGACCTAAAATTATCTTTCTTATTTACAAATTTAATAATTGAATAACTAAAGAAATAGTCATGTACTTTTCAACATTTTCTATCCCAACTTGAAGAGTTTTTATTATTTTACTCTGAGTAATGTTACCCTGTAGAATGGCAACCATGCAAAAAAGGTTTAATGCACTGTTTGAATTGCAGTGACCAAATCAGTTATCATGATTACAGATGACAGTACAAGAAATAACCATACCTGAAACCAAGTGTCCAAGAGTTTCTTCATCCACTCTTGCACCTTACAAGAACTTAACATGTCATAAACATCCCTGCTGTGTTTCATCTGTTTGTCTAAATACTGCAGTTGCTACATGCACTGCAATCATATGACAAACCAGATTATGACATTTGTAGTGAGCATTCATGCCTGCATATATGAGTATAACACATTTCTAGCTCATGTACTGTTCAGCAATGAAGCTACCTTTGATACCTCAGGTTAAGAGAATAGTCATAATGTCTGTGTTTGAAGCTGCTTGGAAAATCTCCCATGACACCACTGAAATCATGAGTAAATTTGTGGTGTAGTTTAGTGTGTGACAGGATTATTTGACCTCTGAGAGCACTGTTATCAGGAATGTGCACTTTGACATGTTGGATAAATGTGTGGTCACACAACTGAATGAAATGCAACCGTGGATAATCTTTCAACATGATGGTGCTATACTTCACTAGAGTTTGATACTTCCTAAATCAGATATTTCCAAGATGATGGATTTGTGGTGGGCTAATACATGGCCTCAGCATTCACCAAATATCACTCCACTGACTAAATTTTGTGTGTGTGTGTGTGGTTATGTTAAAGATATGATGTGTTGCTCACTGGCAGACATCATGGAGCCAAAGATCAAGATAATGGATGCCATCACCACAAAACCTGTAGACATGTTGCAGTGATCATGAATTGAAATAGAACATTGATTAGACATGCTAAGAGCCACTAATGGTGTACAAGTATAGAGGTCTACTGACGTGTCAACAAACTCTGTTTGTTTTGGAATACAAGATGCTGAAAACTGCATTGTTGTATTTTCATACTTATTTAATTGTTAATTTATAAAAATATGAAAGATAATTTTGGATCACCTTGTATTTTAATTTTTCAATATATGGGAAAGTTTATTATGTATTTGGATTGCTTTTGGACTACTAAGTTAACATGCAAAGTTTAGTCTAGATTGACCTCATTTAGGAGATACATCAATAGACAGGCAGAAAAATTACCTTGATTTTAAATAGTTACTGCACTGGTGTGGCTCAATATGTAAAGTGCATAAGTGAAGAATGGCTATACCCCAGTTTACACAACTCTGTAAACAAAGGAAAGTCATGCTGCAGCAGGCTTCCTTAGAGATGACTGACTTGTATGTGTGTGTTTAAGTAGTTTTCACTTGGAAAAAAATAAACATTAACAAATCAACAATGGGAAGTTATATTAGCAGGCATCATTAATCTTATTTGTGTAGGCTTTCCTGTGTTCGGGAGTCAAAGGGTATGTAATCATGTTTGAAGATTTGCATTTAAAACTTTATTGAACTACTATCTTATGAATAAATATTAATATCAAATTGTAGATTATAATTGAATTTAGGGTATTATACATTTGATAAATATTTGACTTAAAATAAAATATTAAGAAAAAAAATCCTAAATATTGATTTTTGTGTATCACATAGTATGTTGAGCAGCTTAGGTTTAATTAGACACTTGTGATGTCTATAATTTTTGTGAATTAGAAATCATTTGATATCAGTGATATCATTTAGCAGTACTCTTTGGTGTCTACCTCAAAGACCTGAGGAGATATTCAGTTGGCTTGTTTCCATGTCAATTAATATTTTGACTATCTTTCAAGCTGGATATAATCCTGGTGCCATGAGACTGAGCATCATCTTGGGATGTCTCTAATGGTATTTGTCCTTCCTGAACCTGAGGCTAGAATGAAAATACAGGCATAGTCGTTTGCATCTGCCAAGAAAAGCTTTCATTCAGGAAAGGACTTCCCTAGAATTATCATATCCTCTTGGTTTCATTTCAGTTGAAGTAGAGATTCAAGCAGGATGCACAGTCAGATGAAAAACAATGATGCACATTTAAATTCTGTTGAAATAAATTATTGGTTATGCCATAAAAATTGTAACTTAATAACTTCATTTTCTGTGGTATTTTCAAGTGAAACTGAAAATGGTATGGTGAATATGAATTAAATTCAGAAACAAAGTTTTTTGACATTGCCACTAAGTGTGAAAGTATATGTGTATGTGAACACACATTGTAATAATACTGTTTTTTTTTTTTAACTATCCTGAAGTTGTGTGACTACAATCTAAGTGTGCATATAATTTTCATAAACATCATGTACATCAATGTATTAAAAGCTTATCAAAGTTTTAATAAGGTCTAATGTTAGGTTGTAGAATAACATTAAAGTTATTTATTTATATTGTTAAGTATATAGTATATTCCCTACTTCTGACATATAACAGAATTTTATTTAACCTGTTAGTTGCTTGCTTATAAAACTGGTTAAATTGTAGTAGTTTTTTAACATATTGTGGTTTAGTATTTGTTTTTAATGCATATTTGAAAACTGTGGACATTCTTTTTTTTTTTGTATTCAAATTTGTAAGACTCAAAATCATCAAGAAAAATTAAGTTTTACTTGGGCAAGTGACCTCATTTACACAGCAGTGGTACAAATCATTGTTTTCATGTATAAGTATATATATTTTAATTAGTTTTATATATTTTTAGCAAATGTAGAAATTAAAAACTTTATAGCCTAGTCTGACAAGAATTCAATAAAATAGCATATACAATTTTGTAAGCTTAAGCATGTGTGAAATTTGATTGTAATTTTTACATTAACTTTATGGGAAATGTAGTAGGCTTTTGCTGTGAGATATTTCTTTTTTGGATAGGAAAATTATTACTCTTAATATAATGTATGGCAATAAAACCAGAAAATTAAAAGGAAGATCATGTGAATAGGTTAGAAGTTGAAACTGTTAAGATAACTAATTTAGAAACTTGTGATAAGTTCTATAGTCAATGAAGTGAGAAAATTGGTAGTAATCATTTTATTTTATATTTTTCAGTTTTCTGTTACAGTCAAATTGATTGATCTTGTCCTGTGTCTGTGATGTTTTACATAAGGTTTACCATAATTATTAATTTACTCCATGTATGTAATGTAATCTTGGTTCAGTTTTAATAGACATCACAAGTTTGTTGTGCATAAAATATCAGATTGGTTAAGAAATTATTAAAAATTTATGTAGCTATTACTGAGTCACTCAGAGAGAGAGAGAGAAGTTGATTTTCATGCTGAGACTAAAAATATTTTTTATAATCATACAGTTTTCATATTTTCTTGAAGAAATATTAAATGTTTTTTTTGGTTAAACTTTGTATTTAATCTAATATTTTCTGTACCACAACATTAAATAGTCATGAAATCATCAATTGTACAATGAAAAGTTGAATAATGTGAAAATAAATAATACAGTTTTTTATTCTGCACTGATTGCACAATTAATAAGAAAATTTTAAATTAGTTATCTTAACAGTTTCAGTTGCTAACATTTTGCTCAGGATCCCTTGGATTCCACAATTATCCTTCTCCCTTCTCTTAACAACTGTCTTCAATGTTGGCTGAACAAGGACAACATAATGAAAAGGGTATTGCTTTTTCCACCTTGTTTAGACTTGCAATGAATCACAGTTGCTTTTCTCCAATTTTGTGGAGTGTTGTCAATCAGTAAAGGATTCAGGTCAGTGGTCTCAAATTATATTGTCTTACCATTTTAACATCTTGGATATTATTGTGTTAGGATCTGCTTTGGCATTATATTCCACTGGTATAATACTAACACGTCATATTCCATTCAGACAATTCCATTGTTGTGTCCCATTTCAATCACTATGGGAACACCCATTGTTGTTCTCTTTATGATTGAACATTGAACCTTTTTCATTGTGTTCATGCACTACTGATAAATCTTCTTATATGTCATACTCTGAATGTTTTTCACCTTGTGGCAAGTAATTTTTGAAGTTACATCCAGTTTTATCTCCTGGGAGGGATTTCTGAACCTTAAGATTTTCAGGTGGCCATGCAGCCTGTGGAGTAACCCCTCTTCTCATCTGAATGCTTTACTCCAGCACCAAGTTAGCTCTTTTTTGCCATCTAGTTCTCAGACTCTGAGCAAATCCATTGCCAATCATAAATGGACCAGCTGATTCCATTTACCTTCCAGATTTGTTGAGCTCCTTGTTATGTAGTTTTTTCTAGATTAGTTGTTTTCCGTTCAGAACTTCAGTCTCAGTCATCTTCAGTTTATTTCCCACTTTTATTCCCAGTCTCCTCTTGTTAGACTTCTATGTCCACTATGTGCCTTTCATTACATGGCCTCCTTTAATGGTTCCTGTTTCCACCTTTTCAATACCTGGCATCTTTCCCATGTAAGTGACTTTAGTTCTTCTTCTACCTTTTAGATTATAATCTACTTCAATTGGTTTATTCTTCACTATTTTATTCTTTTCAAATTCTGTTTCAGATGTCTTTGCTTAAAATTGGGCACCTCCATTTTTTCCTGGAATCTCACTTCCATCATCCACTGTAAGAAACTCGTATTGAGGCATTTGGTCTACTTAACCATACATTCATTTTGCACCATCTTTACTGAGTAACTGTTTCTTCCTTATAAGAATACTGTCTTCTGTCTGTTGCCACCTTTCAAACTTCAGAATGTCTGTAACTGGTTAATTATCTTTTCCACATGTTTTTCTCTCCAGAGGTATATTCTATTTAGGAATTGGATCTCACTCAGTGGTGAGTATTTACCTGTCCAAATATGCTTTTTGTTTATCATCTTTGCACTGTATAGCCATTTGGTACACCCATGGTCAATAACATACACTGTTGAGATGGGGTGTTCCACAGGATCTCAAATAGAATTTCCCCATGATATAGCTACTTCATTAATATGCACATTCCAGAAAGTCCATGGACTTACATGGGTAAAGTAGCATGGGATATAGGGTTTTTGTGCTCACTCCTTGAACTGTCTTCAGTGTTTTCATTCCTTTAGACTATCCACTGCATTTTATCTCCTATTGCTTTTCTAATACGGGTATGGAGGCTTTTGCTACTTTTCAATTCTAAACTTCTGGAGCTGTAGACCTTAGAGGAATCTTTCTGAATGTGTTTACTTCTATCGAGTAGAGAGTGTGGTGGCATTTTGCTTATGTAGATGACAGGTAACCCTTCAGTCAAGTGCTCTACTTAGGCACAGTGGATCTCAGAGGGTGATGTTGTTAGCAGCTTCTGTGCAGTAGAGGTGCTTATGTTTTCTAGATGTGATCTACTTCTGTGTGGTGAGACCCAGAGATTGACATTGCACTCCTACTTTTGTGTAGTCTTATCCAGGAGTGTAATACTTCACATATCTACAAGTAAATGTGCTTCACTTCTGTGCAATGGATCTTCAAGGTTTATGTTGCATACAACTTCTTTGTGGTTCTGTTTTTAGGGTGAGGTTGCTTATATTTAATGGATGCAGTCCACTTCTGTGTAGTAGGGCTAGGAGATTGCTGTTGCACTACAGTCTTTGTGAGGTCCTGTCCAGAGAATGATGTTGCTTTGGAGTATGTCTGTCATATTGCAGTTCACCCCTTTTATTGGGATCTCTTTACCTATTTTCACCTGGATGTTGTTTTCCAGTGAGTTGTTTTTGAGTTAGAACTGGACCAATCAACATAAATCCTCATACGTGTCAGTTGAATTACCTTCTCCTCACACAAATTGCCTCAGGATCTCCATGCAATAGGTTTTGGAGGTTGATGCTGCACCCAACTTCTGTGTGATTCTATCTGGAAGGTGAGACTACTGTGTATTTTGAGAATCAATCCATTACTGTGCAGTGGGACTTGGAGGGTGTTGTGCTCTGGCTTCCATGTGGTCCTGCCTGGTTGATGGTGTTGATAAAAGTGGTGGTTTTTCATTTTGTGCTCCTCCTCATGGTGTTTCTTTTTCACTGCCTGAGACTCATGCTGGGCCAGTGTGATCTGCTACATGGGCATAGTATATCTGTCCATTTTACTTGCCTTGAGGTGAGGATTGTGTGGATCCCTTTCCTACTATAGGTCAGAGGTTTTGTTCCCAACACCACAAAGTTTTGGGCTGGAATTGATTGTCTCTGTGTGGTTTATTGTGCTTCATTTACTCTACCCTATGATGCACTTTTATGGCTATAGATGGTTCTTTACAGTTTTTACTCTGTGGAATTAAGCTTGCACTACTCTGTGGTTTGGACTCCTATCCATCTATTTCTCTCTCTCTCTCTCCTTTAGATCTTTGTCTGTGTATAACACTTTTCCAGACTGGGCAGAGAGTATACCTGGAATGAAAGTGGTGTGGTCTCTCATGTGTTCCACTCCTAATGGAAGTCACACTTCATGAAAGTTCTTTGATTACTTTCAAAGGAAACTTATTTTCGATCTCATGTACTGATCTTTCTGCCTGTTTAATGCAGGATTCTACCAATGCATGTGAGAAGAGGTAATGTATTATCAGTGATGTCGAGAAACCCACTTGTTGAGTTTTGCTCTTCTATTTGAAATATTTTCTCAACCCAAACAAGCCGTTTTTGCATATAAAAAAAAAGGTAATGTATTATGTTGTTATAATTTTCTAGTGAAAATACATTTTCAATAGGTACTTACCTTGTTTCACACTTCCCACTCTAATAACATACTATTAACATTTTTTGTTTACCAACTAGTAGAAATTCTGATGACAGAAACAATGATTTCCACTTTTATCAGTTTTATTAAAACCAACATTAAAATCAGAAACCAAATTCTTGAAAAATCATAAATGAGATTTTTTAAAATACTTGTAAACAGCATCAGCTGTTGCATATTAGTCATTAAGGATTTATTTTGTGGGGTTATAAACAAGTTATGTCATTTTGAATAGTGAATTTTGTACTCTGCAGGTTACAACGTGTCCTTAGTTTTTGATTTGGAAAATATACCAGATGACTACCAAGATACCATTCAGAAAGCTGGCCTCTTGAAGAGAAACTGTTTTGCTTCTGTTTTTGAGAAATATTTTGAATTCCAAGAAAAAGGTGAAGAAGGGCACAAGAAAGCTGTTATACATTACAGAGATGATGAAACTATGTGAGTTTTTATTCTTTTAAAAGTCTTTTTTTTTAGCTGTACAATTTCTTTTGTGTATAGAATCCTTGTTTCTGTAATGTAAAATCAATTTTACTCTATCAACAGCTTCTTATAACAGTTACACTTCTGCTTCAGTTTTGCAATTACTCTATATTATTGTATTATATTAGTATGAAAATGAGACAATAAAACAAATTTTGATTGTCAGTTATCTTTCATCCATAAAATTTAATTATAAGTTGATGTATACTGTTACGAGTTTAAAGGTACTCAGTGTAAATGAATGTGGTCTTGTGTTCCAATTTGAAATTACTCTAGAAAGAAAAAATGGGTAATTTAGATTTAATTCAAGTTGTTTTTGGGGTTATGATACAATTCAAACTGACCAATTACTTATAGAGATAAGATAACATAACAGATAAAATACAAAGTTTCACCGAAGAAAAATGCTGAAAATGTATTTAGGATGTTTTAGAGATTATACAAAGAAATTTGTGATTTTTAAGATTAGTATTTTTTATCTTAACATGAAAATTACTTTGTACATATACTGTTCAAAACAAATGCTCTAAATTCATGGGCATATCTTTATTAAAAATACTTCATTAAAAATATGATTTTTTATATATGAGAGACTTGTAATATTTTCTGAAAATCTGTAAAAGCTTATGAAGATGTACTTACTATATTGGAAGTTAGAAATATTAATGTAGTGTTGTAGTTTTATCATTCTTAGCTCTTTCCATGTGAGCATTCTTTTCAGCAGGTGTCATGAGGTTTCTCCAAGATATGCTCAAAATTTAATTGATGTACTGTATTACCATGTTATATGAATCAAATTAGCATAAAATGCAGCTAATAATTAAAATTTTAATATCACAGATAAATTTTAAGTTTTTGATTCTGCAAGGCAATATTTAAAAAAGTCCTCTGTCTTTGGAATTGTGACATTTGCTCTCAAGGTTTCACCTTTTCTCCAATTTATTTGCCACTCCGAGATAAAAATTAATATACTCATTATAACATTGTCACCTCTCAGGGAAATCATAATTTTTATAAACTTCAATGTTATTTAGTTACAAATTCATAAGCTCGAAAGTCAGAATCCTCTTGTTCTCCCAACTATCACAAATTGCCAATAGTTCTTTTTGGAGTTTAATATTATATCTAAAGTTTTAATCTGTTAAATTTATATTATATCTTTGTTTTCTATACAGAAAATTGTCTATTTTGCTTTTAGTTTTTATTTATACCGGAAACATATCAACAAGTTTAGCTGAATATTTAACAGCTGTTGTTCCATAGTTACAAAGCAAGAATAACTGTGGCAGTTATAGGGCATTATGTGTTTTGTGCATGTTATTATTCTGCATTCTTTGGTTCTTACTTAACACTCTCAACATAAGACTCATTGAATTTGACTGATGACATTACCTTTCCATACTCGTTGAAAGCTTTTTACATGTGTATTTCTACTAACCCCTTGGTATGGATTTTCGTATGGGGTGAGGCAACCTCCCAGGGAAGGATCTGTTTTTTTAATTTACCTCCTCTGGGATCTAAACATCCACCCACTTGTTTGTCATGTGTGGTGATCTGTGAAGGGGTGGTGAGGATCCAGGTGGTGACACATCATTTTGGCCTCGAATTTCTGTAGAGTCTTGGGATGGCCCGCCTAGAGCTAATCGACTGGTTCACTTGAGCTAGGGTCAACCAAGTTCCAGTGTTGGGTGTTTTCAACAGGTGTTGTGGACATTGTTTCTGATGCTGGTGGTTTGGATATAGTGCTCATAAAACACTGGCATTGATACAGTGGTCATGATTGGCATTGTAGTGCATCCCATCATCATGCTCAATGGTGGGTAGGGTCAGTGGGTACCAAAATATTAATTTTTATGTTGGATCCTCCAAATAAAAACTTAAATAAAATAGTGAAAAAACAGTCTTAAGGTAAATGACCACATTTTGAAGATTCTGAGCAGCAATTTTCTTCAACATTTGTAACACCTGTACCTCATTTTTTTATAGTGCATTCTCTTTCAGACAAACCTTTAGGGCAGATATCTCCCATTTTCATTCAGAAGGGACTAGAGGGACTTACTAGTTCTCCAAAGAACAAGGACAACATAATGAAAAGGGTATTGCTTTTTCCATTTTGTTTAGACTTGCAATAAATCACAGATGCTTCTCTCTAGTTTTGTGGAGTTTTGTCCATCTTCAAAGAAGCTTTTCTCTGGTGATATATTGGTGAAAACATCCACATATCAACACTGAACTTCTCTTGCATTCAGAAGTGATTGGGGATATACCTCTTGAGGTTATGTCTCATGCTTCTCTGAATTCATCATGAGGAGTTAATGTTGAGAGGGATTTGAAGAGCATTCTTGAGTCACAGATTTTTGCTGGTTTCTCCACCCCAGGAGCTCCTGCATTCACACAAATTTAACTATGATGCTGACCAAGGTCTTCATTCTGACATTTACATCATCGCACCCACCTTCCAAAATCAAGGCAGGTTATTTGAATTTCAAGGTATGGCCACACATTGTGCCATAAATCACCACCACCAAACCACATTCCAAACCCTCTCAAATGTTTCCATTGTCAGCATTTCTGTCATTCAAAGACAACATGTCGTGGTTCCTTGACACTTGGTCATTATGGTGGCAGGAACCACAATGCCTACATATGTGAAACAGGTCCTCAGGTTGGAAGAAATAAGAGGTGCAGCATTTGAAAACAATTCAAAACATTACTTAGCCTGAGACTCAAAAGCTCCTGTCTGCCACTTCAGTCCCCTGCAGGTACAGTAGTAAATCTTCGGATTTGCAATGCTACAATCAGGGGTTAGATTCTCTTTGGTTGACTCTGCAGATAACCCAATGTTGCCTTTACTATAAGAAAACACTCACCCCACTGCTTTATTTCAGACATTTGCTGCTGCACTTTATTCCAATACCTCAGTCAGAGTGCAGACAGATGTCTCTGTGCCTCCAAAAGAATCATTCTAAAGCCAAATGAGAAGTCTTTTGACTTCCATGGTTAAAAAAGTTGATGAATCAACTTCACCCATCTCTGCTTCTAATTTACATTCCACCAAGACCTAAGATCCACTTCCATTGGTTCCAGGCATGGGCATTTCCTTGAGTACATCTTCTCCTACCCCATGTTCCAAAATGATCATTTGTTGTTCTCAGCTGCTGGAATCCTCTCCCAACAACAAAGACCTGCCCAATTGATTCAGGGCAGAATTCAGTGAGGTCAATAGGCTACTTTGAATAAAAACAATAAAGAAAAAAGACATGGTCATAAAGAGAAGGGATCTCCACCCAGTTTTCCTACACATAAATAGAAATGGCCACCTTGGTACAATGGAACTGTCAAGGTTTACGTTCTAATCTGGATGACATCAAAGCACTGATTGCTTCCTACCATCTTACAAGAAACATTTCTGAAACCTACCAATACAGTCATTTTCGGCAGTTTTTTTGTACAGAAATGAGAGTATGTGTGATGGATGAGTGCATAGAGTGGTGGCATTCTTTGTTGATCAGCATGTGCCAACCCTGTCTTTGCCACTTGACACACCCTTGGAGGCCATGGCCACTCATGTTCTTTGGGTCATACCATCATTGGTTATTCTCTCTACCTGTCATCTGAGGGACCTATGATCAATCAGATCTTGATGCTCTCATTGAACAGTTGCCATCTTTCTTTTTAATCCTGGCAAACTTTAATATACATCATCCCCTCTGGGGAAGTGGCGATATTCATGGGAAGGGTTGCTCTGTTGAGTGTATGCTCTCTGATCACAACCTTTTTCTTTTCAGTAGTAGTTCTTACACTTATTTTGAAGCACCTAGTCTGCCCTTTACTGTTATTGATCTCTCATTTTGCTCCCCTTCTCTCTTCTCCCATTTTTCATGGAGGGTTTACAACAATCCACGAGGCAGTGATCATTTTCCTATAATTTTGAGATAGATAGGCCATGGTCGATGTCACCTGACCTGCATGGAGGTTGGAAAGAAGTTCAAACTTATTAATACAGATGTTATTTGGGTAGAAGTTAACACCTTTACTAAGGAAACAGTTCTGCTTCAGAGAGAGTTATGTTTGAGATGTTAACTACGTTAGAGATGTTTTGTGATTGTTCGTTGTTACTTGCACATTTTTTTGTGGTTGCTGTTATTTTCAATGTATTTGTTAGTTTGAGAAAGCATATGCATATTAGAGTATAAAGTATGTTTTAACTGTTTTTTTAGTCTGTTCAATTGGAGATAAAGGGAGTTTTGTGCTTTTTACTATACTTTAATGTTGTAGTAGTTTTTTTTATAATAAGAAGGGATGCTGTTAAAAGCATTTTTTGTGTTGGTGTTGGTAGAAAGCTGTTTTTGTTATTATTTTTTAGGGTTCATTAGTTTTATTTGTGATTTTTTCAGTTCTTCTTTCTCTTTCTTTAACGAGAAAAGAGAATTATAGATGCAACTGTATTATCCTATAGTGTAAAGAATATTTGTTCATACATTTTACTTGTTTTGAATATATTATTTTGAAGTAAGTGGATTGTGTGCTTTCATTTATTGGTTCAGTTTATTATCATTTAGTCACAGACAACAATTCTTAAAACCCTGATGTGTTCATTGGACAGTTTTCAGTAATATAGGTAAAAGATGGATTGTTTTTTGCCATAACTTTATAGGATTTTGAACTACCAAATATATTAGTCCATAAAAATTTATAAATACAATGATCATTAAAAGAATTAAACTATTGAATTGCTATATGTATGGACCTTCAAGTCACTACATAATGTTAATATGCTCAAAAAGTGGGAGCAAAAAATATGCAATTATAAAATATTATACCATTCAGAAAACATCTTTTTAAGCATCAGTGCCCATTGTATCAGGTCATCCTTAAAGTAATGCCCAATTTTATGTTCAGAAAAAGAGAAAGGATTTCAAATGCTTTTAATGTTATTTAATCAATAATGTATGTTCTATTATTATTAATTACTTCCTTCCAATGATCACAAGCTTCTGAATGCCACTCCTATAAAATTCTGATGATTTGGAGAAATAGAATCTAGAGAGGGTACTTTTGGCATCTTCGTGTGTTCCAAGCTCATGTTTATCAATATAATTATGCAAACTTTGGAATAGATGAAAATCAGATGGAGCAAGGTCTGGAGAATAAGGAGGATGTGGAAGTTTTTCCCAGTTTAGCTCTTTAAATCTTTGCAATGTGATCCTTGCTGTATTGACCATGCATTATTCTAGTGTAACACAACACCTTTACAAATGATCAAAGCAGGCCTCTTTTCTTTCTTTGTAACATTCAAGTGCTGTAATTGTTGACAATGGAAGTCTGAAGTAATCATTACACTGAGTGGCAGAACTCAAAGTGGATCACACCAACAATATCTCGCCAAATTCTTAATGAGACTTCCCTGAGGTGGTGGTCTTATTTTGGGCTGTGCTCTGGCCAGTATACCTGCACTGAGCTATTGTCTGCAGAGCTTAACATTTTTATAAAATATTCATTTTAATCACCAATCACTAACCTGTCCAAAAAAGATGGAATACATTCATGAGAGTGCAGAGAAGTATAAATGTCTGTTCTTGCTCTAAGGTGGGCACCTTTTTGACACCATTCCAAGCTGATGCAGATGACTATAAACTGTTGAATGGGTTGAATTGAGCTTCCGTGCTAGTTCTTCAACTGTTACAGCACAGTCTTTATTAAGTGCAGCTAGCAGCAAGTCATCATTAAACTCTACAGAACAACCTGAACATGGCGCATTACTTGAACTGTAGTCACCTGATCTGAACTTCTGAAACCACCTTCGATATTTTCTTTCTTTGAGAGACTTCACACCATAAACATGTTGAATGTTTCATGTTGTTTCTGCTACACTATTGCCTTTTTTACACTCATAAAGCATTGTATGCCTAATGTGCTTCTCAGATGCATCCTTCTTCATAAGAGTTTATTTGATAAATGGTCTGAACATTTTTACCCATGTCCTCCTGCATATTTTAGTCATTGAAGCCTTCTACAAAGATAAAATGATGATGCACTTTCTGTATTAAATTTTTGGACATTATTTATGGGACAACATAATAAAAATAGTGAGTCAGACATGAATATGATCATGTTTGTATTTCAATTTTTTTTCTTTTTGTCTTTGTTTGAAAAGAAATTTATTTTTGATGACAAGAAACCCACTTGAAATAAAAATGTACTTCAGAATGACTGGTATGGGTATTAACACTTTTATTGATAAGCAGAGAACAATGTTTTGATTTTCCTATGTCATCTTCAGATTAACGTCTGGTATGGGTATTAACACTTATATTGACAAGTAGGGAACAACATTTCGACCTTCCAAGGTCATCTTGTATTAACAGCTGGTATTGGTGTTAACACTTTTATTGATAAGCAGAGAACAACATTTTGACCTAGAGAAACAGCTTTATTCTTGCATTAGTATGACTTAGATAAGTGTTGGTATATTAGGATTCTTTACATTAAAACTTTATATTGCTTTTTCAACCTGTATGTTTGGTGAAGTTATTAGGTGTGTGTGAATAATACAGATATAACTCAAATGTTTTTTTATTGATTTTGCTTGAAAGAAACAGTTCTTTGAATTGAATGTAGCTCACTATTTTATACTTTGTTTTTGTGCTTTATAATAGAGATGAATCTTCTCTGTTAAACAGATATTTTTTAAGTTATGAAATTAATAGATAGTAGTGGCTTTAATCATATTTTCACAAAAATTAATACACTTTTAAAAGTAGCGTGTTCAGAAAATAAAATCTATGAAATAATGCTTTGAAATTTTGATAAAAGGATATTCTCTTATATTTTTGACAGTTGCTAATTTCATTTTGATAATGAAAACTGATAAATCATAATATAAAAAAACAAATGTAAAGATGAAAGCTGTAGAAACTAGGGTAGTGTTGAAACAGAAGTTAAAGGTTTTATAAAATATTAGATATTTTTACATTGCACTCTCTAATCATTACCCTTTGTTCTCTTGATGAAGAACAGTCATCTGTTTGAAAGTACTGAAGTTTTGCAGTTGCTGTTTTTTCTTAAATTCATTGCACCTTTTTGATTATTCTGTGTCCTAACTGTTTTATCAAAATATATTCAAACTGTTTTCCACTTTTGTCTGTATCTCCTGAACATTTAATCATATTACATATCAAGTTTATTCTTAAAATTTCAAATTGTTATCAATATTGATCCACCAGTCTTCATATGTGCTAAATATCAATCCAAGAAAAAACTTGTTAAAAACAGTTTTTTGTTTCTTTTTGTCATGGGAGTTTTATGAGGAAAAAAAAAGGGCTTTTTTTTGCTGACTGATTAAAAGAAATACATTGAAAATAGAAACATGAATGATAAAAATGCATAAAAAGAGAAACATGTTTAAATACATATTTTTTCACATTGGTATTATATACATACACGATTTTTTGTATCATGTTGAATAAATCAATTTTAATATCTTCCATCTGACACATTTTCTAAAAATATTCTCAGCCAGAAGATGTTCACTTTAGTAACAGTTATTTTTTTACTTCTGTGTAAGATGTCAAGAAACAGTGGAGTCCAGTGCTGGATACACCCATTACATTGAGAAATGAGGATTTTAAACAAAAATTAATTTTATTCAGTCTTCTTTGCTTAAAAACAAATGAAATGCAATTTTCATTGTTGAAATAACACATGGAACAACAAGAGACATTTGGAAAAGGCACACTAGCAATCATATTACATATGTGCTCTGATCCAAGTGATTGGGTTGACTACATATTTTATTTTATTTGTCCTTAGTTTTAGGAAAATTAACATTGAACTGATTCAACAGGCATTTGCTAATATTTTGCAGTTCCAAAATGTAGTTATCTCCATTAACAATAAAGCTATTTCTTGATCTCCAGGATTTCCACTGTGCCCATTATATGTTGAAAATTCCCTAGGCAAATTCTCCACTGACTTCAGTGTGCACACTATCCTGGTACTATGTATGAGTACATCATTCAGATAATGTAATCAGATTTTCTCAAATTATTTAGCGTAGGTTTCTCTCAACAGGAGTGTTGTAATTATTCACTATTTGCATTGTGACTTTGAATAAGTGACATTTTTACAGTTACCTTTTCATTTATATTTATAAACTAATTAATGAAAATTAAATAAAATAAAAAACATTACTAGTTGATATGAATTTTCAGGTTAATATTTCTACTAGAGGTCAACCAGATATTTTCTCTCACCTCTGCTATCTAGTGTTTGTCAATGCTCAGGGGAGGGATCATTCCCAGTCAAAACTGTCTATGATATGATGCATTGCAAGATAGAGGCATATTTGCAGACCAAGGGAGTTTTGAGATGGCTTTTGCAAATGACTGGCAAGAATTTAGACTTGTTTTTTCCAGTTTCTTTTTTCACTAGGTGAGCCTCATTAGGGAATCATTTGATCACACACTTTCAGCCCCTTTTCTTCAGTTGGTTACTTCAGTTTGTGAGGTTCTACTCCTTTCTTGTTAACAGAAATAATGAAAGTTGCTGATATTGCTGTTGATGCTGAGAGATTTGTCTTGTCCTCTACATTTATCAGACCACTTTGGCTTGTCAGCATCAAGAGGAGACTTATTTAGAATCTTAATGAATGGACCCAGTTTTGGAAATGTTGGGATGTAAATTGGAACCTGTTTATTGCTTTAAACTGGCTACAGGTTTTTCATATGTGTCTTACTATCATGATTGTCCTGAGGTATTTGTCATCATTTCCCTCAGCAGTTTGAAGAAGAGCTGGGGATTTTGCTGCCATCTACCTCAGTCAGATTGTTTTCTTCAAAGTTAAATCTTTTCTCGACTTGCAATGGCACTTTGTACCAGGTCTCTGGATGACCAAGTTTGATGTTACAGGTGCACATCTCCATTATCTCATATTAGAATTTTCCTGGAGGCTTTTCAGGTTTGTGCAGAAGGGTCAGATTCTGTATTGCAGAGCTCTACCTTTTGGTCTGATTGTTTGTTCACTGGAAACCTTCCATTTCCCTTGACTTATTCCCTACATCATAATGAGGTGGGTACACAAACTGATTCACATTTCCTGAAATGGTGAATTGTTTTAGAAAAGGAATGTTGCATGTCACATCTCACTACTTTTGTCACATCTCTTTGTCATTAGCCTCCTGGCTGAATTATCAACTGGAAGATATTGTGTAGGCTGGTTAGTGGACTACTAATGCTTTTCTTTCTCATTGCTTATGATTTGGTAGTTTCTACTTCTGAAGGTTTCTTACTACGCTCTGTACCTATTTTGACCACATCTGTTATACTTTAACCAGAGGTGAGTATCATATTTTCTTTTATTTCCATAGTTCCTTTATTTTTTAATAAATCCCACTCTGCAACAAATGTTGCCCAAGCAGGTATGTTTTCTGTTTTTAATTCTTCAGTAGCAACCAATTTCACTATAAGTACTACAGCTTGCAACAGGCTTTATCAAAATGGGGTGATCGATAAGACCTATTGGTTAGTATTACCATATTCTTACAAATCACCAATTATGGAGTATCAGGAGTAAAGCTAAAAGTGATCCTGCTGATTTTCAGGTTGAATGAATCAAGATTGATTTGTTTTTAAAGAAAAGTAGGGAACTTGGTTCACTTATTGCACAGTTTCCAAAGCACTGTTCTTCAAGACTTCTCAATGCATTTTACCCCACAAACTCTACTCGTAGAATTCAGGAGGCCTTACCACCCCCAGTTTCCAGTTGTTCAAATGATATACAGAAGCTTTTCCTCCATAGTGTTCAAATGTGTTCCTCCAATCAAAGTTTGGGGCCATCCTATATGGATTTCTAGATGTTTTCCCAGATTTTAGTAGGAGTGGCATGAGCCTCCATTAGATCCTACTTGCAGTTCTAGTTCAGATTTGATACAAAGCTATTTGGTTAAGGGGATGCATAGCCCTTCTCTCTAACTAATGTCAGTTTTGTGTGTTGTTCATTGGAGGAAGTCTACTGTCTTCTCATAGTTTTGAATTAAAAGCAGTTCCATCCTAGTTCCTTCATTCACCACAGGTTCCATGTCCTCTCAATAATTTTAAGGACAAGCAGAATATTCCTTTCTCGCTTGTTTAGGGAGTTAGGATTAATGTACATAATTCCAAATGTGGTGAACCTTATTTCTTTGATTGAGTATGGCATAAATGATCCAATTATTCCAAGCCTGTGGTGTTTCTTTTTAGACTTCTTCATGTGGAGGGTAAAAGTTTGTCCATTTACGTGATGTTTAATTTCTTATTTCGGTGGTGTGAAATGCATCACTCTATGACAGCAGGTTGGAGTCCAATCAAAATATGTATCATATTACAGTCCAATAGCTCTAGCCACCAGTATGGAATACAGGTACAATGACCCCTTAATTCCAACCTCAAGTTGTGGAACCTCAGCTGTATGTTATGGGCTGGCCTATATTGATGATTACTCTTACTCTGTTCCACTTTTAATATAGGAACTAAGTTCCAGGTGAAGAGCATACCTGTTCTAATGTAATGCAGTTCCCCCATTTTTGTACCGTTTTTATCTTGGTACACTCTTCTTCTATATAGATTATGCCTGCACTGGCCCTCTTATCTTCTCAAAGTGGGATTCTAACTATATTATAGGGGAGCTAAGAATATTTTTTTAAGTTAATTTTCTAAACTAAAAATGTATTTCCAATAATCCTTACCTCCACTGATACTCTCTCTCACTAACTCCCTACTAAAAGCTAATTTATGTATTTAAAAAATTACATTATCTGAAACTGGTGGAGAATTTACTTATGGCATTTGAATTAGGTATAAAAGACTGGAGCAAGTGTTTACAGTTCTTAGATGGGCAGAGAGTGGTAACCTTGGAGATCAAGAAAAGGCTATATTGTCAGTAGATGCAAGTATTAGTTGGAGTAAATTTTTGGTTTAGAAACATGTTTACTCTCAATTGTGTTATTGAAATTAGCTCAGTGGTGTACTTATTTTATTTAATATATTAACTCCAGGTTAGTAGGCATGAGGAATGCACTGGTCCAAACTGAAATTGTACCAGCTCAGCAGTTTTTGTTTTCTACACTGTAATGACTAAAATATTAAAAACTGCAAATACACACATTTCTGTGTTCATTAACAATGACTTTTCCTTAGTTTTACATAACTTAAAAATAGTACAACTGACAACAGTATACATAATACAGATGTGAAATGTATTGTTAGGTTAACACATATAGATTGTAAGCAGTATGATTTATTTCAGAATGGCATAAACACTTTAAATCTCTGGGCAGATTCTGTAGTCTATATTTGCAGTGAAATAAAAACAACACATAATGGCCTTACAGAAGTGAGTGTTTTGCTCAAACACAGCTGTTTCATTGTGCACATAAACTATTCAAACATAACTTCACTAACCCCAGTGAAAAATAATCATGTAATTTAGAAAGTGTTATAAATATGATGAAAAATAATTGAACATTTAAGTTAAATGTCTGTCATTAATAAACAGACTATTGGTCTCGCAAAAATGTCAGTGGTAATAGATATTTAAAAATTTGAAGGAAAACATGAATGTGTAGCAGGTAGGAATTAAATATAGAATTCATAATGATGAGAAACCCATTTGAAGTAAAAATGTATTTTAAAGTCATTTGATATAAGTATGAAAAGTTTAATTGAAATATAATACAGAATAACATTTCAACCTTCTTAAGTCATTTTCAGGTTAACAAAGAAAATTTAATTAAAGTTTTAATACCTATACCAGCCATCTTTAGAATGCAAATACAGAGTTGTATTTTACATGCATGCAAATGTTTTATTCAGCCACAGAGGTACTAACTTCAGTTTAGTTTGTATTGAATTCATGGTAGATCAAACTCAAAATTTTACAGTTGTGTGTCAGGATAATATATTTATACTCCCTTGTGGCTATTATTTTTAACTTCACTTGAGTAGCTAATAGTTTCTTCACATGGAATTCTCTGTAAACACATTTGTAGAATAAATTGTTCAGAATTAATAAAAGCACTATATTTTTTATGAATATTTACCAGTGTTTTGCAAAGTTTAATTCTTTTGGTACAGTTTGTTTTCTTGAGATGTGGAACATAATCATCACCTTTTAGTGTGCTTCTTTGATTCATTGTGTTGTAACTTTCAAGTATTTGGTGTTTAAAATGGGTTGTTAGTGTTTATTTGTTAACCTTTCCCAGTCATTAAAATGGTATGCTTGGATGCCTAAAATACAAAAATATTCCAATAATTATTGCAGTAGATTTACAGGTTGGAATTGTGGTACAACATAAGAATGCAAGTTTTTACTTTAAAATTTTTTCTTATTGCAGATGTGGTAATAAATATTGATTATTTTAAGTGCTGTAGAATACATGAATTATCCTATTGTAAATTTGTTTCTTCTGTAGGCTAACTTAGGTTATCATATTCTGTGTAATTTGTCTTAACCTTTAAAATTTCTCTATTAAAATTAGGTATGTAGAAGCTCTACCAGATCGAGTTACTGTTGTGTTTAGCACGATTTTCAGAGATGAAGATGACATCATCATTGGCAAAGTTTTCATGCAGGCATGTATTTGTTATGTTTTATTAAAGTTTTAAACAGTTTTCACAACCATTGTTTAATAAGGCATAGTTAAAGCTGATTTTGTGTCTGCTTTCTAGACTGAATACCACAGTCAGTTTATTGACATGTCTACAGATTCTCTCAAAAATGTTAATAACTGAACCATATTTTTAAAAGTATTTGAGGTAAGATGTATATATTTAAAAGGTTATTGTTAAAGGAGGTTGTTTTATAAATATTGTAAGTAACATTGAGTTTTATATTGTCATCCTTACATTTTTTTAATGACAGGTCATAATGAAGAATAGAGTTTTCTGGTTTTGATATATATATGTTGATTTATTGTAATTACTAGAAACTTTATGCATTATAACATAGTTCAAGCATGGAAAAAATGAGTGAAAAAATGTTGCTATGTGCACTTTAATGTTTTAAGTTTGAGTGGGAGATTTGGTTATACTGATTTTTACCATGGCTTGTGTTACAAGCAAGTGGACACATTAGTTACTTCAGGTCAGACATGAGCTAGAACTTTGGGCTTTGGTAGAAATACAATTCAAACAGTACAATTCTTATAGCAGTGTTGACATTTCTACTTTAGCACAATTAGAGATCACAGGGAATAACTAATAAGATAAGTCAAGAGTCTTATCAAATATAATTAATTTTATTGTGTACCGATGAAAGCCTAGTTTATTCCTTGTTACATAATTCTTATAGCTTTTTTACATTGTTCTTAAGAGGAAGCTTGGAGTGGTGGAATGTTTATATTGTATCACATAAAAAATACTTGACGCTTGGTAATTTCAACCATTTGGTATTGTTGCATATGTATTTTAAAAATGCAACTCTTATTTTTGTATTTTAATAATATTTTCTGCATGATTTAAAAATGTTGTCTTCTGTAGGCTAATATGAACAGTGAATTAGTATATCTACTAGAAATTAATGTAAAAACCATTAATGTGTGATTAAACCTGTTATATTTCAAATAAAGAGATTAAATATTTGAAGTAAAGATAAAACCTTTTTACATAGAGTAAATGCAGGTTGTAACAAACAGTTACAAATGTTTATTTTAACAATCTTTACCCTTGCTGTGGATTCCTGTACATGGTGAGGGGGACCTATTAGGGAAGGTTTTGTTCTTTCGGTTTACCTTCTATGGGATCTAAACATCCACCCACATGCTTGCCCTGCGTGGTGACCTGTGAAGGGGAGGAGAGGATCCTGGTGGTTGTGGGGTCCAACCCTAACACACCACTTTGGCCTTGAATTCATGCAGACGGGAGGCCTTGGGGTGCCCCCTAGGGTCAGTTGGCTGGTTTACTTGGGCTAGGGTCAACCAAGTACCACTGTTGCATATTCCTAACAGGTTTTGTGGGCATTGTATCTAATGCTGGTGTTTGGGTATAGTGCTCACAAAACCCTGGTATTGCTGCAATGTCCTTGTTTGTCATTCTAGTGCATCCCCTCATAGGGCTTTGTGGTGAATAGGGTCAGTGGGCACTGAAATATTCCATTTTTATTATGGATCCTCCAAATAAAAATGTGAATAAAATAGTGAAAAACAATCCATAAGTAAACAACCATTTTTTGAAGATTCTGAGCAGCAGTCTTCAATGACGGTAACATCTGTGCCTCCTTTTCTTATACTATATTCTCTTTCAGACAAAACTTTAAGGCAAATGTCTCCCTTTTTCATTCAGAAGGGACTAGAGGGACGTGGTGGATCTCCAGAGTCAGTAAAGAAGTTTCATTCTGGTAACATATTGGTAGAAACATCCACATCTCAGTATAGTAAACTATTGTATTCAAAGATGATTGGGGATATACCTACTGAGGTTAAGCCTAATACTATTTTGTATTTGTCACAAGGAGCTATTGTTGAGAGAGTTTTGAAGAATTTCCCCAAGTCAGAGATTCTTGCTGGTTTATCCACCCAAAGCATTTCTGTTCTCCCCAATATTCAAAACTGTTTAGCTTATTTCTCTTTAACATCTAATTGTTTCCAGTTTCTTTACATACCTGGCCACATTGGTATTTGTGGGAAGGAACTCAATGACACCACAGCTAAATCTGTCTGCTCTGGCACTATCACTAATGTGTCTGTTCCATACATGTACTATGGTCCTGTATTCAAGGCTCAGCTCCATGCCAGTTGGCAGTTGACTTGGAATGAACAATGTGAAAACTAGCTTTTCCTTAGAAAAATGCTCTTTGACTTTGACCATCTTGCTACCATAAGGATTGGAAAGAGGAATTTGTTCTGACTAGACTATGCATTGGTCATAGTTTTTTTAACTCATATTTTGCTATCTGGGACTGATGCACCAATGTGTTGTCTGTGAAACACTCAGGTCACAATAAACCACATTTTACTGTCTTGCCATTGTTAAAACTCTCAACGATGGACTCATTTTAAGCATGTTCTGTCCTATGGTTTATCCATAATGTTAAATACTGTTGTTGGTGATGGTGACCTTGGAAATGTTTTTAGCTTTATAAAGGCATTTAGCATCTTTTTAATGCTATTTAAGTTTTAATTTATTCATTAGACATTTTTAAATGTGATTCTCTTTTAAGAATCAAAGTACATCTAGTTTGATTAGAAAATGACTGTAATGTCACATAACTGGAAGGGCCAACATCAGGTGATTAATGGTTGTTTCGGAACATATCTGCTAATTATCCTGGCAAGCTATGGTAATTGATAATTACATTTATGCAACAGAACATCCTTTACAACTTGTATTACTGTAGTTTTTCTCTTACTGCTGTAGACTAGATGTAAAAATTGGATTTGATGCTATTTAATTTAAAAATTACACTTTGTCATGTTTTATCTCAATTTCCTTTTATGAATTTTAATAATTTTTTTTAATTTAAACTTTTTATGAGATGTTTGGTTCAGATAGCTTAGTTGCTTTGCACCATAAAACACCAAACCAACCAACCAACTTCACAACCTCAGTTTTTAACCTTTTTGTATCTTCTTTATATATATATATACTTTTTACTCTACTTTTGGGCCTTTAATTAAAAGTGAGAAAACATTAACATATAACAGAAGGGAATTAAATATTGAGTTGTATTTTTCACACTGGGTAGAAACCTCAATAATTGCAGTAGCAATAACTTTTACAGTGGTAGAGCTTATAATTAAAGTTGCACACATACAAGATGGGTGGCTTCCTCACCAATTTGTTTTTGAAGTTTTTAATTTTGTTTAAGTTAAATCCTAATAAGTTTCTAATTTTTACATTTTAGGTTTTTGAAATATATGCTTATGTGTAAAATAAATATCAACACGTAATTCTTATTTAAATTTTGAGACCCTTTGCACAGGAATGCCTTGGATCATTAACCTTATTTTTTCTCATAATGTTGGATTGCAACCTCACTTGAGAATATCATCATATGTGAGAGTATTATTTTACATAAAATAAAACTCCTGGAGTTTTCCAAAATAGCAGAACAAGCTTGTGCCTGGTATTTATTTCGACTACAAGTCTATGATATTTGCTTACTACAATTTGTAACAGATTTACTGTTATATATTTATTTTAATATCCATGTTTGTCAGTTTATTGCATGTAACATATATTATTACATGTGTATTGTGCAATTCACACATTTCTTTAAATTTTTAGAAGATTCTCAAGAGAAAGAATTGGCAGCATACGTTTTATGAAAGCACCAGTGAGTTTTGAGAATTTTGCCTAAAGATTATAAATCAATGCACCAAGAGATAGTGATAGAATATTGTTGATCAGCTACAGTTTATATACTCTAAGCCTCGTAAACTATAATTGGGATTAATTCTTCCTGATTAGAAAACCACACAATTTACCAGAAATTTTTGTAGATTTTGAACATTACATACTGTTTAACTTTAGGGAATTAACTTCAGATATTATTTATATGAGGACGTTAGATATGTGCCTTTCTCTGTGAAAAATAAGCTTGTAAACCATGTTAGTCTAAACAAGAATAGAACTGGCTAGCATTTCTGTCAAGTGAAGTATATCTGTGTATCAACATAAAATTAATTTGTGCCTTGTGGATTTGAACTGTCAATGAAATATTGACAGGCCAGATAGACTGAATTGTCTTTTTGAGTTTGTGAAATTTGTATGTGCATATGGTTATAAATAATGTAGAATAAAACAATGTCTTGTTAATTATTGTATTATTCATGTGAAGCAGTCTGCCTTTTTACTGTTACTTAAGTTTTGTCAAAATTCATCCTTCCAAGATGAATAGACAGTTACACAAATTAGTATGCCTGCTCTGCTTACGGTGTAATATGTTAAAAATGTTGTTATATGCACTTAGGAATAGGACAGTATTTACCAAGGCATCATAATGAGTATGATACTTTAAGCAACCTAAGTTGTGATAAACCATTCTAGACAGTTATAGATGTTTGTTGCAAGTTAACTTTTGCATATTCTGTTGAAGTTTATAGCTTTAATTAATCTGACTCTGAGTTATTCACACAGTTCATGCACATGTTGTTAGAAGATCATTGTTGTTTGCCATACCAGTTTTATGTGTGTTATTTTTTGAAGAATTACATTATTTTTATAAGTGAAAAGATATACTCATATGTGGAATGAGGCACTCCTCATATCCTAAATACTTGGAATGTAAAAAATACAGGAATGGAATGAACAACTTGACAAGAAAATATTGAAAAAGGCATCTTAAAAATGTAGGTTAGTTACAGAAATGTGAAGGGAGATGATAAAAAAAAAACTTTTTATACACATTGTAAAACAATTTAACAGTGTTTTATCAATAATAAGTCAGCAAATGGAGTTGGGGCAATTATTGTGTAATCAATCAACAATTGCAGTTGATAGAATTTGTAAGGTGTTCCAATCACAGAAAAATGATTGCTAAATTGAAAATAACACCACCCAGACAACTGCATTCACACAAAAAAAAGATTTTTATTAAAATAAAACAAATGTCTTGTTAATTATTTTGTTATTCATTCGGAAACTGAAGGAATCTGCCTTTTATACTGTTACTTAAGTTTTGTCAAAATTGATCATAACTCAACATTTTTCCTTTTCTTTTGACACACAATATAAATCATTATTCATCATGAAATAAAATATTACTAGTTTAAACATTCTCTGCCTCTTTCTCATTTATTTACTTAAGTTGATACACTGCACAAAAGAATGGTTGAAAACAATGATCCAAGCATCGTGAAGTACACCTGTTCTTTGTGGACTGTATATTAGCAAACGTTTAATAACACCACTTTACGCACAGAGTTCATACATACACTGTCCTTGCCAGAAATCTGTGTGAACTCTTCTTGAGATGATATGCCATGTAGTTCCAAGTTAATACTGCACTGTGTATTAGCTGAGTTTTAGTTTATTGTTTGGAGAGATTGTAGAAGAGTACATAACAGCAGATTTAATGGAGATTTGGAATGTCACCATACTTTCTAGTAGGGAGCATGTGCCAGCTGTTTAAATTGTGCATGTTACTGTGAGAGATGTCAATATAAATTGAAAGTGGTAAATAGGTTACAGTTGTGTATAAATATTCACAAAATAACTAACGTATTGGACAGCATTGGAGCATTCCATTTCACTATTTGACAGTCTCATTATTTATGAAAATGCATAGTTCCAAGAAATTACCTTAAAGTTATAGTTTGACAAATGTGATTGCTGATTGGTTGGATTGCTTTGGATGATAAAAACTAGATATCTTGGGTTTTTCATTTAGGAGGTAAATGGTTGAAAAACAAGCATCACTTAGGGGAGCTTTTGTCATAAGTAGCTTCTCTCATTTCACTTTTAACTAACACTGTCCTGCTGGCAGTAATACACATAGAGGGCAACAGTTGTGATATTTTCAGAAAGTCAAACTCAGAAAATATATTTTGGTAACTTTTATTTAGATTACCTGGTATGTAAGAGTGTTAGCATCTGAGGTTGTTTTTAAAGAGACCAAAGCTATAAAATACATGAGAGAATTTAAGATATATGTTTGAACAGGATGTCTGTGATTCCAGTTTCCCACACTTTTTCTTTTGAAATCATGTTTTTGATTCAGAGATGTATGTGGCTAGAAACTTGTGAACTTAAGTTAACTTTAAATCCTTGTTGTTTTTTATCTTGTCAATGGTACCAGGAGATAGCTCAACTTTATCGAACTGACTTTTTTTGGGGTGAATAGAACTTTTGTTTGTAACCAAAGTTTTAACTTTCAAATGAAAGATTGCTTTGAAATATGATTTTGGGACCATTTGCTGTTTTATGCACTGATGTGAGAGATTTTTCTGCTTTTGTTATTTAGCTTTTTAACACTACACTTTTGTAGAATGAATATTTCAGAAATAACATTCACATACTTTTGAAACCACAAGTTTACTAATAAATTCTTGTCAAATGTTGAAGGAGTTTTGTGTGAACAAATATAGAAATATAGTAACAAAGCATGATGTCCACTCTTGTTTTTGAGTAAACTATTCTTATTGAGTGTAACTAATCCTTAGCATAGCTTATACAACTTTAGCAGTATAGGCTTTGACTGCATACCAGAGAAAATAAATTATTTTGAATTATTTTGGTGTGAAAATTTATATTATTGTTTAAGTAGTTGCTCAGTATAATTAATGTAATTCATATTCCAAAAAGAGCATAAGAGAAATTACATAAAAAAAAGAACCAACACTGAAACATGATGTCTTTTTTCATAGGAATTCAAGGAAGGAAGAAAAGCAAGTCATACTGCACCGCAAGTCCTTTTCAGTCACCGTGAGCCTCCTCGAGAACTTGAACATACAGATGCAAGAGTTGGAGACAACATTGGTTATATAACTTTTGGTAATTTAGATCTTTCATGGAAAAAATAGTAATGCTTAATAAATTTCATACATGTTATAAATTTTTTGTAAAATTATTCAAGCTTTATTAGTAAGTAAAAGTAATTTTTTTGAAAACTGTATTTCTGTTTATTTTTTATCCTTTAAGTAAATGCATAAATTATCGACATAGGAGTGGACAGATTAATAAAGCTGCAAAACATGAATGAAATTACTGACACAAAGGGAAATCAGAGAAAATGTCACTTTACAAGATGTGTTTTGTTCAGGAGGTCGTCTAATATTAAGTGACTGTGTGTGTGCATTTTAACAAGACTGATTATGTCTTACAGCAATATTTAAGAATTTGTAAGCTGGAAATATAACCAAGAAAGCTTGAGAACTCTGCATAATTGTTAAGTTTTTTATTTCTTTATTTGTGAAAGGTTCTATTTTTTCTGGTTTAAGATCATCATCTTGGAAATGTAACTAGTAAATATTCTGTAAAATATTTTTCAAGCTTTGCTTTAGCTCAATCTCTAATTAAAAGTAGCAGATACTAAATAGCCCTACTGAAAACTTCAATTTTTATCATTGATCAAAGCTAAAGACTTATCTTTCTTTTTGGACCTTTTGGTTTTAGTTTCTATATTTGTTCCTTCTAGTTCTTCACTTAAACAACATTTAGAATCTTATATCTGTTTAGTTTTCATTTATACTATCCATTAAATTCTTTTGCTAAAACGTTTTTTTAATTTTTCATGGAAAATATTTCCTCTCAAAACAAGTGGTTGAATTTACAAATAAATCTAAAAGCAAATTGATAACATACTCATGTTTAGAATATCTTAAATTAGATAGAGATAAAAAAAATGTTTACAAGCTAATTACATTTTTCAAAATTTTAAACTGCAAAAAGTGTAAAGTTGTATTTAACCATGTAGCTTATAGCTAAAATTAGGTTCATTTAAGATGCAAAGAATATGTACATAGGGGATCAGTATGTTGTGCTTTTCATCTGTAGCTTAGATATACATCTGCAGTGATACATGCCAGATATGTGTGTGCTTTACCAACATTTGTAAGTGTGTTTAATGTTCTGCATGTGTGTGTGCGTGTGTAAATAATTGAAGTTGTTGTACTCAGCATCAAACATTTGTAACTGTGTTTTTGTCTTGTAACATAATTAATAGAAATAGTACATTGTATTATGTGATGAGGATTTTCATTGTACTTTCTATATCAGTTTTATTTCCCAGACACACCAACAAACAGGCTAGGAACAACACTATTAACTTGATCCACATATTTAGAGATTACCTTCATTACCACATTAAATGTTCTAAGGTGAGTATTTATTTCCATTAATCCTTTGTCTTCATCAAAGTAGAGATGGTGTTAACTTTGTTTATATGTACATTTCTCATCTTATTGCTTAATATTGCTTTTAATTTGTTTTAGGTACATTAATTACCTTTGTCTAATATATTCTTTGCTTTGATAAGAGAAATTGAAACAAATTACAATTTTATAAAACATAAAATTTATTTGAAGTCTGCACAAGAATTCAGGACAAAATCATTGATTGAAACCTATAGCAAAGAAAATTGTTTAAGAATATTTCACAAAGATATTTTTGTAAGTTCCATAGTTTTCATTTAAACATTACTTATAAAAATAAGTAATTCTGTTTTACAAAAGCTATACATCTTGGTGAAAATTCACTTGATGTTTCAAATAATCTCATCTAGTAGTTTTTCTTCTCTTGATCAAAAGCAGTTGAACCTGTACATTCTTATTGCATTACAATTGAATATCAAATATAACATTCACAATATATAAAAATATCATATTAATTAAATTGATTCTAAGTATTAAATAATCAAATATTCTACTGCTCTGATCTATTATTTCTTCTTTGTTGGTTTGATTTATTTTTATCGACTAATGCAGCTTAACATTCAGTCACAAATAGATAGAGGCTAGCAAGATTATATTGGACTGTGTTTTTAGTCTGCTGAAATTTCACCTCATTGCAGCATTTTACAACCCTAATTTTATACATCACATGTCTTATTTATATTACACTTAATGGGAGATACTATCTAGTATAGAGTATTTTACCACCTATATTTTTAGATGTAGTTTACATGCAAGTTGAAGTGATACAACAATCCAAGCAGGCAGTTATAAGCTTGTAGAATGGAATGCTAAAATGCTGGCAGTTTACAACTGGCATAACAAATTTCTTCTGAAGTTCATATGTGGATTTATGGCTTGCATTCATAAATTAATGAACTTATGATTTGCATAATAAAATTTCTGAAGTATAAAATCAGATGCAGATAATTGTGCCAACAGAAAGATTGGTAACTTTTCCATACCTACCTTTAATCTGCAAGCTTTTAAATGATGAGAAAAATAGTATTTTTAGCAAATTCATTTAACCCCTTTTGCATCCACACTGCCAGAAACCAAGTTTCAATATCCCTGATGGGCAAAGCACAGATAGTCCATTGTGTAGCTTTTTGCTTAATTCAAAGAAACATACAAACCTTTTGCATCAGATAGGCCAAAGTGTGCCTGCAACAACTTTTCAAAAAGTTATATTCAAAATTTAATTAAACTACTTTATTATCAATTCATGCAAATGAACTTAGCATCAAAACATTGTGAGTAAACCAAATTATTATATTATTTTGGTTTTAAGTTCTTAATTCTACAAAGAAATAGTTTTGAAAAACCTCAGTCTGTTTTAGTTTGAGAAATCTGATGTTTGTTACCTAAGTCTTCCCTGTTCTTTAATTTACCAACTCTTTTGCCACACCCACATGTCTCATAATTTCTCTCACAAATTGCCAGTAGTTCTTTCTGATATTTAATGTTATATTGCTTACAACCAATAGAAGGGCAAAGTTTCAATTACATCAAAGGACATAGTATATTTTGTTTTTTGCACAAATAATGTTCAGTTTTGCTTTCAATTTGAACTTTGTTCCCACTGGAATGCCAGCTAGACTGGATGAATTTGTAATGGATCCTTCTCATAGTTAGAAAGCCAAAACAATTGTGGTAGTTATGGGACATTTTGTGAATTTGCATGTTATTGTTTTGTGTTAATTCAAACATTATTTAATTAATTAAAAATTAATTACTGCAGAAATACCATTTGTATAAAAAAGGTAAGGTTAAGAAGAAGACTGAAGTAAGTACTTTAGTTTCTGTGTTTTATGTGTATTCTTTATTTATTATTATAAAAATAATTAAAATGTAAAAGTTAAAATATTTTTAGGTTAGTGTAATTTGATTGAGTAACATGAGCTGAATATTTGCCAAGTAATTTCAAACTCTGTGGTGAGAATATTAGTTCAGACAGGTTTAAAGTGCAATAAAACAGTAAGATACATGTATAAATATAATTTGATTTTTATGATTTATAAGCTATTTTAGACAATTGAATCAAGTTTCATGTTCCAATTTGAGTCATTCTAGAAAGAAAAATAAAGGTAATTTGATTTTTTTTCAAATTTTATTTTATGGTTATGAGGTTAATCAAATCAACCAACCCTTTACAGAATTAAGGTGGGGAAAAACAGATAAAATAAAATGTTTTATCTTAAAAAATTAAGTATTGTGTAAACGAATTTTGAAAATTTTCAAACAAGGAAGAAAATTCTTGATCTCAATATAAAATTTGCTATGCACTCAGAGCAGTAAACAGTTTGACACTATAAATAAACAAAGGTTTAGTAAGAATGTGTAATTCAAAATTCTGACTTTTTGTTTACAAAAGTTTTTTAAAGTTAACTGAAAACTTACCAAATTTTATGAAGATACACAAAGTATTTTCAGAGCTATAGTGTGCATTCTTTCTACATTCTACTTTTAATTACATGGTGGTTCCAGGCTCTGTAAAATACAGATGCCCATTTTGGTATGGTTAATGAAAACTTATTACATTTGAGTGACAACTTTCTTTAAAGTTTAAATTTTTCAAAGGACTTGTACTTCACTTCTGTTTTTGAAGGATCATAAAGTATTATTCTTATTGCCACAAAGGTGTAACTCCATTAATCAGTGAGAGAAGAGATAATGATAAAGATTCTTTTTTCAACTGAGCAATTACTAAATAAATGCTCTCTTTGAGGTTTATTTAAGCTGTATAGGTCAAGCTGCTGAAACATATATTTTTGTTTTATTAATGTCATATATTTTTAGGCTTATATTCATTCACGAATGAGAGCTAAAACATCAGATTTCCTGAAGGTTCTTAATCGAGCCAGACCAGAACCCAAAAATGTTGAAAAAAAGACAATTACGTAAGTTTATTAGTCACATATTTCCATGATATAAGAAGAGCAAAAGTGAATATTCATATGTGGTTTCCTGCTCTTAGCTGTCTGTGTCATGAAAAAAGTAATAATTTTCTTATTTTTCTAAGATTATTGCTAGTTGCTGCTAGAACCTTTTGTGAATGTGTTATATTGTTGAATACCATTTAGCTCTTACATACAGTGTTTATGTTGATGGTCTTACTAGTGAGATACACATTATAATAATGGTTATAATGTCTTAATCATATTTATATTTCACTTACACATAAGGCAACAGTGGTTATATGGAAATTTTCATAGTGTTTTAGTGATTTGTATATTAATGCTTTCCTGAAAGATGAATCATTTTTTTGATATTCTTTGCTTTAATGATATTTTAACAGTAAATAGTATTTCATGCTAATACCTTAACTGTTGTTCAAATATTAGAGTATGTGTTTGCATGGTAATTAAATTAGCTGAATGATTTCATTATTCTTCAAATTGCTTGTATAATAGATAGCTACAGAAAGTTTTTTTTCAAAATAATATCTATACAAAACAAATTCTAAACTTTTTCAGATTATTACATGATCCTTAAGAATATTTTATTATTTTTGTATTGTTGTTGCTGTTTTTAGTAATTTACAAAAAGGAATTGTATACTGTTATTAATATTTTATTTCATCTCTTCCAGTGGACGAACGTTTATTCGAACCTAAAGAAGTACAGTTTTTGTTATTAGTAGTTAGGTTTATGTATGCTTGAGGGTAATTTTGTGAACTGTAAAGCTTAAAGTTTTTGACAGTTATTGAAAATTTTCAGTTCTGTAAAAACTTGAATTAAAAACTTCTGTTATTAGGAGTTATTATTTCAAACTAACTAAAGATACATCGTGAGTGTTACACTGAAAAATTTAAATTGGTAAATACTGATTGAAAATGTTAATATTATTTTTGTAATTGCTTTGTTATTAAATACTTTACTTTTGGTTAAGTGTGATGAGCATTTCTTTTATCTCTTTAAAAATGTCTCATATATGAATTATTTCCTAAACTCTGCTGCATTAGTGTTATTTTTCAACTTTGAGCCATACTTATAATACTTACTAAATTCCTAAAAGTACTGAATATGTATATATAAAATACGTTTTATGTTAAATAATCAAATTTTAGCATTTATAATTTAAAGAACTTTAAAACATTCATTTCTTTGCTATGGTATTTTGTAGAACAAGGAATACTTCATTAGAATACCATTATCTAAAGTAATATTATTTTCAAAAATAACTTGAAAGGGAGCAAAAGCAGTATTTCAGATATTTATGGGGAACAAATTACATTGAATATCCATGATGCTGAAAACTAAATGAATCGTTGATGTAATTTTGACTCAGAAATAAAATATTGATGAGTTTTACTGGAGAAGAAGCCTCAAGAATGAATTTATTTGAAACACAGAAGTCATTCATTAAATTATATTTAAGGTTGTGCTGAAGGATTTGAATTCATGCTGCTCATGTGAGTAACTAATTATCTGGCACCTGGATGATGCACCCAACTGCAAGGAAAAAATTGTACCAATGAGTTAATGTTTTAGAAAAGATGTATCTCTGATTTTTTTTTAAAGATAACTTGTATAAAATTATATTCAACACCTTCCACTTCATTTTAATTACAGTATGTAGTATAATAAGAGTGAATAAGTATTATTCCAAAACACACCTCTGCTGCCACTTATATCTATTAATAAGCTGTCAGAATTTCAATCTCTGATCTGATTTTTTCTCACTTACTCTGGTCTTTTATACCCCACTCAATTGCCCTTGTTTACCTGTTTT
Organism: Carcinoscorpius rotundicauda; assembly: GCA_011833715.1. NCBI lineage: Eukaryota > Metazoa > Arthropoda > Merostomata > Xiphosura > Limulidae > Carcinoscorpius > Carcinoscorpius rotundicauda. The sequence goes on from CM022395.1 coordinate 21,061,327, forward strand.
CAGTGTTTCCTCTAACCTGGTAATGTATATGTGTCACAATCTATTTATACATACACAATGGCCATTTATCAATGAAAATGGCACACTTATAGCCAGTAGTGTCTCGTAAGGAAATTGAGACCACTTTACCCAAATATGCCCCACCATTTTTTGACTTGGGTCCAGCTTCTTGTACTGTTGCTTGCTTTATATATTGTGGTTTTATGGATAACATTCCACTATTCTAAACAGAAAGTTTTTTGAATCCCCATTGCTATTCATCTTTTTCAAATCATTTATATTCCTTCCCAAACAATCTATTATGTACTTTCTCTCAACATCCATTTAAGCCTTTAGCTTCATGTACCATATATCACCTTTTCTTTAAAGGGTATTTTGAGTAATATCTGGCACGTGGACACTTAAATCAGAATTGTTTGTACTACATGTACCCAGAACTCTTTATCACTCCACTTTTGCCTTGTTATACCCCAAAAGGTTCTTTCTTCCTAAGACTCTGGCACCCAAAAAGGACATAAATCCTTCTTACCAATTCTTTTGCCAGCTGTTTTTCACCTCTAAGACAAATTGGATAGAGATAATCTATTATATCCCGTAAGAGCCAAGAGCTGTTATGTAACCTGCACTAATTCATTTCAAGGTAGTGGAACTCGACTCTTTATTCATCATTTAGTTTCCCACATTTATTCCCAATTATTTTCATAAGGTGGCTTTGTAAACAGATCCATATTGCTTATTTTGGACTTTCTTTACAGGTGAAGAAACCTCTTTGAGTTGCATTTCCATGTCTTTAGCTGCCCATTTGAATTTTCAACTGGAGGACATTGTACAGGCTGGTACATAGCCTTCTTCCAGTAATTTTCTCTTATGTTCTTTACACAATTTGGCAGGTTAATCATCTGAGAATTTTTCACGACCCCATGTGAACAATTTGGTAACATCTACCTTCGTCTCTAATTTCCATGGTCCCTTGCTTCTTTTTTTGCATTGTATTCCCTCTTTGGCAAGTATTGTCCAAATGGATGTGCCTCTATCAGTCCAATTTCACACTTGGAACCAATTTAACTTCTATCTGTTGCAACAGGCTCTGTGTGAAGTGTTCCACAAAACCATGTAGGAGCTCACATAGTATTGCCATATTTTGCTGTACCGCCACTCACTGATTATCATTAATGAAGCGAAAGAGGATTCTGCTCATTGATTATCAGATTCAGTAAATTGGAATTGGTTTGCTTTAAAAAAAATTAAACTCCGTCCATCTATTGCACACTTTCCAGAATTGTGTTCCTCAGGACACCTCAATGTACATAACTTCCCTAGTTCTACTAGTAGAATTAGGAAATCCACAACATGTTTTCAGTCCCTGTGGTGGTGGACAAAAGCTTTTCCTCCACTCTGGGTGAAGTTGAGGGCTCTTCTAACCCAAGTCCCTGGATGTTTTTCCCAAATGTTGGTAGGAGTGGCACCAGTCTCTGCAGTAGCCTACTCATAATATTGGTTCATATTTAATGCAGCTATTCAGTTGGGGTATACATAGCCCTTCTTTATATCGATATCAGTTATATTGTTTATGGAAGTCCACTCTTTCCTCATAATTCTGAATGCTGAGTAGCCCCATCCTTTACTATTCATTGAATGCAGTGTCCTGTATTATCTCCATAATTCTGGGAGCAAGTGGAATGGTTTTTGCCTACTCGGTGAGTGAGAACAAACATTCATAATTCCAAACCAGATGAGTTCTGTTTGTTTGACTGAGGAAGGCGTACACAATCCCATCATTCTAGGTCTGATGTGTTGTCTTTTGGAGAGGTGGAGGAGAAAGTTTGCTTCAGTGTTGCTTACTTTCTCATTGTGATTTGGAACACTTCACTTTATGATTATATACTGTTGCAGTCCAATTGCTTTCACCACCAATATGGGACATAGGGACCAAGACCCCTTAATTCACACCAAGTTGTGGAACCTTGATTATTTTGTTGTGGCTGACCTGTTATAATGATTACTCATACTATTTCTTGCTTGATACAGGAATTAAGTTCAAGGTGAAGAGATGTATTCTTGATGCTGTGTGGTTTCCTCCTTTGGATGCCACTTTATCTTGGTACATCCCTGATGCTGCTTATTTCTCAGTAGAAAATTCTTACCATTCTCTTCCATCTTACTAGAAGGTTTGAAAGTCACACTGTTTTGTACCATAGGTTGAGGAAGCATAATTACTGTATTTGGAACACTTCACTTTATGATCATATAACATTGCAGTCCAATTACTTTAGCCACCAATATGAGACACAGGGACCAAGACTCCTTAATTCAACACTGAGTTGTGGAACATTGATTATTTTGTTGGGGCTGGTATCAAGAGATATGTTCTTGATGCTGTGAGGTTTCCCCATTTGGATGCCACTTTATCTTGGTGCGACCCTGATATCTGCAGATTCTTTCTATATATAACCCTAACTAGCTCCTCCACCTTCTGTGTATGGAATTCTAACTATAAGTGTCACTGGAGGTGTGTTTTGAAAGTTAACATTTTCCTAAATTGAAAATATATTTCCAGTAATACTTACTTCCATTAACATTTTCTCCTGTCCTTTCTCCCACTAAAAATTGGTGTTATACACTGAGAGGTTTTAGTCTCAAAACGTGATAAAAGTATCTGATAAAAGAAGTGCTTATATATAGAACCAGGATAGAGGGTACATTGATGTACGTGGAGAGTATATTGCCAAGGGCAACTGAATGGGGTATAAAAACTGAAGCAAGTGAGAAAATTTCAAACAAATGCTTACAGATGAGAAAATGTTAAAATCAGAGGTTCGATTCCCCTCGGTGGGCTCAGCATATAGCCTGATGTGGCTTTGCTAAAATAAAAACACACTCTTAAGTGACAGTACAAGTAAGTGTTATTGGAAATAAATTTTCAGTTTAGCAAATGTTAACTTTCATACCTAAAGTTATACTTTGTGTTAGGCCATGTTTAAATTAGATTTGAATTGGTAAAGAAAATGACTTAAAATAAATGCACAAACAACATGTATAAATGGCTTTAAAATGTGATTAAAACTTACAATGTGTGTAATTTTATAGCAAAGGCACATTGGGCTATCTGCTGAGTCCATTGATGGAAATCAAACCTCTGATTTTAGCATTGTAAATCTAAAGATTAACTGCTGTACTAGCAGGGGACAACTTATAGCATAAATCTCATTAAAAAGAAAGTTTACTAATAAATTTTGTTTAATAATTTTTTTATCCCAATGATTATAAAAACAGTGAAATTGCATACCATGTTTCTCAAGCAGAAAACAGATATATAATTTTCAGAATTATAGAATAAAAACTATTAAAAAAAAGTTTTAAATGAATGAAGGAGAAACATAAAAATTAGTACCGTATTTTCCGACTAATAAGCCGAATTTCTGGCCCTAAATTTTGGACCTGATTTTTGGGGGTCGGCTTATTGGCCGATCATCAGCTTTGGACTACAAAATACCGAAGACCAAAATCGGCCCCAAAATCATACCTTTGATCTCACAGTTACGGCAGTTATTTCAGTTGAATAAACTATTTATTAATAGAAAAAGGTCTATACATTACGAATGACATGTATTCACAGAAATAACAAAATTAATAAAAAAAAAATACACACTTTAATCTCAGAAATTTATTAAAATCCATCATCTTCATCGTCAGAAGCACCAAATAATAGATTCCAATCCTCAGCAGAGACCTGGTCGTCGTACGGGTCATTCTTTGGTGTTATTAGCTGAGTGAGTGGAATGTTGTCTTCCTCGTCGTCGTTCAACCACAACATATCATCTTCCGTTCCATCCATTGCATTTGAGATGCTGCATTTTTTAAATGACTTCTCTACAGTTTCAACATTAATATCGTCTCACGATTTCACGACCCACTCACAGCCGGTATCGAGTAATGCAGCGCGCATATTTCCGGCAGCAGTAAAACTTTGATTGCCGGAAACCATCCACTCATTCCAGCATTGATGGAGCCTGTCTTTAAAAGGTTTATTTAAACACACATCTAAGGGCTGTATCACAGATGTCAGCCCACCGGGAATAACTGCAATATCGGTATTGCATCTTTTGATCGCGGCTTTAACGTTTTCACACAGGTGGGACTTAAACATATCCCAAACGAGCAGAGATCTAAATTTCATCAGTCCGCCAGGACAACGCGCCCACACTTCGTTAATCCACTTGATGCATCCTTCGTCATCCATCCATCCGTTTTCTTGTACATGGACGATCACTCCTTTCGGAAATTTCTTCTTCTTAGGAAATGTTTTTCTTTTGAAAATTACCATAGGCGATAATTTTGTCCCATCAACAAAGCACGTTAAGACTACAGTGAAACGTTGTTTCTCGTGGCCCGTTGTCTTAACCCAAACGGTTTTCTCGCCAGCTTTGTTAACGGTTTTGTTTCCAACCGTATCGGTAAAAATCGGAGTCTCGTCCATATTCCCAATCATTTGTAGAGAGTAGTTGTGTTTTTGGCGATGATGAATGATACATTTCTGGAACGAGGTGATTTTATCATCCAAGTCACTTGGCAGTTTCTGCGCGATCTTCGTTTTCTCTCGAAGTACAAGGCTGTGTCACTTTATGAAGCGGGTACACCAGCTGTTGGTTGCCTTAAAGTCTCTTGAATTTTCTTTATTTCGACCAGCCCACTTTAGTGCAAAAATACGGATCTGGGCACGCGTGACAGCCAGGTCACTCTGCCGGTTTTCATTCATTTTAATTACTGAGTAAAAATTCTGGAATTTCATTGGTTACCTAATTACAGTCAGTGGAGCCAATAACGAATGACATATTGATTCCATCTCTGTCTCAATACAACACGTTCTGCTTTACTACAGAATGCCAATGATCACACACAACATGCATGCTGATGCTGAAACGAGACTAAGAAATCATTTTGAAGAAACTTGTCACTTCTTAAAAATGGCCTCGGCTTATTGGGCGGTAATAAGCAAAAACCCTGATTTTCAGAGCTGAAAATTGGCCTCGGCTTATTAACCGGAAAATACGGTAATTGAAATCTACAACAAATATAAGCATTTCTCATTTTCAAAACTTTTTACAGTAAAGTATTTTGAACTCCATGAATATACAAATACCTACATATATATAGCATGTTATTTGTAGAGGTTATAAATAATCTTTGAAAAGTTTACATCAAGTTTCAAACAATTTTGTTCAGTTGATAATGATTTGTATATTAATGTTTTTTGAAAGATGAATTATTTTATCTTGTAATACACTGGTTTTACTAATATTTTAATTATATTGCAATTAACTTCAGAGATGACGGAAAACCCCACTTGTAGAGAAAAATATATCTGTAAACACGGCTGTTTTGGGTTGAGAAATTTTTTTTATGTAGAGGAACAAACAATGTTTCGACCTTCTTTGGTCATTGTCAGGTTCACAAAGAGGTAACAGAATGATAGCTGACATGTTTGAAGGGGGTTGGGTTGTGTAACTGAGTATAGGAATGTAGAGGGCATGCTTAGATGTTTGATTATATTTATTAATATTGGTAATAAAGGTGTTCCTTTGTACTAGTTTATTTTGGGCTTGAGCTGTTGTATAAGTAAGGGTTCTTTAATTGTGCATTTGTTTATGTTTGTTTGTTTATTTAGTATTTGGCTGTTTTCTATGGTTATGTTGTGTTTATTTGATTTGCAGTGTTCAAAAACATGGGAAAGTGACTTTTTGTGTTTTTTGAACCTGGTTTTCATTTTTCTACTTGTTTCTCCAATATAGAAGTTGTGGCAGTTATCACATTGTATTTTATAAATAATGTTGATGTGGTGTTTATCAGTGTAGTTTTTACAAAGTATAGACCTTAGTTTTGTGTCTGGTCTTTGAATATATTTAGTATTAACTGGAATGTCATATTTTGTTAGTTTCTGCTGATGTCGGGAATATATAGTATGCAGCAGTATATCAGTGATGTCGAGAAACCCACTTGTTGAGAATTTCAAATATTTGAAATATTTTCTCAACCCAAAAGAGCCGTTTTTGCATATAAAATTCGCAGCAGTATATGGTTTCGTGATTTTTTAAATTGTGGGGAATATTTACTTTTGTTAGTTGATTTTACTAAAAGTAAAATAGAAGTGTGAGTACAATGTTTTCTGCTGTTGATGTTGATGAAGTATTGTTTTATTTTGTGTAATTCGTTGTTAATTTTTTCTGGTGAGCATAGTTTTATGGCTGTGTTTTTGTTTCGTTTCATGTGCTGAGTCCCAAGGAATGTATAGTCCAGTATGGGTGATTTTTTTCAGTGGATTTCTGTTTTAAATTGTGTATTGGTTCTTGTAATTTTGAGGTTAAGAAATGATATGTGATTGCTTTCTACCTGAAGTTAATGTTGGAATGTATAGAGTAAATGTGACTGAGAAACTTAAGTGTGTTCTGTAGATGTGAATCCCGTAACCGTGTCATCTACATATCTGTACCAGTATGGTGGTGGATGTAATGTTGTGTTAACTGCTTGTATTTCAACTTGTCATAAAAATATTGTCAGTTTTATACATCATGACAATTAATGGTAAAGAAAATATTATATTTTGAGATGATGAGAAATCCACCTCAGTATGGCTTGCATGAATATTAACACTTTTACTCAATAAAGCAGAGAACAATGTTGACCCTTCTTAGGGCATCTTCAGGTTAACAAAGGAGATGACCAAGATTGGTTGGTTTTTATGGTGCAAAACAACTAGGCTATCTGCACCAAACATCTGGTAAAAAGTTATTAGTAAAATTCATAAAAGGAAATTAAGGTAAAACAAAAAAGTTCAATTTTTGAATTAAAAAACATAAATAGGATTAAATCTAATTTTTAAATCTAGTCTACAGCAGTAAGAGAAAACTTACAGTAATATAAGCTGTAAAAAACTTTTTGTAGCATAATTGTAATGTCACATAACTGGAAACCAGGACTGGAAAGACCAACTTCAGGTGATTATCGGTCATTTTGAAACTTACCTGTTAGTCTTCTTGATGAGTTATGATAATTACAATTATGCTACAGTAATATAAGCTGTAAAGAATTTTCTGTAGCATAATTGTAATTATCATAACTCGTCAGGAAGACGAAAAGGTAAGTTCCAAAATGGCCGTTAGTCACCTGAAGTTGGCCTTTCCAGTCCTGGTTTCGAGTTATATGACATTACATCCATTTTCTAATTTCAAATCGAACTAGATGTACTTTGATTCTCAAAAGGAAATCACATTTGTTTGTTTTTTGAATTAAGCACAAAGCTACACAATGGGCTATCTGTGCTCTGCCCACCACGGGTATCGAAACCCAGCTTTTAGCGTGTAAGTCCGCAGACACACCACTGAGCCACTGGGGAACATCACATTTGTTAAGGTCTAATATGTAAATTAAAAACTTAAACAGCATTAAAAATATTAATGGCCTTTAAAAAACTAAAAAATATTTATAAGGTGGGCAGTGTCACCATCGCAAGTAACACTAACATTACAGATAAACCTTGGGACAGAACTGTGCTGTCATTGAGGGTCTTTGGTAAGACAGTAAAATATGGCTTACCTGTAACATGAGTGTTACGCAGACAACATATTGGTGCATCAGTCCCAGTTAAAAGAAAACTGTGACAGATGCATAGTTAGAATAGCTTCCTCTTTCCAATCCTTGCAGAAGCTGATGACCTACGAAGGTCAAAACATTGTTCTCTGCTTTATTGTGGTAAAAGTATTAGCACTCATAGGAGCCATCCTTAGATACAAAGAAAAGATCAATGCAGACAACTTGCACATTCTATGCATAAATATTGGCATACTAAATGCACCATAATTAATCAGTATGCAATTTTTTTGTAAGGGTAATTTTTTGTTGGCCTTCCATGTCCTAGAAGCATCAATGAATCACACAAGCTCTACTGACTGTAGCCAGTTTTTGTCTATAAAATAAAATTTCATCAGATCTGTAACAGGTTGAGGCCATGTGAATGTACAAACTACTACATACCATTAATTTTTCACAATTTTAATTCAAAATTATGTGTTCACAACTAGGTTTAACAAATATACTTGAGTATTCTGATAACATTATTAAAATGGCAACTACTTCACAACATGCAGATTTTTCAGTATCATCACTCAAGCCTGAAGGTAGTTGCAGTGGAAGCATTCAAAAGGTTGCCACTGCAAACAAAAACAACTATTAACATAAAGTAATCTTGTAGTTATTATACTGGAATGGAAATTTATGTTTGAAAACTTCTTTTTATATCCACGTAAGGAAATAGTTCACTCCACTCCTGGATATTTTGGTGGTCCAGTTGATTGCAAAATGATACATCAAACATTTTCAACTTTTTACAGTTGATTAAAACTCTGAAAAACAAACATAAAATGTCTGGTTATCTTTATTTGTCTCTTTATATATAAAAAATTAATTAATAGATCTAAAGCTAACAATTATATTAATTGTAAATAAAAGTATAAAACAATGATGAAATTCATATACACTGAAAATATTACAAAGATGTTCAAAAATCAAAATTTTTCCATTAGTCACTGTTATCATCATTAAAACTCATAATGAATACTATCTGTAGGAGTTGAGGTGTGTGAATACTATGGCAACAGTTACTATTCATTACGAGTTTTAATGATGATAACAGTGACTAATGGAAAAATTTTGATTTTTAATGAAATAGTATCTGTTGCCATAGTATTCACACACCTCAACTCCTACTGCCTTTTGCTGTCTGCAACAAGAATGGAAGTTGGGAGTACTGTATAAATAGTGGTCTATTTCTACTATGAGAATATTTTGCCTTTTGTATACCTAATAAAAGAATGTAGGTTGGAAAGCATTCATTTTGGGAATTTAAGGTGGTTTATTTCTACTTTAAGATTGTATCTACATAATAAGAATGACTTGTTGCAGACAACAAAAGGCAGTACAATTTGGACATTGTAGATTCAAGCACTCAACATTTAACACTGAACTGATTACCCATAACAACTAGCTAATTTGACACTGGTGCTTGGATCATGTCTTGTAGATGGAATATTCTAAATGCATTTTACATAATATAGCTACAGGCATAATACATTATGAATTTTAAGGCTGACAACAAGCCATGATATGAATGGGAAAATTAATTTTCATTTTTGAGTTTCTTTGTAATAATTTATAAGTTAAGCAGGTCTAATATAAATTGAATGAATTATACATAAGTAATAAAATCAACACTATATAACAATGATGGAAATTTGTATAAAAATCTTTAAAAACAGTAAAGTAATAACAAGTATGGGTATAATTCTTAAGTTAACTTATAGTTGATATTGCCTGATAATAAAAAATACAAAGGGGTTTACTATGCATTTATCAGTGTCATGTACTTTCAAGATATTTTTATGTTACTGGCAGGAAAATACATTAACTTTCCTAATACCAATAGACTACACACACACTACAATGAGCTGAGTTAACTAACCAGATTGAGCTCATGCATAAGAAAAAAAAGTCTCAGCATGTGAATGTAATTTAGATACATGTATGCTGACTTTATACTGCTACTGAATATATTTATAGATTGCACTAGTTAATGGCAATTATAAAATTCTTTGATTTCATTAGTAACTTAACCTAAAATATTCCGATTTCTTCTAGAATATCTTAACTACCAACATTTTAATAAGTGTTATGGCACAAACAAGCAACACTATAAAATTACTGTATCGAAGATGTTTTAATTCTAAATATGTCTATTTCTAATTTGTTAGTCTAATGTTTGATGTCTCACACTGACAAGAAATATACAACACAATTTTAGCTTCATCATCACAGTAAGCCTAACACTATTATTGAGTAGCAATTCAAAAGCTATCTTGATACACCTGTGTTTAATTTAAGTACTATTTGTTGCATATTATGATTTATCTCAGATGAGTCTCTGATTTATTATGTATGTCAACATATTAAAATTTCAAATAGCTTGAAATGTTAGTTTTAATCTAGAAGTTAAATGAATGTCAACATCTATAAAATGTATGATATTTGCCAACAAGATTGATAGACACATTTTTTTTTCTTAACACGAATATATTTTAATATACAAATAACAATAATGTTACAAAGAATAACTTGTATACAAAGGTTTTACAAACTCATAAACAATATTCAGTCTTCTATTTGGTCTGGAACTGAATATTTCATTGATGGTTCATGAGGAGCAAGTTAGTTTTATGTTTATACACAGACACTCGATGAGAATGCTAACTAGCTCTTATTCTTTTCTGATATCATGAAATTTACAAGCTTACTTTTATGGAGGAAGATAGATGTCTAATGTCCTGAGAGAAATACTAAACATCTCAAGTTAAATAGTTTGTAATGTTCAAAGTCTATAAATGTTCCTGATCAAATATCTGCAGTTTTCCTATCAATGAGTAATTATCACAATTAGATCTTCCAAGACTTATAGTATACTGACTAGCAAACCAACAGTATACTATGATTCCTTCACATGTTGCAATTTATAAACTTTGAGACATGGTTCTCAAAAGTTTAGTTGGCAATTACTAGTATTTTACACATGCATGTCATACATTGTTAATTTTTACACTCAAGAATTTCAATAAATTTAGAGAATAAACAGGACTTTTGTCATAACATTTAACAATACAAGTTATGTACATTTCTAAATATATAATTAAGAAACAAATATCATTATTAAAATAAACAGGTATCAGCAAATCCATTACATATTGCACAAGTTTTTGTGATATTTAAAGCATTTTTTTATTTCTAATGGCATACCATAAAGTACTGTCATAGCTGTAATACCCATTAAGTTCATCCTCCACAACTACTATAGAATAAATCTTTAGCAAGTAAGACACTTTTTACATCTTTTCATGCAAGTCTTCTGCATGTAGTAATGATATTCTTATTGCATAGATACTTAAAGGTAGTAAACATGTTGTAATCCATTTAATTAGATTTAGCTTTATGTGGTAACAGCTGAAAGCTTGTATCACTATGGCCATATGTATTATCTACTCCTTGGATGAGCCTCCTTAAAACTTTAAGGATACATGTTAAATGTTCTAACTTAATTAGTGCACATTAACGTTTCTCTCCCTTATTTGTCAAAACAGTTGTTGAAATGTGCATTTGCATATTACAAGATACTACCATTTTAATTTTTCCTCTGATTGGAAAGCACTTTATTTCAGAATTATTTTTATCTTTGTCATGCACAGATGTGTGTAAAAAGCCTGTCACTTCCAAGCAGCCAGAGAGAAACTTGAAAAAGTTGTGAGATGGTCAGTCCATACATAATATTTTATTATGAATAAAAACTGCCTTATTTTTCACTTGTAATTTGCTTTTAATTTGCTGTCATTTACTGTATATATTTTATACAGTAGATTTCCTAAATCTGCAGATACTTTAAACTTAATTGTTGGACATCAATATACTTGAAAACCACAGACTAGGTAAAATGTAATATTTTGGTGCCCTTATCAAAGAATTTGTAATTGTGAAATTTACTTTTAACCCGCAACTTTTTCCCATTGATCTTCTGAGATCACGTACAATTTATGATGGAGAATAGGACCTACAGTTGAAGTTCAAACTTTATATATGGGGATGCAATCAGGAACGAGGAGATGCACCTTCCCAGAACAAGAGATTTTGCCATCAATGATGAGAATTATACTTTAATTCTTGCTTTGTCCTCCACGCAGAGAAGATAAGGAATATTCAGACTGCTGCTAAACAGCTTATAATGATTACTTTTCATTGTTTGACACATAGAATGACAGAGAAGTGTCACAATGGCATCAAGCAGACTGAACAATGCTTAGGTTTTCTAGGGTAGTCTGTATGGGTCACCAGGTTGCTCGTTAACAAATTCAGGAACTGAGGTCAATGTATACTATAATGATAAGGCATCATATCATTGTAATTATGTGCAGTGATGTGCATTGCTTCCTTCTGCACAAGACTTCACCTGAAGACATCACAAGCATAAGGAAAAAGCAAGTCAATAACAGATACATGAATAAACCACAATTTAATTATGGTGGTGATGTAAAACTGGCAAACCTGTCAGTGTTTAAGAAGATGGCTCAATTAGTTAATGACACAAAATGTAATGTTAATAAGTGTTTATAACTGAATAAGTCATTTTTGCCTATGATTACTTTTGTGCCTGTCTGTAATATTTATAGTTATATTACTTACATTCTGTTTTCTTTCTTTACCCCTTAAACAGCAGCTTTCATCAACTGATGCTGCTACCTACAATATTTCCACTGTTTAAGGGTTAATTATGTTCTATTACTCCAATGCACCAATTGAAAACAACACATTGTACGAACTGGTACCATCTTTAGCATGTTACCAATTCTAGCCTTAGTGTTCCTGTTTTTGGTTAAAAATTGTTTTCATTTAAAATTCAGAATAATATCAAAAAATTAAGTATCCAGAATTGGATGCTGTGGATACCTTTCCTTCAGAACCTCCAAGTTCAGGCTATTTCAAGAAATTCTCAGCAGAAAAAAAAGTGTTTAGAAATGACTGAATGAAAAATATGACAAGTAAGCCAATAATTCCTATTCAACTAACATTCAATTCATCACAAATATCGCATTTCATGACTGCATTGTTACATTGTATCATTGTTCATGATACAAATGTTATCATGTTTAACAATGTTAAAATATTTGATTCCTAATTTATTGTAATTATTTTGCTTTTTATAGATTTTTTTTTCTTATAATTAAATCATGTCTACCTAAATCTATTTGAGTTAATGTTTATTAAACCTACTTTTCAGGGGTATTAAAAACTTCATCACATGTGTTGCACAAAAACTACTTTTTTTTGTCAGGTTTATCATGAGATGTATCTATAGATCTATAGTGAACTTTTGGATAAACATTTGACAGCAACTAGTTAATTTGAGCTGGGAAATTAACTGCTGGAACCATTAATTAATTACATTCAACGGATTGCTTATTCTCATGCAATTCAGATAGTTGGAATAATCAAAACTAGTATTAATCATAAACACACATTTTGATTAGTTTATTATATTCACAACATTGAGTTAATTGTAATTTTGATTAATCAATTATTTTACTTCATACTAATTGATGGTCCTAGTAGTTGATTAATCACCCAGCTCTATAGTTAATCCTAACAACTCATGAAAATGCTACACAATGAGTGGCTGAGAAATCTCCTTATTAGCACAACATTCTCTTGATATTCATGGAATTGATCTCCAGCAGAAATAAAGATTCCTCTTGTAGACCTTACAAAATTCATTTTCAGAATATTATTATTTTTTATTTCTCATAATGAATAATTTTCAACTGAACATCTGGAAAAGGGTATCTAATGACATTACTTAACATAAGGGTTTATACAGGGGTTTACTCAGACATCCTGCCAAGGCAGTTAAATGGCAGTGAAGCATGACAAATTTAACTTTAAAATATAGGTAGGTTATTAACTTCACAGTTCGTATAAAATGTATTAAAGCTATCCAAGAATGTACCATTTGAATATACTGTTGTTTTTCTACTACTAAAATTAAAGCTTCAGATTTTTAGTAAAACTATTCCTGTGATATTTTATAAATTTGCTTCAACAGACAACTGAACATTAAAAAACATTTAAACTCATATTTTACAGAATAACTTCGAATTACATTCCAAAACAAACTTGCAATACATGATAAATAAATTGGAGTTCATGTCAAGTACATCAAAATAGTGAAGATATTCAGGTAGTCAATTTTCTTAGTACAATATACATATGTAAAAATATTTCTTGTAATAACCTACACAGCCAAGTTTGAGACATATTAGTAGTGAAGAATTCTATACTTACCACTACAGATATCACTTTTAAAAAAATTAGGAAAATATAATGACTAAACTGTTATAAAGGGAATAAAGAAACAATCTTGATTAGGTAATACTCTTATTGTTTTTTATAGTTAGACAAAACCATTATCTTACCTAAAAGCAGCATCTGTACTAACTTCTCTTGTTCCTAGAATGTCGAGCTGCTCAAGTTCTGAGCTATGAGAGGCGATAGCATTCAAATCATTGTCAGAAACAGTACTGAGAAAAAAGAATATATATAATTACAATAACATTATCAGAAAGAACATGCAAAACTAATTCAACTTCTACAGATATATGTGCACAAATCTGATAAAGAATATTTCTTCAATGCAACAATAACTAATTAATAACTAATTAGAATGTTAGATTGTTATTATAATAAAACCTCAATAATCTCATGGGATAATTCAACACATTCTCATAGAATGTTAGTTAAGAGGTAATTTGTATTTCAAACCTGGAATTTTTTTTTTTTAAATAGTGAGAATTAAATAATATATTTTGCCCACTATTATGTTATTAAATATATTATAAATTACAGATTGCAGTGGAAAACACTCTTGTACTTGGCTAACACAACATTTTCACATATGACTTAATAACAGAGAAAAACTTGTTTCAAGGAACAAAAAACATTTTCCTGGAAATTCAAAAGTTATAACATTTGGACTGACCTAGACACACATGCAAACAGGAATAAACAACATTAATATCAACAAAAACTACTTTTTAGCAATATCAGAAACACCCGTCTTGGGACTAAAATATTTGTTATATGTATAGTTGTTCAAAAGAAAAACAAAACAAAATATTGAATAAGACAGTCCAATATGAAGACTGAAGATAACATCCATAACAGAGAATGCTGACTAAATACATTTCAGTCTGTTACTGATAAAATGTAGGAAATTTATAATGGATATATTTCATTGATAAAGGTAACACAGGCTTATAGACTACTAAAATATTTGGTACATTTGTAACAAAACTATAAATAAATTGCAGAAAGAGAAAGAACATTGATGTCAAATGAATATGCATCTATCTTAATTTTTTTGTATGAAATCAATGTCTTTTAGTCTCGAAATTACATGTTGTGGTCTTTCTTTTAGCTTTTGTGTATGGAACATCTCAATTCGGTGGCCAGCATGAATAAACCATCATGCTGATGTTCCATCATCCTTGATACCTCCTCTCCATTTCTCTGATGTTTTGATGAAATATTTCCCATTATTTGCTCAGATCATCAAGATTTTCAGGGAGAAGCCAATATGCAAGTGTGAGAAACAAACTTTCAAGGTCATGTTGCAATTCAATGTTTTGAATTTATCAAGCATGTTATGAAAAATATTTTTATAATATGGGTCCTTCTTCCTTCCTAAAAAGTTGTCAATAACATCTTTAAAGACAATCCATACTTCTTTTTTTAACTTTCCTCATTGTTCTTTTGAACCATTCACCTGAAATGAATTTCTCAATATGAGCCCAATAAAAATCTCTTCTTTAAATTTTGCTTCTTACAGGGTTAGGAATTGCTCTCATAGATACTTGAAACAGTCACCACCTTTGTTTAAGGCTCTTACACGCTGCTTCATCAAACCCAGTTTTACACAAAGTGGAGGTAATGTGACTTCTTTGCATAAAACTTTCACATTCATTATTTTATGATCTGATATCAGGCTGACTGTGTGACCATTGCTTCTTTATCTAGTGCTGACTTTGTTCTCTGCTATCCAATTTACACAAAAAGTAAGGAAACTGTGTATAATCAGATTGTCAATCCAACAACTTGCAAAGGACTTTTAAATCTTCACATGTATTTGATCTTATAAAGTTGAAGCTTGAGATTTTCATATGTGAGCAACAGAAACAGATGCATATATGTTACCATTATGAAGTATAATACCTTTTAGACTTCTTTTGAAGAAACTCATCAACAATTACCATTCACTTGGTTCATAAACTACAGCTCCTAGCATTGGTATAAATTCAACAGTATTGTAATAAACCAGTGAACCTTCTTAAGAAAAGTATGGTATAAACTTTTCTCTCAATTTTTGTACCAGTAAAATTATGTCCCTGGAGAAGGTAAGATCTTAGACCAATATATGGATCTTAAAATCTCTGAAAAATCCTTTGAAAGGCTCCAACTCTCACTAAATGATTAGGTTCACCTTGTATGAAAAGTTGTAATTCACCAGATGTTTCTGGTTGAAAATAATTCCTATCATCATTTCTATTGATATCAATCAGATTCGGAATCAGATGAAACTGTATCAAAAGTATCTCAAAGGAGGAGGAGGTACAAGTGCATCAGGTTCAAGAACAACAAGGTCATATAACTGATTGAAGATTGAAACAAGAAATTTCCTTTTTACTTTAGCTGTTGCACATTACATGACTAAAAGTAGCAATCGTCTCCATGGTTGCAAGGTTTGTGCAGACCATAAGGATTCCAAAAGGCAAAGCCCTTATCTTACCTTTAGTCCATTGTCTAAATTTTTCAGCACAAATGGGGCAAACTTTGAGCAGAGCTCATGGTTTGTCTTTTTCCAAAGTTTTACTCCAAATGCACATATGCATTTTTGACAAATTCTCTATTGTTTTGCCTTTGTTTCTTTACAACAAATATAACAGAATATGTTTGGGTCATTTACACAACCTCTTGTTGCCATAGCAATGAATATTGAAGAAAAAAATCATGTCAAAGTGCACTTAAAAATAAATACTATCCAGAAATGACACATCATGCAGCTTGTTGAGCTGTTTATACACAAGCAGTTTCTCATGAGCTCTGGAATAATTGATCACTAAGGCTCTCACGTTGTGACTGATCTAGGGAAAGAAACAGCCAGTTGTTGTCAATATTTTAAGCATAACAAAGTGTGATGCAATTTCAATGAAAACAATTCACTTATGAAAAAGTACATTTGATGTTTTGTGACAAAATCTGTACATGGGAAAAAAAAATTCAGCACATAGAAATTAGTGTAGCATATAAAAATTTCAAGATAATAAAACCATTACTTGTGTAATCAGTACACACTATAGAGAAACTGCTCATTGTTTAAATTTATTTTTATGAAACAGTTTAAGCATAATATAACTGTTGGCAACAACAGATATAAGAGAAAGAAGTCATTTGCATTAAACTGTAAATATAATAACAGTAGCAGGTTTAAGATGCTCAGTAAGAATAATGAAAAAGTGATAAATTTACTCAATGAAGTAACACAAAATTGCTGCTTTAGAAGTTGGATAATTTACAAGTATATTATTATGGTTGGTAGGTAAACAATAATTTATAAGCATAAGAAAAGTTTTATTAATGGTGGAATATACTATATGTTTTGACAGAACATAGGTCTGTCTTCTTCAATACGAGTGTTTGCTACCTTTTTTTGTTAGTAAATATATATTTTTTTTATATAATTTTTAATGGGTGAACTGGAAATTTTGCAAAAATAAAAAAAAATAACTATTATCAGGGTTTTGTAAATGGGCTTGGATTTTTTATAGTACATGCCTGTGACTTAATTATTGGTGATAAATTTGAAAATTAAACAGACAGCACACAATCCACTTTTTTTAGAATACTATATTCAAACCAAGCAAAACATGTATGAAAATCCATTACACTATTGTTTATCACAGCTATATTTAAAACTAATTATATTTTCATGTCAAAAGCCCACACAGGCTGATCCAATTACTTTAGACACCAACTTAAAAGACAAATTATTTTCCTCTACTCTCTTTCTTGTTACATATTCTGCAAAAACTTTTCTTATTTTACCCAATGGGTTAACATAACTACATCCAAAGCTTTAATAACTCCCCTTTTCATCAAAGTTTATACAAACAAGTTTAACATCCTTTGTCACAAATATTTTTCTATTTGCACATACTTTTAAACAAGAAAAAGTCTAAAACTATCTAGCCCTAGTAGCAACAATATAACACATAAATAGAAAACCATCTAATGTTGTTTATAAATTTCTTTTGGCTTGTTGTAATGCTAGGTATGCAGAAATATACAAATCTACTTAATGACAACAGATCAAATATAAAATACTTCATGCATACTTGCAATGCTTACTTGAAGATTATGACAGGGAGCAACAATGAAAGCAATCTTGATATGAATGAAACTTTGTTAATCATGCAGCTTAAGTCTAAAAGTAATGAAGTTTGTTCATTGATAAAATTGTTGAAAGGATTCAAACTCAAACTAGAAGAAAAGTTCTGAAATGAAAAACACTGGATTTAATTAGATAAATGTTGCATACTTGGGAATTGATACTTAAAACCTTTTTTTTCCTGTTTTGTAGCAAAATAAGTTCATTACAGGCCTATGTAATGAGTACACACTGTAAAAAAGCTTCTCAGTTGAATTTCGTTTTTCTGAGACAGTTTATTTATTGCTTCAACTTCTTTTCTTTTTTGTACAGAAGTCTGTTCAATCTTTCACCTGTTGTTTGGTATAGATAGCCTAGTTGTTTTGTGCCATTAAACAACAAACAAACAAACAACCAAATGATAGGTTATAAAACCACAGTACTTGTAATACCCTACGAAAAGGTTTCTAGTAGAAAGATGAAGTTTAATTTGGCTCAAAATTTGATTACTGCACAATTTAATAATCTTACTTAACTTCATTAACAGGTACAATAATCAGTGTAAAATCATATGAAATTAAAAAAACAACTAAATTATTCCAATGTAATGAACTACACATAAAAGTGCAATAAATATAATTTAGAAAATTAAACTTAAACATATATACACACTTAGTTAACATTTTGAAATTTTCAATGGAAAATTGTTATTATGAAAAAAATGCACTAAACATTGACAAGAAGCTAGTCTGAAACTGTTTTCCAATTAATTTCATACTGATTTTATAATAAAGATTACATTGTATGAGTTGTAATAACATAAAAATAAATCTGTTTTTAACAGTCATGACTATATTTAACAATGGGTAAATCATGGATAAATATAAAAGCTAATATAGAATACCTATATAAAAAAAATAAACAAGTTATGTAAACCTTCATAGATTTTGTACATAAAAATAACAATACACATTTTCTTACCGAATAGCTGTTAAGAACAGTTTTTTTAGTTTAGGACACTTAAGAACAAGTTCTCTGATGCATCCTGAAGAAGCATCAACTTCTAGGCTGAAACAAAAATTATGACA
Organism: Carcinoscorpius rotundicauda; assembly: GCA_011833715.1. Lineage (NCBI taxonomy): Eukaryota > Metazoa > Arthropoda > Merostomata > Xiphosura > Limulidae > Carcinoscorpius > Carcinoscorpius rotundicauda. Next base: position 21,080,479 of record CM022395.1, read on the forward strand.
ATTTGTAATTGTATGTTTCTGAACATATCTTACTTGTCAAGTTATTAAAAAAAAGCTATTATGCCGTAAGTATTCAAATTATTTATTACTAAGTAATGTATCTTTTTACTGTTTAAATGTTATAACAATGTCTTTACATAGTAAATTATTATTTCATTTTGCTCTTTACAAATGGAAGGTTGCAATGTTTTGTTGCTTTTATTTGATTTTTCAAGGATATGTTTTGCTTCGAAAAAGAAATGAAACAATTCCTATTTTTTTTTACAAAGATTACATTATTTCACCTGTTGTTTGGTGCAGATAGCCTAGTTTCTTTGCCAAATGGCAGGTAGAAAACCACAGTACTTGTAATACCATACAAAACGTTTTTACTAGAAAAATGAAATTTAACTTGTTACTGAATAAAACCAGTGCAACTGTGCTAATATAAAGGTTACACATGGCATATAGTTACATGATCTCCACTACTAGAACTTTAAGGATGTATTATTTTGAAGTTTCCTTTTTTATTTTGTTTAAAAACACATAAAATATATTTTGGAGCTAAATCTACAATGTATTTATTAAACACAAGCTTGCATACTTATTTATAACTTCTTAGTAAGAGACAATTTGAGTAGGAACACCAATGCTTGAAGAGGAGCAGGATGCCATACCATTTCTTTTCATGAAGACTTTAACCATTGTATTACCTTTTACTAAACTGTAAGCTTCTCAGAAGGGATAGGTACCCAAGAGGGTACACCAATGCTTAAAGTGGAGATGGATGTCATTCCATTTCATTTCATGAGGTCCTGAAACCATTTTGTTACTTTTTACTAAACTGTAAGCTTCTCAGAAGGGATAGGTACCCAAGAGGGTACACCAATGCTTAAAGTGGAGATGGATGTCATTCCATTTCATTTCATGAGGTCCTGAAACCATTTTGTTACTTTTTACTAAACTGTAAGCTTCTCAGAAGGGATAGGTACCCAAGAGGGTACACCAATGCTTAAAGTGGAGATGGATGTCATTCCATTTCATTTCATAAGGTCCTGAAACCATTCTGTTACTTTTTACTAAACTGTAAGCTTCTCAGAAGGGATAGGTACACTAACTGATTCAATAAATATTTATGGTGGCAAAGGACTGAGAACAAATAAACCTACTTATTACAGGCTCAGTTGATGTAACTGAGTCTGTAACCACAAAATAACTACCAGAGTATCCATTCTATGACTTGTAACAGTACACATCTGTTTAAACTTAATTTTATTGCTTTATTACCCTTTCAATCTGTCTAACTAATAATTCCTCTATGCAAATTGTAAATTACTCAGTGAACATCTTGAATTATATAGCAAGTGAACTGCTTGCAAGTATACCGTTGAAAATAATTTTAATTATCTTTTTCATTATCTTTTTCTTTCATTCTTTATCTCATGATTTTTTTAACTGTTCCTATACAGTTGGTATTTCTTGGATGAAAAACTAAAAAGACAGTCTATACTAAAAGATACCAACACACACAGAAAATTTAAGCCTAAAACACCTATACTTGAACTGATACTTGCTATTACAATTTTCACATTTTGGTTGATGAAAAAAATAATATGGTTTTGAGCTTCTTCATTCATTATGACCCAATTATTGTCTATGAAGAAAATACCTGTAGATACTTGGTGGAGTAGTGCTCTACATGATAGTCAATGACACACCACACAAAAAAAGCAGAGTATTACTAGCACTTGTATCAATTAAACAGTCCACCATGTGTCTGTGTAATACAATGAGCAAACACTATGTCAACCTTGGCCCTAGATGTTCTACCAAACCTGAAGAAACAGAGAGATAGATATTTTCTTTTGGATCAGTAACCAGAACTGATATGGGCCACGTTTATTGCTTTTTTTTTTTTTCCTTTGAGCCAACTGTAGATTATTTAACCTATGGTGAGGATGTTTGGTGTACTGCACAGAGAAACAATGTTTAATACCAGAAATTAATGAATTGTGCACAGTTATAATAGACACTTCATTCCTTATCTGAATTAAGACATCTCTCCATCTATATTGTTGATACACCTTACAGGGCAGGTTCATGATATCCCTGCCACTCAAATAGCAGTAACTTAGGCTAATCTGAAATAACAATGTGGCATGTGCTTACATGGCACCATCTGTTATAAGTTCTCATAATGTGTGGTCTGCAGACTCATTAACTGTGGTTTTGATGGAGCCAATGTAACAACCACTGTAGGTTTTCTGTTTTGGAAATTCAGTTGAAATCACAATTTCATTCCTTGTCACAAAACAGCTTTGTTTGGACTTAATATCTCTAACAACCAAGTGTTGTTGCATACACTCACCAGATAGTCCCTCTACAAATTTGTTAACTTAAATAATAAGTTGTCACAGGCACCGTGTTTATGTGTTTCACCCAACAGATGGCTGTTTTATACCACCACGAACTGTAACTTCTGTAATAATGGCTTCCCAGTAGTAGAGTTGGTTGGTTAAGCTGCAGATAATATACACTGCACTTAAACTAAGTGCAGTGTATGTTATATATTGCACAAAATATAATATATAAAATATATATATATTCATAAACTCAGAAATAAATTGCACAAAATATAATATATTTCTGAACAACTGATATCATCAGCAGTTTAACGGGGCTTTGTTTCAGTCTTTTAATCTGATTGAGAAATGGAGATTTAAAAACATAGTATATGCAAAAATGAATACAGTAATTTGTGCTGGTGAAATAAAACAAATAAAAATAGTTTCAAGTTGAAACAAAATATCCCAATGCACTTAAGGTAATAAGAAATCAAAACCTTTTTGAAGCAGAAGCTTAGAAAATTAAAAAGTGCTTAGAAGCAAACACTTTTCCTTTCTCACTGCTAAATATAACAATTCATGCCATAACTGAAAAACTAAATATCCTATCTGTTATGGTAGGTGTTACAGAGAAAACTAACATTTTAGTAATATTCCACTGAGATACTATTTAATACACTATTAAGAAAACTACCAAACAACTATATTCACAGGTTCAGTTAAAATGTGCCTTCAAAACAGTCTTGGTTAGAAGAATCAACTTTATAAACAAACAACATTCACTAAACATTTCATCAGTATTGTACAAGTTTATGTGCCTGAGGTATATTAGATCAATCACTACAAGGCTCCACAATTGAATAAAAGAAAACATCATTCTAAAATGTACAAAATCAGAAGTATTATTGATCACGGTCTATATGAACACAATGTTGTGCTGCCTTCCTCCAGTTTATTTTACACCTTTCTTCATTTCTAGGAAGAATTCCACCTCAGAATGCCAGAATGTTTTGTCATTAAGTTAATAAAATGAGCTCTTAACTAGAAGATTAGCATACTGTCACTATATCTTCAGTTAAGGAAATGTAAAGAAAAGAACAGAATATGAAATTCATTTTACCATCGAACATGAAGTGGACTAAAAACTTCAAATTTTCTGTTTGAAAAGAAATAAGCATTCCTAAAAGATGTTTCACGATTTTGATAAAAACCATGTTTAATTACAAATGTATTTCAACATTTCTCTTAAATTGATGTCATTAAGTATGCCAGCAGATAGAAGTTGAATTAACGTAAATCACTCAGGGAGGATATACAGGTGAGATGAGCGCTACATACACTCACAGGGATTACAAGAGCCATCCAGGACCCATTATCTGTGATGTTATTCGTGAAGCAGTACTTTGGCTCATAAAATGTAATAAACAGAATTGAAACTCAAGAACTCATATTTCCAGTATTCTTTATTCTAAGTTCAAATAGAAAAGATTATCACCAAATTCTTGTAATAATTTTATATTGCCATTCTAGAAGTCATATTATAAAGCCAGTTAAGCCTCTTTAATACCTAAACTTACCATGCTTAAAATTACATCATTGTACTATTAACTTTAGGCTGTTCAGTTTTTACAACTTACAAGTAAGTTACATTGTTATTGGCTAAATTACTCACAAGTTTATGTCTATCACAGAAAAAATAAAGTGACTAAAGATCTATATCATGTTTTATTATTTTCAAGACTTTGTATGGGAATCACTCTGAATAAATCATCATTAAATTGGCATGTAAATTGTGCATAGAACATAAAAACCTTATGTTCAACAACAACACATGTCCACACTGATGTCATGCATACTTCGCTTTTGAAAACTTCTTATCAACTATACTGTTAATCAATATAAATGTTACAATTCCGTATTTCTCAGTTTTTCCACAGATGCATATTGGTATATGTTTTTCTGAATGTTTCAAAGTAAGTTTGTACATTTGTAATAGCCATTTGTCCAATACTTTTCGGTACTAAAATTAAGAAGTCAATTTTTTTATTTTAACAATTAAATTTTTGAAACTGAACTTGTGTTGATAAAAACATTGATAATTAAAAAAAGTCATTTCATTCTCTGAAAAATAATTTTCCCATAACATAAAACTGTTATAATGAGAAAAACCTTGGTAATTAAAAAATTACTTCATTCTCTCAAAAATGATTTTCACATGACAAAAAAAGAGTTATGATGAGAAAAAACTTGGTAATTAAAAAGTTGCTTCATTCTCTCAAAAATGATTTTCACATGACATAAAACTGTTATAATGAGACTTTTGCATTAATTATATTTAGCTCTGTGTATATGTTACTGTAATTATGTTTGTTCTTGTTTCTATAAAACACTGAAGAATAATTCTTTGTCATGTAAAAATGTTTTATAAACATGTTTTGTGCTCTTAGCCATTTTGTAATTTTTGGTTACTGAACCACTTACAGAAGTACTTATTTTTACACTGTTAAAACAAATTTGTGAAAACTCATATCAAAACTTTTTTGTACACTTTTGTGAATAAAGAGCTTTAGTGAATGAACATATATGCTAAAACTTCAACATTCATAGAACAAATTTTATTTATTCTTCAGTTTGCTATTCAAGGATTAAATCATATTAACATAAAAAGATACATCACTATTAAAGATTGTTTTATTCCTCATTAGCAACCATACTCTTATTCAAGAACAAAAAAGTTGGAAATTGTTTCCAGTGCATCTAGGCAAAATATATAAAACCCAATAAAACATCAAAACATATAATTTTTTTAAATTCTTAAGTAAAATAAAATATCACTTAAAGTGTGATAAATTCAAGCTCAAATCATTTACACAGTGTTTGTTAATGACTAAATTTAAACATTTTTGTTCAAATAAACTTTATAATTGAGATTCTTATTCTCAAACCCTTCAATTTTTCTCATAAAACTCAAAATTGAAAATAACTAAACATTAGAAACATCTTAAACGACTGAAACATTCAGGTTTCTCTTTACGATACTTAAGTATTATACATACCACCAACCCAAATCCAATTCTTCAAGCTGAAGACATTGTCCGGCAATAGCTCTAACACCTGCAGCAGTGAGTGTTCTGGCTCTCCAAAAGTTCACAGACTTTAATGACCTTACATAACAAATGATTTAAAGAGTTATACACATACTGCTATGATCACAAACACCCTTTTATATCAAAATTATGGAGATTTAAAAAATGAGAAGTTTAACTGGAAAATTCATTGAAATGGTTCTTGGCTATAATTTTTTATTTATTTATATTTTGGATGAAAGCTAAGCTATTGAAGTCACATATCAAGAAATTTTGCCTTCCCACAATGCAATGTCTACATTGTAACCATGGAGAAGGAGCAAACAAATAATATGACAAAAGAAAACTTTCTTCATTTTGTACACTTATCTGCTGTTTAGACTTGTATTCTTAGACTTGTTTGTGATGAACTTTTGTTGTTCGAAACCTATAAATATTGTGAAGATGTGTTGCATATTCAATTACTTATAACAAACTGAAAAGACGTGTACTTTCCTTTGATACCCATTCCTCCAGCTTGCTTTAATACTTACCATAAATCAGTTATTTGTGGCATTCTATTCTTAGCCTAAAATTGTCTTAAAACAATTTGTTGATAAGTGTTTTAAAAACTGGTTCAACTTGGTTCTTTACGTTTTAAAATGTTTTCCTACAAAAACAAGCAACTGTGAAGAAGTATAAAAGTATTGTGGCAAAAGGATATCAACTGTGGAACAGAAGAAGCAATACAAAACTTGAAAAAGCCAAAATCTGACTATATTTGTGTGTTAAGCTCATTTTATATGAAGTATATATTGTCTTTCTATATTTTTTGATACAAGATAATTGTACTTGTCTGAGTACTGCACACTAGGCTATACTGTTAGGTTGTTAATTCATGAGTCAGCAGAGTGCTAGTATGAAAAATAATCAAGTCCAATTAATTGTAAATTTACTCAGCATCTTTCTAACACTTTAGCTGACAACTCTTCCATATATTGATAAGACATTACAACTGATAACCAATTAAAAACAATATATGAACAATTATATGCACAGCAACTTCAGCATTAACACATATACATACTATATACATATATTTAACTATATAAATTGCATAGATGCACCTGCACTCACTTTGCTATTGTTTGCTCCTTTGTCAAGATAGTGATCACATTACTAGGCAAAATAAAATGACTGTGACATCATTTTGACTTCAATTGTTACAGATGTATAAGCATCTGACATATCTCAAGTTAGTAATATTAAAATGCTTTATTAAATGAAGAAAATTTTAGATAAATTAAATGACACCTTTGCATATGTATATATACAATTAAAAAAGTACATTATTAAAATAATTGCACAAGAAATAATTTATTTAGAACAGAGTAAATCCATAAAACAACCACATTTCAGTGTTCTACTCCATCATCCTCCTTTAACTTTTACTTCTGAGGACAGTAGTGTCGAACACCAAAACATGTATTCTTGTAGGGCTGAACCATGTTTTTAATAACTTATTCATCATGAAATTATTTTAACATTATACTCCTCTTCATTGTAAAAAACAAACAAACACATTACTACAAAACTACCAAATAGATTTGTGGTATAATAAAAAAAATATATTATTTTAACTACTAAAAATGTTTTTGGAAAGTCATGATAAAATTAACTAAGTTGGGAATCAAAATTCTAACACACTGTTAGAATAACAGAGAAATTCTGCATGTCTCCAAAGTATGTCTACTTTCCTCATACATTTTTAATTGCCTGTGGTCAATCTCGTGTGCAAACTCTTTTGTATAAAACGAAGTAATAATGTTCATTAAAAACCCTTACTTATTCAAATACATTCCAAATTGTGTGTTTGGCTAAAATTATTTCTAAAAAAATAAATGTAAAAATGTTAGAACTGATGATAATTGTGCTTTTGAAAACAGAAACATTTAGCTTTTATATGTTATAGTGTTGTGGATATTCTACAAATGTCTAAATAAATGAACATTGCACATGTTTAAAATTTTCTGTTGTAAAAGTAATAAAAGGTTTTCTTTTATTTTCAGTTATTTTTTTTCTTCTGCTAAATGTAGATTGCCTGCAACATCTATATAGCTGCTTTCTCATGAATAAAATACAAGATAAAAATAAAATTCAAGATGTATGATTTCTGATGGAATTAGACATATCATTCTATAAAGATGGTTACAGTCAGCACACAACTCTCATGTCAAAAAATAAAAAAAAGATATAATGAAACTGGACCACTAATGGAAAGAGCAGGACAAGAATATCACCCAAGCTTTCCAGATCAAATGTTAAGTACTTTAGGCTTACTTAGCTCTTAGCTCATAGACAAGAGTGGTAAGAGACGAAAGAACAATTTACAGCCTTCAGTTAAGTATGAGAAAGGTAAAATTCAAGTATGAGACTGTTTAATCATAATTGGAGCTGGTGACCTTTACTGTATTTATAGAATCCTGGTTTCTGCCCAGTATAATCAAGTATTCACTCATCATGTACTATTTCTTCTTAGTAAAATAAAATATTTACAATTCCAGAAATAGTAATATATTTAAAGAACAAAGTTCTAATGTCATACATTCAAAGTAGTTTATGATTTTTGAAAGGATTAATATATATTCTGACAGAAAGGAAGGGACAGCTTGTTAAAGTTAAAAAATCTCTTTTTGAAACAAAAAAGGAAATTCCTAGAAATAAAATTAAAATACTAAATTCCCATGTATCAAAAAGATGCAGATTACATATAGAAGTAATCTTGATAAAATCAAATGGGAATGGCAAAGAAAGGAGTAAAACACAACACATTTATAAGAAGTTGAATATAATAACAAAGAACTGAGAAATAAAAAAAACACATGATTAGGTCATCTGCAAGGAACTCTGGAATTGTTGAGGGATTGATTGTTATTAACCCCTAAGCAGCAAGAACATTGTAGGTGAAGATCACCACAGACGTGAAAAAATTTCTTAAACATAATGATTCAACATTTTTGTTATGGATTTTGAACTAAATTTGAAAGAAAATGAAAATAAAAGCATAATGAAGACTTATTTATTGCAAGTTTTAATGGTTTTTAGCATATGAAAATCACAAAAAACATTCTACAATGCACTGTGCCACTCTACACCAGGTAGTCACCATCTTTCACTTTTCTTTTCTTGTTGTATGCATACATACATGACATTTTTTGTCCACTTTTTCTAGCTCCTAAGGATGGAATGCTTTCTAAAAGATGCTAACAAAATGCTTCTTTTCCAACAAGTATATCAGGAACAGTAAAACTATGTCTTTCTGGAAAGTTCTTGTCACACTTCCATATCTTTCCAATAATTGGGAAATTACATTGTGACTAAACTGCCTCAAAGATGGCTTCTTGCCAATTATTATTAGATACATATTACAAACATTGAAAATTGCAATATCAATTAGGTTAAAAAAAAAAAAAGATTCTTGTACCACTTCACACATTTATGAAGGCAATAAATTTGTCCTGTCTGCATATCACTTTTGTCAACTTGCCTCATGTTGATAATATAATCTAAAACCATATTGGATTTGGTTAGTGGTTGTTTAGTTTTGTAATTATCCTTTAAACTGTATTTCATTTCACCTGTGTGTACTGTACTAAGCAAAGTAACAAGTAATTTGTCTTTCCACTGAAGTGATAAATATTCCCTTGCTTCTTAGTCTCAACATCTCCCTCCTTTAGAGGTGCAAATTTAGGCATGTTCTTCTAATAAGTTTCAACTGTTTCACAAAACCAGTCTTATTTTCAAAGAATATATAATATACAATTTTTTTCAAAGTGGTCTTTCATCAGTTTCTTGATAACTGATTCTAAAAATCCTTATTAGAGATATTTGAGGACATCTACATCAGTTGCAGAATAGATAATTATATCTATTACAACTCCTATCCCACAATCACATGATATAAAGATCTTTATTCCAAATTTATGGTGCTTGCTTGGAATGTATTTCTTGAAAACAATGTGACACTTGACAAAAAAATAAAAGGTTCATTAATAACTACTTTCTGAAATGGGAAAAAAAAAAACATTCCTTAGCTTCATTCTTCACCATTCTAAACACTTGTCAAATTTTCCATAATCAATCATTTGCATTCAGTTCTTCATTGTTTGCAAAGTGCAAATATCTATTAATCTCCCTTAACTGATCTCAAGTTATATATTTTGGAAAGCCTGGAGAACCTATGAGGAAATCATTCTTCCAATAATTAGCCAACACAAACTTTTTTACCTGTGGCATAAGCATCACCAAGGCAAAAAAATGTACATTTCCTTAATAGTTGTATCTCCCCATTTCTTACTTCATGAATTAGAAGTATTACCTTCACTTTTTCTGGATTTCAAGGATTTACAAAACTCATAATATCTGTTTATTTCTCACACCATATTACCCATTATACTTTTATCAAATATAGCAGTAAAAAAAAATCATAGTCTTTAGATCTATCTGTCAGCCTAAATTTTTCTGTGATTCCAGCATTTATACTATCAAAGAGAATAAATAGATCAAAACTGTTACACCTCACCCATTGGAAACAAATTAATTCTAATTCACTTTTGGATTCTGATTCACTATCTAAATTATGTGCAGAGCTTGAAACAACTGAATTTGATGATGAAAAATCTAAAAAGTTTTTCTCTTCATTGGAATAATTATCATGTGCCAATACTTCAGTTTCATCTTTTGATGAAAAACATTTTGCTTCATTCCCTTAACTGACATACCATTCTTCTTCTGCTCCATGACTTAACACAGAAAATGAATGACTCAAATGTAATGCTTTGAGTGGATATGGTCACTATGGTGTCAGGGAGGTGCCAACTAGCGTTTTTAGCCCTTGTCTGATGATAGCTGTACTGAGTGCAAAGCATGAAATCATCAATTGATGATAGTTGCCTCTTTCAAGGCATACAAAAAAATTGATTATGGCCCCCTGTTTAAGAGTTAAGCACAAAGTTACACAAAAGGCTATCTATGTTCTGCCCACCATAAGTATCAAAACCTGGTTTCTAGTAGTATAAGTCTGCAGATATACCACTGAACTACTGGAAAGTTTGTTGAGAGAAGAAGAGAAGTTAGAGTAATGTAATTTGAGAACAATGTTCAGGGTTTGAGATAAGAATTAATAAGACCCCTGAAAATAAGACTGATGGATAGAAAATAGTAGAAAAACAGAACATTGTGTTCAAAACAGAAAAAAAAAAGATAGAAAGAGTCAGATAAAACCAGTGAGAAAGCCAGTGGAAAAATGTTTTTCCCCAAGGAATTGTTGAAATACAAGAAAGAAAGTAGCTGAGCTGATAATAACAGAAAAATCTGAGAAAAAAGAAATGGAACAAAACTGGAAAAAAAAAGGTATCTTTCAAAGACATTGAAGAGGATTATTCATAAAAAATTACAGGAATAAGAAAGAAACAACATGAATTGGCCAGAAAATAAAGAAAAAAGGAAGGAAGATATTGAATGTGAGATAATGTAATAAACGCAAAGAGTGAGTGAAGAGGGTATGAGATATATATATACAAAGAAGAGAAGCAGAAAACACATGAGAAAAAGTAGAAAAGAAATGTAACAAAAAATAGAAATAAAATCACAAAAGAGAACAAGAGAACAAAAAAAGATGAAAAGACAGAGGTTTCTTTCTTTTTGTTGAGAAAACAATATAACAGCCACTGTTTTAAGCTACTTTAAGCCCTGACATGAACAGTAGCTACCTTGCCTGTAACAAAAAATGAGGTGGCCAATTCAGATAACTCTAAACTAAATGCCCACAATGATATACAGATGTTAGGATGAGTTTAGATGCTGATAGTGCCAGAACTTTGTTAAACATTGCACTGCAACAAGTCTTAACATAAAGCTGCCACTTTGGCAGCACAGTATCAACTTCAGTATTTATAATGGAGACAACTTAGAAACAAAAAAAGTAATCTCTGGTTTTCTACTGGTGCTTCTATCATAGAATGAAGATCATTATCCATCTGGCCTGCATAAAAACCAGCATATGTCAAGTGGCACTTGATTTCCCAAAATAGAAGGAATCATAAAAGCTAAAACTCATTTATTCATAGAACAGTTCAATTACTGCCTGCACCATTATAATTTTAGTAATAAGGGTGCCTTGAAACCTTACAAGTTAAGTGACTGTTGGTATAATAGGCCTAAAAATGTAGTGTGGGATCACCTTGCCTAAAACTATGAATATAAATTCAATTTTAATCTTACGTCATTTTTTATTTAAGTTATTTGTTGTTATATCACCAATGTTTATTTCTGTTATAAACCACTTTAATCAACAGAGACTCTAAATTAAGAAATCAACAGTTTTGATTATCAACATTTCATTTTATACTTGTAGTACATACACTAACAACAATACTCAGTTATACTTCGGCATGTCACCAAGTAGCATGATATAAATGCCATTATTGAAAAGTAGCACTACCAAAATACACTGGCTTTCCAATATATTAATTGTTAACCTAACTGATTTTTTCCCAATAATTATTTTGTGCATATTATGAATGATTTTAATTTTGATTGGCTTACAAAGATATTTACCAATGTTTGACTACCTCAAATGTACTTTTTTGCCTCTTTCTTGGTCAAGCTCAATCTTGCAAAATTTATTTATTTCAATTAGCTATGAAATAGCTGGTGTGGGGGTTTGATGGGCTATATACTAATGTAATAAGATTCAGTATCAGTGTGCGTTACTGGTTGTGCCAACATATAAGTGGTTCCAAATGAATTGTTTTAGTCCCAAGATTTGCACAAAGGTAACATTTTTCATCCCATCCCTTGGAGAAAAAGGAAATTTCACAAAAACTCCTCCTAAATTGCTGGATTTACCAACTTCTGAATGATGGCAAACAATTCATCATAGATCTCAGGTATGCACATAAGAACCCCAGATATTTGGCAAAAACACTTTTACAGGTATCCTCCAAAAGCTGACCCCCAACTTGACATTGAGCACATATATATAAATAAGTAGATCTATTTATTATCATTTGTAACTTGGCTTAAGAAATTAAACTTGCACTGTACTGGCAGGAATCATTAAATTGAAAAAGTGCAAAACAGTTGCTCAAGTATTTCAATTTTCATTATAGAATCCCTATAAATGCCCATAGGTTCAACAGTCTTTAACAGAAGATATCACCCACCATGATCGATGGAACAGGTGAAATGTAGCTCTGCAATAAACCCCAACCAAAGTTAACCAATTACAGCCTAGATACATTGGATTACATAATTTAATTCTGAGGAGAGTGTCAGAGCATTATTTTATGTATTCCTTGTTTTCCATGCTTGCTATATGGAGTTAGATTAGTATATTGTGATCAAATTTGTGACTGTAGAAATGACACATGTAACAGACTTTTATATTTAAAAAAAGCAAAAAAAGGTGATGGAATAGTTGATTGAATAAGTAAGAAGATTCCTAAAATGTGATTACATGTTTTAATATATGATGGCTATTTTTTATTTTTGAACTTTGAATCAATCTTTCTCGAAGAGTTTTTTTTTTGTATATTTTAAACTTTTGCATTGTTACATGCAATGGCATTGGAGCCTGCACTGAAAGAAGTCCAAACAGGAATGTCAATAATAAAAATAAAAACATCAACAATTTATGCATCAATGTGACATTTGTATTTTAAATTTGAAAAAACTGATGAAAGGTGGCACAAAAAATATCAGTTTTGGAGTTTGCCTCTCTCAATGTGTTGGTGTATTAAAAGTTGTAATAATATTTTACATTTTACTTTAAATGAATATAATTGTCATTATAGTGTTTTCTATGTGTTAAAAAAGTGTAGATATTTGTATTATTATGTCAAAAACCTAAAATACATTAATAAGTGAACAATATTTATAAATGACAGTAAGCTTTCAGTGTGACAGCCATTAGGTCCACACGAATTGTTCTGAGCCATAGTTTGGTAAGCCTTGCAGAGCTAATTTCTTTTATTTACTTTTTTTGCAATGTTTGGGATTAGATGAGATACATTTTAAACATTGGTAAATGGAAAATGAAGTGTGTTTTCTATATGTTTATGGAATAACTGTATGTGTCTGCTTCTCTAACATTAATTTAGTTAATGTTCAGTATGTATATTAACATTCATACACATTTGAGTGTGTGTGTATAACTGCATTTGGACTGACATTATGTAGTTCCACTACTGGTTATATGGTAAAATAAAGTTCTACCTGTTATCCTTGTAAGCATCACAGGAACTGGGTAATGTCAACACTTTAAAGTATTATTTCATTTAATTATTTAATCAGATAACTTTTTTTTTAATTTTAGCTCAAACAGTATATGCTTATTAAATATTGAGAAATATGCTAATTTATGTTTTTCACTCATAATTAGAGATAATTTAAGTAGTCTACAACATGTATGTATCCAATATGTTAGATAAATAATTTCCTTTTTCTCAACAACTTAGCATACTGAATGTATTCAGATATGCAGTCTTTTTTTTAATGATGAGTATAACCTTCTGACTAAAACTTAAATATGAGTAATAGCAAAATTTTTAGAAACACTACTGTCTTAATAAAATGAAAACCACCTTGGTGGTCATGGTGTTATCTAGTCTGCCTTTAGTTGCTGCATGGAGAAAATAGAAATTAGCCATCTAAAGAGAAGACTTTCAAACATTACCTTTTCTCAATTGCTAACAGCAGTATGTTTGTTTTTGAAGAGAGACAGCTGTCTTTTTTCATACTGTAGAGATTCTACATATATATTTCCTGAAAGCTCATTCCTATGTTTTGATGTATTTATCTGCTGACTAAGTTTGCCTTGGAATAATATGTTGCTTATACAGGGTCATTATAGCCCTTGTGTAGTTTTGAATTTTCATAACTTCAGTTCTATACATGATAAAACCAACCTGTAAAGAGCATTGAGAAGCATGATGTATTTATTTTATCATGATTTAGCAATAAATTGGTTATTTTATTTTTTTTATTATTTTATTTGTAGAAATAGGATAGACCCATGACATTAACAGAATAGAAAGTGAACTGTGTCCTGTGGTTAGCTGAACTAAAACCTGTCATCGTAGTCCAAAGAAGACTTAGAACCAATTATAACAGATGCATTACACAAGAATTCCATAACTAACTGGATGAATGAGTACAAGAAACAGGTTCTGTCAAAGATAAGCCACAATCTGGAAGAGCAAGTGTAACTGAGGAAAATGTAGTAGCTGTAGAACAGCTTTTATTCAAAGTCCAAGGAAACAAGTAAAATGGGCATCTTTGGAGCTGGGTATTCTAGACTCAACAGTGTGTAAAATTCTCAGAACAAAACTTCACACTAAAGTCTACAAAATTCAAGTTCACCAAATGTTGCTAGAAGAGAATTACTAAGCATGATTGACTTTCTGTCATCAATTTAATTTTTAAGCAAAAATTGTCATTATTGCTTCATTTTTTAAATGTTTTCTGACTAAGCAACATTTCACATTAGAAGTTAACAGTCATAACTGCCACATGTGGGGCACTGAAAAGTCACATGAATTTGAGGAACATGAAAGAACCATAACTGGGCCATTCTTTTTTGAAGAACAGGTTATTAATGGTGAGATTTATTTAGAAATGCTGAAAAATTACTTTATTCCCAAACTTACATGATTAGGACTGACAGCAAATACGGTGTTTTAGCAAGATGGTGAACCTTGTCACTTTGCTCTCAGAGTTAGGCAGTTTCTGAATGAAAATTTCCCAAAACAGACAGATTGAGAAGATATAGACCACTCTCCTGGCCACCAGTCACCAAATTTGAGTCCATTTGTGAATAAATATATTATACTGTTTATGCTATATTTATTAGAATAAGAAGAAAAACAAACATTCAAAATATACACAAGTACACAAAATCTTAATCAAATTCATCAAAAGAAAGTGTCCAATTTCAACTGTTTCATGTGTTTTAAATGGACTTTCTCATGCACTTAGAAGAGAATCCCAGTTCTATGGCCTTTTCATGAAATTCATTTTTCCCCTTCATTTCTGCATACAATTAGATAGCATTAATATAACTTAACACTTGCAATGAAGTAGGAATTTCTATTTCCTTACAATCTTTTTCATTTGGTTCATCTTCTGAATCTCTCACACTGTTACCATCTTGCAATTCTATTATAGATTTTAAATTAGTTTCATCAGTTTCTGTTAAAATATTCTTGTCAATGTTTACAAAATTTTCCATGTTCACATAATCATTTGCATCAATTTTTTTCAATCAGAGTTTGGATTTTATTAGAATTATCATAACAAACAACTTCTCCACAATCTCTACCATTATCAGGAATAAATCTACATTTTTGAAGGCACTTTATTACACATTTATCTTTTGTAAATTTGATTGAATGACTTAAAAATGCAACTGCACCTAACACGTCAATTTTCATAGTAATTTCAGATGCTCTCTCACAGTCATCCACGTTTTGCAATAATATGCTGAAGCATCAATTTTCTGTATTTCATTTTTATACACTGTATATGATCTAGTGGCTGTAGAACTGATGTTGTACATGGAGGTAGAAAGACTAAATGAACATATGAAAGTTGAACTTTTGGGTGATAAGTTGCATTATCTAGCAAAAGTAGAATATTTCTATTTTCTTGTTCCATTCTTTTGTTTAATTTGTTCAAAAAGTCCTTATCATCCACACTTCATTATTTGCTTTCCATTCCACAAGAAGTTGATTCTTCTTTAAATTTTTAAAACACCACAAATTTTCACTTTCCCCTGTTACCCATGGTTTCTTTAGATTTTCATCAGCAAATGCAACCAAAAGTACAGTCAATCATTTTTGTGAATAGTGACTTCCGGAATAATGATGACAGAAAAAAGAACAGAATATATTTAACCAATACTTGCTGTAACAAAATGTCCAAGAATTTATTAATATTTAATCAAAAACACTTTCTCTACCTTACACAGGTTCTACTTGTTGATAGATGAGGTAGGTGAAATATAGTTTTCCATCCATGTTATCCAGGGAGGGCTTTTTTTTTTTATAAGAAATATCTTAAGATAATGCTACAAAATTTTGATGTTTCTGGCTATACATTTTTCCGCTCTATGCAGTTTCTGCCTCAGACAGGTTTCACTGCATAAGAAATACAGAGATGAACCTACCTAATTGTTCTTCCTATTTCAGAAGCAACTTCATCATAATTATTAATAGTATTACAGCTTCCAAGATTGAGGTGTTCTAGGTGAGGACAGAATCTGAAAGTAAAATAAAAACAATAACATTCTTCTCTACAAATCTATTATTTAATTAACAATATTAGAAGCCTAAGATAAATTTCTTGTTTGTTAAACTCAAAACTACACACTGATCTATCTGGACTGTGCCACCACAGGTACTGAAAGTGAATTTATTTTACTTTTTTTAAAGCCTTCAAACTTGTTACTAAGTAACTGGGTTCTCAAAAATGTTTGAATATAAAGAAATACAATAGCTAGACAAAAAAATTTATTATAATTTTCATTATGTCCAAAATGACATTTAATTGTTCAGTTCTAAAAAATAAACATTTTTCAGTTAAGTAAAAAAAACAATTTTTCTTTGGTTAGAGCATATTTTGACTATACAGGTGGTTGACCACAATAAACTATTCTATGGAAATACTTTATGGAAAATATTCCAGTAATACCATGATACATTTTGATAAAAAGTTTAGAAAAAACAACCATTATACTTCACATATATTATTTTAACCAACATCTTGCCTGTGTACAGAGACTTCACCACAGTTAATATACACAGCTGTTTGATATCAGAATACTTGTCGGAGTTAACAAATAAATGGGGTTTTTATGTATATATATTAGTTTGTAATAACTAAGAAAAGCAAAATGAACCAAAAATAAACAAACAAAAATGCTGCACTAATTAAAAATATCCCAGGGCACAAGCCATAATGTGGAATATAAAATGCACCTTAGGTTTTGGAGATGACTGTGAAAGTGGGACTCACATTGCAGTGGGGATACACCATCCATTAGTCTTAACCTCCATTCATCAGTTGCACATTAGAAATAAATGGGTAGCACTAGATATAAAAATAGAAATTAGGAGAGTGAGATATAGATGCTCAAGCCTACAATCTCCCATATCTATATCATCCTTCACTGCTTGTAGACATCAGTGGGAAGGTGACTGCTCTCCAAAGTAAAGAAAACTAACTGAAATAAAAACAAGGAAATAAGGTACTAACATTTGGCTGTAAGTTGAAAACTTATCTCTTGATGTTAGCATTCCAGCCCCCAATATGGTAGAAAGGCACTAACTGATACCACAGCAAATTAACTATACCAACATGAAGCATCCCAACCAGCTATTCAAACAAACTAGTATCACTCCCAATCACCACCCATTCACCAAGTCTACTATGACTATCGTCTTCTAACTTAGCCTTTATATGCAGCAAGGTGTGCATTTACACTAAGTAATGCCAAGTTGTTAAATGACCTTATTCATAAATAAAAATAGTTATTAAAAATTTTACGTAATATTTCTCTTTTTCTTTACATTTATTTAATATATCTTGTATTTGCTACAGAATAATAATTTAAAGTTTCTTTATTAAATCCATTAACTATTAATTTTTGTATCAGTATTTCAATATTACTGATAAAATATTATAATTTATTACAAATTTTAGAATATCTGAACAATTGTAAAGTTATAATGCTTATAACAGAAGAATATGGAACATTACTATTAAAAGAGGGTAAACCATAAATTTAAAGGTAAAATATTTTCTTTTATCAAAAATATTTATATTAATATCCTTATCAGTTATTTTAATTTCTAAATCTAAGTAATGTAAATCTGTATTAGATGTTGAAGTATTTTCAATAAATATATTCTCATAGTTGTAAAGATATAAATTTTCTATACATGTAGAATAGTTAGTTCCAATTGGAGCTCCTATTACTTGTTTACAAACCTGTTTATTGAAAAATAAATAATTACAAATACAGTTTTTATGTTTTTGGAGCTAAATTTTCTTTTTTCCAGTTCTATAAAACGATAACAGAACTGTTCTATTACTCAATTTTAAACAAATATTAAATCTTTTAATAAAATCAAATGTTTCAATATTACTTTTTGTTTACAATTTTTAGAACTTTAAAACAGATTATTTCTTATTATCCAAAAATATGTTTCTTATTATTAACACTTTTTTATCAAGTAAAATATTTAGTAATTTATTTAATAATATAGCTTGTTGTTTGATAATTGTTCTTACTGAATTGGAAATAAATGTAAGTTTAAATAAGCATTCATGTTGTTTGGAAATAGCATAAAGAAAAGATAAATTTTCCTTAAAATTTTGTTTAGAATAAAATTTATTATAAGCTTTAACAAAATAATTAATCACTGTATCTTTGGATTGGTTAATAAGTTTAAATGTTTATGTACTATTGATTTATTTTATCATAATTATTGCAATGTTACTTAGCTTTACTCATGGGAACTAGAACATATTTTTCTTGCAATTCTTAAATCTTATTTTCTAACTGATGTAATGATAAATCTGCATGGTTTTTCTTTAATTTTACATGAATTAATTTTATTTTTATATTTTTAAGTACACACAACTTCCATTGCAGAAACCATCAGAGCAAATTAAATGTAATATAGTTAAGTTTTAAAATATATTCATCTGTATCACGTGCGTAGATTTTTTACACCTGATGGAGGGGATGATTTTTTCAACCACTTATGTGGACTGTTCAACTTGCAAATTGGTAATCTCTGATTACGTGAACCTAAAAGCTGTAAATGTGCAGTCACAGAGTAATCTTGTTGCCACGATACTTGAATGTATACTTAGGCCTACAGACTGATACTTATGAATTATCACTTAGGTCGAAAAGCTTAGAAGCACAGCTATATTAAAGATGTACATGTCAGTTACTGAAGAAGCCTACATCTAGGCCTAATTATGTAATTCGATTGATAAGAACACGAGAATCACAAGAATAAACACAAAATTTATTGGCCTGTGATGCAATAAAACAATTAAACAGACCAAACTATAGGGGGAATGACTGTACTCACCATACCTCCTATCTAATATTTTAGAATATTATTCTTATTACATTTTATGGCTACTCTGTATTTAGATCATTTTTTTGAGTACTTCACATGATATTTTATCTTTTATAATATTCAAAGTACCAGTAAATAAACTATTTTCACACTCAGAAGGAAAGTTATTAATTTCATCTACACATTAATCTACATTAATTAAAACACTTTTATAAGTTATGGACCAATTGGACCTTCATATTTATAAATGACAGTATTTGTTGTACTTTATTTCCTTATTTTTATTTCATTTAATTTTCTTCTTTACTTGGGAGAGCAGTCATCTTCTCACAAGTGTCTCTAGACAGTAAAGGATGACATAGATGTGAGACATTGTAGGCTTGTGCACTCACATCACACTCTCCTAATTTCTGTTTCTATTGTTACTCTTTTATTTCTTATGTGATACTGGCAAATGAAGGTTAAAACTGATAGACAGTGTATCACCACCACAATATGGTTGTACATCAGCAGTCACCTCCAAAATCTAGGGTACATCTTATAATTTCACATTATAGCTTGTATCCTAGGATATTTCAATTAGTGCAGTGTTTTTGTTTGATTTACTTTTGTTTTTGCTTGTTTTTTATGTTATAATAAACTAATATAATTAGTCAAAGGTTTGAATTTGCTGTTTTTAATGTAGTCTTTCCTTGTAATTTTGCTTACTTAACTTTATTAAAATGTATTTATTTTCACTAAAATATATATCACACACAACACAGACACTTGATAAGAAATATATACAAAATAAAGATACAGTTTAAGTCATAAAGCATCTAAGAAAATAAAACACAAGTTATCTGATTGATGACAATGGTTTGCCATACTCAATTAAATGTTATGTTTGCCAATTGACAAGTAAAGACTTTCACTTATACTTCTTAACAGTATAAAAATATAGTGTGTTGTTGTTGTTGTAAAGTATGTGTATGTAACACATTAGTTGTAAATTAAAAATATAACAGCACTCAGTTCACTTGTTTTCAAATCTTTATATATACTTGAAACTAGTTTAAGATATGTAAAACAATGTTTAACACTCTGGATAATTAAAGGCAGTGGTGGTTTTCAGAGATTCTACCTTGCTTTACACACCCCCTTTTTTGCAATGAAAAATTGTAACAAAAATATTTTATTGAAATAATTTATTTAGTATGTTTTAAATATTTTCAAATCTCCACTTGATTATCATCAAAACCTTTATACCTTCCACGTTTGACCCCTTGTGTTTTTTTTTGTCTTAGCCAATATCTAAACTGAAGAAGTGGGATCCCATGAATCCAATGGGAGGATAATCAAATTAATTGTCATCAGGTCAGCCACATTTTCAATTGTAAGGTGGCTTCTTTTATGTGAATATTTGATATTAATTCTTGAAAACCCTTTTTCTGCTTCTGCAAAACTAAGAGCAACAGTATTGATGATATTTCTTGGAACTCTTGATTATGGCAATTTCGTAAGGCATTTTACACATAGTCATGGAAATCATTAATGCTGATTTCACGATGAAAAAGCTCACTGAATTCATATAATTTTTTTTCAGCAGCTTTTCAAGGGATAAACTTCATTAACATTCCAAAAATGTGGTTCAAGCATATTCACCAGTCCATGAATTTTATTGTAATTTTCTTGTGCATTATATTTTAAGTGATCACAATCTATTAATTCAGCTTTCATATTTTTTATTACTGCTTTCAGTGCTTTTTAATAAGGAAAGCCTACATATCTTTGGTTTTCAACAAATTCAATATTCAAGGCATCAAAAGCAATGGTTTCATCCATTTTATTTTCAAAGGTTTCCCTATTTTCTTTGAGCATTTCAAATGCCTTAATGGCCCTTTTTATTAGTTTTTCTGAAAATACCAAAATTCTTTCATTCAAAAATAAATGTATTATTATAATTTATTAAATTTTCATCACAAGGGCTAAAAATATAGAATTATTTTCTAATTATTTTTATAAATTTTCATTTGAAAACTATTTTTATAATCATCTTTTAATTTTTTTTGGTGGCATATAAACAAAGAAATTTAATGTTCAACTGTTTTTGCAATTATTGTTTCTAAGTGATTCTGTTCTGCTTACATAAGGAATTTTACATGATAAATATATATATATAAGCATAAATACAGTGAAATATAGTTTTACCAAGCCATACAATTATAACACAAATGTAGTACTATGGTGTTATGGTTTATATTTATATTTATTATTGAAATAGTTTTTCTATGCAGATACTAGCCTACTAAGCCTAGTATCCAAATTTCGTATCCTGTCAGTATGAAAATACAAGCAAAGAGAAATTCAGTATCCCAAGCAAAAACATGAGATGTATTTTATTCCCTTAGATGGTTAGACACCATCATGTACTACGTTTTGGTAATATGCATATTTAAAAAACTTTTCCATGTCTGAATAAATTAAATGCTTAATCAACATAATTTGGCTTTTAAAAGATGAGGGGCAACAATATTAACCAGTCAGTTCTGAAAAATTCAAGAATGAAAACATTAATCCAGGCTAAATCTCCAATCCATGAAATTTTAATTTTGCTCTAGAATAGTAAAACCTACAAAATAATATTAAACCTCACAGTTTAACATTAATAGTGTAGAAGTCTACAGAGACTATATCATTTTTCAAAGTCACCTTCTTTTCTCTGTCTGCTCCAAGTACAACAGATGACTAATACTAAATGTTCACACAGGAGAATGTATGCTTACATTAGTCTGCAGCAATGCTCTTCATCCTCCATCTAAGATAGCTGATCTATCACTTGTAGAGGCCCGTGCAAATCTGGCCTCGAATAGTATCGTACTGATTTACAATTGTGTTACTGTACGTGACTTTATGTAGCAAGAATCCCCATAGTGAGAGTCGATTATGTAGATGAATTCCCATAGTGACAGCTGATACATTGTACATCTAGCATTAGAGGGCTAAGAGCTGGTTCAGTGAACTCATTAAATTTTAGGAAAAGATTCTTTCGAACCAGTGTGAATTAGCCAAATCCAACCACTGGTTATCATACACACCATACACACTCTTCTTCTTGTTAAAAGTCCATTTAAGCCCATTCAGTTGCTTTAGAATTTCTATTGACAAGCCAAACAACTTTTCTCCATTCCTATCATTAAATATTCCAAGTGTAGAGATACCACATTTGTATCCTATACTTCTAAAATTATCTGCTTCTTTTTCATATTCAGGCCTACTTCAAATAAACGTCTTCTTTTTTGTCTAGTTCCCACAGGCAGGTTTAATTACTTTAGAACTCTATTTGATGAAATAAATTTTTCTTCTTATCTCTTTCAACACCATTAGTCTCACTCTAATATATATCAACCATTAGACCTTCCTTATTTGTCCAAATGTCTCTTTTGTAACGTGTCTACTTTTGACTTTTTCTGTCTTTCCCTGCTCATCTCACACTATTTATCATCTATTTGCTAAGTTCTCGACATCAATGAGTTGCAAACACAACTTCCAATAGACATTTACTTTGATTTCTCTTATAATAACTAATCAATAATATCTACATTAAACAGTCATTTATATCATGACATACTCAAATAATCTCTTCATCTGAAGTATGTCACTTTTTATAATATAAAATTTCTGGAGTGCATCACTTTTCATAAAAATGAGTATTCTTGACTAAATATGATAAAATATCTAATCTTTACTGCACAGTTGATGTACAATGTTAACAAATATTCATTATTTAGAACACACTGGTAGTCCTTTCTTTGTGTACATGGATAAATTAGTTATAGAAAGAATGGACTATTCTTAGTATTTATGTTAGATGAAAAAATTTAATTACTGTTCTTCACTAGAAAGCAAAATCCACATGTAAATAGCATTTCTAAATCACAATACAATTAGTGAGTACTTAGGTATATAATGAGGTGTTTTTGCTGAACTGTGTGCACCTCTACTGTTAGGTATTGTTATTGCTACAAGCATACGATAAAGATAAAAAAAACTGAACTTTCAGAACAGAATAACCTAAGATCTAGTATTTGCCAAGTCATTAATACATGAAAATTATAGATTAGTCAGATACTTTAATAATAATCTAAAGAATAGTATAATAATAATTATTTCATTTTAATAAGTTACCAATTATTTCTAAATTTCTTATGCTCATGTAACAACAATATGCAGTGTAGCATTTTATGAAGTTTGAAAAATACATCTTGTTCAACCTTAGGATTGATATAATGGAATGTTTGTCAATAAATGTACGATACAGATCCAACCACTGAAGTTCAGGAATTCTTGCAAACTGTATGAAACCAAGTTGATCCAAGTGCTGTTGGCAACAATTTCTCAGTTCTAAGCCTGAAAAGAAGTTATTCCATTAAACTGAATAAAGATCAAGAATTCATTAATCATGAATCCTCAACATTAAACATGGTTTAAATATAGAGACAAGATGGTACTTGCTTATTGTATATTACAATGTATATAATCAGTTTAAATTTCTTGAGAACTTTCATAACAATTTAGATTTTCATCTTTATAATTTTTACATAATACATTTTAAAACCATAATTATAATGAACAGAGCATATAAATGTGTGGTATTAACTAATTAGCAGCTTTATTACATTCAAATAACTAATTGGTACAATATTGCCCAAACTATGGTATATGTAAGCACACACACAAAAAAAATAAATAAATATTCAAGGTGGATTTTGCAAGACAGTTCAAAAGTGCACAGCTTTATGCTTAAAACAAACAATATGAATGCTTAAAAAATCACATTTTGATGATCCTATGATTAGTACAGCACAAATAGTGCATTGTGTAGCTTACTGCTTTATAACAAATATATATAACAATATTTATATTATGTTATAGTTGGATTAATCAAAAATAGTAATTATGAGACATGCTAATTAAAATTAGTTGATTGTTTTGGTTACTGTCATCATAATCAGAATTTTTATGAATTGATTGCTGGAATAACTTAATAAAGTTAATGTATATGATTATTGCTGATTTAATTTAACCATGTCATTATTTTGAATTTTACACAAAGCTATATGTGTTATACTAAAGGGAAGGCAGTCAGTCAACATCACCCACCTCTAATTCTTCAACTACTGTTTCCCAACAAAAAGTGGGTTTACATTAGAAATAATGCCCCACAGCTGAAAGTTGGCATGTTGGAAGATGGGGTTTAAATCCACAACCTTATGAATGTAAAATTAGAGTCCTCACCATGACACACCCATTTTAATTATAATTTTTCATGTGACATTAATCTAAATAACTGCTGATCATAATTGATCAATTATACTGATTAGTCATTTAAACTTATTAGCTCCAACTATGAAATAATAAGTTTACCAGTATAAATAAAAATTATATTTTCACAGCTTTTGAGGATTATTGACACCCAATTAAACACACAGCCTTATTTACAACATTGCTTTTCATCTTCAGCATTACTATTGACTTAAAAGTTCTGCTTTATAATTGTTCTTTCTCTGTTTTGTTACTGTCATGAATATATCTCAAAGAGAAAAGAGGAACCTTATTAGATCAGTACATTCCTTTATTTTCCTAACTAAGTATTTTAGGTGACTATGGTGTTGTACCTACATGATCACTTTAGCATTTTTCTGGACACCACTAGATGAAAGAAATCCCCCATTTTTCTTCTTTCTTTATATTAAAACATGACACGTTATTAATATCAATGAAGATGCCAATGACAAAAAAATACGGTTTCATTTATATATTCCTCTTTGTATTTCCTTTTGGTTATTTTTTGTTTGTCCATTTAAGCAATTATTCAATTAGGTTGATAAGGCCTAATATAAGCCAGGTCTAACACAGCAGTTTTATCCACAAAATGAAATTTGACAAAATAATGTAGTAAGCTCACCTCATCTTGTTCCACAACAAAGACATTTCTTTTTGTATCGTACTGCAAACACTAAAATTTAAATGATGTATAAGATAATGAAGGATTTCCCAAACTTCTAAGAAAATATCAGAGTTGTAATTATGGCAGAAATTGTTCAAAAACATCTTTTCTTCTGGCAAAATATCACAAAGCTAATCTTTTACCATCTTGTTCTGATTTCTTTGTGAATCTATGATGAACTGAATGCCACTGACTTATTCAGTTAAAAATAATAGAAAAACATCTTTTATTACATGCTTAGATCACTAGCCTATGACTTCTTGAATCTGATACAAAGACAATTACATGATACAATGCCAACACAAGTTGAAAAAGCAATAACTAAAAATTGATAAAACTAAACTTACATATATGTGCCAAGGTCACAACAGCACTAAAATCTCAATAATGACTACACCTTTTCTCCCAGAAGGCAACAAATGCTGTATTACACT
The DNA here is from genome assembly GCA_011833715.1 of Carcinoscorpius rotundicauda. Taxonomy (NCBI): domain Eukaryota; kingdom Metazoa; phylum Arthropoda; class Merostomata; order Xiphosura; family Limulidae; genus Carcinoscorpius; species Carcinoscorpius rotundicauda. The sequence goes on from CM022395.1 coordinate 21,106,450, forward strand.
AAGACAAAAAATTCAACAAGTTCAAAAACCTAATACATTATTTTGGAGTTTGCTGAAACCAGCCCCAAATAAAGTATTCTGATTGTTTCAACCTTTGTGTACAAAAGCAGTTCTAATTTAATGACTGAATTGCAACTTTTACAAAAATATGACAGTTTTTCAGGTCTGTAGAGATCCTTTAAAACAAAAATTATTCATTGTTCACATCCAGGTATTAGTTATTCTCTTGAAACTGGGATAAAAAATATCAGTGAAGTAGTAGCAAGAACACATTCATAAACACAACTAGTGACATATATTGTACAAAAATTTGTTGTGACGATTCATAAATTTTTTTATGAGAAATATCTCAATATTTAATTATGTCCATGAATGAAATGTATCCCTAAAAGAGAATTTCACAATTAATTTATAATATAAAGGATATTTTTGTAAACACAGAGCAATATTTAGTGTCTGGAAAAATTACTATCATAATTAGGTAGAATCTGCTGCTTCCATCAAACTGTATGATAATGGTGAAGGAAAGAAGTGGTTTGAAACTTCTAATATTAACTTTCAGATATCTCAAAAAATGACCAATATTACCAGATGGGTATATTAAGCAAAACCTAAACAAAATGGAAAGGATTATAAAATAAAAATGTTACAGATGATTTTATTTACTAAGGTTGCTGTATAATTGTATTTCCTTTTTTATATCTTTCCCAGGTAACACACAAGTATTCCAAAAACGTGTAACCAGGTATTTTTTAAAATATTTTGAAAACTAGATCATCATGAAGCACTAGCAACTTAATAGATTACAGTTCAATAATTTAGTCACAAGAAGCTAACAAAATAAAAATATTCTTAGAAAATTATCTTTAACTTTGTAATAAAGTATAATGCAATTTCAAGTGACAATCAGGAGAGAATTAATGAAAAATATAATACCATTTTTCTAGTGCTCAATATTGGAGAAAAAAAACAAGAAAAAAAAAGTAATTTTATTTTAAAAACAAGTGATGACCCACTATTAAAATGAGTCAAGAAACTGAAGAAACCACAGCAGCTTATAACAAAGACAATTCTACAGAAAAAAAGTTGATACAAACAAAAGTATTTGTGCATTTGATTTGAGTGAGCCAGATAATGGCCAAAACCAGTACCAAAATGTGATAGTTTAGGCATTCCAAAAGGTGACAAAATAAATAAATTCACAAGTTATTGCACATAATGAGCACATCCTACTCAAACAGAACAGATTCACCTAGCTAATGGCTTCAACGTTTCACTATAGAACTGATTTGTCTTTGCGGGAAGACTTATGACACAGCTAAAGTTTTACTCTTTCTACAAAGACAGTGATGTTTCTTTAACTGGATTTAAGGTGAATATATACATATATATGTCTACTCTTTTGATTAAATTCATTGTTACAAAGTATTTACACACATTCTCTGGTTAATTACAAAGCCAGTCAGTGGTATGCAGTGGAAAAAGAAAAGTGATAACACCCATGCATTCTGACAGCATGGTTACCTTATATGAATTAGTGAGACAAAATCAAGTTTCAAAGCAAAAGTAATTGCTGGTAAAATGCCTAAATTTCAAACCTGAGGCAAGCATTATATTATGACACAACTTGCAAGCAGCTGCAAGTTAAGAAACTTCATATGTCTTTGGATATTCCACCACTACAGAACACAAAAAAACATTTCATCAGTAAAAAGACGGATGAATGTTTTAAGAGCATTGGTAAATAAATGGTAGCCGGAAGAATAAAAGGTAATCATTGAAAAATTTCTTGAAAACAGTTGATTCACTAGCAAAACAAACAAGTAACAGTTTTTATATGAAATTCATGATGAACTTAACCTTTATCCACAGCAATACTAAGCTGATTTTCTTTAACAAAACTGTCCACACAGCTGCAGAACATGTGAAAGAGAGGTTTCAGCAACTATGGAAACATAGTTCTGTTTCCTGTACAGCACTGTTGACTTGTTTAAATTAGCTCAAAGGACTTGTTGAAATTTCCATAATTATAAAATTTGGAACTAGCATGGTAGTCATGTATTAACTGTCACTGTACTAATTTTAATCAGAGTGTAATAAATAAATATAAATTTGATATCACTTGCAGTCCTATAGTTCTGTAACTTAACTGAATTAGCTAGCACCAGATCTAGCTCAAACTCAAGTTACGACTCATTCAACAGGAGTAATGTTAATCTTTAATTTCAACTCTCTTTATAAAGAGTGAACTTTTGCACCAATTTATCTTAGAACTCAACTGATCTCATCAATCATTTTCAATGTCAAGACACCATTTTTAATTGTATCTTTTTTGTATCAAATTAATTTTAATTATCATCTGTGGTTGTCTGTGAAGCTGTAATTTCACCATAACTTTTTCATCAATGAAATTATTCTGTATCCTGCTCATTATCAATTTACTCTTTGTTATACTTTTCCAGTGCCTATCAAAATTTTTGGTCATGTTATTTTATTTTTCTCTCCATATTGTCACATTCATGGTTTCCCACTACTTATTCCTTTTTAAATTTTCATCAGTTTTGTGCGTTTTCCTTTGTGATTCTTTATACTATTGTTGGAATATTAGCAAGAATATATACCTCATCTGCAGTTTATGAATTTTATACATGCAAAATTTAAAATTTTTTTCTAAATCTTCATCTGGAAAATATTGACTCTAATTGAAGTCGTGATTAATTCAATTTGAGGCATCACTTTCCAAGCTGAATCTGGTCATAGAACTTATTTACTTTTCACTGTGTATAAAAGACTGTTGTATGTATAATACAGAGCAGAGATAACACTGTGGTCCAGGTTCCTGATTGGTCAACTACAGAGAGAACGGGTTTCAAACAGGGTCTTTTTAATCATTGAGTAGAACACAGATTCACGTCTGAGAGGTTTGGACTTGGTAACAAATTTTACTTTTGTTTTATTACCACCATTGTTGTTGACTGTGTGCATGTAGATGTTTCAATTCAATTACTTGTATGTGATAATAAAATATTTTTATTTTCTTTATAAATGACTGTATTTCTCTAACTTTTAATTTTTGGTATTTCATTGTACTTTACAAAACAAGTTATTCCTTAATTATCAGCAATCCTTATATATACTAGATACTGGAATGACTATCTGTTGCAAATATTAACTGTGTGTTAAATTTTATCTTAATTCACTAAACACACTTTTGATTAAATTTTTACAGACTCGTAGCTATTTTGACTAGTTTATCACGTTCTATGCACCTCTAGTTAAGTAGTAAGCATACATTGATTTCTTTTAACATAGACGGATTAAACATAATCTTATAATAAAAAAATACAAAAATTATAGTGGTACAAACAGTTTTCAGTCACATAACTGATTTTATCTCCAATACAATAACCAAAAAGTTTCCACCTTCTTACAGACATCAAATACAAGTAATAAAATGTATCATAGTCAAAATTAAAATTATACCTGCTTAAGTTCAAGATCATAAGCATAAACAATTAAGCTTATCTTATGTGCATGTAGATTACTGAGAACATGAATCGCGAAATTTATTTTTAACTCTAAAATAAGAGTTTTAATTGAGCTTCCTTTCTTTCAAGATTAAATTTATTACAACTTTTACTGAAATTACTAGTTTGGACAATTCCAGATTATATAACTCATGATTATATTTTTAGTCAGTATACCTGATGCATATGTAAAAATACCACTACTCTGCACATAGCCTTTAAAAATTCACTTGAAAGTTCTCAATTCAAAAGGTTATAATTCATTTTTACTTCAAACACTAAATACTAAAAAAATATTTCTATAATTTTAGTATTTCACTTTATAACTTACCTTGTAGACTTGGGCAGTTTTCTGCAATGGCTTTAAGACATTCATTATTCAAAAATGAACAATTTGAGATTTTGAGGGAAGTTAACTTTTGCCCACATTTGTTGACAAACCTGCCAAAAATATTAACAGATCCTTTATCTAATGGCACCATAAAAAATATAGCACAACAGTATCTGGATTAGTTAAGAAAACAAAAAGGGGAGAGAGAGAGAGAGAGCAAATATTTAAAATATGGCACAATAGCTAATCCACTTGTTATAAATAATAATGTTTTTTATTAAATGTACAAAGCTTTTGTTATTTCCTAATATATATAAAATTACTTCTTAAACATTTTACTGCATGGTTAAATCTCTTATATATTAAAAATATCTTTACCCAATTTGTATGATATCAATAACACTATTTAGAAAAAAATTAACTTTATTATGCACATTTTTTTCAAACACTGGAACAATACTATTGTTCATTCTTCTTCTTTGGTAAATATCAGCTGTTATTTAAAACATCTAAATATTTTTGTGTTTTTTTTTAAAAGATTCTATAATTCTGCCTTGCCAATAATATGAAAAACCTCTGTTACTGAGTCACCAATGTGCCAAAATGGAGTAAAATGGGCAGTATCAAAGTTAGCACTGAATGCTTAGATATTTTTAGACCATGCCAATACTGCTTTAAACTCCTAAATAAATCAAGTAAAGAATTTCCTACATAATAAAATTCTAACTACTTACATTCATATGGAGTTTATAAATTTCTATGAATCTTTGAGTAAAAGCAAAGGAGAGTATGTTTTAATATATAAACTGTACTATATCTAGTGCTGGCTAGTCATTTTATTCAATACCAGAGTGTACCAGGCTGGCTGGAATGCAACATGAACAGCAGTGACTTAAGTGCTAGAATAGTAATATAATGCTTGAAGTGGTGCAAGATTTCATCCCATCACTTTTCAGAAGGGCCAACAACCATCTCACTACATTTTAGTAGACTGTAAGCTTCTCAGAAGGGAAAGGTTCAAATGATGACATAATAAATATTAATGGTGGCAAGGTACTAGAGAGAAAATATATTTTTTTTTTCTTAAAATGTCATACAAGAGAGAGGCAAGAGTGAAACAAAGTAGTGCATAGGTGGAGTAAATGAACCATCCCATCACACACTTGGTTGATTTGAGCTGAGTTCATTCCCACAAAGTAACCATAAGAGTGTAGATTTGTTTATACTCTTTGTTTTATTGCTCTCTGAATGGTGTCTAACTAATAATCCTGCCACATGTTAGAAATTTCTCAATAAACATACAGCTTACTGTAACTACTCACAAAATTGAAGATTTTTTTTTCATTTTACCTAATCTAATAAGTTTTACTTTGTACATTTTAGTTCCTTTTATACTAATAAAAAAAAAACAGCCTTTATGATTCATATTTCTTCATGAAAGAGAGGAAAGAGAACCAATTATGTTATAACCCCCCTACATTACATTATTTTTAAATTCAAAAGCTAAAAAAAATGAAAATATATTGTCCTGTAAAAGTTGACTTATGATAGCATTTAGTGTTAAAACTTCTAATTAAATGGTTTAAATGTTACCAGACAGTTTTTTAACCCCTTTTCTTTATTATAACTTACAAATAAATCATTAGCCATGCATGGTGCAACACTTGAACCCACAGAAACCTCACCTCTTTGGTGACAAATTCCAACAGTTTTATAAATACACGTTTTGTTATATTGAAAAATTAAATAACTTTTTTACTTAATTACTTCATTTAATTGTAAATTAAATAAATAAATGCTAATTTATTTCTCAGTGTAAGCTTTGTTACCACTGAAAACACATCAACAAAGCTGGATGAAATTGTAATGGCTCTTGTCTCATAATTAGAAAGTCAAAATCCTATAATAGTTATGGAACATTGTCTGCTTTTTGTACGTAATTATTATTTGTTATGTAGTGAAGTCTTATATTAAATAAAAATGATTTAGTACAATATTGCCATAAGTATAAAGTAAGGTTAAATGTCAATGAGTAAAAGAAAAAAAGGTTCAGGTAAGTACTTTCTTTCTTGTTTTACATGTGCGTTCTATATTATTATAAAAGAAACTAAAATATAAAAATTGGAATCTCTTTAGGTTATTTAAAGTTAGATTAGGTAAAATAAGTATTAATCTAATCATTTTTTTCACAAGACATGCATATGAGTATCTTGTGGGTAATGTAAGCTGCATGTTCCCCAAGTGATTTGTAGTTTTTAATGGGGCAAATAGTGTTAGTTAGATATGCTTCTAAGAACAATAATAATAAAAAAAAAAGTATAAAGACATGTATACTGTGATGCATTTAAAACTATTTAGGACAAACAAAAGTAGTGTCATCTAACAATCTGAAGTCATTCCAAAAAAAAAAAAAAAAAAAGACAATACAAGTTCATATCCACTTTTTTGTTGTTGGTTACAAGCAGTCAAATTAAGGACCTTGTACATTTGAAAAATAACTGACAAAGTATAAAACCAAACAAAGACAGAGGCAACCCTGCTGTATGCAGGCAATCAGGAAGAACATTTTAAAAGTAAAATTAAAGAAAGAACAAAGAGTTTAATAAAAATAGATATTTGTGCTGTTGATGGAAAAAAAGAGGGAATTCTCATTCTAATCAATGAGCTAAGAGTTAAGATCATGATTACTGGTAGGAGTGAAGCAGTCTACAGAAAGCAGAAGAAAAGGCATATGAATCCCTGTATTGTTTTCAAGAAGTATTTTTGAGCAAAGTAAGAGTAAGGGACTGAAGGATTAACAAAGAAGATACTGAAGAGCATTTGTAGAAAAAGTACAGTGATGTGAATCAGGCTATTAATCTTCAATATGTGAAAGTGTTAAAGCAACCAACCAGACCAGGACATGATTTTGATGTGGGTATCATCATTTTTTAAGATGTTCAAGTGGTCAGAAACACAACTGCAGAAACTGTCACTGGGATTAATCCAATTAACTATAAGATTTACAAGACATACCCACGTATCCTAACAATCTTGGTAAAGTTTCTAGATAGAGTATGGAAGAAGGACAACGTATCTAATGAGTACATATCTAAAGTAAAACCTAAGCCATTGGAACAGTTCAAACTGATGTCACCATTCAATGTGATAGGATAGATTTATTTCAGTGTATCTGCTAATTGCGTGACCACTTTATAGATATAAAATAGGTTGATAAACAAAGGTGTCCTGAGTATGTTAGCATGATTTGGGCTAAAAAAGTGAAAGGGTTCATTGGTTTGTTCGATGTTTTATGGCACATAGCAACTAGGCTACCTGTGCCAAATATCTGGTAAAAGGTTAAAGTATTAAAACTCATAAAAGGAAATTAGAGTAGCACAAGTCAAAGTATAATATTTAATTTAAAATCATAAATAGCATTAAATCTAATTTTTACATCTAGTCTACAGCTGTAAGAGAAAAACTACAGTATTACAGGTTGTAAAGGACTTTCTGTAGCATAACTGTAATTATCATAACTCATCAGGAAGACTAAAAGGTAAGATCAATAACCACTGTTAGTCACCTGCAGTTTGCCTTTTCAGTCTTGATTTTGAGTTATTTGACATTATGGCTATTTTCAGAAAGTAAACTAATACAAGTTTTAAAACACTTATAACACAATTTTAATTATAATTTTCCAGGATAACTAAAAGGTAGTTCAAACAAGAGCATCAGTCACCTGAAGTTGGCCTTTCTATTCCTGGTTTCAAGTGATTTGATGTTAAAGCCATTTTATAATTTCAAATCAAAATAGAAGTACTTTGATTCTTAAAAGTGAATCACATTAAAAATAGTCTAATCTATAAATTAAAAAATTGCATTAAAAAGATTAATGGCCTTTAAAAAGCTAAAAACATTTCCAAGGTAGACAGTGTTACCATCCCCAATAACACTGTTTAACATTACAGATAAACCATAGGACAGAACATGTTTAAAATGAGACCATCGTTGAGAGTCGTATCAATGGAAAAACAGTAAAATGTGGTTTATTGTGACCTGAGTGTTACACAGACAACACGTTGGTGCATCAGTCCCAGACAGAATAACATGAGTTAAAAAAAACCATGACCAATGCATAGTCTAGTCAGAACAAATTCCTCTTTCCAATCTTTATGGAAGCAAGATGATCAAAGTCCAATAGAAGGTTTTCATTTAGAAAAACTTGTTCATTCCAAGTCAACTGCTAACTGGCATGCAGCTGAGCCTTGAATACAGGACCATAGTTCATGTATGGAACAGACACATTAGTGATAGTGCCAGAGCAGACAGATTTAGCTGTGGTGTCATTGAGTTCCTTCCCACAAATACCAATATGGCCAGGTATATAAAGAAACTGGAAACAATGTTAAAATCATCATCACTGACAGTAAAATTTGTTTAAATATTTTCAAGCTTTTTAATCCTGACATTGTATTTTTAAGTAAATACAATTAAAGTTGGCAACAACTCAAAGTTTATTTTCATGTCATCCTAGGGCTGCTATCTGGTTGTAGAGATGATAAAAAAAAGAAATAATTACAACCTTTTGAAAAGAAATGCTGGAAGAATTCTCTTAGAGTATATAGTGCATTAAAAAATCTAAACATAAAAGTAACAAAATGTGGTTTGTGTAACCTCAGAAGAAACACACACTACTTTTTTTGCATATTAATTCATTATACAATAGCTACTATAAAAGTGATAATGTATGTACATATCTGCCTTATACAGAAGTTGAGTATGTTACAGCAAAATGCATTTGGAGCCTCCCCAAAACTGTTATGCTCCATGTTGTCAAGTGCTACTTCACAGCCACGTATCTTAACAAAAATCTTGTTGAATAGTTTCTACTGCAAAAGGCCATGTTTTATGGTTGTAACATTAAAAACACAACACTACTTACTGCATCTTCTAAAAGCTATCTACAGTCTATGATGTTGATGGTTTCTCAGTACCAGTTTAAACAGTATGATCACACAGAAATGCTTAGCTATTGCATCTGGTGACTTAGCAGTAAGTGTTCATAGAGAATATTACAAATACCTGTGTCATTCCCCATCTACTTGAGGTAAGCAACAGTTACAAACACTTAAGGAGACTCCAGTACATGTGGTTCATGTCAAATTTACAGATGAAAATCATTCTTAATTATTTTACACTTTGTTGAATCATATACACAAACACCTATCACCAATCTATGTGTTCATAGATTCTTGCTTCTTACAAAACACCACACCTGTAGCAAGACTTGTTACAATCCTGTTTCTGGGGGCCATGATATCCCACATTGATCTTTAGTTCTTTGTTTTATAGGGCCATTAAGAACAAGAGATAACCTCATATTCAAAATTCTAAATCCCTGATCTGAATATATCTTTATAATCTCACTGTTTGAACACTTTGTGATAGAAAGAGCTGTAACATACTTTTCCTCCAAAAAAAGATCAATTTTCAGGGGCAAAAAAAAATCAAAATGTTATTCTGATATATGTTGTTCTACTATGACTATATACATCAGACGTAGTTGTCACTTCAGCTGCTCATTTAGTGATTTAATAAATTATTTTTTGTAACAAGAATGTTAAAAAGTTGATACCCATGATAAGTTTCATTACATAATTCTATACGAGTCATATGTTATGTATGCAGTATACAGTATAACTGTCATGCTAGGCTTTTGTAATATTGTTGACGACATTTTACTTGAAGCTTGTAATTTTTTTTGCTATGTGCAATGTTGTTACTAGAGGGCTAGATGATTCTAGATTTTTCTGTTGAATGTTATAAATACATACAAATACAGAAAGGAAGTAAGCAGGCAAGTCAGTGAAAGTAAAAGTGAAGTTACACTGAGTGTTATAAGTTTAGCCATAAAGTTGCAACTTTTTAAAGTGTAATAATCACAGATTATGTTGTAATAACGTAAAAAAGAATATTTCTCTTCTCATTTGGGTTATGAAATAACTGAACCAGCCTGTGTGGATATTTGACATAAAAAGTTATTTAAAGCTCTGTGGTAATCTATCACTGAATTTATCACTGACTGTATTGTAACAATAGAATAGAAAAGAATAATCAATCTTGTCAAAGGGTGTTATATAGTAACCGAACCCAACTCTGTAGACTTTGATGAAAAAGAAAATTATTTAAAGCTTTGAATACATTTGTGATAACCAAGAATGTAACAAAGTTTTGTAAATATGTTTGACTTGCTTTTTTATGCTGTCTGTTTATTGTTAAAATTCATTGCTAACAAGTCAAGGTCACCTACTGTAAAGAACCCAGCCCAGATATTCTCTATTTATAAAGATAGAGATAAATATAATTTCTCTCATCACATTCCACTGGATTAACGCAGTAAATATTATGTCTCTCATTGATGGTAATGAATATGTGGAATGAGATTTGATAGGACATGTGTATTTTGGCAGTGGTTTTCCTCATGTGCTGTGATATGTGATATTGCAACCTAAGTACAGATGTACGTTGGTAAACAAACTTGGACATTTGTAAAAATAACCGAAGGTAATATATTTTTTTATTTGATTATGTGTTTCAGTATCACTTTGTATGATTTGAAAATTTGAAATGAATAAAAATATTATGGAATAACATATTTACTAAGAATTACACAACTAAGTTAAAATTTCATGCCCTACCAAAGTGATGTAACCCAACTACTAAAGAAAAAAAGAGAATCTAGAAATGCCTAAATTTCTTCAAAATGTGTAACAAATTCTGAAGTTTATTGCCAAAAATATTTATTACTTTAAAATAAATAAAAAGTTTTGTAAGAAATACTCACTGTACAAAACTAGAAGGTGTGAGTCTTCCCTCACCACCACACCATGAAAGGTTTAGCCTTTGTAGTGATAAACACCTATTCTCCAACCCTTGAAGGGTTACTATAGTAACCTACATACAAATCAAACAATTTACAAAACTAAAAATAAAGAAAAATAGTTAAGTTATTTATGTAACAACTAACATATCAACTTCTGCTTTGATACAATTATTAACCTTATTTACCAACTTAGTTAACCTTGATTTGCAGCATTCCTTTAAAAAACTCATTACATATAATAATGCTGATACATTTCATTTGTTTTTAAGTATGATTAAATTTGTACACATTTCCCAAATATTTCTTGATCATATATTAGTAGATGTGAATTCAAACATTTGTGAATTATCCTCAGAAACACATTATTACATTCAATACCACCACTCAGAATGGAAAGGTGATAGAAAATTTCTAGTCATTAAAAATTATTTTGTATAACAAATACCAATAAATTACAGAATGACTACATCATACTGTTAAAACCTATTGTGTAATTTATCACTTTCTACAAAACCTACAATGACGAGACACTAACTTATTTCATTGGTTGACGGACTGAAGCATTTTTACTATTTGTTAGTGACATGTTTGCAGTTTGAAAACTACTCTTTAATACTTATAAAAAAGCATCTTCATATTTAATAAATTACATTTTCTCTATAAAATTCCTACTCATCTTTAACAAACTTCAGGCTTACAAGTCACATTTTATTCTAAGAAATGCAACTCTGTATGTGTAATCACTCTGAAATTATATGTATGGTAAGTCATCACTCACCTGTTATTAAATATCAAGTTGGTCTATTTTTAGCCCTGAAACAGTGACTCATAGAATGCAACCTTTTAGCTTACAGCTCCATTATATTTTGACCTATTTGAGATTTAAATAGTTTTCAACTCTTTTGAATGATGTATTTGATGAACTCAAGGTACCATGGCTATTGAGAATTCCCTCTTGTTTAATAGAGACATTCCAGAGCATCTTAATACTCTTAAGTATTTAGTTCCAACTGGAAGTAATGTGAGTAGGTCTTTTAAGGGAAAGAATAAATTTCACCAGTCCAATTATTGGTACTAAAGGCAGATTCAATATAAACAGTATAACATACTAAGTATTGGGTTATTCTTATGCTGGTAATATTTTACAACATAACTTATCAATTTATGCAACAAGTGTTGCTGCAGTGGCCATTTACTGGCACAAAGCAATTATGCTATCTATGACAAACAACCAGTAAAAGATTAAAAATAAGTGTTATAGTATGTAATAAAGAATTACATTAAAACAAAACAAAGGCCAATTTTCAAATTGAAAATTTAAACAGAATTAAAAAGACCAATGGCCCTTAAAAATTTAAAAGTATATCTGAGGTGGACAGCATCACCATAGCCAATGACACTGTCTAGTGCTTCTGCAGATTGGTTTGTTTTTCTGAATTTCGCACAAAGCTACTCGAGGGCTATCTGTGCTAGCCATCCTTAATTTAGCAGTGTAAGACTAGAGGGAAGGTAGCTTGTCATCACCACCCACCACCAACTCTTGGACTACTCTTTTACCAACAAATAGTGGGATTAACCGTCACGTTATAATGCTCCCACAACTGAAAGGGCAAGCACGTTTGGTGCGACGGGGATGCGCACGCCTTAACAAGCTTGGTCATGCTGGGCCAGTAACAAACATAGATAATTAAAATCTTAATCACACTGAATAATTACTAATGTACTTTACACCAGACCATGACTTTATTATTATTCTAAAATATCTCTGTAAAATAAAATAGCATACCATTCCTGTTGAAACTCTCCTACATCTTACTATTTCATTACCAAACCAATTAGTTCTGTTTGAGGGTTCTATATATACCTTTATAAATAAGTATTTCCATTTTTCTCTATACAAGTACACACAGACATTCATATGCTTATAAATATATATATCTCTTATAAATATGCATATAAATAATACAAATATATGTATACAATAAATAGGGTGGGGTTTTTTTTTAATTTAATTTACCATATTCTCACCTACTCAACTTGTTTTAGTATATGGATATTTAGTTTACAACAAATTTTAATTTATACTGAAAATCATTTAGGGGTTGCTCAAGATAGTTGACATTTCAATTTGTAGCTCACATTATATCTGTATATTATGAATATTCTAGAATGTTTAAGCATATTACTAATGAATTTTCTACCAAATTATACAATACTGTAGCACATTGTGGAATATGCCACAGTATTTCACATTACTCAGAATATTCAAAACTGTCCACACACACATATATGTGTGTGTGTGTGTGTAAAGTTGTCACTTCTTGCTCTTAGAATATTCTGCATGACATAAAAGTTGTTTCTTAATATCTAGAAGCATAAATAAGCACTTAAGCAGTCTTCTATATTATACTGTATTCAGTACATCACTGCAATGAGTGCTGCAACAAGAAATAAAAACCACACTTTGGCTGTGAGGTTCAGAAGAGACTGAATAAATATAAAGCAAATTAACTTTAAATAGGCAAGACCTGTGTGTGACGTTCAATCTTAACAAAATATTAAAAGAGACTTTATGAAAATTCAAAAGTCGTGATCAAAGAAACCACAGTTTTTTTGGAATAAGGCTCAAGTGTCATTTATCCAGAACATCATGCCATTATCAAATCAGAGAAGCATTGTTGAGAAATAAACAAAGCTAAAAAAAATTCAAAAAAGGAAAATTGAAGTACTGCACACTAATGAAACAAGGTTTTTTAATAAACTGGATAATTTTTGATATCACTTTCAGAAATGCTCTTACCCTGATCCCAGAAAACAAGGATTTTCTTCTTGCTCAGAGGGAAAGAGAACAGATTCTGTAAAGAAATTTAGTTAAGCATACAGAAATCTTAGAAGTTAAACCATTATGTTGGGCAAAGAACCACAAACCTTCCAAGCATGAAGACTGAGTTTCCAAACATTTGACTGAGGTTGTCTCAACAGAGACTTCCAATGTGGAAGAGGAGATAACAAACACACAGAATCAGAGTGGTCATAAAGGTAAGAAGGATCTATCTTCTTCCCTGGCTGCTATAGTCTTGAGGGAAAAAAGACCAATCAGGTTTAAACAGGACAAACTTGAAACAATAAGAGTCCTATGCATATAGAATACAAACATCACCGAGTGACAATGTTCAAATGCCAACAACAACAAAAAATACAATATAAGAGAAAAGTGAAACAAATAACATGAAGCTAAGGGCTCAATAGGAGGGTGAAATAACATAAATAAACCACATCTAAAGTCCAAATTCAGTCACTGGAAAGGTCATCTGGGCTGAAGAATATGAAAGGATTTTAAAAGACCTGATAGAACTGGGGAACTTTGATATTTAGAATACCTAAAATCTATCAATTTTAAATTATTTCATGGACTTTATATTCTAACACTTTAGTGTAAAATATCCTGCTTACAAAATAGCATTTGGCATAAACACTTTTCGTGCATGTTCTTCCATAATTTCAGAAGTGAATATTGAGCTTTTAAAAGGGGAGACAGAAAAACCCTTGGATAGATACCATGGCTCAAAATATATACAAGATTTTCTCTGCCTTAACTCAGCACAAGGTTGGTTCATTTGACCAACTTCATAACTGCCATAAAAATAAACACATCGAAATTACCCTTATTTCTTTCTTGAATGACTGCAAACTGTGACAAATGTTTATCCTAAATAGATTAAAGCTTGTAATAATATACACATTTTTATACTTAATTTTATCATGTTACTGACCTTTGAACCATGTTCAACCACATAAGTTGCAAATCACTCAGTGAACATACCTTGTGAATTTCTTTTCATTATCTTACATACTCATAACTACCTAATATAACGTTTCTAATTGTTTTTTCATTTTAGTTAATTTTATGATAAACAAATATTATACATGAAAAACAAAAATATATAGTACTGACCTGAATAATGTATTTGTTAGTAATTGTTCATGAAAGTTAACAATTTTTTTATATTAATAATACTATTACACTAACTATTTATTTAAATAATAAATCTAATAACACATAAAAAAGCAGACAATGCAATATAACTATCACAATTATACTAGCTTTCTAACTATGCAACAAGAGTAATTTTAAATTCAGCAAACCTCTTCTAAAGTGCATTCCATGGAAATAAAGTTTCAAACTGAAAGTCAATTATAGAATTCTTTGTCCAGAAACTGTTATATAACATTTTATTTGATAGATTAAAGCTTTGGTTTCTGTTTGTTGCAAATAAAAGTATTAAATGTCAGAAGAATTGTTGCAATTTGCACAAAAGAGATCATAACAGGAGGGTGTGACAAGTGAGCCCGATTTTTTGGTTCATGCTAAAAAAATTATGATTTTCCTGAGTAATAACTGTTTTACACTGTGTGACTGACATATATTTTTGAATCTATTGGAGAAGATGGAAGACCTACAAAGCAAATATTACAATTATCATACAACTGTTGGTTGTCAAGAGATACTTTCATGTGTAACTAACTGTAATTTTGGCCTTTCACACTCAATATTATCCAATTCCTACTGAAAGTCATCTTCCAATACATGAAATTGTTGGTTGCCATATATTAAAACTCACCATTTTATTTTAGCTGCCAGAAATGATGCTCTGGATTTGTATGTATGAAGGATTTTGTTTGCATATAAAGTACATCTTAAAAGGGATGTGATTATTACACATTGTAATTACTTAATATTTTAGTTAATTTATGTTTGATTTTGTTTTCTTGTAAGATAATCAAGTTTAATTATTCCTGTTCAAGGGTTTTGCTATTATTATGTAATAATTCATTACTGAAGGTTTGCTTTATTTCCATCTGTTTTTCTTCTGTGCGACATTAAATTTTGTACTATAATTTAATGTGAAAGGTTTATAATATGATTTTGTATATTCTTTTGTGTGACTTGTAAGAATTCAAGTTTGTTAAAGGGTTTTTGACATTTTAACTTCTTTTGTACTTTTGTTTGTGATAAAGTATATCAAAAATTGTATTACAGGCTTTCTTCAAAAAAGAGACACTACATCATCTATGTTAAGTGTATTATTTTATAAAACAATAAATGAATATCCTTAGCCATTATTAAAAGGTACTTTTCATGTGTAACTAATGATACTGCATTATTTGTTGAAAACTTTATTGCCTATGTAGCATGTAAGTGCTTTCACATAAGATTAAAAATAATGTCAATTGAGGACAACCTGAAGTAAAAGGGGAGGAAAAGTGTGGTACATAGGAACACCACACATATTATCTACCTATTTTAACACAAGATCTTTTCAATTTTTTTCATTTATGCAGGTATGTGTACAGTTTCTAGATACCACACTGTTCAAGAAGGTCACTAATTTACTATTTCTATAGCTGCCTGAGATATCACATTGGTCAAAATGGTCATTACCTTGCTACCTCTCTAGCTGCTTAAGATATAGCTGTCTTTATCATAAAAAACAAACAGAAGGTTTATGTCTATACATAGAACATGAAGCTAAAAATATGCCTTTTCCATCAGCAATTAGAAGATATTTTACAGCTGGTACCTCCCATGGTATTAATTGAAATGACCAATCATAAGTGTAGTGTAAGTAACTATGGGTATTTTTTTATGTTAGTAATACAATGCTTATACAGTTTGGTGTAAGATCTCAATCAAGTCTGGAACAAATCTACAGAAAGAAACTGCTGCAGATCAAGCTAATCAGCATGACTCAACCTCCACTGTGGCAAATAAGTACAATGTTTATTAATTTAAAAGGATACTGTACATTGTGATTATACACCTATATCCAATATATCTTTATTCCTCACGAATTCAATTAGTCAAACGATACAGAATTATATAGAATATCCTGTTACTCTATTCACCTATATACTCTTTAGTGGGAGAAATCACTGTTACCTGAAAATAACACATGGCAATCCATTGTTTTTGTGCTTATTTCTTTTTTCAATTAGAGTGTAATAACTCCTGTAAGCAAATCAATCAGATTGATTCTTCTTTTATTGTAATGAAAAGATTCCCACACATGAGATCAGAAATGCCTTGTACAGTCAACTTGGCATTAACTTTTTATCCTGTTTGTCCCTTAGTGCAACTGACATTAACATTTAGTTTCCTGAAAATGAAGGTTTTATCATCATACATAATAAACCTCATATGTTTATTCAGTGTAGTGATGCTGGTATGGAAATGAGTATCGCTATTTTTACCAAGTGCTAAAAGGAAGCAAATATGTCCAAATAATGTCCTGCAGAAACACTTTCTTTACTCATTTTAGTCTTTGATTATTCATTTTAATTAAACAATTACCATTCTACAAATTCTTACTGGGAGTTTTATTGTTATTTTTGTTTAATTAGTCAGTTCTGCCTTTATCTGGATCTCATCTTCTTGTCAAACCAGACTAATTTGTATGCTTCTTTGATAACTACATTGAGTTTCTTTGAACCTCACTTAGCAAACTCTGATTAATTTTACATGATCAAACAACTGTATCAACAACTGAATAAATGTAACGTAATACATTACATGAATTGTACATTCAGATCAAATTATGGATGACAAGAAAGTTGAAGCACATTAGTTTCATTTGGAAACTTAGTATGGTGCTTACAACAAGACCATACAGGTGCAAAAACCTTTCTACATTATAGCCATTCAGTGTTGGTCTTTTGATAGATGTTGTCTCAGTGGTCAAACTAAACCTCCAGCCACACTTAATCCTTTTGACAGCTTAAGATACACACTTACAAATACAGCTACAAATGGATAAAACAAAAACAATTACTACAAACATTAAAATATTTTTGAATCTTTGAGACTCATTTTAAAATAAAGTTTGTATTGGAAATACATAGTTAGAATTGTTAAGCAGACTATTTCCCACATGGACCTCAAAGCATACCCACTCCTGTTGTAACCCCAGCCTGTCACACAATATTAACAAATACCTATTGAAAATGATCTTCCAATACATGTAATTTTTGATTGCCATATCTGCCCAACTTCTGTCTATTACAAAGCAAGTTTTGAGTATCAAACGCCTACAAAGTGTGTTTGATTGAATCATTAGGATGTTCCAGCTTACCATTAATCCTATTTAATACACTATCGATGGTATTTTGGAAATCCATAAAATCATCATTTGCATTAAAAAGTGTTAACTGAACATACTTTGAAAAGGCGCTGGTTACTGCTCACCTGAAAAGTTTGAAACTTTGTTGCATTCCAGAGTGTTGTTGCAGGTGAATTAACTCCAAATTAACAGTTTGAAAAGCAATGCAAACAGTACCATCTTTATGGAAGCTTAAAATTATGAGCAGTCACTATTTCAATAAGACCCCAATGAAAAATATAAATCTTAAAACTCACCAATCTTTTATTTAAGTGGCCAGAAATAACATTCTGATTTTAACCACTGTTGTTACCTTACCTGATGCTACCTGAAAAAAATGTTAAAATGTATTATATTAAAATTCGACAACAGTGTTTTAATTGTTTGATGAATGTATGGATCCATCTAGATCTCTGTAACCTAATGAGTTTCAACATATTTTCCTATATTGTGTTAGTAATGACAAAGTTCTTTCAAAGCCTTTGGTACAAAGTGATAATGCTTATATATATTTTGCAGCATCTCTTGGACAATGATTAACATGGGGCGATTGATAATTGCATCTAGAATGTCTAGCTCCAATAAATAAACAATAGTAGATATTCATAATATATGGCCTTTCTTCTCATACTCTAGTGGCCACACTGTTATTAAAACTTAAGCTGACACTTGACTCATCTGAGCCTGCACCAACAAGTTTTCTTTCCAGTGTACACAACTGAATTTAATCATGGACTGGTCTATTGCCTCAAAAATGCTCTTGGAGTGGGTATGATCTAAATCTTCCAGACCTATAAAGTAATCTTTCAGATGTCCATTGTGTAGAAACTGACAATAAACTATCTCAGTTGTTCTATCACACATTAAAAATTATATTTTACAGTTCTGTAAAGCCTCTTGTATAGGTTCTTGGATAGCAGTAGCAATGTGTATAGGAAACCTAACACCAAATTTTTTTATTCAAAAAAATGGTTGGAATTTAGAACCAGGTACTCTGTCTATCTAGTATCCTCAATTTTACCAGTCTCACATGGATAAGAAAAAAACTTGAGCAGATATGGGTGCTGTAGTCTACAAGATCCTACATCTTTACCACTTTTTACTGTCTGCAGCCAGATGTGGAAAGGTGGCTGCTTACAATGAAATACAAATTAAATTAGAAAAATAAAAATAAAAAACAAGTAATAAAATACATTATAGTGAAGGGAGATACAACAAAACTCTTCTTGAAGAGAGCATTCCAGCAACCAAATATAATATTTGGCATAAATACCAAGTTAAGGTATTACTATGCTCAGTCCAACCAACATTATAGGTACACCTACCATCCCTCCACCTTTCTATGCTACTATCTGGATCTTCAATGGTTCTGAAAAGATCCCTCCACCTTTCTATGCTACTATCTGAATCTTCAATGGTTCTGAAAAGATCCACACAGTAGCAGGTCTTATATACAAAAGAAGGTGATATAACTATGACAACATGAATGTACCTCTATCTACAAGACACGAAATGCCCAATAAATAATTCAAATCTTTACAATAAATTTTAGAAATTTTATTATTATGCATAATATTGTTTAAAACACTATTTTCAAATTTGTAAATATTTTTTCATAAAATAATTTAAAATAAAGTTTTGTTTTTTCTCCAAATTATCTTAATGCACAATCAATTGGTTTTCCTTCTCGTTCATTGATGAGCTTCAGCACATAGCAAATGTTTAAGAGATGCAAAATGAGACCTGAAGCTGTCTACTCTGTAGGTTCTATTACCAATTGTAAATAATGTTACACCAGCAATCTCTTTAAATTCAGAGCAAAAAGAACATATTATTTTATTCTAAGAACCTTCAAGTCTATCAACATCATTTCCAGGAGTCCAAAATATAATTTTCCTTTTCATCATTTTTCCTTTTGTTAGCTTCTTCAGTGTCAGAAGAAACTCCTTTGAGAAACCTAACAATGATTAACTGAAATGCCATTACATCCCACTTGTATGTATTCAAATAAAAACATTTGTTTTTCTGGCACTGTTGTCAGGCAACCCGACCTAATATCAAGCTTGGTATTACCTTCTTTATAATTACTATAACTTAACAGTAATACAAAATATTATCCTGTCACATTTAGAATATTGTGAAGGTTGCAAAGAATGAAGATAAGTCAGTCACATTTCAACTTGCACATTAAACTACCAAAAAATATGTTGAAATGTCAGTTTTTATACCATTACTACATGTAAACAAGGAAAAAAACACTGAATCAAAAAGTAGCAAAGAAGACTCAATTTAAAGAACACTTCTTTTCACTCATTGCTTTAACATTTCAATCTTTTCATTGCAGATTTTATTTTCAGGTTGATTTAAAAAAAAAGAAAGAATCAATTATCCACCAGAAATACAAAATCATGAATTTCCCCCTTTTTTTATTACATTTGCAACATCAAAAGATGTATTTTCTATATATTACATTTATTTTCCTAGAAATCCATGAAGGATAGTGGCCTATATTTCATTTAAATACAAAAACAAGGAAAATAGGAAGAAAAGAGTTTTTCAATAGATGTAAATTACAGATAAAATTAAGTCAATAACAGATCAAAATTATTATAAAATATAAATATTTTAATATAGCTAAAATAAAAAAATTATAAAGATGTTAAATGTATTCCTGCAAGATTAGCAGATTGGAATAAAAAATAAAAGAATGTACTTTGTATGGTTATTTTTACAGCTATTATGGTAATTACATACAAAATACTACACAAATTGAATATTACAGGTGATTACATTTCATAACATAACATACAGATAGGATGCAAGGATCACAGTAGAGGGAAACCTTTTTTAGTAGCCATGGAGGTAAGTCTGCATTCTGCAGTTATTTGGAATAAATGTTTGTTTGGTTGTATCCAAATTTCTTTGAAAAAAAAAAGATTAACTTATTTGCCCAATTGGGTAAACAAATGTTACTTTTTCAGTTGTCCAAACAAAGATTTAACTTGCCTTTGGCAATCACACAACTGTTACTATCAAGCTCTGATAACTGTACCTTTGAAATGAAGTTACAACTTTCAGTTTATTAAATATACTTTGAAATACAACTTCAAATCATAAATTACTGCTATACACTTCAATCATTTTTAGTTACCGAGATTCTTTGCAAAAAATACAAAAAGATTTATGACAAACTATATTGTAAAAAAAAAGGGAGAGAAAGAGAAAAATAATACAATATAATATAAACACAAACTATTTATTCATCCTTTATACACTATTTATACATTTCAGCTAATATTTTGGTTGAATTTTGCTAACTGTAAACTCTGTATAGAAATAACAAATAAGGAACTAAAACAAATCAGACTGAAAAATCAAAAAATTAAATGACTGAAAAGAACAGAAGGTACTGCTGAAACACTGATTATTCAGATAAAGTTATAACTACCTTGTCCCAATACAAATTTATGAAAACTGAAAATTTTAATCCTTTAGACAGTACTTTCTTTTCTATGTCACCAGAAAAATATATATTTTTATTTATAGAGAAAGCTGAAAATCTTTAATACATTGTCTTTTACTTGTTATTAAGCTTAAAGCTACACAACAGGGTATGAGCATTTGAAATCTGAATTTTAGTGTTATAAGCCCTTTAGACTGACCATTTAGCCAACAAAGGCTGACAGCATTGTAAAAAAGAGGTGTTAGGAGTAACCTTATTTCTATCATGTAAAAAAAAAATATTCCTAAAAAGAAATTCAACCAATTAACTATTTAAATCAAAATAAAAAACAGTTATAGCTGTACCAGATAAAGGGAATGGTATAGTTGTTTTGAATAAATATTTTTATTCAACTAAAGTACTTACAACCACATCTGATGAAAATAAATTTATAAAAATAAATTCTGATAACAGAACAAAAGGTGGAAAAAGAAAAAAAGACAGGTTTATTTATAAAGCCTCTGTTAAAATTATGGAAAGATAATGTCTTTAGTGACAAAGCATACAAATACTTAAACAAGTAGATCCTCACTATGATATTTTGTATGGTTTACCAATATTAATGTCCCATTATGCCAGTAGTTTTTAAAATGATACAACTGTGAAAAGTCTAACAAAATCAGTTTTAACTCAGTTATTAAATTTTGCCACTAAAAAGTATCTTTTAAGAATAATAGTAGATATGACCAAATTGATGGCATTGCCATGATATCAAAATTATTAGTTAACCAGCAAATTTATTTTGTCATGAAACAAAAATGGTTGAATAGATGTACATAGTTTTAAAGTTGTAAGGTAAAACTGGTACATAAAAGAAACCATTATATTTGAGAAACAGAAAATAAAATTTCATTCTTTGAGTACCTAAACAAACAATATTCTCTATATCCAGTTGAAATACAAAAAAACATTTTATATTATTTCAAGATCTAGGTATCAATAATTACATAGATAATTTTGAATTTGGGATATGTCACAAACCAATGTATATAGGGTGCGTAGTAAAGTTGACAGTTATACACTCATTTGATATTAGGATAATATGATAAACATCTATTTCATAAAGCTTATCATATTATCAGTATATATCATTTTTATATAGAAATAGAAAATATAAAAAGATGTGTTGTTACAATTATTTTGATCTAGTATTACTTGGCAATACCTCTTATAAAAGTGAGTTATGATATGCCCAAACTGTAATCTTACTCATAAGTAAAGAAACTTGTGCTGAGAAATACAAAGTATCTTGAAATAAAATTATCTAAAAATTTCAGTGTGTACAGCCTTGGAATTAATACTAAAAATTGAGTTTTTAAGACAAAGGACAAAATTAGTAAACATCAATGCTCTTGTTCAGTTATATTTTTTCTTAATGTAGGTGAGCTTATGTGGAACCAAACCTGAATCACTTACAGCACCATATAAAAAACCACCTGAAGTCTAATGCTGGCAATCCTACAAATACCTACAAACACCCAGATAAAGAATATGATAAAGAACTCCAAACTAATATGTAGTTCCAACATGCAGAAACCAAAAAGATTACAGTGATTATGAAACTAAACCAATACTTTGCACAGGTGTATATGAAACTAAACCAATACTTTGCACAGGTGTATATATATATTTCATCATTTCACTTGAAGTACCAGTACTTAGTTTAAACTGTGTCACTTTACCATTCATCACAGCTTACCAATAATAATTCATGTCAACTTTAATAGCTACTTCAATTTTACTGATGACTTTTATGTAGAATTATTTTAGATTAACACAAGCAATCAAAATTATTTCATTATTTTTGTGTCAATATTTCACCAAAACTAATTATCAAGTGCTGTATTTCAATTTAAAAATCAAAAAATTTATGGCAGCAGTTATGAAATTCTCAAAAGTAGTGACTAGAATAATTATATAACTTTGGCAGAGTATTAAACTTTTCTGATAACTGTTGAAACTGAATGACCTACAAACGTATTTTTTTGGAAATTTGAAGTAAAGGAGTAAGTAAAACAAATGTAAAATACATACTTTAATTTAATAACATTTACAAATTTTGCAAAATTAATCTCTACATTTTAATGCACTAATAAAATTTTAATTGTATAGAAAGTAACTGGAAAAATGTATTTGGACTACAGCCAGTAGGTGTTAAATAAATGAAAGAGTAAATGACATTTCTGAAATGTAAAAACCCAATATTTCTCCTTTACTGAGTTATCTTTACCCTAAACCAGCCTGCAAGTATTGTGGTTTCTAAACATTCTTAGACAGTGAAAAAATAATTATGTAGAATGCATACAACCAATACATGAATGTGTGTGTGTGTATTGCTTTCCTTTTCGGTCTCCAGCAAAGTAACTGTCACTTTAGAAGAAACTTACCTTTACATATTAACTAAAACTAGTAAACCCTTACCTTATCCCAGTAAGGTTGAAGATCAAGTTCGCTGAATAAAACTGGATCATAAAAATGTTTCTTAAATAACCTAGACAGAAAATAAACAAAGCAATAAACTGTAATTTTAAAGCAAAGTTACTTCAGAGAATTAAAGTAAACCTCTAATCTATTTTTTTTTTCTCCTACAATAATAATGGATGATGGCTAGTGCATACTATTGAAATAATCTCTACATAATTTTTTCTCAAACTTCAACTAAAAGAAATAAATATAACTTTTGTGGCATTAATTTATGCAACTGCTCTGCAATTTCTTACTGGAAATTTTAAATTTAAACACTCTCAAGCTTAATGGTAATTGAATGCATTGTTACACTATAATAACAGAATAATCAATTTTTTTCTTTTTGTAATGTTATGTTTGAGTACAAATCTATTCACAAACAATTATCTCATTAAACTAACTATATAGTCATAAAACAATTATTTATGAGAAAACTACAATTTCTATTTCTTTTTGCCACTTTATATGCTGATATTAGTTTTCATTTTTGAATTGCTTATTAGATGTATTTCTGGTTTTGCATTTTCCTGTTATGGGAAAATCAAGGATCAATCATTTCCAAACAAAGACAAATCTGGGAAAAACTTTCTAAGAAAGGAAACTTTTTTTTATGCCCATATATCATCTCACAATATTCTTTCAATGTGCAAGTCATAAGGTATCATATAATAAAGTCACACAATTTACATTGTGCTATACACAACTGACCTTCAATGTGGTAAAAATAACAGAGTTCTTTTGAATTAAAGATCATATGTGAAGTAGTAACTACAAAACAAATTCATTTCAAGTTTATAAAGTAGAATGCAATGTTCATCCATTTTAAGACATTTCATTTCCAGCATTCCATATTTTCCTACTAGTCCATCTGGTAATACATAAATACCAAAGTTGGTACCAACAAATAATCAACATTGTTGAACTTGTACTCCCCTTTTTTTATAGCTAATTTGTTTACATTTCTTTCTTTACATGGGGATAGCCATTTTCTACATCTAATAATTTTTTTTGTCATTCAACATGTCTCTTCACAAAAGCAGAAGAACTTCTTTAATGTTTATTTCCTACACTTTATGGTCACACTCTAATCCATACTAACGTCACAATCCAGGTAGTTGATAGCAATGATGGTAAGAGCTAGACTTGGATCAGTTAAACTGCTTTCAGCCTGAAAAATTAGCAACCAATTATATGTAACTTTCTTCATGTTTGGTAATATGTCAGAAACTATGCTATCTGCTCTCCTGTCTTTGTGAATGAGCTGTAAGTATTATAAAATGATATTACGACTTCAAAATTTGGCATTTTCACAAAACATCAACTGATATTTGGCATGATTACCAAAAATGTGGTATGGTTCATTTCTTAACTGCTATTTCAACTGTTCAGATGTATTCTCTTCCTTTGTATCTCTTCTTACAGTTTTTGATTCTCTCTATTCTAGGTCTACTTTGAAATTATCCATTTCCAGTATTGCATTTTTAACAGTAAGATTGCCACATTCCACTTTCTCTAAACTTCCATCATAACTACACTTCTCTCTCCATCTTCTTTCATTTTCCTATACAGTAGGCGATGCATGTCTTCATTGGTCAGATATCCTTCCTTTATAACACCAGGAGTCCATTTGTTTGGAAGGTCCATTTCAGTTTTTTAACAATTATGCTTTCTAATGATTGCTGTTTATATATTACTTAAGCAGGTGCTATAGAACTTGTTCCTCATACCCAGTTATGATAATTTTCTTGATAAAAAAATGATAATAACAAAACCAAACTTTGCAGTGGATTTTTTTCCCCATAATTACATTGGGTCCAGCAACCGTCAGCACAAATAATAAAAGCTGTGCCATTACTATTTGCATCTCCTGTTTCTTTCACTCCAGCATCATGTACCATTCAACACATTTGTTTTTCCCACATCTAAAACAAATAAAATATAAAGTTAGACATAATAAGAATTACATCTAACTTTATATTACATCTTTATGAGAATGAAATACTGATGTTTATTGTCACTTAGTTAATACTTGCACATATAAATCTGCTGAAATGTATCATTATTCAAAAACAGCAAAAAGAAAAAAAAAAGGTTTTCAATCCTTTGGATGCTATAATCAGATTTATCCAACCTGATATTTATAAGCATTTGATATGACAAGCAGGATTTATCCCATCAAACATTCTTGAATTTCACACCTTAGTATCAAATGTGTAAATCACTATTTGAAAGCATAACTAGTGGATTTTGATATTCAAAAAAGTACTAAAAAGATCACATTCTAAATTTCATTTTCCAGAGGATAACCGATACTTTTCAAGAACCAACCAAAATTTAATTACACGCTCTATGGATTGATTAAAGATATGAACAAGTGTAATATGTAATTACTATTTTTTTACCACACATAATTTTCAGAGTGAAAGAAAAAAACTAAAGTAGTTTTTTTGTATTATTGGTAACAATAATGATTCTTTGAAATTTAGATCACATGTAATTATTAAAAATAACTTTCTAACTTCATTCTTGTTTCTGATAAATGTGTTCAGAGATGTGTCCAAAACTCCTTAAAGTGAGAAAATTGCATTTAAATAAACATGTCCACCACCACGACTAACAACACCACAAACTGCAGAACCATTTACTTCAAATTTATCAAGGTCTTCCACATCCAATGTTCTTGTGGTTCTGATCCTATTTCAATAGTTTCTACAGACATCACAAACAAACTTGAATTTCCACTTGAAACCTTCTTTGGATTCTAAAGAAAATTGCAGCAAGCCACGTGTACTTGTCTTACAACTAATATAAAGCAAGACTTATTTATATCTACATTAGCATCAATTTGATACATTAAAAGGAAAACAATCATAAAATTAAAAATAATAAATAATTTCCTTTACAAAACAACAATATCCTCTTAGGGACATCAGTATGTTTACAGCCTTAAAATACTAAAATCCAGGAATCAATTCTCCATACTAGACAAACAAAGCTCATTGTTTACCTCTGCATAAAGAAAACTGCTACTACACACCATTATAAGATATTTGTTTCATAATATGAACTATTTATTTATTAAGATAATATCTATCTCAGAACTTCAAATATCATAAAACAAATGAAGTCCAGTGTCATTGTCAAGGTTAGGTTTTCTTCATTGATGAATGGTAGCTTCATGACATTATTTGAACTTGTTACTGATGAGTGCTGAAGTGCATAAAACTCACCTGTCCACAGTTACAACACTCACTACCAAGCTCCAAACTGCCTCTAGAAATAATATCAGCAGAAGAACTGTTCATTGGAAGCTTCATGAAACAGATTTTCATGGTTGAGCAGCTGCACACAAGCCTAAGATTACCATGCGCAATGCCAAGTTTTGGCTAGAGTAGTATAAATCACATCACCATTGGACTCTGGAGCAGTGGAAATGCATTCTCTGGAGTGATGAATCATGCTTTACTATCTGGCAGTCTGATGGATGAAACTGGGTTTGGCAGATCCCAGGAGAATACTACTTACCTGAATACATAGTGCCTACTGCAAAGTTTTGTGGAGGAGGAATAATGGTCTGAGGCTGCTTTTCATGATTTGGGTTAGATGTTTTAGTTCCAGTGAAGGGAATTCTTAATGGTACTGCATAAAACTGTAATCTAGAGAATTCTGTGCTTCCAACTTTGGGGAAACAGTTTGGGGAAGGGCCTTTTTTGTTTCAGCATGAAAATGCCCCCATGCACAAAATGAGGTCCATAAAGACATGGTTTGCCAAGGTTAGTGAGGAAGAATTTGATAGACCTGCACTGAGCCCTGACCTTAACCCCATCATACACCTTTTGGATGAATTGGAATACCTACTGTGAGCCAGGCTTTCTTGCTAGATCTCACTAATGCTCTTGTGGTTGAATATGAGCAAATCCCCACAGCCACGTTCCAAAATCTAGTGAAAGGCCTTTCCAGAAGAGTGGAGGCTTTTAGAGCAGCAAAGGTGCAACCAATTCCATATTAATGCCCATGATTCTGGAATGAAATGTTCAACAAGCACATATGGGTGTGATGGTCAGGTGTCCACATACGTTTGGCCATGTAGTGCACCTTGCAATAGAGGAACATGGCCAAAAGAAAGAGAAAATATAAATATATAAATAAACATTTACCTACCAAACAGTTTTGTTGTGGGTTGTAGGTATCCAGTAATTATTAATTAAGACAACAGTTTCTGTAAACACCTTGGCCAAATGCATGTTAGGAGGTATCTCTAGTGACAATTACACTGGGGAACACTTTTTCAGTAACTTTGAGTTGCATTGGATATTTTAACTGATTCTGAAGGAGTTTTAGGCGCTGATTTCAAATCTGAAATGAGTTTTTCTCTACAAGCTCTAGTTTGTATGCAATTTGAGGTTAATGAAAATGTACAAATGTGAACTTGCGTAAACCATGTATAAGCATTTTCACGTCCATATATATAGATAGCTTCTAATATTTTGATCATTCTTCTTTTGTTTCAGATCAAACATGGCTTCCAAAAATAGATATCACTGCATAAACAAGCCTGATGCCTTCTGCTACATATGTGGATGCTACACACTCAATCGTCAGAGACGTAACATATCCTCATTCGTCAAGCGTGCCTACAAGGCATATTTTGAAGTTCATCTTGGTGATCAAGACAAGCAATGGGCTCCTCATGTTGTGTGCCACAATTGTGAGGAAATGCTTCGAGACTGGACCAAAGAAAAATGCAATGGTCTGCCTTTTGGTGTTCCAATGATTTGGCACAAACCCACCAACCATGTAACTGACTGTTATTTCTGCATGGTAAACACAACGGGTGTTGGGAAGAAAAACCGACATAAGATTACGTATCCGAACATTCCCTCAGCTATTCGGCCTGCTCCGTACTCTGAAGAAGTTCCTGTTCCAGTTTTCAAAGGCTTGCCTTCATTGGACGATAAAGACATTGGACATGATACAAGCGAACAAGACAGTTGTGACAGTGAATTGTCAGAAAAGTGTACACAATCAAAGAACTGTTCTTCAGACACTGAACCTTTCCCCGTCCCCAAGCCTCTTCCCCAGGCTGAGCTGAATGATTTAGTGCAGGATTTAGGTCTTTCAAAGAAAGCAGCAGAGCTTTTGGCATCAAGATTACAAGGCAGAAATCTTGTTGATCACTCTGTTAAAGTATCATATTTCAGAAAGCATGACCAGCTTTTTGTGACCTTCTTTTCAGAAGACAGACAGTTTGTTTACTGCCATGACATCCAAGGGCTTCTCAAAGAACTGGGTGTACCTTACTATAGTCCTGCTGAATGAAGACTCTTTTTAGACAGTTCAAAATGCAGTATAAAGTGTGTTCTTTTACATAATGTGAATGTTGATGGAGCAGTACCTGTTGGTCACTCAGTGCATTTGCGGGAAGACTATGATGATATGAGAATGGTCATGGACTTATTAAAATATCATGAGCACAATTGGATCATTTGTGTAGACTTAAAGATGGTCAACTTTCTTCTTGGACAACAGAAAGGTTTCACCAAGTTTCCATGTTTCCTCTGTATGTGGGACAGCCGAGCACGAGACAGACATTGGGTCCAGAAGGACTGGCCTATTTGTGACACCCTTGAAGCAGGCATGCCAAATATCATACAAGACCCAACTGTAAACAGAGATAAGATCATCTTTCCTCCTCTTCAGATCAAATTAGGTTTGATGAAGCAATTTGTCAAGGCACTGGAAACCAAAGGTGAATGTTTCCAACACATCATCACAGCTTTACCAGGGTTATCATTTGAGAAGATCAAAGTGGACGTGTTAGATGGCCCACAGATTTGAACCCTAATTCGTGATGATCAGTTTGTTGCTAAGATGACCGCTTTAGAAAAGGCAGCATGGTTATCCTTTGTGGCAGTCGTTCAGAACTTCCTTGGAAACAATAAGGCGGAGAACTACAGTGAACTTTTGAACAGAATGCTCCTTGCTTTTCGTGATCTCAGGTGCAACATGAACATCAAGCTTCATTTTTTGAACAGCCACCTTGATAAGTTCCCTGACAACCTGGGGGTTGTGAGTGATGAACAAGGAGAACGATTCCACCAAGACCTAAAGATCATGGAAGAATGCTACCAAGGGCGCTGGGACAAAAATATGATGGCTGACTACTGCTGGAGCATTAAACGAGATTGTCCAGATAAAGTGTACATATGCAAATGTTACAAACGCAAATTCCTACCTGAATAAAATACACAAACAAATTGATAAGCTATTCCTATAATTTCCTATAATGGCGAAAAATTAAAAAATAAATAAAAATGTCAAATTGCATAAAATCTGTAGCTTGCAGACAAAAACCGACTTCAGATTTGAAATCAACACAATCAAATTGACTATAGAAAGGTCTTTTTTTTAAATGCAACAAAATGAGTGTTCCCCAGTGTTATAGATCACCCACAATGGCAGTTCAACAATATTTATATTCAGGTTTCAATTAGAAAAGTATTCTTCAACCCAAATGAAAGAATTGCTTAACAAATTTTATATTTGAACTGAATAAAGAACCAATATAATGGTATAAATGGTGAGTAATATCTTCCTTTCAAAACTAACTGCTGAATTCTACAAGGAAAGGACAAGTGCATAAGTTTCATATCAAGTTAAGTGGTAATTTAGCAGGTACAAGCCTAAACATTCAATGATAGAGGGTGTTATCTGCTAGAACAGAAAACAGTACTGCAAGCATCTTTTGTGAAGTTCACTAGCTACATTATCATACTTGGGAAACCAGTTTAATCCAGTAAAATCTATCTTAATTTACTGTAGAATTAAGTAATAAAGACATTAAAAAAAGTATCAAAGCAGCCTCTAAAGGAAGCTATTTATCTTGGGCATATGGTTACCCAGCCAATTGATATCCAAAGCATGAGATACTTTTTGAACACCTTATGTATATTGAATCAATTTTAAAGTTTTTTTCATGTGCCATTTCCAGATAGTTAAAAAAAATACACTTTCTTTTCAAAAGTAAAACAAAAAAAGTCCTATTGGCAGTGGCACACAACAGAAAGTGTAGCTAAATTTCTGTTATATCATTTCTTACTGGAAAACCTGTTATCAGACCAGTAAGAAGTTGTGATTAAAACTGTCATGTCTTATATTAACACACTATCACAACTATTCTCTCTTAATGTACTTGATTAGCCAGTTTAGGCATTACACACTGTTAAAACTTAAATAACTTTAAGGATAACTGCCTTCCCACATCTGATTGCAGAGAGTGAAAGGCAGTAGGAGGCAAAACAATGAAAGTTTAAGCACTCTCCTCCACACCCTTCTTTACATTTTCCATGATATTCAAATTGTTTAACTTTATTGTTTTGTATTTTTCTTCATAGAGGGAATATCTCCAATACTATGGGTACTATTATAACAAGATTTAATCTGTTATGACTATAGATAACTAACCAGAAATGGAAACGCATTAAATCATTATGTATATCCGTGTGTATACACAAGGTGAAACTGACTTCTTACCTACATTGTTTATCAGTGACTAAATTATTTTTCCTTCTACTATGCTGCGAGATATAAAAGACTGTTTAATGTAAGCATTATTATTAATTGATTTATTCTGTGTTTCAAGTTCAGTTATGTTGATACTATGTAGGTTTCTAGAAGGCCTAAGAGATAAACATAAATAACAGTGACCAGACAAGTGAAAACAAATAGAAAAGGTAATGAGCAAAGAAGATCAGTCAAAGAAAAGTTAACTACTGCAATAGTGAAAGGCCCAACAGTTGATATGTTAGAGTGATATTAACAATTTTAAAAGAGAAAAGGAGAATAAACAGTTTCTTTAAAGGAGTTATAAAGTAATTGACCCATCTAAGTGGATTTTGATGAAAAGCAGACAATTATTGTTAGTATAGAAGACAACTAGGTATTATATGATATTCATATAATAGAAAAATAGTTTGTTTTGTCAAATGAATTATAAAACAACTAAATTTGCTTAAGTGAACTTTTAACAAGAAAAACAGTATAGTGTTTAATATAACTAATATAACAGAAAAATAGTGTGGCTTGTCAACTGAATTCTGAAGCAACTAAATAAACCAAACTAGGCTTCTGACAAGAAGAGAACTGTATTGTTTTTAAGATATAACTACAATCTCCATAGCATAAAGAAGTTTTGCGCATACATTTAACTTGTTTCAAATATATATATATATATATATATATATACACATTTAATTTGTTATTTAAATCAAAAACAAGCTGAAACAAAAAATGTAAATGCTACATCAACTGAAACATTCCCAGGGTACAAGCTACAATGTTGTGTTATAAAATGTACCCTACTTTTTAAGGGTGACTGTGATTGTAGGACCCACAGTGGGGATACATCATCTATCAGTTTTAACCTCTGTTTGCTAGTCTCACGTAAGAAATAAAGAATAGCAATAGATATAGAAATTAGGAGAGTGGCCAAGCCTACAATATTCCACATCTATATCACCCTTCACTGCCTGTAGACAGTTGTGAGAAGGTGACTGCTTTCTGAAATAAAGAATTGAAATAAAAATAAAGAAATAAAGTACTACCAATTGGGGGTAAGTAAGACAATCTTACCTCTTGATATTACCATTCCAGACCATAATATTCTAGAAAGGCACTAATTGAGAACACAGCAAACTATATCAGTATGAATCATAACATCCAGCTGTCGAAACTAGCATAGCTCCCAACCACCACTCATTGATCAAGTATACTGTGAATATTATGCTCTAAACAAGCCTTTATATGCAGCAAGGTGTACAATTGCCTAAAGTTGTGCCAAGTTGTTAAATGACCTTATTCTTAACTAAAAGTAATTATTACAAATTTTACATAAAATTTCCAAGAATGCCAATGCAACCTGGTATTCAGAAAATCTAGATATGAGTAAATGACAGAGAATTAGGCCAAGCAGTTTCAACCATTGAGGAAAACAGAGTGAGAAGTGACTTGAAGTGATTCCAGGGCTAAAAGAGAGCTAAGAAAGTGTGGGTAGACAGTGCAACCAAAGTATTGGTTAGCTTCTACATGATATTTGGCAAAAGAGATAGCATACAACACAGTACTCAATACAGAAACTGTAAATGGGAGTTTGTGCATTACCATTGAGCTATAACAAACCAAAAAACACAGATTGAGGGCAGCCTAAGCTGCCACTTGATAAAATTAATTTTCTACAACAAACACAAAACTTGGAAGTTGTTGATGTAAGACCATTTAAAACTGATGTCATCACTCATCAGCTTCCTCCAACTATCTTAATATTGAAAAGTTTGAACCTCAAGACTATGCCTTGAAGGACTACAAGTTCCTACAGGAATTAATGTGAAAGTGTAGAACCTATACAAACCTGGAATTGCCTGTCAAATAAAAGGTTCTGAATAAAAATGGGCAAATTGAATCATGAACCATAGGAGTGGAGATCACATAAAGATAATACCTCCATGTTGTGTCATAAACCTTATCAAAATCAAAGATAGAAACTAGATGTTCTCTCTGAGAAAAGCTTCCCTGATTGACATTTCAAGTCAAATCACATGGTCCATGGTAGAGCACTGTCACTGAAACCACACTTGGTAGGCGAGCATCGATTGATCATCCTCTCCAAACTTTATATAAACAGCTCACCCAAACAATAAGTCAATATATATTGAAATCTTGGGATGCTTCCCAGACTTAGAAAAGGGTAGTATAATAATAGCCGAGCAGCAATCATTAGAAAACACATCCTCCTGCTAAATTCAGTTGAAAACTACCAGAAGAATATAGAGAAACAGAAGATGAATGGTGCAGCATCCCATAAAAAATACCATCAGGAGTTTGGACTGATGTACTGTCTAACCATTGACAAGTGATCTTCATTTCTGCCTTGGTGAACAGGCAGTCATAGTCAGAGAGATCCATCTTCTGAAAGGAGATTGGCAATTTCTCAACCAGTCTTAATGGCCAAGAAGGTTGAGGAGGAGGCAGATGAGCTGAAAAGAAAAAGATAAGGACAACTCTTCCCTCAAAGGTGTTAACAATGTTAAGAAGATGACTTCTTGGTCATCAGAGACCAAGATGGAAAGGTATTTGGAGGTGTACAAACCCACCAATCTTTCAAATCTTGTCCCACATAACTTTGAAGCTGGTGGAAATAAAGATGCTGGTGGTAAACTTAATACAAGATTCCCTCTGACTTTGACACCTGACCTGCCTAGTATGGGCATGGATCCTCAGATAAATGATGCAGTCATAATGGGAGAGACAGTTGGAAGACCTCCCAGGCTCATTTTTGAGCCTTCTATGCCTCCTAGCAGTTAGAACTCCATTATGAATGAAACTACCATGGAAAATATGTCGAAATCATGGGAATAAAACAAGCAGCTGATTGGAGTACACATTCAGCTACTCTCCATACCCAAAGAAAAATGAAAATGGAGTGAAAATGAACAGATAGATCTATAGTAGAAATAGACTGAATGGGTGCATGAAAGTAGGTAAAAAAAACATAAATGAATAGACAAAGGTTATGATCTGAGAGAATATGCTCCACAGAATCACCCCTTCCACCAGTGTCAGCATCATGCCAGAAAGAACTATGTCTATTAAAAATCACCAAAGGGAAGAATGTAAGATAGCAACTGATCTACAAAATATCACAGTCTGACTGATTGCAAGTCTCTCCTGGAGACAGGTAGATGTAACAAACAGTGATGGTACAGCCCAAAGAGAAATGATCTGCCACAGCTTCATGTGGAAGGCATGTGCTGGGTGACCAGTAAAGCCCCACCATGGAGGGATCAACCATCATACAACCTGTCTTTCCTACAAAAGATAAGTTTCCTGTTAGGAGAGGCAAGCTGGATGGTACAAATCAATCAGGGCCTTAATGCCATCCAAGTTGGAGTATAAGCATAGACAATTCTAAAAAACAGGGGATAAGCCCTTCGGTTTGCAACCACGTCACTTCTCTTTAGAAGGCAGAGGAATCTGCCTAAGGCCAAGTGGGCATATTTCTCTCAGAAGATAACAAGTCTAGTAATTGTGGGTACAACCATATAACAGTTTTACACCTTGTAGCCAATAGAGATAAGGACAGGAACAGGAGGAAATGTGGTCCTATCAGCTCCCTTTTTAACACTGGACAATAAACTCTGAAAATGAAAAAACTCTTCAGAAGGCACAAAAACTATGGTCTGCATACCCACCAAAGTGTTCAAAATGTTCTAGTTTTGATGTGTCAACCAAAATGTCTCCATATTTTGATTTTCAGATAAATTCTGGAAAGCCAATGAGCACTTCCAAAAAAAAGTGATATTTGCTCAAGTAACTTTTCAGATAGTGTATATAAAGTGAAGTATCAAGATTTGTTATTAACTTTATCTTGGGGCTGAGTATTAAATTCCTCCAAATATGGATGCTTACCAATCAAGGATTATTTAACCTTAGCAGTTAGTGGATGAGAGGAATAAGAAGCCATGAGAAAAAGAAAGGCTCAGTGTCTACTAACCCCACCCACCATGCAGCCCTAACAGGAGATGTGCCACATAGCTGATAGCAAAAAGCTTATCAGCAATGCCAGGGTTTTGTAGACACCACACCCAAATACTAGCATCAGATACAAAATAAACAGCACTTGTTGAATTGAAAGTATTCATTACTGGTATGCTGATGACCCTAGCCCCAAAAAAAACACTGACTGATTCTGGTGGACCACCAATCTACACCTAACTGAACCTAGTTGAACACCTAAACCATCAAGATCCTCTCCACTCCTTCACAGGAAGCCACACATACAAACAAGAACATGGGTAGACATTCAGATCCCAGAGAAGAAAAATTAAAAAGACAGAACATTCTCTGGGAGGTCCCTCTCACTACATAAAAGTAATCATCTTGAAGGGAAACATTTGTGTTTTGGTATTATAATTTGTACTCAACTGAGAATGAAAAAACATAACTTATATTTATTTCCCTTTTATATATATTTGTTTATATTAAGGTAACAAAGTCAGTCAAATTGAATCAACCTCATACAGAGATGCAGTACAGAAAGTAACAGATAAAATATGAAGCTTTTTTCTATTAAAAGTAGTTTAATAACACTGCACAACAGTTTTTTTTAAAGTTTTGCTTCCTGAAAATTTTTTGCTGATTGTGACAGGTACCTGGTGGGTAAACACAAATATAGTTTTGGTTTTGCTTCGTCACGTAAAAACTCTGAGAAATAGAAATAGATAATTGTATTTATGTTTCTAATATGCTATTAAGTGCAACATAATTAAAAGTGTTTTGCTCCTGATTTTCATTTGTATTTGATGTACAGTGCATCATGTTGCAGTGTCTAACAGTAGTCAGGAAGCACTGATCGATTCCAGTTGACCTGATATCATTTTTCCATTGTAGCAATGTCTTGGTGAAACTGAAGATTTTGATGAAACAGTGCATGATGGGCAAATTTGGATGTGATATTCATGATCAGCAGCCAACAATCTATAAGGAATACCCAACAGTGTTCAAGAAACAAAAACATCACTGTGCAGTGTAATTACATGGGGATTATAAAGTTTTCATGTGACATTTAAAAATGTTCCAATGCATAAAAGTATATTTAATCTTAAAATCAAAATTACTTTCCATATTTGATCATCAACACTAAAAGAAAATTTTACTAAAAAGTCTTTAATTAAAACATCTTAATACTTAACTTAAAAAGCTTGATATTTTGTATACAAAAGCCTTGTTTTAATTACACTGAAACTTTTGTAAAGGTATGCATACATGATCAAAAATAATAGCATGGTTATTCTCATGAATACTTCTGTGGAAGGATTAGTATGTTAAAAAAATGGTGATGCACCTTAAAATAAACAGAACATCAAGTACTGTTTGTCATAAGAAAATGGTCACAATATTTACCTGCCTGAAAATAATGAAAAGGCTTTTGTTTCATTTATAAAAGTAAATTATATGCTCAACCTATTAGTGTGATATTCATCATCACCAAAGAAATACATCACTAATCTTGAAAATGTACAAATTTATCATCTGTCAATAAAGTAATCTGAAGTATTGTCATATGAGTTATTATTTCAATTTACATACTAACTTACAACTTGAATATTGTAAGGCCAATGCAAAAGCCTTGAAAAGACTTCTGTTAAATTAAAAAAAAAAGGATATCTGATGTATTTTTGAATTTTTCTATCATGCACATATATAGTACATAAAAGTATCAAAGACTAAAGTAAAACATTTTCCACATTGATATGTGGTGCCTGAAAATAAGTACATCTATATGACTTTATCATTAACCAAACAAGAAATATATTTCTTCAGTATAAAATACAAAGTTCATGCACCATCATAAAAGTTGTAAATGTCAATGTGAGGATATTCCTTGCAGTACTTTTAAATATTTTCTAGCTTTGATTTCAAAGAATTGATTAAGATCTTGTATTGTTATTGTAGTCTAAATCACTATTTTCTTTCTTACCTAGAAACACGAGCTGCTTTACAAAGCGAAATCAAATCCAAGTAACTGAAAATTAGGTGTAGAACTTCTGTCTGAAAATAATACATTCAAAATGTTTACTAAAAATACAACTGTTTCATTCTTTTTTATATACTCCCTTCTATATAAAATCAACTACATCTACTTTATTTGAAAATTATATTTCTATGTTTCTTACAAGTATAAACATTATTTCACTTTACCAATTCATTTCCACATGATCAAACTGTTCAACAAATATTTAAATAATGCTATTACTATTATTTTGTAACTACACATTTATTATTTACATTTTACACAAACTTTGATGAAATGTTTCAAAAAAGTATAATTCATTTTACCAAAATTTTACCCTTCCTTTCTCAACAGAAAGATTAAGTGTGCATGTCACAACCTTTAACATTTTGATGCTAAATTTATTCATGTACTTTGATAATGAAGTAGTTTTATTAAATTTTGAATGTAAGTCTGTGTAAGTAATAAATCAAAGTTTATTATAATTTAAATTTAAAGTTTTAATTTTATACAAAAGTATTTTTTAAAAAACTCGTAATTTCTCCAAGTATAAAAACTGTAACATTTGTCATCTATGATTTTCCTCTTACCCTATTTTTATCACCCCCTCTGAGAAGTACAAAATTTAATGTACATTACTTATTATGTTTCCATTGCTCAGGTAAAGTGTAATTTACATAGTCCTCAATCTTATTTAGACAAAAATCTGTAAAATAAAAAAATCTGTCACATCCTCTCTTTCAGAACTTGCCAATAGTTCTCTTATATTTAATATTAAATTATTTATAACCAATAGAAAGCCAAGGTTTTCTCTATTAAATGATGTATTAAGTTGTTAACTGAACAAATTATAGTCTATTTTCCTTCTAGTTCAAACTCTGTTTCCACAGGAAACACAATGATGATCTTACCACTGAGAAATCCAGAAAAACTGTGGTAGTTATAGAAAATTGCCTGACTTTTGCATGTTATTCTTCTGTGTTCTTTAGTGAATTAATTATTTAAACAGAAAATAATTAACATCGTACAATTAACATGAAAAATATGGTAACATTTTACTCAACTTTTAATAGCAAAAAAACAAAATTCCAGGTATATATACTTTATTTCTTGTTTTTAAAGTCCATTATTTATCTATTATTACAAAATTAACGAACATGCAAGAACTGAAAATCTTTTATGTTGTATAAAGTAATAATAATAATATTTATTACAAAGTGTACTTGAGAATAGTTTATTTGTTATATAACTTGATACTAAACTGCAAGTTGCACATTTGCCATCTGATTTGCAATTTATTATATAATGCAAATAGAAGTTAGACAACTTTCAAAGGGTAACAAAAAATAAAATTTAAGTACAAATAGACGTACAGTAAACAAATGTTAGGAAAAAGGTGAAATTTTATTTTAGCCTACTTTCAAATAACAATGGGAGGTAAATCCCAAATGAAACATCAAAATTTTATTAATCTTCATATTTAGTACAACATAAACTCAGTGGAAGTGCTCAAGTTCAACAAACAGTTAATATCTTATGTCCTCTCTTTTTGCTTCAATAACTGTGGACAGTCTTTCAGAAAATGTTAACATACTTATTTAAAGTGTCCTTTGGGATTTTATTCAAATGTCTCTAAATAACTCCCTTAAGTTTCTTTAAAAGTAACTTTTGATTTGTCAAATTTTGATCTATCAAATCCTAGATCTGCTCAATAGGGGTAAAATTGGGGCTCTATATGTGTCATTGCATCATTTGAATGACTCTAGCAGCTTTTTTCTTTGTTAAGTAATTTCTACATAGGTTGGATGAGTGTTTAAGATTGTTGACCTGTCCTGATCTTACAATCTTGGGTGTACTTGAGTGTTTCGGGAGAATTTCAAGGCTGCATCAATTTGTTGGAGAGTCCAACAAGCATCATGTGAGACATTTATGCAAACTTTCTGCTCTAGTGACAATCCTCTGTACTCTTTGTGCCACAGCATGACAACAAAACTTAACATAGTATTAAACACTATTTTTTATCAAGGTTTATTTGTGGGGTACTAATAAATTCATTTCTTCCAGCATATACCAGTAGCATATGTAAGCTCTTTGCTAGCTTTTATCTATATTGCTAAGACACTGCATGGGATAACATGATAGTTCATTTTAGACCCTAAATTTGATAAGCATGTTCATTCAAACAGAACCCTTGTGAAATAGCCTCAGTATATGAAAAGAATAGAGAATGAGAAGTATTCTCCCCTGGACTCATTCAATTGTCAACAAAGATAATTGAAGCATTAGCATAGTGTTGAAAAATATATTCTGTAATAATATGGGAGAATTACACCATAAATATGGAGAGAATGCAAAATATTCTCTTGTCCAAATGCTTTCACAGTCCTGTATACTATTTCAAGCTTTAAGGTACAGTTCCTCAACACAAGTAATGAAATGCAGTTGCAGCATAATTACATAACAAAACCCAAAAAATGTATTGAATAAAATAAAAGCAATGACAGTTTTGACCATATTACCCGGGGAATATTTCTTAAAATTGAAATGAAGTTATTTATTTTGATAATTTATTAATCACACCCTTAAATTCACTGTTATACAAATTGGTATGTAAAGTATTAGGAATTTTTTAATAAATATTTTTAATAAATTTTAGAGAAATTTGTATCCTTTGCTTCAGGAAAATAATACCAGTATTAGTTAGTGTGGTATGTTTGCTCCTTGAATTAATAGAAGATAAAGCAACTAAAGTCAGGAAATGAATAGAGCT
Source organism: Carcinoscorpius rotundicauda (assembly GCA_011833715.1). Lineage (NCBI taxonomy): Eukaryota > Metazoa > Arthropoda > Merostomata > Xiphosura > Limulidae > Carcinoscorpius > Carcinoscorpius rotundicauda. The sequence continues at coordinate 21,146,635 of CM022395.1, forward strand.
AAAATAAAAGCTGTTTATGGTGCACAGTAGTACAAAATATTAAGCACATACAAACAAGCTTAGTTAGTAATGAGGAATAAACCTCAACTAAATTCGAAATTTTGACTGAGAGTATACTGATCATAATTATTAGTAGTTGAGAGCATTTCTAGAAAGCCAACAACTAGAATTTCCTTGTCAAGTGCTAAATTGGAAAGCTTCAGGCTCAGACTGTATACCTACTGAAAAACTTAAAAAGCTACGTAAATTAGAAAGTTATGGGCTGTGTAGGTTTTTCAGTATTATAATAACAAAAGAAAAGATACTATTTACCTGGAAGAAAAGTACTCCTGTTCCAATATCCAAATGGAAACACAATGTGCAAGACTGTAACAACTATCAAGATTTAAAGTTGCTGTGTCATGCAATAAAGTTTTAGGAGAAAATTGTGGATAACAGACTGAAATGGGCAAAGAACAGTTTAAGTTACGCCTGGCAGACCAACAATTAATTCTATACTCCCATCAAGATGGTTAATAGTGAAAACAGACAAGATGTACACAATATTCATTGGCTTAAAGAGAGTGCCATGACAACTGATATGGTAATTTGGAAGAAAAAGGAATATACCATAGCTATATGTAAGGCTGATCCTAGATATATATAAAGGAATGGATACATTTGCAAGAAGTATGGGAGGAGACTCAGAGATTTCCAGTAAAACTGGGAGTCAGTTCATCAAGAACCAATGTTGTACCTTATCTTCAGGAATACAGAGATGAGCATTATAGTGTGTGATTTGCAGATAATGACAAACTTTGTAAAGAGAAAAGTGATACTGGAGCAGTTTTTTTAATTTAACAAATAGTTGTATATACTAACCTCAAAGGTGAAACAGAAAATAAAAAGTTCTTTTATAATAACTTACTGGCATGAAGGTCATTATTTTCTAACCTTTTATCGAAATGGTACAGGAAAGGTAGAGAAATATGGTTTTAAAATAATTAGGACAAAAACAGAGTACATGGTAACAAAATTTAATGTAAGGAAACTAAAAGAAGATGACAGATGCTCCTCAATGGTGAGATTAATGACAATAGAAGTATTTGGATATCTTAGATGAACTGCACAAGCAAAGGGAAAATGAATAAAGAAGTTAACAAAAGAATAAATAATGCATAAATAAAGTGGAGAGAAGTCCTCAAGGGCAAATATGTTAAATGGATACCAATAAAGCTAAAAGGAAAGATTCATAATGCAATTATAAGATCAGTCATGTTGTATGGAACAAAATGCTAAAGTTTAAAAAAGAAGGACAGATTATTATTAATGATGCATATGCAGATGTTAAGGTGAATGACAGGGATATCAAAAAAGACTGCATCAAGAACCCATCAGGTCAGCTGAAAATAGTACCAATTATGAAAAAAACAAAATTCAACTTAAATCGGTCATATGGGATCATGTTGGTAGGACATTGATAAATATGAAAGTGGAAGGAAAAGGAGAAAAAGAAAAAATGAAGAAAATATGGATGGATATAGTGAGAGGGGACTTGCCAAAATGCAGTGCAAATGTAGCTCAATTACAGAATTGGAAGAACATATATAACCAAACATCAACTTCTATGTGTACATGTAAAAAGTGATGAACTATGATTAAACAAAATACATTTGGTACAAGTTGTAACAACCTAGATCCAAATGATACAAGTATATTGTATGTGAGCATGTTAAAAGGTGATAAATTATCTAATCATCCCATTAGTTACATGTTACAGGGGAACAAACTATATATAAACAATAATTTCAAAACTTTATCTGATACACTAGGAAGGACAAGAAATAAAATGTCAGGTTTGGAACTAACTGGTTGGAGAGAAAAAAGGAAACCATGGGTAGAAGATTAAATAAGGTGAGCAGGAAAAGCTGAAAAATATTCATGAGAATAAGATTATTTTTAACAAATTGGATGCAAAGTGTTCAAAATCATCCTCTTCAATGATAGGCCTAAAAAATAGCAAAGGAAATGAGTAGAAGAGACAACAGCAAAAGGTCCTTGTTGCATCAGGACCCAATCACATTATGCAAGATAACCATTGTGTCTTCCACAGATAAAGAACTTCAGCAGAAATGTTAGTAATTTATTCTGCGTGAGAAATATCTTCACCCATACAAGTAAAAATACAGTTCCTACTGATCTGTGAAATCACATTGTGTTCAATTTAATTGAACTGAATTTTGATAGTTGGAAAAAAAAATTAAATCTCAACAAACTCAAAGCACATCTGAAAACAACTGTGACAAAAGAAAGAATATATATATTATCACATGCAAATATAGGGGGAGCATATAAGCATGGAGGTGTGTCGCACTGCTGGTGATTGAGAATTTTGCTGCATGATACATCATTATGTAGTCGTACAAACCTGCATGGACATGAATGAAATTAAGTGGATTGGTTGGTTTTGTGTTTTATGACACAAAGAAGCGAGACTATCTGCCCTAAACATCCAATAAAAAGTTAAGATTAAAGTAAATTTTGTAAAACGCATAAAAAGAAATTAACATAAAACAAAACAAAACAAAGTTTAAAAAAAACCTAAATAGCATTAAAACCAATGTTGACATCTAGTCTATAGCTGTAAGAAAAATACTATAGTAATACAAGTTGTACAGGACTTTCTGTAGCATAAATGTAATTATCATAATTCACCAAGAAGACCAACAGGTAAGTTCAAAAACCACCATCATTTGCCTGAATTTTGTCTGTCCAGTCCTGATTCCAAGTTATTTATTTGACATTGTAGCCATTTTCATAAAGTAAAGTAATACAAGTTTTAAAAGACTTCTAACAAAATTTTAATAATAACTCTAGAGGATGATTAATGTGTAGTTCAAACAGCAGCATTAGTCACCTGAAGGTTGCCTTTCCAGTCCTGGTTTCCAGTTATTTGACATTATGGCCATTTTCTAATTTCAAATCAAACTAGATGGACTTTGATTATATAGATTAAAAAAATTAAATAGCATTACAAAGATTTATGACCTTTAAAAACTAAAAACATTTCTAAGGTGGACAGTGTCACCATCACACTGGAATGCTGCTTTTCTCAGATAACAAATAGACAGGTGATATTTGTGGAGTGTAAGAAGCCATGGTGAAATGGGCTAACCAGTGGATACAGCCATGTTATCCAAGGACATACACAAATCATTCAATTGTGCTTAGATACGAAGGCCCAAATGAGCAAAGGCACATCATCTGTTTTGAAAAAGTATGGCCCATCAAAGAAGAAAAACACATCCCCAGGTGGGATTGGAAGCTTTTGTCAAGTTTCAAAGCATAGAGTGAAGATAGTTGCAAACAGCAGAGGTACAAAGAAGGTTCATGAGACTCTTACATATGAGCTCTAAACTGAGGAAGTGCAGAAAGCTCCAGTACAAAGACAAAGTCCTTGATCATCAATAGAGTCTATTATCTTTAAGGCCAAGGTCCTGGCAGAGCCATAGACCAGTGATCTATAGTCGAATTTCAATCAAATAAGAGCACGATATAGCTTTAGCACAGAACATCAATACACTCCAAGTGGTGGAAGAAAGAGCACAATGGATGTTCAGTGCTCTTGTATATTTGACCCATCACTGCTTCATGTGTGGTATAAAGGTCAGCTTACTGTCAAAAATAAGCCCCAAGAACTTTGTCTCAGGGATCACATGCAACACATCTTCACTGATACAGATTTCAGAATCAGGCTGAATACCCAGTTAAGAACAAAAGTGCATGCAAAGGGTCTTAGAAAGGGAGAAGTTAAAGCCATTTTCTGTGGTCCACTTGAATAATTGATTGAGGGCAGTCTGTAGCTGCCACACAGTATACCTCATGTTCAACAACTGACAAGAGATGTCAAAATTGTCAACGTAGAGCCTGTTTGAAACAGTAAGAGAGAGATGTTCAGTGATGGCATTAATCTTTATACTGAAAAGTATGATACTCAAAACACAGCCATGAGGGACTCCAAGCTCATGTAGAAAATAAAGAGAAATTGTCAAACCCACACAAACTTAGAATCTCCTATCCATTAGAAAATTAATGAAAATGAGAAAATGGCCACATAACCCATATATATATAGGTCTCTCAAAAAGCCATACCTCCATGTTGTACCACAAGTATTCTCAATGTCAGAGAATATTGATACAAGATGTTGTCATTTGAGAAACGCTTCTCTGATTGACTTTCTACGTCAAATCAGGTGATCCATGGTGGAGGGCTGTCTTTGGAACCCACACAGGGTGGGCAAGAGGAGGTAGTTTGATTCAAGGAACCAAACAAGACAAGAACTCAAAACACATCCCTGAGGGACTTCAAGCTCATGTAGAAAAGAATGGGAAAGAATCAATCCCACATGAACTTTGAATCACCTGTCCATTAAGAAATGTTTAAAGAAAATGGGCAAATGGCCATTCAACACATAAATGGAAGCCTTTCAAAATGTCATACCTCCACAATGTATCACAAGCTTTCTCAATGTCAAACAATATTGATACAAATATTACTGTTTGAGAAAGGCTTTTCTGATTGTCATTGAATAAGGTGGTCCATGATGGAGAACCATCATCAGAACCCACAATAGAAGAATGACAAGAGGTTGTTTGAATCAAGGAACCAATCAAGATGAGCATTATCTATCCTCTCTAAGGTCTTACAGAGACAGCTTGTCAAAGCAATCAGACAGTAGTTTGAAGGAATCTTGGGATCCTTCCAAGGCTTAGAGAAAGGTAAGACAATAGCCTAGTGCCAGGCATCAGGAAACACATTCTCCTGCCAGAAAAGAGGTGATCACTCTGCCCAAGTTTTGATAGCTAAAAAAATTGGAGGAAGGAGCAGAAGCGCTAGATGCCCAGCAAAACCTTTCACGTAGAATATCAGCAATGCTCTGGGTATCAGCTACTTCCTGGCCATCAGAAAGCAAGATCGAGAGTGGAACAGAATAATATTACCCACTGACCTTTTGAATCTTGTCCCACAACTTTGGAACTGGTGGTAGAAGATATGCTGGTTGTGAACTTTATCCAAGATTTCTTCTTTTTTCTTCTCTTTTTCTTCCAACCATTCAGAGCAAAAACAAAAGTAGGATGTGTGAGAGCTGTTACAATTGACATAATAAGGGCCCATTTCACACTCATAGGCATCATCTTAACCAGAGGTGCAAAAGATTCTTCACGTTTTGAAAACAACTCTGTCAGATATAAAGAGAGATTTGACTACACTCCTACAATAGCAGTGGAACAGCATGCAGCAGCATATCTCTGAGAGATGTGGTGGACAGTAATGTTTGAACCTTGGGGTAAAAAACGTGAACAGTTTTCAAATGCTGTACCTCTTCTTCTTCCATCTACCTCGAGCAAGACAGAAAGTAATAGGAGTGAGAGCCACCACATTTAACACCAGGGTCCATTGCACACTGATAGGCATCATAGTCCTTGCCATCGCAATGAACATCAAGGAACAATTACCTGATGTCTTCAAGTGACAAAACCTCTGACAGTGGAAGTATCTGAAATGGTTCAAAATATATGGCTGTACCTCACAAATTAGATAACCAGGTCTTGATGGTAGCAGGTAGATGTGGTAATGTAACCATCAAAACTAGAACACTTATCAGCATCGTAATTCCATCTTTACAAGTGAAGATACGCCTCACTGCAAAAACTCCTTGAGTGGAGAAACCAGAAAGAATCTCTAACTCAGGGATGTTCTTCAAGTCCCTCTCAACAATAACTCCTCGTGATGAATTAAAAGTAGCATGAGGTGTAACCTTGATAGATATATCCCCAGTTGCCTTTGAATGCAAAAGGAGTTTACTGTGTTGAGATGTGGATGTTTCCACCAATATATCACTAGATCAAAGCTTCTTTACTGACTTTGGAAAGCTAGCAAGATCCTCTGGTCCCTTCTAAATGAAAAAGGGAAACATTTGCCCTAAAGGTTTTTCTGAAATAGAATGTAAGATAAGAAAATGAAGTACAACAGGTGTTAGAGATGTTGAATATTGCTGCTCAGCATCTTCAAGATGAGGTTGTTTAGCCATGGACTTTTTTTTCATTATTTAAGTTTTTATATGGAGGATCCATAATAAAAAAAACAAAGGGAATATTTTGGTGCCCACTGAACCAACCAATCATGGAGCTCTATGAGAGGATGCACTACAATGCCAAACAAGGGTACTGGAGGAATGCCAGGGTTTAGTGAGCACTACACTATACCCAAACACCAGCATTAGATAAAATGTCCAGAACATCTGTTGAGAACATCCAATACTAGTGCTTGGTTAACCCTAGCCCAAGTGGACCAACCAATTGACCCTAGGGGCCACCCCAAGGCCACTCGTCTGGAGAAATTTAAGGCCAAAGTGGTGTGTTGGGGTTGGACTCCTCAACCATTAGGATCCTCTCCTCGTCTTCACAAGTTACCATACACGGCAAACATGTGGCTTGATGTTTAAATCTCAGAGTGGGTAAACTGAAAAAACAGAACCTTCCCTGGGAGGTCCCCTCACCACATACAGGAGTCACACCAAGGGGAAATTAAGTGGGATTTTCAAAAGGCCAGGTATGCATGCAAATCTCTCAAGCAGAATGTGTGAATCCAAGAGAACATAGTCTTCTGTGTATAGATACAAGTATTTTTTCCAAAAATTTACAAGGTGTCTGATAGAAAAAAAATCTTTGATTTCTTTATATGTAAAGATAATACAACAAAAAAACACAAGTCTATGAACTGGAAAAGGTAGGTTTGGCTCCAAGCAAGAGTTTATTTTTTGAACAAGATAATTGACTTGTGGATTTAGCTGTTAGCAGTAATGAAGACCAGCAATGTAACTCACAGAAGACAAACTGAAGAGATGTAAAAATATGTTAAAAATTTGTGTGAGTTTATATTAATATAATACAATGTCATATTTGAAATTAGAGGGGCACTCAATAGAAGGCATACCTCCACTTTGCAGCAATGATCACATTCAGCTCTCACAAAATGAAACAATGTGTCTGAATGTCTGGCATTATCTTCTGACACAGACCATTTTCGACAGGGTAATGTGGGATAATATTCCACATATTTTCACAAAGTTTCATCAAAATTCATTTCTTTTTGATTGAATTATAAAGCAATAGTAGTGTAAAAAACTGCCCCTCATGTTAAAAAATGGATATTTTTATTTTTATAACCTCATGATGACCTTGACTATCCAAATACTAATCATTTTTAATTTGGATCACAGTCCAAATATATTCCAAATTTTGTCCAAATTCTTTCAGCTGCTTTTAACAAATGCTGCTGACACAAAAACACACACAAAAGTGGTAAAAACATTATGCCCTTTACCTTCAGCATCAGAGGTAATAACCAGATCTTTCTTGAATAAGTTTTATTGTGGTTTATTAATGCAGGAGACTCAACTAGGTTGTATATATGTTAATTTTGATTGTTATATACGAGAAATCATTATTTCACAATGATTAAATTGAACTAAAATAATTACATTGTACATTCTACTGTTCAAGATTAGCAAATAACTGTTTTAAAATGTTTTATACACATTCATGCTGGTAAGTACTTTAAAAACTATTATGTTCATGTTTTCAAAATAATTATATAAACCAAAGACCAAAGAAAGAATACATGCAAAGTATGTCTCATGACTAGAAGCAATTACAGAAAAATCTGAATAAACGTAATTAACATATTATTTTTCTCTCTTCTTAAATTTATAGTTTTCGGACTTTCACTATTGTTGCATCAAGATATAAAAGGTAACACAATATACTCTTTCCTTTCTATATTATTTCAATATGCTCCTATGTTCTGCCAGTTATTTCCAATTTAGACTGTATTGGTATCATGCATATATTCCTTAATAAAGCTGGGACAGTGAAATATTTGAGTTTAAAACATTTTTATGGAATTAGTCATATCATAATTTTTACTACCTCTGTTATTATACACTGAGTTACATTCAATGGAAAAATGTGTTATTTTCAATTACTAAAATATCTACTAAATACCTCAAAATTTAAGTTAATAGCCATTGATACTAAAAATGTTAAAGCTTTATGTTGACAGGTTGCAATAAGTTTAAGCAATAATTTACTACGATTTACAAAGATAAATGAGTTTTTTTCAATGGTTCACTTAAGTGTCTAACCTAGACATAAAAATATAAATTCAGTAATGGCACTCCTACATGCTTACTGGCAACAAGTCGAAATATCCATTGCCTGTGAGAAGACTTTCAGAAGCTTGTGCAGATGACTGGAGTGTCCATAAATCAAAACTGGTTAGAACATCATCTACTTTGGGTTCTTTACCACAAGTAAAGCCAGAAAACACATCTGTTTTGGTACCAACCAATAAAATGGCATCAATTTCTGAATAGTAACTCAAGTGTTTGTGGTAGAATTCAACTAAAAGATGACTACAGTCAAAATAAAGAAATATAATAAAATGTATTACAATTTTGTTACAATAAACAAATAGATACACAAAAACAGCAAAACAATCATGGATTATTTTAAAAACAGACTTTCAAGAATTAGTTCAGCTTTGTTTGTAACAATAAACTTACGTTATACACAATTTAATTTATTTACATTTAAAATAAAATAGAAGGAACATTTTTGTAATCACATAAATTATGGATTATGTTGTAACTAAATAAATAAAAAGAAACAGTATAATTTGACTAACCCAGCCAAACTATATAAAAAGGTCAAATTTACATTTTTGATTCATGAGAAATTACTTTTGCTGTAAACTATGGAAAGAGAATATAATTTAAACAAATTACCAAAGCTAAAAAGTCCACTAACTTTGTCAAGAAATTTGCATTGCTAATTTTTGGAGAAAATAACCGTGCTTTTGATTTCACAAATTGTGGTGGGCCACTCCATAACTCATGCCACCTATAGATAAAAATAATTCAGCTTTCATCATTCTGTAACTTAAAATCCTGTACAAATTTAAAATATTTTAGATGTAAAACATAAAAAAATTTCCAGTGTTTAATAACTTGATAAAATATTGAAAACACGAATTAATTCTACAAACTTTCTTTTAAATATTAAACTTAGTTATAAACACACAAAACCTTAAAGACAGAACAAGAAAAACCTAACAGAAATAAATTACTTCCTTGAGAATTTTCATGCCAAATTAAAATATAATAAATTAACTTATTTAAAAACAATTTAAACTCAAACAGTTTAAAAATAATTTGGAACTAACACAGTAATTTGTCATTTATTGTGTAAAAGAGTCCAAAAAATACAAAATGTCTTACACTATATTATAATATATAGAATTATTTTATCAATTTATAAGATTTCTTTGAATTACACACTAATCTCTTGCATCACTTTGTTCTGAAAATCCTACCAGTAGATCATATTTGAATTGATTTGTACCAAATTTTGGTCATTTCAATTCCCTGTTGTTTTTTTTATATGAAACCAAAAATATTTTTCTTCTATATCACAACCATTCAGAAAGCTTAAAATAACTTTTTTTTTTTGAGAGAGCCAATAACACTGCCATACCAGGTAAACATCCCTAGGCTCTCACCAGTGACTGTCATTTTTGCTATTCTGTGTGCCAACCCATTTCTGCAGTCTGCATCAAGCTAGCCATTAACACAAAACCACACTTGCATATGTGAGTCTCCTCAAAGTTCCAGTCTAATTCTACAACAGTTCTACAAACACTTTTGATATCCATGAAGCATACTTCACAAAACTTAGACATATCAGTGACATAAATAACCTTTCAAACATCAATTACCAATAAACATTCTTTAGTATAACTAAGTGGAATTATCAGGTTACAGTGAAATAATTCTGTGCAGACACTTAAAATTTCCAGAAAATTTACACCATAATTTAATAGATGTAGCAGACAACACAGTTTCAAGTTATTTTTAATCAGTAATATATAGCAAGCCACAATAACGTTTTCAAGTGTTCAATCATCATGCACAGAAGTTATTTTCATAAAGTCCTGTAAAGACTTAAGACAACACATTTTCAAGATGGATTGTTCAAAATAGATCTATGGTTAGAATATGATGCAAAAAATAACATACATTTTATGCAAGGCCTACAAAAGAGAACTAAGAATATGAACATTTTTACTTCAAGGGCAAATGAAAGTTCTGGATGAAATTCATTCAACACTAGCCTTTCCTTTTGCATTTTAGCTACTCAAGTCAAAAATCAGTCACCAATATATATTTGCTAGACAAAAGAACCTATCATTAAATGATCAGATAAATTCAAATGAACAATAATACATCATAGAAAATTGGTAGTGAGACAAACAGTTACTATACATTTTGCTAAATAAATAAATTGTTGAAAAGTTTACTATTCATAATAATTTATCCTACAGTCTTCAACCCCTTCTTTGATTTCCCCCAAGATAACTCAAAAACCTTCCATAATTAAAAACATACTAGCCTGAGTTAATTTAGGCAAACCATTTCTCAGCATATTTTAAAGTTGCTTAAACTTATATTTGCGTGCTACATATTATAAAATGCTATAAAAGATAAAATAAAAAATCTGTCTCTATTTTAATTTGTATCTGAAATGAACCTTACATAAAAAGGATTAAACCGATTGAGGAAGAAAGGACCATGAGTAGTGAAAAACAAGTTAATAAAATAATGTTTTGAGACAATGTTGAACCTATTAATCCAACTCTGCTGTTCCATACTCTACACTAAATTAGTTTTTAAAAAAAAATAAATCTTAAAGCCAGCCCTTATTATTTAAAGACTTATCTAGCTTTTTCTTAAACACATTTGATTTACTGCCTCTACAACATTTGAAGGCAACCCATTTGAGAAGCCAACAAAATAAAGCTGCCTTACCTAAAAATGATTCCTACCATGCCAAAATTTATACTTGTGTCTCCTAGTCCTACTATTCTCACTGTTAAATGTGAAAAAAGATAACACATGAACACTATCAATTCCCTTCAAAATCTTAAACACCTCAATCAGATCCACCCCTCACATATTTTTCAAAAGAGAACAATTTCAGCTTCTCCTCATACCCCTCTTCTCAACCTTTTCCATAAAGTTGATATCTTTATTAAGGTGATGAGCTCAAGACTGAAAACAATAATATAAATGTGGCCTATACAGTTACCTGTACAATGAAATTATAACCATTCAAGACCTGCATTCATCATTTCTGATGATACAACCTAAAGTACTATTTGTCTTACCACTGGCAATAGCACACTAATTCAAGAGTTTTAGAGCAATTGACTATTACAACAAGATTCCTATCTTTTGTGCCACTGTTAAAGTTATTACCAACCAAATTATACTTACAATGCAAATTGTGATAATCCACAAGCAATATTTTGCATTTATTATAATCAAAATCCATCTGCCATTTATTTGCCAAACTCAATAAATGATCTAAATTCTTTTTTGTAAAGCAGCAACATTTTCTTCTCAGCTAGACCCAAGACCTTAATATCATCTGCAAATTTAAGTAATTTATTGACTATCCTTTATTTGTCATTTATGTAAAACAAATAAAGCAAAAGGTCCTAAGACTTAACCCCTGAGGTACCCCATTTGTAAATATTAATCCAGATTGGCTGAGCTCCATTTGTGACAACCCTATACTTTCTTCCATCCAATTTACTAATTTGTCTCCCACACCTCTAGAGACAATTTTTTTTACAAGCCTTTTATATGATACTTTGTCAAATGCTTGCTGAAGATCCAGATACACCAAATCTACACCTTTAATACACATGAGCAATAATCTTTTCAAAGAAAGTCAGAAGATTTGAGGCAAGATATTTCCTCAGTGAAATTATGTTAGCTATTCAATAAAATTCTAAACTTTGTTAAATAACTTTTCAAAACATCTTTCAACAGACCTTTCAAAACTTTTCCCACAAGATACAAGACTAATGGGTCTAAAATCAGTGGGATAATTATATCACTTCCTTTCAAAAGAGGAATTATATTAGCTAACTTCCAATCCTCTGGTACATGCTCACTATTCAAGGACTGACAAAAAAAGGAGAAAGTGGATCTCAAATATCCAATCTTTAATCTTCTTCAAAAACCCTTCGGGAAATGTTATCTGGCCAAGGAGCATTACCATTTTTCATACTTCATTTTTTTTAACCAGCTCAGAATTAAAGTAGTCATCTTGTTTGATGTTTTTTTCCATATATCAATTGTTAAAAATGTGAAATACTGCTTAAATCATTGTTTTAAAAATCAAAGAAAAAGTAAAAGTTAATAGCCCAGCCATCTCATAAGTGTCAGAATACTACCCTTCTTTTATATCCTTCAATGATCCTACTCTCATTCTAACATTGTTTACTTTTTATGATTTAAAGAAATTCCAAATGTTAATTTTTTAAATTTTCAGCCAAACATTTATCATGCATCCTTTCTGATGTCATAATTTTTTTTCATCAGCTTTCTCAATATTCTATGATCTTCTGAATCTATCATACATTTCAATTTAAACTTCTTAAACTCAATACTTTTCTTCAATTTTATCTCTTAAAATCTTTGTCAGCCAATCTGGTATTTTACGTGCAGATACCGTTTTCTCTCTACAAGGTACAAGTTTACTTTGAATATTTACAAATTTATCTTCAAAAATTATCCATATATGATCAGTGTCTCCAAATAACTAAGCTGCCCAATTCATAACAGATAATTACTCTAGCATCCCTTCAAAATTTGCTTTAATGAAATTTGTAACAAAATATTATTCTTTATCTCCACATACAACAAAACATCAGACCTAAAGGAACAACAATCACTTGCAACTCAATGTTTCCCAACTTCTACCCTCTCAACCATTTCCATATTAGAGGTTAACAATAAATCTAAGTCATCACTGTTTCTGGTAAATTCCTTGACTAATTGGTGAAAGAAAAAAAAGAAAAAAAGACATCCTGAACAATTTCCAAAAACCTTTCTCCTTCCTGGTTTGGCTTTAGCATTTCTTATTATGTGCATGAAATTAAAACCATCCATGACTATAATTTCATTAACAGCTAAAATCTTAACCTCAGTGTAATGAGATTTCATCAATATCATTTGGTGGTCTGTAATAAATTCCCACTAAAACCCTATTCCCTTTATATACATTAACAGAAACCCAAATGGATTCAATCCACATCTGCAAAAACCATGGGCTTAAATTTGTTGCTCAACAAACAGGCTCATTATAACTAAATTTAATACATTTCTACTCTAACTTCTTAGATGTCAGTGTTAGTTGATTAAACCCATTGCATTAAATGTTTAAGTTCCAACTGAAATCCTGCTGTCATTTCCCACTGTCTATGCTTCTTTTTATCTATTGTCTCTTCTTTGTTTAGGATGGCCACAAACTTCTAATCTAATCTGGAAACTCCACATAAAAATTGCACATCTTTAATACTAGCTTCCTTAAAAGTATGTGCCACTTTCAAGTTCTAAAATAAAACTTACTTATTATACCCATTACACCTAATGAGCTGTGAATGCTTAACTCCAACACTAGTCTTGATTATTGTATTTATACTTATAGGCTGAAAATAAATAATACCAAATACAAGTAGCCTGTTGTTAACACTATTACAAATAGGCCTAATGTTTATGAACCAATATTATTATTTTTTGATCACTCCTAAAGTATATATTGTATTATAAATAACTTATAATTCATTAGAATTAACAATGTAAGTAACATTAATAATAAAATGTATTTCGTCTGATTTGTAAGTTATAACAGTAAAAGCTGAATTAAAAACCCCATGAGGCAATAAAGTATTTTTTAAATTGCATTTATTTGATAAAACAATGCATCTTTCCTGTTTCATAATTTGCCAATAAGTTGCAATATACCCAGGGATGTATTAACGCATAGTTTTGCCCAAAAAAAAAAAGAATGGACACCATTTTAAAATGTAGTCCCTGGTTATTAATTCCCCCTGCCATTTATGCCGCCCCAATAACCTCTTGAATCTGGACCCCCCCACACACACTCACTATTCCACCACACCGTCGGGTCGGTCGCTTCAAATTTAAAAGATTTTTAACCTTCCCTCCCTGAGTCTCACCTAATACACCTCGCCCTCCCCCCACATCATCAACCCATCCGCCCTCACCTCAGTTATTTATTTGTGTTTTTCAAAACCCCCAACATGTTTTTTACTCATGTTGACACACCAAACAATGAATTACCTGCTACTCAGTGTGCTACGCCTACACAAAAAATATTTTATCATGGCCTAATAACGTATTTTGTTTTGTGAAATTGCGTATACGAAAATTCGGATTTTCGGTTGCTTCAGGCTATTATCTGGAAAAATATATTTTGAAATATTCTTCCTCATCATTCACAGTTTAGCTTAATTGATTATTTTTAATTGATTGAATGAATATGCGCTTGTCTTGATTCCAATGTAGTCCTTACAGAATAGTTCCTTCAAATTCCCTAGCAATTATAGGCATTTGTAAGAATAAAGAAGGGGTAGTGGCAGACTCCAGAATACCAGAACAGAAAGGCGCACAGTCACTGGAGCAGGTGAGCGTCGGCGGAATCGGCTGCGGGTGTCACGCATAATCGTTTTTGCAGGCCGCCGACCGCGCTCTATCAATGAAGTTGACTCCCAGGGGACGCGGTTGTACCACACGGGGTCTGGATAGTTTTGGGCGATACAGGTATTTGTTACTGGTAGTATAGAATTTGAAATAGTAAAGTGTTAGAATTTATAATTTGATTGTCAATAGCCCAGCACCCGTTAACATGGATACATCGGCAGTAATATAAATCAGTAGTGCAGAAGCTCCCCTTTTTCGTGTATATTTTGTTATGGACTTATGGTTGCAAGTCGATAATTGTTTTACCAACTACCATAAAACTCATTATCTGCCGGGCGAATATATGGTTCACCAACATATTTACAATATAATCGACAATATAGATAATAACGTGGTAAGCAATATTGGTGTCAAAATGTAGAGTTCGTCATGCTTTTACTTATTTCTCCGTCACCCAATATCTTACTGTAAGTTATATCATGTTGTCAGTGTCCAAACCTCCACAACAAGCACAATTCTTGTGAGGGCGAGGGTCACTGGGGGTCAAACGGCTCACGGATCTCTGTGAGGTTCGCGCGGCTGCCATAAATAGCTCGATCCCACGAAAATGACTCAGATCCTGATGATCTGAGATGTGAAAGTAACAAATTCACTGTCAATACTCAATATACGATCAGTGGATTCTAGTGATATCGTCATGAGTAACATACGCCGAAAATTGAGTGGAGCAGCTTATAGGAAGATAGCAAAGTTAAAAAATGAAAACACACGTGATGTTTTGGATAAGACACCGACGATGGAGCCTTTTTTGCTAAACAAAGGCAAGAACAGCCTACTAGCGATGATGTACAAACCAATAGCGATGGAGGGAACACAAATGACGGGCCTAGCAGCAGCAGTTTTGAACAATCTGAACGACCCGAATATATCGAACTGCAGCTTGAACAAGTGACGTCATCAGCAGCAGGCCTAGTAAGATCTGCCGGTTGCGTGCCTGAAACGTCAATGGTTCCAGCAAGTTTTTCAGACAAAGTAAGTTCAGATCCAGTGGAGTGGAAAATAGATGATTACACAAAATATTATATTGCCACACATGCCATCCTTCAAAACGATTACTCGGATTTCAAGAAGTCTGTGAAAAAGGACGGGGAGAAAATCAGATCTGTAACCAAAGGCATGTTTAAAAGAAAACTGCAAAATGGCGAGAAAAGTAAGCAGACATACTTGGTTTATTCAGAGAGCAAAGGTAGACTGTTTTGTGCTCCTTGTCGTTTATTTGATTTTGGAAAAAAATCCAAACTGGCTGACGAAGGCTTTGATGACTGGAAAAATGCTACTGTCCGGCTGAATGAGCATGAAAACTCTCCTGAGCATCGGTTTTCAGTTTTATCTCTAGTAGCAAGGGGCAACATGTTGGGACGTGTAGATCTCCAGATGGCCATACAGCTGCACGATGAAATCAAATACTGGAGAAATGTACTCACTCGTGTGGTAGCTGTAGCGAACGTGGGCTTCCGTTCAGAGGTCGGGATGATAAGTTTGGCTCAGTACACAACGGCAACTTAATGATGTCGTTAGAACTAGTTGCGGAGTTTGACCCCTTCCTCGCTGATCACATTCACCGATATGGCAATGCTGGCAAGGGATCCACGTCTTACCTGTCTTTCAGTACTTGCGACGATTTCATCCAGCTTATGGCAGACCTTGTTCTAAAGAACATTTTAAAGGACGTCAAAACTTCAAAATATTTCTCAATCAGCGTGGACTTGATGCCAGATATATCCCATGTTGACCAGTTGGCATTCATCATCAGGTACATGAACAGTGATGGTTCACCTATGGAACGTTTCCTGACTTTTATACCGAATCCGGGCCACAAAGCTGAACAGCTGGCAGAAGTTGTACTTAGCTTGCTTCAGTCATATGAGCTTGACATTTCTGAATGTCGTGGACAGTCTTACGACAATGCCAGCAACATGTCTGGTCAGTACAGTGGTCTCCAGGCTCGTATCATGGAGAAAAATCATTTAGCTGTGTATCCCATGTTCAGCACATTCATTAAATCTTGTAGGAATGTGTGCTGCTGAATGTTGCAGAGAAGCATGTTCATTCTTCGAACTCTTACAAAGTCTCTATGTTTTCTTCAATGCTTCAACCCATCGTTGGAAAATTCTACAAAAACACCTGTCCGCAAATAAAAAAAGTCTCTCTTTGAAGAAACTCAGTGACACTCGGTGGTCCGCTCGTGAAGATGCTTGTCAAAGCCTCAACAAAAACTGGCAACAAGTGTTTGATGCCCTCATCACCATGGAGGGAAATGCTATGGAAAAACCAGCCGCTAGGAATGAGGCCGCTGGACTTCTTTCCAAATTAGGAATGCTAGAAACAGCTATTTTGTCCACAGTTTGAGGAACAATACTGGAAAGATTCAATGCTACTAGTAAAAAGTTGCAAAGTGCTGATATGGACATCGGACTTGTAGTCGAGCTTTATGCTTCCTTGCTGCAGTTTGTGAAAGATTCAAGAGAACTGTTCGATCATTTTGAAGACAAGGCGATGTTGAAGTCCAGCATGAAGACATATGAAATTAAGCAAAAAAGGAAGCAAAAATTTTTAGATGGTGACACCCAGGCAGTGGAAGAAGGCAGAGAGGCATTTAGAGTAAATGTTTTCAATGTGATCATTGACAGACTTTGCTCAGAACTACAGCGAAGACAAACTGCTTATGTAGAAATCCACGCAAGGTTTGGATATTTGTTCAAGATAACAAATCTTGAACCCACTGATGTCATCAGTCAAGCTGGAACACTTTTGAAACTCTACCCCAATGATTTGGAAGTGAGCTTCGTAGATGAATGTCTACATTTCCGCGCACATCTTGTGAGTATGAAAGTGCAAAATGATGACTCTTCTGTGTTAGCAGTATACAGAAATCTGCGAGCTAAAGGACTTCAAACTGTATATCCAAACCTGGATATTGCTATGCACATGTTTCTGTGCATTCCAGCAACTAATTGTACATCAGAGAGATCTTTATCGGCTCTCAAACGTGTGAAAAATTACTTGAGATCAAGAATGGCAGAAGATAAACTAAATGCCCTGTCACTCCTCGCCATTGAAAGTGATATTGTTTGTAGAATAAACTATGACGATGCAATAAACATGTTTTCGGAACAGAAGGCCAGGAGAAAGCCTGCATATTCAGCTGCAGAATATTTAGTGATGATTGATTTTGATGTTTCATTTTTTATTGTGTTGGAAAATAAACGTTGTGTTGATTTTGAATGATAACAACTGTGTTTCTCTGTTGTTGTGATGGTGATGCTTGGTGCAAGTTGTGGCATGTAGGGGGCAGCGGCAAAAGTATCAACCTAACCTTGTGCCTAGGGGCACCAAAATCCTAAATACGTCTCTGAATACACCTTAGTCTAAACTACCATTACACATACTAAGCCTATTTTAAAATAATAGTTTAATTCATGCCAAATTTAACTTTAAAAGTTTAGAAGTTTAATTGACCAAAATTACTATATCTAGTTACTGTTGCGTTATTCAACCAAAGTTACTACAGATTATAATATATTTATTAAATAACTTTCAGAGATCTGTAACAGCTTAACTTTTCAACATCCTCTCTCTTCAGCTGACCCTTTAATAGAACCTAAAGGGAAAAGCACAGTGATTACTACAAGAATGAAATCCACAGGATTATACAAAAACAGTCATACAGAAAACATGTCATATGTACTTTTCTACATGCTACACATAGTTCTGAATGTAAATGAGAGGGTGCCATAACACAGATATTTGTCAGACTACTTGCGAACAAGACACAGGAGGGGGAGGAAAAGGTATCCCCAATGTTTTTATAAACCAAAACATAGTAAACCATGCTTAATCATGTTGTTCCTAGGCATATGCATACAACTTGAGTAGATTCACATACAGACATGGCAAGTACATCAGTAGAAAAAATATAGGTTAAAAAGAAAAACTGTAGGTTCCCATGCTATACAAAATCTAAGACCTCTGAATCTATGCTGCAGCATGTATTTGTTATACCACTCTAAGGATTCATTTACAAGTATGTTAATACTTTAGTGAAAAAGAAGAAACAACAAGGAAACTGTATATCTCTCTGTGGATGCATAAAAAACATAGCCATAACAATCTAGTTGTAATGCAAGTTATTAATTATTCCTTTTAGATAATTCTTTCAAAGTACTCAAAAAATGCCAGTGAAGACTTCCAAGCTCCACCCCTAACTGACAAATCCTATTACATCAAATCAATCACAAATAACAGAAGGAAAAATCAGGACACAAAAATAAAAACAGAAAAGCATAGCCTTTGAAAGGGAAACCACAACCAAAACAAATATATACATATTTATATTGATTGTGCAGCAATTATGTTACTGTTTAACATACAAAGAAAAGAAAAAAAGAAACCTTCTCTCTAGTGAAGTTTAAAAAAAACATTCCTGACACAAACCCATAAAATGGACAAAAATTAACAAATCTTCAATTATCCAAGCAAAAATGTTTACTAAGTGCTAGGGGCACTTTTTTTTTTATATAGCAAATAATGATCCATTGTCAATCAACTATACACTTGGAAATAACAGTCCCAAAAATGTCAGAGAATATAAGGTCTAATACTTTACATTAAAATTATTTTAAATATAGAAATTATTGAGTCACACAACAAACACAGTCAATATAAATTTGCCATGGAATTGTATCTATCACAAGTATACTTCTGTATTGCTTGGAGTTCATAGTAGTGCAATGATACTGAAAATTAAATGCATTTAGGAAATATATGAAACTTCTTGGATTTCTTAAAAGACCAATTAAGTGGAACAAAATATTTTTCTTCCATAATTTGAGATTATTCTCATCAAGTATAAATTAAATACTTACACTTTCAAATTATGTTATCCCATGTGCATTACTCTGCATTTATTAGAACAAATATTTTATTCATCCTACTCACTAAATCCAAATTCCCACAATCAATAACATACAAAATACTAACATACTCAGCAAATTTAAATTACATTATTAACTATTCCTTCATCTATGTCATAGATGTAAACTAAAAAGAACAAAGTTTCTAACACTTGGCCCTCAGGCACCCTACATGTAACACTAATTTGTGATAAGAAAGTTGAAATGTTGTTCTCTGCTTTATCAGTAAAAGTATTGATACCCATACCAGCTGTCATGTGCTACTAATACAATTTGACTGAATTCGATTTATAACAACCTTTTGCTTTCTTTTATCCAGCTACTTTTCTACTGAATGTGTCAATTTAAATCCCACATTTACAAAAATTATTTTGTCAGCATACCTCATTGAATGCTTTCTGGAAATCCTGATATACCAAATTCACATCCATATCCTCAGTTACTAATGCAGTAATCTCTTCGTAAAATGTGTAAAACACTATAAGGAAAGGTTTAACCCCTGTGAAACCATGATAACTATCTGAAACACTTTTAAAGTTTTTTTAAATTACTTAAAAAATTATCTGTTATTACTTTCATAAACCTTCCTCATCACTGAAATAAGATTAACAAGCCTATAATTGCCTGGGCAATTTTCATCATTTCTCCTCCTTGAGGAGATAGTAAAGATTTCATATAGGAAACGTCTTTGTGTTTTTTTACAGAACAGTTACATCCAATATGCTAAATTTACCATCTGTAATACTAGAAGTTACAAAATATGAAGATAAATGCTTGTAGCATTCTAATTTTTATATCTAAATTTTCAATCATGCAACAGAAACTAATAGTAAAAGTAGAATGTTATTTTTATTCAGAAAATTTAATCAAAATGATATTGGTAATTTCCAATCTGAATCCATGATTTAATTCAAAAGGAGAAAAAAGAATACAGACATGCATGTCATAAAACCATAAGTAGTTCTAATGAACTAACAGTTCTATCAGAAAGTACCAAAATCCCTTTATCTCCAAGCGAAGTCTAAAAACACTATATTGTAATATACATAAGCTTTCTCAAACTAACAAAATAACAGCAACCTTGTGAAACATGCAAATAACAATAAACAACTCTGACATATCTCTAACGTTGTTAATCTTTCAGATATACCTCCCTCTGAAGCACAACTCAGTTTCCTTAGTAAAGGACTAAACTTCTGCTCAACAAACATCCACATCAATGAGCCTGAACTTCTCTCTGACCTTCATGAATTCTTTTCACAACAAACCTCACCCAACTGAAATTCAATATATACCTAACATTAATGAGAAGATTTTATGGACACCTCCACCAAACAGAGAACCACTTCTAGAGAGTCATATTAAAGCTGTAGAAAATGAAATAATCTAGACATTAAAATCTTCCTGATAATATCAATTAAAAATAAATGTTATGAACAATCTTAAATCAAATAATATTATAATAAAGCCAGTAGACAAGGATGGAGCTATTATTAGTCTTAACAAAGATGATTACATCATGGAAACCAGCCAGCAACTAGAGAACATCAATTTCTATAAAAACACTCTCACACAATGCTACAGTTCAGTTTATTAATACCATAACTGATAAACTTAAAGAACTCCTCAAAAACAATAAAATTCACAAAGCTTTTCCTGGTAAATTTTATCCCTTACCCAAAATACACAAGCCAAACAAACCTGGTCGACACTGGTTTCTGATAAAAACATGGCTATTGTAAAGCTGTATGCTTTTAATGATCAACACATAAAATGTATTCCCTGTACCCTCCCCTCTTACATAAAGGATACTACCCACTTTCTCAACACAACAGAAGATATTAATACTGACAGACAATTACTTCTAAATAGTCTTCTTTGCACTATGGATATTTCTTCCCTTTACACTAACATCCCACATGATGAAGGACTAGCAGCTCTAGAGTCTGCATTAAACCTCTCTAACCTACCAGAATATCAAACAATAACCAATCTTGCCAGCCTAGTTCTAATTCTGAACAACTTTGAATTCAATAACAAGCACTATATTCTGGTTAATGAAACTGTGATGGATACAAATATGGCTCCTAATTATGCCAATATTTTTATGGGTAATATTGAAATGTAACTTTTACAACTCAGCCCTGTAAAATCACATGCATGGAAATGTTATATAGATGACACATTTTTCATTTGGACAGCCAATCTTGAATCACTTGAAGAATATATCACACTTGCAAACTCCTTTCACAAAACATTCAAGTTTACTTGCAATTATACACCTACACAGATTAACATCCTTGACATTACAGTTTTCCTAAAAACTTGAACTTGATAAACTGACTTGTACAAAAAACCCACAGGAAGACCACAGTATCTTCACTTTAAAAACAGTTGCCCCTTTCACACTAAATGAAACATTATCTAAAGTCAAGCTCTTAGAATAAAAAAAATATGCTCAGATGAAATAGACTACAGAAAACACACTAAGGAATTAAAACAAACCATGTTACAGAGATGGTATACAGATACCAAAATCAACAAGCAAACTGAGAAGGCTAACAACACTCAGCAGAAAATCATCCTTAATCAGAGCAATACTAAACTTTCAAATAGAAATAGTCTTGTTATTACCTATCAGTTTAAACTCAGAAATGTTTCACAAATTCTAAAAAAACATTTTTATCTATTACAACTCGATAATTGTCTCAAACAGATATTTCCAGAAGTTCCCATTGTTTCCTTCTGAAAAAGGAAAAATCTGAAAGATATCCTTGTTCACATTAAAATAAATTACATCCCATTCCAAAATAGTTGTCGTCCATGCAATAAAGATAATTGTAAAACCTGCAAATTCATAAAAACCACTGACCCATTTTCCAAAAAGCACATAGAAATTTTAAAATATCTGAAGAAATCACTTGTGAAACAGAAAATACCATTTATCTTATCATACAATGTAAAAAATACAATAATCAATATGTAGGACATACACAAATAACTCTGAAACATCTTAACAATCATAAATCTTCTGTTAATACCAAAATGTTCTCCCTATCGTTCAACACTCCAACCAACACGTTCACTCCATTAACAATGTTAATCTCACTGGCATTGAAACATAATTCAAACCTAAAGCAGATACAGAAATAAAAGCATATTGGATAGCCAAGCTAACCACTCTTCAACCTTTCAGAATTAATCCAGATCAAGGATTCAATGATCTTTAGTCATTAGTTTTGTCTCTGTCAGAAAAAGAAAAATAACTTTATTCTTCACATATTGTTTCATGAAATAACAAAGCTGATTTTTTTCTTGATGGTTTAGTACAACATATCTTTTTTCAATCACTCTCTAGGTGTTATCTTCCTCTACACCACCTGAAGCATACATCTTTTTTTTACATATACACATACATTTAGCCATTTCACAACTGTAATATCACTAACACCTTTTCACACACACTTTTTCCATCAGCTACATTGCACTGGACTTGCAATGCAAACAACAGTACACAGAGACATACACACTGCCTGCCTGCCTGCACTCATTCAGTCACACTACCACTCCCAGTTTGCCCCTGAAGAAGCAAGATTCACCTTTCAAAAGTGCTTGGATTATACAGTTTCTATTTCATTTTTATTAGTGGTTGTAATATATCTTATAACAGCTGGTATAGATATTAACACTCTTACTAATAAAGTAGAGAACAGCATTTTGAACTTCCTTTCCAGATTATCTTGAGGTTAGCATAGTAGTTATTTCTTAAAATATTAATGAAGGGCAACTACTACTTCTCAATAAAGAAATTCAAGCATGCTTTAGATTTATAAAACCCTGAATGTTTAATGTCATCCTTTTAGCAACATTTAAAAAGAACATATATTTGACTACATGTTTTAGACACTAAAAGACATTTATTTAAAATATTAAATTTTTAAGAGTAAAATTTATATATTTGTGCACAAAATATTAAAACATTTTCTGCAACAGTAAACTACCTTTCCCATGTGTTGAAGGGAGAGAAAAAAACAACACCTAGGCTATAGACTGGCAAATAACTTTGTACATTGAACAATACAATGAATTTGCAAGTTTTTTCATGAGGCAACTAAAAAATTAATAACAAAACTAATCAACAAGAAATGAATGATAATTTTATTAATCTATGTAATTCAACTGGCTGAACTAATTTAAATAAAAGTCAGTAGAATTACTCAGGTGGATTCCACAAAAATTTATGTCAAATGAATAATCAATTAGACAACAGTTCAAGCTTGACAGCAATTTAAATTTTATCACCTTCGTGCTTCAAATTATATGTATTAAAAATAAGATATGGTAAGATATATCTTCAACACAAATGCAAAAATTGATTCATGAGAAACGTGGGAAATCAATATCAACTACATTACGAGACAGCACAAAGGGTAGATTTACACATGTTGAAAGTTCAAAAAACATAATAAAGTGAAAAAACAATCCTACCCCTTAAATGTTGTAAGACATATTTTTCAGCATAGAAATCCTAATCAATTTTATGACCAACAATAGCAACAAAATTCTATAGGCTGACTGAAGTTTGGCAGTTGGGGTAACCTACTTTTGTGCTACTGATGCTAAAAAATTTTGTGTTCATTAATTGCACAGTTAAAAGGCATGGCTCTGGAAGAACCTTAAATTATGATAAAGTGCTTAATTGGTGAGTTCATCAAGGGATAATTGACCCTTCAAAGTTTGTAAAGTTTTGTAAAAACAAAATTTTAAAAATCAATACAATCAACATTACATTCTTCTTACAATTTTTCAACATTCAAAAAACAAATAAGAATTAAACTTTAAACTAATGCAATCAAAGGAAGATATCTGAAGATGTGTATAAAAACACACTACAGAATTTAACAACTTTGTTTAAACTGTAAATAACTGTTACTCTTTACAGTTTACTTTACAACACTTGCTAAACATATTTTGACAAACATATCACAAATCCCTTTGTGAATTGTGTGGATACTGGATAAAACGTGTTTGATACCTTAAGGTTACCAGATTTCTACTGCTTGTTTGACTTTATACATGTACATCTAAAAAGTACATTTAAATGTTTTGTTTAAACAGTGTTACTATTACACATCCTTAGTCTATGCTATACTGTAGTGACCAAGGAAAAAAATTTTTTTTTCTCAAAAACAAAAAATAAACCAAAGCCTGCACTCTCCAGAATAACTGAATATAATAAGGTATCACTTAATAAAATGTTATCAAAATGTACAAAGTTTACACATGCACACAAAAATCATACTTACTTTACTTCTGATACATCAAAGGCTGAGATTCGAACAACAGATCCTGGATTATAAGTCTCATAGATGTCAATACGCAGTGGTGAAACTTTTTCTTCAAACTGAATTTCTAAAAATATTTAAGAAAATTGATAAATAATTATAAAATTTTAGCTTTTACACAATGAAACTTTTATGAACATGATGACTTAATATACTGTGTTTTAAAAACTTGTATTGCAGATGTAAGTATTAAACTGCAAAAACATACTGATGAAAATGTTTGTTATTCATAAGCATACACATTTAAAGGTCCATATGGAATCTAAAAATAGCATAGGAAGCTTTTATGCATTTTTTTTAGTTGAATTAAAATAGTTATTAATTACTTGTAATATCTGATAAACCTAATAACTCCTGACAACAGGTTAACTTTCATACACAAAATATGGAATTAGAAATAATGAATTCTGCTGTTACATCACTCCTATAAAGATTACAGTGGTTATATTGTTTATCTTTAAAAAAGTGTTTTTCTAAAGTCTGGTACATCTTTTAATACTTGTAGCTATTCACTCCTAAATAATTCTTCATAAAATGCATGGAATTCACTAAAACATTAAAAGAATGCACAATTATTTTGTAACACTTTTTATCACTAATTCAAATGTGTTTTAATAAAATATGAAAATAAGTTTTTGTACTTTGTGGTGAATTTTGTCAAGCTATATTTGTGATTTTTTTAAAATTTTATATCAATATTCAAGTACTGTACCAGCTAACACTTGACCATGTTACTTGATATAATTGATTTATGCACAAAGCTTTTAATCCTGTCAAACACATTTAGTTAGTAAGGTGTGACATCAAGAAGAAAATTCAATTTTGTCAACAAGTTTTTCTGCTTCAGATGTGAGAGAGGATTAAAATTTTTAAATACCAATTATTCTTAATTTTGTTTAATGCAAACTGTTTCTACTGACATAAATAAACAACATATCTATCTACAGCTTCATTAATTTATTAAAAACCTGGAAGTTTAAACAGGATTAGCAAACTTGTAAGTTACCTACAGCTCTTAATGACGTTCTAACATCCAAATATTAAACTGATACAAACACACATTCTGGAAATACAGATTGTTATTTTATTTATATTACCCCTTTTGCAATGGGCGTGATACAAAAAATACAAGTTCATCTGTACATTTGCACAAGTTAAATATTTGCGTTATAACTTTTGATAAGTTTGGAAGGCATTTAGTAATGATCACAATTATTGTGTATACATAAAAATCATGTTTTAATGAAACATTTAGAAAAAAATTTTTTGTGAAAATACGATGTTCCATTACTAGTCTATGTGCCAAATTATTTCAGGTTATTATTAAAAACTATTCTTTATCCCAAATATATCTATCATTTGTGTAACCTCTTAAACATCCTAAATACATTTAAATTGTTTGTTCTCAGCAAAACATTATATTTTGTTGGGACTGTCACTTATCCAACCTTGTAACAATCATAAAAAAGTAGGAAATAAATATATATTTCACATTTTTTGTGCTAGGATGACTACATATTATGTTCAGTCTAAGTTGCTTAAATCTCATAAGACTAAACATGAACATATATATTACTTTATCATATTGACCTTGCTTACTTAACATTACATAGTTTGCATTCACATGGTGGATGAGTATCCAGATCTGTATCAGTAATATAAAAACTTAACTTTGGCCTTCCCTGTCTTGGCTGGTTTTTAGTGTACTAGCATTTTTTAATATGAAATCACATTTCAGTTATTATACATATGTAGATTATTCAGTAATACATGATTATACTTGTTTTTCTTAAATTATAAAACACTAAATTAAGAAGTAAAGCAAACAATTATCTCTTTTCACTATGATCTTTGTACTCAGCTGCTACAGGAAATAGGTTGCTAAGCCTTTTAAAGTTTTGCATGTGGAGAATGTTGAACAAATTTATCTTTTTAGATTTTATATACACAGTTGATAATCAAAATATCATAAATAACTACAATGATACCACAGAATTCCACTATAATTTATTAAGTTTAGTAACTTAACTAAGATGTGTTTAGATTTTTAAAAATATGAAACTTTGAGCAGACTAAAGACACAACCAAACTTCTTAAAATCTTTTCATTTTAAAGATTTTTTATGTGGTAATCTTTTTACAGATTAAAATGGCTGATTAAACTACTTAGTGGATATTCTAAGCTACTGATTGGTTATTCACATGTCATGTATTAAACTAAGTATATAAGGGACAGTTTCAAAATATTGAAAATTTGAACAGGACCACTGTGTTTAATTCAGTATATAAATCATATCTCAGCAAAATTAAAAGATGTGAGGTTCTCATTTTATATTCTTGTTTGATAACATTAGTAATTTGAGTTCCTAATTTGTATCAAACTACAGGCTTGGTATCTTGACATCACAAACATCTAATTTTAAACAGCACTACATTCAACATACCAATTAAATCACTAAAATCTATAATTAGGTGTATTCTTTTGATATCTACTCTTAAATTAAGAAATTAACTCATATATAATATTAAATTATGAATTATAACCTACAACTTGGTTCCAGACTTACTAACATACATTCATAAAAAAGTAGTTCATCAAACTTTGTAATGCAAATCAACAAACAGGATGGCATGGTCTCTCTCTAAACAGTTAATAAATTGCAAAACTTCTTGTAGATGGAAAATAATGAATCATTTGTACTCTGATTTCACTAGTCAGCAAATTCCAATAATTTAATGAACCCAAGTATCAAAGGATCAATAAGCACACCCTTTTTAGTGTTTTACAAGGATATATGTACAAATTTTCCTGAATTAGGTTTCTGGTTGCTGTGCTGTGCTACTCCCTCCTCATTCATTTACTTTTGTCTGTCGACCAGTGTTATATTTAGGTATGGACTACAAGAGGCTCAGTCCTAGAGGCCAACAAAACAATAACACCCCCTAGGCTCACACAATCTTAAATCTGTCACAGCTGTTGACCACCACCCACACAATCAACATCCTGCTCTTGTCTTAATAAGCTTGCTGCTGTTTCTGTCCACTTGTTGTCCTGTGCTGTGGTGCTCATGCTTTTTTTCTTATAATATGTAACCAGCTTTTACAGGTTTCCTTTATTGCCTTTCCATTCCTTTGGTGCCAATTTTAGTTTCCTTCCATTTAGACACATGTCCTGCTTTCTCTTTATGTGCTACTATTGTGTCTTTTTGACATCTGTTTTATGTTCATTAACTCTGGTTGTTAGGCCTCTATGAATTTCACCTGTATAAACTTTACTGCACCAATCACAAAGAATACAATATACTTTTCTGCAGTCTGTTATATGCTTTATGTCTCCTTGGCTAACCTGTATGGTACACTGTCTATACCTGATATTATGCTGCAAGGGGATCCTTAATTTGTGTACCTTTGGCATTTCTCTCATGAGACTAATATTAATCTCCTCCAATTCACTGTTCTCCCTAGGATCTTTTTTACCTTCTGTTAGAATATTCCAGCTTCTTTCTTCATGAAACATTTCTCCTTGACACTTTGCCAATAATAAACCAATCAGAAAGCAGCACAGCACAAAGACCAGGAACCTAATCCTCCAGGAAAATTTGTATATATATCCTTGTAAGATACCATGATGTCACACTCTTCTCAAGAAGACTTGTAGTTCAAATACTGAGAGAATAAAGACCTTCTATAGCATTGTTAGTTTCTCTACTACCTTAGAATTCATTTATCAATATAAATAATACTCATATAGACAACAAATATCACAATTCTCATAGTAGGGGAAGTTGACGATTTTTCTAAACATCCTTATAAAATTAATTTAAAATTTACATAGAATTAATATTTATTAACTACATTTTGATGCCAAGTTTATTGATACAGATTTATAATAAAGTAGTTTAATTAAATTTCCAATGTAACTAAAAGGCTGTAAACATTTTTCACTATTAAAACTATCATACATCTCTTCTTCTGTTGTTGCAAGTTGTTAAATGCTGATATCTTAGCACTAATGATAAATTCATTTGTAGTGAGATGCATGGAAAGACTGAACTTGAAAAAATTTGCTTCTCAAGTGTTAAAGTACAGACCAATAGTGTGTGTTTTTTCTGATGTTGTGTGCGTTTGCATAAGTGCATGTATGGGTGCGTTCGTGTGTGTGTGTAGAAGTGCTAGTGGTTATGTATTACCAGGGTAGATAGAATGTCAAAATGTGTAGTGTGGGTTTTAGGCTGTTCCATCTTGGTCAGACACAGTATAAATACTACAATAATGACTGGAGGGAGTAAGATCCCTCACCTACATCACAAGGTAAATTTAAGTCCCATCTTACTGAATATATCCAATGGAAAAATCTTGGAGAATATTATAATGAGGATTCTTGTTCTACATCTTCATGCACACCTGAGATGTAAATTACAAATGAGGGGAAATACCATCTGGTATATTAAAGGGAGGGGAGGCATCACTTGCACAGAAGACTCTTTATCTTGATTTCCTCAGTGGTTTAGGACTGGGAAAGTAAGAACTATCCTGTGCTACATTAAAAGAACAAGATAGAAAACATACAATAAGGTGTTAACACAATCATCTGGAATTGATTTTGTCCCACTGAGGAACAATACAATGGATTACCGTGACTAAATGTGTCAGAGACATGGAAAAGATACAAGATCAGAAATGGACCTGTGGATAATACTGCTCAGTAACCATTTATAGAAAAAAATGGATTATGTCAAAACTAGGTAATGCATGGGTCCAAAAAGTGGGTGCCCCCCTGAAAAATGCGTAACAAACAAAAACAGATGGGATCATCATAAAAAAAAACAACAATCACAAATAAAGATTCTTACAAGTCATAAAAGCTGTAGATATCTTCAGGATGTTGCAAAGCAGAGACAGCTTATGCAGATATCAAATCTTGGAGAGAATACAATGTTGAAAATAGCATACCCCAAATGGAAAGGAGGACATCTGTATAAAGATTCCTGTCAGGTGGAGTGGTTGGAGTGGAATACCCTAAATTATGTCAAAGCAATCAAGACACCGTGACAGAGTTGATTGACTGATTGATTTAGTGTTTTATGGCACAAAGCAACGAGGCTATCTGTGTCAGACATCTGGTAAAAAAGTAAAAAAAACAAAAATAAAAGATAAATGAAGTAAAAGACATAAATGGAAATGAAGGTAAAACAAAAAAGTATAAAACCAATGTTGACACCTAGTCTACAATGTTAAGATAGAAGACAGAGAATAAGAAGTTGTAAGCTATTTACTCTAGCAAAAAGGTAATGATCATAACCCGCCAGAAAGACTAACAGGCAAGTTCAAGACTCACCGTCAGTCACCTGAAGTTGGTCTTTCCAGTCCTGGTTCCGGGTTGTGTGTCATAGCAACCAGTATCAAAATGTCAAAGAATAGAAGTTTTAAAAGACACAAAGCAAAATCGCAACAATGAGTATACAAATGTCCAGTAAAAAGAGAAAAGTCAAGTAAATGGAGTAAAATTTGTAAAAGTAAATGAAGGTAAAAACAAAACAGCAATTAAAACAGAAAATGGTGTAAAAACCAATGGTGACATCCAGTCTTCAAAGTTATAAACTATTTACTCTAGCAAAATGGTAATGATCATAACCTGCCAAGAAGACTAACAGGTAAGTTCAAGAACCTCTGTCAATCACCCGAAGTTGGCCTTTCCAGTCCTGGTTCTGGGTTATGTGTCATAGCAGCTATTATCAAAATGTAAAAATTAAAAGTTTTAAAAGACATTCGGCAAAATCGTAATAATGAGTAGCCAAATGTTCAGTAAAAAGATAAAAGTCAAGTAAATGCAGTAAAATTTGTAAAAGTAATTGAAGATAAAAGTAAAACGGCAATTAAAACAGAAAATGGCGCAAAAACCAATGTTGACATCCAGTCAACAAAGATGTAAAAAAACTACCTGTAATAGAATGGTAATGATCATAACCCACCAGGAAGACTAACAGGTAAGAATAAAAACCACCATCAGTCACCTGATGTTGGTCTTTCCAGTCCTGGTTCCGGGTTATGAGTCAATATGGCCAGTACTAAAAAGTAAAGTATTAAAAGTGTGAAACGATATGCAGCAAAAGTACAATAACAACTCGCCAGGATGACTAAAGAGTAGTTCAAACAGCAGCGTTAGTCACCTGAAGTTGGCCTTTCCAGTCCTGGTGTCGAGTTATTTATTGTTCTGGCCATTGTCCAATATCAAATTCAATGAGAGAGATTAAAACTGTAAAAAAGGAGCCACAATTAAAAAGGTGTAATGAATAAATATGCAACCCTTAAATGAGATGAAAAAAATAAATGGCCATTAAAAATTAAAAACGTTATTAAGGTGGACAGAGTCACCATCACCAATAACTCTGTCCAATGTTACATACTGACCCTGGGAAAAAATATGTTTAAAATATTGCCGTCGTTGAGAATTGTAACGATGGCAAGAAAGTAAAATGTGGCTGATAGTGATTTGAGTGTTACACACACTACACGTTGATGCATCAGTTCCAGATAAAAGAAAATGATGAGTTAAAAAACTGTAGCCCAGTGAGCACAACTTCCTCCCAAACTTTACGGAAGCTGGATGGCTAAACCCCAAATTTGGGTTTGATCTGAAAAAGTTTGTTTTTTCGTTGCTCACTCCAAGTGGACTGCCAGCTGGTAAGGAGCCGAGCCTTGAAGACAACACCATAATCCATGTACGGAATAGGCATAGGGGTTACAGTGCTGAAGCAGACATATTTAGCTGCCATGTCTGTAAGCTCGTTCCCGCGAATACCAACATGGCCTGGTATCCAGAAAAACTGGATTGAAGTAGCTGCTAATGAGAAATGGGCCAGTCGAATATCAGCGAGAAAAGGATGTGAGCTAATGTGTAACGATTCCAAGGCAAGTATAGAACGAAGCAAATCAGAAGAAATAGTGCAGTTGGAGTACTGCTCAGCTGCAATATGATCAAGGTCAAGAGATATGGCATACAGTTCAGCAGTGAACACAGAAGCTGTAGAGGGGATTCTGCGCGCAACTACTGACTCAGAGCAAACCATAGCAGAGCCCACTGAATCACCTGATTTGGAACCATCTGTATAAATGGGAACTGAATAATTGTTTGAAAGATACTCACTGAATAAAAGACGGTACTTCCAATCTGGAGTATCTGCCTTTTTTAGGTGACTGAAAGGTCACATTTGGGGGCTGTAATAAGCCATGGTGAGATGGGCCGACCTGTGGAATCTGCAATGTTATCCAAGGACAGACCCAATTCATCCAATTGTGCCTGGATGCGAAGGCCAAACAGAGCAATGACAGATCGTCTGTTCTGATTCTGAAAAAGTACTGCCCACTGAGGAAGGAAAACACATTCCCAGGTGGGATGCTTTGGTAAGGAACGAAGTTTCGAAGTATATTGTAAAGATAGTTGCAAACGGCAAAGGTGTAGAGAAGGTTCATGAGATTCAATGTATATGCTTTGAACTGGAGAGGTATGGAAAGCCCCAGTGCAGAGTTGAAGTCCTTGGTGATGAATGGGATCCAGCATCTTTAAGGCCGAGGATCTGGCAAAGCCATAGACCATTGATCCATAGTCGAGTTTCGATCTAATAAGAGCACGATATATCTCCAACATTGAACAGCAATATGCCCCCCAACTGGTAGAAGAGAGGATACGGAGGATGTTCAGTGCTCTTGTGCATTTGACCCGAAGCTGCTGTAAGTGTGGAATAAAGGTCAGTTTATGATCAAAGATAAGCCCCAAGAACTTTGTCTCCGGGACCACTGGCAGCAAAACTTCACCGATATGAAGTTCAGGATCAGGGTGAATACCTCGTCGACGGCAAAAGTGCATGCATACAGTTTTGGAGAGAGAGAAATTAAAGCCATTTGCCAAAGTCCACTTCCATACACGATTGAGGGCAGTTTGTAGTTGCCGCTCAATATATCTCATGTTTGAAGACTGACATGAGATGTGAAAGTTGTCGACATACAGCCCATTCGTGACAGTAAGAGGGAGTTGTTCAGTGATGGCATTTATCTTTATACTGAAGATTGTGACACTCAATACACAGCCTTGAGGGACTCCAAGTTCCTGTACAAAAGAAGGTGAAAGTGTCGAACCCACATGAACTTGGAATCTCCTGTCCATTAAAAAATTTTCAATAAACATGGGTAGATGGCCACGTAACCCATATGTATGGAGGTCTCGCAAAACCCCATACCTCCATCTTCTGTCATAAGCCTTCTCCATGTCAAAGAATATTGATACAAGATGTTGGCGGTTGAGAAAGGCTTCTCTGACAGATGTTTCAAGACAAATTAGGTGATCTGTGGTGGAGTGCTGTCGACGGAACCCACACTGGGTGGGCGAGAGGAGGTTGTTTGATTCAAGAAACCAAACAAGACGAGCATTAACCATCCTTTCTAAGGTCTTACAGAGACAGCTCGTCAAAGCAATTAAACGATAGTTTGAAGGAATCTTCAGATCTTTCCCTGGTTTAGAGAAAGGTAAAATAATACCCTTGTACCAGGCATCAGGAAAAGCATTCTCCTGCCAAATCCGGTTGAAGACAATCAGAAGGACATCAAGAGAAGCAGGAGATAGATGGTAAAGCATGTCATAATGAATATCATCAGGTCCAACAGACTTACTGGCAGACCGATGAAGGGCCATTTTTAGTTCCACCAGGGTAAAGGGACAATTATAGTCAAAGAAACAGTCAGTTTCAAAGGAAAGAGGTGATCGATCTGCCCGAGTCTTGATGGCCAGGAAGGTGGAGGAACAAGCAGAAGTGCTAGATATCTGGCAAAAGCTTTCACCTAGAGTGTTAGCAATGTTCCAGACATCAGTCATCTCCTGACCATCAGAGAGTAAGATCGAGAGGGGGACAGAAGTGTAGTGCCCATTAACCTTTCGAATCCTGTCCCATGTGATCTTGGAACTGGTGGCAGAAGATATGCTGGTTGTAAACTTAATCCAAGATTCCTTCTGGTTTTGACATCTTACCCACCTAGCATGTGCATGGGCCTGTTGGAAAGCAACCCGGTTTCAAAGTGTGGGATGTCTACGAAAAGTATCCCAGGCCCGTTTTTGAGCCTTCCGCGCTAAGTGGCAAGCAGGATTCCACCATGGACAAGGATATCGTGGAAAACGTGTCGAGGTTTTAGGAATACACTGAGCAGCTGCATGTATAATACAATCAGTTACCGCTGTTACACAGTCGTCTATTGATGGATGATTTATGATGGCAGGATCAAGTTCTGCGAGAGCAGTGAAAGTGGACCAGTCTGCCTGATCCAGCTTCCACCAGGGCACGGTGGTAGGTTGGCATCAACCACGGCCAGTCTCTCTCAAAACGATCGGAAAATGATCACTGCCTAGTAGATTACTGTCAACCGTCCATGAAAAATGGGAGAATAATGAAGGGGAGCAAACTGAGAGATCAATAGAGGTAAAGGACTGACTAGGTGCATGAAAGTAAGTGGAAGAACCAGTATTGAAAGGAAAAAGACTGATCAGAGAGCATCCGCTCCCATCAATAATAGCACTTCCCCAAAGGGGATGCTGTCCATTAAAATCCCCCAGGATTAGAAATGGAGATGGCAACTGTTCAACGAGAGCATCAAAGTCTGATTGATCATATGTCTCTCCAGGGGACAGGTACAGAGAACAAACAGTGATGGTATGACCCAAGGAAACATGGATGGCTACGGCCTCCAAGGGTGTGTTGAGTGACAAAGACAGGGTGGGCACATGTTGATCAACCAACAGTGCCACACCTCCATGTACTCGACCATCACACAACTTGTCATTTCTGTATAGAGAAAACTGCCGAATGGAGACTGTATCGGCAGATTTGAGAAATGTTTCTTGTAAAGAAAGACAAACAGGATGGTAGGAAGCAATCAGCGTTTTGATATCATCTAGATTAGAACGTAAACCTCGACAGTTCCATTGTATCAAGGTAGCCATTTTTAAGAACGGATAAGTGAAGTGGCTGGAGAACCCTTCAGTTTATGACCACATCTTTTTTCTTTACTGTCTTTAATCGAAGGAGGTCTATCAATCTCTATGGATCCTGCTCTGGGTCGAGTGGGCAGGTTTTTGTTATTGGAAGAGGAATCCAGTGACTGAGGATGCAAACGAATAATTGTTTTGTCTCTTGTGGTGGGAGAAAATGATGTATCACAAGAAATGCTTGTATTTTAAACTGAAGAACGTGGATCTTGAGGTTTATTGGAAGGTATGGCAGGAACAGAGATGGGAGAGGAAGTCGATTCATTAATTTTTTTAACCACGGAAGTCAAAAGGCTTTTCATTTGTTTTGAAAACGATGCTCTTGGAGGCACAGAGAGATCTATCTGCACTCCCACTGCAGTTGTGGAATGAAGTGCAGTAGCATATGTCCAAGATGGAGTTGTGGACAGCAATTTCCGAGCCTCAGGATAACTTATGTTATGTGTCGTTTTCAAACGCTGCACCTCTTTTTCCTCCAACCATTTTGGGCAATAATGAAAGTAAGAGGGGTGAGAACCATTGCAGCTCACACAATGTGGGTTCGTGTCACAGTTGTAGGCATTGTGGTCCTTGACTCCACAACGAGCACATGTCAGGGAACCACGACAAGAAGTCTTTGAGTGGCTGAATCTCTGACATTGGAAACATCGAAGAAGGTTTGGAATGTATGGCCGAACCCTGCAAATGAGATAACCTGCCTTGATGGTGGCAGGTGCACGTGGTGAAGTAAATGTTAAAATGAGGGTATTTGTTGGCAGTGTAACTCCATCTTTGCGAGTGGAAATACGCCTCACTGCAAAAACTCCGTGAGTGGAGAGACCAGAGAGAATCTCTGACTCGGGAACGTTCTTCAAATCCCTTTCAACAATAACTCCTCATGAAGAATTCAATGTAGCATGAGGTGTAACCTCAATAGGTATATCCCCAATTGCCTTTGAATTCAAGAGGAGTTCACTGTGTTGAGATGTGGATGTTTCAACCTATATGTCACCAGATCAAAGCTTCTTTACTGACTTTGGAGAGCCACAAGTCCCTCAAGTCTCTTTTGAATAAAAAAAGGGGACATGCTGTGCTGAGTATTCAAGACGTGGTCGCTTACCCATTGACTGTTTTTTTACAATTTTATTTAAATTTTTTGGAGGATCCATAGGAAAAAGGAAAAGTTTTGGTACACACTGACCCCACCCACCATGGAGCCCTACAAGGGGATGCACTACAAAGTCATGAAAGGACAATGCAGCAACGCCAGGGTTTCGTGAGCACTACACCCAAACACCAACATCAGGCACAATGTCCACAACACCCATTGAGAACTTCCAACACTGGTACTTGGTTGGCTCTAGCCCAAGTGGACCAGCCGATTGACCCAAGGGCTGCCCATCTACAGGAATTCGAGGCCAAAATGGTGTGTTAGGGTTGGACCCCTCAACCACCAGGATTCTCTCCTCCCCTTCACGGGTCGCCACGCACAGCAAACACGTGGGTGGATGTTTAGATCCCAGAGAAGGTAATCAGACAGAACAGAACCTTCCCTGAGAGGTCCCCTCACCACGTACAGGAATCCACACTGAGGAGCCGTGACAGAGAAAGGAGTAAATAAGAATGTAGAGGCACAAGAGCACATAGTAAATCATATGACATGTCACACATCCTCCAGGGTCCATTAAAGAGGATGCATATAGAGAAAAAGAAACAGAGCCCTCCAAAGTGAGAGCAACAATCCTGAAGGAAGAGCCTTTAATACCAAGATTTCCATTTCATAAATATGCAAGAATATTTGTGGATCAGGAGAAAGAATTTGGAGTACAAAAAGCAGCAACAATAAACCTTCTGAATGAACTTTTACATCCCAAGGACTGCCAGTGGAAATAGACTACAGGTATGCAAGGGGTAAGAGACAGACACTAAAAATTTCAACATCAAAAACTGAGTGTTTCAAATGGCTACCCTGTTGAAAAAGGAACATTATAAACAAGTGATAAGAGGTAGAAAGGGATAACTCCAAAGGAAATTCTCAGGTCAGGTGACCAGCTTAGATCTCTGTGGTCTAATGAAACAATAATCCAGGAAATCAAAGGAATATTACTGGTGATCAGTCACAGCCTAAGATTCCAAAGTATTAGGAAATACCTTCAAAGATTGGTACAGTGAGAAAAAAGATAGGACAAAGAGAAAGGGAGGCAGATACCTGTAGAGAAAGCATCCAAACCAAGAAGATCCCAAGTTAAAACAGAGATAGTAGAGGAAGTAACAAGAACCAAAGAGGCAAAAAATCAAAGCAGATGTCACCATTAACATTACTGGGGTTCTGATGAAGAGCTAAAGCAAGACGGTGAAAAGGTAAGTTATAGCAAAGGAGTAGAGATAAAATTAATAGAAGAAGATTGAAGAAAATGAGTCAAAGGAGAAAAATGCCTCAAGTAGACAAAATGTTTGGATTCAAGAAGCGTAGTAATGTCATGACCTAAGATCATACAGCAAAGGAAGCAAAATTACAAGGATAGCAAGAAATACTTGATAATTGTAGCATTTGGACAGAAGGAGGCCCATGATGTAAACATACCTTGAGTCATTATAATATACAGGCCCAAAGAGAAAGTTTAGAGCAGAGCAAATATAAATGACAGGAGACACCTGTTCCCAACTAGGGAAAGGTTATCACAAAGGCAAAGACGAGAGGTGGAAAAACTAGACAGAATCATCCACAGGTAAGACAAGCTTCACAAAAGACAGTGAAATAGAACAAGTTATCTAAACTGGAGAAATAAGCATAAGGGAACCAACCACCCAATAAAATGAAAAAGGTAACATCATGTTTAACCTCTCACTGCAATTGGAACATTTATTTCCCACTGTACTGGGAAACATCCACCCAAGTTACAATAAATGGATTAAAAACAGGGGCAGTGAACATGCT
Source organism: Carcinoscorpius rotundicauda (assembly GCA_011833715.1). Taxonomy (NCBI): domain Eukaryota; kingdom Metazoa; phylum Arthropoda; class Merostomata; order Xiphosura; family Limulidae; genus Carcinoscorpius; species Carcinoscorpius rotundicauda. The sequence continues at coordinate 21,184,517 of CM022395.1, forward strand.
GTCATACCATGGTTCACTACACTCTATAAGATCAAAGAAATATATTATATTTAGAGTACTTCACCAAAAATTGAAATCTGAGACCTGTCACCTGCTATGTGTTTATTTCTAATTACAATTGAATGTCGGGTTAAACAAAAAAGTAAGTTGCTTCCAGTCACTGTTGACTCAGAGAATATGTCTGGGCCTTGATACTTTTCTTTTCTGAGCATTCATTGGTTTAAGTAGCACAAAGAAGAAATGTTTTACTAGAGGAAATGAAGGTACAACTGAATAAAATGAAAATGCATTGAGGACAGAATTAAAATAGCATTAAGTAAAGAAAGAGAGTAAATAAAAACAGATGAAAACTCTAAAAGCACAAAATAAAGACAGACAGACAGTGTGAGGAGAGATGATGTGCTTGTGCTCATTGAGATTCTTAAGATTGTGTTGCCCTCCTATTGGAAGAGGATTGCAACATTATGATAATTGTCATAAGTTTGCATAATACATGCAGACATGTGTAAAAGGGGTAATTAAAAATATACAGAAGGATCATGGTCTTGAGCTAAGATCTCTGAAATTGTTTTCTCTTCAATAAGGAAAAGTTAGAAGGGATCTTAATGAGGTGTTTTAGATTGTTAAGGAAATTAGCAGTATGAGTACATCACCTTTTTTGCATTTATGGTGAAAACAGTGGGACTAGGGGAAATAAATATAAATTTATATGTGAGAAACAGTACCTAATAATGACACAGCAAGTTAAAATCAACTGTAACAGAGCTAATAATGATTGATTTAATTATACTTAGCAGGATCTATTAAGTAACGGATTTGAGTCTTTAGCTTGTAAAAATAAGAAGCTAGTGGTGGAAAATTCAACAAAAATGGCATTTAGGAATAGAAATTAAAAACAAATTTACTATTCAAAGTAATATTTTAGTACAGAAGATTTATAGGACAGTCTTTGGAGTAAAACAAAAGAAAAGAATTATATTATCAGAAGTTTAAACTTACTGAAGTGTTGCAACTTTTGGAGGAGTATAAAGATCAAGAGAGTTAGTCAAATGGGAAATAAGGAAATCAAAAACCATATGGAAAAGGTTTAGTGACAAGTGTAAAAGTTAATAGTAAGGAATTTCATAAACACATTAAAGGTAGCAAAATATAAATATGGAATAGAAACTCTCAGAGATGATAAAGAAAAGCTAATATCTGATGATTATAAAATGGCTAGTTTATAACATTCTACTATTTTTATCAATGAAAATTTAATAAATATTCCTCATCTTGAACAGTTGCAAGATGGAAACAAAGCTGGACAAGATGGTCACATTAATTCTGATATTATAAAGAAGTTGTTGTTGTTTTTGAATGAAGCACAAAGCTACATAATAGGCTATCTGTGCTCTGCCCATCACGAGTATCGAAACCCAGATTTTAGCGTGTAAGTCCGCAGACATACCGCTGAGCCACTGGGGGGCCTATTATAAAGAAAAAATTGAGAAGTTTAAAAGAATGATAAAACTCTTGAGCCAGATAATATTTCCAAAATGATTCTGAATTAGGTTAAAAACTGGATATTTGAGCCAATTGGTATTATTTATTCTAGTCCTAAAAAAACCACCTTTTGAAAGTACTTAGATTATAGAGCTTTTTATCATTTTTATTGAGACTTCCTAAACCAACATTTTTTTTTTCTGATATCATGTACATCTATTAGTATTACATCAGTGGTGGAAAAAAGTTTTGAAAGTATGATGAAAAATACTTTGCAAAGTTTAAAGCTTTGGATAGTCAACATTAATTCACTATAAGAGAAATCTTGTTCACTGATATTTGACATTTGCTGAAAAAGTTACTGCTGATATACATGAGACCACTAAAATAATACTTGGAATAAAAAGGTTTTCATACTAGGATTGATCAAGCTCTTTGAAACTGTTTTATCATGTAAAAAAAGAAGGATTTAAAAGGAATTTAGTTGAAGTGTTTAAGTATGAAAGAAAATAGTGTATTGATGTCATACATTTTCTGAATAATCTTACTTTGGAAATGCAAGACTAAGAAAACTATATAAATGTTTGCAGGTTAGGTAGGAGTTATCTTCACTTAAAGCAGTTTTTTTTAACAGAATGGTTAGACTTTGGAATAGATTGTTCTTAAATATGGTAAATGCAATTAATTTAATGAAATTTAAAGGAAGGCTTGATAAATATTTCATTGACAAGTGCTAGCTTTAAGTTTTATTATACAGTTTAATACAGTGGATAGGATGGTTTAGAGAGACTAATAGGTTTTTGTTTGTTTTATGTTACATGCACACATCTGTATATATATATATTGGTAAGACTTGTGGTATGTATAGAAACTTCACAAATGTTGAGGGCAGGGTAACAGCCTTTGTTGGTGAAGAGAAGTAATTAACATTTTTGAATTTCAGTTCTATATTTTCAAAAAAACTCATTTTTAAGATCATGACACAAGATTTATCAACAGTAAACTGAAATAATGAAACAAAGGGTAACATTGAAGAAATTTCTGAAATTGGTTTTACTTCAAGTTAGGCACATTCCTCAAAATAATATGTATAATAAAAGATGACTGAGATATAAAGGGAAGATTAAACCTAACTGGTTCACTGAGGACACAAATAAGAAAATGAGATACACCTCAAAAGTATAAATTTAAAATGGCAAACAGGATGGAAGTTTCAAAGAATTATATGAAAGTTACAGTGTAGACTTGGTTAAGAAAAAGAAATAGAAAACCAAAATCAGCTTACAAGAAATACTTGAATGATAATATTAAAACTAACTGTAAGAAATGTGTTATACATAAGAGTGTAAACACTGAAACTAGGACATTAAAAGACACCAACTTCAAAATTTATCTTTATTTTATTAAGAATAAAATATATTAGATGAGCTTAATTTTTTTCTTGTTTTTAAGAAAAATAGTGTTAAAAATGTTCCTAATCTTTACACATTTTATGGAAAATATTGGAATGGATTTAAGTCAAACAGGTGTAAAAAACTGACAAAGTAAAATATCACGATATTAAAATTACAAAACAGAACTAGACAATGTTTTTCCCAGGGTTTCAGAGGTGATTAAAAATCAGATAAAATTCACTCTTTCATTTCTAGCAAATCAGCAAGTGCTTCAAAATTGAAGAGCTTCTGACATTACAGCTGCTAAAATTACAGTCCTGATTTTTTTAAAGGTTATGAAAAGCATTCTTTGTCATTTTGCACTTCGTCTGAATGATACAGCTGAAGTATGATAGCGAATACTTTTCATGTACTAAGATAACATAGGCTTAGTTAATTCATTTTTTTCACCCAACCACATTATATTTCATTTCATACATTAGGAAATATCAGCCTGAGTAACTACTTGAATGGGCAAAATAAAAAAAAAAACGTAAAGCATGTATGCATGTGTGTTTATGCGCAACAAAGATACTTAAAACTTGTGTATATTAAAATCAAACCTTCTGATTAATTACACTGGTTTACAAAGAAATTGAGGCAAGCACAAAAATAGCTGTTTTAACCTAATTTGGGGATGCTGAATTCAGATTTGAAATCTGTTTTTACTCATCACCTCTAGTTTTTTAGATATGCATACTGTACATAAAGGCGTATATGCATTCAGGGTTAATTTCTAATATTGTGTGACTTATGTCTTCTTTTTTAGTTATTATGCAATAAATGTAAGTGATAGTATTACATTATATATATATATATATAGCTATATATCAAGACAGATTTTGGCAGTTAAGCGTAGCCCGTAGCCAACATGTCTCAATCAACAGCCAGTAGTGCACTGGCAGGCAGCGCAGGAGGTTGGTGTCCCTTGACAATTGTGTTACACAATCTTTTGGGTATATATTTGTATTACAATTTCCAACGACGCACATAATTATTATTGCCTTACATATGATTTAATTTTACTTTGTTTTTTTTTCAGATTCTCCAGTGGCTTCAAGCTCGTCAAAACACCGAGGATGCCTCAACGAGGCCAATTCTTTCTGCTACGTGTGTGGGGACATCACGACAGTTGCACAGCGTCGAACCATCACTTCCCTGCTCAGAACTGCCTATTTTCATTATTTTGACTGTAAAATTGGTGATCAGGACAAATCTTGGGTTCCACACATTTGTTGTAAACCCTGCTACAATGGACTAACTGCTTGGTTTAATGGCAAGAAAGCAACTTTCAACTTTGCAGTCCCGATGGTTTGGAGAGAGCCACAAAGCCATGCAGATGATTGTTATTTTTGTCTAACAAATATAACTGATTTCAATGCATCTTCTAGAAAAAAGATCAAATATCCCAACCTTCCATCTGCTATGAGACCCGTTCCCCATTCAGATGATCTTCCTGTCCCAACACCTCCAGTAAATAAGGATCTTCTTTCCTCATCAGATGAAGAAATGCCTCCAAGGGAAGATTCTGCCAAATCAATCTCTTCTGAAGATATTGACTCTTCTTATTCAGGAACAAGTGGCAACAAGCCACACTGGATCACGCAAGAAGACCTGAATGACCTTGCTCGTGATTTGTATCTGTCAAAACAGCAGTAAGAGCTCTTGGCTTCTCGGCTTAAACAGTGGAAACTAGTCCAGGAAAATGTAAGGGTCACCAGTTTCAGGAATCGGAACAAAGAACTTGCTTCATTTTTTGACATGGAAAACAAGTTGTGCTACTGCACAAATGTATCTGGCTTGTTCACTTTCCTTGGTTTGCCACATAATTCTTCAGACTGGCTTCTTTTCATGGACTCTTCCAAGTGAAGTCTCAAGGCTGTGCTTCTGCACAACGGGAATAAATATCCCAGCATTCCCACTGCACACTCTGTCCATCTAAAAGAGTCCTATGACAATATTGAGCTTCTTTTAGAAGCTGTTAAGTACAACCAGTACCAATGGAGTCTGTGTGGGGACGTCAAGGTCATTGGTCTTCTTATGGGTATGCAAGCGGGCTTCACAAAGTACTGTTGCTTTCTCTGTCTCTGGGATAATCGAGCTGTATCCCAGCATTACAAGCAGAAAGACTGGGGGTCTAGAAGCACTTTCGTTCCTGGCGAACACAGGGTCAAGGAGAATCCTCTGGTTGACATGAAGAAGGTGCTTCTTCCTCCTCTTCACATCAAGCTTGGTTTGATGAAGAATTTCGTGAAGGCCATGGACAAAAATAGTGCTGCCTTCCAACACTTGTCTACTGTGTTCCCAGGTCTCAGTGCTGCTAAACTCAAAGAGGGCATCTTTGTCGGACTTCAAATCTGAGAAGTGCTGAAGGATACTGATTTTGAGGAGCTTCTTACCTTAAATGAACTGAGAGCATGGGAAGCATTTAAGTCAGTCTGTAGTGGCTTCCTTGGTAACACACTCGTACCAAATTACCAAGCCTGTATTGAGAAGTTGCTAAAGACTTATGAGGATATGGGATGCCAATTGTCACTCAAAATTCATTTTCTCCATTCCCACCTCAACTTCCCTCCAAATCTTGGAGAAGTGAGTGATGAACACGGAGAAAGATTCCACCAAGACATTATGAAGATGAAGAGCAACTACCAAGGCAAGTGGAACCCCAGCATGATGGGAGACTTCTGCTGGATGCTCTTGGGTGACATTCCAGAGGCAAAATACACCAGATCATCTAAGAAAACACACTTCTAAATGTCTGCACTACTCTGAATTGTGTACATTGTGTCATCCAAGTATATTTATTCTGTCAATGTTCTTTATCTATCCTGTTTTATCTGTAATAAGCTGCTGCAACTGTTGAAATAAGCATGTATATACTCTGTATATACTAAAATGAGACTATTTGAAAGCCAGAAAACTAGAGGTGATAGAGCAAAACTGTTTATAAATTTGAATTCAGCACACCCAAATTAGTAAAAAACACCTATTCACATTCTTGTCTCAGACAAAAAATATTTTTTTTGTAAACCAGTGTTATTTAAAGAAAGACTGGTTTGCTTATAATTTCTGTACAATGAAAAAGTTATTTTTCTTGTAAGCCCATAACTGTAGACACAGTGAAGCCTGAAAACAGTTTTTTAAACCAAAACAAAGATAAAATTGTTTTATGAAATAGAAACTTCACAAGAATGTTTTAAAAGAATGTAGACAGATAAATAAGTAACTTAAAATAAATAATATAAGCATTTTAAGTATTTCTTGAAAACAACATCAGAATAAAATATTTTTAAAACATAAAAGCAACTAATTCATGCAGATATCACATACAAATACATGGACTTTGCAGAAGCTATATATTCTGTAGTAAACAATTTCATCCAGCAATATGACAAAACAACAAACTGTATTAAATATCCACTGAATACACACATTAGGTTCTCAATAATTAAGTGTTGAAAAAAATTTAAAACATCAATAGTATCAATTCTTTTGAATATATCAAAAACTTCATTCATATTCTCTTGAACTCTTCTTTTTAAAGTTAAATGTGTAAGTGTTACTGTAGCCTTATTATTACTACTGGGAGTTAGAATACTTGTATGAATTTTAATCCCCTTATTATACAATGCATAGCAGTACATTGGAACGGTACACAGTCAGGCTACTAAAAAACAGAACCTACTTCAAATGAAGGCTCAAATTCTTGGATTTGTCCTCTAGAGCAAAGAAAAAGATACAACTCAAATTAGACACTAAAAATTAATGAGATTTTGAAGTTTCTACTCATGGTGAGGAGTAAAATTTCTTGAAATCATTCTCAGCAACAAAGGACAGGTCTAACAATAACACCCAACTTGAAGCAATATACCCTTCAAAACAAAAAGCTGATATTAATCTATAATACACTTTCATTAAATAAAAACAGATTTACATATCTACTCACCAATAAAATCTTGACTCTGAACATAGCGACCTTTTGGCAGAGGGGACAAAAAACATTGTGAAGCAGATGGGCATATGCTCCACCATGGTCCATAAGTTCTCTGGAATTTAAACACACTATGATAGAAATAAAAATGCATAAAAACAAAAGTAAAACAATGTCACCTAACAAAAGGTCACTTGTGCATCTAACAAAACCAACCAAAGTACCAACACCAAATGTAGGCTCACACCTTCATATATTTGGAGCAAAAGTTTAAATTCAAATCACTTAAATTCAATAGAATAAACGTATATTGTGCCACCACATTTGCTCATAAGTGAACACCAGTCAGAAAATGACTGGTAGAAATGGAAGTTAACATTGTCTCACACTGAAAAATCTATTTCCAATAGGGCACTTACCTCCAATCACTCAGTTACTTGCATCTTCTTTCTGTCCTCTAAGCACTGTTAAAACAAATTTTAATGCTCAGTTGACTTGTCTGTATGCTCCACCAATTCTGCACAACTACTGAACATGTATAACATGTGACTACTCTCCATCAGTAGTGCTGCACCACTGCCTACTTTTGAAAATTGGCATAATCTAAAAGAATAAAAACAACAGTGGGGAGGGAGAGTGGGAAGTGCATGTGATTAGAAGTAAGTACTTACTGGAAATAAATTTTCAGTGTAAGTAAATGTTAACTTCCATAGAATCCCACATTGTAAATGAGGAGGGGCTAGCATACATAGGTGCACAATATTGAATCCAAATGAAAAGTGACCACTCAGAATGAACTGAAGAACACTTGTGAGGTATCACACCACTTCTGGAACAGGTATACCTTGAAGAAGGAAATAAACCTGAAATAGGCAGAAAAAAAAGGAGGTATACAAAGAGTACAATCCATAGAAAAAATAACAACAACACCAGTTGTATGTGTAGAGATATCCAACCTCAACTGTTCCGATGAGGTCCCACAATTCATCCTCAGCATTACAAGGCTGAGGCTTAATTAGATAAAATAACTACAGAATAACAAATACTGTGGCTAGGGCATATAGACCATGTAACATATACATGTCAATCCAAACATTGCCATGAGTCAAGCAACCAGAATTCAAAAGAGAAAAGTAGTATGAATTCAAAACTGGACAAACTTGCAAAATGATTGTAGAGGCACAAAATACAACAAATTTAACTCAGCATTGAAGAGTTGTGTCATTGCCTCAATTCAACCATACAAACAGGGCAATATATTTAACTAATAGCAAGAGCAGAATAAATCTTAGCTCACCCAACAATAAATGCAGTTACAAAACATCCTTCATCTGGAATTATGTGGAGGATATAGAGCATCCACTCAACTGTAGGAATAGGCAAGTGTCATCCTACATTTAATGTTATAAGGAAGTAAACATAAAGGCTGGTTCTGCTCCAATCAACCAACTGTCTATCTGGGAATAAGAATCCAGAAGAAATTTAAGAAGGGAAACCAGCTATGTCCTGTTCTCACAGAATGGTTATATGAAAAGTCTAATATGCAATCAGGAAGAATTATCCATGGTCCAGCAGCTGGAAATTGTTAAAGACTCCTTCATTACACTTGAAGAAAAAGGATGGAAGGAAGGAAGAAAGTGCAATGGATGTCCACAATTCCTATTTTGAAAAGCAAACTATCCATAATTTATTCAGTCAAGGGGTTGGCAAGAATGACCAAAAATCCCCTTCTGCTTTACTTATGAAAGTCCATGAGTAATGGTACATAACTAAATAAAAGTGACAGATATTGAAAAACATAGGTATACATCACCAAGCAACCAACTAGTTATCTTGCAAAACACTCCATCTCTGGAGTGAGCTTTATAATGCTACTGGTAAATATTGCATAATAAGAACAAAACGTACCTGAAAAGACAACAAACACTTGCTGAGCATGGAATACCATTGGTTATAAAAAAAAATAAAAGGATCTAAAAATAAAAGATAAATGAAAAGATGTGATAAGACCTACCCCAGTGAAAGGTGTTAAAACTGTATAAAATTGCTGAGGGAAAGAGACAATATCTACTTTTGAGGAAGGTACCACTATATAATGCAGACAAGGAGTGATGTGAAGGTATTATAAGTGACAAAGGTAAGATACCAAAGACATGGTGATATGACAAATTGTATAAGTAAAAACACTGTATAAACTAACTTTCCAAGAGAAAGTCAAAATACATCATTGTAATAAGATGATGAATCCAACCAGTTAATGTGATAGGAGATAAATCACTAGAAACAAATGGATTCCAGGGAAGAAACATGTGCCTTAAAAGTAGGTTGGTCAGTTGCTTGATGTGTGGTGTAAAAATCAGTTCATGTTTGAAGATAAACCCCTTTGCCTTAGGTATCACAAGAAGCACAATTTCATAAACATTGTCCACCTTACAAATGTTTTCAGTTTTCTAGAGATCATTAATCGTTTTAATGCTATTTAAGTTTTTATTTATAAATTACACCTTTTCTTAATGTAAATTCCTTTTTCAGAATTAAAGTACAACTTGTTCGATTTGAAATTAGCAAATGGCTGTTATGTAAAATTACTTAGAACCAGGACTGCAATGGCCAACTCCAGGTTCTAGCACTGATGTTTGAACTACCCATTATTCATCTTGGTGAGTTATAATAATTAAACTTTTGCTACACAAAGTCTTTTAAAACTTGTATTACTTTACTTTCTGAAAACAGCTGTAATATCTAATAGCTCAAACCCAGGACTGGAAAGGCCAGCTACAGGTGACTAATGTTGAACTTACCAGTCAGTCATCCTGGCGAGTTATGATAATTACAATTATGCTTCAGAAAGTCCTTTACAACTTGTATTATTGTAGTTTTTCTCTTACCACTGTAAACTAGGTACAAATATTGGAATTAATTTTATTTATGTTTTTAATTCAAAAATTAAACATTGTTTTGCTTTACCTTAATTTCCTTTTATGAATCTTAATAGTTTACATTAATTTTACCTTTTTACCATATGTCTGGTGCAGATAGTCCAGTTGCTTTGAATCATAAACTACCATTGAATTGCTTTGATGAGTTGCCTCTGTAACCCTTTAGAGAAGAGTAATGCTCATCTTGTTTGATTCTTTGAACAAAACAACCTCCTATTATTCCCCCAGTGTGGGTTCCAGTGACAATGCCCCACCCATGGTCCACCTGATTTGACTTGAAATATCAATAAAAGAAGCTTTTCTCAAATGACATTGTGTATCAATATTCCTTGACATTGAGAAGGCTTAAAATACTATGCAGAGGTATGGCATTTTGCAAGATCTCCATACATATGGGTGACATAACTATTTTCTTAAAAAAAAAATTTTAACAGGCAGACAATTCCAAGTTTGTGTGTGGTTGGTACTTTCACATTCTTTCCTACAGGATCATGGAATCCCTCATGGTTATGTTTTGATTATCTCACCTTTCAGTATAAAGATTAATGCTATCAATGAAAAACTCCCTCTTACTATTGCAAACAGGCTCTATCTCAATGACTTCCACACCTCGCGTCAGTCGTCAAACATGAGGTTTACTGAGCGGCAGCTACAGACTGCCCTTACATGTTTACTGAAATGAACCACAGCAAATGGTTTTACCTTCTCTCTCTCTCTCTCTAAAACCATTTGCATGCACTTCTGCTGCCAACGACGTATTTACCTCAATCCTGAGCTCTGTGTCAGAGTATTTGTGCTTCTTGTGGTTCCTAAGGCAAAGAGGCTTATCTTTGAACATAAGCTGACCTTTATACCCCAAATCAATCACCTATGAATCAAATGTACAAGAGCACTGAACATCCTTCATCTCTCAGTTTCCATCACTTGGAAATCAGATCGATATTTTATGCTAAAATATTTTGTGCTGTTATTCGACTGAAACTAGACCACAGATTTCTGGTCTGTGGCTCTACCAGGATCTTAATCTTGAAAATGCTTGACCCCATTCATCATTAAGGACTTCAGCTCTGCATTGGGGCTTTCTGTACTTTCCAAGTTCAGAGCTTGTATGCGGAGTCTCATACCAGTAAGAATAGGGTGTGAACCAACGTGAAGTGATTCCAGGGCCAGTAGAGAACTAAGTGAGTCAGTATAAGTTGTGCAGTTTGATTACAGCTCAGCTTCTATGTGATCCAGGGAAAGAGAAATGGCATACAGTTCAGCAGTCAACACAAAAGCTGTAGAGATGATTCTGCACACAACCACTGAACAACAATAAACCATGGAAAAGCCCACAGAGTCACTTGATTTTGAACCATAAGAATGGAAAAATGGTTCAAAAAATATTCAGCAAATTACGGACAGTATTTCCAGTCAGGAGTGTCTGCTTTTCTCAGATGACTTAAAGATAGGTCACATCTGGAAACTATAATAAGCCATGGTGGGGTGGGCTGACCAATGGATACAGCAATGTTATCCATGGACAGAGCAAAATCATCCAAATGTGCCTTGATACGAAGGCTCAAATGAGCAATGGCATATTGTTTGTTCTGAAAAACCATGGCTCACAGAAGAAAAAGAACCCCAGGTGGGATGTTTTGTATGAAATGAAGTTTTAAAACATTTAGTTCAAACAGTTGCAAAAAGCAGGGGTATAAAGAAGGTTCATGAGACTATGTAGAAGCTCTGAGCTGGAAAAGTGTAGAAAGCCCCAGTGCAGAGCCAAAGTCCTTGACGATGAATGAGGTCCAGTATCTTTAAGGCAAAGTGATTAGACCAGTGATCCATGGTCTAATTTCGATTGAATAAGAGTATCATACATCTTTAGCATAGAACATTGATCTGATCCTGAAGTGGTGGAAGGGAAGGCACAGAGGATTTTTAGTGCTCTTGTACATTTGGCCAAAAGCTGCTTGATGTGTATATAGGTCAGTTTATGGTGAAAGATAAGTCCCAAGAACTTTGTCTGCCTCTCAATATACCTCATGTTCGACAATTGACCATAAGATGTGAAAGTTGTTGACGTAGAGCTTGTTTGCAACAGTAAGAGGAAGTTGTTTAGTGATGGCATTAGCCTTAATACTGAAAAGTGTGACACTCAAAACATAGCCCTGAGGGACTCCAAGCTCATGTAAAAAATAATAGGAAAGAATCAAACCCACATGAACTTTGAATCGCCTGTCCATTAAGAAATGTTTAAAGAAAATGGGTAAATGGCCATTCAACACATAAATGGAAGCCTTTCAAAATGTCATATCTCCATATTACAAGCTTTCTCAATGTCAAACAATATTGATACAAATATTACTGTTTGAGAAAGGCTTTTCTGATTGTCATTGAATAAGGTGGTCCATGATGGAGCACCGTCATCAGAACCCACAATAGAAGAATGACAAGAGGTTGTTTGAATCAAGGAACCAATCAAGACGAGCAATATCTATCCTCTCTAAAGTCTTACAGAAACAGCTTGTCAAAGCAATCAGACAGTAGTTTGAAGGAATCTTGAATCCTTCCAAGGCTTAGAAAAAGGTAGGACAATAGCCTCACATCAGGCAAAACATTCTCCTGCCAGATTCATTTAAAAACACTCAGAAGAAAAGCAAGAGAAGTAGGAGATAAATGAAACAGCATTTCTTTGTGTACATTATCAGGTACAACTGACGTACTGGCAGACTGATGAAAGTGCAGTTTACATTTAACCATTATAAACAGACGATTATAGTCATCATAGAAACAATTAGCACAAAAGGAAAGAGATGATCACTCTGCCCAAGTCTTGATGGCTAAGAATCTGGAGAAAAAAAACAGAAGTGGTAGATACCTAGCAAAAGCTCCTACCTAGAGTATTGGTGATGCTCTAGGTATCAGCTGCTTCCTGGCCATCATAGAGCACGATTGGATGGAAGACAGAATTATATTCCCCACTGACCTTTTGAATCTTGTCTCATATGACTCTGGAACTGGTGGTGGAAGATATGCTGGTTGTGAACTGAATCCAAGTGTTTTTCTGGCTTCGAAGTTTTACCCACTGAGCATGTGCATGGACCTGCTGGAAAACAATGTGTTGCAAAAGTGCAAGAAACCTACAAAAAGTATCACAGGCCTGTTTTTGAGCCTTCAATACCATGTGGCAGGGAGGATTTCACCATGGACAAAGATATTATGAAAAATATGTCAAGGTTTTAAGAATACATAGACCAGCTGCCTGTATAATACAGTCAATTACTGTTGCCACACAGTTATCTACTGATGTCTTACAGATGTGAGGATCAAGTTCTGTGAAAGTAGTGAATGAGGGCCAGTTTCCTTGATCCATCAAGGTACGCGAGTCAGGCAGCATTTACAATGGCCAGTCGCTCTCAAAATTATAGGAAAATGATCACTGCCTTGTGGGTTATTGTCAAGTAGGAGAACAGTGAAAGAGAACAAACTGAGAGATCAATAGCAGTAAAGGACAAATTATGTGCATGAAAATAATTATAAAAAGCCAGTATTGAAAAAAGAAACCCCATGATCAGAGACCATACAATTTAGAGAACAAGCTCTCCCATCAATATAAGCACTTCCCCTGAAGGGATGATGTCCATTAAAGTGCTCCATGATTAAAAATGGAGACAGCAACTGTTCTATGAGAGCATCAAGGTCTGATTGATCATAAGTCTCTCTGGGTAACAATTAAAGAGAAAAAACAGTGATGGTACAACCCAAGTGGCATAGAAAAGGTGGGCACATGCTGATCAACAAACAGTGCTACCCCTCCATGCACTTGTCCATTACACAGCCTGTCATTTCTGTACAGAGAAAACTTCCCAAAGGTGACTGTATTAGCAGATTTCAGAAATGTTTCCTGTGAGAAAACACACAGAGGATGGTCAAAACCAATTAGTGCTTTGATGTCATCAAATTAGAATGTAAACCTCAACAGTTCCATTGTATCAAGGAGGTCATTTTTATTTATGTGTTGGCACACTGGGTGAAGTCATTCTGTTTAAGACCAAATTTTTTCTTTATTGTCTTTACTTGAGGGAGGTCTGTTGACATCCATAGATCCTTCTTTGGGTCAACTGAGCAGGTCTTTGTTGTTAGAAGCAACTGAGGATATGAACAAATGAACATTTTGCATCTTGGGGTGGGATAATAAGATGTACCTGAAGAAATGGTACCAAGAATCAAAGGAAGTGGATATTAAGGTTTGGTGGAATGTATGTTTGGGACAGAGATGGGTGTTGATATTGATTTATCAACCTATTTAACAGACTTTTCATTTGGTTTGAGAATGATTCTTTTGGAGGCACAGAGATCCATCAGCTATCCCACTGTAGCAGTAGAACAAAGTGCAGCAGCATATGTCTGAGATGAAGCCTCAGGATAAGTAATGTTTTGAATTGTTTTCAAATGCTGCACCTATTTTCCTTCCAACCATTTAGAGCAAAAAATAAAGTAGGACATGTAAGAGCCATTGCAACTGATGCAATGAGGGTCCATTTCACACTCATACACATCGGGATTTGATCCTCAACACTGCAAGGAACTGTGACATAATGTCATCAAGTCATTGAACCACTGACACTGAAAACATCTGAGAGGATTTGGAAAGTATGGCTGTACCTTGCAATTAAGATAACACGGACACAATGATGTAAATGTCAGAATGAGAACACTGGTCAGTATCATAATTCCATCTTTGCCAGCAAAGATATGCCTCACTGTAGAAACTCCTTGAGTGGAGAAACCACCAAAAATCTCTGACTCAAGGAAGTTCTTCAAATCCCTCTCAACAATAACTCCTTGTGACAAATACAAAGTATCATAAAATGTACCTTCAATAGGTATATCCCCAATCACCTTTGAATGCAAGAGAAGTTCACTGTGTTGAGATGTGGATATTTCCACCAATTTCTTTATTGACTTTGAACAGATTTGTCTGGAAGAGAATATGGTATAAAAAAAAAATACTAGTGTTACAGATTTCTGTTCAGAAACTTCAAGATGTGGTTGTTTACCTTCAGAGTGTATTTTCACTATTTTATTTAAGTTTGTATTTGGATTAATCTCATTTCCTTATGTGTTTTATCAGGTGGTACAAACTTTTGCTCAACATTTTCACTCAATTGTTTTTTTGTTTTTTTTGCACTCACATTAAATAGACAACTGTTTCCTGTCCATAGTTCAGAAAACACACATTTACTCTTTGAAGAAGTAGTACAACTGGGATTCCTAAAAAAGTTGGAGAAGTCTGCTCTTATTTCAATTCAAAACTTGTTCATTTGAGGGTTTTCTTCCAACTTCAAGTGGCCAAGCCTTCTCTTCATTCTTTGAGACATGGAGCAAGTAGTCTACAAGGCTTTCTTCTCGCACTCTTTCTGCTCTGTAGATTCTATCTCTTTTGGGGGTTAAGCTCACATGTGTTCCTTTTATAGGACACTCCTTGATCAGTGGAACTTCTCCTCAAACTTCTTGAACCACTCTGTTCCCAGAGTTGACTTGACTTTGCAGGTAGACAGGTACCAGACCATGGTAAGGGTTCTGTTTTATCCACTTCATCCAGATTTATGTCTTTTCATGGATGCATTTTTAGAGGATTGGGATGCTCATCTCAACTCTCAGGAAATATCTGGCCACTTGGTGGTCATGGAGTCTGCTCTGCATATCAACATTTTTGAACATGTGGAAACTTATGAAGCTTTGTTTCACTTTCTTTCTCTCCTGTGGAAGAGTTGATTATTATACTCTGACAATTCAGGTCTCTGTTCTTTCAGATCTTGTATCTTATTTTCTAGCTGACAATCACCACTTGGTGGCCTTAGCTTGTCATGTCCCTGACACCCAGAATCTGGTTGCAGATTCTTTATCTTAACCTGACAAGATCCCTCCCATAAAGCAGTAACTTGATATACAAATTTTCCAGCAACTATGCTCTCAGCTGGGGGATCTCATGTTGATGCATTTGTCACCCACTGGAATAAGAACATTCCTTTTGGTCTTTGAATCCATTCCCACTAACCCTCAGTGTGGATTCTTTCATGTGGTGAGGGGACCTCCTAGGGAAGATTCTGTTCTTTCAGTTTACCTTCTCTGCAATCTAAATGTTCACCTAAGTGTTTGCTGTGCATGGTAACTCATGAAGGGGAGGAGAGGATCCTGGTGGTTGAGGGGTCCAATTCTAACACACAAATCTGGCCTTAAATTCCTGTAGATGGGCAGCTTGGGGTGACTCTCCTAAGGTAAACTGGCTGGTCCACTTGGACTAGAGTCAACTAAATACTAGTGTTGGATGTTCTCAACAGGTGTTGTGGACATTGTATCTGATACTTGTGTTTGAGTATATTGCTCATGAAACCCTAGCGTTGCTGAAGTGCCATTGTTTGCCCTAACCCTCATCTGCACACCAAAGATAATGATATGAATAATGGGGAATAAAACCCTGGTTGTACAGACCACAACCATTTTATAGCCTCTTTGTGAATCAGGTTGTAGATAGCCTTGGTAAAATGACTGAAAGATGTTGGATCCCATCAGGATGCAAAGGAAATAAAAGAATAGGAAAGGGAAGGTGGGGACTTAAAACCCAAGACAAAGAACTTGTGAAGAAGCTCACAGAACCTATGGATATGTCATGAAATACTTCCACATGACAGAAAAGTGCAGAAATCTGGCTTTCATTAGTCTAGAAACCTCTGTAGCATCACCTATAATGTTAACTTAAATCAGCTTGAGAATGGGAATAAAGAAGATTGGGTTAAGAGTGCCAAGAAAAGGGCAAAGACTGGGATAAAGGAGGAGAACAGCAAGAAACAAAGATGAGCAAGTGATGGGAGAAAGTGGAGAGCAATAAAAACATGTGGCCAGATATGACAAAGAAGAGTGATTTAGCCACATGTATCTTGGATTCCAAGGAACCAGACAACTTCCAAATATGGTATTGTGTAGGAAGGGAGCCTGACTGTAGGAAGAAATAGGAGAAATACACCCTGCAAGTCATGCACCCATTGCAACAAGTCTCAACAACATGAGTCAAGTATTTAGAGAATGGGCAGAGACCTACAAACAAACCATAACAGACCAAAGAAGTGACCTGAACTCATCTGAAAGCAGTTCAGGGAAGCAACAAAAAGCCTCTGACAATAATTGGAGGGAAGACAGATTACATAAGAGGAAGGAAAGGGAAAACAAATCATTGAGAATTGAGCCTGATTACAATGAACAGTTGGTCCCATATTCAAACCCTGAAAGGAAAGTAGGGGATCCAAATATAGATCTGAAGAATGAAGGTACACCAGAGCATGAAGGTCTGACAAATAAATGGGACACCTAACTGAAAAAAATCTTTGACCATGAGGTGTAATATTTGATGCTGGAAGAAAAACAAAGCTCAGCAGAAGGAATTTCCCCAACAAAGCATCACACGGGCAAAAGGAAAAAGATGCAAAATACTACATATCGAATTAAAAAGCTGTAAAAAAGAAATGGAAGGCAAAATCTCTTAAATAGGTGTGGATTATGACAAACTGAAATGAGAAAGTGCCAAAAAAGAAAAGAGTACAAATTCTCTTCTGCTCAACTTTATTCTTCCTCATAAACAATGTGAGGTTGAAAAGGAAAAGAAATCATCAGCCAAACACAAGAATCTAGTTCCCTCCAAATTCAGGTATGTACCTCCTCTGCATGTGAAGTTGAACCCAAGTCCAAGAAAGTCAGACAAGTGTTCTTAACTATAACAGGTAGCAGGAACTTCCATATTCAATACATTGAGCCTCAAATTCACACAAAGTTTGCTCAGAATTCAAGAAAAAGAAACAAATGCAAAAAAACATTATTAAAATAATTGAATTCAAAAACAGAAATTGAAAACTGATTAACAAAAACAATTATGGGGAAAATATACACAAACAGAAATGGAATATACAAAATAAAAAAAGAGACTAAACAGTGTTGCACCAAGTGAGAAAGTAAAGACACAGCAGGAAAAGAGGAGGAAGCTAGATGTGCTGATATAGATGATGCAATATTATTAGTGAAGAGTTATCACATGCTAGGTACATGTTCAAAAGTTATACGAAATTGGTAGGATATAGAGAGTGGGCAGAAATCCATATTAGAAGCCATCAATAAGTCCAATAAACACAATATCAAATATTTTGTGAGTTTCTTAGGTCAGCATATAAATTTAATCATCTGTAGGCTTTTCCTATTGTATAATTAAATATTAAAATCATGCTTACACACAAATTATTAAAGTGAGATTGATCATAGCAGTTTAAGATCAATTAGTTAGCATCAATGAATGTAAAGTTAGAAATGTATTAACTGTAAAGTAAGTTTCAAGAACAGTCTTGACCACGGAATAAATTTTAGAGCACACAACGAAATGCCATGAGTGACAATTTCCTTCTATACTTTAAGTGCCATGCTAAAACCAAAAACTGCAGCACAAGTAGAAACTTTACACCATATGAAAAACAAATGTTTCAGCAATAAACATACATTGAAGACAACAACATGTACCTTGCTTATTATAAATAGTTACGAGTTCAAAGAGCAATGTGATAAAGCCATGTTTCCATCCACAGTTAAGTCTTCATGCATTCAGAGAAAGTAACAAATTAATGCCAATAGAATCATCAAGAAACCAATGGGTGGTGATTAGCAAATTATCATAAAACCTGTGTTTATATGAAATTAAATGTAAACTATAGTAAACAGTTACAGCAAACACTTATATATATGGAGATCATATCTGTGTTAACAACACAGCAAATTATGGTTCATACTTTAATAAAATAATTGAACAAATTTCATCTACTCAACATTTCTTGTCCACTAATATGTGTATGTTTATCAATTTTCCAGGAATTAAGAATGAACAAGTGTTAAACATCGATCCTTTTTCAACTTTTTGTGATGACCATAATTAGTAATCAATCACTGTAACCAACAGCAGTTATTTTTCCTTACAGATGTAAACCAAATTATGAATCATCCTATTCACAAAAGTTTTAGGCATAAACAAGTGTACCTAAAATAGAAACATTTTTATCTGGACATCTAAAACTTTTATTTATACCTCATAATGCTTACATCTGACATTTGAAGTTGTAAGATACTTGGATAACTGGTGAATGGAAAATGTGCAAGTGATCTGTTATAACATTTTCAAAATCATACTAATTATTTTAATGTCCATTAAAGAAGACATTCAACCTCTCTCCAAAGACTGTTTTTTTCCAGCAGGTATCATCATACTGGTATATATCTACTTCCTTCCCAAACTACTAATACGTTTTGTAATATACGTAAATAATACATACAACCATAAAAGGGTAGATATTCTTCTTACTATTAGAAGATTTTATCCAGGGTTGTTTAATGTATATTTCAATTTAGTGAAAGAACTTAAGCTTAGAGTATACTATTAGAGACTGGTAACTGAACACTAACTGAACCTATCTATAGAATTAATTTTTTAACTACTGTGCACACTTGGAAACTCAGCATACTAATTCTCCTCTCCAAATAATATAATCTACCACAAAGCTATCTAACTCATTTTCTGTAGCCTTAGTTCACCCTTCTTAGACTCCTCAAAGGTTCTCAAACTAATAATAAAGGCACCTATTGTAACCAACTGTCTGCAGGCAGTGAAAAATGATACAGATGTATCATGTATATGTACAAATGTATTATGGGCTCAAGCATCCACATCTCACGCTCCTAATTTCTATTTCGACATCTATTGCAACTACTTTAATTTTTATCTTTATGCAAGACTGGCAAATGGAGATTAAGACCAATAGACAGTGTGGATCCTACTTCTCAGTTACTTCCAAAACCTAGGGCACATTTTATGTTCCACATTATAGCTTTTACCCTGGGACTTTTTTAATTAGTGCAGCATTTTTGTTTACTTTTTAAATTTATTTTTGTTTCAGCTTGTTTTTAATTTATAACAAACTAATATAATTAGTCAAAGGCTTTGATTTAATGTTTCTAATGCAGTCCTCCCTTTTGATTTTATTTACTTCATCAGTATTAGTTTTCTGTATAGTTTACATACTAAATTAATAGTTATACTAACTAGAATCCCCAAGTAACTAATACTAAAGTGTGCAAGAGCATATATATATATGCCTTAAAATTATTTTTATTTTAAAATTCCATTGCAAGTTTTCAGTCTTAATGTTAAATATATAACAAAAATCTTCCGTGGTGAGAGTGCTCAAAGCATTGAGGATATTCCATCCACTAAGACAAAATCTAAACACATAGGAAAAACTAGTTAGCAGTCAAGAAAAATTAAATTAGGATGCAAAGTTAAGTGCTTATACCCACAATACAGATCCTATCGCTTTTTATTGTCTGCAGCCAGTTGCTGGAAAGCAACTGCTCTTTGAAAGTTCATCTAACATTAAAAGTAGAAATATTAATAATAAGACCACCCTAAAAATATTTCTACTGAAAGTTCCACCTAACCTCCACCCTCTAAATTTCTAATAGTTCCTAAAGTAAAAGAATAACAATAAAACTACAAAAAATCATACAATAGATTGTTTTTAACTCCCACAATTTTCTGAAAAGATAACAAAGATATTCAATAAAGTACAAAAATTCTTAAATTGAGCTGTACAGTCTATCTCACCTTTCATTGCCCAAAATGAAGAGTACATTAAAATCAGACACCAAAAACAAGTCTTATATTTTGGTCTAATTATCAAAACAAATAAAATTCAGAGAACTTTGATAGAGGACAAAGTTGAAGACTGTTGAAGGAGAGATTGGTTGCAGAAAAAATGAGTCACAGGTGTCATATAATAGTTGTAATCCAGCTGTAGTGACTGGGTAAAAAATGTATATGACAGACAGCCATGGTTGGCACTGACAGCTAGTCACCTGGGTGGACCACCTACAAGCAGATGATGATGTAGTACTACTACACACACCAGCATCTACAAGCCATTATACAGCACAGACCATTTATACTGAAGTTGAAATTTGAATGTGATGTTCTGACTAATTATGGGTTATTTACTTAAAACAAATTTCATTATTTAAACATCAACCTGTCTATATTGTAATACATTTTTAAATAAATTTTCTTCTGAAATTACAGGGTGATGGTAAATGCCCCCTTGTTGCAACCTACATAAGGTCATGACTACATCTATAGATTCACAAAAGTAATTTTAAAATTAGAAAATTTGCTAATGAGTAATGCATTAAAGTTTCAACAACCACGAAGTGATACAATAGAAACAATCATTTCAACTCTTAAATAAATTATTCCTCATTAAAACTTGAAATAGTTCTTCATTTTAATATCATGACTTACTATAATTTGTAAACTCTGATTTTTGAGGTTACAATTAACTTAAGAAATATGTGTTAAACTTATTATAATACTTAATTATTTATTTATTGATAAAGAATTACTATTAGAATAACTTCTGTAACATACCGTAATAAAGGCTTTAGTGAAATCACCATAATTTGGATAAATATTTGGCTTCCCAATAATATTTGCAGCAGTATAAGAGATACTAAAATCACTGCCATACTGAGAACTGAAATCAACTACATCTGAAACATACTGCTTTAAAATTAACTCTTTACTTTCTACATTTTGGCATTTACTTTTTGCGACATAAAAACCCAAAGAAGTCATTATCTCTTCACCCCTACAGCATTATTACTCGCTATAGTTTCATACGTATTACATAGAATATCTACGACTACAGCTCTCTGTCTCTGCTAGATGCTTACACACTTAGTGCCTTAATTTTTCTCCTATATTTACAAACTCTGCATTTTCAAAAATACCTATTATACATATATATATATATATTTAAGGAAAGAAAACGTGTGTGTTAGTACGAATAGTTAGGACGAAAGATACACAAATGTACTTAAAAGAAAGATATACGTGGTGTATTGAATGAAAATATGCTTATTATTATTATATTGCTAAAATCAATATCTTATGAGCTTGATAAATTTGTGGTTACAATGACATTAACATTTAACAGTTATATTTGCGTGCTATACAATATTACAGTAATACTTTGTTGTTGTTGTTGTTGTTGTTGTTTTGAATTAAACACAAAGCTACACAATGGGCTATCTGTGCTCTGCCCACCACGGGTATCGAAACCCGAATTTTAGCGGGTAAGTCCGCAGACATACCGCTGAGCCACTGGGTAGCTACAATAATACTACTAACAAGTTAAACACATCGCTGACCATCGTAATGATACGAGTGTTCTCCATAACTGAAGTACCCGTGGTGGGCAGAGCACAGATAGCCCATTGTGTAGCTTTGTGCTTAATTTAAAAAAAAAAAAAACTATAACTGAAGTAAGATAGGTGTGTATTATCATAACTAATATTTGTATTTCAGCCTCCATCCGTGGATTCCATATCAATCGAGAAAGCTAAAAGTCGGGTTTTGATAACAGTGGTAAGCTCATTTAACATCGATGGTCTATTTTATAGCTTTTTTTTCAGCAAGAATAAAGATGAAAACAGCATTTCAATTATATCCTTTCTTTTATACCTCTGATGAAAACACAAAAGGCCTTTAGGCAGCACTAAAGATTATTATACTCGCAAGAATACAAAATTTAAATAGACCTAAATAATAAACATTGTAGTTAGGATAATTCCACAAAATGAACTCTTTAAAGATGAATGACAAACTGCCAGACTGGTTGATTGGACTTTCTTGAAGCAAAGCAACATGGTCTTTTTTTTTTATTTCGCGCAAAGCTATTCGAGGGTTATCTGCGCTGCCGTCCTTAATTTAGTAGTGTAAGACCAGAGGGAAGGCAGCTAGTCATCACCATCCACCGCCAACTTTTGGGCTCCTCTTTTACCAACGATTAATGGTCACATTATAATGCCCCCATGACTGAAAGGGCGGGTAAGTTTGGTGCAACCGGGATTCGAACCCGCGACCCTCGGATTACGAGTCGAACGCCTTAACACGCTTGGCCATGCCGGACAGCAACATGGTCATCTGCTAAAACCAATTATCAGAGAATTATAAAAATATATATCTAAAGTTATGCTTAAAACTTTGTTCATATCACTCTTTTCATGAAGCAACAAATCTTTAAAAATAAAATATCTTGAGACTGACAGGAATTACACTTAGTTTTGTAACAAAGGCAGTCCAAGTGGCAGTACGGCTTAGCTCTTGGAGTTTTGACTAATACTACCTCTTACACTATTATTTATTTGAAGTAAAAATGCAGTGAGCAAATAGAAAACACAAGCACTAGTTCAAAGCTTTATAGTAAAAGAAAGAAATCTGGGACCAAAATTTCAAGAGTACTTCTTTTATTAAGTTTTCATATACTTAAAGTTCTCATTCAACATATATTTTCTCAAATAGTTTAAACTATTTTACTTCAAATAACACTTTTATTAAACAGTTACTTAATTCTAAAATACTTAAATATGATAGCCGTTGTTAAAGAACAATGTCATCAAAATACTTACAAGTAGTTCTCGCAAGAAATTATTGGTTGTCTCAGGATTGATGTCATGTTGAAGTAGCAGAATTGATACAAAGTGAAGAAGCAACTTCTTTTTTGCAGGAGAAAGCTGACTACTCGGCTGTTACACGAGTTTTTATTTTACTTTTTATTAGTATCCTCACAATCTGCCAAATAGTATACACAACTTCCCTAGTAGTTCTGATACTTAATTGGTCAATTCTATTATGATCGTGTGCAACAGCTAAGAATAAAAACAAATATCCTTATCCAATGATTACAAAGAGAGACGATGAATCGTCAACCTCTTCTCTTGTATCTATACCCACATTATTGTTATCTATACTTCATCAAAGTGCCAGCTGGCTTCCTTTTTAGAGAGTTTTAAGCTCGATGATTATCAATCATCTGCAGCTTTAGCTCATAGTGTGGCATCTCTAAGCTGTCATAAATTCTTCCCGGTTCTGCTTCATTAATGCAATATCCACAGATTGCATAACCCTTTTACTGACCTTGATAGCGTCAGCTCGTCATAGAGTAAACATATAGTGGAAAGTTTTTCAACATGTTTATCCTCTTGAATCATCGTTCTAATGTAATCATTTTTTATACTTCCATGCCCATACTTCACTGTATCTCACTTCTCTTTATTACATACAATTACCGGAGGCACCTAAAATATCCCGTGATGCCTCAGTTTTCAAAGTTCATAGACCCAAAATGGTAAGGTGGTAAGGGCACTTGACTCGTAATCTGAGGTTTGCTGATTCAAATCCTCATCTCACCAAATACGCTTGCCCTTTCAGAGGCATTACAATGTGTTGATCAATATCACTGTACAATAAAAGAGTTGTTCAAGAATTGGTGTTGTCCAATTTTTCACTGCTAAATTATGGACAGTTTGTGCGAAAAGCCCTCATGTAGCTTTGCGCCAAATTAAAAACAATGCAGCTATCAAAATCCTGAATATTTTGGAATATGTGGGTGGATAAGAAGTTTGCTGTATTTTAATTTTTTGCATAATTAAAGTGTCACAAAAATAAACAAAAATATTTTAATTATTAGGATTATAATTTCATTGTATTATGTAGTGATATAAGTGTGCCTACAGCTTCTCGTCAACATTTGACCACAGTCCACTGTATTTTTTTCCCCTTTTTGTAGGTGGAGGGTTGGGGAGAAATTAGGTCAAATCCAAACTTGTTGGATTTTGAAAACTGTCAACAATTGTTGATTACCTTTTTAATGCTGGATCACTTAGTTGTAACATAAGTGTCAAATGATATCATAATAATTATTTGAATTACACTATTCTCTTCTGAAAATGGGCTATCTGTACTCTACCCATACTGCTGTGCTTGTGCTACAGGGCGGGGGGCAGAATCAATATGAATTCTAACTAAGGTAGAAAATGAATATTGACGGTTACAATTACAGTAATTCTTGTTCCAAGAATGTGCAACACAAATTTTATTCCTGGATAGTATGTGTTATTTCTTAATTGCTTGTGTTGTAAAAGTACAGAAAATGGCCATTTTTTCCTTGAAACTTTTCTTTTGTGGATTGGATAATGAAATTTAGAAATTAACCTATTTTCTATGTAAAAACGGGCAAATTTACAAATTTTCACTTACATAAGGTCTGAATGAAACAACATAGGAACAAAAATTTACTTGAATTTATACTAAAGTTATACAAAATGAATAAAAATGTTTAGAAGAAAATAGTTTTTGAGATTTGCGACAGTAATGTAAATCACTTTCGCGTATCACCCCCCTTTAATATAGTCTCATGTTTTCGTTATATGCTCCTTGGTAATGGCGCTCAAAGTTCAGTATATCTTGGTGAAAGTACTCGCCTTATTTCTCTGAGTATGGTCACATGCTTTCTTTGAATTTATCAAGATGAGTGTCAAGGATCTGGCATTTCAAGAACATCCTGCTTTCCATTTTGCCATGGTTCTTCATCAGAGCCTCAACCAGTTTCAGATAAGTTTCGGCCTTGTGATTGCCCAAGAGGCCCCAAACCACTGCGACAAAGCTGCTCCAAGCTTTTTCCCCCTTTATACTGAACTTCTTGGGGAATTCTGTGCACTCCAGGATCGTCTTTATTTGTGGTCCAACGAAAATACCAGCTTTAACCTGTGCCTCAGACAGCTTACGGAAAAAGTCTCGAAGGTACTTGACGGCTGAAGACTCCTTATCAAGAGCTGTGACAAATTGTTTCATAATGCCGAATTTTATGTGCAATGGTGAGAACAACACCTTTTGGAGGTCCAATAGTGGTTTACACTTGACATTGTACCTCTCGATAGAGAACTCAGTTCGTTATCATAAATTGGCCACATGCGTAGCAAAATGCATCTGGAAAATGCTTGCAGCTTCTTGATGCCATCTCTGATAAAATCAGATAGGTCTATGTGTTCACTAAGACAGCTAGAACTAAAGTGAAGTGAGGAGTGGTGAGCCCAGGTACATATATTACTATGGAAAGTTCTTGAATATTTTCGTAAGTTCCACAACATTCTACAAAATTCTTGTAAGTTCTACAATATTCTAGAAAGTTCTTGTAAGTTTGAGAGAATTCTCTATCAGCTATTCAGCATTGAATCTACCTGGAATGTTCTGAAAAATGGGTAAATTTGAAAATTTCATTACTCAGGTCACAAAAGCAAAAATTGAAGAGAAAAATAGATCTTTCCCATTTACTTTAAGCATAAGCAATTGGGAAATAACACTTTCTGCTCAGGAATAAGAAAAAGTAAATTTTAGTTACATAGTGTTATAAACCAGCACAATGCCTCAGGATTTGGGGGAAACCAACAACAGGTTGTATAGAATAAGTAAAATAAACAGGATTAAACTATAAAATAATTTAATCAAATTAATATGCATAGAAATAAGTAGTATTAAATGAAGTAAATATAGTTACTACTGTTTGAGAAATTAAAATGAAAGCGGGAGCATGACTTAGAACTAATAGACAGGCAGGCGCATACTTTACATGTCCAAAAGTATGTGTACATCTCTTCTAATTATTGGGTTAGTTATTTCAGCCACACCAATCGCTTACAAATGCATAAAATTAAATATTCAGCCATTTAATTTCCATAAACAAACATTAGCAGTAGAATGGGTATACTAAAAAACTCAGTGACTTTCAATGTGGCATTGTCAGAGGATGCCACCTTTCCAATAATTCAGTTTGTCAAATTTCTGTTCTGCTAGAGCTGCCATTATCACCTATAGGTCCTGTTATTGTAAAGTGAAAACGTCTAGAGGTAACAACAGCTCAACCATGAAGCAGTAGGCCACACAAGCTCACAGAACGGTACCATTAAGTGTTGAAGAGCATAGTGCATGTAAATTGTCTGTTGACAGTCGCAACACACACTACCGAGTTTCATACTGCCAAAGCAACGTCAGCAAAAGAATTGTTCATCAGGAGCTTCATAAAATAGGTTTCCATGGCTAAGCAACCGAACACAAGCCTAAGATCACCATGCAAAATGCCAAGTGTTGGCTGGAGTTAAACAATGTCATTGGACTCTGGAGCAGTGGAAACGCATTCTCTGGAGTGATGAATCACACTTCACCATTCGGCAGTCTGATGGATGAATCTAGGTTTGGTGGACGCCAGAAGCACGTTATCTGCCTGAATGTATAGTACAAACTGTAAAGTTTTGTGGAGGAGGAATAATGGTCTGGGGCTGTTTTTCATGGTTTAGACTAGGCTTTTTAGTTCCAGTAAAAGAAAATCTTAATGCCACAGCATATAATGCCATTCTAGAGAATTGCGTGCTTCCATTTTTTGGCAACAGTTTGGGGAAGACCATTTTTTGTTTCAGCATGACAATGCCCCCATGCACAAAGTGAGATCTATAAAGGTATAATTTGCAGAGGTTGATATGGAAGAACTTGAATGGTCTGCACAGAGCTTTGACCTCAACCCTATCAAACACCTTTGAGATGAATTATAAAGCCAACGGAAAGCCAGGCCTTGTCGCCCAACTTCACTGATGCTCTTGTGGCTGAATAGAAGTAAATCTTTCTAGCCATGCTCCAAAATCTAGTGAAAAGTCTTCCCAGAAGAGTGGAGGCTCCTATAGCAGGAAAATGGGTTCCAACTCCATATTAATGCCCATGGTTTTGGAATGAGATGTACAACAAGCACATACGAGGTGTGATGTTCAGGTGTCCACAAACTTATGGCCATGTAGTGTATTTCGAGATTACCATAGAAAATCTCATGCCAGTAGGGCCATGCAGATTAACACATTTAACAAGTGTGTGTGTTTTCTTATAGCAAAGCCACATCTGGCTATCTGCCAAGTCCATTGAGGGTGAATGAGACTTCTGATTTTAGCATTTTAAATACATAGTCTTGCTGCTGTACCAGCGAAGAACCACATTTAACGAATTCTATGTTGTTTTTCTGTGGAAAATTTGATGAAGACGTTAAGAGTTTAAACCATGCAATTAACGAGACTGTTATAATAACCAGATAGCCGATCCACTTAGGCTAAGAATAGCAGGTGATGCAAAATGTTTTATCAGAGTATATGACGATTTCAGAGAAGTCATAGACTTTCAGTATGTAACATCTAGGCTAACACAAGCGAGAAATACTAAATATAATATTAACACAAATTCATAGTTTAACCAGCAGAAGATTGAATTAGTTAGGGTATCTGAACACAAATTACAGGAGCTAGGTAACAGATATTGTAGGGCATATAAATACCCTATTAAATTAATGACACAACACAAGTTAGTCAGATTGTGAAGGAGATCTGATTAATTACGTAACGAGGAGAATTTTTTGTCTTTTTATTTTTGTGATTTTGCGCAAAACAATGCGAGGGCTATCCACTCCAGCTGTCCCTAATTTAGTAGCTAGTCATCACCAACCATCGCCAACACTTGGGTTGCTCTTTCACCAATGAATAGTGGGATTGATCATCACATCATAGCATTCCTATGACTAAAAGGGCTAGCTGGTTGGTTACTGGAATCAAGCCCGCAATATTTTGATTACGACTCGAGTGCCCTACCCACCCTGCCATGCCAGGCCATGAGGAGAAGTATAAGTGGAGCAAACACGCTGGACGCGACTTTACTAGACTTAATTGGTTTGGTTTGTTGTGAATTTCGCACAAAGCTACATGCCAGCTATCTGCGCTAGCCGTCCCTAATTTAGTAGTGTAAGACTACAGGAAAGGTAGCTCGTCATCACCACCCACCGCCTACTATTGGGTTACTCTTTTACTAACGATCAGAGGAATTAACCATAACATTATAACTCCCCTGCAGCTGAAAGGGCAAGCATATTTGGTGTTATGGGAATTCGATCCTCGACCCTCGGATTAAGAGTCGAGTGCCTTAACCACCAGGCCATGCCGGGTCCAGACTTAACTGAGATAGCTACCAAAGAAGAGCTACCCAAGAAACAGATGTATGGATCTTAGCATTCTGCCGTAAACTTTGTAAGTAACATAAATGATCGAATAAATTTGCATATTAGGAAACAAAAAATAAACAAGAAGGTACAAAACTCTTTAGTTAGTGTAAACTAGGGCATAAAGAAGAAACTTTATGAAAAAGAATGAACAAATAGAATGTTGTAATTGCTAAGGGCTGGTGTAGAAAACAGAAAATAAGAACGTCCCGTGGACTGTTTGTTTGTTTAGAATTAAGCACAAAGCTACTCAATGCTCTGCCCACCACGGGTATCGAAACCAGGTTTTTAGTGTGTAAGTCTGCAGACATACTACTGTGCCACTGGGGGCACTGGACTGAAACGTTCAAGAAAAAGCTCGTAAAAACTATTGAAATTCAGCGTTTCCTAGTGAAATAAAGAACTTTATTTTAGTCAAAATCACTAAGTTACATTAAAAGTAGTTCCGGTAGTATGGAATAAAAAGCTCAGTGTTGATATAGTTAATGAAGTTAAAGCAGTAATTATTGCAAAAAAATCATGTGTGGAAAGTTAGGTGTTAGTTGACGTATGCGCTTGATCTTCTCTGGTAAATGGAGACTTAGAGAAGAAACATCCAACAATACTGAACAATGCACAGAAGGAAATTTCAAAAAGTATCTCAGCTGCCTTAACAGTTCATCTTGTCAAAAAGCTAGGCAAACACGATGATCAAGTTGAAGTCGGTAGTTTAGAACATAAGCATTTTTTTTCTACATTTGTAAAAAAATAGAGATGAGAACAAGTGGTATTTTAGGGTAGAGTTTATTGAAAGATTATGATACCAAAATATACACTACCAGTAGGGAAGTTGAGCGAAGAAATGGAAATATTAAATTTTGAAGGGATTATTGCCTCAGACTTGCCCTCGCTAGCACAGCGATAAGTCTACGGATTGACAACGCTAAATTCAGGGGCTCGATTTCCCTCGGTGGGCTCAGCAAATAGCCCGAAGTGGCTTTGCTGTAAGAAAACACAAACACACATCCTCAGTCTTACGTGCAAAAGTGAATACAAATGATACCTTTCTGCTGACTTAACCTAATATTCAGATGCTGGACATTAGCAGGAAGTAAAATAAAGAGGTTAATAATTGAAAATTGAAATGCGGAAGCAGTGATGCTTCTAAGAGTAAGGATACGTGACAAAGTTGGCAGGGTAATGGGATTAAGTGTTTGCGAAACAATTAGACTAAAAAGACTAGAAAAAGTCCTGACTCTAGTGACAATACTATTAGTAGTTGTTACAGTAATTTTGGTGCTGAAGAAGATTGAAGTAAGAAAAAATAATGTGGAGAAAGAGAATTTTAGACAGATAAATAGCTCCATAAATCCCTCAATCAAACAGCAGAGTATCTCAACAGAAAACCTTGATATTATATCTGTAAAACCAGTTGCAATAACTGAACTTTGGTTTGTTTTGAATTTTTTACAAAGCTAATTAGGGCTATCTGCATTAGCTATTCATAATTAACAGTGAAAGACTAAAAGGAAATCAACGCTTTAGCTACTCTTTTTTCAAAAATAGTGGGATTTACTACAACATTTTATTTTTCCCACATTTGAAAGGACGAACATGCTGGTAAGACAAAGATTCAAATCCGAGGCTGATAGATTACGAATCGAACATCCTTTTCACCTGGTCATTTTAGGCCATAAGGGTGAAAAAACCTGGGATAATTGAAATTATTGTTGAACCTAGAATGAAGAAACTTGGGCAGAATGAAAACGTCTTAATTAAGTTAAGAGATAGTTGTTTCTATAAAGTTTCAAACGCAAATGAAATTAAAGTAGGACTGCCTAAGTGTATAGTAGTAGATAAGCCTAACAAGAGAGACAAAATATTTATAGTAGGAACATAAGAAAAACGTATAAGGCAAAGTAAAATAGATTGAGATTCTGCCCTAAGAGATGTAAAGAAATAACATAAATAATGATTGGTGGACTTACTAGAGAAGAATAAAGATATAAGAGTGATAAAAATCAGTTTTTAAATCTAAAATTATGTTAGAGAAACAGTTTTAAAAAAAGTTCTACTTTCCTCTTTGATATCTTAGAGAAGTTTTATGCTTTGTTTTGGGGTTTGTTAGGTAAAGAAGCAAATAAAAGTGAGTGGCAATCATCTTAAAAAATAAACTCTATCATTATTGAGGAGACTGGCATGGCCACGCGTGTTAAGGCGTGCGACTCGTAATCTCAGGTTCGCGGGTTGACATTCCTGTCGCACCAGACATGCTCGCCCTTTCAGCCGTGGGAGCGTTATAATGTGATGGTCAATCCCACTATCCGTTGGTAAAAGAGTAGCTCAAGAGTTGGCAGCGGGTAATGATGACTAGCTTCCTTCCCTCTAGTTTTACACTGCTAAATAAGGGACGGCTAGTGCAGATAGCTTTGCGCGAAAATTAAATCATTTCTGATTTTTTAGCATGCACATTTGTACTGAGTACCCTATTGAGTACCCTGGACATTACTACATGTAGAGTCTACTGATTCTTTAGTTTATGAGCTGTTCTTTATCAATGAATAATGGTATTGAAAGTTATATTATAGCATTTTGCGGCTGACCAACAGAAGATATTCAGTCCTCCAGAAGAACTACCTTCTCAAAGTTTAAACTGTTTTATTTTGGTGTGTTTAAACTTCCCTGTAGTCGTCTTTTCTCACATCATGTTATATTGTTGATCTCATAAATATGTGCAAAAGCATTAAAGGGAAGAACAAACACACCAAAATAATGGTATACAGGAAAGAGTATCAATTTTATTAGGAAGACATCAAGATTAAAAGTAAATACATTTAACACAAAAGCAAACCCTATAACTCAAGCGCTTTTAAAAGATTGACTTTCTTAGCTGTTCTTGACATTGAATAAGAATGGTTTGTCTATCTTTCTAAAACGTCCTGGTTTAGGATTTTATAAGTTTGTGAGATATAGGCCTAGTTCTTGTCATACATGCACTCCACTTTACCAGGTACCGCAGGATTTTTTGGCGTATAACGATAACAGTATGATTTCTTTAACTATGGTGAACACAGCACAAATAACTCATTGTGTAACTTGGTGTTTAAAAACAACCGAGAAATACATATAATTCCTTAATAATGAATAGTAGGCTCGTGCGTAAAACGTTTGGATGAGGATTATAATTTGTGATAATAAAAACCAATACATATTGTGTAAAGTACAAACAGTATGCAAAAACATGTTACTCCTAAGAGGGGCAAGGAGAATCCCCCCTAGAATATTTGTAAAAAATAAGCATTCCGATATTAAAAGCATTTACATGGCTGTTCACGTAAAATCCACAAACATCAAAGTGTTAAAAACTGTAAGTAGCCGAGCTATAACAATACAAACATAATATTTTAAAATCACAAAAAAATGCCCCTCCAGTGGCACAGTGGCATGTATGCTAACTTACAACGCTAAAATCCGAATTTCGATACACGTGGTGGGCAGAGCACAAACAGCCCATTGTGTAGCTTTGCGTTCAATTACAAACACAAATACAAACCAGAGGAGTCGACTAAATCCCTTTAACCCTTCTCTGACGTACATGCGTTCATAATTATTGTATTAAGAATTAATAGTAATGAGGCATGTATCTTTCTTATTTTTTATAGTAATATAGAATAATTATCATTTATTAAATTAATAAAATTAAATTAATGCCTTATGATTTAATGTACTTTATGTAAATTCGTTATTACTTTGCGGATGTTTGTTGCTGTTGCGGATTTACGATTTGTTTAGTTTATATGGCATTTTCCACAAAGATGTCGGGATGTGTAGATCTGTACGGTAGGGTGACATTGCTTATAAATTTGTGATTATAATTGATGTTGAGATTTTATTATGTTCGTATTAAAATGAACAAGTTAAATAACTTAATCCCGTAATATTCATTGTTTTGTTATCCTTACGTAAAATTTAAAATTTGAAAGGTTAAAATGTTACGATTAATACGTACATTTAAACCTTGAGCAGGTTTCGAAAATTTAAATTTTAATTCAGTGTGACATGCTTCAAAGAAAATAATAGCAGAAAAGATGAATACTGCTAGTTTATGAAATGTATAAAAGAGAAAATGAGGGATAACTAGCACAAATTAAAGAATTTTAAATTTCGAGAATCATTTGAAAAGGCTGAGGGAAGTTATGGATTAGGTTAAACAAAAAAGATAAAAAATGCTTAATAGAATCAACTTTCGGTTACGTTAATGACTTTTTATTTTATGTGTATAAAATGTGAATAGTGTTCAACTAAGGATTGAACCTGTAAAGGGTACGGATGAAAATAATGGGGTTGAGCTTTGAAATATTCTACAAAAGATATTAGCAACGTTCCTAATCTTCAGCATTTTGAAGGAAAGAATGAAATTGATCTTAGTCATGTAGGCTTTAAATTTAATCTCTTGATAATAAATAGAAAGATTGAGACATTAAAAGTAGATAAGTTTTCATAAAAGGACATTTTTCTTTCCAGAGTTTTAAAGAAGGTTAAACATCTGATATATGAGCATCTCTTGTTCAATTTTGAGTAAGTCAGTAGATGGTGGGCATGCTCCTGAGTATTGTACTATTGTTAATATTCTGTTTTTAAAGGTGGAAATGAAAAAATTGACCTGAAATTTATAGGCTAGAAAATTTAAAAACTTCTGGTCAGTTATGTAAAAGGAACTTCAAAAAATTAGTTGGTAAAATGTGAAAGAAATCTAGCAGAGATACATCTAGGAAGTTTTGCTTTAGTAATCTTTTTGTTTTTGTGGACGTGTAAATTTTATTCTGTTTTATACATACGCTTGGCCAAAAAAAGTATCTTCAGTGGTAATTGGTGAAACTGAAAGATTAATTGGAATGGAGGGTTTGAATTGGAAAAGCAAAAGGCATTACTAATATAATTCAGCCAGATTGGACCTTTATTTGACAAAGGTTCAACCTTTTTTCAGGGCAATTGTCACATAGACCGAATATTTTAAATTTGTGGAGTTATTATGATGTTGTCCCTGAGACAGAATTGAAAACTTGTGAAATAAAAAAAAAATAATGTAATTATCAGTCCATTTTATTGTTTATTAATTATCACGTGTACTTACATTTTAAGGATAACCTACTAGAAAACTGGACTCTTCTCATTTATTGAGTGCTTTGAGGGTTTAATGCTTCACAATTACTTGTTCTTATTTACTTTAATGATATTGATAGGCATGTAATTTGTGAACTGTTTACCATTTACATTAAGTATATGGGTATTTTACATAATGACTTAGATCAGTTGGTTAGTTTGACAAATATTTGGCAAATTACCTTTAATTATGATAATTGTAAGAAATTACATTTGTGTTATCAAAATTTGGATAACACATTTTACTTTGTCGCTTGACAGAGTAAGAGGATTTTGGTACAGTGAAAGATGAGCAGTGCTCTGTCACAAGCAGTAGTAGTAAACCTAGCAGAATTTTATGATAAATCTTAAATCTTATGATATAATTCTCTGATTATTATTATTTTCAGGACAGAGGTAAATTAGGTGTCTGATACCTCGATCCTTTGGTGTGGATTCCTGTACAAGGTGAGGGGACTTCCCAAGAAAGGTTCTTTTCTTTCAGTTTACCTTCTCTGGGATCTAAACATCCACCCATGTGTTTTCTGGGTGTGGTGACCCGTGAAGGGGAGGAGAGGATCCTAGTGATTGAGGGGCCCAACCCTAACACACCACTTTGGCCATGAATTCCTGTAGTCTGGTGGCCTTGGGTCAATTGGCTGGTCCACTTAGACTAAGGTCAACCAAGTATCAGTGTTGGATGTTCTCAACAGGTGGTATATACATTGTATCTGATGCTGGTGTTTGGGTATAGTGCTCACAAAACCCTGGCATTGTTGTGTGTCCCCTCATCGGGCTCCAAAACATTTATTTGTAGGATCCAAAAGATAAAAATAAAACCTAGTGTGAAAAAGCAGTCCACAGGTAAATGACCATGTTTTGAAGATTCTGTGCAGCAATCTTCAACATCTGTAACACACGTACCTCGTTTTCTTATACTACATTCTCTTTCAGAAAAATTTTTTGGGCAAATGTCTCCCTTCTTCATGTAGAAGGGACCAGAGGATGTTGCTAGCTCTCCCAAGTCAGTAAAGAAGCTTCGATCTGGTGACATATTGGTGGAAACATCCACATCTCAACACAGTGAATTCCCGTTGAATTTAAAGGCAATTGTGGATATACCTGTTGAGGTTACATCTCATGCTACTTTGAATTCATCACAAAGAGTTATTGTTGAGAGGGACTTGAAGAACATCCCTGAGTTAGAGATTTTTTCTTGTTTCTCCATTCACGGAGTTTCTGCAGTGAGGCGTATCTCCACTTGTAAAGATGGAATTACGATGCTGACCAGTTTTCTAGTTTTGATGTTTACATTACCACATCTATCTGCTACCATCAAGATCTGGTTATCTAATTTGTGAGGTACAGCCATATATTTTGAACCATTTCAGATACTTCCACTGTCAGAGGTTTTGTCACTTGAAGACATCAGGTAATTGTTCCTTGATGTTCATTGCGATGGCAAGGACTATGATGCCTATCAGTGTGCAATGGACCCTGGTGTTAAATGTTGTGGCTCTCACTCCTATTACTTTCTGTCTTGCCCAAGGTGGATGGAAGAAAAAGAGGTACAGCATTTGAAAACTGTTCACGTTTTTTACCCCAAGGTTCAAACGTTACTGTTCACCACATCTCTCAGAGATATGCTGCTGCATGCTGTTCTGCTGCTATTGTAGGAGTGTAGTCAAATCTCTCTGTATATCTGACAGAGTTGTTTTCAAAATGTGAAGAATCGTTTGCACCTCTGGTTACGATGATGCCTATGAGTGTGAAATGGGCCCTTATATCGATTGCAATGGCTCTCACCTGTCCTACTTTTGTTTTTGCTCTGAATGGTTGGAAGAAAAAGAGGTAAAGCATATGCTGCTGCACTTCATTCTACAACTACAGCAGGAGTGCAGTCAGATCTCTCTGTGCCTCCAAAAGAATCGTTCTCAAAACAAATGAAAAATTTTTTGACCTCCATGATTAAAAAAGTGAATGAATCAATTTCAACACCCATAGAGGTTGATAGATCTCCCTGAAATAATGACAATAAGAAAGTAAGATGTGGTCGTAAACAGGTTCTACACATAAATATAACTTCCACCTTGATACAATGGAACTGTTGAGGTTTACGCTCTAATCTGAATGACATCAAAGCACTGATTACTTCCTACCATTCTGTATGTGTTTCCTTACAGGAAACATTTATGAAACCTGCCAATACAGTCACCTAATACAGCACCTCTCCTCGCATTTCTTTATACAGAAATGACAGGCTGTGTGGATGAGTGCATGTAAGAGTGGCACTATTGGCTGAGCAGCAAGTGCCTACCTGTCTTTGCCAGCCGACACACCCTTGGAGGTTGTATCCATCCACATTTCCTTGGGTCATACCATCACTGTTTGTTCTCTCTGTCTGTCACCAGTAGAGACAGATGATCAATAAGACTTTAATGCTCTCATTGAATAGTTGCTGTCTCCCTTTTTCATCCTGGGAGACTTCAATGGACATCATTTCCTCTGATAAGTTCTGGTATTGATGGGAGGGGTTGCTCTGTTGAGTGTATGCTCTCTGATCACAACCTTTTCCTTTTCAATACCAGTTTTTCTACTTATTTTCATGTGCCTAGTCAGTCCTTTACTGCTATTGATCTCTCAATTTGCTTCCCTTCATTATTTCTCAATTTTTCATGGAGGGTTGACAATAATCTATGAGGCAATGATCATTTTCCTATAAACTTGAAAGAGACTGGCTGTGGTTGATGCCACTCCATCTGAGTGCCCTGGTGGAAGCTGGATCAGGCAAACTGGCCCTCTTATACTGCTTTTGCAGAAATGGTTCCTGCCATTGTCTGCAATCCATCAATAGACAACTGCATGGCAGAGGTAACTTACTGCATTATACAGGCAGCTGCTCAATGTATACCTAAAATCTTGACACATTTTCCACAGTATCCTTATCCATGGTGAAATTCTGCCTGCCACATGACACAGAAGTCTCAAAAACAAGCCTTGGATACTTTCTGTAGATATTCCACACTCTTAAACTGCATCACTTTTTATCTTGGATTAAGTTCACAACCAGCATATCCTCTGCCACTGGTTCCAAAGTCATTTGGGATAAGATTCAAAAGGTCAGTGGGCAATATCATTCTGTCCCCCTCTCGAACTTGCTCTCTGATAGCCAGGAAGTAACCGATACCCAGAGCATCACCAATACTCCAGGTGAAAGCTTTTGCCAGGCATCTAACACTTTTACTTCTTTTTTCACCTTCTTAGCCATCAAGACTTGGGCAGTGCAATCACTTCTTTCCTTTGAAGCTGATTGTCTTTATAACTGTAATTGTCCCTTTACACTGGTGCAACTCAAACTGGGCTGACAGTACATCAGTTGGACCAGATGATATACACTATGAGATGCTGCACCATCTATCTCCTGCTTCTCTTGCTAACTTTCTGGTTGTTTTTAACCAGATCTGGCAGAAGAATATTTTTTCCTGATGCCTGGTGCCAGGCTGTTATCTTGCCTTTCTTCATGCCTGGGAAGGATCTCAAGATTCCTTCAAACTACCATCCAGTTACTTTGATGAGCAGACTCTGCTGACCTTAGAGAGGATAGTTAATGATTGTCTTGTTTAGTTCATTGAATCAAACAACCTCCTCTCGCCCACCCAATGTGAGTTCTGACAACAGTGCTCCACCATAGACTACCTGATTTGACTTTAAAAGTTAGTCAGAGAAGCCTTTCTATAACATCTTGTGTCAATATTCTTGGATATAGAGAAGGCTTATGATACAACTTGGAGGTATGGCATTTTGTGAGACTTCCATCTATGTGGGTTATGTGGCCATTTGCCTGTTTTTATAAAAAGAATTTTTAACGGATAGGAGATTCCGAGTTTGCTTGGGTTCGACACATCCCCGTTTTTTTCTACAGGAACTTTAAGTTCCTCAGGGCTGTGTTCTGAGTGTCACACTTTTCAGTATAAAAATTAATGCCATCACTGAACAACTCCCTCTTTCTGTTGTAAACAGGCTCTATCTCAACAACTTTTACATCTCATGTCAGTTGTTGAACATGAGGTTTTTTGAACAGCAGCTACAGAATCCCTTCAATTGTTTACTGAAATGGACCACAGCAAATGGCATTACCTTCTCTCTCTCTAAAACCATTAGCATGCACTTTTGCTGCCAACGGGGTATTCACCCTGATTCTGAACTCTGTTGGTGAAGTTGTGCTTTCTGTGGTCCCTGAGACAAAGTTATTTTTACCATAAGCTGACCTTTATACATGAAGCAGTTATGGGTCAAATGTGCAATAGACTCTGAACATCCTCCATGTTCTCTCTTCCACCACTTTGGGAGTGGCTTGATGTTCTGTGGTAAAGACAAATCGTGCTCTTATCTGATCGAAATTAGAATCACTGGTTTTTGGCTCTGCCAGGACCTCGACGTAAAAGATGCTGGACTCCATTCATCATCAGGAACTCTCATCTCTGAACTAGGGCTTTTTGCACTTCCCAAGTTCAGAGTTTCGTGAATTTTCTTTGCACCTCTGCCATTTGCAACTGTCTTTACTGCTTCGAAACTTTGTTCCTTATGAAAACATCCCAAATGTTGTGTTGTTTTCCTTCCTTGATAAGTCATACTTTTGCAGAACAGATGACCTGCCATTGCTCCTTTTGGCCTTTGTGCCAGGTGGAATTGGATGAGTTATGTCTGTCCTTGGATAATATTGTTGTGTCCACTGGTCAGCCCATCCCACCATGGCTTCTTGCAGTCCTCATATGTGCATAGAAGCAATTCATACAATTTGAAACTCGTAGATAAGGTTTCAGCCTTCAGAAAAAAAATTAGTACTATGGAAAAGAAAAATGAATGAAGATGGTGGCAAAGACTGTTTCCCCTTGTTGCAGCAGTTTGTTACATCCAATAAAGTTGATTTGACCCAGGAACTAAAATTTGTCATTAAGGAGCACCTAACACATCTCAGTGACTGGTTTGAAAATTATTTTCCAGAAGATATAGAGAAGTTTGCATGGATCCAAGACTCATTCAAGGCTAAGATCCTATCTGAATTTACCTCTGCAGAAGAAAATATTGCTAAGCAGTTTTGGGACAAGACTTTAAAAACAAAATTTGGTAGCGTGGAACTAACTAAATTTTGGATGTCAGTAAAATTTGACTATCTGCTGTTGAGTGCTAAAGCTCAGTGAATCCTAATTATATTTGCAATGTGATATTTCTCCTTAAAGCTGGGGCTTTGGCAATTTCTGTGATAAAAAGCAAGTATCCCATGAAAATCAATGTGGAACAGGAAATCAGGGTGGCAGTATCTGATCTGATTCCAAGGTTTAAGAAGCTGTGTAGTGCCCAACAGGTGCACACATTCTATTTGTAATTGTGGTTGTTTAAAAACTAAATAAAAATATTGTTTTTACTTTCAGTTTATGTGTATTATTCTTGCAAATGACTACTAAGTTGTTAGGACATAAATACTTATTGAGTGTTGTTTGGACCTATCTTCTTAATATACGGAAGTGTTAGGTTTTTCTTTTTGCCTAGGGGACCATGAAAAAATTACTGAAACACATAGGGCATTGTGAACTGAGAAAGTTTGGGATAGTGATTTTACAGTATTTGTTTTGGCATAACGTGTATGTGATTTTTAGTTTATCTATAGTTTTGTCTTGTTAGCTTAGGCTTAATAAGTATCTCTTAATTTTGGTTTACCTGTGGTTATTTTTCTGAGTTAAATGATGGTTAGGTTAACTGTTTTATTCTTTTCAAGACATAATGTGTATTACTTGTTTATTTCACTACATTTCTGACCATAAAGTTTTTATTTGAATTGAATTGACTGATTTTTCCATCACATCCCACACTTTCCCAGTGAGTGATTTTTCATTCTCCAAATTTTTGATGCCTCTGCTTCCTTAAGGGTGCTCTTCCACATGAAATTTATGAATTTTTATCAATTCTCAAAAATTTAACTTTTTTTTTTGTCTCGCAGTTTTTTGCTGATTTGCTCTATCTGTTGATGCATTCAGGTATGATTATGTTTAGCTGAGGTTAGTTTTTTTTCTCCATACATCAGTTTTAAACTAGTCAAAGACACACTGTAAGGTCACAATGAATTAACAATTATAATTCATTGGACACTTAATGAACACTGGTGAGATGTTGTATTCCCCAAGATTGCTTGTAAGTTTATTCTAACAATATGTTTGGTTTATTAGTTTTCCCATCTTGGACTGTACTCACCTATAGAATAGGTAAAGCAGAATGGGATAGCTTCCCATTCATGCCATGCCTTGTATTGAATAATTTGGTACAGTTTGCTTTTCACTATGCTTTGTCCATCCATTTTGTTCTTATGGAGCTTTAGAGTTCTTATCACATTTCACTTTTAAGCCACTGGGGTGATGGACCATGGAGACATCATCCTGAAGGGTATAATGAGAAACATTTAGGTGGGAGTAGGGTGGTGGTGTAGATGAGTTATCAATTTTTTTCATCTTGAGCCATAAAAATTGCAGTTCACCCTCTATGATTATCAGTTCTCAGTGGCTGGGTTTTGGAGTTAAAACTGAACCAAGCAATATTATTCCTCACATATGTATTACATATATCTCTCTTCCCTTGCCAGTTATACTTTTGTTACTCCATTCATATTGTGGGTCACAGTAGAGGTACATGCACATTAATACAGTTCTTCTCCTTCAGCTATACTTAGGATGCCACTGTGCTTAGGGTGGTTCCTTCTGTGTTGATTTTGAGTGAAATGGTTTACTTTACAGACATTCTTTTGATGCTAAATGTTGGAATTCTGGATCAATCAGTCAATTTCTCACAATTCTATTGTGTCCTGTTAATAGGTTTAGGGCTACAATATTCCCTCTGGTCTCATGAATTTGGGGTGAATACAATATGAACTTCTTTCTTACCCGACCTGATGGTAGGAGTTTGGATTGCTGTTGACTTGCTGCTGGTATGATCCTATTTACTACCCCCCATGTATATTACCATTTCTAGAGGCTGAGTTTTAGATTGTAGGTGACTTGTCAACATTATGATCTTCCTCTTACCCCTGCATTGATGTTGGTTTCTGGCAGTCTGGGTTTTGGATGTGGTTTACTTGCTGTGTATGATCTGTCATGCTATAGCCATTTTACACCTGGAGACAGATACTGTGTGGTTTGGATCCTTATTCAACCATAGCTTTTTTCCTATTGGATGTGCTACTGCTTATTTCTGCCCATATTTGCTACATTTTTTCCAACAAGGTACAGAAGTGGTGAAGTCTCTCGTGTATGATTTTTGACTCCAAAGATGTCTTTGGAGTGTCTTTCAGATGCTTATTTCTTTCCCTTGCACAAATGTCTCCATGTTGTAAGTTATAATTTTCCTATGCAGAAGAATATTTTTGATAGGTACTTATGCTGAATGTGACAGTCGTTCACTTTAACTTTTTGTAAAGATACATCTGTGCAGGAAATAGAAACATTGTCAATTAAAACTGCAAAATAGATATTTGATCCTAAGAGAATTGTGGAAATGAGAAAAATTGATGAAAATTGTGAAGAAGGAGAAAGTTTCAAAACAAGACAAATCATATCCTGAATGGCAAAAATTGGATGATGGGTTAAAGTAAAATATTACATGGATCCACCTTTTCTGATAACTAATTTGAAGAATTTGGGAAGTAATATGGATAGTGAAATAAGAAGTCTGTTAATATTCTCCTAGTTTCTAGAGATGTCAGAAACATCCTGAATATCAGGAGGAGGTTGAAGAAATAGAGATTCAGATACTGAACCATGACTTTATAACATTTTCAGGTATAACAGAAATTGGTCAAGATTCAAAATAGTTTATAACTGGGAGAAATGAGGCACAAAAACCTGCTTTGGGATTAGGACTAGCAGACATTCCTGCTCTACAGATATTGGATATGGTTAGATCTGAGAAAGAAGATTGATGTTTTTAAAAATCGTGAGAGGATAGCCTATGTTATGAAAATTTGACCCTAACAGTTTTAAAATCCATTAGGGATACCAGCAAATAATTAATAGCTGAAATACCTTAATTAGGAACAAACTGCATTAGTAAGGTCTCTAAAAACATTATAGAAGTTTGACATTATTGATGAAAGTATTTGCAGAAAAATTAACATTGACTTCTGAATTTCTAACAGCAAAGATAATGTAACTGTCAACAAAACAAGATCTGAATTGTGCAAGTAAAGTAAATTATGTGGATTACATGTTAAACAAATTTACAGTTATAACTTGGATAGTTTCCTGCATCTGTTATTTTTTCAATAAATCCATATGTAACTTGTATTTAACTAGAAATATACAATGTATCTGTTGCAGCTCACCATGCATGGATATTTTGTTCACAGTGCCTTACACATCTCTTTAAAGAGAACATTATCATATGAACTACTTTTTATGACATATTTATTTTGTACTCCTAATATTAGAAGCAAATCTCTTGTAACAGAATATTGTTTATAATGTAGTTGTTATTAATATTTGTAATGCACATAGTATGTGATTAAACAGTAATGAGTGATGTGTGATATAATATATTATTGCTTATTTACAGATGCTTCTATTTGAAAATAAACTGTGCTAAATTGGTTCCTTCAAATAGGCAAATGCTAAAACTACACTTGGTACATTTATTGTGAAATTACAGTTTATATACACACACTAACCACTACTATAGGTTGTATCTACAACTCTGGGGCAGAAATGGAAATGAGAAATGCATGAAAATTCAGAATTTTGATTATTATTGTTAAAGAGAAAACTTCTAAGCACAAGAGTTTATTGCTTTAATGTGATTGTTATGCCTGACATGTAAAGGTATTTGTTGTATTATTGTTGGATAAGAGTGTTATTAAATGATATTTTTTCATCTCAGTTTTTGTGTTTATTTTACTTGAAACTGGTGTTTGTGCTAATTCTGACATTATTTTGAAAATGCAGGATGGAGAAAGCCATATAAAGAACACAAGGATGCCTTTACAGAGAGATCATTGTCTGTTAAAGAACCAATTCATCTTTTTGAACAGTGGTTTAATATTGCATCTGAAACTCCAGGAATTTCTGAAGCTAATGCAATGACACTTGCAACATCAGACAAGTTAGTATTATTTTTTTATGTTTTTGTTAAATATTCTGCATGTTTATGTTTAGTAAATTAATAGTGTTATGAACTATGGTTGGTTTAATATGTTATTTTACATGTGGTGTCAAATTTTTTAAAGAGTTTGGTGGAAGGGATATTGTAATAATAGTATAAAAACACTGGACAGTTAGTGTTGATTAGTAAGTTAGTTAGCAAGTAAGAGTGTATTATAGTAGTTCCATTTTGTTCTGCTCAACCATGTTTCTGCTACCCTGATCTTCACTTGCACAACTTCTCTTACTTTTTTCCTAGTCTTTGTTCCATCAATCTCGATCAGACACAATTCATCCAGTTGTTACCACACTCTGTCTTCTTGCATGGATTTATATTGTCACTTATATTTCCTCAACTTGGGAACTGCCTTCACATATTGTCTTCCCTTTTCAGATCCCTGTGACATTTTTCCATTTCCATTCTTTGGTTTCTTTGTGGTTTCTGTCCTTACAACCCTTCCATTTCTCATCTTTCCCAATTTTTCATCTGGTTGTTTAATAAAGTCTTGTTTATTTTGACTGTGTTTTGCTATCATATACTTTTGTTGACCAACTTTGGTTTTCCAGGTTTCATCTTTCTGTACCATTTTCCTCCTTTTTCTGCTCCATGTGGGTCATTTGTTCTTCACATTAATTTTATTTGCCTGATTGGGATCTCATTGTATTTGTTTATGCTTTTTCCATTCTCCTTTTAAATCTTTTTTTTTTATTATTCATGTATCATTTACCATCTCTAACTCCAGACGTATTTCCTTCACCCTCTTGCTTGTGATTGTTGTTGTTCAGATATTTATGGTAGTGATGTTACTACCTCCTCTTCCATTCCTTCTATGTCATCCTTTATCTCAACTGTTCTTTCATCCATGGACCTATGCTACCTGTGAAGATGGTTTGGTGTTCACAACCATTTCCTACCTGTACTTCCATTTTAGATCCTTGTGTGTAGAATTGCTACCAGAGGAATACAATGTTTGCTAGAGGAAGACAAAGCCACTTCATGCAGCTAATGATTGATGAAGATATTTGGAGTATTCACGTTCTGACATGATTTTTTTCTAAATGTCAGCAAAGACAAGTAGTCAAGGACATAGTGATGTGATGAATTTGAGATGAGGAGAAATGTTATGGAGATGGTGAAATTTTAAGGATAATTCTTAACACATCAGCTTAAATATTTAACAAACCAAACCAGTAAGCATGACAGGGGAATGATCATGGGAAGTGTAAGGGTTTTGTAGAATGAAAAGTTGAGTATGTGAACCCTGAATGGAGGCATGGTATGCCACATGATACCATAAGTCAAAGATGAATTAACATGTGTATAACTGCCACAGGATAGAGATGATATCCTACAGCCAGGTCATGTAGATAATAAGCAATGAAGGTATTGGAGGTAGTTCACAATCTTGCTCCAGTGATCACTTCTGGCTTCTTTGGTTGGGATAATTCTTATCCCTTCATTTCCTGTTTTATGTTTATAAACTCTAGTTTTATCTGCTGATAGTAGGATCATACTCTCTAATGAGTGTTGCCTGGTCAGGTATTCTTTATATCAATTCTCACTATTCACTGATTGTACTGTAATGCTCACTTTT
This sequence comes from Carcinoscorpius rotundicauda, assembly GCA_011833715.1. NCBI lineage: Eukaryota > Metazoa > Arthropoda > Merostomata > Xiphosura > Limulidae > Carcinoscorpius > Carcinoscorpius rotundicauda. The sequence continues at coordinate 21,229,183 of CM022395.1, forward strand.
GAGGTGAGGTGTTCTGCAAGATTATACATAAATGATTTTAGATATCTGTAAGTTTTACTCATGGACTTAATGAGTAAAGTAATTTAGATGTTCAGTGTAGTTTGTGCCTACTCTTTCTGGCACTGCTCTGTTCTGATGGTCATGTGTAGTAGTGACTCCCTTCTCTCATTAATTCTGGTTGCAAGTGGTTCCTTCTCTTCTCCTACAGTTGAGTTTAGGGGACTTTGTCTGTCTCGTAATATTTGCAGTGGTATGGAGTACACACATTCCTACAGTTAAGCAAATGTACCACATCCTCATGAATTTGGATGCAGGATGTCTTTTCTGTATTCACGATTGTGTGAGTTAAGATTTCTTCTCTTAATACTGGTTACAGATATTATCCTTTTCTTATGGTTGAGCTGAGGCAACAATGTGACCCTGTAATGTTGAGTTCAGTGTGTTTTATTTCTTCTCTTATGGTGCTTTTGCAGTTTTTCCAGTTTCAGCCACAATAACTTTCTATTTATAATTCTGTTTTTTTATGTACAACACTGTTTTCTTATGGTTGGGATTCATGTCCATAACGTGGTTCACAAGTCAGTGTTTATTTTACATTATATTTGTTTTAATCTTGAATGCTACTAATCATGATAATGGTTGCTATCTGATCACCTCAACAATATCCTAAGTCACTAAGAACTTGCACCTAGAGTATTGCCCACCAGAAGTGCTGAGAAGGAGTTATGGAACCTCATCTGTATGGCTGAGGTAGGGTATCTTCATAGCTACAGCAGGTATTTTTTCCTTACAGTGGATTGTATCACTTAGAATAAGTGTTGTGTGCTTACATAAGCCCATCCACCTTTGTACTGTGGGATTCTAGCTATGTGGAGGGAAATAAGACAATTGGTAATTAATATTTCCCTATACTGAATATGTAATTCAAATAGTTACTTACCCGTACTTTCAAAACACGCACGCACACACACACACTTTTTCCCACTGCTGTTGTTTTTCATTTTGATCCTGCCAATTTTCAAAAGTGAGGATTGAGTGACAATAGGAGAGGGAGGTAGCTGCACCAATACAGATAGTGCTGTACTATTCAAATAGTGTAGTCACAAGTTATATACGTGTTCAGTAGCGATGCAAAATTTGTAGAGTATGTAGACTTGTGTGTTTTATATGGAAATTTGTCTTAGCAGTGCTTAGAGGGCAGAAACCAGATCAAGATAGCTTTGGAAGTGTAAATACTGATTGAAAGTGCATGTTCAGTGTAAGAAAATGTAAACTTAAGAAAAATGGTTTCAACCTTTGCATTCCAACAAACTAAGTGAAAAAAAACTTCGAAAATTTGCATTCTTGTAAAAAAAGTAAAATGAAAAACTAACTAGCTCAGAAATTTTAGAGTTTTTAAAACAAATGCAGAAAAGTTTTAAGTGACCAAACCAGCTTAAGCTCTTCTCTACCTCTCATTCCACCTTCTTCAAAGTGAATGTCATGGTTACTTCCATTTCTTTGTTTAAACATGTATGTATACCTGTTTACAAACCATTTCAGTTTGTTCCTGATGATGCCTTTGTGGGTGAAATCACAGTCATTAATAAATTAAGTATTTGTGAAATATACAGTTATTTTTTTTGTCTTCTCCAACTCTGTAAACCAAAACATTTAAATTGAAAGAATGTGGAAGTCTTTTCATAGATTAAAATGGTGGGCAAAACTACTCTGGGGAAATTCCTAACTGTTAATTGGCTATTCACATGTCATGTACTGTATATGTAGTAAGTGTATATTAGGGACCATTTCAAAAAATCGAGAGTTGAATGCTTGATTCAGTACATAAGTCATGTCTCAGTAAAATGAAAAGATATTAGATTGTTATTTTATATTCTAGCTCATTAGTATAGTAAGTTGAGTTCCTAATTTGTATTAAAATTATAGACTTAGTTTTATGACATCACAAACACCTAATTTTTTACAATGCTGTATTCAACATACCACACAACTCACTGGAATCTATTCTTTTAAATATTTACTCTCAAATTAAGAAATTAACTCGTATTTACCATTCAAGTTTGAATTATAGTCTAGAATTTGATTCCAAACTTAATAACATAAATTGATAAAATGCAAGTTCAATAAACTTTTGAATTCAAGGCAACAAACATGATGACATGGCCTTTGAACCCTAACCTGTTGTAAAAAGTTGCAAGAAGATCAATTACGTTTATAATACAATTTACTTGAAACAATTAATGACACCTCAGTAGTCAAACGTGTATTAACAGTACCACAAATGTATGTCTAAGGTGCGTGAATGTACGCAGGATTGAATATCTTACATTAAAAGAAGCTTTAATATGCAAATGAGAAAGTCAAATAACAATAACAAATGATATAAAGTTATAGTGGAACAGAATGTATTAGCACTGTATTTTAACATTGGATATGTAGTTAGATTCCACCAAAAAATGATCACTTTTCAGCAGGCTATGAAGCAGTCTTTTTTCCTCTCAAAATATTGATATATTCATATTGGTTATTTATAATTTTCAAGATGGGTATATCCTTTATATTTAAAGATGCTGGAAAACAAAATAACATGGATCAGCTGAGGGTATCAGAACCATCTATAAAGAGACCTCCAACAAATTGTACCCTGGCCACAGTAAGTGAGGTGCATCATCTTGTAACTGGTGAGACTTGCTAGAGTTATTGATTTTCTTGAAAAGAATGATATTAAAATTCAATATTGCTATGGGCAATATAATGTCAATCCATCCAGTATAAGTGGCAAGTATGTTGGCATTGCAAACCTTGATTAAAAAAAAAAAAAATCCCTAGAAGATTATGATCCTTGCTTTGGTTATTTGCTCAATATTTGTTATTTGCTTTTGTGCAGAAACTTTGTGTAGTACCAACACAATCTGCTTGAAAAATAGGGTTTCAAAAAATAAAAGGATTTTCATATATATGTTAAAAATGGCTATATGGGTTGAGAATTTTTTTTTTTTGTATAGGAGCGAACAACGTTTTAACCTTCTTCGTTTTTACCTATATGTTTTTCTCTACAATTGGGTTTTCTTGACATCACGGATTAAAAGATTTTCAGACCCAAGATGGAATGCCCATTCTGATGCAATGTAGGTCTTAAAAGTGGAGCAAAAAGTTATAATTCAAGGCCTCATTTCCATTATACACAATAACTAAAAAGTATCAAGTGTGTTTTAAATTAAGAAGACTTGTATTACAATTGGAGTGACTACAAATGGGTGTAATGACAGAATTATAGATTATTATCCTGGAGAGTTATACAAGATAAGTCATTATATATTTAAAAACAGCTGATATGCGTAGAGAAAGTATTAGTAGAGGAGCAAACAACGTTTTGACATTCTTCGGTGATCATCAGGTTCACAAGGAAAGAAAGGGTTGGTGACCACATGTTTGAAGGCGGTTCTGTAATTGAGTGTAGTAATGTAGAGGGCATGCTGAAATGTTGAATATATTTATTAATATAGGTATAAAGGTGTTCCTTTGTATTGGTTTATTTTGGGCTTGAGCTGTTGTATAAGTAAGGGTTCTTTAATTGTGCATTTGTTTATGTTTATTTAGTATTTAGCTGTTTTCTATGGTTATGTTGTGTTTATTTGATTTGCAGTGTTTGAAAATGTGTGAAGGTGACTTTGTGTTCTTAGAATCTGGTTTCCATTTTTCTACTTGTTTCTCCTATATAAAAGTTGTATTTTATAAATAATGTTGGTGTGGTGTTTGTCAGTGTAGTTTTTACATTGTATAGACCTTAATTTTGTGTCTGGTTTTTGAATAAATTTGGTATTAAATGGAATTTCATATTTTGTTGCTTGTTTTTGCCAAATGTTGGTTATTTTTCTGCTGATGTCAGGAATATATGGTATGCAGCAGTATATGGTTTCATGATTTTTTTAAATTGTGGAATATATTTACTTTTGTAAGTTGATTTTGCTTTTTGTCTAGGTGTATTTGTAATTTTGAGGTTAAGAAATGATATTTGATTACTTTTTTTGTTCACATGTGAAGTTAATGTTGGAATGTGTATAGTTAATGTGATTAAAAAAATTAAATGTGTTCTGTAGATGTAAATCTTGCAGTTGTGTCAACTACATATCTGTACCAATATAGTGGTGGATGTAATGCTGTGTTAATTGCTTGTGTATCAATTTGTGTCTTAAAAATATCAGCTAGAACGCATGATACTGAATGCCCATGCTTAGGTCATTTTGTTTGTATATTGTTGTGGTTGTTGACCATGAAGTTTGTCTTCTTCATGGTGAATTCTGTGAGGGTTTGCTAATTGGTTGCTGGGAATGTCTATAGATGGGTAAGGGTCTCGGATATAGAGTTCTAAGGCTATCTTGCAACCTGAGGGCAGTGATTTTTCATCCTTCACTCCATACAAAGTTCAGATTTGTATTCTTAAGGTGATTCGTATGGGTATTAAAATTTTAATTAAAACCAAGTAGAGATCAGCTTTTCAACTTTCTTGGGTAATTTTTAGGTCTTCTTAATCTGAAGATGACTTAAGAAGGTCAAAATGTTCTGTACTTTGTTCTAATTAAAGTTTTAATACCCATACCAGCCATCATAAGAATATAGACTTTCTTCACAATAATCGACAAATTGTCATTTGTGATAAACACCATAATAGTATCATATGAAAATGCCAGCTGCAAGTTTGTATTTTTGTAAAATTTAGTGTCCATGTCTGTAGAGAACCTCTGCAGTGTCACCAAAATACTGATTATTACAAATCCGATATAGTTGGAGACTTGCAGAAAAAGAAGTTATTCAGCTTTTCAATTACTGCAAGGCAAGGTTTATTAAAAAACCATTATGATCCCAAGGAACAAAGGATACTGAGAAATTTGAAAAATCAAATAAACACAACAATAAAACAATGCTTGCCAGATAAAATTAATGATTTAGACAAAATAAAACAATACTTCATCAACATCAATAAGTTTCCTCCACAAACCGTAGAAAACGTTATACTGATAATATTAAATTCATGTTAAATAATTATTTAGGAAATATATTATTTTCAGTGCTAAAAAGCAAAAAAAAAAATCATGCATCAAAAATATGTCAGGACAGGCTAAATTCACTAGCACATTGGTGCATAGAATCACTTGATACCAAACAGATCATAAATGTCTTTGCTAAAATGAGCCAAAAAGACGTTAGTTAACTGACTACAGGTTACATGATTTGCTTTCTGTGTGTGTGTGCATTTTTTGCGTACACGTGTATTAGTTGAGTTTAAGTATATGTTGGTTTTGTTAAGGTTCTATTTACCAATTTAAATTTTATCAGTGATAGAGCACCTCTATTTTTATTCAAGAAACATCTAATATTGTACATTAATTTGTTGATGATTATTGCAGATACGTGAGTGCTATTTTCCAATTTTCTTCAAAAGTAAAATGTATTCTGAGGTTTAGTTTTTATTAGTTGCAGTCATAATAGTTGAAACATTTAGTCCTAAGCCCATGATGGTGTCATGTGTGTAGAGTTGTGTTGAGGCTACAAAATTATTGTAACATGATGTTCTCAACTTCTATGTAATGTTATGTGAAACTACAAATTATTAACTTATCATGACTGGATGTGGCCTAGTGGTAGTTGTGCTGGACTACAGATCTGCGAGCTCATGGTTCGAGCCCAGTTACTTTTATTAAATTAAAAAAAAATTCTTAAAGAAGCAAATAAACAACTTATTGGTAATAATGATATCCAGGTTAGTTAAACACACAGAGCTTTGAAGGAAATGTACAGTCATTAATAGTAATTATATACACTGTATGTTTATTCATTTCAAATCAGCCATACAGTATGTATGTATTGTTATTTTCAAAATTATAGATGTGTTTGAATATATATTGTACATATTACAAATTAAAAAAGTAATGCTTATAAGTAACATATGGTTATATGTGTGTGTGTATATAGTTTTTTTGAAATTGCAAACTCTGAGTGTGAAAATGTGCATTTACCATCTTCAGATATAAACTTACCAATAATCGTGGTTATGATTATGCATGCCAAGTGAACACTAAAAAGAGTCAATGTGAACCTTTGTATTAGAGGGGAGCTTTGAACACGGATGTTCTGCATGATGCGTGTTTCTTGTTTGTTTTGATGATAGTGTTCCTCAGTCACTTTCTGTGGTATTTCCACTGAAAGTTGATTGATTCTTACTGTTAATAAGTACATATAGTTTTGCAAGAACAGAAATTATCAGTTTAATGTAGTTTCTTTTATGTTATTATAATTAATAAGAAACATTAACTTATTATTATTATTATATATCAAGATTATTATGTCTGAACATATTTACAAATTTTGTATTTCAATAGGCATGGAAAACCCTCAGCCAGAATTGTTCTTCTTAAAAGTTTTGGAGTTAATGGTTTCATCTTTTTCACTAACTACAATAGTAGGAAAGGTCGTGAACTGGTAAGCTGTTAAAAATGTGACTGTTATCATTAAATACTTTCACTGAAAGTACATATACACATTTAATGAATTATTTTCAATCCATTTTATTGTGTTGTTTTGTGCTGTAAGAATGAAATTACATAATTAATATTTAAAAAAAAAGAACTTTGTTACAAGATTTGCAAAAAGGAGCAGTTTTGCATAATAAAATCTTATTTTATTGAGTAATTTTTCCATAAAAAAACCCCACAAAAACACTTTACTATTAGTATTATGAAAAATACAATATATTGCACTGGATTATCATATTTTGAATTATATGTATAATTTTGATAGGAATAACTTTAAGAGTGTAAAGTGTAATGAAAGAAAGGGATGCAACAGTTGATCAGTCTGAAACAATCCAAGTATTTGTGCTGTTACTCGTGGTAGTGCAAATAGGAGACTTTCAAGTAGTGAAGTATTCCCCCACATATACACCCATTGTAATTAAACATAAAACTGCACAATGAGCTCTATCTATGCTGTACCCACCATGCATGTCATAAGTGTTCAGACTTACTTGTGAGCTACTGTGGAAACTGTTTATTATGTAACTTAATGCTACATACAAATGTAATGTATATTTGAAACAATCATAATTTTGATTAGTTGTTTATTTTTGTCACAGTAATCAATTTGTTGTAATTATTTATTAATTGAATTAATTTTTTAACAAAATATGACTTGACACAAAATAAAATATTTGAGATGTCACTAACTCAAGCAGGATGAGCAATGATCACTTGTTTATGTTGTTTATTTCTGGGTGCAAGTAACAAACTCTTGGTACATTTTACTGCTTTTTGATGTGGTACTATTAATTTTAATTCATATTTTCCAACATTTGTTGTATGTTATAATTTCTTTACAGTTATTGTTTGTGAAAAGAAAATAAGAAGTAAAATATAATGTTTTGCCAAAAAATAAGGAAACCTATTAATATTCAAATTGGAGACCCTAGAGGTTATACAGAAAAGATTAGAAAACTATTGCAGAGTTATGTGTATGTGGTGCAGGAATTATTATAATTCATATTCATACTTTTACTAATACTTATTGTTAAACATTACAGTTTTTTGTATTTATTTGTAACTGTAACAACCTGTAGAAGACCTTTTCTGTGTACAAGTACAGTAAAACAGCCATGTGTGTCAGTTGTAGTGTTTCCCAAACATGCTGATGCCTTCTTGAGAAAGGTACAAAATTATTGTTATGCTTGCTGAATGGCCTTGTGCGCAGTTGTTTAGACTTGTAACATTGAACAGTAAAAACATGATACAAGTTAAATATATAAATGTATAATACTAAAGTAAGAACAAAAAGTAACAACAAAATTTTGCAGCTTAAATAAATTCTAAATAACACCAGTTCTGAGGAATTCAGGTTAAGTAGCACAAGAATCAGCTTTTGAAGTTGTAATATTTTCAAAGTGAAACCTAAAATTTGTGCTTTTCTTCTTCAGGAATTCTGAGATTTATGCATTATTAAACTATTTACAGAATATTGATATAACAGAAAAAAGAAAACAACACAAACTTTCACATTAATGTTTTCATTTAACAGCAGTAAGATATGTGCTAATAATTTTCCAAAATTGTTCTTCAAAACATTTTGTATGAGGTATTTAAAAGATATTAACATTTTTCTTCCCAGACCTTAAGTCAAATTTAGTATGAATTGAGTTATGTCTTTCTTTTATCGAAAAAAAACAAACAAACTCCAGTTGAAATTTACACAGAGTATTTTGTTGTGATTCGGTAAGATTTCTCTTCAAGATGTATTCATGTGTGTGGTGAAGGTACCTTTCAGGGGAAGCCATGTATGGTTAGTTTACTTCCTCAAAGATATGCACATCCAGCCATGTTTGCCATGTGTGGCATACTGTGAAGGGAGTGAAGAGAATAAAAAAAAGAAACGATTGGAAAACAAGTTGATATGAAAGCCACCATGTTTGGAAGACCCTGAACACCAGCTACCATCTAAATCTGTACCTCTACCTCATTTTTTCATTCTCCATTTTTAGTCTGACAAAATTTTAGGGTAGATGTCTTTCTCATTCAGAAGAGATTAGTGTGGTTTGCTGGTTCTTTAAAGTCAGTTAAGGAGCTATGTTCTGGAGATATGTTGGAGGAAACATCTGCATTAAGATATGGCAGACTCCTCCTAAAATCATAGGCTTTTAGAGAGATACCTACTTTGCTACTTTGGATTCTTTATGAGGAACTGTCATTCAGAGGGATTTAAAAATATTCCAGAGTTGTAGGTATTTGCTGGTTTTTCCTACCAAGGAATTTCTTTTGTGCAACATACCTCCAGTGATAAAAGGGAATTATAGTACCTTCCACTGTCAAGGCAGGTTATTTGAACTATAAGAGAAGATCTTGTATTCCTAACCTTCTAAGGTATCTCTAATATCAGCAGTTTGGACATTGATGCGTGCTCATTGTGGTGACAAAAACCATGATGCTTACAAATGTCAACTGGACATCCTCACTGTGTCCCACCCCTCTTATCTTCAAATTTTCTTTTAGTGGGTGGAGGAGAAAGAGGTACAATATTTAGGTACTGTCAAAAACATTTCTTTTCCAGAGGCTCAGAGGTTGTTGTTCCATGTTCTATGTTCAACATATGCTGCTACACTCTGTAGCAACAGGAATGCAGACTGATCTTTTTGTGCCTCCATCAGTCTTTCTTCTATTTTGTAAAGAGTTTTTTACCCTCTGTGGATGTAAAAGTTGACAAGTCAGCATCTAATCCTGTCTCTGTACCTATCAATATTTCCAGTGACTGCTCAGGTTCCTATGATAGTCAGTTCTACTATTCATTGATAAAAGTAGATCAAGAATTTGCAGTGGGTGGTGATGACTGGCTGCTGCTGTACTTCTAGTCTTTCACTGCTAAATTAGAGATAGTTAGTGCAGATAGTCTCATTATAGCTTTTTTACAAAATTAAAAATACAAACAACACAAATTAGAAATTCAAATTACTAATATTAGCAAATGAGAATGTAACAAAAGTATCTTCTGTCCTTCCTATTTGCTGAGATACCAGTATGTTTACTTAATCAAAAACAGTAGCCCTACTTATCTCTTTTCATTTTGGAAAATGTATGTACATCTACTTTTATTTGTGATATGTGTAAGCTTTGAATGCCCCTTAGTGGCTTTCTAAGCTTCTTTGAACTATTTGTGAGCAAACGTTTGTTTTTTCTTATGCTATATTTTAGGCAGCAAAATTACTTTGCATGTTTGATGGTCAACATTCTGAAATAAAAAATCCAAGATGTTTTAGCCAACCTGTGACAAAGCTCTAATTCATGGAATACTTTAAAGTTTGCACAATGCAAGAATTGGAGGACACTATGGTTATGTAACAGTCTTTTGCCTATATTTCGAAGTTTTTTGTTGCAAACTTTGAGTAATGATTTTCGAATTTCACCACATACAATGCCAAGAGGAAAAACTAGCCACCTCATGAGAAACTTCTAAGATAATCTTTTTTGATACATCTAATTCTTTGTCAAGAATGAAAAATAATTAGTAAGTGTTGGTCCTTATCAATTCCTTCACCAAGTAGGCCAAAGAATATTCTTTGGTCCAAATGTTTGTGCAGTTGTTGATAGTGGTCAAGTGGTGTACATTGAAAATATTAATAAACTTGTGTTTTATGTCAATGATAGCCTCTTTGGAACAGAGGTAGAAATGCATCTCAGAATGGCTGGTGTGGATATTAACAATTTTATTGATAAGAAGAGAACAACATTTCAACTTTCCTAGGTCAGGTTAAGCATAAGGAGGTATAATGAAAGTGCAGAACCTTCTCTGGGAGGGCCCCCTAAATACTGATCAAGTAGTTAATATCTATCAGCCATACTGATTAAAAGGTTATTTGAGGCATCTTAACCAATCATTAAATCATCTTCACAAACAGCTAGATAAGTACTGTCAGATTATTCCTCCTCAGCAGTTGAGTAGAAATCATATGACATGTACTTGCTATGCATGGTAACCTGTGAAGGGGAAGAGAGGATCCTGGTGGTTGAAGGGTCCAATCCCAGTATGCCCCTTTGGGTTTGAATTCCTGTAGATGGGGTGTCCCCAGGGTCAATTAGCTGGTCTTCTCTGGCTAGAATCAATTGAATATCAGTGTTGGACATTCTCAGTGGATGCTTTAGAAAGGTATCAGATACTGATGTTTCGATATGGTGCTTGCAAAACTCTGGCATTACTGCAGTGTTCGTGTTGGGCATTTTAGTGCATCCCCTCGGAGGGCTCCAGGGTAGGTGGCATGAGTGGGCACTAAAATGTATTCTGTTTATTATGTATGCCCAAATCCTTGAAAAAATAATAATAAAACTGAAAAAATAACAGATAATTGGGAAATGACCATCCACTGACAACTCTTGTGTATTGACCATCACAGTTGGATTCTATGCCTTGATTTTTCATCCATCATTTGAGAAATCCTGAGAACAGATGTCTCCCTTTTTTATTCAAAAAGGATTAGAGTGGCTTGCTAGCTCCCCAAATTAGTAAGGAAGTTTCACTTTGGTGGAAATGTCCACACCACAACACATGAAACTTTTCCTGAAATTAGAGGTTATTGGGAATATATCTATCACGGTTACTCCCCATACAACTTCAGGAGCAGTTGTTGTTGAGAGGGATTTAAAGAAGATTCTTGCTGATTTCTCCAGACAAGGCATTTTCTGTTGTGTGCTATATGGCCATTTATAAGGATGAAATAATGCTGCAAACAAGTGTTCTTATTTTTATGTTTATATCACCACGTGCACCTGCCACTATACCTTACAGTTCAAGTTGTCTGCTTTGATGGTCATATATATCAAGCTTTTTCCGATATTTCCAGTGTCAGCAGTTCAGTCATTCAAAGGCATCTTATTATAGTTTTTTGGGTTGTGGTGGCAAAGACCATAATACCTATGAATGCAAACTGGAACATCAATGTGTTCAATGTTATGGTTTAAAATCCTATTAATATCATTTTTGCCCTAAATGGGTGGAGGAGAAAGAGGTGCAATGTTTAAAAATGGTGAATAATGTTCTCCTACCCAGAGGCTTGGAAGTTACTGTTCCCGACTCTATCTTGGAAATATTCTGCTGTACTCCATTTCACAGCTGCAGTGGGAGTGCAGAAAAAATTTTTGTGCCTCAGATAGAGTTGCTCTCTAACCACGTGAAGAGTCTTTTGCTCTCCATGGTTAAAAGAGTTGAGGAGTCACTGTCCCCACCATTCCTTCCAGTGGCACACCAGATCCACTTCTTTTGGCTCCAGCTTCTGGTGTCTACTTGGGTCTATCACCTTTGACCCAGAGATGTGGAACAATTATTTATTTGTGCCCTCAGTTGCTGGATTATATGTTCACCAACAGAGATCTGCCCACTCAACCTAGGGCAAGATCCAAAGAGGTTAATATGGAGGTTTTCTTCTTTAGTAGAAGAAGAAAAACAGTATGATCAAAAACAGTAGGGCGTTCTGCCTGATTTTCCTCCACTTATGTAAAAATGGCGACTTTGATACAGTGAAGTTGTTGAGATTTCCGTTATAACATGGATAAAATTAAGGGTTTGAATTGATTCTTATCATCCTGTGTCTTTTTTTTATAGGACACCTTTTGATACCTGCTGATACAGTCACCTTTTGACCATTTTCTTTATATTGGAATGACAGGTTATCTGATGCATGGAGGGGTGACAATGCTAGTTGACCAGCACGTGCCTGACTTGTCTTTGCCACTTAATATGCCCTTGGAGGCCATTGCCGCCTGTGTTCCCTTGGGTCATACCATAACTGTTTCTTTCCTCCACTTGTTTTCTAGAGATATTCATGATCAATTACATCTTGTTGCTCTCATTGAACAGTTGCTGTCTCCCTTTTAATCCTGAGGTCTCTAATGGACATAAACCTCTTTAGGGGTAGTGTTTGATATTGATGGGAGGAGTTGTTCCATTGAGCATATACTCTCATATCACAACCTTTCTCTCTTTAATACTGGTTCTTGTACTTATTTTCATGCACTTAGTCATTTACTACAATTAATCTCTCTCTGCTACCCTTTACTTTTATTTCACTTTTCTTCTGTGGATTGACAATGACCCATGGATCACTGATCATATACCTTTTATTTCTAAGGCTGGCTATTGTTGATTCCACCCAACCCAGGTGCCTCAGTGAAAGTTGGACTAGGCCAGTTGGCTCCCTTTCTAAGTTCTTTCTTGGATCTTAATACTGCTTTCATCTCTATGCCATTGATAGATGATTGTGTCAGCAGTGACTGACCATATTATCCAGGCAGCTGCTCAGTCTGTTCTTAAAACCTTGACATATTTTCAATGGTGTCATCCATGGTGGAGTCCTGCCTTCCAAATGGCATGGAAGGCCCATAAACAGGCCTGGAATACTTTTCTTAGGTATCCTACACTTTCAAATTGCATTATTTTTTAGTGGGCTTGTGTCCATGCTTGGCAGGTAAGAGGTTAAAGTCAAAAGGAATCTTGGATTAAGTTCACAACCAACATCTTCTACCCCCCCCCCATTCTAAAATAATATGGGACAAGATTTGGAAAGTCAGTGGGCAGTATACTTCCCTCCTTCTTTCAATCTTGCTTTCTTATGGCCAGGAATTTCCTGATGCATAGATCATTGCTGATACTTTCAGCCTTTCAGTGTGAATCCTAACAACAATGTTCCACTTTGAACTATCTTATTTGACTTGAAACATGGATTAGAGAAGCCTTTTTTAAGTAACATCTTGTTTCTGTATTCTTTGACCTTAAGAAGGCTTATGATACTTTGTGGAGGTATGACATTTTGCAAGACCTCCACTCGTATGAAAATTATATATTTAAAAATGGCTGGTTTGGGTAGAGAAAGCACTAGAACTAAGAAGGTCAACGTTATCTGTTCTTCTACTAGTGCTTTCTCTATCCATACCAGCCATTTCTAAATATATAATTTTCTCTACAAGTGGGTTTTCTTGTCATCACAGATAACTCCACTCACATGGCTTGCATGGTCATGGCCATTCACCTACATTTATACAGAACTTTTTAAAGGACCAATGATTCCAATTCTGTGTGAGCTCAATACTTTTCATTTCTTTCCCACATGAACTTTGAGTCCCTCAGGGCTGTGTCTTGAGTGTCACACTTTTGAGTGTAAGGATTAATGCTATCAGTGAACAACTGCCTTCTACCATTGCAAATGGAATTTCTTGATGACTTCCACATCTTATGTCGGCTATTGAGCATAAGGTCTATTGAATTTAAGTTTCAGACTGCCTTGAATTAGTTACTGAAATGGACCACAGTAAATGGTTTTGCCTTTACTATTTCTAAAACTGTTTGCATGTACTTTTGTCACCAATGGAGCAGTTACCATCTTGGTGGTGATGTTTTTCCTGTGATATGTGAAGCAAAGTTCTTGGGGCTTATCTTTGATCATAAGTTGACCTTTATTCCACATATCAAGTGTACAAGGGTGCTGAGCATCTTCTGTGTCCTCTCTTCCATCTTTTGGGAAAGTGGATCGATATTCTAAGCTGAAGATCTATTATGCTCTCATTCATCTGAAACTGGACTATGGGTCTCTGCTTTATGGTTCTATTAGGATCTTAACCATCAAAATGCTGAACCTCATTCATCATCTGGAGCTTCAGCTCTGTATGGAGGCTTTCCACACTTTTCTGTTTTAGAATTTGTACACAGTCACTCATGAACCTTTTCTTTACCCCAACTGCTTTGAACTTTCTTTATTCTGTGCTTCAAAAGTTTGATCCTTACCACATCACCTGGGATTGTGTCTTACTTCCTTGGTGGGCTAATTTTTTTCAAAATACATGGTCTGCCATTCTTCTTTATCAGCTTCACATTTAGGTGCAACTGGCTAAATTGGGTCTGCCCTTGGATGAGATTACTTTCTCCACTGGTAAGCTCATTGCACTATGGCTTATTACAATCCCCAATTGTAATATTTCTTTGTGTCATATGAGGAAGGCAGATACTCCAGATTGGAAGTACCATTTTCTGTTTTCCAAACAATTTTGAAACCATTCTTCCATTCTCATTTATACAGGTGGTGTGACATCAGGTGACAAAGTGGGTTCTACAACGGTTTGTTGTGGTTCATGATTGCACACGGGGTTTGCTCTACAGTTTGTGTTCAGTGCCAAACTATGTCATTTTTATTTTTCTGGATCATGTATAAGCTATACAGTACATCATTTTACTATTTATATCAACTTCATATAGCTCTCTACTGGCTCTGGAATTGCTTCACATTAGTTCTCACTTTGTTCTGGTTGATTTTTAAAAATGACTGACACATTTATTTCCAGATTTTTTCTGGATGCTAGACCATGTTGGTATTCACGGGAATGAGCTTGCTAATATTACAGCTAAGTCTGTTTATTCCAGTGCTATCACTGCTGTGCCGGTACCATTTCTGGACTGTGGTCCTGTATTCAAGGCTCAGATCTGCAATAGCTGGCAACCAGTGTGATAACAAGCTTTTCCAAATTAAACCATATGTTGCTTTTTGGCTGTCTTGTTTCTGTAAGAATCAGAAGAAGAAAGTTTTTATGGCTATGCTACCCATTGGTCACAATTTTTTAACTAATGGTTTGCTTTTATCTGGGACTGATTTACCAGTGTGTGGCCTTTGTGACATTCAAGTCATAAAAGCCCATATTTTACTATTATGCTGTCATGTTGTTGTTATAACTGAATGACAGCACCATTTTAGACATGTTTTCTTTGTCCATGGGCTCACTCCTGATGTTGGGCAGTATCAGTGGCAATGGTGACACTGTCCACCTTACTTGTGTTTTTAAAATTTGAGGCTGATTGGCCTTTTTAATTCTCTTTAAATTGTTACCAACTATGTACAGTTTTTTAGTTTTATCTATATTAATTTTTACATTATTTTACAATGATATTTGTTTTACGTTTTTTACTGGTTGTTTTGTGCAGGATAGCCCAGTTGCTTTGTGCTGGTAAATACTAAGCAACCAACTAGTGTTAGGAGTGCTAGTTGATTGGAAAATAAATAACTTGCTTTTTAAACTATCAGATTGTGGTTTGTTATTTGAAAGTAACTTTTGAATTTTTAATGCATCACCACAGTAAGATGAAGGATTTCAATTTATTATGGTTTGTTCTGATGTAATATTCTTATTTAAAATAAAAAGGAGAATAAGTATTCTATTTTGTTATTCCCAGGATTTTAAAATAAGGAATATCTTTAAGCTTTGTCATTAATTCAGTGAAGTTGCATAGTAACTTTACATCTTGAGATAAATTCATTGAACAATATACATGACATGGCAGAGTGTGTAAGGCATGTGACTCGTAATCTGAGGGTCGAGGGTTCGCACCCGCGTCGTGCTAAACATGCTTGCCCTCCCAGCCGTGGGGGCGTATAATATGATGGTCAATCCCACTATTCATTGGTAAAAGAGTAGCCCAAGAGTTGGTGGTGGGTGGTGATGACCAGCTGCCTTCCCTTTAGTCTTCTACTGCTAAATTACGGACAGCTAGCACAGATAGCCCTCGAGTAGCTTTATGTGAAATTCCAAAACAAACAAACAATATACATGACAATTGTTTGGCAAAGTAGAGCATGTGTAAATACTTCCTTTGTTTAAGATTTCTCTCTTGGAAGTTTGTGAAAGGAAGAAGTGAAAGTTAAAAAAAAGTTTGTGTATGTGAATTTGGATTTATGATTTTTTATTCATTATATGAATGTTACATATAAATTAAGACAACAGCCAAATAAAGCTTTTACTTCTATTAACTAAAAATACAAAAAGATTATCATTATGTGAGAGCTTATTGGGCAATAATTTAAAAGCAACAATAATGCTTGATGGATGGCATTTTTTAAAACCAAATTAGAAATTCAAATTTGCCGTAAAGTTTTAGTTGTGCAATTATGACAAATGTTGATAAGTTAGGTGTAAGGTTTTCAGTTATTTTGTGTACATGGTTTTATTTTGTGTGGATTGAGCTAGTTTAAAATACTTTGAATTTCTTTCAGGCTGAAAACCCGTATGCTTCTCTGTTGTTTTATTGGGAACCACTTAAGTGGCAAGTAAGTGTATATTTCTTTTCAATTTCCTGATAAGTTTTACTACTGAAACTCTTTTGTTTCATGTTTATAGTATTGTAAATAGAAAAAAACATTGTTCTATTAGATACAGTCATGTAAAACGATGTTTTTATGTGGGACAGTTTACCACCAGGTTAATTATATAGGCCTTGATCAAAAATCATAATTTTTCATGTATTTAGGTTCACTCCTACTCAATAAGCAAATATTAAGCTCTACACTAGGTAGCAGATTCAAAAAAACATTTTAATACAAGAAATTGAACATGGTTAACAAAGGGAAAGAGTTGATCATGTGTGTTTGTGAAATATTATTTTTATTGTTCACAAATAAAACATATTTAGGTCCACACTATTACTATGTGATCTCTTTGTTTTTAGTGACTTTTCTAATGCTTTAATCTGGGAAAATGGAAGTACAGTTATCTTTATATAACACAGTGAGAGAGAATTTCTAAAGCTCATGTTAAGTTGTGCATGAATTCTGTACCACTCCTTCATATGGTTTAAATACTTAAACAGCAGCCATTATTAGTTGATCCTGCTGCCTAAAACATTTCTGTTGTTTAATTGTTAATCCACATTTGAAGGAGCAGGGACAGAATCATGGCCATGCAAGTATTAATTCTTTGCTGTGTATAATTCTACCTAGAAATGTTGATTAAAGCATGTTTATGACCATTCAAATCCTGTAAATAAGGACATTAATTAACTACAAAATGCTTACATGAAATGCTAAACATTTCACTTGAATATGCATGGCATCTTTTCTAAGCTATAATATTTTTAATGTAATATTTAAAAGTTTTCAAACTGTTACACCCCAATTATTCTTATCTCAATGTCTTCAAAGGCCCGTACCATAAATACCAAATTTTAAAGGGGAAAACTAACATAATATTTCAGGTACAAACACACTTTGGTCTGTCATATCCACTAAATAACTCAAGTCAGCCTTTATCATTCAAATATTTATCAAGCTTTCCCGTGTTGTATATAATACCAGTGTCTGTAACAGAATATCTGCACATTTCAGATTCCATTTCTGCTCAGTGAAAATATTGAAGTTATTTATTGAAGATATTATAAATATCTTAAGATAAGTTTATTGCTGTACTTTCTTGTCATATCTTTTTTCTAAATAGATTCTGAGAAAAGTCAATGAAAAGTGTGAGCCTTTAAATATTGAAACAGCAAGATCAATGTAGCTTGTTTCTGAGATTTTAAACAAGCTGAAGCCACATTGTGTATTGAAAGAAACTAACTTAGTATGTTGGTCTTTAATATAAAACTTTTAGGCACTAAGAACCTGTCAAGCTGGTCAGTAAATTACTCGAGTCAGTGGTTCCTAGCTGCCAATCCAAGGACTAGTGCTGTCCCACAAATCCCTTCAGCCCATCCACAAGAATGTTCAAGAAATTGTTTTAAAATTTATTGAGTGAAGTAATTGTTTTGCAATGTAATGTAAAAGTACTTTGAAAGGTTGATATTATGCAAAGTGGTCCACAAAAGTTTTAGGCTGTAACTAACTGGTTCTCAGTTGAAAAAAAATTGGAAACTACTGCCTTAGGCAATGTAGAATTCATTTGTCCAAGTACATTGGACCCTTACCCAATAAAGAGAATACTTTCTTGAGTAAGTCATGTTTGGAAAGTGTGTTGGAGCAATGTAATACCTCATACGATTAATAGGAATATGGGAACACAGCTGTGTTAAGTCTCCAATAAATACTTATATATGAATTTTTTTACACATAAAGGAAAAGCCATACCTATACAGTATCTTATATGAACTAAAAGTACGAAATCGTAAACATAATCTTTATTTTAGTTTGTTAAAAGTACTTCACTAAAAAATTATAATTTTGATGTGAAAAACTCGTAATATTTGATGAAAAACTGCCAAATTTTGTGAAGATATACACTGTTTTGAAAGTTAGAAATATTAAATTTGTAAAAACTTCAAATGAGTAAAAAAAATGGAGCATTCATATGTTTGCATGTTGAGTGAATCACTTGTCAGATTTTTCATTTTTGGCAGATAATTGGTTCCTTTTATTTTTGAGTGTATAAGCAAATCTCCTTTTGATGAATCTATATTTTTGGAGGGTTTACTGCAATCCTTTTTGACCTCCCTAACTTCCTGTTCATTCACAGTGACAGTAGGCTGGGTCTTACTTTTAACATAAGTGCATATTATATAAGCTACAGTATAAAAATATTTTTGTGCCACTGTTTCATAAAATGTCTTCAATTTTCTAGAAAGAAGACTATACGAGGCCAGTATATTACACTACATACCAAATACGGAAAGATAAATTTTTATTTATCTAGTGATCACAAAATGCATATATTTACTTATTTTTCTTTGACTAATAGTTCCCATTCTTGTTAATAAATAGCGAGTCTGCTGTTCTGTTTGCAATTTGTTTAAAATTTAAAATTGTTACACAAACA
Organism: Carcinoscorpius rotundicauda; assembly: GCA_011833715.1. Lineage (NCBI taxonomy): Eukaryota > Metazoa > Arthropoda > Merostomata > Xiphosura > Limulidae > Carcinoscorpius > Carcinoscorpius rotundicauda. The sequence goes on from CM022395.1 coordinate 21,248,271, forward strand.
GAACTCTGCAACATCTCAATATAGACTCACAACACTATTCTATAAGTCACGACAGTAACAATATGTAAGATGTTGATAATGATCACTCATGTCACATGTTTTGGGTCTAGTATGTTTTACCACTTTCAGACCAAATTTTTTGTTCAAGGAAATAACATGAGAATATTTGATTCTAAGATTTATATCATTTACAGCAGTGTTGCTTGTTGTTTTCTGATGCTACAAAGTAGTAGTTACAATATTTATGTTTTGTGAAACAAATTGATAATCACTATATTGATTTATTAATTTTTATTCAAATTCAGCATTCAAAATTTTTTGTAAAGGTCTGAAATTGTTTCATTATATGATGTTATTTACTAATATACCTATTGGTTATTATTATTATATAAGTAAAATACATTAAAAAACATTTCAGTAGGTTATCTTATTAAGCTTAAAACTTTGTGCTTACATATTTTTTCAAGATTACTCATAGTGAGAAAGCTTAGATACAGTGGAAAATGTATCTAGAATATATTAAGGATGACTAACACAGTCAAGTGAAACTTCTGAAGAAACAAATCAAAGAACAAATTGATGCTAAAAGACATGCAAAAAGATGTGGCCCCCTAGTATTTTTCCTGTTTAACATATACATCAACTGTTTTTTTAGGTACAGTGCAACAGCTCATAGTGTACAGAAAGCTTATTATAACATCTTGTCTTCTGTGGATGAACAGTCTCTTTTACCATTTGAAACTCTTGTTAAGGTGCAAAAACAAAATGAGATTTGACTGATTTTAAATTTTGATAATGCCAATAAAACAAAATATTTTATTAATATTATTGCAGAAGCCATTATTGATTAGCTATGCAGTAATTTTATGTTCAGTAATAGCTTTGCAGTACCTAGAGATGGATGTCAAGCAAGAAAACTGTCTCTGAATAATTGATTTTCATTATAATGTTCAAGCAAGGTGTACCCTTACCTGCTAGCTTCATCTACAAGTAATGGAGCTTCTATTAATACTAGAGTTTACAATAAATTACTAACAAAACTGATTAATGATAAACACCTTTGCAATTAGGCATTAATTGTACCTCCCATATAATTGAATTGCCATTGAAAAATAGTTTATATAAATCATTCACTGATGTGAAAGACTTTATAACAACTATGTATTTATTCAAACAATCTGGAAAGCTCAAAAAGCACTTTGAGAAAACCTCCAGTGCATTTGATGTGCAGCATTTTCATTTTCCCACAATGCAGGGTACATAATTATTTCATGCAAAAGACAAAGTAAATCGTTTACTGAATAATTGGTAATTCTTGCTCAAGCAGTAAAGAATTGTTTTGCCACTTACAAGGAGAGGATAATATCTAAATTTTATTGATCCTTGGAAAAGATGAAAGACTATTTTTCTGTCAAAAAGGTTGTTTGTTACAAAGTTGATGTGGTCCCATATTCTATTTTATTTGTGCAGTTTGAAAAAGAAAACATTTTGTGTTATCAAATACAGGCTATAGTATAACACAGTCTTTTTTTGAAAAAAGGTAAAATTTGAACAGGAAATAAAATTCCTTGCATCTTAAGAGTACTTTGTTTAAATCAGGGCACCAGAGTAAGAAAATAGGGAATATACTGCTGTCAGTGTCAACTACAATCTTAATGAACAGTGTAGACTATGCTGAGAAAATTGTATGGAAACTGAAAATTACAGTTATTACAAGTATACAGGCATGCATGTCTTGAATCAAGATTCTCCTCATTTTAGAGTGAACTTTATCAAAGTATGTTTGAAACAGATCCAGCACACAAGAGTAACATCACCAAGAATATTGGTGTTTAAGTTTATTTGCAGAGTATTTCTGTGGAACTGAAAATAAACAATATTTTTAAAGAGATAAGCTTCAGAATAGAAAGAATTCAAAAGAATGTTTAAGTAAATGGAATCAGAATTAAAGAACTCTAGCAGCATGTGCTTTTATTCAGAAAGGAGGAATTTAAGAACAATTGTTTCTGGTGGAAATAGTTCTCTGCAAAGAACCAAGTAATAGTCATTGAAGTAGGATTTAGTAATCTTTTGTACATTCTCATTGACTAAAAGCTTAGTTTAAAACATCAACAATGTAGAACCTTTTATTGAGTAAAACATATTTTCTATGAACATATTAGGAAAAGGATCAAATATTAAAAACATCCTTGGTAAAGTTTATGGCAAAAAGGAAAAAAAGAGAAATTTGATACAAATCCTTCTCGTATGGTTATAGAATATGCAAACAAAAAATGGAAATCAGCTATGTACGATGAAATTGAAATTGATTCTGTTGGTGATTAAAACTTTACTGATTATGGAGATCATGATGAGAATGATTCTAATTCTATTATATCTAATAGATCAAGTGATGAAACTGAAACGAATAATTTTTTAAGAACTGATTGTGCAGGAATTATTTGGTGTTGATACTGCTGATAGAGATAATTTTCTACAGTGTGTTTGTAAGGATAATGATTGAATATGCTGCACTTTCTAACAGTTAAATACATTTACGAAGAATTTGTTATATAAAAATGACTGTGCAAATTAGATTCACTTTAAATTAAGTAAATTTGTTATAAGATGTGTGTTTGTCAAAGTTTGTGACTTTTATTTTTTTGAATGAATAGTGAAACCAATGATTTATTTCCTAGTAAAAAACTTCAATACCATTTCACCTTTATTTGTAAGTTACAAAAGAGTAACTATCATATGATTCTAGTCAAGATGTTATGTGCCAAACTTTAAGGAAGTTATGACATTATAATTTTTTTTCAATTTTACTGGACATAAAACTTTTATTACTTTGCTTACCCAACAAACTACTGTACCAGGTTTTGTATTTGTCTGTCACACACACTTTTAATCTTTAAATATAACCACAGGCTAGGAAACAGTACCATTCACTCAATACAAGTTATATTATCTGATTTTGTGTACAAAGATATTGATGAGGCAACAGCCCCTCTATACTGTTTGGCAGGGGTTGTTGACAGCCTTAGTTGTTTTTGTTTTTAACATAAGAGCCTGCACAATGGCAATAATCATTCATGCTGAATAAATTGAGTTTATGGATGCTTATGAATTAGAATGTTATTGAGATTATCTTAAAGTGGAGGTAAATCAGTGTTAAAAATATAATATGACAGTCATCAGAAATAATAATTATAAAACATAATGGTAATAGTCACTCATGTATGTTAACTATAGAAGCAAAAATAATTAACCTACTCTGTGTTGCATATCATTACCAGTAAATCACATTAGTATTTAATATGCACTAGGAATAAGTGGTCAAACTTATTCAGTGAACATTCTATAAATCAAATTCATTCATGGTTTGGTCTCGAGCATGGAAATTATGATGGTGAATACAAGTGGTGTTTTCAGATGTAACTATTAGGAAAAAGTATAATTTATAAAATTGATGTTTGTTAAATTTTTGTATGAACATCAAGAATATGTATAATGCATAAAAATGATAAACCAGATATAATGAATAATTATGATTTTTAAAGAAGCACCCCCCAGTGACACAATGGTATGTTTGCAAACTCACACTGCTTAAAACTGAGTTTTGATACCCATGGTGAGCACAGCACAGATAGCTCATGGTGTAGCTTAGTGCTTAATTCTAAGCAAACAAACAAAATTGCAAAGAAAGTCTTTGGTGAACTTACACAGAAGTTTTATAATATTTCAAATATATATGGCTTATATATCAGTATGCAGAAAATACTGTTGTAATATCAGTGTTTTTCTGGACTTCAGTCTAAGAAAATACTTTTTGATTATTTCATTCTAGAAGGGGCCTGGGATGGCCTGGTGGTTAGAGTGATTGACAAATAAACAAACAAATCATTCTTAAATGTTGAGAAAATTTTAACTTTCCATGAACAGTGATACAGAATTCCTTAAACTCTAACTTTATATGTTACTGGACCTAGCATGGCCAGGTGGTTAAGACGTTTGACGTATAATATGAGGGTCGTGGGTTCAAATGCCCATCACAACAAACATGATTGCCCTTTCAGGTGTGGGGGCATTATAAATGGTCAATCACACTTTTCATTGATTAAAAAAATATTCCAAGAATTGGCAGTGGGAGGTGATGACTAGATGGCTTCCCATTAGTCTTACACTGATAAATTAGGGATGGCTAGCAAGAAATTGAAAAACAAATATGTTACTTTGGTTGCTATTACTGATAAATATGATGATTTTGGTAATTTAATACAAAAATGCTTGTCCAACAAAATATGCAAGGGGTAATAATCTGCATATTTAGAAAAAATAGTGAACAAAGCTCTGAAAGGAAAAAAATTACAAATCTGTAAAAACATAAAAGATAACTAGATAAGTTATCATTTTGCTTAAGTGGAGTTTTTTAAGAGCACGGCAGTTTTCATGTAATAATTATGCTATAGAAAACCTAGTTTGGAACATAAAAATTGAATATTGATTTAAAAATATTGTAGTTTATAAAATTTGGCCAGCATATCAATATAAAAGAAATTAACAAAGGTATTAAAATAAGTAGAACTTGAAGTGGCTCTACACATAAACAAATTAATGAGTGTATTTCAAAGCGACACAATGAGGGACAAAGCACAGTGCCTTCTCTGTGACACCAAGTGAAAATATGACAGTCAATTAAAACAAGCTATTGACTATCACTTCAAAACATTTAAACATAAAAACAGTCTGATGTGCTCAAAATTAACACAACTAGTTACAAGCTCTAAGTTAATTTATAATTTATGCTGTTGTATCAGCATAATTATTAATATTGAAGTATATGTACTGGCAACTCAGTTTTATACATGGAGGCAAAAGATCTGATGAGCAAAATGCCATCAAAGGATAAAATTATGAAAAACTTCAATGATAAGGTGTAAGGGCCTTTGTTTTTCTCTGGAAAATACTTTCTGCAGAAAGTATCGATCAAAACTAACCTGTAGAAATGATATGCTTGTTAGCTGTTTATTTTTGGTGCCATGATAGAAGCATTGGTCAGAAGTATGTGTAGTCTACCTACAATAGTTATGAATGTTCTCACACTGGGAAATGATAAGGAACAGTGTGATTTGGAGGTAAGTAAGTTCTGCTTTAACAGTGACTTACCAGTTCTCATAGATGATCAGCATATTGATTTTTTGTCTTTGAGTCAGGAAGCATTCCACATTTAGCACAGATGACCAATGCTGTCTTTGGCTGCTTTCTTAGTCTCATGGCAGAAGACTCATTCAGTATTATGGGTGATATAAATTCCAGCAAGTCAGGCAAGCTAAACATCAAACATTCATTGACATTGAAACTATAAACTCTGGTAGAGGAATTAGTTGTCAAAACATTCCAGAAGACTCAACTTGTATATAACATTATTAATCTAATTTTGTGCAAAAACATCAGAACAGCTTAAGAGTTCTTGAAACGGGAACAAGAAGTATCACAGAAATGTCAAGCCAAGTACAGCTTCAGCATCAAATTCAGACAAAATCTACAATCCACATGGATTGTAGTCATCTTATGATTTGTTACACAATACAAAATATGAATGGTTGGTCTTTCAGCATGCAGTATAACCACTTATCATTACTCTTTACTTTTCAATGCACAATATATGCATGAACCATTCAGAAACTCTTAGAGATCTAAGGTATCTTGAATGTGCATGTAATCTAGTTGCAACTACTATAACATTAACTATGTCTATAGTAAATAGTTAGCATTTAACACACAAACTTTGCAAAAACTTGGTAGTTCCATCAAAACATATTTTGTGCATCGTGCCACTGTCTAGAACTGATATAAAGCACATATAGCTAGTTGTGTATCTGTATGCTTAATAACAATCAAACAATATCTAGTAAAGGAAACTTGAACTGGTTTTTCTTTCATCAGTGCAGTTACTAGATAGTATTATCAGTTAAGTTAACATTGATCTTCACTGAATGTTCTGGATTATTTCTATTATTGAGCAGAAGCCATCAGGAGTGGTGTTTGTGGCTAGTTCCAGACTTTTTGTATTGTTAAGAATGAGGTGTAATCATATAATTCAGTTTAAGTAAAATTAGTGACTGTGAAGCACATTATTGTTCTGAATTATTTTAATTTAGACACTTTGTTTTGCTTATTAGAGGGAGTTTTAGCATGATGTGATGATGTGAAATGCCTAGAAATTTCCTGAATGTTCAGAAGTGCTTGATGTAAAAACTTTTTAAAGTTGAGAAGGATTTTGCATAATATAAAAATAATAGGTAATGGTTGATTGAGTTATAAGTGTTTGCTTATTTATTGACTGTTGCTAGTTAGCTCATTGTTATAAACTTTGTTTTTAACAAGTGTGTGTTTAATTTTATTTGTAAGTTAGGCATACCTCCAAATGTGACTAATAGAACTGGTACATTGTAGTTAAAGTGGAGTGAATTGGATTTTACATTATTTTTACAGGGTAACCCAAAAGAATCTGCCTGTTGATAGAAACTGTTACAACACTATAAGCTGTTCAATAAGATTAAAAGGAACCAGAGAAATAGAAAAGAGTTTTAATTGCAAGAGAATGCATGACCTCAGTATTACCAGAATGAGTAACCACATAAACAATTTCAAGAAAGGCTCTAATAAAGTTAAGGCAAACCAAAACTCTGTAATATCTTGCATCGCATATGTTATGATGTTTTTAACATGAAATCAACCAACTGTGAACCTGATATCTGCTGAACATGAAATTCAGAACTTTTAATGATTATATCCTTAGAGTAATGGTTACAGTAATTTATGAAATGAGCCACTATATTATCTACTAAGCCATCAGCACAACCACCAATTGACACATCTAGAAAGAGATAACTGAACAAATATTTATGATCATAAAAGAAAACAGTGGTTTAATAGACAACAGAATCAACATGAGAGCCAGACACTATCAGAAAAGTGTCCTGACCATCCTATAGCATTTTGCAGTTGCATCACCTACTTGAAGTTAAATATGTGTACCATTATTGAGATGTGGTGCAAACATGTTTAAGGGTCTCATATTTTGAACAATTGTTCATTGCTATACAAGTTTTTTACATAAAATTTTCTCCCACCAAAGCTTAATAAATCTGTGAAAATCAATCATGGCTCTTCATGTATTTCAATAGTCTCTTCCAGTTGAAGGATGAAAAATGTTTGAGATTTTATAACAATACAGAGATCACCTTTTTTGAATCATGCACAGCCAAAATGAATTGTACACTGCATGTTTCTATAACCTTGAGAAGCTTGACAGCTAAGTCACTAACTCTGAAAAAAAAGAGTAAATCATCCATCAACATTTAAGAAATGTAAGGAATTTGCACTTACCCTGTTCAGTGGTACAACTGTTCTTGGTCTTATGTACCTGAAATAATCCTCCCAGAAGAGAATGTTCATGGAACTTCTGGCATATGGATATCTGTAGAAGCTGTGCTTAATGCTTTTGAAAAAGACATATAGTAAGATTTTATCAAGTAGATCGGCAAAGTAAGTCTGCAAACTAAATATTGAGTTAAACTATTTGTGTGAAAATGTTTGAAAGCTAAAAATGATGGCTTAGAGTCTGAGGGATGGTTTGTTCTGAAATGGTGGAAATGTGTCCATACATCATATCCATTAGGTAGGATAACTGTTGTTTCCAGTCTCATTTTACATCATGCAGGGAACAAGTAATCTTTAAGTACATTATGTTTGTGCACTTTAAAAAGTACCACAGATAGCTTACAGTCTAAGTATTTTGACCACAGAAATTTAGGTTGGTGACCAAATGTATGAACAGCTTTGTTCTACTTCATCAAATTTAGGAATGCTGTAAATATTACCAGTTTTCCAAGGAGATTTTCCATATACATAGTAAAGAAAGATAAGGAGGTGGTTGAGAGAAATGTCAAGAACCAAAAACAACTAAAATTAATTTGATTATTTCAAAGACAACTTAAGTTAAAATTTTTCATAAACACAATTGCTATTAAGTATGTTTAGCTCTATATAGATCGGTAAGAAGTGTCTGGTTATCACAGTATAATACTGATATCTTTTTAAATATTTTAATTGCCAGTAATTATTTTTGATTAAATATGCTTTAAAGCACTTAAAACACTACAATCTCCAACAGCCATGTAAAGGGTAGGAAGTTTTAAATTATTACTGTCAGTAATATCAGCAGTATCTTTGTTTTTGTGTGTTAGTAATTTTAAATAATTGTATAAACATACATAGTAATAGAATTAAAGTATTTTGTTAGGAATCATAGTACTTACTAGGCAATGTACTGCTTTAATATTGATACATTGCTAACAGTAAAATTTTACATTTTCCAGTAATGTACTTGACAACATAAAACCCTAAAGCTCTTGGTTTTATGCAATTTGAAATGATCTAAGTGAATATATACAACTTATGGAACATGCGTGGTGTAATAATTGGTTAAATACTCAATAAAAACAAATAATATTTAAATGTTATACCACTTAATTGTATCAGTTGGTTTAGTGTATAAGTAGTTTATAGTTTTGCAACTGTTAAAGTTGCATAATTCAAAAACATTGCTCTTATTTGATAAATTTGAAAAGATTGACCAAAACTGCAAGATACTGTTTGAAAGTGTTGAGATTAGTCTTGACAAAAGGATGTAAAGTGACTAACTAGTGTAAGGTTTAGTACAAGGATGGACAGTAGCTAGGTTTAGGCTTGGTACAAGGATAGAAAAGGTTTCAACAAGCTGATTTAAGGAAGTTAAAGTTATGGTTCCATGTTTGTTTGTTTTGTTTTTTTTCATCCCAATATTAGGATATTAATTAATTTAAAATTTTGCTTTTTCTAAATATTCATTCTTGTGTTAGATTCATTTAGATGCATACTGGCAGGTTGTTGTTACATGCTTATATATTTTATGTCATAAATGATTGCTCAGAGATATCTTGAAGTGAACTTTGACATTATTAATATTCAGACAATAATTACATGCGGAATAAAAGTTTTCTTAAATGTGAAATTAGATCAATAATTTGTATACTTTAGCTATCTGTACTTAATACTTTGGAAGAAAATGCAAACTATAATGTGTGTGATTGGCTCTTTTGATTGATAAATAATTTCATTTGTGATGTCTTTTCAATGTTTAAATGTAATTATGTGTAAAAGCTTATTTTCTGATACTTAGTAACCTTAAGTCATTTTAGAAGATAATGTGTGGTTAGTTGCGTGTTCAAATAATGTTGTTAATGGATGTGATAAGTGTTTTAATTGTTTAATGTGTGTGTGTGTGTGTGCTTGCATGTACAAAAATATAATTATTTGTTGATAAAATATTTCAGGATGATTATTTAAATGCATTTTTAGGTTCGAATTGAAGGAATTGTTGAAAAGGTATCGCCAGAAGAATCTGATGAATATTTCCAAATTCGTCCTCGTAACAGTCAACTGGCAGCAGTAGCAAGTGAACAAAGTTCTGTGATTAAAGATAGAGAGGTAAAAAGAAAATCTGTTTGCTTTATTTGCATTGCAGTGTGGAGCCTAGAATACGGTGTTTGTCAAATCAGTTACCAAACTCATATCTGTAATATTTATAAATGTTATTAATATAACAAAATCACTAAACTATTGTTTTTTGAAACCAAAACTTTGATGTTATCACAGTCACTTTCTGATCTTTCATTTGTATTCAGTGGTTAATATACCATATGTATTGGTGCTAGTATCTTGACCTATTTCCTGTTTGCTGTTTCCCCAGAAACACCTTTCTTCCTTCACAATTGTTAACAATAAATGAACTTAGCTGCTGTAAATAGATTCTATTCTTAATTTTCACAAGTTACTATCTATGCTATTTTTAATTTTATGTAAGTGTGAGCAAATGAAAGTATTGATCTAAAGTTTAACAAAGAGGAAAAAATTTTCTGTAGTGATACATTAGTGTATTAAAACAGAAGAAAATACTTGTTTTCAAGGTACATACACAAAAGTGTTTAAAACTTGGAAATGTGTTTTATGGTTAAAAAGAACTGTTTTGTAGATTTGTTGGTAATATATTCTGAAGTGTTCTGGCAATCTGTACATCATGCTCTCAAAAGTACCACAGGTATATATAAAACTGTACTTCAGTAGTTGAGAAACAAAAAAAATTACAAATAGATGATATAAAGAAAACATTAATAGAATGTAATGTAATATTCTCTCTGCATTGCAAGTTTAATGGTCTCATTATTACAAAAGATAAAAGGGATGAGTAAGTATGTGATTAATAAAATTTCTCATACCTTGTATAAAGTAAATGAATTGGAATTATTTGAACATGTGGTAGAAACATCTCATGTTATAGACTGGAATAACACTAAGTTGATAAAACAGAATTTAGAATGGAATTAAAAATTGGAGAAACTTGAAACTTAAAAAATATAGATATCATATGAAACAAGGAAGTTAGTCTAGGTCTAGAAATGATAAACTGCTGGACAGATGTGTTATAATTAAGTAGTTTAAATCTATGTGGCATTTTGACATGTAAATGATTACGTGGGTATACAAGTCCCAACCTTGCTTTTAACCATTACTACTAAATATTGTGTCATAGACACAAAAACACATTCAGTCTTTTTAGGGAAAGTCCCTGTTTTTAATAACTACTTATTGTGTAAGATTTTAAAATTGTTATCTTATGCTATAGATCATGACAACGGACTTTTATTTATTATCAGAACTATATAGTCTAAGTTGTTTACTTTCCTTTTAGTTGTAGAAACTGCAACCAGAATTATATGAGTAATAACTTTAGTAAAGTGATTGTCTTACAAAATGTTATTGATCTTTGTATTTTATTAGCTTCAACTGTCTACATTATAATGTAATTTGATGCTATTAATGGTAAAATTCAACCCTTTTTATAAGCTTTATTGAATATTGAAAAGCAATCATTCTGTAACTGAAACTGATAGTTTCACTATGCTAAAATGTAAGGGATGGATGTGTGAATATTTGGAAATAGTTTCTGTTGCATCAGACAGTGAAGATTTCTTGTACACTAATTAAATAAAGTTAAAAGTTCATTTCACAAGATATGTCTGTTGGTGAAATTGGTGTTGATAAAAATGTGTGATTAAATAACTAATCTAGTGTGCCTTGTATGAAAAATTTTTTGAACACAAACATAAATTTATAGCAAAACTGAATATGCATGAATATTTTTTTTGCTCTGTTTCTGGTTATAGTATACTTTGTAAAAAAAAAAAAAAAGTTGAGATATTGTTACAAAAAATGTTTAGGATTTTTCGTAAGTTTTCAAACTTGTATGTGTTTTGCTGTGAACAGTCTCATTACTCATACTTTTTAAGTGTACCTACTAATAAAAGCATTTGAATGATAGAGTTTAAATACTGATTTTTGGAAAAATACAATACCATTCGAAGTGTTACCAAACAAGAAAATGTGTTTTCCAAAAAAGTTATGCTGCATGGTTAAATGTCATTAAGTCATTTAATATTTCACAATAATTGCATTTGAAATTGTTGTACAAAGCTTTTAAAATTTGATTTTATAATTCTTAACCCAATATTGAAAAAAGAAAGGTACATTTTTTTAATGTTTGATATTTGAAAGTTTTCTTATCCATAAAATAATGCCCAATAAATTTGAAAAAAATTAATATCTGCATTTTAATAAATCCTGTAGTTCATACATTTTCTTCAAAATTGAACTGTAATAATTTATACTATGGTTGAATTGTTTGCCAGGGTCAGGGGTAAACTTCTAAAAAAAAGCTGAGTAAAGTGGACTTGTTTTTGGAATAGAAAAAGAAGGTGGATATAAAAAATAAAACAAACAGTTCAAATAAGTCCCAGTACTAGTATTGTCTTAAAAAATAAGTTTTGATACTCACTACTGGTGAGTATTGGCAGAATTTCACTACTGTTCAGATTGTTAAATTACTACAAGATTAGTCTGATATCATGTTAAGAAATTATTCAAAGGTATAGTCTTTGTTGAAGCTTTTACTTTTATCTTGTCAGGATTTGATTAACAAGATGAGTGAACTTGAAGAACAGTATAGAGATCCCAAGGTCCTTGTACCACGACCTTATAATTGGTACGTATGCTTTCAGGCAAACTATTTTCAAAGTAAAAATGATTTCAGTTTTTTTTACAGTTCCATTTTTTGTATTTAGCATAGGTGAAGGTTTAATAGAATATAAATTTATTTTTATGTAGTTTTTGGAAAGGCATTAGCTTAATTGTCAGTTAAATATGTTTGTGCATTTGTGATTAATCTATTAGCAGATACATTAAAGAATTATATGATGAGTGAGGGCTCCTGCTGTATGGCATTGTGTGATTATTAGCTCTTATGTGTCTGCCATGTTAAGTCACTGAACATTTATTAAATGTGCCAGTTTAACCATACAGTGATAGTTATTCATGGTCTGTAATTTTGTTTTGGTTTAGGTTAAGCACTACACTATTTCACATTAATTTTGCAACCTTAATAAATGCATACAAGTCATTAAATTTGTGGTTGTTAATCATTTCGTAACAATGATAAATAAATCTGTGGGATAACTGTAAACTGGTTAAGTTTTATTAACCTAACAAATTCTTATAAATCAAAATTTTGATTTTAGATCATTGTTATATATTCATAATTTTATATGTAACCTTTAAAATCCATCAGTTTCTCTACATAGTTCAACTTGTCACAACTAAAAGTTAAGAAATACATAACATGGTACAGTAAGTGTCCATAAATTCATCCTAATTCAGTTAGTTCCTTAGGGTATAGTACAAGTCACATGTAAGGTAAAACTGAATAATGTAAAAAATAACAGAAAATTCTAAAACAAGTTTCAATTTCACCAATAGTTAATCATTTAATTGAAACATAAACTTATTTATTACAAATTAAAGCCACTTTTCACTGCTACAGATTACCAGAAATTAAAAAAAATAATAAAAAAGCAAACATGGCATGGTGTTAAATATTTATTATTATTTACATGTGTAAGCATTTTTTGTACAAAACTAAACTGGGAGAAACAATAAATATTTCAAGTATGTTTTTATTTATCTCCAGATCATGTTTCAATTTGAATGTATCAAAATATGCTTACAACTTCTTATGCACTACTTTTCAGCTAATTTTAGTATCTTGATGCATTTGCTCATTGACATGGATTTGCATGAGGTGATTGATAGAAATCTCACCACCAGGTGAACAATCAGTCATTGAAGAAGATAATTTCTTGATCTTTGTTTTATTTTCAGTTAACTATGAAATGTTTTTCAAAAGTTTAGGGAAATACTTAGGTATCCTCATTAAATATATTTTAATTGGTAAAAGATGGGGTTTGAAAAGTGAGAAAAATTTTGATTACCATTAAATGAGTTGGATTTTGCATTCACCTTTTAAATAAGTAATTGAAATAATTTGCTTGATGATAAACTATTTTAGGATATTACTATCTATTTATTTAGTTTTAATAATATATGATGTTTTATTACAAAATTCCTTTTGTTGAAATAGGTTTCCTACTGACATAACAGTGATGATTTAGTTTGTTAGAGAAGCTAAAAGAAAAAATTACATTGGAATGAACACATACACAAAATGTGTATTTCACATGTAAATATATATCGTTTTTATGAATGTATGTGGCTCCATTTTCTTATAACATGTCAAATTACTAATTCTCTTGCCTTTTCAGTTGCTGCAGTAGATGTTTAAAACTTCATGTATTTATATACAAGTTTTCTGACAGGACTACAAAACATGATTTTTGAGATAATGATATGGCTCACACGGCTGGTCACGTCAGTAAAGACATATGACAAAGTTCTTCTCCTCCACATTGTTTTTCAGTATATGGGATTTCTGTTAAAATTTCATCAGTTGTTTTAGGTGTTATTTTACATAGACTAACAATCAGTCAATTACAATTACTCCAATTTGTATAAAAAATTAAGTGTTGCATCACTACATGTACTCCCTCTGGCTTTCCCTAATCAACCCAGTGCAAGAGTATGAGAGTTGGCCAGCATCTGTTATATTAGCTTTTATCTCATAGAATTCCATAGTCTTGTACCTGGTGGTTTGTATGCTTGTAGGGAATAGTATGAATATCTGTTTCATTCTTCACCTGCTCGAGGTATGTGACAGTTGAATGAACATGTTGTGTATGTTTGATTTTTTTTTCTCTCATTTTTGAAATGAAGATTCTTTTTAATTATGTTGAATAATGTTGCTTGGAGCATGTGTGAATGGTTTTTGTCATTGACCATTATGTTTGTGAATCTTTACCTCTTACAAGATGTTTCATTTTGCCATTACCTTAGCTGGGGTACACCTTGTCTCACTGTGACTGTATCATCTGTGATTATCACCAGAATTACTGATTTTATATTAGTGCTGGTTTTAGTGTAACATACTCACCTCTTTGTGGTGTTTCTTTGTTTGATATTTCATTTCTTCTGATAATTTGAATATTCTTAACTGGTTGGCTGTAAATTAGTTTTTGTAAAGAAATATTGGAAGATTTTTGCTGAAATTATGACCAAAAACTTGTGAAATAAAATCAACATGGAAGAGAAAACATTATTATTATGTATTAAAAGATTTTTTTTGTATTGCTCAGAATAGTTTCCCTGATTATCCAGTCAATAAAGATTTCAACTCCTTAGACCGTTATTGAACTGCAGATATCGATACTTGTGCTACTGTTAAAATGAAAGCTTAGAGCATAAGGCTTAATTTCTAAACTCAATTTTCAATCTCTCCAAGACCTGAACAAACAATTATTTTAAAGCAGACACTGCATTCATTTTTATTGGATCTGAATCACTGTACCATACTTTTACAAGTATATTATTTTGATATCCTATAAAGACTATTTGGAGTACTAATAATGATTATTGTTATTATTGCTAATTATACCTACTGTAATTACACATTTTTTTCTGCATCTTTTAGCTTAGGGTTTTTTTTTTATCTTATTTGATTTTATTGCAGTTAGTGAAACTGCTTTTGAAAAACTGCACATTAAAATATTGTTTATAAAATTTTTATAAACTTTTAAAATGTGCAAGTAGGTGTCATGTTTATTTTTTTTGTGGAGGCTACTACTGCTCTTCTTTTATCCTTTTCTGTTTGTAGACATATTTAAGGATTGACTGGACTTTTGATGTGAAGGATTATGTATTGCCTGTCAAATATACTATTGCTGTATTAATCAGGTGGTGAAGTTAAAATATTTTGTATTCTTGAACACAAAGAGCTGTAGCAACAATTCTTAGAGTGTGAGTGGAAAAGTACTTGAAACTAGGCATTCTTGAGTTGCTTGTAAGCTTATAAAATATTAATATATGTCAATTAAAATGAAATTCTTGGTTATAGCTTACTGCAAGAACTGGGTACTTAGTTAAACACATCTTATGATATCAAAGCATAGAATTAAACTGCTTGATTTTATTCCAGGGGAGGTTTTAAGCTTATTCCACAAGTAGTGGAGTTTTGGCAAGGAAACACACATCGGGTACATGACCGTATCCTCTTCAGAAGACAATTACCAGGAGAGAATATAGATGAGATTTTGACTCACCAAGGTGAAGATGGGTGGGTTTATGAACGACTAGCCCCTTAAATGAAACATTAAAACATTAAGCTGTTTATTGATTCCTATAAAAGTATGTTTTGGTTCACAGAGAAAACCACTTTTAAGTAAACTTCTTCACACATGATTCCTTGCTATTATTTGGTAGTTATTAACATTAAACTTGCTATGCTACACTATCTGATAATTCTGTTTGTGTCCATACAAGCTTTTATGACTATTCATCATAAAAAGTATATCTCTGAATATTATAAGTATTATAAACAGCTGTCTTATGGCCACTTTTAATACCTTGAAAAAGTATAGTCTTTGAAACTTTTTCTTGTACCAAAATGTAAAATGTGAGTAAAGATTTACAATAAACATCCAAACTACCTAAAAGCCAAAAAATGAAATGCTGTACTTTCACTGAAAATTTACTTCATACAACAGTTGTGTATTTTCTTGTGTAAATTTTTATATATATATAGCTAGGGTAGAAATGCTACAGAGAAACTACCAGTGAATGGTGTATAAGGTAGCTATGTTAACATAGCAGATGATATGAAATTTTCATTAGTTACTGTCCTACATATGCAATTCTTGCTTAAGTGAGTCCACTTTTAATTTGTTAACTATTATTGATTTGAATAAATTGTATTCTGCCTTGCTTTCTTTGAAGAAATAGTTTTAAAATGCAACACATTATTGTAAGGAAACTAAAATACAAAATTTTTCAGATAAAAATTGTCAAAAATCTTAGTGAAATATTTGACTACAAATTAACATGACAAAATATATTTCTTTTTTATTTAATCAGGTAAGTATTCTAGAATGCTAAAAATATCCACTATGAAATGCCTGAAACTTTTATTTGCACAATATATTTCCTAACAAAAGCTTTGTTTTTCAGAAACAGTTTAAAAGGTGGGTGAGTACTTTGTCTAAATGGACTTGTGGATTGTATTTTAAAACCTGAATTAAGTCTAAAATCCTTTTTTTTAATATTGCACACTGTTTTTGGCTTGTTTGTTTAGAAGAATTAGCTTTATCTTTTTTTTCATTGGAACGTAACTGGGACCTCAGTGATAAACTAATGCAAATAGTAAACTTAAAATCAAAATTTAATTACTTTCCTTTTTAAACATTTTGTTTTGGAATTGTAGAAATATTCTGTACATTTATATAATGCCTTTTTATTATACCAAAGTATTGAGAAATGCTTGTAACTGGATCAGGAGTGGCTTCATGCTTAGCACCCCAAGACTGTGAATTTGAGAATTACAAAAATCTACACAGATCATGCTTTGCACTTTCAAGTTGTGGGTGGATTATAAGAATGATGGTTATATTTCACTATTTGATCTAAAAAGGGTACCCAAAGAGCTAGCAATAAATGGTTGTGACTGGCTGCCTTTTCTATAGTACATAAGTTCAAAATTAGGGACAACTAGCACAGTTTTTTAAGTTTGTGAAAAGCCATACCAGGGCTATATGCACTCACTGTCCTTAATTTAGCAGAGTAAGTCTAAAGGAAAGGCAGCTAGTCATCACCACCCACTGCCAATTCTTGGGCTTCTCTCTTACCAAAGAATAGTGGGATTGACTGTCTCATTATAATGCTCTCCACAACTTGAAAGGCCAAGCATGTTTAATGGGATGAGGATTCGAACCCATGATCCTCAGATTGCAAGTCAAGTGCCCTAACCACCTGGCCAGCACAGACAGCATTTGTGTAGTTATGCATAAGATTCAACAGATAAAACAACTTCTCTTTTAATACTAATAATTTATCCTCCCAGTGGCACAGTGGTATGTCTGTGGACTTGTACTGCTTGAGATTGGATTTCGGTGTCTGTGGTAGGATAGTTCTTTGTGCATCTTTGTGCTTTATAACAAACATCAACAACTAGTAATTTAAATGTAAATTATTAATGTTAAAAATAACAGATTAGCTAAAACATAATTTTACTTTATTGTTATGGAAGAAGTGAAAACAGATAGAACTAATATTTTAAGACAGTTGCAGCACCTAATACATTTTTACTTAATTTTTGAATTTTACAAAAATAAGGATTTATGTACCTTGTTAATCTTGTGGAGGAGGTATTAAATACAGCCAAACCCCACTTTAACACAATTAATTCATCCCAATTTTTGCTTGCGTAAGACAAATTCACTTTGTCTACGATGGCTTATATAAAGTGTCCACATACACTACTTTTAGGTATTTTAAATATTGGAGGGTTTTTGAATTCCAAGCTCTACTAAAATACATTTGTATTCTTTAACCCATATGACCTTTTCCGTTACCAAATTTTATTTTACAGTTGCTTCATATGCATTGTGTCATCCTTCTTGTGAACCCTTAGCTTCATGTTCTTTGTTTCATCTTTCTCTTCAATTGTATTTGTTGTTCCTGTTGACCTGTGGCTATCATCTGATGGTGGTGTTTGCAATCCATGTGAATACGACTTTTAGAATTTCACATTTGTCCTGTTTTATCTCCATAGTTCTTTTCTTCCTAAGACTCTGGCAGCCAGGGAAGGGGAAAAGATCCTTCTCACCAATCCATTTCTCACCTTTTTGATTGCTCCAGTCCTGGTTGTTTGTTATGTCCTGTCTGGGTCTTCATGTTATATGTCTTGCACTTACTCATTTAATGATACTAGGAACCAACTGTTTATCCATTGGGATCCTTCTATTTCCTGTGACTTCCATTACTCTCACAATGTAGCTTTGGAGATCTATACACATGGCCTATAATGAATCGTTATTAACGAACAGGTTGAATTGCCCTTGGGGAAGACATTACATGGACTACTCACAACTTACATGATATGAAACCTTCTTCTTTTGGAGGTTTTTGACTATCCCCTGTACCTGTTATGAACACTTTAACCAGAGGTGAGTATTATCTTCAATCATACACTCTCATTTCCAGGGTTCCTTTATTTTTCACTGGATACTACTCTGTGGCAAGTGTTGTCCAGGCAAATATGGTTTCTCTTTTCAGTTCCTCATTAGCAATCATTTTCACTACAATTACTACAGGTTGCAGTAGGCTCTGTTGAAATGGGGTGTTCTATAAGATTCTCTAGGTGCCTACTGGATGGTATTTATTATCATATTATGGACTTCTATTCATGGACTATCATGAGTAACACTAAAAGGGATCTTGCCTGTCACTGCTGATTTTCAAGTTGAATGAATCGGGATTGGTTTGCTTTTAAAAATGTAAAGAACTCAATACATCTATTACACAGCTTCTAGAGCACTGTTCCTCAGGACTGCCCAATGTAATTTATTCCCCAGACTGTACTATTAGAAATTTGGAATCCTTACCACACATAGTTTCTAGTCACTGAGGTGGTAGACAGAGGCTTTTCTGCCAGTGTTTAAGGGTGTTTCTCTACTCTTGAAGTAGAGGGCAAAGTTGGGGCCTTTTCTACAAGGGTTCCTAGATGTTTTTCCCAGATGTTAGTAGGAGTGTCACAAGCCTACATATGAGCCAATTCGTAATTCCAGTTCAATTCAGCAAAACTGTTTTAAATATTTTAATATCACAATGAGGGTAACACATGGTTCTGTTTTATGTCCCCTCCTATATATATTGTCATTGTCATTAAAATCCTCTTTCCTGAATTAACATATACACACTTTTCTCACATGTATGTCAATAAGTATTGAAAACAAAATGCATAGTACAGCTTGGACATAAGCCATTGGTAGGCAATATCTCCAATTGACAGATAAATTATCACCAGTGACAGTTACATAAAACCTGTAAAAAGCACAATAAGGATGGCACTATAAAATATCAGTAATCAGAGATAAATTTTGGAAAAAAACTTAAGTTAAAAATAAAAATTGAATTGTAGAATGTTTCATTGACAGTAACTAATAATATGACACATGAGGGTATCCAAGAATACAGCACTATGCATCATCCATAACTCTTTTTAGAAGCAGTTGAACTTGTGTCATTAAATAACTGAATACATCTTGTTTAACTAACAAACTGTAAAGGAATACATTGGATACCTAAGCTTGGCGTGGCCAGGTGGTTAAGGCAAACGACTTTTAATCTGAGGACCATGGGTACAAATCCTTGTTGCACCAATCATGCTTGCCTTTTCAGCCATGGGGGCAATATAATATTAAAGTCAATCCCACTATTCATTGTTAAACAGTAGCCCAAGTGTTGGCCATGGGTGGTAATGATTTGGTTTCTTTTTGTAATATATAGAAAGATTTAGGTGTATCTTAATTATTCACAGTATTTTTTTCTGATTTATTATATTCTGAATAGATGAGATGTTTTAGATTTAAACCATGTATAAATATTAGATAAGTATAATATATATATGTATATATGATTATTCTAGTGACATTAAATGGGATAATGCAGATTGAAAATATTTAACTTAAATGATTATTTGATGTTTTTTGTCTTGAATGATTTTTAAAGATGATAAAAGTACTATATATGAGCCTAATAGTTTTGAATGCAACTAGTGAAAACAAATTTCTTGTCAGTAGTAAATGGTAATTATACATATGAAAATATCTGATTATTAAGATGTTTGTTAGTGTATATCTTAATGTTTTATCTCTTTTGAAAGTGTTAATAAGATATTTTTTTATTCTGATAAACATGCAAAAATTTATCCATCCTTAACTTAATACAAATAGATACTCTAGTACCAGTGGGTGTTAGGGTACTGGCATTATAAATTACAATTTATATAACAGAGGAAAGTGTGAAATACAAGCATAAAAAATAAAGTGAAGATAAAAAGGAACCAAAATTTCTGATATAGTACATAATTAGTTTTTTGAACCAGTAAGTGAATTTTTTTCAATGGAATTTGGTTTAGATATATGATATATGTTAAAAATACTGCAAAACTGAAAAAAAAATGTTCATGGATGTAGATTTTTTGTTGGTAGGCAGTGACAAATTTGGGGGATTGGAGTTTCAGAAACTTTGCAGTAGGCTGATGTTGCATTAAAAAGTTTTAATCATGAAAAAAGGATTTAAATTGGACTTAACTGGTGCTTTATTTCCCATTAATGACTTAAATGTAACATGGATGATTGACAATGAAAACTTGATCCTTACTCTCTTTAAAATTCTTTTTGTGTAAATTAGTTTCAGTTGTTATTTGTAGTCAAATAGGTCAGAACTTTACTTAGATTGGTAGTAAATTCAATATATGTTGGATTGTTAAATGAAAAATTATGGAACATTATTTATTTTATGAAGTGCATGGATTTTTTTTTTTTATCAAAAAGCACAAAGCTGTGAAATGAGTTATCCTTGTTGTACCCACACTGTTAAAAGAAATCCAGTTTTTAGCATTTTAAGCCCTCAGGCTTCATACTGAGCTGCTGGGAGACTGTGTGAGTAGTATTTATACCTTTGATAGGCTCTGCAATATCAAATGCAGTATCCTTCTTAATATTTTCAAGAATCCCCCTCTAGTGACCTCATTGAAGGGATGGTCTAACAAACTTTATTCTCCAATCCACAGTTGGCATATTATGGTCATTTTTCATTGAAATATGAGTGTTATAAATGTCATTGTAAAAAATTTGTACAAGTTCAGCTAGCTGCCCAGATTTGTCAGGTGCAATAAAATCATATTACTAAATGCAGTACTTCTTTGTACTATTTTAATTTATCATATCTAACAATAAAAAATGCTTTGTAATTTGTTATAGGGTCATTCCATGTCAACTCAGCGAAGGTGGTTGCTTGACCGTCTCAGAATCTCTTGAAACTTTGTTGAAATGATCTTTGGCATCTGAAACTGACACCCGCCAAATTGATCAAGTAGATCCTATGTATTAGAGATATATTTTTCTAATTTTTTGGCAAATCCACTTCATTTGCAATTTTTGAACAAATCTTGAATTTGACAGGTCATGAGCACAAAACTGAGGCTTGTTTGCTGCATTCTCTTCAATTACCAGAAATATCTGAACATCCTCTGTAAATTTGAAGACACTAGGACTTATATTTCAAGAGATATAGACATCTGAAGATGGGCTCTCATTCAATTTACAACTTGCAAGTGATTTAATTAAATTTCCATTGGGCAAAAAATTATGTAGATGTTGGAATTTCAGCTAAAAAATTGGCAGATGTCAGTTTCAGATTCCAAAGGTCATTCCTAAAGTTTCAAGAGATTCTGAGATAGTAAAGCAAACTGACCTTCCCTAATCTTGCTGAGTTGACATAGAATGACCCAATATTCAGTCGTACAAAAGTATTGTCAAGTATGCCTGTCTTTCAGTGATCAATATATGATTTAAAATTAGTGATTTTTTTAAGAAATTTAATTCTTGATATTCAGTTACTTTTCTCATTAGTTTTAATTTAAAAAAGTAAAATAGTTTTAAATCAGTTTATTGTAACTCAGTTTCAAATGAAGTTACTTTAAAAAAACTAAATATGTGTATGTCGCACAACATATTTTCAATGAATAATATCAAATTTTGCATTACATTACCAAAAGGTGAAAATACATTTCTTGTAAAATTAATACAATATCAGTATTACCAATAAAATAACCAGAACATTCTAAATATCATTCATTTTTAACATTATTTTCAGAATAAGAAAAACGTAATTAGAGCATATTGATATCTTTCAAAACTGAAAGACTTCCCAACTGTACCACAGTTTATATCTGTATTAAAGTTCAATGAAATTTCTCTGATATCATAATGTACTTCTATTAGTGAAATAGAATCATAACAAAAGGCAGTTTTTATCATACAACAGTGAAACAAATAGTTTTGTGAGAAAGATAAGAATCATGCAAATTCCATAAGTTGTTATAGAGGGAGAATCTGCCATAGTCTAATTCCCAATGTGCTTGGCCATGAATCCGAGGACTTGTGTCACTTTCTGTTACTGAAAGAAAAACAACGTTTTGCCATATAGGTCTGGCTAATGAAAACTATGGGTCCATAAATTTTTTTCATAGAAGTTAATTTTGGTGGGCCAAAAATAAGCATAAAAACGTAAAATAGACATTTTACTGTAAAAACTGTATTACATCTTTAAGTTATACAATATATTTTTGTAGATGCACGTTAGTTTGTGTACTTGTGTTCACATAAATATACAGCCGATATTTAACTACAGTGTATTAATACACGTAACTAGAAAAAATACATTATACGCATATAAATACTTACATTGCAAACCAGAATTTATAACATATATTTATAATTTATTTAATTTTTAACTTACACAGCTGGTAGCTACGATTGTCTTGATCTGACACTGACTATGGCTACATTATTCAATTAGAGTAGCCCAAGAGTTATGTGTAATGCGCTCAATTGGTAATTACGTGATCACTTTAATTAGAATATTTCTAATTTGTATACAGGTGAACTTAATACGCAAAGTTTCAAAATATGTGCAAAAGCACTACACTGTTCTTTCGTTTGTGGATGATTTCAGTAAAATACGCAATTGATTTGTAAATATCAATTTACGATATTTCAACCCGACATTGTCAGGCTTTGTTGCTATCAGTTACAATGATGAAACATTAGGTAGGTCATAAGATAAAATATTTTACTGACGATCTAGGTCTATGACGAACAAGTTCATTCTGAGTTCACATTGTGGCACTTCGCTTAACCTACTTAGTCTTGACTGGCCTCACAGCGCTACAGTTTCAGTTCTTATCAATGAAGATATTTAATACACTTGTAGAAATACTTATGTCCGTAGTTATTCAATGAAATTGAATGGTTTGTAATGTTCGAAATCGATAAACTTCCCTGGCACAATTCCATAGTTATTAATAGACATTAAAGACAATTATAGCTTCCTAGGTATATAGCACACTTACTGTAACTGTCCAATAATACTACTACTATCTTGGTGAGTCGGTTTTTATATAAGTGAATCATGATCTACTGCAGTTTCATAAACAAATATTGCTGCTTCTTATATTCAAGAACAGGTGGGACTTTCGCAATACACAGTCAGAGTATATGTTACATACAAAAAAGAAAACTAAAAAAAAGAAAAAGGGTATGTATAAGTGTGGTAGATCAGTTAGAGTATGGAAAAGATACTTTATTCTCTTTCACAGTATCTCTGCTTAAAGTTTTAAAATACCTGAAGTCAAAACATTCTGCTAGTAAATTTGCTTGAGGTTGAAAGTAAAAATAGTGCATCTTTTTTAGACACTCATTAATTGAACTTCTTATAGTTTGACAGCCTTAATCCACTCAAATACAAAAAAAAATTGTAACATGCTTTATTAAACAAATCTTTTTACTTGTGTTCCACGTATCTTAACCTACACTTTAAGATACAACTTTGGGCCAGAGTAAAAGTATAATACCATACTCAGGCCCATTTCAGGGTACAGTCCATGCATGGATGCACAAGAAAAGTTTTTTTTTCCTTTGGTTATTTCTTCCTTTTTTTGTTTTAATACATTTCCTGTATATTTTTTTCCATCTTTTTGATTTTCATTTTGACTTTTTTCTGTATTTTTCACACACACATTTCTTTTTATGTATTTTTTTCTTGTATTTTTCTCCTTTTGTTGCTTTTATCGATGGAGAAAATGCTACTACTACTGGTAATATCCACAGAATAAAAAGTAAAACTTTATGTTGTGAATTTATATCTCAGTTTTAAATATTATTATTTGATACCACAGTATTGCTCTGAAGTTGCTGCTGAATCTGTAAAAAAACCGAAGGCTGATGGCTAGATAACTATAAATAAAAAAACAATGGAGGTTGGCACTGTTCTCTCTTAATTTATTAAAATAAAGGAAGCAAAACTTTCATAAAAATAAGAAGGGAAGCTTTGAAGAAACTATCGATGAATGTTCACAGTTACAGATCATGTTGTAGAAGAATAATTTTGGCAGATTACTTTAGAAGAGGAGTAACCAGAATTGCTGAGGGGCATAATAAACATTTTTAAAAATGAAAACTAAAGACTATAAAAATGATAAAATTGCTAATTCCTCAACCACATCACATAAATTTCATCTTATCAAAAAACACTGGGTTCTGATGTTTTTCCTCAAATCTCAACTACGCATGAAGCTGTATCTGTTAGGTTAAAACAGAGAATGATGCATGCTGTATCTGTCAGGTTAAAACAGAGAATGATGCATTCTTCAGTTACTCTTACACTACTTTCTGTACTACATTAATTTATTCACTGGAAAATTTCGTATCACTGCTATGGTCAGCTAACATTTATTTATAAGCCAAAACGATAAAGCAGCTGTACCTACAAGGATTACAGGCTGTTAATAAACAAGCTCATATGTTGATAAAGTACATGTTTACACTATCTAAAGGCTCAGTCACAACTTAATTCCCGAGGTATACGCTGTAACTTTTATCAAACCTTCTGGAGATACTTCAGCATTCCCAAAGATATTAATTATTGTCAACTAAATTACGAAACAAAATGTAGTGCCAAGCACTCAGCAGCCTATGAACCACTCAATTATCTCAGAATTGGAAAGAATTCAGTAATTTATATCCATTATTTTGAAAGCTGATGGATTGTTATCTTTTCTTTTTTGTTAAGTATAAAGCTACGCAAGGAGCTATGTGCTGTGCCCACCACAGGTATCAAAACTCAATTTTTAGCCATTAGTCTATATACTTATTGCTAAGCCACTAGGGGCAGTTGGAATATCAAAGCCTATAGAAATTATTACATGGAATGGAGATTTCTCATAAATTCCTGTTACAAGCAAAATTGATGATCTTGTAATGAAGCAACTTATTTGTAAATAATTTGGATGCACTAGGCTCCATTTAGTACTGAACTCGTTGGTGTTAAACTTCTGCATCACCATTGTCAATAATTGAAATGGTCAGGAAAGTATAGTTGATAATGAACTAGAATGAATGAACTTTTGTAATGCTGGTAAAGTTGTAACTAAAATTTGGTCAAGAATAGTAACAAATAAACATCCTGTCACTGGTAAGTTTATAGAAGACCTGAACAAATTCTAGGAAATTTGTGGTGTGGAAGATGAAACATGCAAGTACATATTTTCAAGTTGTCAAGTATTGTGATAGATAATGTTTATATACAGGAGCTTATTATTCTTTACTAATAGCCATTTCCTTCCCAGTCTCATTTCCTCAAGTTCAGCAAAGATGGCTTGTGAGTGAAGAATGATGATCCATCTGCAGAGCATCTTTCTTTTGCAGGCTTGCTCTGAATAATTAAATTCTTTTAAGCTAAGCTATAAGATATCCTAATAGATTACTATGTGACTATACTTGTCCAAGTGCTCAGGACAAATAGCTGAAATGTAGTTGTTGACAGAATTATGAATTATATTATGCATCAAGTGAAAACCTTCAGTATGCATGCTCAAATACGTCTGAAGAAAAAATATCCACTGATTAAAGAGACTAGGCTTTACTAGAGGGTGTATCACACTTTTAACACATTAATATACTCATTTGACAGAGACAAAATTTAGAAACGCTTGACCACAACAAAATTTAACTTGCATGCTGTTAAAACTCAAACTGTATGCTTCTTAGAAAAACTGGGATTTATTGTTTGAAGTTAAGCACAAAGTTACACAATGGGTACTCTGCCTTAGTTTCTAGTGTTGAAAGTCTACAGACATACTGCTGTATTGTTGGGATTCATGTAATTGCTACAGCTGTTCTTTACAAAGAAATTATTGTACAAAACTAAAAACTTCAAAATAACTAAAAAGCAATGTACTAAGTGTATTCCATTTTGGCAATCTCAAATTCTTTACACATTTCGTCATTCTTTCTGATTACTCTTAGATATTACAACTTTCATCATTCTAAAAAGTCAAAATGCACATAAACAATATTATCAACAATAAGAAAAACCAGTTTAATTAATGTTAGAGAATTTTCTACAGTATCAAACCTATAAATTTAAAACATTAACCAACTATAAAAAACTCATTAAAAATACTTGCTCAGTTTAGAAAAAAGTCAATGACAGATTTCTAAAATTGCATTACAATGAAAAGATGATATCTTAAGTACAAAACTTCAGGCAGTTGCATCATATTTAAAGCATTACAAAAAACAACTAATAATGAATGTGCAATGTTCCCTTCACAAATTTTACTTGAAACCAGAGGTACACTTTAATGCCTTAATCAAGTTATTTTATCACTTGTTCATGGTAAAAAAATAAGATTTTAAAAGTTAGTTGCAAAACACAAAGTCATGTGAAATTACTGGTTTCCATTTGATATCATTCCTGAATGCATATCTTTATATTATTAACAAAGGCAAAAACTACTCGTGAAAAATAACACTGTCTTATTCTGTAGTTGAATAAATCTATAATTTTGCATGTATAACTTTTTTCTCTATCTATGGACATAAACATACATTTTCAGAAATTTTTAGTTTCTAAGAAACAAGTAAAGCTCAAAATGAGAAAATAGTGTGGAATACTTTTCAAAAACTTCTGAAGTCTAGGACTTGTTCTACTGTTCTATCTCATCTACATATCTGGTTTGACACTTATGATGAACACTTTATGTTAAACTGGACAACATACAACAAATGTAAGAACAGCACCACTTCATAAAATATTTTAAAGTTGCTGATACATATATCTCATGAATAAAAAGTATACTAGTTCCTGCAAATGTTCCTTCATACGATAAAAACTGCTGAAACATTTAGTTAATTCATGTATATTTAAAGCAGTTAAGTCTGTGATTATAACTTAAGAAAAACATAAATGCATCTTTACTACAGAAATTGTGTTATAAGATAGTCATTCTTCTGTTTACTATATATTCTCATATTTTAAAAATAAAAAAATACTATTTTCTTCTAAATGCCCTATACAACAACCAAACTAGTGTAAAAAGCCACTATGAGAAGCTTCATCTTGATTTAAACCAACATCGGACACTGTTTCATACATCAACGTAGTTGATGCCAAAATGCCAAACCCAAAAAAACACACAACAGGAACACAGATATAACATTAATAATATTTTTATTACATTGTTATGCCACACATGTAATTGTTTGTATTTTTTTTCATTGAAAATTTGTTGCAAGAATATCTGATTTCAAATAGACATGAAAATACTGTATAAGAATTAATTGTCTTCATTTTTTGGGTTATAACTGTTAGTTACCTATTTAATATGAAAAATCAGTTATTTAAAATTATTTGTGGTCCAATTAATAAGAATAAATAACTGACAAAATAAGCTAAGGCAAGTTATTAGGTACTTATTTCAGCATTTATAATTTAGTGCTGGGGGGAAAAATTAATGGAAAGATGGTTAAGCATGAACACGTTTGTAAATATCTTTTTGAAGTTTATAAATTTGTTCCTATTCATTCACTCTGTGCACATACAATATGCAAATTAATGGATTTAAGATGTTTTACGTTAGATGCAATTATAACAACTTTCACATTTTTATAAAGGATAACAACCCACACAATCCATACAAAAATTTACATTTTAATGTAGATTAAATGTGCTAGCCCATATTTTCAAAAAAGTAACTGAATTCCCAATAATTTAACTCTTCCATGGCTATGAAATTAAAGATTTTTTAACCAATTAGCTTTATCTTAATGACATTTCATCCCTTTAATAGCACTGTAAATACTAAAAAATAAACACAATGTTCATAGATAAATTTAATTTTCATACTAATGGTACTTTAATGGACACTCAAACAGCAATAATACTACTTCATATTTGTCTTCAAGTGAAAGCTGATACTATTTTTGTAAGGCATATTAAAACATGATTGGGATTTTGTGGTAGTCCTGCAAACAATGGATAACTTTATTGTATTTACTAATGTATTATAAACTTGGCAAAAATTAGGAGGTAAAATCAAAATAATCAATTTGTGTCTGTTTAAGGAGTTGCTCAGGTTTAGAAATGGAAGAATTCATATCAGAAGAAATCATTTCTCGTTTCTTGTAGCCTAGCGGAGTTGGACCCTTTCTTTTTTCCATTGTTACACTCATGACACTCACAAATGGGAGAAAGCTTCTATTCCTAAAAGCGGAAATAATTATTTATTACTAATGACAAACTGTTTAAATATACACAATGGCAATGTTAATTTGTACTTCTACAGTGCTTTATCATGACAATTCTGAATTAACATATCTATGTATATAAAATATACATCTTAAAGGAAACAGGTGGCAATTATTGAAAATACTTAAAAGGAAGGATGTTACAAATGGCTAGCAGGAAAAGTGACAGCAATGTTTTCAGAACATATCATTTTGAAAACAAAAGCTACATAGTATGAATACGCCAAAGGTGTTTACAATTTACTTTCTTTTTGTAGTTGACCAACTGGAAAACTGAATCACAAGTACCAATCCATGTTAAGTTACAAAGCACTTCCATACAGGTTCAAAGAGAATGTTAAGTTACAAAGTACTTCCATACAGGTTCAAATACAATGTTAAGTTATAAAGCACTTCCATACAGGTTCAAATAGAATGCAATACATATATCCCACAAAATAGTAAAACATCACTATCTTCATTACTATATTCTGCTACAAAAAGTAAATACTATGGCACATGGCTTTGTCAGGATTTAGTACATTCCTTGAATACACAGATATAACAAACATCCTCATCTACCACCTAACTTCACATGTAAAATGTGGCAAAAAAACATCCTTTTAAAGTACAAAACAAGTCCTTTAAAACAAAATTACAATACAGAGATAAAACACATACTGGGAAGAGAAGAGAATAGTTTCAAAACATGAAATGATTTGAATTGCACACAATGTGTGCATGCACATATGAACTCTTAAAATATTATGAACTTACAACTAATATATATGTACACACACATACACATATACAGTAAGAAGAAAATCCAGTTGGAGAGTACAAAAGGAATGACACAATTAAAGAAAACATACAAAAGGGGAGATGTGATGACCATGTGGCGAATCTAAACAAACTACAAACTCAAAACATGTATATGAAAACTTAACAAGAATAACAACTTTCAAATTCAATTGAAAATCTAATTAAAGTACTTGCAATACTTATGTATAAAATTAAGATCTGAATGGATCAGACCAGTGTTTGAAAGTTCGATTAGTTTGCAGTTTCAACTCATTCACTTTCTGTTTTTGGTGAAGTCAGTATTGCAGCAAAGGCTCTTCTGCAAGTACAACGTAAGTTTATCAAGGCACTCAATGAATTTTCATGTACCATACGATAACTGAATCTCAAGTTTGATGAGTTGAATCACTGCAGCACAATATTTCGGACAGCTAACCTCAAGTTGCTAGTCCATTCAAGTTTCTTTATTTGAATTAATGTTCCATTACAATTTATTCTGTCCTTTAGCCACTTCTCCATCTGTTGAAATGTGAACAAGTGAGCATTAACTATCCAAATTGTTACACAAACATTTTTCACATTCCTATAGACATTCTAATAACCTCAACGGGCCTAAAATGAGATATCCAAGGAGCATAACATTGATATTTGAACAGTAACAGGTGAGAGACTTTTTCCCCTTTAATTGATGCTTCTTTATTATTTTAATACAAATCTTCTGTCTTTTGATCACTTTTCCAACTTATAGACCTACAAGTCAGTGTGGAACAGTCATTCTACTTGTTCTTCTTCACATTCAGGCTGTTGTGCAGTCAGTGATGACCATATATAAAACTTATCAGGAGTGTAACTTTACATCCAAATCAGTAAAAGGTTCAATTTACTACAAGTATGCCATTAGGGTACAAAAGAAAATTCATATTGGTCAAAGAGAACTTCAGAAATCATCTGTGTTTCAAGAAGGACAACAGAACAAAGTTATTAATTGTTTGAGCCATTGTATCAGCACCAGTACATGTTTCAACCCATTTAATGAATTAATATACTACTACCAGGATTAACTAAATGCTATGATGAATTTCTGAGAGAGGCCCAATAATGCCTAAGAATATTTTTTGGAATGGAAAACCTACAACTTGCTGACATTTTTTTTGGTACAGGCAATTGCTCCTCTCAGTTGAACAGAGTGTAAATTTTATAGCATTGGACTAAACCTCTATGATAATGTGGCAACTAAAAACATTCCTTTGGCTTAGTTGTGGGAGGTATTTCCTGATATTCTCTAGATAGTTGTAACTATGTAAAGTTCAGAGGATTTTGTGTTTCAAAAGATTTTGCAACAACTAACTGTATCACAAATAAGGTATCTTGCTTGTGCAGACCAGTACAACACTCCCTCCCATACCTCTAGTTGGTCAAACAACTGACAATGATTACCTTCATCTGTACTACATCTTTGGAGCTTAAACAGACATGCTTCATCTTGTTCAGTATCAAGTATTGATCAAATACATACAAATCCTTTACCAGTTATTCTGACAATTTCTCTTTCATTGTATTTAATATCTATTTATTATTGGAATATTCAAAAAGGTATAGTTTATTGCCATTGCTAAGACTTGAGATACTGTACCAAGGATCCAGACACACTAGTCAAGTTCTCATGCTGCCATTCTGGTCAGTGTTGTTTGATAAATCAGTACACCTATAACATTGTGATCCAATGTGTAATATTAACATCTTTCAATTTAACAAATATCATCTGATATATTGACACTGTATGATCTACTTGAGTTATAAATCCACCACCATATAAATGGTGAAAATTTTTCAGGATGTTATGATTGCAAACGGTTCTTTCTCTGTTATATAGTAATGGCATTTACAGGATATTAACATTCCAAGTTCCACACCATCATGTACTTGTGAGAATAGTGCTTGAAATGACAGCTTATCCAAAAATCAATGGAATATCTCTGATTCAACTTGAATGACTATGGAGGTTGACAGTTTATGCTAAATATCGAGATGCTATTGAATAAAAGCTGACCACAAAACATCTTCAGAAAGATACAAAGCTAAGAAAGCTTTGGCTTTCTCTGTCATTTACAGGTTCAGATTATTCTATCACTAGCTTTTTCTTACCATAATCTCTAAACACTCCATTTTCACTCACTACATGTCTGAGAGATTCCACCAACAGTTACAGGAAAGAACATTTTATTGGTTTCAGTTTCAGACCTGTTTGGTATAAATGTTGAAATATACCCAAGTTTTTTAGGTAAGTTCTTATGTCAAAATCTTATCAACATACATAAAACACAATTCCCACAGCGAACTATATTATGAGAGTTCCATCAGCAACACCAAAGTTGTTAGTACACTACAGAGGTCAAATGTTTAATGCTAAACTCACTGAAGCCTTCTAGTGTTGACAACAAAACTGAATGTTTTCATAATCTTGTTTGACCTGCCAGTAGCAGCTGCAAAAACAATCTGAACTGAATCTTCATTTGTGAATGGAAAAAGAAATGCATTAACATATGTTTACCAAGGTGAAGTCAAACCTTTCTAATGATTAATAGGGATGGCATGAAACATGGATTTATTGGTGAATCACAATTTTTCTGAGCCAATAGTTACATGATAGCCTTATTACATCGGTAAATAGCATAAAAATAAGGTTTGAGTAAATATAACAAAACAAAAAAACATTATGACTGTTTACTTCTTTTATTTACATGCTGCTTCCCTCTCATTAAAAAGGTTGCTCACAACACCTCCATTCTATATTACATTACTATTTCACAACAAACAAAAGCTACAAGGTCACTTACAACACTAATCTTTTTTTTATAATATATGACTGGTGTATTAAAGCACATTTAACCTCAGCACTGTAAAGATACTAAGAATACTTAATAAATAAAAATATGGAAAAAATACCATTTACAGGAAAACAATTCCTAAACAAGTTTTGTTTAGGTTTAAGTATGAAGTTAGTATACTGTTACCTGTGATATCAATGCTTCAAAAAGTGTATTTCAGGTTTTATTGTGGAAAGTATGGAAATGTGAATGGCTTACATAAATTTAAACTGGATGTTTTGAAGTCTTTAAAATTTGTAGATAATACCAAAAAATTTATACTTGTTCTGAATATAACCAACACAAAATAATCACAAAAATTCCAAGGTTATGATTTCTTATGTTAACTTTTAAGACAAAGATCAAGTCTTATTTAAAGTATTAAATTTTTATTTTTTTTCTGTGTAGCATTACTTAGCAGATTAACATTTTATATTACACCCCAAGAAATGGGATTTTGGAAATTTCAGAGAAACTGGGTTGCTGAATTCATTATATTCACCAACTTACTAAGTTTATAAATACAGTAAATTCCTCAGTACCTATTAATTTAACTCTTTCAGTATGTAACCATTTTGAGCTTGCTATCATTTTCATTTTGTTACTTATAAACTGGTGTGTGTTCAAGAAATTTGGCAGATTGTCAGCAAACAATACATGGCTTTTAGATGCAAAATATTAATTTTTTTTAAGTCATCAAGTTTGTTAAACAATGTTTTCCTCATGCCTTTTTTATTTATGCATGTTGCCTATCTGACATTTTTATTTTAAGATTAAAAATACTTTTGTGCACCATAAAATTTTCAAATTTTACATAAATTCTAATTATATCGAGATAGTTTTACCAAATGTTTCTTAGAAAATAATTTATATTTTGTTATTTTCAATTACAATTCTCTGTATGGGTCAGTCAATTTGACCAATCTTGTAACCACCATATAAAATTAGAAAATGAATATAAATTATGCCTTTTTCATTTTAGAATGATTATAAAATATAAGATGAAAACATAAATGTTTAAACTAAATAGTTAAAATCTCGTAACATTATACATTTATATATATTTATTATATTGATTTTTCAGTCATGCCTGACTAACAATACAGAAGTTATAATTATACAGTTCATGTGCACTCGTGTTACAGTATTTAATAATATAAAACTTATCTGTACTTTTCTACTTTTCTTGGCTGTGTTATAGAGGATTACTTTTTGGTAAAATACAGTAACATTTCAATTATTATAAATTGTATATGTATACAGATTATCAATATTTATAAAAAAAGTTCTTACACTCAATTTTCTTAAGACAGAACAGTAACTAAGGAAGTAAATGAAACAATTATCTCTTTGTGCTATGACCTTTTAAAATTTTGCATACAAAGGATGTGAAATGAAATTTCTTTTAGTTACACACACACACAAATAACCAAAAAATCATAAATTACATCATTGATACCATAGATTTCCCTTATAATTTACCAAATTCAATAATTAATCTGCATTTATATTTTTTAAAAAATGAATTATTAAGATACTAAATATTCAAATTATCAGCATAAAGATTTATCTCAAAGAAATTATATTTGTAAATGGCTGAGAAAATTACTGAGAGGACATTCCAAACTTCCAACAGATTATTCACATCATATATAGAAGAAGGTGTGTATATATAAAGACTGTTTCCAAAACAGATAAGAGGTGAATGGGGGCTACTGTGTTTGATTCACTAAATATAGTGACAGCTCAGCAAGTAGAAA
Organism: Carcinoscorpius rotundicauda; assembly: GCA_011833715.1. NCBI lineage: Eukaryota > Metazoa > Arthropoda > Merostomata > Xiphosura > Limulidae > Carcinoscorpius > Carcinoscorpius rotundicauda. Next base: position 21,282,414 of record CM022395.1, read on the forward strand.
AGATGAAAGTTTTTTTATTTTATATTATAACTTGTTAACATCAGTAATTCGAGTTTCTAATTTGCAGAAAAATACAGACTTTGTATTTTAACATCACAGACATCTAATCTGAACCAGTGCTGCATTCAATACACCATACAATACACAGACACTGATGTTTATGTATATTTGTTTAATGTTTATTTTAAACTAAGAAATTAAATAATGCATAATAAGAAAATATGAATTATAATCTACAGTTTGATACCAAATGTAAAGAGATAAATTCATAAAATAGTAGCTCAATAAAGTTTTGTATGCAAGCTAGCAAAAGCAATGACCCAGGACCTATCTGGAAAGAGATAATACTGAATTATCCAAAGTAAACCGAAGAGAGGGGGACTTTAAGAGGTTGTATAAATATATATAAAAATATTGTCATAATATCTAAAGTATTTATTTCCTATTTCTAAAAATTATGTGCATTTTGGCAAACTTTTGACAGCCAGACCTTAATAACAAGAAAGCTGATGGAAGAAAGGAAAATACAATAGTTATCAAAAGCATTACAAAAGAGAGAGAAATTTAGTTGACCTGGAATGAAAACAAAAATATTTTTAGGTACTGTATTTTGATATGTTCATGTGTGGTGCTTTGAATGATTTTTCATGGTAGGGGCTTAAATTACAAGTTTTAGTATCTGGTTTCAGTTAATATAAATGCACATATAAGAAAAACTATCTGTGAAAAAAACTTCAATAGTTAATGACATTTTGCTTGGAATGTTTAGGAGAAGCAAATCTAATGATTCATCATATCTCAATAACATGTATTTCATTACACATGGAAAAATAAATAAGAAATATCAAGTACAAGAAATGGGCTAAACCCTTCACTTGGCAAAAATTAATTAGAAGTTAATGATAACTGTATGAACCAATCAGAAAGATGAATCTGAATGAAACAGGTACTTCTAAACTATCTAATAACAATATTTGATCATAAATATGAAAATCATACTTCAAGTACAATTAAAAAAATTGTACACAAAGCCACTATAATACAAAAAAAAGCTGAGAGAATATATTATTTTGATGTTTCCATAATCTTTATTATTTAAAATATTATATTACCTAAAAGCTGTGATAACAACATTTCTAACTGGTTCATTATCAAAGCTTTGGGTTTCACAACCAAAACATTCAGCTAACTCATGGATCACTTGCCGTTGAGTCTTGTTCATAGGTGGGAAAGAATGACTTCTTGATTTATTCTTTGACTGAAACATAAACAAACAATCATTACTGATATATCATGTAACTATTAGCAGCATTCTGTTTGATATCAACAGAAGATATTCAACTTGAAATTAAAACATGCTAGTTTGGTGAGCACATTACCAAAATAACCAAGTAATCTTTCAAACAACTAATGCTAGACAGATGAAACTTGAAAACGAAAGGCGGAAGACATTCATAACGTTCTCTACACTTGTGTCTCCATAACAGGCAGTTCCCATCCATTCTACAAAGTTTAATCATGAATACTCTGCCGAAACAACTCATCAAAGAAATGAAACTTATTTTTAACGTATGTTAAAAGACCACAGACAATTAACTACATTTTAAGTAATGATACCTTCTGCAAACATCAAGCAGTAAAATTAAAGTGAAATATATATAAAAAAATTAAACTCAATTCTAACGTAAAGGCTAAATTTACACTAATTTGGTTATTATTTAGATACTATAGCAAAGTCCTCTTCTTGAACAAACTGGAAAAAAGAGAAAATGAATCACTTATATTAACAGAGAGATTTGAATTTTTATGCAAACCTGTCTAGCTAATTCTACCAGTTCTGTCAGTTTTTCATAAACACTTGTAACAAACGAGACATTTTTCTTGGTTTCTTCTTTTAGAAAGTTTGAGTAATTAGGAGAAACTGGCTTGCTTGAAAGATCTGGATCATTTATCTGGAGGGCTAAAGCAAATCGGCGGTTCCGTTCTCGTACTGCACAATCTTCATTACACTCCAATCTGTAAAAACTTTTGATTAGTTCATATCTAGAAGTGAAATCAGTGTCTGCCCCCCAACTTCTTACATAGAGAACAGAAATTCAGACAGATAATTCCAATAAATCTCCAAAATATATAAATAATAAAAAAACATAATCTGTCATATTATAGTATATAAACACAACACAGCATTCAAAATTTTTAAGAAGTAAAAAATTATTCTACTTCTCCAATGCTACTTGTCTATTAATGGCCACGTGTGGTTAAATGTTTAATGGCTAACTAATAAAATGAATGGGCTAAAAAAAACTTGTTAAATGCACTTAAAGCAGATGGAATAAAAGTTTTGAAAAAATTAAATTGCAAACAATGTCTTGCAATTTATCTACTTTTATTTTAGGTAATTTCATAGTATCAATAATTAACTGCTAGTAATTACATATGATTTTCACCATACAGAAAAGTATAAGCACTATGCATGTATTTTTGTTAACTAGTAATTCTACTTTTCCATTAAAAACAACAACATACCCTTTGAATTTGTTAACTTTACTTTTTCCATAAAGGTCACTGATGTCCACACTTTGTCCTGACTGAATATCATGCATCTTTGTGGCTAATAAAGATACTGATAATTGTTTGAAACCTATTCCACTGTCTCCACAAGTGGTTTTCTCTTTTCTGAAGCCACATGGACATGTTTCAGTAATCTGTGAAGTACAAGTTACTTGTGTTACAGATTATTTATTACTACACACATACAAGACAAAATTTTTGTGCTAATGTAATACAATAACATACCTTTAACTCTGAAAGTTGAAAGCTGAATGATCATTAATTATTTTTTGGAATAACACTGATTACTTGTTACGAACAGCATCTTGTCAGAAAGAAAATTGATCAAAGACACCTAATATTCAAGAAGTTTTCAAATGTGGGCTTTCTTAGTATAAAATAATACAGATGCATTAAAAATGCATCATGATTTAAGTTACAATATCTAGCAATAAGGATTTTAGAACTCAAACTAGTATAGTATATTGTTAAAAATGGCTTAATCCTATGGCTGATTTTACAAGTGACAAACTTGTGAAGTTTACTAGGACTTTCTATCCCTGAAATCAAATATTAAGCATCATGCTAGAAATGAATGTGCTGACAACAAATCAGATATACACATTATAGTGTACAGGTTAATTTAGACAGTGAGATTACTTCTCAACATGTCAAAAATAAAGGAATTTTTAAAAACAATCATCATTTGCTTGTACTTATATGCAGTCTTTAAGTTAATAAATGCTTTTGCCTTTTTTTCAACGTTAGTTTCTGCAGCAGTTAAGTCAGTGTGGTTCAGTAGAGTGCTTGAAAATTCTTCATATTACAGAAGCCTATTGCTAACTAAAGTTTGGATGGTTTAGTAAATTCAGTTGCTATTAAATGAAAGAACTAAGAATTAATAAAACTAATTTAGCAGTAATACTTCACACAGCTTTTGAAATACAGATTATTACTGTTGAAGTTTATTTCCTATAATTTTTTTCTTCATTTGCTGTTTGGCAGAAAAAAGTAAAATAACAAACATGAAAGAATGGCTCTTTTTCAAAAACTTTGTTACTCAGTCCTGTCACTTAAAAATGTATATGAATTTCTCTCTCTTTTTTTTCACAATGGGTCTGGGTCAAAGGCCATGCCATCTGTTTATTCACTGCAATCAAAATTTGATTGAACTACTATTTTATGAATTTAGTCAAGAAGTCTTTAAAAAATTGTGGATGGTAATTCAAACACTAATATTATATGTGAGTTAATTTTTTAATTTAAAAGTAAATAATAAAATAACACATTTAAATATAGATTTTAGTGAGTTACGTAGTATTTCGAGAGCAGCACTGTTTAAAATTAGGAGTTTGAAGATCTCACAACACTAAGTCTATAATTTTAAACAAATTAGGAATTTAAGTGACTGATATTGAAAAGCTAGAATATAAAATAAGAACCTCGTATCTTTTTATTTTGTTTGCTTATGTATTTCAATATATAAAATATGAATAACCAAGCAACAGCTTAAAACGTGCTCAGAATGGTTTACCCTCCACCATTTTAATCTCTGAAAAAAACAACCAACAACAACTATCACTTTCTTTTGAACCAAGATTTCAATGAGGAAGGTTGTGTGTTTAGTTTGCTCAAAGTTTTATATTTTATAAAATCTAAATAAATCTTAGTCAGTAAGCTTAATAGATTACAGTTAAATTTTGTGGAATCAGTGTAGATATTTATGATTTTTTGGTTATTCAAGAGTTCATATAAAACATTAAAAATATTTTGTTTGATATCCTCCACATGCAAAATTTTAAAAGGCTTTGCAACCTATGTCCTACAGTATCCAAGTAAAAAGATTGTGGTGAGAAGAGAACTGTTTGCTTTACTTCTTGATTTATTGTCAATATTTTAAGAAAAATAAATTTAATAATTTACTTTTAAATACTAATAATGTACACACACACACACATATATATATATATATAATGATATAATGTATAATAACTGAAATGTGCTGACTGCACATTACACAGCTAAGACAGGGAAAACTAATGGCAAGCTTTATACTACTGCATCAATACAAGTTATGTAGGCACGTATAGAAGATCGGTATAATAATATATGTTAGTATATAGTATTATGAGACTTAAACTAAACATTTGTATCTATGTTATAATAGTTAGTCATTCTAGCATAGAAAAAAGAATAATTTATTGTTATTTCCTACTTTTTATGATGTTTATGAGATTAGTTAAGTGATAGACTTGAAAGTTAGAATATAATATAGAAAATAACATGAAATATAAAGTTTCACTAAAAGCAACATTGATAGGTATTAATTAGGTTTAAGAAAATATGCATATCATGTAAGATTTTTTGACGAAGAATAGCTTTTTAATCATAACATGAAATCACTTTGTACAGACTAGTAAGGAAACACCATTTTTACCAAGAAATCTTAAGTAAAATTATTTCATTAAAAAATCTGATTTTTTAAGCACAAAAAGCTTGCACTCTTCACTAAAAGAGTAACAAGTTTTGTGAAGATACACATGCTGTATTAAACATTGTAGTGCAAATACTTATAATCTGTATAAGTGCATAGACACTCATGTATTTTATATCAAGTCTGTTGCAAAAATAATAACATTTTAATATCTTTTAGGTAAATCCTCTTACATTATTAGAGTATTGAAATATATACAAGTACATATCACATATTATAAAATAATTTAAGTTATCAAAAATAAAATGTACGTCTGGCATTCAGAAAGTAAATCAAGTTTATTTTATACCAGTCTCACTACTTACCTATGACAGAATATTCAGTATGAAGACTTTGAATATTAAGTTAGAATAAGAAATAAAACATATTCAGTATGAAAAATGTACTCACTAGTGTCTTACAAACAGTTTCTGGACATGGTCCATCATGACACTGGCTACCACAAGGATGTTTACAGACTGTTCGTGGTATGCTACAGCTCTGCAAACACTTAAAACCCTCCTTCTCACATGAGCCCTGATGGCAAATCTGCTGGCAATAATGATGACCACAGGACAAGCTTTTGTTACAAGGTCTTCCACATGAAATACCAGGAAGGAAACAATGTATGTTACGTTTCTGTAATAAACAAATTGTTTTGAGACTACTCACATAACTGAAAACTAGGAAGAATAAAAATGTTGAGCAAAAAAGAAAGTGAATAATAAAGAAAACTGCAAATATAAGTTGATTACTGTTAATACAAGTTAAAAAATACTCCTACAACATTAATTAAAATTCAATTATTAGAGAAGGCTTACACTTAAGTTTTGAAAAAAATGTATTTTTATAGTTTTTAGCTCAGGCTTTTACTTTTATTTCAAAATCACTAAATATGAGTCATATCCATAGCTGTACTTAAATTATAAGACAGATACAACTTTTTATTTTGTACAACTTTAATACTGTTTCTGTAAATATATGAAAGTAGTTGATTTGGCATAACACCTTTATATGTAAATGACAATTGGCTCAAAGAGCACCTACAACACAAGAATTGTTTTAAAGAGATAACTCTTGATTGTTTGTCTTAAACCCTCTTGTGATATAGTGCACAACATTCACAATACAAAAAAAACTGTAGTGTCACTAATGGTGGTAATAAATTGACACAAATCTTACAATTATAGAAAAAGTCAATTTGAAGAGCTAAATTCAATGTTATAACCAATCTGTGAACTACGTACAAGTCAGCATTTAATCAAAAATCAGTGACTGACCTACATTTTAAATGCTTTTTTAAAGTCATTGTAGAAAAAGAGGTAAAAAATGAAATAAATGAAAAACAATTTCCTTTAACTTATTTTCTGCTCATATTATGTTTGCATTCATTTTCTTATGACATTTATGAAAACTTCTAACCAACTTTAACTTACATTTTAAAATAAAAAACAATATATTAAAGTTCATTTTTTGCATCAAATTTGGATCATAATCTCAAAAATGACTTCTTGTTTTAATGAACAAAAATATTTTATATCTCTATTCTTCTTGACTATGGTTTAAAAAATATGTGGAATCAAAATGTATAATCACTAAGCCTTACGTTCACCACAAAACTATCATTCAGAATGCAGTTAAAACTTTATTTTTTAGAGTAAACTCTGGTCTCCATTTTTGACATAATTAAATTCACTCTAATTAAATAATGAAGACAGGTACATGCTATCAATTTCTCTTTTTTGTGTGCATCTAAGAGGCTATGTGTCTTAAGCAAAAGCTCCCATCACCTTAAAAGTAAGGAAAATTGTATCACTGAAATTTCAATTCAGAGTATTACAAAAAACATCTCGGCAAATTTTGGTTCACAGAATATATGGGAGAAATTACAGAGGTCATATAACAGCAATATGAGTTCCGCTAGCTTCATTATCAATCTTCCAGTACAAAAACAGATAAAACTATTTTAGCCTTGTTACCACTGCTGAAAACAGCCTTTGGTCTAAGCAAGTGCTTTTAAAAGACTACTGCATTTTCCAACTGTTTTTCATCACCTCAACCACAGGTTCCACCTCTCCACCACAATTTCTATGTGGTCTTAGACAATGCACTTCCACAAGAATAACATTTTAACACATCTCACAGCACAGAGAGTCAAAAGGACAAAGATACACACTGAAAGTAAATTCTGTGTGCAACCACTGAACCACAACAAACCATGGCAGAGCCCAAAGGGTCACCTGATTTTGAACCATCTGAATAAATAAGAATAGAAACATTATTTGAAAGATATTCAGTAAATAAAAGACAGTACTTTTAATTGGGAGTATCTGCTTTTCTCAGATGACTTAAAGAAAGGTCACATTTGGTAGGATGGGCTGACCAGAAGATACAGCAATGTTATCCAAGGACAGACCAAATTCATCCAACTGCACTTGATAGGAAGGCCAAAAGAAGCAACCGCAGATTGTCAGTTCTGAAAAAAGTATGGCTCACTAAGGAAGGAAAACACAAACCCAAGGTTGATGCTTTCAAAGCATATAGTAAAGACAGCTGCATATGGCAGAGTTGCAAAGAAGGTTCATGAGACTGTGTATAAGCTCTGAACTGGGGAAGTGCAGGGCCAAAGTCCTTGATGATGAATGGGGTCCAGCACGTAAGGGCCAGAGATAGGTATTGAAGTTGATTCATCAACATTTTAACCATGGAAGTCAAAAGACTTTTCATTTGATTTGAGAAGAATTGCTCTGGAGGTATAGAGAGATCCGTCTGCACTCTCACTGCAGTAGTAGACTGAAGTGCAGCAGCATACTCCCTGGATAAAGTGGTGCACAGCAACTTTCAAGCCTTAGGGTAAATAATGTTACAAATCATTTTCAAATGCTGTACCTCTTCTTCTTTCAATCATTAGGCCAAGAATGAAAGTAGGACCATTGTAACAATGAAAGCCTGTTTCACACTCATAGGCACTGTGGTCTTTGCCACTGCAAAGAGCCCACATCAAGAAACCATAACATGATGTCTTCGATTGACCAAACTACTGACACTGGAAACATCTCACAGAGTTTAGAATGTATGGCTGTACCCTTCAATTAAGATGCCTTGATGGTGGCAGGTAGATGTGATGATGTAAATGTCAGAATGAGGACACTGATCTGCATCATAATTCCATCTTTGCAAGTGGATATATGCTCCACTGCAGAAACTCCTTGGGTGGAGAAACCAGTGAGAATCTCCAACTTGGGGATGTTCTTCAAATCCCTCTCAATAATAAATTCTTGTTACAAATTCAAAGTAGCATGAGGTGTAACCTCAAAAGGCTTATCCCCTATCACCTTTGAATGCAAGAGAAGTTCACTGTGTTGAGATGTGGATATTTCAACTAGTATGTCATCAGATCAAAGTTTCTTTACTAACTATAGAGAACCAGCAACTTCCTCAAGTCCCTTCTAAATAAAAAAAAGGGAGACATTTGCCCTAAAGGTTTGTGTGAAAGAGAATATAGTATAAGAAAATGAGGTACAGGTGCTACAGATGTTGAAAAATACTGCTCAAAATCTTCAAGATGTGGTCATTTGTGTATGGACTGTTTCTTCACTATTTTATTTAAGTTTTTATTTGGAAGATCAATAATAAAAAAAAAAGGAATATTTTATTGCCCACTGACCCTATCAACTGTGGAACCCTATGAGAGGATGCACTACAATGCTAAACAAGGATACTGCAGTAATGCCAGAATTTTGTGAGCACTATACCCAAATGCCAGCATCAGATACAACGATCTACAACACACCTGTTGAGAACATCCAACACTGGTACTCGGTTTACTCTAACCCAAGTGGACCAGCCGACTAACCCAAGGGCTGCCCATCTCCAGGAATTTAAGAGCGAAGTGTCATGTTATGGTTAGACTCCTCAACCACCAGGATTCTCTCATCCCCTTCACAGGTCACCACACACGGCAAACATGTGGGTGGATGTTTAGATTTCAGAAAAGGTAAACTGAAAGAACAGAACCTTTCCTTGGAGATCCCCTCACCATGTACAGGAATTCACACCAAGTGGCAGTAGAGTACGAGTTTGTTGAATAACAACAAAAACAGAGAGGAGAGATTAGAAACAGAGAAAGTAAGAGCATAAATTCAGAATCCAAAGCTCATCCAACCAAATGAAAAAGGACCTAAGAATGATAATGGAAGGTTAAGTGACTCACGCATCAAATCCTTTCCCTCTCTCAAAATCCTGGAATAAATATTATTTGGTTGAGGAAATTTATCATTCAATAAACTTCTCAGTTTTTTCTTAAGTGCAGAATTAATGAAATCATTCTGGTTAATGTTTATTTCAACTAGCAGTTGTTCAGGGTGAGAAATATTGTTTAAATCTTCATTAGTAAAAACTGAATAGAAAGTAAAACAAAATTAAGAATTAAAACCCATATTAAATTTTGATTTATTATTTATGTTTTGTTGCCAAGTTTATTTGTATACATTGATAATAAAGTAGTTCAATTAAAATTTAAATGTAACTCTAACTTACGACCACTGCTACCTGTTCAGCAGCATGCAAGACAAACATTGGGTGGAATGTATACTTATCTTCTATACAATGGTCCAAAACAATCTTATAACTGATAAAAGATGAGATGTTAAAAGAAAATTTCATCCAAAAGTCTTTTAGTTTCTCTACATGAAATACCATATGTTGGCTCTGGTTTTTGAAAAGCAATAAAGTTGAAGTAAACAAGTTGCCACTCGAATATACCAGCTGTAGATTTTAGAGAACTGATAGAAAACAAAAGCCCTCATCACTAAGGGTAAAATGGAAAAGATAACGAGAAGTAAGTTCCAAAACACAAGTGGTACACAAGTGAATGCAGTATCAACCTTTTTCTTGAAATGTCTTGTGAGATAAAATGAACAGATCAGTAGCAGTAAAATTATGGTTGAGAGTAGACAGAGTGCAAGAGCAAGCCCATCAAAGCTTTATGCTTTTCTTTTTGTAACCATATTTTCAGAATAGATTGTATTCAGTCTCCTACGATGTTAAATGATGATCATAGCTAATCTATATGATGTCATAATAAGATTATTTTGGTTAATATATTTTTCAGGTGGCAGATACATAGAACAAACTGTGATCACATAACCAACAGATATGCAGATGCTAATTGTCACATCTCGAACATATCCAGAGATTTTGTCCTTCAGTTCCTTTGAAAACTATAAAATTAAGACAGTTTTGGATAGTTTATGAAATGCATCCTGATAAAAATTGGCTTTTGAAAATCTAATAGAAGCAGAATTGTCTAGATTAGAATGAACATCTTGACATATCATCCACTGAATAAATGTGACCATATTACACTGAGAAGATTAAATAGCTCTTCATGGTGAATGCCTTAGCCTTGTTTCTGTTTCATCCTCAGCATTTCAAGGGTCTTTTTACCTTTGGTAGTCTTATCAAAGTCAACAAAAAATGTCTCAAAAATTGCAGTTATTTCACTGAGTAGAGTCAAGACTACACAATTCAGTGATAGAAGAACATAGTGCTAACAAAGGTGTGTTCAGTTCTGGACTAGTGATTTTATTCAACATTTTCACACACTACACTCCATTTAAGATATGACCTGAAGTACGAGCATGTGATCATTGTAGCTAACAATTTACAATCATTGTATCACAGCTATTGCTATTCTACCCTTTCCATTACAAAAGGTAAAGTTATAGATTAACAATATGAACCTTGGAAGGCTAAAGTTACTGAAAATAACAGTATCTAAATGGACTAGAAACACATGACAAGATAAAAGTAATTCAAGTATTCTGCCTGTCATAGGAAGGACAGAAAGAAGAAAATAATGAAAACCATCTTCCACTTTTTGTACATAGATTTATTTGCAAGTTGTAAAACATTTACTCCTTAACCCTTTTGGTGCAGTTAGTGACCTCAGTCGACTTGAAGGCTCAGCACAGCAGGCGATCTTCGTCAACAAGATGTAAACAACATACCCTCGTGGCTAATTATAATAATCACACAAGCCTGTAGGCCCACTTGAGGCAAGAACCACGTGTATCCATTGTTTTCTTGGGATTCCCAGCAGGTATTTAAACCGGAGGTCTCGTGATTTCTTTGTTTTCTATAGCCTGTGTACATCATACTGTTTATTGTTTTAGAAGATGCCTTCCTTGCATATTATGTTGATACTTGCAATGTTGTTACAATGCTAAAAGGAAAAACTTATACCACTAAAGAAGTAATCAATATTATTTTTGACAATAAAGAGAGTGACAAAAGCCACGCAAAAAGGAAGACCAAGTACTGATATAGGTCAGTGCTTGGTGGAAAGACATAGTACTGGACAATATGAGAACAAAAAACACAATCCTGATCGTACTGTTTGCAGTGATAGATACACAGCTGGATGAAAAAGGAAGCAGACTAATTATTTCTTCAAACAGTGCAATCTCCCCATGTGCTTTTTACCATGTCATGAGATATATCATAACCACAAAGACAATTGACGGGCTGCTGCACAAATTGTATACAATTTATAATAAATTACTGTGCTTTAAATAGCGCTTCTTTGTTGTGCATCAGGGTGTCTTCCTTTACTCCCATTGTTCTTATGTATTAAATTTAACATGTATAGTATTGGGTACAATCACTGAAAATTTCAGGGGCTTTTGTTAAGTTATTGCTGAGTTATAATGCTTTTAGTACTGATACCGTAATTAGTCAATGTATCAAAAATATATATTCAGTGCTAAGCCAAACTTTAAAATTTTTTATTCAGGGTTAATGTGACTGGCTTCAAAAAATTACTGTCAAGGAGGAAGTTAAAATATTAGAGAAGAAACCAAATGGAATCCATTCAAGGTTTTCAAATTACTTATCTTAATAAATTTTAACTGTTAATCTATTCACTTTTCTTTCAATTTCATGGTTTTATTGTCTGGTTTGCACCACAGCAGCACTTTATTCATCCATGAAAAAGCAATAAATCACAGTAGAAACACACACAATTACTCATATGGTGTATGCAAACTTTGGGCTTGAAGGTATAGCTCCACTAGGCCTCATTCTTAACTCTAGGTTTGTTGTCCCACTAAATATCAAATGTGTATATTAGAACACAAAACAATAAATCTGTCACTATTATGGAATATCTCCAAACCAACAAAATTTATAGTTTTAATATTGTGCTTTAAATAGGTTAAAAATATTCTGATACTGCTTCCAGCAATGACTTGTTCAACAAAAGACAAAGTACTTCTCAAGTACCATTTTTCACTGTTAAAAATAAACTAAGAATCATAAAATTAAGTAAAGAAGAATCTAATCTTCCTATTGATTATAAACATGCCCAAGACAAAGGGATGGGAAGGACTTCTGTCATGTGTTTTGTTACTCTTGAGAGCATCATATCACAGTGTCACATCAACAGTCTAATGATACAAGCAGAAATATGGTGGGTTATTTTCAGTGGATTTCTATTTTAGTCTTTGAGAGTAAATAAAACACAAAAAATGTGAAATGTTTAACACTTTAAACTCTGAAAAGCACTACTTTGCAACTTTCTGACCAATATAAAGAAAGAAGGGCACAGCTAATCTACCTTGACAATGGTCCTTGTAGTGGAAACATACAACTCATGAACAGCTGTGTCCTCCATACACCACACAAAATGGGTGAAGGTGGGGCCTAATAATTCATAAATTTAGTATGGGTAAAATGGAATCAAATTTTGTGTGGCTTACTTTTACTATTAAAGGCCTTGTGATACAGTATTTGTATACAGTCAGAAGGGTACCCTTAAGTTCAAGATTCTACTGTATTTGAATCTTAGATGAGTAAGTAAACTGGAAAAGGAACTCTCCCTTACCAATGATTATAAATCCATATGGAAGGGCCTGGTTTATTAACAATTAAAATTTTCACAACTGTCATTGCTGAACAATTCATGTTATTCAAATGATCATTAGGAAGCCTGCAAAAGAACAAAATAGGTGACCTTGTTCAAAATAATATTTCCCTACATAATTACTACTGCTTCTCATAAGAATGGAGTAACGATCATATCAACAGTACAACAAAGGGCTAACTGTACTGCATGATTTCCATAGCTAATACAGCAAAATACAAGAAAATAAATCTATTGGTAAGATCAGTTCTAGTGTTAAATCACCTAGAGCTCAGTGTGTGGTGTTGAGAGAAACGAATTTCTGGAATATGGTACAAATGGCAACACAAGCTACCAGATACTGCCACATATGCTGAGTAGTTAAAAAAAAAAAAAAAAAAAAATCAATAGGGAGGACACATTACCATTCTCTTTTTCTAGTAGTGGGAAACAACATAAAAGTGCCATTATTGCTGGTGGTAAGCAATATAGACTACAGTTAAGGTCCCACGCCAGGGAGACGTCTCAATGGTGGGAGGGTATCATTATATTTTTTATTAGTCAGTTTACACTCACCTTAAGACTAATCAACTAATGGTTTACTATTACTCACCTGCTGCATTAGGGTGGATAAAACTAGCAAGAATTTAATGTATTGCCTAAAAACAATAAAACAAAAACAGAGGCCAGACAGATACCTGCCAGACCAACAGAGCTTGTGTACTCAGGAGGAGATAACTGACAAGCAGAAAGAAATGAAACACGAAACTGAAACAAACACAAGGTAAGTAGCAATCATATAAAAAGTGCACCAGAACCTGCAAGCCTCACACTGGGATGGGCTACTCTGTTAATATTAGAGGCTCATCAACTTTCCAGCTGCAATTAATATCAAATTACAGTTAATTGTTAAGTATATTTTAAATTTTTGTCTTATTTTAAATCTGTTAATTTCCTCTCTATATTGGTATTAATAGTTTATTATATGGAAGTAAATTTCATACATTGTATGACAATGAATTTGCTATTTGACCCACTACAAGCATCCCTCTGCAGAATGCTAAATGTTAGATCTTTTACCTATACAAATAACTCATGCTATAGCCTGCTCACCCAAAACATAAAACAGAAATAGTCACTTATAAAATTACAATATTAGCTGCAGACACTGTAAACTTCCCCAAAATGCAATATAATAAACATTTTAGACAGATTACATCTTCAGACAATGACATTATATATATACAATTGAGCTACTACCATATGCAACAATGTATTTCTGGAGTGCATCTTTGAGTCTCAACTGCAGCCTAACAACAGTTACCACTATTTATGTCAAGCCACTGTTAAACAACTACAGCATTACAATATTTTGAACTATCGGGTGTTAACACTTACAGATCCCTAACCATTCTTAATATTTTTCCAGATTTTGTGTTTCCAATATAGTACTGAGTTGTTAAGAGGAATGGGAATATCAATATTTATCCAATGTTTGACAGTATCTCTCCTCTATAATTTCATTACCTGCACATACAGTGTTAATATCACACATACAACCAGTGAAACCATGTCGAAATTAATGCAACTGTAAAAACAACAACAACAGAATGATAAATGTACATATCTTTACATACAATCCAAATTAGGTTAGTCATATGACTAAAACCTATATTATCTAGGTTGACACAACAGTAATATCTGCTATGAATATTATAACAACTCTCATTGGAACATTCACTGGTGCAAGCTACAAATTATTCAAATAATTCACTCTCAGTTATCTACACACACACACAAATGACTAATGTGTATGATAGGTAACATAGCAAATCATGCTGAAGATTGGATATTCCTACTTCATTACTCTGACAATACACCTGGGATGCAGATGAAAATACTCTAAGCAAACAAAGATTGAGCCATTGAGATGAATGTTCACCACCAACTCTCAGGTGCCCTTATATAGAATAAACATTGACACCACAAAATGTATTTTCAAGTTTCAATATACATAACAGCCATTTGGAGAACAAATTTTTTACTTCAAGCATTTTCTCATCGCCACATAAGAACTGTACAGTTCAGCCTAGACAGAAAATATAGAGACAGAGCACAAGGTGAAGCAGAAAAACTTGTAATAACCAGTTCCAAAACCGTGGTTAACAGTTACCTGTCATAATATAATAACCACAGATGGTTCCTTCACCATATACAATGGGAAAGCTGGCTGGGCATTCATTATTTCATGGTGCAACAGCATTCTGCATAAGGATTGTGGATTATTCAAGGAAAAAGCTGTAAATAGGTAGGATTACCAGTAAAACATCTTAATGTAATTAGCACAATGCACTAGATAAAACTCAGAGTGGTTAACCCCCAGATGGATGGCAGAAAGCAGAGAAACTACATGGTAAGACCATCGACTGCATAAAAAGTAAGTCATACACTTATGTGTTGTCAGACATTAGCAATAATGATGCAAGAATTCTGAAAGGTTACACTACACTATAAATGATGTGCTGGCAACACAATGTACACATATACAACTACTATAAAAATCCTGTAACCCAGTGAATTAGTGATATTCAGCATTATTCCTGCTCGTATTAACTCAGTTGTTATGGGTATGTCATCCCTGTACTGCATGTCATGAGATTTTACTTTCTTGCAATCAAAACTTAAAGAATCTTACAATAAGTACTCAAAATATTCAGAGTCTGAGTGCAAATAACTACAATAATAAATATTTAATTAAAACAATCTCATTCTTTGTGTACAAAACACTTGTAATTCATACCAAAATCTTACCAATTTTTATGAAGATACATTAAGCTCAGAGTTATTGCAAGTATTGATGAACTTCGTATTATTCTCTATACAAACTTTATCGTGTGTTCAAGTCATAAGAAACTTCATTTGTTGAAATACCAGAATGCTATTTATGAAAAGTGAAGAAAAAACAAAGAACTGAAAATGCATACCAATTTAGAGTATGAAAATGATACTGCACCTGTAACGTGCAGTCTACATATTTACTATATACGTCCACTAAACTTTGAATAGCACGAAGCTCATATAAATGTTACTAAGTTTTGATAATTTCTCAATAAAATTAATACAATGGGATACATATATATATAAATTATAGGAATAAAGATATTTCACTTTATAATAGTAACATGATGCACTTCCTTTCATATTTTTGTTTTAGACTAACAACTTTTGCAGCATTCTCATTATTATTTAACCCCTTTTTGTTGTTTAAATACATAAAAACTATAGCCTGACAATAGTATCTGCATTATGTTATGCTGGAAGGTTATAATGAATAAGAAAATTTCAATAAAAATGACCTGATATAGTAATAAGAGGCTGTAATTATATAAGATAAAAGATGAAGGAGATACAAAGAAATTAAATACTGAACACGTGATGTGTGTGGAAATCATGGTATGTTAACTTAGAGCCACAGACTTGACAAACTCAACTACTGGCTTTTAAGATTATGATGCATGAATATTGCTGAATTACTTCTAGATGCATAAAGTTTCACCTGCTGACAAAATGTATTGGAAGTACTGTGAAGATATAAAACACTGCTACTTATCTTTATTTTGATCAGCATAGATGTATTGGCTATTTAAACTTTTCATTAGAGGCTGGGTGGAATCTCCCAGTTCATAACCACAAAGATATCATAAGAATACTATGATTTTTGATAATATATATCTACAGTTACAACAAAAAGTGTTCATACCCCTGTGTCCTGAATAGTTTTTTGCTCATAACTTAAAAAGTATCATGATTAGGCTAACAAATAAATAATATATTATAAATATTATACTAACACACATCTACATAAAGTTAATAAACAAATAACCAAAAATAGGAGGAGCAGAAAGTGTTCGTACATTTCAGAATGTGTGAAAAAACTGACATTCCCAAACTGTTTGGCAAATGAACTACATTATACCATTCCAGAACTAGACACTGGGTTCATAATTACTGGAATTTAGCCAGCAAAAAATGTGCCTCCAGCAATTTAGCACCATCTCCATCATTACCTGCTAGGTCATCATGGCAAACAGGAAACAACTATCCAATGATTTAAAAAAACTGAATTACTGTAAAATACAAGTCTCGTGTGTCTCTTTCCAGTATTTCTACACAACTTAATGTGTTGAAATCTACTGTTCAAAGCATAATTTCCAAGTTTAAACTTGCAGGATCAACTACTAACCTCCATCGTTCCGGATGCCCAACCAAAATTCCAGAGAGAACCAAGAGAAAGGTTCTCAGAGAAGTTACTATGAATCCTCCTTTAACACGTAATGACATACAGAAACTGGTAATGGAAACTGGAGTTGAAGTAAGCACCTCTACAGTTACGAACATGTTACACTCTTCTGGGTTCAAAGTATGCTGTCCTCGTAGAACTCCATATTTAAAGCGTGTTTATTTAGAAGCACAATTGAGGTATGCAAGTAAGCATGTAGATAAACCCTTTACCTATTGGAAGAGTATTCTTTGGTCGGACGAGACTAAAATTGAGCTTTTCAGCCACAATGATGTTCGCAATATTTTCGTAAGAAGGAGGAACGAAATCTTCTAAAGAACATTGTCCCGACAGTTAAACATGGAGGATGCTTGATCATGCTATGGGGTTCCTTCAGCTCTTCTGGTGTAAGCAGCTTTCACGACATCAATGAAATCATGAAAAAAGAAGAGTACGTTGATGTATTAGGCACTTATATCAAGAATGATGCTCAGAACTTGCAGCTTGGGTGACGTTGGATCTTCCAGCACGACAATGACCCTAAGCACACATCAAAATATGTGTAATCCTGGTTGCAGAGGAACCATATAAGTGTTCTGAAGTGGCCATCGCAGTCACCCGATCTCAACCCAACTGAAAACATTTGGCATTAGTTGAAGACCACGGTTCATCAGCATCATCCAAAAAACTTGCAAGAGTTGGAGGCCTTCTGTAAAGAAGAATGGAAAAAAATACCAGTCGAGCACTGTCAAACGATCATGGAGGGTTATGAGGAGAGATTGCACCAAGTAATTCACCTGAAAGGCTACACAACTGACCATTAAAGTAGATGCATAAACACTTTCTGCCCCTCCTATGTTTGGTTATTTGTTCATAAACATTTTATATTTGTCATTCAATTTACATAAAAATTTATGTAGATGTGTATTAGTATAATATTTATAATATACTATACTTTCATTATCCTAATCATGATACTTTTTAAGTTATAAGGAAAAACTACTCATGACGTAGTGGTACAAACACTTTATGTCGTAACTATACGTTTACAAAATTTTACATTAGTAAACTTTACAAGGTTTTCATACACAAAATATCTGGTTTGTAAATTAAGTATTAAGATAATTAAGGACTTTCTTGTAAATTTTTTTCTTTCAGAATGTTGAAATTTTTACAATATCCTGATAATTATCAAGTTTTTGTGGAAAAAAAAAATTTATCTGTTATTTTCACCATCAAATTGAGATAATTGCATGTGTTGGATAGATATGACCAATCTCTTAATCACCATAAAAGTTTGGAAGTTAAAATAAATTATGCTTTTTTCTTTCTTGAATGACTGGAAATTATAATTTGAAAACATAAACGTTTAATCTAAATAGGTTAAATGTATTACCATTATGCATTTATGTATATTTATTATTTTTATTATATTGACCTTTCAGCTATTACTGGCTGAGATAGAATTCAGAATGATACAGTGCACATGCACCCATGTTCGTGTATACCAGAATATAAAACTAACCTTTAGAAAGCAACTTGGTTATATTTTAATGGACAAGTATTTTGTAAAATACAACTACATTTCAGTTATAATACATTATATATGCATAAACATTATCACTATTTAAAAATATAAAATGTTAAACAACATTTTTCTTAGAACATAGAACAGTAAATAATGAAGTAAAACAAACAATTTTATATTTAGATCTTTTGTACTCAGTTGTTGCATGTTGAAGAATGCTAAACCTTAAGAAATTTTGTAGGTGGAGGATGTGAAAATTTTTTCATGTTTTACGTGTATATTTGCATAACAAAGAATGACTAAATTATTATATCGATGCCATATAAATTCACTACAATTTCTGAAGTTTAAAAATGAATTTGTATGTTGGTGAAAACGAAAGACATTTCTAACATGATAAAGAATTTACAACATGAAGGCTTTTCTCAAAGAAATGATGGTGTTACATTTGAAAATAGCTAAGAAACCAATTGTGGGACATTCTGAGGTTTTGACTGGTTATTCACATGCCATATATAGATAGAATTAAGGATATACAAGGGATTGGAGTTCTAAATGTTGAAGGAGGTGAGTGGGGAGCCATAAAAGATAGGTTTTTGTTTTATATTCTAACTTTTAAATATTGTTAATTGTAGTTCCTAATTTGTACAAATTATATACTTTGTATTTTGACATCACAAACATCTAATATGAACCAGTGCTGCATTCAACATACCATGTGACACAAAATTCAAAGTCTGGGTGCATTTTCAAAATATTTACTGTTAAATTAAGAAACTGAATAATATATAAAACAAAAATTTGAATTATAATCTACAGTTTTATAATAAAATTAATGACAAATTCTATAAACAGTTGTTGACTAAAACTTTGAATGCAACTCAATAAACATGACTACATGGCCTTTGAGCCATAACCCACAACAACAGGGTTAAACTCAACCTGAACCAAAACTACATTAATGACCTTATTACAGTTAGTGCCAGTAGATATAAAAATCTATTGTACAGAAAGTATGAAATACATACACGAACAAACTGGAGAAAAAGAATAATTTTTACAAAAAAAACAAAACAAATCCAAGGTGTTTGAATTGTTTCAGGTTACATTACATGAATAGTTTGTTAACCTTAATGCATATCAAAACAAATAAATAAAACTCAAGTTAAATGCTAAAGTTACCACTAACAATTTCATAAACACATGTACCTATAATGTAAGCTTTGGTGATTACAATGCTAAAATTCTGGGGTTCAAGATCCTGTCATGAAAGAAGCACATATAATCAATTGTGCCTTCCTTTGGGCTAAAGTCAATAAAATGAACACAAAATATTAATTACACTACTAACAGGATGAGCATGTTTGGTGTGACAGGGATTCAAACCTGCAATCCTTAGATTGAATCAAGTGCCCTAACTACCTGACTATGCTAGACTACCTATCCATTTAGCTAAACATAAAACTTTTCTCTGTTTAGCCTCTACTACAAAGTGATTTTAATAAAACATATTTAAATATATTACAATACTGTAAACCAGTTAGTTTGTGTTAGAATAGAAAGATGTAGCATAAATGAAATAAGCCACTTAATTGTTAATCCTTTAAATTCACTTTATTAAAAACTAAAAAAACTTTGTCTATTTAATATAACTATATTTATATTTAGACCCTTCATGAATACAGTGGAAGATTGAATTGATTTATCTTTCATGCACCTATTTGGCTGATCAAATGTTGTCTGTGAGATGAAACATGCTCAGAAAGGCCTTTCTTACCTTAGGAAAGCTAAAAATTATACAAAACATCTGCACAACCAAAAGTTTGTATTCAAGTACCTTAATTAATTTGGTTGCTGCAGTAACCACAGGTATTGTGAGTATTTGTAGACAAGACAGCTACCTAGATTGCAAAGTATATTAATATGCCTTGGAAGTTTCAGTAGTTTCATATGTATGTAAAATTAAACTTTAACATAACAGAAGAACAGTTTAAGTTTTTTTGTTACACCTGCTCTTGTAATAGTCACTAGGTTAAAGGGACATCGTTATGAACATACTAAGAAAAAAATTAATGCATTATTACTGAAACAAATAATATAAATCCTAAGAAATACATCTTGGAGCTAATTGTCAATTAGCCAACATTATACAAATTAGCAAGATCCTACTGTAAATGATATTATCAGTTTCATTATTCTGGGAACTGTGTAATGGAATCTGCAAAATATACTTCAATGATAAATTCATCTTATCTTCGTGATAACATTCTTTCAACAAACACTGAAGTCAAAAACATCCAGAGATTTGGTAAGTATTAGATGCAATACAGCACTGAACAGTGTTATTATTTTTACTTTCTGTCCCTAAAGAAATTTATAGATTTGTAGTAAATTGCATGTGCAATAATGAATAATTAAAGTTATGAAAACTTCATAAAGAGATTATGTACCCACAGTTATGACATCTCAAAACAAAGGCAAACGACAGACAAAATGCACTGCATGCTGCCACACAAAACATTGTGCTTTATATGGTGTACAAGGTGATGCATCTCAATATTCATCATAGAGGTGATGTGCAAGAATTATTTGTAATGCATGTGCACCATCTTAATGTGCATCTTGCAATGTAATAACTAGCTTTCATGCAGTTACTACTTTATGTATCGTGCAATATAGGAGTAAAGCTAAACAGAGAGCAGACAAGCAAAATTCACCAAGTCTCAAATCTGGCACAACTCTACTGGCTGAATATCAATTTCCTCTATGTTAGTAAGGCCAAAATAGTAATCATGGAAGGTCTTCATCAACATTCAGATAAAATGAGGCTGATGAAAATCAAGGAGCCATATGCTGTAATTAGAAGAAGAAAAGGACAAGGAGTCAATAAGGATAGTATATAACCATAAAACCACTGAAAACAGCAATAAATAAAATTTCTGCTACTTTTTGCAAGGTAGCTGGCCTCCATATGAGGGGCTGGTGCAACATCTGAAATATACAGCTGGCACTCAATTGAACTGGGGAAGATTATACAGGTAGAGTCATCAAATGGTATTATTTTAATAAAAGTATTCAATGCTCCAGATCAAGATAGAAATTCTTACACAGCAGAAAATTTATGAAAGCAACAGCCACTAAAACCATATCCCAGAGTAATGTTCTGATTTACAAAGTGGAAGATGTGCATACAAAACAGCCACTGCAAACAAGATGGGCACATCACCTGGTAATATTCACAAGAAAATAAACAAGAATTAATTTGAAAAACTTAAGTTTCAAGCTACATCATAAATAGCTGTTTTCATTATAAAACTAAAATCACAGCAGTTACAGTGAATTGCCTATCTATTAATTACACTGAAATTTTGTGCCTTTGGTTTGTTTAAATATGGTCTTAGAAGTCAAAGGCTAAATACATTAATGACTGTGTAAATTTTTTCAAGATGAATAGTCAAAGTTTGATATGATATTCTTTGTAAAAGCTCATGACAATGTAAATTGTGATAAAAGTTGTAGCGTATAGTCATAGTTATCAGACTATGCATGGTTACTAACAAAGGAAGTGGTTCTATGGCAGCATTGGATCCAAAACATCATTTATATAAAACACAATAAATTAATAATTAATATAACCATTGTTCATATCTGTAAAAAACACACCAAAAAAGCAATTCTGCTCCAAAAAAGTCACAAAACAAGTTATTATGATGATCCACTTCCATAATAAGAAGTACAGTCACCATTTTTTATTCTAATCAAATCATAAAGCTAGTACCACTAATTAAAGATGAAATTGAAAACAAGGATTAAAAATTCGAAAAAACTTGTTACTGTAAAAGTTTTGATTAAAATAAAAGAAAACACTTTTTAGAGGAAACTTAAATCTCATTAAAGATAAGTATGGTTCTACACAACATCCTTTTGGTAATCCCAATCACCAAGTACATTTGCTACCCATCAAACTATTTTTAAATATTGTTGCTAGTAGTTGGTAAAACAGCTTTTCTTTTAAATGATAATAACCTCATTAACAATCACTTTCATAAACTTCAGTTGTATGATTGTTTATGTATTTTTAACACATTATAATTTTATTAAATTTGCAAGACTATTATGAATTACAAAGTAAAAATTACCATGAGATTTCAGAAAAGCATTATTGAAGACAATAACATAATAATTTACAATTAAAGAATGCAGCTTCTCTTCTCACAAAAATACTTTACTTTTCCTTGTTGATAACCGAATGTTTGTAAAGAAAAGTGTGCAGTTGATTCTTACATACATTTTCAGAGTATAGAATAATGAATGATCAAAAGAACTATGAAATGATGGTTAATATTTCACTGTAAAGCTTCCAAAATCTTAACTTTTTTACTTTATTGGCTTAAGTTTTCCAAAAGACATGCTTGAAAACTTTACCTCATGACCACCAAAACACAATTTTTCAGTAAGAACAGTGCATGGAGGACACTGGTCATCATTATGACAGTTGTGCTTGGCTGGATGTTCACAGAGATGAATGCGAGCACAAGGTTGGTTGCATTCAGGTGGAAGTGTTCCACATGCAATTGGAGGGTACGTAACTGTTGCTCCACAATTACAACTTAACTCTTCAAAACCTGCATGCAACAATCAGTTGTATATTTATTAATATTTTTCATTGTAAATAAACAAGAAACCTAAATACTTAATAACTTTTAATCTTGACTTATTATCATAAATTCACAAATATTAATACATGGAATAAGCCACAAAAATATTTTGTCTGAACCTAGTATAAAAAAACACTGTATTTAAAGAAATGAACATAAATATCAACAAAGAAACCTGAAGGCACAATATATATATATATAAACTTCTGACCAAAGCAAGTTACCTACACACACAAAAACATTATTCCAATAATGAATACAGTTAATTTTTAATATACTGTTCTTTCTTATAACACAATGTAACACAAATTTTGTTCCTGATATTTCGTAATTGTTTATGTTGTAAAAGTACAGAAAATGGCCATTATTTCCTTGAAACTCTACTTTTGTGATCTGGATAATGAAATTTAGAAATTAACCTATTTTCTACACAAAAGTGGGCAAATTTGCATGACCATTTACATGTATTTATGTTAAAGTTATACAAAAATGTTTAGAAGTGAGTAATTTTTTGAGATTTGTGACTGTAATGTAAATCACTTTCATTTATCAGCCCCTAATATAGTCACTCATCATGTTTTTGTTACCTGCTCCTTGGTAATGGTGTTCAAAGTCCAGTATATCTTTGTGGAAGCACTTGCCTTGCTCCACTGAGAATGTTTCCATGTTTTCCTTGAATTTATCAAGATGAGCATCAAGGATATGGACTTTCAAAGTCATCTCATAGCCCATTTTGTCATAATTCTTTACAAGAGCCTCAACCAGTTCCAAATAATTTTCAGCCTTGTGATTGCCCAAAAAGCCCTGAACCACTGCAACAAAGCTGCCCCAGGTTTTTTCCCCTTTCTACTGAGCTTCTTGGGGAATTCTGTGTACTTCAGAATCTTCTTTATTTGTGGTCCAATGAAAACACCTGTTTTGACCTTTGCCTCAGACAGCTCAGGGAAGAAGTCTCGCAGGTACCTGAAGGCTGCAGACTCCTTATCAAGAGCTGTGACAAAATGTTTTGTAAGATCCAAGTTTATGTGCAACGGTGGGTACAACATCTTCTGGAGATTCACTAGTGACTCACACTTGACATTGTGCTTCCTCACAGAGGACTCGATCCATTGCGGCTAGTGCTTCCTGTTGTAGTGCACTGCAGTGTTCATGTTGTTCCAGAGGCAAAGATAACATGGAAATTTGGTAATGCCTCCTTGGTGACCCATCAGGAATGCCATCATTTTGAAGTCTCCAATAACCTCCCAGCCATACTCATTATACTTCAAGGCTTCTAGCAAGGTCTTGACACTGTTGTATTCCTCCTTGAGATGCACCAAAAATATTTACATTTTAAAAGGTGTAAAATGTGTGTAATATAAAATCTTACTATTCAAGCAAACAAAAATTGTCCATCTCTACCTTTTAATGTTATTTTGCAGTGCTTGCAGGTAAAATAAGGTGCCCAGGGTTTGTCTTAATCCCCAACAGGTATGCCAATATATGCCTTGTAGGCTTCACACATTTTAACAGATACTGTCACAAAGTACTTTTACACTCTTTTCTTGATAAATTGGCCATATACATGGGAGAATGCTTGCAGCTTCTTGATGCCATCTCTGATAAAATCAGAGAGGTCTGTGCGTTCACTTAGGCAGTTGGAACTAAAATGAAGTGGTGAGCTCCTATATATTACTGTGGAAAGTTCTAGAAAATTCTGACAAGTTCAAGAAAATTCTTTATCAGCTACTCAGCACTGAATTTACCTGGAATGTTCTGGAAAATGGATAAATTTGAAAATTTCATTACCCAGGTCCCAAAAGCAAAGTTTGAAGTATAAACTAGGTCTTTTCCATTTACCTTTGTCATAAGCAACTGGAAAATGACACTTTCTGTCCAGGAACAAGAAAAAGTAAAAATTTTGTTACATAGTGTAATGATTAAAATGCATTGATTCACCAATTATATATTCTTGCTATTAGTGATATTTTCCCAATTATCTCACAAAATTCATCCAGCTTAGAAAACTCTTTGTTCTAGATCCATACGCTAATTCATAAATGCAAAGCAATTCTCATAATGAAACAAAAATGTAATAATAAAAAATATTACATACACATTAAACAACTTAACCAATACTATTAACTTACAGGGTTGTACTTGTTGGATGAATGATGTGTGTTCTGAGAATAACTAGAACTGATGCAGGCTCCTTAATAATGAGTGCATCAAAAAGTATTTAAAAAAAAACAAACGGTGCATACCTTTTCAAAGTTAAAAAATGATAAGTTTAATTTGCTGGACCATAAACAAAGTAACAATGGCATACACAGCTGTGTGCAGGACAGTGTGTAATTGCATAAATATATTAATGAGCCTATGCACTGTATTCATGTGAGTCAGACCAAAGAAAACAAAATAATAGATGTGACCAACCTAAAAATAGGTTACATTACAAAATGTAATAGCACCATGTAAAATATTGTAAAAATAAAGTAACAAAAAACTAGAAGTTTATCTACTCACATGGAAACAGTTCATGCTTTTTTTGTCCGCAACTGATGCAAAACACTCCCAGAGTAATGTAAAACAAAGTGTCATGTGACATTGTGGAAATCAATGTGAAAGTGATATGTTCTCAACAGATAGCATAGCTCTGGGCAGAAAGCACAGTGTAAGTAAATAAACCACCTTAATGTACAAAATTGACTTTACTGATATGTGCATATTCATGCCACTTGAAATACATAAAGAAAATCCAAGTGCAATACCTTCAGAATTGACAAAGACTTTGATTGTACACTTCCTAGTTGTATTATACATGAAACTAAAACATGGAGATATGAAAGAGATCAAAGCTATAACAAGACTTCAATAAAGAAATACCAACACTGATGACATATGTAACAAAGTAATTAATAGCAATTTGTGATGTAATATTACACTTTACATGTCACTGTTGTTCAACTTGCACTGATTATATAAATAACAGTTTTATCATTTGAAAATATTAGTTGAATTATGGTATACTTGTGGCAGTTTTAAAATGCCATAATATTTTGTAAAATTATTAATCCCATAATCAGTTGAATTGACTAAAAATTGCACAAATATTTTGTTCAAAATGCAGCAGGAGAAACCTGTTTATGAAAAATGAAAGACAGTCACTGAGGTCAGTACAAAACATCTTGCAACAAGATAATGCTTCAAACTAAAAAAATAAACAATTGATAGCAATTGGTATTTAGAGAAATTTCTGAAATTAAAAATTGAGATTTCTACCAAAAACTTTGAACATAAGTGATTACCAAAATCAAGGGAATCTGCTTTGTTTGAAGTTGTTTTATAGATTGACCATTCTGGTCAATAAGTCTTTACAAGAAGAGACAAAAAAAAAGCAACAATGAATAAAGTTACCCTCTGAAAAACATATCTGAAATATCAATTATCAAGTTCAACAGAAGTGATAAAGTATTGTCCTTTGATTGCAAGTTTTGTAATATTTTAACTTTTTGTAGCAATTGTGAACATATTTCTGATAATGGCAATGTTATATTCTTTGAACGTTTTCTAGTGTGTGCAAAGTCACTTTAGCAGCAGTGTAAAATAACTAACAATTGACACACACACACACACACACACGAAGCAATGGAAATACAGACATTTGCTTGTCACTATATGACAATTGTGTTCATATTTAGTCTTCTAATTAATTATAATTTAGCATAACTCTTTCTGATTTGAAAATTAAATATTAAAAACAACAGCTATACACTGTATGTTATCTTAACAGAGGGGAATTCATGTTGTTCACACATCATTATAGATAAGGAATTTAAGTGCAAAATATCTTTAACATATTTGACAAGCACAATGAACTAATTCTTGTGCACTACATCATGTTTGTTTTGCTTTTTGAATTTAGCTAAAAGCTATAGGAGGGCTATCTGCAGTAGCCGTCCCTAAATGAGCAGTGCAAGATAAGAAGGAAGGCAGCTAGTCATCACCACCCACCACCAACTCTTGGATTACTCTTTTATCAACAAATAGTGAGATTGACCAACACTAAAATGTTACCACAGCTGAAAGGGTGAGGATGTCTGGTGCAATGCAGATTCGAACCCATGGCCCTCAGATTGTGAGTTAAAAGACTTAACCCAATTAGCCATGCCAGGACCACTACATCATAAAATGATTGTTAACATTTCAGTGTAAAGCTTATACAATTTAAACTGTTTACTTTGTTGGCTTTACATTTTACAAAACATGCTTAAAAACTGTATCTCATAACAAAGAAAATTCCTCAATAAGAACAATACATAAAAGACAATGGTAATCAATATGACAGGTGTGCTTGACTGGATATTCACAGAGATGAACATGAGGACAAGATTGGTTGGTTTGGTGTTTTATGGCACACAGCAGCTAGGCTATCTGTGCCAAACATCCAGTACAAAGTTAAAATTGAAGTAAAATTCATAAAAGGAAATTTAGGTAAAACAAGTTCCAAAACGACCATTAGTTACTTGAACATGGCCTTTCCATTCCTGGTTCAGAGTTAATTAACGTTATGGCCATTTTCAAAAACTAAAGTAATACAAATTTTAAAAGACTTGCAGCAAAATTTTAATAATATCCCAACAGGATGACTAATGGATAGTTCAAACAAGTGTTAGTCACCTGAAGTTGGCCTTTCCAGTTCTCGTTTCAAGTTATTTGACGTTATGGCCATTTTCTAATTTAAAATCAAACTACATGTACTTTAATTCTTAAAATGAAATCACATTAAAAATGTCTAATGTATAAATTAAAAATCTTAAATAGCATTAAAAAAGATTAATGACCTTTAAAAACCTAAATACATTTCCAAGGTGAACAGTGTAGCCATCACATTAACACTATTTACTGTTATGGATAAACCTTGGGACAGAACATGTTTAAAATGGTACCATTATTGAGAGTCTTAAAGATAGCAAAACAGTAAAATGTGGCATATTCTGACCTTAGTGTTACACAGACAACACATTAGTGATCAGTCCCAGATAAAAAAACGACGAGTTAATGAACTAAGACCAATGTGTAGTCCAGTTAGAACAACTCCTTCTTTCTGATCCTTACAGTTGCAAGATGGCTAAAGTCCAACAGAGGGTCTTATTTAAAAAGGCTTGTTTTTACATTGCTCACTCCAACTCAATTGCCAACTGGCACAAAGCCAAGGCCTTGAATAAAGGATAAGTCCATGTGTGTAACAGATAGCAGTGATAGTGACAGAGCAGTAGATTTACCTGTGGTGTTGGCGAGCTCATTCCTGCAAATACCAATGTAGCCTAGTATCTAGAAAAACTGGACAGAAGTAGATGTTAAACAGAAATGGGCCAGTAGGTTTTGAATATTGGAGAGAATAGAGTGTGAAATAATGTGAAGCGATTCAAAGGCCAGTAGAGATCCAAGCGAGTCAGTATAAACAGTGCAATTAGAGTACTGCTTAGCTTCTATGCAATCCAGGGTGAGAAAAGTGGTATACATTTCAGCAGTAAACACAGAAGCTGTAGAGGGGATTCTACATGCAACTATCAAACCACAACAAAACATAGCAGAGCCCACACAGACATCTGATATTAAACCATCTGTATAAATAGGGATGAAAGGAGTGTCTGCTTTTCTCAGATGACTTAAAGATAAGTCAAATTTGGGGACTGTAAGAAGTCATGGTGGGATGGGCTAACCAGTGGATGCAGCAATGCAATCCAAGGACAACCCAATTTATCCAACTGCACCTGAATACAAAAGGAGCAATGGCAGATAGTCTGTTTTCAAAATGTTTGGTTCACCAAGAAAGGAAAATACAATTCAGGTTGGATGCTTTGGACGTTTTGAAGCACAGAGTAAAGACAGTTACAAACAGCAGAGGTGCAAAGAAGGTTCATGAGACTCTCTGTATAAGCTTTGAACTGGGGAAGTGCAAAAAGTCCCAGTGCAGAGCCAAAGAGAATGATATAACTTTAGCATACAACATTGATCTGCTCCCAAAATATTGAAAGAAAAGACATGGGTGTTCAGTTCTCTTGTACATTTGATGCGTAAATGCTTGATGTGTGGTATAAAGGTC
Organism: Carcinoscorpius rotundicauda; assembly: GCA_011833715.1. Classification (NCBI taxonomy): domain Eukaryota; kingdom Metazoa; phylum Arthropoda; class Merostomata; order Xiphosura; family Limulidae; genus Carcinoscorpius; species Carcinoscorpius rotundicauda. Next base: position 21,311,893 of record CM022395.1, read on the forward strand.
ATCTTATGGTAAAAGATAAGCTCCAAAAACTTTGTCTCAGGGACCACAGGCAGCACAACTTCATCAATAGAGTTCAGGATTAGGGTGCGTATACCCCATTAGCAGCAAAAGTGCATGCAAACTGTTTTAGGGAAAGAGAAGTTAAAGCTGTTTGCGGTGGTCCACTTCAGTAAATGATTGACGGCAGTATTCAGCTCGTGTTCGAAGACTAACATGAGATGTGAAAGTCGTTGACATAGAGCCCATTAGCACCACTAAGAGGGAATTGTTAAACAATGGCATTAACCTTGACATTGAAAGTGTGACACTCAAAACACAGCCCTAAGGGACTCAAAGGAAAATGTCAAACCCACATGAACTTGGAATCTCCTGTCCATTAAAACAGTTTTAATAAAAATGGGCAAATGGCCATGTAACCCACATATATGGAGGTCTTGCAAAATGCCATAACCCCATATAGTATCATAAGCTTCCTCAATGCCAAAGAATATTGATACAAGGTGTTGTCATTTGAGAAAGACTTGTCTGAAAGAGAATGTAGTGTAAGAAAATGAGGTACAACAGGTGTTACAGATGTTGAATATTGCTGCTCAGAATCTTCAAGATGTTGTTTACCTACGGATTGTTTTTTTCACTATTTTATTTAATTTATTTTATCCATAATAAATAAGGAATATTTTGATGCCCACTGACCCCACCCACCATGAAGCCCTATTGAGGAGATGCATTACAATGCCAATCAAGGACACTGAAGCAATTGCAGGATTTCGTGAGTACTATACCCAAACACCAGCATCAGATACAACATCCACAACATGAGTTGAGAACATCCTACACTGGTACTTGGTTGATCCTAGTCCAAGTGAACCAGTCAACTAATACAAGGTGGGAACCCCAAAGCCAACCATCTACAGGAATTCAAAGCCAAAGAGGTGTATTAGGGTTGGATCCCTCAACCACCAGGATCCTCTCCTCCCCTTTATGGGTCACTATACAGAGCAAACATGTGAGTGAATGTTTAGATCCCAGAGGACGTAAACCGAAAGAATAAAACCTTTCCTGGGAGGTCCCCTCACGTACAGGATTCCACACCTAGTGGGAGCACAAGACTGGTTACATTTAGGTGTAAGTGTCCCACATGCAATTGGAGAGTATGTAAATTTTGCTCCACAATTACAACATAACTATTCAAAACCTGCAAGATAATTCACTTTGGTGCTAATCTAAATAGCAGTAGAGGAAAAAAGGATAACTTAAATTTATTTGATATTTGTCTGCAGTGATTACCAGGTTGATCAAATTGACCAAGCTTGTATAGTGTTAGGGTACAGAAAATAACAAAATATAGTTTTACCAAAACATCTTTTTAATATGATTAAGTAGGGTAGTACATAATAGTAGGAATCATGAAGAAACCAAATGGTGAACATACAAATTGCCAATTTAAGTTCAACTTTAAAATGTCTGATTAACAATAACTATTTCAAATTATTTGCTGAGTGAATCTAAAATTTAATGTACTTATAAAAGCCACCTAAATCACTCTACACATGTTGGTTTTTACTCCTTGGCTTGTTGCTGAGCTATGCATACATCCCATTCAATGCTCTTCATCCATGCAAGTGATCTTCTAGCAGGTGGACTGGCCTTGTCATTCTACCTGACAATATTTTGTATCATCATTGGCAGGTTTTCTTATGATTAATTACACCACTGCAGACTTTGTCTGAAAATACAATCCAAATGTCTGTCTACTCCCTTAGACCATGAAAAAACTATATAGAGGAGGAGTCCTCTTACAACCTAAGAGTTATGAAGACCTAACTTTCATATGTAAGCCCTGGAATTCTAGTTCCACTTTCTTTTTTTAAGTTGACCTTCAAAAAACCACACCTGCCTTCATACAGTCTTCCTGCAACACACAGATCAGAACTCTACCACTGATGAGATTCTTCATCCCTTCAAACAAGACACCAGTTTAAGAATTCATACAGTCCACAGAATAATATTGGCAGAACAAGATATAGTTACCACATCCAAGTGCTACTTTTGATATGTAATTAAACTTGAGGGTAAACTGGTATAGATCATGATGAGCAATAAAATCAAATCAGGTATATGTGTGCTCAAGCTTGGGATAATATTTTATAAAGTATTAAGTTACTCAGTTTTTGTTGTTTTTGACTTTTGTTTCAACACTTCTTATAGCATTAAAACATTGTATATTACTTGTCTTTATAAACTTATTTTTTTATTATACTTGTTCATTTAGGCATTTAAAGATACACTCGTTTTATGAAGATAGTTGTACTTGTACAGGAAGCTGCCCCTGCCCAATTTACTCACATTAGTAACATAATTAAACTCAAGTGAAAAAGGACAGATCTTCCTTTATGCATTTCCTGAACCAAAAATTCAACTGCTTTGTTAACATACATACTTTACATACAAAATCCAACCTGTTTTTAACATTTCATATTTAAGAAAAAGTGTATATGTTAATCAAATTATTTTACTGATAATATTTATTTCTGAGAAACATCCCATAATTCATAACAAAAGTCTAAAATGCACTTACAAAGGTTGTGAACAATAGTATTACATTTAAATTGGACAATATCTTTTAGTGAAAATTGCAACTTACTAACATTCCAACACCTGGGGCAGTTACCCTTGTGACAAAGTTCTGGACAGTTATGGAGCCCACAACTGAGTTTCCTGTTACAAGTTAATGTGCAATTATGTTCACTATCCACACAACATGTGTTAAGACATTTATGCCGACCACAGTTCTTCTTCCGGTTACATCTTCTCTGGCATAACACTTCTGGCAGAGACTTTAGTTCAGTGCATGGGTATTTCTTTATCGTGCTTCCACACCTGCATTTAACTGGTGTTTCTAACTGACAAGGTGGGCACTTTTCACTGTGGCAGATAGATGTACACTTGTGTGGTTTATCTAAAAACATAGAAAAATTTGCACTCTAAATTTGTGAGTCATTTCTTTGGAAAAAAGAAACCCAACAAAAACAATAAACCAAAATGCTGTATGTCATAGAATTAAGTACCATATTACAAGTATCAATATTAATAATTCCAATCTTATGAATACTTTTGTCATAGTGTAAGAATTTCTTTGAAATTATCAATAAAGGAAAATACTGTAAGATGTTACTGTAAGATTGACATTATTTAAGATTGTTAAAACAAGAGGAAATAAAATGAAAATCACTTCTACTTCATTAAATACTGTGGTTGTGTAGTTTTATCCAACTACAGCTACAATAGTTTGTCTGAAAAATTAACTCATGTCCATAACCTTCAAGACCTCGTTAATCTATAAACACTACTTGGCAAATGTGGGCCTTTCCAATTTTAACTGTGTGTAAATGAATGCATGCAATGTATCCACCATCAGTGCAAACTGAGGATTTTCAATAATAACTTTATAAATGAAATCATCTACTTCAACAGTCTGTAAACTGATAGGAGTGAGAACTTTTAATAGCTATTTAATTTGAACTATTTCAATTAGCATTCTCATAAACATATATTTTCTTCTATACATGTACAAGTATACAGTTTGCAACTGTATCTTTCTCTCTTTTTCCTTTTTTTTTGTAATCACACAAGGTAAAGAAATTTAACTGGTCAATTAATAGTTTCCTGCATGGTTTACCAAATGTAGATACATAAAGATTTTTCTCCCACTGCAAATATCTGTTTTTAGTCTATTCCTTATATACTGCACAATATATAAAATCAGTTACATGAAAGATATGTATCACTTATAAAAACATGTTACACTGAACTTGACACTTGGCCCTTTTCAGTCAGCTTGAGAAATAATAATAATTTCCAACTCAATTTTGTAACTCAGTAGAGAAAATTTTAACAATCCCACATCCAGAGATATGTAAAACTTTGTCTTAAAAACTGCATTAGATAACTTTCAGTTTGATCAAAATATTAGGTACCTACCCAAATTTTAAATACTTAAACTTTTAACTTCTGGCTACTTGCAACATATAACCAAATAGAAATTTTTAAAGTTTATAGTATGTTACAAGTTGCAAATATTACAGTAAGATTTATTTTACAGTAAAATCTGTAAGTGTAATATGCCATGATTAATCATTAAATAAACTTAAACTTAAAATATTAAAGTTTAGTTCCATATAAACACACACACACATTCTATATATTTATATTAATGGATTTCATGTTCATGCCAGTAACAAAATTAGTTAATATTTGTAACTTCCCCTACTAAATATGTTTAACTTGCAAAAATGGACAGCTCTCTTGTTCTTAATATGATTTTTCTTTCATCTGTCCAGACTGAGTTAAAAATAAACAATTATGACCCAAGTAAGAAACTTGTTAAACAGTATAGAAATTGTATACTAAGTAAAGAGGATATGATGGAAGTAATGAAGGAGCAACTTAAGATTTTAACAACTGGTAATACCTTCAGTTCCACAAGGAAGAATCTTATCACACACTTGACCACATGATGGTACAGGATCTGTACACTTATTTCTGACATTTTCCATTTCTAACTCTGAGATTGGAGTTTTATGACAATGACAATGAGTGATCACTTCAGGCATCATCGTGCATGGTCCACAAGATTCAGGATGGCAGGTTTTGTCACAATAATGGTTTCCACAATCCAATTGTTTACCACATGGTGCATCACAGGAATATCTATTAATTTTGTTTGTCTCCAAGGTACAAGTTACTTTTCTGAAACTCTTTCCACAGTAGCAGTCTTAAAAAACAAAAAAATAACTTTAAGAATGCAAGATGTTCAGTGTTTAAGTTAGTGAACTGTAAAGCATACAGTTCAAAACATTATGATAAAACAGAGATTATACAAGATTTGTGTATCAAACTTAGCCAAAATAGATGGAAACTGCTTGTTGTAGAAACACAAGTGTGGTGGACAACATTTCAAGTCTTCCATGTAGAAGATGATTAAAACATCATCCTCTGTGTTTCTGCAATGGGCTTTTGCTATCCATTCAACTAAGTTTCATCATGAATACTCTGCCTAAACAATATATCAAAAATATTTGTGTATACTTTTAAAGTTTCATTTTTCATTGACCAACTGCAAACTTTTCAGCAAAAAAAAATGTGCATTAACATTATCACAGCAGCTACAATTCTTTGAAAGATAGCATAACATCACCAGTTGAAAACTTGCATGCAGGTGAAATACTTACTAAAACAGTTGTATTAAATGAATGTGCATACATAAAAATAATTAATAGTCTGAAAGAAACAATGTCAAAAGTACGTAAAGGAATATCTGAAACACACTGCTATGGTTTTACGTTAAAATACTTATTGGCAAATGTAAAATATCATTTGCATTTACTAAGTATCATGCAATATGATATACGTATTAAGTTATTTTATGACACTTCATAACCAGTAGTAAGGATATGACAATTGTAGTTTGTGACATATTTCGTATTTACTCTTAGCACCATGTAACAGGATGCCAAATCTGGACTTGTAGTTTGTAGCACATAACATTAGGTTCAGTGTATCTCATAGTAAGACACAGAATAATATTTTCTCAGGAATATGACTTGTCAAGAAGGGATTCAACTATCAGCAAACCAAACATACAACAAATGTTGTGAAACAATATTTTAATAGAATGCTCATAACTATGGCTTAGGCTGCCTAAAGTTCTTATATTAATATTCTTGAAGCTGTGTAAGATTATACATACACCAGGTTCATTGGTTTGCATAAAAAAAGGGGCTTACATTCAAAATACTGATGCATCATAGAACTTTTTTGCTTTTGTATTTGCTGCATAACATTTTTATCGTTAACACCTATAATGACAATGCCATTTTTAAAACAATTCTGTAAATGCTACTAAGTTACATCCAAAATTCAATCAAATCACTTTAATGTAAATGTATTTTAATAAAATTGCTATTATCAAGTACATTATAAAGTTTTATATCATCCAAGCTTTATTTCATTGTTTTAAAAGTAAACATTTTAAACGTGCAGGTTCCTCTGTCATGTAACATACTTGTGATTACAAGTCTAAACTTTACGTGGTACAATACATGATGCTGTGTGAATAAAGGCATACAAGGTCAAATTAGTTACCTGTCTTTCATCAGTGCCAGGAAAATTTCCAAGAACTTTTTCTATGGGAGTTTTACAGTCTAATATTTCTAAGTTTAAGGTCAGCCATGCTCATTTCCAAAGTCAAAAGTGTTGCTTGGTGATAGTTTTAAGTTAAATGACATGCTTACAACCAATAACAGGAAGATATTTTGCACTACTCAGTTATAGCCTGAAGAAATCTTTACAAGTTTGTGAATTTGTAGTATTAAATATAAAAGAAGGTTAGCCCACTCTTCTATTTAGAGTGTACCAAGTGACTGGTAAGTGTTTCTCAGTTTATATGTATTAGTTTGCTAAACAGACTGCATTTAGGGTTTACATTTATATTTTAGTTATGTGCTGTTTGTGTTTATGAATGCATGTATGAACATTTTATGATTGTTTACATTTAACTTGATATACTTTGAGTTGTGAAAATATCTAAGCAAGATAGCATCATTTGCACGAGCAAGCATTAATGAAAGAGTTTGAGGATGACCTTTCCCATGTAATAACCATAAAACCATAAGGTCACATTGGGAGGAACAGGTTGGCATACATCCATCAAAAATAAAAGACAAAAAATTAGAAAGAACAATTAAAAACAAACTATACATGAAAAGATAAGTGAAATTTCCACATATATGCAAAATATTCTAGTGGATTTCTACAAAGAATTGAAAGGTACGTATGTATTTCCATTTGTTAATTTTAAACATTTTATTACACTATGTTGATAACAGATACATAATGACACATAAGAGAAAATGGAAAATAAAATATAAATATTTACCTAAAAAACATGATCTTGTTTGTGTAATATACACGTCTTTGGTAAATTACATGACACAGATACATACACATAAACAACAAAATTAAAAGATACTTCAAAAATTTCCCCAACTAAAAATTCCTCATTAGTTAAGAGTAGAATGTTATATATCTACTATAACAAATAAAACCATGCACTGAAACATACTAAACTTGTTTAATAACCATTAGATGAAAAGCATTTATTATAGAAGACTAAAGCTATTTTAAAATATATGGAACTGATAATTGTTAAAGCCTTCAATGATAAACAGTATTTGCATTATTAATGGATAACATAAACATAGCAACCACCATGCAGTTACAACTGTACAAATCCATACTAATATGTGAAAAATGCAAGAAAAAGTATTTTACCTTTATGCTGTTAACTAATAATAAATATTTCTCCACTGTTCATTCTCTCTTATACTAAAGGCTAGTCTTACATAAATTAAGTCATCTCATACATCCTTAATTCTAAAAACTGCTTACTGCACAGTTAATTAACAAGAAAAGCAAATACATGCTTCAGGAACATCAGTAACCAATTTTATTCTACATTTCATGATTTTTAAAAAAACATAATAATGAATGAAAGAAAAATATATGCAGTTTCCTAAAGATTACAGAGTTTGATATTCATAGTTTTTACATAAATAACTTAGTATTTTCTTGATTGCAACACTGACTTGCAAAAACTACTTTATCAACTTAAAATGCAACAGTTGTAGAGAATCACATTTTCTCCAAGTTCAATTCACATATATTTTTGCAGCTTTGATGATTTATGTACATAATTTGTTTCTTATTTATATACTTCATTTTTAACTTTTCACTACTCAGTGTTATTTGAGTGATCTATACATGGCTGAATTTGAAAATCTGCTTCTAAAACATTGCATTTTAGTCATGTGTTCAAGGACAAATTAATACGATCATTAATTAAAACCTTTAACTTAAGCTGAGAGCAACAGCAATGCTATTTAGTCTAACACGAATAATGAAATAACAGTATCTCAAAAAGGCTGGTATGGGTATTAAAGCATTTATTAAAATAAATGGTGTTGCATCATGAAAATTTCTGGAAAAAATATTTGATGGAGGCATAATTTTCCAGGCTTCTCAACTAATTTATCATTTTACAAAACTTTTCCATGCTAGGAAACTGGATTTACAAAAATCCAGATTTTAAAGGGCCTGTACAAAATTTGTAATCCAAACTTTTAGTAGCATGTATTACTTAATGAGACACCAGTATGATGTCTTACAATAATCATACATTCTCTCTTACAATTGTAACCACATTCTTAGAACAGATGAGGTCTTTCAATAAGATCACAGAATATCCATTATTGAGTGTTACTCAAAACTACACCAATGAATATATTGGTGTATTGCAATATAAATATATTGCAATCTTTTCTTTTCAAGCACTTAGGTTAAGTGTTGTGGCAAAGGTTGGTGTATATTTACCTATAAAAACTTCATAAGCAATCTTGTACATCAGCTATACCACTACTTAGCTTTATGAAGTGCAGCAAATGAATTGTTCTCCAAGACAGTATGAGAAATTTATAAGGACTGTACAAATTTCAGAAAGCCACATACATTATCAGCATGTTGGAAGAGTGATGTATACTAATCTCTGTTGTTATGGCTATCAGAATTGATCCTGAATGGTGTCATTGTACAATTTAAATATACAATTACATGAATGTGCATTAAATTACCTGTGTTTATGTATGTGAATGTCATCACATTCTTTTTTCATGTTATATACAGACCATTTTATGCATATTTTGTTCTATACAAAAATTTAGAGGGTAAATGAGCACAGTTTTCATGCAAATAAAGAACTTGAACTTTTCACTGTACTGAGAGAATGTGTGTACATGTTTTCTTATAGTGAAGTCACATTAAGCTATATGCTGTGTCCAATGAGCAGAACCAAACCTCTGATATTAGCATTGTAAATCTGCAGACATACGGATGTTCCAGCATGGGTGGAGTGGCTGAGAAAAATATGATGTATTATGTATTTTTTAAAATTGCCATATATTTTTGGTACAATTTTGAAAACATCTTTTTCAGTGTGCTTTTTTATTGAGGCACACACCAAATAAAAAAAACATCATGGGAATATCTGCAATTTTTAACTTTTGTATTTCTAAAATGAATCTACATTTACTTATTTATTCAGAATTAAAAATAAACACTGTATTCATTGTTTTAGAGTTTTTCTTCAGGAATATGCTTATTTCCTACTGCAGGATGTTTGGTCAAACAATATTTCTCAATGGGTTGATTGTTATAAACAAATTGTAAGTTAACTACTTTTAATAATGTATTTCTTATGTCTATATTACATTTGTATGTTAATTCAAGAATTATTTTTCTTATTCTGATATTTAACTTATTTGGTGGGGTAACTTGATGTTATTTAAGAAACAAGTTGTGAAATGTTCAAGGGTAGAAGTAATGTTCAAGTAGTCAGCTTAATTTATAACAATTTTATAACTTTATTTTTAAGTTATGAATATATTTCATTACAATATAATTTATTAGTTCCTGGTTTGATTACCATCTTGCTTTTTTACATTTAACTTATATAATATTGTTGATGGCAACGAAATTGACACAGAGTCAAAGTTCATTTTTAAACAAGTATATTATTTATTTTTTGCTGATGTGAAAACAATATATTGCTGAAGACTGCTAATTTGTTTTTCTACTTTGTCACTGTTGCTCACAAAGCTATATTGTTTATTTCATATGAAACAACATGCAAATATCAAAGGCCCTACCAATTTGAATTCATTTGAATAAATATTAGGTTAAGCAAGAAAAAATGACTAAATTGTCCATCCAAATTATTTTAATTTCTTCAATTAACCCTATTAGAGAAGTATAAAAATGAGTAGTTAAAACTATGATTAAGTCAATTATTGTCATAAAAAAAACAGCAATCAGTTTTCATTTATTCCAACTGTTCAAGTAATCAACATTTTGTAATTACGATTTCCCACAATTATTTGATTAATTCAACATTGATTAGCTTAACTGATTAGTGCCATGCTGCAGAAAAATAAACTAAATCTAAATTAGTGTTCACAATTACTACTATTTTTTATTATATTAATGTAATTGATTATCAAACTTCACTAACTGCTCCATGCTATTTGTGGTACATTTCAACGTATTTACCATATTTATACAAGTTAAACCCATGATTACTTGTAAATGCCTGTCCAGGAAAAGTTCTAAATATAAATAAGTAAATGAACATGCAACCACAAAAGTGGAAGTCGTGAAAAATGCTGTATCTCCACATAGTGCTGTGAACCTTCTCAAGGTCAAATAACACAAAAACAACATATTCTCTCTTGAGAAAGACTTCCTTGATTGATGTTTTAAAATCAGGTGATCCACAGTGAAGAGTATTCGACATAACTCAACTAGGTGGGTAAGAGGAGGATATACAAAGGAACAAAACAAGATGAATATTAATCACCCTCTCCAAGATTTCACAGAAACAGCTAGTCAAAGCAACTGGGTAACAATTGGAATAAATCTTGTGATCCTTCCTACGCTTAAAAAATGTTTTGCCAGATGTGGTTAAAAAACACCCAATAAAGAGAGCAAGAGAAGCAGGAGAGAGATGGCACATCATCTCGTGAACATTTTCAGGTACAACCTAGTACTGCCAGACTGATAAAGAGCGAGCTAGTGTAACCTTCATGTAACTTGTTGACCTTCATGAATTCTGTCCTGGCTCGAGTAGGCAGGTATCTGTCTAAAGACAAATTCCACAATAGAGGGTTTGAATGAACAATCTTTCTGCACCTTTGAGCCAAATAAGATGAACCTGAGCAGACATTAGAAGTGGAGGCCAAAGAGTGGGGACAGAGATTGGAGTAGATGTAAACTTGTCTATCCATACAAAGTAAAAGACTCTTCAAATGGTTTAAGAATGACATTCTTGGAAAAACAGAAAGATCTGTCTGCACTCCAACTGTAGCAGTAGAAGGTAGTGCAGCAGCATGTTTGAGATGGGGTGAAGGACATTAACTTCCAAACCTCAAGGTAAGAAATGTAATGAACAGAACATAAACATTGTATTCCTTTCTTCTCCATTCCTTATAGTAAAACCGGTAGTAAGAGAAGTGGAACCCATAATAACTGATGAAGTGAGGATTCAGTTGACACTCAAAGGTGTCAGGGCCTGTGACTATAATAAAATCAAATTAAAGAACCACAACAGATACCTCTGAATGTCTAAACCATTTACACTGGAAATATTTGAGATGATTAGGAACATATAGCTGAAGCTAACCTGCCTTGACAGAAGCAGATGGAAGTATCAATGCAAATGTTAAAATTAAGACATTTGTCAGTAGCATAATTCCATTCTTGTGAACTGAGATATGACATAGCAGAAATGCCTTTGCTGGAGAAACCAGTGAGTATCTCCAACTAAGGGATGTTCTGTACATTCCTATCAATGATTGTTCCTTGGAAGGAATTCAAAGTGGCATGGAAAGTAACTTCTATGGGTATATCCCCAATAGCTTTTGACCTGAGGAGTTCACTATGTGTACATGTAAACATTTCCACTAAAATATCTTCAGAGCACATCCTGAGCAACTTGGGTAAGCTAGCAAGCCCCTATAATCCTTTTTGAATGAAGGGAGTTAATTATCAAACAAAGAATGAAGAATTAAAAATCGTGGGATAAGTTTTACTTGTAGTAGTGACTGTTTGAGAGTTGTGTATGCATGGCTATTTACCAATTACCCATTTTTTTGTTTTTACTTGTTTTTTGAGGAGTGTGGGATTCATAATAAATAGGTAATGATTCAATGCCCACTGATCCTACTCACCATGCAGTTTACTAAGGAGACACACTACAGCCTTAAACAAGGACACTACAGCAATGCAAGGGCTTTATAAACACTATACCCAAAAACCAGCATCAGATACAATGTCCACAACACTTGCACTGCATTAATCCTAGTCCTGTTGGACTAAAACTAGCCAACTGATCCACGAGAAAGCCCAACACCAAGGCCACCCATTTGCATCCAAAGTGGTGTGATGCAGTGGTTCAAACATTACTCAATCACCAGGATTCTTTCCTTTCCTTCATGGGTTGCTACACATGGCAAACATATGGGTGGACATTCAGAACCCAGAAGAGATGCTCTGAAAATGCACAATCTTCTCTGCAAGGTCCTCTCACCATGCACAGAAATCCACCTCAAGGGGTACTTGCTTTTGGTACCAGAAAGAAAAATAGAGTCCTAGCTGCTTGTAACAAATCACAACTGTACTTAATCAAAATGTCATGCTCCATAAGGTTATTAACTCCAGACCTCATGTATATGACATCACAATGTATTTATTGAGTATAATGCAACAAGGTAAAAAAAAACAACTGTAAAGTTGCTTGTAGTGCACATCAATACTTACTTCATGTACCATTCAATAAAATATAAATTTGAAGGTAAGTTTGTGATACACCTTATCATGTGTATCTAAGATTAAAGTATAAATTTTACATCAAAAGAATAATCTGTCCTTATCATGATAATGACACATTTCAGAAATGCTACATTAACTTAAGACATATGTGGAGCTAATGCTGCCAAACAAACAACACTATGTAATAAGACAACATACGGCAAGCTTCAACAAACGAAGCTATATTTGAAAGTAGGCTATATATATTTTAAAAATACATTTTCCCAAACACAAAGTAAAACTAAAATCATAGTACTTCACTGGTTTCAACTTGTAGACATTGAAAATTGTGTACTTACTTTGCTCCAGTTCAACTTGACAGGGTGGACAGCTCCCAGCATGACACTGTTGACTACATACATGGAGCTTACAATTTAATTTCTTGTTACATACCCCACTACACGTCAAAGTTTCACTCTGATTACAGCGAATGTTCTGAAATTTATGTTAGTAGATCATTAACAGCATTTTAGACTAAACAAGTACTGACACTATGTTAAAAGAACAAGGATAGTAATTTCAATTTACAATTTAGATTTACTTATTTTCTTAATTTCTGAGTACAAAACAAGTATATAAAAACAAAAAATTCACAACACTAAGTTCTTCCAGTACATTTGCAAATACAAAACAACAGCAATTATTACAAAGTTTTTAGTGCTATCTGCTATCACCCCAAATTTTTAACTGCTGACCACAGAGATGACAACCAGTCAGGAGTAACCTACCACCTGTGATAAGGGATCGACTACCCCTTTTATAAATGCAACCACAGCTTAATATGTTGGAAATATTTTGTAGTATCTCGTGAATTCTAATCTATGTTGCTTGCTCCAAAATCAAAAATTCTACCATGGGATGAACCCATGCCTCAAAAAGGTATAGCCACTTAAAGTAATATCTTTCAAAACATTTTTGAAATATCTAGGAGTATATTGGAGGAAATTATGCACATACATCTGGGATTAACTTTTAATATAGTATATGTTTTTCACAAGATTTGGCATACTTTCCGTATACAGGTCTTTTTTTGACTAGCCCAAATGCAAAGTAATTTTTATGTTAAGACTGAGAATATTTTTTTGTCTCAAACTTTCAAATTTCATATGCATAATACGCAAAATTTCCTAAACAAATTTCAGATATGTTAATACAGTAGAATTATTTTATCTAAACTACCTCCATATATAGTTGATCAATTAGACCAACTTTGTAACCATGCATAAACAAGTTTGAAATAAATCTGAATTGAATTGCACTTTTTTTCTTTTTTCCAGGTGGTGGTACTAAACTCCATTATGCACTTAACAATGCAGAATACTCAATACAAAATTCAGACAACTTCCTATAACTATCACGATTGTTCTGGCCTTCTGACTATGCAATAAGAATCATTAAAACTCCAGCTAAGTTTGCTGAGGGTTTCTTGTGAAAATAAAGTTTGAATTTATAGTATGATTGAAATTTCTTTGTACAGAAAACAATATATAACTTGATAGATAAAAGTCTTTGCATTCTACTGGTTATAAATAATACAGTATTAAAAATAAGAGAATTACTGGTAATTTCTGAAAGAAAGAATGTGACAGGCGGGATCTGATTTTCTATTTGTTGTTCCTGTAACCAAGTAAGATAAAAGAACATAAAAGATATGCTTTTCCTGACCAACAAAAACCTTGTAATAATTAATTTATATTAAACTTCATACTTCTGGAGGGGTAGTAAATAAATTGAAGAGGAGGTTGTCTAGTGAGAAAATATTCCAATTCTTAAACTTAAATGAATTCAGAATTTAAAAAAAAAAATTGCCATATATACATGTACAGAAAAAGAAGCCTGTAGAGAAAGTGTTAAATACCTACAAATTTGACAGGCTTAACTGTTGATGGTAACTAGTTATTCTAACAAATCAATATGCTGAAAGGACTTTATACTTCTGTTTCCCAAGCAATCAGGTTCAATTTTGCAGCAAATGTGGATGAACACTTGTTAAAGAAACTTTTAATCTTCCTAAACTGCAATAAGACTGATATGGGCTGTATAAGCTTGGATCAATGCATAACATATTTCAATATTTTTGTCCAGGACAGTTTGGAAAGTGTAGTATCCATGTGGTATTCAAATACATTATTTTTAGCAGAAAGTTGTAGACTTAGAGAATGCTAAGCATAGAATAAAATTAATGAATAAAAAAGAAAAGGAAACAAACATAAACAATGTCAATTTGTACAACTTATATTGCTAATCAATGGGATGATGTATCATTACTTTTTGGCTTCAATAGTAATTTTACAACTTCTTATTGCTGATTTAATAATGATGATTTTTTGAGCTGTTAGATGACTATACTAGCAAAAATGTTCAGCAATTCAAGTTGACTGTTGTCTGTCATCCCTAGTACTTCTACATACATTGGACTGTCAACTCTAAGTGAGTACTGAAATTCATAATGGCAATTATGACAGAAAGAGCCATTGCTGTTTATTTACATCTACAGTTCAAGATAGAGTTAATTTAATTCTTTAGATGATGTCTGAAGGCCATCATGATATAGGCATTAAATGTTATAGTTACTTGATATGTTATTGAACATAACATTATGCACCATGTGTTAATTGATATGTGATACCAAGATGTTTTTGAATGCTGAGATGTACATATTTGGTATAGATCACAAAAAGTATATTAAACTGCACCAATAAAGAAAAATGGTGCTGCTTGTATCTTTCTAATCCTTTTAAATATATTTCTGATTTAATGTTGAACTGTAACTACCCCAAAAAGATTTCCACATGATTTGGAAGTGTAGTAACCAAATAAAATGAATATAGCCAACAGTGACTGAATCAATTACCTATGAGAATCACAAACTTATTAATCATTGATATGATTAATTTTATTAATGGCAAGAAAAGAATCAATTAATCAAGAATAGTTGTCTAATTCTTCTAAAAATTGATTATTCAAAATGTCAATTAAATTGACTGATAAATTAGGAAAGGTCAGTGCAGATAGCCGTGTAAGACTAGATGGAAAGGCAGATAGCCATCACCACATATCACCAACTCTTGGGCTATTCTTTTATCAATGAATAGTAGGATTGACCATCACATAATAATGCCCCCCCAGCTGAAAAGGCAAGCATGCATGGTGTGACAGGGATTTGAATCCACAACCCTCATATTACAAGTCAAGTACCCTAACTACCTGACCCTGTTGAGAATCCAAACTAGGATTTCCAGCTATTTTCATTTTAGGTTATTCTAACTATCCAAGTAATTCAAATATTTTCATTATGCTTATTGTTAAGCACAAAGCTATATTATGTGCTATCACACTCTGCCTATTATATCAAAATCCAATTTTAAATTTTTTTAATTTCAATTTTATTCAGTTCAGTTAGTAGTTAGGATAAGTGTGATATGAGGTACTTAGATTCAATTCCCACTACCACCAAATTTTTAATGTATCAAACTTTGAAATGCTGGCTAGTGGGAAAACTAGCTGGAAGTAACCATTGCTAACATTTTTCTCTCTATTTTGCTCATTAGGAGGGAACAAGTAGATGTAATAAATTAAACAGCCTGTAAATTAACAAACACAACTACCTGACTTTTTATTTATAAGGAGGGATGTCTCTAACACTCAACTGAATTGCTTCAAAGTTTTGTATCCAAAATTGTTTTCAATTTCACAGGAGAGAAACAAGAATCTTAGATAATGGTATATTTCACTAAATCCACAGTTCCCACTGCAAAAGATCTCCCAATCTCAAATTACCTACATTTTCATACTAAAACTACAATTTTTCATATGGTGGTGAAACAGGCCACCTCTTACAGGATAATTCACATCAACATCTCCCTTAAATAAGAAGTAATGATACTACAAAACTCATAGGTAGACACTTTAATTACCCTTCACATTGCATGTTTGACTTCTTATTTGGGCTTACATTTGCTCCATCCACTATATTAGAAAGAAAACACTTGGGAAAATGCTTCATTTTTCGATTAGACACTGTTAATCACTTTGAAATGAATGAAGAGTTCTCTTTTCTTTCACTTCATATCCCTTCCATTTTCCCACCCCACACTTTTCTACACTTTCTTACACTGATGTTTAGTGTGTACAACCTTTTTATTCAAGATTCACATTATTCTTCCTCTCTCACCCATTCACTTTAGTCACTTTTGTGTTATTTTATTTTCACTGTCATTCTTCAGTCCTATTAAATTCACATACCCTTTGAACAGCATTACTTAATGCATGTATTCATTTTCTTACATTGCCTGTTTTTCATTGAGTATTTCCATTTTTTAATTTATTTATTAAGATTAACTGTTTTATTATTATTTTATATATTATTCTCCTCAACTCATTTCTGGCTTCAGGAATATGTTCTCTAATATTGAAGCCACATCTTGTTTTATCAAATTAACGATTATATTAAGTTTTGTTGCCACAAGTAACCTGATGAAATGACATTGCATAAATTGTCATTTTCTTACTTTATTAATAAAGCTATTTTAATTTTGTGAGTTTGTGACAATTGTTCTGAATTTCACATGAACCTACACAAGGGTTATTTGCACTAGTCATCACCACCCACCTCTAACTCTTGGACTACTCTTTTACCAATGAATAATGGGATTGATCATCACATTATAATACCGCATGGTTAAGAGGGTGAGCATGTTTAATATAATGGGGATTCACACCCATGACCCTCAGCTTGCAAGAAGAGAGCCCAAACTATATAACCATGCTGGGCCTACTTTTGATAATGAGACTATTTTGAAATATGTGACAAAACATGCAGTTCAAAAATACACACTTAAAACCTGTCCCTTAAAAAGTAACTTCTATCAGATAAATGTATGAAATGTTTCTACATAAATATGCCACAAAATTTGCAATACCTTTTTTGTTTTCCCACATTCACATTTTTTGGAAACCATCATAGTACAAGGTGGACAAGGTCCAGGATGGCATTGTAATGTGCAGCGATGCTGACAGAAAGACAACAAACGTTGTTTGCCACACATTTCTCCACAAGAATGAGGTGTGTCATACAGGTTCCATTTAGGATCACGTACTTTCCCACAGAAACAAAAATACTGGTTTGGTACCTTCCAAGTCAAATTTTGACATGCTGGGCATCTCCAAGCAAATTCTGTGGTTAGTATGTAAAAACTTCTTGATTAACACTAATGATATCAGTCTTATTAAAAACAACAACATTCACTAGCATCATTAAAATATTTGGCAGTTATAATATCCCACAGTAAAAACAAGTGTAAACATCCAAACACTGTAATGAAAACCAAGAGTTCCTGGAAATAACATTCAGAGTAATTGACTCATTACTGGATTTCATTCAACATCACACCCAGTTACACTACTACTGTATAATTTTGGAATATAAAAATTAAACTAAATTAAAAACTACATAGTAATTGTAATCTTTGTTAGTTAATTATTTTAAGTAATTATTGTACATACACACACTTATTTATTTATTCTCTTACTAAACAGGTAATAATAGCACTACAAATAACTAGAGATTTGATCTGAGTGAGAAAAGGAAAAGGAGACTGAACACAGTGTCATACAAAACAGTAAGTCTTTATTCACAACAACAACAAATCAAAATAGTTCAGTGAACTAAGAGTTGGATGACACTTCAGATTACACACAGAATGTCTCATTACGAGAAATATTCTAAATATATTCTATTCTATACTGAGAGATTATATCATAATTACAGAAAGGATAGTATCATTTGTCCTCAGAGTGCAGGTAATACCCTCAACATTGGTTGTACCAAGTGAAAGTAGGGAAATGTTTAACCCTCCAGCCATTTCTAAACTTAAAAATGGTAACATTACCACAAAACTTGTACACAAGACCTAAAAATAATGTGACACATACCTTGATTGTGTATACCTCCTGAAGACATAAGTACTGCACAAGGAATATGAAACATAAGTGAAAGTTTAACACTATTCTTAAGTTCATGTACATTTTCAAATTTTCTGAAAACTTCATAAATTAAAATAATATACCAGCTAAGACAGAATGGAAAATATTACTTTTGCAGTACTTCACCTGACCTTCTACTGGCTGTGTGTTGTTTTAAATCAAATAAAGTACGTGATTATACAAAAAACACTGATGTTTTGGAAACACCTTGATTCTTGTGCTGAAGAAAACATACAACAGTGTGCTACATGAGACAGATAAGCAAAACTTTTGAACACAGAAAATGTCATAATAAACTTAATTGCAAGTTAATACCATATAATTAAGCTTTATATACAACCTTTAAATCAAGATTAAATATTGAGTATATGTGTTTACATGAACATCTCAAAATGTAACTCTAAATCAGCGGTTCCCAACCTTTTTTATGCCACACACCCATAAAAAATTTTAATATGTTCTTGCACCCCTCACAGTAAATATTTATTTAAGAATAAAGACGAAGGTGGCCAAAACAAATATTATCTTGCACCCCCTAGAATGCTATCTCGCTCCTCTGGTTGGGAACCACTGCTCTAAATAGATATTTTCATTTATAAAGACAGTTATTCCCTCTGTTGAACTTAAAACTTTGTCACCAGAAATGGCATTGATCACAATTAAGGATGGCTTGAACAAATTATCATGTGATTATTTTCCAAATACTCCTTTTTCTTTTAATCCTTTCAGTCTTATAGCCTTAAGAATTGGAATTATCTTATTCTCTGCTTATCATTGTTTAAATTTAGCTTACTTTCTCATGCAGATAAAAGGAAAGGAAATGACAGACTCCTTGTAACTTTTCTTAAATGCATAGTCAGTAATGACCAGAAAACCCACTTGCAGAGAAATATATGTAAAAACAGCTAGTTTGAGTTGAGAAAAGTTTTATAAGAGGAACAAGACATTGTTTGCTCCTCTACAAAAACATTTCTCAAACAAAACCAGTTGTTTTTATATATATATTTAATTGTATAATGTTTTAATTAATTTTCTTCATATGATGGTGTATGGTAGGGGTACATAATTCTTTTTATTTACCCATTTATTATTATCCTTTAATTATTGTTTATTTTTTCATTGATCTTACCTTCTGTACATTCTCTATTAGCCTTTTCACCAAAGCTCATGGGTCACAGGCCATGTCATCATGTTTTTGGACTTGCATTCAAAATTTTATTAACTACTATTTTGTAAATTTATGTCAATAAGTTTGGAATTGAATTGTATACATAATAATGTTTGAATTATGAGTTAATTTCTTAATTTAGAAATAAATATTAAAAAAACACTTAGATACAAGTTTTTAATGAGTCATGTGGTATGCAGAATGCAGCACTGTTTAAATTAGATGCTTGTGATGTCAAAATATCAAGTCTCTAGTGTCATACAAATTAGCAATATTAACAGAACCTTGTATCTTTTTATTTTGCTGAGATATGGCTTTTGTACTGAATTAAATACAGTGACTATTCACCTCTATTTTTGGAAATAATCCCTTATATATACTAATTTCAATATCCAACACATGAATAACCAATTGACAGCTTAGAATATCCTGGAGTTTTTCCAGCCATTTTATGCTGTAAAAAGGCTACCACATTTATTATTTAAGATTTTTTGGTTATTCAACTGTATATATATATAAAACCTAAAAAAATTGTTTGATATCCTCCATGTGCAAAATTGTAAAAGATTTAGCAACCTATGCCCAGCCACAACAGAGTTCAAAGGTCACAACTGGAAGAGATTATTGTTTACTTGATTTTCTTATTTATTGTGCTGTATTTTAAGAATAAGTTTAATAACTTCTAAATAGTAAAAATACATATACATATATAATGTATAACAAATGAAATGTGACTTGACATTACAAAATACTAGTCCACTAAAACACAGCCATGACAGTAAAGATATTTAGTCACTTTTATATTATTTGATATGTAACATGAATGCACAAGCACTGCATCAGTGTAAGTTATTTAATGCTAGCTAGGCATAACTAGAAGATCAATACAATAACACATATATTAATATAGTGTTATGAGACTTAAGCTACTTAGACTAAATATTTGTAGTTTCTTGTTATAATATAGTCATTTTAGCAGGAAAAATGCATAATTTATATGCATTTCCTCATTTTTTCATAATGGTTATGAGGTTGTTCACATGATGGACCTCACATACTTAAGGTACTGAAAATAACAAAATATAGTCTTATCAAAAACACCTGAAAAGTATTTAGTAAGTTTTACAGAGATCTCTGGGACAAAGAATAGTTTTTTTTATTACAACATAAAATCACTTCACACTTGGACTAGTAACAAAACATACTTAATTTTTTCACAAATAAACCTTCAGTAAAAAATATTTCTAACAAATCTGATTTCTGCGTATAAAAAAACTTGTAATCTTTGCAAAAAGTGTACAAAATGTTGTGAAGATACACATATTGTATCAGAAATTATAGTGCAAATCTGTAGATAAACTCATGAATATTACAACAAGCCTATTGTGAATGAGTTAAAAGGCTTACCTGTAGTTAGGCTATTTATTCTTTGACTTTGCTACTGGGCAACACATTTTCACTGTAGTTTGGTCCTAGCTCCTAAACCAGACCCTTTATTAATTTCAGATGTGTTTATTTGTTGTTGCAAAGGATTTTCTTACTTAAGTTTGTGTATAATTGAATGGAGAGACAATTCTCAACTCTATTTTAATACTAGTATTCAGTAGTTATATACCATACCTAGGATTGACTTTTTTCTTTTTTTTTGCAAAGTCTTGTTTTTGAATTACATTTTAATATACTTTCAACTCACTGTTGCCGACAACTTTCACACATTCATACAGAATGATGCAAAACTATCATTCTGTAATTACATAACTATTATTTATACATAAGTATGTTACAAAACAATGTACAGAGGAAAATATCAGATATCAGGCTATCCAAGGTAGTAGTGCATTCCTAACAGATGGAAGTGGTCTTCTGAAACATTTTCTCCCAGGTGAAGGATTTTTCTTTTCAATTTTTAATTTCAGAAAGACCTTCATGGACTTCCTGATGTTGTTGTCCCACTTGACAACACACAAGTGATTCTTACAGTTCTCACTGTAACGTTTTACAAAATACTTGAGGGGTATATTGCTTATTTTCCATTGCAGACTCTCTTTTTGACTGTTGGTAGATGACAGAGTTAGCTGTATATGTACATGTTGCATGATAAGCAGGCTTGAATGCATAATTTTCAGCAAAAACATATAGCAATGTTTCTTAAGCAGGTGGTGCATCTAACAATGAGATGGTGACAGTCAGAGACACTATTAGCTCCTAAGAATCCAATGCTGTTAACCTGTTGGTGGCATCTGAAAGGGTGTGAAATGTTGTACATATCTGTTGAACCGTATTTAAGCTATAGTCAGACCAGGGACTTGAGCAAAGAAAGGCAAGGCATGTCCCAAAAATGCAGATGTAAAATTTCTGACTTGCTGAAATTTGGTTGGATGGCTGACTTGGTGTTTGGTGGTGCAAAGTAACTATGCTATATGCACCAAACACCTAATTAAAGGTTAAAATTAAAGTAAAATTATGAAATTTAATAAAAAAGAAATTAAGGTAAATAAAGTTTAATTTTGAATTAAAATTATAAATAGCATTAATTCAAATTTTTATATCTAGTCTACAGCAGTAAGAGAAAAACTACAGTAATACAAGTTGTAAAGCACTTTTTGTAGCATAACTGTTATCATAACTCACCAGGATGATTGAAAGATAGTTCAAACATCAGTATCAGACACCTGAAATTGGCCTTTCCCATCCTGGTTTCAAGTTATTTGATGTTACAGCCATTTTGTAATTCCAAATCAAACTAAATGAACTTTGATTCTTAAAAGGCAATCACATTAAAATATGAAAAACATTTGTAAAGTGAACAGTGTCACCATCAATCACATTGTTTAACTTTATGGATAAACCTTGGGACAAAACCTGTTTAAAATTGTGTTGTCATTGAGAGCTGTAATGATTGCAAGACAGTAGAATGTGGCTTACTGTGATCTGACAGTCACACAGACAACACACTGGTGCATCAGTCCCATACAAAACAAAACAAGTTAAAAAATGGTGACCAATGCATAGTCTAGTTAGGACAATTTCCTCTTTCCGATCCTTACAGAAGTAAAACAGCCAAAGTTCAATAAAGGGTTTTATTTGGAAAAGCTCGTTTTCACATTACTTACTCCAAGTCAACTGCCAACTGGCATGGAGCCAAACATTGAATACAAAACCGTAGTCCATGCAAGGAACAGGCACAGCAGTGATAGTGCCAGAACAGACAGATTTAGCTGCAGTGTCAGTGAGAAATAGGCCAGTTGGTTTTGAATATCGGTGAGAACAGGGAGAGAACTAATGTGAAGTGATTCCAGTGCCAGTATAGTCAGTATAGATAGTGCAATTTGGGTACTGCTTAGTTTTTGTGATCCAGGACAAGAAAAATTATATACAGTTCAGCAGTGAATATAGAAACTGTAGAGTGGATTCTGCATGCAGCCACAACTTCTTGTACTTCTTGAAATTATGGGAAATAAATTACATAAGAGAGGGATACCTACAGAAAAATAAATCACATTTCTCACATTTGGTGAAATTTAAATTAAAAAACTTTCATCACAAATTTAAGAACTTAAAACATACATACTATTAAAATATGAATTATTAGTTATGATTTTATGCTGTACTAATTTATATGATATGAACAAATGTATTTTAATTAAATTTTCAATCTAATTAACTAAAAACTGTGATGTGCAGTAAAGTATTCCAAGGATGAAAGAGTTAATTTAGTCATCATAAATCAACAATGGACTATGATGACTAGTGATGACAAACCAATTTACAAGACATCAGATGTCCTGGCAGCCATGTAGTTACTGTCAGACAGAGAGCAATAAAAGAAATCCCGTCAGTACAGCTACTTTTACTTTATTTTACTAATGCCTATGAGCATACCAGCAAAAAGCCAAATAACAAAGTATTCATGGTAACACAGAAGTTCTTAGAAAGATAAATGTTTAAACAAATGAAGCTTGTTTTTTCAGATGTGACACAGTATATTTCATGTACTAATTCAATCACTGCAGTAAATTGTGATAAACTAAACATAGTCTATAGTACACAATGAAACACCAGAACTGTTCACTTCCCTCCTCAACAGGTACATATGTATAGTCCACTGTTCTTGAACTTTGTTTGGATGACCATAGATGGAGTTTTGCAGAGTTAACCTGTAGCAGAGGAACAACTAACAGTTTTTGCAGTAGATCTACCCTCAAGGTCTCAATGTTTTAATGTAATTGGAGATATACCTCCATTCACATTCAATTAAACACCATTTGCCAGAATAAAGTTAATATCAACTAATCAGAGTGCTCGGTACATTGCAAGATGGACCAGGTTCCTCATATCTCTAGTACTACCCAGGTCCAAGTATTTTTACAGGCATATACTAAGCATCACCCAGCCATAAACAAGCTTGGCTATGAACAAATCTTTTGATGCAAGAATCTGCTGCATCTCCAAAGGCAACAGAAAAAATGACTTTGGTTGCATTACTTTTTCACAGCAGTAGCAGCAGACACAACTTGCTTTGATTTCTCTTGCACATACTTAGAACTTGAATGCAGTGGAAGTTTACTCTAATGTACTTAATGAACCTTGAACACCCACAGGAACACAGTATGACTTCTGTGATGTTGAGATATTTATGTGTATATAAATGGAGAGTTTTCTGCATGTATATTTGGATAGTAGTATATCTAAGGTATCCTTTATTCTCTTGAAGAATAACAGTAAGCTGTGCAAAAGTGTTCGAGTTTTAAGTCTCCTTTGAAAACCATGACTCAGGCTGCAGTCACTGAGGCTGTTGTAACTTGCTTATTATTTCCATATTTGCTACTTCATTTCACCTGCTGGTCCTTCCACAAACTTACTTATGTCATTATACACAAATGGAAGAAGTTAACCTCATAACATGCCAAACTATTTCACTTATTTCCTTGTCAAAAATAAGTGTGCTGGTTAATGACAACCTAATGAAGATGTTCCAAATAAAAGAGAATGTAACAAGAGATAAATTAAATTTAAAAAATATGGTATTTATTATACAAGATAAAGAAAACAGTGAAGAGCTATTTATTACAGATATAACAAATGATCAGATCAAAAATTAAAATTAAAGAAATTTCTGTAAAATATTTATAATATAAAAATACTCAAATAATCAATGTTGTTTAGTAACCAAATGGTCTTAAAATAGACTCATGTTTCAGCACTAATTCATGCTATTCTTAGGAGTATGATAAACATACTGTGCAGCCACAAGTCATGTAAATATGTAGTTTACATACTTAAGAAATTCTTGCTATCAACATTCATTGTTTATTCAAGCCTTCATTCCCATTTAAGATTTAATGTTTATTAAATTTCATTATTTCTACAGTTTCTCTAATATTTCTAGCCGTCACTTTGTTTGTGTCAAAATAACACTTTTATCCCAATGAATGTTATAGCCAGTATAATTTTCATGTTCAGTGAGCACAAATTTTTCAATACCCATTTCCTCCATTATATTGATCTCATCTTTAGTTTTATTTAATATTGACTAATTTTATTCATTGGTGTTTGGTTTTTAATTTATAGAAAAACTGACTGACAAACCTGGTACAAATTGTAAAAACAATATTTCCTTTTGATCATTTTATCAAATGTTGATTGTAGTTTATTTTTTTGGTTGTCATTTTTTCTACCCTAAAGTCTATACAGGGGAGGTCATATCAATCTCGTAACCACCATAAAAAATATGAAATAAATTTAAATTACCCATTTTTTCTTTCTAGGACTTCAAATTGTAACAAGTAAATACATTTGTTTTTAATTAAATTTTGTTTTATTGCCCTTTGAACCCATTGTATAACTAATTATCCCATCACTCAGTAAATGTATAACTCGTGTTATTCTATACAATTAAATAACGTACAGACAACTTGCAAGCATATCTCATGAACAACTTATTTTTAATTTTACCTAATCTAACCTAATACCTTAAATTTTTACATTTTAGTTACTTTCATAATAAATAGAAAAACAAGAAATATATTAGTTATCTAGGTCTTTTCTCTTGTTATTGACTGTTAGTGAAACATATTACTTTCCAACATTAATTGTACTACAATATTAAATAAATTTTATTAACTTAAATAAAGCACCAAAAAACACATAAGAGCAGACATCATACAATTATCACAATTCTTTTGGCTTTCTAATTATGCAATAATAGCAATTAAAGTGAAAGAGACAATTCTCTATACAGGAAACAATATATTATTTGATAGACTAAAACCCTAGTTTTCTATTGGTTATAAATACAGTACCAAATGTCAAAATTGGCTGTTTGTGAAAAAGATGTGAGAGGTTGGCATGGCAAGAGGGGTCTAATTTTCTATTTTCTGGCTCTGTAACCAAACAAGATCAAAGGCTACAAATATTTGACTTTGCTTTGAAGATAAATAATTTTATAATGAAATATTAAATTCCATAGTTCTCATAAAAAAGGGGGAAGACCTAAGGAGAAAATGTCACAATTCTTATACTAAACATTTCCTTGACAATAAGCATTTTACTTGTGTAATATTAAAATATGATTTATTAGCCATGTTTTAATGACAAGATAATAAAGTAGTTTACTTAAATGTAACTCAGTAAAACTTTGTGACATCCGAAGAAAAAAGTACTCATAAGGAAAGAATTAATAATAAAGGAATAATAACAGCTAATTTAAAATTATTCCTTTCAATCATAATTCCTTAATTTGTGTTAGAGAAAGTATTTTATGACAGGTTCTTTAAAGTGTTTAATGGAATAATTAGCTATGCTAAAGTGCTGAGCTATAGGCTTTTCACTATCTTAAATATCCATAATGTTATGAAACACAGGTTCAATAAGTCTATATACAAAATGATATCCCATAAACTGTGTTTTCTTCTTCAGGGGCAAACAGAAAATGGCAGTGTAATGAAAAGAGTGACATGTAAATAAAGATGAGTGATGTCACGTAGGCCATCAGGAAATCTTTAGAAATATTTGCATATACTGTTGTGTGGCATCACTTATCTCCCTTCATATATCACTCACTTCATTCCATCACTATTCCAATTTTGCCCAGGAAGAAGATCGGTCGACTTTTCAAAACATGCTCTTGTTTACATAATCATTCTCTTATGCATTTAGCAAGCACGTGGTGGGTTTTTCCCATGTAGATTTACATATACAACTTGAATGCTTACTTACAGAATAGGTTGACTTTTGAAATGTTAACATATGCTATATGACTAATGTAAGGGCAACTGTTGCTCTAACAACCATACCTACCACCTTGAGTATCACCTGATAGTTACACATTGTTTGGAAGTTGACTATAGAGGAGTAAATCTTTTATGTTTGTCTCATTCATAAAAAAATTTTTTTTTTCTTTGAGAATACCTGACTGACAGTAATGATCTGTGTGATAATGTGAAAGTTGTCAAGCAACATGCAAGTTATATACTGATTGAAAAGGTGATATGTAAGTGTAAGCAGAATGTGCTTATGATCAGTGTAAGTATTAATTGATGTTTGACACAGTTTGTTGCAATTTCTAAACTTTACAATATATTAGTGTTATAATTACTGCTATGATTCCTACAAGAAAAACACTGAAAATTAACATTTTTATAAACTTAAAATGTATTTCTGATAGATACTTACCTCTTCTTAAAAAACACTTCCCCACCTTCACTGTCTACTACAGGCACAAATTCTTGCAGCAACAAGCCTTGATACTTCCATTTATTCTCACATGTTAACAAGAGACATCTGATATACTGATGTGCATGTGATCATGCAGCATCTCTCCACTATTAGAAGTGTGATGTTGTCCCTATCATAACTAGTGCCCTCTGACCTTCCAGCCTGTACTCACTTTGAGATTAGGTAGATCCACATAAACTACACTGGAAGTAGGGAGGATAGGTGGAAAATACAAGCAGAGGTATCTGTCAGAAAAATATTTTCAGTTTAGGAAACCATTAATTTCCAATACAGTATCTTGCCTCCTCTCACAAAAAGTCAGAATCCCACACTGAAAAGGTGGAGGGCTGGTGAGAAAAGATACCCTTTTTTAGGAAGCATCCAAACAAAATTTATGGGGTGTGAGAATAAACTAAAAATAACATACCTGTATAAGACCTCACCACCTAAGCTAGGGATTCTCTTCATTTTTATAAATGTGTCATCAGGAGAGTGAAAAAAAAGGAGGGATTCTAATAAAAGTTAAAGAAATTAAGTAAGATTGCAATTACATTCCATTATCAGAAGGGAAAGGATACCCAGTTATAGATCCAGCTCTAACCATCATCATATCTGCCAAGAACTAAATCAGATCCATAGCAGAAGTGCATCAATGCCATCTACACCAGTAGAATGCAATGGCTTTGCTTCTCAACTGAGTGGAATTAAGCACACTTGGGAGGAAAGGCCTTCACTCTAACAACTGGTGAATTGCAGCCCCTTTTACTTCACTAGAAGAAGGTGAGAAAGATATCAGGAGGTATGTAATCCTGGAAACCATAATACCTTGTTTTGAAAAGCAGACTAATCCCATGATTAACAGTACACAGGTCATCATAGATGGACAGTAATCCATATCTGCTTAACACATGTTAGTTCATGGATGTACAGTCTGGAGCAAAAGGTGTATGAAGCAAAATACTATAAGGTTCTAATGGTATTGCAGAACATACCATCTCAGTGACAAGCATAACTTGACACACAGTTCTTACATAGTGGATTTAAGACTAATTTTACTTGGTCAGGCAACATTTGTTACTGAGTTGGATTCACATGTGTGACACACACCACTACAAAGAACTGGGAGATTAGTGGAGCACTTATACACTGAAAGAAAATATCTGAAATGGAAAATGGTGACAAAAGGAATAAAAACATCTTTAGAACATGAAAAGGTTAAATGGAAAAGATAATGAGTAATAAATATCTGTGGGTTTAAATAATGGCACTAATTATGTTCTCCAATGGATGATAGAAATATCAATCAAGGAAGTCGAAAAGGTAACAGATCTGAGAGGAAGAAATGCCATGAGAAAGAAAAGAATAAGTTAGGCATATTAACTGTATGATCCAACCCACAAGGGTAATAGGAAAGATGTTGTGGAGAAATAAATAAATACATAAACAACGTTCCACAAAATGGAGTAGTAAGTGTCATGTAATAATGTTGAGTCATGACCAAACAGAGGTGGTGGCCAGGATCAGAGTGGTCGAAAAGGGATGTACAGTCTGGAGCAAAAGGTGTATGAAGCAAAATACTATAAGGTTCTTATGGTCTTGCAGAACATACCATCTCAGTGACAAGCATAACTTGACACACAGTTCTTACATTGTGGATTTAAGACTAATAAAAACAAAATGCTCTTAGGAGTTGGCAAAATGTTGGACAGAAAAGAGCAACTGGGATAAAGAATAACACATGAAATACAAAACAAAATACAGGAGACAATTATGAATGCATCAGAAGAACAATGTTCACCTGCAAACCCGAACAAGAAAAAGGTATTCAAAAAGATGTGGTATAATGAACATGAAAACAATGATATAAATGGAGGATGGGTGAAAGCATGCAGGATGACACTAAGAAACCAATAACAGACAGAAGTCAGATGAGAAGAACATGAGAGGCAGAAGGAACAAAACAACAGGGGTAAAACTGGTAACCAAATGACACAAAACATGTAAGACGATGTAGCCTCCTGACAGCCAACAAAAGAGAACAGGCCCCTATCCAAAAGAAATGTGATGTAGGAAATTGTAGTACATTCATGATGTTAGAAAAGCATGTAGCTTCAAGAAGTGGGAAATTGTGGGACAGGAAAGCAGGTAACTATGATGATCAATCGCAGTAAATGCACCAGTTTCTTTGGTTAACCATCATGAAAGAAAAACAAACAGAATGGGGAATCAAGTCAGATATGTACTGCATAATTACAGCTCTTTTGGCCAGGGACCAGATAAAAGCCATGCATGAAGACAGAGTATGGGGGAGAAAGGAAGAAGCAAAACACAAGAAGACAGCACAGCAATGAAAAACCACACCTGAGTTGATCAACATGAAACAACCAAAAGAACACATTATAGAGTTGTGTGAATGACAGAAAGGTCCAGTTTTAACAGACAGATGGGACATAAAGACCCACCTTACTTTAACAAAGTATCTACTGCCCCAACTGATGAATACTGAATAGAAGACAAAAATCTGGGAAGCTGTGTAGTGAGATGAGTGGCAAAAGCATCCAAACCCAGACCATCATATTATTATGCACATAGTTCTAGAAAAACTCTTTGGCCTAGAGACAACTCCATAGGAAGAATCCTGTCCAAACTTAAAAATGATCTATGATAAAATAGGTATATCACCTTTGAATGTAGAAGGAGTTTACTGTGTTGAAATGTGGATGTTTTCAACAATATATCACTAGAGTGAAGCTTCTTTACTGATTTTGGAGAGCCAGCTGATCCCTCCAGAATAGTCCATTCTGAATAAAAAATGGAGACATCTGCCCTAAAGGTTTGTTTGAAAAAGAATGTAGTGTAAGAAAATGAGGTACATCAGGTGTTACAGATGTTGAACATTGCTGCTCGGAATCTTCAATGTGTTGTTTTTTCAATATTTTATTTGGATAATCCATAATAAATAAGGAATATTTTAGTACCCAATGACCCCACCCACCATGGTGCCATATCAGGGGATGCATTATAATGCCAAACAAGTACACTGCAGCAATAGCAGGATTTCGTGAGCACTATACCCAAACACCAGCATCAGATAATGTCCACAACATCTGTTGAGAACATCCAACACTAGTACTTGGTGGACCCTAGCCCGAGTGGACCAGCCAACTAATCTAAGGAAAGCCACCCCAAAGCCATTTATCTACAGGAATTCAATGCCAAATTGGTGTGTTAGGGATTGACCCCTCAATCACCAAGACCCTCTCCTCCCATTCATGGGTCACCATGCACGGCAAATACATGGGTGGATGTTTAGATCCCAGAGGAGGTAAATTGAAAGAACAAAACCTTCCCTGGGAGGTTTTCTCACCATGTACAAGAATCCACACTGAGGGGATCATCATCTGACTCAGAAGACTGCATGAAAAAAACTAATTATATACACTTTAGTGTCATCATATCATGGGCCAATAAAACTTATCTTAATAACAAAGATGTGGCCAGAAAATCTGCTGTAGGAGTTACAACAGCTGTGAGTGTATAACTTAATCTTAGTTCCAGAGAAAATTACTGTTGTATAACAATGACATGGAATAATCAAACTGTAAATTGCAAAAAATTATGATAGAAAAGAAATATCAAACAACTTATGAATTGTAGGACACACTATATACATTTCTGCTTTAATCATCTTCCATGACTTGAGAGAAATATTCCCAAGTTACAACTCATGAGATTATACATGCTTTACGACGTCAATGAAATATTTTTCATAAATTTAGTATCTTGATTTGGGCCTTTGCCAATTGCTAATTATAAAAGTTTAGTTGCCCTTGTCACTATGTTGAGAATACTTTCACTCTCCTTTTTTGGTTGTACTAAATAATATGCATTGTTGCTCAGCAACAAACCTATTGTCAGATTGTTCTCAGACCAACTTCAGTGTTTATGTTCAATGCTCATTACTCATTTTCACTTGTTAGATAGGATTTTTTTATTAATTTTTGATAACTTCAGTGGTATAACAGAAAAAGTTTAACTCAAAAGTTATAATATTGAGTTGTAGTCAAAAGAAAAATAAAACTTACCAAGTAGTACTTCAACTAAGTCTTACATTACATTTACGAATTAGTCCTAATGTTTCTATTAGACTACATTAGACTAAATATTTCTATCATTTGTAAAGTTGAGAATTTGCGTCTATGGTGAGTTTTAAATAGTAAATAAATGTTAATATTTTTAGTATTTCAACATATCATTTACTCCACCTTAAAACAAAGAAAAATAAATGCTTATTACTGCCAAGTAACTTTTGTCCTATGTATGGACAAAATAGTTGAAAATTTGTGTTGTGTTGGAACGTCTGAACTTCTTTTCTACTTCCTGACCCAGAACACAGTGAAAAGGCTCAAGAGCACAACTGAATACTCTTTCAGAGTACACACACATACATTTGCTCATGACAATACTTCATTTTTATGAATAGTTTTTACTAAAAATATGGTGATTAAAGAATTATTTTGAGAATGATGAATTAACTGAAGAGTAGGTGGCATTTTGGAGACACAAACAAATTTGTTTTGTTAAATTCTACAACTTTTGTTAATAATTAACAATATTTCCCATCATTTTTTACTTTATAATAGTAATAAATAATTTAGTAAATAGAGTTGTTCACAGTACTGCATTTACTTTTAATGCATATTTACAAAAACAAATTCAACAAAGAAATTATTCTTCATTCTTAGAAGCATCAACCTTTAGCTATCATTTTTAATGCTATTTATTACATTCCAAGTTAGTAAAATTGTATGTTAAATATGATGACCTAGACTGAATCTGTGCATTACCTGCTACAACTGCAGCTGGTGAACGAGCCCACTTTTTGATACATTGAAGATGGAAAATGTGGAAACAGCTCATGCAGCTCCATATAGCATCATCAACTCTTATCTTTTCACAGCAAACCATACACTCATATTTTCCACGGTGAAGCTGGTGGGTTAGGAGATCTACATGTACAAAAATTACATTAAAAATTAAAGTACTTCATATTTTTATAATTAATATAAGTAGAGAAGGCCTAGTTTTAATACCTCAGAATAATCTACTTCCTGGAGCATTTTTGTTGCTTTCCTTTACCTGTAGATTACTTTTTACTTATTCATCACAGAACCAAAACCAATGTTGATTATGTCTCTACATGCTGTCCTCATTTTCCAAACAGAACTTTCATTAGAAAATGTGCTAAGTCAAAGTAAAAAAACCTGCACTGAAAATTCAAGCTGTATGTAACCCATTAAATTATTAGAAGAAAACAAATGATAAATTAATTTCTAGATAATAGTAACTATTTTCAGTAATATATGGTAACCACTCATATTTTTATCCTTCTAACTTCTATGTACATGTATTTTACAAAATTAATTTTGTTTTTATAATTTTAATTTTTTTCTTGAAGTCCATCATCGTCCATTTATATATTTAATCCACTGCTAGCTAATAAAACCAGCTGGTCTCTCTTCTCACATAACCATGGTAAATATCTACCTGTAGTTGACTGTGATGGGTTGCTGATTTGAGATGCAAAGGAAAAGGGGGAAAAAAAAATCTAAGTGCTGACTAATAAAGTAGTTTATCTCTGACAGGAAAGGCTAGACAGTGTTTTGTTGAAAGACTAAAAGCACATTTTCAAAAATGTGGTTGTGCTATATTCTCATTTCAAACAAGTTGGACTGGTGTTCCAGTAAATGTTTATTCAAGTTTAGCACTCATTTGCAATATGATTCGCAATTTTAACTATTTTATTCAACATTTTATACTGTTCCAGTTACAGTATATGATTACCAAGTCCTTAAAACACTGATTACTTCAGGAAGTTCATTATTTACCCAGTGCATTATTTGATTAAATCCAAAAATTCTTACAATTATACTTAACAAAAGGTCAACAAGTAAAATCCAGGGCAGTTTTCAGCTTTTTAAGTAAATGACTCAATTTTCTCTCTATTTTTAATAATCCAAAAGTAATTACTCTAGTTACTTGAAGATAGTTTCACAAAAATGATTCTATTTTTATATATATCAGAGAGAATGTTAAATAAAATGACACCATAAATAAAAATGCCAGTTATCGTCCAATCTTAATCAAAATAAAAAGTACTAAAAAGATGTACAAAATATGTGTAAACATAGGCAGGATAGAAAATAATTGTGTACTGGTTATGTGTACGTGTATATATTAATCTCACACATTACTGACTACATTAGTTGTTAATGGGTGATTAAATCAGCACTATAAAACAATGACAATGAAATACCACACTCATTATCAATACACCTACTTAACTTTTTGATATCTTGTTTGAAAAAGTAACATCCCAGTTTTGGAATGTTTAAATAATCTGAATTCTTCAAAAACTGCAAGCTCCATTTTCACATATTACTTTCATACATTGTGTATTAAAAAAAGACCTAAAAGATGTAATCAGTTTTATCATTTGTTTGATAACTTTATAAATAATGAAATAACTATATACACATTTAAATTTACTAGAATTCAGTGTAAAAATACTTCTGTATTTACAACAGTTGTATCATTTTTAATGAACAAGTACATAAGCAGATGGTGGGTATTCCAATGGGAATGAACTTCTCTTCAGATATGACAAATCCACGTATGTTCTTTTATGAAAATTCATTTATGAAGTAGACTTAAATTCTAACTTATGGATTTACACTTTCCATTACATAGATGATTGATTTAATAACCATAAATAATAGGAATTATACTCCAAATTTGATATGCCCAACACAATTTACATTAGAAAGAATTAATAATAATAATAATAATAATAATAATGAGGTCAATGCTAATTATTTAGATTTGGACATTACTTTTATAGAAGGCATAGAGCAATTATTTTTAACCATTCTTTGTTTACACACAAACCTAACAGTGTTATTCTATGTATACTTTTAAAGTGTATTACTATACCTCAAATAAAATGGTTCTTAATAGTCTATAATAAGTATAATTGCTTTTATGGATGATGTTCTATTATTAAAAAATAAACTCAAAAATAATGGCTATAAAGACAAGCAATTAAAGTACATTACTTTAGTTTTTTATAAGTACAAAAATATCTTAGAAACTATAGATTAAGAAAAAAATCTCAAAACAAATAGAATAGAGAAGTAGTTGGTTTATTTAACTCATAAGTAGCTAATAGCAATTTTTAAACAAATATTCTTTGGTATAAATGGGGTAAAAACACTACCTTGAGTAGTTGAAGTACCTGGGTTTATAATGTAACTTTGTGGTATTTGAATAAATCTTCAGGAGAAAAGGAGGAGGTTGGGAATAAGAACTATCTTAGAATTTTAAAGTGTAGTTCTACTGAACATATTTTTGTAAGGGCAGAAATTGGGAGTTTAATTAGTAGAAATATTAAGGTGGTTTTATTTCTACATTATGAAATTTAAGAGTAACTACCATCCCACAACTGGCTATACAGACAGTGAAAGGAAATAGAAGCTGAGATGTTGTGGGTGTAAAACATTCAGCTTCATACCTTTATTTTTACAATTTTCCATGACAGTTGACAAGACTGACAGGATCCTTTAGATTTTGTCTGGTAGATATCTCCAATGCATTTGGGTGCTATTACCACAGACATGATCCATTATAAAAACCTGGAGCAACAGTAATCCAATATATGCACATCCACACAGTATGTGGTAGGTACTTAAATTTATACAGTTATTTCCTTATTTCTCACTCATCAGCTTGTTGAGATGAGCACTTTGAACTGAACATCATATACATCAGGTCTCAACATATATTTTTAGATCTAGCAGCCAATCTCATAGCTCAGGAACTAGGTGTAACTAGACTAACTTCACTATTATTTGTACCTGGAAACAGGGGTTACACTAATGCCTCCACTATCAATGTTTTTGTTTTTTATTTTTCCAAACTTTTGTCAATATAATTGTGTAATCACAAATCTAGACAATAACTTACTTGTCATAGAAAACCTGTCATTTCAAAATTAGTTTTGGTTGCAAAAGTTTAAGTGTTACATGACAGTCAGGGTTTTCACATGTAGAACTCGACATGGATTCAAATCATAAGTTAGCCTGTTGAAGCCTAGCCTTGCCTGTTATTTTCAGTTATTAAGACAGAAATGTAAAATATTTTCAGTTTGATCAACACTGATTAGTGGTTAAAATTACAGTATAGAAAAAAAAACAAAATACTCTACGATTTCATTCAACATCATTTGTCATCTGCTGTTCTATGCTGCATGGAGGGCATCGTTTAACCATGGATATATGTTCAGGTTCTGTTGCCAGTTGTGCATTGTCTTTTCACCTACAGATAACTGGTATTTTTAGTGTTTTAACAGTAATAATTTTCAAGCATAGACTTGCATTAATTTTTTACATTTTTAAGAGCATTAATAGGGTACAAATGCACTTTCATGCTTACAACAGAAAAAGTTGCAAAATTTGGGAAAAAAAAACAAATCACTTTTCATACATTCTAATGCTTAATACATCCTGTAGACACTAGCAATTCAAATAAAAAGAGGCAATCAAAAGAGGAGGTAATATATGAGAAAAAGTGGGATTAGACTCTTGTAACTCACAAAATGTGGAGAAATTGAGTGGTCAATTCTTGTGTTTTATAATTGTGACAACATTTATATAATTTTTCATGATAATTCAATTAAATGACAGTAAAAAGATTATAATTTAAGCCAAGGAACTTGAATATACTGAAAAATTTTATTTACATTAAACAATGGACTACTTAGGAAGATATATACATTAGTATCTATCTAATTTCTGTTATTCTCGATTTTTTTATTTTTCTTGGCTTAGCATGGGTAACCAAAGATAAGTGCATAAAAATTTACTTCATAGTAATGAATGCATGCTAATAATTACATAATGCCAATAATCACTTGATAGTATTGCCTCTGGTCCCATTAAAGTTTAAACATGTGCACTGACTAGTGAATTGAGAGAAAGAAAAACTAAATGGCAGAAAATTAGTAGTATGTTGTGCAAGTGCAGCAATTCATTCCTGAGAAAACATGAAGAAAGTGTTGAATCCATCATTAAAATTATAGAAAAAAGTTTAACTTAGGACTTTAAAAACCTAAAAATAGTTTCAAAATTACAAGAATTGAGAACTGATCTAGATTTGATTTTATTTAGTACAGCCTTATGCATGAATAAAAATGGGAAACTTTTAAAACCATGACGAAATTTTTCATCACCGTGGTAACTGTAATTTTAAGGTCTGATTATATATATAAATACTGATATTAGTATAAAGTTATGTGAATTTTTAACCATTTTCTTTTTGAAGCTTCAGTTGTTTTTACCTAAGCACATTTTATGAAACTGACTTAACAGTAAACCACAGCTAATGTTCATTGATGTGTATTTCATATACTTCACTTCAATGCCAAGTTTCATCTTGAAATTTTGCCCACTGGACAAGTCATGATTTATTTTTAACATCATACCATTAATAAAATCAGGTAAATTTCTAGTGTGTTGTATAAGTTCCTGAACATTCTGTACAGCAGAAGCATGAAACATACAAGCAAACATGCACTCCTTAACCTCAGCCACACACATTATAACAAATTCATTTAAATTAATGCAACAATAAAATTAAACTGCTTTTAACTAGAGAGAAAGCCCAGATCTGAAAAGAAAAATGACACAAAAAAATTACAAAAAGCAGTAAGCTGTTTAAACCCAACTTTATTTTAATTCATGGCAACATCACCATAATTTTTTTTTAAATAATTGTGTGTGTAGTATTTTACATGTAACAGTCTAAAATCCTTAGTGCTAGATGTTAAGAACTATAAAACATGCACATATACACACAGACACACAAACTTTTTCAGTTACCACTCAAAAATATTTCTTTCTTGCAAAAGATAGAAAATACAGTAAAAAGGATACCATATTTTGGTGTTTATCATACAAATAATAAATGCTTTCCAAAACTGCACTTAAAACATTTATGTACTATACATTTCACTATATTCTCGAAAACACACCATATCTATCAATATATTACAATAAATTTGGAGAAACTGTACAAACTGGGTAGTCAGTACATTTTCTCTGTTTTTCTCAATGTGCCACTCAAAAATTTGTTTTCTATTATTAAATAAAAGCAGAATCCCAAGTCTTTAATTTTTGTATATGTGTGTATGCGTGTGCGTGAATATTTCGTAGTAGGTGAAGAGGACAAGTAGATTTTTCTAATATTTTGCACCTCAGACAAATGTTGGTAAAAAATTCCATACCCCTGGTATCACAATTTGAAGATTTTCCCATCTCATTAAAATTACTATCTTTGTTATAATTTTATTTATTTAAAAATTAACATGTTCAAACATTTTTAACATGACAGTTTGTTTTTATTATCATAGTTTTGCAAAAGTTAAATGGCAAGAATATAAAAACCTGTAAACATATAAAAAATTAAAATAATATACAAACTTTATATGGTTGTACAAAAGGGAAAACTTTTACATAACAGGAGGGGAGACTTAAAATACAGCTAAAAATCAGAACAAAACAGCAAGACAAAAGACTGAAATTGTTTCTAAAATCCTATTTCTTCTTAAGCACAGTTTAGGTAAAATAAGGCATTAAGTGTCAAATTTAAATACAGTTAATTTTATTGAGATGGTGTTATAGGAAAGAAAAAATTTAAAAACCAAGATCCTGAAGTTTTTGGAATATCTTATTTGAATCTAGTTAAGAATGTGATTAATATTTTTATTCATAGTGATTGTGTATTAATGATAAAAAGATGCATAAAATAAGGTTATTAAATGTTATTAGTAAGTTTATATTTAAAACTTAGAAGTGAGAAATAACTAGTCTTTAGATGATACCTATATAATAATACAATGTACTTAGCCTCTTTTATAACCTACTAATAGTTGAATTGTAAGACAATGTACACCTGTTGAGCCTAAACTAGTGTTAGAAATACACCACAAAGCTCTAATTTAAAAGATGACACTAAAGTAATTAATGATAGTCAGTCTCCTTGTGCTTCATGTTCATTATTTGTTACGAGAAGTATAGGCATTAAGTGCTCTCACCTTGTAGGATGCCTATGGCTGTAAGAAGTAGGTTTTATTTGTGAACTCACAACAAGCATGTACTTTGAAAAAATATTATCAGTGAAGATATGGAAAGTACTTGTAGAGCTTGCATGTTGGAAGAAATATTGGAGGCAATTCTAAACAAAGTAAAGGAGAGACAGAGAGAGAGAGGTTATAGTTTCAGATGATTCTTTTGTATTGCACTCACATGGGATAGTCTGTATGGTAACTATGAAGAAATAATTTTATGTAAAGGTAATTACAACTGACAGAGTAATTGGTATGGTAAAAAGTGTCAGCAGTGACCCAGGTCTTTGCTGTGCACACAGGGGCTAATGATTTATGGAAGAATAGGTTAAAGAAACTGGTTGATAAGTACAAAAGATTGATAAAGACATTTAAAGAAAAGGACTATAACTTATTTATATCAGGGATACTACTGAAAATTGAACTATGGGGACAAAAGTAAAAAAAAAATTGTTAGGGATGAATGCTAGGCTTATTAGATTAATACACATGGAAAAGCAGAATGGCTAATTAGAAGTTTGAGGATGGTTTAAACAAGGACTAGATAGTGGTAAGGGCCAAAATTTAAAAAACATGAAGAAAAGTAAGATTTGAAAAAGACGTACTGAAGGAAGAAAGTACAGAAGTAGTTTTAAAGGTAGGCAATTTTTTTTATTATTGTAATAATAGATACCAGAAGTATAAGAAATAAAACATGACTTTAAACCATTGGTCAGTACAGAGGATTTTGATATGCTAAAAATAACTGAAACTTAAGTTTAATTTAAACAATTTCAAGGATAGAAAAATTTCTTTGAAATATAGAGGTGCAGATTATTTCAAATGAACATCTTTATATGTAAAATGAATTACACCATACTGAATTTGATGATATCAAAGATAATAACAAACAGACCATCTATTTGAGTTTGTATTAGTGAATATAAGAGAAGGGTTGTAGGGAGAACTTACTAGAGACCACAAATAAACTGGTGAAATTGAGAAACTCCTCAGTTATATTAAAATGTATACTGTTAATGAGATCATAATTAGGGCTGGATAATTAGGGTTTTTTTGTTAATCAAGTAACTGACAAACCCATTCAATGATTACATTTGATTAGTACATATTCTCTACAACTTATACAAGTTAGAAACAAGTGTGATACCTTTATAAATTTTCAATCATGCATTATGCATATACCTTTCCTAATTTAATTAAGTGTTTTGTTTTTAAGTAATTTGAATTGCCCTTGATCTCATACAATAGATATTACCACAACTGTTATAGACATTTCCTACTTTGAAAATTAATCACTAATACTAACAAAATACCAACCCATTGTCACTGCGTGAATCAAATAAACTGGTAAATACCCAATACATTTTACTTTCACCAATAAGGGTAATAATGTTTTATTTAAAACACATCATGATTGGAATTAGAAATAGAATTAGTAGTCATTTAAAAGTTTATTTATGTGCACTGTTTGAATAAAATATACATAAAAATAATATTTAATAAAAATTAAAAGTACTCAAGATACTTTGCAATGACGTACTATATTCATTAAACAGTCAACTGATTTGATTATTTTATTTGTTGAAGGTAATAAAAGAACTTCATAAGCACTGCTGCTCATTTAAACAACTGTATTGACTACAAAAGAAAAAACACCATTATCTTAAACAAAGACAAAAACATCAACAAGATACTTTTATTAAGCCTTAAGTAATCTCCAGCCATGTTATTTCTTTGTTTCATATTGTATAGATACATTCCTGTGTATAGGTAAACTATATGTTCCTGATGATGACAAAACTGTCTTCATTGCAAATGTTATGTTAAACATAAAGGTTTTTTATGATCCATTCA
The DNA here is from genome assembly GCA_011833715.1 of Carcinoscorpius rotundicauda. Lineage (NCBI taxonomy): Eukaryota > Metazoa > Arthropoda > Merostomata > Xiphosura > Limulidae > Carcinoscorpius > Carcinoscorpius rotundicauda. The sequence continues at coordinate 21,352,272 of CM022395.1, forward strand.
ACCTGTCTTGCAACTGTATAAATATATCTGCCTTATCTCAATTTATCTGACTGTTTTCTCATTGAAAAAAATTCTGTAGCTTTAAATCAGATATAATTTAATAGATAAATCACAATTTACAAGGAAAGGAATATTTAGAAAAACTATAAAAGAAACTCTTAAACTACTTATACTATTAATACCTGAAAGTCTAATTATTGCTCCATATAATAACATTTAAATTTTCTTCATGCCTGCTTTCAAAGTTGTGTTCAATAGTAAGTAATTAAAATACCTGATCTGACATTATTGCAGGGTTTCAACCAAGGCCTATACAGAACCTGTGGGAAATGCTTGAAAATCAAGAAATAGATATTATATTCTAGAGTGGAAATTTTTTAGCAGAAAAAGTTATTTCTTGGGGTAGGCATGAAAAATTATATTTAAAAAAAATCAATAAGTGGTTTAATCAAGTTAAGTAGTACTTTGTATTACCTAAAAATGTTGTAAACACTAACAGCTTTATAAGCACAAATTAAGTAGCAAAGAAACAAACACAAATTTACAAAATTATGAAGATGATTTTCCTGACTAGTTTCAACGTACCATGTCATTTTTACAAATTTGTGTTTATAATGCTATAAATTTTTATAGTAAGTGGGTTGTTTTGTCTAAAGACAAAAAACTTTGTAGCTGTGCAGAAATTAAGATTTGAATTTTTTTTCTAAATAAATTATACCATATAGATGGTATAAAATGGCAAAATATCAATTTTGAGATATTTTTCAATTAAAATTATTTTAATTATTGGAATTAATATGTAAAACTGCCTTAAAACTTTGTAGCCAAAATATATGAAAAGCTAGAAGTAAATCATGTGTCTAAGTAAAATAATTCAAAAACAAGTCCCTCTACTAATCCTAAACTGTTATACAATAAAAATGTATCATTCAAGCAAAGTAGTAACCAACCTGAAACAAAATTAAAACACATTTAACAATATTTTGTGGATTTTCCCAACAAATTTCACCAAGACTATTGTATTAAAAATCATTGAAATGTTCATAAAAGTTTAAAACAATTTTTTATATTTATCACTATGAAGAAATCATTAATAAAAATGTTAAAAAAAGACTAGTTTTATAACAAGCCTACATTATGCATCTGTTTCTTGAATACTTTTCATTGTTGCAATTACAATAGCATTAATAAATAAGATTTAAAGAATAGTACTGATGTTCATAAAAAAAATTAAAGATATATTAAAGCTTGCAAGATGAAGTAACATGTTAAAAACTTTCCAAACACATGGTTCATGCAAGTTGCAAATTACGTTGAACATTATTCCAAACTTTAAGAAACTGTTGCTTGAAACAGGGGTGGGGACAGGGAGATGAAGCAAGGAAGCCATCAGAAACCCCAATATGATTAATATGGTAATAACATCCTCAATGGTAAATGACCCTCTGGTGTCAATGAAAAAAGTAGGAGCAGTGTTATCAGTGTCAAGAAACATTGAAGAGGAAGTAGTCACAGTCAACTGAAAATTTAGGATCACTGTTGTAGCACTACTCCAAATAAAAAAAAATTAAAGTTAAACTAAATGAAATCAAAAGAAAGGTACATACTGCCAAAGCAGTCTTCCATAAAACTCCACCTCAACAGTGGGTACTTGACACTTACTGCACTTCATTCCTCTATGCAGATTTTTAAAAAAATATTCCCTGTGAAGCAATACAGATCAATCAGTGGGATCTGTTGACATCAAACATAATTAATGTTGTTCTACATATTGCTAAGTGTGTGTGTGGGTGTTTTGCCTCAAAGTTTTTGTTTGTTCTTGTTGAATTTGCATAAAATGATCTGTACACAAAAGGGTGACATGGAAGTTAAACTAGATCAGTGAAGGAGTTGTAAATAAAGATCAACATTAGAGCCTTTAGGCAGAAAGCAAAGGGAGGGAAAAACCACTTATATGAAACTGTCCAGTAATGTAACTAATGGAAGATGTGTTAGAAGTTCACATCAAACATACAAAATCTCCAAAGAATGGCTTTAAAAGAAGGCAGGAGAGGCTGTAGCATGCCAAGTCAGATGGAAAGTGACATAAAGAATAAGATTGGTCTCTCATCTAAAAATGAGATGATGAATCCAACTGGTGAAAGGGGATAAGTCCTCAGAGAAGGATGCAAGTCACAGGAAAAACAGGTGATGTCCACAAAAGAAAATGGTTCAAACAGGATATAAATTGACATTCTAAGCTTGCCACTGCCCATGATACTCCCACTTACCCTAACATGTGTCAATGTGAGATTTCTGCATCAACCCTCCATTAGTAAAAGTACAACACTACCCCAATCACAACTATTACCATTTCTAATCTTGCAGCTGTTAATCGCTTACAGATTGGTCAGATCACACAAACCATGCTGGAAGTGAGGAAGATGGATTGGAAATGTAAGAAAAGGTATCTTTTGGGAATACATTTTCAGTTTACAAAAAGGTTAACTTCCAATACAATATCACACCTCACAGAAATCTAGAATCCCAGACTAAACAGGTGGAGGGATAGTGAGAAGATGATCCTTCTTTATGAAACACCCATATTAAAACTTTGGGGCATCAGAAGGAGCTAAAAACATCACACCAGTGGGCAATCACACCACTTCTAAGCTTGGTACAAGTCTTTGCCTGTTAGTAATATGTTGTCAAAAGGGCAAACAAAATAGAGACTCCAACTGACAACTTGCAGAATTTGGAGTTGTACATTGGTTCAAAAGAAGGAAGGTCTTTTACTTTCCATTTCAAAAACAGAAGCTTTCATACCAAGAAACTGCTTCTGCAGACACACACTTCCAATACCAAATACTGGGAACATCCAGTAGACAGTAGGAAGGCAGAGGGCTCCAGTGGGCATTTTTCTCCAGTCCAAAATTTGGCATCATGAGAGAAAAAATACAAAGCTGAAATATAAAACTATAAACTTTTGTAATTAAGTGAAAAAATCAGTTTGAAAACACACAAATTGTAAAAGTATCAATCAAGAAGGGGTTAACAGCTACAAGATTAGAAAGGGCATTACTTACAATAGGTGTAATGTCACACACCTACTGGTGGAGGGTTGTTGCATAATCATTTGCATATCAATATGCAAATATCTCTAGCTAACATATGTGAGGATAAGTGGAAGGGATATATGAACAAAGATTAGACAGAGCATTAGTTACAATAGGGATAGTAACACACATCTACTGGTGAAGGGTTGCTGCATAATAATTTGAATATCAATATGCAAATATTTCTAGCTGACATATGTGAGGGTAAGTGGAAGAGAAATATGAATGAAAGGCACAGGAGAAGTTGTAGAATGTATATCACACATCCTACAGAGCCCATGAAGCTCAATCATATGTAGAGAAACCAGAGAACACAAGAGTGAGTGGACTTCAATAATAAGAGCTCCATAGTGTAAAAATACATGCAAAATGGTTGAGCTTGCAATAGAAAAGATTAAAAAACATTCCTTCAGAGATGTCAAAGAAGCAGAGGGAAAAAGACAGATGAGAAGAAAAAGAAAATGAAGTAAGAACTTGCAAAATCCAAAGATCACCCAAAGAAAGTGTGTCAGAGGGAAGGGTTAGGCACCAAAAATTTCAGAGCCAAGAATCTTATCCAGTGATGGAGTTATCTCCAAGTATCTTGTCCTGCATAATGACAGATGAAAATGACAAGCAGAAATGTTATAGCATGGAACAGGAGAGAGATTGCCCCCACAGGACTTTTAAGGTCAGGTAGAGGTCCAATGAATCTAGATACCAGAGAACTGAAGGAAGATTGTTGGTGAGCAGCCCAATTTGAGAAGCCAAAGAACTAGTAACACACCTAACTGAAAAACATCCAGAGCAAAAACAGAGAAACCACACAAAACTGACAGTAGAGGAAGAAACAGAAATTAAAGGTACAGATATATAAAAATAGATGGCCATATCAAAATAATTATAATCTGATAAAGTGCTACAGTAAAGACTGGAGACAGAATATGCAAAGGAAAGAAGATTAAGATAAGCAGTTTGCTCTAAAAAAGGAAGACAAGTGCCCCAACCATGTGGAAAGGACACAAGAATTGTAAATAAAAAAAAAATTAGAAGGGTCATAACCTTAGGCCTTAGAAAATGAGTCATGAAGATGATTGACCAATGTGAAGGAGTCACCATGAAATAAAACAAAAAAACCCAGAGATAAAGTCACATACTTAAGTTATGAGCATAGCAAAGAGAAGAGGGCCAAAAGCAAATATTAAAAGTTCAAAAGTTGGTCAAACTCATCCATAGGCAAGGCAGGCACCACATAAGGCAATGAAATAGAATGATAAGGGACCTGAACTGGAACAATAGGCATATAATAACCAGCTACCTAATGTACAATACACATGCAATGGTTTTAAACAGCTATACAGGATAACAGTAATTTTATATGTCCACATTAATTACAGTACCACACCTTAGTTTGAAACACAAGTTTGATCACATGCTTGGAAAGATGTCTACTAAAATGAGATAGAGGGATTATTACCCAGCATCAACTTTACAAAAAAAATAAAGTGCCTCCAAGTGACACTGATATGGTAGGAAAAAGTTCCTGAATTAGACTTACAGCTTTTTTAACAAATTATATTTGTAATAATAATTCAAAGTAGTGCAAAAAACTACAATTAATAAATATAATTGGAATGTTTAATTAGTTGATTATTTTGCTTGACACTAATCAATGTAACAGTTACTCATATGCAATCAATTATGTAGTCTAGCATTATCTTTTATCTCATACTCTTTAAATATAAATCTAACATTAAAACATGACTAACCTCGTTGTGTGGCATCCTCCTCATTATAAACATTATAAGCTTTATGTCCCTTGGTTTTCAAAAAAACTTTTCCCCTATACTTTCTAGGATGATGATTGTTTTGATATTCATGGTCATTAGTTTTTTCTGGCTTCTGATTATATTTGTCATCAACTTGAGAGGGACTTTCTTCTGACATTACTTTTCTTGAATGTTTTTCTTGGAAACAGTATTTATTTTTATCCCAATTATCTCTAATTAGAGTATCAGAAGTTTCCCAATTCTTACTTTTCCAGTGTTTTCGACATCTTGTTTCATCTTCTTTGCCCAAGTTTTTTCTGACATTCTCTATGTCATTACTGTCAGTTTTCAATCTGGCTCTTTCAGAGTGTTTCATCACAGGATTACAATTTGTACTTCTGTTTTTCCCCCTTTTTTTTGAAGCATAATCAGGTTCTCTAATCCTGTGATTTTTTCCTGTTTTTATGCCACTACTCATGTTTTCTTCTTTCTCATCCAAATCAGAAAATGTTCTGTTCTCTTTTGGTTCATTTTTAGGAAATACTGCAGACTCACTAAGACCGTTAGATTGGTACTGTTGAAAACTGTCACTCTTCTCATTTATTTGTTCATACTCGTTATGTTCACAAGTTGTATTTCTTTCAGTTAATTCCTTTGATGTTCTTCCATTTTCTATCCTATTTTCACCTGCAATGAAAAACTTTCGTCCCTTGTTACTTTCATTTTTGCTTTCTCTTTCTGTGTTTATACTTACATGTTTGTTTTTAATTCTATAACCTTTAATGGATTCTTCTAGCTCTGCATTAGGTTTAGAATTGTAATTATTACATTTTACCTTTGCAGGCAATGCTTTAGAAAATGACTCTGCAGATCTTGGCTTATTTTCAGATGATTTACTTTTTACACTCAGCTGTTTTGATAACTCAGACATTTGTAACACATCATTATTATTCTTTGCACTTTGACTGCCAAAATTTCTATTGGAATTAAGAAAATCATCATTAGTTCTCTCCCTATTCCATTGTTGGTTTGCTTTTCTAGTTTGATTTATTCTGCTGTTTTTTCTTACATAGTTTCTTCCACCAAAATGACCTGACTGGTTAATATCATTTGACTGATACATTCTAGGATAAACAAAATGCTCAGTTCTGCTTGCTTGAGTGGTCCCACTTGCATCAGCTGCTTCATTCTGGTTGTTTGTGTACCATGGTGTATAAACATTGGGATCACTTGCAAAACCTCCATCATACTGATACATATTCACATCATAATAATTTGTATTAGAGTTGCATGTGACAACAGAGTTTTGTGTAAATCCTGAACACCTGTCATAATTGTAATTTGTGTTTACAAAAGATGTTGATGCTACTGGGTAAGAAATTGCCAACATGTAGTTTTCTGTTGATAATAAAACGTTATGATCCAATCTAATGTTGTCACTACCTTCTTCAGTTCTGGTATAAGGTTCTTGAAAATGTTGCAGATTTTTTCCAGAATACATTATTGATGATCTAGATAAAGTTTAGAAACATTAAATATGCATTAATAATAACTTTCATTTTAATTACTGTAGTTATTTTAAGCAGTTTGTCCCAAAATGTTTGTAGTACAAACATGCTATTAAAAAAAAAGGTCAAAAATTAATAATCCTAAATTTTTTCATTTATAATTAAAATTGTTATTTTAAATAAAAAATAAAGACTTCATGTCATCTTTTGAATATACAAGTTTCAAAAATACATTTCATATAACCACTAAAGGCAATATTCTTTTGTTTGTTTTTTGCATTCGATCTTTTAAGCAACAACACAATAATTGCAGTTGGTAAACAAATTCTAGAACACAGGAAAGAAGCATATTAAACATAACATGACCCAGCAATATTTATTTATCTATAACAGCCCAACATGCCACTGAAGACTTTTATGTAAAATGATATAATACTAACATAACACAATGCAAGTCATAAATGAAAAAAAAAAAAGATGAAACCTGCAACCTTTATTTAACTGAAAATACACTCAGTAAACTTAAAAAAATCTTCAAAACCTTAATACACCCATAGTTGATCGACATTCTAATGGAAAAGATAGTTAAAAGCAAGACTCAGAATCAAACCTGTGATTAACACACAGTAGACATCAGCAAATTATCAGCTGAAATTTCATCAAAAACTAATCAATATGTAGTATTTAGTTATAAAGAGGGGAGAAAAACAAAAACTAATAATTATTAGTCAGACTTAGCTGATTTCAAAGGTTACTACAACAACTACTTATGTCACTAGAATTTCTACCATTATAAAAGACTAAGTGGCCTATAATTTTCACAAATTCTTATTATCTCCTTTAAAAATAGGATTAACACCAGCAACCCACCAAGCCTTAAGCACCTTCCCACTGTCTACTGACATACCAATATTGAGGCTAATATATCCGATTTTTGACCTTCTTTGACACCTTACGGAAAATCCTGTCAGATCTTTATATTTTAATCTTTCGTTCTTTCTACTTATCACCAACAGATTAATATCAGTATCAGTTCAGGTCACTTTGAAAATTTCCCAGAGAATGTTAAGCATCAAAGCTCTTTCCAGTATGCTCTTTTGTTAAAACAGAAAAAAAACTGTTACAAGCTTAGCCATCTCGGTCTTCAACAAAACCAATGCTACCAGAATCCTTTAACAATTTCATTACAGAATAGGTGGAATCCATGCAGCTCATATTCACAAAGGCATCCATGAAAATATTTACAATTTTTGATAATGAAATTCGTTGAAACATTAAAAACTTGTACGCATTAGAAAATTTTCAAATTTCACACAAAGTCTAAACAACCTTCAGATAATTATCTTTTTTTTTTGTAAGAAAACATTTTCTATTTTGTTATTTTCACTATCAAATCAGAATATCTGTACGTGTTTAATAGATTTGACCTTATACCCACCATACCAAAATTGAGAAGTAAATATAAATTACACATTTTCTTTCTAGAATGACTAAAAATTAAAATTCAAAGCAAAAATGTTTAATCTAAATAGCTTAAATGTTATGGCATTATACATACATACATACATGTACATATGTATTACTTTTATTATATTGATCTTCCAGTCTTTGCTGGCTAAGATAGAAGTTACAATGATGTAGCATGCATAACATGTGCACATTGGTGCATCAGTCTCAGATAAAAGAAAATGGTGAGTTAAAAAACTATGAGCAATTAATAGTCTAGTTAGAACAATTTTCTCAGTCCAATCCTCAAGGAAGCAGGACTACCAAAATCCAATATAGGGTTTTATTTAGAAAAGCTTGATTTCATATTGCTCACTTCAAGTCAATTACCAACTGGCACAGAGTTGAGCATTGAATACAGGATCATAGTCCATGTTTGGTAAAGGCACAGCAAAGATAGTGCCAGAGCAGATAGATTTAGCTGCAGTGTCAGCAAGATCATTACTGTGAATACCAACATTGCCTAATATTCAGAAGAACTGGATAGAAGTAGATGTTAAAGAGAAATGGGCCAGTCAGTTTGGAATATGGGAGAGAAGAGGTGTGAACTAACATAAAGCAATTCCAGGGCCAGTGAAGAATTAGTGAGTCAGAATAAATAGTGCAATTTGAGTACTGCTTGGCTTCTCTGTGATCCAGGGTAAGAGAAATGACATACAATTCAGCAGTGAACACAGAAGCTGCAGAAGGGATTCTGTGTGCACAATTGAACCACAATAAACCATGGCAGAGCCCAAAGAGTCACCTAATTTTGAACGATCTGTATAAATAAGAATAGAAGGGTGGTTCAAAAGATGTTCAGTAAATAACACAGTTATTTCCATCGGGAGTGTCTGGTTATTTAAACAATGACTTAAAGATAGGTCACATTTGGGGACTATAGTTAGCCACTGTAGGATGGGCTGACCAGTGGATACAGCAATGTTATCCAAGAAGAGACCCAATTTGTCCTACTGTGCCTGGATATGAAGGCCAAAAAAAGCAATGACAGAATGACTGTTAAGAAAAAATATAGCCCACTAAGGAAGAAAAACACAACCCAAAGTGTTATCAATTTCAATAAATACAGGAATTAGGAAAAGGAACCAGAAAAAGAAACAAACAAATTCTGAAATAAAAATTCTTAAACTATTTCTCATTATCTAATATTGAGCAACAAACTGCAATAACTTGTTCTTACTATATCTTATGAACTAATTCAGATATAAGCTTAAAACCTAAATATGATACTTCTGGTTGGAAAAAAGTTTGCTTTTATATATTGTTATAGTACGATAAACCCTGAAATATTTAACTGCTCCTATGAAAATTATAATGGAATGGAATTTGAATATGGAATAGCTTCAAAGAATGTCAACAATACTCCTTCAACAAAATGCCAAAACATATTGATAATAAAACAAAAAAATGTTAGATGACACTTTTGTCCATTTAACTTTTAAATGTGCTTAGTTGATGCTTACTATGCATCAGAAGTTAGGAAAAATACAGATGCCAAATACTAAAAATGTCCTGCAAAATATAGCAAAGATATAAATTTAATATAAACTAAAAACTATAAAAGTTGTTCAAGACAGCTTGCTACATAATTACAGATCAGACCACTTACTCAAATTATTGACTTATCAAAGCTTTTGGCATCAAATTCAACAAGATTGCGCAAACCATTTGACCATAATTTTTTGCTTTATTTACATTTGACTCATTTATGTTTATGCTGCTGAAGCCTGCATTCTTACTGTGTAAGTTGCTCTCGCCATAGACATACAAAAAATAAGATAACATTCAATATTTCACTTTTAAACTTCACTATAATTTAAACTTGCATACAAGACCATATGATATTTAAATTAATTGGTATTTCAGTTGAAAATAATTAAGGATTATGAAGTTTTGAAACAAGTATTTGTGGAATAATTCTAAAATACTATTATTATTTTGTATTAATATATTTACTAATAGTAATTAATTTATTTCTGTACAATGTTTGACATGATTTCATACATTTAATTAAAAAACATTTAAACGTTCCTTACGTTTCACTTTCATTCACAACTTAAATAACGTCGTTATTTTCACATATTTCTTTACACTGCAGTTCAAATATAAATCAAATTCTTATTATTACAACTTTTACTTCTACATATAATAATTATAGACCACATTGTGCCTATTATAGATTTCTAATCATTAACCAGAAGTAATCAAAGCAAATGGCGAAGATCTCCGTTTCCCAAAGAAATTATTTGTAATGTCGTGCCCTCTTTACATTGAAAATGGTCAAGATATCAATCTAAAAGTAAAAATGCTGTTATTGTATTAATTTGACTATCTTTTAACCACTTAGTTAACTTTTAAATCCAATTGCAAACATTAATGGCTACTAAAAGAATAAATTAAATACTATCTACCTATTAATCAAGACTCAAAATAAACGACCTTATAATAAAAATTTGTTATTTTTCTTTAATTATATACACAACGTTTGGTTAATAGCTCACTCAGGAGCGATTCGTTAAAACACAAAAGTGATGTATTCTTAGTTACGGTTTTTATTTTAAAGGAATGCTCCCAAAAAATCTGTAAAACGAAATGTCGTGTGTTTACTTAAATAAAAGTGATTAATTTTGTGCCATAAGGTTATTTATTTCTAGCATTAAAATATTTTTATACAGTAGTAGCAGCACCAGTACAAAACATTTGAGAGGAGCAAGTCAGAATTTTGGGTGGCAAAAGACATCTTTTACTCGCGTGCAATTTAAAGGACTTTATTCCAGCAAAATTTTAATCTGCTAAATTTCTTTGAGCCAATATGGGTTTCAGAAAGCACTTTGTATTAATTTTGAAACACCAAAGTACTCACAGACCTTGAAAATGATCAGAAATTCTTTAATCGTTGTAGCTTATCTGGCATAATTTTAAAGAGAGGGAATAACAACTCTCTTCAGTAAATATATTGATAAATAATCAACATACACAAATTCTGGAAGAAAAGAAAAATTCAAGGAATCATTTTATATTCACACTAATGAACCTTTACTGAACAGATATCCCGCATAAGAGATGAGTAACTTGTGGCTGCCATTGGTTGAATCTACAGGACATCTCTCCTACAATCAGACACAGTGATAATCCAACTAATCCTTAACACGCTCTCCAAAACTCACCAAGACGATATAAAAGCCCGACAACACCAGTCCAGTGAAAGTGGGGGCACCAAATACTCATAGTATTTTTCTGTGGTAGTTTGTTGGTTTCTTGATTCAGCAATGTTACTGAATGAGCCTTCTTGATTCAAAGCATCCAGACATCAAAAACAACCAACGAACAACTACCAACAAGAAACTACAAAAATACGGCCGCATCTAGATCTAACCAGAAGAAACACGAAGACATATACAGATAACTCAACCCAAAACACGTCAAATCCCTCTGCTAGCAACACGCCAAGTGTCAGCAACCTAAGAAAGAAAGAGGACAGATCATGCCAGACCTCAATCCAAGTTCCACAAAATTTAACAACCAGCTAGACTCCAACCACTACCAAGATATCCATCGACGCGACAGTTCAAGCTGAAAAACAAACTACGTCCACGCAGAAAACTCAAACTAAAATCTCAAGAAGAAACAAAGCATCACAGACCAGCGAAGAACAACATACCGAAAAACAGCCAGTTGTTCCACCACCAAGGCCACGTTTTTCACTTGCACCAATGGGCTTCAAGTGTGAAAATAAGTTCATAACGAAGATACCACCCGATCTACAAGACCGCAGCTAACAATTTTCATGTACATCACCGTCACAGTTAATCAGTTTTTGTAATTTTTTATTTGCGTCCAGGCCGTGAAAGTGGGTTTTCTCGGGGTACTCCCATTTTCCCCCTCAGCAAAATCTCTGGCATCGGACCTGTAGGTCCCAGCCTCATTCTGAAAAGGGCCGTTTACCCAGTCATAGGGTATCTAACCATAGTAAATTTTAAAATCAATTCGCCAGTCGCTAGCGTACTCGGACCAAGGTCTGGTTCACTTCACTTATGCTGCTCTCGTCCAGTTCTCTCATCCTTCCTCTTACTCACAAATACCCCACTCCACCTTTAAAATATTAAAAAAAGAAGTAAAGGAAAAATCCCACGGATATTTTAACAATTTCTCATGTAAGGGGACGAAGAGGAACTACAACTTTCCTGAACACCCCAGTTGGAAAGAGAACTCTCTCTAAACTAAACCCCTGCCACGTTAGTTTGCGTTTTCCAGTGAAAAGCTTCCCCATCTCAAACCACACCATCTTTCACTTAGAATTCATGCAAGGGAAGTAGAACATCACAATGATACGACACAATAATATTTTACACATCAACTACCAAGGAAACCTTAAAGATAAAAGAATAGAAATCTACAACATTAACAAACATATAAATGCCAACATTATCATTGTCTCAGAAACACTTTGCACAGAGAAACATAACACCACAATCGCCTGATTCATCACACACAGCATATCTTACTTAGATAAGAACAGAGGCATAATAGCCTACTTTAATACAAAAATTTCGCATCTAATCTCAACAGAAGATTTTTTTAGATCAAGCATAAATGAAACCACATTTTGTAATATACACTTTAACAACCGGCTAACAATTTCAATTACAGCCATATATTGTTCACCCACTAAAGACATCGACATTAACTTTTTACAGAAATGTGTTAACCGTAAACCTAAACCAATCATCATTGGGGACTTTAAATAGAAACACACGCAGGGGGTTGCGTATAAAAAATTTTCTTTCTATTAACAAACCTAATAAACGACCACACACTTTTCAGCCACCAAGGCCTGGCATGGCCGAGCGCGTTAAGGCGTGCGCTCGTAATCCGAGGGTCGCGGGTTCGCGCCCGTGTCGCGCTAAACATGTTCGCCCTCTCAGCCGTGGGGGTGTATAATGTGACGGTCAATCCAACTATTCGTTGGTAAAAGAGTAGCCCAAGAGTTGGCGGTGGGTGGTGATGACTAGCTGCCTTCCCTCTAGTCTTACACTGCTAAATTAGGGACGGCTAGCACAGATAGCCCTCGAGTAGCTTTGTGCGAAATTCCAAAACAAACAAACAAACAATCAGCTGCCACCGCTCATATGACGTACTTGATTACATCATAGCCCCCAAGGACACAGTAAATAGAATCTCTAACTTCAGAGTATATGATGAAATCACGAGTAACCACTTCCCCATTTCCTGTATGATACATCCGCGCCACCTTGCCGTGGCGTACGTGACTCCCTCAGCATACACTTACACCAAAACAGAGTGACTCACTTTCAACGCTTCACTAGATTCACATCTACACCACCCAATTGAACATGCTAACAACAAAACAGAGCTAGACAATTATGGTAATCAAGTTACAGAAGTCATACATAAAGCCATAAAAAACACAATCCCTAAAACAAGGAGAAAGCACTCACACAATCAATGGAATTTAACACCGGAAATTCACGCACTGATAATAAAACGCAGGCAGTTAAGACGAACACACAATATTACACGTGATCCATCTATCAAAACACAGCTCAACAGAACAAATGCAAAAATTAAACAAGAAATTAAAATAGCAAAAGAAACTAATTGGCAATACTCTTGTAAAAACTTGGAAAAAGTAAAAAATAATCCAAAATAATTTTGGAAAATATTCAAGAGTATTTCTTTCGATAAAAATACAAATCATATGCTACAACATATCACGCATAACAACAGAATCGCAAAGACGGAGTAGGGAAAGACGACCTATTAGCCGACTTCTATGAATCCTCCTTCAGCAACCTAAATTCAGTCGACTTTGACAAACAACATCAACATCATGTCAACAACTTCATAAATACAAACCAAGCTTCATTCTCACCACAAGCCCCCCAGTGGCTCAGCGGTATGTCTGCGGACTTACAAGCTAAAATCCGGGTTTCGATACCCGTGGTGGGCAGAACACAGATATCCCATTGTGTAGCTTTGTGCTTAATTCAAAACAACAGCAACATCTCACCACAATTCCCTGGCGAAACACTGGAAACATACTCAAGTTTAATTAACAGGAAAATTACCATCACTGAACTAAAAATCAACATTAAAAACTTGAAAAACACATCCCCCGGACTTGACCAAATACCAAACATTATTCTGAAAAAAAGCTCTACTCTCCTATTACAACACCTAACAAACATCATGAACATTTCACTAACAACCGGACATTACCCTGACACTTGGAAAAAGGCCATCATATCCACGATTCCAAAGAAACAAACTAACAGGACCAATTCAGATAATATCCGTTCCATCAGTCTGTTAAGCTACCTTGGCATACTGACGGAGAGAATTATCTCCAACCATCTTCTTCACTTTTGTGAAATAAATAATATTCTTCCAGAATCCCAAAATGCTTCAAGAAAAAAACAGGCAAACAACAGGTCACCTCACACGACTCACCGAATCAGTCTATAAAGCTTTTAACAACAACCAAGTAACCATTGGTGTATTCCTTGACGTTAAAAAAAGCATTTGACAGCGTATGGCACAATGCCATTAAATACAAAGTAACTCATCTAAAAATGAACCCTACCATAGTTAAATGGATATCAAACTTCCTGACGGATAGAATAGCACAAGTAAAAGTCAATAAAACTATATCTAAATCATTAAATATAACTGCAGGAGTGCCCCAAGGATTAGTCCTTTCTCCACTACAATATATTATTTTCGTCAGTGACATACCTTTCCCCAATTTAACGTACACGCATAATTCACAACATGCAGGCGACATCGCTATCTGGAGCACCTCCAGAAATCCCGTAATGGCGATATCTCGCGTGCAAGAATCACTGAACAACGACTCGACCTGGAGTAACAAATGGAGATTAGTTTTAAATCCAACTAAAACACAAGCAATCACCTTCTACAGGAAACTAAAAAAAAACAAAGAAAAAAAATTACAAAACATAAAATTATCACTTGGAAATACGCCTATTAACATGAGCAAAAACATTACATTCCTTGGCATCACTTTCGACACAAAACTAACATAGAAAAAACATGTTAACAACATATACTCATCAATCAGAAAACGTATTTCACACTTGATGACTCTAACCAGCAAACACTCAAAATACTTACCCAAAACCATTATCCAAATATACAAGGCTTACATCCATCCACTAATAGAGTATGGATGTCAAGTCACATATAATATGTCAAATAACACACTCCAGAAAATCCAAGTTCAACAAAATAAAATACTAAGATCTGCATTCAGTCTACCACCATTCACTCCAATAAATTATATACATCAAATCAGCAACTTACCACCACTAAGAAATAGACTAACGGAAATATCACACAAATACTATTTAAAAGCAGAACACAGAAACAAACTAACGGCATCACTCTATAAACTAACTAGTGTACCAACCAAATTTATTTCACCATACAACATATTTCAAGAATCACAAATCACACAACAAAATACTTAAAGGACAAATCTCGCGTAAATACTATGTATTTTCTTTTTCAGGTCTCGGGCACAGGACAGGTAAACATTTCGGCGCCTGTCCTGTGAAAGTGGGTTTTTCTCGGGGCGCTCCCGTTTCCCCCCACAGCAAAAACTAAGGCATTGGATCTTTAGATCCCAGCTTAGGCAACTTTATTGCCAAGCCCTGAATTGGGTCGTTTGTGTTTACTATGACAGCTGCCTTTCGGGACGGGATCTGGCTGTTCTTTCCAGTGCTATCTTAGTCTTGTTCATAAATGATATTAATTATGGTCAACTTCACTCCTTCACCCCCCCCCAAAAAAAAGTTCAAATTAAAATAAAAAAAGCTAAATTCAATAACCTTCCACGAAAGGGGACGAAGAGGAACAACAACGTTTCTGAGCACCCCAGTTGGAGAGAGAATTCTTACGATTCATCTCTCTCTAAACTAAACCCCTGCCACGTTAGTTTGCGTTTTGCGTTCCAGTGAAAGTGGGTTTTCTTTGGATCTGTAGATCCCAGCTAGGGCAACTTGATCCATTGATCCCGGTCCTGAATCGTCCCGTTTGATTTAACATTTCGTCTAGTCTGCCGACTAGCTTGCTTATTCTGTCAAATTCTGAATTGCTTCGTTTGATTTAATATTTCGTCTAGTCTGCCGACTAGCTTGCTTATTCTGTCAAATGTTGCCTTTGCCTCCACTTTTTCAGTTGCTACGCCTACCAGACTGGGACCCAGATTTATGCTAAAATTCTCAGCTCTTCCAGCCCAAAATTATCAATAACCACGTAGTCAAAATTCTTAACTTTTACTATGTGCGGGGTTGAAGGAGGACTTTTTAGTCTTTAATCACCCCTGGGGTTAATATTTTTGAGGAAATATTAATATTATTTCAAAACAAGTGCAAGAATTGTGTACGTGTGTGACAAACACTGACAGTCAGAACCGATTTTCTCGTTTGGACGCCAAGCTAGCAAGAAGTGCTGAATTTGTTCTGCTATCATGCTGTTCAAGATGCAAGGACAAGCTACGCCAATTATTGCACTGGTCTCGTCGGTAATCTTTACTGGTTTACCGTTCCACCTTACTCATTACAAGTCGCTATTTCAATAGTTCAAGCCAAGCCAGGTGCGCAACCATCGACCCTTCGAGGTTCTGAATCCCTCGCCGGGACGGAATTCTTATCCAGTCAACTATACACACGCTGATCAAATATATTTATGGAAACCATGGAACACTGAATTAAACGTCAGTTGTTCCCCCACTAAAAGTCCTGTCAGCCTTTTCTCTGTGTTTCTTAGGGGCTACAACCCAATCATTCAACCAGAAGAAATTAAATAAACCATTGAATATCAAATCCAGACCAAAGTACACTCCGTACATCGTATACAATCTGCCCACTTATTTCATGAAGATAGTGACAGCCTCGAAGCATAATGCTGACTGCATTTTACGTAACGGGTGTTACTATCACATATTTCGCTTTAGTGCCGCATCGTCGTTCCACCAACTTGTGGTCATAGACTCGTACTTTGCGGGTTCGAATCCCTGTCAAACTAAATATGCTCTCCCTTTAAGCCGTGGAGGCGTTATAAAGTGGCGGTTAATACAACAACTCATTGGTAAAAGAATATCCCAAGAGTTGGTGGTCGGTGGTGATGACTATCTGCCTTTCCTCTAGTCTTACACTAATAAATTAGAGACGGCTAGCGTAGATAGCTCTCGTGTAGTTTTGCGCGAAATTAAAACAAACAAACAATGACAATAAATTAATGAAGGTATATTTAGTTATCCTAATTTTGTATTAACAAATGAAAAAAAAAGTTTTTCATGTGATTTATTGCATTGAAACGCAATGAGGTGCACTGCCACAAATTACAATATTTGTCTGAGTTTACTTTGTATGCTTAGTTTTCTGAAAACAAAAGGCGTTCTTGTTTATGCAATTTAGGGGTTGTTTAGGGAGTAATTTTGCAAATATGCAGTATTTTGTAATAATTGGTGGGAATGAGTTGAAAGTACAGATTTGAAGAAACTTAGTAGATTACTAATCTAAAGTTCTTGAAGGTTTTTTTCCAATTACAGGCTTTTGCTTGTTATGAGGCATTGCTAGCTATATAGATGCTTCGAATAATCATTTTAATAAACAGGAAATACTGAAGTATAAGAAAATATGTTTATAAAGCAATGATGTTTATAGAACAATGACAATTCCAAGAACATACCAAGAATGTTGTCACCGTATGATTAAATAATAGCTAGTTTAAGATAAACTGACGTTATCAAGGACAACAGATAAGTTATTTAAAACAGAGATTCAGATAAAACCGCTGAAAAACACTAGCTATTTGTTTAGATTGGAGCAGATGGACACTATCAACGTTAAGAGGGGTTATTCAAGCTATAAACTAAATATGAGAAACGAAACGAAACTGTCTATTGTATATTTGAGTTGAAGCAAATTGACGCTTCAAAGTGGTTAAGCAAACTTGGACGTTGAAACAAAAAAAAAACCTTGGATGGTGAACCGATGCTACAGTATGGGCTATTGTTTTAAAGAGATTGATTAACTAACAAACTTAGAAGTTTGTAAACAAAAGAGAAACCTTAACCATTTGATGATGCATCAGTATGAACTATTGGTAATTAACGAGCGTGAGAAATCATAAAGAGGAAGTCAGCTGACACCAGGGTACTATAATTTAGCCAACATTTCCACATTCATCTGGTACAAAAGGTTCTAAAATAGATGACGGAATATACATAAACAATATCTTCAAAAATTTAGCAAGCTCTCCGAGCTGATCTGATCATACAAGAGGAAAAAGAGATGATGTCTCTTACCGTTAGTAGAAACGCCATTTCTCGCCCGAACTCTTTGTAAGTATTATTATGCCATTCTTTCTTAAACATTAGTCATCATGTTAATAGAGTTGAAATGATTGCCTATGATAAACATGAATAAAGATAAATTATATATATATATATCTGTGTATAAATATTAATTGTTTGATGACTTAAATAAAAAGTGTTATTGGAAGTCTTAGTTTCGTATCTCTTTGTTTCAACTGTAAACCCTGGAATTAGTACCTGTGTGCTCCATTCACCCACTGTATCCTCACTTTATGTAAATATTTCATGTGACACGTCAGCTCACGTCTAAGTTACAGTTATTTGAAAAGCGATTAGAAATAAACTTCATTAACTGTCATGACAGGAAAGTTTTTTTTTGAGAATTTTGTAAGAGCATTATAGTATTGAACAAAATGTTAACCGAGTAGAGTTTCAAAGTACTGGGAGAGGCATTACTACGAAAATGTGGTTTTTTCATGAGTTAAGTTATCTCCGTCTCTGTTAACAACCACTGTTTGAGAAAATGTTGTCAAGGAAAGTAAGTTAACCTGTTACAAGTTACAACGTAATTCCTGATAGAATTTTTTTTTCCATTTTATTAATTTTTATGTATATATTTGTATTCTAAGGTTTTGGATTATGTGTTAATACCTTTAATTGTTTGATTGTAAAAATTCGTGTAAAGTTATATAATTTTAACTTCACATTTCATTTTAAATGAAATGAAATCTGAGGGTCGTGGCTTCGTGTCCCCGTCGTACCAAACAAGCTCGTCTTTTCAGTCTTGGAAGCGTTATAATGTTACGGTCAATCCCACTATTCGTTGGTAAAAGAGTAGCCCAAGAGTTGGTGGTGGGTGGTGATGACTACCTGCCTTCCCTCTTGTCTTACACTGCTAAATTAGGGACGGCTAGCACAGACAGCCATCGAGTAGCTTTGTGCGAAATTAAAAAAAAACAAACAAACAAACTTTAATATTTAGTATATACTAGCTGGAGTGCCCGTACCCTGGACGGAAGTTACGTAAATTTATGATTAATGAAATGTTATTTTACGACATTAAAAGTTACTTCCTTTACATGTAATTAAAAAAAAAGGCGCCAGTAAAAGCTGCGAGACACAAATTGTGAACACGCTAATTTATATGTATCTCCCCATGGACACAATGAGCCTCCATACCAAATTTAGTGAATATCCACAAACAGAAGCGAAGTAATGGTTAAAAAACGCTCATAGAAACCACAAAACGAAAAATGCGAAACTGAAAATTTAATTTTACTCTTACATTGGACCTAAACGAACCTCGAATACCAATTTAGATGAAGATTCATCCATTGCATACCCTGCGAAGTAGTTACATGGGCATGTAACAAACAAAAGACACTTTTCTTAATCGTTTTTGCAGTTATTGTTAACTTAAGGTAATTCGAATAACTGAGTAACAAAAATTACGAAAAGGTTTTACCTTTTGTACAAGCCTATTATGACGGCAAGAACTGAGAAAACTGAATATGCTTGTTGATTTTTGTTGCTTATAATGATCAAATTTGACACTATTCTGCAAACATACTGGTCATATTGCTGTTTCAAAGACTGTATTATTTTATTTCGCTTATATCTGCGATAGTTGTTGGATTTCATAGCGACTTTGTGATAATTAGTAAGGCCCCCTCCGGCAAATGTTATTTCCTCTGAAAATTGTTTACGATACTCCAGTCTTATGTTGAGTACAAGTCACGTAAGCCTGCTCTTCAATCTCACATCACGTAATATTGCAGCATTGGTTGACCTTGTCATGAAAATTCTGTGATTTCATTTTCTTCTATTTCAGTGTTGTCTGCCTTCAGGGAACGTACCATACTCGTATTCTACTCTAAATTAATGTATAGTGCTGAGATACAACATGGTATATGTATTGTAATCAAGCTGTAGTTGAGCTCATACGACAGAAAAATAAGCTGAACTTACGGCCATTATTGATATTATTTGTATAAACGTTATTTAACATTCTTCCATTTAAAAATCTGTCCTCCTTATTCAGAATTTCTTCGTTGAAAAATGTAACAAGTTTTATGCAGTGTCAGTACATGACTTTAACAATTTACACATCTGTAACTAGAAAAATGATATATCTTTGTTAGGAATATTTAGGTAGATTTTACATGCATTTTAATACAGGTTTTATGCTGTTAGTTTACAATACTGAAAATAGAACATCAATAGCTATGAGTTTTCACTTGTTTAACAATGCTTCTGTTTCATACTTTTCCTGAGGTTTGAATCATGTTAAATGTTAAGAGATGGTAAATAGACGTTAATAAAGTTTGTTATATAAAATAGATTCAACATTGACATAGATAATTTAGGACAGTGAGATATCATTATGGAATTATTATAAATTATCACTGTTGTGTAAACACAATTCATTTTTGTTAGGTGAAAAGTCTTCGGTCTTTTTTAGTCTAACACCCAGTTAAATCCTAATCATATAGATGCTGCACATTGTAAAGTAGGCTCCAGATTTTTCTGTATTTGTATTTAATAAAGACCTTATTCTGCATAAGTTTGAAGTTGAGTCTTTCCATTGATGTCTACGTTATTTTTATTTTTTACAATATATTTGATTCCATACTGTTTTAAGTAGCTTAATATTTACTAGTTGAATTTAGCTTTACCTGGAAATATCGCAATGAATCCTAGTAGTAAAAAGTTTATTTGTTTTGTTGAACTTCTCGCAAAGCTCTATGGTTGTCTGCTCCAACTATTCCAAGTTTGAAGTATTAGACTAAAAATAAAGCATATTGTCAAAGCAAAATCACTACCAGTACTTTAGTTACCATGTAAATGAATAGTGGGTATTCTTTCCTTTCGTTAATCTTTCACTGTGCTTGTGATTCAGTAATGAGATTAGACACCTGGATCCCCTGCCTTATAGTAAAACTCTCTCTAATGAACAATAATGCTCAGTAATGTTTGCAAATGATAAATTCCACGTCTGTTCTGAGCCATCTGAAGTGTAGATACCTGAGTAGGTAGCATTCTTGATATGCATCTTATTCAAACAAGTATGATGAAACGTATGCTATCAACCTTTCGACAATATTTTGTCTTACCTTAACATTTTTACACACCGTTCAAGCAAAAAAGAAAGAAGAAAAGAGTAAGTTTTTACAGTATACAAATAACTCAAATAGATTCTATAGTGTTGAAACGAGTTGCATCCTTCTTTTAGATTAATCTATACAAAATGATATACTTATATGGAATGTACTCTATTAAATGTTTTATCTTTACAATAAGAAGAGCAATAAATTTTCTACGTTTAAACTAATTATTTCTCTTAATTTATAACATACGTTACATTGTGTATTTTTCACACAGTGTAATGTTTAATGGTCTTATACAATATAGAAAAACTGTAGTAATTCTTTAGAATTAGTCAAAAGTATGGTGCTGTATATGTTGTCAAAGTTACTACCATTAGGGGCGTAGCCCATGGACCCAAACATTTCAGACAAGTTCAGTTGCCACGTACAAAGTTTCATAAAGATCCGTGATTGCATGGCAGATAATTTGACACACAACAAATGGTAAAATTCAAATTTCTGATTGAACACTCTTTTAATATAGCAAGTTTTGTTAGAACTTGAGAAATACAATCGAATATCTATGAAAGGCTCAAACGCTTGTTCGTTCTTGACATGACATCTATAACACAGTTTAGTTCAACCTTAATATCACGGTGAGTGTAAAATGAGGCCTACTTTGCTAGGCCTGATAACTTTAAGTTTATGATTAAAAAATAAGACAAATACCTCAGTGTGCCATTCTGAAATTTGCCCAAAAGGTTGTCTCAGAATGCATAATTCAGGCCTTTCATTTATGTTTTTATTTAAAAAAATTACCAGAGGGCATGCCCCATGACCCTCCTAACATGACTTCGTGCCTGCGGCGCTTGCATCAAGCACTCGAACTACCGCCCCCCTCCCAAAATGGCCATTTCTAGCTACGCTCCGAACTACCACGAATAGAAACTAAAAACTGAAGACCAAATACACTAGTTGTTATCGTAAAAGAAACGTAAAAGAAATTGTAAGTAATATGCTTAATAGTCTGGTATGATTTTACGTACTAAACAAGGGATTGTGAGTAAAATGTTTTTACTAGTACGATTTAGAATCAATCTTTGAAAAAAATCACATAAATAGTTCACTCATGGTTTACACCAGTGGAAGCACGGGATTCTCTGTAAAATACTCTCTACCTTTACAAAGAGAAGCGAATGGTGGAATGAAGTTGAGGCAGAAAAAAACAAAGTTCCGAGCTTAGAAGATGAAAAATCTGTAAATAGACGATATGGTTAATATGTTATATTGAGGTGTGAAAAACAGATCTATTCAAATTTTGTGGTTAGTTTGATTACTGGCGAATTTAGTTTTTCACTAAGCTAGGTGCTTTGACGAAAGCTTTGCCTTATATTAGGAACAATCTTATGGTGTTAATTTATACAGTACAAAATATGAGGATTTAGTATTTATTACCACAACTTTGAAAAATATAATATTGCAATACTAGCTACGGATTTTTTTTATTATGGGATTGGTATGTTTTAGGAAAAGTTCTTTTAATGTTTAGGCCTAGTTTCGTCAAATACAAATAATAACATCTTTACAAGATATAAAAATTCTACTGCTACAAATAAAACTCTAAATATCTAGTATTAATATTCCAACGAGTGTGCTTACAACAGCTATCATATTACCTAAACTACACAGATATGACTTCTAAAACTTCAAAGTTTTTCAGTACTATCAGTGTTCATGCTCATGTGGAATGAATTCGTAGAGAAAAGGGGAATCGTAAAAGTAATGCGCATCCTGAATATGACGTATTACTCTTCCATTAAGCAATTTTTGGCCATATTCCTCGGCTTCATAACTACTGTGGGCAAGACCAGCTTTAATCAACCAGTTGACCAATTGTTTTCCAGTGAACACCGATTTAAAGGTGCGATTCTTCCAACTGCAAATATATAAAATATACAATTCTTCTTATATAATATCAAATTGCAATAATGTAAAAATAACATTTTTTAATACTCTAGACCAAGCTATACAACAGAGGTAAGTAAAGCCAGTTCTTGTATTTTGTTAAAAAATGTGTTATTGAAATTTTAAAATACGTCTTCAATTATTGATCTCATAAAACATTTTACACTGTTTTTATTCATTTTTGGTTAAATACTATTCTTATAAGAAATTCATTTATTTTGTTATTTTAATCAGTGTTAGGTAACCTAGTTATTCTATATGATATGTTTACAAACAATTGTGTCATGCAATACGCTAAAAATTAAAAGAGGCATCCCTTACTATGTCCTGCAGATATACAGTTTTCTGTCTATAATCAACAGACTTACTAGGTATTGAGATAAATAATTAGATTTATGATGTTGATTTTTACATGACACATTCTTAGCTTCAGTTATTGGACTGAGTAAGTGAAATAGCAATTCCTTATCATTCTGAGTTTCTTTTTCCAGAACTGGGACACTGATGCAAGAGCGTTTTTTTAATTTAACAAAATATAAAATAGCAAAGAATGATCTTGTTTTTCAGCTGTTATCACAACAATATATAATGTCAAAAATTCGTTGGAATGGAAAAAAAATAATAAACCTTTAAACAACATAAAAACATGAATTTTAAATAACATTCAGAATGACTGGTTTTGACACACATATTTTTGTAGAAAAAGATAAATATGCCTATCAAAAGCAAAGTTTACGGTAAAGAAGATTTTGCTTGTATTAAACATAAAATTAATTTTTTAAAAACTTCAGATAGAATTATCAACGTTCCACTCTGGTACAGCGGTATGTCTCTGGATTTACAACGATAAAATCAGACGTTCGATTCCTCTCGGTAGGCTCAGCAGATAGCTTAATGCAGCTTTGCTATACGAACACACACACAGAGAATTATCAAATCCCTTGGAATCAGACCGCTATTCTGTCAGATACTAACATTTTTGGTGGACATAGTTACGTATAGTAGAAGTTAACGACACTATCATGCTATTTTATTTTAACGAATGATATGTGCCCTGAAAGGTAAACGTTAATCAGAGACTGGCTTTTATTACATCCACTGCAATGACTGTAGACGATTTATGAACTACAACCACGCATCACGCGAAATATTGTGGTGTTTGCTGAATTGTTTATTTAGCGAAGTGAAAGAAAGAACCAGAAATTATTGAACTATGTCGAGGGTACTAAGAAGAGGTTTATTATTTTGGCGTGTTTAATATTTTTGTCTTATGTTAGCAGGTGAAAATTGTAATTACTCTTGCAAGAAGTTCGGCTAATATGTATGTATTATAGAGTTCAGCTGTGTTCAGACTGACTGAATCAAAATAGAAAATGGATACACAATGTAACCGTGAAACAAAACATTCTACTATCTATGTGATAGAAGAGAGCAAAATAAACCAAAACAAATTCAGTCGATCCACTTAATTTTGGACTGCAATTATTATGGTGTGAACGTCTTTTAAAGCTGACGAAGCAGAATTATAATTTTCAGGAGATTAAAGAGTACATAATAGTGGATTGAGCAAAACACGTCATTAACTCTGGATATGATAAATATGGTGTGGCTGAAATACTATTGTTATTACAAAATGCACTTCCGCAAGGTCCTCGAAAGTGTTCTGTTTTAGTGTAAATAAAACTAATATTAAGAGCAACAAATACTTTTATTTCTTCCCTTTGAAGTTCATATGCCATGTTGTGTTGAGGAACTTTTTATGATTTGACTGCTTGATATCTCAGTTATAATGCTAGTTTCAGTGCTTGTGAACATGAGAGCCTCCAGATGCTGTCAACAGGTTCCTCAGTCTTGTTCTTCTATTTTTAACTTCGAGAAACACTTCTTATAGTGAACTTGAGCGATGAAAGTTGTCAGAAGAAAGTGAAACATTTTATATAAGTTGTCACATGCTTTTGAATGCATTACATAGTTATCAAGTAACTGAAAAGCACACGTTAAACACAATTTGCACCTCTGAAAAATTTGCACGAAGCGATATACTTCTGTTCCTCTCTGTGGTCAACCTCAGATGCAACAGTGGTGTAAGTGTTGCAGTTCTTCCTGGAACATCGTCATCACATTTATGTGAATGAACATATTACGTAGTTTCAGAAGTTTCTTCATGGTGTGTTTTTTGAGCAACCTGTACATTATTTGGAAATGTTCGATGTGGGTAGTGATTTTATAGCTGTTTCTAAATAGATGAATATATAATCCTTGTATCATGTAAAAATCAAATTTATGATATTATCATATAAAAGTAATTTACATATCAGTCTAATAACAGTAACCTGGCTTATTGTACTTAACTCATTTCACTGAATATTACTAGCAAACCTTTTCTGACGTTAGGCAAAATTCGCCACGTACGTACAATGCGCCATGGCAGTGTCATTATCAACCATATCTGTATTGACCAGATAGACCGATTATCATCTCATGTCACTTAGCATGGGACCTGAAGTGTTTTAGAATTAATAATCAAATGTGTGAGTGCGTCACAGGAATTAATTTCTTTTATAAATGTTTAAGCGACATTTATCATGCTATGACTTTAAATGCTGAAATGATATGTTATTGTACATAATAAGTGAACATATAACGAAATAGTAATATTAAAAAAAAAACTTATAAAGATATGAGACTATTTTGCCTTTGATGTTTTCTTCGTGGTACGGTTTCGAGATTTCGAATATTATGGCTGATTAAATGGAGAACTATAATAAGCATTCAGCTTGTTAAATGAGGGTCGTTATTAAGCAAAGCTCTACAAAGGGCTGTCTGTACTCTGCCCACAGGTATTGAAACCCAGTTTCTAGCGATATAAATTCGCTACTGGTGGGACGTTATGTGAGGTTCTGGCATTTTACTGGTCTTGGTGCAAAATTATTATTTGTATGCAAAATCACGATAATCTAATAATCTTGCAGTTTAAATACAAAACTAAGGATATACTGTACAGTCCCATTATTGCTGATGAGATTCGCCAAATATCGCCAAATTTTTGCCAGTGAAATTCGTCACCAAAATTGCCAAACACGAAAAGCCAATTACCATCAGTATGATAGTTGTAAGTTGAGTTCATAACAATGCATTACTATGCCATTATACAACTTAAAGACCCATTAGTTTCACACAAAATTTATTCTAGCAATTTAGGCTGACAATTCTGATAATTTTTGGGGAAAAAAATCCTTTGTCGGAAAGCCCTATAATAAATATGAATATCAGAAAAGCTGTCAAACTATAGTAATTAATCCACCATTAAAATAATAGTGTTATTAAATTGATATTTATATAAGCAAAACTACACTTTAGTATAGTTTTTACTCACAGATACACTTTCTGAGGATTGCTTATTATTATACAAATAGACATATTGAACGGCAAATGCTGATTCAATATATACATAGACTCCCGCAACTTTCTGAGTTTAGAATATTTGCGATTTTGCATCCATTGGCTGTCTCTCTTTTCCTATAATATTTATCATTTTAGCATATAAAGTTTACGGAATTTTGGCAACATTAAATAACAGGATATGCTCATACTATGCAGTTACTTCATGATTTTTTATTCATATTTTTATACAAACCACAAAGCTGTGAGGTAATAGTTACGAGAGAAGTAGAAAAGTAAGATGCTATAACTTGTAGGTGCATTTACATTGCACACAGTAATAACAGTCAAATCAGTCAGACGTGAACAGATTTACACAAGTATCAACGCCTATATGTAGAAAGTTACCGAGAATGTCCGTCCATACCATAAGCAAAATTCTAAAAATAGATTAGTGGTTTAGAAAATGTGACGTATTTGACCATTTAAAACTTTTTTTTTAAGAGGCTATACACTTGCTTTATATAACCTGAGTTATGCGAGATGGGAATATAAATATTCCCAAATATTATAGGTCTAAATGCACTCATTGTTTATTATACTATTCTAAGTCAGCTTTACCATTAGAGATAGATAAAGGACGCTAGTTTTAATTTATGAACACGAGCTTGAGTTCTAGGTGAACCTATTGAGATTTTGTTTTGTTATCCAACAAGCCATTATTTCAAAGAGGTCAGTTCAATGCCATTTATGTGTACCAATGTACATAATAGTGAACATTTTTCTTGAACAAGAAATGTAAATCTTTCTCAGTTAGAATATAAAGAAACATCTGAAAATTTTAACATAACAAAGCTTTCGTTTTTTGTACCTTAAGGTAGTCCTTAACATTAATCAAATAAGAACTGCAAATCAACTTTGTCTCCCTGATATCATATTTTTGCGTTGGTTTGATATTTTTACGAAACAGCACGTAAGCATAAAAGGAAAAATGCATAATATAGAATCATATATCATCAATTTTATCAACATAAAGTATAATAAAACATTTTATCAAAGAAAGAGCATATGTTTATAATGCATACTAACTAAACATATGAGCACTTGTAAAGTAAATGCATATTAGTTCATATGAAATATTTCTTTAAGTCGTAAAGTATGCTCAGTAGTACCTTAAGTTTTATTTGATGTATCTTTAAACATCACAAGAGCTCTTCTTCTACATACCAATATGCGATAAAAAAATTAAATAACATCATTCGGAAATATACACGAGAAAGAAATTTTTAATAAAGCACTGTATTCAGAGAAAGTATATTCTTTAAAGATTGTTTAAACACGCGCTTTGACCCGTATATAAAAATGTTTGATAAAACCTTTTTAATCTTACTTCAAGGAAAAATAATTGAAAATCAATTTGAAGGTAAAAATATCTCCTAACTTACAACAATTTGTTTTAGGGAAAATGAAATTATTTCTTACATTAAGAATTTTGGATTCTAGAAGGATATACAACGAAGTACTTCAGTTTCATAACATTGAATAAAACCATTCTTAGTCTTACGCAAATATTTCTTTCTTTTTTAAAGATAGATTATAACTTGAAAATTTTTACTTGAATATGTAAAAAGCTTTTAGTTTTACCAAACTGTGGCTTTCAAACGAAGAGAAAAAGGAAGAGGAAGAAGAACATTATATGTTTGCTTCATCTGTAACTCGATGTTATATCATTTTTTTATAGCAGGGTCTCTAAATAAGCCATTTGTTTTTGTGGGGGGCAAATTGTTTCAGGAATACTATCCTTAACAATCTGCCAAATCTCGAAGTTAGGCGCTGTTTTAAGGTGGTAGTTTTGAATTCAATTCCTTCACTTTTTCTCTTCCTTCTGATGCTAGTTCCAGACTCTGATCCATTAAACTGCCCGAACTTAGTAATGGTGTTCTAGGTAGGTCATCTATTGTGACGGTACGGATATAATCCAATTTCAGTCAATATACCAGCAATAAATTTCACTAATTTTTCAAGTAACGGGTAAACTTTGACAAATCCATATTAATCATTCTAGAAGATAATCAATATTCAGGGCTTTATTCTGAAAAGGAGAATTTGCAGCATTCTATCAGAGTTCCTTAATGCTGATGACGTTTTTCTTCTGAGCTACACACACACAGTATAGTGATTATATCATTTTACACTGTCTCAAGTGGTCATAAAAGGTTCTTTTGTATATTAGTACAAGAGCAAGAAAATCCATTGTGATACCTTCAGTTTTTGTATTATGTCTGTTGCCTTAATTTCTGGGAACTACTAGCTGAGTTTAAGTAAAGGCATTATTTATTTGTGGTTTGTAGTAGCAGTACAGTAAACCTTACCATACCTGTAACTAGCTTTTCGTACAAGAGTCATTGGTTATTTATGTGATAGTTTATTCCTTTGCAAGTAGTATCATGCAAGATCTGGATTCTTCGTTTTACTTGGAATTCTCAAATCATTGACAGTCACTGTTACTACAAAGATTTTCACATCTGTAATGATCCAGAATGTGGATATTTAATGAACATACATGCATTCACTGTCTATTGAACTGATCAGTTTTTGTAAAAGCGTTACTGTTATGGACGATCAGGTAAATCGAATTTATACTTCTTTGATGTTTGCAATGAGTAAATATTCCTTCTGGAAATTGTAAGTGCATTAGTTATTTCAGCGATGCAAGATTCACACAAATAGCAAACTTTCTATAATGCATTCGTGGCACTTGTCAGTTTTAATGCCACTAACTGCGTGCCAGAAAGTTTCTTCTTTGTCATGCAGTATTCGCAATTATGATATCTGAGTTTAGTAAATCTGTTTATGATTACATGTCGCACTCTGTTATTTACTTGAAAGAATACGACTTTTATTCCATTATTATTGAAATCACTATACAGTAGATATAAATATATAATAAAGTGGAGGTCTTGTCTCAGAAGAACTGACAACTAGAACTTCAACAAAAAATAGTTTACTAGCTGAAATGCCTACCACAGTCTTTAGTTCATTTAAAGAGTGTTCTTCTGTGGCACAGCGTTATATCTGAGAATTAATACAACTAGAAACCGGTTTTCGATATCCTTGGTGAGGACATTATTAATTGCAGACAGAAGATCTTGAAGAAAGTGGTCACAAAACATCAATAATATTTCATAAAATCCATTAAGCTGCAAATACGTTTTGTTATGGATTGTGACTGATATTTGAGTGCTGATATTTTTACAGAATCTGTTTACAGATTATTGCTGTCTTCGAATAGATCATGTAATTTTATCTTTCTGGTTCCAATTCCAAGCTTGTTTTTACCTTCTTGAAATAACTGCTAGATTTTTTCAGTAAAAGAATGAAATATGTGGTCAATTATCAACATTTTATCCGGTAGATACATTGAAGCTCTTTTAACATAAACTTTGTCAGCCATTTGAAGTGACAGATACTGAGTATCATGAGAGTTTTACGTCTTTATTTATTATTCAGCTTAAGTTGCCAATATCTGGAAGCCAAGTCTGATGTCCTGAGCAAACAGATATTTTTTACCACGTCCTGAAATTTGTCTGTTTACATCACTAATAATAATAAAATTCGGGTGCAGAACTGATAGTTTAGGAAGTCTGAGGCTATATTTCTCCTCCAACAAATTGTAAATGAATTGAAACTGGGTATGATCCTCTACATGAATGGTGAGAAATTCATATTCAGAAGAGTAGTTCTCTGTTCATATCATTTTCTTGCATCAGCAACCAACTCCCTCTTCTCATTCATGTATGGAAAATGACATTTTCAAGATTTTTCAAATTTCAGACTTAAGTTTGTAGAATTTACAAAATAACATCGAAATGTGTACTCTTTAGAATATATGACTTATTCACGGCACCAAAGTTTCAAACTCACTCACTTACTTTGAAGTATTTGCAGGTTAGATTAGTATCTGTACTAATATGAAGCTTGATAAAATATTCATAATGAAATTCTTGTCTGTTGACTTGAGAAACGAAGCTAGACACTAAGTTTAACTGTTAAAAAGAAAAACACTGTTAATTTTCTGACACGAGACAGCGAAATAACAAAAGATAGGTTCAGCCAGTGAGATGAATACGCAAGGTGAGAAACGATCATAGTTATTTTACTGGATAAGATCGAGAGATTCAACTATTATGTATATGTTTGGAAAAAAAAAAAGGTTAACCCTTTCACATGACATATGTCATCTATATTACCTAGACACTCTCATTAACCAAAATAGGGAAGACAGAGTCTTTGAATTTTTTTAGATCTTTACACACTGATTGATTAAAGCAGTAATAAGGTCAATGCTAATAAAAAAAAACAACACCAACGTATATACAATAATATAACAAAGGTAGAATAACCGTATGTCTACGGACTTACAACGCTAAAAACGTGGTGGACAGAACATATATAACTGATTCTGTAACTTTGTTTAATCGTAAACAACTAACCAAAACGTAACGTTAGGTTGTATAAATTTTTTCTTCTGTGCAAAACACAAAGTTTACTAGCTTTACTTTATGGTCTTCGCTATATAAATGAAAACAGAAATAATATACTAAATCAATAATAGATTTACCTATTCAATTTAGGTGATATGTTTAGCGTATCGAATCTTAGAAACATTTGTACGTTGAAGTTATATTTTTGGATAATTATTAAAACGATAGCGTGAGAAGTTACACGTGTTGACATTTTCTTATAAGACACTAAATACAATTAATTTTAGTGATTGATATGGTTATTATTAATTCATGAGATTACTTCAATGCGTTCTGTACAGTGTTGTTAAATATTTGTCAGAAATAGAATAAAATAATGATAATGTCGAAGTAAAACTAACTTTCGTCATTCCATCGACATTTATGGCAATAAATAAACAGACAACAAAATCGAAGTCACAAAACTCACGTGATGTCTTTCGGCAATTGTTGTATGACGCTCTCAAAATGGTATGTAACGAATTGATAGCACACGTGACAAGTTTCCAGATCCAGTTCATCTACAGGTGGCAGCATTGGAGTTTCCTTACCATATCGTAAGTTTCTCCAACTAAAAGCACACATAATTGGTTTCAGTATAAATATAAATAAATGATATAAATAAATGAGATGGTATTTTATGGTTAAGGTATTTTATTTAAGTTGAAGACATAAGTTTCTGAATGTAGATATACTTTTTAAACTATAAAATCATAAAGACATTTGTGACTGTTTTGGTCATCATAATATCTGGCAAAACAAAAAAATATTAATTTAATATTATAGTTTTTCAACAATATAAGTTTCATGCTCATTGGTTCTTAGTTCAACTCTAACTGAGAAGAGAATTTCAAAATGAGTATTCCCCCTGTTTTTGTCAAGATTTTGGTGAAAGTTCTTTGTCTTTCGAAAAGTAATTTCCATAGAAGACCTGTTTTCAGTTTTTAATTTCAAGAGACAGGAGTGGGATGTTTAGATAATTTTTCATTGAGATAGATTTACTTAATAAATTATCAAACTTAGCGCGAAAATAGTTTTTAGTTAGGGCTTCTGGAACTCATTTTCCTCTATTGATTAATAAAATTGGGATATTATTGTTATTATTCAATTTGTTGTTAACCACATTTTGTTTTTTAGTTAAATTTGAGTAAAGAAGGTGGTAAAAACAAAGGCTTTTCGTTATAGCTTTTACTGTAGTTCATGTTTAGTGTAACTTAATGTACTCTCTACGAATCCTAAAGTTTTTGTAGAATGGATTATTTTTGGGCTAACTGAAAATTATAATCCTTTTGTTAATATCAGATTACTTCGAGCAGCTGTAGAAAGGTATACTACTAATTGATCTTCAAAGGATATGAATGCTTTGTTTAGATACTTTTTATGTTCTAAAATATCCTTCTTTTCGTGAGTTTTTTCCATTGTTCTTCGCTTTTGAGGTCAGAAATTATATTTACCATCTTATTGTGTTCGTTTTCATTCACATGATTTTCTGAAGTTTCATTTTACAAAATGAGTAATTCAGGCCCGTAAATTTTGTTTATTTAATTCAAGACTATTTCACGATTCAAAAAATTTGACCGGTGGTTTTAAACAAATACCCTATCGAACTGTGTAGAAATATTTACAATGGAAATTGAAATTTAGTTGTATGTTGTTCAAATCGCACGATTTGCAATCAGATTGATGGTAATCTTATAATAAGAATAACTGTTTTTGTGTAAAACATGTAAGGATTTTTGCAGTTATATCTCTAACACTTGACAACATAGCTATTTCTATTATTAAAGGCCAAGCTTAACAATGAGGATAACACATTTTTATAACACTTTTCTATTCTACGGTATTGATAATTAAATTCTACCCTGCAAATAACACCAATTCACATTGCTTAATTAATTAATACAAAATACGTGCACCTGTACAAAGTACTCAAAAGTTTAAATTAAACTATCGAATTTTATGTAAAATATGTTGGTAATTCAAGCCCTTATTTGTCTAACCTTTTAAACCAAATTGTTTTGAACTACAAGTTTTAACAAAGGATACACTAATTTTCCAAGACGATTGATAAAATTAGATGAAAAAATACAAGATAATTTCAGTACTTAGTACCTTTAAAAACAATCTAGAAGATGTTAACAAACAGTAATTTCATGGAGCTGGATAAATTTTCTTAGACCCTTAGATGTTATCTCATAAACAAAAGGCATATTTAGTTATGCTACCGGAGAAGAATGTGGCATTTATTTCTTACACTCCAAAACCACTTCTGCTTGGATAAATTTATTTATATTTTATAAGATTATTTATATCAACAAATCTACAGTTGAAATTACGCACAAGATCTGAAATAAGAGTGTCATAGCTTCCTTTTTGTGTTGATACCAAAGAATTATCACCAAACTGTGACTTTTAATAAAATCTTTCAATATCATGTTGTTAGTATAATGCAGTACCTACTGATCACTTTCTTATTGTATATCTATTCATCAGTTCTATTTCGTTTTGTTATTAATCTATTTTTTACATCATTGCCATATCTTCTCTTGTAGGAAAAAATGAAGAGTGCATACAACACAATAACTACTAAAACACATTACAACCTTAATGAAATAACGAATTGAGCACTACAGAGGCGTATGTCATCAAATAGGTATCGCTTGTGCAAGTTGCTACACAGCAATGCTGCCATAATTTAATGTTACCGCATCTTGATTACTTACACACATTTTTTATAACTGAAGACTTATTTCACATCTATTAATCTTTGTGAAAAGCATATTTCATCTTTCATCATTCTTTGGCTCCAGTCCAGTGGTGAGTCTTACCAAACCACAGCACTTGGTGATTTATACAACAAAGCAATTCATAGTTTATCTTGTTTTCTTCTAAGAACAGACCTCGAAAAAGTTATTTCTGGTGAATAACTGCAATGATGGCTCCAGATTGTCTTCTAGAACTTATTTTATGTTACAACTTTAATTATTATTGTTTAGATTTTTCTTTAAGGGCTGAACTGTCCATTTTTTCTATTGAGGCGTTTCGTGAGTTGACTTGGGAAATAGTAGATAACCTGTACTATGAAGCTTAGATTTTCTTATGATAATACCGCGGATACACAGGTTGGTTAAATTGAGCTCTTTGAAGTGCTATAAGAAATCTTGCGCAATAAACCCATGTATGTGATTAATGAATGTTTCTATGACAGTGAGGGATTATGATCAAGATTTGACATGCAGTATGGTGGCCGCATTAATATATGATCCAGCATATTAATTTAAAATCTATTTGTAATCTATCAGTAAGTTAGATATATAAATTGACAAAAAGTATGATAAAAATGTTACACTATACACATTCACAATTTATATTAAAACTAAAGTTAAAAATAGTTTTTAAGTTTGTGTGAAATATAAATGCTTCAAAATAATAAAGTTCAAATAAACAAAATCAAAACAGAAAAATTGACTATCAAACCTTTTAACAAGTGAAGCACTTAAAGTTCGAACGTCAAGGCCAAATATCATAAATAAGTAGAAACCCTGTAAAATATTAATTAATTAAAAACCAAGTTTTCGCAATTTTCTAATATTATTGAAACAATTTTTTATTTAATGTTCAAATAGACATTCATGGAAAATAGATAATTTTGTCTTTAAATGTAATCTCTGTGTTTTGCTTTGATTTCCAGTGGCGTTATTTAAGTACAGGCTAAAGGGGGGCTGAGTCCAAGGGCCCATGGTGCTAATGAAGGCTCACTGATAATTTTATTCTATGTACAATTACATGAGACGTAGGGCACACAAAAATTATTAGGTCCTGGGTCCACACAACATTAAATCTGCCACTGTTGATTTCAAAACTATTTAGGCTACCTGCTGTTTTTAATTTTGGAGTATTGATTATATAGAAAGTAGTTAGTCATCACCATTATACCACCCACGATTCACGTAAAGGAAATGACAATCACTCCTATAATGCACCTGCAATTTATGTTTCGAGGAATATTTTGTGGTATCGCACAGAATCGAACCATTTTTGTCAGTCTCGAAATCCATAGCTTTATGAAAGCCACTGATATAAAAGTAACTGGTGGTTTGATATTTACCATTCTCTTTTTTAAAATTTATTTATCACAATGTTACTAGACAATCTGAAACAAACTATTCCCTTAGAACATTGTGAAAAGCATTTCAATCCCTATTTCGTAATATAGACAGTGATCAAGAGACTTAATTCCATACTAAGTCTCGAAATATTTAGAAACCGAGAGAAGCTGTATGCACGACTTTGGTTAGCAGTATAAAATCCAATTATTTTCAAATAATTAGAAATAAATAGCTAATTTTTGTTCTATGAATGTTTTCCTAGGCTGCAACTAATCTTTCCCTAAGGTGGTGAAACCATGTATTATGTCTGAACATATATACTCTTCAGAAAAAGAAACGCAAAAGGCAAAATTTGAGACAAATTGTTAACAAGTTATTCCGGGTGGTTCTGAATGACATGTGTGATACTTTGCACATTCACTGCTGATCATCCAAAGTCTGCAATGGCGAAGTCCATGCTCACTAGTTGAAGTTTAACGTCACTCAACGTTAATAACGAGTATGCCCCTCGTGAGCATCAATAACTGCTTGGCGTCTCCTGCCCATGGAAGCAATGTGATGACAAATCACATCCTATGGAATGGCTGTTCACTCAGCCTGCAAAGCTGCTGCAAGCTGATGTAGAGTCTGCGGTTGAGATTGTCGCCGTCGCAGACGTCGGTCCAACTTGTTCCAAAGATGTTCGATGGGGTTTAAATCTGGTGATCTGGAGAGCCAGAGAAGAACGTTGATGTTGTGGCATCTCAAGAAAACAGTGGTGAGTAGGGCTGTGTGAGGACGGGCGTTGTCATGTTGAAAAACGTCGTTGACGTTCACCATGATGGGTTGCACATGAGGCCTAAGAATCTCGTCGATGTATCGTTGAGCCGTAAGATTCCCTCAAATGTGCAAAAGGTCTGTTCTGGCATTGTAGGCGATGGCAGCCCACATCATGACCACCACCAAATTTGTCAACTTTCTGCACACAATTTGCTGCAAAACGTTCACCTCGGCGACGGTAAACACGGGTCCTTCCATCCTGCCTACGAAGCATAAAACGTGATTCATCGCTAAACCAAACATGCCTCCATCGTCGATGAGGCCATACCCGATGTGCCCGAGTCCACTGTAGCCGTGCTTGACGATGTTTCTGGGTGAGGATGACGCCTTTGAGGCAGTGGTGGTCCTATCCCGAAGGTGACGTAACCAGATGTAGCGATCTTGTGCGGGCGTGGTCACACGAGATCTGCCAGATCGTGGATGGTCACAAGTTGATCCATGTTGTTGGTGACGATTCCATAGTCTTGTAACGGTGCTTGGGTGGACATTCACAGCTTTGACAACATCTGATCGAGATTCGCCTGCTTCCAAGCGACCAATAGCGTTGTTGCATTGTGCTTCAGTCAGTCTTGGCGTAACTGTATTGCGTGTTGGTGGCTTAACACTGAGGTATAGAAACCGAGAACCCGTCACTTTTATAGAGATTTTGTACATGTTGCACGTGCAGAACATGCAGATCTCTTAAACAAATTTATTAGACACGAATGCGTTTTGGCGAAAAATCCGATGTTTTCCTCCGTTTTCAAAGTGCACAACTTTTATTGTCATTTTGGTGTGACAATCAGTGCCTTAACACGTGTAACATCACATACTCTGAGCTTGTAACGTTATTACATATATTTCTCTTTAAAATACAACAAATATCCCTTTCGTGTTTCTTTTTTTGAAGAGTATATTTTGCACTATAATCCTGGAGCTACTAGATACATTTATTAATTCATTTTACCATATCATTCCAATGGAACTAATAGTTAATTAACACGATACAACAACGTAAAGAAGAAAAAATAAATAATTACAGTTGCAAAAAGTATTATTTTATTTAAAAGTATAATTGTATTTATTTCGTGATTTTGTTATTTGTTCAGACTGGGTACATTGGACTTTTTTGTTTGTATATTTTAGAATTTCGTGTGAAGCTGCACGAGGGATATTTATGCTAGCCGTCCCTAATTTAGCAGTGTAAAACTAAAGGTAGGGAAGCTAGTCATCACCACCAACCACCAACTATTGATCTACTCTTTTACCAACGAATGGTGAGTGGTATTGACCGTAATATTATAAAGTCCCCACGGCTGAAAGGGCGAGCATGTTTAGTGTGACGGGGGAGGTGAAAATTGAACCCAGTTGGTTGTTTAAACAATGAACAAATATGTGTTCCAGGTTTTTAATTTGAATTGCATGACGTTAATAATCGTCCAAGAATTGTTGTTTATAGAAGTTAATGTGCATATTGGAAACCGTGGAAATACGTTATTACCACGAAAGTTTGGAAAATTTTGTATTTTGTATAAAGAGCTGAGTTTTTAAAATTGTCATATAGAAATTTTGCAGTTTCCCCCACATGTTTGACACACGTGTTTACTTAAGAATATTATGGTATGAAAACAAAAAACAACGATATTATAGATTTTCTACCGTGTGTATTCGACAATAAACGTGTTTCAAGTTTTATACATCTTTAGTTACTTTATGTGTTTACTTATTTTTTCCTTAATCATTCAAAAGTATCACAGTCCCTGATCCTGAAAAATAATTTCATTGATGTGAACAGGATTTACTAAGGCCAAAGGGTTCTGGTCTACTTATTTTAATATAAAATTCCATTCTTGATAGAGTACAGCTTCTAATGAGAGAAAAGATGAGAGACACACTGCTCTGTGGTTAATCAAAGAGACAGATCATGTCTAGATATGGAGTTCTCTCTGCATAATTTCTCTGTTTCTCGTAACCGTACATCAACCTGATCACCAATACCTTCAGTTAGCCAAAATTAAACGACATGGAGAAGAATTAATAACAACTTTAAGACGTTCAGTGCTTGACAATCCAGAATTTTTCATTGGTACGACTGAACCAACAAATTTCAAACAGCAATATTGGGAGACCAAGAAAATGCGTTTAAAAAAACATGACAACGACAACTTGCTTGAAAAGAATGACATATCTAACTGAGCTCTTAGCGACTCATCCATCAGCAAAGAGAAACGGCTAAAATGTGCAGTAAAGCTGGAGATACTTACGATCAGGATGATGTCAGTAATAACACGCCACAGCAACAAAACGTAATACGTGACAGTCGAAGTATGAAGCTTATGTCAAAATATAAAAATGAGATAGAATTATAAACTTACATAGAGGCAATAACTAGTTGAACTAACTTAATTTGGTAAAAGGGCTTGAAAGGAACAAGTAGTTTGACTATGCTTTGCAGGAGTGAAACTGGTTTAACTGTTGAATTTCAAAGGCACAGTAAAGAATGGTCTGCATAAATCTATCCAATAATTTTGGCAGATTATCATGTGTAATATCTAGTTATAAGATCAAATATAGCATTATCTAATGTTTGCTCTCAATGGTCCACTCATCAACGTAACATGCCATCCTCAACTAAAATTCCAATTGCATAATATGTTAACTTTGATATAGAATTAGCCCTACAGAGAAAGAGTTTTTCATAGAGCTAGAGGCCAGACATGGCCAGGTGATTAGGGCGCTCGACTCGTAATGTAAGGGTCGCGGGTTCGAATCTTCCTTACACCAAACATGCTCATCCTCTCATCCGTAGGGGCGTTATAAAATACGATCAATCCAACTATTCATTGGTAAAAGAGTAACCACAAAGTTAGCAATAGGTGGTTATGACTAGCTGTTTTCCCTTTAGCCTTACACTTCTAAATTAGGTAAGGCTAGCGCAGAGAGTTCTAGTATAACGTTGCGCAAAATAAAAAAAAACTAGCAAGCAGGCAAACATAGAGCTAAAAAAATGCGTCTCTATTTAGTACGTAAATCTTATGTAGATGAGTTGTTTGTTTAAAATTAAGCACAAAGCTAAACAATTCGCTATCTGTGCTTTGTCCACCACGGGTATCGAAACCGTATTTACAGCGTTGTAAGTCTGCAGACATACCAATTTGCCACTGTGTGTGTGTGGTGACTATACAAACGAGCTATACGCATAACAAAACTTATTCAGAGACGTTGTGATTATAATAACATATTAAATTAAAATCACATAATAGATGGGGCCCGGCATGGCCAAGCGCATAAGGCGCGCGACTAGTAATCCGAGGGTCGCAGGTTCGCGTCAAACATGCTCGCCCTCCCAGCCGTGGGGGCGTTATCATGTGACGGACAATCCCACTATTCGTTGGTAAAAGAGTAGCCCAAGAGTTGGCGGTGGGTGGTGATGAATAGCTGTCTTCCCTCTAGTCTTACACTGCTAAATTACGGATGGCTAGCACAGATAGCCCTCGAGCAGCTTTGTGCGAAATTCCAAAAACAAACAAACATTATTGACGATGATCCGTTGGTAATAACATAGGTGATTGTATAATGAAAAATGAGTTCGTAATACGACAAAAATTGATATCATAGAATAAAAAATATTTTGAATTCGAACAAAAAATGGGCACATCATTATGTATTTACAACACAGTATTTAACACACGTAATAGCAATAATCTGCAACATGAATTAGAATCAGTGTTTGATACATTTATTAACAAAACACTTTCTTAAACAGGTTGTCACTAGAACCTTATCCAAATATGAATATAAATTCAATAACAAAGGAAAAAGAAAACATCGTAAACTCTAAGAATAAAACAAAAGTCAACAAATTAAATACACTTATAGGTATCTCTTTAACCATACTATTGCTATATAACCCAAATCGTCAAAACCATTTAGAAAAAAACTACAAACAAATAAAAAACAACAACAAACAACCAATTCAAATAGTAAACTTATTTTTATTGAATCACTGAACGCTAAAATCACACTAAAATCACTAAAATAAAGGCTTATTCTGACAGCTTAAACGACAAAACTATCGACAAATGTCAATGCGATAGCACTTATATCTACAAAACAGGACGCAACATAAATATTAGAATTAGAGAACATAACAATCTCCGATCGCACATTTAAGAACAAAATAAATAAACATTCAATCAATATCAGGAACTTTAAAGTATAATGTAATGAAAATGTCATTAATAGAAGTAAAATAAAAGAAGCGTTAATTTTTCGTAAACCAGAACCTAATTTAAATGAAAAACACAGGTATTACCATATAAGTTTTTATAAACTGGATTACTTGCACGACTTTTTTAATATTTTGTACAGTAGACAACGGTTTATCTCTGGTGATCGAATTGCTGTTACAAAATAAAAAATAAAATAACCAACTCAAGAAAGCTGCGTCTCTGGACTTTTATTTAGAATATACAGCGGATTTCCTCTCTTTACAAACACGACCGGCATGGGCAGGTGGTTAAAGCACTCGACTCGTAATCCGTGGGTTTGAATCCCCGTCACACAAAGCAGGCTTGTTCTTTCAGCCATGGGGACGATATAATATTACGGTCAATCCCACTATACCTCCCCCTAGTCTTACACTGCTAAATTAGGGACGGCTAGTGCAGATAGCTCTCGTATACCTTTGCGTGAAATTCAAAATAAAAACCAAACTCTTTACAACAAGTAGTTAATGCTCACGAGTATGATTATTAATCTTTTAATTTTCTAATCTTAGGTCATCATAATTACATAACCTTCAATAAATCTATCAAATTTACTAAAAATTTCTTCAGTTTTATTTTACTCACCTGACCACAGTTCATGACTGCTTCAACAAATTCCATTCCCATTCTAGAGCCAGATGGTTCTACTGAGCGCATCTTCCAGATGTTAACCACCAAACTCTATATAATATATATACACATATTTAAAACAATCTATAAAGCGACCAAGTCTTAATGATTACCACACACGAAAAACAAACTTAGATATGTTGAAAATACAGTTTTCCCATAAATTTTGTAATAATACAATATACAAGTGTACTATCATTTTTTCATTTATTTTTAGTTAAATTGACTAACAACAAAGTAAAATGTTTGTTTTTGAAACCCCACAGTTAACATGATTATTAGAAATTCTTAATTTAAAAAGACAGGAAATAGGGATATTTAAAACTTCAGAAAGGGCGGACATGTTTGATGCGATGGGGAGTCGCACGCCTTAACCCACCTGGCCATGCCGAGCCCTTAATTATGGTAACTGTAAGGCTAAGTATAATTCCAAAATAAGTGCGCCAATTCAGAATATGCGTTTTAGTAAATGATTTTAAATTTCAAACTCAGATAGAACAAATAAGGACAAGTTTGCTAATAACTAATAAACAAAACTAAGCTGTCTTCAACCCATTTTATTTTTGTTATTTATAGTGAATTTGTATTCCATGTCTTTCAGTATCTTGCATTTCACATATCTTCCAGTATATTATACATACTATATTTTCTTTATAAGCTATTTTTCAGACCAATGCCAATGAAATGTAAAATTTTCAAAACGTCTGTTCAGGTAATGTTATATTTATTGTCATAATTGTTTTTTATTTTCTTTCTAATTAGATATCCGTAAATAATGCCTTCTACATGCGACTAATTCTACTTTTGTTCTTTTCAAATGGCAAGGAAAAAATATACGATAAAATTCTGTGTATAAAATGAATCCTAAAATCTTTTACTCTATCATTTGGGTTAAATTATGATTCATCACCAGATTACTGTAGTATGTTTTGGTTAGATTATAATTTCATACTATCGTAATCTACACTGAAATATGAAACCTTGCAAAACCTGTGATACTGAGTAGAATGTGTTTAAAATATTAAAGAATAAAAATTCTGAATTTAACTAGAAAATATACATAAAACTTTCAAAGCAGAGTGATTTTTCTTTGGCGTATGTAGATGATGAAAAAGAGGTGTCCGTATATCCAGGAAATATTGAATTTTTCAGTTTTATTGATGAGCTGTTAAACTGTAATTTTGTCAGTGTTTTTTTTTATCGAGAACTTAAAGTTTCTTTGGATCACTGCTTCTGCTGTGGGAATGACAAAAACATTGTCACCTAACCTCATGGAATCAATGAATGTATATAACTGTGCCCTTTACCTAGCTGCAAAAGAGACTTTACTTCAAAAACTAATTTAACTTTGAAAATAAAATATTAATAAAATTATAACTGGATATAAGTAACATGCTAGAAAATGAACGTACTGTTGCCATGGAGACACAAAGAACAATCAATAATATTTCGTAACGAAGTTCCTGAAATGTCCTCGGAATTTCACCCAGTTCGCCATCAAATCCATCTCCAAGGTCTGTGAAGTCAAGATCTGATCCTTCCGCCACAGAAAGAAGGTCTTTCAGACTAATAGACGTCTCAGTACGTCTCACCACCAAAGAAGGTCTACGACTGTTGATAATACAACACAGCTTAGACTAATTTCGATACGTATTTCAAAAATTAATAATAAAAATGAAAGAAGAAATACATAAAGAAAATTTAACAATACAATGTTTTGCAAGGACTTTCATAAAAAAAACTACAAATATAAGATAGATTAAGATATTTTTAATTGATCATGACAAAAATACCAACTTGCTTTCTAAGTTGGTAATATTATTTCTGTAATTTCTCTTTTTGTTAAGGTATCTTTATTTCAAAGTAATATCTATAAGATGTTTCAGGTACAAAAAGAAGTCCTGAAACAATTAAAACCTTACTAAATTAATGACCATCCTAAATCCTTCCCATATAACATAATAGAAGAAAAATATATGAGCTTATTTGCAACAGTTTACGAAATAAATCGGAATCCAGTAACAAATAAATAAATAACAACATTAAAATAAAACACCACCTGAAACGGGTGAAACAATATTAAGCATAGGTTTGTTTGTTTTGAATTTCGCCAAAGCTACACGAAGACTCTCTGTACTAGCCTTCCCTAATTTGGCAGTGTAAGACCCGGTAGGGAAGACAACTCGCCATCACCACCCACTCTTAGGTTATCCTTTTA
The DNA here is from genome assembly GCA_011833715.1 of Carcinoscorpius rotundicauda. NCBI lineage: Eukaryota > Metazoa > Arthropoda > Merostomata > Xiphosura > Limulidae > Carcinoscorpius > Carcinoscorpius rotundicauda. The sequence goes on from CM022395.1 coordinate 21,395,470, forward strand.
CCAACAAATAGTGGGATTGACTGTATCATTATAACGCTTACACGGCTGAAGGGGCCAGCTTGTTTGGTGTGCGAGGGATGCGAACCCGAGACTGTCGGATAACCAGTCGAGTGCCTTAACCACCTGGCCACGTCGCACCAGGTAAGCATACATAAAATAACCATAAAATGTACAACTGTCTTTTTCTAGAATCCTCAACATGTTTTAAAATTTATTTCATGTATTTCGTATATTTAAAGACACACACAACTTTTTTGAATAATATTTATTATCAACGACCTATCTAGTCTAATGAGAAGTGATATAACCAGAAAAAGTTTTTCTTGGTATGGAGTTTTAAACAAAAACGAACAGATATGTTTCATATTTCCATCACATGGGGAAGGAGAGAGCATCCACATCTTTGTAAGGCTAAACAAGATAATTATTTATAATTAATTTTATCTCGACAATATAAAAGGATTTAGAAATCAAATAAAAGCTGACCTGCATTATCCACGATAGCTTTATATATGTATTTGTGGTGCATTTTTGTAGGTTCCATATTTAATTCTTCATTCACTGATTCTACTTAAAACCAAAGCACCTCAATTTCATATAAGAATATTTTATGCTAACGTGTTCTCATATTTAAAAATCTTAAAGAAAGGTTTTACATACTTTAGTAGCGGCGTTAATCAATAGTCTTCTTGTGAACTGAAGAAGTTAAAGCTGCTTAACAATGCTATTAAGCTACAAAAAACGCTACAAGTTTTCTGACTTCAGTGGCCTGGCATAGCCACTAAAATTAAGGTCTTCAACTCGTTATCCGAAGGTCTTTGATTCGAATTCCAGTCGCACCAAACATGCTCGCCCTTTCAGTTGCGGGGGCGTTATGATGTTACAGTCAATTCCACTATTCGTGGGTAAAAGAGAATCCCAAGAGTTGGCTATGGGTGGTGATAACTAGCTACCTTCCCTCTAGTCTTACACTGCTAAATTAGGGACGGCTAGCACAGATATCTCTCGTATGGTTTTGCGCGAAATTCAATACAAACCAAACCAATTCTAGCTTGTAATCATTGCGTAACTAAGTTCACAATTTGTACCTACAATCAAACTGTAGAAAACCAGAGATTATCATTGATATAAAAAGTAATTGTTAATTCTCAAAACTCAAAAGTATAACACTGCTTTACAAAGAAATTGAGGCAAGCACAAAAATAGCTGTTTTAACCTAATTTGGGGGTGCTGAATTCAGATTTGAAATCCGTTTTTACTCATCAACTCTAGTTTTTTAGATATGCATACTGTACATTTTGTACACATACTGTACATAAAGGCGTATATGCATTCAGGGTTAATTTCTAATATTGTGTGACTTATGTCTTCTTTTTTAGTTATTATGCAATAAATGTAAGTGATAGCATTACATTATATATATATATAGCTATATATCAAGACGGATCACCAGTTTCAGGAATCGGAACAAAGACCTTGCTTCATTTTTCGACATGGAAAACAAGTTGTGCTACTGCACAAATGTACCTGGCTTGTTCACTTTCCTTGGTTTGCCACATAATCCTTCAGACTGGCGTCTTTTCATAGACTCTTCCAAGCGAAGTCTCAAGGCACAACGGGAATAAATATCCCAGCATTCCCACTGCACACTCTGTCCATCTAAAGGAGTCCTATGACAATATGAGGCTTTTTTTAAAAGCTTTTAAGTACAACCAGTACCGATGGAGTCTGTGTGGGGAACTCAAGGTCATTGGTCTTCTTATGGATATGCAAGCGGGCTTTACAAAGTACTGTTGCTTTCTCTGTCTCTGGGATAGTCGAGCTGTATCCCAGCATTACAAGCAGAAAGACTGGGGGTCTAGAAGCACTTTCGTTCCTGGCGAACACAGCGTCAAGGAGAATCCTCTGGTTGACATGAAGAAGGTGCTTCTTCCTCCTCTTCACATCAAGCTTGGTTTGATGAAGAATTTCGTGAAGGCCAAGGACAAAAATGGTGCTGCCTTCCAACACTTGTCTACTGTGTTCCCAGATCTCAGTGCTGCTAAGAGGGCATCTTCGTCGGACCTCAAATCCGAGAAGTGCTGAAGGATACTGATTTTGAGGAGCTTCTTACCTTAAAGAACTGACAGCATGGGAAGCATTTAAGTCAGTCTGTAGTGGCTTCCTTGGTAACACACGCGTACCAAATTACTAAGCCTGTATTGAGAAGTTGCTAAAGACTTATGAGGATATGGGATGCCGAATGTCACTCAAAATTCATTTTCTCCATTCCCACCTCAACTTCTTCCCTCCAAACCTTGGAGCAGTGAGTGATGAGCACGGAGAAAGATTCCACCAAGACATTACGAAGATGGAGAGCAACTACCAAGGCAAGTGGAACCTCAGCATGATGGAAGACTTCTGCTGGATGCTCTTGCGTAACATCCCGGAGGCAAAATACACCAGATCATCTAAGAAAACACACTTCTAACTGTCTGCGGTACTATGAATTGTGTACATTGTGTCATCCAAGTGTATTTATTCCGTCAATGTTCTTTATCTATCCTGTTTTATCTGTAATAAACTGCTGCAACTGTTAAAATAAGCACGTATATACTCTGTATATACTAAATGAGATTATTTAAAAGCCTGAAAACTAGAGTTGATAGAGCAAAACTGTTTATAAATTTGAATTTAGCACACCCAAATTAGTAAAAAACACCTATTCACATTCTTGCCTGAGACAAAAATATTTTTTGTAAACCAGTGTAATTAATGTCTTAGTAGACGTGAGAGTACTAACCTTGAATGTATTTTCAACTGTATTTTGTAAACACTCTCATTTTCTTTTTTTATTGGTGCTTTGTCAGTTTCATGTTGTAGATTATCTAAGTATCAAATGTGAATATATATAATATGTTATGAACAAACAAACAGAATCAATAGAACTTAAATATAAACGTTATAAAATAGGTAAATAGAAATTATAAGTAGTTTTTATGAAAAAAATGGCCTCTAGTGTTTAAAAAGACTATTTACATAAATACCAAAAATTAATTTAAAACTGGTCTTTTATATTTCATCCAATAAACAAGCCAGAAGTTTTAAACTTATACTTAAGATATATTGAACATTTTCGCTCCCAATTAATCAATATTTTAACCAACAACTGATTTTGATTTTGTTTTTTAAGTAAAAGTTTGAAAAAACAGAGCAATTCCTGAGTGAAATTGCAGAAAAGTATCACCTTTCCACTTTGTTTCATTTACAAAACTTCATAAACAGTTATTTTAATGAATGTTTAATAAATAATACAAAAGTTCCAAACTCAAACTTGTAGAACATACTCAACGTTCTAGCTTAAGTAATGAGACCAAATGTTTACTCTAGAATTATTATTTTAGTGAAAGTTTATAAAGAAATAAAAACATGCAAAATTAAACTTATTAAGAACGATAAATTTCCCTGATTATTTTATATAAATCAAGTCTATAACCTGTGTAACAAGTGTAAAATAGACAAGAATAATTTATGAAATTCGAACTAAAGCTAAGAGATAACTGAAAACAAAAGTAATATAATTATTAGACACCTAAGACTGAAATAGGGTTTAAAAAAAAAAAAGAGTTGATTGATTGCACAAAAATACATACAATTTATATTAATATTGTAGAATAGTATGTAAATGTATTTTAACATGAGATTGTACTTTCGTGACCTACTCTGTGAAGAAATATCCTGCTCTCAGAAGCTTCACTAAGAGACAATGTGGGTGTTATTGTGTGATATTGCTATATATATTATTGTTGATTTGTTAATATTTAAGATAATTTTTTTATTAATAATGGTGCGAGTCCTGGCTAGACACAACTTTATTTAATTTATTTTGGTAAGTTTTGAATTTATATCCATGTGTGATTATTATGAATACATTTCTTGAGCCCTGAGTGTAGCGCGGTGTTCATCTTAGACCGTTACACATTTAATAGCGTAGAAATATAAAAAGTAGAAGACCGATGTGTGTGTGTTTTTTTTATAGAAAAGCTACATCTGGCTATCTGCTGAGCCCACCAAGGGGAATCGAACCCCTGGTTTTAGCTTTGTAAAGCTGTAGACTTACCGCGTGGGGCAAGTAGAAGACCGTGCGTATAACTGAACAACATAAGCAGTAAATTGGAAATTATCCATCTTTATAGCGCTAGACGGTAAAATAAAAGACATACAAACACAAAACCATTCACTAACATTTTTGAAAGATAGATCAATATGTATTTGTAAGACATACCTCCAGAATGCACGTCCTCGTTTTCGCTTATCTGTAATTTTCGGTGGTATAGAACAACTAAAGCTACAGTAGTTAAGAAGCAGATCGTCAGTACAACCACATTTAAGATGACCTTCGTGTTGAAAATAGAAAACAATGTGCAGGAATTAAAATAATTACATCAGAAGAGTATCTTCAAAAAATTTGCATAACTTTCTAACTTTGAAAATAAAAAGAAATGAAAATATTGTAAAAAGCATTTTATTATAACTAATAACATAAGTTAAATAACAGAAACTGAGTTGTGAGCATGAAATTAGTAACACCTAGAATAGTGTAAGAATACACTCTATCTATTAATAAAACAATAGGAGTGTACTGAAAGATTTGCTTAAATTTTATTCATGAAAAATTGACCACAGTAATATGTGTTGGACAAAAGTGGCCCCTGTAAAACGCAAAATGTTTGTTACCATAGATTATTTAATTTATATTATTATAAAATCAGATTCTAGTTCAGTCTTTAAATATTTAAACTAGAATGTTAACATTAAAATCATGACTTAACATGATTTAATTGTAGTTTTTGTATCAATATACTGTGCTAACTTGTGTACGTAAGTCGAATATTTTATATGAAATCATCTTAACCTTTTTTGGTTGATTCTTTGCTTTGTGTAGTGCGATAGTTATCATTTATTAAATTTATTTCAATCATTCTCACTATACATCTTAAAACCATAAAAATACTGATTATCGTGTTTTTCATAGATCAAGCTATGTTAGAAAAGAACATAGCTTAAAACTTGTATTACCTCAGTGCCTCCATACAAAAATAGAGGTAGGGAATGGTCATAAGTACTCCTATTGTTGACGATTATTTCTATTATTAAACAAACTACCACCACAAGTGGGATCCTGCAAGATTTGAAAGAAGTTTATTATATTCAGTGCCTTTTTGTATTCATTAATTTACATGAATTATTATTAGTAACATATTACATAAAAATAAGAGCAATGCTATATGAAAAAACAAGAAATACTGTTATTTTAATATATGCTGTTAAGATGATAACATTTTAAGTATTGGCTTAGTTAGATAAATTAAATTTCAATGAAAATACTTCAAGCATAATATTATTTCGACAGTGTTTAGAAATCCAACAACATTGTACCAATTTCCACATACTCTATTCAAATCAACAATTTTGTATTGGCAAAGAGAAAATAACAGAAATAAACCAATGCTAGTTAACCAGAAAAACGATTTATGTATATAAAAACGAAAGGTGGAAGACTTTATAAAACGTTTCCCTTTAACACTCGAGCTGTACAAGCAGATTGTATGTCATACATTTATATATTTTACAAGTGTTTCTTTAACAGGCAGAAGCCTTTCATTTTACAGTCAGCTAAAGATGGATACTCTACCAAAACTACCTATTAAAGATTAATGCATGCTGTTAAATGCCTGTGAATTACTAAAACAAATGTAGAGTTTTTAAGTGCATTTAGTTTTTCTTAATTTCAAAAGTCATATTTACCTTTCACCTTAACTTCTATTCAATCGAAACATTTCCTATGCTCTGTTCACCAACCGTTTCATTGTTGATGATATATCACATTCATGTTGCTTTGTGAATATTTCTTGTTATGTGTAAACATGTGTACATAATTTGACTCATTTTTTCTCATATTATAACACAACTGTACATGCTGTTGTTAGCCATTCTTGTTTAAGAATTACATCACAAACAGTGGTATTTGGAAATGTTTCATGCTTCAACTGCTGACTACACTTACTTTTATTTCAATTTTCATTGGAAATTAATTATGAACGTTATATCAGAGGCATGAAATATTATTTTTACCTTGGATTATTTGTTATTCGTATAAATCACAAGTAGCATTGAATTTGCGCTGTTAGATGAGTAGCGTAGTTGATAAATTACTTTGAAAGAAAAGTTTCATTTGCAGTAATATGTAGTAAACAACAGGTGAGGTAGGTATCATACTACACTTTCATTGTTTCAAAACTAAAACAAATTTACAAGTAGTTCTGTTTAATGTTTTAGCGAATGCAAAACTGATAAATAACTTCTCTCTTCTCACAACACTTGGTGCTTTACATTGTAATACTCGTATTAATGTATTCTGTTGTAATAGCTTGGCATGTCTAAAACACAATTATACTCAACCTTAACAAATAAATTAGAATCACTTGACGTTAAATATTTACTGAAAAATATGATTTTTGTCACATTTAGCCATGCAAAGTGATGTTTACCATTAATATTTATATATATTTAACTAGTGATATTTTAACAGGCCCACCATGGCCAGGTGGTTAAGGCACTTGACTCTTAATCTGAGGGTTGCGGATTCGAAACTTCGTCACACAAAACATGCTTGCTCTTTTAGTCGTGGGGTTGTTATAATGTTACGGTCAATCCCACTACGTTGGTAAAAGAGTAGCCCAATTTGGCGGTGGGTGTGATGACTAGCTGCCCTCCCTTTAGTCTTATACTGTTAAACCAAACCAATATTTTAACTATTGGACATTACTTTAATAAAATTCTACTGAAAATAATAACTCTATAAATGTTAAGTTACTTATCAATATGTTAAATTACTGTGTAGATGTGATTATTTTTATTAGATTGGATAAAGAATGTTAGAAATACGGACGTTAAATTATGTTATCCATTAAATAATAACAGGCTACCTAGGAAAAAATATCTCAACTGTAGAATAACTGATTTCAAGTTCATAGACAGAACATGTCAGTAAGCAAAAAGGTTACATACGAGGGTCTCTTAAGTTGTAGTTACACCTCAAAGAATATTTAACATTGTTTATTAATAAGGTTAAGGAATTTCTACCCAATCCTGTTTTGGACTAACAACATCCAAACCTAACTTAAGATTGTAGTGCAGAAATTTATTATATTGTTATATTCGTTTTCATCTCTAACAGCTCTAAACATAACTACAGTTAAATCAAAGGTAGTGGGATATAGCGATAGTTCTTGACTTTGTTTTGGCTTTATAGAAAGCAGAAGTTGTTAGATCAGATCAATATGTTCATTCGCTATTGCCTTACAGTTGCTCTCTGATACAGAGTTCACACACGTGGCCTAAATCTACTTGTTCTGGCTGGGTAGCAGCATCATATTGTAATTTACTTAGTGTATAATCGTTTGGTGACAACTTCATTCTGCTGAAGCGAATTTCAATTGATCTGTAGGAATAGGTTAGATAATACTTGTTGTCCTATCAATTTCTTCATCTTTAGGATCAATCTTAAAGAGGGTATATATTTAATAAGCAAATAGTCACTGAAGATCATTAACGTTGTGGCTTGATCTGGAATATTATTTTTAATAAAGGAAAAATATCACCTTATATGGGCAATTGACCGGTTTTCGAATGCTGAAAACGATGCTAACGAAATAAGCTTATCTACTAAGCGGTCCTTCATGGGCAGGTGGTTAGGGTCGCTCGATTAGCACTATGAAGGTCGTGGGTTTGAATCTCTGTCCCACCAAATATGTTCACCCTTTCAGCTCCAGCATTCTCTCATTTAGTAGGGAAAGACTAGAGGCAAGGTAGTTAGCTATTACCACCAACTTTTTTAATAACGAAGAGGGAGATTAGCCGTCACACTACGGCAATAAGAGCAAGCATGTTTGGTGAGACGGGGATTTAAACTCTCACCCTCAGGTTGCGAGTTAACCCCTGGTCATTTTGGGTCGACTGGTGAAAAAAACGTGGCACCAGTTTTTCGAAAGATAAATCAATACTTAGTTAATGGAATTAAGAAATTCGTAAAGATCGAGTAAGAAATTTTTAAATTATATACGATTCGAAAATGTGTTCGATATATTTGAAACTTAATGCCCTTAAGTATCAATATATGATCTTTGATTGGTCGATCAAAACTTTATGTCACTCCAGTTTTCTGACCATGGCATGAAACGATCTGAGATGCAAGTTTAAGAATTTATAAACATATAAGTGGAATGGTATTGGGTGACGTGGATGAAGCTAGCAAGAATACAATACAAAAATAATTGAAATCAACAATTTTGTAATGTATTTTAATAACTTAAATATAAAAATAAAGAAACACTTCATTTGTCCATCCACGTTACAGAAACTGTATCTTAATGACCGAAAGGCTTATGTAAATGTTTGTTTGTTTTGTTTCCGTTTTTGAATTTCGCATAAAGAGCTACACCAGGGATATCTGTGTTGTCGTCCCTAATATATTAGTGAAAGACAAGAGCAAAGACAGTTAGTCATCAACACCCACCGCCAATTCTTGGGCTACTCTTTTAACAACGAATAGTGAGATTGATCATCACATTATAACGCCGCCAAGGCTTAAAGGGCGAGCATGTTTATTGTGACGGGGATTCAAATCCGCGATCCTTAGATTGTGAGTCGAGCGCCCTAACAACTTGTCCATGCCTGGTCATCTGTAATGAACAAGATGTTTAAAATTATGAGAGTACCCCTGTAGTGCAGCGGTACGTCTTCGGATTTTACAACACTAAAACCAGCGGTTCGATTTCATTTGGCGGATTCAGAAGATAGCCTGATGTGGCTTGTCATAAGAAAACACGCACATACACACAAACTTTAAAATATTAATCCATTAATAACAAATTTCAAGCTTTTGTTTTTCTTGATAGCATTAGAGAGAGATGAAAAGAATAAAAATATTTCCATGATAAATCTGATCTCAGCTATACTAATCAATTTTCATGAAGTTATTAGTTAATTAACATGCTAATTGAACAAAGATCAAAATGAAATAGAGATAATTGTTATCAACCACTACAAGTTATAATTATTTAATTTTCATAGTAATGCCACTTAGGGTTAATGTTTTTAATTTCCATTACATTCTTTCCCCAGTTAATTTCTGACAACATGCACAAAAAACTTCGGTTACAACGAACAGAAAGTACTTGCAGCTTTTATTCAGGTTCAAAGCTAGAGTAAAAAACGAAAGAAACAGTCTCCTAGAAAACTAGCACTTACAACTGCTGTCTTATAGGTGTGATTCAAGAGTTTCTAATCATTGCATGTGTTAACACTTAACTAAAACCTATGTAAAAATAAAATAAGAAAATCTTAATCAAGTACGAAATATACAGTTAACTATAAGAGACTGAAAGCACTTGCCCAAAGCCAACTACAAGCATGGATCGAAGAAACTTGAATGCTTGGTCACTTTTGTGCTGAGCGACATGGACTAAAACAAATGCCAGAATAACTGTCCAGAGCCGACTTGAAAACTGACCGTTAGTAACCAGAAACCAGTTTATATACATTATCCATTTTGTTTCTTCGTTCACTAACGACCACAGAAGAATGCCAAAAGCGAGAATAGCCTGCAAAAACAAAACAAAAAACGAAAATACAACTGAATGTTTCATTGTGTCAGTAAATAAAAGTAAGAAGGTGTAAAAACAGGTATTACAACGAGAAGTTTACTATCGTTAATATTACTCAAGAAACAGGAACAAGTTATGTTTTAATCACCATTACAAATAGGATGTATTTAAATATCAAGTATCATTATATTTTCAGATAACTCAAGTAAGTTTACACGAGAGTAAGAAACACAGAAATAATTGATTTAATATACAAAATATATCAAACATTGAAATTAACAAAAATATATTCAACACAAATGCAATAAATTTGTCAGAGGTTTTTGCCATTTTATTCCAGTATACTAATTAAACTTCGGCATCAACACAGAAACGTTGATACTATATATGCAAAAACGGCTCGTTTGGGTTCAGAAAATATTTTACGTAGAAGAGCGAACAACGTTTCGACCTTCATCATCAGGTTCACAAAAAAAGCAAAAGGTAACTGATCGGAAGCTGGCCACGTTTGGAAGGGGTTGTGTAACTGAGTGTCGGAATATAGAGGGCGGTGTGAGATGATTGAACACATAATAATTTTATTCTATTTAATATAAGTATAAAGGTGTTCCTTTATATTGGTTTATTTTGGGTTTGAGTTGTATAAGGCAGCTTTAATTTTGCGTTTGTTTATGTTTGTTTCTTTATTTAGTATTTGGGTGTTTTCTATGGTTATTTATTGTGTTCGGAAACGTGTGAAGGTGACATTTAGTGTTCTTTGAATCTGGTTTCCATTTTTCTACTTGTTTCTCCAATATAGAAGTTGTGACGCATTGCATGTTGGTGTGGTGTTTGTCAGTGTAGTTTTTACATAGTATAGACCTCAGTTTTGAGCCTGGTTTTTGAATAAATTTGGTATTAACTGGAATGTCATATTTTGTTACTAGTTTTTGCCAAATGTTGGTAATTTTTCTACTAATGTTGGGAATATATGGAATACAGCAGTATATGATTTCGTGATTTTTTTATTTGTGAGATATATTTACTTTTGTTGGTTGATTTTGCTTTCTGTCTAGGTGTGTGTGAATAATGTTTTCTACGGTTTGGGGAGAAAACTTATTGATGTTGATGAAGTATTGTTTTATTTTGTCTAGTTTGTCGTTAATTTTATCTGGTGAGCATAATTTTATGGCTGTGTTTATCTGGTTTCTTAGTATGTTGAGTTTTTGTTTTGTTTCATATGCTGAGTCCCAAGGAATATATAGTCCAATATGGGTGATTTTTCGGTGGATTTCTGTTTTGAATTGTGTGTCGGTTCTTGCAATTTTGAGGTTAAGGAATGATATTTGATTGCTTTCTTCCTGTTCACATGTGAAGTTAATGTTGGGATGTGTAGAGTTAATGTGATTGAGAAAATTAAGTATGTGTTCTGTAGATCTGAATCCCACAACCGTGTCATCTACATATCTGTACCAGTAGTGGTGGATGTAATGCTGTATTAATTGCTTGTGTTTCAACTTGTGTCACTAAAATATTGACTAGAACTGGTGATGCTGGGTTGCCCATGCTTAGGCCATTTGTTTGTATATAGTTTTGGTTGTTGAACATGAAGTTTGTCTTTATCGTACTGAATTCTATAAGGGTTGCTAAGTTAGGGTTTTGAATATAGAGTTCTAAGGCTATCTTGCAGGCTTCAGTGGTTGGAACTTCTGTAAAGAGGGATATAACATCTAAACTGACCATTAAGGCTTTATGATTAAGTTGATTTAGATTAGACTTGAAATTAAAAGAATCTTTGATGAATAAGCTGGCTGATGTTATATATTTGGAGAATGCACATGCTCTGTATTTACCAAGATTGTAATTAAACGATTCATATGTGGATATTATTGGTCGTAATGAACAATCTGGTTTATGAGATTTGGGGATGCTGTATATTTATGGTGTGCGTGAGTCGGTTTTACATAGGTAGGAATAAAGTGTCTGTAAAATTGTGTGTGCTTTTTTCATTTTTAGTTGTAATTTGTTTAGTTGCGTCTCGTGTGTCTTTTTTGGATTTGTGTGTATTGGTTTATATTTGTTAGTGTCGGATAGGATGTTTTTCATTTTTTGGATGTATTCATTCGTGTTCATTATGACTATAGCGTTACCTTTATCTGAGTTTAGAATTTTTATGTTTTTGTCTTGTTTTAGGTTTTTAATGGAATTAGTGTCTCTTTTTGTAAGATTGTTTTTTAGCTTTCTGTTTTGTGAAATTATGTTGACGGTTTTGTGAGAAAATTCTTTGAAAAAATCGTTTAAGATGTTGTTTTTAGGTGTTTCTAGAAAATATAAATTTTTAATTTTATCTGGGAAGTTTGGCTTTGGATGTCAACAAAATTATCTGAGTTGTTTTCTTTCTGTTGGTTGTTTTCTTGTTTTTGTTTTCTGTAGAAAGTATCACAAGTTTCCTGGCTAGATCTTCTAACATATTTTGACGTTGTTCGCTCTTCAACGTAAAATATTTTCTCAACCCAAACGAGCCGTTTTTGCATATATATTTCTTTACAGGTGGGTTTTTTCGACATCATTGAAACGTTGATATTGTTTTTTTTAGTGTTTATTTAAGCCTATCGTAAATTATTTTACACAGTATTGTGTATTCACCTATTATTATAATACTGAAAAAAAACCCTTCAAGATAACTCAGGTGGAGTAAAGCTAATAAATTAATTTGTCTAAGTAACACCTTTTACATCCTACTCTCATGGAGTATTTTTTATTGAGACTCTGTTTTACTCTTTTAGCCAATTAGGTTAGGTTTAACGGATTTCGTTCAGTATGAGGCACTTAGTAAGACCCTCGTACACTCTCTTTGAAGCCCTGATTAAATAACCATTTGCCGTATATTCATTACGATTGTATTTTACATGATACTTTAGAACTCTCACACACATAATGCTTATTTCGAGATGCACTGACTTATTAATTCAAGATTTTATTTCTACTTCATCTATGCTAGGCTTGAAAAATGTTTGTTTTCATGAAATTGCTAATGTTTTTATGTATCTTAAAAGTCAGAACTTTCTAAAGCTTTTTCGACACCCTTTATCCAGCTAATCAGTGTTATCTGATTGCTTTTAGATAGCTTAATAGTGAAATATTTTTTTCTATTTTGTTTACAATGGATATTTATTAAAATTACTTATTTATTTTTATAGCTTAACATATAAAACATAATGTATTCATTAACATCTAGTATACGGTTCAATTACAGACAGTGATTCCCATTTTACTTTTAATATATTTTTATAAACTGACAGTCACTGATTTTCACATCATGAACAACATACTACATAATGTAGAGCAATATAATATTTATCATGCTATATTTAGTATCTTACAATACTTCACTTTACGAATAAGCTCTAATAAATGAATTTGTCTGAGCAACAGTTTTTATACCCTACTCCTATGGAGTCTTTTTTATTGTGCTTCCGTTTTAGCTAGTTATTATTACCTAGAAATATTTTTTTTTAGTAAGACACTCCTCATGTAATCACATATTGAATAAAGTTCTAATATCAGTTGAAACGCTTTGTCATAAATCCTGAATATTCCAATGGAGATTCTTAATAAAACTGTCAACTTCCTCTAGTTCAGGATAATCTACACAGGTCAGTTGTGAAATATTTCTTCCATTTAGTTATCAAGCTCACTTAAAATACTGTTATTCCTACATTTTATAACCATTATCATTTAATTACTCTCGCCCCGAGATAAGTAAAATATAAAAAATAGTTAAGCCTAATCCTGTGGCTATTCTTCCATAATATTCCTGTAAATCAATAATTTGGAGTTTTTTTTTATTACAGCTGTGTTTGCATTTGTAAATATATTAGTTAAAATATATCATAAATGTTTAGTAAAATGCTCATCATGTCAGTAAATGAACGCTTTTTCAAAAACACAAAACATCGGCAATTTAACACAGTATGCTAAAATAAATACAATAAACAATTTAATGTGGTTGGTTCTCTAAATAATCCTATTTTACCTCTATACTCTAAATATATCATGTGAATTTCATTAGTTTCAAGTAACTGTTATGTTATAGCTACCAATCAAACAAAAAAGCAATAGTTTTTTACTTAATCACGGCACAGTTTGTTGAAATAACAAAACTTAAAAACCTGGCACAGCTGCAAGGAAATAAATTGAAAGTACATTCATAATGTATAGCGAATGGTATTTTATGTTCAAACTCCATCAGACCCTCATTTGAGATAAGCTGGATTATAGTTCTCTGGTCTATGCTTTCGCTTGGAGATGTTAAACGCTGTGCTTCAGCACTGGCTTTGGCTCTTCAAATAAGCTTAGTTCAATTCTTCAGTCCAAGGTTGTTATACTACAAATCTTTTATCCTCAATACAACGTACCATCTGGCAATGTCCTTTTATCTCTTGGGAGACTCTGTTTTTTTGTAAAAAGGTGGTTTGCTATTCCTGTCTTTGGTATATGTATCAAGACAAAGTTATCTGAAATTAGTTTGGCATTATCTAATGCCGTGGCTTCTTACCCCAACCAGTTGTGGTCATTATTTGAAGAGCATTGATATGTTTGAAGTGCATACACTTCAATGAACACCGTTTGACCTATGTTTTTGTTTACATTTTTACAGATGGTTCAAAATAAAATTAATCTGAAGATTCAGTCATGGTTTGCTGCAGTTTTGTAGTTGCTCACAGGATTCCCTCTACAAATATTGTATCCAATGCTGATTTATAAGCCATATGACTTGGTTTGGACCATATAATATTTAATAAAGTAAGTATAATAATTTGCGGAGCTCTCTGAAGGATCTGAAATCATTTAACGTTAATTTCCATCTAGTTTTCTTAGACATTCAGAAAAAATTAGCCCATTTCTTGTTACCATTTATTTCTACACAGCTATTCTAAATTTCTAGTCATGTTAATATTAGAAGAAAGTTAAAATTTGTACAAATGAGCCTGTTGACACTGTAGCAAAAATCAGACTGTAACCTAGCCTATTCCATAGTCAGAGTTTAAGCCTGTATTCGAAGCAAGGCTTTACGCCAGCTGCCAAACAATTTTTGGCAAGCAACATCAAAACTGACTTTTCCAGTATAGGCCTATTTTTGCTAAGTAGTTATCTAGTTTGATAGGAACTGGAGAGTTAAAATTATCCTGAAAAGGCTCTAGATTGACCATAAATTTCTCACTCATCATAAGAGACTGATCTAACAGTATATGGACTTTGTGGCATTTAAGCCACAAATGCCCTATTTTATTTTTATGCCACAGATACAATGAGCAGTTATACTGTCATTTAGTACATTATTTACTTGTGTTTTCCATTGTTATTGAATAATTTAATTGGCGGTGGTGAACCTGTTCAGGTTAATTGTCACATGTGTATTAAAAAGTTATTTGTATTACTCGAATTACATTATTCCATTTAGACCACTCAACAAGATATTAATTTATATCAACCTGCTATTCTATAAGTATTACTAGTAAAGACACGCATGGCTTTCTGAGTAAATCTTCTCCATAAAAGTCAGGATTTGAACATAAATTGTTCAATTGACGATCTTACCGCTAACTTCCGAAGAGTAAATCAAAATCTTAAAACACACATGGAATGAAATGTCCAACTCCGACAGTAAACATTGATCTTCTATAGCATTTTAACCTCATGCACTTTAAGTCACTAGGAAGTATCATCTCTAGCCAACCAGCAATTCAACACTGTAAAATTACTTTTCTTTACCAAGTTACCTCTAGCCAGGCTTCTCAAAGAATCTGCCTCAGCCAGCCAGCACTCAATCTACTAGCTGTCCGCCAGTTATCATAATGGAATTTATACCAGCCACCAGCTGTACATTACTGATGGGTTTCACTGATCCTTCCCAGCATTTTGTTAAATTTCATCACCTATCTCAGGAAGAGATTTGCATCAAATGTACTTTTGTCCTGGAGAATGATGTGTTTCTAAAACCCTGGTCAAAGTCTACTTTCAGTAGACCTAAGTTAAATATCAATCAACATGACCAGTGATGTCTAACAAAGAAAAGCAAAGTTCATGGTTATTTTACAGGAGTTGCCCTAGACTATTTTACACATCAACGTCTTATGAAAACTTTAATATTAATCTTTAAACAGCAAATCAAAATTATAAGCACGTATAAGGCCTATTTTTATCTAGTTTCATAGGAACCAGAGAGTGAATTTATCCTGGAAAGTCGCTGTATTGATCACAGCTTTCTAGTTCATCGTTTTTTGTTTTTTTCACAAGTGATTGATCTGCCACATATTATCTTTGAAACTCTTTTTATGTAGCTCTTTGACACATGTATACAATATGGTTGTATTTTGGGTGATGTATTAAATTTTTTATACACCTGTTTATGATTTATAAACTTATTTTTTCAAGATTTTTAGTGTTAGTACAGAAGTTTATTTATAGATGATTGAAAAATGTTCACTGACCATATCAGGACTACCTGTACTCCCCAATACAAGTGTTTCTGATATTACAAGAATTACTTGGTTGCAGACTGGTTTAAACAATGGGAGGAGACTCTTCCTTCAACTGCCAAGGAGTCAATGTCAACTCCTACGGAAGATGTCCCATTACCAAGAGGTCACAAGTGCACACTACGAGACTCTTTGTACTACAGTCACTAACACATATTAAACCCCTGGCCTGGCATGGCCGAGCGCGTTAACGCGTGCGCTCGTAATCCGAGGGTCGCGGGTTCGCGCCCGCGTCGCGCTAAACATGCTCGCCCTCCCAGCCGTGGGGGTGTATAATGTGACGGTAAATCCCACTATTCGTTGGTAAAAGAGTAGCCCAAGAGTTGGCAGTGGGTGGTGATGACTAGCTGCCTTCCCTCTAGTCTTACACTGCTAAATTAGGGACGGCTAGCACAGATAGCCCTCGAGTAGCTTTGTGCGAATTTCCAAAACAAACAAAATTAAACCCCTCAGAAAAATGATAGACAGCAGTCAAACATTTCAACTCAGTTTTCCATGGCTACAGTCCAGTCTCAAACAGAGAAGAGACACACACCCGAGACAAAGTACCATCATGGAAAAACCTGTGCAGATGTCACTCGCCAAGCCAAATAAGCATGCCCAGCTATATATACATGCATTAAATAGAAGTCATTCATCTGACCTTTATTAGTAACCCCAACATTATGAAGTATCAATTGATCTTCTTTAAACAGGTTTGTGCTGCAGCACAATATTACTTTGAACCAAAGAATCCTGAACCAACAGACTTTGGAAAGTACATTATGTGAAGATTTAAATGGGATAATATTACCGTAAGCAAATATGTTTGTTTTCATGTCATAAAAGATTAAAGTTACATCGAAGAGAGAACCTTGTTAAGACGTAATGTAATGGAAGACTAATGATGGTAAATGTGTTATCGAAACTAGTCAGTTGTAATTAATAACCACTGATATTTGTGTTTATAAATTCAAATACAGTAGCACAATATGTCTGAAAAAAATTTTGCATATATTACCTTTGAAACTCTTCTTAAATAGCTCTTTGACACGTATTTAAAACATGGTTGCATTTTTGATTAAATCTTAAAACCTTTAGACATCATTCACAATTTCTTTCTTTAAAACTTTTAATCGTAGTAGTTGAATCATGCAAGGATTGAATAATTCTTGATGACGAGAAACCCACTTGAAATAAAAATGTATCTCAGAACGGCTGGTATGGGTATTAACACTTTTATTGATAAAGAGAGGACAACGTTTCGACCTTTCCTTTCTGACCAGACATCAACCAACACGTTTCTCGACCTCCAGATACCCTTCATCTGCTAGGTTAGTAATTAAGCTATCTGTCTTTAAACGGTGTCTTGTATGAAGAAGTAAAAGTTTATCGTTTTATTTTTCATTTGACGTTGATTAAAAAGGAACTCTCAATATTATATTCTTGATCAATATACGTTCGCAATTCTCGTATATTATATCTAATATACACGAACGCAGTTGTTATCTACAAACCTAGAATAATTTACTATCAATTTATGAGCAGTTTTATCAACTTTTGCAGAATAATTTCAGTTAAATGAAAATTATTTCCATTTTATTTGAATACCTCAAAGCCGAGTTGTTAGTCAGTCAATCAAATAAAATAATCGTTTCATTTTAGATAGATCATTCAATTTGGAATAGCACAGATCAAATAGTAACTATTATTTGAGCTGATACAAACTGAATTAGAAGAATAACTTTTTATATACTGACTGTAGCGAAAATGAAACAAAAATTATAATGTTATTAACTTGGCCACATCGATAAATAAAATCTTAGCATTTTGACATAGATATATGATATTAATTGAACCACAAATAATAATTTTCCTGTAGAAATACTGATACAGGTTACTGTTATAATATGTAATCTACTGACATTGGAGGCCTGGCATGGCCGAGCGCGTTAAGGCGTGCGCTCGTAATCCGAGGGTCGTGGGTTCGCACCCGCGTCGCGCTAAACATACTCGCCCTCCCAGCCGTGGGGGTGTATAATGTGACGGTAAATCCCACTATTGGTTGGTAAAAGAGTAGCCCAAGAGTTGGCGGTGGGTGGTGATGACTAGCTGCATTCCTTCTAGTCTTACACTGCTAAATTAGGGACGGCTAGCACAGATAGCCCTCGAGTAGCTTTGTACGAAATTTCAAAACAAAAAAATAATTAACATTGGTGATCAAATTATTAGGGCTTTCTTATTTTTCATGTTATATTTGACCTCCTGATTTAAATTAAACTTATCTGATTTTGGACTTGTAGTAAAAAATTTTCAAAACATTTCGTTTTTACAAGTTAACGTAGCTATATCACTTCAGTAGTTCTTTTTGCTCACATATTTATTTTTGCTTACAGTATGATACATACATCAGAATTTGCATAAAACAACAATAGTTTCTTTTCGTATCATGATATAAGCTTTCACAAAAACAGTATTTCAAAGAAATAGGAAGAATGACTTGTCAAAATTCTCAGTAAACAATTACATATTGGTGTAAATAGAAAATTCACAGAGATAGAAATCATAACATTACCAGCTGAATGCTGCAGTTTCGATACGAAGGATTGTTGTCTGATGAGGTACTGCTTATTTTCAACTGAGAAATTGATATAGTGTTATTTTAATAGATTTATCTTCTTCTTCTTCTTTATTTAAAGTCTTTAACTGTTTGTTTGTTTTTGAATTTCGAGCAAAGCTACACGAAGGCTATTTGCGGTAGCCGTCCCTAATTTAGCAGTGAAAGAGTAGAGTGAAGGCAGCTAGTTATCTCCACCGAACGTCAATTCTTGGGCTACTCTTTTGTCAACGAATAGTAGGATTGACCGTCACTTTATAACACCCACACGACTGAAAGGGCGAGCATGTTTGGTGTGACGGCGATTCGAACTCACGACCCTCAGATTGCGAGTCGAGTGCCTTAGCCACCTGGCCATGCTGGGCCTAAAGCATTTAACTAGTTACTTATCTTGGCTGAGAACGAGTATACTCGAGTATCAAGACACACTTATTATTATATCTATCACTAATATTTCTTCGACTTAAACAGCGGTAGAGTGTAGTGTGAAAAGTATCAAACACATAATTATAACTGCTGCAACATTGGTTATATATATATGAATATTTTAAATTATCAACTACGAAACTATGAGTTGAAAAGCAGAACAACCTCTTAATACTTTTTTACAGTGAAATAATATACAAGTGGTTTTAAAGAAATAAATCAAACTTAGCAAATGTTTCGAAAATAACATTTAAAATGCTAAAAATAAAACACATTTTAAAACTAAAACGTATGTATCAACACTTTTGACAAACTTTAATGAAACAGGAGAACATTAACGACTTTATCAAACTATAACAGTTATGTGATTTTCTCACTTACCTGAGCAACAGCCAGACACAAAGCTGCTGGGTAAGGCATTCGTTTCCATCGTCTAATGTATAAGAAATATACACCTACCCATATCTAATACGTAAGGAATAAAATTAGTGAATATATTTAACAATTCATTCTGCAAACAACAACAGTAAATAAATACTACACAATTAATATTAAAATAGACATTTTTTGAGTTTCTGAAATAATACTTTTGATGGAAATGACAAAATACATATTCTCACAAATCATAAGATCATTAAAATTTGTGAAATACGCAGGATAAAATTTTAAACTACAGTTACAAGTGAAATAATAAACATAACAGAAGTTATAATTCGTTTTGTTGTAAAACATTGAAAACTACTGAAACAAAGGAGTAACATGGACAGTGGAAAAGCCACAAGAAATATGTCTTTTTTGTAAAAAAGACTCTTGAATTAATACTGTTATTGTTATGTGCATCAGGTATTACTGCTTGCAGTCTCAAACTGTAAATGTACTTTATGCTGATGTAAAGAAAGCACATTATTCAAAAACGTTTTGTACCATTTGATCATTAGTACTTGAATCATACATATTTACAGGTTAAGGTATGAGTAGTTCAAAAGCTTGAAATGTTGTCAAATATATTTTGAAAAATAAGTATTTATATCACTGAAATTCACGTTTCTCCCAATAAAAGTTACTTTGTCTAAAAAGTGATATTATTCTGATTTGAAACATGAATAACTATTTCTTAAATTCAGCAATTTTTTTACGTTGTATCTGTGAAATTTGACTACAACAATTCAAACAGGATAAAACTGCAATAAAGTCTTAATACATTAACAGAGAAAAAGTTCTTACCTTCATATTATGGTATATTCAATACGTTTTACTTATTACTGATAAAACCAATATAGTTATTATCCTTTTCATAGCATAATAATGAAAAGTAATTTTAATTGTGTGATGATGAAAAGTAATATTAATTAATGGCATTTTCCTGCTTCACAATAATTTATTAACGTTTCAAGATTTTCGTTAGAATTCAATTTAGGCATTATTTTAATATAACTTAGCCTCTGAGTTATCGTTCTGATAATTTAAACTGCACGCAAACGCCCCCCCCCCGGTAAAGCGGTTTGTCTTCGGATTTATAACGCTAAAATCAAGGGTTCGATTCCCCTCGGTGGGCTCAGCAGATAGCCCGATGTGGCTTTGCTATAAGAAAACACACACACACACGTAAATGAAAAATAAAAATTATACATAATTTATTTTATACTCTCAAAATATTTTACTTTCGATAAAAGAGAATGAAATTACAAAAGAGGCAAGACGAAAGTAATTCACCGTATTAAATAAAACAGAGTTTAAAAAAATTTTATATTTTTTTAACCTCACGAGTGCATTAAATATTTTCAACTTATTTCATCATTAGAATTAAGCAGGATGTTTCTTACAATTATTTGCAAATTTACTTCAGAGTAGTCTTCATAGGCAGTTATTACCTA
Source organism: Carcinoscorpius rotundicauda (assembly GCA_011833715.1). Lineage (NCBI taxonomy): Eukaryota > Metazoa > Arthropoda > Merostomata > Xiphosura > Limulidae > Carcinoscorpius > Carcinoscorpius rotundicauda. The sequence goes on from CM022395.1 coordinate 21,416,534, forward strand.
TTTGTGTTGTGCGCATATTTTCATTCTAGTCGCCCACTGAGGGTTAATAAATTTTCATAAAGCGATTTACATATGCCTACATAATAATAACATGTTGCCTAAGGTGCACCTTATGACGTCATGGATAGGTTTATGATTCGTGGGCTTTAACATATTTTTTGTCAGAAAGAATATTTATAAACCGAGATTTTGTTACCAAAGAACCCTTTTACTAAAGGTAACATTATATTTTCTACAATGAATTGTAAAATTTTGCATCACGGAGTTTATATTACAGCAAAAGGCCTTAAAACCACACAGTCCAGAGCAACGTCTTAATCCAAGATGTGAAATTTGTGGTTACTCTCCATCCTAGAAATGCAGTGTGGTTAAGTTATGCATATTTCTTTTTACTGTTAACAAGATAATAAATAAGAATTCGAGTTTGACATAAGCTCACAAGCAAATGTAAACAAAATTCTAGTCACGTTTATATATTAAGTGTTATTTTCATCAAAAAGCTGACCAAAAAAACTGGAATCACAACAAAGTTATTTGAACACACACTTGTCAATTCTCCTGATGCAACTGCGACAATCTTCTTTGTTTTGGTCTACTTAAACGGTAGTCTTGGAAGTTGACGTTCTTTTATAGTAAAAGATTTGTCAAAAAAGATGTCAAGAATCTGTGCTATAAGAATGACTTCAACGTCCTCCGAAGAAGTTTGTGGAAAGTGAAAATAGTAGTATCAGACATTAATATAATTTGGACTCAAGGCTCAATAAATCATCGCGGAATGAAATGGTTTCTATGACAGCATGTGACTTAATACATTGCTTTTATAAAAAGGGATTAACTTTTAGTGTGTGTGTTTTCGATTTAATAGGCCACAAATCACTGAAAACAACTTAGTGATCGACGTTTAATAACTTTTAGTTAAAATTAAAAACTTCAAATTTTGTCTCAACAAAGTGGTTGTAGCGAAACACTTCATATTTTTTTTTATATTAAAGAACTGATATGTTTCGCAAGTTTAAAAATTATCTCCTCTTATTTAACAGTTTTCTGACTTTTATCATTATTACTACTTCGTTCTACTTTCAAGAAATAATAAGTTATCCATATTTCAGTTGTGAAATTACTGTGTAAAAGACAAGATATCAAGTTTTACACATACAACCAGAACAGGACCACCAAATTCTTAAAATATGAGTTATGAAGAACTTGTTTTCAAACTTATAAAAACCAAATGGAAGTATCCATGGAGCAATAGAAATGTAATGACAACAAGCAAGTAAAAATAAACATCAGCAAGTGAAATGAGCCAATACCCTTAAAGTAACACAGCAGTAAGTTTACAGGCTTACGACACAAAAACTCTAGTTTCAATGCCCTTAGTGAATAGAGCACAAATAGTTTATTGTGAAGATTTATGTTTAAAACACTCAACGAAAATCAACTTGCTATACAACACTCATGTTTATTTAGTACTCTTCACCAAGTTTTTGGTGAATGTCATTCGATGTTGTATCTTTCAATATAAAATTAATTTAATTTTTTTCCCTTCCTCTAGGGGCAAATACAATTAACTAATGCCTTGTAATTATAACCACTGTGGACTGAACTAGTTCTGAGAGACTAATTCTTTTCCTCCTAGCAATGAATTTTCATATTATGAGTAAAATCGACTAGGTGCTTTGAACTATGAAATACACTTCTATCCAATTATCTTTTAATCCAAAATTAATTCAAAAAATTACTTAAAAATACCAACTGGATACTTTCGAAAAATTTGTTCTTATTGCAGGTTTGATACTTTTGTTTTTAAATACCAGTACATCCTGTTTGTATAATTCAGTACTTGTATATTTTATGGAACCCCACCCCGTCTGTTAAATAGCTATTTAAACATACGCTTAAAAACTAGCTATAAAACTGATTTTTCTTCTATAAAATAGTATTGTATCTAAACGTTTTTGAAATAAAGTGAATTTTACTTACACAAGCTAGCGTGGTGAAAAGGCCAACATAAAACATTGTGTTCTTCAACTCTGCAGCGTACTGTATTAAAGTGCTGACCTTCAGGAAAGATGTTTTCGCTACCAAAAAAGCCATTAGAAACGAGAGGAAGGTGGATATGACCATAGTGCAGGATATCTGTAATAATATGTTACAAATTATGATACAAGAAAGATCTATGAACTATGTGTTAATACAATATATCATACACTAACTTTATACCAAAACATATTCTGTTATCGAATCCAACATTCTATGAACATACACGAGTATAACTCAAGTCCCTTATTTAGCAGTGGAACAAATAGATGTTTTAAACATGTTTTTGACTGATGAGTACTGTTGTCTTTGAGAAAAAGAAACAGAATATATACCACGATCACACAAGAAAATACAAGGTATTATTTTCTTGTTGCTATTGTGGATTTTAATCATTCTCTTTTAGCACTCAATGAGGCATTATTTGTACTTGAACAGAAACTGTCATGGTAAATTCACTGTAACTAAAATTTATTAACATTTAAGATATATATTTGTATACTTTAACATATTACACTTCATGAATTTCAAAAAAGTGTTAATTATTCATAAAACTAATGTTTATATATAAAAAAGCTATGTTATTGAAAACTATATACTGTGAGGAAATAAGTAAAAGAATGAGCAAAAATCAAACAGTTCCACGCGTAACTGAAATGTGTCCCTGCTTCTTTTATTATGTGTATATTTCAACTGCTATATAACATAGAGCCACCTAAAGAAAGAAATATCTTGTACTATGTCATCAAGTTTACCTTTCCTTTATTACTAATGTAATCTTTTTTAAATAAATGTTAGTTGTCATTTCGGTTAAAACTGGAGCCAATAAGTAAGATCTAAGTATCGCAATAAAAATAGGACAGACATGTCTTCCACACTTGTGGAGTCATTAAAAGATACCTTAGAAATAAAAGAACTAATGTTATGGAATGGCCAAATCAGTCATCTGATATCACTTTGGGGAATGAGTTAAACCGATTAACGAAAGATTGCAGGCCAAACACGGAAGATTAAGTTTTTAAAATCCTCAAAGAAGGATGGCAGTCAATCACTGAGGAATATCTGTACAAATTAACTGAAAGTGTCGTTTTAAGTTTAATCTTTGCGTTCGAATATTGCAAAGAAACATGAAACTTGTTTAATTATTTTGTAATGCTAATTGGAATAAGATCCAAGACTGTTGTTGTTGTTTTGAATTAAGCACAAAGCTACACAATTGGCTATCTGTGCTCTGCCCACCATGGGTATCGAAACCCGGATTTTAGCGTGTAAGTCCGCAGACATACCGCTGAGCCACTGGGGGGCTAAGATCCAAGAAAACACAGCACGTGCACAACACTTTTTATGAAAACATGTAACAAAAGTTCAGATATTTATGTATTAGTGTTAAAATTAGAATTTGAGTTTATATTTGAACAGATATTGTTAAGTAAATTCTGTAAAACATATTTTTCTGTTATCTTATAAAAGATATAATGAATTAACATTTTCAAGAGAGGTCACTTTTTGTCCACCCTCTGTATACTATGTGACTACTTAGTGTTTGCATGTTTTACTTTATATATGGTACAGATTATTTTCCATCTCATGTAGTATTTTTCTCTTTCTTCAAGATGTGTGAATATACACCTGTTTCTTTCGGTCAACAACCGTTGATTTCCAATTATTTCCCTACTTACAGATGAATCTCATACTAAGATGCAAGTAACTTCCAGTACTGCATTTCACTGTATTTTTCGGTCTAGAGATTGTTGTCCACTTTTATGGTAATAATACTTTCATTTTTCTATTTAGTAGTTCCAAACATAAGTATTCGTACATTGTTTTAGTTTTATGTATAAACCAATAAATTCTACGTCATTCATCGGTTTTCTTTAAATACACTGCTAAAGAAGTAGAGGTACTATCACGTTTTCTATTTATCTATTGTTCAGTAACGATTATTGTTAATTACTGTTTCGACGTGCATTAAGAATTTAACAACTCAATTGATGCACATATATCAATATACTGACGATCCCCCTAAATTTTACCGAAGGAATATGGTATTAAAGTGCTTACCGCATCTGTTGGTAAACCGTACTGATTAGCAAATAACAGGACAGACGTGCCAGGTGGAATAACCCCATACAGAAGACTGAAGTCAAGAAATATTTGAGTATTATTACCTTCATCCACGGTCACTTCAACGAGGGCATGGTTAATAAAAGGAGACGCTATCCTATAGAAAACGAAGAATGAAAACTGAAGCTATCAAAAATAACCAAAACTCCATTAAGTAATTGGAACAAATACATAATTGTGAAAGCAAAAATAAATAATTATTGTTTGAAGTATCACGAAAAAAACAACAACTAAAGCTTATTAGTGGTTAAATTATGTTCTTCATAATAATAAATAGTATATATGTTTAACTTACATTTTTACGATAAAAAGCATTCCAGGTAGGAATAAACTTTTACCGCGAAGTAAGACTAATTTTCCGACCATGGATATTCCAAGGAGAAATAGCACTGATCCAGAAAATGTAGAAGCTAAGACCTAAAATGAAAGAGTTCAGAAAAAGAGTTAAAGAATATAAAAAAATAATGTATTTAGCTTAATTTAACAGAAATATATCACTAACTTAATAATCACAACTAAAACTTTGTATGATAACACAACTAAATACAAGTTTCATACGGCAGTTAATGATTTGTTTTACAAATTTAGTAAAACTTAAAAATAGATCATGTTATCAAGACCAGTAAAAAAAAAGACAAATTTTACCTAATTTTCTGCTTTCTACCTATATAAGCTTTCATATCAAACCTAACATGACTATTATACTGTACACAGCTAAACATAACGCGTCTGTTATACTGTACACAGCTAAACATAACGCGTCTGTTACACTTTACACAGCTAAACATAACGCGTCTGTTACACTTTACACAGCTAAATATAACATGTCTGTCAGACGACATATAGCTGAGCTCAATGTGTTTGTTAAAAGGTACACAGCAAAATATAGCGTGTCTTTTTCATTTTACATATTTGAACATGACGTATCTGTTCCACTGTGCATGCTTGAACATAATGAAGAGATCCTCGGCCACACTTATAGAACCAGTAGTCCTGAACTAATACCACTGATGAAGATTTCAACTCTGACAAGCATTGAAAACGTGTCCTATTCAAGCTTCATATAGGTAACAATTTCTATTTCTCTCTCACTCGAACAATACAGTTAGGATTAGATGTAAATAACTTACCATTAAAATTTTTTTTCCAGTAAATTATATCTGACAATATTTCACTTGATAACTTATTGGTTATATTATGAAATATAATGGGCATTGTTGAGTTCACTAGTAGAACAGAGTGACGAGTTTGGTAATTTTAACAGGAACCTTAATTAATTTCGGTGTAGCCAGCTATCGTAATAAACTGAATGGGCATTGTTTGTGTCATGAATCTGTCTCCAAGTTAATTCTTTCATTTAACTGTAACTTTTTTCAAATTAGTGAATCATTTCACTCATAACTGTAAACCTGAATTATAAATAAATCTACTGATAACTGGATGTAAGTCGAAGTACGAATGACTATCCTACTGTCCCGTTACAAGAACCACAGTCATACAGGATTTTTGAGGTTACTAACACAGGCTGGATATAGTTTATGTAATAATAGTAGCATAAGTGGATATAAGTAACAGGTATGTAGATATAACTACTGCTGGCGTACATACTATAACAAAAGATTCATAGTTCACAAAATGGTTTGCAAATATTTTGAGGCTGCAGCAGATTAACTCACACAAGTAGATACACACGGCGCTACTCACTTAATGGATGCAACACTGTTCTTCCACAGTAAACCTGACGAAGACATCAAATAGTTTTTACTTATGCATTAAATGAAGCTGATAGAATTCCATCAGTCATACGTGTATAGATTTTTCGAGGAAATAATGCTTGCCTGATTAGAAAGCAGAAACAACTGTCAAAACATTCATGAACCATATAGTAGTTAGACATGACATCAATCAGCATACTCCAGGATTTACTGACACACAAAAGTATTAATTTCATTCCTAAGTTAATGAGAGAAGTTTGTGTATCACTAGGTGTTGAAAAATAGAAACCTCCATTTATCACCCAGCAACTAATGATAAAGAGAACTTTCATTCAATAATGTGTAAAACATCAGAAAACAGGGAACACACAGATTCCTTTACAGAGGTTCTGAAAATGAATCCGCTCAAGAAGATCCCTTTTTTCGGTTATATGGTAAAGATGTAGTGTTAGATACGCAGAAAATAGTAGCCCTTTGAAAAGTAAATTATGCTATGAATTATGATGAAAAGGCAAAATTAATCCAGGAGATGTTGTTAGCATTAGAATGAGCTAAAGAACATTTGCCCGAAGTTGATAAGCACAGAGAAAAACACGAAAATTAAAAAGGCGCAAGTTACTGAAATGAGATCAGGAGACAAAGTGCTGTTATACACACCAAAAGTTGAAAAATAAATACTAAAACATTGGCAAAACTATCAAAAGAATCGTTTAGTGTCATTAAATAAACAAGTCTAGTTAATTTTAAAGTCCAAAATTTATGGATAAAGTAAACAACTAATGAATAGGTCAAGAAGAGTAAAATATGTAAATCTTACCAGTTTAACCGCCCAAAGAAAGATAGGTGAACAAAATGTGAACATACAAAAAGAAAAAATAGCTGAATTTCTTTTCGAAGATAAAAGAACAGATACAAATGAATAAGACGTAGAAAAAGATGGTGCTGCAATATATGATGAAGTAATGACAACAGTGAGTATTTCAGTTTGTAACACTAATAGTGCAAGTAACTTTCAACATATGAAGCATAACAGTGACGATACAGGGTGATATAATGACCCATGATTATAATTTAAAGTCACATGGCCCAATATCAGCTCACTCAGAAGTAGCTCATAGAATTAGAGTAGTTAACACTGACTACAATGGAACGAAGAATATTATAGTAAATGTGTTTATTAGTATTACAGATCATTTAAGGAATCATAACTAGAAAAAGTGGAATGTTTGTATTTATAAGATATGTTTAATAATTTAGAGGATATAATTACGTAACTCAGTAAGATACATATTCTTAGGTATACCAGGACCCTTGCAATATTGATGGTAGGAGTTGCAGCTGGACAGAACATAAAAATGACTGCAGTGGAAAGTGAGGTGGGTGTAGTATTTGTTAAAGAACGAAATTTTGTATTTTATGGGGATAAATGGAAAATTGTCGATGATGCACTTCTTCCACACTGTGTTTAGTTGTAATCTGTTTGCAAGACGAATTAGTAACAATCGAGAAATGGTTTGACGTTGGTACTCGCGTGATCCTTTATTTAAAAAATTCAGATAATATGACTTCATACTATATAATACATAAAAAAGTTATTTTGAAATTAGTAAAGACATTACAAAACGAACTAAACGATTTACAGTTTACAACAATTAGCTTTCACTGTAGGAAGTAGCAGAACTTAGTTTTAAGTTAGTGCAATCACTTTACGTGGCTGCAGAAAGAAAGTTAACTTCGTATTTTTTCCCCAAATCAAATTAGAAAGAGTGTTAGAGTAAATTGAAAGGAAATTATCCTTATACTTTATGATCCACACACATAGTGATTAGATTTAGTCTTTGAATCTGGTTTCCTTTTTCTACTTGTTTCTCCAATATAGAAGTTGTGGCAGTTATCACAATATATTTTATAAATAATGTTAGAGTGGTGTTTGTCGGTGTACCTTTTATATAGTATAGACCTTAGTTTTGTGCCTGGTTTTTTGAATAATTTTGGTATTAACTGTAATGTTATATTTGGTTACTAGTTTTCGCCAAATGCTGGTTATTTTTCTGCTAATGTTGGGAATATATGGTATGCAGCAGAACATGGTTTTGTGAATTTTTTAATTCGTGGGTTATATTCACTTTTGTTAGTTGAATTTGCTTTTTGTCTAGGTGTGTGCTTATAATGTTTTCAACGGTTTGTAGAGGAAACTTATTGATGTTGATGAAAGAGCACAAAAAAGTCATTTTCACACGTTTTCGAACACTGCAAATTAAATAAACACACCATAAAAAACACCCAAATACTAAATAAAGAAACAAACATAAACAAACGCAAAATTAAAGAAGACTTACTTATACAAAAAGTCAAGGCCAAAATAAAACAAAACAAAGGGACACATTTATGCCTATATTAATAAATATAATCAAACATCTAAGCACACCCTCTACATTTCTACACTCAGTTACACAACCCCTTCAAATATGTGGTCAGCTATCGGTCAGTTATCTCTTTATTTCTTTATTTCTTTGTGAACCTTCGCTTCTCTACCTAAACAAATTTTCTTAACCTAAACCAGCCAATTTTCATGTATACTTCAAAGAACTATTATAGATAACGATGGCATTATATAATAGCAAAATAAATAATGGTTGTCACTTAGGTCTAGGATATAATTTGGAGTATGAACATTTAGACAGGTTATTGTGTGTATTGTTCTATATTATGATAAAAGTTAGAAACGTAGAGGTTTAGTAATGATAATTTTATTACAAAGTTAAGCATCTGAGGTATTTTACTCTATTTTCAAACGTTTCAAGGAGTGAGAAATAATTTTCATAAAAAGGAATTATTCGTTTATTTGTGGTTTGTAGTTAGGCAAAAAGCTACACATAGGGCTATCTGTGCTCTGCTCACTATCACAAACCTGGTTTCCATCGTTGTAATTCTGCAGACTTACTGCTGTACCACTAAGGAAAGGGCAAGTGTATATCAAGGATAAACAAAGATGCATTCCGGCAGTATTCAGAATCAACTATTTATGTTATCGACATGCAATAGGAGAGATAACTATGAGAAAGTTTATGTTAAACTCAGTACAGGCAGAAAACGAATTATATTATAGAATTTTAGGACAAAATCAAAGACTCTTGGTGGTTTGATCTGAAGAATACGAAAAAAAATACAAAATAGGCTGCGTATTTAGCATCTTCAATCATAATCAATTAGTGAATTAATTTTTGTTTTAAAGCTGAGGATAGCAATTAGCCAACAAAATCCATCCAAGAAAATGGTAGATCTACTTTTGAGTGGGATGAATTTGCTCAAAGGACAGTTACCTTTTATCAGATAAAGAGTTTAGTCATTCTGACAGTGAAGATTTTTAAGATATATTGAGTTATTTTAATGTAGCTGATTTTCGTAATATATTGAATTCAAGTTTCCGACTCCTTTATTCTAACTGTAAACTTTCTTGCGTTTGTGACTTTTGTACTCCAGTCATAACTGTAAACGCAGATTTGAAATAAATTCATTAATAATTTGATTTATGTCAAACTCCAAATAGCATCTCGTTACCAATAATTTTTGGGATATTTTCGTAAGGTGAATTTGATAATATTATACATTATAGAGATGTTTCTGAGAAAGTGTCTGCAATATATTTGTATACTAACACACCGATGGATTCAACTAAAAGAAAAGAATAAAAAAACACTCAGAGCAAATCTGTGTCATACACTAAACTGTATAGTGGTGCTTACTTTTAGAATGACGTAAATTATGTCAGGTAACTGGGATTGGAAAGAAAAGTTAAGGATGATACCCAAGACGGTAGCTATGATGACAGGATTTTTAATGATTCCAAGAGCGACAACCCAACTAAGTTTGAATACATGCTTAACATGATGGAGAAAGGTTGAGGACTGAGTACTTTGTGTTGACTTCTCCTTTTTATCATCATCAGAAGCTGGAGCTTCCTGTTTGTTATACTGGCGAATTTTTTCAATTTCCATAAGAATGAAACTGACTGGATTTAGGAGGGCCAAAGTCAAAGGCGTTAGCAGGTACATGTAACGAGAAAACATCGGTTGGGTGATGGCGTAAAGGGCTGATACTGCAAAAAAATATCAAACAAGAATATTAATTTCTAAAAACGAAATATATATGATCGAAGGCTAAATCATAAAATTTATTATTATTTATTATAAATATTTCTAAAACAAACACTAATATTATAGTTGGCAACTAAGAACTAGATTCCCTTAACAGAATACTTTTGTTTGTTTGTTTTGGAATTTCGCACAAAGCTACTCGAGGGCCATCTGTGCTAGCCGTCCAACTTTTACCAACGAATAGTGGGATTGACCGTCACATTATAACGCCCCCACGGCTGAAAGGGCGAGCATGTTTGGCGCGACCGGGATGCGAACCCGCGACCCTCATATTACGAGTCCCACGCCTTAACACGCTTGGTCATGCCGGGCCTAACAGAAGACATTTTATAAGTTTGATGAGATGCCAAAAGAATAGTAGTTTAAGTACAATGAGAAAAAAATTGAAAAACAAATAATATATAAAATTTTAATACTGAATAACAAGAACGCTTCAATAAAATTTAAGCTAGTTAGAATCAAGAAGAGGTAATTATAACATATTTTCAGATACTACGGTAAAATATAATAAAACTATAAGAAGAACACCTGATTACTAGAATAAACGCTTTAAAACACCTAGATATTTTGAAAAGTGCTCAACTTGTTCATGTAAATTTCCGTTGAAATAGAACGGTTGGAGTATAAAACGGCAAAAAACTCGCAGTTACTACTTCAAGAAACTCTTTCTTTAAAGGGTTCATTATAACATTAAAAAAACAGTATGTGAAGAATAATACGGTTTCAGGTCGTTAGTTCTTATGTGAAAATTGAGACTTTTTAACATATCGTGGAAATAAAGTTATAGCACTGAAACGATCTAGTTAGGTGGCTACACAAACGGGGTTAATTAGAATACTTGGGTTCTTAATATCAGGAAGGTGTTGATGGAGGTTTTTAATTACAGAATCTCAAAAAATGTAAAGAGATAACTTATCATTATTATGCTTGATGAAAGAGTAGCGTACAGGATAACATATAAACAGTGTAATGAATTTCTAAAAAGATCCAAAATTTGAGCGATTTGGAATAGTTCTTCTTCAGGAGAACAAACACAAACAACAAAAACAACATAAAATTAACAGTCGGGTATTCGAAAGTACCCGAGTTGTTTATCTTTTTGTATTTAATACACCTTTTATATGTGATCCTGTTTGCTTACTCTTCAATTAAAGTTACAAATATTAGTGATAGACCCTTTACTTAAATATAAAGAGAACACCATTATGAAATCTATTCGTGCAATACCTTATATGTCAACTAATGCTGACAGTCATAGCCTATTAATAATAATTAGAATAATCCTTTAGTGAAAAATAAATATAACTAACATTTTAGAGTAAAATTTAAAGTCGGACAGGTATGTCTTTGTTAACAGGAAGCAGTGCTTTTGCTTGTTTGTTTTGAAATTAAACACAGCTACACAACGGACTATTTCTAGTTTGCTCACTATGGGTATGAAAACTCGATTTCTAGCAGTGTGAATTTGCAGACATACCGGTGTACCACTACGCTTGTAGAGAAAAAATAACATGTGGTGTAGATGTATGAAACTTACGTTTTACATATGAAACCACATGATATGTTTTAAATCACCAAAGATTCACTTTTATTACATGACAGGTCCGTCATGGCCAGGTGGTTAAGGCGCTTGACTCTCAATCCGAGGGTTGTGAATTTGAATCCTCATCACAACAAATATACTCGCTCTTTCAGTCGTGGAGACGTTATAAACTTAGGTCAATCCAACTATTCATTATTAAAAAAATAGTCCAAAAGTTGGCGGTGAGTGGTGATGACCAGCTGCTTTCCCTCTACTCTTATACTGATAAATTATGGACGGCTAGCGCAGATAGTCCTCGTGCAGCTTTGCGCGAAATTCAAAAATAAACAAACAAATTATTATAAGATACGAGACTGTGCAATAATTCTGTAGACAAAAGGAAACATTGACTGGAAGTAACTTACAGAACGTATATTTTCTTAAGTAATACTGAAGATTTATAGATAAAAAGTTTGTAAATGTGTGAAAAGTGGAAAAAACAAATATTAAAGAGAGTCAATTCTTAATTTATGTGACACTTTAGATATGTAAGTAACAAAAACTAATATTAACTGAGTTTATTATTGTACCGCAATAGTATAAAATATAGCTCAAATGTTGTTTCTAATGTATCTTTTTGTACTTTTTTTGCAGTGGGCATGGATTTGGAAATACTTAACCCATGCAGTAACGGAATATAAAAACGCAAGGTTTCATTATAGGTTTAGAACTGAAATAGTGGGTGTTTTTTTTCAGAAACTGATGTTGTTGTTGTTGTTTTGGAATTAAGCACAAAGCTACACAATGGGCTATCTGTGCTCTGCCTACCACGGGTATCGAAACCCGGATTTTAGCGTGTAAGTCCGCAGACACACCGCTGAGCCACTGGGGGGGGGCATTCAGAAACTGACTGTTGAAGTTCTTTTGGTAGTTTTTAAACCTATAATTGTGCATTGAAGTCCATGCTATACTTTGTAACTAAAACTACACTATTATAAAAATAAACGCTAACCAAAATAAGGAAATTTGACTAATGGTTTGAAGTTTCGCTTTCTTTTCATTATTATACATATATTACCACACGTACAGGAACTGTAATGGTTTAGCTCTCTAATCTACTGGGATAATGCGAATTATAGAACTAAAACCAAGTTGTTAGAGAGCATACAAAATAAACTGTAATTTTATACCTAAACTGCGATATTTTTGTGATTCTTATCAGGTATCAAAATCATATGGGTAAAAGATGTGCTGTAGGTCGAATATTATTTGAGTAAAACAGAACAAACTTAAAGGTGTGTAATATAACGGATTTAATAGTATATATTTATTTTACTATATAGGCTATTTCCGATTCAATATATGTTTGAAAATGCAAGTAACTTATATTGTTAAATGTGTATTATGAAAGTCCCGCCTGTTATTTAAATTTGTAGAAGATTCTCGAACGTAATAATCAACAATGTGCGATGTGTGTATGTAAAATACCAGAACTGTTGCCTCAGCTGAAATTTCTGGAAAATCTCCTCTAAAATTCATAAATCGACAAGTCAAGAGACAGTCAAAATAATATTGTTGGTTTGCTACAGTCAGTATGCTATAAATATTGAAAGCTATAATTGTGATTGTAACAGATTTATATTTTTTTAATGTTTATGTTTTTTTCAGTTTAATATATATTTAGACATGTATGTAACATATATATTTAGAAATGTTCGTAACTTATATTGTTAAATGTTTATTACGCTAATTCCACCTATTCTATAAATTTGTAGAAGATTTTCGAAACATTTTATTTTGTTTTTTTTAATTTTGGGGAAAGCTACTCGAGGGCTATCTTCGCTAGCCGTCCCTAATTTAGCAGCGTAAGACTAGAGGGAAGGTAGCTAGTCATCACCACCTACCGCCAACTCGTGGGCTACTTTTTTACCAACGAATAGTGGGATTGGTTACCATATTATAACGCCCTCACGGCTAAAAGGGCGAGTATGTTTGGTGCGACCGGGATGCGAACCCGCAACCCTCAGATTAGGAGTCGAACGCCTTAACACGTTTGGCCATGCCGGGCCCTTCTCGAACGTAAGAATCAATAATGTATATATAAATATACGTAACTGCCGCTATTATTTCCAGATAAATTTTCGAAAATCTCGCCAAATGAGTATAAAAAAGTAGCCATTCCAAACACGATACAATATACAATACAATATAATATTATTGGGTCGCTAAAATCAATATACTATAAACCTCGGAAACTACAATTGTGATAAAATAGTACTAATTGGAAAACTACAGATATATGATCAGGAACGTTAACAGATTTCAAACATTACAAACTATTTAATTTAAGAGAATTAACTTTGGACGTTAGTATTTCTACGAGGACATTAGATATTTTCGTCGGTGAGACCAGAAAAGAATAGATTTAACTAGGATTCCCGCCATGTGAAGTGTATCTGTGTATAAACATAGACTCAATTCGCTCTCTGTGAACCGTCGATGAAAGATTCAGTTCCATACCAGATAGAAAACTCAATAGTGTTTGTATGTTTCTAGGACAATTGTATATAAATTATTACTTTAATAACTGTTATTATAAACTGTATTGTTATTTGTAGATTAAAATATATTGGTGTTAAGAAAGAAAATTGTGTATGAATCTTGTTGGCAAATATGATAAATTTGATACAAATCAAATTGACATTCAATTAACTTTCAAATTCAAATTCAAATCTCCAACTATGTGAAATCACAGTTTATAACATAATAAATCTAAGATTCGTCCAAGTTAAATTATAATACGTTTCTATCTCAGTGGGATATATCGCTAGATTTGTTCATTAGTGTAAAACAATTTTGACAGTTTCTAGAGTAATAGATTGAAAATTTAGAATGTAGTTTCTATAATAGAGTTCATTTATATTAGAAGCTTAAAGACTAAAAACAGCTTTATATTTTCTATCAATAGTACAGCATACTTTCAATTTACAATAAACATCATACACCCCATCGATAACAAATGTATAAAATGATGAAAAAATGATCAATCCGATTTACGCTTTTTCTTAAAAATATACAGTAAACTTGCTTTAAAAAAATGGAAAAGAAAATGGTGTTGGAAAATAGTATTTACGAACTGTTTAGTCAGGATTACTTCTTTTATTAAAACACACTCCTTGTTGTCAAGAGAGACTCACACGTTTTGTGGTATTCTTTTTTTTAACCAAAAAAGTGACTTTTTATCGCAATGGTTTTGTTAACAAGTTGTATTATAATGTGTTCTGTAAAGCGCATTTTAAATACAGTTTAGAGTACAAGAATGCAATACATAGGATAAAACAAGTTATTCGAACTCCATTTTCTGATATTAAATATTCCTGGTAAGACAGCGGCAAGTCTTCAGACTTATATTGCTAAAATCAGAGGCTCAGTTCCCTTTAGTAGATAGATCAAGTAGCCCATTGGGACTTTTGTGCAAGAAAACACATACACTGATATAAAAGTAATAGCAATACATAGCTTACATACGTTTTCATATTTGCTTATTTATACATGTCTGGAAGTACAATATGGAATAATTTAAAAACAACGTAAAACATAAAGATGTGCTTTAACAGTCTTATGCACTATTTTTAAAATTATTCCTGAATTTGTAAGCCTCAACAATTATATATATATATGTATTGTTCGACTAACACACGCAGATATTACCTTCTACCTAAGCTAGGTGTTCCCTATCAGGATAAGTAATCAATAATTTCTCAGTCCTTAATTTCTTATGTATGTAAACATATTTTTGTATCGATTCGTTTGTCTTTTCCAGAAGTGTGCCCTTTCTTAATTGTAATGTAGATATAAGACACTGCGAACAAACGGGCATTTTGACGAAACGTAAAATTTCATATCTTTATGCATATTGAAAAAAAAAACTAGCTTTTTACTCTTGTAAATTGTAAAACATTAATAATTTAATTTCCAGGAAGACTAAAATTTAAATGTAATTTAAGTTATTTGTAACAAGATCCTGAATTTCGTTTATTAAAGCATTTTCTTGGAGTTTTACTTTGAATTTATTACTGAGATTTCATGTATTTTTTAACCGTTTGTAAAACAGTTATTTATATGTTTAATATAATTTTTGTAACTTATTGAAAGATACTTATGGTACATTTGCTATTGAAAGTAGAACTGTAAAATATTCTAGCTGAGATCTTATTCATTTGCTGATTCTACTCTTTTTTACGTCAAATATTTACTTACCAATAGGAATCCCAATACCAAGATCGTTGCACTGTGTGCAGAATATAGCGTAAAGTCCAGCCATTGCTAAGTTGGTAGGTTTACAAAGAAGTAATGTACCGACGGCAACTGAAATAAAGATTATTACTTTGGCCAACATTAGGCCGCCCAATAGATTCCAGTGAACAGATTCCAGATTGATTGTAGCAATGGACAGGATGATGACTGCAGGTAGAGAAAAGTAGGTAACGAATGTATTTAAACCTATGGCTTGACTAGGCATCATTATACGTGTGCGACCTGCCAAATACCTAGTGGGTGAAAAAAGAAATAGAATAAAATAAAATACAACACAATATTCAAGAGTTTAAAATCGTTGTTTTATCTTTCTGTGAAATCACGCTCATACGGATACACTTCCGCTTGTGTTCTTCCGAAAACGCTCGATTTGATCCTTTACTTATCTATTGATCACAAGCCTTGCCATATTAATTAACGGTTAAAAATTTGCTAGAATTTAATAAAGCCAAAGTTCATGATGCATTATTATTGTTGATGTCATCTATGCTTTTTTTAAAACTTTATCCCTCTTTGAAAATAATTTATTTAATTGGTTTGTTTTGAATTTCGCGCAAAGCTACTGGAGGTCTATCTGCCCCAGCCGTCCCTAATTTAGCAGTGCAAGACTAGAGGAAAGACAGACAGTCATCACCACCCACAGCCAACTCTTGGGCTACTCTTTTACGAACGACTAGTGGGATTGACCGTTACATTATACTGCCATCACGACTGAAAGGGCGAGCATGTTTGGTGTAACGGAGATCCGAACCCTCGACCTTCGGATTACGAGTGGAGCGCCTTAATCACCTAACCATGCCGGGCCAATTTATTTAATATAAACTTATTAAATTAATATTATGCACAGTCATATTAACTGATTTTTATCATAAATACTTTTAATCAATCACGGTTTCAGAAATAAATATATACAGTGAAAAAAAACTACATTGAATCACCCATATGTCGAAGTATTAGGGACTTTATTCGAGGTATCAGATAATTCACATAGCCGATCTTGGATCTTGACCTTAGTTTTAAAATATGTTAAATATGGATTAGAGGATAGTACAAACCTTAAAAGAAATGAACATAACTGAATTCCGACTTCAGCATCAGCCATCTATTCGAGATATTTCAGTTCGGCAATCCGATATTCGATTGTCTTTGTAATTTCAGTTAGTGATAATGACTATTATATTTATAATTTATTAAGAAGGGAAGTGTCTAGCTAGTAGCATAGGGAACTAAATCTTCTGATAAACAGCACTTTCATATCAACTGTAGCAGATATTTATTTTAAACTTTGAAAATAACAGAAATTTAAACTCATTCATCTTATTAACTATTTTTCAACTTTACTAAACTTTTTATCTGATTTTAATGTAATTGTATTAGAACTTTAATTGGAAGTTATTGTTGTATTAAAGACGTAATTACATAATGTTTACGTATATACAGAGGTTGATTACACTATATTAAGACGATTTTCCAAGGCATCACCTATCTATGTGACGCAAAGTAATGTCAAAATGTAGTTCTGATACGTTACATTCTATCGCAATTTTATATTGGTTGTGTTTGTTACGTGAATCATCTATTAGCATATTTAAAACCGTTTAAATATAACTATTAACCCCTTGTATATATAATATATGTACTTTTACACGTATATACTCGTACAATAAGATGGATATTTAAAAACCACTGTCTAGCTTTCTTATTCAGAAACTGTTCTTAAGTAATCACACAAGCGTGAATTCATTTCAACCGTACTTGTTATTACAAATCTCTCGATTTTTAAGAACAACCAGTCCTGTCGAGAAACCCACTTGTTGAGAACTTTTATATGCAAAAACGGCTGTTCTGGGCCCAGAACAGCCGTTTTTGCATATAAAACAACCAGTCCTGTATTAAGTCTAAATCAACTTATTTGTAAGTATCACTGATTTATAACTATCGCATAATGACACTGTACAAAACAATAATTAAAGAATAATCGGAACGTGTAATATTACAATTATGTTAAGACAAAAAAAAAACCGTTAAAATAATGCCAGTCAACTTCTTTAGGCTATTGCTATACAGTTGTTACGATGATCAGTTATGTGATGTTGAATATAAGTTATTGAATATTTATTTTTTATATGCTACTTTGAACTAAATCTCTGAGTTCAAAGCACTCCTAAATATCCACATATCATGGTTAGATAGAAAAAAACATTTGAATGTTTAATATATGTGAAAAGCCATTCAACAAATTGAAAGTAGTCAATAACAGCATCATAGTATCATTAGACAAACATGGAATCGCATCTTAACCAAACAGTACAGTTGCTTGAATACAAAAACAACAGACCAACAGCAATGACACAAGCAAAATACTGCTATCTGTTGATCCTGGCTAGTCAGATACGTGAAGTATTTGACCCTATGTTAAATCAGTTGTTTGCATCCCCAGCTGAATGTTATATTAGCATACGTATGATTAATAAAAGGCTTCAAGAGGCCATCCTGTATACAAAACGTCTGAAACAAAACATAAAATAGCTCGTATGAATTGGTGCTTAGTGGACCAATAACGTGTAGAAAAATATTATTTCTAGAGAAAAGTCGTCCTCCTTCAGACAGACTTCCAGAAAATAAGTGTGTCCTCATTCGAAAAAAATCTGGAAACAGGTTCAATTCTATTTTCAAGAAAAACATGGTGGAAGTTTAGTATGAGATAGAATAAGTAGTGGTGAATGTGATGACGTTTACATCCTGTGAACCATTACCTGTGGCACCTAAAATATCACATAGTCTAAGGACCACATTTTACCTCTCTTAAACGCTCCACATAAAATTTTAAATGCAAATAAAAACATACAACGTTTCGAAAGTCTTCAAGACGAAAAACGTAAGACTTTCGAAATGTCGTCCTCTTCACTTGTGTCACCACAACAGGCAGTTGTCATCCATTTTACAAAGTTTCAATAGAAATAATTATTCGAGATTTCTTAGTTAGAAACAACATGTATTTAATAAATGATAACACACCCACTCATTTTCACTCGCCAACAAACACATATTACTTATAAGACTTAATTTGGTCATCCTTAACATGTAAAACAACAAATTTCATGTTCATCAAGAGCTCTCGAAGTAACTTTCAAATATCATGCACAGTTCCCACTCCAGCAATATTACAACTATATTAAAACTGACTGGCAGACCTATAACAAAACACCTAATGTTTACCTACAACCAATAATCACTTACGCAAACAAAAAATGTGAGCTAGACATTATATAAAAAAAATATAATGAAAGTTATAAATAAAGCTACTTCCGACACTACCATCAAGACAACATTCATTCATACAATTGCTGGACATTAACTTTTGAGATACACGTCATAGTTACATAGTGTATTCTTCTCGGAAGACAATATTATGCTTGAGGAATGCCGCAAAAATCTGTCCTTTAGTCACTCCTATACATTTTATTTGTTAATGAGATTCCACTTACAGAATTAACATATACACACCATTCCAATATGCCGATGACATAGTAGTCTGAAACATACCTGGAAACATACTCATAGCTGTAACACATCTATAGCATCCTAAAATTCGCAATGGTTGTAACAAATGACAGATGATACTTACCCCAACGGAACACAAGATATAGCCTTTCATTTAAAATTATGCAAATATATGAAAAACTCTCATGAAAACCAAGTTCAAGCTAGGAGGTACACAAATAAATATAAGTATAAAAGTGAAACATGAAATAGTCTGACAACTGAGTTACACAAAATCTCAGGGTCGTAGCCAGAAACGGCTATTGGATTTTCATTTAATTTGAGTGCTTGATGCAAACGCCGCAGGCGCAAAGCCATGCTAGGGGGGTTCAGGAGCATCCCTCCCGGAAAATTATTAAATAAAAACATGAAAGAAAAGCCCGATTTATGCATTCTGAGACCACTTTTTTGTAAAATTTCAAAATGGAACACTAAGGTGTTTATCATATTTTTTAATCATAAATAAATATATAGACCTATATATATAATATATAACTTAAAGTTATCAGACTCAGCAAAGTAGACCTACAGTCCTGTTAGCAACATATAAAATATAGAGTCACTCAAGAGAGTGCAAAATATACGTATAGTGTCTATAATCTGTATTCAAATATCACGGACAGTGCATGTTCAGATTCCATGGATTTGAAGAATTAACTTCACAAATAAACAGTGGGTAGCACGGTGGCCGGCTGGCACTAACTTAGTACTATTGGCCCCCTTCCCTATAGTGAAACATTCACTACAGATGGCCGTAATGGTACTGTGAATGTGACGTTGACAAATAGAAGTTGCGATAAAGAATCAATCACTATGTCAAGCCCGATAAAGTAAAGGACACTGCATGGGTTCTTTAAACCCATTCACGAGGCTGAACCTGATTAATCTGCTGCAGCCAATCAGGTTGAATCAGAATTGTCAACTGAATTATCAAAGTCATCACCGTAGCTTTTTAACAGTGCTGCCACTACCATCTCAGGTCCAGTGTGGAACATTGTAAATCACAGTTCCGATGATGTCAGCATTGGTAAACAGGTAATTCGACTCCTTATTATGTTAATTTTGTATTAAAAATCGTGCAAACACTCTGGTGAGTCTTAGACTAAATATTCATTGCTGCTAGTGATTGTAGGCCTACAGCCACAGGATGTTAGGCCTGCTCTGTGAAGTATAACTCTAAGCTTTTCTCTTCAAAGTTATTGTACTCTCATAACAAACTTTCCTAAGCGCAAAATAACTTAATTAGAACTATGTCTTTCTGTCTCTTTTAGATAAACGCTGAAACCAAAAAATGTCTCCTTGAGAATGCCTGGAAGCCAGGGAGTGGCTACGTTTTTTCCCCCAGTGTGGTCCAAGAAAGCTGCGTTTTCAGCATCGTTGGCTTTCATAGTGGAGATGGCTACTCTACAGACAACGTGCAAAGTATTGCTGTTTTTCTGCTCCTGATGGTGATGGTGTTGGAAGTCAGACATTGAGACAACTAATAAAATTTCCATACATAAATTGGAAGAAGGCTGATGAAGACTTCAAAGCACATAATTTAAAACAGAACCACCAAGACAGCAAAGAAAAGCTAACAATTTTCTACATGTTGTAAACACAAGTTCATCTGTGCACTTGCAGCCTGATGCAACTTACAAGCAAGAAATTGAACAGAGCCGGCAATATTTTAATGCCTATTATTGATACTGTATTGCTGTGTGGGAGACATGGTTTAGCTTTGAGGGGAAAATATGATTCTGGAACAGTGTTTGTTGGTGAAACTGAACAGGAGCCCATAAATAATGATGGGAATTTTCGGGCAATTTTGTGCTACAGAGCAAAGGGTGATGTCAAGCTTTCAGCAATTCTTAAAAGTACAAAGAGGAATGTTACGTATCTAAGTCTTCAAATTCAAAATGAAATCATCAATGCCTGTAATACTCGTGTTCTTGATGCTTAGGAAAACAAGGTTAATGTTGCAAAGTGTTTCTCAATATTAGCTGATGAAACAACAGGTATTTCAGGCATTGAACAGTCTTTGCTGTGTGTTAGATATTTGCATGCTAATGACGACTCTGTTGCAATGAGAGAAAATTTTTTGCAATTTATGCCTGTTTATGATGCGACAGGCAGAAACTTGGGTGATGTTATCACAACGAATCTGACAAAAAATGGTATTGACATGGCTTACCTGCGAGGACAAGAGACACATAACTGATAAATTCCCGCTTGCACCTTATGTACACTGCAGTGCCCATTCCATAAACTTGACAATTTCTGATGCTTGTAAAGAAGTTCCTGTGCGAAATTGCATGGGAGTAATTTCTAGCATTGAAAACTTTCTCAATACATCCAAACGAAAGCACATTTTGGCTCTTTCGGTGGAGAATAAAGCATCTGAATAAAAAAAAAAAATTTGAAAGGCCTCTGCCTCACCCGATGGGTTGAGAGTCATGACTCAGTCATTGTTTCTCTAGAATTAATTCATGCAGTTGCAGATGCCCTTGAGACCATGTCAGGTTGGCAAGACAGAAATTTTGCCACGCAAGCCAATCAATTGTTGTGTTCTATAACACAGCCAAAATTCAACATAACTCTACTTACCATTGCTAAATTGTTTTCCTTTAGTTTACCTCTGTGCAACTTACTGCATCAATAGAACATTGATTTAGGTGCTGCAATGCATCACGCAGAAACAGTGGATGATTTAATCTGTTCACTCATTAATAATACTGTGAATGAATTCAATAGCATTTTCTGTGAGGCTCAAACTCTGTGTAGTGAGCATCAAATTGACATCATAATGCCAAGATAGGCTACAAGACAGATGCGCCGTGCTAACTCACAAACCACTAGCCTGAGGGTACTTTCATACTGTTGTATTTGTACCATTTTGATCACTTTCTTTCACAAATATGTGACCTTCTGTCCAGTCACAAAACTGTCCTTACAAACTTCACGTATCTACTATCATCAGGATCTATCATAGAACGGTCAGAACCTGCAGCACAACAATGTGACCAAATTAAAGAGTTGGTCAATATATACAAGGCTGACATTGACAGCACTTCACTAGCTGCAGTAGTTGAACTTAGGGTCTTAAGGTTTGGTACAAATTACTTCCCAACAACAGGCCAAAAAATGTCATAGGTGCATATGCAATGTGCAATGCAGAAATGTTCCCAGTCATTTCTAGACTGTTGAAGGTATTTGCCACTCTGCCTGTGTCAATGAGCTCAGTCGTTTTCAACTCTCAGAAGACTCAAAACATATTTGAGAAATACTACCACTGAAGATTGATTGAATGGCCTGACCTCATTAAATATTCACCGTGATATTAAAATTGAACCAAACTGTGTTATAGATATCCTGGCAAGAACGAACAGGCGTTTGAGCCTTTCATAGATATTCGACTGTATTTCTCTAGTTCTGACAAAACGTGCTGTATTAAAAGAGTGTTCAATCAGAAATTCGCATTTGACCATTTGTTATGTATGAAATTATCCGCCATGCAATCACGGATCTTTATGAAACCTCACAGGTGGCAACTGAACTTATCTAAAAAGTTTGGGTCCATGAAGGGGATTAACCCCAACCTCCCTGGCTACGCCCTTGTAAAATCTTAAGTACTCACCCCAAACATAACTCCATAACTCGCTATACAATTTTTTTTTTTGTGAAGAAGAAAATAAAATACAAGCTCATAAAGGACCGATTATTAATTTTCTCCAATCATCATCACGTGTTAATTTACAGCCAGGGCACAAAACAGATAGATTATTTGGCGCCTGTCCTGTGAATGTGGGTTTCTCTGGGCACTCCAGTTCCCCCTACAACTCATTTCAAACTCACTACTCGCAAAAAGACCGTTACCTGTCTCATTAAAATTACTTTCATACTTTTTGATAAGTATAACTCATTATCTGCTGTTAAACATTCATAAGTTTCTTTAAATCCATGCGATCTAAAACTCAATACTTCAAATGCATGTCTGGATTTCCCTGTCTCACCTCATCAGCTTTACCGATTCAACTACTGCTAGACAAGAAAAAACTTTTCTTGCCTTTTTCTGACATTCTTTACGTCTTTGCTCGTCTGCTTGTCTCAGTTTTATTCATACACATTCATAAAAGATCTCACTAATTTGAACAAGAACAACTACAGCTATTAAAGCTGAAGAGAAACAATGGTTTCCAATCACTTCAGTTGGGAAGAGCAGGTAAACACAAAACTACTTTTTTTATTTTTAAAATAAATTACTGTAACTTTTAGCTTTTATTTCCCTTTCTCGCTTTTTGATGGTGTTTGTACTGGACTTAAGCCTATTAGACAGCAACGTCACCCTAACTTAGAGTCAACTTATTCCTTGAAGAAAAGAGGATAGTCTCCCACATACTCTCCAGAGGATGCTACTTCTCACTGATTTACTGCAAAGTGATGCTATCAAAGATGACAAGATTACAGTTTCTTTTTTTTCATGTGCATGTCGCAATCGAGATAGCTAGATCAAAGTTCTAAATTTGACCACCAGAGGACCAAATAAACAACTTAAAATAATCTAAGATAGTGGTATTACTAATTTACACCATATAACTTTACTAGCAAGTACCCAGTTAAACTATCTTAAAATAATTCTTAAGATATTACATGTAATTCAACAATATTACATGCTTTATATTCAAGTAGTGAGTCTGAAGTATGTTGATACAGATATTAAACTGTATTTCGATATCCTTTAGAAACGTGTAAAGACAAATCATGATTGTTTTGTGACAAATAAAACAGAGTGCAGAAAATATATTTCTTGTATAACGTTATACAGAGGAGGATGTATTCAAAACATTACCGTAACAGTAAAATTTACTGTATTCGTCCAGTTTCTAAATCACCATTGGTTACAAAGTAATTATGCTCATACAATGTTATGAACTATAATTTGATGTCGTAGTGTTAGATACCAGGGAGAACGACCATATTGAATTATTACATAATAGAATCATAAAATAGAGAACGTGTTTTTAGGCAGCCATGACTCATAGAATAATTTCTCAATGATAATATAATTAATCATGAAATTAATAGTTCATTAATTTAATCATTTCTGAAAAGGATGCTTGACATTAATTAATCAAAACATTTATAATTAAATCATTAGTAAATTGACACTTAATGTTAATTTATTAAATCTGTTATAACTAATTTGTCATAAAAAGATGCTCAACACTAACTAATTAAATCAATCGTCCTAAAGAGGGTTATAGGATAATAAAAACTTAATCAAGTAAGTATTATCAATGACAAAAAATATTATTGCCACATGACCAGAGCATAAATTTTAATAGGTGCGCATACATATCTGTCGGTTTAAATCGATATTATGCAATAAATATACCTCAAATAACAAAATAAAATTCATTACGTGTAATAAAATAATAAATGACTGACTTACTGTCTAAATAACCATTGATCACCTCCAAACACACATAAATCTTGTGAAAGTATGGAATGCAAAATTTTTTACAATGATTTGTAAAACACTTACTGTCTCACTTTCACAAATCATTCACATTACAATTAATAATCGTCTCAAACCTAAATATCATAAGTGAACGTGTTACTGATTACTAATGTTTAAAATACAGCAACTTATAGACTGGCCATTATCATAAAACATGCATACCAATTTCTTTGTATCGTTTCTGTTATAAGTTCACAGAACTAACAAATTAGGCGAGAAAATGTCTTAGTTTATAAGTAAATGTCAAGCTTAGTCTTTTATGGTTAAATTACACAACATGAATATTAATTTCTTACAAACCTTTGTTTGATATAGAAAACTCATGTTTCATCATAATCAAGTGTAAAAGTGTTGATATATGTATCTAAAATGACATATTTAACAAGCATCCTGAGACAAATGCGAAAAACTTCAAGATCTACAAGTATGCTATTTAAGAAAATTTCTTGGTTCATAAAATACTGATATACACCTCAATGTATTAATACCTGTCGTATATACTTTCAAGTAGATTACCATAACTGAAACACAAGAGGCAAGTAATTAGTTTCTTTGTTTTAGGAAATATACCAAACATTTGAAAACTCGTCATGCTGACTTTCACTTATTATCCTCGTAGAACTTAAAACTGATGTAATGGAATACTTGTAAAGTATCATACATATGTTTACTGTGTATCATTACAGAATAAACTTTGAATTTAAAACAAGTTGTGTGCCCACTATACAATAACACTGTATCAAAATAAACTTATATGTTCTTACAATTGTAAACAAAAAGGCCCTCTTGAAAATGTTACTAATTTGTTATATTTTTTATTAGATAACAGAAAAATATATAAAATTATATGTTTATAGAACACTCTTGATGACTATCTACACTTTGCCCACTACAAATATTGAAACCATGGTTTTAGCATAAAAAGATTCAACACTGCGGCACTTGGAGGTTATTTCACAGTAAACAAACCATTTTGACCTAAGATTTCATATTTGTTAACTATTCAGTCTTCTTGTTATTTGAACAGTTCATAGAATAGCAATTATGATTTCATTGATTCTGTTTTCCAAGCTAGAGTTAAAGTGTGAAATTTATAAAACACAGTAAAAATGCTATATCTATAGCTTTATACAAAGTAAATGCAAATATATCAATGCACATCCAATTTAACAGATTTATCTGTAAATGGAAACTTGCGATCGAAAAGAAATGTTTATCTTTAAAAGACCTAGCATGAGGTGGTGGTCAAGGCACCTGATTCGCAATCTGAGGATTGTAGGTTTTAATTACTGTCATCTTGGGTGCGTTGTAATGTAACTGTCTGTCCCTCTATTTTGATGAACGAGCATTCCGAGAGCTGGTGGTAGGAGGTATTGATCTCAAATCGAAATTTTAATATTCGCTTTCATAAATGCTTGAACGTTTCATGATTTTAGTTAAATTTTCTCACAAAATGCGTTGTTTACTGGCTGTAGTTTCGTAGATCTTATCCCATTAGCCTTGGTCCTCCATTACGATAAAATTATATCTCGGACTTAATTAAAAAGTCTTCGTGTGTTTAGATTGAATCTCAGATTTTGTATGTTTGTACCAGGTGAAACACCAATTATTTCAGTGTTTGTCTTGTACTTTTACTTAGCCTGAGACCTCAGGGATGTCGTCAAACACTCAGTCTAATTTTTTGTTCCATTGGCAGAAATAATTATTTAGTCACAATATGTACACCGCGAACCTCAGACTGCGAGTCAAATGCCTTAACCACCTGGCCATACTAGCCCTATCTCAACTAACTAACAATAGAAAATAATTCATCATTCGCTGTTTTATAATACTTAGTAAGAGAAGCTGCTTCTATAGTAAGTCACATCACCGGCCTAAGTATAACAACTATCTTTTGGACATATAGAACCAATTATTGAACCACGAGAAACTCCACAATGACTATTACTAACATCAGACTTTACACAATTAATTGAAGTAAAACGCTGTCTATTGTTTGGATAAGATTTTTAAGATGTCATACATTTTACTTCGTGGATCATAATGATAAATTGTAGAAAGTAAAACTATAATTAAGGCTGTAAAATGTCTTGGCAGTGTCTGGGACACGAATCCTTGGTTTCATGAATTTTTGCTGTAATTGTCAATAGACAATTTTCAGTTGATTTATACTTACTGAAAGCATATTATGAATTACTTAAAACATTATTATATTGTAAGAAAACTATTTTATTTCTGTTATACAGTACACGCTCAACAACACATAAAAATGCAGATAAAATAGATGTTGGCCTATAATTTTCCACGTTATCTGGATCACCCCCTTCGTGAATAGGTACGATTTTGGAAACTTGATATATTTTGAGAAATTTTCCTTTACTACATTATTTATCTCTAATAAAATTAAGGCTTACTTATAGATTCGCTAGCTGATTTCATTCCCTGAGGTAGAACATTATCCAACATTTTCTGTAGGAATTTCAGTCGCTGTTGTAGGCGCAAGATAAATGGATTGAACTATTGATTTATCGTGATACTTAACGATAGTCAAATTGACACCATTCATAGTAAAACAATTATTAAAACTCTAGACAATATTTTTAGAAACGTAACAAGATAGCCCGGGTTAATACCAATCAATGACATTTTGCTAATAGTTTTTATTCTGTTACCTAGTTTTTTTTATTGATAGTTCGCCAGATTTCACGATGCTCTTCATTTTGGAAACATCTATCAAAATATTTAGCCTTACTATCACATACCAGAGGCTAAACAAGTATCTTACGTTTCAAATATTTATTTTTGGTACAGAGATGGCCTGTTTGTTTAAAACGAGGATAAAGTCTTTGTATTTTTTTAGTTTACGTAATAATCTTGCCATCATCCAAGGTGATGATACATTGTATTATTTAATTTTACAACTTCAACAAGTGGAAAAGATAAATCATACAAGTTGCGATAATGTTTTTCGTATGAGAAGCAAGCTGAATCGAAATCAGATTTTTCATTTACAAGACAGTTCCATTTAATATAACTTAAAGTAGAAATAAAATGATTTAAAGTAACGCTATTAATAAATAGTTTTGAATGGCTATAAATTCAAGCTGATTTGACAAGGCAGTAAAAGATACATATAACGCATAGTGATAAGAAATTATAAAAAATGGAACTACATGATAACAATTTGTACAAATATTATTGAATTTTCATATTGCAGAACCAGCAACTCTAGTAGGTTGGTAAATACAAGCGTAGAGAGACATTAAATTATTTAATTAAAGTGCATGACTTCTGTCGATTGTAGTTTGGGTATACTGACAAAATAAATAAACTAAAACTAAAATCATTCAAAAATATATAGAATTGTTTAATCGATTAATGAATCTATAAATTCACTCTATCTTCCGGAAGGTGAGCGATAAATGCAGTAAGAAGTGTGACATTTGTGAACATTAAAATTAAATAATTCAAAGTACTATGTAATAATAACTGAAGTACATTTAAATTTATATGTTAATCCAGGATGAGTACATACAACAATTTCGCTAATATGTCCAGAGGGCCTACCAATGAAATCCACATTATAATTTAGTAAATAGGGAGGAAGATAACACTATGGCTCAAGAAATATTAATATATCAGGTTTTAAATGACAGTAATAAAATTGGGTTAAAATATCATGTTTTATTATTAATAGTTTTAATGCATATTAGATTAAAAGTGTTTCTCCTTAAATAGCATAATAGTTAACTTCTATTTACCCTAGTTTGAACTAAATCCTGGTTGAAAAAAAATCCAATTGTTAATCCTTTTTATCAATCTTATTTAATTGATTTCATAAATGAATTAGTAGATAAATGACACAAAAGTCAAAGAATATGTTTTTGTATAATTAACATGGGAACTGGTGTTCCCCAAGAAGTTTTAGACAATTAACACTTTCAGTGTGTAGTTGTCATGACGTTGGTTGTCGGTGTAATAAATCCTGATGAAAATATTTAATCAAACAAGGATCACAAGGATCACAAGGATCAATGGTATTTGGGTTTTTTGCCCTGGAGGGTCAGGTTCTCTTTGACCTCTTTCTCCTTCCTGAACTTATTTTCCGTAACTGTTTGTATGTTAGGTCCTTCTCAGGGCAATGTCCATTTATAGACTCTTATACTGTTTTAAATGTTTATATAATTCACAGTAGGTCAAGTTAGCTGGTGGCATTTTTTTTTAAATACATAAATATGTAAACTATAAATATAATATTTAAAGTTTATATACATACATATTTTACTTTAATTTATTTATCTTTATATTTAAAATATATGTCAACTGGGGAGAGATATTTAGGATTTTCTTCATCATGTATGAGGTACCTGTCTAGTTCGCATAGTAAATCATTTTCATCCAATTTTTATTAAAGTACCTAATTGTAATATGTAGGAGTCTATCTGATATGGTTGGTATGTTCAAGTATTTATGAATGAATTTAGATGATATTGATCTCGGGACTCTGTATGCAGTTGTGAGAAGTGTTTAATCAAACAAAACTCTTATCTTGTCTTTGATTTGAAAAGTGTCGTAACGTAAACTTATCGCTGCTGTGAGATATATCAAAGCTGATAATGGTCAATGATTTGAAATCTCTGTCTAACATATGTCAACAATATTTCAAAACATGAGATAATTAAAATAATAATAAAATTCCACGTATTTAAGTAGAACCAGTATTTTATTTTCAAAGGTTGTTCTTAGCTGATTGATACAGTCTGCCCATTTGTTGTATGTCGGAATCAGTGTGTTGTAATTGTAGCTAACCCATGAAATGTGAAGAATACACAGTTAATGTTTTGTATAAACTTACATAGTAGCAACAATATATCATCATTGATAATTGCATTTTATTCATTGTGTGTCTAACCAAACAATTATTTCTTTATGCTGAACAAGTAAAGACCAAATAGTCAACAACTACTTCGTCCAGCGTGGCACTTTAAGGACTCTTCTCGAAAAGCAGCTCAGACTTTTCTCGCTTTACATATTTCTTTACAATCATGTTTTATATATTGTATGATCCGTTTCTGATAATTTAATTAACTATTAAAAATTTATAAATCTTTAATAAGAACTCAAAGTGTCTTGTTGCTTACCCGCACAAAATAACGACAAAGCACTGGAGCAAAGTTGGAACGAAATATTCGAATGCAGTTTCGGAGTCATTCTTGGAAGTGGTGTTTGAGTTTGTAGGGAGTACCTAAGAAACAGATATATATGTGGCAGTAAATTAATTATTATAAATAAATGTGAGCTATATATGAACTATTTTGCTTACTAATTACATATAATTTGGTATGAATTTGAGGCCTGTAATAAGTAAATCTGTAAACTGAAAGAAAAAATTCCTAAAGTAAATTAAAAGTATTTTAACACTTTTTCACGAAGATTAAGGAAACAAGTTAAAACACAACGTAATAAACTAATGAAAAACAACAAGATATTATTAGATTATATACAATTTCAGAATTAGGCAGTTAAAAAGATTGTTTCACGCAAGTTTGTTAAATAGACTAGTTTTATCTTGCCGATAAGTGGTCTAAGTGTTTGTTGTATTTGGGGCAAAGCTATACAGTGAGCTATCTTTGTTCTGTCCAACACGGGGAGTCGAACACCGGATTTTAGTGGTTTTGAGCTCGCAAAGTAACACTCACCAACTAAAGGATGGAACCTAAAAGATGTAACTTTGTTCTGGTGTTATTTGTTCTGACACTTCTGTAAGTGACAATAAAAATAATTTGAATCTATGTTTTCCTCATTTGCATGCTTATTTCTTTAATATACAATGCCAACAAGTTAAAATAAAGATAACATATCATGGAATTTACTTTTAACTTAGGAAGATAGTGCTGATAATTCTTATTAACTGACTGTTGTTTCTTTGTAATTGACCGCTCATCGGTGGGTCTGAGGGTTTTAAACACTAAAACTCGGGTTTCGGCATCCGCGATGACATATCACAGATAGGCAAGACATTGTGTATCTTGTGCTTAAAAAAGTACAAAATCCTTGGTACTTAAAAAATAAATTCTTAGTGTTACAAACTCAGCAATAATGGCTTGTTTTGAATTTCGCGCAAAGCTACTCGAGGGCTATCTGCGCTAGCCGTCCCTAATTTGGCAGTGTAAGACTAGAGGGAAGGGAGCTAGCTAGTCATCACCACCCACCCGAACCCTTGGGCTACTCTTTTACCAACGAATTGTGAGATTGACCGTCACATTATAACGCCCCCATTGTTTAAAGGGCGAACATGTTTGGCGCGACGGGGATGCAAATCCGCGATCCTCGGATAACAAGTCGCACGCCGAAATCCACCTGGCCATGACGGACCAGCAATAATAGAATAACTCTGTTTTTCACTAATGTTAAACAAGCCTGTAGCAAATTAACACGCTTTCGTACTGTTTTCTGCAAACGTCGATCATAAGGTTACACCACTTTTTATCATGTATCGAAAATAACTAATTTACATTTACTTTTAATGTGGAATTTCAATAATATAATTTTATCTATATCCAATGTAAATCCTAATTCCGTTAAGTTTCCAGGTAAGTCAAAATGCTAAAGAATTATTTATTATAATTTAACATGAACAAAGAATAACAATATTCTTTACTGATGTTGTAACTTAATGCATATGAGCTTCTTTAAATGATAGTAAAAATCATTTCAACCTGTTTTCTCCTTATATGTACGAGCCTTTTTTCAGTGCATAGCGTCGACAGATATATAAAGGAAAGAATTCACTTGCCACTTAAGAAAATAGTACTAAAAATTCATATAAATTTAATATTAACCGTTTAAGTCTTAAAAATAGATCTTTTCCTAGAAGAAGAGGGAATCAGTAATAGCTGTGGCACTTAAAACTATTTTAGGTAGGATTAGAATGAATTAATTTAAAATATTTATTTTCTTTCTTTTTATTATATATATTTTTGTACGCCAGCAATACCAAGCATAGGATGCGGGCGTACCCGATTCAATTTTAGTATTTATGAAGATCTCTACCAACCTACTCTTAAACTGATATTCATTTAGGCAGGATTAGAGTGAATTGATACATATATATAAAATCTGGGGCGTAGTCAAATACATCAATCAAAAGCGTTTGATCTCTTGCAGGGTCGTAGAATTTTTACACCAGTATGATTTTTGCAATCACTTATATGGTTTGTTTGTTTTTTGAATTAAGCATAAAGCTACACAATGGGCTATCTGTGCTTTGCTCACCACGGGTATCGAAACCCAGTTTTTAGCGTTGTAAGTCCGCAGATATACCGCTGAGCCACTGAGGGGCAACTTATGTGGACTGTTCAATTTGCAAATCGGTAATCTCTGATTACGTGAACCTGAAAGCTGTAAACATGCAGTCACAGAGTAATCTTGTTGCCACAATACTTCAAGGTTTACATGTAGGTTTGTATAAGTGAGGTGTTGTGAACAGTTTTCAAAATGTTAATAGAATAAAGACAAATGTGTCACAAATTAACTGCCACACGAATTTATTCCTGCACACAGCACAGTATAAAAGATGGCCATTACACTTGACAAGGTTACTAATAACTTTTATTGCATGAATTACGTTTTCAAATATTAATATAATTAGTAATTACCCTTGATAAGCTCATATCTACTGAAAAACTCTTCATGTTGTTTGATAAAAATAATTAAAATGTCTTTGCGAACTCTTGAAAATTACACATCAATACAATGTAGCACATAATTATTCATACTTTTCATTGATTCATTTAGTCCTCTAGTCTACATGTTCCCAAATGAAGACCTCCTTGTAATGATCTGTTTATTAATTCTTTCATAAGCTCTTCTATATTTATTTTGTTGACCTCATCTTTGTGAGTGTGACAAACTGCCACATGGTTAAGGCGGCACTGAGACATAGTTGACCTTAACCACGTCTTCAACCGTCTTAATTCAGAAAAGCTGCATTAACATTCACAGCTGGATACAGGACATACAAGCAAAATTTTCATGAGAAGAAACACTTCACTAAACATCTGCTTGCTTGTTTCATGCATTTTACAGTAAGCATCCTTCGCACATTTTAGAGATACTGCTTTTGTTGTTCCTTTGAACATGGGCAACTGAAAGTCGAGCCGTTGTGCAGAGATTTCTGGATAGAAGTTTATAACCGAGTTGTCAACCTTGCCAGATGTGATCATGTTCTCAAGTGTCAGATATTACTTCAAGTCATTGTTGTCTGCATTAAATCTAGTGGTAAAATGTTCTATAACTGTGTCTACAAATTCAAAATATTGGCTTCTGTAGTACTCTCTAGCTGTTGCAGAATGGTGTGCTGAGTCATCATCTGTGATCCTTCCGGGGGATTTGCGAATACGTGGTAGTTCAATATGCACCAGATCTAGGGAAGTTACCTTTTTCTCAGCTTCATCAAATATCTTGTTGTAATTTTCCTCTGTTCGTAGTACACACAATTGCTTAACTGTTATTGCAGATGCTTCAATCATATCAGATACTGTTGCTGATTTTGCTTGAAATGCACGGTTTAATTCCTCTAATGCAGCTAATAGATGGTGAGGCATCAACAATCCTAAAACTGTCTTTCCTTTGTCATATCTGTCCAGCAGACCTCATGCTTTCACTGCTACATCTGATTTTTCATTTACTAATTCAGACAAAGAATCAACAATGCCTCTTAGTGTTTATTAGCATATTTAATTGCAGATAGGCGGCTCAACCAGCGTGTTGGACACACTGAGCGGATGTATTTAACTGGACCATTGTGACTGTCTGACGATATTTTCAATATTTTCAAAGATTGTCTTGTATTTGCCTGACCTCTGAAGCAAGACACCAAGTTCATGTACCCACTGGAAAAAATTTCGAACACATTCGCAAACTTCAACTGCATGTTGCATTATTAAATTAGCCTTGTGTACTCCGCAGTGAAAAAATAAAGCTGACGGTTGCTTCTCTTTTATTTTTGCCTGGCATCCACTGTATGCACCACTCATGTTAGCAGCTCCATCATAAGTTTGTGCTCTTATTCCTGACAGTGGAAAATTGAGTCTAGTCAGTACATCAAATATAGTCGAGGATATTGTTTCACCAGTTGTATTGGAAACACTGTACAAACCAAGAAATGTCTCATGGACGTTAAGGTTCTCATCTACGTATCTTACACATATTGCTTCCTGTTCGGCACCTGTAACATCTTTAGTGCCATCAACCATTAATGCAAAGATTTTACTTTGCTGCACTTCATGTGCTATGTTCCTCAGTATGTGATGGCTGAATATCTCCATTATTTCATTCTGGGCCTGGGGTGATTTGAATGTGGTTTTCTTTTATAAGTAGGCTGTCAATTCAGGATCTTCCTCTTCTAGGAGCTTCATTAACTGCAGGAAGTTCCCCTCCGTATCAATATGTCAACGTATTGCTAAACCTTCACGTAGTAAGAAACGTAAACTTCTGAATATTTTGGCTAGACTTCTTTTGCGGTCTTCCTGCTGCTTCTTTTTTCCATCATGTAGCTGGACAGTCACTGGAGTTACATCAAGTGAACCTTCTGGAGATATAGTGAATCTGTGCTGAGAAGAGGATTGGTGTTTGTTGAATATCTGTTTTGCCTTTTTCCAGTTGCAAAAAGCGGTGGATATGAAGATACACTCCACTGGACTCTCCAATTATCATGTAAAAAGGCCTCTATTTTTCGCCTTCTGACTGTCAAAGTGCAGCCATGGGAACTCATCAAACCACTTGTCCTGAAAGTTGATATTTTGATATTTTGCTTTCTGTCCTGGTATTAGTTGTCTGGATGATATATCTTTCCACACTGTATCTGTGGAGTGTCAGATTTTTCATTACTGCACAAACTTGTTTCACAACTATCTGGTGGTTCATGATGTGCAATAGTTGCACAAGCATTTTCAGACTCGTCCTCTGATGAACATTGTATTTCCTCTGTATGGCAAGTTTCTATTTCTTTGCTTGAGGTTGTTGGATTATCTTTATCTGCATTGTCACTTGTAGTACTTGTAATTGGCTTGCGGAACTGTCAAATATCGGAAGGTTTCAGACGCTTGCTTGTCATAATTGTAATCTGTTTCCAAGATAACTTAACTGGCTAAAATACAGTCATTATTGAAAAACTCTAACGCTCAACGAACGAAGATAGAACAGAATAGAAGTGGGACTGCACTGTACAATGTATTTAAGTCGAATGCTCGAACCTCACAGTGACTACCGTGCCTACTGATCTCCTGGGCATCGCTGGGACAATAATGTGTGCAAGTTACAACACAAGTAATCTCATGTTTCTCGAAAAATACTTAAAAATGAAAAATTTATTATATTCCTGTTAAAGCTCATCAAAAGGCGAACACGTTGTGATATTATGTCTATAAGCACGTCTATTAACTAAAAACTAGCAATACAATTCGAGTAGAGGCTTCAGGCCGTTGAAATTGTTTCTTTTGTGTTCTAATTATACAATAGAATACAATATTTTTAATGTCTATGATAAGAGGACATATTGTTCTTTTACCATAAAGCACCAGCACTTTATTATAGGGCGGTGATAATCTGAAATTTCATGGATTAATGAGGACCACAAAGACAAGTCTAATGAGCCCTGATGTAAAATCGAGGCTCAGACTAAAGGGAGCGGAGGGGAATGATGTTGGGCTTTTCTGGATCCGAGCAGCCCTAACCTGTAGTTAACTGTACACTAATCATACACTGTGGTCAACGGATTCGGCAGCTGTGGAGAGTAAGGCGTTCGACAATAAAACCGGCTAGACATGCATAAGAACAAACGGCGTAGGAAAACCGCACAATATACATATAAGATTGATGCAGCTACAGGTTACAAATGTCCTGCCAGATTTAGATTACAGGAGTTTACACTTGGGAGTACTATTTTCGAATTTCATGCTCTGTTCAATCTGTTGTGATGAAAATTTTACTTAATCTTACACTACGTACAAGACGTAGGTAGATTCTGTGATAGTGCTTGTAAGCCTTGCATGTATATTTAGGCTTACTGACTGATACTTACGAACTATCGATTGAATCGAAAAGCTTAGAAGCACGCCTATATTAAAGTTGTACATTTCGACTACTGAAAAAGCTAACATTTAGGCTTAATTATGTAATTCGATTGGTAAAAACACGAGAATCACAAGAACAAACACACTATTTGTAGGCCTTTGATGCAATAAAACAATTAAACAGACCAAACTGTAGGAGGGATGATTGTATGCATTACACCCCTTTCCTAATATGAAGGGGGGATGTATCCCTATCACTCCAGGATCTGTGCCCCTGATCTCTAATTATACCTCAAATCGGTTAAGGTATAACAGAGTTATAAACCAAAGTTTGAACTTGAAAAATTCAGAGTCATTCTATGAGCGGGCCAAGCGCGTAAGGCGTGCGACTCGTTATCCGAGGGTCGCGGGTTCGCGCCCGAGTCGTGCCAAACATGCTCGCCCTCCCAGCAGTGGGGACATAAATATGTGGTGGCCAATCCCACTATTCTTTGGTAAAAGAGTAGCCCAAGAGTTGGCGGTGGATGGTGATGACTAGCTGCCTTCCCTCTAGTCTTACACTGCTAAATTAGGGACGGCTAGCACAGATAGCCCTCGAGTAGCTTTGTGCAAAATTCTAAAACAAAATAAAACAAAACATTCTATGAGTTACTATGCCGCGGCTAAATATTACACGCGAACTACCTGAATTGAGCAAAAAGCTAGATAAGTGTGTGTGACATTAATTAAGCCCCCCAGTGGCTCAGCGGTATGTCTACGGACTTACACGCTAAAATACGGGTTTCGATACCCGTGGTGGGCTGAGCACAGATAGCCCATTGTGTAGCTTTGTGCTTAATTCAAAACAACAATGACATTAATTTAGTTGTCATGTAATATAATACAGTTGTAGTGTTTTGTTCTCTAAATTTGTAGAAAATTTTCGAGCGCAAGAATCAATAATGTATATACGCTAAAGCCAGTATTATTGCCAAATGAATTTTCGGAAGTCTCGTCTATTGAGTATAAAAGACAGTCATCACAACACGTGGGGATACAATATAATATTGTCGGGTCGGTATAGTATGTATGATAAAGAGCTCGGAAGCTATGAATGTAATAAACGCATATCAATCGAGAAATTACAAATATATGACCAGTAGTTGGTGTTGTTGTTTTAAATTAAGCACAAAGCTACACAATTGGCTATCTGTGCTCTGCCCACCACGAGTATCGAAACCCGGATTTTAGCGTGTAAGTCCGCAGACATACCGCTGAAACACTGGGGGGGCATATGACCAGTATTTCTACAGTGACATTATATATTGTCATCGGTAAAAAGCTTAGATATCTCATTAGCCATCAAGTGAAGTGTATCTGTATATCAATATAAATTAACTCACTCTCCATGAACCATCGATAAAATATGCAGTTCCAGATCAGATAGAACACTCAGTGTTATATGTAAGTTTATAAACTGAATTGTTACTTGTATATTAAAATATATTTTTGCTAAGAAGGAAAGTAATGTGTATCAATCTCGTTGGTAAATATCATAAATTTGACATATATCGCCATTCAATTATCTTCCAAATCAAAATTAAAATTTCAGGCTATTTGAAATTGTAACACGTAACATACGTAATATTATAAATCGGAGACTTGTCCGAGATAAATTATAATACACAACATTGCTAACATGTAATTCAACTGCAGACAGTTCATGTACAATTTATAACAGGAAAAGTAAAAACTGTTAGTATAACGTAAAATAAATTAAAAGTAGGGATATTCTATTTACGTGTGACCGTTTATTACGAAACACAAGGTCACACAACTGGCTATTTGTATTGTGCCTACCGCGAGTACCGAAATTTGATTTTTAGTTCTAAATATTCTTACAGTTAATGCTTAAGGGGATATTCACGTACTTTTCTGGTGGGCAGAACACAGGTAGCCTATTGTGCAGCTTTATGCTTAATTACAAACAAACAATCAATCATTACTTTTGTGACTTGTATAACATATTACAGATGAAATATATAATATGTGATGATACTGACTGTTTTATTTTCTCTCTTTCTAATTATATGTGGACTTATATTAGTTAATATTTTTATATACTATAAAATATTGCACAATCAATTGATTTCTCACCTTACACCATTGTAGAGAGACACCTGATGGCGGAATTTGAAAAATGTTGCTGAGTACTGTAATTTGTGGTCTCATTGTCGATCAAATTCCTACCGATAAAAAAAGAAGCAAGTATCTAAAATAAAAATACAAACTATTCTAGCTTAATGATTAAACATGCTTAATATGCAGTGCTTAGAAATGAATTTGCAAAATCTAGTTTAAACAGTGAAACATGTAATAGTAAAAGAATCTTCGATCAAAAACACGTATTTTGAAAAATGTATTAAAAGATTGCAATTCTATCTGAACAAAAAGGGTGACGTTTGTTATGGTATGAATGACTTTTGCGAGAAAATTGTATTATAATAAATTAAATTTGTCAAAAGACGATAATGTAATGTTTATTTTATTTTTAAACAATTAAACGTCAGATAAACATAAGTTGCTATTATATTCGCGCTTCGCCAGCAAAACGAGTTAAAACCATAACAACTTATACAAATAGCGCACCGATTACTGCTAGATTTATTGGCTTGCAACTGGCCTGATGAGATTTGGCATTGTGCGAAACGCTTCTTCGGCAATGGATATGACATACATAGTGTAACTGAAATACATTATATACTCTACATCACGGAAAACTCCTAAGGTTTTAAATAAAGAATGTAGTGTTTAAAAATAAAATAAGCGAAATAAGCTCTATTCTCGTATGAAACATATGATTTATTATTTTTCGAACTGTTTTGTGTCTGTTCTTTTGAATACCTCCCCCCAAAAAAATTTAGGTTTCTTCTCTTTATTGCATAGCAGTTGTAGTGAGAACTTACTGTCATCATATTCCCCGCAGAGTCTCTTGATTATATCAGTGTCAATTTCTGAATGACTGTAATACTTGTTTTTATTTTGATAAGAAACTGCTCAGTATCTTTCTCTCCTCTATATTCAGATATAAACTAGAGAATTACATAATTATTTATAACCTGTCTTCAAACTATTCTCTAGTTAGAGAACTAAAAAGCAGAATAATGGAGTATTGTAAGTAATGGAGTATAATCATTTGTGTAGACTGGTCTGTACTTCATTTAATAACTGATCACAGATTTAACTATTGTACTTTCCACTATAGATAAAATGAATTGAAAATTAGAGGTAAACTCCTCTTGACGACATAATGATTCAAAGTAACAAGTACAGAATCCATTAGAACGCACCTTGGCTCCCACATTCTGTACATTCGTGGCCTTTCCACGAAGCATGAGCTAAAATGGACTTGAAAAAGATAATGCATCATTTATTTGTGTTGTAGTGGAATTATAGTAAATCCAATAAGCCAATATAAGGCTCTTTGTGCAAAATATCGCGTCCTAATAAAATGAAAACTTAGCCCACTGAGCCACTGGGGGGCGAGCCAGTTGAAGCAAAGAAGAAACATTTAACACGTTCTCCAGGCGCATTCTGCTATGTATGGGGGCAATTTATCAAGACATAAGCGAAAAAGTACTCTGTGATAGCATCTGCCAAAAATGTGTGAGCTTACAAGATATCTGCTATCATGTATCTGGACCTTCAATCATCCATCGCCACAGTATCACACTGCTCTTAGCTCCCTGTACCTACTTGTCAAGAGAGAAAGTCACCATCTTCAGAAGAGAGCAGCAAATCAGAAGAGGAGGTAGACATTGAAGATCCAGATTACAATTTCAGAGGTGCAGCTGGTGAGAGAAACCCATACTACCCCGACCAAAAAGACCTCAATGACTTGATCAGAGATCTTGGTCTAACAAAGTCAAATTCCAAGCTTTTAATATCTAGGCTCAAAAAGTGGGATTTCTTAAATGAAATTGTGCAAGTTGCAAGTCATTTCTAAACATTTTTATTCATTTTTGTATAACTTTAGTATAAATACATGAAAATTTTGATTCATATGTTGTTTTATTCAGAACTTATGTAAATGAAAATGTGCAAATTTGTCTGTTTTTACATAGAAAATAGGTTAATTTCTAAATTTCATTATCCAAGTCACAAAAGTAAAGTTTGAAGAGAATAATGACTACTTTCTATACTTTTGGAACATAAGCAATTAAGAAATAACACATACCATCCAGGAACAAAATTTGTGTTACATCGTGCAATCTATACATTTCGAGGCAGAAACAAGATATTACATATACACAGTACTGTAATTACATTATAATATTTTTCTCTAGTTTTACTTACATTTAGTTGAAATGTAGTAAAAAATTACACAAAATACGCTGACAGTGTTTTTTTTATTATCATTGGAATTTCGAAGTAATATATTTTACTTAAACTTGAGAAATGTTGCACCAGTGGCTGAAGGGATGGCTGACGCGCGACCCACTGCTAATCAAAATATGAAACACTTCTTATGAATACATAAGTATATGTTTCAGTATATTATGTTGTATTTTTAGGCAAATTCTTTTGAAAACAGTTAAAAGTATTAAAAGAATAAAGAATCTTATACAAAATACAGCGAAGTAACGGTTTCACTAAAAGTATTGAAGACAGTTTTTTACATTTAAAAGATACTCAACTTTCATATGTTTGCAGTCGTAAAATTTTCAAAACTTTTATGTTTTCTTTGTCATATCTACTTTTGCTAAACATAGATTTAATGAGACTGCACATATCTAAAACGTGTACTGTCGTCTTCATAATCACTTACTTTGAATAGCAACGTTTCTATAAACTTTAAACTTAAACTTACTTTAACAATTAAAGAAAAATTTTGGTAGAAGCACAAAGAAATCTAAAAAATACTTTTTTAGTTTCGCTATTTCCTTCTACTTCCATAACGTGGCTAGCCTATAAATCCACACATTTACAGTTCGCGACCTGCTGCCACAAGAACTTGCTCCGTATTTTGGAGCTGTGAGTGCACTATAGAAAAGTATTTCCAATCCCACTAGCCTGTTGTATAAGAGTAACCTAAAAAGTCGGGTGAATGGTGTTGACTAGTTGCCTTCACACTAGCCTCTTACTTCAAAATTAGAGACAGCTATGTATAAGTAGTCCTTGTGTAGCTTTACGGCGAATTCTGAAACATATTTATCTAGATAATATTTTAAAAGTCTATAATTAGTATGTTCACTTATTAGTGACCTACAGTTTTTGTAGTCGTTTGAACATTTATAAAGTACATTATCTGAACAGTTTTATTCAAAAAATGCTTTCAGTTTTAAAAGTTTGCTTCAAAGAAATGATGTATTTTTCATTCTCGAGCTACAACTTGTGATTTTGATTATTTATTAATAATTTTTTTTACAACCAGTGGCTCAGCGGTATGTCTGCGGACTTACAACGCTAAAAACCGGGTTTTGATACTCGAGATGACCAGAGCACAGATAGTCCATTGTGTAGCTTTTGCTTAATTTAAAACAACAACAAATAATTATTTAGTCGAGCTTCCTTTCTACAGCAGTTGGCTACAAAAAGCTTGAATACACATCCATAAAAAGTTGTAGGGTCTGAAACGAGGACCTTGCACATATTTACCAGTCAAAATACAATAAACGAATATTACAGAAAACAACTAATCTTGGATGTTATTTGTTCTGCTATATTGTAACAAACGAGAGCTTTAAATATTTAACAAGGGGCCTCATTAGACGAAAA
Source organism: Carcinoscorpius rotundicauda (assembly GCA_011833715.1). Classification (NCBI taxonomy): domain Eukaryota; kingdom Metazoa; phylum Arthropoda; class Merostomata; order Xiphosura; family Limulidae; genus Carcinoscorpius; species Carcinoscorpius rotundicauda. The sequence continues at coordinate 21,458,281 of CM022395.1, forward strand.
TAGTCTCGATTATTGTAACTATTCACATGAGCTTTAGAAATTTTCAGTTACGTTTTTTTGATTAATAATTTATTCATCGTGGTATGTGCGAAGAAAAACGTATCTTTACTTTTAGTTGGGTAAAGTAGTTGTGACTATTTTTATTTGTAATCTTCGTGACTGTTAAATCTTGAGCTTTAAATTAAACACCACTAGTTTTCAAACGTTTTATTTCAAGTACAAATTGTAATGTAAGACGAAATAATCAATAAATTTAAAATCATGACGTTCCTGATGCATATTAGTAAAACTAGTGCACTTTTCACCTTTATACGAAGTATAGCTGTAAAAGGCGTCATACAGCTTGACTGTGACAAATTATTGCTGAATACGAAGCTTTGCACATACTTTTCCAACAGACATATGAATGATTAATAGTTGTACTAGAAGCGAGAAAAACGTTAATTTTTCTATAAAATAACTGAAAAGTATATTAAATGTAAATTAACATTTAAAATAAAAACTGTCAACATATACATCTTGTGCTTATATTATATGTATGGTGTACAGTATCGTTTTTAACTGGCAGTTTTTCGCAATGTTAATAACATTTGTTGTGTGTAATAAACAACAAAAGTACCCACATGCACATAAAAGTTGGAATTACTTACTTTTGAGTTAAATATCGTTCAGGAATCAGTCAGTTCATGGATTGATGTTACTTCGTAACTTTGAAGGAAATAAAATGAAGTTAAATTGTAGAAAAAACATAATCTGTAAGATTTTTTCTTGTAAGTGTACTTTAATAAACCATCGTTATAACAGAAAATTTTGATTGGTTGTTGATGTACAACATTTTCCTTTATTCATTCGTCTCATTTGTTGAGTTTAGGTCATAGTCCCGCCTCTTCAAATAAACACCAGGGCGGTAAGTGTAAGTTTGTTTTGTTTAAGCATAAATTTACAAAATGGCCACCATAGGATGTAAACTCGAATTTCAGCATTGAGCTCTCAAGCTTACCACTATGGCTCCAAGGGCGTGAATTTAGATAAAAAAATTACATTTTAGGACTAAAAAAACTGATCAAACAACAAAAACACGCCTTACGTCAGAATAATCCGGTTTTGTTAACCAGTTTATTTCTGCGTAATCGCGATAATTTTTTTATCTCTTCAGGTACTTTATTGTCGTCCTTTTTATTGTTCTAGAAAAGATAAGTGATCTAATTTATATTCATTATAAATTATTACATCAACCTTGTCGTGCAACATATTATATTTCCTAGATAATAACAGTTGATCAATTTTACTTAAAATAGATTAAGATTCTTCACCCGACTATGTTTAGGCGAGGTTCATCGTAAATACCCAACGCTGTCTCTTTCTCTGATTACGCTTATTTCATGCCATCTCTTACACAGAAATAAACCTCTTAAACAACATCTTCAGCATTACGCTGGTGAGTCATTATAACAAAAGAATTGCCTTTATGATATTCCTAATCTCGCTATTTAAATGCATTATAATATCGTGTTTTTGTGTTTCGTATAGCAACGCCACATGTCGCTTAGCCCACCGAGGGGAATCGAACCGTTGATTTTAGTGTTGTAAATCCGGAGACATACCGCCGTACTAGCGGGTGCTGTTATGATAACGAAATCAGTTTCATGAAGTGATCTGCTCAACCCAATTTGATACACGATAAGTTGGTAAATAAATAATGTATATTTGTGCATTTTACAAACTTTTACAAACAATCGTCTTATAATGACTTTCTCTTTAAAGGAACAAATATGCAAAGTTCCATAATAAATTATTTTGTTATCAACTTAAATTGAAAATTATAGTAGTCTGAACAGCGTTTTAATACCAATGATAAACAGAAAACGCCAAAGTCCTGGAGGTGTTTAGCAGCATGGTTACCTTTATTGTAATATTTTCAGTCAACATTATTGTAACGTGCTTATATTATACAACAACAAAATATACAGCATGTTTAATCTATATAAAAAAGTAACATCTTTTACAAAAACACTTTAGGTAAGCGAAAGTAAAAATTGATATAGTAAGACCTGTCTAAGGTGAAATCACACCGGACCGAGTAATATTTCCGGCTTAGACATAGTGAAAATGCATTTCCTTAGTTATATATAATTTTTGAGCGGAGGGTTATGCTTGACTCAAGGGAAATAAGACGTTTGTGAATAAAGTTGTTATACTATTTATGCTGTATTTATTAGAATAAGAACAAAAATAGACATTCAAAACATACATTAGTAAACTAAATCTTAATCAAATTTATTTGAAGAAAATGTCCAATTTTAACAGTTTCGTTTTTCAATGGGCTTTCTCATACAGTTAAAAAAGAATGCTAATTCTACGACCTTTTCGTTAAGTTCACTTTTCCCCTTGATTTTTGCATACAATTTGATAACGTTAGTATAGCTTAACACTTGCGATGATGTAGGAATTTCTATTTCTTCACTACCTTTTCTATTTTGTTCATCTTCTGAATCTCTCGCACTGTTACCATCTTGTGATTCTATTATAGATTTTAAATCAATTTTATCAGTCTCTGTTAAACATTCTTGTCAATTTCACACAACTTTTCGTGTTCATAAAATCATCTGCATGAAACTTTTCAATCAGTATTTGGGTTTCACTAGAATCGTCATAATAACCAACTTTAAAAACTAAGGGTATTTAGTAGCTTTCTTTAAAATGAGGGTATTAAGTAAATTTTTCCTAAATTTTAAAATTAGAGAAGATAGGAATTTATTTTTTCGTGAGAATTATTTAAATAGTAGAATTTTGCACTTACAAATCATGACGGCAGTAAAACTAACAAAATACATTTAAATGTTTGGATTTTTTATAACAAAGCTATATCGGGCTATCTGCTGAGCCCACCGAAAGGAATCGAACGCCTGATTGTAGGGTTGTAAATCCGAAGACATACCGCTGCACTAGCGGGATACGAAATATTTAACCAATATTTACTGTTACAAAATAATCGAGAATTAATTAATATTTAAACAAATTATTGATGAAACAATAATTTATTAATATTTAAAGAAATTAATATTTAATCAAAAACATTTTTTCGCCTTACTCAGGTTCTAATCTTACTTGTTGATAGATGAGGTAAGTGAAAGATAGTTTTCCGTCCACGTTTAGCAGGTTTTCCTTATAGAGGGCTTTTCATAAGACAAATCTTAAGATAATGCTGCAAAATTTTGATATTTTCGGGTTTTACAAGTTTCCGTCCTACACAGTTTCCGGCTTAAAAAAGTCTTACTGTATAAAAAAAGAGCACTTACATAACGTTGTGTATTTTCCAGTAACGTTGAAAAGGTGAGTCACACAGGTTTTTTCAATAAAATAAAATAAATAACAAAATAGTGACGATGGATAGGCATCATCAGTTTCTTCAATTTCTTTTTAGTAGCGTGCGTTGTAATTGTATTTTGTGTTTGTGACTTTCAGCATTCAACTATAATTTGGTTTGAATTTCGCGCAAAGCTACACGATGACTATCTGCACTAGCCGTCTCTAATTTAGTAGTCTAAGGCAAGATGAAGAGCAGCTAGTCATCACCACTCACCGCCACTTCTTGAGCTATTCTCTTGCCAACGAATAGTGGGATTAACTGTATTATTATAACGCCCCAGCAACTGAAAGGACGAGCATGTTGCTGCCCCCAGATTACGAGTCAAGCGCCCTAACCACCTAGCCATGCTGGGCACAGGCGGCAATTTAGGTTATAAATTAATTCCTTTCCCTTCGGGGAATGAAATGTAATCAGAGGCAGTCAGAACGTCTGTTTCTTTCACTTTACTGTTTGTTGAGAATTAAAGAGCGCTAGACTTGAAATTAATTTGATTTGCCGTAATCGGGACATGAGATTGCATTAGTTGAGTTGGGGTAATGCAGAGAGTTAGGAAAATCCGTATAGGGAAAGAAAATGAAGGAAGAAGAGCTTCGTTGGACGGTTTCTCGACCCCATGGGAGAGGTGAGTTGTCAGACAATAGTAAAATTCTATATGCAAAAACGGCTCGTTTGGGTTGATAAATATTTCAAATAGAAGAGCGAACAACGTTTCGACCTTCTTCGGTCACACGTTTTCGAACACTGCAAGTCAAATGAACACAACATAACCATAGAAAACACTAAAATACTAAATAAAGAAACAAACATAAACAAACGAAAAATTAAAGAAGCCTTACTTATACAACAACTTAAACCAAAAATAAACCAATATAAAGGAACGCCATTATACCTATATTAATATTATAGATAAAATTATATATTCAAACATCTAATCCCGCCCTCTACATTACGACACTCAGTTACACAACCCCTTCCAAACATGTGGTCAGCTTTCGGTCAGTTACCTCTTTCTTTGTGAACCTGACGATGACCGAAGAAGGTCGAAACGTTGTTCGCTCTTCTATTTGAAATATTTTCTCAACCCAAACGAGCCGTTTTTGCATATAAAGTTCTCAACAAGTGGGTTTCTCGACATCACTGATTGAATAATAAAATTCTGTCCCTTTTCACACAAATGAACACAATTCGTTTGTATATTATGTCACCCAACGCAAAAAAAAGAAAAAGAAATGTTTTGAACTCTTTGATGGAAATTCCTCATTCGAGAAGGTGGTTCAACAAGACAACTGACCCTTAGATGAGTTCTACGTACTAAGTAATAAGTTGCTTATTTTATTTCTATTGTGCATAACCGCTGTACGAAATTGTGACACACTAAAAATTTGATTACGTACAGTTAATAACATTAATATATAAAAATATTTTAACACGTATTTAATATTTTATCTAGAAAAACAACAATTCATGAAATTTTGCAATATACTTATATTGAAGTTTTGAATGTTTAATATTTTAAACACAAAGACGTGGTTCGAAACATGTTAAATCTTAATCAATAAATATTGGGAAAATTCTAAGCATGCTAATTTTAAAATTATGTACTATATTTTGTAAACCATAAAGTTCTTTAAATAACTAACCTACTACCTGAAACGTTTTGATATAAATTTAAGTAATCTTTAGAATAATTTAATGATAATATAAACTATGTGACACACATTATTAATTTCATATTTAGTTATTTAGTAAAATACAGTATTTGTCGGTTGTAGGTGAAAAGTAGATTTTTAAAAGAAGAAACCTAGTTTGAGTTAGCATATATACTGAAAAATGTTGAATCTTTATTATCAAATTCTTGCTTTTAAATTTCTCTTGCATAATTTTAAATATGAATCATTATATCAACGTTTCTTGCCTCTTTGTTTAATTCACAATTTCGCTTTTATATGTTTCACTCTCCAACAGTCGAAAATATGTTAATATAAAAGCGTAATTTAACAAAATATGTTCATAATTTCATACACTAAGAATTAAATTAAATGTATATTTACAAGTTTCCTCATTTAATTGTAAAGCAACGTCATAAAAGCTGCTGTTGAAGCGTAGTGTTAGCAAAACACACTTTCTATTTATTTATTGCTATTTATTAGAAGTTGTTAATTTAATTGACTTTTGCTAATAATAATTATTCTTTAAATAAGTCACAGATTCAGTTTATGGATGATCTTAATTTTGATTGGCTGTAAAAACAACAACGTTTGACTTCCTGGACTGTATTTTTCTGCTTCTTTGTTGGTCGAGCTTGATTTTGAAAAATAATATTTATTTCAGCTAGCTGTTAAATGAAGTTAGTAGAAACAAGGGGTGGGTGGGATAGTAGTACTTCCCTCTCCTTTCCAATGGGCTGTACGTTCGTATAAAAATATAATTATAGGATCAAACTGCACAGACAAGGACGGATTTAAGCTTAAATGTCTTGTCAGGTAAAATCGATGGGACCCAACAGGTTCTATTCATACCAGTATTATACATACAGCGAGAGTAAATAGGGGCCCCTAAATATGACCATCAAATCCGTCCCTGCATTGATATAACATCATCGAATATATAATGTTTAAGAAAAGAAAAAAACAGCTTATAGTTTTGTAGTCAAAATTAATGCATTTTTATTTCACATAATTGAAATACCTGTCCATGTTTAGTTATATGTACAATTATATCACGCGTATTTTGGGAATTTAAATATGAATTTAAAAAAAAATTACATTGTGTGTTAAACGTGTTACAAGAAAGGAAATCGCTAAAAACTCCACCTCAATTAAATACCAAAAGACAGAATTGATGTCTTTCCATTAAACTGGTAAGCGATTTCGGAAGTAAATCTCCTCCACTAGAAAGATTGTAAAATAACGTTGTCTACTGAAACACAAACAACATTTCATCAGACATCACAGTCTAAGCCATTTTTTTGCTTCAAGAGAAACTTGTGGGAGTTCACTGTCCATCTTTTGATTATCACCAAGTCAAGTCTTAGAAATTAGATGAAATAGGAATAAAAAAATGTTAAAAGTTAATAACAGCTTTGTTTTGACATTATGGCTTTCAGTGAAGATATATTTTAGCCTTTGAATGCCCATAGTTTAGTATTTTGTTCATTCAATATAGCAGCATTGTTAAAATGCTGCTAATTAACTGAGGTTTACATAAAGGTAGTTTATAATATTCTGTAGATGATGTATTTAATGGCTTTAGTGGTCTTAAACCTTCCCATAGATTGCGTTAAAATATTTTCAGTCTTAAATTTCAATATCTTACAAACAGCAAACGTATCCGAACCAATCAACACATATGAAATTATGATAATATGTGTCGTACACGTACATTTGTTCAGTATTTTCGAAATTTTACTGTAACATCTAATTGCAACGTAACCTGCGCAGTGTTTCGATGATGAAAAAAACTGTGTAACTGAAATAAAATTTAAGCATAACCTCCACGAATCTACGACCATGTGACTCAAAAAAGATTCTTTTTTATATGAGACAGATTGAAACTGCTTCTTTTAAAGCATTTTTTTCAATGTTTACGTATCACCAAGGTATAACCTCATAAACATCCCTTTATTTGTTTGCATTCTTTATCAATTTAGTTTTCGTTTTAAGTTCCTATGTTTTAAAATTATTTTACTGGTTCAAAGTTTTAGTTTTTCTTTATACTTTTTATCAATTCAACTTCCATTTTTAGCTTCTATCGTTTTAAATTGTTTTGTTGAATCCATACTAATTAGCATTTACTACTATGTGTATATGTGTATTTTCTTATAGCAAAGCCACATCAAGCTTTCTGCTAAGCCCAGCGAGGGGAATCGAGCCCCTGATTTTAGCGTTGTAAATCCGGAGACATACCGCTGTACTAGCGGCGGGCGCATTTAATACAAATTGTGTTGCTTCATTAGCGAGTTTGACTCCACTGATTTTATTAGCTAGTGAATTATTTTGGTAGCAATACAGTTCATGGTTAATATAAATCTGCATAATGGATTATTTGGGCTGTGCTTATCATAGGAATTGAGTCCCGATATTTAACATTATAAGCCTTTAATCTTTCTACAGACGGACTGGAGGGCTTCAATTTAAAATATGTAGTATTTGCTTTATTTCACTTTTTTAGGGAAAAGTGCTCGTTTCAACAGTCAGATTATCCATTTGAATAAAATTCAGCCGCATTTTCATCAAGTGTGGTACTTTTGGCAGTAGTGGTAACATGGTGCGAATTGCAATAAGCATCAGTATATGTACGAACATCTACACTATAGTTTGTCTGTTTTGAATTTCGCGCAAAGCTACTCGAGAGCTATCTGCTCTAGCCGTCCCTACTTTAGCAGTGTAAGACTAGAGGGAAGGCAGCCAGTCATCACCACCCACTGCCAACTCTTGGGCTACTCTTTTACCAATGAATAGTGAGATTAACCCTCACTTTATAACGCCCCCATGGCTGAAAGGGCAAGCATGTTTAGTGTGACGAGAATTTGACCTCGCGAATCTCGGATTACGAGTCGAATGCCTTAACCCACCTGGCCCTGCCGAGCCTACATTATAATGACCACATCGTACAGTCCTTCGTACCGCCTTATCCTGGCATAATTGGCTATAACTTCATTCAACCTATTTAATAATAATATCAGCTCCACCGCACTAATTGGTTGAAGCATTCCTTAAAGAAGTTTGGCCAAATGAATATTTATGGTAAACTTTTGGGAGAAATATTGTACTTTAGATCAAGTAAATGAAGTGTTAAAGGCGACTTGAAAACAGATTTTTAAAAGTAGTAGTCGAGGTCACATCAGGAACCTATTAATAGTCTTGGACTGATCAAGAATCTATTCATGGTCTAGAACACATCAGGAGCCTATTAATTCTAATTTTAAACGAGCAACATTGATGCCAGGTTATAAGTAAACTGCACAGTGACCAAACTCAATAGTGAAGTGAAATGTAAAAAAAGATTAAAGCCATCTCTAGTAAACAGTTGGCGAAAGAACAAATTAAGAAGAATAAGTATCATCATTTCAAAGTTGTGTTTGTGCTCTTTCTTTGACAAAATATTATATATTCCAAACAATCTCTCGTTATTTTGCACAGCGTATCGACTATTCACTTTATATGTCAGCTGTATTCTAGAAATGGAATCGAGAAGTGGGTATCCGTCTACAATTTTTCGTAGTTCACTCATAAAAACAATTTAATAAAGTCTTGCTTTATACATGATTTTGTTTTATTTTACTTTCTTCTTTAATTCATGACACATTAATGTTCTTTGTAGGAGCGAAACACTGTACAGCAGTTGTTACAGGAAAATATATATATTTGTTTAATATTTGAAAGCTAGAATTTCCTGCAGTTAAACATGTTTTTAAGTTCGCAAAACACAAATTTTCGACTCTATACTTTTGTTTATAGTTCTTACCGATATATTGTACGAACACACAGGAAGAGGTACAAATACTCCGAAACACATCAAGTACGTTTAATATCATCCAAGGTTAAAGTTTCAAACCGTGAAATGAGAATATGTACATTTCAAGCTTTACTTCTATTTACCACTGAAGCTTTACACATTATCAAATAACATAAACCCTGTTCTTTGTCCAAATTTTTTCTACCGTTCAGTATTGCACTTGTCAGCATAGCACGCGCTGCTTCGTTCATTGTCTCCAGTTCATGCTTCATGGCCCGTGAAAATCATCAACCTTGCTGTTAGCCTTTAAATCTTTGAATATCATTCTATTAAAATGTGTTCATTTTACGTAATATCATTTTCATTTAGTAGATAGCTTAAACAAAACAATGACGTTTTCACTCACACTTTAAATGGAGTATTATGTGTTTATTATTTTCTACATAATTTAATGAAAGTACCGATTTTAAAAGATTAATTATTTTGTTTATTTTTAATTTCGCGTAAAGCTACTCAAGGACTATTAGCGATAGCCGTCCCTAATGTAGCAGTGTAAGATTAAGAGGGTAGGCAGCTAGTCATCACCAACACCGTCAACACTTGGGCTACTCTTTTACTGACGAATGGCCGAGCATGTTTGGGCTAACTATACTCTGCCCAACACGAGTGTCGAGATCCGTATTATTGTGTTGTGACTCCCCAGACATACTAACGTTCACTGGGTGGAAGTTATTATCTGCTTTATAATGTGTAATTATTTTTCCTATATTAGTACAATGTATACAGATATACGTATATGTTATACGAGTTTGTTTATTGCATTTTATTTCAGATATTAGCATTGAAACAGCTATTGAACCTTCTCAGTGTTTTTATCCACGTTAATGACTACGGGAAAACATTTGTGAATGGCATTCAAATTTCTGATAAAAAGTTTGAAATTAAGAGTGTGTAGTGTTTACTCAATTCTTACCATTTAGGGACGGAAAATATTTCAGGAATAAATGTCGGAATCTACAATACTTATATGAATGATTCAACAGTTTATGAGAGGTACTATGGGTGCTAATTTTATGACTTTTTTGTAGTTTGGCATGGCAACTAAGGCTGTCTTGAACAGATAGGCTAGAGGGAAAGTAGGCAACCACTCAATACCATCAACCGTCAAAACATTTTGGCTACTTCTGTTTGATCAAACAGTGGGATTAAGCACAGTCATGGCCTTATTGCATGGATTCTTTGTTGTGGTAACAAGAAACAAACTGTTTGTTTGTTTGTTTTGTTTTGGAATTTCGCACAAAGCTACTCGAGGGCTATCTGTGCTAGCCGTCCCTAATTTTGCAGTGTAAGACTAGAGGGAAGGCAGCTAGTCATCACCACCCACCGCCAACTCTTGGGCTACTCTTTTACCAACGAATAGTGGGATTGACCGTCACATTATACACCCCCACGGCTGGGAGGGCGAGCATGTTTAGCGCGACGCGGGCGCGAACCCGGGACCCTCGGATTACGAGCGCACGCCTTAACGCGCTCGGCCATGCCAGGCCGTAACAAACTGTTAAGTCTCAGATTCACTGTCTGGGCCCGATAACAACTAGGGCATATCCAGCCCCTGTGTATAACATTTCACGCATCACGACTAGTAGCACTTCCAATGAAAAGAAAATTAACAGTATAAAGTGTATGATTTTCAAACAATCAATTTGGTCAATTGCATTATTTGTTTATAACCCTGTTGTTGATGGAAGAATGTAGCTAGTTGACCAGCTTTGCGTGAAATTCGAGAAACCATCAAACTTGTGATTATTAGTTTGTTTGGAATTAAGCACAAAACTATAAAGTGGGCTATCAGTGCTCTGCCCACCACGGGTATCAAAAATCCAATTTCTCGGTGCGAGTCCGCTGACATGCCGCTGTTCTACTAGGAACAACTTGTAATTATCAATACACATTCGAATATCACTACAAAAAAGGTAAAAAACAGGATAATGTGACAAGCATGGTACAAAGTGTGATGTAATGATACTGGTAAATCAGTTGTTGTAAGGAAATAACATAAGTGAAAGAGGAGCAGAAGAAAAAGGAGAAAAGAAATACCAGCTGATACTTGAGAGATAAAAGTGGAAAACGTCGAATAATTTCTAAAGTAAAAATACAAAAAAAATCACATTTAAACCAACTGGAGAAATTGTACCTAGAGTACAAACAAGACATTGTTCTTCATATCCACGTAAATAAAGATCTGTTGGTGTAGGTCTTAGGACGATACGTATGAAATGTGAGAAGTACACTAACTCCCAATATAATAAAAACAACTGTCTTATAAAAACGTGCTTGCATTCTGAAGATGGGTGTTTTGTCTCTGGTATTGTTTACTTGCTTACATGTGACGTCTGTCATTATACACACGTGGGAACGTGAACAATCATATATAGAAGGATAGGATAACATAACAGACTATCTTTGTAAAATAAGGCGAGAGAAACGTAGTTGTAAATAATTTAAAACATTAATGCACAAGTAACGCCTGTAACGGATTTACTGTTATACATTTATTTTAATGCCTAAGCTTGTTTCTGTATAGTTTTCATTTTTAGGTGTGATTTATATTACGCAAGTCTCGCCCGTTCTTGAAATTTATAGACGATTCCTTAATGTACGAATCAATAATGTACTAGGTGTTTATGCGATACTGATGATTGACAGTATTGTTATCAAGCGAAATTTGGTGAAAGTTCTGGAGACTCGCGTGATTTGTATAAAGGCAAGGCGTTAAGAGAGAAGAAGAATGTTACTGGACAGCAACAGTCAGTGTTGTAGACCTCAGAAGTTATAATTGTGATTAACGTTTATTAATGAGAAACCTACAGAATTTGACCAGGAACATTTATAAATTTCAAACATCACAAACCGTTCAACTTCAATGAATTACTTTGGACATTATTTATACGAGAAAATTAAATATCCTCGCCAGAAGAAGTAAATTTGTAAGTGGTAGATGCCAATCAAGCTAACCACCTAGCTAAAGCGAAGTATGATCAAATGGTTAAGGCACTCGACCCATAATCCGAGTGTCGCGGGTTCGAATCTTCGTCCTGCCAAAACATGCTGGCTCTTTCATCAGTGAGGGCGTTATAATCTTCAGCCAATCCCTCTATTTGTTGGCAAAAGAGTCAGTGGTGATGACTAACTGCCTTCTTTCTGGCCTTACACTGCTAAATTAGGGGCTAGTGCAGTTAGCCTTCGTTTAGCCAATTGACAATTCATAATTCTACCACAAAATATTTTTTTAATTCTGAATGCCCCTAGTTGGACACACAAGAAATATTTTCCCGAGGCATATTTTTTCCCTGTATTCTTCACCACTCATTTAAAAGATTAAGAAATAAAATGTATTCACTGTAAAATTATAATCGCTTAAAAAAACATAATTTTTATAGTTTTCAACTTTGTTTGGTTAGAGAGCTATCAATAGAAAGTTAAACTCCATCGGCCATATTCTCTCTTTCAGGATATATTCATAGTTCTCTTCCATATTTAATTATACATTATATATAACCGACAGGAAGTAAAGGTTTTCGTTTATCAAATAATGTATTGCATAACGTTGTTTTCTGAGCAGATAACATTCAGTTTCACTCAAACTTCAAGCAACGTCCAGTGAGAGACTTAATAACTGTCTTAAATGAATTTGTAATGGCTTTTTTTGCACAGTTAGAAAGCCAGAAAAATTAATGAGGTAAGGAAATTCGTCTATTTCTGCATGATGTCAGTTTATGTTCTTTGGTGCATTATTGAATTAAATAAAAATTATTTCGCACATTCTACCATCAATCGACAACAAGAGAAGCGAACGTTTGGTATTCCTTGTTTTTTATGTTTATTCTTTTTATTATTATAAAAATGACACAAATAGGTATATTCTTAGGTTAGTTAAGATTATATTAGGTAAAACAGATAATAATATAATAAAAATGCTTTGCGAGGCAAGCACACCAGCAGTACACGGATAATGAATTTTGATAGCGTAACATAAGTTGCACGTGCCCTGAGTGATTTACAACTTATAATGAAGAGAAAAGCAATTAAATATGGTTCGAAAAGCAATAAAACACATTTTTTTTTAATAAATAGATGTATACTGTTATAATCTTAAAGCTACTTAACGTAAAATATACTTTCATGTTAAACTTTGAAGTCATTCTAGAAATCAAAAGATGTACTTTAAATCTATTTCGATTTTTGTTTTTGGCGGTTACGAGGTCAGGTAATTTGACTGAAATAAAGAAAATAATATATAAAATATAAAGGTTTACTTAAAAAGATTGAAATGCGTTTTGAAGGTTTTAGGGATTACAGAAAAAAATCTGAGATTTGTGAGAGAAGAAATGTACTTTCAATGTTAACATAAAAATTGCTTTTTACATGGACTATTCTAAAAGTACTCAATACATTAGTGCACATATTAGTTTATTAAAATTACTTCAGTAAAACATTTTTTGTATGTGCAAGACTTTAAAATTAAATGAAAGACTTCCAAATTGTGTGAACATGTACACAATATATTGAAAGTTAGAAGTATTAAATCTATAAGGACTTTGAAAGAAGTACATGGTCGATCAAATTGGCCAAGCCATTGTTAGAGTTTGATCTCCTCACAGCTGAGAGAAAGCTACATTATCTTGGGCACGTTTACTAAAAATGATATTAATCAGCACTTTGATGTAAGATCCATACCAAAAATGAGAGGAAAAATACAGACAAATATGGTGCTGATTTATAATATTCAGCTGTAACAAGTCAACACAATAGTTTTGGTTTTTAAAAGCCATTCCGAGTTTTAAAAATTGATCAATTAAGTGTCAAATCTACATGAAAGTAGATATGTACATTATTTGAGAAACCGTAAATGTACTAAAAAGATTCAGCATAAGAACCCTATTGGGGGCAAGAAGTAAGTTCTTCTCAGGGAGAAAGTTTTTCTCAGGAGCTAAAAAGTTAAATAAGCTGACAATATCTGCAACCATGTTATGAATGTGCAAAATTTCCCCTTAAACTCTATATAACCAAATTACCACTATCTCTTTCTTGGAATAGGTATTGTTAGAATTGAATGGAAATGTTTAACATCAAGATACGCCTAAGCAGAATTCAAACAAATTCTTAATTAATAACTTAGTGGTGGCGATAAGTGAGTTAATGGATGTTATAGGAAGTTTAATTGAAGAACAATTATCAGCTCAAATTCATAGTTTTGATAATATCATGCTCTAAAATACTTTTGGCAATTTGAATGTAGTCAAGCATCTTGATATAGTGTATTAAAGTGTTGTTGCATTTGAATCCCAGTCTTGGAGTCAATTCTTTATCCTAACTGTAAACCTCCTCGAGTTAGTGACTTGGGTGTTCTACTAGCAAGTGTATATCAGAATTTAATACAAAATCTATTGTGACTGGTGGTAAAGTCGAGCTCCAACGACTAACCTAGACATTCACCTGTTACAATTGACGCACTTGACAAAATTTTGGAGTAACTAATGACAGTTTTATTAGATTGAAAAAAAATGTTAGTTTAAATAGTGGTGTAAGTAGACATAGTTATTACTTGCATAGGTACTACTACAAATACATACATAAAGTACTACACACTTAATAGGAGCTATACTGTTGTTTCTAGATAGGTTAGATCAGGATGTTGAGGGTTTTATAGATGCTTTAAATAAAGCTGCTTTAAGTTCGGGTTCGACCAACTGTGAAAAAAGCAGATATTTTGAGATTCAGAACCGCAAGACAAGCAAAGCATTATATTAAGGCTTATAATGAACTTGGTGAAACCACAGAATTCCAGCATCTGATGCAAAATTTAGTAGTAGAATATAGAAAGCAATAAACATCAAATACATTTTTGACACAGGTACATAGGTTGAATAGGCAATGAGGCAAGTCAGTCAGAGTGTTTGCATATAAGCTGCAAGAGTTAGGAAATAAGTTATGTAGGGCCTATAGAAACCTATATGAACTCATGATCTGCGATACTTTAAAATATCATTATGAGTGAGGTTTGCTTAGTAACACGACTTACAGCCACATAAATGAGACAAATACACATAACAGAATTTTACTACGGCTGATCGAAGTACCAACTCAAGAAGAGCTACGAGAGAAGCAAATATACAAGTACCAACACACTGAAGTAAATGTAGTAGACAGTAATAGGCTGGAGAAATTAGTAGTACAAGATCAACAGTTTTCAGTTTCAACTTTTGCAAGGTTATCCACATAGCAAAGAAATATTTTTAGAAACAAAAAAGAAATGATCTGATAGTATCTTTAATGTTAAATGTAACGTAGCCCAAGGTTGCAGATGCCTGATGTAGTTAGAAAATAGAAAAGTCCCAAAGGTTAGTACTTTGAAGGAAATTCACTTGAAATAGCACTAGAGTCAAAACATGTCATCACCATTGGAATTACAGAGTGAAAGCAGTAGTACTTCCGGCAATATGGAATAAGATATTGTCTGTAACGATAATGAAGTGTTACCTCTCGCTTTAGTAGATATAGATGGTATAGTTATTGATTCACACAGGCGCTCGATCTTTACTGCTAACTGTAGAACTTCTTGATATAAATCCGAAATTAGTGCTTAATGTTAGGAAGTTTCTAAAAAATGTTTTAACTTCCATAACACAACATCCTGTTAAAACGCTAGGCAAGTATAGTGTTTAAATTAAAGAGGAAAATTGGAGATAGAGCACTCATTTTACGCCTAGAAACAGATAATTAGAAAAAAGGGTATTATAGGGTAGGGATGCCCGTCATGACCAGGTGGGTTAAGGCGTTCGACTTGTAATCCGAGGGTCACGGGTTAACATCGCCGTCGCACCAAACATGCTCGTCCTTTCAGCCGTGGGGGCGTTATAATGTGACGGTCAATCCCACTTGTCCAAAAGTTGGCAGTGAGTGGTGATGACTGGCTGCCTTCCCTCTAGTCTTACACTGCTAAATTAGGGACAGCTAGCACAGATAGCCCTCGAGTAGCTTTGCTCGAAATTCAAAAACAAACATTTATAGGGTAGGATTCGTTAAGGGCTTACGACACTGAAATATCTTTTGCCTGTGGTTAGCTGTGCATAGAAATAAGAGATCTTAAATTTTGACAGCCTCGTAACTTAAAATTTATGTACAAAAGTTGAGACAAATAATACCTTTACAATGACCATAGCTAATAGTCAGATGTATAATGGTAGCATCAGCGAAGCTAATGATTATCCATCAGAATACGAAAGTACTGATCCTCCTAAGCATGTGATATGCGACAAATTCGGCATTGTACGTATACGAAATTTTCAAAGATAAATAGAAAAAGTTCTAACAGAAGTGTTAGTTGTTGTAGAAGTAGTAGTGAGAAAACGAAGAATAAATTAACTGTAAGCAGAATAAGGCAAAATAAAAGTGAACTGTAAGACAAAGAAGTAATAAATCAAATCCCTCATGTGACTCTACAATTACGTCTAGCACAAGCAAAATTGCATCCAAATACGAGAGTGTGAAAGATAGAGTAGCTGTAAGATTAAGTAAGGTAACTGAAATGCCTGCGAGAAATCAGTTTACTGTTGAAGCTAGATTAAGTATAATGAAAAGGCATTAGTTAAACATGTTGTATTATAAAAGTGGTAAATATAAATGAAAAAAGTATCACTACTTAAGCAAATAGTGGTAGGTAAAGCTAGTAGTAAAAAAAAATCAGCTGAAGTGAGACAGCATCGTGTAGGAATAACTAAGAGAAGAGACAAGCACAACAAAGTAAGACAGATTGGGATTTATTTTAGGAAATGCAGATAACACACACACACACACATATATATATATATATATATATATATAACATTTAATAAGGTTATTAGAGGAATACAGATATATTTGTAAGAGAAAATGACCCTAATGACTGTACATATACGATTAAACACAGGAGCTTTAAATAATAGTTAGCCTGTAGCACAGAAACCCTTCTGACTGCCAGAGAAGCACAGGGTAGAATTAAAATACGTAAAAATGATACTTGATCAAGGATTAATATGAAACAATAACAGTCCACATACATTCTCAGTTGTATCAGCCCTGAAGAAAATTAAGGTTGTGTGTGGATGTTAAGAAGGTGAACGGTGTTACAATCAGATATTTATCCATTACCCCAAATCTAATAAATGCTGGATGCGTTGAGTAAGTACTTTCCTTCTACGGATTTACAAAGTGAGTACCGGCAGGCAGAAATAGAAGAAAAGGTTACAACTCTTTTTATGTTACCTTCAGAGAAGAATAAGTTTAATAAAATGCCATACGACTTACGTAGTGCACCTTCACTATTAGCAAAGATTAATGGTTGTCGTATTATCAAGGTTGCAAGATTCAGAATACTCTTATTATTTAGATGATGTCACAGTGTTCGTTGCAAGTTTTGAACAACACTTAGAAACAATTAAAGCGTATATTTGATAGGTTACAAGAAGCAAATTTAAATCTTTAGCCAAGTAAATGTCAATTTTTGAAAACAGAAGTGGAACACTTGAGAACGAAAGAAAATTTCAGAGAATAGATAAAAATACGAGGCATTTAGTAGAGTATCAGATACTTTATTAAAGGCACCAATTCCAAGTTACCTAGATTACACTAAAGAGTTTATCTTAAGCGTAGATGTTTAACCTTTTCCTATAGTGCAGTATTATGACAATTAAATGGTTGTTTGTTAGTTTTTGAATTTCGCGCAAAGTTACACTATGGTTATCTTCCCTAGCCGTATATAACTTAGTAACGTAAGGCTAGAAGGAAGGAAGCGAGTTATCTCCACTCACCGCTAACTCTTGGACTACTCTTTAACCAACGAATAGTAAAATTGACTATCATTATGACGTTCATTAAGTCTGGGAGGACGAGCATGTTTGGTGTGGTAGTGAGCAGAGTTAGAACGAAAGAAAGATGAATTGGTTAACACCCTTACGAAACATGTTGATATAAAACACAAGTTAGACTCAGATGTTTTATATAACACGATCGACAACAAGTTATGAAAACTTATCTTGACACGCCATTAATAGAATAAGTAAGATATCATTTTGGCTAAGTATGAGAAAGGGTATTAAAGATTATTGTGACACGTGCACAGGATGTCAGAAACAAAAGAAGAAGAAACCTGCACTTAAGAAACGCTTCCCTCCAGAGAATGTCGAGTTTAACTATGCCCTTTCAGTTAATAGCTGTGAATATATTAGGCTCATTGCCTTCATTCTATGCACGAAACATGTGTTAGTAGTCACTTTCTGTTTGTTGAAAATACCAATTTATGTTGTAAAATGTTTTTCTACTCAGAAGAATAAGGCAGTGACTGGTGGGTGAGGTTTTTATCTGATGATATTCATCACGATGAAACTTTGTAGAATGGACGGCAACTGCCTGTTGTGGAAACACAAGAGTAGAGGATGATGTTTCGAAAGTCTTTCGCCTTTCTTCTTCAAGGACACTCATCACACTTCATAACATAAGCAAGATGTCGGCTAATAAACATTACTTTTTGGATAATGTTGTTGTTGGTGTGGAACAATGAATGTTGCTACAAATTCATCATCTATCTCTTGATCTTTATTTCTTTTTCTGGTGATTCCTTCTTGTAACAACTATGTGTTGGTGCCTCTTTCTCTCGTGTTTCTCAACACTTGGAGTAGCAAAATCAAGTTCACATGTTACTTTAAGTTTATGTGAAGAAGGCTCGAATGCTAACTTCTTTTTCTTTGTGTCCCTACCAGATAGTTCTAAATTGTGTTTCCTTTTATCTCTTCTTTTTCTCTGTTTATTCAAATCCATTATGTGACAAGCACAATAACTAAACAGAATGTACAGGATTAGTCAATATGAAGGCCAAAAATAACAATGAACTTCAGAACTAATTATTGCTTAATATCAGTAGTTTTGGCTACCTTACTTTAGAAAGCTATAGAAACCTTGGGATATGGGATTTGACTCCATGTTCAGTTGGGATTATTAACTAGTAGACCTTAATATACAGGTTTGTTATTATATTATCAACTCATTTGTTATATAGGCTATAAAAATAACACTTTAGAATTAAATTTCTCAGTTTAATAAAGGCTCTTAAAACTTTATATATAAAATAAAAGTTTTACTTTTTCAGTGTTCACTTCTGAACCTCTAGGCCTATGTCAGTTCTTATCATATACTGTATACACATATATAGACCCTGGGCTCAGGCTATATAAGACCTAATCCAGGCCCTTGAATATACCCTTATGTAAATATGCTATTAACTTTATGTATTAAAGTCTTTTACTATTTTGCAATAAAAATTCTACATAAATTGCCACATCTTTCAACATTATTATCCACAATGTTATCTGCTCCCTGCCTTCTTTTGTGCATAAATTATTTTGTTATTTGCTGAATAAACAATTTATCATATCAAATTCTGTTTGGAAATAAGGTCTGTTTCTATCATATGCCATACATATCTATAGCCACCGGAGCCCAGTTAATTATCATACTAAAAGATATCAAAAGATGAAACTTGGAGCCCAGGAGAAATTTCCCTCTAACCTCCCTAGGCAGACCAATACCACATAAAATTAAAAAATCTGGAAAAATAATAAAATATGTAAATGAGTTAATAATTACATTTAGATAATGAAAAAAAAAGAAAAAAATTACTGATTCAATATCCCCCATGTCATGAAATATTCATGTGTATATAAAATAAGTACATTTAACAACACAATATCATGAAACAAAAAGACAATAATTGTTTTTATATGGATGGATGTACTATTCTCTCATGAAAGTTTAATATATATACTCAATAAAATCAATATATCTCACCAGATTACATGCAAAACAAAAAAAGATGAGTTATAGTCCCAATGAATTTCCTCTACCACCACCACCAAGAAATTCAACCATGATTAATAAGTCCGTGACAAAAGAACACATTTAACAAAGAATACACACCATCTATTAATCTAATGATGTTTTATGACTGGTGATGTCATAAGCCTCAAGTCATTGCAGTAAAGACCATACATTAATAATTTATATTTTAATTAAACAGAACTTTAAAGTTTTTCAAACAATCAATTTCCAGAAGTCTTATTCATATATAGATTTCAATCACAAAATAATAAAAAAACATACAATTTGCTTCAATATGTTAAATTTCTAATGTAAATTTTATACAAATTTTACACTTAATTCAAAACTTGGCTATAGCCCAATGGGAATATCTTTTTGCATTTCCTCTTTTATCTTCAGTCTCTTAATGGAACACACATTTACTGTTCATACTTTTTCAACAGGATGATATTTACAAATCTTACAACAACTTGATCCTTTTTCAGATCAACGAAATATTGACTATTACCTCTTAATTTTAAGAGTATATTTCCAGGAAGGTTAAAACTGTTTGACTAGTTGTTTCAAGTTTATTTTCAGATGTGACACTTATCTCTGTTATTTTGCTAAAAGAATGCACTCAAGATGCATTCTTTTCTATGCCTGTAATCCAAATACCATGTTGAATCAATATTATCTTAATGGCACTAGTATATTATGTTATTTCTTTGCCTTTACTAGTAGTCTTCATCAAATCACAGTGGCTGTGAATGTGGTATAAAATAACATGTCATATTATTTGCAGGGTTCAACTAATTTTTAGGCAATTATTTTCAGAAACAAATTTCTTCCTGAAAATAGGACAGTTCTATTCATTCAAATTGACCTTAGACTCTAGAGTATTGAAAACCTAGATTTCATCAATGCTGTTCCTCCTTTCTTACTTTTACACTCCAGCTGGGTCATGTTCTTGTCATCTTTTGCTTATTTAGAGTTATGAATATATTACCTCCCATTTAACTTAGTGATAATAAATTCAACTTTACTATCTTTGACATACAAATGATATACTCTACAACAATGTTGCTGTTTACAGTTTAGTGAAAAATTGAACCTTGCTTCAATGTCTGAAATACTTTTAACTTTTCATTGCATTCCTTAGTAAATTGTACATTACTTCTTGGCTCTATCAGAATAAATTTTCTCAATCACTGAAGCATTCTTTTTAGTTGTTTGGTGAGTTCATTGTCATTTTACAAGTAATCCCATCATTAGACACTTAATAGATTCCAAGAATCCAACTAATTTAAACTTCCTAAAAGTAGTAATTATCTTTTGTTACATTGCAATAAAAACATTTCCTCTTCAATCAGCAGTTCTGAACAACTAAACATTTTCTAATGAATCCATGGTTTTCCCAATACACTTCTGAGTAAGATAACTGAGCAATGCATTTGGCATAAACAAGTTCAGATAGAATTAATCCTTCCATTTTTATTCAATTTGAAACTTGATTCATTAAAAAATAATGGAATGAAAAAACAGTTGCCAGCAGCTGGTAATTTTTATAATTTTTCTTTACATCTGTATAGTTCTTATAACTCTTCATAATTCCTTCTGTTCAACTGTAAAATCTAGGCCTGATAATTATTTAAATCACATCATTCTTTACCAACTAAAAATAAAAAACACAGTTAACAAACACAATGGAATAGCACCAAGCCTGTTTAACATAATTTTTCAATTAACTGGTTGGTAGTATGGATATCTAATAAAACTTTTTGTCTTATAAAATAGATTTTAACTAAGATTTTGTAACTCAGCTAGCTTGGTGAAATCTGACACTGAGCAATAGATATTATCAGCATCAAAATACAATAAAAATACAAATGGAATAAATTTCTAACTGGATACACAAAATAGTCCAGTAAAGAATAAAATAATTTTATTTTCATGTAGTAATTAACATATGTTTTAACTGTATGTCATGTTCTGCCAGCTCAGGCATTCTACTATCTAAAACATTCAGATATTGATATTTACTATTTCCTTCATACATTTTACACACACAAAGCACATAGTGTTATTTTCAAAATAATCATTTATTTTTTCACAAATGAAACTTAAAAGAATTGGCAGCATTTTCTTGAGATCATTATTAACTTCAGTTTCCTAATAATGAATTATTTTCAAGCTGATTAAAATCACAATTTTCCATTTTAACAGAAATAATTACAGTTTACCTATATAAACTATGCAGTATAAGAAAATGACCTGCACAAAGTTGTAACTGCATTGTTTAACTGACCTTAAACTACGAAAACAAAAAATGGTGTTTAACTCCAGATATTATATATTCAGTTTTGGCTTTTACAATTTTTTAAAGTTCTAAATATATTTCTTAAAAAATGTGGTTAAATGTTAGCCAAAATTATTATCTGCAAAAGTAAAATATATAATTTGAGTGAGTTTGTTTTTAATTTTGTGTGTAAAATATTGATGGCTTCAAACCCTTGAAACTATTTTAAGAAATATTTTTAATGTTTTTAAACTTTCCTCAGGTAAATTGATATACAGTAGACAAGAAATAAAATGATTACTGCATATACCTTGGGAAAAGTTTCATACTTTACTCACATTATTCAAGAGAAAAAAATTCAAATTCTATAGGAATGTTCCTTTAAATAAGGTTTACCCACTTTCTACAGCTCAAAAGTACCATATCAAACCATATTTCATACAGTAAAACCATATTAATCTGAAGATGAACCATTTTTTTCTGATTTATGTTAAAAAATCTAAAAACCATTTCAAATACACATTTCTATTTCTTGATACCACCAAAGTTCGAATTAAGAATATATATATATATATATATATCAAATTTGATATCACCCTTTAAAGCTTATTATTTCAAAAACTACTTATGAAATTATATCTATGAATGTATTATTTGATACAGTAAAATACCAAGTCACAGCTACATTTTATTTTGCACTATATACAGAAGACCTTTTATACAGACTATTACATCTTCCTGTTCTTCTTTTTCTCAAGAAGTCTTCTATAAAAGAAAATGCATATTAAAATTTGTGACCTTTAGTTACATGATTTATAGTACACTAGTTCAGCCTAAAGAGAAAGAAATGGCATGATATCATTATAGCAAATATATAAATCCTAATTTTATGATGTATGATTTATCTGCAAAGTTGCACACATAAAAAGAGAAGGAACGTTCAGTATAACTTTTCAAGAAAGTTCATAAAATGTGTTATTTTAGTAGTTTAGTGCATCAGTCCAACCCACAATGATAAATGCAGCTATTTTTCATGTGATAAAAATATTTTAACCATTACTGAGTGGCTATTATTAGAGTTATTAAACATTTACACTGGAATGATTTACAATGTTAATATAACAACTGGAGTTTTCAACACATGCTCAACATATTTTTGCTGGCTGACAATTTTTTTTTTAACACCAGTTTTATATCATCAGGTGTGAGAACACAATATAAACACTCTCTCTGAAATTCTGAATACATTTTTCAAGTTAATTTAAAAATTGAATGTTATAAGTAGTAACACAAGGAAATGTTTAGAGATTTACATATATCATCGGCACAGCATGGCCATGTGGTTAAGGCTCTTGATTCATAACCTGTGGATCGTAGGTTCAAATCCCTGTCACACGAAATATATTCACCCTTTCAGTCATGGGGCATCCTAATGGGATTGTCAATCCCACTATTCATTGGTAAAAGGGTAGCCTAAGAGTTGTAGATAGGTGATGATAACTAACTGTCTTCCCACTGGTCTTATACTGCTAAATTAGGAATGGCTACCACAGAAAGTTAGCCCTTGTGTAGCTAAGTGCAAAATTCCCATAACAAACATATGTCATTAAGTCACTGCTGAGCTCTCGCCATGAAAATATAAAACTTTAGCGCAAAGATTTAAAAAATTATTCCCTTAAAGTATATTAATTACAAGTTATTTTTTTCTCACCACAAACCTTATACACAATGTTATTTTCTCCAGGTGAATAATTTGCATGATTTAATTGACAAACAATGTGCCATACTTTTAAGTAAGTAACAAATTATATTGATTTGATAAATTATAAAGATTATATTAATATAATTTTTCTACATCAACTGTTTGCTTGCTTCTTCATTCTAATTAGATCAACAAAAACCTTTCAACAGAAAACCTAGATTACCTGTCTGTGTTGTTTGTGGTAATGACAGGCAATTCATTCTGTAATGAAAATTATCCCAAAGAATAAGATCAATCAAGTGTTATTAAAACAGTTTGTTGCTACCCATAAAGAATCTTTATAAGATATCATTACCTTTATCAACTCCACTGTTTTACACAGGTCAATGAAGGAAATCTACCACTAATAGTTGTATTTATATAAAAAACTACTTCATGCTAAAATGAATATAAAACACAAAGAAATAGACAAAATAATAAAGTATGACAAAATAACTGAAATTTATTAACCCGACATCTTTAATCAACTTCAGTTTCTCAACACCAGATTTATCAGTTTATTATGTACAAAAGTATTTTGTGCATAAGGAAGCACAACAATGACATTTATGACACATTTGAAATTGATGGCAATTCTGAGTTACTGAAACATGATGTGTTAACAAATTTTAATGATTTTTATAAATACAATTGTTGCTTTTTTATTCTTTTACATTAATAATAGTTGTAACAAATTTTCTCCTACATCACTTACAATATTAAAATGTAACAAAATGAAGTAAAACTAAATTCTATAGTTTTAATATTTTTAGTACAATGCTGATTTTAGTCCATAAATGTGGAGTGTTTGGGGTTCAATGCAGGTGGACCTTTCAGAACACTGCAGGCATCAGAGGAGAATCTTCTATTCAACTCGTTGAGCACCATGTCTATGATGGCATAGAAGGTGTGTCTCCTGGCACACAGGGAGCGGCAATACAGCTCACAAGTTTCAGTACATTCAGTTCGTTGCCATGGGACGCGTGACATGTACTTCTGTCTGAATGAAGATGTCGAGTACTACATATCTATGTCTCTTTGATGTTAATTGTTAAGCAAAAACAGCGATTGTGTTTTCCATATTTTATGAATATATGTAGGTAACAATACTGGGGGCAGAGGGGGACTCTGCTCATTTTTTGGGGACTCAAGCCCCCCAAGACAACTACGTCCAACTCTTGGGTTACTCTCTTACTAACAAACAATGGGACTGCCCATCACTTTATAATGCATTCACAGCTGAAAGGGCTAGTATGTATGGTATGATTTGAATCTACAACCCTCAGAATACAAGAGCTCTTACTAACTGGCTATGTTGGGCTATATAAAAGAAAGGATTAGTTATATGTATTATTGTTCTGAGTAGTTTCTTATTAGTTTTATACATTTCAAATTAACTCTAAATTTCTCTTAACATTTTCCTTTGCATTTGCTCAAATACATACATTTTTAGGTTAAAAATTGATTACCATAAAGAACTATTTCAGAATATATATAAAAAAAATTACATTCAGGTAAATATGCATAAAATGAGATACTATACATGTTAGTACACAACATATAATAAACTACATAAAAATTTTAGGTATAAAACTTAATAATTTAGGACATGTTCTTTTTCAGGTGTATACACACACACACACACACACTTTTTTCTTCACTTCCTCATCACAACTGCATTTAAAGTGTCTTTATTAAATACACAGAACTAATTTTTTACTGAAGAAAAATATTTAAAGTTAACATTTCCTTCATCTCATAATATATTTCTCACAGACACTTACTACTTCATATAATTAAACTATCTTTACCATACATCAACTTTAGAGATTTGCATGCCACTATCCTACAGGCAACATTCACCTCATATTGTGATTCTCATGAACAGCACTGATGCATAAAGAAGTTACTATTGTGCAAAATCCTTTCACCAACAGAAGTATGACAGAAGTATTGCACCTCCATGTGCAATAACTTCCTCTATGCTATTGCTCTTGTGAATCATCATTCTTTAATGAAGTAAGGAATACTAAGGTACAATGGAAGTGGGGAAGAAGAGCAGAAATGTGTGTGAAAAGGTAAGTATCTATCAAAAACGTATTTTCAAGTAAGGACAATTTTAACTTTTGAGACAATACATACTTCTGCACACAGTTAAGCTAAAATAAAATGGTTTCTTTTTGAATTTTGCATAAAGCTAATTGAGGGCTATCTGTGTTAGCCATCCCTAATTTAGCAGTGTAAGACTAGAAGGAAGGCAGCTAGTCATCATCCCCACTGCCAAATCTTGGACTACTCTTTTAACAACGAACAGTGGGATTGCCCATCACATTATAATTCCACCATGGCTGAAAGAGCGAGCATGTTTGGCGCAATGGGGATGCGAACCCGCTACCCTTAAATTACGAGTCGCACGTCTTAACGCACTTGGCCATGCCGGGCCATGAGTTTCTTTCAGAAAGCACTAAAAAAAAACACACCATAGATTATAACTTCCAGTGGCAAAAGCTCCATGGGAGTATACGTGAAAGACTGCATCTTATCTCTTCTTTGCACAGGAAAAAGGGAGGAAGAGGCAAACAATGCCTCTGTATATCAGACATGGATGGAATAAAAACACGGCCATCAGAGTACTTTCACACAAGAGGCCAGAGAGCTAATATGTGTAGCATGGTTGGAAAGCATTTAGACTGTACCTTGTGCTTCCTTCAACTGGTATTCAGACTATTGGACCAACACCTACAGTAAGAGGATGGCATGGAATTTATGCCACAGTGTGTGGAATGATGTTTGCACATACCTTAACAGATATCAGCTATAGGACAAGAGCATGACTTGTTGTGTGTACTCTATTCAACTCAACTTGACTCAATCAAACAGACACAGCTGCAGAAGGAGATTACAATATAATGATGTGTGCTCACTTTAACACTGCTACACAGTTACAGGCTGCAAATCTTGTAATGTGTTTGCCTCAACTCCATGATACAAACCTGTGCCACAGGTGTAGGACACATGTGGCATGTTGTAAATATAGTTATATGATAGGTGATCTTCACTATGTTGACAGCATTACCACCACCCCAATGAATGGTACCTTACGTTCAAGACGAAGTAGTCAGGTTCCAATCAGTGAGGATTCTCCATTGTCCATCACCCTAGTTATGGACTGGTAAGTAAAAGAGATAAAAATTAATGTTGGGAAGACCCAGAGAAATGTCTGGATCTCCATTAATCCTGTTTTTGCTGTAAAGGTCTTTTACTGGAGACAGTGCAATGTCCTATCATGTATCTCTATTTTGAAAAGCCAGAGAATCAGGCAGAGCACTCCTTCATTCTGGCATTTTTTCCACAATAGTCCACAGAATAGATAAAGAAAAGAAAAGATAGTAGTCAGATATATAACTATACCACAAAAATACCCCATGTGATGTTGTAGAACATTCCATCTCACAGTGGGCATATATGAAGTCTGGGAGAATGTATGAAAACTTTGTTACTGCAGATCAAATGCAGAATTTTGGGAAATAAGTACACTCTAAAAAGCACCACCAGTCAACTGGGCAGATCCAATGAGTGAATGTTGTTATAAAAAATTGAAAGAGACACACTCTGTCATGAATTTCTCTATATGATTTTCTTTCAGGCTCTTGTAGGCAGAAAGTTCCAAAAATTATTTCTTTTGTCTCAAATCTCAGAAGGAAAAGGTAAGTGAAAAATTTTGTTTCAAAAATATTTTTTAAAAGCAAATACAGTTTAGTTAGTAAGCCTGTTAAAGTTTTACAATACTTATAGAGTGATTTATAATATTTTGTTATTTGAAAATGTACATATAAAACTTAGTTATTTGTTTTACATCCTTCACATGTGAAATTTAGCAAGGCTTAGCATGCAAGGTACAAACTTTTTTGCAACCATTTGTTGTAGACATCATTGCTTTCCACATTTCTTTTACTGTTATATGTTTAAAGAAACAACTAAAATTTAAGAACTTAACTGTAAACAGTAAAAATGTTTACTTAAGTAATGTATTGTAACTAAACTATGAGTGTATTTTACAAGGCACTGGCCCAATACAACAAAGCCAGGACAGCCTATTATACAAAGGCCAGTTTTATACTATTAGACATGGCATCATGAATGCATTTGCCCGAGTCACAGAAACTTCTACAATGTCAGTCAGACACTGCTGAAAGGTTAATAAAATAAAAATAATAAATATATTTAGATGTATAATTTTATGAGATTTAAGCTATTTAGACTAAACATTTGTAGTCTTATTTTATAATCTATAGTCATTCTAAAATGGAAAAAAATATGATTTATGTTTATACAATATTTTTTTTATGATGGTTACGAGATTGTTCACACTAACCAAACCCACACAGAGATACAATAGTGAAAAATAAGATAAAATACAGTTTTATTTTCTAAAAAAAAAGTTTGATAACTACCTGAAGGTTAATAGGTTATAAAGATTTTGCATGTGAAAATTTCTGATGCATAAAATTGATTTTAATTTTAAAATCAAAATTACTGAGCATGTGGTATAGTCAACATTTGAAAAGAAGAAATACATGAGCAGATGATTACTTAAAACTTAATTTAAGAAAAAAAACTGATACTTTTGTATACAAAAGCCTTGTAACATTCACTTACCTGCTATAGTCCAAGCTATGGTTTGCTTTATTTTCTTATACAGACTTATTTGTTCAAATACAATACAGTATTGTTGAATGTGGGTTAAGGTATGGCAAGTATTCTTGAATTCTTAGTTCTATTCATGATTTTCCCAAGGAACTGTGGTCTTATAGTTTTAAAGAGTATTAATACACAAATTTTCTCTTGGTATTGTGCAATTCCAAGTTTTTAGGCATAACATTTCAAGTCTTCAATCCTACCACGAGCAGTTATAAGACTTTGTGTTTTTATGTCTTTCTGTTCTTTTCTTGATCAGTTTCAAAGAATACAAATATAAGCAAAATATGGCAGAAAACAACCTATAGAGCACAGGGTTATAAATTGTAATGTTTAAAGTAACTTTTATGATTTAGATAGATATTGTAAAAAGTATTTCCTACCCAGTGACTGTAGCAATCTCACAAAGGGCAGGAACTTGAAGAGCTAGGTTACTTCTACAAGGAAAAATATACACAAAAAATTTCTTTTAGGGGTAGCATTGGCTATAAAACTTTTAATCATTCCAGTTAGTTCAGTTACAAAGTCCTAATTGTAAACATTATTTGTTGCTCACTTGGAAAATTCTGGGTACATTTAGTCAATAAAACTGAAAAGATATCCAAGTTTGCAATTTTGAACACACATACACACACATAAATATTAAATATTTTAAGGTGATAATAAACAAAAGAAATATCAGGAGTTTTATTTTTATCAATTACAAACTCATCCAATTTTTACGTACAAGTTTTAATCTTATGCAAATAAATTATTTAACTAACTTTGATAAATCATAAAAAAGACTCAATATATCATTAACTGTAATTTTAAAGAAGTATACAATACATAAGAAGGTTACTTCATTCCTTAAAATCTGATAAAATGACAAGAAATGTACATCACAACAATATTTTTGTTTCATCTTATCCCCCATCAAGTATGGTCTATTGTATACAAAGAATAACAATCAGAATAACATAACACAACAATTTCAGTTATAGAAGCTGTAGTTCTTAATTTATGTTTTTCCTATTACAGAACTAGTACGTTAGTTTGGTTTCTTCTCAAAAACCAAATGAAACAAATTTTATGATTATAACCATTTAAACATAAACAATAACAAGCACTAAGAGACACCAGATTCAATAAGAGTAATAAGATAAATGAAAATTCATTATATACTGTAAAAGTACAAGCATAGTGCTTTAATGTAGATTAATTTTACTTCATTCACTTGTCTATTATAATAAAAGCCTTCGTTAGTATCCTAAAAATCAAAGCACAAGTCTTACTGTAATTCAAAAAATACTACATACAAAAGAATAAGTGAAAAAAACTTGGAACAAAGATATAAAAGCTATAAAGTATCAATTTTAATAACTATCTTATATCTATCCAGAACAACATAAAATGCAACTTTACCATTGACTGACGAGCTTCTTCTCTAGTTAGTATTTGCTGGGTTTGGTCTTCACTGAATCTCAGCACAGCTGATATTACTTTAGCCAAAACCTAAATGTATAAGAGTGAGACAGAGAGAAAAAATGTAATTTAAGGTCATTATGATAATAAAGACTTTATTTATATATTCGTATTTTTTGACAACTAAAATCAAGTAAGATCACAGTAAGAAATCACAATATAAATTTTATTAAACCTTCACTCTAACAAAACTGGTAAGTTACAATTTGTTTTCTCTTTACTCAACAATTAAATGGTAACTTTCAATATATTAATTTTCATGCAAGAGACTCATCATTCTGAACATGTGAAAAAGAATATTAGCAGTTTCCAAATAATAATTTTAAGTGTGAGAATTTGTTTGTTGTTGAACATAAAGCTACACAATAGACTATTTGTACTCTTCAAAACATGGGTATTAAAACCTGGTTTCTAGTGTTACAAGTCTACAGACACATCATTGTGCCACTTAGGTGGTTTGAGAGGTGAATATTTATAAACCTATGAAAATATCACCAGAAAGTTTCCATATATTCTATGACCAGTCTTGTGCATATATTTCATAAAGTAAGAACTTAACATCTAAGAATGTTCTATAATTTAAAGTCTAAAGCAAAAAGTAATACATATATATGTATCTAATTAAAAACTCTGAAATTTTTAATTTATTACAGTTTTTCCACAAATTTTATCCTTAACATACAGTTTATAACCTCTATCAATAACTATATATTTTCAATAATTCAGTTCAAACATAATATCATCATTATGTGAAAAGACCTTAATGAGCAAATGATAAAAAAGACATTTTTTGACATGAATTTGTGTGTGACAGTATCGCAACCGAAAACAAGTTCCTGTAGAGTGATGCAGATAGAAAGCCCCTCTTTTTACTAAATTCCATTTCTAAAGTGAGTTGTATTGTGGGGCAGATAGAATTATCAGAAATATAATCAAGGGCAAAAGGAGTAAAACTGTGAAATCTAAAGCAAAAGTATACTATCTGCATTAAAATTACCTATGAATATACACACATTGTTATGAAACACGTTTGAAGCACTGAGTTGGTGGAAACAGAAAAAAGAAAGATTAAAACATAAGAATAACCATGCTGTGCTCAGACATGGGTACTGAAATCTACTTTTTTGCAAGATAAGCCTCAAACTTATTGTTGAGTCAACATAGGGCAAAGGAAGAAGTAAATCTTTCCAAATCTTAATCTTGCTATGATACACATACATATAAAAAGAAAAAAAAAAGATATATTTAGGAAAATTACATATAATGTAGGAATAATAGTTTTTTTCACAAGTATTATTCATACCAGAACTATCTCACCATAAAACAAAGTGAGATGCAGTGATGTCAAGAAAACCCACTTATAGAGAAATATATTTATAAAAATGGCTCCTCTATGTAAAATATTTTCTCAACCCAAATGAACTGTTTTTACATATGTAAGCGAGATGCAACATATGCTAAAAAATTTGATTCAAAAAAATCTAGTACAAAATTGATAAAAACATCTGAAATGGAAGCAGAGTTTATTTTGTATCATACAGATCTCAACACTTACAAGTTTGATTGCTAAATGTAGATAAACAAGATGAAATCACAAAAAGTGATGGAAATACTTGCAGCATTAACTCCTTTAGGGTTTTTATACAAAAGCTAAAAAGTAAACAAGTCAAATCAGGTATCCTTTAAGAAAAATAAAAAAAACATTTTTTTATTCTGATAGTTTGCAGATGTAAATCAGGTTTTGTATGCATAAGACAGCTAGTATGGGTATTAAAACATTAAATAAAATAATGTACAGTCTTAATACCCATACTAGCTGTCTTATGAATAAATTACTACTTCAAGTGGGTTTTTCCTCACAATGGGAAATCAAGTTTTCTTAAGACTGAAGGAGCTACAAAGTAATTATAAAGGGTGGCATGGAACTGCATAGTCCAAACTGATCAGTGATAATGGAAAAATAGAATTAAATTATATTATTTTCAACCTGATTTCAATAACAAATTCATATTGATGAAAAAATACTTTTCTTTGAAGTTATTTTCTGATTAAGCTTTCTACACTGTGTTTCAATTACATGATTTTATGAAGGTAGGTAAGTGTTCAATGTTTATTGGCACAAAGCTACAAGGCTATCTGTGCCAGACAACATGTGGTACATTATAGGTATAGGGCAATTAAGGTAAAAAGTAAAATATGTAAAATTAGAAACTGCCAGGAATACTAAAACAAGAAGATCAAAATTGCAGTCAGTTACCTGAAGATGGCCTTTCCAGTCCTGGGTTTAAGTCAAAATAAAAATTTAAATGTGTTAAAGCAATTGTGTTAAAACATTAAAATATGTAAAAGAAACAATGCTAAAACATAGTTCAATAAAAAACCTTAAATTAAGTGTAAAAGACCAATGGCTCTTCAAAATGTAAAAACATGAGTGAGATCAGCAGTATCACCTGTAACATGGTCCAAAGTCAAGGGAAAACCCGCCTTACAGATATCTTTAAAATGGTGTTGTCGTGCTAGGCTGTAATGATGGCACGATAATAAAATGTGGATGATTGTGATCTGAGTACCACATAGACCACACATTGGTGCAGCAGTTCCAGATAAAAGAAAGTGGTGGGTTAAAAAAAATGTGACCAATGTGTAGCCTTGCCAAAACAACCTTCTCTCTTTGATCCTTACAGAAGCAAGAGGGCCAAAGACCTAGAGAAGGTTTGATTTGAAAAGAACTTGTTATTTTGTTGCTCATACCAGGTTGCCTGCCATCTAGTGTACAGTCTGGACCACAGTCTGTGTATGGAATGGGTATTGGGATGATAGATCCAGCACAGAGAAGCTTTGCTGCTCTGCCAGCCAGCTCATTCCCACAAATACCAACATGACCTGGTATCCAAAAGAATTGGATGGAGAAAGATGGGCGATTTTTTTTGATGTTGATGAGAAGAGGGTGGTGACTATCAAGGAATGATTCCAGGGCCGATAGACAGCTGAGTAAGTCCGTATATATTGTACAATTTGTAAATTGCATTATTTCATGATTTAGGACAAGATAGATAGCACACAATTCAGCAGTGAAAACAGAAACTGTAAGGGGGAGTCTGTGTGCTGCAATCAAATTGTCACAAACAATGGCTGAGCCCAATGAGTCACCCGATTTGGAACCATCTGTATATATAGGAATGGATGAATCATATGAAAGATGTTCATCAGAGAAAGAGCAATATTTCCAATCGGGTGTATCTGCTTTCTTCAGATGATTCAAAGATAGGTTACAATTGGGGACAGTAATTTGCCATGGTGGAATAGGCTGATTTGAAGAAACTGCAATGTTATTCAAGGATAAATCCAAATATTTTAATTGTACCTGAATACAGAGACTAAAAGAAACAATGGCAGATTTTCTGTTATTAAAAAGTGTGGTCCATTGTGGTTGGAAAACACAACTCCAGGTAGAATGCTGTGGTAAGGATTGAAGTTTAAAAGCATACATTAGAGACAGTTGCAAACGGCAAATATTTAGAGGGGTTCATGAGATTCCACATACAGACTTTGCACAGGAGATGCTCCAATGCAAAGCCAAAGCCTGATGGACAGGATCAAACATTTTCAGTGCTGAGGTTTTGGAAGAACCATAGACCACAGACCCATAGTCAAGTATGGATAGGATGAGGGCACGATAAATTTTGAGCATGGAATATTGATCTGCTCCCCAAGAAGTAGAAGAGAGAACACATTGAATGTTCAATGCTTTTAGACATTTGATATGAAATTGCTTGATGTGCGACATAAAATTTAATTTACAATCAAATATAAAACCTAAAAACTTTACCTCAGGGATGACAGGAAGTACAACATTATCAAAACAGAGTTCTGAATCTGGGTGGATTCCCCATTTGCAGCAGAAATGTATACAAAAAGTTTTAGAAAGTGAAAGTTTAAAACTATTTGCCATAGTCCACTACAGTATTTGAATGATTGCAGTTTGTAGCTGCCATTCAATAAACCTCATGTTTGATGACTGACATGAGAAATGAAAGTCATCAATAAAAAAACTGTTTGCAAGTGCAAGGGGTAGCTGTTCAGTGACAGCATTAATCTTTATAATGAAAAGTGTGACACTCAGAATACAGCCTTGAGGGACTCTAAGTTCCTGTGGGAAAAAATGTGAAAGTGTTGAGCCCACATGGACTTGGAATTAGAGCTTCATTAAGAATTGCTGGATGAAAAGGGGTAAGTTTCCACACAATCCATATGAGTGAAGGTCTCGTAAGATGCCATATCTCTATGTTGTACCGTAAGCTTTTTCTAAATAAAATAAACAGTAACAAGATGTTGCCTTAAAAAAGCTTCACTGATTGATATTTCAAGGCGTATTAAGTGGTCTATCGGAGAGCATTGTCTATGGAGCCCACACTGAATAGGTGAGAGGAAGTTGTTTGATTCAAGAAAGCATACAAGACGGGCATTAATTATCCTTTCTAAGTTCTTACTTAGAAACAACTGATCAAAGTAATAGGACGGTAATTTGAAGGAATCATTGAATCCTTCCAAGGTTTAAGAATAGGGAGTATTATGATAACTTGTCGCCAAAAATCTGGATAGACATTTTCCTGCCATGTCCAATTAAAGACAGCTAGGAGAATAGTAAGAAAGTTCTGGGAAATGTGGCATAACATCTCAATGTATATTACCAAATCCAACTGATGCTATTCGTCAGTCTGGCAATACAAATTTGAGTTCCATCAGTGTAAGAGGAAAGAGGCAGATTCTCTGCCTGTGTTTTAATGGCTAAAAAAGAAGGGGATAAGTTTAAAGAGCTAGATACACGAGAAAAGTTCCCAAGAGTATTGGCAATGCTCTGTGCATCTGCAACTTCATGGCCATCAGATATTAAGACAAAGAGGGGGCAGAAGCACATCTTCCACTTACTCTCCAGACATTATCCCATATATATAAGAAGATGGGTACCATTACAGTTTGTACAATGTGGTTTAAGTTGGCATTCGGTGGCATTATGGTCTTTACCACCACAACGAGCACAGGTCAAGGACCATGGCAAGATTGTTTTGAATGACCAAATTGTTGACAATGTAAACATTGTACAGGATTTGGAATATAAGGTCACACCTTACAACTCAGATATCCTGCTTTTATTGTGGTGGGAGGATGTGGTACAGTGAATGTTATATTAGAACATTTGCTGGTTCCAGAATTCCATCTTTTTGAGTGAAGAATTGGTGTACTGCTGTGACCCCTTGGCTGGTGAGATCTGCGAGGATATCTGATTCAGGGACAGTCCTTAAATCTCTTTCAACTATGACTCTTCTGGTAGTATTCAAAGCGGAATGAGGAGTAACTTCAATGGGTATGCCTCCCAAGGTCTTTGATGTCAGGAGGAGTTTAAAATGCTGTGATAAAGATGTTTCCACTAAGATGTTTCCTGAATGTAGCTTTTTTACCAATATAGGAGAGCCAGCAAGCCCTTCTGAATAAAAAATGGGAACATCTGCCCTAGAGATTTGTCACTTAAGAAATGCATAATCAAGAATTGTGAGACAGATTCAATTGGTGAGTCAGGCTGCAGATTCATCAATGCATGGTTATTTTCCAGTTGTCAGGTTTTTGTCAATGGTTTCAAGTTGTGCTATTTTTTTTGTTTTAGGAGTATCCATGATAAATAGAAAATTTGTTGGTGTCCACTGACCCCACCTACCATAAAGCCCTACAAGGGGATGCACTTCAGTGCCTTAAGTGCACTGCAGTGATGCCAGGGTTTCGTGAGCACTACACCCGAACACCAGTGTCAGACACTATGTCCACAACACCCATTGTGAACGTCCTTTGCTGGAACTCAGTTTGATTGATCCTGGGGGAGGCCACCCCAAGACTGCCCATTTACAAGAATTCAAGGCCAAAGTGGTGTGTTGAAATTGGAACCCTAAACCACCAGGATTCTCTCCTCCTGTTCATGGGTTACCACACATGGCAAACATGTACCACATACAGGAATTTCACATCAAGGATTTTATGAAGGAACATAGAAGCTAAGATCAATTGTAACAGCAAAATCAACTCTTTGAATTCAAATAACTACAGGTAGTTTTAAGCTCAATTTTCCAAATTAAACAAACTTCATAAATGTTTTTTTTCCATGAAAAAAATCAAAACTTTGATAATTTTGTCTATCATTTACTTATGTCAGATTATTGTAAACTACTATCTTTCCACATCATGTAATAAGTAAATATTTTGCCAAAATACTTCACACACACAGTTGATTACTTCAAATATTCATGCTAATCTACACCTGGAAATTGGATGAATTAAAATTTATTGTAAAGTATTAGAAGCTCTTCAAAACTACAAGCTTACATTTATGCTAGTGTCACTGACCCACTCTTTTACATTTCTGAAGAAATTCAAATATGCTTAGAATGCTGGTGCTAGTCATCCCTAATTTCAAACCTACAGACTAAAAATAAAATGAATAGTCAACAGAAATCATTAAGAACTATTTGACAATTCTAACAGAAAATCCAGTAAATATATGAAATAACTCAATGCAATTCCCATGTTGTAAGAGCTATCATTCTTTTAAAAATACTGTATTTCATTAGTCCAAAGTCATTTTTAATGCTCATGCAACTGAGTAGTTTCCCTTTTGTGGAAGATATAGCATATATTCATTGGCTACATATCATGTGATATAATACAAGTAATACTATAAATAAAAATATAGACCTTACAAAAAACATAAAATTACTGGTTCATTTATTTAAAAGTTTGCAACTATTTACTGTAGCTAATTACAGATCTCAGATGAGCAGCTTTTAAAATACATTACAATACTGTTCTTGTTCAGTTTCTTTAGGTCCTAATAAAGATTACTTAGTTAAAACTTGACCAAATAATTATTCTTCTTTTCCAGCAACTTTGTCCACTTGTTTGTATTTTCAAAACTTATAATGCTATTTTTTTTATTTGTCTACTGGCAATGCTAGTTTTAGGATATCCATTTTGACAGGATTTACTGGAGTGGGAGGAAATCATTTTCAAGCATTTTTTTTACAGCCTATATAATTACTTTCATAGACCTTTCAAATTACAAAAAGGATTCAGAGACAAAGAACTCAAATATCTATAATCAACAAGATATATTTCATTGCACTATATCAAGGATCTAAACCATGAATGAAATATCTCTGTGATATATTTATTTATTTGTCAATCAAACACAAATTTGTGTTTAATACAATGCTTCTGTGAAAGTCAATTTCCAAGTTCTTTCAAAATTTTCTCAAATTTTTGCAATTTCATACAAAATCTTTTGCTCATGGTTAATGTACCCTTCCTGTATATCTCCATTCTTTTCAACCTCTGATGGATCTTATTTAAAGTTTTATCCAAGAAAAGCATCATATTTTTGTTTGGTTCCCCTGCAGGACAGTTTGAAAGGATTTTTGTTTTCACATTCGGTACATCTCCTACTGCACTAGTGCAGTCTGCAACAATACACCTTACCAACAATTCTTTTGTGGAAAAATTATCATTCACAATGTACTTGTTCACAGAGAAGCTTGCCTGTGAAAGGCACAATAACATTTTGACTGTCAGTCACAGGTTGTAAAATGAAGCACTAGCAGCAAGATGTACCTTAAGGAAGTTATCCACCCTGACAGTATGATGATATTCTTTGAAATTAAGGTAGTTTTCCTTTACAACAGTGACTAACAGTTCTTGGTATTGCTAGCAAATTTTATCACAATATTGTTTTTTACCCTGTTATATTCATGTAAAACCTTCAAAAATGTTATTTCAAAAAAGATATTTCTTGACAGTTTTTCCATTTCATGCCATTAATCAAGGATCTAAACAGTCAAGGTTGCTCACTATATTAAATTCTAACAAGTATTTCTCCTGCAACTTTCCCACAATTTTCATTATCATTGTTCTCGACTACATACAAAATTCCATGACATCCCTGACCCTTATTTATTTCTTCCTATGAAACAGACTGACTGTCCCACTCACCTCTAAATAAACACATCCCAAGCATTTCTGACAAACTGCAAACACAACCTTCCACCACATGTTCATATACTTGGTTGGTTGCAGTTGGCAGATTTTTTATTTGCCAAGTAATAAAAAAACACAGTAAAAATGGGAAGTTCCCCTTGTGAGTACAGTTCACTATTTCCAACTAATAAGCAAACTCCAAACAAATACTGAACAAGTTAACAGTTTTCAAACATATGAACTTGAACATATTCAAAAATTAAATTACTGGTTCAAATCAGTGCAGCCAAATAGGAAAGGCTAAAAATTACCAGCTACATGTTTCAGAAATAAATTTGAAGAATTCATAAATGGTATGGAAAATACAATGAATCAGATTTTTATGCAAATATGATTACATTTTCTTTAAAAAATCAATTTAAGGTGACATACAAGCAAAATTTAACTTCACAGCTGTTATACTAGTTGCAGGTTGATACTGTAAAAAATAAATACTTGAAAATTTTAGTAATTACATGACAATGTGGTGACTGTGTTTAAAGACACTGAA
Source organism: Carcinoscorpius rotundicauda (assembly GCA_011833715.1). Lineage (NCBI taxonomy): Eukaryota > Metazoa > Arthropoda > Merostomata > Xiphosura > Limulidae > Carcinoscorpius > Carcinoscorpius rotundicauda. The sequence continues at coordinate 21,496,766 of CM022395.1, forward strand.
AAAATTTAAATATATACATCATGCAAGGATTTTAATCTACTAATTAACATTCCACTTTCTCCCAGACATGTTTTACTTGTTTTGATGGTCTTTCTTTCTGATCATACCCAACAACAGTTGATGTTTTCAGTAAATACAGTAATACATGTTGATATTTCTTTTTTTACAGCAAAGCCACACTGGATTATATGCTGTCCACCACAAGTAATTCAGCCCCAAATTTTAGCATTGTAAAGCATGTAGACTTCCCAATGTGTGTATTGTATTTCATCTTTTCTTTCAATTAGATTTCTCGTTTTAGAAAGTTAAAGGCTTAGATTTTTACAAACAGAAAATTAAACCACTGAAATAACAAATAATAGCAATTAAAATAAATCATAATAAAAAAATAACACTAAATAGCAATATAGTTAGCAATATATGCTCCAAATGTGTAAAATAATTACCTTTATTAACTACTGTATGCCTACGTAGCATGTCTGTACAATATATACACACACACACATCCCAAGCTGTTATAAATAAAAAAAATTGTTCTCTTCTCTTCTCTTTAATATTCTTATTTTATATAGAACTATCTACCTGTAATAAATGAGATTGAAACTTTACAAATATGTTATTTGCATATGATACATGTACACAAACTGAACTTTAGAAACTGTCATCTTGAAAACCAACAATATCTTACTGAAGGCTTTAAAATGTGTAGTAATAAAACTAAAATGCAATTACACTATGTAACATAAATTTTGTTCCTGCACAGTATGTGTTACTTTTAATTGCTCATGTTGTAAAAATACAGAAAATGGCCATTATAGCCTTCAAACTTTGCTTTTGTGACCTGGATAATGAAATTTAGAAACTAACCTATTTTCTATTTAAAAATGAGCAAATTTGCACATTTTCATTTACATCAGGTCTAAATAAAACAACATATGAATCAAAATTTACATGCATTTACACTAAAGTTATACAAAAATAAACAAAAATGTTTGGAAGTGACTTGCGACTTGCACAATTTCATTTAAGAAATCCCACTCCTTCAGCCTAGATGTCAAAAGCTTGGCATTTGACTATGTTAGACCAAGATCTCTGATCAACTCTTTGAGGTCTTTTTGGTTGAGGTAGTATGGGTTTCTCTCACCAGCTGCATCTCTGAAATTGTAGTCTGGATCTTCAATGTCTACCTCCTCTTCTGATTTGCTGCTCTCTTCTGAGGATGGTGGCTTTCTCTCTTGACAAGTAGGTACAGGGAGCTAAGAGCGGTGTGGTACTGTGGCGTTGGATGATTGAAGGTCCGGATACATGATAGCAGATATCTTGTAAGCTCACACATTTTTGGCAGATGCTATCACAGAGTACTTTTTAGCTTGTTTCTTGATAAATTGCCCCCATACATAGCAGAATGCGCCTGGAGAACGTATTAAATGTTTCTTCTTTGCTTCAATTGGCTCAATATTTTGAAATCCTCTTTCTCCAAATTTTTTGACTTTTTGATACTCTTGTTTTTTTACAAATATACAATTATAACACAAGTAGTACTCCACCAACGGCTAAAGAAAATTACTCTCCCATAATTCAGGATAATTTGTGTGATAAAAATATCATCACTATTCTGGTACGGAAGCATAATTGAAAGTTCTCTAACCAGCTGCACCCCTGAAATTGTAATCTGGATCTTCAATGTTTACCTCCTCTTATGATTTGCTGCTCTCTTTTCAAGATAGCTGCTTTCTCTCTGGCAGAATGGGTACAGGGAGCTCAGGACAGTGTGGCACTGAAACGATAGATGATGGAAGGTCTGGATAAGTGATAGCAGATGTATTCTTGCCAGCTTAACATTTGGAATGGTTCACCATGCAGAAATAACAATTCCTTGATTGGTCAGTCGGTTCACACCAAATTCTTGGCTCCATTTTCCCCTCAGTACCATCCTGCAAAAGAGCAAAATAAAATTATTACGAAGAATAAATTTATTTCATCCACAACTAATATGTAAGAGGTTACATATTAGTAAATATTTTTCTGTACTATTGGAAATTAAAAAAAACAAAATAATAAAAGATCTAAATTTTAAAAGGTTTAAAATTTGTATGCTATAAAATCTTACTATCCAAGCATGCAAAAATTGTCCATATTACCTTCTAGAGTTTTTTTGCAGTGCTCCCAAGTAAAATGAGGTGCCTAGGGTTTGTCTTGATCCCTGACAGGCATGCCGAAATATGCCTTGTAAGCTTCACACATTTTAGCAGATGCTGTTACAGAGTATTTCTTGCTCTTGTCTTGATAAATTGGCCACATACATAGCAGAATGCATCTGGAGAATGCTTGCAGCTTCTGATGCCATATCGGATAAAATCAGATGGGTCTAGATATTCACTTAGGCAGCTAGAACTAATCTGAAGTGGTGAGCCCTTGTATATATATATTACTATGGAAAGTTCCAGAAAATTCTAAAAGAGTCTTGAAAATTCTCATAAGTTCTACAACATTCTAGAAAGTTCTTGAAAATTCTCTATCAGCTACGTAGCACTGAATCTACCTGGAATGTTCTGGAAAATGAGTAAATTTGAAAATTTCATTAAATAGGCCATAAAAGCAAAGTCTGAAGAGAAAAATAGGCCTTTTCCATTTAAGTTAGGCATAAGCAATTGGGATACAACACTTTCTGCTCAGGAACAAGGAAAAGTAAAAATTTTATTAGATAGTGTTATTAAATAAGTTTATTTTTTAACGAAAATTAAAATATGACATGTATACGTATTTCCTATTGAAATTTCATTACCATCTTTCAGTATCAGAAAAGAAATTCCTTGATCCAAGCAATTTCAAAATGTAAACTTTCCTTTCTCGGTGGCAAATTACTGATGTTTGTAAATGTTAATCAGAATGTAGTTATTTTACTGTACATAAAATGCCATGTACTTCTGACAGTATGACCTGAATTGTGAAATATCATTGCTTTATACATCATTTGTGATGTATAAAGTTACTTTTAGTGCAATTATTTTAATCACTGCATGAGTACAAATGATCAGAATATGAAACTAACAACAAAGAAAACATTACAAGAATATAGCATACAGTTTACAATAATTGTAAAAACTAAGTGCTAATCAAGCTTTAACCCATTTTTGTATATGCAGTAATTTCAGCTGCAATGGAAACACAATGAAATGTGCTCACAAATATTATCTGTATGGAACTTTTTTTGGAACATGAATATTTAAAATATTTCTTCATGGTTTTATTTTAAAAGTTAAGCATGAAATCTAACATATTCATAACTTATTATGCATCACCATTTTTATTTAATAACAAGAATATGTTAATGTCCAAAGTTTGTTGTTTCTAACTATTTGATGCTACTTAAAATCCTGTGGAAAAAGAAAAGATTACTCACAACAGTTCATAATAAATACATATACATACATTAAGTTACTTACTGACACAATTCCTTAATGTCTTGAACATCCAACTAAAATTGGGTAGATATGAAATGCACAATTTCTTCTTTATTCATGTTTAATTTTATTGAATGAATAAAGAAAATAGTATTGAGAACATGTCCAACGTCATAGATGTATCATTTACTAGGTCTAAGTCTTGTAATGATTTAATCTAAATTTCCAAACCTCTTAAGTACCCAAATGAAATAACCATTTTTCAAAACCTTTAGACCCTGGACTCAAGGTTTTGTCCCACAAATTTTAAGGACTTTTAAGTTCCATGCAAATTACACTGTTTTAATATATCTGAAATTTACATTTATACGCAAGAAAAATAACAGTATTTATTATATGAATTTTATACTTTTCATACAAATGCTTCTAAAGCAAATTTTGCTGTTTCAGAGAGTGATACATCACATTCATACAGTTTTTCTTGAATAAATACTAAATAAATATTGTATACTTTTTGAAAGTAATACAAACACATTTTTGAAAATAGTGCTAGATGTGTTGTAAATTGTGATAAAAAGTACATATAATAGCTTTTATTTAAAATATGCATGTTAAGTGCATGGATACATTGTCTATGTAAAGTTGAATTTCAGTCCAGTTTGTGAAGTAATAAACAATGATGTTATGTAAACATCATGTAAATGTTATGTAAACGACAACCATGTCGAGAGTGTTATGTAAATGTTGTGTAAACGACAACCATGTCGAGAGTGTTATGTAAATGTTATGTAAACGACAACCATGTCATGTCGTGTTTGCATTCCCATATCTATTATATTTCCATATTTATATTATTTTTTTGAAGTTTAAACCAAAAAGATATGTTATTCATTTAAAATAATATTTAGAATTAATTAAAATTCATTTAGAATTATTCATGTAGAAATTTTTAAAACTAGGTAGATTGATCAATTGTATTGGCCTGGTGTTTGTACTGTGGAATTCTGGGAAGTTACGCGATTAGTATATACACAGACGGCGATGCAAGGGAAGTCATCATCCATTTTTACTCGGATCAAGAAGTTTGTCTCGTTTGAGAAAGTTTAAACGTTTACCGTGTGATTATTCAAATTGAATTTGTGAATAGAGCTAGATTGACTAAAGCGGTGAAATTTTTATTCCGTCAATCTTTACAATTCAGTCGGATTATGGATTATACCGAAAGTCAATACGAATTGGACTGTGAATTTTTGTTTGAAATTACCCATTCAAACTTCGAAAATTTCTCTGTGGGACTAAATTCCCCGCCTAGATTGGAACTTTGGATTTCGTACTTGGACACTCATTCTGGATCATATTATTAAGCACAGGCCAGTACCTTTTTGTGTTATAAGTGGTTTGGAAGGTTGAAACTGGATATCTGTTATTGTTATTGGATAATTTATTTTGTGTCTATCACATAAGTAGATCATTGTAATAAATTATACAAGCTGCTATCTGTGTCTTTCTGTTGCGTTCAGTCCACATAAAAAACATAACAAATGACCAGGAACTATCAGTTACTGTTATTAATCTATAATAGAGGAGAGGATCATCTATATCAGAGAAATTCTCTGCAAAAAAAAATCTAAAGCTTACCATAGATCGATCAGTCATTCTCGAAGTATAATGTTATATCACATCTGAAAGTCTTAATAAGAATGTTCTCAGGAAATGAAATGAAAACATTTTCCCATCTAAGCTCTTGCGCATAATACTTCCCAGTGAATCCTAGTCTTTATGTGATTCAAAGTTTGGAGCATTTACTGTTTTGGAGCCTGTAAGCCTCATAACTGCATCATGTAAAGTGTACCACGTTTATGTGGTTCAACAACATAGTATATTTTCCTGCACTCAAAACTGCTTTAAAAGTTATTATAGTTTATATGCATTCATCACGTCTATGAAGATCTTGCTTCACCTTGCTCCGCAACAAAAAGTGATTAAGAGCTTGATATGATTCACAAAGTTGCTCTTCTTGAAGTTACAGATTTATTATTCATATTGACAATCTACTAGATACATTATCACTTATGCCATGGTTCATCATTAGTACAAGTGCAATGGGTTTCACAACTGCACAATGTCCAGAATCTGGGCATTTAACAAACAGACATGTACTTATAGATTGGTTTGGTAACACACACATGTGAATTTAAACTTCGTAAAAGTTGTTTTACTTTTAATAACAGATTTTTTATTATATAACTACATAGATTTTGAAATTGATATTCATTTTTACTATTACTGAAGAATTTTTTACATATCAGTAAAAAAAGACTCTTACTTCAATCAACTTATTACTTTGTTCACCACAAACGCTTTTTATGATGTTTGTAAACTAAATACAAACAAACTAAATAAAAATAAGGAACACTGATAACAAATAATAACAAGCATCCCCATTTATCCTGTTTAGTTTCTTTTTGTGTATGTTTGTGTGTGAAATCTATGTCTTTTAGTCTTAAACATAAGTGTTGTGGTCTTTCTTGTGTCTATTGCATTTGGAGTATCTCATTTCAATGGCCTGCAGTAATAAACCATCATGCTATGTTCCACCTTTCCTGATACTTCCTGTTCATTTCTCTGAAGTCCTAATGACACCATTCCCCTTGTTCTTTGCTGACAGCACTAAGATTATGAGGAAAATAGTTAATATGCAACTGTAAAAACTGAACTTTCTAGCTGTATTACAAGTCAACTCTTTGAATTTATCGAGCATGTTATTGACAATATTTTCATAATTTGAGCCCTCGTTGTTTCTTAAGTATCTATCAATAACATCTTTAAAGGCAATCCATACTTCTGTTTCAACTTTTCTCATTGTCCCTTCAAATTGTACATTCAGAGTCACTTTCCTAATCTAAGGCCAAACAAAAATCCCTTCTTTACATTTCACTTCTGAAAGAGCTGAGAACTGCTCACATACACTTAAAACAGTCCCCACCTATCTCTGCAAATAATAGGACTTTCTTTGTATCAATCATGCTTTTTAGGTTTAATGTTTTTTTATCTTGGTATTAGGTTGACTGTGTGGCCACTGCCTCTTTATCCAGAGCCGATTTCCTGCTCTGATGTCCCAACCACACAAAAATACAAACTTTATATCACCAGATTACTCACATAACAATACACAAAGAACTTTAAAGTTTCCACAAAGTAGCTAACTATCTTTTTTGTATTCTATCTTACTAATTCAACAATTTTACCACAAACATAACAAGGTTATCTGTGCCAAACAAGATGTAGTATACTATAATTGTGTATGAAAATGAAGGTAAAAATATGTAAAAGTAAGACCTGCCAGGAAGACAGAAGCATTAAGTTTAAACTTGCTGTCAGTCACCTGAAGTTGACCTTTTCAATCCTGGGTTCAGGTCAAAATAAAATTAAAACGTGTAAAAGAAATCATGCTAAAACAGTGTATAGTCCAATAAAAACTTTAAATTAAGTTAAAAAGACCAATGGCTCTTAGAAACGTAAAAACATGGGTGAGGTGGCCAGTATCACCTATAACATTGGCTAATATCAAGGGCAAACATACCTTAAAAACATGTTTAAAATGGTGTTGCTGTTCTTTGTTGTATTGATGATATGATAATAAAATATATACAAGTGTGACCCGAGTGCACACAGACCACAAACTGGTCCATCTGTACAAAACAAAAGAAAGTGGTGAGTTAAAAAACTGTGACCAATGCATAGTCTAGCCAAAACAACTTCCTCTCTTCAATCGTCAGAAACAAAATGGCCAAGGAGATAAAGAAGGCTTGATTTGAAAAAACTTATTATTTCTTTGGTCACTCCAGGTTGACTGCAAACTGGAGCATAGTAAAGTTTTGATAACTGGACCACAGTCCATGTATGGAACAAGGGCAATGGTGATAGAGCCAGAAAAGATTTTGCTGCTCTGTCATCTAGCTCATCCCCACAAATACCAACATAACCTGTTATCCAAATAAACTATACAGAGATAGATGATAGAGAGAAATGGACCAGTTTGTTTTGGATATTGATAAGAATAGGATGGTAACCAACATGGAATGATGTCAGGGCTAATAGACAGCTTAGTGAATCAGTATAGGTCGTACAATTCATATATTGCACAGTTTCAATACAATTCAGGGCAAGAGAAATGACATACAATTCAGCAGTGAACACAGAAACTGTAGAGGGGATTCTGTGCACTACAACCAAACTGTAACAAACCATGGCAGAGTCACCTGATTTTGAACCATCTGTACATATGAGAATGGATGGAGCGTTTGAAAGATGTTCAGCAAATAAAGAGCAATATTTCCAATCGGGAGTACCAGACTTCCTCAGTTGACTCAAAGATGGGTCACAGTTGGGGATAGTAATTAGCCATGGTGGAAGAGGCTGAACCGTTGATACTGTTATGCTATTCAAAGATATATCCAATTTTTCTGATTGTACCCAAATAATAAGGCTAAAAGGAACAATAGCAGATTTTCTGTTTTAGAAAAATGTGGCCGACTGAGGATGGAAAACATAACCCCAAGTATACTGTAGTAAAGAGCAAAGTTTGGAAGCATATATAAAAGACAGTTGCAAATGGCAAATATACAGAGGATTCAAGGGACTCCATGTACAAAGCCAAAGCCTCTGATAGAGAATAGAATCCATCATTTTCAGTGCTGAGATTCTTGCAAAACCACAAATCATAGACCCATAGTCAAGTTTGGATCTGATAAAGGGCACAATAAATTTTAAGCATAGAGTATTGATCAGCTCCCCAAGAGGTGGAAGAGAGAACATGGAAGATGTTCTGTGCTTTTATACATTTGACAAAAAATTGCTTGATATGGGAAATAAAGCTTAATTTACAGTCAAATATAAGACGTAAGAACCTTGCCTCAGGGATTACAGGAAGTACAGCATCATCAATATGAAGTTCTGGATCTGGATGAACAGCCTGTTGGCAGCAGAGAGAGAAAATTGAAAACCATTTGCTGTGGTCCAATTAAATATATGATTAGTTGCAATTTGTAGCTGCCGCTCAATAAACCTCATGTTTGATGACTGACGAGATGTCAAAGCCATCAGTGAAAAGACCATTTGCAACTGTATTGAAATGCTGTTCACTGATGGTATTAATCTTTATAATGAAAAGTGTGACACTCAGAACACAGCTCTGAGGTACTCCAAAATTCTATGGGAAAGTTCTGAGCCCACACAGACCTGGAATTGGAGTTTCTTAAAAATGCTGAATAAAAAGTGGCAAATTTCCATGCAATCTATATGAGCAAAGGTCTCGCAAGATGCCATATCTCCATGTTGTATCATAAGCTTTCTCTAAATAAGAAAAAGAAAAGAAACAAAAAATGTCACTTCCAAATGACTTCTTTGACTGATGTTTCAAGGTGAATTAAATCGTCTATTGTGGAGCGTTGTCTGTGGAACCCACATTGAGTAGGTGAGAGAAGGTTGTTTGATTCAAGGGACAAAACAAAATGAGCATTTATCATCCTCTCAGTGGTCTCTAGGACAACTCGTCAAAGCAATGGGACAGTAATTCAAGGAAATCTTTGGATCCTTTCCAGGTTTAAAAATAGGGAGTACAATAGCTTGGCACCAAATATTGGGAAAGACATTCTCCTGCCATATCCAGTTAAAGACAGCCAGGAGAATAGTAAGAGAAGCAGGAGAAAGGTGGCATAACATCTCATAATGTATATCATCAGTTCCAACTGATGTATTGCCAGACCAATGAAGTGCAAGTTTGAATTTCACCAGTGTAAGAGGGCAAAACTAGTCATGGGGATGATCAGACAAATAGAAAAGAGGCAGATGTCCAACTCATGTTTTAATAGCTAAGAAGAAAGGGGATGAGTTTGAAGAGCTAGATACATGAGAGAAACACTCATCAAAAGTATTGGCAATGCTTTGAGCATCAGCAACTTCATGGCCATTAAATATTAAGATAGAGGGGAGCAGAAGTGTACTATCTACTCATCTTCCATATCTTGTCCCATATGACTTTTGAACTGAACTGATGGTAAATTTAATCCAAGATTCCTTCTGGTTTTAACGTCTAACTCACCAAGCCTGTGCATGAGCTTGCTCAAATGAAATGCAGATTGTAAGTGTGGAATATCTATGAAATTTATCCCAAGCACGTTTCTGAGCTTTTCGTGTTACAGAATAAGCAGAATTCCACCAAGGGCAAGGCTACTATGGGAAAGATGTCAAGATTTTAGGGTGCACTGAACAGATGCTTGGACAAAACAGTTAGTTACTGCTGCAACACAATCATCTACCGATGATTTACATAATATGGCAGGATCAAGTTCTGAGAGAGCAGTGAAAGGAAGCCAGTTGGCCTGGTTCAAATTCCACTGAGGCACACAGGTCAGATGGCACTAATCATGGCTAATCTCTCTTAATATGATAGGAAAAGATCATACACCTTGGATTGATGTCAACCTCCCAAGAAAAGCAAGTGAAAAGTGAAGGGCAGTTGATAACAAGATCTATAGCAGTAAATGACTGACTGGGTGCATGAAAATAAGTGTAAGAACCAGTACTGAAGAGATAGGTTGTGTTTTTGGAGCACATCAACACTAGAACCACTGCTGAGGGGATTATGCTCACTAAGACACCCCAAAATTAAAAAGGGGTTGGCAGTTGCTCAATGAGAGCATCGAGGTCTGAGTGATGATAATTCTTTCTAGGAGTAAAGTACAAAGAGCACACAGTGATGGTATGATCTAAGGAGATATGGATGATTACAGCCTCCAAAGACATATTCAATGACAAAAACTGGGTGGGCACAAGTTGATGAACCAGCAGTGCTACTCTCCCATGTCCTTGTCCTACATGTGACCTGTCATTTCAGTTTAAGGAATATTGTCAAATTTTGACTGTTTTAGTAGTTTTAAAAAATGTTTCCTGTAAAGAAAGACATTTGGGATGAAAATGGTCAATCAAATCCTTGATGTTATAAACACTTGATTGAAAATCTTGACAGTTCTATTGGATTAGCGTAGCCAGAATGGGGAACAAATTAGTTGTTTAATTTTTGGAGTATCAAGAGAGGAATATCCCATGGAAACACCTGGGCTTGAAGTAGGCAAAATTGGGCAATGACTGAAAGATGCAGTAGGGACAGAGATAGAAGTAGGTACTGATTTGTTAACTTTGTTGATTTTGGAGGATACTAGATTAAGATATGCTGTTTAAGGATTCTGTAGGAGGCATGGAAATGTCTGTCTGGACTCCTACTGTAGTAGTGGAATGGTTTACAGCAGCATAAGTCCGAGATGAAATTAGAAATAGTAATTTCTGAGCCTATGTATAAGGAGTATTATGAACTGTCTTAAGACATTGTACTTCTTTCCCTTCCACCCATTTATGACAAGAAGTAAAATAGGAAGGATGTAGACCATTACAGTTAACACATTGTGGTTCTAGTTGGCATTCAAAAGCATCAAGGTCTTTACCAGCACAATGGGCACATGTTAAGGAACCACAGCAAGATGGTTTTGAGTGACCAAATCATTGACAATGAAAACATCTAAGAGGGTTAGGAATATAAGGCCGTACCTTACAACTCAGATATCCTGCCTTGACTGTGGTGGAAAGATGTGATGTTGTAAATGTTAATATTAGAACATTTGTTAGTTCCATAATCCTGTCTCTATGAGTAAAAATTTGGCATACGGCTGTTATACCTCGACTGATGAAACCTGTGAGGATCTCTGACTCTGGAATGGTTTTGAAATCCCTCTCAACTCTAACTCCTCTGCAAGAATTCAAAGTAGAATGATGTGTAATCTCAATGGTATTATCCCCAATGGCCTTCAACTTCAAGAGGAGTTTGGAATGTTGTGATGAAGCTATTTCCACTAAAATATCCCCAGACCATAATTTTTTTACAAATTTAGGTAATCCAGCAAGCCCTTCTAAATAAGAAATGGAGACATCTACCCTAAGGGTTTTTCAGTTGAAGAATGTATAATTAAAAGTTGCAGGAGAGGTTTAAGTTGTGAGTTTGGCCGTACAGTCATCAATGCATTTTTTTGTGACCTGAGTGTTACACAAACAGCACAATGGTGCATCAGTCCCAGATGAAATAAAATGATGATTTAAAAAACTGACCAATGTATAGTCTAGTTAGAACAACTTCCTCTTTTCAATCCTTATGGAAGCAAGATGACCAAAGTGCAGCAGAGGGTTTTATTTGGAAAAGCTTGTTTTCACATTGCTCACTCCAAGTTGACTGCCAAGTGGCATGGAGTTGAGCCTTGTATACAGAACCATAGTCTATGTATGGAACAGGCACAGCAGCAATTGTGCTAGAGCACATAGATTTAGTTGCAGTGTTGGCTAACTCATTCCCACGAATATGAACATGGCCTGTTGTTCAGAAAAACTGAATACAAGTAGATGTTAAAAAGAAATGAGCCGGTCTGTCAGTTTGTTTGAATGTCAGTGAAAACAGGTATGAACTAACATGAAGTGATTCCAGGGCCAGTAGAGAAACAAGCAAGTCAGTAAAAATGGTGCAATTTGTGTATTGCTTAGCTTTTGTGTGATTCAGGGCAAGAAAAATGGTGTACTGTTTAGAAGTGAACACAAAAGCTGTAGAGGGAATTTTGCATGCAACCACCGAATCACAACAAACCATAGCAGAGCCCACACAGTCAACAGATTTTGAACCATCTGTATTAACAGGAATGGAAGAATGGTTTGAAAGATGTTTAGCAAATAACAGACAGTATTTCCAATCGAGAGTGTCTGCTTTTTTCAGATGACTTAAAGATAGGTCACATTTGGGGACTCGAATATGCCATGGTGGAATGGACTGACTAGTGGATACAACACAATTATCCAAGAACAGACCCAATTCATCCAACTGCACCTGGATATGAAGGCCAAAAGGAACAATGGCAGATCATCTGTTCTGAAAAAGTATAGCCCACAGAAGAAGGAAAACACAACCCCAGGTGAGATGCTTTGGTAAGGATTGAATTTTCAAAGCATATTCTAAAGACAGTTGGAAATGGCAGAGGTGCAAAGAAGGAGACTGTGTATAAGCTCTGAACTAAGGTAGTGCAAAAAGCCCTGGTGCATGATGATGAACAAGATCCAGCATCTTTAAGCCTGAGGTTCTGGCAGAGCCACAAACCAGTGATCCATAGTTGAGTTTCGATCGAATGAGAGCATGATATATCTTTAGCATAGAACATCGATCTGCTAGCCAACTGGTGAAAGAGAGAACACAGAGGATGTTCAGTACTCTTGCACACTTGACCCGTAGCTGCTTCATGTGTGGTAAAAGGTCAGCTTATGGTCAAAGATAAGTTCTAAGAATTTTGTCTCAGAGACCGTAGGCAGCACAACAGAGTTCAGGATCAAGAGAAGTGCAAACAAATGGTTTAAGAGAGAGTGAGAGAGGTTAAAGCCGTTTGCTGTAGTCCACTTCATTAAATAATTGAGGGTGGTTTGACGACTGACATGAGATGTGAAAGTTGTCGAAAAAGAGCCCACACTAGCTTGGAATTACTTGTCCATTAAAAAACTTTTAACAAAAATGGACAAATGGCCATGTAACCCATATATATAGAGGAATCTTGCAAAATGCTATACTTTCATGTTGTATCATAAGCCTTTACAATGTCAAACAATACTGATACAAGATGTTGTTATTTGAAAAAAGCTTCTCTGATTGATGTTTCGAGTCAAATCAGGTGGTCCATGGTGAAGCGCCGTCTTCGAAACCCACACTGGGTGGGTGAGAGGAAGATGTTTGATTCCAGGAACCAAACAAGATGAGCATTAACCATTATCTCTAGTTCTTACAAATACAATTTATCAATGCAATTGGATGGTAGTTTGTAGAAATCTTGGAATGCTTTTCAGGCTTAGATAAATGTAGGATAATAGCCTGGTGTCAGGCATCAGGAAAAACATTGTTCTGCCAGATCTGGTTAAAATCAATCAGAACAGAAACAGGAAATAGATGGTGCAGCATTTCATAGTGTACATCATCAGGTCTGACAAATGAAAGGCCAATTTGAGTTTCACCAGTGTAAAGGGACAATTATAGTCATAGAGACAATCAGCTTGAAAGGAAAGAGGTGATTGCTCTGCCCAAGTCTTGATGCCTAAGAAGGTGGAGGAAGAATCAGAAGTGCTAGATATCTGGTAAAACTTTCACCTAGAGTATTGGCAATTCTCCGAGCATTAACTACTTCCTGGCCATCAGAGAACAAGATCAAGAAGGGGACAGAATTATGTTGCCCACTGATCTTTCAAATCTTGTCCCAAACAACATTGGAACTAATGGTAGAAGATATGCTTGTTGTAAACTTAATCCAAGAGTCCTTCTGACTTTTATGTCTTACCCACTGAGCACAGTCCTGCTGGAAAGCAATGAGGTGCAAGAGTGTGGGATACTTATGAAAAGTATCCCATGCCTGTTTTGGAGCCTTCTGTGCCATGTGGAAGGCAGGATTCCACCACAGATGAGGCAGTTACTGCTTACATGCAGTAGTCTATTGATGGCTTTCAGACGATTGCAAGTTTTGCGAGAGCAGTGTAAGAGGGCCAGGTTGCTTTATCCAGCTTCTACTGAGGCATGCTGGTCAGGTAACATTGACTATGGCCAGTTTCTTTCAAAATTATAGGAAAATGATCACTGCCTCGTGGATTAATATCAACCCTCCATGAAAAGTGGGAGAATAGTGAAGGAGAGCAAATTGAGAGATCAATAGCAGTATAGGACAGACCAGGTGCACGAAAATAAGTACAAGGAAAAAGGTTGTGATTAGAGAGTATATGTTCTATGGAGTGACCCCTCCCATCAATATCAACACTTCCCTAGAGGGGATGATGTCCATTAACATCCCCTAGGATTAAAAATGGAGAATCCAATTGTTCATTGAAAGCATAAGGTCTAATTTATTATACGTCTCTCCAGGGAACAGGTAGAGAGAAAAAACAATAATGGTACGACCCAAGGCTATGGCCTCAAAGGTTGTGTCAAGTAATGAAGACAGAGTGGGCACATGCTGATCAACCAACAGTGTCACCACTCCATGCACTCGCCTATCACTTCTGTACAAAAGCTGACCGTATATTGGCAGGTTTCAGAAATGGTTCTTGTAAGGAAAGACATACAGAATGATAGGAAGCAATCAGTGCATTGATGTCATCCAGATTAGAACATAAACCTCGACAGTTCCATTGTATCAAAGTAGCCATTTTTATGTGTAAGTAAACTGGATGGAGAGCCCTTCTGTTTACGACCACGTCTTTCTTCTTTATTGTCTTTATTTGATGGAGGTCTGAGAACATCCAACACTGGTACTTGGTTGACCCTAGCCCAAGTGGACCAGCTAATTGAACCTAGGGGAGCCACCCTAAGGCTGCCCATCTACAGGAATTCAAGGCCAAAGTGATGTGTTAGGGTTGGACCCATCAGCTACCAGGATCCTTTCGACCCAGAGGAGGTAAATTAAAAGAACAGAACCTTGTGTGGGAGGTCCCCTTAACACTTTAGGAATTCACACAGAGGGGTTTTCTTTCAAATTCAAAATATTACTATTTGAATTCTAAGTTGATAATTGAGTGAATTCAATTTTACAAATCACTTCTTTAAATGTTGTGTCGCATTAGGCCCTAGTGTCAGTGCAGTTATCAGTGTAGTTAGTACATGCAAAACAGTAAATGTTTTTTAAATTTAACTTGACTTGACATTTCTGCTTTATTTATCATATATTCACTTATTCTTCCCCTTGCAATTTATTAACCAGATACTGAACTTATTTAAATTGTAAAAATTGTGAAAACATTAAAATGTTCAGGATATTCTAAAAATATGCAGATCCAAGAAGTTTTGATAAAAATGAAATAGAAACCCTGTAACCCGACCACTTTCGACAGGTGGACTTTTTTTTTTTCAGGAGAAAACAACTAAAATGTTGGTATGTAAAGGTAAATTAGAATAATTTAACATTAAAGATTTAATCAAAAGATTACTAATATCAGCAGAAATGATACATTAAGAAATTTTTAATGCTCTGAAGTTTTTTACCTTATACAACTATAACGTAGTTTGTACTCGGTTTTGTACAAACACAAAATACTATTTTACATATGGGAGCTAAATTAATACACTAAAACATTATTTATACATTGTACTGCATTTGATAAATTGCTGGTTTTTATGTACATATAAAAATATTAAAACACACATAACATCTTGCTTTAATTTAAAACATTATATTTAGGCAATACCATGTCAATTATGTTCATTACACAGAAAAAGTTAAATTCTTCTGGGAATAAAGTTAAAAACAGTCTTTCTCTCATAGCAGCTTCAACAAATGCTTTGTTCATTTAGTTTTTGGTCAAAATATATACTTACAGTTTTTCATTTGAAAAATGTTACTTACCAATGGTTCTTTCCCCATCATATATTCAAAAAGAATATTTCTTAAGTACTGAAAAGAAAGGAAATACAAATTAATTTAAAGAATCACATTAGAGTTTCATAAAAATATTTTAATGTCAATTTAAAAATTACAAAAACAAAAATGTATCACATTATATAACATCTGTTCATTTCTTAATCAGTTTTGCAATTCCAACATTATCATGAGAACTGAAAAAAAATCATTAATTTCTTAATATATTAATTTTACTTTCCACTCTCATTTCTAGAATAATATAATCTATTGCATCTCTGTTACTGTGCGAACAAAATTACATTATACTTATTGTAAAACAATTATGATTGCTTACTTAATTGGACTTTAAAATTGGTGTAATAATAACTTTTTTAAATAGTGAGATACAAAGTACACCAGTTTCAGAGAAGTGAAAAGCAGCAGAAAATGTAAAATGATACATCATCTATCCTAAAGCAATTTCATGATAAACTAATACTCAAGAAAGTAAATTATGACATAATCAATTAATATAAAAAGTAAACCAAATATACTGATAAAACTGCTAAGCTTTCAGGTTTACCTAACTGAAGCTGGTTATATTTAAGCAAACGATAAACATTTTTCTTAGAACTAATGGCTACCAGGTTTCAGGCATATTAAGATGTGAAGGCTTTTAACATTAACAACTTATGAGCAGAGAGAAAAAAAAACACCTAAAAATTAACTTAATTTTAAGTAAGCTCTTCTTTGTATGCATCTTGTGCCCATTTCAGTAGCTAGTTTGACTTGTGAATAACTTTGGTCTTATAGATAATCTTTGATCTGTATGTATGGCTAAAGGTGTTACAAGATTATCTCCAAAACTATCAAGACACTGGCTTTGAAGCTACTTTGACCTTCAGGCCAAAGTACTCGAGAACAAAAAATAGTTTGACCTTTGTATGCATTCATTTTGACTTTAAGGTTCAATCTCATCTTGATAACATAAGAAAAGGAATATTAGAGTTCTGACTTTTGTGTTTCTGTGGGATTTTATCTTGAAATTTGTAAAATACAAGTACTTAATATTTTAATACAAAAACTCCACAGTTGTTTAACATTCAGTATTTAACCGAGTACCATAAAAATATAAACTACTACTCTGTGAAAATACTTTCACAGCTTAAAATTTTTTAATTATTAATAAAACAAATTGAGCAGTAATCTAAGCTGTAACTGTGGATACAATCCAACTAGTTTTACTATACACATGGTTGCAATGCCATGTATAGTTAAAGATTATTGAACAAAATACATCCACAAAAATTAGTCATATGAGTATACAAATTAATTTTAAAGAAATTATCTTTCAACTTTAAATATGCTGTTCACAATAATATAAAAATTTCATTTTTTAAGCCATTTACCTGAATATGTTGGATTAAGTTGTTTAACATTCAGTATTTAACCGAGTACCATAAAAGTATAAACTACTACTCTGTGAAAATACTTTCACAGCTTAAAATTTTTTAATTAATAAAAAAAATTGAGCAGTAATCTAAGCTGTAACTGTGGATACAATCCAACTAGTTTTACTATACACGTGGTTTCAATGCCATGTATAGTTAAAGATTATTGAACAAAATACATCCACAAAAATTAGTCGTATGAGTATACAAATTAATTTTAAAGGAATTATATTTCAACTTTAAATATGCTGTTCACAATAATATAAAAATTTCATTTTTTAGCCATTTACTTGAATATGTTGGATTAAGCTTGAGGTAGATCTTAAAAATATAATTAAACATATAAAATATGCAGTGGATATAATGTCCCAAATTACACTTTAGTCAATAATGGAACTCCATATTCTAGCTTTTACACTGGCCCCACAAAACAAAATACTCTATGTTGTTTGTCACTTGCCCAAATTTGTAAACATCATACAAAAATTAGGAAATAAATATAAATTATGCTTTTTTCATGCTAGAATGACTATATTTTATAACAGGAAAATACAATTGTTTAGTCTAGGTAGACTAAGTCTCATTATTCTATATATTTATTATTTTTTAATATATTGACCATTCAGTCATACCTAGCTAACAATACATAATTTGCATTGATGCAGTACGTGTCCACTCATGTTAGATATCAAGTAACATAACACTCACTTTTAGTCTTCCCTGTCTTGGCTACATTTTAGTGGACTAGTATTTTGTAATATAAAGTCACAATTTAATTATCATATATTTATATAGATCATCACTAATCAGAAATAAGTTATCAAACTTATTTTATTAAAATATATAGAACAATAAATCAAGAAGTAAAGCAAACAATCATCTCTTCTCTCTATGACTTTTGTACTCAGATGCTTCTGGATATAGGTTACTAAACCTTTAAAAATTTCACACATGGAGAATATCATACAAAATGTTTTCTAGATTTTATGGATACAGTTGAAAAACCAAAAAATCAGAAATAACTACACTGATACCACAGAATTCCACTATAATTTATTAATCTTAGTAACTAAAATGTATTTAGATTTGAAAAACATGAACCTTTGAGCACACTAAAGACACAACCCCACATCTTTGAAATCTTGGATCGAAAGAATTGTTATAACCTTTTCATAGATTAAAATGGCTGAGAAAACTATTATAGGGACATTCTAAGCTACTTATTGGTTATTCATGTTATATATTGAAGTATGTGTATATAAAGGACCTTTTTCAAAAATGGAAAGAGGTGAATAGGGCCACTGTGTTTGATTCAGTATACAAGCCATATTTCAGTAAAATAAAAAGGTAGGAAGTTTTTTATAGTATATTTTAGCTTGATAATATTAGTAATTCAAGTTCTTAATTTGTACAAAATAACACTTAGTATTTTGACATAACAAATACCTAATTTTAAACAGTGCTGCATTCAACATACCATGTGACTCACTAAAATCTATATATATATGTGTTCTTTTATTTACTTTCAAATTAAGTAATTAATGCATATATAATATTAAAGTCTGAATTATGATCTACAATTTGATTCCATTGATACACATTGATAAAATAGTAGTTCAATAAGACTTTGAATGTAGGTTAACAAACGTAATGATGTGGCCATTGGCTAGTGACCTGTTCCAAAATGGTTGATCTTATGCTACCGGTTGAACTATTGATCTATCATACATTGAATTTTAGTTTTCATTCTTGATTTCTGTTATATAAAGTCATGGTTCTGGACAGCTTGTTACCTACAATTAGTTCTTTGAATGCCAGATTACACATTTTCTGCCAAAAATGAATGAATACTGTTTGTTAAAAGACCTCAACCCAGTGCACACCAGGTAAATTTCTGACATAAAATAATCTTCAACTTCACTGAAAACAAACAGATAAAAGGTGTAATAAATGGTGTATAACAACATCCATAGAGAAAACTCTAAGTTCATTTTATAAAATATTAAGAATTTTCAAAATTACTCTTTTATTAAATCCAGCTACATGTAGCCATATAAGCTGAAATCCTAAGACTTACCAATGATGAGTTTAACATGTATTATACATATCCATGAAATAAAAAAAAAACATCATTTGAAAAGAATAAACTTGGCATGAAGTCAAACTGGCAACTAAAAGTCTACAAACACTCATTAGATCAGTAACTCACCATGTACGTTAAATTTCATAAAATCTATAACTTCTACACTACAAGTTATTCAAAATCATCTTATGTGGAGTTTTAAGAATAAGTACTATACCAAAAATTAACATGTGCATGTTTATTTCAACTTTCAAGTAAATATACAGAACCAATTCTATCATATGGGATATAGAGCAAAACTAAAATATTCACAAAATCTAACAGTAGATACTAGGTGCAAATGATAATCATGTTTGTATCACTTTGTGTAAATCCATGCAGCCAACCATGGTAGCCTAAAAAAGCTTTTCCACAACTCATTGGGTCATCTTATTATGAAAATCTAAACATAAATTGTTATTCTAAATTGTTCTTTACATGTGCATCCTAATTTTAATAAATATGTAACTACAACCCAGAAAAGAACTCTCAACTAGTTTCATCCTACATGAGAGCACAAGTTCAAAAAATTTCCAAAATCTAATATAATATTTTTTGAAAGGATCCTTATATGCTAATACCAAGTATCAAGAAAATTCATTAAATCAAATATGAAAACTCACAAAAGCTCTCTGGATCCAATTTTTAAGGTTCCCTCACAATTAATTTATATTCTAAAAATTATTTTGCAATTAAGGAGTTCTAAACTATATCTGTTATTCATATTGATAACTTCACAATAAATATTTTTGGTTTTGAAAAGATGTTTCAAATTACAAAGAACCTACCCTAACTCTGTTTTATTAGGCATAAGATTTTATAAGATCATAAGTTTGATATCTAATGCTTTTCATGTGTTTATGAAAGTACATTTAAAGCTTGTGAGTGTTGTAAAACTTTAATCCTTTGTAGATATTAGTTTACCTTTTTCAGTACTGCATCATTATTAAATTATGGTAACCATATTTATGTTTGTTTTTGGTTTAAATGTGACATTTTGATAAAGTGGTTAAATAATTATTCAACATTACAGAACTAAATTTGGTTTATATTTGAGAATTCTTCCCTTTATACAATGAACACTAAAAATATACCATCAAACAAGAACAATAATACTTTTCAGTAGTTAGAAGAAATGTAAAGCAAATTTTGAAGAACATTTTACATCTTAGTACAAAAATTATTTCATGTCATATATTTAACTTTACATAAATATCATGCTTGATAAACAAACAAAATAATAAAACAAGTAAAATCATAATATATTAATCATTTTGCTACAGGGCCATGGGTCAAAGACCATGTCATTCCATTTGTTAACTTACATTCAAATTTCATCTTTTGAATTTATGTCAGTAAGCTAAGAATCAACTTGTAGATTGTAATTCAAACTTTAATATTACATACGAGTTAATTACTTAATTTAAAAGTACATAATAAAAAAACAAAAGATTTTAACAAGTCACATGGTATGTTGAATGCAGCACTGTTTAAAATTAGATGTTTATAATGTCAAATTCCTAAGTCTATAGTTCTGTACATATTAAGAACTCATATTATTAATATTATCACATTAAAACATAAAATAAGAACCTCATCTCTTCTTATTTTGTTGATACATGACATATACTGAATCAAACACAGTGGCCCCTGTTCACCTCTTTCCATTTTTATGAACAGTCCTTCGCATACACTTGCTTCAATATAAAAATCTAAATTCAATGAAAATCTAAATACATCTTAGTTACTAAGCTTAACAAATTATAGCAGAATTCTATGGTATCAGCATAGTTACTTATGATTTTTTTTGTTATTCCACTACATATATAAAACCTAAAAAAAACTTTTTTGATATCTTTCATGTGTGAAATTTTGGAAAGCTTAGCAACTATATTTAAAAGCAACCAAGTTCAAAAGTCATAACTAGCAGAGATAATTACTTGGTTTATTTCTTGATTTATTGTTCTATATTTTAAGAGAAATAAGTTCAATAACATATTGCACGATAGTAATTATAATCTAAAAACATATATAATGTATAATAATTGAAGTGTGACTATATTACAAAATACTAATCCACTACAAGACAGAGAAGACTTATGGTCAGTTTTATAGTCCTGGAGACTATAGAGTACCTGTACCACATTAATGAAAGCTATGCATGACTGAACAGTTAATATAATAAAAATAATATGTCTGTTCATATGTAGCATTATGAGACTTATACTACTTAGACTAAACATTTTTATTTTCATGATATGATATGTAGTCATTCTAGCATAAGAAAAGCATAACATGTATTTATTTCCTAATTTTTTATGATGTTTTTGAAGTTGATTAAGTGACAGACCCCACACAGAGCATAGAAAATAACCTAAAAATATAGTCTTAATGATTACAAGCATTTAAAATGTGTCTAGGAGGTTTTAGAGATTATACAAATAATATGAGATTTTTGGAATGAAGAATATATATATATTTTTAATTGTAAGATGAATCACTTTGCACTCAAAGTTATAACAAAACAGATTCGATACTTTCACAAAGAAATCTTCAGTAAAAATATTTTATTAAAAAATCGGATTTTTTGTGAACAAAATACTAGTAATTTTTACTAAAAGTCTAGCAAACTGTGTGAAGGTATATACACTGCAACAAAAGTTACAGTGCAAATACTTAATATGTACAAGTGTGCATAGTAATTCTTATATATTATATCAAGCTTATCATGAAAAAGTTAATGTTTAATGTTTTTCATTGATCCTTTGAGAATATCTGTTAATGAGAAATAGTCACTTTTTAATTATATGAAGACCTTCAATGAGTCACGATTATTACTGTTATTACTTCTTGATTAATAATATTAGATATGTATCCTATGTATATGTAAATTACAGACAAATACTATTTAAAACACAATAACCTTCCTTAAAAGCTTATATCACCTAAATGCAGATTCATTCATAGATAGCCTGTTATTTAAGTTTGTGCTTAACAACAATTAAATAAGATGACAGCAATAAACTTGTTACATTGGTTATAAGTCAGCTGGAATATGAGTGGATGCTCTTTATCAATGAATAATCAAACAAAACTCAAAGCACTGTTTTCTGTTGATATGTAAATTTATATGTACTTGAAATTTCTCACTTGAAAAGAATCACTAATGCTTTGTTGTATGATTGGATGTTTGAATGTGCAGACTGTATACATTCTTCCACAATGTTACTCCTATCTCATTTTATATGCTTAAAGATGTACCACAACACACCACATGTATGCATTATCTAATAGTAATATCATTATAAAATGTTAGAAAAACAAGTTCAAGAAGTCTTGACAGAAACAAAACCTGAACGTTTTCAAAAGGTTCATATAAATTTAATGTCACTTTAATATTATAAATATTATAGATCCTTAACTATATTCTGACACCTATCTCTTTAAGTATCAATCATTATCACTAATAATGAAACAACTAAAAATAACATTAATGCCAGTTTTAAACTGAGAAACTATCCTAAACAAAATTCAAATTACAAACCAATTAATGATACAATTCCTGTTTGGAAAAAAATAGTAAATCAGTTAAGAAAGAGTAAGAATTTTATTTCAATTTTTATGCAAAATCCAAAATGTCATATTTAAAAATCATGATGCTTTCACTGGATGACACTATGAACATTCATGTACATGCTGCAAGATAATTCTTGTTTGAAATGCTTAATACTAAATGTTCATAATAACAATCATAATCAACATCAAATTTCTCTTCTATTATTAAAACTTGCAGTAAAATTTCCTTAAAATCAGTTTGTCTCCTGCTAAAAAGTTAAAAAAGTGACATTAACAATTTTGAACAAGGTCATATTGGTCATAATGCACTAATGATGGTGAGAATAATACACTTTACCCAAAAACTCCTAAACAAACTCTTGCATACATGCGTGATATATTAGGCTTAGTTAAAAATATTCAACTTTGTCCTCTTCTCCTAAAATTATAACTTGTTTATTCTTTTATTCTAGTGTAATATTATTCATACCTCATATTCTGTAGGTTCAGGTAGATTTAATGAAGTCTGAGATAGGTTCTTTTCAGTTGATGAGGAAGGTCTATAAGTCATCAGCTGGTTCAGGTCAACAACTTTACTTCTTAATAAAGACATAATGAAATTAAACATCAATGTCATAAAAAATGCATGTCAATTCTTTGAATAAAATATTTTCAGCACTTTCACACGATATACAATTGTCTTTAAACATATTGACTTTCAGAGTTTTTGAAAAAACGTACGTAGTATTTTGATTTTTACAGTAACTATATTAAACAATATTCTGCTTCAACAATTCATGACTTTTGGAGCACCACATACATGATTAAAATGTATGCATCTTCCAGTGGAAACTTACATAAAAAAAAAGAAGATTGTTGTATAATCTCATTATTTAAATACAGTAAAATGTTTAACTCACATACAACAATGTTATTATGCATATAAATACAATTACACATAAGAATTAGTGGCATAAGAAGCCTGCAACTGTTTTATTGTCTTGAAATTCTTACAGGTTATGTGGTAACTCCTGTATGCTGAGTGTAAAAATATCCATTTTTCCCATTGTGTACATATTTTGCATAAAATGTAATATGTACTTTTGCATAAGTAGATTCTTGTTATGCTTAAAATACTGACAACCACTGGCTATAGATTTCTCCAATCCCATTATGACAGGAGAGTCTTATCAATTGTTCTAGAACTCACAAGAAACACATCAGTATACATAAACAGTTAATATGCCATATGATGGGTCATTTCTAGATAATATCTGTTATGGGTGCACATTGACATTATTTGCTTCTTTTCAATATTATTTATTCATTGCTGTGGTAACAAGAGGTCGTGTAAATGACCCAAACATATTCTGTTATATTTGTGGTAAATTTGTTGTAAAGAAACAGAGGAGAAACCTTAAAAAGTTCATCAAGAAATCATACGTATTCTGGAACTTTGGAAGCAAGACAAGTCATGGGCTCCTCACAAAGTTTGCACCATTTGTGTCAAATAGTTGAGATCGTGGGCTAAAGATAAGAAAAAGGCCATGCTGTTTGGAATTCAAAAGGTTTGGCATGAACCTAAAAAACATGAAGAGGACTGCTACTTTCTCTCATATAATATGCAAGGCTTAAACCCTTGAAATATAAAGGAAATTTCTCATTCAAACGTACAGTCTGCTATCAGTTTTGATGTACCTGAGCCTACTCTACCAGAGAAGCCAGATACAAGTTCATCTGATTCTGAATCTGATGTCAACAGAAATGACGACAGGAATTCTTTTCAAACTAAAACACCTGGAAAAGTTTCATGAAGTAATTAGGGAAATGAAGAGATGTCAGGGAGGATGAAAAACATCATAATGGTTGATTACTGCTTGTTATTGAAATGAAATGCTCCAGAAGCAGTACATTAAAGAAAGACCACAACATGTAACATATACTATGTTAAGTAACATAGTAATAACAATGTTCACTGTTTTAAACAAAACAATTTGATCTTGAGTTTTTTTCTTCCTGATTTGTAAAAAATCTTTATGTGATAGAAGAAAATGAATATTTTTAAAATTGAGCAGATGTGTCTAATAATAACTGTTATAAGTACATGCAATTTTTAGACTACAATAACACCTGTGAAGCATGTTTTATGAAAGAAAAATGTGAAATAAGTAGACATATGAATATATTGTAGTACTGTAGTCTATAAATATTTTCTAACACATTTCGTAGCCTCCTGATGTTAACATTTTTGAGCATATGTAAAGACAAGCTTCAATTCAAATTATGCACACAGCTAATTTATACAAGCAGTTTTTCCTTACAAAAAATTCTGTATGAAAGATTTTAACATCCTACAAAATCTGGTGCTTAGTTTATTATTTTAAATTGCAAAGCCTTTCTGAATTAAATTGAATAATTATAACAAATGTTGACATTTGTGGAACTTGTAAGCCTTCTCCAACACATACCTGTTATTTTTTTTAAGGCTGAATATGTAAAGTCAAAAGACTATTATTATTGTAATTGTATAATTTATGTGAAGAACAATTATGAAATGTCAACTACAAAAATATTTATAACATTGTTAAGCCTCCATTCTTGCTTATATTATAAATACGTACGTGTTTTGTGTGTTTAATATATACATCTTAAAAGAAGCAATTCTTCTTGGTTTTAGATCTTCATTCAGTGAGTAAGCAATCTTGATGAGATTACTTTAATGCAGTAATTCACCGAAAACTTAGGAAAGCAGCTATTTAGTATTTTATTTGCTATACAAAAATACTGATTGGCAGTTCCAGGGTTTCAGCAATTTTTAAATTTATTATTAATCAAATAACTTCCTTTATAATGTAGTGAATGTTAATAAGTAATTTTTTTGTTAATTAAACATCTTATCTAAGCAACATACAAAAGTATATGTAGAAAAATATAATTATGGAACAGTACAAATAAGTGGTACAACATTCTGACTCATGACAAAGAAATTTGGTATTAGTAATGATATACATTGTTATCTAGATGTAAAATATATGATTAATTTTATTTAACTTAATTACTGTTCCTGAAGGTGAAAAAGGAAAAGATAGTTACTGTCAAGCACAACAAAGTTAATAAATAAAAAAAAAACTTTAGCTGCAGCTTTAGAATGTTATATTCCAATCAGAGAGTTGTATATCTTGACAAATATTATGTATAGATATGAATAAATTTTGTACAAAAAATACCAAATATATGTGATTTTATTGAATTATTCCTTTTGCTCCTTCAAATGAAAAATATCACAGTCTTTTAGATAATAAATATGTGATGTAAAATTTGATACATGGTGTACAACTAATTAATTACAACTACCTTACTAGTAACTATAAGCAGTTACAGTTCACAGAATTTATTATAATCTTAAGATGATAGAGAAAAGTAACAACAACAATGCACTAAACAGAAATTTTGAAAGTTCAAAATAATGACAACTTCAGAACATTACCATGCCTATTTTTTTATAATGTACTTAGCAGTATAGATTATTTCTAGTTTCCACTGTTTTAAATGTTCTATTAAGTTCGCTCATGTAAATTTGTGTATGCTAAAGAAAGGAAAAACATTACACCATAATGTTTGGGTTGCTAATTAATTAATAAAGTTTCTACTTGAGGTTACAGATTTTCCAGGTAATACAATTACAAACATTTTAACTTACTTGGGTCTGTTGAGTGATGGCTGAACTTCTACTTGTCCATTGTAATTGTTACACCTCACTTCCACCTGCTCCTTATTTGAAGAAAGTGAAGAAGCTGGCATCTTAAAAGATTCCTGACTAGAGTCCTAATAATGTACAAATAACATGAAAACTGACATTTCCCAACAAAAATAAAAGAAAGACAAAACTATACTAAAAACACATTTCTTGTGTTTCTTGAAACAGAATTTGAATAATCAGATCTAGATATACAGGTAACTAGTTATAAAACTGTGGATTATGGTATTTTCCTGGCTTCTTGGTCTCTTTTATTCTGACAGCCTCTAATCAGAGACTGTACTTAAGGGCTATTTTTAGAGCTCACTCTAAACTCTTCACCAGTTGATCACTGCTATCTGAGTGTACAATCTAAATTCCTAGTTCATACATTCAGAGACAACTACATATGGGTTCTAAAAGAAATAAGTGCGACTGGCAATTCCTTGAAACAAAATATATTGTACAGCATGTAATAAAATGTGGAAAGAAAAACACTTCAAGGTGAAATGATAAATCAATAAATGAAAAGGTAAGATGACAAAACATGAAGAATGAAACACTTCAAACAAAACAGTCTCATATAAAACCAAATGTTAAGCTTCTTATCCACAGTTCCAGAAATGGAATGTAGCACAAGATTATGTGAAATTCAACAAACATGTCTGAAGAAATCAGACAATTTAATTGAAAAACACACTTCATAGTCTGAAAGCTACTGAAGTAAAAGTTCTCCAAAGTTATAAGCCTGCAATCTGAGTTGCAGAATTGATGGAAACTAGATTGATGCTGATGCACCCAAGATTGGCCAAAATCAGACCTTCTGTATTTAACATGTTCAGCTACCACTAACGTGTGTGTGTGTGTGTATCAAGCTTCTTTGTCTGCAAATAAATCATGTACTTATCATGCTACAAAAAAACCCCAAAAAACAGACAATGAAATGTTGGCCCAAAGACCTTAAGTCAGCTAAAAAAGTGTTGTACATAATGTCCATTTAGAATTTCTTCATTGATCTAAACCCTATCTAAACTATCTAAATTGATCTAAACTTCCCTGCAATGATAACAGGAAGGAGGAGGTCAAACATAGTAATGGTCATGAATATCAATCAGAAAAACACTTTTTGAGTGATACTAGCATATTTTATAACAAATAAAATTATATTGAAAATACATTTATCCTTCTTAAAAAATTAAAGGCAGTTAACATAATTATATATATCATAACAAGACCTGAAGTGACAGTCACCAATATTTCCTTTTTCTTCTTTGTGTAATAAAAAAGTATTATTTCAGTTACTCATTGATACATGTTCCTGTAAAATTTACCTTAAAAAAGTTTGACCAGCAAAAGGTATTCATTTCCTGTGATGAATATATGTACAAAATCTACCATTTAACTCAGAGTAAAAATGAGATGTACAGTAATTAGTGTCTTTATTTTCATTCATTTATTAAAAGTACTTCACTAAAAATGCAAATTTTTGTACATTAGAGACTTATAACGTTAGCTGAAAAACTGCCAGTTTCATAAAGATTTACACATTATATTACAAGTAAGAAATATTAACTCTTAAATAGCAGCAATCATCAATTGATGCTGCTATCTATAACATTCCAACTGCTTAAGGATTAAATCTATAGACTTAAATAAGTTTATATAAAGAGGTTATGTGGTTGGTAAAAATGACTGAGATTGCAATAAGAGAGTTAAGTAGATGAGACTCTACCAAAAGCTTTTGCAAGGAAAAATAAGGGAAAAAAGAAATGTGTTGAAATGATTATGTTGGAATCTAAGTTTCTTAGAGTTATCAAATCTTTATACGAATGTCTCTATGAAAATGGTCAAAGGAACAGTGGAAGAGAATGTACCAAATTTAGAATATGAATTATTCCAAGATAGAAAAAAGGTTCCTGATTCTCAACAGATTCCACCAATTAAAGTTGAACTGAATCCTCATCTGGCATGTTTAAAATACTAGTAACATGAATGGGAGGAAGTTAAAACCATAAATGCACTAAAGCATGGTTACAAGGCTAACAATTGATTTCATGAAGATAAAACCAATTCCAAATTCAGTCCTCAAGTTCATTTCTTGCACATGGAAGGAAATCAAATGTCTAACGGCTGCTTCCTAACGTAAAGCTGTTGGCTTAAATAATTTATATCCATGGCTGCTCAAAAATGAGAAGTTAGTGAAAAAAACTGAAATGGCTGGGGATTTTGAAAATAGAAACAAGATCAATAACAGTAATTCAAATTGGACTTATAGTATAATTTAGGTATCTAAGTTGCATATTTGAATTTTTACTCTAATGAGAAGTTAGTTTCATATGCACAAATACTATTGCCATTCCAGTCCATAAAACACACCTTTACAAAAGTATTTCCATCAGCTAGCAACTCAACTATAACAACTCGTATACTGAACTGTCCTTTGCTTTGATAACAAACTTACACCCTGACTGGTAAGTTATCAACTAGACTCTGAACTAGTTCTTGAATTTGTTCAGAAATGTTCCTCAATAAGGTAGATGGAAAATGTGATAAAGGAGAATGGAGTTTAAGAAGTTTTAGAAATGAAAAATGATGATAGAAAGCAATGACCTTTGGTTCCAACCAAATCAGGAATATCAGCAAAAAGTGTGCTCATTAAAAAAAAGGTCCAGGTAAAGATTTCAATGACATTCCCTTAATATAACTCTCTGGTTCAATAACAAATATCACAAGATCAAAAAGCTGGGGCTACAGATGTATATAAGAAGTGTAAATTTATTTTCAAAACATCAAGCCATCCATGCAAAACTTCAGTGACATGCTGTGATGAAAAAAACAAAGAAAATATGCAGGAGCACATGTTCACAAAAAAATGGCATTGAATACTCAAATAACTCAACATAACAGGATGAGGTCATGACAAAATTTCCAATCTATCTTAAATGTAACTTATTTTATTTATTGTGCATTCAATAATTCAAGGTAATGCATTTCCTTAGCAAAAAAAACTACAGTACACAGAACAAACTGTCAGGAGTCAGATATTAGAGAAACTAGTTTAGAAACATTCCTGTGTCCTCTTCAGTCTCCTGCTTTTGTTCCATTTACTATGACTTTTTTCACTAAATGCTATAAATGACACTGTATTCCATCATTATTAATAAATTTTGTTTTTAAAATCAAATTATTTGAGACTATGCAGACACATCATTCTAAATAATAAACAAGACATTAAAATAAATGGTTTTTGTGTTTGTTCAATACAGTGATTATTATGACATAAATAAGGAAAAATACTCTTAGAATGAAAGATAAAGTTTTGGTCATATTACTGCTAATCAGTTTTCTTACACAAATTATAAATGTAAGTGATGTTAGACTAGCTTAATTTTCAGCATAATTCAAAGTGAGGATGAGATCTAGTAGATGTCAACTTCATAGTTTAAAAAAATACATGGAAGCTATGCTAAAATTCTTTATAAAAGAAATTTCTTTCAGTTAGAAGTGAAATAGAATTATTTACAAAGATTTTAAAGATAATTTTTTTTTACCTCATCTACTTCTACCCATTCTTCATCCCACCCAGATCCTTCTTTGTTTGGTGAATGTAGTTCCAGTTCAGCTTCTGTTTGTAACTGCAGTTGTTGTCTGAGCTGCTTAAGTTCTTTGTCTTTTACCTGAAAACATTAAACTATTATTATAATACGTCACAAAATTTAAAAATGACTCTTATTAAACAGTGACTGATTTACTGTTGTATTATTCTATGCCAATTTTTACATAATTAAAATTAAGGTTTTTTTATTCCATATTGATACTTCTTTTTCATTTTCACTTTCCACATTTATATTATTATAAGCTGTATACATCTTTAAAGTACTGTCCTTTCTTTTTTTGAAATTACCAGTCATAAGGTACTTATTTTATATGGTACATGAACTAATAAAATATATTAATCCACTTTACTAGCTACTCATCTAAGGTCATAAATTTTTCTATTACAATAATAGAGTTTTTAAGAAATATTGCCAGATATGTACTCTATTACTTGTACAATAGAGAAAATTAAAACATTAATTTGTTTTTAATTTGCAAAACAAAAAAACTGGTTAAGTAATAAGCTGTTGAAATGTTCTGCTTATATTTTTATTAGTATATATCAATGCAGTATTTGTATGACACTTTCAAAATACAAAACTTGCTTATTTATAATGTTTTTAGTTTAGTTTAATCCATAACAACTTAATCAAAACATTTCATTTGAGATAGTTAGAACATAATGTTGCCATTTCACTTGCTACTAGAAAATTATATGTATTTGTGTGCATATTTATTTTGGACATACACTTCATAACATACATAATTTTTTGTCTCTAGAATCAACAGATATATCACAAATTTTGAAGCAAAGCAGATAGATTTATACATGTTAAAGAACCAAAAATTTGTCAAAAAGAAAAGGATATTATTTTTTTGATGAAAACATTCTCAAAAAACAAAAAGTAAACCAGCCATTTTGATGTAAAAAAATTTTATTGTTTAAAGAAATATCCAATGATGATGATCCAGATGATAGTAGTATCCCCTGAAAAATTTGTGATGAACTACAAGTAAAAATACACAATTATACAAAAAAAAAAAAATGCTAGGAATTAAATCAATATGTATCAAAGCTACAAAATGTATAAAACACTCAAAAACCTAAATGAAAAGCTGAACAGTGAAAACAAAAATTTAAGAGTTCTCTTCCCTTCAGGACTACATTATTAAAACATTTATGAATGGTAAACCTTTTACTTATTATTTGTAAATTTAATATAAGCAAAAGTCCTTTATACATGTAACACATTTATCTGTTGTTAGTTATTTTAATGAACATTGTTTCATAATAAAATATATTAGAAAAAAAACCTGAAACATTTGTCGTCTTGATTCAATTGTTCTTACGTAACTATTGCTTTTTTATTTTGGTTTATTAGATCTAATTTGAAAAATGAAACTATCTTAGGATTTTAAAATATTTTAAGGTTATACCACACTGTCCCCTCTGGCTATGCCTTCAGTATTTATGATGTGATGTTCTTGTAAGAAGTTTCTTTTTTTATCCAGATCTGTCATCAGTTGATTTAAGCTACATATATTTGCAAATGTAAATTTTCTACAATTATACAAGTTTTACATTATAAATAAAATGTATTTAAATATCAAAATAATAAGGATCCAAAATGTTTTTACATTATGATTTGTGACCACTAGACATAGTTCATTATCTCACTGTGAATCTTTGAGATGTATTGTTGTTAATTTACATTATACAAAATATTTTTCAGTGTTGGAAAGTGAGAATAACATGCCAGAGAGAACTTTATTATGTTCCAATAACAAAGTAACTATTTTTTTTTCAAAGTGAGAGCTGCTTATCAGCACTGAATAAAACTGGTGAATGTTGCATTACTGTTAGCAACAGATGGTTCAAATGATAATACACAACACAGACAGTGTGGTTCTTATGTTGTAGAACCTAAAAGAAACCCATGTCTTATTCTATCATAATTAAGGAAACACAGTGGAAATTGTAAGGACACTACCAAGATGTGATTGTTCAACTTTAATAACAAGTGAATATGACTTTGTTACCACTGCTTTACTACTTACTTCCACAATAAAAAAAAATTGTTACATTTCTATATCACAACTTAAGTTTCAAAAGTAGTATCTTTAGTAATATGCATGAATGTAGCAGGTTAAACTGACGTAAATTACCTGTGCTCAATCCAAACTGTCATGGGCAGGTTTATAGGCAGTGTTTCATTATTAACATTGTAAAAAGTAGTTCAGAAGTTCTCTGGGTTTGTAACAGATTAACTGTTGTGTTTTTTAATTGCCTACAAATGTTTCTAAATAGTTTCCTTTTTTGTATACAACATACATTCTTGATAGTGCATTATGCACATCCTGCCTGTTCATGAAATTTGAGGAGAATTCTCCAAAGTGAAAAATCAACAATATTTGTTTACAAAAATGCACTAGATCAGTGCTGAAAGTTCTAGAAACTTGCATGATTGGTATATTAAAACCTACAAACTGAGAGACAAAGAAAATATTATTTGGTCAGCTACTGTCAATGTGCTGTATACACATTATAGCCTGGGAAGCTATAATCATGATTAATGCCGATTAATTGAAAAATTATAGAATCTGATCAGGAACAATTATAGATTTCAAACATTACAAGCCATTCAACTTCAGCAAATTACTTTGGATGTCAGAATTTCTATGAGGATATTAAATATGTTCTTCAGTAAGAAGTGAACTTGTAAGTAGAGTGAGGCCAATCAAGAAACAAAAATTACATAGCTTGAGTGAGGTGTAATAATATCAACTCAGAATCAATATGATCTTCGTGGACTTAGATCATCAATAAAATATTCAATTCCAGACCATATATAAGAATAAATATTGTTTGTAAGTTTGTAAAACTCTTGTATATAAACAATCATTTGTAATTACTATCAGTAATAACCATTATTATAAATTGTATTAGTTTTATGTTTGTGTATTAAAATACATTTGTGTTAAAAAAAGGAAATTGTGTGTATCAATCTTGTTGGCAAATACCATAAATCTGACACATATTAACAGTTAATTAACTAATAGATTCAAATTAATATTTCCAGTTATTTGAAATAACAATCAGAGAATCATCTGAAATAAATTACAATACATAACAGGTTATAAATGTAATTTTATGGATATTTTATTACACATAAGCAATATAAATCATGAAACAAATGCTCTTATCCTTAAGTTTTATCTCTTATGTATAGACTAATAAAAAAAATTAGTCACATGCAACACAAAGACATGTAAAAAAGTCATGCACTCGGTTTCAATTAGTGTAACTGGTGCTTCAGTTGCTCACCATGCAGACAAGACTCGCTGTTATGACATATAAATTTTAGACTCACTTTGCATGCTGTGTAAGTTAATGCTAGTGGTTCTCTTAACAGATAGAAGTGAAATGATGATGTCATGTTTATTACTAAAGCATGGACATGAGAAACACTCACTCACATAACTTACAGGGCAAATGCATGGAAATTTTGCATTTGACAGAAAAAAAAATTCCAGTTATTCTACTGAGTCTTTAATGAACTGTTTTGAAAGGGACACAAATTAAAAAACAAGGGATTATTCAATCTCACACTCTCAGAATAATACATGTAACTGATTTTAAATCTCAAAACCTCAGTCATAATAATGTAATTCATGCTATTATTTTCATTATTGTACAATAGAAATGATACATAGATATACAAATTAATCTAGACAATTTTCTTTTTGACTGATTTACCTGTAAAAGTTCATGATAATGTTCATGGACCTCTTCGATGGCTGAAATTTTTTCACTGAGCTCTTCCTCTAATGCTGCCACTTCTTGTCGATGTTCCCAAGACACTTTTTCTTCTTCGTGCTGCCCTTTCTCTTTAACATAAATATGAAAAATACATTTTAATATATTTCATGTCAAACAGTTAGATTTATCTAAATTTTAAGACAATATTTTAATATAACATTAAGAATTTCAAAGAATTAGTTTCTTTTCCACAAAATAAGTGCTTCTACAGAAACTAAAAAAAAATATTTAAGTACATAACAATTACATATAAAAATGTTTGCTGGTACCATTATATGAGTATTGTAATCATTTACTAAATGTTTCTGTGTCACAACCTTCTGAAGTATCAGATTTATCAATATTTCATGTTACATTAGCCAAAATAGCAGATTCAGTATACAAAGAAAGAGAAAATTGTAGAGCTTATGAAAACTATACAATAGAGAAAAGTATTTTTATTTTTCAAATAATCATCATTTTGCATTCTACATTATGAAAATCTCAGTCAGATTGAAATTATTATTCTATTACATGACATAACTTGTTGTTTTTGAATTAAGCACAAAGCTATACAATGGGCTATCTGTGCTCTGCCCACCACGAGAATCGAAACCCAGATTTTAGCGTGTAAGTCCGCAGACATACCGCTGAGCCACTGGGGGGCCATGACAAAACTAACTTTTTATAGCAAACATATTTGTAATTGCTTAAAAGATTTTGAAGACTTACTTCATCAATTTGAAATTAGTCAGTATTATTCTTCAAAAATTGAGTCAATTTATTGTGACAATCCTGTGCAAATTCAGTTAATAACTATGTTAATAAGATCATAGGAGAGTTAAAAGAGATAACTATCATAAAAAAGTACGGTCCTTCATCCAACATACACACGTTTTGTGAATATGAATCAAGGTTATTTGTACTGTAACATCATGTTCAGTGTCTCTTTCCTTCAAAACTGAAATAATTCAGATTCAATCAGTGATAAATTTCAAGATCAATCTATTTTTTTTGTAAACCTATCTTTCTATTCTTGGAAAAAAATCAGTTTTATGTGATAGTATCAATGAGTAAATAAGAAGAAAATTTTGGTGCCATAAACAAAGAACCTATTACTGTGGAATTTTCTTTTGAAGTATTTCCTTTCTACTGAAATGTTACAAATTTTAAAAGTTTTTTTTCACCCCCAATAGGAATGGAATATTCTGCAAGTAGAAATACTTCAAACTGAGAAGAATTGATCACTGGAAGGAGATTGTAGTTCAAGAGAGCTACTGGGCCCAGAAGAAATTGCTTCAGGACTCTGTACATTTGAAAATGTTGCTAAGGTAGATGAATTCTTTCTTAATGCTGCTGTATACTCAGGAAGGAAATATGCTAGAATATGACACACTATAAATGGCTGATTGAGTTCTCCATCTGAGGATCACTCTATGTGAGTGAAGCTGGGATGACAGAGAGGAACAGACTGGATATGACACTGTTGAACAAAATTTGTAAACAGGAATTGTTTCAGAGGCATGCAAGATAGCAGATACTAAATAGTCTAATATACAGAAGTTATTAACCTATCCAAGACAGAAGGTATTCTGCCAGGATGGTTTTGAATCACAAAGATGCCAAGGATTATGTATAAGGGATGGATGAGTTGCCAGGAGCTTCTAAGTGTCACCCAGGACCAGTGACCAATGACTCATTCATTCATTTGAGCATGCTTACTATACTGTATCCTGATGTTTTGGACATCTCAGCCTGATTTTGGTTTAGTTTTTGCAAAAGAGGTTTCTATCACTCCCACAAGCCTTTTAATGCAAAGTTAAACAATTCTGTTTGGAATGAATTGATTTCTTGACAGGCAAAGAAATACGTGACGCTGAAACATACAGTTCAGTGCCTGATTTGGTCAAGTGTTTAATTCACCACTAAAGTGAACAGAAATTCATTATTACTTTTCAAAGCAATCTTGACAACAAAGAAGCAACCACTGAACATCACATTAAAGCACATTACATAATCAATAAAACACTTCTTTAAATGAAAATATTAGACTTCTGACAATTATTTTGTCAGAAAATTAAAAGAATCTCTTTTGATTCAATTCAGATGCTCTTCCATTAACAAGTAAAATGTCTTGCTCCTGTGATACTT
The DNA here is from genome assembly GCA_011833715.1 of Carcinoscorpius rotundicauda. Classification (NCBI taxonomy): domain Eukaryota; kingdom Metazoa; phylum Arthropoda; class Merostomata; order Xiphosura; family Limulidae; genus Carcinoscorpius; species Carcinoscorpius rotundicauda. Next base: position 21,533,036 of record CM022395.1, read on the forward strand.
TAAATTTTTTCTTTTCTTTATTTTTTAACTTTTACTTTTATGATCTGCAACTCTAACCCATTTGACAATACTTGTAAGCTTTACGTGTACTGTTCCCCCATACTGTTGTAGTTCTATTTACTTTTTGATTACTCTAGCTGAAAATGGTTGGTTAGTTGGCATTTATTGATGCAAAGCAACTCAGCCTCCTGTACCATACAAGCAGTAAAAAATGCAAAATAAAAAATATGTAAAAAGGAATAATGTTAAAACAAAGTCCAATTTTTGAAATAGAAATTTAAATAGCCCTTAAAAATTTAAAAACACAAGAGGACTGTCATCATTGCCAACGACACTATCCAACATCAAGGATGAACCCATGGTAAAAATATGTCTAAAATGGTACCGTTGCTCACAGTTGTAATGACAGCATGACAGTAAAATGTGGGCTGTTGTGACTTGTGTGTTACATAGTCCACACATTGTTTTGTCAATCCCAGATAAAAAGAAATACATTAAAAAACTTAATTTTCTCCTTTATGAAAGCAAGATGGCCAAAGTTCAATATGAGGTTTCATCTGTAAAAGCTTGTTATCATATTGCTCATTCCAAACCAACTGATATAAAGTCAAATTTTGGACACAGGATCATAGTCTATTATGGGACAGGCATGGTTGTCATAGCACCAGAGCAGACAGACTTAGCTGTGGTGTTAAGGAACTTGTTTCTGTAAATACCAACATGGCCTAGTGTCCAGAAGAACTTGATAGAAATGAATAATAAAGAAAAAAAATGGACAATCAGTTTTACATATCAATGAGAACAGAGTCAGAAGTAATGTAAAGCAATTCTAGTGTCAGTAAAGAGCCAAGTGAAATGGTACAAATAGTACAGTTCTTGTACTGCATAGCTTCTATGTGACTCAGGGAAAGAGAAATGGTGCACAGTTCTGCAGTGAACATAGAAACTGTAGGAGTGTGTGTTTTTCTTATAGCAAAGCCACATCGAGCTATCTGCTGTGCCCACCAAAAGGAATCAAACCCCTGATTTTAGTGTTGTAAATCCATAGACATATAGTTGTACTAGTGGGGGTTGAAACTGTAGGAACCTGTGTGCAGTCACCAAAGCACAACAAACTGTAATAAAGCCCACAAAATCACCTGATTTCAAACCATCCATATAAATTGGAATGAAAGGATAATTTGAAAGGTGTTTGAAACACAGAAAATGGTACTTCCAATCAGAAGTGTCTACATTCTACAAATGACTCAAAGAAAGAACACATTTGGGAATGGTAATAATGATAGAATGGGTTGAACAGTAAAGACAGCAGGCATCATCCAAGGAAAGACTCAATTTAGTCAATTGCACCTGGATATGAAGGCCAAAAGGGGCAATGGCAGACTATTTATACTGAAAAAGCATGGCCTATTGAGGAAGGCAAATACAATTCCAGGTGTGATACTGTGGTTAGGATCAATGTTTTGATGCATACAAGAGAGACAGTTGCAAATGGCAGAGATGTATGTAGAGGATGTTCATGATACTCCATGTATAAATTCTGAAATGAAAAAGTGCAGAAACCCCTGTGCAGGAGCCAAAGCCCCTGATGGTGAACAGGGTCCAACATCTTCAAGGCTGAGGTCCTAGCAAAGCTAAAATGTCAGGTTGAATAGTTTCATTTTTATTTTGAGCTGTTTGTCTTACTCACTAAGAACAGAAATTCACTCACACAAATAAATATAAAACATTAAGACCATCCAATGAGCTGCCAACACATTTTGATACTTTTGTGATTTATTTTCCTGTTTATCTTTACTGTATGTTTATACAGCATTGCTGGTGTAAACTAGGCATCTTCCACATGTTAAAGTTATCTATGTTTTATGCAGAAACTTTTTATTGAAATATCGAAAGGGTAATTTTGTCCAATCAGAGATAGTCTTTCTAAAGGAAAGTCTGGTTTCCATACAGATAGCATATCAGACTCCAAGAAAACAAAACAATAACATGCAGAAAAAGAAGCTTGGTCATGACCATTTGAGAACTTACAAAAAAGGTTTAATGGTTCAAGAACTTTACACGGTTAATAGCAAGTTAAGATCTATTGAAAAACTCTGTTTACACTGAAATGCAGAAAGAAAAAAAAAAGACATCTTTACAGTCAATAAAGATTTTTATTGGTCATAAAGGAACAGCTTAACAAAACAAAAAAAAGGCTGATCGCTGTGATGCTGTTATTTAGCAAAAGTTTAAACAATAATTGAAATTTGCCACTGTGAAAGTTTATTATAACATAAGACCAGCCATGTCTTAGGGGCTATACTGTCTTCAACAGACATCATATGAAAGATTCTCCACCTCAAAGGGAAAAGTTTCAAGCTGCTGCTGAAACATATGTTGGGGAGCTCGTTAACATACTTGCTGTCACCTTTTCTAACAGAAACTGCATTATGACTTACTATGACTTTCAAGCTGTTAAGCCCAGTGTACCTTCTTGCAGCAGTCTTGAAAGGAAAATCTGAGATCCACACTTTGGTCAAGAATTATAAAGCATTCCATAAAAACATCATCAGCCAAAGAAGAGTGGGTTTTACTGGAGAATGTGATGCTCCAGTAACAATTCAAGAACATGGATTTGAGAGTATTTTACAAAGATTTCCTTCATGACATCATAGGTTTACTAAACCTGAACAAACTGAACTTACATTTCCAGATTTTTCAGTTGGTTGTAAGAAAGGATTAAGCACCTATAATCATATTAAAATGAATGCATGTAACATGCTTCATGTGGATCATGTTAAGACACTAATGACCTTATCCTTTTCACTCTAAACCATCAGTGCCTTTACTCCAAGAAAGTTTTCATAGTCTGGACTGCTACCAAGAATAGAAGAGGTTATGCAGCTGTGATTAAGACCAATCTAACTAAGCAACAGAGTAGCAAAAAGGGAAGCTCAACCTCCAAGTTTCATAACTATCCACAATCATCCATGAACAAAGGAGTGAACAGGTTGCAAACCCCAGCTATCAAGTCCCATAAAGTGTGCGACTCTCCAATGGATTTCTCTTTGGTAGTGGCTTTCAAACATAGTGATTACATTGAGACTTTGTTAAAGCTTTTGTTTCTTACAGACCAATGGATCTTCAATACAATTTTACAGTACTGCAGCAGAGTATTACTTGCTACCTCAGTCATATAAAATTTTAATGTAAACAGTATTGATGATTATTGCCAGTACAATGTTACATATCGTCATTTAGTTTATATCTAGTCTTGTTCTTGTATTAATTTACAAAATAAAAATGTTTCTCAAGATAAATTTTTGTCTTTTAAGAACAGTAACTTTGAGGCATCTGTTATCAGAGTAACCAAACCATAATTATTTATGTTATACAGTATGGTATAAATATTTGTGGTGTTATTACTCTGATAACAGATGCCTCAGAGTTATCATTCTTAGAATCACAGTTTCATTTTACTACTATCATACCTCAAATATAATACATTTACATTCAACTATTTTGATATACACATTAACATAAGCTTAGTACTTACTTTAAATGTTGTGGCTAATGAAATGTGTGTGTGTGTGGCTAAAGGATGTTTGTAGCAAGAGTGATAAGAGAGAATAGTAACATACATAAAAGAAAAACAGTGTTACTACTATTAAGTTTTAACTGACTTTCTACCTAAGACAAGAAGGGATAAAACTAGTTCTATCAGCTTCTCAATCTAAACACCAGAAGAGAAACATTCAAACAGATGACAAAATTAAAAGTACTTTGTACTGAACTCAGTGTAGTGTTATACATCATTTGGCAGATTAAAATTATGTCTTTCTATTGATTAAAATTAATGTAGTAAAGAAGTTAGCCATTTATTGGTAATTTGTAAAAGAGAGGATGTGACAAATGGAAATGAAAATAGGTATGATATTCTAGTTTATGGCTTAATAAAGAAACAAGACAAGTGTAGTGTGTAAAAAGTGCTCAAGTAGCATATTAAGAAGGAAGGAGATGTCACAATTCTTCTGTTGCAAGGGGGTAGTTTAATGCTACTTGCATCAGTACATGTGTTTTAACTGGGGAAGAAATTTCAGTCAAAGGCAATGGCAAAGGCAATAGTGCATGCACAAAACATTTATCGCAATAATGTAACATATTAGCTATTTATTTTGTGGTTAGGAGAGTGTTAATTCTGGATTCTACTTTTCATTTAGACACACCTAGTTATTGTGTACATTTAACATTAAAATTATATTTAAATCTACTCTTCATTTACACAAGACAGTAAAAAGAAAGATAATTATTTTCTAATGATACTTAGCTATAAAGAATAATGTGTCTAATCTGATTTGTAGAAGTAATTCAACTTATGACAACACTCACCAATAGCTTCTTTCAGTAATCCCTCATACTCAGCTTCTTTTGTCTTGATTTGTCCTGCAAAATCTTGAACCAGCTGTTTTAATTTACTTTTACATTCATTATCTTTTTCACACAATTTTTGTTGGAATTCTTTTCTTATTTCATTGATCTCTAATGTTTGAACATTGTCTAGTTTATGAAAGATGGACATTTCCTCCTTTAATGTTTCCAACTCCCATCTGAGTTTTTTATTTTCTTCTTTCAAATGCATCACATTTTCTTGTTCTTTAAATTCAAGTTTTTTGTCTTTTCTACATTTCTCCTTTTGTTGGTATTTTGCAAATTCCACTGTAGAACCATTTAACTCTACCTCCAAAGAAAGTCTGGTATTTTCTTCCTTCAGTAATCCTATTTGATGTTGTAGTAACTGAAGATCAGATTCAGCTTTTTCTAGGTTTTGGGAGACTGTTGCCTGATTAGCTTCTGCAAGAATCAAGCTCTCATCTAACTGATTATTCCTTAGTTGCAGTTCAATTTCCATGTTGGACTTGAAAAGTTAAGAACAAATCACAAGTAATAATTACTAAACAATCCATTATTTTTAAAGGTATGGTATCTATATATGTGTTTAATTATCTCTTAACATATCAAACAGTATCTACATATAAATGCAAAGCCATATATCTCCAAAACATTTTAACAACACATGGAATTTCAATTTTGGATAATAAAGAAAAGATAAAATTGTTTTTAATATACTTTTGATCACATGATATATTAATATAGATAAAAGAGGAACACTTGTCCTTTTTTTAAACAGTTTTCTCAACACACTCTCAATATAATAGTGAAATGTCTAACTATTATTTATTCATTAATCATTATTGTTAACAATATGAATTTTCATTAATTACATAGCAAATGACAATTCAAGTAAGAGACATAAAAATAGAGTAACACCTCAAAGAAAATGTACCTCTTTTACTTTCGATACACACATGTATACTTACTCTAATTAAGACCTGGTAGCTAATTCAAAATTTGCAACAATTCTGTCACTGATAACAAAAATCTATACAAATAATATGCTTGCACTTATATGTCCAAAACTTGTCTCACAAATTTCTGAATCAAATGCTACAAATATCGTATCTAAAATATGCATGTGCAGTAAATTCAAAACCACATACTTATCACTTTGTGAACATACATTCACGTTTCTGCACATTAACGAAGTCTGCTTCACTACAATTTTATATTTACTTTATTTTGCAGTAATTTGGCTTTGGTTTGTTTCATAAACTGCTGTAAACACCCTTTTTTCTTTAATACAGGTTTCACTCTTCATTTTTGTGAGCTTATCTGTTTCAACTTCAAAAATCATGTTGTACACTGAACACTCAATCTGTTTCACACAGTATACACTATTACAAATACCATTACTATTCACTTTATATGCAGTTTTATTCTACTTACTTTCTCTCTAAAGTTTTAATTATCAAAATTAAATCATATACTTTCTATAAGATTGGAATAAAAGAAACCTTCTTTCCTACTCAGGCTGTATCTAATGCAATATTACCTGAATGAGGTATTTAATTTACTAGTTAGTTGATCCTTGTTGCTGTGATTTGAGATTTTGAAAGTTCAAATAAATCTTCCATATTTATTATGGTTATTTCTTACATTAAATAAAACATTTCATAATTTTAATGGCACTGTACACACAAATGTGGTTATAAAATATGCATTCATTAAACACTTTAAAACTGACTAACATCTTGTTGCACTTTAAGTTATGGCAAATCTTATTTGATAGCTAGTGCATAGTTCAGTTTTTCAAATCCTTTATTAAAATACAGTAACAATTCATGTTTCTGAAGAAATCTTCAGTTGAATAGTGGTTAAACAATAAATATATATACAGATCAACTATAAATTTGTATCTTAAAAGAAATATCCATACTATTTTAGATGATTCATAGCCAATCACCTTTCTTTTTTCTTTGGAATAATACTCTTTAAAACACCTAACCTCAGTTTCAGTTTTCTGAAATATACAAGAAACTCAAGGAATAGCTAAATAATTATAAAGTCCTAATCTGCTACATACTTAAAATGATTTCACTACATTCTGGGTCCCCAACCCTCTCCAATACATAATCTATGAACAAGTAAAAGATTAAAACCTCAATTAAAAAAAACATTAAATAACATATTAAAAGTTAGCCAAGTAATATCAATGGTTGGTAAAAACATTTCCTACTTCTTAACATAGTTGAAAATAACAGAGCAATATAAATGAAATAATTTTATGAAAGAAGACATGGTAACATTCATATCACAATAACTTAATTTTAAGTGATCAAGCTTAAGTAACTGTTTTTTTTCTTTATCCAATTCACAAGTAACTGTTTGTAGCACAATAATTAAAAGTTTAGTTCAATTGTTGCATAAACCACTATAAATTATTTAAAAAAGGTGGTGGTAAACTTCTGCATATTTTTCAGTTGAAAAGCTATCCCTGAATGACAAAAGATTGATAGAATTTTTTTGTTGTTGCCTTACATGTTTTTCTTTAACAAATATCTCAAATTCTATTATTTAACTTTTAATTTTCAGGTCCTTTTGGATAATATATCATATATTTTAGTTCCATAATCCATTTTAAAAACTCTTGTCACCTAAAAACAAAGTTACCTCGGTTTCTATATTATTTTATTTTCATTTTATTGTTTTCTTTTTAATGTGTTTACTACCTCATTCTAGATTTCTAGCTTTGAAACTTATTACAAGTGAGTGGCCTGTTAATCGTATTCTAGGCATTTATACATTCCCTTTTAGTTGAGTTTTGTTGTGTTACTCTGAACACACAATTTATCCTAATAGATTCTCAAGGTTCTTCAAAAGTGTTCTCCACCAGTTCTTAATGCACACAAGACAGAATTCATTGTGAACTGTCCAATTTTCTATTCACATTCTATTGGATTTCTATTTCATTTTTGATTATGGGAAATGTCTAAAATTTGTTTTATACTATGGAACATTATTTTGTCAAAGGACTTGAAATGTGTTATCCAATAGGAAGTAGCCATATTGAATATTCAACAGCTCCATTTATGTGCTTTTTATCTTATACCAAGAATGAAGGCTATTAATCAGTGATGTCGAGAAAACCCACCTGTAAAGAAAAATATATATGTAAAAGTGGCTGGTTTGAGTTGAGAAAATTTTTATGTAGATTAAAAGGATAAAAATGTAGATAAAAATAATATACATAAAAAATTTTCTCAATCCAAACCAGCAGTTTTTACATATATAATAAAGGCCACTGTTTACATAAATGATAACCACAATAAGGAAGTGCAGCACCTTCTGCTAACTGTATTCAATGCTCATATGTTTATATTTCCAATAGTCTCACTGATAGATTCACCAAGAATTATTGCTCCATGGTATTATGAAGAATACTGTATTCAAATAACATTATCACTACTTTGTTATAGTTTTATTGGATGATATTTCAAGCAGCTGCTTTTTGATAAACTTTTGTCAAAAAAGCATAGCAAAGGGCAATTGCTAAAAATATCATTGAAGTAAAAAAAACTTTTCATTTGGTGATACTACTTAGCTTATTTTTTCTTAAAATCTTAAATCTCAAATAACATTATCTTTACTTTGTTATAGTTTTATTGGATGATGTTTCAAGCAGCTGCTTTTTGATAAACTTTTGTCAAAAAAGCATAGCAAAGAGCAATTGCTAAAAACATCATTGAATTAAAAAAAACCTCTTCATTTAGTGATACCACTCAGCTTATATTTTCTTGAATCTTAAATTGCATTTTGTTTTTGAATATGAAATGTAATGAAAACTGTAAAATCTTGCAAGGAAAAGAACCAGTCAAATAACAGCTATACATTATAGTGACAGTGTTTTATCACAGTAGGAGTGAACTTCAACTTTAATCAAGCTATATTTTGTACTTTGACAAAGTTTTCAAGGGTGAAAACAAAATGAGAAAATGTTTAAACTTCAGTGTTAGATTCTGAGTATCAGTGTAGTGTTATTCTAACATGAAATGTTTTTTGTTAGGTATCAACATAAAGATATCCTCAAACTTTCTAAGGTCTGATATAAGTTTTATGCATAATCCCAATGTACAAACTCATTTTTCACACCTTCATATCATTTGTTATTTAGACTACATCTGTGACACACCAATTCACTGAAACATCATTAAAACATTCAATAGCAGTAAAATTAGATTTTGCATGATTTTCTATTCATATTTATACACTTAGTATTGCAAAATTGTACTCTATAAACCAATGACAAAACTATTTCAAAAAATGTTTTCTAGTTTAAATAGAACACACAAAAAGTTTGAAAAAAACATCGTAAGTAAATTCTTTTTAACATCAACCCTATACACAGGTTTAAAAAAATCTTAAAATGCTGAAAATTAATCTGTAAATCTATTAATTTTCATAACTCTTTTACCCTTAGCTCAAATTGACACTTGGAATATAACAACAGCTCAAATCTTGAACAATGATTTAGCAGACAGTGAATACCACCTAAAAATTAAGAGATTTTTATAATAAAAAACTAACACTACCACTGGATCAGATATGAAGTGCCTTCAAGCTAATAACTGAACTATGAGTTATTTACCCTTTCCATATTGAAGTGGTGTAATTTTTACCTTCTCACAGTGGAAATACTTAAAATTATATTAAACTTAAAATCTTCAAATTATTTAATAGAATTTTTTATGTTGGGAAAATGCCTTTGAGACATTATTATGAAAACATTATCTTTAATTGTAGAATTTCTCTGAAAATTTAAATATCCAAGTAGTTTCAAATCAGTGTCCAGTTATATCTATCCTATGCTTATACAGCACATCACAGCTGTACTTTCTTGTTTTCAGCAGCCCAAGCTGATGAAAATAGTAAGATATTTCACCAGTACAGATTGTTAATCTATCACAAATAGCCTCCACCTACCTATTAGTACCTATAACATAGCTGGGTATATAAAAACAATCGGGGTAAAGTTTCTTGCTCAACATCATGAACATTTCACTAGCAACTGGATAATACCCTGATACTTGGAAAAAAGCCATCATAACATTTGGCAATAAAACATTTCACTAGCAACTGGATAATACCCTGATACTTGGAAAAAAGCCATCATAATCTCGATCCCAAAGAAACAAACCAAAAGAACCAATCCAAATAATTTCCATCCCATCAGTCTGTTAAGCTGCCTTGGCAAACTGATGGAGAGAATTATCTCCAACTGTCTTCTCCATTTTTGTGAATCAAATAACATCCTTCCAGAATCCTAAAATACCTCCAGGAAAAATAGGCAAACAACAGATCACCTCACATGACTCACCAAATCAATTTATAAAGCTTTCAACAACAACCAAGTAACCATTGGGTATTCCTAGATGTCAAAAAAGCATTCAACAGTGTATGGCACAATGCCATCAAATACAAACTAAAACACCTGCAAATAAATCCCACTATAGTTAAATGAATTTCAAATTTCTTAACAGATAGAACAGCACAAGTCAATAAAAGTATATCTAAATCATTTAATATAACTGTAGGAGTGCCCCAAGGATCAGCCCTCTCTCCACTTCTATTATATCATTTTCCTCAGTGACATACTTTTCCCAAATCTAACATACACGCATAATTCACAATATGCAGACAACATCGCTATCTGGAGCACCTCTAGAAACCCAGTGATGGCCATGTCTCGCGTACAAGAATCACTGAACAACGTCTCAACATGGAGTAACAAGTGGAGAGTTGTGTTAAATCCAACTAAAACACAAGCAATCACCTTCTACAGGAAATTAAAAAAAGAAAAAATTTAGAAAAAATAAAATTATCACTCGGAAATACAACCAATAACATGAGCAAAAACATAACATTCCTTGGCATCACTTTTGACACAAAACAAACATGGTAAAAACATGTAAACAATATACACTCATCAATTAGAAAAAGGATTTCACACCGAATGACTCTAACCAGTAGACAATCGAAATGTTCACCAAACACCATTACACAAATATACAAGGCTTACATCCGTCCACTAATAGAGTATGGATGTCAAGTAACATACAATATGTCAAACAACACACTCCAGAAAATCCAAGTTCAACAGAACAGAATACTAAGATCTGCATTCAGTCTACAGTCATTCATGCCAGTAAATTATATACATCAAATTAGCAATTTACTAACACAAAGAGATAGACTAACGGAAATATCACACAAATATTATCTAAAAGCAGAAAACAGAAACAAATTAACGTCACCACTATACAAATTAGCTAGTGCACCAACAAAATACATTTCACCTTACAACATATTTCAAGAACCACAAACTACACAACAAAGTATCTAAAGAACTAAATTTATGTCAATAATATGTATTCCTTTTTTTTTCAGATATCGGGCACAGGACAGGCAAAACTTTCGGCGCCTGTCGTGTGAAAATGGGTTTTCTCAGGGCACTCCCGTTCCCCCCCATAGCAAAAACTTAGGCATTGGATTTTTAGATCTGAGCCCAGGCAACTTTATTGTCAGACCCTGAGTTGGGTTGTTTGAATTCATGTTCATAATTACTTTGACTTCTGCCTTTCGGGAGTGGACCTGGCCATTCTCTCCAGTGCTGCCTTCACCTCTGTCCAGCATAACATTTAGAGTGACATCCTCCACCCAAGAAAGAGTAAAAAATTATTTAATAAATAAATAAATAAAACTAAAACCTAATAACAATTCATGAAAGGGAACGAAGAGGAACAACAACGTTCCTGAACACCCCAGTTGGAGAGAGAATTCTTACGATTTCTCTCTCTCTAAACTAAACCCCTGCTGCATTAGTTTTGCATTTTCTTGCTCAAAGATACAATATGTTATCAGCAACCACTGAACTAGCAACTTTACAACTACTTGTCAAAAGCTCTAGCCCATGATTGATATTAATTAACACATTTCTTTTAATATTTTTTTTGCCAATTGTTTTCCAACGAAAAAAATGTTAAATGTTTTATAGTGTCCTAAAGAATCATTACTATCTCTGACATCATAATACGGTAATAACGAAATCCTGTATAATAAAACTAGTCTAAAGAAAAGGAAAATCGTGTGAGAAAAAATGTGAACACTTATATTCCCAAAAAATGGAGTTTTAGTGACTTTGAACCTCTTCTTTGGAAAGAGCAAAAACTATTTAGTTCATTGTTTCAAAACTTACTCTCCAAAGATACACAGAAATGAAAGTTTGAAAAATTTTAAATTTTCCTTTGCAAATTACACCATTCAGTGTTATTGATGAGTTAACAAACACTTGGTATTTTTTGTAGTTTAAAGAGATTTAAAGATAATAATTTTGCATACTTTTATTCTGTATACAACAAGTGAATTTTGTTGTTTCCCATCATAAAAAGTGTACTCTGAAGAAAGTAACCTTTGTTTTAATTTCATTAATTTTAATCTTTTCTTTCTAGCTTTTCAGTTTATGAACTTACACTGAATTTAAAATTCATTTAAAATAGCCTAAGTATCAAGTTGTTCATTTCAATTTTTTTATATGCAATTAGCCACAACTTGAAAAAACATTTACACTTGCTTTCATTCTCTTTCCTTGGATTTTCATACATGGCATATAGGCTATGTTTTTTGTTGCCATTGTGTGTTAGATCAATAAATCCTCATTTACTTAAAATAATTTAACATGGTCAGGTAAACTTATGTAGATGCAACTTTATTTAATTAAAATTAAGTTGTAGATAGCCAGAAACTTTTTCTACTTAATCATCTGGTATGACATTAAAGAATTGTGATCGATTTCAACAATTCTGAAGATAGTTAGCTGACTGACTGATTATTTCATAATCCTGTAAAAACAAGGTATGTGACCCTGGAAAGTGTAAATAAAAATACACCTTTGCATAATCTAGTAGAAATAGTTAAGATAATTATAGGAGAAAAGTAAAAACTCTTAGATGTATACACTGCTAGATCAGTTAAATAATGAGATAAAAGTACTGGGAGAAGTCCATATACCAGTCCAAACAGTGATCTCCAGCAGGAAATTCAACTGGGCTGATTATAATGCACTTTGATTGATTGATTGATTTAGTGTTTTATGGCACAAAGCAGCGAGGCTATCTGCGCCAGACATCCGGTAAAAATAAAGTAAATGTAGTAAAAGACATAAATGGAAATGAAGGTAAAACAAAAAAAAAATATAAAACAAATGTTGACACCTAGTCTACAACGTTAAAATAGAAGGCAGAGTATAAGAAGTTGTAAGGTATTTACTCTATCAAGAAGGTAATGATCATATAACCCGCCAGGAACACTAACAGGTAAGTTCAAGACCCACTGTCAGTCACCTAAAGTTGGTCTTTCCAGTCTTGGTTCCGGGTTATGTCATAGCAACCAGTATCAAAATGTAAAAGAATAGAAGTTTTAAAAGACACATATCAAAATTGCAACAATGAGTAGCCAAATGTCCAGTAAAAAGATAAAAGTCAAGTAAATGGAGTAAAATTTGTAAAAGTAAATCAAGATAAAAACTAAACAGCAATTAAAACAGAAAATGGTGTGAAAACCAATGGTGACATCCAGTCTTCAATGTTGTAAAGTATTTACTCTAGTAAAATGGTAATGATCATAACCCAACAGGACGACTAACAGGTAAGTTCAAGAACACCGTCAATCACCTGAAGTTGGCCTTTCCAGTCCTGGTTCCGGGTTGTGTGTCATAGCAGCTATTATCAAAATGTAAAAGAATAGAAGTTTTAAAAGACACTTAGCAAAATCGTAATAATGAGTAGCCAAACGTCCAGTAAAAAGATAAAAGTCAAGTAAATGGAGTAAAATTTGTAAAAGTAATTGAACATAAAAGCAAAACGGCAATTAAAACAGAAAATGGCACAAAAACCAATGCTGACACCCAGTCAACAAAGTTGTAAAGGACTACCTGTAGCAGAATGGTAATGATCAAAACCCGCCAGGAAGACAAACCACCGTCAGTCACCTAAAGTTGGTCTTTCCAGTCCTGTTTCCGAGTTATGAGTCAATATGGCCAGTACTAAAAAGTAAAGTGGTAAAAGTGTGAAATGATATACAGCAAAAGTATAATAACAACTTGCCAGGACGATTAACGAGTAGTTCAAACAGTAGCGTTAGTCACCTGAAGTTGGCCTTTCTAGTCCTGGTGTCGAGTTATTTATTGTTCTGGCCATTGTCCAATGTCAAATTGAACAAGAGAGATTAAAACTGTAAAAAAGGAACCACAATTAAAAAGGTGTAATGAATAAATATGCAACACTTAAATGAGATTAAAGAGATAAATAGCCATTAAAAAATTAAAAACGTTATCAAGGTGGACAGAGTCACCATCACCAATAACTCTGTCCAATGTTACAGACTGACCTTCGGAAAAAATGTGTTTAAAATATTGCCGTTGTTGAGAATTGTAAAGATGGCAAGAAAGTAAAACGTGGCTGATAGTGATTTGAGTGTTACACAAACTACACATTGGTGCATCAGTTCCAGATAAAAGAAAACGATGAGTTAAAAAACTGTGATCAATGCGTAGCCCAGTGAGAACAACTTCCTCCTTCCAAACTTTACGGAAGCAAGATGGCCAAAGTCCAATTTTGGGTTTGATTTGAAAAAGTTTGTTCTCATGTTGCTCACTCCAAGTGGACTGCCAGCTGGCACAGAGCCGAGCCTTGAAGACAACACCATAGTCCATGTACGGATTAGGCATAGGGGTGATTGTGCTGGAACAGACAGATTTAGCTGCCATGTCTGCAAACTCATTCCTGCGAATACCAACATGGCCTGGTATCCAGAAAAACTGGATTGAAGTAGCTGTTAATGAGAAATGGGCCAGTTGGTTTTGAATATCAGCGAGAATAGGATGTGAGCTAACGTGTAGCAATTCCAAGGCAAGTATAGAACTAAGCAAATCAGTATAAATAGTGGAGTTGGAGTTCTGCTCAGCTGCAATATGATCCAGAGCAAGAGATATGACATACAGTTCAGCAGTGAACACAGAAGCTGTAGAGGGAATTCTGCATGCAACTACTGACCCATAGCAAACCATAGCAGATCCCACTGAATTACCTGATTTGGAACCATCTGTATGAATGGGAACTAAATGATTGTTTGAAAGATATTCATTGAATAAAAGACAGTACTGGATAATCTGGAGTATCTGCCTTTTTTAAATGACTGAAAGAAAAGTCACATTTGGGGGCTGTAATAAGCCATGGTGGGATGGACTGACCTGTGGAATCTGCAATGTTATCCAAGAACAGACCCAATTTATCCAATTGCGCCTGAATGTGAAGGCCAAATGGAGCAATGACAGATCATCTGTTATGAAAAAGTATTGTCCACCGAGAAAAAAAAAACACATTCCCTGGTGGGATGCTTTGGTAAGGAACAAAGTTTTGAAGTATATTATAAAGATAGTTGCAAACGGCAAAAGTGTAGAGAAGGTTCATGAGATTCAATGTATATGCTTTGAACTGGAGAGGTACAGAAAGCCCCAGTGCAGAGTTGAAGTCCTTGAGGATAAATGGGGTCCAGCATCTTTAAAGCCGAGGGTCTGGCAGAGCCATAGACCATTGATCCATAGTCAAGTTTCGATCGAATAAGAGCACGATATGCCTTTAACACTGAACAGCGATCTGCCCCCCAACTGGTAGAAGAGAGGACACGGAGGATGTTCAGTGCTCTTGTGCATTTGATTCGAAGCTGCTTTAAGTGTGGTATAAAGGTCAGTTTACGATCAAAGATAAGCCCCAAGAACTGACATGAGATGTGAAAGTCGTCGACATACAGCCCATTCACAACAGTGAAAGGGAGTTGTTCAGTGATGGCATTTATCTTTATACTGAAGAGTGTGACACTCAATACGCAGCCTTGAGGGAATCCAAGTTCCTGTACAAAAGAACGGGAAA
Organism: Carcinoscorpius rotundicauda; assembly: GCA_011833715.1. NCBI lineage: Eukaryota > Metazoa > Arthropoda > Merostomata > Xiphosura > Limulidae > Carcinoscorpius > Carcinoscorpius rotundicauda. Next base: position 21,548,398 of record CM022395.1, read on the forward strand.
GTGTCGAACCCACACGAACTTGGAATCTCCTGTCCATTAAAAATTTTTTAATAAACATGGGTAGATGGCCACGTAACCCATATGTATGGAGGTCTCGCAAAATGCCATACCTCCATGTTGTGTCGTAAGCCTTCTCCATGTCAAAGAATATTGATACAAGATGTTGGCGGTTGAGAAAGGCTTCTCTGATAGATGTTTCAAGACGAATTAGGTGGTCTGTGGTGGAGTGCTGTCGATGGAACCCACACTAAATGGACGAGAGGAGATTGTTTGATTCAAGGAACCAAACAAGACGAGCATTAACCATCTTTCTAAGGTCTTACAGAGATAGCTCGTCAAAGCAATTGGACGGTAGTTTGAAGGAATCTTGGGATTTTTCCCTGGCTTAGAGAAAAGGTAAAATAATAGCCTGGCACCAGGCATCAGGAAAATCATTCTCCTGCCAGATCCAGTTGAAGACAATGAGTAGGACATCAAGAGAAGCAGGAGATAGATGGTGCAGCATGTCACAATGAATATCATCAGGTCCAACAGACGTACTGACAGACAGATGAAGGGCCATTTTTCATTCCACCAGGGTAAAGGGAAAATTATAGTCAAAGAAGCAGTCAGTTCGAAAGGAAATAGGTGATCGCTCTGCCCGAATCTTGATGTCCAGAAAGGTGGAGAAACAAGCAGAAGTGCTAGATACCTGGCAAAAGCTTTCACCTAGAGTGTTAGCGATGCTCTGAACATCAGTCACCTACTGACCATTAGAGAGTAAGATCGAGAGGGGGACAGAATTGTAGTGCCCAATAACGTTTTTAATCCTGTCCCATATGAGGATATCATGGAAAACGTGTCAAGGTTTTAGGAGTGCACTGAGCAGCTGCATGTATAATACAGTCAGTTACTGCTGCTACACAGTCGTCTATTGAGGACTGATTTACGATGGCAGGATCAAGTTCTGCGAAAGCAGTGAAAGTTGACTAGTCTGCCTGATTTAGCTTCCACCAGGGCAGGTGGGTAGGGTGGCATCGACCACGGCCAGTCTCTCTCAAAAGGATCAAAAAATGATCATTGCCTAGTGGATTACTGTCAACCCTTCATGAGAAATGGGAGAATAATGAAGGGGAGCAAATTGAGAGATCAATAGTAGTAAAGGACTGACTATGTGCATGAAAGTAAGTGGAAGAACCAGTATTGAAAAGAGAAAGATTGTGATCAGAAACCATCTGCTCTAAAGATGGACCCCTCCCATCAATAATAGCACTTCACCAGAGGAAATAATGTCCATTAAAATCCCCCAGAATAAGAAATGGAGATGGCAACTGTTCAATGAGAGCATCAAGGTCTGATTGAACATATGTCTCTCCAGGGGACAGGTACAGAGAACAAACAGTGATGGTTTGACCCAAGGAAACACGGATGGCTACGGCCTCCAAAGGTGTGTTGAGTGACAGGGTAGGGACATGCTGATCAACCAACAGTGCCACCCCTCCATGTACTCGATCATCACACAACTTGTCATTTCTGTACAGAGAAAAACTGCCGAATGAAGAAGATTTGAGAAATGTTTCTTGTAAAGAAAGACAAACAGGATGATAGGAAGCAATCAGTGTTTTGATATCATCCAGATTAGAACGTAAACCTTGACAGTTCCATTGTATCAAGGTGGCCATTTTTAAGAACGGGTAGGTGAAGTGGCTGGAGAACCCTTCAGTTTATGACCACGTCTTTTTTCTTTACTGTCTTTAATCAGAGGAGGTCTATCAACCTCCATGGATCCTGCTCTGGGTCGAGTGGGCAGGTTTTTGTTATTGGAAGAGGAATCCAGTGACTGAGGATGCGAATAAATAATTGTTTTGTCTCTAGTGATGGGAGAAAATGATGTATCAGAAGAAATGCCTGTACTTGAACTGAAGGGCATGGATCTTGAGGTTTGTTGGAAGGTATGGGAGGAACAGAGATAGGAGTGGAAGTCGATTCATCAACTTTTTTAACCACAGAGGTCAAAAGGCTTTTCATTTGTTTTGAAAATGATTCTCTTGGAGGCACAGAGAGATCTTTCTGAACTCCCACTGAAGTTGTGGAATGAAGTGCAGCAGCATATATCCAAGATGGAGTTGTGGACAGCAATTTCCGAGCCTCAGGATAACTAATGTTATGTGTTGTTTTCAAACGATGCACCTCTTTTTCCTCCAACCATTTTGGGGAAGAATGAAAGTAAGAGGGATGAGAACCATTGCAGTTTATGCAATGTGGGTTCATGTCACAGTCATAGGCATCGTGGTCCTTGCCTCCACAACGAGCACATGTCAGGGAAGCACAAAAAGATGTCTTTGAGTGGCCGAATCTCTGACATTGGAAACATCAAAGAGGGTTTGGAATGTATGGTCGAACCCTGCAAATGAGAGAACCTGCCTTAATGGTGGCAGGTGCAAGTGGTGAAGTAAATGTTAAAACTAGGGTATTTGTTGGCAGCGTAACTCCATCTTTGCGAGTGGAGATGCACGTCACTGAAAAACTCGAGTGGAGAGACCAGTGAGAATCTCTGATTCGGGAACGTTCTTCAAATCCCTTTCAACAATAACTCCTCGTGGATAATTCAAAGTAGCATGGGGTCTAACCTCAATAGGTATATCCCCAATTGCCTTTGAATTCAAGAGGAGTTCACTGTGTTGGGATGTGGATGTTTCAACTAACATGTCACCAGATCAAAGCTTCTTTACTGACTTTGGAGAGCCAGCAAGTCCCTCTAGTCCATTTTGAATAAAAAAAGGGGACATATGCCCTAAAGGTTTTTCCGAAAGATAATGTAATGTAAGAAAATGAAGTTCGTGTGTTACTGATGTAACACATGTTGTTAACTGATGTAAATAGGAGGTAACCTGAAAAAACTTACCATGCACAGGAATCAAAGTTTAGGGGAATCTTTTGAAAGAATCAGTATGAATTGAGACAATGGACCTGCTACCATAGACATCACCCATGGAACATGGCAAGCTGGAATGATGATAAGACTAGCTCTAAGAAATGAGATTCAAAATTTAGAAATAAGAAATCCAAGACCATATGCTTCCTTTGTGAAAAACATGACACCACCACCACAGGATGGGATTGAAACCTGATGATTTACCTATCTGAAAGCACAGACCATGATACATTGCCTGTCAGAAAACAAGAAGGATGAAAACATTTTGTAGAGAATCCTTTCTGTCCATGCAGTGAACAAGGTGGCAGTAGAGAACCTAGGCTGTTGTAATATTGTGAGTTAACTCCTCAAGACTAAAGAATGATCCTGACTAAGGAAACTGGGGAAACCAGGAAATACAGAGCATGATCCCTGGTTGCTTAAACACCAATAAAATGGTTGCTTGTGTTATCTTCACAAATGCATTAAGGGTTTGAGTAATACCTACATTCCCAGAAGAAAAAAACAAACATCCATGCAGTGGGAGAAGGAGAGATGAGTAAAAATGTGGCATCCTATTCTATGGTACTGAGCAAGATGGGAGACTGCTGAGCCTGACTGAGAGATGGTATGAAAAAAATTATCCACCCTCATAACATATTGCACTGGATCAGGAATTGGTGACAGTCTCAAAAGAAAAGCTTTTTTGGATTGTATCTGAAAGTTGAAGGATGATGTGATGTTGCTAGCAGTAACCAGTCATCTAATGAAATGGTAAGTGCACAAAATGAGAGAATTAAGGGAATGAGGAAACCAATATGATGCAGTATAATCCATGTTACACCTACATGGGAGAGAAAAAAAAAACCCATAACTGCAGTACTTGACTCTTATGCAATACAAATGCCAATGCCAATAGTGGCGGAACTCTATCACTAAAGCAGAGTTCAGATAGGAAACAACTACAACCAAGTTGAGTATCTACAATCCTAGTAAACAAATCAGCAGATGTTTGAGGAATAACTAATTGTGAAATATAGAGAATCTAGACAATTATTAAATAAAGACAAGGAAGGTTGATAACTGACACCAATCTCCGGTCTTCATAAGCCCAATAAATAACATGAATAAAACCTCTTGAGAACTAGTTTAACTCTTTCACTACTCCTTAACTATCCAGGCTCAGATAACTGATACACTGCAAGAGACAAATTGGGTGAATTATAATGGGGAGGCTGTGAACGAAGCAACCAATTGTGATCTGGGGACACACAGAGCTTCTGAATCAAAGGTAAAGATTATCCCACAACCAGAATTCTTTGAAACCAAGCTTCTATAACTCCTGAAGGTATATAATAACCACTGCCCCCGCTGGTGGTCCAACTAAGCAGAGGAATTCTGATAACTAATGTACTGAGAAGTTGATGTCGATAATCTGTACTCATGAAGAGGGGCAAAACTACAACTTTCTTAAGAACCAATGAAATTCAATAATCTAACAACTGGGAAGAATGTAGAAGCAAAAAAAAAAAAAAAACTGAAGCAATGTGCATGCTAACAATGAATACAGCTTGTCCTCAATGAAACTGGCAATCCTCAGTGTCTTCTAACAAAGTGAAATAAAAAGAAACAAAATGTTTAAGTTAAATTGTAAATTTGTAGACATCAGAGGAAATAGACTTATACAGATAAAATACACAGTCTACCTTAGGACCTCAAAATTCAAGGAGCAGATATTATTCGAGAGTCAAGAAAACTGCCTTCACTTGGTGGTGGGTGAGCAAAATCAAAGTTGCAATGTGTCAGATAAGGCCAAATTGTCCCTTCATGTAACAAAGAAGTATATTTTCCAGCATGAATAATAATTTCTATGTACAGAAAAATGTGGGAAAAAAACCAAACAAACCAGATATTTCAGTCACCAATTAAGTTGCAGTCTCCAAAGCAACTGGGAAGAAGTCCAAAACATCACACACTCAAAGAATCAACAGAAGAAAAACTAATCAAAGACCAATCAATCCATCTCTTTCATTTTTCACAGGTCATTTCAAAACTGTGGTAAAGTAAGTTGTTTTGTTGGAGCAAAAATATTCTGGGCCATCTGTCACACCCACCCAAGGGAATCAAACCTCAAACTAGATATCAGAGATGATAGAGGAGAGATCCAATTAACCTCCATGCCAAATATAATAATAAGAGAATTTACATCACAATTGGCTTACTTACTGGAATGTTTTTTTAAATTATTATTATCATTGTGAAAACAAATGAGATGAGAATGTTCAAAGTACCTCCAAATGATAATATAACAAAGAAATCCATTTGTGAAACTTTGTCAAAAAAATAGTGATAAAATTATCCTAACAAATCATATAAATATATATATATATACAGTACCATGATAAAAGGCACACTGATGTAGAAGAAAAGTATCATAAAACAAACATTACCAAGGGCAATTGAGTGAGGCTACTGAGAAAAAAATCAGAATAATGCTAAGATAGGCAAAGAAAAAACCCTGGCAGTTAAGTAGCAGCTGTAAGTAGCAGTGCAGTTAAGTATATTTTGGAAACAGAGTTTCATTTGTGGTTTTTCAGACCATATGCCATGAGGTCATAAAATGGTGCAATAAAAATGAATGTTTTACTGATGAAACTTTAGACAGAAAAGAGAATTATATTCTCAAGAAATGGCAGCTTCTTATCAAATATAAAACTATGGATGGACAGAAAAATTCAAAATAAATCTAAAAGTGTAGTGTTTATAGGCAAAACTGAGCTTATAGTACAGAATTGTAAATTTGAACATTTGTTTTTACTATCCTCGTAAATTATATTACATAAATGATACTAAACAATAAATTATAAATTCTACAATATTTCTGGATAAACAACAGTTGAAAGAAAGTTAAATTTACTAATATTATTTAAACTTTAAAACTCGATACTTAACTGTGCATTGACACCCAATAGGTTCTAAACCAATCAGTTAAGAGCCAAATTTACCCAAAACTTCTTACACTCCACAGAAAATCTAAATTATTAAACTTACTAAAGCAGATCTGTATTGCTTTTCTAGTTCCTCCAGCTTTTTATGATGTTCAGATTCCATAAAAGCAATTTTCTCATTTGCCTCTTCTTTTTCTTTTTTTAACTTCGAGATCATATTTCTATGATCTTGGTCACATGTTTCTACTAATAAATGTTTTTCAAAACCTTCATCATTCTTTACATGTTTAAGTTGGTCCACAAAATTTTCTTTTTCTTTATATTTCTCTAATGTTATATGAGTGGTTTGCATTCTTGTTAAGTTTTCAATCTGTGAAATTAACTCATCCTTTTCTTTTTGGTGCTTTTCTTCCAGAAATGCCACTTGTTCATGATGGGCTTTTAGATGATTCTCAGTTTTCTTCTTTTCCTGTTCAATTTCTCTTTTAAGTTCTTTCAATACCTCAGAGTTTTGTAATTCACAAGCTGATAAAGATTCTTGATGACTGGACAGAAGTTCATTATATTTTATTAGTAGTTCATTAAATCTATCATCTTTTTCAGACAGTTTTTTTTTTAAACTGTTTTCATATTCGACACTTTTGATCTGCCAATCCTTACCTTCTTCCTCTTTTTGCAACTGTAACTCTTTTAATTTCTCTTTCAATTGTCCTTTTTCCTCCTCTAAATGGGCAAGTCTTTCCTCAAGGTCAGCAACTCTGCAAGATTTCAGAATTTGTTCTTGAAATTTATTTTCTGTTGATTTTTTCTCAATCATTAATTCATTGATCTCCTCTTTTAATTTGAGGACTTCTTTCTTATGAAGAGTTTCAGCTGCAGAAATGTTTTTCTGATATTCTTCTTCACTATTTTCTTTCTCAGACTGTAGTTCTTTCTAAATATGAAAGGGAAAATAGAGTAATAAACATGAAATTGATTTAAACTACCATTTATTATCTGAAAAAAAAAATTAGTTAATTATTTACACACTATTATTTCTGGCAGCATTTTTTGTTAATTTTAGTTTGATTTATAAATTTTTTTTTTAAATTAACATAAATATGCTATTTATAGTAAACAAGGTAACAATCCTTGAAGAGGTTGATAAATCATTAAAACTTCTTATATACATACAAAATTTTATAACCTTAACAATTAATGAAAACATTAATTTTAATGAATCAACATGGAACAATGAGAACGAACTGCTTTATAAAATCTGCTTAACTGAGAATAATTATCTTTCTATCTCTAGTGATTGTTCAAATATTTTATATTTTACTGCATAACAATGATTTACTACATATTAGTTAAAAAATGGATCAAAACTTTTTTTCTTCTTAACTGGCATTCATCTTTCTTAAATCATACAGGAACACTTACATGGCAAAAAATGTTATTCACAATCAAATATAGCTACTGACATAGATTAAGTAGGTCATAAAATTGTAATTTGACACTTTAACATTTCTCTATGTTGTAAAGTTTCCTTCCACCTTAAAGCAAAAGTGTAAAACTAGAATTAAAAGAACAAACTTGTAAATTCAGAGTTAAAGATGAGCCCTGTCAACCTGGAAAAAAAACCCCAAAGAACAACAACAACAAAAGAAAAACTATCCAGTTCATCTGTTAAATCAAATCAATAAAGATGCAACAAGATGTCTATCTCCTGTTGGTTTGAAGGAATCCAAGTTTCAAAGATTATTTGACATTGAAAGAAGTGGGAAAGAGAGATGCATAGAATTTCTCATGAAGGTGGTACTGAAAGAAAGCTTGCACACATGTAAAATAAAATTGGACTAAAATAGATACATTTAGCTAGATTTGTCTGTTTCTAAATATGTACAAAGAAATGTAATGGGCAATTTACATGTAATTGTCCATAATTGTGAACTGATAAACAATAAATGTTTCTTCAATTATTTTTTTAAATAGACTGGACCGGAAAGAAGTAAGAAGTTGGTCAGCTAAAAGTATTTACTCCACATATTTTTAGGTAACCTAATAATATTATACAAATTATAGTTAGTACATTGAATAAATATCATCAGATGAACAGTTCTTTAATAACAGAACAAAATAATATTTATGGACGTGTCAGTACAAACACTCTTGTGTGTTTGTATGACACTGTAGAAAGAGTATTTTTAAATATAAAATTACTATACATTTCAGTATTGTTTAGTATTTATTGTATTACTCATGCACAATGACCATGTATGTCTTAATCATTTAATGATTGTTCATATTTTTGTTTTTTTACTTATTTTCTTCAATAGGCCATGCTGGATGTAGTTCGTAGGACACCAATTGAAGAGTCCTGGACTAGAAACATCTAGTCAATAGCATTCACTTTTAGCAACTTTTATTCTGATAGAATAGTAAGATTTTACCAGTATACACCTGTCTCTTTAAAGTGTGAAATCAGTTTTGTGACAATGCATCATGATGGATGAGCCATGGAATAACAGTTCAAGCATGCTTACCACCAGGATAAACAGCTTTCAGTTAAATATGAAACAAATACTTTAAAGCATGGAAGGGAAATCTTGTTTTACTTATTACCTAATCTTTTTTTGAGTGTGCTACTTGTTATCTGAACAATAGAAAGCTGTGAATTTCATGTATTTTTCTTTTCAAAATAATTTTGTTAAGAGTGTAATGTAGAAAAATTAGCTAAGAAAACAAATCTAATGGAATTTGAGTAAATTCTATTTAATATGAATAAAAAGTGGCTGGGTGAGAGAAAGTAACAAATCATCATTACAGCTTTATTCTTAGAGGTTTGGTTAGAATTCATTTTTTTTCATTACAGTAAAGAAGCTGAAAGGGCATAACAAGTGAAATTTACAGATAAGGTTAAACTTTGATAGTTTTAGCTGTACTGAGAATGTTGAGATATTACAGTATGAAAGCATATCATGTGTTTACAACACCTTTATGTAGTACATTATTTACAAAATTTCTGCATATAATTAGCATGTATTCTTCATTTTGCCAAAACCAGGTACCATAGGAGAGCAGCAACAGCAATAGAGAATCGGGTGAAGAGTAACCATGTTCCTCTTGCCTAGTTACTCATGGTAATAGGTCATTCAGCTAGGGTATTCATATTAGCTTCCTCATGAGTTAGTTTTCTTTAATGTATAACATAATGTTCAGAAATCGAAAACAAATTTTTTTCATTTACAAGTTACATGATGCTACAGGTATATTACATCCCTTATGTTGAAACAAGGGCAACTCCTAGCCACAGGAGTGGCACCAGTGCCCCCCAGAAAGATGGCATTGTTGTAATTAGTATATGATGTTATGCTTTCTTACTATGAAACAACATGAAAATGTTTACAGATTTTTAATATCTATAACAAAACATACAGATTTCTCTTCAGCCATGGTTTTCACACTATACATTCCTCTTTTAACTTATGTTGAAAATGAATATTGTTTAACTGCGTCAAATATGCATTGTCTTTTTCTTCGTATAAAATTTATTCCAGGTTAAGTTAACTTATATCAAATGCTTCACACTATTCTGCAGTTCAATGAGAATTTATCGATTCTCAGAATATCATAAATTGGTAAGAAAAAACATTCTATAACCACAGAATTTGTTTTTATAAAACATTCTATAACCACAGAATTTGTTTTTATAAAGCATCTGTTTTCTCTAAGTGTACCTGGTTATACTCTTTTGAACTCTTGTCATTTGAGCCTTTGTGCTTGAGGAAATGGCTTCACCATTAAGACAAAGGAGGTTCTGGGATAAACAATTATTAGAAAGAATTTATAGGGTCTAGAAAATTTCCACTCCTTCATGCTGCTGTGCTGTAATTGATATAGGACTGTAACATAACATTAGCTTCCTTCTCAGGTTACACCCATTTGCATTTTTGTTAAGTTTGGATGTAGTGTTAATAAACTATACAATTCAATCTTTCTGACTCTGATATATGAGCACACAAATTTGTAATTGGTTAAGTTTTCTTATATGAAAAATTACTATAGATGTTTTAAAATAGTTGATATTCCTATTGACAAATCAATTAATAGCCAACAGCTGCCATATCCTTGCACTCAAATTGCAAAGAGTGGAGGTCATATCCAAACCTGACCTTGATAAGACTATTTTAACCTTTTTACTTTTGGCATGTGTAATTTGTAGAAAAGTATTGTACATTTTAATTTTACTGTGCAGCAATACATACTGCAACTCTGAGATTTCTTAATGCATCTCGAAAACTGGTGAGGTTTTGTTAAAGATCACAAGTACTTTGCATCCAAAGAATAATATTTTGAGTGCAAAGTGATTTTCATTCTTACTATAAGAACAATGTTAACTTACAGTTAACTTCAACTTATAGTTTTCAAATTTCATTTGAATAATCCTTAAAACCCCTAAAAAGAATATCAAAAGCTCTTTTAAGGTAAATGTTTATATTTTATATTTTATTTTCTCTACCATATCACCAAATATAGCTATTTTCATCATTGATGCACAATGAAATAATTAAATTTAGGAAATAGACAAAACAATTCATGTATTTTAATCTTTAATGGAATTTATTTAAAGATTCTCCCTTTTGTTAAGTTTGTAATTTCAGGTATTTTCTTTCCTTCACCACATATTATATATCATGTCATAAGTCAATAGTGTTCTTTGGGCATATTATGATATCCTTGGCAGAGATATTCCACATTTTGGCAAAATTCTTTTGCACCATATAATAGTGAAAGCCTTACCCAAAAAAACTTGTGCAAAATATAATGTATATTTAAAAAATGTCTAAACCTTTCAATTATCCATTTTAAAAATAACTAACACATAATGACCTAAAATATAAAAATAAGACCTAAATACAACTTAAACTGTATCTCTAATTATAAGAAACAACAAAGTGCAATAGCCAATCAAGCAGCCAACAATACTACAGTTAGTTAAACATCATCTGTGATAATAACTGCACACCAACTTCAAAATATCATTGTTAGGTTACAGCACGAGTTCTTTATAATGACTATAAACATGCACATGCAACATCTACATCTAGGCTATAAAATACAAACAAATCTGTTCAAGGTAGGTATGGCACCTAACATGGATTAACAAAATTTATTTCCTGTTTCAATTGCACTCATTTTTCAACTTTGAAATGTACAAGTCAAATAGTTAAAAAAAGTGTCTTTTAGTCTAGACAGTATATCTACACAACTACGATTGTACTACTGAAAATACAGAATGCCAAATAGAGAGTCAGTTTGGTTTGTTTTGAATTTTGCATAAAGCTTTGTGAAAGCTATCTGTACTAGCTGTCTCTATGCTAGCAGCAAAAGACTAGAAGGAAAGCAGATATTCTTTACCACCCATCACTAACTCTTGGTCTATTTTTTTACCAATGAACAGTGGAATTTATCATCACAACATAATGCTCCCATAGGTGAAGGTAAGAGCATATTTGGTAGGATGGGAATTTGAGCCCATGACCTATAGATTGCAAGTCAAGCTAGTTACACACCTGGCAATGTCAGGCACCAAAGTTAACAATTTTCATAGCTCATTGATAATATATTTGAAGTTTTTAAAGGTTTCTTTTGAAATAATTTAAAACTTACCCAACATAAAACTTCAAAACATAATATGTATTGTAATATTAATTTCATTCACAACTACTGATAGTAAAGGTGTTTAAATTTTGAATGAAACATAGTGACTTGTATAGAAAAGTATTTAATGAGTCACCTGCTGTGAAAGGGTTAAAGCTATGTTTTTTGCCATAAAGTAACTTTTAACTTCAACTGTAATGTAATATTTTGCTAATTTTAGTTTAGCTTAATTTTAAGATCTCAGCTATTTGTATTTCAATTTGCTTTAGAACAAATATTTTTTTATTTTCCATTTAACTTTCTTTTTTAATATAGCTAACATAACCACATTGAACCAGAAAAAGAAATTATTACAAATTCTTCACTCATATCTTACCAGTTTAACATACATCCCCTACTACAAAAATTTGTCGTCTTGTGTTTGTAACTTGTAATGCTGTTGTGTGTATTCTGAATCTTAACTCTTTCTTTACAATGAACTCAAGAGTTCAGAGACAAACTCTGTAACCTGATATTCTCCAAGCCTTTATAGACCAAAAATACCACTGTTGTTGAGGTTTTTACTAAAAGCAAGTGAATGGACACTATTCAATAAATCACTGAGTACTTGCAGGATAAAGGACATACAAGTTGCAAGAGGTTAAATTGGGAGCTAATGAATGTTTGTCTGTAAATAGAATGGCAAGATGTAAAGTTCAGCCCTCTTTTGAATCTTGGACTTTTTGAAAAGCTTTTTGAAAAGCATTACTGTACAATTCTGATGTCAGAAGAAGAAGGAGGAAAAACATGGATTGTCCAGTGCATTCAGAAAGGCTGATGAAGTTATTCCCACTTAAGACTAAGCCTTGGAAAACTGAGTATTACCTGAGCAATTGATAGGATAAGGAATCCAAGAACAAGTGAGACAGGCTTGATAGAATGCCATGCAGATATGTGCTGACTGTAAGAGAAAAAACCCCATCTATGTTTGAGAAGGTAAAGGACTACTGTTGGTTAATGAACCCTAACAACACAAGCCGTTTTCCCAGCAGGCAAAACAATAGGGTCTTGTCAAGGAAACTAGCAAATGGTGGATCACTTGGGTGCCTCTTTGGGACATACACCATTGAGATGAGTACCAAATACAATGTGGTCACAGTACATAACTTCACCAATATGAACTATTTTATATTTTACTATCATGTGAGACACCAGGCGCACATACAGAAAATCTGAAAATCTCCATAAGCAAAAGTGTCCAGTACTGTTGTGAGCCAGAAGCAAAGTACAATTAAAGGAGGAGTTTCAACAACAGAAACATTTTGCTAGCAAACAATGGTGGACAAATACACACATAAAAACAAAAGATTATCAAGCATGAGAAAAGCTGAGCTGAGAGTTAGAAATTGAAGACTTTTGATAGTTGAGAGCTACTAACAAAAGCTGCATCAGCATAAGAGGAGATAAGAAGAAACCTTTCTATTAAGAGGCATTTAGCCACCTTAAGAGTCAGCAGCAAGGTAGTAGTTAGTGAATAAAGGGAATGCATTACCCATCTTCCATGCAATGGAATCTCTCTTTCAGAAGGGAGACAACTTTCTAAGACAAGTATAATCTGTAAGGCAATCAGAGGTTCAGTAAAACTCCTTGATGAGATACATCCAGTATATCCTTTATAGCCTCAGGGTCAGAAGCTCAATGGACAAAGTGTGAGGCTTAAAGATACTACTTATTTAACATAATACTATACAATTTGAAGTGAACTGTTACCATACCTGGGAGAAATAGAAGACAATAAATTCATATTATAAAAGCAAAACAGATCACTTTCATAATGTTAAAATTGCTGTCAAAAAAGACCTAAACCATTTCTTGAGGCATTTCAGGTAAGATATTGCCTAGAATATATTGTCTTAGAAAGAGATAACAAATAAGCCTAAAGTTGGACAGCCCAGCACTTGACATTATTTCGCATCTGATGGAAGACCTTGAAGACTGGGAAAGAATTGTAGGTGAAATGCACCAATAGTTCTATCAATGAAAAACAAAGCCATACACTGAGTAAGGTTCACATTCAAGGCTTGCATGAGGAATCCTTCAGAGAATTTCAGTGCCTTTGTAGAGGGTCTGTGACATTTACATGGGAAAGATTTTCTTGTGATGACATTTGCACAATGCAAGAACATTCTTGGCAACAAGTTTGATGACAGTGTTGAGTAAGTCCATGAGGCATCACCTTGGGGTATGAGATATTTGCACCTTGATGGATGAAGTATTTGCAATGGTGAGGTTTAAGGTAGTTACCTCAGAAAAGTCACAGAAGGTAACCAAAGGCAGCAACTGTTGTTGATAATTTCAATTTTGATCTATCCTTTTCAAACCAGTGCTTCAGAGTTAACTTGAAATTCACTAAAAAGAGAATTACAGTTAACATTTCATGGAACAGATGAGCTGAATTCTATTGAATGGGCAGGGCTATCAAAGCCATCACCTAATGTTTGTGTCACAGCAAAAGCAGCTAGTAACTTCTGCTGGATGTCAATTATATGCCAAGGTTATATCCTGCAGTGAAATATCCAAGTATCAGGTTATCCACAAGTAATGTCTGATTTTAGGTTCAGAAAAAGAAAAAAAAATTCAAATGCTTTTAATGTTATTTAATCAAAAGCTCAATGGACAGAGTGTGAGGCTTAAAGATACTACTTATTCAACACAACACTATACAGTTTGAAGTGAACTGTTACTATACCTGGGAGAAATCCAAGACCATACCTTCACATAATAAAACATACATTTCATTATTATTAATTACTTCCCTCCCATGATTCAAAAGCTTCTAAATGCCACTTCCATTAAATTCTTGGGGTTTGGAGAAAAAGAATGCAGAAAGAATACTTTCTGATATATGTTTATAGAATATTAATTTTTCATCTCCAGTCACTAACCTGTCCAAAAGAGGCAAGAAAATGTCCACTCTTTCACTAAAGTTGGCTTCTGCCAAATCATGGGAGACCCATTTTCTAAGTTTTGACAACTTTCCAAGCTGTAGGAAATGACAGTGAATTGTTGAATGGTTTTACTTAAGCTTCTGTGCTGGTTCAACTGTTACAGCACATTATTCAACAAATGCAGTCAGCAGTAAGTCATCATTAAACTCAACAGAATGACTTGAATGTGGCACATCATTTAAGCTGTAGTCATCTAATCTGAACTTCTGAAAGCACTTTAAACATTACCTTTCATCAAAAGACTCTGTACCATAAACATCTTCAATGTTTTGTGTAGTTTCTGCTGCACTATTACCTTTTTTAAAGTCATAAAGCCTAATGTGCTTCTCAGACACACCAATCTTTATATAGGTTTATTTTAATGAATGATCTGAAAAATTTAAGTTGGGTTAGCTTCTTTTATTTATCTGAACATTTTTATACACAACCCTCTACATATTTTATTCATTAAAGCCTTCTATATAGAAATGATGATGCACTTTCTGTATTAAATTTTCAAACATTATTTATGGGATAACCTGGTAAAATGCCCAAAAGTTTCCACGAAGGCAACACAGATGGTGAAACTCTCCATCCTAACCAACTGCACAGTAAAGATCATGATTGACAATGTAGTTTCTCGGATACCAAACTGTGTTAAACACTACAAGTGATGCCACCAACCTGGCCAGTGAGCATTCAATTTGTTCTTCTTAGATGCAGCACATTAAATGTGAATGGAGAGTCATATCTTCAACTAAGTCTAGACCATATAAACCACAGAATGAAGGTTATCAATGGAGAGCTCAGTTCTAGCTCTGGAATCCTTAGAATGGGCACACTACACAAGTTATCTGCTAACTTTGCTTGTGTCATTAAAAATTGACTCAAGGACAGTAGACTGGTGTTGATATGCAAGTGATATGCCATAGTTAACTGAAGAAGAGATAATGTGCATTACAACCTTCTTATGTGGCTGTCCAGCTAATGCATGCATGACATACACACAGTCTTCTGTGTAGAAATGTAATGGAGATAGTAATTTGTCTATTAAAAAACAGAGACTTTGAGTTGCTCTGTAGTTATGGACAACTGGCAATTAAAAGCAAAAGCAAAATGGAGTGACTGATATCATCTGCAAAGTTAGTATTGGTTCAGCCATACAGTGTTTGAAAATGAATATTGCAGTAAAAGTGCATCTGAGAATGCTAGTTAAGAATTGCAGCAATAATCTGGACTTACAACAGTGTCAAAGTCCAAATGCCAATCTTTTTGCTGGACAGGACAGGGTATTGGTTAGTCGGTTGATGTTTTATGGTGCAAAGCAACTAGGCTATCTATGCCAAACACCTGGTAAAAAGTTAAAATTAAAGTAAAATTACATAAAAAGTTCATAAAAGGAAATTAAGGTAAAACAATGCAATGCTTAATTTTTGAATTAAAAACATAAATAGTATTAAATCCAATTTTCACATCTAGTCTACAGCAGTACAAGAACAACTACAGAAATACAAGTTGTAAAGGACTTTCTGTAGCATAATTCTAATTATCATAAACTCACCAGGAAAGCTAACAGGTAAGTTCAAAATCTATTGTCAGTCACCTGAAGTTGGTCTTTCCAGTCCTGGTTTCAAGTTATTTGACATTCTGGCCATTTTCAGAACGTTTGTTTGTTTATTGAATTTCGGGTAAATCTACTCAAGGGCTATCTGCACTAGCTGTCCCTAATTTAGCAGTCAGACTAGAGGAAAGGCAGCTAGTCATCACCATCAACCTCCAACTCTTGGGCTATGCTTTTACCAAGAAATAGTGGCATTGACAGTCCCATTGTAATGCCCCCATGGCTGAAAAGGTGAGCACATTTGGTGTAACAGGGATTACAAGTCGTACAACTTAACCCACCTGGCCATGCCAGGCTCCTTTTAGAATATAAAGTAGTACAAGGTTTAAAAGACTTGTAGCAAAATTTTAATTATAACTCATCAGGATGACTAATGGATAGTTCAGAAAGCAGCATTAGTTACCTGAAGTTGGCATTTCCAGTCCTGGTTTTGAGTTATTTGACATTATGGCCATTTTCTAATTTTAAATTGAACTTGATGGACTTTGATTCTTAAAACAGAATCACATCAAAAAAGATAAAATATATAAATTTGAAAAAACTTAAATTGCATTAAAGAGACTAATGGCCTTTAAGAAACTAAAAATTTCCTCAGATGGACAGCATCACTGTCACCAATAACACTCTTTAATGATATGGATAAACATCAGGACAGAATATGTTTAAAATGGTGCTGTTGTTCAGATTTATAATGATGACAAGACAGTAAAATGTGAATTACTGTAACTTCAGTGTTATACATACAATAAATTGCTGTACCAGTCCCAGGTAAAATAAAACAATGAGCTAAAAAAACTGTGACCAATGCATAGTCTAGTTAGAACAACTTCCTCTTTCTGGTCTTTACAGAAGCATTACAGCCAAAGTCCAATAGAGGGTTTTATTTGGAAATCTTTAATTCACATTGCTCACTCAAAATCGACTGCTAAATGGCATGGAGCTGAGCCTTGAATACAGGACCATGGTCCATGTATTGGTGTTAGAGCAGACCGCTGTGGTGTTGGAGAGTCTGTTACCACGAATACCAACATGGCCTTCAATCCTGAAAAACAAGATAAAAGTAGATGTTAAAGAGAAATAGGCCAGTCAGTTTTGAATGTGAGTGAGAACTAATGTGAAGTGATTCCAGGGCCAGTAGAGAACTAAGCAAGTCATATAATTAGTCCAGTTTGAGTACTGCTTAGCTTTTATGTGCTTAGCAAGGGAAATGGTTTACTGTTCAACAGTCAACACAAAAGCTGTAGAGGGGATTCTGCATGCAACTACCAAACCCCAACAAACCATGGCAGAACTCACAGGAAGACGACAACTGTTCAATGAGAGTATCAACATCTGACTAATCATAGGTAGAGAGAACAAACAGAGATGGTATGACCCAATAAAATATGGATGGTTACAGCCTCCAAGTGTCTGTTGAGTGGCAAAGATAGGGTGTGTACAGACCAATCAACCTATAATGCCACCCCTTCATGCTTTCATCTATCACACAGCCTACTATTTTTGTACAAGGTAAACTGCTGAAAGTTGACTAGACTGGGAGGTTTAAGAAACATTTTCCGTGATGAAAGACATACAAGATTTTAAAAATCAATCAGTGCTTTGATGTGATCCTGCCCTGGATCATTTGGGCAGGTCTTTGTTGTTGGAAAAGGATTCCAGTAACTGAGAATTTGAACAAATGATTGAATCTTGGGGTGGGAGTAGATGTATCTGAGGAAATGCCCATACCTAGAACAGAGAAAGTGAATCTCGAGGTTTACAGGAATGTATATTAGGGACAGACAGATGTTGAAGTTGATTCATCAACTTTTGTAACCATGTAAGACAAAAGACTTTTCACTTGTTTTGAGAATGATTATTTCGGGAAAACAGAGAGATCCCTCTGCACTCCCAATGTAGGGGAAAGAAGTACACTAGCATACATTCAAGATGAAGTGGTGGACAGCAACTTTCGAGCTTCAGGGTAAGTAACGTTCTGAATCATTTTCAAAAGCTACACCTCATTTTTTTCCAACCATTTAGGGCAAGAACAAAAGTAGGACAGTTGAGAGCCATTGGAATTGATGCAATGACAGTCCATTTCACTCTCATAGGCATCATGGTCTTTGCCACAGCAACAAGCACATGTCAAGTAACCATGATATGATATCTGCAATTGACCGAACCACTTACACTGAAAACATCTGAGAGGGTTTGGAATGTATGGCCATACCTTGCAATTAAGATAACCTGAGTGAATCTTTTTTACTGACTTTGGAGAGCCAGCAAGTCCCTCTAGTCCCTTCTGAATGATAAACTGAGACATCTGCCCTAAAGGTTTGTTTGCAAAATAATGTAGTAAAAGAAAATGAGGTGCAGGTGTTACAGATGTTGAATATTACTGCTCAGAATCTTCCAGACGTGGTCATTTACCTATGAACCATTTTTTATGTTTTATTTAAGTTTTTATTTGGAGGATCCATAATAGGAAAAAGAATATTTCACTGACCCCACCATGGAGCTCTATGAGAAAATGCACTACAATGCCAAAAACGGACACTACAGCAACGCCAGTATTTCGTGAGCGCTACACCCAAACACAGGCATTAGATGCAATGTGCACAACACCTGTTTAGAACATCCAACTTTGGTACTTGGTTGACCCTTGCCTAAGTGGACCAACCAACTGACTCTAAGGTTGGACACCCCAAGGCTGCCCGTCTACAGGAATTTAAGGCCAAAGTGGTGTGTTAGGGTTGGAATCTTTAACCACTAGGATCCTCTCCTCCCCTTCACTGGTCATCACTCACGGCAAATACGTGGGTGGATGTTTAGATCCCAGAGGAGGTAAACCAAAAGAACTGAACCTTCCCAGGGAGGTCCCCTTATCACACACAGGAATCTTCACCTAGAGGTTCACAAAAATTAATGTGTGTGTTAATGTTTTAAGGTAGTCACAAACCTGGAAAGGGTGAACTTTTTTAAATTAGTAAAAACATTCAGACTTTCTTACACTATCATACATTATCCAAATGAAGCATTAGATGTCATCATTTGCGCTTGGTTGGGTTATTAAATTCATAAAAGTTTTGAATGTAACAATGTTAAAGGACAACAAAGGACATACTGGTCCATTTTGACTGTCCCATCCTCTAATCCAAACTAAAACTGCTAAAACATTCATTTTTGAAGCTTTCTTTAAAACTTACTAAAATTATTGCTTCCATATCTTCCACAAGCAACTCATTCCATAACCCACTACCCTATTTGAAACATAAATTTGTCTTACCTGAAAATGACTTCTATCTTGTCTAAAATTCTAAATGTTAAGTATGAAAAATGTCAATGCATCAACACTATGAATTATTTTTATATTACTAAATACTTAATGAGCCCTCTAAAGCTATTCTTATTTCAAGGGAAAAAAAAAGTTTTAAGGATTTTAATCTCTCTTTATATGACAATCCCTCCCCTCCATTTAAGTTTCCATCATTGTAATCCTCCTCAGAACCCTTTCCAACTCAATGCCTTTCCTATGGTAAGAAGTCCAAGAATAAACACAATAATACTTCAAACATGGCCTAACCAATGACAACTAAAATGAAATTATAACTTCTTTAGATTTGTATTCAATATTTCTGTAGATACAATCTAAAATCCTACTTATTTACAGAGATAAGTTTATTGACAAATCTTTTATGTAACACTTTGCCAGATACTTTCTGAGAATTCAGATACACCACATTTACACCATGATTCTTACATACATAAGCAGTAACATTTTCAAAATATGTCAAAAGATTTAGGGCAAGATTTTCCTTTAATGAAACTATGCTTACTATCCAATAAAATTCTTTGTTAAATGGCTTTGTAAAGCATCTTTTATCGGACTTTCCAAAATTTTTTCCATATCTGATGTAAAAATAATAGGCGTGTAATTACTGGGACAACTTTAAGATAGGAATTACATTAGCTAATTTCCTTCTGTTGGTACATGCCCGTTACTCAAGGACATAGAAAAACTGAAACAAGTGGCTCACATATCCTATCCTTGACTTCCTTTACTCTTGAAGAAATATCTGGCCCAAAAACCTTATCTTTAAACTTCCTAGTTTTATTTCAACAAGCTCAGAATTTATGCAACTGTCTAATTCAAGTTTGTCTTCAACTATCAATTGCTCATCATTGCTTCATTACTAAAAACTGAAGACAAAGCAGAATTTACTAACCTAGTTGTTTCATAATTGTTAGAAACAAGTTTTACTTCACCATCACTCAAGGGTCCCATCCTCATCCTGACATTTTGTCTTCCACTAATGTACTTAAAACAATCATTAATGTCAATGTTTTCAGCCAAAGTTGTTCATACATCTGCATCCTTTTGGATGTCCTAATTTTTTGTTTGACCAACTTTATTGATCTTCTGTAATATCAGTCAATATAAACTTCTTAAATTTGTGATGCTTTTCTTTAAGTTTATCTCTTATACCTTCAGTGAACCAACCTGCTTTTTTTGTTGTTTTTTTTACTTGCAGCTACCCTTTTCTTTCTGTAAGAAATATGTTCTGAATATTGAAAAGTTTTTTCTTTAAATTTTTTCACATTTGTTCAGTGTCTGCATATATCTCAGCTAATTCACAACAGATAATTTTTGTTGCATACCTTCAAAATTTGTTTTCTTGAAATTTGGAATTTAAAGGTCAAATTTCCAAACATTTTTATACTAGAAGTTAACAATTAACCTTAAATCATATTTCCAGTATATTTTTTGACCAATTGGCAAATAAATTTAACTTGAACAGTTTGGAGAAACCTTTCTCATTCGTGGTTATTTAATAACCCTCTAACATTTTGCAATCAATATGAATGAAATTAAAATCACCCATAACTAGGACTTTGCTAACAGCTGAAACCTTAATCTCATTGTATATATTTTTTTTTTATTAATTGCATCATTTTCATTTGGTGGTCAGTAACAAATTCCTAGTGAGAGCTTTTTCCATTGATATTCACTAACAGAAACCCAAATGGGTTCAATCTCCTTGCTATTATCCTAAATATTTTCAACTTCAACAGGATGTAACTCAAACTTTACACAGAGCTACTACCTCTCCTCCCTTTACTACCCTGTTAATATTAAATAACCTATAACGATGTGTTTAGAAGAAATTTCTGTCTTTAAAATCATCTACATTTAATCCTGTTTCAATAATTCTTATTATAACAAAATCTTTTATTCCTACTAGTGAGTTACAGTTACCTATTTTATTTCTTTTCCTTATAGTATTACAATAGTAACAGTTAAAACTACTTTTACACTGATTTCCTATGTTAAAGTTTCCTCTATATCTCAGTTTTTTTCAGTTTATCTTTTCTACCACCACTATCTAATCCTAATTTAAAACTTGCTTTACAGCTAAGATAACAGCCCTTGCAAACATGCCAACTTAAGTTGAAACCATCTATACCAAGAAGTTCTCATCTCACTGAACTGATCCCACAAGATCAATTATATAACCTGCTCATCATTACATTTTAATTTCAGCATAGTATTGAGTCCTCGTGACCTACTAAGCTTCCACTTTTATAAATAACCCTTGGCAGTATCCTTGACAGAATTAATATGCATCCTTTATATTTAAAGTGCTTTTATCAACCAATTATAATTATTAATTACTCTTACTTACTCTTCCTTGAACTGTTATCTCCTATGTGCACAATGAAAACTGCACTATTGCTAGCCCCTTCATTATATCTTTTGCTCTGCAGTTTTGTTTTCCACCTGTGCCCCAGTGTAGCATAATTTAACTTTTTCTCCATATTCACCCAACATACTGTTCTATCCACACCCCATGTCAAGAAATTACCTATAATTATAATCTCTAAGTTAATAATCCTTAGCTTTCTCTGTTTCTTTCACTTTCTTTCCCTCTACAAGTCATTCATTTATATCAGCCAAAAACTTAAGTCTGTTGCTCAGTAGAATAGGATCTTTACAATTAAGTTTACTACTTTTAACCCTAATACAACACTTTCTAACTTTTTAAATGTTACTTTTAATTTTAACTGAGGCCTCTCCTGTATGAAAAAGATTAAGCTCTTCTTGAAGTCCTGCTGTAATTTCCCAAAGTTTATATCTCATTTTATCTATTTCCTCAACTTTAGTTAAGATAGCTTCCAACTTTTCCTTCAATCTGCAAGACCTACAAATAAATTGAGCATCCTTATTACTAGCTTTCTTAAAAGTGCATATATATACATCGTATTCCAAAGTTACCAAATAAAAACCATTCAATGCATCTAATACACCTAACAAACTGTAAATGCTTAACCTCCAAACTAATCTTAACCATTATATTATTTGTAGGAAAAAAAATAAACATTAAATACTGTGATTAATATCAGTAACCTACTGTTAACATTAAACCTAAATTGGACAACTAGTTTTTATTCTGTTTATTAAACAAAACATTGTGTCTTGCAGTCTAACTGCAAGTTAAATTATAACTATATCTAAAGAACTGTTGCATGTTCACATGTACTAAGCCTAATCTAATATTATACAACACATTACTCTTCTAAAGTCTAAAGTAAAAGCTTATACCTACTATTTTAGTACATAGCCTTACTAAATCTAATTATTGTTTTTTTTTTATTAAACTTTCATTTCTAAAAAAATAAAATAAAAAATAATGCAGCTGAAGTTTACATTAATCCAGTTAATGCCTCAGACAATAACTAATACAAAAATATGAACATCATTTAGATACTGCCAATGTACAAGTTTTTTTATGCCTTGCCTTTTTCCAGACATTCAACATTGTCTGAACTTCAAATATGTTTCAATCAAATTCAGTGTTGTTTAGGGTACCTTTATCTTTCACAACATATATTATTGAGAAACTGAATCTTTTTATTCAGAATTGAGCCTAGAATAGTTTTTCACATTATCGATGTATAAATTAAGTGCAAGTGCTATGATAGTATAAATAGTACCTTTTTAAAAAAGAAATTTGAAATGGTCATCCTATTTACTAGTCATATAATTTTTCTTTCCAAATATAATTACCACTGTTTAAAAATGTTTGTTACTAACTTTACCTTCAAATCATTCATACTGCTGGAAACAACAAATCTGCTGTATGATAACATGCAAGAGCTTTTATTTTTAACTTTGGCTTATTTAGATTAAACTACACTATGTGGTCAGTACTTAATAATTCAAAGTAATATACTATTATAGCAAAATTCTCTTATAAAAGATACTGAAAATTTAGTTACAGTGTTACACAGCTAACTTTTAAAAGTTAAACACTGTTGTTATTATTACCACAATAATCTATGTAATTGAAAATTATGTGCACCTGTCAGAATGTGCATGTGTAAAGTTAAAATTCAATCCAATCTATATTCACTTTCCTTTTTGTTCTAAAACAGTGTTTCAGTAATCAAAGAATTTTAGTACATACAATACATGAAAGCATAATTTTATGCCCTAGTACTGTCCCTGTAACTAAGCTCTGCAGAACACAGCTTTCATTTTACTTTTTGATTTACCTCAATATCAAAATATATTTATACATGGTTTCACTTGTTTTGAACTCTAAGGAAATAACATTGACAATATGTCAAAAATACAGTTCTAATGAAACTATGATTTCTGACATTAATTGCCACATTTTGAAAAGCTTACAGCTTTCTTTGGTGTTTTTCACTTATCTAAATACATATAACGTCTATTTATTTAAAAGAAAAAAATAAATAAAAATTTTGAAAATTTCTATATCACTAAAAGTGGAAACGTGTAGTCTATGTATATTTTATTATGCTGAGGATGAAGGTTTCTATCTTTATACTGCATACATATAAATGTTATCATGTTTACCACCAATTTCACAAATGATGCAGTTTATATATGTATATATATTTTTGGTATTTTGATTAATTTTAGTGTCATGTTTTAGGGTAAGAGCATGTAAAACAAAATATAAACCATTTAAAACTGAATAACATATGTACACACGCCTACACAGATAAACATTAAATTATTATTAGCACTGCTAATTATTCCTACATAAAGGAGATAGGCATCTATGTTTTAAGTCTTTTATGTTAAAATTTTTTTTCAATATTCAATGATGTTATTAAAATGTCTATCATTTTTATTGAAGGGTTTTGTTTAGTAGGTTTTCTATGTGCTTAAAATTTTATGCAATTACAATGTGTTGGTTATTTATTTGGGAGGTCATTTTTACGTATAATTTTATTAGGAAAGTAGTTTTACTGGAGCTAGGATGAGTTATTTTGATTTCTTAAACAACACAAAATTGAAGATAGTATTAGGTAAAGCCAGAATGAACTAGAAAAAAATGTAAGGTTAAGAAATGTATCATTACTCACTATTGTCTTTACTTAGCATAATTTTCATTGCCTTCAATTCTACTTGATTACAATAATCAAACAGAAAATAAATTATTTCTTGCCACACCCTATCTGTCACTCCCTCTCTCTTTCAGGATTTATCAATACTTTTCTCGTGTTTAATATTTTATTATTTACAACCAATAGAAAATCAAGGTTTTCATCTACCAAATGTTGTACTGGATTATATTGCTTTCAGTACAGAATGATGTCATTACTCTCAGTGCAAGCTTTGTTCTAATGGGAAACACATCTAAAAGATTTGATGAATTTGTAATAGCTCTTGTTGCATAATTAGAAAAATTGTGATAGTTATAGTACATTGATTTTTGCATCTTATTATTCTATATTCTTTGGTGTATAATTTATTTAAATAAAAATATTTATTGCATTCCTATAATTAGCTAACAGTAAAAAAAGAAGGCAACCCAGGTAAATACTTTTTAGTTTTTCATGTGTATTATTTAATTACTATAAATTTAACTAATATGTAAAAACAAAAAATCTTTTACATTAGTTAAGGCTAGATTAGATAAAATAAGTAAATATAATAAAAAGAAACGTAACAAGATATGCATCTGAGCAACTAGGAGTATTTGTTTTCTGAATTTCACACAAAGCTATTCAAGGGCTATCTGTGCTAGCCATCCCTAATTTAGCAGTGTAAGACTAGAGGGAAGGCAGCTAATTATCACTACCCACTACCAACTCTTGGGCTACTCTTATGCCAATGAATAGTGGGATTGACCATCACATTATAACACCCCTGTGGCTGAAAGAGCAAGCATGTTTGGTGCAACAGGGATGTGAACCCACAACCCTCAGATTATGAGTTGCATGCCTTAACATGCTTGGCCAGACCAGGACAACTAGAAATAATTTATGGGTAATATAATTTGATAGCATCATGTGGGCTGCAGATTTCCTAAATGAGTTACAACTTATAATGGCAAAAACAGTAGATAGACATGATTAAAAGAGCAATAATGCCAAAAATTAAATTGTGTAAATTATTCAAAAGAATCTCCATTTTGGCCATAAAAGACGAGTTATTCATTGGAAATATCACAGTGCAAAGGTCCATGATATCCTTTCCATTAATACTGCAGTCCCAGGAAGGCAAACTGCCACAATATATTGCAATCAGGATGGCCAATGTAGTTTTTTATCCTGAAGGTATGATCTCAATAAGCAGAAACACAGATGACTGATGATATACATTTATAGTTTATGAGGATTAGCAAGAAGATGCTCCAACCTTGAAAAAGTGCCAAAAGAAAAATTGAAAACCCACACACCTGTTGGAAACCACATCACATCTGAACGAAGTATATTCTTCGCCCATTAATAATGTGTCACTAAAAGAGCAGAAACAAAGGATGGACCCCAATTAAAATTACAGTGTTGAGAAACACCACATCTCAGTGGTGGTTAAAATATGATCAGTATATGTGTTATGATGCTGTATTTTGAATGTATAGAGAACACACTGATGTTGTTAACCAACAAATACCTGATATGTGAAATTTTACATCAGGAAAAGCCTCAATATCACAGACATCTAGCACAGTATATAATTGTAGGTCATACAGTGTGGATTTAAGACTGAGTATTTCTGGTCAGATAAAAACCCACCACAGAGTGGGATTTGAATATGCAATAAAGGACCCTGCAAAGAAAAATTAGAACTAATAATTCCCTCCAAGAGAAGATGGAAATATGTAGTCTGAAACATTAGTAATGTCATGGATCTGAAGGAAAGAAACATAAATAGGCTATAATAATCAGGAGAAAATTTACTTGACATTTTTTTTTCTAACTGACAAATTTATCCTGGAAAAGCAATGTGTCATATATCACAAGAGAGTCCTGATGTGGTAAAGGAGGTGGACAATACAGGAATGGTAATCAAAGTCTGAAAAGGAGGGAAGGGAAAAAAAATTTGAAGACAGATGTTCTCTCTCAAAAACCCAAATTCCTGAATATAAGGAAACTATCAGAAAAAAAAAGAGAACATATGAAATAAGAAAATAAGAATGTGGTGAAAACATTCATATTCACAAGTAGAAACAGGGACTTCAAGGAAGTGTGATATAATGAACACAAAAGTTCCAATGGAGAATAATGAAAGCATGGATGATTATTAATTTTTGTGTGTTGCATAATTGAATGCATACTTGGTTCAAATTATGTTTTTAATGTCCAAGTACAAAATCTTGAGTTTTTTATGAATAAGATACTAAAATTACTTCCTATATTTCCTATTTTCTGAGTTATTAATATACTTATTCAATCAACCATGGCAGACACACCTGCTTCTTCAATTTTTAAAAAAATACTTCCTTACATGTGCCTTCTTCATTCAAAGACTTGTCAAAAACTCAAAATGTCTCCCTACTGGTTTTTCTCAGACTCTGCAAAGTATTTGCATAGCAAACTTTTTTTTCAATATTATATTCCAAGGGATAAGGAAAGACACCAAGATTTAAAAATCATATATTTTTAGATCCAAAACAGCATAGGTACTGTACTGAGCTTGATAAATCAGAGTGGAATTATTTGATATGAACACAGTAATTTATGATTTTAGGTTATTTATAAGTACATGCATAAATGCTTAAAAAATGTTTTGTTATTCAAAAAATAATCAAAACATTTTGCCTGCAAACTAAGCTAAACTTCTTATTTATGTCAATATTTACCATTAAAAATGCATTTAAAACCAAAGGCACTATTCATTCCTATGCTCTTGTGTGCTGTATATAAATACACTCATGGCAGCGATAAAGCTACCTATATTGGTCAAACTACATCACCTACAAATATGAGCACATGGAAATTTCAGCAAGAAATGAATGTAAGCTAAGTAGTCCATGAGTTTAATATCTTACTACACAGTGAGTATAACAAAGATCCATACTTCAAGAAGCATTTAAAATTCTTGAGATGGAATCACAGATTACGAACTGTTCATTTTCAATGATCATCAAATACTAAATAGCAAACTTGTCATTAATGTAAATTCCAGATTCTCAGTGTTTTTATTTGATGTTTTTTTATTATAAAGATACCATATTTACACTTATATTTAAGCTTTTCTTTATAGTTGCCTCTTATTGTTATTTACTAAACATGTATGCAGCATATTTTATTGTATATTTCATTATGTTGTTACCATTTAATTCTGTTCTTTCTAAATTTTTTGTTTAATAAGAAAACTCACTCAATGCTAATGCTGTTTTATATTGTTCAAATATTATGAAATATTTTTTTTAATATATTAATGATGACGATGGAATTTAAATAAATTTCAAAATGTCCATATCAAAGGTTGTTTTTGGTATTATTATGCTTTTAATATTTATCATAGAGCTTTGTTTTCCACCTGGTGAATCAGTTGTGACCAGATAATTTTAAATTTAAATTAAAATATATTAGTATATCTGTGAGTGGACAAAATGCCAGAATACCCACTTTCGAAAACATAAGAATACAAGAACAGAAAATGTTGTGGCAGCAAAATACTCAGCAATAGAGAAAGACCATTAAATACACAAAGCCATAGATAAGTATTTAACACCAGAAAGGAAAGAATGAATATGAGAAGTAAAAATTTATAATTTAAAGCAGGATTACAGATGTGACAAAAGTCAAGAAAAATAAAGACCTGACCACGATTAAGTCAATGCATTGTAACAGATTCACAGAATTTATGAAGTTGGAGATCTTAACTCATTCACATTGCTTCACAGACTATTGTGGTCAGAATCCTCCCAAAATTTATCTGAAGAGGATTCAAGAAAACAGAACTAAACTGGCTTGCAACAATATCAGTTACAATTTCCAAATACTTGATCATTTGTTTCCCTATGATAACTAAAATTTAATTATATATGAACTAATACATAAATAAGCTTACATAATTTCTAGGCATTGCAATTACCATTAACCCTACAGATGAGGACAGTGAAACAAAGTGTGCATACAACAAACGTTTTACAGAATCATTTACCTTCAAAATTTAATTAAACTACTTTATTAACAATGCATGTTGACATATTTGGTATCAAAACATAGGTTATAATGCTAGTTTTTATATTACCTAAGTTTTAATTTATGATAAAAAATATTTAAATTTCTAATCTGCAACTCTAAGTCATAAAATGCAGAAGAGTTATGACTTTTTATTTATAGGATTTTCCTCTTCCTTATTTAGACTCCAGGTTGTTTAACCATTTAAAAACACACAATATAGACACTGACAAGCTATAACATACTCTTTCAACCTCTTCTCTTCTCGCTATACTTGTTGAACCCACATGTACTCACCATATTTTAACCTATTTACAGATTAGTTAGGAAGTCAGATAAATTATAATACTTTTGGGACATTTTGTTCTTGTGTTTGAAACTCATGTTCTACAATTGATATTTAAAAGCCACATGACTTCTTTTGTAGACAACAAACACAGTATTAGAAACTTAGTTCTATAAAATGTCATTGATGTAAATCGTGTAAAACTGTGAAGTTTGTGATGAAGTTTCTAATAAGCTTAAGTTGTCAAAGCTGTATCCCTTTCAGCACAGGCTCAGTCCTTGGGACAGAGCTCATAACCACTCTCCACATTTTATATTTTCATGGTATTACTTTTAAATTAGTAAGTGTATATTCATGAAATTTGGCAGATTATCAGTAAACATTATAATGCTTTCACAGAAAAAGCATCAATTTTTTTATTATGTCTTAAGGTATGTTAAGCAATGTTTTTCTCCCATCTTTTTATTTTTGCATGTTATCTATACATATGCAAAGTAATTTTTATTTTAAGATTTAAAATATTTTATTACATCAGAAAATTTCAAAATTTTATGAGTGAAATCCTCATAATGTCCAGATAGTTTTATCAGTTTCATAAGAAGAAAACTTTATATTCTATATCATTTTCAACAATGAATTTCTGTATGGGTTCAGTCAATTTGACCAGTCTTGTAACCATTATATAAAATTAGGAAAAAATATAAATTACACCTTTTGAACTCTAGATTGACTATGGATTACAACACAAACAAATATTTAGACTAAATAGCTTAAATCTCATCACATTATACATACATATAGATTTATTAATTTTTTTATTATTCTGATCTTTCAGTCATTCCTGGCTAACAATACAGAAGTTACAATGATATTACACATATACACTTGTGTTACCATATCCAATAACACAAAACTGACCTTTTAGTATTTAAAAAGTGACCTATCTTGACTGTTTCAGTGGATTGGTATGTTGTAAAATAGTCACATTTTAATTACTATACATTGTATATGTACACAGATAACTAATATTTAATATTAAACTTACTTTTATTAAAATATAGAACAGTAAATAAAGAAATAAAGCAAACAATTATGTTTTCTAGTTAAGGCCTTGTCATAGCTGGAAAAGATAACAGGATTTTATTTTAAATTCTAGCTTATCAATATTGGTAATTTGAGTTTCTAATTCATATAAAACTATAGAACCAGTGCTGCATTCAACATACCATGTGACACAAAAATCAATGTTGAGGTGTATTTCTTTAATATTTACTTTTCAATTAAGAAATTAACTAAATGTATAGCATAAAAACTTGAATTATAATCTATAGTTTGATACCAAACTTTATGATATAACTTCATAAAATAGTTGTACATAAATGTTAAATGAGAGTCAACAAACATGATGCCATGGTCTTTAACCTATGACTTATCTGGAAAGGGTTATAAAAGTGTAAAATTGTACCTTTATTTCAGCTAATTCAACTTCTGCTTTCTTCTTTACCTCAGTTAGTTTCATTTGGTTGACCTCAGTCAATCTCATGAATTCCTCCTCCATTTTTTTCTTTTCTTCTCTTATTTTCTGGATACTTTTCAATAATACTTCTTTTTCTTCTATTTCAACCCCTAGTGTCTTATGCACTTCCTGAAGTTCTCCTTCTAGGTTCTCAATTCTCTTTTGCAAAGTTTCATAATTTCCTGTTACTGTAAACAGTCTATTCTTATAATCACTTATCACAACTTCTTTTTCAGCTAAAGAACTTGCTAACTTTGCATGACTAAATTCAATTTCACTTTGAAGTTTAGAAACAGTACTTTCATACTGATTACATTGACTTTTGAGATCTTGTAATTTTACCTGCAGCACTTGTTCATTTTGAACTGATAATTTTAAATCTTCCTTCAACTTTTCACATTGATCTGTTAGTAATTTAAACTGACTATCTTTTTTGTTAACAGACACAACAAGTTCTTGTAATTCTTCACATTTTGAAGCATAGATATCTTCTTTAGTATCCATAGCAAGTCTTGCTTCACTATACTCTTTCTGAAGTAGCTCGTATTTGGATTTCAAGGAGGAAAACTTTTCAATTTCTTGATCTTTAAATAAAAGTAATTCATTAATTTCTGAAATCTTACTCTGAAAAAGATCATTTTGTCTCTTCTGGTGATTCAGATTTTTCTCAAGATCTTTTAATAGTTCCTCTTTTTCTTCAATCACTTTTGTTTTTTCATCTAACTTATTTTGTAAATGCTGTTGTAATTCATCAAGCTCTAGCTGGTGTGTTGCTTTTGATTCTTCTATACATTTTTCTGCATCTGTCAAATTATGTTGCAGATTTTCCAATTCTGCAGTAAGGCTAACAAATTCATTTAATTTTTTTTGGAAATTTTCAATTTCTGTTTTATGTTTTGCTTCTTGAGTTTCTAATTCTTTTTTGTGGATTTCTTTCATATAAAAATTCTGATTTTGAAGGTCTTTGATTTGCATCTGAAGATAATCCAAATCATTATTTGCCTTCTTCTGTTGGCTTTCATAATTTTTTTTTAAGTTTTCAAGTTCTTTTTCTTTCATACTGAAATTCTCTTTCATTTTTTTATTAGATTCTTCTAATTGATTGTTTATTACTTGAAAGGTTTCAACTGATTTGTTGAGTTTTTCATTCCATTCTTTAGTAAGAGTTTGCACAACCATTGTTTTTCCTTCATCCATTTTAGCCAACTCTGCATGACATTCTTCAACAATTTTCTGTGAGGTTTCAAGCTGAAACTTCAAATCACTGATTTCAGAATTTAGTTTGACCACTTCCTTTTTTGCATTACTGTTTAAACTATTTGTTTCATCTTTAAGTCTTGTAATGACTGATTTTAAGTTTTCTTTTTCCATGCAGTGCTTGTCAGTGTGCATCTTCAAATTGGTTTCAAATTCCATTTCTTGCACTTTAAGTTTTTCTAGTGCTTGTTTTAGGTCAGATTTAAGAGCTTCAACTGTTTCTTCTGCTTGTTGTTCCACATCTTTTAACTTTGTATGCAATGTCTCATTCAGGTGTTGTTCATATTCCTTCCACTGAATTTCACTGCTTTTTATTTTGTCTTCCAAAATACTCTTTTCATCCTTAAGTATTCTGATTTTATCTTCTTTAGCTTCTATACTTCTTTGGAATTCTTCAATTTTTAAGTTAAGAGATGATAAAGATTCTTGAAGTACAAGCATATCTTTTTTGCAACAGAGATTTTCCATAAGAATATTGATACCTTCTGTGATAAGCTCTAACTTTTCTTTGTAATCCAATTTATCTGAATCCAATTGATTTAATATTGGATTTGCTATTATCTGATTAGGATCTTCCACAGTATAATGTAAAAGCTGTCTATAAAATTCTATAAATTTAATTTCAACTTCAGTTTTTGTAGTTTGGAGCTCTTGACATAGATTTGTTTCTCGAACTTTAAGCTCACCATTGGAAATTTCTACTTCTCTAATTTTATTCTCATATTCTTCAACACGTGTTTTCCACTGCTGAGTTACTCTACTAACATTATTCTCACTCTCATTATTCATTTTGTCTATTCTTTGAGTCCATTCCTCCGTAAGTGCATGGAATTTTTTTTCATACCCATCCTGAAGTTTTTTGAGTGTTTCTTGAGCAGTAGCCTCAAGATACTGCTTCTCCAATTGTAAATCAAGGCATTTGCTTTTGAAATTAGTCAGCTCTGCGGATAATTTAAATGTTTCTTCTTCAAAAGAGTTTCTCAAGGCAACAACTTCTCTTTGCAAAATATCTTTTTCAGTTTTTATGCAATTTATATTATTTTCTAAACTTTGAACCTTAAATACTTTATAATTTTTTTCTTTTCTTAAATCATTCTCAACTTCTTGAAGTGATGTCTTTAAATTTTTAATGTAATTGTTCATTGTTTTCTTCTCTTCCAGAGCTAACTTCAATTCCTCTTGCAAAGTTTGGCTTTTTTCTTCATAATTTACTCTCTCTATAGACAGTTGGTGCAATGTGGTCTGTACTTTATTTAAGTTTTCCTTTGTTATTTTAAGCTCTGTTTCTACAGCTTCTTTCTCAGTTATTAAGCTTTTCTGAGTATCAGATATCCTTTCTAATTCTGATACACATTTACTCTTTTCTTCTGATAACTCACTGAATTTTTCCTCAAAAGAATGCATATCTTCCATACCTTTCTTAAATACATCTAATTCTTTCTTTAAACAAATAGCTTCTTCCACAAGAGACTGTTTTTCATCTTCACAATGTTTCAACATGTTTCTCAGTTCCACTATTTCATTTTTATACTCTTCTATCTTGAGAGCTATTTCATTCTGAAAAGCAGTTGGTTCTTGTAGAATGTTTAAGTGCTGGATTAATTCAACCTTCTCTTGTTGAAATGCTTCAAGATTATTGCTGAATGATGTAAGGCTGGATGATTTATCATCACAAAGTTTTTGCAACCCATAATTTTCTTGGGCTATATTATTTAACTGTTGATTTACCAATTCTAATTTTTGAATCACATTATTTCGTTCTGCTAAAGCTTTTTTAAGAGACCCTTGGGCTTTTAAGAGTTCATTCTGAAGGTCTGAACATGTCTGATGAGCATCTGGTTCTTTTTCATTACCATCATGAATTTCTTTTTCTAAACTTTTTAAATTTTGAACTATAGAATCATTCTGTTTACAGCTGTCTTGCAGTTTATAATGCATATTTTTGTTCATTTCTGCTACATTATCAGTAGAATCCTGAAATGAAAAAAAAATGATTTATTTTAATTTACCAGATGTACAAAATAATTATATAGTAAAACCTGTCTAAGGTGGAATTGCACGGGACTGAGTAAAATTTCTGGCTTTAGCAGTTTTTTTGGCTTGGACATAGCAAATATGCATTTCCTTAATTATATATAATTTTTGAGTGGAGCATTATGCTTGCTTGACTCTAAGGAAGTTTGTGAATAAAGTTACTATACTGTTTATGCTATATTTATTAGAATAAGAACAAAAATAGACATACAAAATATACACAAGTACACAAAATCTTAATCATATTAATTTGAAGAAAGTGTACAATATCAATTGTTTTGTTTTGTTATGGACTTTCTCATGTAGTTAAAAGAGAATGCTAATTCTATGGCCTTGTCATTAAGTTCATTTTTCCCTTTCATTTTTGCATACAATTTAATAGCATTAACATAACTTAACACTCGCAATGAAGTAGGAATATCTATTTCCTCCATATCTTTTCAATTTTGTTCATCTTCTGAATCTCTCACACTGTTATCTGTTTCTATTATAGATTTTAAATCAATTTCATCACTTTCTGTTAAAACATTCTTGTCAAAGTTCACAAAACCTTCCACATTCACAGAATCATTTATCTGCAATCTTCTTGGTCAGAGTTTGGATTTCACTAGAATCATTAAAGAAAACAACTTCTCCACAATCTCTGCCATTATCAAGAATAAATCCACAGTTTTAAAAGCACTTTATTACACATTTGATTGAATGACTTAAAAATGCAATTGCATATAACATATCAATTTTCATGGTCATTTCAGATGCTCTCTTTCAGTCACCCATGTTTGCAATAATATGCTGAAGCATCAATTTTCTGTATTTCCATTTTATACACTGTATAATTCCATTTTCTGGTGGCTGTAGAACTGATGTTGTACATGGAGATAGAAAGACTAAACTAGCATTTGAAAGTTTAAACAAATTATTAACTAAACAAGAATTTACAAATATTAAAAGAAATTAATATTTAATGAAAAACATTTTTCCCACCTTACTCAGGTTCTAATCCTAATTGTTGATTAATGAGGTAGATGAAAGATAGTTTTCAGTATGAGTTATGCAGGTTCCACCATACATAGGGCATTTTATAATAGAAATCTTAAGATAATGCTGCAAAATTTTGATATTTTCAGCTTAAACAGGTTTCTGCCCTATGCAGTTTTTGGTTCAGAAAGATTTTACTGTTCTAATTTTTCTAGTTTAAATGTATAAGAAAAAGAAAAAGAAACAAATGACAATTAACGTGTATTACTAATTTTAATACTATTGTTTTAGCCACACCAAATTTGTAATAAACTTTGTACACTGTATTCTAAAGTAGAAAAAAAATTGTTTTCAGCTGCCTTGTAGAGAATATATCACATATTCCAAATGCTGATTTACTATTCATTAAAAATAGTCTGATATTATAAAATGTTTCATTGTTTGATAAATTCAACCTTCTTTTCTTGTAATGGTTCAAGATTACACTTTGTGATAACAAATCATTTAATCTTAAATCACTAAAGTTTTTGTATTTCATACTTTTCTTGGGTTATATTTTAACTACATTTTATTATGTTTAATTTTAATGGTTCCATATCAACCTCTATACTACACATAGTGAGAGGATAAAATTTCAATAAATATTCTGTGTGATTACCACAATCCATGAAACATGAATATGTATCTTGATTTTTACTTGTTTACAATTAACTTCTATTTATGTATTCGAATAAGAACAATTCAAACATCTAACACTTAATAACTACTTCAGACTGGTGAAGTTTCGCACACAAGGTAAAAGTACACAAATTATTTCAAACTCAAGGAAACTTATAAAGAGCAAAAAACAAAAAGTCACTTACTTCACCAGCCATGCAAGTTTTAGGTATATCACCTTTTTCTTCATTTATAGCTAGTTGTTTTTTAATTATTGTCTGCTGGTTATCTCCAAGCTTAAGAATAGCAATACACTCCAGGTGACTTTGTTTGATTTTTTCTAGCTCTACCTGGTAACATTTGGCCTGTTCTTTAAGCTGACCCTGCAGTGAGGTAACTTGACTCTCTAGTTCCATTCTTTTCTATCAAAAATAAAAACGTGGAACTTTACATTATCTGTATTATTGAAATGTTTCTTCATAAGTTAACAAGTAAACTGTTAAAACAAAGTTGTTAATAATATCAGCATAATGTTCAAGTTTTTTCTGGCATATAACAAACTAATAATATTTACAAAGTTGCAAATATTGCTTAAAAAGGAAGAAAAAACATTTAAAAACTGCAAAAACACAACAAATCTGAAGTTGAGGATTTTTAGTTCAATATATTAACTTTTATAATTAATTAACAAATATTGTCTCAAATGCAGTTTTCATGTACAAGTGACAAGGTTATGCAGTATAATGCATGCAATTATTATTAAAGGATTAGCAGAGATTAAGTGCATAAATAAATATATATATGTGTGTGTGTGTGTACATATATATATATATATATGTATCAAATTTGTCATTGATTCTATTTCTTTCAAGTCATGAGTACCTAACTTGCACTCATTAGGCCCTAAAGTGTGTTTGCATTTTAATTGTTTTGGGCTATTTAGACAACAAAAACTCCAAAAAAGATGGAACTAAAAATCTTCAATAAATATTATATTTCGAGTGTATTTGATGAATCAAGGAATTGAACATTTTGTTTGAATAATGTGGAAGGTGTTTGTGGGGAAGAATAAGTAAACAAACCTTTTATTATACTAATTATATAGCATTAATAATAATAATGTTTACTTTCTAACTGGAGTCAAAGCAATATTAAAAAAAATGTTTCTTGGCCTAAATTGCTTGTTTGGATGAACAAATGAAAGAATGTACATTAAAGTCAGATGTTCCTAGTTTTTTTTGAATCGATTTTCATATTGCAAAATTTACACATCACACAATTTTAACAATGCCATATTTGTTTAGCAATTTTTAAAGCTATAAATAAGAATTTTAGGTACAGCAGCAGCCATAATAACATGGAGAAAGTAGATGCAAAACAACTGTTGTTATGTAATGCTTATGGGTAGTTATTTTTAGGTTGTCAATCAGCAATTAGTTGACTCATTATACAGGTAGGTAAAAATGTCATGACCTTTTATAACTACACTGAAAACTTAATGAAACTACTTTATCACAAACATATATAAAAATAAACTTCAAAACATAGTTAATAAATTAAGCTTTAACATTATACATTTTTAACATCTTAATCTTAAAAGGAAACAACAGATTCTGAATCTCCTCTTATCTGTGTAAAAGAACCTTTGTTAGCTTTGACTTGCCCATTTTTTATTTTTCCATCATACCTTTATAATGTCATGGTTTAACAAATGTTTCTCATTATAGTACAGATATTACAAGGGTATAACCTAATTTTTAAAGCTTTCCCTCTTCTTTCTTTAGAAATATACAGATCACAATATCAAAACCACTTGCAAACCCATCTATCACATCTTTTCATTTGTAAATTGTCAATTTTAGTTTTTTTCGCAATAGATATTGAATTAACCAAATGATGTAAATTGCAATTTTATTCTCAATATTTTTTTTAGTTAATTCACCTGTACATTCAAGTGTCTATCACAAATTGCAATAAAACAGCTAAAAGAATTATTATAAATCATTTATACCACAGTAAGAAAGTTAGATAACAGGAAATGTTTTGATGTAACAGTACTATCATTACAAAAGAGTATATTTAAAATTCATTGGTGAGTTGACATTAAAAAAATAACAACAAAAGAATTAAGCATAGGAGTGACATTTTGGCAGTATTCACCAATACTAAGTACCAGAACTTTTTTAAAGGTAGTACTAGTACCAGGATGTATTTGAACTGCTTGTAATGTCACTTTTTAATGTTAACCCATTGAATTTTTTCTTTTTCAAAAACAGGTCTTCAATACTCAGATGAGTTTCTCTACTTTTTTTTTGAAAATTTCATCCATGAACAAGCAATATTATAAAATTTTTCTAATGTATACTTATTAATTGTCATAAAAGTAATGTAAATGAATAAATTAGAAACTTATGAGATTAGATAAAAAAACAACTTTTTCTTTTTATATGTTTACAAATAACTTACGTGATTCATCATTCAATACAATAATTTGAGCAGCTCATTCAATATGTGGTTTACACCTTATACTGGGGGATTATTAGTTAAATATGGTTAAATGAGCAATAAAATAAACATAAGTTAACTGTTATAACATTAGGGTGTTTGGATAAATAAATGTAATTTTTGTTATAAGATGCATTCAAATGAGATTGAAAGAAGGTGATTTAGATTTTGGTTGATTTGGTGTTTTATGGCACAAAGCAGTTAGGCTACCTGCACCAAACATCCAGTAAAAAGTTAAAATTAGAGCAAAGGTAGGAAATTTATAAAAGGAAATTAACGTAAAATAAAACAAAGTATTAAAAAAAGGCATCTAACTTATGTTTAGTCTAGTCTACAGTGGTAAGAGAAAAACTACAGCAACACAAGTTATAAATGACTTTCTGTAGCATATCTGTAATCATCATAATTCACCAGGAAGACTAACAGGTAAGTTCAAAAACCACCAACAGTCACCTGAAGTTTGCCTTTTCAGTCTTAATTTTGAATTATTTGATGTTACAGCCATTTCCTAATTTCAAATAGAACTAGATGAACTTCATTTTTTAAAAGGAAATCAGATTGAAAAAGGTCTAATGTATAAATTAAAAAAAAAACTTTAAGAGCATTAATAAGATTAATGGTCTTTATAAAACTAAAAACATTTCCAAAGGTTAACAGTGTCATTATCACTAATAACACTGTCTAACACTGGAGCAGAACATGTTTAAAATGGTGCCATTTTTATGACTCTCAATGACTGTAAGACAGTAAAATATGGGTTATGGTGACCTGAGTGTTACACAGACAACACATTGGAGCATTAGTCCTAGATAAAAGAAAAGATTGAGTTCAAAAACTGTGATCAATGCATAGTCTAGTTTGAACAATTTCCTCTTTCTGATCCTTAAGGAAGCAGGATGGCCAAAGTCCAGTAGACAGTTAAATTTGGAAAAGCTTGTTTTCATGTTGCTCACTCCAAGTTGACTGCCAACTAGCACGACACAGTAGTGATAATATCAGAGTAGATAGATTTAGCTGCAGTGTTGGTGAGCTCGTTACTGTAAATACCAATATGGTCTGGTATCCGGAAAAACTGGATAGAAGTATATGTTAAAGAGAAATGGGCTAGTAAGTTTTGAATATCAGTGAGAACAGGACATGAACTAACATGAAGCAATTCCAGGACCAGTACAAAACTAATCAAGTCAGTATAAGTAGTGCAATTTCAGTACTGCTCAGCTTCAACATGGTCCAGGGAAAGAGAAATGGTTTATACTTCAGCAGTAAACAGAGAAGCTGTAGAGAGGATTCTGTGTGCAAGTCGAATCAGGTGGTCCATGGTGGAGAGGTGTCATTAGAATCCACACTGGGCGAGTGAGAGAAGGTTGTTTGATTTGAGGAATCAAACAAGATGAGCATTAACTATCCTCTCTAAGGTCTTGCAGAGACAGTACATCAAAAAAATTGGATGGTAATTTGAAGGAATCGCAGGATCATTCCCAGGCTTAGAGAAAGGTAGAACAATAGCCAGGCACCAGGAATCAGGAAAAACATTCTCCTGAGAGATCCAGTTAAAAACAATCAGAAGAACAGCAAAAGATAAATAGTGAAGCACACAGGTTGGGAGGCATTAACCACGGCCATTCTCTCTCAAAATTATAGGAAAATGACCACTACCTCAAGGATTATTGTCAACCTTCCAAGAAAAATGGGAGTATATGAATGGGAGCAAATTCAGAGACCAACAGGAGTAAATGACTAGGAGCATGAAAATATGTAGAAGAACTGATATTGAAAAGAGAAAGGTTGTGATCAGAGAGCATAATACTCTATGGAGTAACCCCTCCTATTAATATTAGCACTTCCCCAGAGGATATGATGTCCATTAAAGTCCCCCAGTATTAAAAAGGGAGATAGCAAATGTTAATAAGAGCATCACGGTCTGATTGTTCATATGTCTCTCCAGGCAACAGGTAGAGAGAACACACACAAGGAAACATGGATGGCTACAGCCTCCAAGGGTATGTCAAATGACAAAAACAGGGTGGGCACATGCTGATCAACCAACATTTCCCCCTTTCATCACACAGCCTGTCATTTTTGTACAAAAAAACACCACTGAAAGGTGACTGTATTGGCAGGTTTCAGAAATGTTTCCTGTAAGTAAACACATAGGATGGAAGGAAGTATTCAATGTGTTGATATCATCCAGATTAAAACGTAAATCTTCACAGTTCCATTGCATTAAGGTGGCCACTTTTATTTATGTATTGGATTGGGTGAAGCCATTCTGTTTAAAACCATGTCTTTTTTCTTTACTGTCTTCATTTGAGGGAGGTCTATCGATCTCCACAGATTCTGTCCTGGATTGACTGGGCAGGTCTGCTGTTGGAAGAGGTTACCAATGACTGTGATGTGAACGAATGATCGCTTTGCATCTTGGGGTGGGAGAAGATGTATCCATACCCAGAATTAAAGGAAGTGGATCTTGGGATTTGTTGGAATGCATGAAAGAGACAGAGATGGGTGTTGAAGCTGATTCATCAACTTTTTTAACCATGGAGGTCAAAAGACTTTTCATTTGTTTTGAGAACGATTATGAAGTGCAGCAGCATACATTCGAGATGAAATTGTGGACAACAACTTTCAAGCTTCATGATAAATAATGTTATCAATTGTTTTCAAATGCTGCACTTCTATTTCTTCCAACCATTTAGAACAAGAAAGAAAGTGGGATGGGTGAAAGGCATTGCAACAGAAACAATGAGGGAAATTTTCACATTCATAGGCATCTTGCCACCATAACAAGCATATGTCAATGAACATGATGTTTTTGAATGATTGAACCACTGACACTGGAAATATTGGAGAGGGTTTGGAATGCATGGCCTATCCAGCAATTAAGATAATTCGGCTTTATTATGGCTGGTGTACATGGTGATGTAAATGTCAGAATGAGGATATTGTTCAGTATAGTAATTCCATCTTTGCAAGTGGAGATAAGCCTCACTGCAGAAACTCCTTGAGCAGAGAAACCAGTGAGAATCTCTGACTTGGGGATGCTCTTCAAATCCCTCTCAACAATAACTCATCATGATAAATTCAAAGTAGCATGAGGTGTAACCTCAATAGGTATATCCCCAATTGCCTTTGAATTCAAGAGGATTTCAGTGTTGGGATATGGATGTTTCAACCAATATGTCTCCAGAGCAAAGCTTCTTTACTGATTTTGGAGAGCCTGCAAGTCCCTCCAGTCCCTTCTGAATAACAAAGGGGGGCATTTGCCCTAAAGGTTTCTTTGAATGTAGGATGAGAAAATGAGGTACAACTGGCGATACAGATCTTGAAGATTGTTGATCAGAGACTTCAAAATGTGGTCATTTACCTATTGACTGTTTTTTCACTATCTTATTTAAATTTGTATTAGGATGATCCATAGGAAAAAAAAAATTTTTTGGTGCCCACTAACCCCACCCACCATGCACTATAATGCAAAACAAGGATATTGCAGCAATGCAACGGTTTCGTGAACACTATACCCAAACACCAGCATCAGATACAGCATTCACAACACCTGCTGAGAACATCCAACACTAGTATTGGGTTGATCTTAGCCCAAGTGGACCAACCTAAAGACTCTAGGGGGCCACACCAAGGCCACCTGTCTACAGGAATTCAAGGCCAAAATGGTACATTAGAGTTGGACCTCTCAACCACCAGGATGCTCTCCTCCCATTCACGGGACACCATGTATGGCAAATGTGTGGGTGAATGCTTAGATCCCAGAGGAGGTAAACTGAAAGAACAAAACCTTCCCTAGAAGGTCCCTTTACAATGTACAGGAATCCACACCAAGGGGTTAGACTTTTGTGTTTGTTTTTGTTTGCTGATTACAAAATCAATTAAGTAAACAGAGTCGATACACAGTTAGGATAGAGAAAGTACCACAAACACGTATATAAATTTTACTAATAAACCATTGATGTTCATTTAGGAGGTTTTAAATGTTATTCAAGTGAATTTCGACAACAGTATGATTAAAAAAAAGTATTTTTAATTAACAAGATAATAAACTTGAATTCAATCAAACTAGTTAGTCTAAATCGCACTTTGCCTTCACATATTCTAAGACAAATCTTTGGTAAAAATTCTTAAATAAAAAAATCAGTTGTTTTTTGTTTGCACAAAAGACTTGTAATTTTCACTTAAAACTGATAAATTTTGTGAAACGACACTTACTAGACTAAATTTTGTATTGTATATACTTTTATGGCTACTTGATGGTTACATGGTAGTTATAAGGTCATTTAAAGCAGTAGTTTTTCTACATTTTTCAATGTCAGGGAATGGTTTGCTTCCTTCATAAATTGTTTCTTACCATTAAAATGCACGTACAGCAAAAAACATTACAATTTATGTACAAATATGCTGTAAGATTGTTGTTTGTCAAAATCTCACAGATTAGTTCAATGATTGACAAACACTGAGTTAAAGTAACCAGAAAGAGTTAATGGAAGAAGAATGTAGATTTTTTATTTTACTTCTTGATAACTTCTAAAGACAGAATTTTTGGTTTAAAAAACATTAAATGATTTCCAATTATTTACAGATCACAATAGTTAAATAATCGTGCCCAAAACTGATATCAAACCACACATGGTCAAGTCCCACTTTCTATGATGGTGACTCAAATCTGAACCTTAATCATGAAATATGTTATTCAAGCACTACAGGTTTGACGTATATGAGATATAAAGATCTGTAAACAAAAATCAAATGGTATAACTTCATTTAAAAACTGGCTATACACACATTTTCAACAAACAGATGCACAATGAGATAATACATATTCAGCTAGCATATTTCTACACTGAATATCCATTTAAAGAAGAGTTTCAATTCTGTTCCTTAATAAGATATACAATTTCATTGATTATGAAACTATCTAGTTAAGCTGGTTGAAACTGATATATTAAAACTAATTGTCTTAATGTTCAAACTTACAGATTTCATCTCTTCTACCTCTTCAAGAAGTTTATCATTCTGGCTGTCTACTTTACTTACTGCTGCCACTTTTTGAATATCTCTCTCTTCAAGAGCTAGTTTCATCTGTTCTGTTCTTTCTTCAAGTTCTTTTTGGAATTCTAACTCTTTCTCTTCAACTATTTTTTTAACCTCATCATCCTATAAGTAAACAGTTAATTTTTCAAAAAATAAATTGTTAAAACAGAAATACTTTCATAACAGTTTAAAATTCAGAATATTTTTTATTTGCCAATATGATAAATGTTTAATTTCCATATCAAAAATTTCTACTAGAAATTTAATTACTATCCCTTACTGTGTTGTATTGGAGATTCTTGTATTTAATTTCAGCCTTATGCATAATTTGGTATTTAAAAAGCGATAGTCAAACATAAGACTGTTTCATGCATCCTTTGCCAGTTAATCAACTAGAATAATAAAATATGAAAAACTCAGAGGAAAATATACACATACTAGCCTTGAATACAATGGCTGACCATCAGTAACTACTTGTCAACTTTATTTTGCTTCCTAAATCCTTTATGGTGAGCAGTTCATTGTTAGTTACAGATACCAAACAAATGATACCATTCATTAAGTGACATTTCCATACATATGCATACTATTTGTAATTTAAGTCTCAGAATAAAATAATTTCAGAAGTAATTAACAAATATACAAATTGAAACCTTAAGCTTGAGAGATGTATTTGGAGTTTACA
This sequence comes from Carcinoscorpius rotundicauda, assembly GCA_011833715.1. Lineage (NCBI taxonomy): Eukaryota > Metazoa > Arthropoda > Merostomata > Xiphosura > Limulidae > Carcinoscorpius > Carcinoscorpius rotundicauda. The sequence continues at coordinate 21,591,859 of CM022395.1, forward strand.
TAATCTATAATACCCAAGTTCACATTTTCAACCTATGTACAACTGCATATTGGTCAAACATATGCCATATTAAGAACTATTTAACTAGCCATGTTTTCATAGTATAATAATTGACACAATAATATTAATGTATATACTCTAATTAAATTCTGTGTTGTATTTGAAATGCTTGTATTTAATTTCAGCATTGTAATTTGGTATTTAAAGTGAAAGTCTGAAACAAAAAGCTTTGTTCCATGTTTTCTTCTGTTAGTTTATCAATTATAGTAATAAAACATAACAGAACTGTGACATATATACACGTACTATACAATTTGATCCTATAGTGCTTTTTAAAAATGCACAGTGAATAACGAAATTTTTATTTATCATTAAAAGTATAAACCATGTTCATTATTAGTTTTGTTTAATAAGATATAAAATCTGATATTTGATTTATTTAGAGGTAATTCAAATATATAAATACTAATTAAAACATATTTTCATTATTTATGGCATCAGAAAAATGAGTGTTCAGTTTACATTTTTGCTGGTCACTCGTCACACATTTCACCTGTCAGTTTTAGAATGTCTTTCAAAGCTTGATATAAGCAAAACAGAATTATTGCTATTCCTAGCATTCCAAGGTATGTCAATTTTTCAAATAAATAATAATATGAGACTTACATTCAAGTCATTCTTTTTTTTGGTTTGTTTTTATGCTTTTTTTTTACAATTATATTATTTGACTTGGTTAGATTTATAATTTAAATCTATGAAATATTACTTCAGTTAGAAAGCACATTATGCTAACATAAGAGGTAGGCAAACAATGATTTATAAACATAAGGAAAAATTTTAATGATGATGAAACACGTTACGTTTCAACAGAGCACTGGTTTGTATTCTCAAGTAGTCCAATATTCTGTCAAATCATGTAGCATGGTCTATCATCAGTAAAACTTTTCCTTATGTTTATAAATTATTGTTTGCCTACTGCTGTGAAAGCTTATCTCATTTCAATTTCTTTAATTTCAACTTCCCATAAAGCATTCTCGATTTTTTTTGTCAAACAATTTGTAAAGATCTCCTTTCTCCAGCTTTGCATGTTCCATTATTTAAGGATTCACTCTATAAAGACATTTCTGAGGAGCTATACATCTACTGATACCTTATTTTTCCTACAATTCATCCTAGTGTTTTAGTTAATATTCAACATCTGTACTTAAAAAGCTGAGTCACTGGCAAAATCTCTAATGAATTGTTGTGTATCAGATAAAGAGCATACACCAAGATAATAAACATCACTTCTGAAGAGTGGGTTTTCCATCTTTAATGCTTCCTACTACAGAGAATACTATATTCACATACTATCTTGAGAGTTTTCCTACAGATCCCACTGATAAATGAAATTTTGTTTAACTTGTGATATGCAAAAGTAGCTTTCAATATCTAAAACTTTAATTTTTACATGTGTAGTGTAAAATTTGTGACCTAGGTGTATTCACCACAGTACAGTTGAAAAAAATAATGATAGTGCCAACACTTTTACATGTATACTGTTGGTTTGTTTTAAGATGACTGTTTGAAGTAAAGCCCCTCAGTTCAATCTATCACTGCTAGTAATAGAGGAAACTTTGCATTTAATATACATTTTACTCACTGTTTCCATAATTATTATAAATTTATTGTGTGTGTGAAACACTGGTCAAATTATATGAAATGTTTTAAGTAATATTAACACCCATTGAGACAGTGTTATAAAATACTTACCTGTACTAATTTCAAAATCATTGCACAAGTATACAAGAAATAACTGCTTAAAAAAACTTTCTTGCAAAATATTAACTTTTGAAATTAAAAACGTATATATTTCCAAATTTTTAAAACATAAAAATATACATTTATGTACAAAGATTTATATAAAAATTCTAAACTATATTTTATGTACTTCATCAAATTAAGAAACAGATCCTTCAAGTAATGTATTGTATTTACCATTTGATAATTTATCTGCAATAATTTGAACAAATAGATCAAAAATAAGATATACAGTATTTCAGTTCATTCCAAAAACTGATCCTTCAAGTAATGTATTGTATTTACCATTTGATAATTTATCTGCAATAATTTGAACATATAGATCAAAAATAAGATATACAGTATTTCAGTTCATTCCAAAAACTGATCCTTCAAGTAATGTATTGTATTTACCATTTGATAATTTATCTGCAATAATTTGAACAAATAGATCAAAAATAAGATATACAGTATTTCAGTTCATACCAAAAACTGATCCTTCAAGTAATGTATTGTATTTACCATTTGATAATTTATCTGCAATAATTTGAACATATAGATCAAAAATAAGATATACAGTATTTCAGTTCATTCCAAAAACTGCAGAAAACTGCTGCTGAATTAGTAATATATCATAAGATGAAAATTTATGAATGTAGAATATAAGATAAAAGCAAATAAAGAGAAAAGTATTTTTCAATGAACCTTTTCTTCAAGAGTTCTGTGGTAATCTGCCCTGAAATTCTCAATTTTTTTCATCCATTCTTCTTCCACAGCAGATATTTTCTTTTTCAACTCTTCCTAAATAAAGAAAAAAAAATCCCAAAAACTAGCTTATTTAATATACAACTAATTATATGCTTATTTAAAAATTAGTTGTTATTCATTTGAACTAGTAAAACTTTATTAAAATCAATCTTATTTAACTCTTTAAAGTACAAGACACACCAATAAGTGATCATGCAAAAATGAATGAGTAGTTGAGAGTCGTCACTAAGTACTTTGAGTTTTCTCTGGGTTGTCAAGGTCACATTCAGGTGACTTATTATCTTGTTTTTGATAGGCTATGACTCAGTCAAATACAACTAACAACCGGTTGATAACTATCTCATATGTTGCATGCTTTAGAGTCATTGTGGCCATAAATCATGGAAGGTGCTGAGTTGACATCTGGCATAAGGAATGAAAGCCTATTTCAAGCCATTCACATATGAATTATTTGATAGTTGAGTTCAGTGATGAAGAATTGTTGCCTGACAATTGTTATCATGATACTGACAGCAATCATGAAAGTGAAAATGTAGATAGTAAAAGTTCAAGTGATAGTGACAGATGTCACACAAGCAACCTTAGTAATAACCAATGCAGAACACTTGTTTTAGGTAGATGGTGATAACTTTTTGCTTCATAATGACAACTTTGATAGTACAAATTCATGAATTATGGACAGTTTGGAGATTGAAGAATCTGATGAATAATAAATATTTTATAGCATTTTTTTTATAATGAACTAACAACAAGAATATTTTACGTGGAGTACTAAAATGGCCTTAGGCCTATTTCTCATGGAAAGCAATGGTGTTACATATGATGAATAATACACACTTTTAGCATTAGTACAGTCTGTGTTTCATGCAAAAAATCACCCCATAAAGGAGTATTGGTCAAATAATCCTATGATAGCTACTGAAATCTTTAGTAAATATATGACACTTGATAGGTTTGTATCTCAGGATGGCTTGTACTAAAATAACTACTTTTACTAATAAATCACAAAACAGTGTTTCAACCTTCTTATGTTATCTTCAGGTTAACAAACACTCTTTGTCTTGAAATACATTTTTACTTCAAGTGAATTTCTCATCATCACTTGATAGGTTTATCCAGTTATTGCAGTTCATTCACTTCATGAACAATAATAGGGTGTGGAAAATTAGAGATGTATGTATTAATATTAAAAACACATTTTCAATGTTCTTCTACCCTTTTCAAAAACTTGTTACACATGAGGCTTTATTGCAGTTCAAAGGTTGGTTGTCTTTCAAACAGTATAAACCATCAAAAAGACATCAATTTGGTATAAAATGATGTTGGATATAATAATACATACAATGGTTCCTCTGGAACAGTTGTAAAGAAATGTATAACACCATCTGAAGATAAGAGCTATCTTTTTTATACAGATAACTTTTATACAAACTTTAATTTATGTTATTTACATAAAAAGAAAACTATCTTTTGGAAGAGTGAAAAAATATGAAACATTTTCAAAGTTTTGACCAAAAATTGTTGCATGGTGAAAGTGACAAAAAGAAGTGTGTAAACATACTGGCACTTAGATAGTATGAAAAATGTGATGTGTACATGCACGCTACTTTTCATAGCAGAAATATAGAAAACAGTGACAAAATTAGACACAAAACTAATGAACCACTAAGGAAACCTGATGTTGTTTTAGACTGTACTCATAACATGCATTAAATTAACAAAGCAGACCTGCAAATAACTACAGTGGAATGCATTAGGAAATCTGTAAAATGAAACAAAATATTATTTCACATGATTGGCATTGTGATAATAAATCCATGTAATTTATAAAAACAGAAAATAATGTATTAGCTCTAAAAACTTCAGTGGGAAAGTAACTAGTCAACTGCTTGAAACAGATAGTACACGAACTATAAAATCACATGAATGACAATCAACCAAAATATAGAAAAACTACTCCCCCTTAAATGTTAAGACATTCCCCAGCACATGTGCCTCCTGTCTAAGATACATGAAAAAAAAAGCAACATGTACACCATGTATACACAAGTACTAATCAACACAAACAATGTAGAAAATATGTAACAACATGGTGTCCTGAGTGAAAAGTAAGTCTATTCCTGGAGGATTGCTTTTGGATTAAACATACATGAAAAAAACCATTAAACAGTGGTAAGTACATCAACTCTATTATATGTAACACACACTAAAAATATCTTGTCAATGTATGTAAACACTAATTTTAAAAACCACACATTTTACCAATGTTTTTCCAGTCTGGGTGATATGTATATAAATACATTTGCATACTTAAAAAGTTAAAAGTAAATTCAAATTGTCAAAACTAGCTGGAAAAATAAAATTTGATACAAAATTTAAAAATAAAATGGATCAATGGACTTACTTTAGTTCATTGCACAATCAAAACTAATAAAACAACAAAAAGTGAATTTTGTTTTTTAAAGAACATTCTGAAAAGGGAATGAACATGATTTCTTAATTTTACAAGTAATTATATCTTTAACTGAGACATTTTTGAAGTTTAGAAAATTAAAAGTATTAGCAGTAACATGCAAGTTTAACTCAAACTTAGAGAATTACAATGTATCTGTTTTTACACAACTAAATCAAATATGTAGTATTAAGAATATCACTTAAAAATTCAAGTTAGCCACAAAATACTCAGTGTAGTAAATCTTGGTAGATATTTCATTGTAAAAACAAGTGTACAGAGAAAAATTACAAAAACTTGTGTAAATGTCATGTAAATGACAACCATGTCATGTCGTGTTTGAATTTCTATATCTATTATTTATATTTCCACATTTATATTATTGTTTCGAAGTTCAAAACAATAAAATATGTTGTTATTCATTTAAAATAACATTTAGAAATTTCTAGAATGAGGCAGATCAATCATATGTTTATAAATAATTTGTATGGCGCCTTGGTGTCTAGACGACGAGTCTCGTGCAAAAACAGACATGCGCAGATTGCTCTGGAATTCTGTGAAAGTTAAGCGATTGTTCGAGAAAACAGTAGGCGTACTAGTATATAAATAGATGGCGATAAGAAGAAAAAGAAGAGTCAGTCATTAGTTTTTATTCAATTCAAGAGATATTGTCTTTGCTCGAGAAAAAGTAAACGTTTGCTGTGTGTTTATTCAACTCGGATTTGTGACCAGAGCTAGATCTACAGAAGCTGTGATTTTATTTCACCAATCTTTACGATTCATTCGAATTACTAGTTATACTGAAGGTCAACACGTGTAGAACTGTTTAGGGGAGACCGGGAAAGTTGGAAGGTGACAAGTTTGAGACGTTCATCGGAGGCATCGTAAAAAGAACTTCATCAAATTTATTGAACTGTGAATTGTTTCTGAACTTCTCCATTCAAACTTCGAAATTTCTTTGTGGGACCAAATTCACACCCTAGACCGGAATTTTGGATTTCTGATCTGAACTTTTGGACTTTCATTCTAGATCATTATATTGGATACAGGCCAGTACCATTTTGTATTGTAATTAATTTTGAATGTTAAAACTGAATATCTGTCACTGTTATTATATAATTTATGTTATATCTGTCATATATATAATAGTTTACTGTAATAAATTATACAAGCTGTTATCTGTGTCTTTCTGTTGCGTTCAGTCTACAAAAAACATAACAAACTATATTATGCTTTATGTTTTCTTCATTAACACTTCATTTCTATACCACAAGTAGTACTTCAGATAGTAACTTATCAGTGGTTTTCTTATCTCTGTGTTTGGATTACCTTTGATCTTTACACAACAAGCTATTATAAAAAAGAGAGGTAAGGATTTTATGAGTATAAATAAGGTTCACAATTTTACTCCAGTCATGAAATAATGGGTTAGTAATAAATAATTACTAGTAAGCACAAGAAACAGCAATCTAATCTTGCATATTTTGCAAACCATGGTATCTACTCAAGCATATGCCTGTTTTCTCTTTACAGCAGTTGTTTCCAACAGTGTTTGAAAAGCTGCACAAAGATTAACATTCACTTTTGAAGTGATGGAAAAACAGATATGAATAATGTTGATGACAAATTTTATTTCATAAGCAGGATATTCTACACTAAATTGTTACAAATTACTCAAGCTATCAATCACATTTTAAAATGTGACATAACTTGAAGAATAAAATGTAGATTTAATTTGTGCTGTTGTTGACCAGCTCCTAATATGACTGAAATGCTCAACAATGTAAGTATCTTGAAGCTATGATTATGAGTGCAACACAAATAACCTTTTCAAAGTCTATGATATCACTTGAATCATTTAGATCTTTCACATTGCTGGGGATGGGAACTTTAGCTTGCATATTTATAAATGCAACTGGGTTTTAGTTAAGGCATACAAAATGAAGAGAGAAAGTAGTTAAATTTATTTGACACCCAATCTTTTGGGTTCTCACAGTCACTAGGATAGCATGTAAAGAATGCCTTTTTGCAATATTAAAAAAAAATAGGTAGTTTTATACATTATCCTAATGTTACTGTATAGCATGAAGTTGCACAGAGTTTTGGTTTCCTTACTGACTTTAACATCAGAGAAGATTCAGAGGAAGAGGGTTACTAGGACGATTCTGAAAATAGAAGTATTACATGACACAATTAAAATAAAAGGGTAAGGAGTACTTTTTTTTGTAAGATTATCCAAGTGATTGACAGACTAAAGACCTCTGATCCATTTGTGTTGTATTCTTAAGATACCAGAATGAGAAGACACACATTTAAGGTCTGAAAAAGACAGAGTAACTGACTTATGAAACTGCCACAAGTTTAAAAAGTTTAAGAAAATAACTGATTATTTTCTAAAAAATAAAGGTGGCATTAAATATTTACTTTCCACAAGGCAGGTATGCAGTAACAGCCTTGAAAACTCTTTTCTGAGTGTTTCAGGTCACTGAATATTTTACAAAAGTAAAACATTTTACACAATGCAAAAAGACATTGAAACACATTATACTTATGATATTGACAGAAATTTACAATGCTTGTCACTCAGAAAATCTTGCCCAATGGTTAAGAGAATAGGCTAAGCTGAATTACAGTAAAATGTTTAGAATTTTAAACAAAAATGGCTGTATGGTTTTTAAGTGTACTAGAGAATATCAAAAATACAAAATAATATAATCTATATCTATATAGTAGATATGGCTGATATAGGTATTAAAAACTTTTATTTAAAAAAAACTGAAAACAAGTGACAACATTTTGACCTCCACCAATAGTGATCATTAACAGTCACTTTATCAAATCTCATTCTCAAACTAATGATGACCTAAACTTGCATGTTTCCACATGCTATTGCTGCAGTATAGCATGCATATGATCATGTGATAACATTGTAAAAATAAGAATGTGACACACCCTCCTACAACAGCTGACTACTTCTATACTGATTTTTCACTGATCATTTTAAGATCATATCAGTAAAGATGTAGTGGAAATAAGGAGAATTAATGAGAAGAGCTAAGTACCTAGAGGAAATGCATTTTCTGTGTTGGAAAATATTAACTTCAAATACCTTACTTCCTCTTACAAGTTAGCTCAAGTCCCCAAGTGCTGTTGGGACCAGTGCAAAAGCTACCTAAACAAGCCCACTTCAGAATGTTGGTTGGTTGATTTGGTGTTTCATGGACAAAGTAACTAGGCTATCTGTGCCAAACATCCAGTAAAAAGATATTTTTTAAGAAAAATTAATAAAATTCATAAAAAGAGATTAAGGTAAAACAAAATGTTTAATTTTTAATTTAAAAAAACATAAATAGCATTAAATCCAATTTTTACATCTACTCTACAGCAATACAAGAAAAACTACAGCAATAAAAGTTGTAAAGGACTTTCTGAAGCAGACTTGTAATTATCATAACTCACCAGGTAGGCTAACAGATAAGTTCAAAAACCATTGTTGGTCTTTCCAGTCCTGGTTTCAAGTTATTTGACAGTACAGCCACTTTTTATTTCAAATTGAACTTTGATTCTTATAGGGGAATAATATTAAAAAAGGTCTAATGTATAAATTAAAAAAAAACTTAAATAGCATTAATAAGACCAATAGCCTTTAAACAATTAAAAACATTTCTAAGGTGGACAGTGTCACCATTGCCAATAACACTGTCTTATGTTATGGAAAACACTTGGAACAAAACATTTAAAATAATGTCTCATTGAGAGTCACAAAGATGACAAGATAGAAAAATATGGCTTATTGTGACCTGAGTGTCACACACACAACACATTGATGCAACATTCCCAGACAAAAGAAATCTATGAGTTAAAAAAACTGTGACCAATGCATAGTCAAGACAAAACTTTCCGATCCTTAAAGAAGCACGATGGCCAAAGCCCAAAAAAGGGTTTTATTTGGAAAAGCTTGTTTTGACATTGCTCACTCCAAGTTGACTGCTAACTGGCACAGAGTCGAACGATAAATACAGGACCATAGTCCATGTATGGAACAGGATTAGCAGCAATAGGGTCAGAGCGGATAGATTTAGCTGTGGTGTCAGTGAGCTCATTCCCACAAATACCAACACAGCCCAGTATCCAGAAAAACTGGATAGAAGTAGATGATAAAGAGAAATGGGCTAGTCAATTTTGAATTTCAGCAATAACAGGATGTGAATAATGTGAAGCTATTCCATGGCCAGAAGAGAACTAAGCAAGGCAGTATAAATTGTGCAGTTTGAGTACTGCTTACATTCTGTATGATTCAGGGCAACAGAAATGGCATAAAGTTCAGCAGTGAACACAAAAGCTGCAGAGGGGATTCTGCACAGAATCACTGAACCACAACAAACCATAGCAGAGAACACACAGTTGACTGATTATGCAACCATCTGTATGAACAGAAATGGAAGGATGGTTTGAAAGATGTTCAGCATATAACAGATAGTATTTCCAATCGGGAGTGCCTGCTTTATTCAGATGACTTAAAGATATGTCACATTTGGGAACTGGAATAAGCTATGGTTGGATGGCTGACCAATGGACACAGCACTGTTATCCAAGAACAGACCCAATTTATCCAACTGCACCCAGATATGAAGGCCAAAATAAGCAATGGCAGTTGCATCTGTTCTGAAACAGTATGGCCCATCAAAAAAGGAAAACACAACCCCAGGTGGGATGTTTTGATAAGGAACAAAGTTTCAAAGTATATAGTGAAGACTCTGTGTATAAGATTTGAACTGGGGAAGTGCAGAAAGACCCAATGCAGAGCTGAAGTCTTTGATGATGAATGTGATTCAGCATCTTTAAAGCTGAGGTCCTGGCAGAGCCATAGAGACCAGTGATCCACAGTCAAGTTTTGATCGAATAAGAGCACAATAACATCTTTAGCACAGAATACCAATCTGATACACAAGTGGTGGAAGAAAGGACATGGAGGATGTTCAATGCTCTTGTACATTTGACCCATAGCTGCTTGTTGTGTGGTATAAAGGTCAGCTTATGATCAAAGATGAACCTCAAGAACTTTGTCTCAGGAACCTCAGGCAGCACAACTTCACTTATACAAAGTTCAAGATCTGGGTTGATACCCTGTTGGTTGCAAAAGTGCATGCAAATGGTTTTAGGGAGAGAGAGAGAGAGAAGTTAAAACTGTTTGCCGTGGTCCCCTTCAGCAAACAATTGAGGGCAGTCTGTAGCTGTTGCCCAATATGCCTGATGTTCAATGAGTAACATGAGATGTGTTGTAAACAGAAGGTTTTCCACCCAGTTTGCCTACACATTAATAAAAATGACTACCTTGATACAATGGAATTAGAGGTTTACATTTTAGTCTGGATGACATCAAAGCACTGATTGTTTCCTACCATCCTGTATGTCTTTTCTTAAACGAAACATTTCTGAAACCTGCAGACATAGTCACCTTTCAACAGTTTTCTTAATTCAGAAATGACAGATTGTGTAATGGACAAGTGCATGGAAGGGCGATACTATTGGTTGATCAGCATGTGCCCACCTTGTCTTTGCCACTCAACACACCCTTGGAGGCCATAGCAATCTGTGCTTCTTTGGGTTGTACCATCACTGTTTGTTCTTTCTACCTATTGCCTGGAGAGACCTATGATCAATCAGACCTTGATGCTCTCATTGGAAAGTTGCTGTCTTTCTTTTCAATCCTTGGGGACTTTTATGTACATCATACCCTCTGATGAAGTGCTGATACTGATAGGAGGGGTCACTCCATAGAGCATATGTTCTCTGATCAAACCTTTTTCTTTTCAATAGCAGTTCTACTTATATTCAGCACCTAGTCGGTTCTTTACTGCTATTGATCTTTTAATTTGCTCCCCTTCATTATTCTCAAATTTCTCATGGAGCGTCGGCATTAATCCACAAAGCAGTGATCATTTTCCTATAATTTTGAGAGAGACTGGCCATGGTTGATGCCACCCAACTCAAGAACTCTGGTGAAAGCTGAATCAAGCAAACTGGCCCTTTTTTACTGCTCTTACAGAACTTTATCCTGCCATTCTCTGTAAGCCATCAGTAGATGACTGTGTGGTAGCAGTAACTGACTATTATACAAGCAGCTGCTCAATGTATTCCTAAAAGCTCGACACATTTTCCACTATATCCTCATTTGTGATGGAATCCTGCCTGCTTTATGGCACAGCATTGGATTCTTTTGTATGTGTCCCACACTCTCACAATACATTGCTTTCCAGCAGGCCCGTGCACATGATCAGTTATTAAGACATCAAAGCCAGAAGGACTCTTGGATTAGGTTCACAACCAGCATATTTTCTACCACTATTCCAAAAGACATATGGGCCAAGATGTGAAAGGTCAGTGGGCAGTATAATTCTGTCCTCCTTTCGATCTTGCTCTCTGATGGCTAGGTAGTAGCTGAGACTTGGAACATCACCAATATTCTCGGTGAAAGCTTTTGCCATGTATCTAGCACTTCTGCTTCTTCCTCCACCTTCTAAGCCATCAAAATTTGGGGAAAGAGCATCACCTCTTTCCTTCCTTGGTCTGGCAGTACATTGATTTCCACTATGAAATGCTGAACCATCTATCTATCTCCTTTTTTTTCTATTCTTCTTATTGTTTTTAACTGGATGTGGCACGAAAATGTTTTTCCAGATTCTGGTGCCAGGCAACTGCCCTACCTTTCTTTAATCCTTGAAAGAATGCCACGATTCCTTCAAACTACCATCCAATAGCTTTGATGAGCTGCCTCTGCAAGACCTAAGAATGGATGGTTAATGTTCGTCTTGTTTGGTTCCTTGAATCAAACAACCTCCTCTCGCCCAAAGTACCATGAGGTGTGACCTCAATAGGTATATCCCCAATTGCCTTTGAATGCAAGAGGACTTCACTATGTTGAGATGTGGATGTTTCCACCAATATGTCACCAGACGAAAGTTTCTTTACTGACTTTGGAGAGCCAGCAAGTCCCTCTAGTCCCTTCTGAATGAAAAAGGGAAGCATCTGCACTAAAGGTTTGTCTGAAAAAGAATGTACTATAAGAAGATGAGGTACAACGTGTTACAGATGTTGAAGATTGCTGCTCAGAATCTTCAAGATGTAGTTGTTTACCTGTTAGCTGTTTTTCCACTCTCTTATTGAAGTTTATATTTGTAGGATCCTTAATAAAAAAGAAATATTTCAGTGCTCACTGACCCCACAATGGGATACATTACAATGCAAAACAAGGACACTGCAGCAATGCCAGACTTTCATGACCACTATACCTAAACACCAGCATCAGATATAATGTCCACAACACCTGTTGAAAACATCCAACACAGGTACTTGATTGATCCTAGCCCAAGTGTTTAACCAAATGATCCTAAGGGAGCCATCCCAAGGCCACCTATCTTCAGGAATTCAAGGCCAAAGTGGTGTGTTAGGATTTGACCCCTGGACAACTAGAATCCTCTCCTCCCCTTCATGGGTCACCACACACGGCAAATGTGTCAGTGGATGTTTAGATGCCAAAGGAGATAAACTGAAAGAACATAACCTTCTGTGGGAGGTCCTCTCTCCATGTACAGGAATCCACACCAAGGGGTCACTATTAAAGGGAAAAATCCTGAACAAGGATCCAATGATCAAACAGACCATTGTTAATTTCCCAAATAACCATGACCCATCATGATAAGGGATTCCATGGAAGTCAAAGTCCTCACCAAAGGGAGAACCTACCACTGGGCTAGGGAAACTAATTGCCTGATGACTCTCAAACAAAAAGGAGAAAGATGGAACCTAAACTGATGTGAAACAAAAAATATCTAAATGAATGAGATATTGAATGAGTGTGAGATAAAACCTTTTCGGGTTGACCAACTAATTCAAGCACTCCAAAGGACCAGAAGAGAACAGCATTAAGAGTCTTGTTGGAATAAAGTCAAATGAGAAATTAAGCATTCAAGATACCCACTTTAGTCATTCTGGGGCAAAAGAGCACTGTAGGGCGATAAAAGTTCCCATTGTAATTTAAGAAAAGTTGATAAACCAACTGACATTAACCAATGATATCCTTGAATTCCTAAAAAAGCCATGAAAAATCAAAAAATTCTAGGAAAGATGAGAAACCAATCCATTAATGTCTTCAGCCATTAGGATTAATTCTGCCAAGGACCAATGTTTGCAAGGAACAAGACCCATTGGAGAGAAGAAAGTAGTGGGACTGGAACTTCCAGTATCCAAAATCAGTAGCAGAGAATGAACAAGGTCTTGTAAACCAAACTCATGAGGCCCCCATTGACCTGGAATCCAAAGGATAGTTACTACTAAGAAAGATAATAGTACTGAAGGTTATGAACAGTAGGAAGACAGATGGGAACAGAAAAATGGAAAGTGATAACAGGAAGTTAAAAGGAAAAAGGAGGACAGACGTTTACAAATGCAAAATCAAGAAGTGATGTTTGAACAATCAGTAAAGAGAGAGGCAGTTGCATTAGGTGGGGTCTCACACAGCACTTGCACATGGTAATTTGAGAGTTTAGGTGGGAACATCAAAGCTAGTGGCAAGCAAAAAAAATGTGCATATTCAGGGCAGCATAAGATCAGGAAAAATGTATGTGGTATGAGGTAAGCATTTTATCAAAACGAAAGTCAACAAATATAGGAAGAGAATTGTTTTGTTTCACATTTTTAAACATTTTAAAATAAAAGCAAACTAAAAAAAGAATAACTAAAAGATATTTAAAAAAATCAGCTTCAGTTAACACATTCAGATAAAAAAATTATCAACTTACTTTCATTAAACTAATAGCAGCTGCCTTTCCTCGTGATAGCTCATGCATTAAATTCTGTTTTTCTTCTTCCATTACTTTTTCTGTAGCTTTAAGACGATCCTGTAGCTCATTTACTTCATTCCAATACTGTTGTTCATTGTTTGCAATAACAGTCTTTAGTTCTTCCACTGGAATAAAGATCATTATTTCATGAGTACAAGTTTGATCCACCTGATACAATTTTTCCATAAGTCACTCAATCATACCTTACAGACAACCATTTGAACAAGCGAATAATAGTCAATACAGTACATGTTGACTAGACTACTTGTACATAAATAATTTAAAAAAACCAATAACATAGTATATAAAAATAAGATATATTCAAAACAACCACTGAGCACAATTCAAGCAATAACATTCAAACATAAAATTAAATTATTATTGTACTCTTTCTAACACTTAAAATGATGTTTCAAATAGCCTGAACATGAGCTGAATGTATAGTGCAAATAAATGAACATAAACCAGCCTAAACAGTGACTGGATGCTAATTTTTGGAATTTTTAAAACTAGTGTCTTAAAATTTGGACTTCTTGTTGGACATTATCAAATAGGTTTATTTGCAGTTGAAGCATACTGATCTTGGGGTAGACAGGAGTTCAAAGTTTATGACATGCAAAAAACATGCATATAGAGAACAGCACTGAATAAGAATAGATATTTATGTAAGAAGTTAAGGTATCATATCAGAAACATGGCTACAGGAAGATAACTGTGACACAACAAGCAACAGTTTAATCACCTGGTGTTTTCCTATCCTATCAAGAAGCTGATACAGAATAACGGGGAACAGTTACAGAAGATATTGAAAGAGTGGAAAGCCTCGTACAACAACTCAAAAAGTTTATGGAGATGGCTCATGATATCTTTGACATTAGTGGTATTTACACTTGTTAATGAAACACAGATGCTCTTTCATTCAAAAAGGTGTCTTCCTCTTGCCTTGAGTTTGGTCTAAAAGTATTTGAGTATTAAGAAGTGTGTAATAATCTGGTCATATATGTGAATCCTAGTGAGTGCATTCTTGAATCTGATCCTGTTCCTACTGAAGACAAAAATGATCGGATATAGAAGATATAAAAATATGTATTACCTTCTGAGAACAAGCCAAAGGAAAGCAGAAAAGAGAGAAGATATGGATCACAAACATTCCTCAGCTGATCCCCATAACATTAAATTCAATATCAGGCACTAATTTTAAAACTCAGGGATATAGTAGGTGACAGTTGTGGCAAAATATCATAGTGCATCTATTTCTGAGAAAGAAGTTCTTGACATCAGGATCCTATCTTAAAAGAATTTTCAATGCAATTCAGAAAGCTCTAAGAATATAGCTATCAAGAAAACTTTGAAAGATGCCAAAACACAGACTGATTACCATTATGAAGTTCCCGAGAACTATGCAGTTGCTCAACAATGCTTCATCTGCTGGACTAAATGTCCAAAAAAAGGAAAACTGTATGGGCAGAGATACGTAATAGAATTTCAATCAGAAATCAAGGAAATGACTGATATCAGCCAGGTTGATAAATTCGACAAGAATACTCAAGATTGTATGTTTAAGAAGCTTGGAAAATGGCAATGCAATAAGTATATGTCTAGCAAAAATTAGATTGAGGAAGAAATAGCAAAGTTGATAAATCAGGCAAGTTTATTGTACATAAACTGTTGACAAAAAAACATAGAAAGATTTATCTTGCACATATTGTGAACACATGGTGTCTTACTAAGTGTTCATCTGCCTCCCATTTATGGTAATCACGTCTGCACAGCATTTTAAAATTACAGAACAAACATAATGTTGAAACCAAATTTTACTTTAGATATTGGGCTCTAATGTATTAGGAATTACTCATACTATTATACCCATTTTAAAATGTGATATAACAAATAAAAATGTAGATTTACTATATGTTATTGTTGAGTGGAGCATGACTGAAATGCTGAACAATTACTTCATTGCATTGAGTGAAACCAAGAGTACAATACAACCTTTTTAAAGTCTGTGAAATAATTTAAATTGATAGATTAACTCAAAACTTCTCCCATCACTGGGAATAGGAACTTTTGTTTATGATTAAATAAAATCAACACAATGACACTGATATATAAGAAACAAATTTTGGAGTAAGCACACTGCATCTTTATAAATTAAAAGGTTAAATTTTCTGTATTATTAGTAATGCAAAGGTAAAAACTATGAAGGTATATTAGAAGTTTTTTTGTGAGTGCAAACACACAGAAAAATACCCCTGCAGTACACAATAAAATCTTTTAATACACAATAATTAACTTTTTTGGTAAAATGATGTGAACAATTTGACAAAAACAGATTTGAATAGCAGCTGTAGGATCTGTAAAATAAGAATATATTTAGGAAAGAAAAGTCGAGCATTTTTTATTAGTTCATACAGAAAGGTCAAAATGATGGATGTATATTCATTACATATACATACACTCACATAAAGACACTTGCAGTGTCAAACTTCAGTGTCAAAGTCTACTAAATTAAAACTTTTTTTCTCCATAAAAGATAAACTTTCAGAACCTTAATTTTCAAGCTACTTAAATACACCTGCCCCAGGTTCAAAATACACTTTTATTATAAAACAGTAATTGCACATACATTTGGAGTTTTATAAATATCTTCAGAAATATAAAAAATAAGCTTTAAATTGGAAATAAATGTTAAAAAAAACAGAAAAATCACATGTACTCGACAGATTATCAATTTAAAATTTATCAGAAATCTAGCACCTGCCTGATAATAGGTCATGTTCCAAATCATAAAAATGCAGCATTGGTAAAGAATTAAGCAAGATAATTAACACAGCCTTACTAATGCAAATAAAATAAACACATTCTTATGCAGTTATTAAATGTGTAGTATATGGAATAGTGCTTCATATACAGATAAGTAATCCTACATAAAATATGTTCAAAATCAGTATTTTATAATTCTACAAAATATTGTACTTTACCTTCTTTGAGAGTTTTACTTCACTTTTCCAAGTTTGAACAAAAAGTATCTTTCTTTACAATTTTCATGTTTAATATACATTTAAAACTTTTCTGAATACCAATAAATAGTACATTTTCTTGCTTCTAATTATTCTGTTTTAGGTCATCAGTGTTCTGGTGATTTATAATCAGTTCTGCTTTCTGAAATACTAGATATTTTACAATTATTTTATTTTTCTTGAAATTCTTTTCATTTCTTAGCATTGATGCAAATTATGCAAAAGTTGGTTGGTTGATTTAGTCTTTTATGGCACAAAGCAGGTAGGTTATCTGCACCAAACGTCCAGTAAAAAGGAAAAAGTAAATTCAGTAAAATTAAAATTCATAAAAGGAAATTACGGTAAAACAAAACAAGGTTAAAAAATAAATAAATAGCACAAAACCAATGTTTACATCTAGTCTACAAAGTCAAGAGAAAAACAACAGTAATTCAAGTTGTAAAGGACTATCTGTAGTGTGACTGTAATAATCATAACTCACCAGGAAGACTAACAGGTAAGTACAAAAACCATTGTCAGTCACCTGAGGATGACTATGCAAAAGTTATAATAAACTTACTTTGCATGTGATACTGTAGTGTTAATTTTCTCCAGTGTATGTTTTTAAACAAAGAATTTGTTCGAAATTGTGCAACAAAATATATTTTGGTATTACCTTCTTTTTCTAATACATTTTTCTGTTGAATCAGAGTTTTTCTTTCTATCTTTGAATCTCGTAACTGCTGGTCTCTCTGCTCGAGTTCTTCATGCATGTTCCGTTTTGTCTCTGCCATAGCCATAGATGATTCTTCCTGCTGCTTTTTTAATTTTTCTATCATTTCAGACATTTCTTGTAATTCCTCTCTGAGTCTTGCTTGTATCTCTGCTTCTTTTTCCTGTTCACAGAATACTTTAATAAATTAAATAAATAGTTTATTTCAACTAAAATTATATTGAATTTCTTAATTTTTAATGTCTTGAAATTTCACACATCCCTTAATGCTCTATTTTTATCAGTTGTTATGAGATGTGCAAGTACAATGGATTTCATAATGTATTGTTAAAATAAAATGACAAAGGAAACTGTGTTTACTGGATGCCAAGGAATACACAAATGTTGTTTATTATACATATAATAAGTTAACTTTTAACAACTCCAATTACTAGCAGAAAAATGCTTAATTATTTCTTATCTACAGTTAAACCAGCAAAATTTCAAAAGAAATTACAAGTGTGTATTATCTGTAAACTGTACTACATACAAAATCCTATTGAATTGAAGAGTATAAAAGTATAAGAAAAACAAAAGGAAACTAGATGCATGAAAAAATTATGCAGTGAATACTTCAGTTAACACTTTTGTAAAGGGTTTCTGTACCTTGCATAACCTTGTAGCCACCATGTAACCATGAAATTATCCGTGTACTATAACTGAAAGCATTTAATACAGCATCATAATATTTGGCAAAATTCAGTAAACATTATAAAGCTTTTGTAATAAAAAAAAACAATCAGAATTTTTGATTCAGTACTTTCACTAAAAATCTTTTTCCATACAATTATGGTGTAAAAATGTTGAAAAGTGATTTTCATGTTACAATTACAAATACTCCTCTTAAATTGAAAAGTGTGGAATTTCAATTGGATAATATCTAAAAATATACTTCAAATCATTTTTTTAGACTTTATATTTCATCTATTATTTTCTGTACTCTAACTTTATACAAGTTTGGCCAATTTGATTGATCTGTAACCATCATAGAAATTACAAAATAAATCAAAATTACCATTTTTTCTTTGTAGAAATGACTTCAAATTGTAGCATAAAACTAAACTGTTCATCCTAAATAGATTAAATTTTATAATATATATACACACAAACACGTTTCAACTTATGTTTTTTTGCCATTTGAACCTTGTCTAACTAATGGTCCCAACAAAAAAGTTTTAAATCATTTGGCAAATGTGTAGTTTATATTACCTTATCGAATTGTGTAATGCCAGGATTGTAAGTGTACTTCAGGAAAAATTTATTTTTAGTTTTTCTTTTTCTTACCTAATCTAACCTTATATAGCTTAACATTTCAGTTGTTACTGAGAAATAGTTGCTCTGGTTCCCTTATAAAGTGATCATAAAATTTGTGTCATCCAAATGTAAGTAAATTCCTTTACTGCACTGAGCATGAAAATTACAAGGATACATACCTGAACATGTTGCAGTTCCTTAGTTTTTTCTTCAACCTGATTAGATAGCATCTCTGTTTCTTTTTGCAGCTGTACAATTCTTTCCTTGTTGCTTTTGATAGTATCTTTGCACTTCATCAACAATATTTCCAGTCTTTTATTCTTCACCATAAAAAGACCAAATGAAAAACATACAAATATGTGTTTTTTTCCTTTACTTGTATCAAAAATATCTTTAAAAACAACCAGCTTTTTGTTTTCATTGTTTTCTTGCAAATTTCTAAAATTTGCATAAGTATAAATTCTACTTTTTACACTGAAATATCTTAATAAGTAATTTCCAAAATGATTTTATAATTATCAAATGCCCTCTCACGGTTCAACCATACACTTCAGGACTTACAATACTAAAATGTGAGGTCAGATACCTGTGGTGGGCAAGCTGCAGATAGCCTGATATGTAGCTTTGCTCTTGAAAAATAACGGAACAAAACTTCTATGATATCCTAAATATTGTAACGAAGAAACTAATTATATCATCTTTCTTCTTACACCTTGAAGCATGAACAGATGTGATAACCACCCACATGGCAAAGGGAAGGACATTTATACAACAAAAACACAGTAACTCAATGTGTTCTTCACAAAACTTAATATGATTTTGTTAAATTTATAAGTATATTGCCCTCATAGAATAATAATATTTTAATTATGTCTTTATAATAAAAATGATATTTATTCACAGAAGTTAGTTACACTTGAACTGTTAAAATAGTTTGAGTGCAAAGTGATTTTTGTTGAGTATAAAAATATTATTCTTCATATTATAGTTTTCATATTTCATTTGCATAATCTCTACAGCCTTCTAAAAAGATTGCCAGAAATTTTTTGAGGTAATTGTTTATATTTTTTTCATTTTCTCAACCTATCAGTAACTATCTGTTATCATTAATGTACAATGTAATCAAATCAATAAAATTAAGAAATACAAAAAAAAAACACATTTTACAGATGTTTTTTTATTACATTCATAATTTCATGTCTTTTCATTTTCACACATAGTTAATGTTTAATATTTTATTTTTCTTTCTTGTTCTTTACCATTTATTCATCTTTACATAGGTCAATGGTGTGAATATAATTCAGGAAGGTATGTATAATTCTTCTGAAAACTTTTCATGCATTGCATAGCATCTTAACCATTAAGAACTTATGCAAAGTATAATGTATATTTTAAAAAAAATTTAAACACTTCAATTAAGGATTTTAAAACATAATTAGCTAAAATATGAAAGGATGTCCTAAATACAGTTTAACTATACCTCTAACTGTAAGATATTTAGGTAAGAAACAAACAAGTGCTACAGTCAGTTAAGCAGCTAATAATATGGCAGTCAGTTACATGTACTCTGATTATTTTGAAGTTGGTTTGAAAGTACTGTTATTGTTAGACTATAGTGTACAATGAGCTCTTTCTAATTATAAACATGCATATGTAACATCCACATACAGGCAATAATTGAAGGTGGGAATGGCACCTATCAGAGGTTGACAAAATGTATTACTTGTTTTAATTCCATTCATTCAGATCACTTCTGAACCATTTATATTTAATTCATAAACAAGTTATGTTGTTTGTTGCAGCTTGTCAAAGTAAATCAATTTAACAGTAAAAGTTTTATTAATACAAAAGAAATAAAAAGATCTAAGATACTTATTTCACCTTATTTCTGCTGATACAAAACAAATTCTATCCTGTCTGATGTAGATCGAAATTATAAAAAAATTAATAAATATGTCAACACACCTTTTCTTTTATGATCTGTAGTTCTGGGGCTTCTTTTGGTCTTGTAATTGGTTGTTCAACAGTTGGCATTTTTTCTGGGCTTTCAGTACAGACATCAAGGTTCAAAGTGGATTGTTCAGTTTGATTTGTTTCAAAAGCCTCTAAGTTTTCTCCTTCTTTTAAAAGTTTGATCTGAAATAATCACTACAGTCTCGGCACAATGACAGTATTTTATAATCAACTAACTTAATCAACCTACATTTTTTTCTTCTTTTAATAAATCTGAACTCATTTTGTAGATGTTTACCCAATTGTAGGTTAAATAAGAAAATATCTGAATGTTTATTTTTCAAATAAAATGCAACACTTTATAAAAATGAAAGTATAATTTTAATAGAAGTACATTAGATTTAACACAACATCTAACCAGCATTCATAATACTAATGTAGCACATTTTAAGATAGTTCTTTATTTTCATCACTGATCCACTCTTCTGTTAATCTACAAACCATGAATGTATTTCATTTTAACTTACCTATTATGATGAATAAATGTTATATCCAAACAAAATTACGACTTTTATAAATAGAAGGTGAGGATACTTTCATTATAAAACCTCCAAATTTACTTGTGTTCTGTTATTATTCATTATTAATGACAAATGAATACTTCTATTCCTCCATTAAAGAGTTATCTTATGTGGAAGTGCGACAGAATAGTGTAATACATACCACAAGCCTTGAATAAATTCCCATCCCTACAAATGATCAAATTACAGTTGCACTCCACCAATAAGCAAGCATCAAATATAATAAATAAATCAAATTTTAATATCTGTCAAGTATGAAGGTCTTAATTTTAAAAGGAAATCTTTCGAGAAAATCCTCTATATCTACTGTAATATTTGCTCTCTAGGCATTCCCACTTTTGTAATTTATTTACCACCCTTCTGAAAAAATGTAAATTACTTATTATAATACAGATATTATTCAGGTAAAACATAAATTTTATAGCCTTCAATCTAATTTGTTTACAGAACTACAAATTAGAAAATCAGACCCAACTGTCACATTCTCCCTTTCACAGATTGCCAATAATTATTACTTATGTTTCATATTATAACCAACAGAAAACCAAAGTTTTAATCTATGAAATCATGTGTTATATAACATTACTTTCTATACTGATCATTGTCTATTTTATTGTGCAATTTCAAAATTATTCTCAGACAAATCACAATGAGAAGCTGAGCAGAAAGTTAAATGATTCTTTTCACACTGTTGCACAGTTAGAAAGCTAGAAAAATTATGACAGTTTAGGACATTCCTTTTATATGTTATTCTGTATTTTAGGTGCATTATATAATTAAATAAAACTAAGCATGGTTGTAACATTAGTACAAAAAAATAGGATTAAGTTGTTTCATCCACAATTGACAGCAAAAACGGTGTGCATACACACACATATATACGAGTAGCATGTGTATTATGTAACTTAGAGTAATGTAAGCTACACATTTGTGACTTCAAACCAAGGATTATTAGTTTGACATTTCAAAAGATATTAAAATAATGTATCATGTTACAAGCTTTAAGCTATTTAGGATAAACAGTTGTGATTTCCTGTTACAATTTACAGTCATTCCAGAAAAAAAATTTTAGATTAATTCTTCATTTTCATATGGTGATTACAAGGTCAGTCAAATTGACCAAGCCTGTATAGTCATAGTGTAGAATTTAACAGATAAAAGTTAGTTTTTTTTTTGCAGAAAAACAAAAAACATTTGATATTTATTTAGGAGGTTTGAAAGGCTATGCAAATGGAATTTGAAAATTTTCAGTTAAAGTTTTTTACTGAAGTTTTTTTTAAGTTTAATAAAAACAACTAAAAAATTTTGATTTTCTTGTCTAAAGAAGACTTAACACTGAAAGCTTGTCTAATTTTATGAATATACCTTAAGTATTTTCAATTATGGTACATGTACTCTCATGGTTATTGGTGGTTAGCAGGTTGTTTAAAATACATGAGCCTGTTGTGATAGGGTTAAGGAATAACTAACTGTAACTGAAACTTGTATGTTTGTATATGTGGAATAAGTAAATATGATCAGTCATCAACTTCTATGAATACATGAAGCAGTGATGAATTAATTATAAATAACATTATATGTGGATATATTAAGGAGTAACAAATGATGTCTAAACATTAACTTCTGCATGTCATTTAACAAGGCAGGGAGGAAAAAGGTATAAACCAGCACAAGCAAATCTTAACATCAAGGAGAACTATTGACAATTTCTGAAAGAGAGAATGTAAAAGGTGGGCATGGCAAGAAAGGTATGATTTTTTATTCTATTGATCTGTAACTAAATAAGATTGAAAAACTATGAAAACTATGCTTTCATAACATTATAACGAGTAATTTACATTAAATTTCACTCTTCTTAGAGGGGTGATAAAAAAGTTATCAAAGAGGGTGTATCTACAGAAAAAAAAGTCACAATTCTTACACCATGGGAAATTTAGGATGTTGTTTAAGAACTTAAAAGTATATAGTATTCAAATGTGGTTTACTACTTGCATTTTCATTTCAGATTTATTCATATACCATGAAAACATAGTTGTGTAACCCTTCAACTGTTTGACTTCATGATTTTTATGTGGGCAACTGCAGTTATTATCATATGATGCAATGCAGTTATCATACGATGCAAGCATTCTACGTTCAACATTCTGAATGTCCTGCTATAAAAATTCACAAATCGTTGTATATGTGGCAGTAGGCAGATTTACACAAGCTATGAATGAAAAGAAAATTCTAAACGTAACTCACTAAAACTTCATGACAAGAGGACAAGCAAGAGAGTTTACATGCATCATACACCAAAAATGTCAAATGCAAATATATGTAAAATTACAACAGAAACAATTTCAACCAAAATCAGTTCACTATGGTAGCAATTATAAGCATAAATGCAGTTGAGGTAAACATTCTCAAAGTATTACAACATGCTGGCAAACATTCAAAAGCTATATTTAACATGCTGCCCATTGGTAATAATGTAGTCTTGGATGTATCTGGCATGTACAATCTCTGATAGTTCACCATAAACTCCAGTATATACAACTTAAATATATTGCTCTATGCCACTATCATCACAAAGAACAGTTTCATAAACACATTTCTTCTTTTATCCCATTAAGCCAAAGAAAAAAAAATCTGAAGTGAAAGATGTGAAAATTCAAATGCCATGCAAAAGTGTGATGTAGCAACTTATAAACAGTTCCATCAAAATGTGGTGGTGCTCCAGCATGTTTAATTGCATAATATTCAAAACAGGAATGAGCAAGTACCTAGACCCTCCAACACTAACTTACTGCAGTCACATAGGGTGTTGGTTTTCCTTAACCCTATCATTATGATTTTTTCTCTGGTTGGGATCAAAGGGCACATCAATACATTTGTAGACAAATTTTATTGTTTGACTATTTTATGAAATTATGTCAGAAAGTTTGGTATCAAATTGTAGATTATAATTTAACATTAGTTAATATCATAATTTAAAAGTAAATATTAAAATAAAACCATTTTAATTATCCATTTTTGTGCATTATGCTGAATGTAGCTTTGGTTTAAATTAGAAGTTTGTGATATCGAAATACAAAGTCTGTGGCTTTTTTTAAGAATTACAAACTCAAATTACTGATATTGGCAATATAGAATGTAAAATAAAAACATCCTATCTTTTCAATTTGCTGATTCTTTTGATTCCAATCTTAGAAGGAAATGGTAAGTGAAAATGTTCAAAAACGCTATTTTTAGACACAAATTCAGTTTAATTAGTAAGTCTGATAAATTACGGTGAAATTTTGTGACACTGGTAATTTATAACTTTTTGTAATTTCAGGATGCGTACCAAAAACCTAAAAAATAAATTATCTTGTTTTACATCTTCCAACTGTGAAACTCAGCAAAGCTATGCATGCAAGTACAAACGTCTTTATGATTATAAAGAGTAGAGATTGTTGTTTTCCGTATTTATTTATTTACTGTTAAGAAAAATAATTGAAATTCAAGAACTTTATTTGTAAGTAATAATAGAATGCATACATATGTAAGGTAGTATAACCAAAATATGCCTGTATTATTAAAATTCCACTCCACTTGAACAAAGCCAAAACAGAACACTTTCTAAAGGCTATTTTATAGTAGTAGATATGGTACCATGAGTGGAGATGCACCATTTCATTGACATTTCTGTAATATTAGTCAGACATCATAGCTGAAAAGGTCAATAAAATAAAAATTATATATACAGGACTGTAATTTTATAATATGTAAAATATTTAGACTAAACATTCATGTTTTTGTGTTATAGTATGTAGTAATTCTAAAATGACAAAAGAGTTATATCTGTTTCCTAATTTTTTATGGTGGTTACAAGATCAGTCAAATCAACCAAACCCATACAGAAATAGAAAAGTGAAAATAACGGATAAAATATTTTTTATAAAAAAAATTTGATAATTAGAAGTTATCAGGAGGATACAGAGATTTTGCATGTGAGATTTGACAATTTCCTAAATAAAATCTTAAAATCAAAATTGCTTTTTAAATGTTGATTATCCAACATGCAAAAGAAATTGCCAACCAACCAGTTATTTAAAAAAATTTAATATTCTGTATATAAAAGCCCTTTAATGTTTAGTAATAACCTGAACTTTTTTTGTAAAGATACATATACTATAATAAAGGTTATAATATGAAAACTATAACAAGCACAAAATGGTTAAGGTCAGCCCCTAGGATTGAGCTTGTAGTGAGAGAGTATGATGTACAATTCAGGTACAAGTAGTTGCCTGTTCCATATACCATACCAAACTTTTACATTAAAATTGATGGGTGGTATTCCTGAGCCAACACAGATCAAGGGTTTGTTCACTAGTGAGTTTTATGAATTTTAATAGTTCCATCACAAACGAACTAGTCTTTGTTTGTCCAGATAGTGTCATTCCAGAACCCTTAATCCTCCCTTGTTTACCTCAGGAACATTTTGACAATGTATTTTTTGAAATCCTCATCATGCAGCCCTTTAAACAAAATGCATAAAACCTTTTCGGTGCTGAGCACCTTAACAACAGGTGCTTGAGTAGCCCCAGTACTTATAAAGAACTTTGTGGGTTCTGGTATCCAGATATGTGTGACAAATGTCTATATGTCAGCTTCATTACTAATATTAGTTTTTGTTCTTTGTCAGATCAAAGAGTCTACACACATACACATAATTAACTATGCATTTGAAACCTGCATATTAATATTAATGCAAGTGACATTTTAATTAACAAATTGCAAGAAATTGCTCACCAGTGCTAAAATGACAACAACTTTATAAGTCATGAGTTTATCCAGATACACTTAACACATATCTTAGCATACTCATACTTGTGTTAAATTGCACTTCCCATTGTGATCATAAATGTGTTCTTCAAACTCACATAACTTTACACATAAACCCCATTCATGTGTCTATATAAACTAGTACATTCATAACAAAATGTGGATTAATTTTTATTTATGAATAATTATTTTTAAAGGAAATTGCCCAATTGGTACTATATTATAATACATTTATTTCTCAGTGAAGAGAATGACAGAAAATTAGTTATATTAGTATCATAAATTTAAAAGCTTTGAGTACAAATTAAAGGTCCCAGAATGTATAAAAATATGTTTCACATAATATAACCTGCATATTAAATCTCATGCAAACGGATTTGAGTTACTTTATAAAGCACTAAATTAGGGTTGCTTCTCATGTATAAAAAAACCCAGAAAAACTAGTTTCTGCAGTGTACAGTAAATCAAGTTTGTTGATCTTTTAATTTTTCAATTGAGCAAAACATACACAAAATTTACAGTACATACATTTTCCAATAACCTATTTCAAATTTTATAAATCAAAGTGCTTTTAAATATACCGTTAGTTCTTCACACAGGTTTCTTCCAAATTTTGTTTTTATATCTACCTTCATCTCCATAACTTTGATCATATCTTCCTTTTCTTCTAAAATGAGACGGAGGTTCTGTTCAAGATGAGCTTTGGCTTGTTGTTCTAGCTGACACTGTTCTCGAAGTTCACCAATTCTTCGTAATGCCTTGTCTTGACTTTCAGTAAGTGCATTCTGGAAAAGGAAAAAAATGAACAAAAAATATAGATTCCAAAGTATGATGAAAACAGTCATTAATGAATCATCTCAGTATTCCTTCAACAGATGCTCAACAAAAATTACTTATCAAAGGTCTAAAAGTTTCTTATTATATGCAAACAATATCATGGGAGAAACAAGTATTTGTGAGACTGATACTGAGAACAATGAAGTAATCACAAGACTACCCTGTCCTCTCTCAAATAAAAAGCAAACAAGCTTTCTTCAGTTATTCTTTTTGTCTGCAACTATTAAGTCTGTTTGGTATAAGAGCATACTTACACCAATGACTGAAAACTTTATTGACATCACAAGTGACATATATATGCATTAAAAACTATAAACATTTGTAAAATTCTACATTTCACGATGTTAGTAATACATGTAATAACAAAATTTAATATTTCTGAGACACTGTATAAATATTGGTATTGTTATGAAACACAATATTAAAAAAAAAACTTTTAAGTTACAATGCTTATACTTGTTTCATATATTGATAATTTTACATATCCATGAAATGTTTTGCATATTTAGCATCTTAAATCTTGACATTCATTCTAATATAACTAAACAGTCTAAAAAAACTATTTTAATTCTTACACCTTTAGTTATTGAAAAGTTTGCACCAATTACAAATGAAATATTTGTGAGAAATAAATACTATTTTTATTAACAATTAAAAAAATAATAAATTGATGTTTTTGTACGTTTTGTAACTGTCACAAATACCAATGTGTTAAATACAGCTTTTAATAAATACATAAAAGGTTTCTTGCATTATGTAGTAACTGAACATTCTATTTTCAGAGTTGGTCATTAAACTATATTTTTACAATTACAATATCTTAAAGTAAATGGTTTGTTTGTGAGCATAATACAATTGTTATTTGGAATGTTCGCACTCACAGACTGAAACTACTAGTTAATATGGGGTCAGTACCTACAGTTTCAGTTTTTAGTTTGAGCTAATAGTGAAGCTCACATTGTAAAGTCAGAACAGGTTTGATTTTAATATAGGAAATTGAATATGACTCTTACTGACCACAGTTTATTTAAATTGCAACACAAAGTTAACATTTTCCTTATCAAAAAGTGAATTTCCAATAGATACCACTTCATACAGAAGTCCTATCTTTCTCATGCATTTGTGTAAATTATTTGCATGTTACTAGCCCTTAAGGTAATTCCCACCAAAATATAAATTTGATGTGAATTGTGCTAGTGCATAATGATGTCATCATGTGAGAAAAGCCCACCACTAATAGGAGGGTAGCATAACCTCCATGAACAATACCTTACCCAATGCTCTTGTATTCTTGATAACTTTATTCTTTAGATGAAGCAGGATAAAAACAATGTGCACCAGAAGAGGTTAGAATATGTGAGGAGGTGAGTATCTATCAGAAATGAAAGAATCCCACACTGAAATGGTGGAAAATCTAATAAAGTTTTACATATGATAAAAGTGTCCACCAGAGTGCATAATTAGCAAAGAATGCTGGAAACTCTTTAGAAAGTACCTAAAATAGAAGTCCATGGAATGTGATACCCAAAAGCAGAGGCTTCAAAGGTACACACCTACAGAGAAAATGCATCTTGTCTCAACTAAGGTATACTTGTAAGGAAGATGAAAATGAGCCTCAAATGTTGCAAAGATGGGTAAAAAAAGTACATGAAAATCTGAGCACTTGCACACATGTAGTCAGAGAACCAATACATGAAATGTGGTTGGGGTGTTGTCAGATCCTACATTCTGTGCACAGCTTGACTTTATTGAACAGGCTGCAGGAAAAGGGAACAGTTTTGTAGCATATTTGTTTTAGAATTCCACTACCATCCCACTATTCACTATACAGAGCTTAGCCCAGCTAGTAAGAATTATCCCTGGTCCACCACCTATGCTACTAGAAAAGAATGGTAGGCATGGATATTCCATGCCTCATTTGAAGAAAAAGGTGGAGGATACCAAAAAAATACTATGATCTCCATTTGCCTTTTATTTTAAAGGCCAGCAAGAGTGAACCAAATAAGTGGCCAGAAACAGTGCTGTAGTGTTGGCTTTTCCTATGTTTGAAATGGTTTCACTGTCTTGAAATTTTTACAAGTTCTACAGCAATTTCTGTATACTGAATCTGAAAATAATTTTCTCCATCACATACAGATTTTTCACACCATGTCATATGTGCTTTTACACAAGTGAATCATTTTTCACTGAAAATAGGTTATAGTTTTTATGCTTAAAATGTTGACAACCAGTGTGGCTATAAATTTCTCTAGAACAATTATAATATGAGAGTCTTAATGATTGTTCTAGAAACCACAAAAAACACCACTTATATATAAATGATTAATAAATCACAACATGTCATTTTGAGATTGCATTTATTTGTGCATGCACTTTGAGAAATTTTTGTTTAATATTTATTTATTACTGTGGCAAAAAGATGTGTAAGTAACACAAACATTCTGTTATAGTTGTGGCAAATTTGTAAAGAAAAGCAATTAATCAAAAAGTATGTTATGCATATTTTGGAATAAAACTTTGGGACCAAAATAAATGGTGACCTTTGTACAAAGTTTGCAGCATTTGTGTTAAAATGTCGAGACAGCGAAATGAAGGTAAGGAAAAGTCTTTGCCTTTTGGAATTCCAATGGTCTGCAAGAACTTAGAAACCATAGATATGACTGTTATTTTTGCTTGTGTAACATACAAGGCGACAACACTTGAAATGAAAAGGAAACTTCTTATCCAAACTTTCAATCTGCTATAAAACCTGTTGCTCATGGAACTGATGTATCTGTACCAACTTTACCAGAAACTCTTTATACAGCTTCATCTGATTCTGAATCTGATGTCAGTAGAAGTAATGACAGGAATTGTTTTCAACCTGAAACATCTGGTAAACTAAAACTTTTTACATAAGGTGAACTTGAATAGTTGTAAAGAGACAAAACCGTTTTTCTTCTTAATATGTAAACAAATTCTCATCTGATACAAAAAAAATGGTTATGTTTAAGATCTGAAACATGAACAATCTGTTATTAAAGCCAAAATTTTATGAAATTTAAATTAATAGGCCTGTGTCAATTTATTCAAGGGGCTGCAGGTGACCCCCACAGAATGCTTTGAAAAAATTCACGTGCTTAACTTCCCATATAATGAAAAATTGCTGAAGAGTATATCAATATTTCTAATAGTTTCTGATTTACAGCCTTTTAAAATTTAATTAATTTTCCTTTATTTTTGGCAAATTCATTTTCAAGCACCTTTGGTTGCGTAAAGTTGCAAAAGTAATGGTGGTAGAAGGCTGAAATTTGCTGCACTGACTGAATTAATCCCACAGACTTCAAAAATGGTCTCAAACCAAGTTTATTTCTCTTGGGATTTGCACAGTGAGGCTGTAAAATCACCTGAAAACCCAAAATTGTAAAAAAACATTGATTTATTTTACAAGCCACACCTCTAAGACTTAATATGATACAAAGCTGAATTTTCTTTTCAAATCAGTTGATAAATCAGCAATTGTTGTAAAAGTCTATTAGATCTGTAAAAAAAATGTAGTTGCATGTAATTTTTATGATTTAGCTAAAAATATCCCTAATTCAGGCCACAGTTTGACCATGCCATCAGTTTTTCAGCCTTTTCAGATTTTTACCATATATTCTTACATTTCTGTATATGATCTACAAAAAAAACAAGATGGTGCTCAAACTAATTTTTGAGTTATAATTTTTAAAGTATCCTCTGACCATATGTTTTTTACTTGAAAAATGACCTCAATCCTAACACAGCTATAATGCTATTAGACTGTGCTGAAAACTATAGCTTTATAGTTGAGGATGCAATGCAGGGACACCACTGGAATAATTCTCAGGCAATACTACACCCTTTTGTAATGCACTTCAGTGAATCAAATTCAGAAGATATCAGTGTTGTTAGCATGTGTGTTCTGTCAGATCATCTGAAACATGACATAGCAGCTGTTCATGCTTTCATTACCACAGTACTAAGCCATGTTAAACAGAAATATACAAACACAAAAAAAAGATAATTTATTACAGCAATGGTGCAGCTTCTCAATACTCAAATTTTAAAAATCTTAAAAATCTATGCTACCATTTCAAAGATTATCAATTGTCTGCTGAATGGCATTTTTTTGCCACCAGTCATGGAAAAAGTCCATGCGATGGAGTTGGGGGTATGGTGAAGATGCTGGTGGCTCATGCAAGCCTTCAACTACCTATAAATAATCAAATACGTCTCTGATATGTACTACTGGGCAAAGGACCACATTCAGTTCTTGCTTGTCAATCAGGAATCAGTGTTGCAGAATTGTGTAAAGTTTGATTTACTTAAGCGCTTTGACAAATACAAAACTGTGGCAGGTATTAAGTCACATCATAGCTTTATTCCCCACTCTACCAACAAATTGTATATGAGAAGACTATCAGATGATGATGTGTACACAGTTGTAACTGTTGGTAGTAGTAGTGAAAGTGATGCAGCAGCAGTTCAAATAGGGTCTAATGATAGCAATGACAATTATCAGCCAGGGAAATATGTGGCATGCACATATGATCATGAATGGTATGTAAGAAACATAAAAGATAGATCAGATGAACATTCCAATGTGTCATGTAAAGATGAAAGCTGGATTCCTTTATAACATATTCTTTGTCTGATAAGTAAACTTACCTTGTAAGGCAGTAGTGCTCACCACTATGTTCTAAGTCAAAGTGATTTAAACATAATTACCCACAAATTTCAGATATTTATTCAAGCTGTCTGAACAAAGCAATGTTTATTTGATGTTGTTAAGGCTAATTAATCACCAAAACAGGATTTGAAACATTTCATTATCATGATTATTTCAGTTTGGTGTGACTATAAACTTATCCCCTGTCGTAGCACTGTGCATTTTATGACTGGTTTACTATTGTATTTATTATATGATGAATCTTAAACTCAGCCATATCTGCATAATTGTAATGCATACACAATATATTTGCATTGCCATGTAATCTAACTAGTTATGTCAATAAACTTCTTCAGAAATGAATTAATTCGTTCTTGTTTCTTACAACTTCATTAACAATTTAACATTGTGAAAGGCTGGTTAGAATATTTCAGTGGGATTCATAAAATTCTGACAGGTATTTTTCAAAATTGTGCAGATATATTTGCACACAGTAACCCACCTGAACTGTATTTTTTAAAAATAAAAAATATACGGTCAGAGGATACTGTAAAAAATTATAACTCAAAAATTAGTTTGAGCACCATCTTAGTTTTTTTTGTAGATCATATACAGAAATGTAAGAATATATGGTAAAAATCTGAAAAGGCTGAAAAACTGATGGCATGGTCAAACTGTGGCCTGAAATAGGGCTATTTTTAGCTATATCATGAAAAGTTACATGCAACTACAAGAGTTCTAATAGATTTTTAATTACAACAATTGCTGATGTACCAACTGATATGTTAAAAGGAAATTTGAAAAGAAAATTCAGCTTTGTATCATATCAAGTCTTAAAGCTATGGCTTTAAGACCAATTTATTTACGATTTTGGGTTTTCAGGTGATTTTACAGCCTCACTGTGCAAATCCTGAGAGAGATAAACTTGGTTTAA
Organism: Carcinoscorpius rotundicauda; assembly: GCA_011833715.1. Lineage (NCBI taxonomy): Eukaryota > Metazoa > Arthropoda > Merostomata > Xiphosura > Limulidae > Carcinoscorpius > Carcinoscorpius rotundicauda. The sequence goes on from CM022395.1 coordinate 21,624,512, forward strand.
GACCATTTTTGAATTATGTGGAATTAATTCAGTCAGTGTAGCAAATTTCAGCCTTCTACCACCATTACTTTTGTAACTTCAAGCAACCAAAGGTGCCTGAAAATGAATTTGCCAAAAATAAAGGAAAATTAATTAAATTTTACAGGGCTGTAAATCAGAAACTATTAGAGATATTGATGTAATCTTTAGCAATTTTTCATATATGGGTATACGAGAGCTATGGCTTTAAGACCAATTTATTTACGATTTTGGGTTTTCAGGTGATTTTACAGCCTCACTGTGCAAATCCTGAGAGAGATAAACTTGGTTTAAGACCATTTTTGAATTATGTGGAATTAATTCAGTCAGTGTAGCAAATTTCAGCCTTCTACCACCATTACTTTTGTAACTTCAAGCAACCAAAGGTGCCTGAAAATGAATTTGCCAAAAATAAAGGAAAATTAATTAAATTTTACAGGGCTGTAAATCAGAAACTATTAGAGATATTGATGTAATCTTTAGCAATTTTTCATATATGGGTATACGAGAGCACATGTGAAATTTTCAAGGCATTCTGAAAGGGTCCACCTGGAAAATTTTCCAACATCTGGATGATGTGACATGGAATGACCCAAAATGCAACACCAAACAGCCTGAACAGGAAAACAAGAGCCAACTGGGATCCAAATGATCATACAGATGAGAAACAGAAGGTAGATAGACAGAAAAGTATGGTTTCCTTCCAAAATGGCTGGAAGATTTGGGAAGAAAAGATTTGTCTAGGAGAGTATATAAAAACTGTGAAAGAGTCTGAAAAGCATTAATAGTATGGACATTTGATGTTAGTGATGGCAGACGAGGAGAAGGAAACTAGTCCAGGAAGAAAGATTGTACACAGAGTAAGAAGCATATGGCTTGAATGGGGCACACGTGAGTGTGTGCATAATCAAAGTAAGGTCTTAATCTGGCATCAGAAGTTGAATGAGGAGGTTAGAGGAAAAAGAAGAAAAGGAACAGAACGGAGATAGGGAAAAACAACCTGTGGTACTGGGAAAGGTGAAATGCAATGGACAAGGTTTTCCAATAACCAATAATGATAAAGACTGACAAACTATGGATTAACAACAAAAAAGATGGTTACCAGTAGGATGGCCAGAAAGAAAGGAGTGGCAGGTGAAGCAATAATGAAAGATCTACCTCCTTTGTTGATAGACAGACATAATGTAAGAACAACAGGAACTTTTCAAGAATGCCACATGATCAGAGTTTGGCCAGATAGGTAAAGATGGAGGAATGATGTTCACTGATGAAAAAGAAATGTATGAAATTGATGTAACAGAGAGGGTTACAAAGTAGGGACCTTTTGGGTCTGGATACTGAGCAAAGAAGCACAGGAAAGAAAGGCTGAGCTGGTCAAAGTAGCATCAACAACAGGACCCTACAAAGGGTCAAGGGAAAGGACAAAGAGGAGGATAAGCATACAGAAAGAGGTAAAGTCAAAGCTAATATAATGAGGAACAGAGAATGAGGAGAGATAAGCCTAAAAATGAAAATGAAGGAAGAAGCATTTCTCTCCACTGAGAGAAACCCATCTTCTGTTTGGACCCAGACTGGCCTGAAAAAAAAAAAGGCAGTCCACCAACAAGGTCTTATCCCAAAGCAAATGACAGGCAACAAGGCAAACCTGATATGAGGGCTCCCAAAGAATAGATCCAACACCAAACAGAAAAAAGTCCAGGAATGGGTGACTTCTGGATGGTTGAAGTAGGAAACAACTCTAATACTGTTGAAATAGATCATTATTAAGTAATTAGGCAGCAAGGAAAACAATTTGATTATGCCTGTCAAACAAAAGGAAGTTCAAACACTGATGTGGAATGAAGCCACACTCTGCATCCAAATATCAGAATTCAATTCCTTATCCAGAGAAGGAAGCATCAGTGTAAAGACATCTTGTTTGGAAGTTGTTAGTGAAATATCTATAGTAGTATGGGCATGGTCCAATCACCATGACAATTTTTATTGGATCCTCAAGGTCAACTGGAAGAAGTGCATGTGTGTAATTCCAAAATAGTGAGAACTTCATTCTTCTTACGAAACTCTTGCACCAAATGAAAATAAGAAACAAATCCTGATGTCCATAAATGATATAATTTATAGGCAAAATGGAAAAGCTGAATTCAGCTGTGACAAAAAATTAAGAAAATGTCCAGAAGTACCAAATATTGAGTGGGAATGAAAAATAACTTAGGTCTTATGACAAGCCACCTCAAACGAGTAACTTCTTGTGTAAGAAGAGAATAGACCAATAGAAGTCAATCATCCAAAAAAAGAAATACCAGCCCCAAGCTGTGAATATGGAAGGTACAGGTCCTCATAATACAAATGAATACAATATAGGCCAATGCTACATTGAGGGGAAGAGCAAGGAATCAGAAATTTCAAATCCGATGGGTGGAACATAGAAAACGTATGGTGAATTGGTCAAGAACGATATTTAAAAGGATGTCTGACACATTAACCACAGTCAAACACAAAACAAGAAGAACCATAAACTAGGTTGGAGGGATACTGATTGATTGATTTAGTGTTTTATGGCACAAAGAAGCTAGGCTATCTGCACCAAATGTCCAGTAAAAAGGTAAAAATAAATGTAGTAAAATACATAAAAGGAAATGAAGGTAAAACAAAACATCATTGAAAAACTGAAAAAGCATAAAACCAATGTTTACACCTAGTCTATAATATTAAAAGAGAAAGCAGAGTAAAAGAAGTTGTAAAGAACTTACTACAGCAAAATGGTAATGATCATAACCCAACAGGAAGACTAACAGGTAAGTTCAAGAACTACCATCAGTCACCTGAAGTTGGCCTTTCTCGTCCTGGTTCCAGGTTATGTGTCATAGCAGCCATTATCAAAATGTAAAATAAGAAAAGTGTTAAAAGACATATAGCAAAATTGTAGTAATGAGTAGTTAAATGTCCAGTAAAAAGGTAAAAGTAAAGTAAATGGAATAAAATTTGTAAAAGGTAAAAACAAAACAGTAATTAAAACATTAAATGGCATAAAACCATCGTTGACGCCCAGTCTACAAATTAGTAAAGGACTTCCTGTTGCAAAATGGTAATGATCATAACCCACCAGGAAGACTAACAGGTAAGTACAAGAACCACAATCAGTCACCTGAAGTTAGTCTTTCCAGTCCTGGTTCTTGGTTATGCCTCATTATAGCTAGTACCAAAAGGTAAAGTAATAAAAGTGTTAAAAGATATGCAGCAAAACTGTAATATCAACTCGCCAAGACGACTAACGGGTAGTTCAAATGAATAGTTCAAACAGCAGCATTAGTCACCTGAAGTTGGCCTTTCCAGTCCTGGTGTTGAGTTATTTAATGTTCTGGCCATTTTACAATGCCAAATTGAACAAGAGAGAATGAAACTGTAAAAAAGGAACCACAATTAAAAAGGTGTAATGAATAAATATCAAACACTTAAATGAGATTAAAAATATTAATGGCAATTAAAAAACTAAAAACTTTATCAAGATGGACAGTGTCACCATCACCAATAACACTGTGCAATGTTATAGATAAACCCTAGGAAAAAACATGTTTAAAATAGTGCCATTGTTGAAAATCGTAACGATGGCAAGAAAGTAAAATCCGGCTTATCATTATCTGAGTGTTACACAAACTACACACTGGTGCATCAGTTTCAAATAAAAGAAAACGATGAGTTAAAAAACTGTGACCAATGCATAGTCTAGTTAAAACAACTTCCTCCCTCCAAACCTTATGGAAGTTAGATGGCCAAAGTCCAATAGAGGGTTTTATGTGAAAAAGCTTGTTGTCGTGTTGCTCACTCCAAGTAGACTGCCAGATAGCACAGAGCCAAGCCTTGAATACAAGACCATCGTCTTGGTGATAGTGCCAAAGCACATAGATTTAGCTGCCGTGTCTGCAAGCTCATTCCTGCAAATTCCAACATGGCCTGGTATCCAGAAAAACTGGATAGAAGTAGCAGTTAATGAGAAATGGGCCAGTCGATTTTGAATACCAACGAGAACAGGGTGTGAGCCAACATGTAGCAATTCCAGGGCCAGTACAGAATTAAGCGAGTCAGTATAAATAGTGCAATTGGAGTACTACTCAGCTTCAATATGATCCAGAGCAAGAGATATGGCATACAGTTCAACAGTGACAACAGAAGCTGTAGAGAGGATTCTGCATGCAACCACTGAACTGCAGCAAGCCATAGCAGAGCCCACTGAATTACCTGATTTGGAACCATCTGTATAAATGGGAATGGAATGATTGTTTGAAAGATGTTCATCAAATAAAAGACAGTACTTCCAATCCGGAGTATCTGCCTTTTTCAGGTGACTGAAAGAAAGATCACAATTGGAGGTTGTAATAAGCCATGGTGGGATGGGCCGACCAGTGGAATCTGCAGTGTTATCCAAGGACAGACCCAATTCATCTAATTGTGCCCGGATGCAAAGGCCAAACAGAGCAGTGGCAGATCGTCCGTTGTGAAAAAGTACGGCCCACTGAGGAAGGAAAGCATATCTTCAGGTAGGGTGCTTTGGTAAGGAATGAAGTTTAGACGAATATAGTAAAGATAGTTGCAAATAGTGAAAGTGCAGAGAAGGTTCATGAGATTCAACGTATAAACTTTGAACTGGAGATGTGCAGAAAGCCCCAGTGCAAAGTCTAAGTCCTTGGTGATGAATGGGGACCAGCATTTTTAAGGCCGAGGGTCTGGCACAGCCATAGACCATTGATCCATTATTGAGTTTCGATAAAATAAAAGCATAATATACCTTTAACAGAGAACACTGATCTGCTCCACAAATGGTGGAAGAGAGGACAAAGAGGATGTTCAGTGCTCTTGTGCATTTGACCTGAAGTTGCTTTAAGTATGGTATGAAGGTCAGCTTGCAGTCAAAGATACGCCCCAAAAACTTGGTTTCAGGGATCACTGGCAGCAAAGCTTCATTGATATGAAGTTCAGGATCAGAATGAATACCTTGTTGGCAGCAAAAGTGCATGCAAACGGTTTTAGAAAAAGAGAAATTAAAGCCGTTCGCCGTAGTCCACTGCAGTACATGATTGAGGGCAGTTTGTAGTTGTTGCTCAATATATATCATGTTCAACGACTGAGATGAGATGTAAAAGTCGTTGAAATACAGCCCATTCGCAATAGTGAGCCAAATGATGGCATTTATCTTTATACTGAAAAGTGTAACACTCAAAACACAGCCCTGAGGGACTCCAAGTTCCTGTACAAAAGAATGGGAAAGTGTTGAACCCACACGAACTTGGAATCTCCTGTCCATTAAAAATTTTTTAATAAACATGGGTAAATGGCCACGTAACCCATATGTATGGAGGTCTCGCAAAACATCATACCTCCATGTTGCATCATAAGCCTTCTCAATGACAAAGAATATTGAAACAAGACGTTGGTGTTTGAGAAAGGCTTCTCTGACTGAGGTTTTAAGTCGAATTAGGTGGTCGAGAGGAGGTTGTTTGATTCAAGGAACCAAACAAGACGAGCATTAACCATCCTTTCTGAGGTCTTACAGAGACAGCTCGTCAATGCAATTGGACGGTAATTTGAAGGAATCTTGGGATCTTTTCCTGGCTTAGAGAGAGATAAAATAATAGCCTGGCACCAGGCATCAGAAAAACATTCTACTGCCAGATCCGGTTAAAGACAATTAGAAGGACACCAAGAGAGGCAGGAGAGAGATGGTGCAGCATGTCATAGTGTACATCATCAGGTTCAACAGATGTACTGCCAGACCAATGAAGGGCCATTTTCAGTTCCACCAGTGTAAAGGGACAATTATAGTCAAAGAGACAGTCAGTTTAAAAGGAAAGAGGTGAATGCTCTGCCCAAGTCCTGATGGCCAAAAAGGTGGAGGAACAAGCAGAAGTGCTAGATACCCGGCAAAAGCTTTCACCTTGAGTATCAGCGACGCTCCGGACATCAGAGAGTAAGATTAAGAGGGAAGGCAGAGTTACAGTGCCCACAGACATTTCAAATCTTGTCCCATATGACCTTGGAACTGATGTTAGAAGATATGCTAGTTGTGAACTTAATCCAAGATTCCTTCTGGCTTCGGCATCTTACCCACCTAGCATGTGCACTGGCCTGTTGGAATGGGACGAGGTTTGAAAGTGTGGGATATCTACGAAAAGTATACCAGGCCCATTTTTGAGCCTTCCGTGCTGAGTGGCAAGTAGGATTCCACCACGGACGAGGATATCGTGGAAAACGTGTCAAGGCTTTAGGAATACACTGAGCACCTGCTTGTATAATACAGCCAGTTACTGCTGCCACACAGTCGTCTATTGATGGCTGATTTACGATGGCAGGATCAAGTTCTGTAAGAGCAGTGAAAGTGGACCAGTCTGCCTGATCCAACTTCCACTGGGGCACGCGGGTAGGGTGGCATCGACCATGGCCAGTCTCTCTCAAAAGTATAGGAAAATGATCACTGCCTAGTGGAGTACTGTCAATCCTTCATAAATAAATGGAAGAATAATGAAGGGGAGCAAACTGAGAGATCAATAGCGGTAAAGAACTAACTCGGTGCATGAAAATAAGTGGAAGAACTAGTAAGGGACTCATTCCCCAAGCAGGTCAAGCAGATACCCAAAACAGAGAATTAGGAAAGGAAAAATGCCTAAAAAGATGGAAAATATTAACAAATGCAAGAATAATAGAGCATTTGAGTGTGCAAGACCAGCTATAAAGGAAACAATGTGAGCCCTAATAACAAACATGAAGGAAAGTAACATAAACACCTAGAATTGCTATCATAATGTGAAAAAACCAGAAATATTAAAAGATACTAGTAAAAAATAAGTAAAGAAATATAACATAAAATAATATCCCCAAAAGACTGGAAGGTTAAAATTATTTCTTAAATTGTAACACACTACCCAGAGTAAATCAGGTAAGATATACAGTCCAATTAGTCATTCACAAGGTACAAAGCATGAGTCATAATCATTTGAGAATTTACGATAAAAATTTAAAAGGTTCTGAAACAATAGCCACAAACAGGAAAGTCAAAGTTGGTTTTCAAATGCAAATCAAAAACTAAATTCAAACAAAAAAATTTGGAACATCTGTTGAAAGAAATACCAAGGACATATACAAAATTCTCACAAATTCATAGTTACTGCACATAGAGTCTAATCTCCCTTAACCCATTTATCAATCAGATTCTTAGCAGCTTTATTTGTTCTTACATTTTGGCAGATAACTTACACAAAATTGGTAGGTATGGCTAAGCCCCTGACTTTTAAGTTTTAATTATGCACCCTTAAGACAAAATAAAAAAGACAGTTCTAAGACAAGTATTTTGTGGTTCTGTAGAACATTTTATACATAAAAATGTATCTGTGTAAAATGAATGTTTAAACAATTTAGTCTTGCTTCCATGTACAGCAAGTTGATAAATTCTATCAAATACTCTTTCTTCATTAAAAAATGAAATACAAACAGTACACAGCAGAAAAATAGCTACCATATGATCAATATAAAGCTACAAAAATAATATGTAGATTGATTTTCTCAATCAGACTTCTTTGCTTTGTATAAAAAAAAGTTGTCTGTCTGACAGCTCCTTCATGTCCTTGTTAGTACTGGATTTCTTGAATACTACAACACTATTTCTCAAAATTGGTAAAAATCCTTTCAGTTGTTCATCACATTTTGTGTAAAACAAAATTTTCAAGTAAAAAAAAAGTTAAAACTAAACTGTATTCAGCAGTGTGACTATATAATGCTATTTTAGGCTCAGAGTTACTTAAAACAGCCTTATAGGCTTAATCATTTAAGGCCAAAACAGTACAGATGAGATAATTTTTGTGAATTTGGCTTAAATAAGGTTTTATTTCTTTTTACTCCCAATGATAGCACTTTTCTTTCTCTTTTTCTTGTTTATTTTTCATTTTTTCTTCACTAAGCTGTGTCACATCCCTCACCTCTCTGCAAGCAGTAAAGGATAGTATAAATGTGGGATGTTGTGGTCTTGAGCACTCACATTTTTCTCTCTTGTTTTATTTCTATTTTTTTTTATTTTACTTTATTTTCCTTACATTTGAGGCTTAGCAAACAGATCTTAAAACTGAGAGACAGTGTATCCCCACTACTGTACATGTCTTACTGCTACAGTCACCTCCTACAACCAGGACACATCTTACATTCCACATTACAGCCTATGTTGTGGTGACTATTCTTTTGCATAAAATTTTTGTTTTATTCTGTATTATATGTTCTATTCCATCATAGGATTAGTCTCACTGTTTGTAATGCAGTCCTTCCTTTTTGATGTAATTATTTACTTAACTACTTAGATAATATTTATGATTAAATTACATAAACACATATTTAAAAAAAAATAATTTACATTTGTGCAAATGTTTAGGCAACTATCTCATACAATGCTAAATATCAACTCTTTAAATTCCTTGCTAACAAAAAAGTTTCCTCTACTTCATATTAGAAGAAATATCACTAAAATACTTTGTCATAAATATTTGAGAAAAATGTACTATCTTTGAAATTAATACCAATTCTAAAAAGAAAAGTTTAATATTTTCTTTAACTACAAATGTATTTCCAATAATACTTACCTTCACTGACCATAAAGCTATTCTTCAACATCATTCTTGCCTATCTAAACATTGGTCTTGCATGCTATAGTCTTTTATAACACACTTAAATGCCCTTGGTAATATCCAATTTGTAAATTTCTCCACCCTCATCAATGTGCCTTCTCTCCTGGTAGTGTATAAGCACCTTACTTAAATAATGTTATCACTTTTTCAAGTCTTACACCATCTCTTACTGGAGAGTGTCAGCAGAGGTAAGTATTATTGGAAGTACATTTTCAGTTATGGAAAATGTTAACTTTCATAACATACTTACTATCTACTGATAATACAGATAGAATCCTTGGGCACGATCCATACAGAAAGTGTCTACTAAGTACAGTGGTGTACCAAGATAAAAATGGTACACAAGTAGGGGAACTATGCAACATCTGGAACAGGTATGCTCTTCACCCAAAACTGAGTTCCTGTATCAAGGGTGGAATTATGAAGATGTGGAACCTGTGCAAAAACAAAAGCCTATAATAGAACAATATCATGTTTGGAATTATGAGTAGATAGTGGACCTCCTACCATGAATAATATACTGAAGCAACCAGATAGCATGGTATCAAATCTGAAATAGAATCACAAGTTGGTTCCCAAGGAGCCTGGTGCCACCCCTACTAACATCTGGGAAAAACATCCAGAGACCCAGGTAGGTAGGCCCTGCAAACATTGCCCTGTTCTCCAAGAATGAATGAATGCATTCTGGCACTATGGAGGAAAAGCCTTTGACCACAAACCCAGTGACTGGAAATTAAATGTGGTAAGGAATATCTAGTTTCACTGGTAGAATCTGGGATGTAATGTGCACTGGGGAGTCTCAGTGAACAGTGCTCTGAAAACAGTACAATAGGTGAGCAAAGTTCCCTAAATTTTTAAAAGTAAACTAACCTTTATTTACCAAATCTGATTATCAGCAAGGACAGGCACAATTCATTTTAGCTTTACTCATAAGTCTTGATAATATAATAATACCATATGGTAAATGCCCATATGATCTTATGAAACAATTTCTACAGAGGCTGCTTCAATAGCAGTAAGAATAATAAGATCAGTTGTTAGTGTGGAATTGTAATGAAAAAAGCACACTTGTCTGGGCAACACTCACCACAAAGTTGGATCCAGTGAAAGCAAGATGCAAGGAACCCTGGAGAATAGAGATATGACTGTGACAAAAGTACTCTCCCTTCTCTTCATAATTCAGTAGATTTTATTAAGAATGATCATGGGACAGGGTAAAACTCCTTGAAGAAAGCTGTTCCAGCACATAAAGAAGGTGAGAGAAAAGTACTGGGACAAGCCTGAATACTAGCCCATAAATATCTTTGATTAGATAAATGAAATGGCCAGCAAGAAAACAAATGTCCTGAATCAACTGAGATGCAACTTGGAAGATCCCTCACTTGTAAAGAGCAAAACATACAAAATGAATATTTGAGAATCCACCTCTAATAAAATGGAGAAAATCAAGGGAAATGGAGGGATCCCATGAAAAAAGGTCAAGACAATCACCACAATATGAGGTAAAGTGAATCACATAACACTTCAATGTCTGACAGACTAAAGCAAATTATTAGATTACAATTAATGAATGAGGTGAGAAATAAATGGCAAAAGAATTGCAGAGATGGATGTGTAACTTTCCCTAGTTGTCAGAGATGTAGAAAAGAAGGATATAGCAGGACCAAAGGGGAGAAAGAGGAAGTTCTACAAATGTGCCAACAACTAACTTACTGTCAACAACCAAAAAATCAACAAAGGAGAAGTAGACAAGAAAAATACCACATTCTCACAAATCCAAATGATTAATAGGAGAAACGGAGTAGGATCCTAATTGGACCTGTGAGAAGCTAACATAGCAAAGAAAAATACCAGAAAACAGAATCCAAATTCCATCAAGGGCAAAAAAAAAAACTTCAAAATTTCTAGGAGAAAATACCCTAGGTAAAATGAAGGTCTCCATCTCTCAGCAGATGAAAACATGGACAGCCCCAACCAAAAGTAACCACCTATGTGTATCTCAGAATGGCTGGTATGGGTATTAACACTTTTACTAATAAAGCAAAGAACATTTCGACCTCCCAAGATCATCTTCAAGTTGACAAAGAATTTACAACCAACCACTGCTGATCACGTTTTAGGGAGGAAAGTTTAAATGGGTATGGAATTAAATTCAGGCATAATGAAGTTTAAACAGACAACACACTACACAAAGAAACACAGAACAGAGGACTTGTACTTCTTGTATAATTGCTGTGTTGAAGTAACAGTTCTTATACAATACATCAAGAAATAGTCTTTTGTGTTTATGTACTGTGTTATCTGTTTAAACTCTAATATGCCTGAACTTAACCCTGTATCTACTTATACTTTCATCCCTAAGAAATGTGTCCAGCAACAGTAAGTTATAAACTCCATGTTAACCTGAAGATGACCTGTTTTCTACTTTAGTAGTAAAGCATTAATGCCCATACCAGATATTTGGAGATACATTTTTACAAAAGACTGGAGCAAGTGAGATTAATAATTAGTTAGGCAATGCCAATGTCCAAGAATAGTTATACTGTTAGGGAAAGTATGTTTTGGAATTCTCAATGTGCCCTAGCTTTGGGAAATACATCTGAGAAGTTCTTCATACTTATACACAGTACAAATGAGAGATGAGAATAAGACCATTCTTGATTTATCAGATACAGCTAGACAAAAGACAGTTATGACAAGTCAATATCTGTATCAAAACTTTTCTGAAAGAAAAGATTACACATCAAAGTATTCAGTAACTCACCTTTATCTTTTCTTTTTCTGCATCAACACCTCTATAAGCTTTTACTAATTCAACATATTTATTTCTGTACTTTTGGAGACGTGCTTGGACCTTCTGAATGGCTGCAAACAGCTGCTCTTTAGAAACATCATCCAAGTTAAGAGTAGAAACATCAGGTTCCACTTCACTTTCAATATCTGACTGTGGCATATAGTTGGACTTAGAAGTCTGATAAACAAAGTTTGGCTGTATGTGCTGAGCTTCACCATATAAAGATGGCAGCCTTTGTATCTGTTCATGGGAAGTAACTTGTAGAGTTGAAATTGGTACTGGCGTAGATTGAGGTGTCGTAAATATTTCAGAATCAGATGCAAGATCAGCCTGAACCACATATAAAAAATATTCCAAATCACATGTACCTCTTGTTTTCATACATATATTACAGTAACAATTATTTATCATCATTAATTAATTCATTAACTTTAACTGATTAGTTTCACAACTCAGAAAAATTATCACACAACCAAAATTTGTTTCCAATTATTACTATTTTTGATTATACCAACAATCCAAGACTTATGTGAGAATAATCAATTATTTTAATGTTACTGACTACTGAACTTGATGATTAATCAACTATGAAAATCCACTAAATACCCAGTTGTAAAATTATACTCTTCAGAATAAATAATTTTTAAAAATAGTTATATTAAAATTAAAATGTTGGAAATAAATGGTAACGTTATGCACCACAGAAGAGACCAGTTTATCTTTGCCTCAAATATTTTGCCAGCATCGGAGTAAAAGTACTTAATTTACACACTTCTTAATGCAATGAATAGAAACCTTTATGCTAATTGAGATAGTATTAGAAATATACCTTTCTTCAATTTCCATCATATTAATGGATTAATGCTCCTTTTAAAATGGTACAGATAAACAGGAATTAATGCCACTAGTGACAGCAACTTCTTTAACATGACTTACTTGACCAACATTATTAACCCTTTCAAAATGGGTCAAGGCTATGTCAACACGTTTGTTGACTTAAATTTAAAATTTTATTGAAGAAAAATGTTATGAATTCATATCAATAAGTTTGAAATCATATAGTAAATTACAATTAAAACATTATTATGAGTTAATTTCTTTATTAAAAGTAAATATTAAAAGAACACCTAAATACAGATTTTAGTGAGTCACATGGTATATTGAATACAGTGTGATTTAAAATTATATATTTATGACTCAACAAATCAGGTCTATAGTTTCACACAATTAGGAACTCAAATTACCAATATTGACAAACTAGAATATTAAAAATATATATACTTTAATATATGATGTGGATAACCAATAAACAGCTTAGAATGTCCCCCTAGTGGTTTTATCAGCCATTCTACTCTGTGAAGACAACCAGAAGGTAGGTTGTATCTTTAGTCTGCTTGAATTTTCTTTTTTTAACCTAAATACATTTTAGTTACTAAGCTTAACAAATTACAAAGTAATTCTATGATACCAGTATAATTACTTATGATGTTTTGGTTATTCAACTGTATAAAACCTTTAAAAAAATTTTATTCAATTTCCTTCACGTTAAAATTTCCTCCAATTTTAAAAGGCTTAATGATCTACATCCAGATGCAATGAGTTTAAAAGTTGTGACAAGAAACCAATTGTTTGTTTTCCTTCTTGATTTATTGTAGTATGTGTATATATACAGAAACTGGTAAGTGGTAAGAGTCTCCCATACTCCACTCAAGAACCATAAAGAAAGAAACTGGTGTTGGGAAGATATACAAGAGTTGCCCAGACCTAATCAGCCAACTGCCATTACATTTGTAACTGGAGAAAGTACAATGGATTACTGCAAAACCTAATTTGAAATGATAGATTGCACGAGTCAGAGGTATGGACAGTCACCTCTATGGTGCCGGATTTTTACATGATAGTTCATGACAAATGATCTAGAATGGACAATGAAATATATAAAACAACTCCATTCAAGGATTCAAATATAATCAAGATGAGTTAAGAGAATCCATATAGTAAGCCTAAATAGTGAAAAATCTTTGGAATAAGAAGAGTTCCATGACAAGAACAAATTATTGTGGAATAGAAAAAGAAAAGTTCAGAAAAAAAAAGAGAGGGTTCATGTGATGAACAAGAAGCTCATAGTTCAAATGGTGCATAATTAAAAGCATGTAAAACCACCTCAAGATTTAAGTTTGGCAAAAGAAACCGATAAGAGGGATGATGAACAAGGAAATACTGGAACAAGGTGGAGAAAAATATGGGAAGAAAAGATAGAACTATAGAAAAAAGTCAAAGGCAATTTATAAGTTTACCCAACAGTCTGCTACAATAAAAGCTGAGACTTCTCAGTTGAACAATGAGGAAAAGATGTTCTAGAGATGGGTGACAGGATGTCAACCTTGCAGAAGAGAGTGGCAAATGAATCTATGAATAAAAATTCACCACAATCATTGATATATAGAAAGAAAAAATAGGCAACATAAACAAGATAAAAGAAGAGCTACACAGCTGGAATAACATAACTGCCAAACAAGGAACTAAACAAATTTCACACAAATGGATGACACTCCCAATAGAAGGAGAAAGAGATAACATTGTAAACTAAGGGTCCACATATAGAATGAGAAGAGATCAGTCCCAGATGAAGTAATACACAGCCATAGTAGCTTTGTGAAGTTCCAGGGATTTGAAGAGAGAATGTTTAAATTAAAAGGATTAGCAAAGGTACTGATCATTGATACTTTCAATAAGGTACAGATCTAACATAAGACCAAAAACCTAAGAAATGAGCCCAGAGAAAGGAACCTGTGCAGCTGAGATATGAAATGTGACCAAGTTCAATGTCCCAGGAATATGATATATGAATTAATTGTAAGCAGTACCTAACCAGAAAAGTTCAACATGAGGAAAGAAAGGACCCTGGAGCATATCCCAAAATGTTGTCAAGAGTGGATCAAAACCAAGCAGATCAAAAGACTTTTCATTTGGTTTGAGAATGATTCTTTTGGAGACACAGAGAGATCCCTCTGCACTCCCACTGTAGTTGGGGAAAAAAGTGCAGCAGCATATGTCCAAAATAAAGCAGTAGACGGTAACTCTCGAGCCTCAGGGTAAGTAATGTTTTGAATTGTTTTTAAATGCTGTGCCTCATTTTCTTTCAATCATTTAGGACAAGAACAAAATTAAGATGGGTAACAGCCATAGCAATTGACACAATAAGGGTCCGTTTCACACTCATAGTCATTCTGGTCCTTGCCATGGCAATGAGCACACGTCAAGAAACCACAACATGATGTCTTAGAGTGACTGAACCACTACCACTGGAAACATCTGAGAGGGTTTGGAATATAATGCCATAAGTGACGTAAATGTCAAAATGAAGACACTGGTTGGCATCATAATTCTATCTTTGCAAGTGGAGACATGCGTCACTACAGAAATTCCTTGGGTGGAAAAACCAGCAAGAATCTCTGACTCAGAGATGTTCTTCAAATCCCTCTCAACAATAACTCCTCGAGACAAATTCAAAGTAAAACGAGGCATAACCTCAATAGCTATATCTCCAATTGCCTTTCAATGCAAGGAGTTCACTGTGTTGTACTGGGGGATGTTTCCTCCAATATGTCACCAGAGCAAAGCTTCTTAACTGACTTTGGAGAACCAGCAAATCCATCTAGTCCTTCTAGAAATTTGTCCTAAAGGTTTGTCTGAAGGAGAATATAGTACAAGATAATGTGGTACAGGTTTTACAGATGTTGAAGATTGATGCTCAGAATCATCAAGACGTAGTCATTTACCTGTGAACTGTTTTTCACTATTTAATTTAAGTTTTCATTTGAATGATCCATAATAAAAAACGTGTTTGTGCCCACTGACCCCACCTATCATGAAGCCCTGCAAGATGTACTACAATGCCAAACAAGGACACTGCAGCAACATTAGGGTTACATAAGCACTGTACTCAAACATTGGCATCAGATATAATGCACATAACACCTACTGAGAACATCCAACACTGGTACTTGGTTGACCCTAGCCCAAATGGACCAGACAACTGACCCTAGAGGGACCACCCCAAGGCTGCCTGTATACAGGAATTCAAGGCCAAAGTGATGTATTAGAATTGGACCCTCTCAACCACCAGGATCCTTTCCTCCTCTATGCAATTCACCATGCATAGCAAATTATGCAAATCCCAACAACTTGATCTTTGCTGAAAAATTTAAACATGTCTGTTCAATACAGTGACAAGGGGAAAAATGAAGTTACCATAAATGGAAACACATAAGGAAACTTGCTGTGCATAGAGGTATCACCCTCCTATTGATAAAAGGATTTTGTTGCATAATGATGTAATCTTGCAGCAGCATTATTTAAATTAAATCACATGAAATTAAGTGCAAGTTGCTAAAAATCTAAATATCTTTGGCAGATGCATGAGGAAGGTAGCTAAATTATGTGAATATGAAAGTAATCTCAAAAATTATCTTTAACCATTATTGAAATCACCTATACCTGTAATTTATGAGGGGTGCCTGGTTCACTAGGGGTTTCATCTTTTTCATCCGTGATGCTGAATTGATCAGGAGTTGGTCTTAAAAGTGTACTGTTGCTTGTTGAATTGGTTAAGCCTTCACCAAAGTTGATTAAATCCTACAAGAATAATAAATCTAATATCCTTAAGATCATCTTTGAAAATCTCATTCTCTCAAAAATAAGTTAAAACTTTAAACACAAATTTCAAAAACAAAACATACAATTGAGAACATCAACAATGAGGTCAGTACATTACAAAAAAAAAGGAAAAAGGGCAAACATTAAATATAGTAGAGAAAATTACTTGTATGTAATTCAAAAATCAAAAGGTTACAAGTTATGTGAATATTTCATAGTATGATCTGTTTTGAAAATTCATGACTGTTTAGGTGAATTCTGCATGTTACTTTCCCAACCTGGTTGTATTTATAATTGTTTTCAGCAAAAAGATAGTAAATACACTACCAGACAATTTATCTCTATATCAGAGGAGAAAAAACAACTATCATACATAATGAATGACAAGTGTACAATATGATATTTAGAAATTAACTATTCATTGATTCACATTGTCCATTAGAAGTGAAATTAGAAATTACCATTAACTAAAAGGAAAGCAACACTCCAAGAAGACCTGTTTCATTCTATCAGTTTTTAAGAATTGAACTCCACACAAACAGGTCAAAGTGTGCGAGTTATGATCTTTTATAATGTAATATTTAGGATTTAATTACAACTTTATTAACAATATATATCAACAGATATAACACCAAAATGTAGTTCATAGTTCAAATTTATATATTATCTAAGTTTTAACTTCTTAATTCCAAAAAGAAAATACTCAAAAACTCTTTAATCATTATTTTCCTTTGTCATGTAATACATCTCAGCTGCACTTTCTCCACTTGATAATTCTTTTTTATTTCTAAAATAAACATTTGCAGTTACAACCAGTTAAACGTTCCAGTTATAAACAACAAGAAGCAATAATCTTACATTTACGTCTCCAACCTTTATATTTGCTCAGATATCAATAAAGTTTTCAAATCCATTGAGAGAAGTCTCCCCTATCTTTCTGACTTCCAAGATTATTTGATAATCTAATGGACATGTTACTTACCAACAGAAAGACCAGCTCTGTGTCTACACAAGTCATACAAATTTACATACAGTTCCCTTTTGTAAGTCTTCAGTCAAGGAAAATAACATTGTTTTGATCAAATTTGATGGTCTAAACAGAAACAATTTTTTAAACCTATTTATAGTTTACTTAGAAAAGCAGATCAATTAAATAGTTTTGGAAAATCCTATTCAAGTGATTGATATATTTTTTTTGTATTCTAGAAATGTATATTTTAAAGCTATATGGAATTTTTAGGACACCTCAACTTAAAAGAAACTCAGAGTTAAGGAAAACTACTGAACAATTTTAGTCGAATACAAACAGCTTGAGTATGCAGCATGTACTATAAATCCTTTATTTTTATGAATATTTTTTTATTTATTATTAAATTTTCAAAAAAGAAAGAAAACTATACAAATTACAAACTTCTTAGCTTAGACTAACAATACTTCAATTAAGATGTCTAAAATTTCATTAGCTTGTGTTACTTATTTTAGTTCTACAGAAAACAATAAATAAGCTCTCAATGTGATTTACAAAGTACAAGAAAAATCATAAAATTAAAAAAAACAAGTGTGAAAAAGTAACATTACTTATAGAACCTTCTGAACAATACCATAATCAGTGTGTTGAAAAAAAATTGTATTATTCCTTTCATTTCATATTTTTAATTTTTTATTTCATTGTACACTGTTGATTTCTCTACAGCTAGTATTAGGATAAAAGAAATAAGGGATAAACATAAGCTTCACTGAAACAAAAACTTAAATATTAATTTCACAAGCTTTAGAGCACATTCTGCCTCTGACAAACTAACTGGTAAGAGTATCCCAAGGTAATGGAAAGAGTATGGGTACAAAATAAAATGGGATGGGTAAAGGAATTGCATGGCAAGCACCTCAGATAATACATGTAGAACCAAATTATTGTCAGTAAATTTCCTCCAAATAGTAACAAAACTGGTTAAACAAGCCCCTATTAGATAAAACAGTATAATGATCAGTACTGCTGGCAGTGATGAGCATCTCATTAATAAACATGACAAATCATGGGACCTCTAGGGATAAGAATAGTCATAGGATTTGAAAGTCTCAGAAGTGGAAAAAGAACAGATAAGGGCCCAGGGTGAGATAACAAGCAACCAAAGCTTACATAGTAGAATGCTGCCTCATAGATTTCACAAGATTCCAAAGTTTAAGATATATTTCCAAAAATGAACCATTGGTAAAAAGGAGCCATCCATATATTCCAAAGGTACGTAAATGGTAAATAAATCTGGGGCAAGATGGCATTCCTCTTCAGAAAATCTCAATAGCAAAGAAACCACGTGTAAAGAGATAAAGCAATAAAGAACAGTTGCAACAATGTAGAGGTAAGAATAAACCCCCTAAAACCCCTCAGGATATCATGGAGTGCCTCAAAAAGAAAGGTGTATGGTGGATACTACAATAGAAAAGTAATACAGAGGAGATTAAAGCAAGAAAACTAGACCTGGCAGTAGTGTTTTGGAATTTTGAAAATCAAGAAAGGGGTAATCAGCCTGCTAGTACAGCAAGACAAACTAAACCTGGGCCCTTGAAGGGAGAGGCATACTAGTGTCAGCTTGTAACTGAGAAACAAAATGCTCACCACGAACCCCTATTATCAGGAGAAAGAGGAAAAACAAAATACAGGAAGGACAGGATATCATGTAATAACGAAATAAAATGATTAAAGGAAATCATGAAAATTAATAAAATGAAACAAACCTAAGAAATCATGTCTAAAAAGGCTGAAGTAGGCCTAGTAGATTATGCAGGAGAGAACATGTAAGCATATATAAATGGGGTGAAGAAAAAAGTTGTCAAAATACTCATTGTCACAAACAGGTCTGGCAGGTTCAGAAGGAAGTTGAGCACTATTGGGACAATGTTCAAATTAAGGCTGAAAATTTCTCAGTTGAGTTCCCCCAACCTAAAATTTATGCAATTGTGCTGATAGTAGGCTATAGAATATCTGAATTGTAACACTAACTTCAGTATTCATCATAAAATATAATTGAAAATAATTTGAGGAAAAAAGAGTAAGAAAGATAACTTATCATCAAAAACTAAAAATAAAAGAGGATTAAACAGTATAAATGTTCTTTCTACTTTATATGATAATAATAGAGAAATATAAAGTATGAGAACACTTTCATAAGATATCTCAGCTATCTCAGCCTAACAAAAAAGTGACAGTTTTGTTAAATCAAATAGATGGAGCCACATACAACAAGAACTTGCATAAATCCTATTGATGTAAAAATGTCCTATGATGATTTACTTATGAAATGCAGTTAAAACATGATAATCATGAATGGCATACGAGTGCAAGGCTTGTGAAGCATGTGTGTGAGCAAAAGTAGTGTACAATGCCAAAATAATGATTTGACAGAAATTCATTTTGACTTTTTGGTCAATCTTCTGATCACTAAGTTGTCCTTGGCTAAGTACCCAGTGATGATAATAAATAGTTTTAAAAAAAAATTGTGATATACAATGTATCACTTTTTGAATTTTTTTTCAACCACTGACCAGTATAAATGGCACGAGACTTATTACAACTATCAAGATGCACATAAATTTCCTTAATCATCATCATGTACTGCTATCTTCCCTTAGGTCGGAAAATTCATACAATTTTCTAAAGTTGTTCTTCATTTCCTGTCCTGAACATTTCATTGAAGCAGTTTACGTATATGACTTGTGTTACTTTTTTAGATACAGATCCTTCTTGATTAAATATCTAGAGCTTGAGAGTGGCATGTCACTGACTTTTATAATTGCATATTTCATTCATTATTAATCCCTGTCACAATACACAACACTTCACTAACCACAGCTGCTACTTGAAGTGTATCCACATTTATTTGTTTTCTAATACCATTAAGTATAAGAAACATCCTCACCTCGGAAATTCTAAGCCCCCAATCTGAATGTCTTTATGATTTGAGAGTATGAATATTTTACACCACTAAAAGTTAAAAAAAATAATTTTCACTTGCATCACGCTTCTTATCTGAAATGAAAATACTTTACCTATGTACTTTTGAAATAAAATAAGCCATGCTCAGTATTCTCTCTAAACTTTGTGGCTGCACAACAACGTAACAAAAAGTGTCACACACCTCATTATTCCAGCTGCATACATCCTCGGTAATGGTTAGAGTCTCAAGATGTTGATGGCCTTACTAACACTAGCAATCAATAGACCTAAAGCCCAAAATAACCAACTAACAGCATGGAAAAGAAGCCTAATTATCCATTAGGGTTGATGGTCTAAAACTACCCCATTCTAAATTACTGTTAGTAAACATCCACACATCTTTAGATGGAAAAAAATAAGAAGGAATATTGGTCATGCCCTCTTTTTTGACTTTCCAAAAGATTCTTAAATTTATTTTACTTTCATTGAACAATCCTCCAAATGATGCTTGACACTCACCATTACTTTCAATCCAAAAAAACAAGTTCATACATTTTCATAATGTGCAAGTTAGCAGCAACTTTCAGTTCAAAATGCAAAGAAAGTTTTGTAGATTTCAACTTTTAATTTTTTTTTAAAGGATAAGAAAAAAACACATAGAATAAGTAATGTTGAAATAAATATTTCTGTACAAAGATATTTTAATTCTTTTCTTACATTTTCTTTCAATGTGTCAACAGCAAGTTTGTTGGTGGGCTCTCCATTACTCTGAAAATGAACAATTTATTACAATACAGCATAGTACTAATACACATTTATACAAAATGTGCTATTTGTTTCTTTTTTTACAAACACATTCATGCATAAATATATTACCCTTAGGAAGACCAACACAAAATTGTTTTCCTCTAAAAGTTGTATATCTGTTTTCATATATCTCATCCCGATGTGTAATGACTTAAGCTAAAACTGAAAAAACTGCAGTTTACAAATGTAATCTAGTTTACACCAAAAAGTTATTGTTTAAACAAACAATGATACAAAATAGTGTCTCGGCCTCTGCTATGTTAGTCACATCCCAGTATTTGGCAGAGACCTCAACAGCACTAGATAAAACAGATATGGTTAACATATTACCACATTCTTCTGTACTTTCATTCATACGTTTTTATAATGTAAAAGTGCACACACACACAAACACTATAGCTAAGGTTATGACCAGTGTTAGGGTTATCTTCATTCTCTTTATGGGTAGATTTTACTACTCAGAAAAATTTATTATCACTGCAGTAATTAAGTTTGAAATAATGATTTTATTTTTATATCTGGGTAAACAGTTACAAAATTGTCAACTACAGGAGATGTTCAACAAAATAAGTTTTGGTAAATTTATTAATGCAAAACTGCTTAATAACTTTATGATTTGGATACAGACTAGAATATAATTTTACATTTAGTCAACAAAATAGCTTCATTAATCAAAAATTACTTATATATTTTAATGAATTTGACTAAATAATAAGGTAATCTTATTGAAGTTTACAGGATTATCTAGGAAATAATAAAAAGCCTGTTTTATTTGTGCTGTATCCTAAAGATAGTAAGATCAGGGGCACAAGTTCAAGACTTGGGAAAGACAAGACAGTATTTTTGTTTTCTAATATCTTAATGGAATCGGTTCATATGAGAAGTAGTGCTAGTGAAAATCAAAACTTCAAATGAGTGTATGGGAGGAAGCATGAAATTCTTGAAAAATAAAGTAATTTAATTTTTTTACTTTTCTAAAGCTTTTAAATTCAAAGGCAGACTTGAGCATGAAGGGCCAAACAGTCTCTTGATGAGAAAATATTAAAGGTGAGATTGATGCAAAATGTATCTAACATAACATTTAAAATAATGATAACTCAATAATACGTTCAATAAATAAATCTACACAATAACTGTCATCGTCACGGTAACAGATATTATCACCTAATTCAAAATGCAACCATTAAAATTAACATTTTCACTACTTAAAAACGACTAAGTTCCAACATAAAACCTACCTGCGTCTGAATAGGAAATGGCACATTTGGGAACTGGCGAACTTCTTCTGCTAGTTTTTCTCTTAACCTCTTTAACATTTTAGTAACTTATTTTTATTAACAAATCGCGTATCAAACTTTTCAGTTACTGTTACTATTAACAGCAATGTTAGTGCTCATCATAATCCACAGTATTAGTAATAATGGTACTACAGAATTGAGACTCGAGTCTAAAAATGACCAAAAATACTGTCATCAAATTAGCTATAGAATATTTATTAAAATACACAGCATTAACGTTTCACCATTAAAACATCAAAACAAATCCATTTATCAGAAGCCTTGATACAAAATTTAGAGATAGGGTTAATACAAAATTAATAAACAGTCCAACGCAAGTAATACGTCTCCACTTCGCAACGCTACCTGAAAAAAAAAAAAAAAAAAAAAATCCAAACCAACTCATTAGAGGAGTATATGGAACGTTTGAATTTGTTTTACATAAGTTTCATATTTTGCTTAATAAACGAAATGAATAAGAACTAGCTACCTTGGACATCATACTACCGATTAGGGACAGTAAGACACTTTCTACTTCAAGGATATTGTGGTGAACAATTAAAATAATGTTTTATTTTTACACTATCTACATACGTATAATACTGTTTCATGTTCTCTGTCCATGTAGGCTCGGCTTGGCCAAGCGTGTTAAGGCGTGCGATTCTTAATCTGAGGGTCGCCAGTTCAAATATCCGTCGCGCCAAACATGCTCTCTCTTTCAGCCTTGGGGACGTTATAATGTTACTGTCAATCCCACTATTCGTTAGTAAAAGAGTATCCCAAGAGTTGACAGTGGGTGGTGATGAGTAGTTGCCTTCCTTCTAGTCTTAGACTGCTAAATTAAGGACGGCTAGCACAGATAGCACTCGAGTAGCTTTGTGCGAAATTCAAAACAAACAAATTGTCTATGTAGGGTTCGGCATGCTCAGGTAGTTAGAGGTTCTCGACTTGTATTCTGGAAGTCAAGGGCTCGAATCTTCGTCATACCAAACAAAGTCGCCCTTTCAGCAGTGGGGACGTCATAAGGTCCAGTAAATACCACTATTCATTAATGAAAGAGTAGCCCAAGAGTTGGTGGTGGGTGGCGATAAACCAGCTACCTTCCTTTAGTTTCAAACTGTCCATGTAACTACTTCGCAGGATACGGACGGATCTTCACCAAGATTGATATGGATGTTCATTTGGTCCCTGAGGAGATACATACAAATTTTGCATTTTGTGATTTTAATGGGAGTGTTTTGTCATTATTTCGCTTCTTGTTCACGGCGATTTGTTGGGTCTACAGGAAGATGTATCAAAATGTTTAGTTTGGCATTCTGTGTGTTGCGTTTATTATAGACTTTCACCAGATTTGGCAAGAAGATTTGTTGAAATCATATGGAGATACATGCAAAATTGCGTTTTCACGTTTTGTGTTTAATATGCATTTATAAAACGTCTGTCTAAGGGACAGGTACTCCAGGTATAAATACAATTGTTTTGCCTGTTGTATGTCAGTGTAATTACTTCTCAGGGTATGAATGAATCTTAGTCAAAACTGGTAAGTAGGTTCATACAAATTTTCAACTCTTACATTTTATGGACTTTTTTTTATCACTATTCGCCTTCTGTGCAAAGAGTTTTACCAAATTTGGCAAGAAGGTATGTTGGGTCCATGCAGAAACATGCGCAAATTTGCGGTTTCACGTTTTTTTGTTTTGCAGTTTTTATGGGCGTTTGTTACAATTATATATAAGAAAGCAACTTCTCATGTATTAAGACAACATTTTATTAATCAGTAATTTACATAACTTCCGTTAAAGGTATGGGCACTCCAGTTAGTCGGAAATATATAATTGTTTGTTGAAAATATTTGTATCACAATTATCTGTCTTTAAATTATTTTGGAGATAATCTGGTAAACGTCTACTGTATATTGCATGCATTAGCGTTGATAGTGGTATATTATCTTTTCACTTTTAATTAAGTTACATATATAGGACGGTACGTGAAGTTTCCGAGAATCTCATAGACTGATTAGTGAATCAATCGAAAATATGGTACCAGAAAGCTAAGTTGATTGTACATCCTAACTACTAAGTGCAGTATGGTTTGGGAAAATCAAATATTTTACGCATGTGACTAATAAGCTAGTTATTCAAATCAGTACAAGACTGTGTATATATAAAGATATGTTAAACTTCAAAAAATAATATTTGAAATACAGGCCTAATGCTTTCTCTGAATGACTGTAGTCTTTACTGTGGACTGCGGTTTTACCTATTCATGGCTCATCAGCACAGTTTGGGTCAGCAAACCAAAGAAATATTATTAGTTTTTGTTTGTTTCTTTTTTTTGTAAATTTCAAGCAAAGCCACACGAGGGCTGTCTGTGCTAGCCGTCCTTATTTATGGGAAATTATGGTATGAATAAAGACAACATGGTGAATTTTTTAGAACGCATAAAGAAATTCTAGAAAAGTAAGATATCCTCATTACTTTGATCAGTGTGTACTACCAACTTTAACATATGGCAGCCAAACATCAGCACTAATAATAGAAATAAGTAAAAGATAGAAATCGCACAAAGAATTATGGCAAGAAAAATACTTTACATCACAATATACAGACAGATGGAAAAATGACAGAATAAGAAAAACATCTGACATAGTAAATACAGCAAACTTTATTCTAAGAATTAAACGTGAATGGGCTGAGTATGTAGCAAGTTTTTTTAATAGTAAATGAATATTTAGAATAATAACATGGCAACCTAGGACAGGAAAAAGATCTAAGGAAAGGTAAAACAGAAGCTGGAGAGATGATATCGTGGCAGAAGCAAGATTCCGATGGGATGGGATGCTAATAATATGAAATACTGGACTGGTCCAATGAGGGATGACTGCAGCTTAGATTGTTTGTTTTTGAATTTCGCACAAAGCTACACTAGGGGTATCTGTGCTAGCCGTCCCTAATTTAGCAGTCTAAGACTATAAATTAGGCAGCTAATCATCACCACCCACCGCCAACTCTTGGGCTACTCTTATTACCAACGAATAGTGGGATTGACCATCACATTATAACACCCCCACGGCTGAACGGGCGAGCATGTTTGGCGCGACGGGGATTTGAATCCGCGACCTGTGCATACCACTATCATCTTGTGAATGCGACAAATGGTCCTCAATTAACAGTAGGGTGACACAACCTCCATGTTCAGTAGGCCTCCATAAGCACTTGTACACGAATTAACTTTATCATATTTGTTTATTCAAATTTAACTTAATCAATTACAAGAAATCTGGGCTACATTCTTGCAGCCTTAACTTTCACTGGTTTTCTTTTAGCCTGATTTAGCTTTAGTTTAAAGATACACCATCACAAAATAACTGAAAACAAATCTGATGTGAAGAATTGTAAAAAGACTACGAATTTTCAAGTGATAGCAACTACTGCCTCCTCCCGTGGCTCTAGATATTTTTATAACACTAACCTTTCTTTATATGAAGCCACTGTAAGCACTTATTGATTGTTAAAAATGTTACTACCATAGTTCATCATGTTGTTGATTCTCCTCCTAATCTCTTTGCGGATTCGATTTTTCAGATTACTCTTACTTTCCACTTCTCCTATGTTTTTTAATCTTTTCATGTTTCACTAAATCAATTATCTCAGATAATTATTTGGTGTTTCTTCCATTTTCAGACATATATACCAATGTTGGCATATTTCTGAATCAGCTTCGTTCTCAGTGTTAAATGACTCATCTTTTTAGACCCCAGAACTCTTTTGCTATGACTTATGGCCATTTCTCTTTTCAGCTCTTAGATTCTTAATCCCTGGAGTTTCTTCTACCTGCATGGGGTTTATCTTTATATTTATTAACACTCTTTAATGTTTCATCCAACCACCTTCATCAATCACCTTTGTTAGTTATCCTCTCTTCATTTCTTATATGAAGTTTTATGCCACGATTTCGATAGCTTTAATGAGATTTATAGCCAATCATTTTTAATATATTGGCCTTGGTATAATCTTTTACCTTGTTTTTGTTTGTTTGACTTCTCTCTTGGTAGAATCTTTTGGAATGTGGCGCTTTTCTCTTTATTTTTTTCGCCTTGAAGTCTTCATAGGTGTTCGTGACGATTCGGAAGCTTGGACTGAAAGTTCCATTTTTCTGCTTTGGTTTCTTAATTCTCACAGCCTTGTGACTCCACTTTTATGTCTCGACTCTGTGAATCTTCCCATCTTTCCATTTACCCACTTCTTATCTCTTTACTGTTTCTCGTCATTTCCTTCCATTAATTTGGCCATTGCACATTCAACTGGTGACTATTTCCCTTTGTATCTAGTCAGTTCAGTCCCTGTTGGGGCATGTCTATTTCTGTTTACGAAGCTTTAAACCTCTTTTACAGCTTATTGGTGAGTCATTCAGATTCTGACACGACTTTCTATTCACTTCTCATCACTTTCTTCCAGTTTTTAGTATCTTCTGTATCTCAGTTTTATGGTATCAAATGTTTTAGAGAGGAACAACATTGCAAGGATCCTTTGACATGGGCATATACTGGAAGGCGGCAAAGGGGACATTTGCTCTCCTGAAAAATTAGAAGCACAATTCCTCTTTAGTTATCCAAGATGGGTATATGAATTTACAAGTTTTTTATTCACTTTGTAATTTCATATTACTTATTATACTTAATTTTCAGCTTTAGTACTATGCCCCAGGTTTGTCAGCAATATTACTTAAAATATATCGATAACTACTCCATAATTAAACATTGAAAAATGTCACTATGCTAATATAGTTCCTTCTTGAATATTGGACATGGCAGTTTTTGTAGATGTTGGATTCGTTTTCATTCATGTCATCAAAAACCGACATGGTCTTGTTGACATCCCCTGAGCCCTAACACAATGTAGTCAGAGTCAAACAAAATTTATCATTATGAAGCATATATAGATGCAAGGCTGGAGTATAGTTTAAACTAACCTTACAGATTTTAAGCCCATCAAATCTCAATGAGGGAACATGCCTATTCACTTGATGTAATGGCAAAATATTGAATATATGTCCATCATTCCTTGATTTTTAACTTTCGTTCCACTAAATAGAAATATTTCCGTAGATTCCCATGTTCTTTGCCCTTCTACACGGTTGTTTTCATCTTTTTGTTATTCTCAAAAAGACCATAGAACGCTGTAGTGTCAGAGAACTTTCCTCTTTCAACCACTATCTTGTGGTTCCATGATTCAAGATGGAGGATTTCTCTTAAGATAATCACGGTTAATGTTTTGGATACCATTCTCTAGATTTTAGTTTTCCTTGTTTCACATTATTTTTTTCATTTCATTCACCTAAATCATGTGTACCACTTTGGCATCACTTTGGATCCTTATGTCTTCATTTAAATTAAGGGAGCATTTGCTTGCCACATGCACAATATTGGATCTTACTTCCAATGGATGACTAGCTCTTTCTTGCAACTTTCTAGGAAGTTTTCTTTATGGTCATGTGACTTCTTCTCCTAGAAGTTTATCTGCTCTGGGTGGTAACGTTTTCAAAATAATTCCTTACAATGATAGTTGGTCCACATTAAAATCTTTATGAATTTTTACTCAGAAAGGGTCAGCATTCCTTCATTCATCTGTGGGACATGGAGTATCATGTTCTCTTGATGCTTGTCTGCATGAAAGGTTCTATCTTGGTTGGGAACTCTCACATCTTCAAATCATTTTATCTCTCTAGATTGGGCTTACATGAAGCTTTTTAATGTATTTTGAGTTATCAGTGGAAAATATCATGGAAACTAACACGAGAAATACACACACTAATCACCAAAAGGCGCAGACTCAGACGTCACTTCATAACTTTCCGTAACCCCATAATTAAAACAGAAATTAATCGGGTAACCAGCCTAATTAAGCGTCGCATCAACGAGCAAAGAGAACAAAACTGGAACGAGTTTTGTGACTCTTTAGACAAGTCTTATAAAGACCCAGCCACATTCTGGAAAAAGTTCAGAAGTATCTGTAATGACAACTCAACCAGCAAAATTCCTAATCTAAAATATAACAACACTGTTGCAACTAATGACATAGAGAAAGCCAACTTACTCGCTGAACACTACAAGCAGGTTTTCTCTACCCCCAATTCACCGCATTTTAATCATTCTCATATGTACACGGTCCAAAATTTTATCCAAAATAATATGGCAGCGTTCAGTTCACATTTCCCGTGCCATTTGCCTCACGATAACTCTGTCTACAGTACTGCCCCTCAAAAACTAGTCAAGCCAATCACACCAGCCGAAATAAAACTGATTATTAAAACTCTAAAAAACAGTGCCCCAGGCGAGGATGGTATACGAAATATCATTCTCAAAAAAGCTTCGCCTTTATTCTTAAAACACCTAACCGCTTTTTTCAACATTTCCTTTTATTCTGGTTATTATCCACCACAGTGTAAATCCGCCATTATTAAAGTCATACCTAAAACTAACCCAGCATCCAGTAACCCCAAAGATTATCGACCCATTAGTCTACTTACCAACATTGGAAAATTGTTAGCAAAGGTTTTAGCTAATCGTATAACATGGTACCTGGAAAAACAAGAGCTTCTCTCCGAAATACAAATCGCTTCCCGCAAAAATAGACAGACAGCTGATCACTTAGTTCGGCTTACCGAATCAGTTACTCAAGGTTTCAACAGAAATCACACCACTGTTGGCTTATTTTTAGATGTAAAACAGGCTTTTGACTCAGTCTGGCACCAGGGGCTCAAATTTAAACTCTTCCAGTTCAACTTTCCGCCCACCCTAACGAGTTGGATTTCCAGTTTCCTTGATGACAGATTAGCTAAAGTTAAAATCAGGAATGCTACATCTCACATTGTTCCCCTATCAGCGGGAGTTCCCCAAGGATCAGTACTCAGCCCTTTGTTATACATTCTTTATGTCAATGATATTCCCTTCCCGCCGCTCAAATATACTTATGCGTCACAATATGCCGACGATATCGCGGTATGGAGTATATCACGTGATCCCCTCCTCGCTGCCACGAAAGTTCAAGCCACATTAGACATGATTACCACCTGGTGTAATACCTGGCGAGTAGAACTCAATGCCTCCAAAACGCAGGCCATAATATTTAAACGTAAAATTACGCGGAAGAATAAATCCCTTCCCAAAGTCAAACTGAAACTGGCGAACACTGAAATTAAATTTTCGTCTACTATTAAATTCCTGGGCATCATGTTTAACAGAAAGCTAACATGGACAAATCACTTTCAGTCAATCCTTTCTAAAATTTATAAACGCATCTTTTACCTAAGACGCATCAGCAGCATAGTCCGTGGATGTAGATCTAGCACGATTCTCGCCATCTACAAAACCTATATTCGACCAATAATCGAATACGGTAACATGATTACGGTATCCGCTCCCTCCACCCATCTTAAGAAATTGCAACAAGCCCAAAATTTGGCCATCCGTCTCGCGCTCCGTCTTCCCAGATATACTCCTTTAGCATACATTAATAGAGCTAGCTCCATCCCGCCTCTCAAAAAGAGACTCATCTATCTGGCAGCTAAATACTATAAGAAAGCAAAAAACCGGACACCATTAACAAACCAAATTCCACTATTAGCAGCCACCCCGTGCTCGTGGCAACGATACCTCTCGCCTTATAATTACATACACGCCCTGAATGTAAACTCAAGTGTATAACCATCCATGTTTTCCTTTTCAGCATCGGGCACTGGTGAAGTTGGTTTCTTTCGGCGCCTCACCAGTGAAAGTGGGTTTTCTCGGGGTACTCCCGTTTCCCCCCACAGCTAAATTTCCGTTTGATAGGATCTATAGATCCCGGCCCTGAGAAGAGGCACGTCATTTGACTTACTGTATTCAAACGTAAATTCTATTATCATTTTAGTTCTCAAAATTTCAAATAATCATAACGTCTCGTGACAACAACTCCTGTCCATGTCGACGCACTGTGTTTGCATCTCCCTGCTCTCTCCACGTCAGGCCCGGCATGGCCAAGCGCGTAAGGTGTGCGACTCGTAATTCGAGGGTCGCGGGTTCGCGCCCGCGTCGCGCTAAACATGCTCGCCCTCCCAGCCGTGGGGGTGTATAATGTGACGGTCAATCCCACTTTTCGTTGGTAAAAGAGTAGCCCAAGAGTTGGCGGTGGGTGGTGATGACTAGCTGCGTTCCCTCTAGTTTTACACTGCAAAATTAGGGACGGCTAGCACAGATAGCCCTCGAGTAGCTTTGTGCGAAATTCCAAAAAACAAACAAACAAACAAACTCTCCACGTCAATCAATCTAAACACATCTCATCGTGAGCCTGTGGATGTGGTTCTGGATCTTCCTTCGTCCTCTCTTCGGCGGGCCTTACCGTGCTGACTCTCAGCTCTTCATGACGCTTCTCCTGATGAAAATTTATACCATATTTGACTCGTGGTCATCTATGACCATCACATTCGGAAAAACAAACCATTCGCCAGCAATTGGAACCTTACTCCATCATTCCTATTCTCACTTACACTAGTTATTCTTGCCATGTGTGGGGTGAAGAGAAACAGCAGTTTCTGACCGCCCCTGGTTATTTTTCGTTCGTAATGAACGAAATCATAATTTAACCAAAATTCCTACCGTGACCTACGACAGTGGAAAATATCTAGCAATTTTCTGCTCTCTCTTCTGATGCTGCAGCCTCCTCTTCTCAAGTATCTGTCTTAGTGACTGGATTATGTTAGCACTACATTTGACATTCCACTGTAGCCATCTTTCCCGATTTCAATCTCTTCACTGGCTTATTTATTACAAATAAGCACAATCCTGGTTGAATCTGTGGCCTCAAGAATTTGGTCTCTTGTTGAGTATACCTTTCACATGAGGCTTATTTCTATTTCCGGCTCCAGCATGGGCAAATGTGTTATGGCGTTCCACTCGTAATCTGAGGGTTGAGGGTTCAAATTCCGGTCGCCTTTTTAGCCGTGGGGGCGTTATAATGTGACGGTTAATCACATTATTCGTTAGTAAAAGAGAAGCCCAAGAGTTGGCAGTGGGTGGTGATGATTAGCTGCCTTCCCTCTAGTTTTACACTGCTAAATTAGGGACGGCTAGCGCAGATAGCTCTCGAGTAGCTTTATGCGAAATTCAAAACAAACAAACAAACAAACCTATTTTCTATTTTATTTTGTGAATCACTTAGTTATGACTTAGTAAGACAATTTTACATTCGTATCCTGTATTAATCATATAAGTGTGAATCACTCAGTGATCTTTTCTTCTTCACACACTGGATAGTCTGTTTTGGGTCCAGACACACTGGGTTTGTTTGGTAGTCTGTCATATCTGAGGAACTTTGAACTTGGTAGTAAGTTGACTTATTCTCTCTATAAGCAGAATTCTTTCTATTGAGTGGTCACTTCATTCTCGATTATTTCAAATATTTAAAATCTTGAATAAATACCAGAAGTTTTTAGTGGAACTTTATATTCTTTGTGCTTTTTTCTACATCTTACCTCTACAAGATTCAGTCGAACTGACTGGCCTCCGGCTATTAGTTTATAAAAGAGTAGCCCGAGAGTGGTGATGACTAGCTGCCCTTCTTCTAGTGTTACACTGCTAAATTTGGGACGGCTAGAGCAGACAGTACTCGTGTAGCTTTGCGCGAAATTAACAAACGAAACAAGCAAATTTGGAATAATGATATTTTTATCCTAAATTGCGTAAGGATTTTAACGATATAGCAGATAGTCTGATGCTCTTTTTTTTATAAGATAATATACTTTATACTGAAACACTTTATCAGTTTTTCAGTCAAATTTTCGCTCCAAGTTATTAAACAGTTATACAATGAGCTATCTTTACTCTGCCCACCGCGGGTATCGAAACTAGTTACTAGCATTCTAACTATGCAAAGATACTGTTGTGCCTCTGAGAAGGGAAACAAAATAGAAAGGAAAACAAAAAAACATAGCGATTAATTGTAACTTCTTTTTTTCTGTGGTCTTAGTTTTTTATAAAATGTACAGCTATATATATATTATCATAAAATTATGATATTTGTTGTTTATAAAATACTGTTCAGTTTAACAATTATTATTTATTTAATGATTATTTAGTTTTCATGACAGTTCTGAAAGTTAATTATTTTAAAACTAATAGTTGTAACAAGTTTTGTTACATAACTCTATAAAAGTTATACATGGTGTTGTACTTTTGTAATATTGTTGACATCATCTTCACTTAGGCTTCTAAGTTTGCTCGTTATGTTTCATACTGTTGTTACAAGAACGCTAAATATTTTATATTCTTCTTTTGCGTGTTATAAATATCTGCAAATGCAGAAGCAACACAAGTTAATGAAAAAGTTATCTTTAGATTGCTTTAATGTCAATTTAGCTATAATGGGCGAATTTTAAGGGAGTTTCACAGCCGCTATTGTAACAAAAAGGGATAAAAAAGAAAAATTCGTCTTGCCAAAAGGTGTCCTAGTGTAATTGAACCCTCCTGTGTGGGCTTTTAGGAAAAGGAGGAAATTATTTAAAGCTCTGGACACAACGTTGATAATCAACAATTATAGTAGTGATTTTGAAGTTAGCTTCACAGCTTGTATTGTAACAACAGTGATAAAGAAGAATAATTAGTTTTTCCATTGAGTTCCAATGTAATTGTACCACCTTTGTGAATTTTTGACGCAGCATAGAATTATTTAAAGCCTTGGATTCAACAGTAATGAACAATAGTGTTACGGATTTTTGTACACATGATTGACCTGTTTGAATATATATTATTTTAAAATAGGTGAAATGTGTGCTGTCATCTATTCTTGAAGTTTATTGCCAACATGTCACATACATATAGTATAAAAAATATTGGCGCTCTATAAAACATGAAAAAATTAAAAATTATATAATATTAAAATTTTGTTTATTAACTATATTTTATCGTTATCATTCCCGTATTAATTGATTATAAAGTAGTTTCATGAAATTGTGTATGTAACTCTGTAAAAGGTCGTGACATGCTCACTTTAACCTAATCATAGTCAAAGAGTTAGACAAGCTTAATTTCAGATTCTTCTTGTAGATTTAATACATGGATTAGAATTTGTAGAATATATGACATTATATGCAAACTAAAGCCAACAAAACACGACAGTTAATGGTGACAGCAGGAACTATCTCAAAGCAAAGCAAGATGGAAAGTTCCATGGAAACTATGTGGACGATTTATAAAAAAAAATAAGAAAAGTGGAAACACAAGTGAAGAAAGTTACACAAAAGATGAATTTTAGTTAACTAGAAGAATAGAAACTCGATCAGTTATTTGAAACAGAAAAACCTGAAAACACAACTAAAAGAAGAATATTTAGTTATAAATGTTGGAAAAAGGATCAATATAAGAATATAGGTCCAAGATGAGAATGGATCTCCTAAAAAAAGAAACTAAAAATATTTTACAATTAGTATACGAAGAGCTGATATTGCGGAGTCCAGATCAATCTCCATCCACAAAAAGTGAAGAAAAAGAAAAATTTGTGTGTATAATATTGGAAACAGGATAATAAATTGTCGAATAGCTTTAGATAATGAAGCCATTTGGACATTGCTACAGGCAGTATATTTGGGTTAAAAGCACTTCTCAGATTGTGAAGGAGAAAGAATGGAATAATTGGATACTCAATGCCATTATATGGTCTTGGAGAGATTAAAGTGAAAATATAAGATTGTGTGGGTGTGTAGAAAGTTTATGCTAACGAGACTGAAGATTTATGTCTCTTAGGATTCAATTTTATCATTAAAAATAGATCCAAACTTTACTTTGAAGAGTTGACACTAAAAAAAACTTATGTGAAGAAGATGACACTTAGTTTTTGAATCAAAGACTATCTATTTTGAAGGGTCAGATGATGCCATTCTCCCTATATCTGAGATAGTAATTTATTGTGACACTGCTAGTCCTGGAATCACATGAGATAACACTGTGCAGAAATATCCTGATGCAAAGTCACTGTATGTAGTATTGATTGGACGTACTATTGTATCATCTAAAATGTTTTCTTACAATTATGGCAAGTTTTACATACATTGCTCGGAAGTTGGAAAGTGGACAAAAAAGTTTCAATGAGCCCAGACAAGTCAATTTTTTTTCTAAATTCCTAGTGCATGTGCAGGACTTGCAAAAATGAAACATAGAGAATTTAAATATCTATAAGTTCAGATATTTCCCCTTACGATCTTGTCAGTATTACATAACACAACATCAAATCAATATTGATAACAAACACTTTATTAAGCAACCATTAAGATCACTTCCCTCAGCTAAACGAAAGGAAGTTAGAAAGATTATTCATGACATCAAATATTAAGTACTTATCAAGAAGTCACAAAGTACACAGTTTTCAAATGTTTTATTAGTTAGAAAAAAATGGATCTGCTAGAATTTTTATTGATTACAGTGATCTTAACAGTGCGCCAGTGAAAAATTAACGTTTTTTAAGTGTTTACGATTGATCAGAGCAAGCCTCTTTTCTTTCAGTGCAAAATTCAAGTGCTCTAACTGTTCACAGTAGAACTCTGATGTAATTGTTACATGCTTTTAAGGGTTGTTTGTTTGTTTTGAATTTCGCTCAAAGCTACTCGAGGGCTATTTGCGCTAGCCGTCCTTAATTTAGCAGTGTAAGACTACAGGGAAGGCAGCTAGTCATCACCACACACTGCTAACTCTTGGGCTAATCTTTTACCAACGAATAGTGGGATTGACCGTAACGTTATAACGCCCCCACGGCTGAAAGGGCGAGCATGTTTGGTGCGACTTGGATTCGAAGCCGTGATCCTCGGATTACGAGTCGAAAGCTTTAACACACTTGGCTATGCCGGGCCACCATGCTTTTAATTTTACATCTGACCAAAAATTCAGTTTTGATTGAACTTGGTAAATAAGACATCAAATTTCCCTTTTGCAGTTAGAGGTTCTTGTTATGTTTGGCCCAGATATTAGGGTGGCCAGTTCCCAATTTGCAAACTCAAAAATCATCACTGAACTTGCTTGCTCTTTCAGCCATGATGGTGAATCACACTATTCTTTAACAATAGCCCAGGAGATGGCAATTGATGGTCTTGACTAGCAGCATTCTCTCTTTTATTCTTGAATGTTTACTATCCAAAATAAAAACTAATTTTGATTTCAAACCTAAAAATACTTTTCTGCATCAAAAAATATTAAATTTCACTTGCCAAATCTTTACAACTTTCTAATAACCTGCAGATAATACCAGTTTTTACATGTATAAAAATGTACCATATCAATTACTTTTACTATTGTATTAATGTATGGGTTTGGGTGATTTGACTTACGTCACAACCATCACGAAAAAGTAGGAAACATACATAAATTTTGCATTTTTGTTCTAGACTAACTACACATTGTACCATAAAACCACTAATGTTGAAATAGCTTAAACCTCATAACATTATACATCCAAAAATGTATCAAGTCATCCCATCAGTAATGTCTGAAAATTTACTACAGAAATTGCATCATCATTTCTGGTTTGGTTTTTGGAATTTCGCGCAAAGCTACTCGAGGGCTATCTGCGCTAGCTGTCCCTAATTTAGCAGTGTAAGACTAGAGGGAAGGCAGCTAGTCATCACCACCCACAGTCAACTCTTGGGCTACTCTTTTACCAACGAATAGTGGGACTGACCGTCACATTATAACGCCCCCACGGCTGAAAGGGAGAGCATGTTTGGCGCGACGGGGATGCGAACCTACGACCCTCAGATTATGAGTCGCACGCCTTAACACGCTCGGTCATGCCGGGCCTAATCATTTCTGTCTTTGTAGAAAGCTTTAATGAGTAAAATATGCACTAGGACATGTATATAAACAAAAGAAACTAATCCAGTTCCACTGTTTCAGATCATTAATCAAATAAACCCTGCTGACGAAGATGGATGTGTCTGAGGAACAGAGCACATTAGGCATATAATACTTTATGAATTTTTTTAAAAAAGGCAACAGTACCGCAGAAACTACATGAAACATTCAAGATGTTTGTGGTGCAGAGTTTCTCAAGGAAAGAAAATGTCAAAGGTGATTTCAGAAGAACAGATCAAGTGACCACAACTTAAGTGATATGCCACATTCAGATCATCTTGTTGAGTTTAATGATGACTTGCTGCTGGCTGCACTTGATGAAGATTGTGCTGTAACAGTTGAAGAACTAACACAAAAGCTTAATTCAATCATTCAACAGTTCACTGTCATCTGCAACAACTTGATAAAGTAACAAAACTTGGAAAATAGGTCCCTCATGATTTGACAGAAGCCAACCTTAGAGCAAGAGTGGACATTTGCACTTATTTGCACTCTCGTGAACGTAACTCACCTCTTTTGGACAGGTTAGTGACTGGAGATGAAAAATGGATATTTTATAAAAATCCTGTGCAGGAATTTGATTGCTCT
The DNA here is from genome assembly GCA_011833715.1 of Carcinoscorpius rotundicauda. Lineage (NCBI taxonomy): Eukaryota > Metazoa > Arthropoda > Merostomata > Xiphosura > Limulidae > Carcinoscorpius > Carcinoscorpius rotundicauda. The sequence continues at coordinate 21,661,119 of CM022395.1, forward strand.
ATTTGGAATATTTTTACCTATCCTGAGAGCATTCACAGCCAAGGCATGGATGAAGCACTTGAGACCGGAACATAGGCAATTAAAAGTTGTGCTACATGGCAAATACATCCAAATAAGAAGAACCCCACTGTATATACAGTCACTAGAAAACCAGTCAAGGGTCCACTATGTGGGAAGATTTGGTGTGAATGAGAAAGGTGATTTATAAAAAGACTGAAGGCACCCAAAACCTGACACTCAATGAGGGGTATGTGTACGTGTGTAAAAAAGAATGAACTCTAAAAAGTAGTTCCAATGTTCAGAAACAAAGCAAATGATATGAGAACATTCAAACTGTTGGAATGGATAATGGCTTATTTGCCCCAACTGTAGGAAGAAGATTACTGAAAGCATGATAAACAGCCTGCAGTTCAATGATGTTGGTATGTAAAATCACCTCAACTCGAGACCAACAACCTGAAACCTTCTGAAGTTCTAAACATATCCCCAACACCCAAGAAAGTATCTAATACTTATCTTTTTTTCTTTATGTGCACATAGAAAATTATTTGTTTCAATCAACCTATAGTTCTCCAATGCTATGTATTTTAAATTAAGCCTTTAGCCAGTAAACTCATGGGAAAGGTGACTTAAAACTGCTTCATGAACACTACCACTTGGCCCTATGTAGAACATACATTCTTAAATTTCTTCATTCTGTATAGAAGCACATGGTTCCAGAGATCCTTACTTTGGACTCCATTCATGTAATACTTAGCCATTCTGTGCTTACCTTAGGTCTTATATCTCTGGTGGTGTTACTCCAGTTCATTGGATATATCCAAAAACCACTTTGATAACGTTTACTGTCAAATGAGGAAAATCTTGATTCAAGTCAAACATGTATGCTTGGAATAAGTGGAATTCTCAGTTTGTCTACAGTTTCTTTCTAATAATCTTCTTGATTAGACTGTAGTTGACACTGACAGTAGTATATTCCCTTTTTTTCTTTTTTTGATGTCCCACTTTAAACCAAATGTTTTTTAAATGCCAGAATCCTGATCTCATTTTCAGTTAAATTTCCTAGTGTGTGCTTGAAATTTCTTAAGTTTCTGCAAGGCATCATTCATTTATTGTACCATATGCAATACCTGATAGCATAAAATGTTTTCTTTTTCAAATTTCAAAGAAAAAAAGAATATTCAGCCAGTATATTTTTGTACAAGCAACATTTTGACAGAAACATAACAACATTTATTTGATTTTTTTAAGGGTCCATGAAGTTTTGTTGTTGTTGTTTTGAATTAAGCACAAAGCTACACAATGGACTATCTGTGCTCTGCCCACCACGGGTATCGAAACCCGGATTTTAGCGTGTAAGTCTGCAGACATACTGCTGAGCCACTGGGGGGCTCATGAAGTTTAACCAACAGTACTTTCTCTACTCCAGCTTCAAGAATTACCCAACTACCTGGTAAGTGATTTAATCCATGTATTATTTGTTCAAGTCATGTACCATTTACTTTGGAAAAATTAAAAAGATGTACATCAAAGCCCCATTTAAACATTCAAACTTATTTTGAATAAGTACCATATAGTCATCATGAAGTCATATCAGCAACTAATATTCGTACATTATTTTTCAATGCCAATTTAATTTTATGGGAAATGCAGTGAATGCCTAGAAGCCAAAGGCTTTAGTTTTGTTAGTAATCCATTTCTAACTCCAGTATTAACAGTAGCTCCAGTAGTTGTAACTGAAACTAATAAGAAAGTGTGATTGAAACCTTTCTGTCTGTTTTCTTTAGATTACTTGTATATGCATCATTAAAGCAATCAGTCTTTCAAAGCAACACAGAAATAAACTAGTATACCTAGCTTGACTGCTCTAATTAAAAACTCAGTTCTTTTTCAAAGCCAATTTTTCTTATCCGATTTTCATCACTGAGCACTGTAAAAGCTATTGGCCAAATAATAAATCAATGTCATTTTATTATGAATGGCCTCTTCTATTACATCAATTATTTCTTTTGCTCTGTTGGCACTACTAAAGTGGAAACTTTCTTCATGCACTTTAACTAAAGTTTTGAATGCCAACAGAGGCTGTCCAATAAAAGCAAGCTGTTTTAGGAAGCTTTGTGTACATCATCTTAGATTAACCTCACAGAGTTACATTTATTCAAAATTGATTAGGTATACTAGAAGTAGAAAGACTAGAACTATCAGTATCACTGGTGCCTAGAAGAGTCTTCTCATCATCTTAGAAATTCAAACAACTTTTTAAAGCTTTAAAAGCACAAATGTAATACAGTACAAGTTTTGCCTAACAAACATTGTAATAAAAAACAATCTTATAAAAACAACAAAGCTTGAATTAATAAAATAAATGGACAGTATAACCTATTTAAAAGATAATCCAAGTGATTGATAATACACAAAATGACTAAAACACCTATGCATAGATCTACCAATTTACAAAAAATTCAATGAACAGATACTACAGAACATAAAAAAAACATTTAATTACTTTTAAATTTGTACTTAAATAATAAATGTCACAAAATAAGTTATCTAATTTCTTTAGTTTATGCTCAATTAACCCAAAGGTAATAAATAATCAAATCTAAAGTTGATAAGTAATTTGGAAATCATCAAGTTAGACCTTAGCTTATACTTATAAATGCAAGCAAAGTTGATGACGATTTTTATGTACAATAAGCCTAATTGAGTCAATGAATGTGTAACACACTAATATCTGTTTGGGAAAAACCTATATTTTCTTCACTTTGTGTAAAAGCTTATTATTTGCATAAAAACATAGGCCTATAAGGTAACACTTGAGTTTACCTTTAAAGTAAAGTAGGTATTTTCAACAATAGTTTATAGTATATTGACTTCAAAATAATATGCAGGCAGTTGATAATAAAGACTGCATATGTAATGACAATAAATGAAAGGATATCTTTCTAAATTTGAAAAATGATTACTCAAACAAGATACACAAATACTTAAAGCAATGTAGTGTATTTTTGAATACAAATGGTGAATGACAGTGTTCTTTGTTAAGAATTAAGTGCTAAGTGCCAGAAGTATATTTGTTCACCTCTTTTTGAGTGCATACTTTAATTTCCTTTCAGATAATCTCACTATATTTTAGCACAAAGTATGCACCAAATTCTTGTTCCAATATCTCTTCCTAAGATGTTCTTTGAAGAAGAATCCATTATGTCCATCAAGATTCCATTTTATAAAAGTGGACAACAAAACATTTTTGCCGGCTAAACTTGAACATGTTTACAACAGAAAGTGAAACCACAACTGAATGATGATGATCTCTGATCAACATGATAGCTCTACTGTCATGCTGAAAAAAGTAGTTCAACAAATGTAATTTATATTACGATCAAATTTATTAAAGCTCTTCTTCTTCTTCTGAATTTGCTAATAATTAATAACCAGTTTTGTAAACTAAACTTTAGCACATTGACCCTTAATTACTTAATAACATACTGGCTTTCAATGGAATATAACAAGAGGGAGTCTTCAACAGCCACTGCACTGAAAATTCTTTCAGGCAGAATTAGAATAAATTAACCTATGAGACCTTGGGTGTGGCCAAATACATCAATCCAAATATGTAATTAGATTCCAAATCAGTCACAAGACAAAGGAGCTATGAGCTTAGAGTTGGTATTTAAAAGAAAAAAAACTCAAAGCCATTCTATGAGCCTTTATGCTGCAGCTGAAAATGTTATGAAGTAATTACCTTGTCATTACTTTTCATGATACACAGACTATAAATAAATGAAGGGCAGAAGAGATTCCCATCTTATAGCCTCTTGACATTTTTTTTTACATAAAAATAAAACTTGACACAAACATTTTAATGTTCTAAGGACAATTATAATGCAAACAGAGTTGGAGCACAGGCTACATTTGCTAGGAAATACATGAATATTACAAGAAAACCCACAACCTGAGACATTAGTTAGCTGCTAAAAACTGTACAGTACTAACAGTCTAAAACAAGCAATTGAACACCATTATTCAAAGTGATAATTTTTCTCATCGGTATCCTTGAGTCAATGACAGGTCAAACTAAAGTTCAATGTATCAGAAAATGGTAATTTCTTTCACACCTGAAAAAAATCCTGTATATAGTAGCCCTAAAGCAATGCAGTTTATAAAAATGCTTGATAAGATTTCTATTACATTATAATTCTGTCTTTATTATTGATAACAAATGAAACACACACACAAAAATGTTAAGAAAAATAATATCAAAAAGGTTCTCTGTTAATAACAAACTCTAAATATAAACTTGAGTCATTCTGCAATTGCTAAATTAAAATCCTGATCATAAACAGCTATGAACTTGATTAATCAATTTTGTTGAAGACATAAGCTAGTTTTAATTGTTTAAGAAAATCATCTTTATTTGGTTGTGTATTACTAATTCTATATGTAATATTAAGTAAGTCCATGGTTAATTTTTAAACTGGTGAAGTTCTATAATATTTCAGAAAATCAACTGCAATTGCATGTTCTATTCTTCTTTGAGGAATGAACAAATTAATAGTTGCAATTTGTTTCTATATAAAAATTAAACAGCATAAGGGAGGATAACATACAAAACCAAAGCCCATGATAATTACTGCTATACAGGTGATTTATAGATTTAGCTTATTCTTCACGAAGATAATTATATAATTTATTATATTATCAATGATCTGAATACTTTGAAACAAATAAGTGAAGTGACATGCATGTTACTTAAGAAAAATATATCAGAATCATTCTGCAGGTCACTGATATACAATGTTTGAAAATTTATATAAAAATGTAGATACTGTACCACTAGTTTTCCAAGTATGATAAAATTACATCTTTCATAAGAAAAAGTGTTTATGAATTTGACCTTTGAGAAGTCTTGGACCATTAACTGATTTGTCAACAAAAAAGACAGGCTTATACTTTTTGACTTCAAGAGGTATCTTTCCTGTAAAATTTTTGGTTAACTGACAATTAATGGACTAGGGTTATGGTAACACTAGAATTTAAGAAATTAAGATGTTATTACTTAAGATACTTTCAGCGTTCAAATTGAACTGAAAAAACAGAAGTTTCAAATGATTTGCATATTTAACAAGGGGTTTGTAAGCACGTATGTCAGTGTACTGTATCATAACTATAAACAGACATTACATACTGTTTTTTGTTAAAGAACAAAACAATATTCATAATATAGAAAATAAGGAAGAAAACATCTCTGAAACCCTCCTTAACAATAGATTCATATATCAATTGATAAAGAAGATAATGAGAATACCTGTAAAAATTGTAGATATTTAGCCACATTCAACTATATCAATGATCTCTCTAAAAATGTGAAGAGAATATATAAGCAACATAATACAACTGCAATTACTAAACAATAAACCACCTAAAGGATCAATGTAAAATAAAACATTATATAGATATTTAGGAAAAAAATCACACACAAAAGAAAGATAAAAGAAGGCTCTACATTTACCTAATTTAACATACCCAAGCATAAAAGTCATAAAAATCTAGATAGCACACTTGAAAATATTTAACTAGTTAGTTTTAGAAATTCTAATGGTGAACATTCTTGGTCAGCAAATGAAGTATCAAGCTTCTGCAAAGAACACCTAGAATTAAATCCTTGTAATTACTATAATAAAAATAATAATTCTCAGAAATCCACTCAAGATAGTAGCAGATAAGAAATTGAAAGATTGGCTGAAACAAGTCAATAATTAGAAAGTAGCTATAAAATGTTGTTATTAATTAATATTTACACTTAAGTAATCATATAGGTGATTAACCATGAGTATAATCAACACAATCTTACCACACATACTTATCTATTGAAACAAACATTTGGCCAGCTGTAACAAATTTAATATTACATATTTATTTTGATGCATATGTTTTTTTAGTTTAATATATATTAGGAAATGTATGAAACTTATATTGCTAAATATTTATTGTGAAAGCCCTGCCTGTTTTTTCTAAATTTGCAGAAGATTCTGGAGTGTAAGAATCAACAATGTACTAAGCATGTATGTAATACTACTGATTACTTTGAAGTGCTTAAAGATAGATGTCCACAGTTCTGAATTCAACATTTAAGACAGCTTAATATATATGTTTTTGGTTGAGAACATTTTTATGTAGAAGAGCGAACAACGTTTCGACCTTCTTTGGCCATCGTCAGGTTTACAAAGAAAGAAAGAGGTAACTGACCGATAGCTGACCACATGTTTGAAGGGGGTTGAGTAACTGAGTGTGGGAATGTAGAAGGCATGCTTAGATGTTTGATTATACTTATTAACATAGGTATAAAGGTGTTCCTTTGTATTGGTTTATTTTGGGCTTGAGTTGTTAGATAATTAAAGCTTCTTTAATTTTGCATTTATGTTTGTTTCTTTATTTAGTATTTGGGTGTTTTCTATGGTTATGTTGTGTTTATTTGATTTGCAGTGTTCGAAAATGTGTGGTGACTTTTTGTGTTCTTTGAATCTGGTTTCTATCATTCTACTTGTTTCTTCAATATAAAAGTTGTGGCAGTTATCACATTGTATTTTATAATCAATTTATTTGTAATATGAAAGTGGAGTATTGCTAGATATACTGCTGACATTAGATGTTTTAGATCAGTGATAAAATTCCAACATGAAGAATCATGTATTACATTTATATAATTTGTTATATGTATTTTAATTTCAGATATATGATCTTTTAGTATTTGAAGTTATAAGCACTCATTATTTAGTGCATGCAACAAGTTCCCTGTTTTGTATGTTGGAAATTTGAAAATGATTGTGGTAATGATTTTACACTATTTTATCACAGTAAAAACGTTGTATATATATATTTATACATTTTAATTTTTATAGTCTCTAACTTTTTAATATATAGTTAACAAGACAATTTATTATGTCCGATGCTTTAATATATAATGGAATTATGTAACTTAGACATTCAATTTATGCGTATATAAGACCAATCATCAGTATACTTCTGAGTAGCGGTTGCTCGAAGCAAGTAAGTGTATTAAAGTTTTTTATTCTGTGCATTAAAAACTGTATTTTCTGTCTAATTATGAGAAACTGGAAGGAGCAAATTTTACTTCAGTAATATAAGACAGAAATAGAGCTAAACAAACATAACCCTTACAAAACAATAATTGTGGTATATAAGTTCCAAAAAAGAGGATTAGTACAAATTTGAAAAATCTACTTTACAAAGATGCTGAATAGGTGTCTGAACATTTAGTAAAAACTATCTGAATTTGACCTTTAACATCAGACCTTGGATTTGTTTGCTTTGTTTGTTTTGGAATTTAGCACAAAGCTACTCGAGGGCTATCTGTGCTAGCCGTCCCTAATTTAGCAGTGTAAGACTAGAGGGAAGGCAGCTAGTCATCACCACCCACCGCCAACTCTTGGGCTACTCTTTTACCAACGAATAGTGGGATTGACCGTCACATTATATACCCCCACGGCTGGGAGGGCGAGCATGTTTCGCGCGACGCGGGCGCGAACCGCGACCCTCGGATTACGAGTGCACGCCTTAACGCGCTCGGCCATGCCAGGCCTCAGACCTTGGAAGGCCCTGATAAAAGGAAATTACATATTTCACATTAAAAGAACTACTAACTCAAATTTGAATCTTAGAAATAATACATATTTATTTAAGTATATTAGGATAACTTTTACTAATTGTTCTGACACCTGTTCTGCCATGAAGGTCGAAAATATCTATAATTAATCCCTTTGACTGTGTCGATGGTACTTGTACCAAGACGATATACGATAACTTTACTGAAATATTATACAATCTCCTTTGTTTTGAATTAAGCACAAAACTACACAATGGGCTATCTGTGCTCTGCCCACCACGGGTATCGAAACCCGGATTTTAGCGTGTATATCCGCAGACATACTATATTATAATATGAAGAAATTAAATAAATCCAAGTAAAACAGAACAAACTGAGATTCAATAAAAATAAAAATAAAGTGATTGACAGTGGTATATACAAAAACAAAAGAAATTACAAAATAACTAAAACTGAACACAAAATTAAGCTTAACACACAAATCAAAAGCTAAATTAAAACAAAATCTGAAAATACACTGAACGTAATCAGGAATTAACTTAAACAAAAATAGAGCCGATGAAAATCCAAAGGAAATGCTAGCCAATCACACTTATAAGCCCCCCAGTGACACAGCAGTGTTTCTTCAGACTTACAACGTTACAAACCAGGTTTTGATACCCGTGGTGAGCACATCGACTAAAATAAAGTGAACAATGAAGTTGCTCTTGACACAAGTTATAGGAAAGGAAATGAATATACACGGCTATAAATTGAATGACGTAAAGATAACATCCTTGTAATCGAATAATGTAAAGAAAAAGACCAAACAGCCATATGAAATTATAGACAACACCATAATTCCATTGGCAGCAGGATGGCTCCAGAACTGCGATCGTTGTCAGAAGATCAGTTGTATTACATGCAGACTACCCCTTCTTAAGAAATGTATGGATAATAGCGCAGTTTGCAATATCTTTTGTGATATATGAAACTAAAACTATATTGAAGAAACGGAGAGACTTGTGAAAGAGCTTTGCATGAAACATTTTCATTTTATAACGATCGGTGAGATTGAGAGAAGTATGTTTACATATTTTGTAATGAGAACAATAAGTCTAAATCTAACCATCATTTTATTATTAAAATAGATAGAACCACTCGAAACTTTATGTGTATAAAAAGTTACGTTTAAACTCATTATTCTTTTTCTTTTGTATTAATTTACATACATGTGGTTTTAACTACATTTACTGTTTACGTGTACATACTTGTTAAGCTTGAATGTTTACACTATCCAACTTTTGTTTTTGATTTAAAGTGAATACGTTCTTCACCGTAATTCGTGATGTCATAAAAACACGTAGTTTCAAGAAGTCTCAATGCAAAATGATAAAAACGTTATAACAGGATGTGAACCTTTCTTCATTAGGGGCAAACTGGAAATGGTGACTTAACTGAATAATTGGTATGTAAAGCGAGTTAAGTTACGTCATGAAGATCACTTGGGTTTTTAGGTTGTGTTTCTATCCGCGTTACACAAGAAATGAGACATACTTAAGTAACACCACACGGAAGCCTTGGCGACTTGTGGTCACTTGACTACTTTTATATATCGCTCATTCATTTACACCATCATTCTCAGTTTACCCTTGAAGAAAGATATACCTTTCGAAAGTCCTGGGGTTTTCATTGTTTTATTCTTTACCATAATAATATTTCAGCCATATATTTATTACTGCTACCGTTTTATTTGATAATGTGATCGCAACGCAAACGCACATAAGAACATATTGCTGTTAGTTTAAATTTCATCAGTTATTAGAACTGGGCTTCTATTCAGTAGGGTATCCATCGCTTGATAAGGTCATAAGGTGAAAAGTTGAGGAAGTAAAACATTTTCACTGTGTACTGATTGTTTCTATTCGTAAAACGTACTTACACTCAGGTGTGCCCTATGCAAGTTAAATTATAGTACCTGCAGAGGCCCTTGTCTCAAAAGATACTAGTTTTCTCTTAACATTTTGTATTTCGTAGTAATGTCATAGCTAAAATGAATAAATTATTAGATAATTCAACCTGTAATATGTCAGAAATTATGCAAGTAATGGAAATTCAACTATCTAACATTTCCTAAGAAAAGTTGTTCTAAACTGGATATACTGCACATACTAATTAGTACATATTAATGAATAGTACATTTCTTACTCCAATGTAAGAATGTCTTATTTCAAGCACTAAGAAATGTATAGGCCAAATAGTTTTTAAGACAGTGTACATGGAACTAAATCAGTTACGCCTATCTCCAAGAAAAGGAGGATGGTTAAGTTGCAAACAAACACACAAATTGGAATTTGAAACGAAGCCAAAATGATGTCATAACCAGTGTACCCACACCTGTAAATGTCTTCAAAACAAGTTGAATATAATCCAAAAATAAATGAATAAAATCATGCCTGATTTTACAAGTAAAACCAAAGCTATATTCATGTATCCAGCACAACAGTCACGTACAGCTGCTCTTTTTAGCAGCTATAGTATCTGTATAATAACGTTCAGAAATGCACATAAAGTAGAGAAATTTGTTTTTATGCTGCATGTTGGTTGCTATTCTGCTGTTGGCTTCATGTGAACTGTAATAATAACTATTCATACGTTGTCCAAATTTGATTTCGGGCCTTTTTTATATTAGTCTGGTGTATTATTTATTTACACACAAAAATCACCTAGCACTATCCAAAGAGCAGGTCCTCTTTGGCCCGGCATGGCCAGGTGGTTAAGACAATCGACTCGTAATTTGATGGTCTCGGGTTCGAATCCTCGTCACACCAAACACGTTTCCCTTTTCAGCCATGGAGGCGTTGTAATGTGACGGTCAATCTCACTATTTGTTGGTAAAAGAGTAGCCCAAGTGTTGGCGATGAGTGGTGATGCCTAGCTACCTTCTTTCTAGTCTTACACTTCTAAATTAGGGACGACTAGCGCAGAAAGCCTTCCTGTAGCTTTGCGCGAAATTCAAAACAAACTAAACAGGTCCCCTATTCTCGAATTGGAGAGTTATATTGTAATATGTTTCTTTCTGAGCAGTCAAGATAGTATTGTACCAGTCTTAACTTTGAATTGCAGACCACACGAATTCAACTGGTCAAAAGCAGCCCCTTTTACTTTGTAATCTATTATTATTAATTATAAGATACTGCTTTCATATTACAGTTATTTATTTTGCAACATTAAGTTTCCAATATAAAAACATTGTCTTTAATGTTTCTTCAATTTTTAGTTTATGAGTAGTGTAGAACTGATCATTACATAGACTATCTTCCCTTCAATAATCTTGTCAAGGTTCTTCTAGTTAAAATGCCCAATTTGATTTGATTAACGTAATAGCTGTTCTTCTTTCATACATTTGTGGTTGCTTCACTTCCATATTTCTATCCGTTTTTCCAGCCTTCTTCTGTTACACCTTTTTCTGTTCTCTCATAGACATGCTATTTGTAGACATTAACAGGTCACTAAAGGGTTACATCTTATCAGCTAATGATATACTGATGATACATAATGTGTTTTAGATTTAAGGTCGTTATCAGATGAACTTTAAGTCTTTGAAATGTCTTCCTCATAATCTTTGGACAAACGTAGTTCCTAATTTTGTAATACAATTTTGGAAGGCTGTCAGGAGTATAGTCAAATTATGATATATACTTTTATTAGTTAATCAGACAGACAAATGTATTCTGGTACTCTTTGCATTCTGCTCTGAATGAACAACTGGATCCCATAGCTTTTGTCGTTCACCATTTGTATATTAAATCCTCATTTCTACACACGTCTTTCTTTGAACAGTTTTGACCTTTCCTTAAACATTTGTAGCCAACCTTCATTAGCTAACATAATTTCACCTACCTAAACCCACTCCACACTCTTGAGTTTTTCAGTAGATGGATCTCTACATCTTCATTAGCATCACCTGTCTATGACATAAAATATTTCAGTCTCTAGAATACTACTTTTTTACCTTCTCTATCAAGTTTTGGTATTTGAGAATATCTGCGACTCATTACAACAATATAAATATACACTTTATTTTAGATATTTTCAATTCTAAAAGTACAGTACTGTGATGACTGCATACATTATTCGATGCTATGTGTGACTGTTACGATATCTGAAGCTGTAACTATCTTTAATCTTGTTCATATTACCTTGATAGGCAGGTTTCGAACAAACCTTTCGCTGCTATCATTTTAAGCACTTTGCAATGCATTTCACACTGATATTAGTTTACATCTCTTCAATGTGTGACGGTCTCTGAGAAGTTTCTGCAGCATTGCCAATTAATATTCTTTGAGGTCCTTTTTCGTTTACCATTTATCACAAACAAATTAATTATTTCAGCTCGCTTTACCTTCTCTTTCATATTGTGAGATTTAACCAAGGAGTACCTAACATCATTTGGGCCTTGTGCAGAACATTTTTTTTACTAGAAGAATGGTCTTAATGTCATTCAGACCACTTTTTTGTAGTTGACGCATACACTTCTGTGAAAAGTTGTTATACTGTTTTCATCAGTGCTAAGACATTGATCACACTCTTTGATCTCCTATAGCTCTAAAACACATCCATTTTATATTTGTCACACAAACTTTTTCACTTTCTATATTGATGTGTGTTGGATCCCATTGCTGATAAAAGTAGCCCCACATAACTTGTCAGCTTATCTTTTCTTTTTGCTGAAATTCTGAAGTAGTTTTGTTGAAATTTACCTTCGTTTATTACATTTTATGACCTCAGTATATGCTTTACTGGCCTCAGTCTTCTCTGTTCTTACTTTCTCTGCTTCTTTCGCTTTACCTTTGTGTTTATTTACTCTGTTGCATTTGCTTATAATAGTTTTGTATCCACTTCTAAGTTGGAATATCGTAGTTTGAAAGGAAGTTGAGATGGCTTTATTTGACTATATGTATAGATATGAGCTTGTGATCACTATTATTAAAGGGGAAATATTTCCCTTCAATTCAAGGATTGCAATGGCAGTAACAATTGTGAACCTTATAACTGATCCTTTCATTTCTTTTATTTTTATATTTGGGGACATCATTATTGGCTATATTACGATAGAGTTCCTGTTTTGAAATGCTACCTTCAATGATCTTTCTCTCACATTTTGGTCAGTACTTAGTCAAATATGGCTTTCAATGCAAGAGTCTTCTATAATTGTTGTTTTTGTATACCAGTATATTTATGAGAAGATTCAGTAAACTACTATATTTCTATTCTTCAAACACAATATCAATAGGGATATACAAGCAATCTTTAGGCTGTCTGATAGAGTCTCTGCTCCAATCATGTATTTAGGAACGAAAATAATTCCTCTTTTGGTATTTTTCTCCATTGTCGAGGTTCAATAAATGGTATAATGTCTCTACTCTATGAAAGAGCTGCTATAGCTTTGTTTTTGGAATAGTTATAACATAGTTCTCATCCAATAGCTTTCAAAAGGCTTCTGTTATCAGATTGTAGTTATGGAGATTTCAAGATATTTTCTGAACACATTTTTTATCCATTTCTCATCTTCCCTACGTTCTTTTCTTTTTTCTACTTTTCCTCATTTAAGTGTGCGCCTTTTCATATACAGTCTAGTTTATGTGAGAGCATGGTTTAATTATGACTCTTAGAACAACTAAAATGTCCATGCATGTATTATCTCCCATTGGGATTATTATCATTCCCAACTATCGACACATTCATTTAGTGTTTAGTGTGACAGCCATTAAGTTGGAGTTTTAAAGAAAATACTAGCTCAGTCATACTGTTGCAATAGATAGAAATGGTTTTTGATTTTATATGTGTAGATAGGCCTCCTAAACAACATACAAAATGTTATTATTTGCGTCTAAGTGTTAAATAGGAAGTTTAGCCATATGATGCTATGTACACCTTACATTGTAATGTGAAGAGGTTAAAACAGTTAACACAGAAAGAGAAATAATGGGCGCAAAACTCTGTCAATGTCAAGCTGATGAATTTAATAGTTGACTGATGTAAAAAGATTAAAGAATATTTAAAATAGGATTTTGGCCAGTGTGAAGCAAAAATAATGTCTGCTGAGCAATATTGAAAATAACTGTTTAGTCTTATCGTATATACATATTACTATTGCATATACACTTTTTAAAAACTACAACTGAAACTAAGTGATATACTTCCAAGACAGTATTACATAATTACACATCAGAGTTACAGTTCAGACACATCATTATACTAGCAATAATTAATTTTAACATGCAGCATTTTTTGTAAAGTTTTAGTTTAAAAAATCCTTTGGAGCAAAATATTTTCACACCTGCCCTATTGCATGTATTGCATGCTGTACTATGTTTAAAGCCTACTTTCTTACAACTGTAACTTGAAGTATTATATCATCTTTTGTGTGTACACAAGAAAGTTTCCACAAGAGTTTCTGGATCTGATGGTTCATCAGTTGTTAGAGGCTTCAGTATGCCACTTGTGAGCTTCCATTTCTATTTGGGAGGGTCTGTATTATTATCTTTCCAGTCAAAACAATCACTTATTCCCTTCAGGTAACTCACTCATTTTCTCATCATGACTGTCTGAAGTAATGTAGACATTATCATTATGTTGCAAGTTTATGGCATCTCTGTCTTTAAGGTCAAGTTCAAACACTTCCATAATAAGCGATGAATGTAGTGCCATGTCTGAAAGTCCATGATCATTTCTGGGTGGTCGAACGTGATGATTGCCATGACATCATAATTTGTTGCTTTATCACTTACAGACAGTAGTGTTGAATGTATGTATGTTTAATTACATCGATTAAGATCAATCACAGGCATAAAAATAACAAATGACTTATATATATGTAAAAACGGCTCGTTTGGGTTGAGAAAATTTTTTTAAGTTTTGGAGCGAACAACGTTTCGACCTTCTTTGGTTATCGTCAGGTTCACAAAGAATGAAAGAGGTAACTGAAGAAGGTCGAAACGTTGTTCGCTCCTCAGCGTAAAATATTTTCTCAACCCAAACGAGTCGTTTTTACATATATATTTTTCTCTACAAGTGGGTTTTCTCGACATAACTGAACAGATGACTTGTCTGAATGTGTTGCACTTTTATGTATCATTACTATTGTACCATTTTACGATGACTTAATCAGTTTCAGAAGCCAAAGTCGCCTTGTACAAAACTTCTATGTTATATCTTATTCTCTGAAAACACTTGAAAGAGTGGATCATACTTGATTTTAAAGACTATTGAGAACTATTGAAGTGTAAGCTTTTTTTCCAATGACTTGGACCTCCTTAGCTGTAGCCTTTACTATCTCCTCTATTATAGGTGACGGAGATTACGTTTACACTTTTACGTGTGTGTGTGTTGTCGGTAAGATTTCTCGTAAACAGCTCAATGGATTTGGACGAAAGTTGATATACATTTGGAATATGGCAAAACTTTGACATTTATAGTTTTTGGATGGACAAAATAATAAAAATCCAAAAATCACCAACTTTTTACCTGGGGATTGATTTGTACCCTATTTTTGCTTTATAATTCAGTAAAAATGACCGAATTTTGAAAAAAAAGTGGTGAGCATATGGAGAATATTATACCTTGTTGTCTTGTCAAAGATGGTCTATTTACGTTATTTAAGGCAGACATACGATATAAAAAAGCAGACAAAAATATTTTTATATTATGTGAGAGCTATATACGGTTAATGCTGCGTTGCAGAGGTGCGCACTCTACTGAGTGTCCTTCTTGGTCTTGGTATACTTTTACATTTCTTCGTGTTTGGTGTAATAACATCTATTGTTTTCTTTCAATAGAATGTGCCATAGTTGCCTACGGTTTGGATATTATGGTCTAAATTGTCGTCTACAAACTGTATCTTGTGCATATATATATTTGTATTATTGCACTGTGATGTTGTTCTTTGTTACTAAGCACAAAGTTACAAATGTTTTTCTCATCATTCATATAAGTACCCTCCCTCATAACATTCCGTTTCATACGTTATTCCCCTTTGGGTGATTTACTATCATAATATGAAATTTCACTTCATGTCTCAAACTTAATGCTACAAGACTGATGGTAAACTTTATCTAAAGCATATAAATCAAGAGAATATTCAATAACACCCTTAACTGTCTGTCCTCAGTTCTTATTATTTTCTTTGCATTTCTCATAAAATTTATTTTGAAAGTCAGCTGCTCTGATCATATAAAACTCTTTTTAACACTTTTGTTTACTTTAATATATACATTTATCACAAAACAAACGATGAATATAAACATTGTTCCTTATGAACGCAAAGTGTACCAACCATCACCTGTCTGATTTTATTTCCCTTTTAAAACAACTTTTTAGGGTCTCTGTAAGAACATCGAGACTACTGCGGTACTTTTTGCCCATCACATAGACATATGTTACTATTATTACTTTCATGAAGACGTGAAACCCGCTTGAAGTAAAAATGTATGTCAACACGGCTGATATGGATGATAAAAGTTTTATTAAAATAAAGTAGAGATCAACGTTTCGACTTTTTTAGGTTATCTTCAAATTAACAAAGAATGTTTGCAACTGACCTTTGCCGAGCACATGTCTTAGGGACGAGAGTGTAAACGAATTGGGATTGTAGGGGGCATTGCAGTATATGTTAGGTTATTGTTAGTATTGCTATAAAGGTATTCATTTATATCATGTTAATTTAATTTTAGTTTGAATTGTTGTATAAGTAGGGTTTCTTTAGCAGTAGGTGGTCATGACTAGCTGCCTTCCCTCTAGTCTTGCAGTGCAAAATTAGGGACGGCTAGCGCAGATAGCCCTCGTGTAGCTTT
This sequence comes from Carcinoscorpius rotundicauda, assembly GCA_011833715.1. Lineage (NCBI taxonomy): Eukaryota > Metazoa > Arthropoda > Merostomata > Xiphosura > Limulidae > Carcinoscorpius > Carcinoscorpius rotundicauda. The sequence continues at coordinate 21,677,580 of CM022395.1, forward strand.
GCATGAAATTAAAAACAAACCTTTACCATTGTTTGTTTGTTTTGATATAACTTCCTAGCTGCAGAGTGGGCCAAATTTGATGTTTTATACTTAATAATAAACTATTAAACTAAGTAATATCTGCTGCATTGTTTGTTCTTGGAGAAACTATTTAGACAATCAGTCTAGATCTTCCTATAAGGCCCCCCAGTGGCTCAGCGGTATGTCTGCGGACTTACACGCTAAAATCCGGGTTTCGATACCCGTGGTGGGCAGAGCACAGATAGCTCATTGTGCAGCTTTGTGCTTAATTCTAAACAACAACAACAATAATCTTCCTATAATAAACATTCATAGTATTGGGGCATTGTTTGTTTTACCTAGATTACTTTCTTCTAGTTGTAAGAAGGACGTTATTCTGCGTGAATAACTGCAAGATGAAAAAAACACGGATTTTAACTTTTTTTTTTTTAGCTGCTAGAGGTTGTGTTACTAAGCTCTACTACATTTTCTTTCATTTCCTTTAGTTTAAAAATTAAGGTTACACAATCGTACTTGTTTATAACGTTCTCCACTTGGAATATAGCATTGCTCAAGCAAGTTTATAATTTCAACTTTCCCCAGGAAATATCTGGGGCAAATTGAGATTAACTATCTTCTGGTATGGTTTTTTTGCAAGGATAACAACGTGATTTTAAATTATGGTAACTCTCATGCATTATCTTGCATTTATTATAATTTAAATCCCTCTGTCATTTTTTTTGACAGCTGAATAAATGATCAAAAATATTTCTGTAAATCAGTAGCATCCTCGTCACAGCTAGCAACACAAAATACCTTAACATCACCTGCAAATTTAAGCAGTTTATCTTTGTCATTGATTTAAATCAAAAATAGAAAATATCTTAAATCTCGGTTCCGAGGTACCCCACTTGTGACGTGAATCTAGTCAGACTATATTCCATTTATAACAATCTCCTGCTTTTTCCATCCAGCCAGTGTTCTACCTAATACAGAGACAATTTTTAACAAGACTGAAGCTCCAAATTCACCGAATCTACACATGCACCCTTACATATGCATTAACCTCTTCAGAGAATTCCAAAAAATTAATACGACAAGATTTCCCTAGTGACATCATAATTAATGTCCGACAAAACGTTCAACTTTGTTAAACGACTTTTTAAAGCATCTTTTATGAAACTAAAAATCGAAAACTTTTACCCTATTGACGTAAGACTAAAAGGATTATAATTACTGGTCCAGTTTTAATGACAATTTTGAAAATACGAGTAATTTAATTAATTTTAAATCTTGTGGCACCTAGCCACTGTTCAAGAACTTGACAAATATTTGTATGTGGATGATATATCCAATCCTAAACTTCTTTTAGAATCACTGTGTAAATGATATTTTGTCTAGGAGCTGTGCCACTCTTTAAAATTCCCAAATTTTTAGCCTGATCAGAATTAAAAAAATAAACTTGTTCAATCATGTTTTCATCTAAAAACTATTCAAGTTTAGGAATATTGCTTAAATCTAAATTTGTAGGAATGGAAAAAAAAATCGAGCCATCTCAGAATAATTGGATAATTACATTCCTGTGTCAAGGCCTTTCTCCCATCCTAAAATTTTCCTTTCTCTTAAAGTACTTAAAGAAATTCTTACTATTAAATTTTACATCTTTGTGAGTCAACAAGGTTTCTTCTTACACCCACCGTTTTTGTGATAAGGAACATGCTTACTTCGAGAAAAAGTATATATGCTGGAAACTGAATCATGTAACATTTAGTTTTAAGAGTTAGACTTTAAAAAGCAATTATATAGAGGTTTAGTACGCAATATTAATGTAATTTACAGTCTAGCTATTACCACACTCTTTTCAAATGCGATCTGTTTTTGGTGGTATCAAACTATCTTTACCATATCTAAAAATATCCAAGCGAAGTTTTACGACATCCCATTCCACAGCCACTTTACAACTGCTATGATTGTCACTCGATTTGTCGATTTAGTTATTCAATATCTTTTTGAATCTTGTTACTCCTGTCGAAAACAAAGAAATTCTCAGTAATTTCTTTGAAGTGGTACTTCAGGATAATATAGGAAGTTTTATAACAAGAAAGACTGATATTTTCTTTCTACTTATGTAAAAAATAAATTATCAAAAAGCAATATTAAAGCGAACTTAACAGATATTTTATTTTAAAAATTCCAAAGAGATAGAGCAATCGTGGTAATTACAGTGGAATAAAGGAAAAATGTGTTAAGAAGTGATACTGATAGTGTTAGACCTAGCAACGGAAATACTTCCCATACATCACTTTTTGAAGAGGAAAAACCAATATATTCTTTTTACTTAAATAGCATTGCGTTGAGGACAGATTATAAAGTAAATAGAAAGTAAGTAAAACGTGTAATAATATCACCAGTTAAATTATTTAGCTTTTATTTAAATACTAACTGATACCACAAAATAAAAATGTTAATTGATTAAACATAAGCTGATATACGAATATGACGAATTTTTTAAAATCCAGATAAAAATCAGTAGTAGAAAATGTATCTTCGGATGCCAAGTTTATTAAAATATTTTTTCCATTAGATTATGCTCCTTAAACTGTTAAATGTCGGTGGCAGTTGTTTTAATACGAAGAAATCGGAATACAGATTCCTTTGGTGTTAATGTCATGGTTCTCGGGTTTTTGACAAAACAGGCCTGTACCACATATGCCATCTATGTCCCATGGGCCACCGCAGATCTCTCCTTCAGCCTATGTACATTACAAAATATAAGTAATTATAATATACCTTCAGATACTTATGAATATTCATAAATTTCAGCACATTAATTGCTGATATTTTATATACGTTTACAAATCATTATTTGTAATAGCCGTTACTATAAATTTCATTATTGTTTGTATATTAAAATATATTTCGTTTTTTTTTAAATTTTCCACAAAACTGCACGGACTATCTGCGTTAGCCGTCGCTATTTTAACAGTGTAAGACTAGAGGGAAGGCTGTTAGTCATCACTACCCATCGCCAACTCTTCAGGACTCTTTTACTAACGAATAGAAGTACTAAATATCATATTATAACGCCATCAAAACTAAAAGTGCGACGCTGTTTGGTGTAACGAGGATTCGATCCTGCGACTCAAATTAGCAGTGGAGCGTTCCAACCACGTGGCCATACCAGGGCGTATGAAGAAAGAAAACTGTATATATAAACATTGTTAGCAAACATAATAAATTTAATACATCTCTACATTCAATTAATTAACTTCAGAATTTGGATAACAATAATACCAGTTTCAGATTATTTGAAATTATAATACGTAACAATTATAAAGCATTATTTGAATAGCGTCAAACCTTTCAGAGTATTCAGCCCCCCAGTGGCTCAGCGGTATGTCTGCGGACTTACACGCTAAAATCCGGGTTTCGATACCTGTGGTGGGCAGAGCACAGATAGCCCATTGTGTAGCTTTGTGCTTAATTCAAAAAAACAAAAACAAACTTCAGAGTATTCTGTGCATAAACGTACGAAAATTGTAAATACTAGTAATACATTTAGTAAGATAGTACGGATATATGAAATGCGATATTTTAGCATGAACCACTTAACGATGGTTAAGAATTCTGAAATATTAATAAACAGAACTAATGCACAGACACTTTAGGGCTTTATTTTTGTTACATATTCATCCGGATAAACAAGGTAGAATGGTTTTATTTCTATGTATACAAAAACAGTTTTTCTTCTCTACGAACATTATACGAAAGTTAAGCAACGTACCACTCTAAATCGTTTAAAGGTAATGATTTACATTTTACGAATATCTATTTAATTACTCACGTTTAGAATAGCTGTATTTATACATTGTAAAGTATTAGGACATGTACTGTTAACACATAAAGGGGTAAGCTGGATAGCTTTGTAGTTTGGTCTTGAATTTGAGAGAAATTTAAGTATGTATATATAGGTTACTTCCGATCTCAGTATTTAATAAATAACTGAAAACAATAACCATTTCTCATTTTTGGCGCGTAATATTTATCAAAGATTAAAACGAAATGTTTGTTATTTTGATGTTTGTGTGAATTGTGCTTGAAACTAATGTAGTTTTTGAATTGTAGTTTGCTTAAATCTGCTTGCACAAAAACTTAGGCAGATGTCTCTTTTTCAGTTTCCTTTGCAGTTTAAGCAAAATAATTTGCATAAATAATGAAAGAACATTTTATATCTATCGTTGATAATTTTTAAATGTTCAACTCGGAAAATAGTAATTTATTTCGATCAAGAACTGAATCTTGAGATTAAATGTAACATAAATATTTATACTCGCTTTAAATAATTTTTATCAAGCCATGGCGAAAAAATAGTACATAGGCTAATATGAAACTCATATACGTAAATATTTGAATAAAATAATTATATTTTAATCAGCTATTTACTACTGATAACTTTCATTTATTTAACCTAAATATTCATTTAAGCTTTTCCTTTTTGAAACGTTATTGAGATTTTTGATATAAGTTTCTAAACGTTTAGAAATTATTTTGATGTAATAATGTAATAGTGGGCTGAGCAGATAGCCCGATGTGGCTTTGCTATAAAAAACACAAACACAGTGATAGATAAATATTTTATCTTGTTATTTACTGATATACGTATATTTCTTTCTTCCAATATATTATTTGGAATTAGCTGAGATCAAACATAACTTAATTTATTTGTCGACACTTAATGCAGTTTTTTAGTATTCTTATATATGTCAAAATTAGGACTTTAAACATTTTAAGGAAGTTTTGAAAAATTTTAACAGTTTCACACTAAAGTGTATTTTCACGTGTACGGCTTTTTGATAGATGCATTTAGCTCAGGAGTCAAACAAATGCCGAATAGACAGACTGATAGGTCATATGTTTGTTGTGAGTTATAAAAATAAGCTAAGTTTGTTACCTTAGCACATACTGTGCAACAAGCACATTCGTCCAATGTTGTTCCAGCTTTGCATTTACTTTCATCGATGACTCGACATTGTTCTTTTTGACAAGGCCATAAACAATCCAGACCACTAACACTAGAAAGTATAAACCACAATTTAAAAACTTATATTTTCTGACAACACATTTAAACCGGGATCCAGAAATCTAAATTGGAGAAAAGATGCTGATATCTTCTCTCTTTTTAACGGATGGAATATTTTATAAGTTAAGGATAGAACAGATGTGAATCGAAATATATACACTGCTATCAAACTGATACCTTATTTATTGCTTTGCAATGTACTCTTTAAAGTGGCATAACAGAAAATCAAGAAGACATAATAAGGACAATTACGCTAAACAATCTTAAAGCTCACACAAAAAAACCACAGATGTGTAGTAGTTTTGTTTACTGAAGTTCAACAGGAAAATACCAGATTTAAACAGAGTAATTAGAAAATAAACATTTTCAAAAACCCTTATAATACATACTAATAGAAGTATCCTTTGAACACTGAGAACAGTAACGGGAGTTTCTACTGTAAAGTTATCTTATTCAACTGTTATAAAAGCATACAAGGTATAAACAAGATAGTCAGAAGGCTTCAGTAACACATAGCAATAGTAAAACCATATATAAAAGGCTATCCATAAACGCAGTTGAATGTGAGGTTAACTATTGAAAGTTGTTCGAGTGATAAATAAAAATTGGCATGAAAGTACGTCATCACATTGTATGAAACATATATCTACGTAAGTATCTGCAAATGTATGGACAGTTTAATATAACTTTCAGTATGAAAATAGAAATTATAAGTCAGTTCAGTTTCATAGAAGACTTTGTTTATTTTGAATTTCGCACAAAGCTACTCGAGGGCTATCTGTGCTAGCCGTCCCTAATTTAGCAGTGTAAGACTAGAGGGAAGGCAGCTAGTCATCACCACCCACCGAATAGTGGGATTGACTGTAATATTATAACGACCCCGCCGCTGGGAGGGCGAGCATGTTTGGCTCGGCGCGGAAGCGAACGCGCGCCACTCAGATTACGAGTCGCACGCCTTAGCGCGCTTAGCCATGCGGGGCCTCATAGAAGACAGACGATTATTTAACAGTATAATTTTAAATGGGAACGCCACGTTTTTGCTCATTCTGAAAGAACCACAGATCATGATTTCATTTTCTAAAGATAAAAGTACAAAATATACGAATATTAATTGCAGTTGTTCAACTCACAAATATTTCTTCACTGATACTAATGAAAAAAAGGCTTTCACTGTGTTTCTTATGTCGATTGTAGAGTAATTTCCCATATCAACATTTTGTCGTTTTCTCAGTGAAATGCTACACTCTTATAAATATTTCAGATTACCGTTAAATCTAAAAATGTTTTGTACTAACATTAAGAAAACACAGGACTCACCATGTGTTTTGAGAAATATTATTTAAGCTAATTACTGGAGAAAAACAAATAAAGACATCAGTTCTCAAGACAAGTTTATTACTCGCCTAGATAAATCTACTCACGTTTATTTGAAATGCATTTATGAAACTTAATCATATAACCAACTTGTCCATAAATAATGGAAGACATATGTGGTAACATATACACATATCTATTACGATACCATATAAAAACAATTGTATAATAAAGTCTGGAGACTGCTTGAACGGATAGAGAAAGAAACTATTAAAAATGTACAACGTTTTGACAAGCTGATGTCATCAGGTATATACAAACCATATTCGTACTTTATTTTCTAAAATTGTATATGAGCATTTCATCATGATGTAATTATTCAAGTAACTCCAAAAGCCATATACTCTTATTGTTTCATTCCAAAATCCTATCTGATGGTCTCAGCTGTCCTTGTTCTATTTGTCTAGACATGATAAAATATGCTCTATCGAAATAATACTCCAACTTATTAGGTAGTTTTTGTAATTGTCACAAGATGTTACGCCGATGTATCATAATTATATGATTACTGATAGTTAGTAGGGTAATGTTTAGAAGTATGCTTCAATCACCGACTTATCAACTAATTAATCTTGTAACTGCTCTGTGATCGAGTAATTAACACAATACATAATATAGGCATTATACTGTGAACTACACTTGATGACTTAGAAATTAACTGTATGTTGAAGCTCATTTCATTTCAGTTATAGATTTTTCAATTAATTAACCATCTTAACTTCCATGAAAACTTGAAGATCAATCATCAGAGTGGTAAAACAACTCCAGCATTGATGCTTCTTCATTTGACTCCCCTACAGACTTTCATATGAAGTGCTTTTATTTCCCCTTTGTTTACATGAGTGGAGATTTTACAGCATAGTGCTATTTTTATTAGAGCCGACACATTTATCCTCATCTAATTCATGAGTACCCATTTCTAGAGAGGTTTACAGTGACATAAATGTTTTAAGTACTTACGTGTTTTATGTGCAGAACCAAATGTTTTGTACACAGTTAGGATGCATCATCGTCACCAGAATCGTATTTTTTTTGTAAATGTTTCATCATAGCATGTTCTTTTGTCATGTGATCACTTTATATAACTTGGTGTGTGAATTGTTGCATAATGCATCCAATCGACACATACCTGGTTAGTAAATAAGATGGATTAGTTTCTGTGCTTCATTTTCGAAAGTGAAGTGGCTTTTGTAATAACTTGTTGATTTTTACTGAGTTACATGATACAGTATTATGACATGCAATAAGTGTTCATCCCTCTCAGTTTAGTCATAGGTATGTATCACCGCAGGTGGTTAAGGCGCTCGACGTGTAATTCGAAGGTCGCGGGTTTGAATCCCGTTACACCAAACATGCACGCCATTTCAGCCTTAGGGGCATTGTAATTTGAGGGCTATTATGTTTATTCGTTGGCAAAAGAGTAGCCTCAGAGTTGGCGGTGAGTAGTGATGACTAGCTGCATTCCCTTTAGTTTTACACTTCTAAATTAGGGACAGCTAGCGAAGATAGCCCTTTCGTAGCTTTGAGCGAAGTTCGAAACAAACCAAACAAACAATCCAATGTACCACCGATTTATTTAAACCAACAAACTGGAGTTGTTACTGTGAAACGCATATTTTTAACGCATCCAGTATTAAAAACAACTGTGCATACAATAGGTTACTGAAATTAGTGCTTGGTCCATGATGATCTTTTTAGGTACTATGAATAATGTTATACACTATTCGTCCAAGAGGATGATAAACTACTCAAACTGATTTGCACATTTTGTTTTAGACATAAAAACAGCTGTATCCAGGGTAATCCTGTGTACACGAGAAACTTTAACTATCCACCAGAATATGCTGCAATCGCGCAACTGATCAGTTTTACTGTGATGCTGTTCCAAATGTGTGCTATAATGAAGCTTTACTCTCTCAGTGTCATTTTTTAATGTGCATTCATACATTATGGATTTTTGAATTTGATTAGCTACTTTAGCGCTACATAGCCAACTCGAATATCGAGCTTTCACCACAGAAGTAACAGTGGTGATGCTTAAATATTTCTACAACTTGAAGCTTACTTTACTGGTGTTTAACAACATTTAATTTGCTCGCAGAAATAGAATCATACTTTACATTATTGAATAATTAATAAGACGAGTGAGTCTATATTATTGAAAGTAACATCATACGCTTCAACAGTCTCTGATATAAAAATATTACAAAGAATTCAGTATTTATGCCTGTTGTAGCTGGTGATGGAATAATAATTAATATAAATATTCCATATAATGTAGCTTGTAATGGAAAATCATATGAGAAAACTTTTTAAGTGAAACAGTTTTGCAATATAACCTACATAATTAAAAATGTCTTGAAAAACTTAAATACAAATAACAGGTTTTTTATCAAAACACGTTTTTTATAATTTTTGCAAAAGGGAAAAGTAAATCAAGAATGTATATAAAAGTGAGCAAAATACCTTGTTGATTATTGTAATTTATAAGATCAAAATTATATGTTAGTATTATATTCCTTTCTAATATGAAACTTTTTTGACTCAGCCAACTTGTGCGCAGTTATTCTGTTAAATGTTGATTGTGTCAAATAAGTTTCATATTAGAAAGGAATATGGTACCATTTTGGCCGAGGTAGCTTTGTAGTTGCTAATAATGAAGAATGCGTTAAACAGTGTTGTGAACGGGTTATACACAACAAATATGAGTTTACGTTTTAAAATAATTATTTCCGCTGTATTGCAAATCAACCATTCTCGAACGTTTAAGAAACGGAACTCGAAATAAAATCAACGTGATAAAGCATATGAAGTTGGTTCCGACCGTATTTAGTTTATCACGTAAAGAAAACTTTCCGATGATATTAAATACCAATTATTATTTTTTGGAAATTAATGCTTACCTGCAAGATTATTGCTTTTTTCACTTAAATGCCAGAGCTTACTGTTACTTCGTTGTTTTATTAACAAATTAATATTTATAGCATTAATATTGTAATTAAGAGTTGATGAAATGTCTTATGAAAACACATAAACTACCTGTTATTTTTATTTTGAGTTTGGCCACCACTCCTGTACATACTCCTTGTTAACAACTTTCCCTTTCCGAACTGAACGAACACATTCTTCTCGTAGTATGCTGACGATATTGCTGTTGTGTGCACCTCGCGAAAGCCTTTTATAGTTGCTAGTAGAATTCAAAAATCCCTAGACGCAATAATCAGCTGGGGCAATGATTGGAGAGTAACTCTAACATCTGATATGATATTATGCTTCTGCTACCGAGAAACAAAGACCTAATAGTTCTGCTGAAAGGCCCGGCATGGCCAAACATGTTTCGGCGTGCGACTCGTAATCTGAGGGTCGCAGGTTCGCATCCCCGTCGCGCCAAACATCCTCGCCCTTTTAGCCGTGGGGGCGTTATAATGTTACGATCAATCCCAGTATTCGTTGGTAAAAGAGTAGCCCAAGAGTTGGCGGTGGGTAGTGATGACTAGCTGCCTTCCCTCTAGTCTTACATTGTTAAATTAGAGACGGCTAGCACAGATAGCCCTCGAGTAGCTTTGTGCGAAATTAAAAACAAACAAACAAGTTCTGCTGAATATTTTAAAAGATCTTTCTTTACCAGTAATCTAAACACATTTGACGAAAGTAATTGTAACTTAATTAATAATCATATAACTTAATGTCAATCAGACAGTAATCCAAAATATTCCACTACAGTTTTTCATCAAATCTCTGTTCTCCCGCACGATAAATGAGATTTAAGACCGGGCACCTGCTTTCTGTCCCCATTCGTAAATAGCCAATAAAATTTTGTAAAACATATGCCGTTCATAAATCCAAAAATAGAAAACACAATTACATTCTCCTTACTTCTTCCTTGATCCTATCCTGACGTCATAATTTTCCGACCCGGCCCGGACGTCTAGTGATTTTATTATAAGCTGAGCGAGCAATCCGAGACAAAAACAAAGGGACAACGACGACAAACTCTTAGATATAATTCGACTATTTTGCAACTATAAATTCACACCAGTATGTGTTCTATAACATTTCTGAAAAGCTGAGAAAATAATTGACTAATCGGAGCAGTCTAAAGACGATAATTCGACCTTTTAAGTCAAATTGCGTAAGACCGATATATACTATAACACGATTCTTAACTTTGTTAAGTATACATTATACTACTAGTAGTAGTACAGTACTGTAGCACCGTGGTCATACAAAGATATTGTAAAGAGCCGACAAATCAACAAAATAAATTCAGGATTGTCTGAAAAAGTGAATGAATTGAACAAATTTATGTGAGTAAAGTTCGTATTGAGTACTAGGCTTAACGTTAGTGGCCTCAGTTGCATTAAGCCTAATATTAGTGTTGGTATCTGAGAACCGAGGGACAATAGCGTTAGGCTTAAATATTTTAACTCGTTTAGTGTAAATACACTAGTGCAGTAATGAAGTGTACAAATCCCAATTTGATGCCGTCGTTTTGAATTTGCCTTCGCATACAGCCATGCAGAAAAAATTTCGAATATGTGCCTGTTTTGTTGATGTATGGTTTGTTGGCTTATCTAAAATCCGTGTCGAAACTGAGCTCAAAGTTGAGGTTTCAACTCACTCTTCAGATAGTTGATTAGGATTAAGGTACTCTAGCTTAGGCCTTTTCCGATATTTAGTTCAATGTGCAGTACAGTTTACACTTGATTATATGTTATGTATGTGTACCAGTACAGAATGATCTCTGTGTATATAGACTATTACAGTATGTGTTGTTTATCACAAATTGTTTTGGAATTATTTTTGGCTCAAAATGGATTTGCATATTACCATTGACATTACTTCTTGCATATAACTACCATAGTAACAATCTTAATGAAAATTTTGCAATGACTGAAAACTAATTATTTTATCGATTGAAGCCGGTCTCGAATGGTTTTCAACTAATCACAATGCAGCTAATCGATAAAAGTATTTATGAATTCATGTTCATGTGCTGATGGACCTAGGTCTTAGAATAACTTTCTGACAATCTTTGTCAAAGTAAGAGACCGAGAGCTTATTATGTTTGACTGTCTTATCAATGTTTTTCTTCATGAATTTCAGTGTTTTTTCTAATAATTATAACTCTGTATCATCCATATTTTTGTGCCTTTTTTATTTTTGTTTCTCTATTTTTCAGACTCCAAGATGAAACTTGTTTAAATGCACATAAGAAAAAAACTGGCAAAAAAGAACCAACTAAAAAGCTTTGGATTTAGTGGCCAAGACTGGAAAGCTAATTTTTTTTTTTCACTCAGCGTACACAACGTGATCTTCTAAATCCAAACCTATCTCTGCCATCAGAAGTCAGTTGTACTACATCTGACTGACAAGATTGAAGTTAAACCAAGCTCCACACCTACAAGTACCACTTTGTCCACTTCAAGGACAGAACATCACGATGATGTCGAGGTGTAACAGGCTGGCTCAACTGGCACAAATCTCACAACTAATCTTACATTGCCTGTAAATTCTCATAATATCTCTAGTGTTAATGTTGATGCAAGTTGCTTTACAAGACGGTATGAAGTTGAAATAATTGTTGAAAATGAAAATATATACTAAAGTATGGTAAAATGCTTCAGTCTACAAAAGATGAAGAAAGTGAAGCAAAATATCAAGGGTTGCAGCTCATTTTCTCTGCTTCAGAAGACAAAATTGAGTGTGCATTTCCAAACGTAGACAATGCATTGCTATATTTTTAACCTGAATTGTCACAAATTGCATAGCTGAGCGTTCATTTTCTCAACTCAAGCGTATCAAAAATCCCAACAGAACAATTACGCGACAAGACAGGCTGGATGCCTTGTCTCTGGTCAGTGTAGAAGCAGATTTGTTATGCCAAATTAGTTTTGAGGACTTGATCAAAGACTTTGCAATTAAACAATCTAGAAGAAAACTTTTTAAAATTTAAAGAAATATTAAGGTATAAGTAAATAATTTGCTTACAGGGTTTTAAGTTCAAATTGAGAAATTGTTCACATCAAATTGAATAAAAGGGTTTTGAGTAAATTTTCTATTTTTTGTTCAAATCAAAATGAGAATTATTTACTCAGTGAAAACAAATATGCAGTAAAAATAATTCTTTTTATCATTAATCAAGGAAGTGATTTTTCTCATAATTTTTAAATAAAATGCCTCAGTCATTGCTTGATTTTGATCCATGGCCAATCTGTCAAATAAATAAAATAAAAAAAAAGTTTTTATTTAACATAGTTGTGGGGTTTGACGTGGAAGAAAACTGAAGAAGAGTTATAAATTTTCAAACTTTTATTTCACTTTCAGCACTTATTGAGTCTTAATGTCTTGTCAGTTAAGCAGTGGAAGGACCGAAGGGGCACCATTATTGGGCTGTGGTTAGGGCATCAGTTGTCCTTAATCCGGTTCTGCAGCAATCCGATAAAAGCATATCTTATTTAACTTATCTCTCTTTTCTGGCTGGTGTCGAACCAAGCAGAAAATAAATTCTATTACTATAATTTCTCAGAAAATACACAAATCTTTAAACCCAAGTACTTTTGTACATCAATTTACTTAAGGTTTGGTCGCGGGTTCGCATCCCTGTCGCGCCAAACATACTCGTTCTTTCAGCCGAGGGGGCGTTTTAATGTGACGGTCGATCTCACTATTCGTTGGTAAAAGAGTAGCCCAGGAGTTGGTGGTGGGTGGTGATGACTACCTACTTTCCTCTAGTCTTACACTGCTAAATTAGGGACTGCTAGCACAGATAGCCCTCGAGTAGCTTTGTGTGAAATTCAAAAAACATAAACAAACAAAAACAATTTACTTAAATGTGCAGGTGTGTGTGTGTTTTCTTTCAGCAAAGCTTCATTAGGTTATCTTCTAAGCTCACCGAGGTGAATCGAACCCCTGATTTTTGCGTTGTAAACACAATAACTTTATTTCAAACATTAAGTTTGGCTAGTCATTAGGTTTTTAGGGTGATCGACTAGTAATATGAGTAGCCCAAAAGTTGGCGGTTGTGATGATAATTAGCTGTTTCTAGTCCTATACTGTTAAATAAAGGATTGCTACACATTTAAAAAAAAAAAACATTGAAAACGCGCCTCTGGAAAAAAGAAAAATTACATATCACTTATATTTCGCCTTCACCCTTCCTTCCTGCTGTTATCTCACGTATTTTAGTTTGCTGATAACATATTGGTATTGAGTAATCTCAAAGCCTCACCACTTAAGGTTAAGTCAAACAAATCACAGTTTGGTAAAACATATGGCAGAATGTTCTTAAAAAACAACAAAAAACTCAGGTTATTGTTCTCTAAAAAAAATTCCTAATCTAAAGAAACACAAATTAAAGCTGTCTAATAATAATAATAAGTCCTATAATAAAGATTAAAATGGGAAATGAAATGCAAAACATTTTATTTACAACGTTCTAACATTTTGAAATACACTTTTGTCTTCATTAGCGAAATTTGAAAATGGATTTTTATTAACAAGAAATATAATATTATTAAACGCTGCTTTCTTAGTCATTGAGTAAAATGGTGAACAGAGGGTTTTAAAATTATAGAGTATATTTCAAAGCAGTTGGGTTTTTATTTTGTAAAGTTAGAATATTTTGGGTCTAAATGTGTTCCTAAGTCGTCAAAAGAAAGGGGTTTTTACTGTCATTTAACTCAGAATCTGAGAGTAGAAGAGTCGAATCCCCCGTCCCACCTAACATGCTCACAGTTTCAGCCATGAGGTCATTATAAATTGATGGCCAATTCCACTGTTCGTTGATAAAAGAGTAACCCAAGAGATGGTAGTGGGTGGTGATGACTAGTTGCCTTCCCTCTAATCTTACACTGCTGAATCAGGGATGGGTAGCGCAGATAGCCTTCTGGTAGCTTTGCGCGAAATTCAAAAACAAAGAAGCTATGAGCGATGTTGAAAATAAAGCGATCTTGAGCTGTTAATGAATATTCTATGATGTAGAGTTAAAGGTTTATAGTAATAATAGAAAAGTAGTTATGTGAAATATTGGAGTTGTTATACCAATATGTGGACGAATTAAGTAACGACAGATCGTTGGTTCTGTTTGGTCATCATAAATGTTCAGAGACTGCTTTTCATGTGGCGTTTTGTTTTTACAAGTGGATGTGTCCTTACAGTAACTACATCTTTCCATATTTTTTACTGAACGCAGAAGTTCAAGTATTTAATTTTTTATATTTAAATAGATGGTTCAAACAGAGGCTAGATATATATATAAATTTGAGCTGAATTTTTACTAAAGGGAATATTTTTTTTTAGTTTGTAAGGATTATGAAAAAAAATGAATATAATAACGGGACGTTTAGGGAGAGTAATTTGTTGTTTAGGAATTTGCGTGTGGTATTAGAAAATCGGACGGATGGCAGTTATTTAGTGCACATTTGTGTGGAAGTGTACTGGTTTCGGGTTGTGTGTTTACAAAACAATATGCGACTTTTTTAGATAATGTGTAAATATTAAGATATAGACTAAAAAGCAGTCCTCAATAGCCTGTCTCTTATAGAATGTAAATAACGTAAACTGACTCCATTTTTTCTCTCTTCCAAAAGTGCAAAGGTGAAACTGTTACTCAGCTGCATATGCTCCCTGCCAACGCCGATTTCTAGTGGAAGAACTTAAAATGAAACGTAAGTACTTCCAACATTTACGTAGCCTAGAATACCAACATCAAGATCTATAAAAGTACGTTTCATGCCCCCCAGTGGCTCAGCGGTATGTCTGCGGACTTGCACGCTAAAATCCGGGTTTCGATACCCGTGGTGGGCAGAGCACAGATAGCCCATTGTGTGGCTTTGTGCTTAATTAAAAAAAAACAACAACAACATTTCATATATTGATTTTTTTCAATTTGACATGCTTAATCCATAAGAATAACTAGAAAATAATACCCAGGCATGATCAAGTCCAAAATATAAAGCTTAAAAAACTTTGACTTTGTTCATGTTCCTCTCCATGTTTTCATCCTGAGCTCGTTTGGAGGGGTTATGAGGGATTGTAAGTATTACATTGTTAATGTAATATTTAATTTTGAATTATCTTTAACTCGATTATATTTGTACACAAACTCTTATCAAATGTCCTAACTTTAGTATTTCAGCTTCCAAACTTGACTATGCTAATTATATTTATAGTTTTTAAAAGATTAAATGAAATCTTACTTGTTCACTAAGCCAAACAATAATACCATGCACTCACTATCTTGTAAAAACGAACACATTTACTAAACTATAAACTGTTGATTTTTCCTCCTATAAATTAAACTCTTATAGTTCTATATCTACAAGTTCTGAAAACTGTCAAAAATATTGCCACTAAACCAGGCAGTGGTATTATCAGTATAATGAAAAACAAAACTAACTACATTGATAAAATAAACGACAAGCTCATTGACCCTCACAAGTTTCAATAAAAGTCACAGACTTGCTAAGTCGAGTTACTTTGGTGTGTCCAGGAGTCAAATATAATATACGTGTAGAAGTATCAGGCCAATTATTACTAAGTTATTGTTAGCTATGAACATACTTATGATGTTGCTGTTGTGATTAGGAGATCTGCAACGAAACTATTTATGTTTGAAGTTTAGGTTACCTTATATGATTGGTGTTGAATTACGATTTATAACGCCTTGTATGAAATTTTTGTCAAAGATAGACTTTGAAGAAACGTGTAATGCCACAAAAGATTTTATGGGGGATATTTCGAGGTTGAATTTGGCATACCATTTATTCGTTATTAGATGGGGAGCGCTGTTAGGAAAGTAACTTTTAGGTGAAGTTTATAAAGAAGGGCTACCTATTATTTGGTAGTTTGATAATTTAGGCTGCAATATAGTTTTGTAGTTGGACAGTGAACATTTTTGTTCTTATTTAATAATGTTTCATTAATGGCTATTAGGTTTATTTGGTGGTTGTAACACATATTGAAACATTCAAATTTTCACGTTAGTTACTAGACACGTTAAAATTATACTGAGAAATGATACTTTTATAGTTTTGTACTAAAGGTCATGAAATTGTCTATATATAGCAAAGTGCTATATATTGATAAAACTAAATTTACCTCTTAATTTAGTCGTCCTGTAGGAGTTGTCAGTGAATTAAACTACCTTTAAATGTGTTTAAACGCATAGTTATGAGATAATGGAAAACTTAAAAAAAAAACTCAATGTATAACATTAAGTATTTTTTATTACTTAGACGACAAGAATGAGCCAGCTCTGAATATTTTACTTCTCATGGTTAAAAAAAAGAAGTGGTAGTATTCGAATAAGCTAATGGAGGAAAAAACAAGTCTTGTTGCAATTATTTCAACAGGTCTATGCATATCCTAACTGCACGGATGCTTTATTTCTCATTGTAATTAGCAGTGCTGGATAATGTATTTAAGAGTGGTGTATATATATATATGTGTGTTTGTGTGTGTCTGTGTGTGTGTATGTCGATAAGTGATTTCATCTTCTATAACGTTAAATAATCTTTTTTTCTTTGTTTTTGAGTAATAGAATATAACTGAGCTTTTTGATTGATTTATTTCATAGAATTAGACCATATTTTTTTACTAGAATTTACATTTATTTATAATATAATGCAGTGTTTATCCGAAAAAACGTTTTTACGCTTATTAAATTTGTAGAAAGAATATAAACAATCAATATTTTGTTTTCATCAAAAAGCAAAGATGTTTTTCCTTTTTTTAACTGAAAATTATCAAGCATAATTATTAATAAAATATTATTTATATTACACTTTACGTAAGAAGATTAATTAACATAGATTATCTTACCATGTTACAGCAGTAAGGAAAACGACTAGGAGCAGAAAACCTTGATCCATACTGTATGGAAAAAGCCTTGAACGGTTACTAAACTTACATCTTTAACACAAAAATCAGAAACAACATTATATTTTGTCGTTTTAACTTATAGCCACAACATCTGATAATAAAGACAGGTTATGACAGGTTGTAAATACAAATTGGAAATTTGAACACTTGCTACATGAAATATATTTAGAGATTTACTAGCAGTATGTATATATATCGTGAGAGATAGATAAAAATAAAAAAACAAAATAGACCATTTTAATCCATATTTTTAATATTAAAACATTTAAAAGAAGTTATTAAAATTAATTTTTCGTCATGTACCAGGGGCACTTGAAAACCAGAATTTTGTACGATAGAATATTATACAGTTGTTTTAGAGTTTCAACCAACTTTTGTAAAAATAAGAAACACAAATGATATACGTAACAGTGCTACCTTGAGTCGACTTGTTGAGTTGAACAATCTGATGATACTGAAGTCTTTATTTAAGTAGCTTAGTGTTCAAACAGATAGGTTTTATCAGTAGTTGAAGTTTGTGTGAAAAACAATTACGAGCTGGTACAAGATATTATCTAAAGAAACATTTGGGTGTTTCCTATAGGATTAGTCAGGTGAATTAATACTAAAAAATATACGTATCTAAAGACGTAGTAATTATAAAAAAAAATTATCATAGGTTTATCTAGTGTTTCAATTTTTTCAACAGAGCTGTATACAGCAAGTTAAAATACGTTACGTTGTAAGGATTCTATTCCCCAATTTTTTTGTTTAGCAGCAACACAAACAAAATCAGACTTGAAATATATGAAAGTTAGATGGCAATCAGAACGGTATAAAACTGCGATGAAATGGAATCTATCAGAGTTACATGTTGACATAATTAGATAGTGTGATAAAATCAAAACCTGATGCTGTTAGGGAATGGCATGGAGCAATTATTTTTGAATTAAATTACGTATAAACCCATACCGTAAAGATGTGTTCATATATTCAGAGCTTATACTGCTAAAACGGGTTTTGATACTTGTGGTGGGAACAGAACTGTTAGCCTTTTATGTAGATTTTTGCTTTCTAAGAAAGAAAGAAACAAACACTCGATCTTAAAGGCATTGAAAACACAGGAACATTGATAAACATAGATATTCCTGGAACAAGTAGGAAGAGTGTGTTTTTTTTTATAGCAGAGCTACATTGGGATATTTGTTGTGTCTACCGAGGGTAATTGATTCCCTGACTTCAAAAGACTAACTACTGTCATCCAGGGGACTTTAGAAAGAGATCTGTAACAAGTTATACTCAACTCATGATAAAAAAAGTCTGGTAAATAGTGAGAATCCATGAACGCAAATGTCAATGATAATAGTCGTCTTTCTGTCTAAATCATCATTACTTAATATAGCCAAGAAGTATCTCTTTCGGTAAAAGGGACACAAGTCACTTGTATACAAGTTTAGTTGACGATACATCTGGTAATTAAACCCTCACGTTACCCAAGAGGTTATAAAATGTTGAAGAGACGTAAGAAGAATTACCAGTTGTGAATTGGGTAGCGGAGAATTTGAGGACACTGAGCAAATGTGAACATTTTCTAAAGAAACATTTTTTTAATATTCAAAACAAATATATTGCTTACACAAATTAAAGGCTAGACGATTGCACAAATTCTGAGCTTGTTGAAATAAAATTGAGAAGTTTAAAGAATGATAAGGCTAGTAGGCTAGATAATATTTCCACGAAGGTTTTAAAGACTGTTAAGGATTGGATGTATGAGTCACTTGCCATAACTTTTCTAAATATTTGAATAGTGGAAAAGTACAAACAAATTGGAAATTAATTAACGACGTCACTTCTACCTTCAAGTTGTTCCAGTTATTACAGGCCTATCATTCTTACACCATATGCTGAAAAAGTTTTGAAAAGTCTTACATAAATACTTTGAAAATTCATTTAACAAAGTTTAAACATTTATCGGATAGTCAACAGGGTTTCACAAAGGAAAAATCTTGCCTTACAATTTTTTTTACATGCTTTGAAAATGTTATTACATATGCAAATAAGTGTGATGATGTAGATTTGGTGTATCTGGATTTACAGAAAGCATGTCACAAAATACAACGTAGAAAGTTGTAAATATAGTTAACTAATTGGATAAAAGAAGGTTGTTGCAAATGAAGTTCAGTTAAACTGGATTAATGTTGCAAGTGCTGTACCTCAGGACTCAGTCTTACGACCGTTGATCTTTTTGATTTAAATTAATGAAGGAATGGTTAATAAATTACTTAAATTTACAGATGACATCAAGGTTTTGGGTGTTGCTAGCTGTAATATTGCTGTTGATTTAAAAAGTATTTCGATAATTTAGCGAGTTTTAATTATTATAAACGCAAGATAATGTATGTGAGATATCATAATATGAATTATAATAACAATCTGGAATAATTTAAACAGTGTTATCAAAGGAAGAGATCTTGGTGTAATAGTCGATCAGTCTCTAAAGCGATTCAAGCTATATATATGCCGTTGTTGGTGGTAAGGTAAATAGGATTTTTGGCTGTATTTACGGAAATATTGAATATAAATCTGAAGATATTATAATGTTATTGTATAGATCAATTTTTAGGCCAGATTTGGAGTATTGTGTTCAGTCATTGGTTCTTTAACTTAGAATAGACATTAAATTGTTACAAATAATTCAGATGAGGGTTACGAAAATGGCGCCTGGAAAGTATCGGTTGTAAAATGAGGAGAGATTAAGATCCTTAAATTTTTTTCTTGTAAAGTTAGAGAGGATATGATCGAAGTAAGATTGTAAAAGGACTTGATAATTTTGTTGCATCAACGTTTTTCATACTTAACAGCAATAATTATAAAACTCGGGGACACATATATAGATTTAGGCAAGACAAATTTATTTTCAAATAGGATAGCTGGCCTGTCAAATAGGTTTCCTTCAGATGTTGTCTATGCATTAAATTAGAGTGAGTTTAAAAGAAAGCTCGAAGGATATGTGAAAAATTAAAGCTGGTTCTTAGTTTTTGATTTAATAGTTTTTGTTTGGCTTAGAGAATGGTAGAGCCAAGATCCTTTGTTTTCACTAAACATTATATTATGTCAAAATGAAACAGGTATTCATGCTATTATATGAAAAATATAATGCTCAACTGAGCGAAAGCAGCACGTATGGATTATGGTGAGATGGAACAATTGAGATAAGCACTGAGAAATAGTCATCCTTCTTTGCTGGGTGGATTACGGAAAGCAATCAGGGAGTAGTAATGTACTTTGGGCACGATAGCTTTGCAACAGGTCAATTTGCAATGGCAACTTTATTCTAAGGCTGCATGCAAGACATCTGTCATCAGATTAAGCATGGCCTGAAATGAAGATGTGGACTTTAATAACGTGGTAAGGCTTTAAAATCGTTTCGATACAATGTACTCAACGCCTGTAGTTTTGAGATTTAAACGACTAGTATCGAATTTTCATAATTTTTATAACAACACGGTGATAAAAGAATTTTACAATAGCTTTGTTTACATTGTTAGGTTACCGCCACGTCATATTTAGACATTTCTACGAATTTTGTGTTACTTCTAGTCAAAACAATATTTTGGTTCACTTCTTAGGCAGCAGCAAGACAGTGTTGAAAGACTCAAGCTCTACCACTGGCATAGGGATATTTCTGCGGACTCACAAAGCTATAAATCAGTTTTCGATAGCCGTGGTGGGCAGAGCGCAGATGTCCCACTGTATAGATTTGCCGTTACCTTCAGCATAACCAAAACTATCATACTGACGTTATCTTTCTGGCTTAACATAAAATATATCACTATCACGAGTATGAACCTGAGAAATGTCTTCCATAAAGAAGATGATGGGTTATCATAGAGCAATCCATTATATCTGTGTGGATATGGCCCATTAATAAAATCTTAAACTAGAAGTAGACAAACACTCTCTTATTCCTTTTCTATTACTTGCAAAATACATTTTATTCCACAAAAGTATCAGAAGCCAATAGGAAGGAAACTTCCTTTTTGCTTTTTGTTTTAAACTCAGTACTTTTCCTAGTAGAGAAGATATTTACTCTGAGTAGTTGTTTGTTAAAATGATGGACTGAATCATCCAGTTATCACTTACTATTGTTCTATGATCTATGGAATTATAGGAAACATGGACCCAGTAATACCAAAAGAGGAGAAACAATTAACAATAATAAAGTTACACGTATAGAACTGAAAACATTTTATCAGCCCGGCATGGTCAGGTGGTTAAGGCTCTCAACTCATAATCCGAGAGTCGTTGGTTCCAATTCCCCGTCACACCAAACCTGCTCGCCCCCTCAGCCGTGGAGGCGTTATAATATGATGATCAGTCCAATTATTTGTTGGTAAAAGAGTAACCCAAGAGTTGGCGGTGGGTGATGATGACTAGCTGCCTTTCCTCTAGTCTTACACTGCTAACATAGGGACGTCTAACGCAGATAGTCCTCGTAATGAGTTTTTTATGGAAAGTTAACGAACTTAATTAAAAAATATTTTTACTTTTAAGAATTTCTTTCTTTCAGCTCTTATTTATATTTGTGTAACTTTTAATTTTATTCTGTGCACGATAAAGATTTGATTCGTTTTATTTTCACTTTTTGATTTATTTTGTCATCATGCAGATCTTTATTTCCATTCTTACGAACTGAATTATTGGATCCGAAATTACCTTCAGAGCGTAATAATCTGTTTGTCGCTTATTCTATAATTTAAATACTACAAATATACCATAAAAAGAGCTGATTAATAAAACATATGTCTAATTAACAAGCGATTGGAGCATTTAATTGTTATATGTAAAGACATTACAGTTCAGTTGGACTAATAAAGTTTATCAGTAAGAGTAAGACCCTCACCACCAATGGTTTATAATAAGCTTATCTGAACACTATAGGAGAGTAACAGAAAATCATTTTAAGAGACAAATATGTGAATAATTTGACCATCAAAAAGATTATATATTAACTGATAGTGTATGAACCAGTTTTATCTCTTGACATAAAAAGTAGTTGAATCCACATTTCCTACACAACTGTAAAATTTGTGTTACAGCTGCATACAACATTCAAATTTAAATAATGAATACATAATCAAGAATATTTGAAAGAACAACAGCTACTACGTATGAAATGACCTCACAAATATTGTTACTTTATGGTAATCTAACTAGTAGTGAGACAAAAATATGAATATAGCTCCAGTTTTGAGTGGTACAATACGAAGTTTAGATGCTTGATGACAAGACACTCACTTGATAAAATGTGTCGCAGAACGGCTGGTATGGGTATTAATACTTCTATTGATAAGGAGAGAACAGATTAAGATGACTTAGAAGAGTCGAAACGTTGTTCTCTCCTTATCAATAAAAGTGTCATTACCCATACCAGCTGTTCTGAGATACAGAAGTTTGTTTGTTTTGGAATTTCGCACAAAGCTACTCGAGGGCTATCTGTGCTAGCCTTCCCTAATTTAGCAGTGTAAGACTAGAGGGAAGGCAGCTAGTCATCACCACCCACCGCCAACTCTTGGGCTACTCTTTTACCAACGAATAGTGGGATTGACCGTCACATTATACACCCCCACCGCTGGGAGGGCGAGCATGTTTAGCACGACGTGGGCGCGAACCCGCGACCCTCGGATTACGAGTAGCACGTCTTACGCGCTTGGCCACGCCAGGCCCGATACAGAAGTTTTGATGATAAATATTTCCCTTAAGATTTCTAGTTGAAAGTACAAGAGGAAGCTGAACTATATTGAATATTCATGAACCATTAGGAATATGGATAATCATCAAACTTGAAAGAGTGAATGAAAAGCTGGTAAACAAAGAGAGGATATAATAATATAACTGAAATAGTGGCTCCTGTTAGATGCAACCAGAATATTCATTTTGGACAATTTTAACGTATGAATACAAGTATTTGAAATTTGGACATATAGATATTCCTTTCTGGAATAAAATTTGATACTAAGCAGAAAATGTAAAACCTGTTGTGAAATATTTCGTGCATTTCCATAAAAATAACGTAGAAAGTAATTAAATATTTTCCTTATTCTAACGTTTTAGAACCATGCATCTTGCAAGAAAAAACATGTAGAAGCGAAATCATGATAGAACTACCGTTATTTATTGAATTGAAACAAACGATACTTATATGAAATTTATTTATTTGTACTCACTCACATTGATTTTTGTATCGAAGTAACAAAGCGAATTTCAGAAAACTTCAAATAAGAACAACTATAAATGGTATTTTTGTTCGTATTCACGCTACCACAATCCACAGAATCCTGGTTGTTATACAAATAAATAGAAATTGAAGCATGTGATCACTCCGATTGAAGTTAAGCTTCAACTCTGGAATTATGCAATGACCTGTGTATCAAAATTAATGTAATCTTCAACATATTATTAACTCAACTTGTATTTATTAACGATAAATTATTTCTAAAGTTTATTGTATAAATGTGAATTAAGAGAATATTTATCTTGTACAGGTTAGAAAATAACTATTAAATGTGTTTTCTTTCAATTAAATGTTAGAAATTAATATTATTGTTATTATCTGAAATTTCAAATGACTTATAAGTGATAAAATGTTAAAACATGTTTCTCGATATATGTGTCAGTAATAACTATGATGATTAAACATGACGAATACTATACGTGATAATTTGATGAAGTTAAAAGTACTCTTATATCTAAATTTAAAGATGTGTTATGGGAGACAAACTTTTAATATTAAATAATTTTGATAGAAATATAACAGGAAGTACTCGACTTAAACAACTTTGTAGATACTATAGAGAATATATTTATACACACAACATTGAAATATATTGATCTGTAAAACAGTTTTAATACTATACCGAGTATTGAATAAAGCAGAAATATAAAAAAGTTATATATATAATAATCTGTTTCACAGTATGATAAAAGAAAACAAAAGCATTTCTCGACTGTGTTTATTGATGGATATAATTATAAGTCCAATTTTGTATGATGGAGCTGGAGAACTCTACTTCTAGCCCTCAACGTCTGTCTATTATTTTATATATTTAGCTGACAAGAGAAAAAATGATACCATTTTATAATGATAACCATGATTTCTACGGACTTCTGATACGAAATCAAATTTTAGAAATTAGTATTTATGCTCTTATTTTAGTTCATGTTATTTTGTCGTGCTATTGTAAATAAATATTGAATTTGTTATTTGTAAGATAAGTATTAAAATAATTCTTTCCGAAATTAAATAAAAAGAAGAAAAAATTAACATGAACAAGTGAGGGTAAATTAAGTTCCATTAAACTCCGAATAAGAAAAAAGACTGAAAAATAAAAAGAAAGAAAGGACAACAAAGTAGTTTCAAGAAATCGAAAACTATCTTAGAAAACTCTGTAAATGCAAAACAACAAGTACTCAATTTTTCATTAACACTCAACTTTGAACTGGTTATCACATAATAATGTGTTAGACTTTGTAAACCTTCAACTCGATTACGGCACTTACATTTATATAGTTGTGACTGTGATCATATGCAAATCACTTTTAAATAGAACATACTACCTTAAGTCATTCAAAACTGTCAAGTTTTGCAACCTAATAGTAAAATTGTCAAATACCAGAAACAAACCAGTTTCTTAAGACATTCGAATAAATTATAATCCACAAATATTCAAAACACTCTCAATCTAAACATATTTGTGTGAGTTTGACTTCAGTCAGTGTAAGAACAATATGTTGTGTTTATAAGATAAACAATAACTCATTCAAAAATGAAATAAATATTTGATATTAGTTTATGATTATAATTTTTTATTAATCAATGTGTCACACTTAGGTAAAAGAGCATGACCAAGCTAAATGAGCTATTATGCCAAGAGTTTACACTTTTCATTTCTAGTTTGTTTTATTGCAAAGTTATAAAGTGGGATATCTTGTCTCTATGTATCGACTAGAATTGAGTTTCTAGTTTTAATCTTGGAAGTCTGCATACTTACCACTGACTCACCGAGAGAAACTAACCCATGACAAAGTAATTGAAATAGAAAACGCGTTCAAATGAAATGAAATTGTCTATATGTATTTGTCACTGATAAACTGAAATAAGTTACTTGTTTTTAGTTTTTGAAAGAGTTATAAGAGCATGCAGAGTAAATAAACTGAAAGTACCCAGATTGTTTTTGTTTTGTATTAAACACAAAACTACACAATGGGCTATCTGTGCTCTGCTCGCCACGGGTATCGAAACCCGGATTTTAGCGTGCAAGTCCGCAGACATACCGCTGAGCCACTGGGGGGCGAGTACCCAGAAACTGAAATAAACTTTATGTTATTTTGAAGGGAAGATGCACACTAGTTAGTTAACAACACGTAAGTGTACTTATAACTAGTTCGGTTATAAGATAAACTTATATTAGGATGTATTGATGAACATATAATAACTGGAGAACAATGTCCGTTTAATAAAAATATAGATAAATATGCAAGCCAAGTAATATTATTTATATGCTATTTGTATTTGCTTATATTATGTATACAATAATATTTTACTGTATGATTTATACAATATTATTTGTATGCTTAAATAGCTGAGTAAGACAAGTTATTTTATATAGTGCAAAATATAAACTAATCGTAATATGAGTAAGTTATTTAGAATAAGGTAAATATTTTATTTTATTATTTATATTCAAATAATGATGCGGTACATTCATATGCATGTAACAATAAATGTTTTAAGTATTGATATTTTTAAAGGAAAATACAGATCAAAGGGATAATACCTTTGGAGATTATGGAACGATTGAAACACTGAAATTACTCCTGTCTTGAGAATTAGTTGAAAGGAAAATGTATTCAAATTGTAATTGCTGATACAGGTACGCTATAATGAAGTGTATTCGGCATATCAAACCATTTTTATGTATTGGAAAACAACGTATAATAAACTTACACCTTATGATCATATAACAAAACATACTATTTTCTCAGAAGGCTGTAACAAGAAAGAAATATAAACAAATCACTATAATATTGATTGAATTAAAACGTTTAAAGCAGAAAAGACGAATAATAATACTTCGCTATTATAAAAACTGGTACTATTATTAATTTATATTTTATCATGTTTTTACTTAGTAAGTTAACCTATTTTCTATTATGTTAATTTGTTGTGGTTGAGCTTTCAATTTTGTTTCACTGTTATTTGATTAAAATTATGTGCTGTTTGATTTGAAGTTTTATCCTGATTTGCTTTATTTTAAAATGAGCGTCATCACTTTTACTTATCTACGAGCATAATTTGTCCTTACTTTTATTTTGAGTCTCATTTAACTAATTTTAAGTTAAATTCAGTCTTATTATTCTTGCATTAGTTTTATGGCATGCTTTCATTTGATTTGTTTTAATATACGTATATACATATATATGTGTGTGTGTCGATGTATGTATGCATATAAGTTATCAGATAGTCTTCCTTTCTGTCTATTGGATACAATTTA
The DNA here is from genome assembly GCA_011833715.1 of Carcinoscorpius rotundicauda. Taxonomy (NCBI): domain Eukaryota; kingdom Metazoa; phylum Arthropoda; class Merostomata; order Xiphosura; family Limulidae; genus Carcinoscorpius; species Carcinoscorpius rotundicauda. The sequence continues at coordinate 21,704,451 of CM022395.1, forward strand.
GCTTAAAATTTTCTGTTTTATTGCTTTAAATAACTCTCAGTTAGTTTGTTTTGATTAACATTTTCAGTTTGGTTTTGTATTCTGAAACAAAGTTTAAGCCTTTCAAGTTTATTTTAATTTATATCCTAAGCTGTATATTTTATTAATTCAAATTAATTTTGTCTTAATTTTAGTTTTTCTGTTATGTTCTCTAATATTGTGTTTCATTTCATACTGTGCTAGTTTTATTGAACCTTGTGTGCAATTTCATCCTGGTTCATACACTTGGTTATTTATATTTTTAACCTTATTGGATCATAAGTATTTTGACTTTGTATACCCTTTATTTTATTCAGTTTTATTTGGCTTATTTTGGTTTACTGTATATTGGTAATCTGTCTGTTAGAACACTTTCGTATTTTAATAAAATGTCATTTTATTCAGATACAGAGGGACACTCACAATCAATGATGATAATATAAGATTATGCAGCCCCTCCACTCAGAACTGATGATGCTCTATGTGATTGTCCTGGTTATGAAATAATGCTCTACAGCGCAGTTTCAATTGCGAAATTTATTTGCACAATATAAGTAGTTATCTCTACACTTCTGTACTCCAAACTCATTTATTGCCTCAAGTGATAGGGAGAAGATCAACGATGCCATAGTTTTACAAAATAGTAAAAGTCTGCGATTTTCTGAAATAGTGTGCAAAATGTTTCAATTTAATTTTGAGCTGATAAAGTTGAGTGAAAGCAGCTAGTCAGCAACAACTGTTATTTAGCTGAATGGTTAGATTTTACTGTCGTTAGGGCACTCGACTCGAAATTTGTGGGTCAGAAATTCCAATTATTTTAACGACTATGTTTGATCTTTCATATGTTAACTTGTTTGTTTTTGGAGTTAAGCACAATGTTATTACCTTCGTGGAAATTACTGTGGATGGAAAACAGATTTTTGCTGGACTCTTACAACCTGACAAATCATTATTTAGTTAAAAGGGAAAAAGTTTACAGATCAAGGTATTAATATAGAATAATATTAATAAGTAGGAGTGTATACGCTCTTTGTCTTTGATCTGACACCCTATCTATCACCTGGAAATTCATTCTTTAACTTGGTGAAGCAGGAAAATTTACAAATTGAGATATGAAAATGTTATATATATGATGTATGTTACTATTGTCAATATGTGTCAAAACGAAATCTGTTATCTAAATTTGGATACTATAAAGGTGTTGATGATATTTTTGCTTACAGTTTTGTTATAAAACTTTTTCACGTGAATATACATCTTTAATGGCTTTGTGTCTTTATGTAGAACAATTAGCAAGATATTTATTGAGAGAAAATAATAAAGTGTCAGAATAAAACTTTTTATAAAGAACCTTTTTTATGGAGGACAACAAGTAACATTGAGCCATTACAGTTACAATAAATATTTTATATACAATAAATCTTTGGTTAAAATATGGTTACCTTGTTAAAATAATGGTTTTGGTTATAAAAGTAAAACACTAGAAAACAAACTAAATAAAAGAAATGAAAACTACAAAGTAAACATAAGTTGAGACACCACATAATGATCCCGTCGTCTTATGGAAGTACAATAATACTGCGTTTGGTAACACAGTCTGCCTATAGTAGCCTTACTAATACCATCCACCTCTAACAATATGCTCTTTGGTGATTCACAATGGAACTGTAATGTCACCCATTTTCTAAGACAAACATGTACTCTTGAGCCATTTAGTGAAACTTTGACGCAACTGTTCCTTTCTATATTGCCTGGGATAGTTAATCAGCATGGGAGGAGTAAGCGCAGGAATAACTACTAACATGTTACTGTCAATATGTTTTCTTTATACCGTTTATATGTTGTGCATGGATGATGACTTCTGGAAACCTGTTTGAGAAGGCACATGGAGATGGCTCTGAACTGTATTTGAGGAGTTTTCATTTATGTTTCTTTCTTGGGGCTGAGCGTGGCCTAATGAATCTCTCATAAAATCACACTCTACACTTTGAGGTCATAGGTGTGTCATAAATGTGAGGATCAATGTTATGTATATGTGTAAATATTTTGTAAACGACAACATGTCGTATTGTGTTTGAATTTTCATTTGTATTATTCATTTTTCCATATTGATATTATTGTTTCGAAGTTTAAACTAAAATATGTTATTTATTTAGGGTAACGTTTTAGAACTTTCTCGAATTAAGTAGACCAATCACATGTTTGTAAATGAGTGCTGGTGACTTCCGTCTAGACGTGTAGTCTCGTGCAAGAACGGATATGCGTGTATAGCTCTGGAGTTGTATGGAAATTGCAAGATTGTTCGAGAAATAGGCCTATCGGTATAAAACACGGTGAAAAGAGACAGATTCAGTCATCAGTCATCAGTTTTATTCGAGGGAGAGAGATTCAGTCATTAGTTTTATTCGAAGACAAAGAGTGAGATTCAAACACCAGTTTCATTTCAAAAGAAGAAAGTTAGTTATTTGAGAAAGATTAAGTGTTTGCTGTGATTATTCAGCGTGGGTTCGTGATTGAAGTTGGATCTCCGGAAGTTGTGATTTTGTTTCGTCAATCTCTACGATACTTCTGAATTACCGCTTGTGCTGAGAGACGGCGATTTCATTGAACTGTGAACTGTTTCGGAACCACTTCGTGGGACCAAATTCACACCCTAGACTGGAATTTGAGACTTTAATTTTAGATCATTACATTAGATACAGGCCAGTACCGTTTTGTGTTGTGATTTATTTTGAAGTTTGAAACTAATATTATTTTGATTTGTAATTAATTTCGAATGTTGTAACTTAATATCTGTCACTATTATTATATAATTCATGTTATATCTGTTATATTTGTTAATAGTTTAGTGTAATAAATTATACAAGCTGTTATCTGCGTTTTTCTGTTGCGTTTAATCTACGAAGAACTTAAAACATCAAAAATACGTAACAATCAAATATCACCATTCAAAAGAATTAGTCCAAGAATTGTTGGTTTGTCATAAAGGCATTCAGTCTGCATAGAAATGTACCTTTTGACAATAAAGTGATAAGAATATGTGATCTAACAGTAAGCAGAATTTACCTTGTCATCGTTTCGTCTCTCCTCTTATTTAAAATGTTGTTGCAACTGTAAAGTGTAACTACTGTAATACTTTTGATTAATAACTTTGTAACACTCTATGTATCCTTATAACAATGCTCTCCAGTTGAACAATGATAAAATAGTCAGAATTCGCACAATACTAATTGGGCATACTTCATATGATGACATAACTTCTATTTGTCACACGTCAGCTATCACTCGTACTGGCTCCAACAATATTGATATTCCATTCATCTGTGGTTTTAGATAATTTGGTGAAAACAGCAGCTCTAGTTTCATTTGTTCATTGTATATTGGAATGGGTTAGAGCAAAAAACCAACGTCTACAGACATTACCAGGATATAAATTATTATTAATTATAGGTATTAATGATGACAAAAGATAATTAAAAAGCAATGTATTACCAAACTTGTCATTTCTAGGCCTATATGTTCTACTTTGAGGTCTGGCCTGCTTCTTGGCTTTCCTACAATATGTTGCCACTGATTTATCACAATCATCTTCAGAAGGTGAATAGTTTAAGGATTTAAACACTTGTTGTCACTAATGTTGTTTTCCCTACTTTTTTCTTATTGTCTACTTTTACTTATTAAGATTTTTCAGAACGTAAAGAGATGTTTTTAACCATTTACTTATTAAACGTATGATATATACACTTAAAGCTGGCTATGGAATACATGTTTTTGGTGATTAGTGAATATGTATAGATATACAGTCACGTGAAGAGTTAGGACACCCTATAAAAGCCTGTGTACTTTTGCAACATTTTTGGATATATAGATATTTAATCTCAATTTTAACAAAACTGAGAGATTACAGGAATACAACAAAACAATTAAAACTGAAGAAAAGACTTTTCAAGATCTTCCGTAAATGTAAATATACAAAAATTCATATTCTCTCTGAGGAAAAAGTTAGGGCACACCCCACATTTATTCCCACTTAAAATGACTCAACTCACACACAGGTGCATCACACCAAGGGCACATGATTAGAAGATCATTACTCAGCATTTTGAATGAGGCTTGCCACATTTAAACTTCAGACATTTAGTTTGGTGTGCTCCTGACTGTTGAAGTGAGAGTGAGCACCATGGTGAGAGTAAAAGAGCTGTCAGAGGCTTTTCGTAAAAAAATTGTAGCAGCTTATGAGTCTGGTAAAGAATTTGACAGTGAAATCAGCCATTCCACTGTCCGGAAATAGTCAACAAGTGAAGGGCTTTCAAAACAACTGCCAACATGCCCAGGACTGGTGGTCCAAAGAAGTTCACCCCGATAGCAGACTGCAATATGCTAAAAGAGGTCTCCAAACATCCTAACATGTCCTCACAGGACCTACAGCTGGCTCTTCCTACTGATGTGAAAGTGCATGCCTCTACAATCAGAAAGAGACTGCACAAGTTTAACTAGTATGGAAGGTGTGCAAGGAGGAAACCTTTGCCCTCTAAGAGAAACATCAAGACCAGAATGATGTTTGCCAGAGAGAATGTAGACAAAGACCAGGACTTATGGAATAATGTTCTTTGGACAGATGGGTCCAAAATTGAATTATTTGGACACCAGAACAGAGGACGTTTGGCGTAAACCAAATACAACATTCTAGGAAAAGAACCTCATACCAACTGTGAAGCATGGAGATGGAAGTGTCATAGTTTGGGGCTGCTTTGCTGCAGCAGGACCTGGACAGCTCACAATCATAGAATCCATCATGAATTTTGCCGTGTATCAGAGGGTGCTTGAGGAACATGCGAGTCCATCTGTAAGAAAATTAAAGCTGAAACGGAACTGGACCCTGCAACACGACAATGACCCAAAACATACCAGTAAATCCACGACGGACTGGTTGAAAACTAAGAAACGGAGAGTCCTGGAATTGCCGAGTCAAAGCCAAGATCTTAATCTGATTGAGATGCTGTGGGGTGACTTGAAACGGGCTGTATATGCAAGAAACCCCTCAAACATCTCACAGCTGAAATAATTCTACATTGAGGAGTGGGGTAAACTTTCTACAGACCGATGTCAGAGACTGGTAGATGGCTACAAGAAGCGTCTCACTGCAGTTATTTCAGCCAAAGGGGGTATCACTAGCTATTAGGGGGTAGGGTGTCCTAACGTTTTCCTCAGTCAGAATATGCAATTTTGTGGCATTACATTTACAGAAGATCTTGAAATGTATTTTCTTCAGTTTTAATTGTTTAGTTATATTCCTATAATCTCTCAGTATTGTCAAAATTGAGATTAAATATCTATATATCCAAAAATGTTACACAAATACACAGGCTTTCATAGGGTGTCTCAACTTTTTCACAAAACTGTATACAATTTAATGTTTTATTATTTTTTATCAATTTCAGTTGAGGATATAGATTATTTTTGCTATGCTACCTGACAGTTAATTCCGAATATAATTGTATTTGTATAGTTTCTTTGGTTTATGTTGATAATTGAAGTAATGTGTATAAGTAATAAGGTATTTATTTATTGGACAGTTTTACTTTGGCCTTATATATTTTTTTTCATAATGAACCGTGTAATAATTGGGACTTCTTGATGTTTTAATTTTTAAAAATTGCAATTAATAGACATATACGAATTTAATTTTGAGCTGATAATAAGTGGAGTTAAAGCAGCTAGTCAACAACAATTGTTGTTTAACTGAATGGTACGATTTTACTGTCATGAGGACACTCGACTTGTAATCTGTGGGTCAGAAATTCGAATTCTTTCAACGACCATGCTTGATCCTTCAGATGCTAATTTGTTTGTTTTTGGAGTTAAGCACAAAGTTACGCAATAGGCTATCTCTGCTATTTCCACCACAGCATGTAAACTCGGTTTCTAGCAGTGTGAGTCCGCAGATGTACCGCAGTGTCACTGGAGAGCATTTTCAGATGCATGAGCATTATAAAATAATGGTCAATAACACAGTCTTTAGTAAAATGTGGCCAATGCATTGATGGTGTTAGCTAGCTGCCCTGCCTCTAGTTGAAGTAGCTTTTCGCGAATTCATCAAAATAAATAATACAGTGTATCTACGCCTCTAAATGTGAGTCGTGGTTTTAGGACAACAGGTTACGAATCTTAAATTCTCGGAATCACAAGCCAAGTACACTAACTAGTTAGATACGCCTGGACTAACATTTGTGTAGAATAGAGGAGGAATGCAAACATATTTCAACTTACTTCATTACATTTAATTTTTACAATTTTAACATGATATTGCAAATTATGACAATACATAAGTTATTTAACATATTGGAGAAAGTCAATCAAAAACATGTTAAAAATAATATTTGTACACTAATGGTCATTTCTGTTTGTTTGTCTGTTGTGTTCTGATTTGACCAACACGGGTTTCAAGATTACCTTTGAGCTGCAGTGAGTGTTGCCCATTTTAGCTGTTTTAAAATTAAATACATTAAAATAAATACATATTGTATAATTTACACTTTTAATGAACAAGAGATCATTTGATTCGTATCTTTTCAGAATTGTGTTGAGAAGTATGTATACTTTATTACAAGGTAAGTCTCCATCAGTATATTGCATTCCCGTAAAAAATCATAGCCGTTGAGTATTTCACAGCATATCGTGAAATGTAACACTCCTTTTATAAATGAGACATTTGATTAGCGTGCAAACTGTAGACAATTAATGACCAGAAACCTGTAAAGTAGTTTGAAAATTTAACTTTTATCCCCATTATGTAGTGAAGGAGTGGAAATATAATCAAAGTAATATAAACCATTCAATCCATCCAATATTATCCCAAGTAGCTTCAAAACACAATGAAATGATATTGTCCCATTATCATAAGATGAATCATTGACATGCAGAGTGTATTTGAACGTTAAAATCCATCACTTCCAACCCACAATTCTTATTTTTTCTTAATAACAATAGTTCTGTCAAGGTAATAACACCACACTTTTCAATAGTTGGTTTGATGGGTGTAAACTATCTTTCTTGTTTAACACAATCATTAAATTTTATAGCAATGGATAGAAACTGTAAACCATCTATGCTTTGTGATGACTGAGTTATAAATGGGCAAAATTTCTTTCACGTTTTCATGGAAGTATTTTCATAATGAATTTAGACTATTGTCTTGGTGAAAGGTGGTTTACCTCTATATTAGGTGAGAATATTAATAAAGCAGACAGGCAGTGTATTTTATATTTAAATAAATACGCCAGAATAATTAATTTTATAACTCTAGAAAATTGCCCTCAATGTCTCAGCGGTTTACGCATCCTGGCTCTCCAATGGCACAGCGCTATTTTTGCGGAGTTACAATGTTGGAAACCAAGCTTCGATATCAGTGTTGGGCAGAGCACAGATAGCTCCTCGTATATATTTGTGCTTAACAACAACATAATCGCCCAGTTTAGAAACTAGTATACGAGAATTAATAATTATTTGTCACAAAGCTATTTTCATATATTAAAATTATTTCTCATAAAACTAAGTGTTCAATTATATCATAGTTACTCAGTAATTTACACCTTCAACCCAATTATAAGGCATCCACAGCTGGAATGTGCAGAGTGCGATTTTCTTTTTTCGTCAATTTTACGAAATTTATGGGCTCTCAGTCACGTTCCGCTCGGCTATTTAAATACAGTAGTGCACAAAATAAACGCCTGTTAATAATATATTTTGCAAAAAGTATTATCGGTATTTTGCTTCAATAAAAGAATAGGATGTGTTTATGTTTTACACTTTATTTTTCTACATTCAAGTCTCAGTTTCTCAATATTTTTGTAAATTATCTTGTTTTGTCATTAGGACTGAAATAAAAGTATACATTTCTTCATAATAAATTGTTATTGACAAAAAAGCATATTCATTTCTATTTATTTATTTCAATACACATAGCTGTAAAAGACGTAAGTTTTACCTTAAAATTAATAAGGTACTTTTCAAAGTATGAATATTTCAAAATACATATTATGATAGAATTCTTAACTTGTATGATCATCTATTTTTCCGATAAATGACATGATTTGTCAGTGAAGTTATAATACAACAGAATATTTTATTAACTATTCAAAAATACGGAGTATTATTTATATGTCGCTTTATTTTTCATTCCATAATTACAGAGAATATTAAAACTGTAGATCGGAGACATTTAAAGACACACTGACGTGTGTATAGAACAAGTTACCTACAGTTGTAACATAATCAACAAGAAGTGCAATTATTACCAGATGAGAAAGATCTTTGTTAAGGTTATCGAAAACTGATAGACACTTTTCATTATGTTGAGTAAACATGTTATGTCACTTAATTATACTTGAACATTAACCAGTTTCAAACTTAAGAATAAATAAAAGATGAAATTAATATGAAAAACAAAGAAAACATTCATTTTTCTCTTAAAATTTTAGTGGTGTTCGAAAAGTCGCTGTGCAGTTTTGTAATCATATTTTATTCAGTGTATTTCAAAATAGAAGAAGGTGTATAGAAACAAAATAAGAAGGATCCAACCTGTATTGATGCCAACAGGGATCACTTTTAATGTTGTTTCTAATTGTCATTCATATTTATCTTCTGTATTCTATATTGAAGCATGTCTGTCAATAAATATATAAATGCACAGTGACTTTCCGAACACCCTGTAGAGAAGTTAATTCTGTAAATACCATTGTCAATATAAATAAAAAAAATAATTTAAACTTTTGGTTTGAAATTATTTCTAATAATCAAAAAATAAATAAATCTTTAAAATAATTTTATAAAGATTAAATTTGTTTCTATATATTTTTAAAGCATTTATATAAAATTACAGTTCATTCAGGTGTTTTTTTTTTAATTAGGTCTCTGATATGTAATTGTATCAGAGTAAATTGTAGGAAATAGTAATTTCCTACTAACGTATATTGAAAGTAATTGGTAGGCCAAAGTTTTATTTTTAAATGATATTTTTGTGCCGGTTCTTTCCCTCTGTAGGTTTTAAATAACCTTCTGAACATAGCTTATGTCTTTCGAAACTCTTTCAGGAAGTTTCTGGAGCAGCCAAATACTCTATTTTATCGTCAGTTTCGAATGCGACGTTGTCATACTCCTCGTTGACAGAGCAATAAACTGAGCTAGGCTGTGTAGCAGATGGTAAGCTTTTCCTTCTGTTTTCTTCTACATTTGTGTCAAACTCCAAGTCTTTCTCAGTAGATAAAATATTTTCTTGACGCTTTAAACCATTATTACTACTAGTTGTCCAAGTCACCACTCTTTCTTCTTCTAGATCTCTGTAAGCAATTGAATCTTTTGAAGGTAAAGTGTTAGATAGTGGTTTTGAACCTTTTCCAACTGGACCCACGATTGAAACCTTGTCTTTTGGATTAATAAACATAGGGTTGCCAATTTTACTTGCGACCGTATCTTTGTGTTTTGTTTTAGAACAACAATAATCTGAGAGCGATAATAATACCGGTAAAAGCAAAACCCCATGCACTGCACCAAACAATATTACTAGAAACATCGTCTTAAAGAAAGTTTTGAAAATATATGAGGGTGCAAAGGCAAGAGACAATACACCAAGTATTGTAGATATACTCCCTTGTAAAATTGGGGTCCCTAGTGAGTAAAGGGCTATTTTTATACGATCATTGGATGATTCATTGTTTACAGATATGTATGAATAAGAAATGTGAGCAGAAAAATCCACTGAAAACCCAATACACATGATAAGATTAATCATTGATATTGAGTCGAGATTTACTTCCCAAAGTGTCATGTATCCAATTACACCAATTTCTATTGAGATAATAGAAAAGGCTACCCACACAGCGCAGCTGATGCTGGGTATAAATAAAAGGGAGATAACCATCATTACAGCAGCTGCTACACTAATTGCCTGAATAGATGTTTCTCGCACCAATATAAACTGATCCCAGTAAAGGAAATACTGGTTGAACACCGTTGTCTTGAACGGATAACTATCTGCAATTTCACGCAGTTTAACTAGCATATTTTTTTCTTGATTGGCGTTAAAAATGTTCTCAGATTGAACTAGAAATCTTGAAGCTATAATAGCCGTTCCTAGTTTATTGTAGACGATATCCTGTTTGAATCGTTCTGTCAAAGGTAACCTTAAGAAAACATCTTTTAGTCCTATTATAAAGTCTCTAGAATTGCTCATGTTTAGGCCTGATAATAAACCACTTGTTCTTCCATCATTTTGAAACGACGAATAAGTCCGTAACCAAGATTCAGTTAAAGAAGAATTAGAGATGTAATCAGAATCTTCAAAAGCCTTCAGCATATTTTCTATTACTTCTTGCACTTTCGCATTGGCATAGTCAATCTCTCCTTCGACAACTATTTGGATACGATAGGGGTATTTACGGAAATATTTGTCATCCAGCGCATAAAATAAGACTGAGTAAGAATCAAAGCGGGATAATTTATGCCGCTCTAGTCCCTCTTTGACCATAGTGCAGCCCCACAATCCTACAGCAAGATATCCCATGAATATGAAAATTACTATTAATTTAACTGGAAATCTAGTCAAAATACCACCAACCCCGTCACGAAAAAAGGACATTAGAACAATATCAGACTTGTCATCTAGGTTTTCCGGATCTTCCTCGTTGATACCACCAGTGCAGCAAATTCGAAAAAAAAATCCTCTGTTTTCTGCGAAAAAAAATCAAAGATACATACAATTAAAATATATGTTTTAATACATATCAAGAGGAATAGTATTATGCGATCATTATGCTTTCTATGAACAATACAGCATCTCGTGGTAACACAAAAATAACGGTCAGGAAAGAGATCTTATCGCACCTGTGTTAGGTTAGTGAAATTGGTTCACACAGACAAACACATTGGAAAACATCTTTACTATTTTCATTTTAGACTTTGGTTTATATAATTTGTTCATAAAAAGACAAAGTATCACTGTACAATTTTTCTCGCCGATTGAACGGGAATTTAGAAAAAATACTAGACTTACAATATTTAACATGTGTGTTTTACTTATAGCAAAGCCACATCAGACTATCTGCCGTGTTCACCGAGGAGAATCGAACCTGATTTTTTGCGTTATAAATCCGTAGACTTTCCATTGTCCCAGGGGTACATATTTAACTTGCATGTACTACTTAAGGGACAATCAGTCTAATCAGTTTTATAATTATCAATAACATTTGCTCAAAACAAACCCCTCTACATAGATCAAAACCGAAAATTAACTTTGTAATTAGTGTAGCTTATTTATAAGTATACAACGTTATAGACCAAAATATTTATAATGATCAGAAAGAATTGATTTATTATTTAGGTGCTCTCGATATTTTCTGCAATATAACGATAATGATAAATGGTAAGGCAAAATTCCAATACAATTAAATTGTGATCATACAACATTGAGAATATTTGAAAAAAATTAATATTGACATTAGGTTGACATACATCCGTTAGCGATAATAAAGATCGGGTTAAGGGTTTTATTGGCTCTAGGCTTTTCAATTTATAGAGACCCTCTCGAGACAGAACCTTTACGTGAAATATATTTGTAGCCATAGCTTGAGATTCCCTAATTACTGTGATGCTCTGGGCTTCAGCCCGATGAGTCCATGACTCAATGTGGAGTTGGTAATAATTAATTTATAACATGTATTGGGACATTTAATATATTAGCAAGCATATATTGTTTCGTAACATATCAAAGTGTTAACAGAAAAAAGTTAACCAAATTTGAAGTCAATCAATAATAAAGAAAAACTAAGTTCTCAGAGGAATTTCATGGCTGCTACAATAAAATATTTACATAATATAATTTTGTCATCAATATTTTTCTTTAATAAATAACAATTTTGCAGTGATAAATTTTAGTATTTATTTATTATTATTAGCACCACTCAATTCCATTAAGGAACATAGGGCCGCAATTACTGCGGTTTCTTGAACATGTTTTGAAGTGAGTAAGTTGTTAACCCACTGTACCTAGCCGTCCCTAATTTAGGAGTGTAAAACTGGAGGGAAGGCAGCTAGTCATCACCACCCACCGCCAACTCTTGGGCTACTATTTTACCAACGAATAGTGCAATTGACCGTCACATATAACGCCCCCATGGCTGAAAGAGCGAGCATGTTTAGCGCAACGCGGATGCGAACCCGCGACTTTCAGATTACGAGTCGCATGCCTTAACGCGCTCGGCCATGCTGGGCCACAAATTTTAGTTTGGAAATATTTAATAGTAGGGATTGATAACAATTTTGCAGTGATAAATTTTAGTATGGCAGTATTTAATAGTAGGTATTCATAACAAATTTGCAGTGATAAATTTTAGTATGGCAGTATTTATTAGTAGGGATTGATAACAATTTTGCAGTAATAAATTTTAGTATGGCAGTATTTATTGGTAGGGATTCATAACAATTTTGCAGTAATAAATTTTAGTATGGCAGTATTTATTAGTAGGGATTGATAACAATTTTGCAGTGAAAAATTTTAGTATGGCAATATTTATTAGTAGGGATTGATTACAATTTTGCAGTAGTAAATTTTAGTATGGCAGTATTTATTAGTAGGGATTGATAAACATTTTGCAGTGATAAATTTTAGTATGGCAGTATTTAATAGTAGGTATTCATAACAAATTTGCAGTGATAAATTTTAGTATGGCAGTATTTATTAGTAGGGATTGATAACAATTTTGCAGTAATAAATTTTAGTATGGCAGTATTTATTGGTAGGGATTCATAACAATTTTGCAGTAATAAATTTTAGTATGGCAGTATTTATTAGTAGGGATTGATAACAATTTTGCAGTGAAAAATTTTAGTATGGCAATATTTATTAGTAGGGATTGATTACAATTTTGCAGTAGTAAATTTTAGTATGGCAGTATTTATTAGTAGGGATTGATAACAATTTTGCAGTAATAAATTTTAGTGTGGCAGTATTTAATAGTAGGGATTGATAAACATTTTGCAGTGATAAAATTTAGTGTGGCAGTATTTATTAGTAGGGATTCATAACAATTTTGCAGTGACAAATTTTAGTATGGCAGTATTTATTGGTAGGGATTCATAACAATTTTGCAGTAATAAATTTTAGTATGGCAGTATTTATTAGTAGGGATTGATAACAATTTTGCAGTGATAAATTTTAGTATGGCAATATTTATTAGTAGGGATTGATTACAATTTTTCAGTAATAAATTTTAGTGTGGCAGTATTTAACAGTAGGGATTGATAAACATTTTGCAGTGATAAAATTTAGTGTGGCAGTATTTATTATTAGGGATTCATAACAATTTTGCAGTGACAAATTTTAGTATGGCAGTATTTATTGGTAGGGATTCATAACAATTTTGCAGTAATAAATTTTAGTATGGCAGTATTCATTAGTAGGGATTGATAACAATTTTGCAGTGATAAATTTTAGTATGGCAATATTTATTAGTAGGGATTGATAACAATTTTGCAGTAATAAATTTTAGTGTGGCAGTATTTAACAGTAGGGATTGATAAACATTTTGCAGTGATAAAATTTAGTGTGGCAGTATTTATTATTAGGGATTCATAACAATTTTGCAGTGATAAATTTTAGTATGGCAGTATTTATTGGTAGGGATTCATAACAATTTTGCAGTAATAAATTTTAGTATGGCAGTATTTATTAGTAGGGATTGATAACAATTTTGCAGTGATAAATTTTAGTATGGCAATATTTATTAGTAGGGATTGATAACAATTTTGCAGTAATAAATTTTAGTGTGGCAGTATTTAACAGTAGGGATTGATAAACATTTTGCAGTCATAAAATTTAGTGTGGCAGTATTTATTATTAGGGATTCATAACAATTTTGCAGTGACAAATTTTAGTATGGCAATATTTATTAGTAGGGATTGATTACAATTTTTCAGTAATAAATTTTAGTGTGGCAGTATTTAACAGTAGAGATTGATAAACATTTTGCAGTGATAAAATTTAGTGTGGCAGTATTTATTATTAGGGATTCATAACAATTTTGCAGTGACAAATTTTAGTATGGCAGTATTTATTGGTAGGGATTCATAACAATTTTGCAGTGATAAATTTTAATATGGCAGTATTTATTAGTAGGGATTGATAACAATTTTGCAGTGATAAATTTTAGTATGGCAATATTTATTAGTAGGGATTGATAACAATTTTGCAGTAATAAATTTTAGTGTGGCAGTATTTAACAGTAGGGATTGATAAACATTTTGCAGTGATAAAATTTAGTGTGGCAGTATTTATTATTAGGGATTCATAACAATTTTGCAGTGACAAATTTTAGTATGGCAGTATTTATTAGTAGGGATTGATAACAATTTTGCAGTGATAAATTTTAGTATGGCAATATTTATTAGTAGGGATTGATTACAATTTTGCAGTAATAAATTTTAGTGTGGCAGTATTTAATAGTAAGGATTGATAACAATTTTGCAGTGACAAATTTTAGTGTGGCAGTATTTATTGTTAGGGATTGATAACAATTTTGCAGTAGTAAATTTTAGTATGGCAGTATTTATTAGTAGGGATTGATAACAATTTTGCAGTGATAAATTTTAGTATGGTAGTATTTATTGGTAGGGATTAATAACAATTTTGCAGTAATAAATTTTAGTGTGGCAATGTTTATTAATAGGGATTGACGAAGATTTCACCCTATCGAATTTTAAGCGAGAGAGTGACAACTCAAGTGTTGATTAAGATATATTATGCAAAAAAGGTTGCTAACGTTTCAAATATAACAATTCAAAAATCTCTGAATTATTAATGTTTTCGGCTGCTACGTATCTACGTCATCACGTTAGCGGAACTTGTGCATGAACAATTCTGACTATTCTTGATAACGATAAATTCACTTGAAATAAAAATGTATCTCAGAACTGCTGACATGGGTACTAACATTTTTATTGATAAGGAGAGAACAACGTTTCGAAGAAAGGTTAAGAAAGGGAGAGTTTGAATGTCACCATTGACAGACACGTCTCATGGATGAGATTGTAAACGTGCACAAGATTGTAGGTGGCGTTGCATTTAGATGTCAGGCTATTAATTAGTATAGGTATAGGTGTTCCTTTATATCTGTTTAATTCTGGTTTGAGTTGTTTTATGAGTAGGGCTTCTTTGATTTTGTATTTAATTATATTTGTTTCCTCACTTAATATCTGGGTGTTTTCTATGGTTATGTTGTGCTTATTGGATTTGCAGCGTTCAAAAGTGTGTGAACGTGTATTTTTACTATGGTTTCAGTTTTTTCTGTTTGTTTCTTCAATATAAAAGTCGTGGCAGTTGTTGCATTGCATTAATAATGTTGGTGTTGTATTTGTCAATATAGTTTTCACATAGTATGAACTTGGTTTTTGAATAAATTTTTCGAAAATGTAGGATTGTCCGTTATATTATAAAGCCCCAACGACTGGAAGGGCGAGAATGTTTGGCGCGACTCGGGCGCGAACCCGCGCCCTGCAGATTACGAAGCGCCCGCCTTAACTCGCTAGGCCATGCCAGGCCCATATAACTATGAACACCAATTTAAATACCAACTATCTAAATGTGATAGCCATATATTTTCTAGTTACTGCATATGGCCAATCTAATTTTTTAACTTCATTATTCTTATCACATATAAGTAATTATAAATACGCTGTCTCAAATTAGTTTAAACTTTCCTTTGTAGTGTTGGCATGAAAAATTCTATTTTACATGAGATGTACATTTTTTAATTTTGTAATTCTATTATATTTCTAGCTTCGATACTTATAAACTTCTTTAAATAATTATGTGATTGATATGAAGTTTTTCTATTACACAATGCCATTTGTTTCACTACAATATCAATTTCACCACTTAAAACCTTATGACATGCTCAAAAAATGCTACATTTTAAAAATGAAATGAGTATACTTACTGGCTAAAGATTTTGGGGTAGTAGGGATGCAAACTACTCCGTGGAGGTTACGTTTCTCAGCGTATCCACTAATAGCCAAACAGCTTCCAAAGAAGGTGATGTGCCAGATGTATGTAAACAGCACAGCTATAGCAGTGTAAATGCAAAAGATCTGAACAGAAGGGAAAGGAGTGATGACCCCAACCAAGAAAGAAATGAAGTTAGTCAAAGTCGTTATTGTAATAGAGACAGCTGCTTCTGCATAAGTATCACCCATTCTGTCTTCTACAGAATGTTTCGGATTAGTGCGCCGCCACGCAGCTAGTAGAACAAAGGTATCATCCATACCAATTCCTGTTTATTAATTAGAAAAAAAAAAGCGCATTAATATTCTTAAAGAGAGAGTACTATTTTCTACCATGAGAACAATTTAACATTAACTATTGTTTTTCTAGTACAATTTTAAAATAAATATTATTTATAAAGGACCAGTATTGCACACATTTTGTGTATATATGTATAAGTCACGTTTATCTGTGCAAAGATTATTATCAGTATGTAATGTGTATAAAAATGTCATACATAATTTATAAATTAATCATATTTGATAACCAATGCGTATGTATATTAACTAATGAGGTCTTACGTTGAAGAAAAAATGGAACCTACCCTTTCTCGGCTGAAACAATAAAAAATTGTTAGTTGTTATAAATCATTTATTTTCATAATTTATAACTCAAGAGCAAGTTAGCTTCACTGCCGTTTCATAAATTAATTTAACTTTGTTGTTGTGAATTTAAATAAATCAGCATCACTTTTAAACAGCATGGATTAAGATTCTCTTTTTTAAATCTAATTATTTTATTTGCAAGGAAAAGTTATTATCAAGTTTAATATTACAAAAGTTAGGGACAAAAATGGATGGTGCACTGTGTTATCAAAATTAGAAGGATAAATTTTAATTTGTTTCCTTAATTAAGTAGTTATTGTAGTCATAATTTTTATGACGTTCACTATAGTATTATTTACAACTAATAAAAGGCGAAGATTTCACTGAACTGACAGCTGTAGGGTCTAAAGGTATGGGTCAGTGTAGTAATAATTTGGGCATTTGAGCGTCGTTTTCTTCAAATTTTGCTGCAGGGTCTCTACTTCACTTGGTATAGGAATCATTTTAAGTCATATTTGTATGTTTTAGGGAATTTTTGTTTCTGTGTCTGGAAATATTTCGCTTTCGAAACTGAATAAAAATTCTGAAACATTATTATTATAACTTTTGTTTATGTTTTTAATAATCTGCAGCCGTTAGAGAAAGAAAAAAAAGGGGTAACACATATTTATTGCAGACTTTTCTCCAGTAGTTACAATTGACTGAATTTTTATACACAGAGTTAATAAAACACACACATAATAAACTTCATATTTAACATTATTCTATCAAAACTGTTGAAACAAAATGTGTTTGAAGATACTTGACTCAGTTGTTCCTATTGGGAACACTCTTTCATTTATCGGAAAATGGTGTAAACTATTTCTTGTTTCAAAGAATATGCTCAACTAGATTACTTCAGATATTTATTCAGGCCAAAAATTAAACCAAAATAAAGCAAGATATAAATTATTATTGTTGGCCCAGTAGTATGTGATATTTTGTGAAATGGAATGTATACTTGGGATAAAAAATATAACATTTCTGTGGAACCTTTTTTATTCCAAAAATATGCATTTCGAAAAGTTGTTATATATACTTGTGTATGTGTGTAATTTGTATATTATATATCAAAATTCTGATGAGTATTGTTTTCAAATTATCCTTACCCACACTTAAAGTTACCATTATACAAAAGAATTATGTTACTTCAAAGATTTATCAGCATCTTACACCTAAAAGAAAAGCCTGGTATGGTCAGATGATTAAGGCACTCCAATTCGTAATCTAACGGTTGCATGCTTGTCCTTTTAGCCGTGGGGGCGTTATAATGTGATGGCTACTCCAATTATTTATTGGCAATAGAGTAGCCCAAGATTTGGCGGTAGGTGGTGCTAACTAGCTGCATTTCCTCTAGTTTTGCACTGCTAAATTAGGGATGGCTAACGCAGATAGCCCTCGTGTAGCTTTACGCCTGTGAAAAACTAAATGCGAAAACAATAAGTGACAAAGAAAAGTTTAGTACAGGAAATGTGTATAGCAGTAGTTTTAAGGATAAGCTTAATTGCTACTATTATAATGTTAGAAGTGTATCAAATAAAACAGATGACTTCATAGTAATGATAAGAATGAAAGATTTTGATGTAATTAGAATAACTGAAACATGGTTAAACCTAGGTGAATTTGATGACAGAAGTTTCTGTGAAATAGAGAGTTGCAGGCTATTTAATAGAGATAGAATATTCAAGAAGTAAAGGAATGACTTTATGTGTAAAATGTCAGTTGCATCCTGTGGAAGTTGATGATATTAAAGAAAACAGCAATGAAATTTAATCTATTCTATTAGTCAATATAAAGTGGAAAGGCTTTCAGTGGGAATTGGATGCAGACCATCAAGCGATATTGACGAAATAAGTAAGATATTTTACAAAAAGATTAACATTTAGGCTCTTAATGAAGTTATCATTATGGGTAATTTCAATTTCATGCATATGGATGAGGAAATGCTTGAGTTAAACGATAGGATAAAAGGTCTTTGGAAAATGTTAAGGTTGGATTTCTTCACTAATTAGTCTAGAAACAACGCTAATTGAGATTTATTGCTAACTTTAAATATAGAAATGATCGAGAGAGTAGAAATTGGGAAACACCTGGGAGTAAACGGTCATTGCTCTTTTAGGTTCAATGCACTGCTATATATGGTGATAAGGAATAATTATATTTTGGTTACAAATTTGGAAGGGATACAACAAGAATTATTTGTTGTGAATTGGGCAGCTGAGTTATTTGGAGACATTAATCAGATGTGGAATATTTTTAAAGATAAAATTTTAAATGTTCAAGGAAGAATTCACTGAGTAAAAATCTTGCCTTACAAATCTTTTGACATGCTTAAAAAATGTTAATGTTTATGCAGATGAAGATAAATGAGTAAATTTAGTGTGTATCTGGATTTTCAGAAAACATTTCAGAAAGTGTCACCACAAAGGCTTATAAAAACATATCTCTATAGTTATCAGGGATCAAATAACTAATCTGATAGAAGAGTGGCTTGGTGGAAGAAAATAGACGGTTGTTATAAATAGAGTTCAGTCAAACTTAGGACCATTCTCCCTTTGATTTACATCAATGACATAGATGAAAAGTTTATCAATAAATTATTTAAATTTGCATATGATGTCAAGGATTTGAGTGCTGATAGTTGAAAAGAAGATACTGTTGCTTTACAAAAGGATTTAGAACATTTAGTGAGTTGGATAAATAAACTTAGATGGAACTATTTTGAAGTAATAATTAATCAGTTTTGAAAGCCATCCAAGCAAAGTGCTATTGCTAGTTACAAGACAAAGAGGATTTTAAGTTGCGTCTAGGAAAATATTGAATACGACTCTAAAGAGGCCATGATTTCATTGTACAGATAACTAGTTAAGCCATATTTAGATTATTTTATTCAGTCTTGGGCTCATTATTGTAGGAAGACTTGGAAGGTTGGAAAGAGTTCAGGATGTAAGGGTTATCGTATGAGTAAAGGCTGAAGTCTTTTAAATCATTTTCTTTTGAAAATAGAAGAGCTAGAAGTGGGATCTGATTGAGGTGTTTAAGATTGTAAAGGTAATTCATGGTGGTGATGTATCATATTTTTTTCATATTTAACAGTGAGAATAGAAGGGCTAGAGGACAAAAGTATAAATTTTGGCAGAGTAAGAGTCATCTTCAGCTAATAAAGTTTTATTATTCTAACAGGGTGATTGGCCTTAAACGAGTTTAAGAAACGATTTGATAAGCATATAAATGATAAGGGCTGACGTAACATTTTTTTTCTTCTAAGTTAAATTAGTTTAGAGTGTGTAATAGCCGAAATGGATCATTATAAGCCAAAACAGATTTGTAGCTAACAGCTTTACATACTGGAAATGTGAGATGTCTTCAAACATTAACATGTATACGAAAAACTAAATTCTGAATTGATTTAGTTTGAAAACGAATCACAAAAAAGCCCAGATAGTTTTATAATTAACACAACTCAACAAAATATTAGAAGATTAAATAAAACTGTTATCTGAATTTTAACATTTTTTACGGGGTTTAATATTCAGAATTTTATAAATATTCTGTTTTCATTTCCGTATACATTTCTAACGTGAGTAATAAATCTTATGTCTACTTTTCCACACCTAACCGTCTTTCAAAATTCGTTACATATAAAATATAACAATCATTTGCTTTGCTAAATGATGTTACTTGAAGGAGCAGCTGTGCATTATTTGCGTTACGTGATAACAACATGTATGTTTCTTGCTTTGAGGAAAATTACACGTAAGAACGAAATCATCTTATGTTTAAAAACACGTAATGGTGACAAAGTACAGAATGTTGTTTGTTGATTGCTATGGGAAATGCTACTACCTGGCAAGCGTAAACAAAGAGTCCGGAGAATTATTTGAAAGTAGCATAATGCATAACACATGTCAACGAGTACAGGATATCCGCTTAGCAAGCAAAGACCTGAACGGGTACAGGTATAATCTTCAACGTCTACGTCTGCGAGATCTCAGCACTTAAAAAACGGACTGACTCATTGCTAATATTTGGATAGATTTTTGTTTTTCGTTGAAACAAAAAGTACGGCAATTACAAAATTATATATATATGGTCTACACAGAAACTCTTATACTGAAATGGCTGATATAAGCAGACAGTGTTACTATAGGCGGATGATAATATTAAGAACAAAGTTAACATAGTTCAGAAGACCATTGGTTAATCAATAATATTGTACTTTATTTACCTCGTACTCTTATTACAATTATCCATGATTTTACATGTAAATCATTTTAATAATTCAATGGTTCTAAAGTTTCTGTTCTTGCAGTTAATAGTACGTTTTGCTATTTATAAAACTGAGTGTTACTGTCACACTTAATGGACAATTTGTATCACACATAAAGTTTCGTTTTTATAAATATTGAACCACTTAATACATATTTAATGTATCGTAGTTTTGCTTTCGCTTTTATACTTAAATCATACTTTTTACATTTTCTGACGTTTTATACATAAATTCTTGTTATTAATCTATTTGTACAATTATTATAAATGATCCATTCTGATGTTGAGCTTTATAAACTGATTGCTAAATTCAACTTATCTCATGCTATGTTTACAGGTTTTATTTGCACATTACCTGTGTTTCTAAAGGAGGATGATGTTACTAATATAGTTAATTTACTGCTGAAAAGTTTTATCATATTTATTGTTTTATAAGTATTGATCGAGAAAATTGCGTTTTCATGATTTGGTGTATTGATTATAGTTTTGCTTCCATATTTAATCATACTTTTAGAATTTTTGAATGTTTTATATGTAAATTTTTCATTTCTCTGATTAATATATAGTGCCCTCAAAATAATTCTTATTTAAGTACCATGTGTAGCCTTAAGTTGACAACTAAAGATAAAGGGTTACTATTGTACCTAATCTTACCTTCTGCGTGTATCTTGAACATTTAATGAATGACTGCACATAGGTGTTCTCTCACTTCACAACTTAGGTCATGGCAAAAAGAAAACTTTATGAAAACAGAAACTTAAACGAGTTAGTTATATTACAGAATATAAACTGCTATTTATGATTATACATTCATAATAAGATGCATACCGTATACTTAATTTTGAAAATAAATCGTTCAAATTATAAGTTATCATACATTTTCTACATAATTTCATAAAAACTAGATAATAAATTTAATGACTTTCATACGTTACCTTAACTAGACATAATCAGCTTTGTATATCACTGAAAATAAAAGTACGTAAACCAGTAAACATAATTCACTGTCCATTTCACTCTACATAGTAATACAAAACACAAAATGTATATTCATAATATTTTATTTCAAAGTACTTGACGGGACATGTAATTTGAGCTAACGTAAAGTTTTTGATAAATTCTTTTCAATTAGATTCCTCATACTGATTATTCGTTTAAAAATATATATATTTATCCATCTAATACAAGATTATGCATGTAAGTAAAATCCCAAACTCCAAATAAGACTGATGTTAATTGAAACATTTATTAACACAATTTCAATATACAAGACTATTTACATAAATGTCTCAGTTTATAAAATACTAGATTAACTTGAGTACAACAGTGAGAACAGAATAATAAAAAAAGGTTTATTATAGTTGATGCTATTTGCATAATATAGATTATAATAATAAATGGCTTAGCAATATGAGATTATTTTGATCTTTTCTTAATATAACTTAGGCATACACATTCGAATTACATAGGTCTGTTAATACAGTTGCTTTATAAGACATATTCTAGTTATGCATCTTCAGTAGAACCAGCGTCATATTATAGGTATTACATCGTAATTTTATACTTACATAAAAATGCTCCATCTTTCAGCTATTGTGGAATTTTAATGTAACGGTCAATTTGTTGGCAAAAAGTAACCCACGAGTTAGTGTTAACTAGTTGCCTCTGCTTTAGTCTTTCGCTGTTAAGCTAAAGACAGGAGATGGACATCATCAAAATAGACCTACATGAGAACTATCGATAACGCATCAATATCTTAGATGTCTGAACGGTCGTAAGCGAACTTGGGACTCAAAAAAGAAAAATGTAATAATAACATTTTCGGCTTATTTATTAGACATGTTGTCAGAATACTGTTATTTTATTTATTTTAATCGTGCAGGACCATTATTAATGATGCTTTATTAGGTATACATAAATTATATTAATATTTTTACCTCAACATTGTTTTATTACGTTCAAACGTTACAACTACAAAGTTGCATTAATACTGTCTCATTACTAGGAACATATATTATGAGTATTCAGTATTATAGTATTGTGTTATTGCATATGTATATTATAACTATGCAGCTACGTTAAATAGTGTGGTGACAATTGTCGTGTAATGAGAATTACACGTTAATGCAATGGCAAAAGTATGTCAGGCGTGTCGTTTAAAAAAAAAGCGCCATTACTTCAGTGTATGACTTGGTAATGTAAGATAGTTTCAAGTTTGGTAATTATTTCTCTGTAGTTATATGATTATAATACAGGCTACTATTTACAGGTAGAGGTTTTGATAGAAGTGCAGACTGCCAGACGTAGTTGTGAATACACTACTACGTAAATGATGTATACACTGCGCAAATTTCAAGGTTGCTGAAGATCAACTATGTCACATAATTGTTGCTATGTGCATAAAATGACCACTAAAGCCCACTCAGAATGGACTCAGTACAGCTATTTTTGTATAACTGTTTTATAAATTCATTTATGTACAAGTACTCGTAAATCTGTGATGTGTGAATAATTTGAGGGCCATGTTTAAGTTCATGATAATATTAAGACTTTTATTTATTCCACATATACGAATATTAATCATAGTGGCAGGTAGCAAAACAAGAAATACTTACATTAATGAAATTAATACAATTGGTTTGTTTGTAGTTAAGTACACAACTACACTACATGCTATCTGGGCTGAGCTGACAACGGGTACAAAAATACCATTTTTAGCGTTATATATCTACATTCTTACCATTGAACCGCTAGATGCAAGATAATTTGTGTATTTTCACGTATTCGTAGTAAAACAATTGAAAAGCAAAAGTCAAAATGGAGCAAAATCGTAAACTCTTCTTTACCTTCAAATCTTTGATACATGCAATAAATTCATTGCAACTTTTGCCACACTAAATATCTCTAAGTCTATGTCTGATTACAGGTTTCATCGAAATTAAGATTTACATTTTTATATGCAAAAACGGCTTTTTTGGGGTTCAGAAGATATTTTAAATAGAAATATTTTCTGAACCCCAAAAAAGCCGTTTTTGCATATAAAATTCTCAACAAGTGGGTTTCTCGACATCACTGATTAAGATTTACATTCCCAATAATGTCAGGGCGCTTAACAACCTAAATACCTAAACTTTTATTTAGCGAGAGTATCGAGTTTTATTAAAATTGCGTACACAAAACCATGTTTGGATAACATAACCTAGCAACGGAGATCGATTCCTTTTCAAGAAAATGTTTCATTATGAGTCGATTTTTATGTTCGTAATTCTGACTGAGAAATAGAATCAAAGTCTTAAATATTATGTTAAACATACAAACATAGGAAATGTAGTCGTTATCCTATACAGAATGTATAAACATATAATTGTTATACTATATACTGGAGGATATAAAAATAATTACTTCATATACAGTGTACTAGATCGTATACATAATTAGACACACATTATGTATTTGATATACTGTTTACTTTAGCATACAGCACAGAAAATGTATTTTGTATGCTACTTTTTACTAAGTTTCATTTTAAGACAAGCAAATGCTAATCACTAAAAGTTAAAAGATATACATAAATGTAAATAGCAATACTTCAAATTAATTTAAGTACTGAAGATGAAATTGTTGTGTTTGTTGTTTTTGTTTTGAATTTCGCACAATGCTACTCGAGGGCTATCTGTGCTAGCTGTTACGTATTTTTTATGTTTTATGTTCTTCGTAGACTAAACGCAACAGAAAAACACAGATAACAGCTTGTATAATTTATTACACTAAACTATTAACAAATATAACAGATATAACATAAATTATATAATAACAGTGACAGATATTAAGTTACAACATTCGAAATTAATTACAAAACAAAATAACACTAGTTTCAAACTTCAAAATTAATCACAATACAAAATGGTACTGGCCTGTATCTAATATAATGATCTAAAATGAAAGTCTCAAATTCCAGTCTAGGGTGTGAATTTGGTCCCACGAAGAAATTCCGAAGCTTAAATGAAGAAGTTCAGAAACAGTTCACAGTTCAATAAATTCGCCGACTCTTAGCCCAAGCAGTAATTCAGATGAATCGTAGAGATTGACGAAATAAAATCACAGCTTCCGTAGATCTAACTTTAGTCACAAATCCAAGTTGAATAATCACAGCAAACACTTAATCTTTCTCAAATAACTGACTCTCTTCTTTTGAAATAAAACTAATGTCTGACTCCTTTTCTTTCTTCGAATAAAAACTGATGACTCTCTCGCATCTTCGTCTGTTTATATATTGTAGGCCTAGACCCCTCGAATAACCGCGAAATTTCTACAGATCTCCAGAGCAATCCACGCATGTCCGTTCTTGCACGAGACTAAACGTATAGACACGAAGTCGCCAGCACTTCATTTACAAACATATGATTGGTCTACTTAATTCAAGAAATTTCTAAATGTTACCCTAAATGAATAACAACATATTTTATTAGTTTAAACTTCAAAACAATAATATAAATATGGAAACATAGATAATAGAAATGAAAATCCGAACACAACACGACATGCCGTCGTTCACAAAACATTTACACATTTACATAACATAGCCGTCCCTAATTTCGCAGTGTAAGACTAGAGGAAAGGCAGCTAGTCATCACCACCCACCGCCAACTCTATAGCTACTCTTTTACCAACGAATAGTTGGATTGACCATAATATTATGACGCCCCCACGACTGGGAGGGCGAGCATGTTTGGCGCGACGCGGATGCAAACCCGCGACCCTCAGATTACAAGTTCACGCCTTAACGCGCTTGGCCATGACGGGCCAAATTGTTGTGTCATAAACTTGTTTTAATTATTTTCTTACAATATTTTCTCACATCAAAAATGTTCATAATACTTATTTATAAAATAATAGGAAAAATATCACTGTTTCAGTTATAGTAACTTTCCTATTTGATAAGAAAATAGTGAAAAACACAAAGAGCAACAAACCACTTGTTTCTTTTTGGTTTAATAATTAAAAAGTTTATGTTTGTCTTTTGCAGTTCATCCAAACCTTTTTTAGAAGGTCATGTATACGTATGACCATATGCAACAGTATGTGATGTTGTGTAAAAAAGGAATTTGCTGCTGAATCACCAACAACTATCATTATAATGAAATGTATTAATTGGTAACACAAAAGGCAGAGAAAGTATCACTTAAGTTTTGGTTAACTATTTCATTTCACTAACAATCATGGGCTTCCTCATTATGGGGAAAGGGAGTTATTTCCACCTTGAGAAATTTCAGAAGAAAATCTATTTGAATAATGTGTTTAAAAACATTAAAAACAATACTTTTTTAAATATAAACGATGCACATATGTGTGTGTGTATATATATTTATATTTAAGCCAAAATTAACCAGACATCGCATTCAAACTTCAGAGCCTATGCTCTGCGATAGCTTCCGAACCTATAGGTTATGGGCTTGCCATCGCCTGAAATAAATCCTGTGGCCGCCCATGCTAATAACGTATTTGTACTCCAGATTGAACGAACTTGCAGAGTGATATGGTGGACACATTGTAATGGAAGGACATTTACAAGTCGCCAAATCATCAGAGTTATAAGAAGTAGTTCTTGAAAAATATTAATGCAAGGATGACCTGTATTTTATTAACTCAGTGGTTAAGACAAGATTTTAAAATGTTCTTTGTTGTTGTTCTGTTTGTGTGAAAAATAAGCATACATGTTGAAAAAACGATGTATATTTATTAGAATTCTATTTCCTAACTGTATTATTTTCATCAAGTGTCGACTGAATCAAAACACAATGATCGAACTGGAAATAATTAAGCTAAAGTGGAGTATAAAAATGGACATTTTTCACTGCTGATAAACTATTTTGTGAAGTGATTGTGATAAGACTGTTAATCTCACATAAAATACATTAACTTAATTTTTAACAGTTCATTTTAAAAGAGCTTAAAATTACAATCTCATGAATACAGAGCGTTAAGCACATAATAATAAGACAATTGTTACGTTTTTGTTTATGTTTATGTAGACTAAACGCAACAGAAAGACACAGATAACAGCTTGTATAATTTATAACACTAAACTATTAACAGATATAACATAAATTATATAATAACAATGACAGATATTAAGTTTAAACCTTCAAAATTAATTACAAAACAAAATGATACTAGTTTCAACCTTCAAAATTAAACACAATACAAAATGGTACTGGCCTTCTATCTAGTATAATGATCTAAAATGAAAGTCTCAAATTCCAGTCTAGGGTGTGAATTTGGTCCCACGAAGAAATTCCGAAGCTTAAATGAAGAAGTTCAGAAACAATTCACAGTTCAATAAATTCGACGAAGTTCTTTTCACGATGCCTCCGATGAACGTCACAAACTTGTCGCCCTCAATTTTTCCGATCTCTCGTAAATTGTTCCACACGTGTTGACTTTCAGTATTACCACTAATTCGGATGAATCGTAGAGATTGACGAAGTAAAATCACAGCTTCCGTAGATCTAACTTCAGTCACAAATCCAAGTTGAATAATCACAACAAACACTTAATCTTTCTCAAACGAATGACTGACTCTTCTTTTCTAATGACTCTTCTCTTGAATAAAACTAATGTCTGACTTTTTATTCTTCCTCGCATCTTCCTCTGTTTATATATTGTAGGCCTAGACTCCTCGAAACACCGCGAAACTTCTACAGATCTCCAGAGCAATCCGCGCATGTCCGTTCTTGCACGAGACTTCTCGTGCAGATACGAGGCCGCCAACCTTTCATTTACATACATATGATTGGTCTACTTAATTCTAGAAAATTCTAAATGTTACCCTAAATGAATAACAACATATTTTATTAGTTGAAACCATGAAACAGTAATATAAATATGTAAATATAAATAATAGAAATGAAAATTTAAACACAACACGACATGTTGTCGTTCACAAAATATTTACACGACATTTACATAACACAATTTTGAATATGCAAATTTGCAAGAGCTGCTTAAGTCTCGGTGAAACGGAAAGTATCAGAACTACATTTTATGACATTGTTTGGCATTTTGTGAATTGTAAAATGCTTTCGATTGGTTATGGAAAGGTTGGGTAACAGCCATTTCCAACCCAAGATATTTAGACACTCAGTTTGTAGTTTTGTGTTCAGATAAGATATCAAGAATTTCCAAAACGAGAATATCACAAGTATTTAATGAATTGAAAAGCTAAAAGTTATGGATCAAGTTGGGTTAGCAAGACTTTCTCGAGATCTACCTGTAATAGCTGTGGTACCAAATTACAACGTCATGTAATAGTTAAGAATCCAAATGCATAAAGGTCAATTACAAAAGCTGTTCACGTACCTCAGGTAGTAATAGGCAACTTAATTTAAAAGGATGACTATCTGGAAAAAAGACACCAGTTAAGTATACACAGATTGCTTCCACAACATATCAGTTAAACCATCGTATTTCACAAAAACTGGTATAATGAAATGACGATACACCTATCAAGTTTCAAGACATAGCGTTTGTGAAATTCTATAAGATCAGATTGTTGAAATGGACATTGGGAATTTTTTTTCCTCGTATGTATTGTGGAAAGCATACTGGGAGGAGAATGTTTATGATATGACAGCTCTTTGATATGTAAACTAGCTGCAGAGTCATTGTGACGATGCTCGCTCATCGCGTAAAGTACGAATGGAAGAAGCAGTATGAAATATAAAAATATGGCTCTAAAATCGTTTAAATATAATGTACTCGACATCTGTATTGAAACTAAATGATTTCCTTAGATAATAATGGTGTTACTTACGATGGATTTTTGTGATAATAAAACTGTTTGTCATTGTTTCTAGAAACAGTCATATAATTTTATATTAATGTGTTTTTATCAAATGTGTTTGTTATTTGAAATACTATTTCTATTATTTTATGTAAAATCTGTTCGTGATACAATACGAGATATTTGAATTTCTATTCGATTTCCATCACTGAGTTATTGTTTTGTGAAATAATTTCTATACTTTCTCAGAATCAAACGTTTTCAGTGTTTGTAAGAACTATATGTTCGAAACATATAACTGGATGTAAACAAATAAGATTTTATTTAAAGGTCACACGGGATTTATAGATTAAAAATGTCCATGGAAAATTTTCTTTTTAACCAGCCCTCCAATGAGGTTGGCAACTAATTCTCAAAAAAAATTGAGCAGTGTGTGTTACTAGTATTATCCATATAGACCTTTGACAGAAATGTATTTTGAATATTCTTATAAATTATAAATTAACGTTCATTACATTTATAACTCACTTTAGTAGAAAACTTCATCTACTGAAATAAAGTCACACAACCATAATTAAAACTAGTAATACAGTAAACCGTTTATCATTCATCTGCACTAAAAGCCATTGAAGTGAAATTAGGCATACGATTAACCTTGACCTGAGCAAAGTTTTGAAATAAAACTTTTTATTCGAAGAACAGCCGGCTTACTAGGAATTTTCTTTGTGTACCGGCGGCCAAATTCACCCTTAAAACTAGCGCAACAGAACACAGGATTTGCTGTTAATATTGCATAGGTTTATTATTGATTACTCGCCATGCTTCTTTCTTTCTTGACTCGTCAAATAGTCGATGTACGCTTAGGTTATCACACTTATACACCTGTACAATTAAACACAGTATACATCACAGGTGAGCCCAAAAATATGGTGTAATAGAAGAACAACATGAGTTAGCGCTTAATACTGCAAATACTTGATATTTAAGTTAACATTTTTTTTCTTGGCAAACAGCTTCTTCAAAGAGCTCGCTTTATAACATTATTTATACAATGTATTCCACTACAGACAAACTGCTTACAATACACACCGGGTTCGCATCCCCGTCGCACCAAACATGCTTGACCTTTCAGCCGTGGATGCGTTATAATGTGAGAGTCAATCCCAATATTCGTTGGTAAAAGAGTAGCCCAAGAGTTGGCGGTGGGTGGTCATGACTAGCTGCCTTCCATCTAGTCTTACACTACTAAATTAAGAACGGCTAGCACAGATAGTCCTCGAGTCGCTTTGTGCGAAATTAAAAAACAAACAATACAACATACACAACAAAGTTTTACCATACGTAAATTTTGAACTTAGAATAAAGGGAAACATCGTTGTTCATGAGAGGTAAGGGCAATGAATTTATGGTGCTCTGAGAAAAAGAACCAAACACACGTTTACAGTTTTTGGTTGTTTTCTTTTTAATTTCGCGCAAATTTTCACGAAGGGTACCTGTGGTAGCTGCCCTTAATTTAGTAGTGTAAAATTAGAGGGAAGGCAGCCAGTTATCACCGCCCACCGTCAATTTTTGGGCTACTCTTTTACCAATGAATTTTACAATAATTCATGGCTGAAAGGGAGAGTACGTTTGGTTTGACGGGTATTTGAACAGTGACACTCAGGTTACCAATTTAGCGCTCTAACCACCTCACTATTCCAGGCCCACGTTTATGGAAGAATACAAAGTTGAGTACGTTAAAATAAAACCACTTTTAATATGCACACCAACAAGTCACATGACAATTACAGTCGATGTGAAGCCGTGGTAAACAAAGAAGGTGTCATAACTACAAATGATGACATTATTTGGCGTTGTGAAAGTAGTGTGATGCCAAAGAAAAAACAAAGCCTGATATGTTTTGTTAAGGGTAGAGTACGTAATAGCCCTTTTTGACGCAAAATATTCAAATAATCAGACCACCAAATTATGTCTAGATTTGTTATTTAGAATTTCCGAGAACTTCTAGCATTGGAAAAAAATGAATATGGATCAACTTAAAGTAATAGTACGATAGATAAAATAGTTTGAAACAAATCATACACAAGTTTTAGTAAGTCAAAAGTGTGGCATTTTCTAATAGACTAGAAGCCATGAACAGAAAGATCAATGGTCCACGAGACCCAGGGAACAGTGCGTAGTATAACTAAGAAATATCTTCTTCTGACAATTAGGTTAACGAGGCATAATCTCATCAAGATTAGCTTACATCCAAACGTCACATACGTTGAGAATAAAACGGGTACATGTTGGTGGACACAGCAATCAAGGTGATGGAATGTGCACTAAGAAACCGTTGTATTTATACACTAGATGAATCACGGAAAGTATACAATAAAGTTTAGTATGCTTGAACCATGACAGTTTTACAACAATGCTTTTTTCAATAAAAACTAGTACGGAGCTATTGTCAAGATCCATGGTTGTCAGTTAAGGTATGATCTAATGTGCTTACAGGGACTGTAACATGGTGAAGCTCCCGAATTTTTCTATTATAACGCATCAACCTTTTATTAAATGATTAAACCAAAACCCATTTTAAGATTAATAATATCTTGAACAAAATCTATGTTTTCACAAACTAATTGTGAATGATTTGATTACCGCCTAATAATTTTCAATACATAATACTTTAAATATCCTAATAAAGTAATTTTGCGATACAGCAAATTCGTTTTTACATGGTATGTAACCTCAGTTTCATTTTCTTTACCAAATTGTGTGCAGTAAAAGGCTGTTATTTTCAGTGACCTATTAGTGAATAACTTCCCTTTTCTGTTTCTCTGTCTTAGAATGATTTTATCATAAGGTAGGATTTTAAACTTAATTGAATTCTTTTACCCATTAATAAAATTAATATATTAGTAGAAGTGATAATAGCCAAAGCTTGCATTTTTCATGCATTATTGTTTATCTTACTATTTTCTAGTCTGGCGTAGTAAAATACTCTTTTATCTTTAATCAAAACAATTGAATACGATCTTGTACATTTCAGTGACAAATGTTACTTCGATAGACTAAATGCTGCTTTTTAGATGCGAAGATTTCAATAACTTCCGAATAATCTAGAACTTTGTTAATTCATTTTCAACAAAAGTAGTTGAAAGGCCCACAAAAGTTTGATTAAAGTAAAACTTAAATAGTTTTGAGTAATCATAATTTTGAACAGTACATGACAGTCACAGACATAGTCATGACAATCTTTAATCAATGATGTATCTGCGTTTGTCGCAGATCTTGCATGTTTTTCACATAAATGTTAAGAGCTTCTTGAATAGTTTACATGTGATTCTAAGACTGTTTTTTTATAAAAACGGGAAGTTCTTTGCATAATTTCACAACACCAGAATTACAAGAATTACGCTCTTTGCGTAATTTTACATCACCAGTGTTACAAAAACCGTTTTGTGAAACAAGATGTAGGCAAATCGTAGTAGCATTAAAATTGTTTACCCATGGATGATTATAGTTTTGTAAATTACGAGTAAGAAATGTTCAAAAAAAAGTTCCTGCTAACCTACTATTGCTTGTATTTTTTCATATAAACATGTTAAGTTTTCTTGAAAGAAAAATGTTTTATTATAACACATTACTTCTACTAGTTCTTTGACCGATATCATTGAATTATTTTCCGAATGAGATAATATGTATCCTATGATATATAGCTATATATATATCCGCATTATAGATATATATATAAACTTGCTTATGCTTACAGTTCATACAAAATATATACTCAGTTCATGACTTGAAAGTGAAGCTATCTTACTCTTAATACTTGGATCATTTGCCTACAAAGATATTTAAGCTATTCCAGTAGCCTAGTGCCGTTTACACAGTATCAGTTGAAAACATTTATATCTTGTATCAGATAGATTGGTTGATAAATGTGGTGCGTTTACAACCAAAATCTTTTCATCATTGGCTGAAGGGGCTGAAAACAATAACTGATGTTCTAACGGGTATTTGGATACGGCCATACAAGGCCGTACATAGGTATCAAGAGTCAAACGCTGTTCCTAATAAAAGACTTGGAAAACAACGCCGAGGTATTAGGACTTTAGTTTTAAATATTTTTATTGTACTTATGATAAAAACAGGATCAAAAGGAGTTTTAATTAGTATTGTAATATAAGTGAAGTGATTTAATTCGATCTGTTTTAGAGATTATGCAAAATCTTGTGATAAGATTCAGATGTAGGTGGGAAAGACGTCCGAATAATCAGAAACCTATATTTAGAAGAAACAGCATTTGTGAGAATAAAATATCAAATATATGAATATAATGAGAAACAACGAGGTGTTAGACAAAGATATGTTGTCTCACCAGATCTATTCAACCTATAGAGTGTAATGATACTTCGTGATATACAAGATCTTGATGCGGTCATGGTTGATGGGAAAATGTAAACAATTTAAGATATGAAGAGGATACTCTACTTATTGCTTGTTGGAAAGATCTGCAAAAAATCCCTAGTAAAGCTGCAATGGAAAGTATGAGATAGGTCTGACTATCAACTGCAAGAAAACTGAATTCATAGTGATTACTAAAAAGTGAGAAATACCAGAATTTAGATTAATTATCGGCAATGAAACCATCTAAAAGGTAAATAAACTTAAATATCTTGGATGTTGGATATCATCAGATGTAAAATGTGATCACGAAATCTAAAGGCGAATAGGAATGGCAAAAGAAGCATTTGTAAAGATGAAGATCATATTCACCAAAAAAAATTGATAATTGTAAAAAAACGACTGATAGTTTTTTCCCGGGGTAAGTTCACCCATTTCTTCTTTATGGTTCCAAATGTTGGACAGTATCTCCAACAATAAAAAAACACAACACATCCATGCAGAAGAACTGTGGTTCCTAAGGCAAAAACCTTTTCAACACTAACAGTTCTCAAACGTTTATTTTCGTTTACAAGTAATTTAGTTTTATCTTATCTGACCACAATGAGATCTTTATATTATGTTGCAATTTACCTTCCGTGTACTTCCTAAAAGAAGCCCTTGAACCACTGGTGTTTGCGAACTGTTTTGTTAAAATTGTCTTCATATCAATCTCACAAATTATAAATTTGTATTTTTCAAATTATATGAAGCTGTAAATAGTTTATATTGCTCCACCTGAATGTCTTGAGGTCAATAAAGTAATATAAAGTTGTACGTGCTATACTGTAAATTGCAAAAAAACAACAACTGATCACTTGTTTTACATAATCGCATCACATTCAGTGATGAATCGTAATAATTGCGGTGTTGAATGTGAGATTCTGCTATTACACCGTAGTCCTTGTGAGGAGTATAAGATGAGTACAGTTTAAATGTCAAAGATTTATATTTGGAGGAAAACTACTTTGAAATTAGTTAGTAATTTTGAACAATATTACTTCTATTTCAATATTTGACCATAAAATGTTAATCTGTGGTTTTATAATTAAGTGATATTGTACACATGGAAAACAACAATAAAACTAGAAGTTCAGTGTTTTTGTTATAAACATAGTAAGAAAACAACTATTTTTCTGATTTACAAGAAATGATAAGTCATTTGATAAGCTTGGATAGAATTTCTATGAAATATAATAGTACATTTCAGTTTGCTATGAATGCGTTATACCTTTAACTAGAATTTAACTTGAAATGGCAATTTAGAAATACGTTCTTTAAAACATCACTATTCTCTCACTAAAATTGATAAACACTTTTTTCGGTTTTATTAAGTTTTAGTAAGTAAAACGAAGTATAATTCACGAAAATAACTTCTATATCTATACACTGAACAAAAAACAACATTTTATAACTTTATGAAGTTACTTACCTAACATAAGAAAAGGTGCTGCTAAATTGATTCCGATAAAGTCCAGTCCACAATAAATGACCAAGCCAAAGGCTGCTGACAAAGACATACATGATGAGAAACAACCTAATACACCTAACCAGGGTTTACTCCGTACCGAATCGAACGTTACACAAGCCAAGACGGAGAATACAATCATGATTAAGAAAGTAACAATGAAATATGGTTTAACACTTTGAGTATTCTTTTCGAGCTCACTTTCAAGAGTATCTGATACAAAGTAACCAAGAACAATCTTCTCCAATTGAAGATCCTCTAGCGTTTGCAAAAATATTTGTTCCCAAAGTTTTGCTCTTGCTTTACCATTCTTAATGTCAGTGTCAAGAGGATAAAAAAGGTTAAAAGCGAGAGCTTGTTCAACAAAACCCAGTTCGTCCGTTTGTACTCCACCAAGAAAGGCTGCCATATTATATCGCTTCAGAGTTACCTTGTTAATCATTACTGGGTACTGTAATAATTGTCGTCCTTCTTCTATGTCTTTAATCTTTTCCTTAAAGTCTAAAATACTATTTTCAAAACATCTATTTCTCTCGACTTTTGCACACAAATCCTTATAAGTATAAGTCTCCGCTTCCCAAGTAATGTTCAAGTTTTGTATGATGTCATCAAGATGGACAAGTTCCTTAAAAACTGACTTTGTTAAAACTGACCCACCATCCTTTGCGATCATAATTAAACGGCCTAAGCGACTAGGTCTCGTTAGTCGACCAAGGTCAAAGTTTTCTGATGTGTTTACGTGAAAGTACTTCTCAATTGTTTTTCGCTCACTCTTAGACCGTCCATCTATCGGGCTGAACAAATATTCGGGGTTATCCTGGTACTTGATTCGCTGAATGCCGGTGCTAAATAATGCCGCCACTAGAAGTGGAACAATGATAAAATATCCAGGAGAATGACCGATTCTTCGGCCCAGTTTCATAAATACCTTCGATGTTGCTTTATCCACACAGTCTAGCTTCATTATCTGGACAATAAATGTTACACTATAGATCTTGAAGAAAAACAACGTCCTGGTTATGTTATAAATGCTGGTTATTTACAAATATGTTGGATGCACAAACAAGTTGCTTGAAACTAACTATCAAATTTTACATTAATGAGTATCAATCTTAAAAATATCATACAATGCAAGTCCATAGTTTGTTAATAAATAGTTTTCTCGACGAAATGTTTCAATTGTTCACTGTAGCTGAAAGCTGATAAATACCGATTCTTCTCTGTTAAAGTGCATGCCTTGGATGAACTGTATTTGTTCAGCTAACTAATATTCGGAAGTGACGCAAAAGATTAGTCAGCCGAAAATTTTATTTTGTAGAACGCCCATTATTGAAACTCAGACATTGATCTGTAGTGCACTCTCAAGCATGCGCACTGCATCTCATAATGGCTGACTTTACACGGTTTCTGAATGACGTCAAGGCTGGTTCGATGCTTACCGACTTCAGTTTCCTTGTTTCCCTCTAGGCTCAAAAAAGAAAAAAATACTTTGGATTGAATAACATAAAAATAATAAGTAAAATTTATTAAGCAGTAAATACTCAAATGACTGAAAAATAATGACTTAAAGTAATTTTTTTTCTTCTCTGACATCATAATATGCATGTTTTCTCATGCATAGCCTGTGACATACAAGTAAAGATGATTGGTCTGTCATATTTTTGTTTGTTCTGCTTCTTTCGCAGTAAACGTAAAATGTTGCAGCAGAGTTTTTAAACATTTAAACATTTGTTTCAGTTTTCGTCTGGAGGAATATTTCACGCAATGGGACGGGCATAGCTTAATGAATATTAAATATTAGAGCTACGTTGAAGGTGATAATGATTGGTAGAAAGTCTGTTCGTATATTAGCGAGTTTTTTTAGTCGTTTTGTCTATTATTTTAGTTATATAAATATTTAATTTGTGTTTTGGCAAACTACATGAGGTACGACGAAATTAGGAAATAACGCAACTGTTATGTTCGCGAACATTTATCAAAGCAACTTTTAAAATTTGCTATTCAACAAATAAAACGCTTTAGTTTTCATTAATTTAACCGGATTTTGCATTATATTTTTACTGAATAATACAATATAACGCAACGAAAATATAAATTGCTACAATGTTATCTTTTATTTAATACATTCCTATAGTAACTTAACATGAACATTAGTTTTATTCAAATTTTAATATTCATAAGCATATATTCTTCATTTTCATATCAGATTATCACGAAGCCAAGTTTTAAAGTAACATTTAACATTTCTACACTTTAACTTTCAGCAGTTTTAAGAAGCTTATTCTAATATACAAGTATGAGTTTACATGTTTTAATTTTCTCCGCTTTGTTACGAGGTTACTGTTCAAATACATATGTTATAGTTTGCCTTTTTTAAACATGGTGAAATAATTTATCCAGTTATTTTCCAGTTATCGCATTAAACGGTGATAACAATACATCCCTTACACACTTCGTCAAACACACACAAACACACGCGCGCACAGTGACTCAGCGGTTTCAATCTCCTTGACGGGCACAACACAGACAGTCCTTTATGTAGCCTTGTACTTAACATGTTTGTTTGTTTGTTTGTTTTGGAAATTCGCACAAAGCTACTCGAGGGCTATCTGTGCTAGCCGTCCCTAATTTAGCAGTGTAAGACTAGAGGGAAGGCAGCTAGTCATCACCACCCACCGCCAACTCTTGGGCTACTCTTTTACCAACGAATAGTGGGATTGACCGTCACATTATACACCCCCACGGCTGGGAGGGCGAGCATGTTTAGCGCGACGCGAGCGCGAACCCGCGACCCTCAGATTACGAGTGCACGCCTTAACGCGCTCGGCCATTCCAGGCCTTTTGTACTTAACAAACTATAATTATAACACTGCATAATCTGAATAATTATGTACATGTGAAAGTATAAAACACAAAATCACTGAGCACACTGTGGGAGCCATCCATATTTTACCGTGGATTTAGCCCCCCAGTGGCTCAGCGGTATGTCTGCGGACTTACACGCTAAAATCCGGGTTTCGATACCCGTGGTGGGCAGAGCACAGATAGCCCATTGTGTAGCTTTGTGCTTAATTAAAAACAACAACAACAACTACCGTGGATTTTATTTTTAGAATTTAGTTAGTCTTAACATAAGAATGGAGTTTATAATATCTAAACAATAACTTACCGCATAATGAATATAACATACCAATTTACAAAACTACAATAACATAAGAACAACGTAAGAAGAAGAGCAGAAAGAAAGAATTTAATTATGCTCTCTAGCTTTTATTGAGATGATAACATGTTCTAAATGTTTAAACTTTAAAGTATGAGATAAATAATAAAAAGAACGGTAGTGATCAAAGTACTAATGTTGCTAGACAAAATACAATAAAACTGTTTTTTTTAAAAATCCGAACCTATCTGAATAAAAACATCTGGTTGAAAAATATTGTATTGAAGTTTTATTGTCTTCTGCTTCGATTGCTCAAAAATAAACTTTAGTTCTTGCTTAAGAATAAATGTTTTTCAAAACGAACTTTCTTTTTAGTGGGGAGAGAAGCAGCATTAAATACTTCATATTTCAATGTTTAAAACACAGTTTTCAACATAGCATGAACTACTACAAACAAGGAAGTATTTTTGTCATAGTTGAAAAATTAATGCAAGGAAGGTAACAAAGTATAGATCCTTTCACTGTAATTTAATAAAACAAATAACATCTGGCTGGTTCAGACTGAAACAGCAAGTTTCATTCCAGTGTTGAAGTAACAGTTTTTCCCAACCATGCTTGTTTTCTCATATTCCGATATGTTTTATTTTTGTATGTTCAAACTTACCTGTGCTTTCAACACTTCCTGTAATCTGAGGGTCGCGGGTTCGCGCCAAACATGCTCGCCCTCCCAGCCGTGGGGGCGTTATAATGTAACGGTCAATCCCACTATTCGTTTGTAAAAGAGTAGTCCAAGCGTTGGCGGTGGGTGGTGATGACTAGCTGCCTTCCCTCTAGTCTTACACTGCTAAATTAGGGACGGCTAGCACAGATAGTCCTCGAATTGCTTTGTGCGAAATTCCAAAACAAAATTCAACACTTCCTTACACGCATTAGCTATTATGAACACCAGCATTTCTTAACATCCAATACCATTATATAAGCACCAGTCATCCTGACCTATATCATGTTTATAGCAAAGAGAGCAATAAAATAATGCAGAAAAATTACTGCGCATAGTTCATCCTTGTTCATAGTTAAATAAATTACAAAACATATGTTTTTATTTCTTTCACCAGTAAATTTCCCTTTTCCCTATGGGGCCCGGCATGGCCAAGTGCGTTAAGGTGTGTGACTCGTAATCTGAGGGTCGCGGGTTCGCATCCCCGTCGCGTCAAACATGCTCACCCTTTCAGCTGTGGGGCGTTATAATGTGACGGTCAATCCCACTATTCCTTGGTAAAAGAGTAGCCCTAGAGTTGGCGGTGGGTGGTAATGATTACCAGCCTTCCCTCTAGTCTTACATTGCTAAATTAGGGACGGCTAGCACGGATAGCCCTCGAGTAGTTTTTTGCGAAATTCGAAAACAAACAAACTATTCCCTATGTCCAAAGGCTGTAAAAGTTAAAATTTTGAAAGTCAAATAAAGGCAATCAAATTCCAAGACAAGTTTTAAAAACAACACGTAAATAATTATTTTTTTATGATGTCTGAAATCATTTGTAAAAACACCAGTGTACTTTACTAATATGCAAAAGAGACATATAACCTTAAAGAGTACCCGGCATGGCCAGGTGGTTAAGGCTTCGACTCGTAATTCGAAGGTTACGAGTTCGAATTCCCGTCACACCAAACATGCTCGTCCTTTTACCCATGGGGCGTTATAATGTGACGATCAATTCCAGAGCAGCCCAAGAGTTGGCGGTGGGTGGTGATGACTAGCTGCATTCCCTCCAATCTTACACTGCTAAATTAGGGATGGCTAGCGCAGAAAGCCCTCGTGTAGCTTTGCGCGAAATTCAAAACAAACCAAACCAAACCAAACCTCAAACAATTAAATATAAAAAAGATAGCTTATAAAAGTAAATTTTTGAGAGTCTATTTGTAAAAGTAGTGATGAATTAAATTAAACTATTAAAATAAATATGTTAATTTGTTAAAATATATATTCAACCAGTAAAAAGTAAGAAAGTCAACTTGTGAAAGTAAATATGTATAAAACCAGCTACACAAAAAAAAAAAAAGGTTTAAAATAAATTGTAGAATTGATGAACTTATAAAACATTAAAGTGTTCAAGTAAACTAGAATTCGGTCTCTAGTACTATCACCGATTAAAATATATTTAGTTTCGATACAATCCAAACAGCTCTATGGTATATATAAGCGAACGTAGCGGGAGAAACAATATTTATTGGCAAGCAAAACTTATTCATGATGAATATGTGTATTTTAAACATTGTTAATCACTTTGTTGAATAATTTTATACAATGAAATTTAATTGTATGCCATACACACATCCTCTTGCAAATACATGTGTAACGAGTAACTTCAAAGAAGACATATAATACTTACCGATATTTCTGGTCAGCTTGTCAAGTTCGATTTATCAAGGCTTTATAGAGAACAAAATTCCAAAACTTCAAACATTACTTTAAATCGTGACTTTTCATTCGTTTGCTTTTATTTATCGTTTCGACAAAATAAAATAACGATTATCGTAGTATCGAAAAGTGAACTCTCTTAAGATTAAGTAAATATTTACAACGAAGATAAAGTTGAGCAAAGGAGAAGTGCAATTGGTCTGTAGGTCTCTGCATGAAAAAACAGCACTATTTTAAATGTAGGTTACCATTCACTTGGTCTACTTACAGAACACTAACTCCATGCCGCAGCAAGTCACTGAACTCAAGACAGATGTATGCAGAACAGTGAAAACTTCGCTTTTTTTTTCTTTAAGTTAAAAGACAAAAAATATATTTATCTTCTCTAAAGACATAACTTTTAGAGTTGGCAAGTTTATCTATTTTATTCTAATTTCTTCTTTAATGTAGGCTTAGAGATTTTCGCTTATTTTAATATATATAGTTAAACTTTAGGGAATTACACGATTTACAGTTGTATCTTATGAATAAATTATAAACCCTACGTTCGTTCTTTAGACATGGAACTTACTTCACACGACGGTTTGCTGAAAGGTTTGCTTAATCAATTTATGATAAACGAGTTGATGATAGATATACGTTGTAGTTAAACAAGCATACAAGGACAAGGTTTTGAAATAATAATTGGTAATGTCGAGAAAACTCACTCGTAGAGAAAAAAAAATATGTATAAACGGCTCGTTCGGGTTGTGAAATGATCTCTTTTTACATGTATATACGGAATTGAAATCTTAGTTATTTTACTGCTGGAAGAATTTTTTGTGAACTTCATTCATAAAAAGATACATTTTGAACCAGTTACTACAGGCTAAGTTCAGTACGTGATAAATGTGTTACAGAGAAAAGAATCATTGAGAATAAACGAAATTTTTACGTATATTCTTGTGTTGAAAAATGGTCGTAGTGCTAACTGTAGAAATTAAAAGGTTAACACTTTAATAATTTCTATGTTTTATAAGTTCATCAACGTTATATATCTGTGCGTAGAGCTTCAAGCAATCAAACCACCAGTATACGAAAAACAGAAATATGTAAGGCCTGGCATGATAAGGCACTCGACTCGTAATCTGAGGGTCCGGGGTTCGAATCCCCATTACATCAATCATGATCGTCCTTTCACCTGGGGGAGCTTTATAAGATTACGGTCAATCCCA
Source organism: Carcinoscorpius rotundicauda (assembly GCA_011833715.1). Classification (NCBI taxonomy): domain Eukaryota; kingdom Metazoa; phylum Arthropoda; class Merostomata; order Xiphosura; family Limulidae; genus Carcinoscorpius; species Carcinoscorpius rotundicauda. Next base: position 21,745,890 of record CM022395.1, read on the forward strand.
GTATTCGTTGGTACAAGAGTAGACCAATAGTTGGCTGAGGGTGGTGATGACTAGCTGCATTCCCTATAGTTTCATACTGCTAAATTAGAGATGGCTAGCGCAGAAAGCCCTTATGTAGCTTTGCACGAAATTCAAAACAAACAAACCAAACCTCAAAGAATTAAAGATAAAAAAGATAACTTACAAAAGTAATTTTTTGAGAGTCGTTTGTAAAAGTAGTGATGTATTAAATTAAAGTGTCAAAATAAACATGTAAATGTTAATTTGTTTAAATATATATTCAACCAGTAAAAAGTAAGAAAGTCAACTTGTGAAAATAAATACTAACTACTAGATACTAAAAATAAAAATGTTTAAAATAAATTGGTAAATATAGATCAAATGAAGTAAAGTCTTAAAATAATTATATCGAAAATTAACTGATAAAAAATAAGAACTGAAAGCGTAACTTAGTTGCAGATAGCCCTCGAGTAGCTTTGCGTGAATTTCAAAAACAAATAAATAAACAAAATTAAGTAAACCTCTCATTAGCAGTCCGGGTCAAATTTCTTAATTGTAGAACCAGTGTCACTTTCAGTAAATGCAATGTCTTCTGGAACAGTTTTACTAAGTAATGAATTCATTACTTTAACTGCGAAAGTAAGAATATTTTCATTTGAGGTTTCCCCCCTTAATTTTAGCTTGTTCCTGTTTTACAGTGTCTAATTAATTCATTTTTTTACTCGTTTAATCTCTTTAGGTTCATTTCATAAAATTTGCTTAAGAATATTTTTTGTGGTCTGACATTCAATGTTTTTGACAAAGATACCACTGATGAGTGCAAGTTCTATGGTTATCTAAGCTATTCCTTTTAAAGGTGCTCTGTGCAACATCTACTCAATTTGGAAATCATTTGGAAATAATAACTTTATTTTATTCATGGTTTTGTTTTCATGTAATTAATGTTTTCTTTTTGAGAGTTTTATAATTATTTTCTTTCGTTACGATGGAAATAAACGTGCGATTGTCTACATTACTAGGTTTTTCTAATGATTGATATATTTTCTTTTTTGTAATTCGAAAGATTTTGTTTTTTGCACAGTGGAGTATCTGTGGCCTGTTTACCGTGGTTATCGAAACTCAAATTGTAGAGTTGAAAATTGTGTGACTTTCTCTTGAAACTTGTAAGGCAAATCGTTTTTATATCGTATGAGTTTCTATTTGAGCCGAATATATTTTTACATCAAGAAATAATATTCGCTCCCCGATAGTACGGCGGTGTCTTCAAATTTACCACGCTAAAATCAGGGATTCGATTCCTCTCTTTGGGCTCAGCAGATAGCCCGATGTTGCTTCGTTATAAAAACACACATTTTTTATGCTCTGTTGGAATATTTGAGAAAACTTCTGGGTGTTTGGATAGTAAAACAGATAAGTCTGATTCGTTTGCTTTGCTGACTTATTCCAGGTATCAGAAAAGCACCCGAGTAGCCCAAGAGTTGGCGGTGGGTGGTGATGACTAGCTGTCTTCCCTCTAGTCTTACACTGCTAAATTAGGGACGGCTAGCACAGATAACCCTCGAGTAGCTTTGTGCGAAATTCAAAAAACAGAAGAGCACATTTTTGGAGCTGTCATTGATTACATTATTTGATGAAAATGTCGTACATTTGTAACTTTGTAATTTTCATTAAATTCACAATCAACAAAAAATCAGAAATCAAATTCAATGTTTTACATTTAAAATAAGTTCAAATATCTCCTCAAAGTTTTATGTTAATGGACAGAAAATCGGGATTAAAGGTCAGACATATTTACGGATTATATAGAATATGGTTCATGGTACAGCGTACAGAATTATATTCAGGAACAAAGTTTTATAAATAGCTTTTTGTAATTTACAAACAATTTTAATATGCTGTTATTATTATTACTAAATAATTACAGATTTAATGTTACCCAGCAAGTATACGTGTATGGGGATAACGGGTGATAGTACGCTCAGTTATCACTTTTTAGTCAATATATGTCTATTACTATCAATTTGTAACAGTATTTAATTTAGTAAAATATGTAATTCTTTACTTTCTTCCAAACAGTAATAACTAACAACTAATTAAGGTAGAATATGAATTACAAAAAGGTCTTGCAATATACAAACACCGTCTTCCTTCCAAAATCAAATAGACATAATAGATAACATTTCTCTTTAGTATCATCATCAAAGTCTCATATAGACAAAATATATAATTCTAGGCTTATAATTCTTATTGTTTTTAACACAGTTGAATACTTTTTCCATTTATGAGTTTCAATTGTATATAATCTTGGGATGTTGAGTTCTTTTTATATATATTCGCATTATATACCTTTGGAGTTAACCAATAATTTTAACTATTGTCTTATATCCAAACTCTTAATATCAGGTATACTACAGATACGCCAATTATCTTCTCTTGCCTTTATCTTTGGCATGGCCAAGAGTGTTAAGGCGTGCGACTCGTAATCTCAGTGTCGCTTGTTCGCATCCCCGTCGCACCACACATTCTCGCCCTTTCAGCCGTGGTGGCGTTATAATGTGTCAGTCAATCTCACTATTCGTTGGTAAAAGAATAGCCCAAGAGTTGGCGGTAGGTGGTGATGACTAGCTGCCTTTCCTCTAGTCTTACACTACTAAATTAGGAACGACTAGCACAGATAACCCTCGAGTAGCTTTTTGCGAAATTCTATAAAACAAACAAACACTTTTAATAAATGTCGATGTTTTCTCCTTTAGGTGCTGTATGTCAGTTTCAATTTTTGTCACACTTCTGTTTGTTCTTATCAATGTCTTATTGAGTTTATGAAGATTTCCATCCCATTTTAAGATTTCTAAAAAAAAAAAAAGATATAATATGTTAATCTCATTACATCTGTCGTATCTAGTACCTATGACGTCTTTCGTCTAAGAAAACGCTCATCCATCTGTCCATAAAATGACAAACATAGCAGTCATTTAGGAGCTACATATCATCATTTATTACCGTGAGCAGTGACTGACGTGGTGTGAACTATATTAAGCAAGGAATTTGTATTATTTATTTATTTATTTTCTTTACTCATACTATTATTTGAATTCAATTTATTGTCGTTCACACTAATTGGTGAACCGCCAAACAAATAATTTTCTTCCTGGAGTGAGTTATTTAACTACAGTGTCAAGGGGAGAAAAATATATTAAAAACAACAAAAAACAAACAAACAAGAGAATATTTTCAAATATGTCCAATATACACAAGTAGCATATTAGCCAAAGTGACAGAGATCAAAACTTTTAAATGGTGCTTTCGCAGAAAGCTTCGGAAAAGTAAAAGTGAAGCAAAAATTATCTAGAACAAAAGAAATGTATTAGAAAGTATGTGTGTGTAGTCAGTCAATCAGATTTAATAATTTCTTTTAAAAAGCCACGCCTGTAAATGTTTAGAGTATTTTAATTATATTAAAAAACAACAATTCAGTTATATGTGTGATTGCAGAAACAGTGACCTTACGCTAACAATCACCCTAACATATTTCACAACAATAACCGACCATTATTTATTAAATTGTAGCAACATTGGAAAGATCAAGCAAGATTATATATTGAAAGTAGCAGAGCCTCATTGAGATGAGTATCAGATAAATAACAGAAAATTTAACTATTAAAAGTATAAAGAATGGAATATTTACCAAGAGAGAGATAATGTGAAACAAAAAATACGGTTTCATGCAAAGAAAGTCCTACAAGTGTACGTAAGCCAGTATGAGAAATATCTCGGTTGAAACCGACATTACTGATGATAGCGAGCTGTAAGTGTGAATATTACATGTAATCAAAGTAAACAGGAATTTTGTGTAACATCAAAGATAAACTTGTTGTTCACTTGTGACTGAATATCTGCAAGAATTTAAGTGAAGAGGACACTTTGTTCTAATTTGTAAAACAATTCTAATTATTCAAAACGACGAAAGTAAAGACTGATTAAACAAATATATTGTACTAAAACCTACACTTAACAAACGTAAACTACTTTTACCCAGTTTTCTTAAAATTCGCTGCATCTTATCGAAACTGAAAAGAAGCATTATTGTTTTACTCTTCTTTTATGACAACTATAATTTATTGTATATAAACGTGTTCCACACTGTATATCTTTATCTTCGTCTTTGTATGTTGTTATTCACGTTTCCTACTATCCTGTATATGAAATATCTATAAATACATACAGGAGTAGGTTGTTCAGTTTTCTGTATTTACACAACTCCATCTTTATAACTAAATGGGTTATTGCCCTACTCTTTATTTTCAAAACGTTAGGTACTGTAATTCTAGTATTAAGGTAAGGTTTTTAAATTACTGAGGATGCATGTTGAAAGTCATGTATGTAGGGGATCAGCTTTTGCAGTATATGAATCAACAAGGTAAAAGAACGCAAATACAAATTTACAGTTTTGGTAAAAACACTAAAAATATTTAGTAATGGTATTGAGTATACATCACAATATGTGTAGTTGTTTGTATAAAGAAAGGGCCAAGTGCCTACTGCCGCCACTTCCTGTGGGTTTCTTCATATTCATAAAGACCCTCCAATAGAAGTGTTATGCCTGCGTACTGACGACGATAGAATCCGGGTTTCGATACACGTGGGAGGAGCAGAGTAAAGATAGTCCATTATGTAGCCTTATGCTTAATTACAAACAAACAAACTATTCATATAGCAACCTGTGTTGTTCTTTTTCACTTTAAGCTACATTAAAATAAAAAAATTCGCAACTTGATAATAATACTGGAAAACCAGACATTTTGTTTCTATGCGTTCGTTGTTTTGTATTTACCCTTTCTGAACCAGCTTAAAACACTGATTATATGTTCTTAAATGAATAAAAAATCGTCAACCAAAAAAGGTTATTTGAAAATTTTCGGCATTTCTGTTTGTTTTTCTTTAACTTCAAACTATATTCTGTAGAATATCATAAGCATCGCTAAATCTCTTTATCTGAAAATTATAATATGGCGCTACTTTTCCTTTAATGTGGCACAATAGTCTAACTAAAATACAGTCCACTGATGTTTAAGATCTAGAAGGGGATAAACTCAAACAGCCAGATAGGCGGGCGATTAAAGCGCTCGACTCGCAATCTGAGGAACGCGTGTTCGAATTCCCTTCACTGAACATTATTGTCCTTTCAGTCCTGGAGGCGTTATAATACGATAACCAATTCCACCATTTGTTAGTAAAAGGATAGCCCAAAATTTAGTGTTGTTGTTGTTTGGGTTATCTAACTCAGATAGCCCTCGTATAGCTTTGTACGAAGTTCAAATCAATTAAACTGTCATGGTCCATAATGTGCTGTAATAAAACACTTTTCTTTAACAGCATTAAACACTTTCACTTCCAGTGTTAAAAAGTATAATACATAGATAGAGTCAATCGGTGATAAAGAAGGGAACTTATATGTAAAGTAATTTATTTTACTTAGTTTAACAAAAATAATTGTCACTTCCTTCTTCAAATACAATATGAGTATTACAATATCAGTTGGATCTGATGGTTGTACTTTCTGTTGTCACTTTAAATCTTAGAAATTTAAGGAATTATTAAAGTGATTCTAAATAACCCCTGTAATAAGATAACTTTAGGTTGAATAATTAGGTCATAAAGAATTAAACGACTTTCATGTTTTTCTCAGGTAAAATGACAGATGTTCTTCTTTGGAACATTTAATTACATTGCACTCATGGTATTTTTTCTCCTTTCTATTCCAATAGTATAACACACTTTGTGCAATTTATGTTTCTTTTGTATCTTGTTTGTATTTTTTGTTGTATAGTTACCTAAATCAGCTTTCTTTTTTTGTGGTTAACAAATCTCTTTATAAAAATAATTTAACCATCGAAGTCCAGTGTTTGGTCACTACGGCCGCATACAAGCTAAACCATACTGCCATTTTATAATTAAGATAAGAGATTGCTTGTCATTGCTCTATAACTCGCCTATCACCTATTTCGAAACTAGCATTTGCTTGAAAACAGATTTGAACTTTGCATTTACTTTTAGGGCAACAAATACTCGTCGTTGTGTGTTTAATGTGTAACGAAAGTTGTTGAAGGCAATCTCAATACTTAAACATATTTCTTCGTAAATACGGCTTCAAAAAACACTTCTTTTCCATACATATTGCCGAGTCATTACGTTTATACAGATAAAGTACCGATAAAAAGATCAAATTATACTTTTACTTACCATGTTTATTTGGCCGGAACCTTACTATTTAGAGACCACATCATTTCAATATCTAGCTCCATCTGTGAGGATAGTTGGAGATAATGTAAGAGTGGATAAGAGTCATTGTGAATCCATTGTGAATTGAAATAAAGCCGTCATGCAAAAAAAGTACTTGTTTCCAAAAATCTGATTAATTCTATTTATTTTTATTCTGCTTTTTAGGGCGACTGTTATTTAAAAAAACAACAACTGATGAACAAAAAAGGCAAACAAATAAATAGACATAATACATACCATTTATTTGCCTGTCATTTATGCGCAATACGCGTTTTGTTTTAAGTCTTTTATTGGTAACTTTGTTTTATTTCTTCACTGAAAAGGATAAATAGGGTTCTCATTATTTTGCCCTATTCTAGAGCATCCAAAGTACAGTTGTACAACTCAATTCCCACTATTTTCAGAGACCAACCCTGTGTTTTGTTTATTAAATATAGTAAGGCTTAATTTGGATGTGAACTACAGGCTTTTTTAACTGAAAGTAGAGATTATTTAGAACTAATGTAATGTTTGGAATGAAAACATGCTCCCATTTCTTGTTCCCAGTAATAATTTTATATTATAGAGTAGGCCTATTGGTTACTTTTTCACACACAACATTTCTAATTTTTGTAGTTTGATGATAAATATATGATGTATCAGTAGATGTATAATTAATAACATATAATTAAAGAGGCCGAGCTGTTCTAATGCTAATAAAAAAATACAATTTCCACGTTCAACCCATCTTCCACCACGTGCAAGTGCCACAACGGTTATGCTGACTCGATGCTGATCTTGTCGTACACAATAATTATTATAATTAAGCCATTCTCTTTTCACATAGTCCATTTTATGCCAAGCCCGGCATGGCCAAATAGTTAAAGCACTCGACTCGTAATCCAAGGGTCATGGATTCGAATTCCCATCACACCAAATATGCTCATCCTTTCAGCTGTACGGGCCTTATAATAGTGTGCGATCCATCTCACTATTCGTTGGTAAAAGTGTAGCCCATGAGCGGGCGTGAGTAGTGATGACTAGCTGTCTTTCCTCTGGTCTTACACTCCTACATTGGTGATGGCTAGCGCAGATAGCCCTCATGTAGCTTTGCGCGAAATTCAAAACAAATCAAACCATTTTATGCCAGACGATATAATTTTGTTTTATAAGCCAGACCGACTGCTTGCTTTTTCACACACGACTTTCTAGCTCTGCATAATTTCAGTTATGTATGACGTTAAATGTATGATGTATTAGTAAGATTATAATAAATCATCTATAACTAAACCGGCCAATTTATTCTAATGCTATATTATAAATTAAATGTTAACTCAAATTTACCAAAAAATGTCAAATATTCATATGTAATATAAATGTAAATCATGTTAATAATGAAATGATTGTTTTCACTATCAGATGATAGGAACATTTATTTGTTTGTTTAGAATAGCCCCCCAGTGGCTCAGCGGTATGTCTACGGACTTACACGCTAAAATCCGGGTTTCGATACCCGTGGTGAGCATAGCACAGATAGCCCATTGTGTAGCTTTGTGCTTAATTCAAAACAACAACAACAATTGTTTAGAATAAAGCACAAAGCTACATGATGGGCTATTTGTGCTCTGCCCACAACGGGTAACGAAAACTGGTTTTAAGCGTTGTAAGTAAAAAAGATTTAGAGATGTTTTGCTTTATAATTGCTCAAGAAAAACAGAAAAACAGTATTGTTAAAATAAAATAAAGGAGTTATATGGAAATTGACTGAAGACTAAATGTTAAGTACATCAGTTTCTAAAGACAAGGATAAAAAGTTATTATAAATAACTAGAAAGTATTAGAAAGATTAGAGGTAAAGATTGAGAGCTTATACTGCATGGAATAAATGATCTAGGTTATTCCTAAGATTGGATAGCATCTAGGTTAGCAGGCTTATAAGATTCTTTTATCTCTTTGGAAGCTTCTAGTTTAAAGTAAGTTTCAGTGCTGATGACAGTAATACCGTTTCGGATGAAGTGTAGAACTGCAAGATCATTCTTGGTGTGAATAGGAAGAAGACTTATAGAACTCATGGCTGTTGAAATGTTCTCTAAGGGTCGTTCGCGTATGCTCTGCAAACTGATTACTGTATCTTTTACACTGTATGAGGTAAATTGCATCCTGTGTTACACAGTTAATTTCATTAGAAATTTTAAGGTTTCTACGGTTGTTCTTGTCAGAAAACAAAAAGAATCAGTATTTTTTACGAACTTGCAGGTTTGACTACCAGCTATATTACGTTGCTGGTGAGGTGTAGTTTATTTTTGCATAAACAAGGTCATATTTTAGACTCCTGCTTTTATGGAAAGAGAAAACAGGAACGTAAGACAATTATTCAGTTAAACCTATGTATTATTCTGACATCATGAATGTATAACGACATAAGGACCATAGACCCAGTTTGGGTAAAGATAGATTTTCATTTTCTAACTTTGGCATTTCGGATGGCACGAAGCTGAAGTTTTTATACAAACACTTAATTCGATATCTAGTAATTCGTTTTGGCAGTGATGACCTGAAACAATTAGATAAAACTGTTTCTCGAAATTAGAAAAGATAGTAGCACATATCTTTAACTTCAGATCACACATTATTCTGGTTATCCCTAGTATAAATCGTAAATATATCAACACACACATCATTATAATGATTAAATAATTCAACAATAAAATTCACTATTTTAACGAAATAATCAAACGTCTATGTAAACTCAATCGCTAACTTGCGTTTACTAACCACACAAAGTTAATACCACTCAATAATTTTCTAGCACGAGATGGACTTCACAGTAACCTTTCTGATGTTTTTACTTTGGCCTTAAACTTCAAAAGCTTTATTTATATCAGTATTCTCCTACTCTTGGCTTCTTCTTCTACGTTACATCAACCATTTTATATTTATATTTCTAACAATTTTTCTACACTTCACTGTCCAAGCTATACATTTCCATGTATCTGGAAAGCCACCGAAGTCTCACACTGTAACACCTCTATCACTCAATCTCTCCATCGAAAAACGCATTCAATCTCTCACAGTGACCTTCCAAGTTCTTCTTTAGGTTCTACTAGTGTACGAAACACAAACCAAACTTTCACAAAAATATTTCATTCCACAAATAGTAATATATATTATTCTTATGCTGTTCGTTCCTATATACACAAACCCTTTCACTCTCTTGTCTCCAAGACTACACCAGTTCAGTATTAGTGTAAACGCTGCATGTTACACGCTACAGTATTCACCAGTCACTCATTCTATTACTTCACCAAAACACCACAGTTCTATATCTGTCAGCTCAGCATCATTTCTCACAATGACGAGCAACACACATATATACTCTGAAGAAGACAGCTACCCCTCTCCTTCTTCCTTTATCTCATGATTACAGCAGTCAACCTAAGTCAAACAAACAGTTAAGAAGGGAAGAAATCGCACTGAGAAAAATAAAATACGCTATTAACATTTCAAATCACTAGTGTATAACATAAAAATTCGAAACATATCTTCATCTCACAATAACGCACGGCACGCCCAAGCGTGTTAAGTAGTCCGATTCGTAATCTGAGGGTAGCGGGTTCTCATTCCCCTCGCGCCAAACATGCTCGCCCTTTCAGCTTTGTGCGAAATTCAAAAACAAACAATCTCATAATAAAAAGTATTAATCACAGTAGAAGCACTTGATCAAGATTTCTGGAAAATATGCTAAAAGGTTATTGAAAACAATGCATTAGAACTCGTGAATAGCACTATACAGTTCTATACATTTTCTGTGGGTATTTTAGTTGTTTGTGTTTTGAATGTCGCGTAAAGCTACTCAAGGGCTATCTGCGCTAGCCGTCCCTAATTTAGCAAGACTAGAGGGAAGGCAGCTAGTCATCACCACCCACCGCCACCTCTTGGGCTACTCTTTTACTAACGAATAGTGGGATTGATCGTAACATTATAACGCCCCTACGGCTGAAAAGGCGAGCATGTTTGGTGCCACCGGATTTCGGACCCGCGACCCTCGGATTACGAGTTAAACGCCTTGACATACTTGGCTATGCCGGGCTGACAGTATTTTAGTTAATGAGTGTTTTCACTAATATCACCTATCTCTTGAAGAAAAAGAACTACAAAATTTACCAACAGGCCTGATATATTTTTTCTTCTAAGCAATAACAAAAACCAGTCTCTTACTATGGCAGATCTGTTATTATATATTCACTTTCAGTTAAACATATGTTTAGATATGCATGTAATTTATACTGCTGAACGCGTATTGCGAAATTCCCGTTTATTTACAAAAGTTGAAGTAGATTCTCGAATGAAAGAATTAGCAACATATCACGTGTGTTGCAATTTTGTTCTCAAAAATCATAAATATGATACAAATCAACATTGAACACATAAATTATAAATTTAAATTACAATTTAATTCAGTTTCAAGCTGTATGAAATCGTAATACCTAAAGTAACATTGGAGGCTCGTCAGAGATAAATTATAATTGTTTGTTTGTTTTGGAATTTCGCTCAAAGCTACTCGAGGGCTATCTGTGCTAGCCGTCCCTAATTTAGCAGTGTAAGACTAGAGGGAAGGCAGCTAGTCATCACCACCCACCGCCAACTCTTGGGCTACTCTTTTATTAACGAATAGTGGGATTGACCGTGACATTATACACCCCCACGGCTGGGAGGGCGAGCATGTTTAGCGCGACGCGGGCGCGAACCCGCGACCCTCGGATTACGAGTGCACGCCTTAACGCGCTCGGCCACGCCAGGCCTTAAATTATAATACCTGACATAATAAACTGAGGGTTTATTTCCGAGATCTGAATCAGTGAAAAAAAATTCGCTCAAAATTTAATTCTTACTTCAATTTATCTTTATCAGTGCCGCCAATATTTGATCATATTTGATAATTAAGATTTTCCTTCAAAAACGAGAAAGATAAGGCAAAAGTAAATTGCTCGAAGATACCAAAATTTTAAAATTGGAAGATATGAAATTAACGAGCAAAAATCAACTAAAAAGCACATTTTTGAAAAACACCAGTCGATGAAGATTTGCTGCTTGAGGAAGCATTAAGGAAATATTATTGTTCTCCAGCAGCCATTCAGAGTTCACTGATAAGTTTGCTAAGCTAGAAATTCAGTTAGCACTAAAACAAATTGAGCTAGAACAAGCTCGCATCGAAGCCCCTATTAAAATTGAGGCCGGCAGGGCCAGGTGGTTAAGGTACACGATTCGTAATTAAAGGGTCGGAAGTTCGAATCTCCATTGCACCAAACATGCTCGCCTTTTCAGCCGTGAGGGCGTTATAATATGACTGTCAATCCCACTATTCGTTGGTAAAAGAGTAGCCCAAGAATTGGTAGTGCGTGGTGATGACTAGCTGTCTTCTCTCTACTCTTACACTGCCAAATTAGGCACGGCTAACGCAAATAATCCTCGTGCAGCCTTGCGCGAAATTCAAACATTACACCAATCAAAATCGAGAAAGAAATTTGGTTAAAAGATATGGAAATTATATTAAACTCTGATAAAACACAGCAAAATGACAATTTTGAACTTAATCGATGTGTTAGAGTTCCACAGTTAAATGAAAATGAAGTTGATAAATATTTCCAACATTTTGATATAGTTGATCAAACCATGGAACAGTCCACCGAAAAAATAGCCATTATTGTTACAAAGCCCAAGAAGTCATGCCGTTCTCTCTTTGGAAGAGGCCCGGCATAGACAAGTGGTTAGGGCAATCGATTCGTAATATGAAGATTGCCCGTTAGAATCCCTGTCACACCAAACATCTCGCCATTTCAGCTGTAGGAGCGTTACATGTTACATGAGTTGGCGATGGGTAGTGATGACTAGCTGCCTTCCCTCCATTCTTACATTCATAAGTTAGGAACAGCTAGAGCAGTAAGTCCTCGTGTAGCTTTGCGCGAAATTAAAAACAACAACAAACCAGACCAAACTTTTTGGAAGACTGTGAAGATTATGATAAGGTTAAAGCAGCTATTCTTAAGGTATTCTTGCTAGTAACAGAGATTTATTACCAGAAATTTCGATGTTATCGCAAACAAGATTGCTGCACTTATATGGAATTCGTGAAAGAAAAAGTTTATTTTGATTGATGGTGTAATTCTATAAATACTGCCAAAAGTTTCGACAAACTAAGATAATTATGTCTGAGTGAGTCAAACGCTCTACAAGTGTCGACCTCAAAATTTGTTTGAATGAGAAGAAAATGAAAACACTAAAGGAAGCAGAGGCTTTTTTCGATTATTACACTTTGACACATTAAACCACTTTTCTATAAAAAATTTCTGCTATATCAGTAGGAACTTGTATCTTTTCAATCCGCTAATGTTGATGATTCTTCTAAAAACTCCAGCTTCTATGGTTTTAAATCTTCATACAGTCGTGATTAAACTTTATCAAAACTTATATTTCATTTTTTTTTAAAAACTTGGTAATATTATGTCGGACTGTTGGAGTTTGTGTCCACTTATGATCGTATTTTCACCAGATCACCAGTTAATTTTATTTTGCCATTGATAAAAAGACTGATGTATTTAGGGAGGAATTTGGACCTCTTGTGTCTGTTGGTTTTGTATCTTTGACAAATGGTACTGTTAATCTCGTACTCATGTGCATTTTATATAATACTGGGGCGACTTGATCATTGCTATTAAAAATTGTATTTCCTTTAGATTCGAGTTCTGCCACTGATAAGTCTATTATTACTTAGGGCATTGAGAGTGGTTTTATTAATATTCTTTTTAATGACTTTTATTTTACATAAGACCTAGTTTCAGGACCAGTTATGGTTGAAGTAAGACCTACTCTGCCAGTTCGTTATTGTTAGGAAACGATTTGACTGGGAGAAAGTTGTTGCCCATCCCAAGGCGGTTGGTAAACCAATCACTGTTTCATCTAAGAATGATGTTGTTGAGGAGAATCTAAAAGCGTGTCTCATATGTCCTGTGACTTAGTTCCAAAACATATGACAATCACTTATTCAAAGGACGATATTATAGATTTGTTGCAGAAATGTTTTGAATCCTATGTGAATTTTGTGAATGATGAAATGACAACATGTTAAAAACTGACTACTCTGGAATCAATAATTAGGGTCACTTTCCACTGCTCAAAGAATGTTGCTTGAGTCGGAGATTAGCATGTAAAAGTCGATCAGAAGATGTCGCCCAAGGGTTACATAACTATTACGTTTCATGAAAAAAAGTCGTAGTTTGAGTGTTACTCACCAGACGACTTTGCCAAGGCGACAAAGTTGTATTAGAGAGTGTGTTGGTGTGATGAGTTTACGGATTCATTGCGGTCTACTAGTCATGTGAGAACACCATAACTTTACAGTAACAATTAAAGACTTACATTATTTCAACTAATTTGTATAATGTTGTGTTCACAGTTTCGCTTTATGAGTAAAACATTAAATCTGTTGTTGATCTTACCAACGTTATAGTTTTTGCATGTATTATGTGCGTCTTATTAAGGATAGCATTTCTATAAGAAAACAGTGTTTCTATTTGTTTTGAATTTCGTGCAAAGCTACACGAGAGCTATCTGTGCTAGCCGTCCCTAATTTAGCAGTGTATGAGTAGAGGGATGGCAGCTAATCACCCCCATCTTGGGCTACTCTTTCACTAATGAATAGTGGGATTGATCTTTACCTTATAACGTCCCCACGGCGGAAAGAGTGAGAATGTTTGATATGACGGGGATCCAAACCCGTAACCCCCCAATTACGAGTCGAGTGCTTTAACTACCTAGCCATGCCGGGCCCATGTACAGCTATCTCAAATAAGCGAAAATTTGGAGTTGAGCTTAGAGGTAAATTAAATGTTAATATGTGTTAATTTTATGTTATCTACCAACAAGGATTATACACACAATTTCCTTTTCTTAACACGAATATATTTTAATATAAAAACTTAAAAACAATACAATAGTTATTACAAATAATGGTTTATGTACAACTGTTTTAAAAACTTGCAAACAGTGCTGTGTCTTATATCTGGTCTAGAACTAAATATTTTGTCCACGATTCAGGTCCCCGACGAATTAACGTTGTTGCTTAGCAACACAGCCTACTTTGCAAATGAGCATAACTAATCTTAAATACTTCTATATCAGTTATGAAACTGGAAAAAAATTATAACCAAAAGTGGATCATGTGACAGCAAAAACTACAGTTTTTAATTGATATTTTAGATATTTCTTGTAAAATAAAGATATAAAATTTAGATGCTATAAAACTGAATTATTACGTACATGATTATAATAATTTCATTAAAATGCAGTTAAAATAAAACGGTTTAAATAAATTTTGAATGTAACTCAGTAATACTTTGTGACATGCACAGAAATGAATTTAAAGAGCGCATCAGTTGATATTGAGTAAATAGAATTATCCAAAGAATCATGAGCTCATCGTAGAATGTCTCAACATGATATTATGAATGATTAGGTGTCATAAAAGTTACAAGAAAAGTCATTATTTTGATGAGACAAGTATCATACCGTACAGTACTGTACAAAATGGTAGACAAGAGATATATTATTCAGCTAATTCTTCCATGCCATTATAAAATATAAACTTCAACATTGCTTCATTGATCCTTGTTGACAATTGAATGAGCCATAGTGAGAAAACTTCTCATTCTTTAGAATTCCTATATACTTATATAAAGGGCGTGTCACATGAGGTTCTTCTTGAATAAATATATTTATCAAACTTAGCGCCCGCAATAGCTGTCATGGTACTTAAGTCAGTGTTTGAACTGCATGTAAAAAGCTAGTAAGGAACTAGCATATGCTACTGATATATGCAAAAAATAATTCTTTTTAACAGCATTCAGCAAATAAACCTTGAATAAAACAGTATTCAACACTATATATTGAGTTTTGTCGTCATGCTAGGGCACCAAAACCTTAGAGAATTATTGGCAGAGCAGAGAGTTCGAATTAAAAATTAAATACACTAATTTATTTTCATATTTGGCAATTATTCCTTCAATCTGTTTACATGTTAACTTAGGTAATGCATAGAGCAGTTCTTGTTATTATTTTGTTCTAAGTGTCACGATAAATAAATGAAAAGAGATAGTAAGTATAAGATATAAAAACTGTTTATACATCGATTTAGATATAATATTTAATTCTTGATGATGAGAAACACACTTGAAATAAATATGTATCTCAGAAAGGCTGGTATGGGTGTTAACACTTCTATTGATAAGAAAAAATAATATTTCGACCTTCCTAGGTTAACCTGAAGATGACTAAGGAGGGTCGAAACTTTGTTCTCTCCTTATCAGTAAAGTGTTGATACCCATACCAGCCATTCTGAGATACATAATATTTAATTGTTTTTATACTAGAATGATAATGATTGTTAATTTAAAAATAAGAAATGGACGGGTTTACCTTATACAGAACATGTTTGATTGCACTTGGAATCTTCCCTCAAGGCCTTCACATTCCCTCTTTTAAGCCCACGGACCATGATGAGATTTTAGTTTCATTAGATAAAAATACATCAATATCCATATACAAAAGTGTCGAAGTCTCAAATGTTGTATTGTTTGGTGTAAACTTTTCTTTCTGATTATAAACGGTCTGAGTTTTTAATTTTCTACATATCTTTTCAGGATTTGTCATCATTATAAGATGCTAAAAAGAAATAAATGTCTATGTTATTCTAATCTTCATTGTTGAAAGGTTTTGTTTCTTGTTGTTGATAAAAGTGATGGTACACTCACTAATTTTATAACAGCGCTTCCAGTCGTTACATCTGTTATTTCTAGATTCACCATTGACCCATAAAGTTATCTAATGACCACCGAGTTCATCTGCAAACTCGTGAAAATAATTTTATAGACAGCTCATTAAGTCCATTTGAAATGTAAACAATATGATACAGATGAACCTCATTTCATGAGCTATGATATAATGTTAGACTAGCACGAGTAGTTGCAAAAAGTTGATGGTTTAATCTTTCTGGAGCAGATACTCTTGCCTCTTTCCAATGAAGCTCAACTATTTCATTGTTACGAAGTGTAACATCAGTTATTAATTTAATATTATAATTTTTTTAAATAGTGATAGTCTTTAACAGATGTTATAGGTAATTGTTGTTTATCCTTAGTCATATCTCAACGTCCCCCAAAAGAGCGAAGACAAGGTTTTCTGGTGTCAGTTGCCCTCTTTATTTTTTAGAATAATGGGTGGTGTAATCCTGTTTTGTCGCCAATGTTATACAGCAAGAGGGCTATTCAGAAGTATCTTGCTTCATTTTAAGAAAGTATCGATATCATTCTCAAAAAGAGCTCTGAATTTAATGAGAAATTGGTAATTCTTCGATATTTTCATCACTTGGTAGCTACATTCAACTGGTGTTTTTCAGTTCTTAAACAATTCAAGTACTGATGAAAGGACTCTAATTATTATCATTAGTTACATGGTGATCTTGATTCCACGCGTAATCTGTAGGATGGTAGAGTTTCCTTGGGGCTAGAATTTTACATTTTATAAAACCAAAATAATTTTTAAACCATTGAACTTTACTGTTATGATGTTAATGTTCTTAACAGAATACTCCATGGATATACTTGATCTTTTCTCCTCCTTTCATGTGATATACAATTCTTGTCACATTGACTCTACCTCCATAAAAGACGTAAGATATACTAAATTACTGAGAATTTCTTAAGGAAATTTCTCATGTATGAACAATTAGTTTTAATCTTCTTATATTCATATTCACAAATCAATATGACCTCGTACTCTGAAAATTCAAGCAGTTGTGTTTCTAATGCACACTTTCTGACAAACCACATAGATTTAGAACTAGATTATCTGTTTTAACATCATAACTTGTGGTATTAGCACTAATAAATTTCATACATTTTACAGGTTATCGATAATCTTGGCTCGATTTCAAGTAGAAAAGTTGAGGAAAATATTCTCTCTGCAATCTTTCTAAAACAAATTGTTTAGGGAAAAATGATAATGACATGGGAATGAAATTATTGTTGCCAATGATTCTAATTTTCTAACTTTTAATTCTCATAATCATAATTTAGTTTGTGAATTCTGGTTTTTTTTTCAGTCTTAAAATATAAGCATTTATTAAATGATTCTTTTAGTCCTTTATTTTTAAATCTTTATACTTGTTTTATTATTATTAGCATGTAAAGACTGAAGTCGGGTTTCCATACATCAATGGAAACCTGACTTCAGTTTTTACGTGCCAATAATAATAAAATAATTTTTACATTGATAAAAATTTCAAATTGAAGATACGTTTTGCTTTCCGTTTTTTGTTCTTTGTCTGTTGTAATAATTTGTTTATTTACAAAACCTGTTACAATCAGGATAAAATAATTGTTAACCTTATGAACATTTTTTATTGTAAAAACATTACAATAGCATCGAAATGATGATCATGGTATCTTGTTGTTTTTTGAATTAAGCACAAAACTACACAATGGGCTATCTGTGCTCTGCCCACCACGGGTATCGAAACCCGGATTTTAGCGTGGAAGTCCGCAGACATACCGCTGAGCCACTGAGGAGCAATCATGGTATCACAAGAAAACATTTTCAAAACAAGAATGACTGTTTCTAATTTATATGTTTGACATTTTCTGAAGATACTTTATATATATGCGAATGTTTAACGTTTGTTATTTCTTATATCCTACGAGATTAGTCTGGAACATTAGATGAAGTATGTAACTTCTAAGTCATGGTTTAAGTAATGTCTGATCATTAATATATCCGTGTTTGACATCTTTCTGAGGGATGGTAAAACTATTACAATAGTCTTAGTAAATAAAAAATAAACATTATTCGTTAATTATATATAATTCTGTGTAAAAGTGCAAGGATGAAGTTAAAAATTAAATTTTAGACTACTTTAAAAGAATAATGGAAAGTAAATGATAGGTGAACTATCAGAATTTTATTAATCTTCATATATTGCACAACAGAAATACATTGGAAATGTTTGCATTCAGCAGAGTTAATAACTGCAAATAGTCTTTCAAGCATTGTAGAAACATACCTAATCTAAGTTTCCTTTGAGAATTTATTCCAAATATCTCTAATACACTCTTATAAAGTGTCTGTTGAAATAACTTTCAAATTTACAAATTTTTGGTCAATCAAGTCTCAAATCTGCTCAATTGAGTTGAGATTGGGGCTGAGTGGAAAATATTGCATCATTTAAATGACTCCAGCAGCTTCTTTCTTGATTAAGTAATTTCGATATAGATTGTATGAGTATTTGAAGTCATTATGTTCTTAAGATTAAAATCCTTTGCCAATTTTATGGAAACCATTAGGTGTACAGTGTTCCCTCGCCACTTCGCGGATCCTCTTTCGCGGGCTCGGCCGACCCCCACATATATATATATATACATATATATAAAATAATAAACATTAAATCTAAAATATAGTATTAAATACCATTAAAATATTAAAAATAAATATAATTAATAGTGTAAAGAAAAAAAAAACAGGTATATTTTGAGATATAAACATATATTTGAGTTCATAACAGCGTAAAAATGGAAACAGAACCACCTGAAAAGGCTATAGATGTACGCATTGTGCGTCTGCGAAGGCTACGCGAGATCAGCTTCATGGCATAGCGATGTACAAGACGGGCTATGATTGGTGCAGAAATGAAAGACGGCCAATGATAGCTACCCATTTTGATTGCCTGTGATTGGTGCTGTCAATATTCATGTCTGGCCTGTGATTGGTGATTTCATCCACGGCAGCATCTTTTCTTGTGGAATCTCGCGGGCTCTGGTTCCTGCGTAGCGAAGTGTAAGACGGGCTGTGAAAGGTGCAGAAGTAAGAGACGGCCAATGACAGGTACCCATTTTGATATCTGGCTTGTGATTGGTGCTATCAATATTCATATCTGGCCTGTGATTGGTGCTTTCAAACACACAACCACCTTCATTGGTGAACCTTTCAGTCTGTTTGAAACAACGTGCTACGCGGTTCACATCGTTTTACGCTCTGTCTCGTGATTTTTTCGTGTGTGACTTTTAACTTTTGTGTGTGTTTAAAGCCCCTGCAATGGCTCCCAAACGTGCTAATACTTCTAAGGATGCTTCTACGCCTAAACGGTCACGGAAAATGATGACCATCGTCGAAAAGGTGAAGATATTAGATATGGTAAAAGAAGGAAACTCTTATGCGTCCATAGTGAATATAGGTTTCTGATTATATGATGAAGGTCCAAATGCTAATGTTGTTTAGTAATCCTGAAAACAGCTTAGTTTATCTTAAATTGATGTATTACAGAGTTGGGTTTTATATTTAATTATATCGATCTTTAAAGCTATGCTGCAATACCCATCCATCCATTCACTCACCTATCTATTTATCGGCATCTTTGAAAGCTTAAGCCAGCCAGCCTCATCTTAAGATGACAATTAAAATATTTATTGTCACGGATTTAAGTTCTGTTAGAAGGTTGAAACTTGTAATATTATAATTTACTGTCATAGCAATTAAAACATATATTTTTAATATGTAATATCAGAGGAAAATGACAGGAAGTTGAACGTTCTTCATTTTAAATCAGATAACGTTTTTGTATCTTATATCTATTTTTCAGCAAGAATGTTACATGTTTTAAATTGGGGAGATTATATAAAATATGTTTGTTGATGAAATTTTAAGTAAAATCTTGCGAATAGTATTTAAAATCTGTAAAAATAAAAAATATTGGACTTTTAGACAACCATGACTCTAGTTATAGAGTAAAATAAATGTTGCATATTCATGAATCCGTTAAATAAAGATAACATGAAAATTGTTCCATTAATTGATACAGTTTTTCGTTACCCATCAGTGAAATTTACAAAACAATACTAAGATATATAGAAGTTTAAACGCTCTTTGGCATGTGGTATATTTCTAGATATATTATAAATAAACTGTCTGCGTTTGCTGTGGGTTAAGAAAATAACCATTACCGTTGTGAAAATAGCTGAAACGTAAAATAATCACACATCTTAAATGAACTCGAACTTTTTTATCTAAAAATAGGAAGAACAATAAACAGAATTTGTTGTCTCCGACGAATTCCAGATGCTTTCTATATGCTATATAGCTATAAAGTTTTGTGACTGAGAGAATACCACATTTAAAATAAATATTTCTTTCAAATGCTGTTTAAGATATAAATTTCAATTAAATCAGTTGTAATTCCTATAATTTAAACAGTCTGTCCATCTTGTCATACATTAATATCATTGTGCTATTAAACAAGGTGATCACTTTTCTTTTGTATACGAAAATCATTTACGACGTAAACGTCTGATTGATTAAGTTTGAATCAATTTGGTGTTTTCTAACTTTGTTGAAATAAAATACACAAATAAGGGATTTTACTGGAATGTGAGAATTCATAAATTATCAGTATTTATTGCTATCTGCTGCCGTGTGTAGTTCAGAACTGTTAACCAGAAGGAGGACAGCCTGTCACCACCACACATACTAAGGGACTGGATGTCACTTTTGCTGTGCACCAACAGCTTAAAAGCGGGAAATATTTTGTCAGATCGCAAATATTCAAACCTGGCTTACCAGTTCTAAACCTATAGATATATGATAAGGACAACCCGCGCTCCAATCATCGTTGAATGTTCATTCTTAGCGTGAACTTCGTGAACACAATATAAAACATTTATGCTGAGATTACTTAAGTCTTCATACACTGAAAAGATACATTTCAATCTACCTTTATATTTTCTATAGAGACTAATTTTGCAATTGGTTTATTTATTAATGAAAGTTTTAAACATCGAAACAAAAACAAGCAATAAATTAAATTGAAAGAGCTATAATTACAGAACATATATTTTAAGTATGAAAATGCATTAATAACAAATCAAATATTTGACTTTTCAACTCAGTCATAAACGTTTCGTGATAGAAACACTCGAACTGAAATTTGCTTCTTTTCTTGCTTTTGCACCACACATACTCCCGATGTTTTGTTTGCTAAAAAAATGTGCCTTTCGACTATGCTACAAATACATTATATTAACCCTACCTTTTCAAGATTTTTCTCTGGGAAGGCCTCCGAATATCCTGTTCCAGTGTGATATTTTTGGCAGCTCTTCAGTTTTTACCTCGTTTATTAGTAACCCCTTCTAAGTTCCTGGATTTGCCCCTACGTGTTGGAAGCTTGACAGGTAAAACAGAAGAAAAATGTTTTGTAAGAATTTGACTAAGGCTCTCTACATCTTAAGATTGCAAGCATGTACATTTATTTCCTCCTAAATCGTTTTATTAATTAAAAACAACTTAGAGGTTAACGTATTTGGTAAATAAACAAACAAAATACAAAGTCATGAAATTTGATATTCCCACCCTAATTTTAGTAGACAGTTACCTGAGGTAGCTCGAACATTAAGAACGTTTCACAGTTCTAACTATTATGCTTGCCATTGCGTTTTTAATGGAAGCTCACATCAACAAAATACTATGTTGTGGATTCTCGTTTAGAATTTAAAGTTTGTGTATCTTAGTTGTTACATGCAGTGCATATGTAGACTAGTGTCTTATTGAAACTTAATACTTGCCTGGAAATTCCTAAATTTTGTTAGAAAGTGTGGAATCTTCATATCTATATCAATAGTTGAAATTATGTATCTGATCAAAAATACTTTGTGTGTGAAAAAGATGAGTCAAAAGAAACTGAAAGTGCGACTTACAGAAATGAAACCAAAATAGGCGGTCAAACTGGGTAACTATACTTATGACATTGATAAGAATTTTACAGTAAATATTCACTCATTAGTTAGCTACACCACGTTTTTTGTTCAGCTTGAGGCATGATGGTGATAAAACCATCCTGATTCTTCACAATATATCGTGGTAGGCTTTCTTTTCTAAAACGATGTTAATAATTTCCTTTATAGTATCTTTATGGAGTCTAGATTAATAGTTTTTTATCATCATCTGCATGCAATCCGTACAGCCGAATTAAGCATAATTAGTTACGCTGATATCATGTCTTTTCACTGGTTCAAATCCGTCTCGTCAGACATTCTTTTGGTGGCCCGGTATGGGCAGGTGGTTAAGGCATTCGACTCGTAATCTAAGAGTCGAGGGTTCGAATCCCCGTCAAACTAAACATGCTGGATTTTTGGCCTGGCATGGCCAAACGTGTTAAGGCGTTAGATTCGTAATCCGAGGGTCGCGGGTTCGCGCCCGCTTCGCGCTAAACATGCTCGCCCTTCCAGCCGTGGGGTGTATAATGTGACGGTCAATCCCACTATTCGTTGGTAAAAGAGTAGCCCAAGAGTTGGCGGTGGGTGGTGATGACTAGCTGCCTTCCCTCTAGTCTTACACTGCTAAATTAGGGACGGCTAGCACAGATAGCCCTCGAGTAGCTTTGTGCGAAATTCCAAAACAACAACAACAAAATTTCTTTTCACTAAAGACGCAGATAGTCTCATGTAGATTTGCGTGAAATTAAAACAAAACAAAAAACAAAACAGACAGTTCACTAAAGAATGTTCTGACATTTAGCCACGTGAATCTGGAACTACCCAGCCTTTAATACTTCGGCAATCAGCCACCTCGGCCTGTGACTGTTCAGCTTCTGATATTCCGATAACTGTCCAGCTTAGAGATCCTTCTAACTGTCTATACCTGTCATGTTCACAATGTAAACTTATAAAAGCTCTTCCGAATGTGTCTGAAATTTAAAATCAAATCATTTGTTACTACAAGACTTAAATTTAGTATTCCAAGAGGAACTAATGTTTTACTGTTTAAGCTTAAAAGTGTATTACAAAATGAAGTTCTAGTGTTACAAGTTTGAGAGATTTATTGTATTGTTTGTCGTCCTAAATTTGGATACCACATTTAAATCTTAAAATAATATATTTAATTAAAAAACAGGCTTATTTACAAGGTTAATTTGAAAAAGGTATTATACTCTTTACGTTTGGTTTGGACAAATAAAAAATATATTGTCTCCTTCAAATTAAAGCAACGATTATTTGTTTATGAAAGTGAGAAAAGACCATTATACCGTAAAAATCCGATCCAACGAACCCATGAGTACTGCGATGTTTAATTTCATCATTGATAACAAGTCCATCCAAATATCCAACAAAGAGCATTGACCATCATATTTTGTTAATAGATGTTAATTGTCAGGTAATTATAAAACCAGTTTGTTTTTTTTCAAAATTTGTTTTGAAAGTTATTCCATTGTCAATAAGACAGAACGAACCATTAATGAATAATTATAATTATATTATGAACTAATAGTTGGGAATATAAAATTAGTTATGCTAAAATGTATTTATTTTTGAAATATTACTTAAACATAATTGAAAAAATATACAAATTTTTACATTTTTATATCACTCCTCTAGTGGAACAGTAGTGTGTCTGTGAACTTAGAATGCTAGAAATCAGTTTTTGACAGCCGTAGTGGGCAGAGCACAGAAAGCCCATTGTGTATCTTCATGTGAAATTACAAATCATTTTACCACAAAAAACATGTGATGACAGAATTATTTTGTTTGTTTGCAGTTTCCACATACATGATTGTCTACCATTTACTTAAAATATATGTAGTAATTTAATTACTAAATTATTTGAAGCATTGATTGTTTTTCAACTGGATGAATCTTAAGCTTGGAACAAAAGATCCATATATAAGCAGTTTTTTTTATAAAAAAAAGGTTATTATACAAATAAGAAACATATTTTCAAAAATGAACTGAATGTAATGATAACTAATATTAATCCTTCAAATATAATGCAAATAAGAGTATTATGGTTATAATAGCATAGATACATAGTGTAGTAGAATGTTAATAGACAAAAATGGAATAAATTATGACAAATTGTGATTGAATGAGTATATATATATATTGCTATGTCTTAATTCTTGCCTTTGTTGCTATTCATGGATGGTACATATACCATCCCTACTGTCTTGTTTTCATTGTTTTTGAGGCATTGATGTTAGTCATCCCTTCATTTACTTCTTTCTTTAAAAGTTTTTCTGCACTTGTTTGCTTGTTTTTAATGCACTGATATAGGGAGGTTGCATTTATAACCAACTTCTAAACACAATCAGGATCCAAGTGGAGTATTTATTGTTTATTTATTATGAACTGGCAATTTCTATCTCACACAAATGTATGTAAAAAAGCTAACTTCAAGGGGTAACGATAAAATCGTTTGCATTGGAATTTCGATACTCTTCAATTACTACTAGTTATTAATAATACTTATAAAACCGAATACTCTATTTGCAACTCTGCCATATCAACTAACTTGGTTGACACCATTGTTTTGGTTTTTGAGTTATCATGTCACAAAAAAGAAGCAGAGAAAGAAGAACAAGAAATTCAAACTTTTTGTTATAATGTTTTCAAACATTACCAGAACTTGTGACTCAGTCATTACATAGATATTATTATTAAAAGGAAACAATGTATAGTATAGTTCTAATAACCTATTAAGGAAATGTTTAAGTTACCATTTCGATGAACAATCTTAGCCATCCTTTTACAGGCTGTACCACCATCTACCTGATACGGAGTTGTACAAAAGCGCCTAGAATATGATAGCTCAGAAGTAAAATTTATGATCATCTGTTTAATATTCTTCTTATATTGAAAACTTATAGCTAAAATAAACCATTAAAATTCAATGTACACTTGCATTTTAATAATTTTAAACGTTTAACGTTATTATCTGTAATTTATCTATTCATGAAACTTGGGATAAACTGCAATATTTACTCATTGTTTTGAAAATCCTAATCTTATTTCATGCTTTTGTAGGTGTAAATAAACTTCTTTCATTGCTGAACACAATAAAAATTCCTTATGTAAAAACTTTCAACGATAACGTTAGTTTCTTACATACCTCGAACAAGGCGACATGGGCTTGCAAAAGGTAGAAGATGCAGAAGAGCTTAATTTTTAAGATGTATAGCTTTCCAGAGGTCTTTAGCAAAGATAAAGTACATGCAGAAGTAATCGATGGAGGTGAAGAACAGCAAAGCTAGTTTTATTAGGAGCGTGCATATCTAGCTAACTGGAACATGATTACGTCATGACTCTTTGCACACAGTGCTTGCAGTTAATAATTTAAAATAAGTATATGTGTCATTAACAGTGACTCAATAAAATTTCGATTCAATCTGACACAAAATTTTGAAACATTACAATACTAATAATTGCGCTTAATTTGTGCTCATTGGAATGTTTACTGACTGTTTAGTCATGCAAGTAAGATAAATATCTGTTTTATGTGTTGTATTTCTGATATCCTATTCAGCTTTTTCTTTTAATGTCTTATGATATTTTA
Source organism: Carcinoscorpius rotundicauda (assembly GCA_011833715.1). NCBI lineage: Eukaryota > Metazoa > Arthropoda > Merostomata > Xiphosura > Limulidae > Carcinoscorpius > Carcinoscorpius rotundicauda. The sequence continues at coordinate 21,771,570 of CM022395.1, forward strand.
AAAATGCTTGTTAACAACATCCAACATCTTAAAGTTGTCTTTTCTGAAAACGCGACAATCTATAACAATTATTCTGTAAAAATATTTCCTGAAACATTTAACAGAAGTGAATCAACATGATTCTATCAATGTTAAGGTTTGTATAAACACTGATGGAGAAACTGTGAGTGTAAATCTGAAGTCATGAGCACACTAAAGTTGTTATGTAATTTCAGTTTTTATTTGATTTTGATCTAACTTCGAATAAAAATTAAGTGTAAAAAAACAAAAACAACGGATTGTTCAATTTTAGTGAATGTACCACAAAGTTCAAGATTGCACTAAGATCACATACTTTCGTTATAATAGTAACAAATTTTGATTTTTAATGACAGTTACAAATCGAGATGGAAAGAAAATCATGGCACACACATTTCTAAGGGTAAGACTTTTTAATGCATATTTTATGATTTTTGTTTTGTTGGAATTTAAACTAGTTATTTGAATAAATATGAATTACATAATAGTGAAAGTGGAGTGAAAATCACTCAGGTATTTATTAGAAGCTTTGGCAAGTTTTGTAAAGATCAATAAGTCGTTTACGGACATCTTTGTGTGGTGTTTAAGTCTTCTTCGCGTATTCTACACGAAAATTCCAAAAATACTTCAATAAATATAAAGGAGAGCTCTTAAGATTTAGACTATTTGTGTTCTCTTCAAATGATTACTCATATGGTGTGCTGATGTAAGACCAAATGTTATTGGAGGAGCATTAGTACCCCAGAAACAGAAACATAAACAGCTCTCCCGCGAGTTTTAGGTTTGGTCTGTTCCACGTCGATGCAGGTTCTCTGGGAACGGTGGTGTGGAAACGCTTGGGTACAAAGTTAAGAAGTTCGAATTCTGATCCTTTAGCTTTTGATGTTGTGACCACGAGACTTGAGAAGTCATGTTTATACCATGTACTTTATAATTTGCTCAAACAAACTGGTAATACAAAGGTTTTGAAGTGATTTTGTTGGTACAAAAATTACAAACGATTATCAGAAATAGAAAGTGTCTATTTAAAAATCGTATCCAAAGTATTTTCAACTGCTATATACGATGTTAAAAGAATAAATCACAGTTACACAAAAACGAATATACCCCGTGTTTTGAACGTATGTTTTCTTTTATTAAACGTGGTACTGGAATCTTTACTGATATGAATAATTTTTCCAAACAACAAATTGTTTTAGAACTCGAACAGAATAATTCTAATAGGTCACCAATGATTAATTTTAGCATCCCTTTGAAGGATGAACAGGACGACGTACGACTTCATGAATATCAGGTGATAAAAGTGGTGGTGCTTGTGACAGTTATGGTATTTATCTTATTTACAACATGCAGATCAATGTTTCGTATTCTTGTTCGTTATATAGAGAAGAAAGAGTGAAGTAACCAGCTCACGGAGATTATCAGCTTACAGGAATACAATGTGAAGTATTGAAGTCGCAGACTTGAAACTGTTTAGAAAGTAAAACGAAATTTTACTTAGAAATTACTTAGAATTTACATAAAATTAGTTTAGTTTCTCAAATTATGTATGGACTCTTAAAACATTTAATAATAATCAACATAATTAGGTGAGGGAGACTTGTTAAAATTTCTAATTTTGTTAAGAACAGAATAAGATAAATTTCAAATAAGACGAACATAGTATATCCACTTATCAGTTATATGCTGTATGTTTATTATATAAAACTCACACACTTCCTATATTTGTCATGAAAGATGGAGCGTGATTTAGTGTCTAGCGTTTGAGTCACAGGGTTTATTGTTCGAGTCCTGTTGTTATGAAATCGTAAACTGTACTTTGAGTTTTGCTCAGAAAAGAATATCCAAGAGTGGAAGGTGGGTAGTATTACTTAATTTCTTTCTGTTTAGTCTATTAATTCATAATTCGGAACTGCTATTTGCAGAAAACCTTTGTGCAACTTTGATAAGAGACCAACTAGGTGGTCTCTACAATTTTTGTAGAAATAATATCATTTACAAGTTAACCTCATAGTTGCTATAACACGGATCTGATAAAAGAAACTTCTTGTAAACTTATTTTTCGGCGATCTACTGTCAGAGTTCCATATATGGAAATATGTTTTTACACTTAAATGTATATATCACATGCACAGATTTCATTTCATTAAACACCTTTACTAATAATTCTTTTACATGATTGTAATTAATTTAAAACTTAACATTTTCTTCTTTTTGATGATTTTGAATTATGAAAAACAAACCAACTATAGCTTCATTTACATCACGAAGCACCATGATGCTTTGTACATTATCTCAACAAACATACTAATCACCTGACCAAGACTCTTCAACTACGAAACCTTTTAAACGTTAGTATTAGCAGTATATTTAAGAATTAAATACTATCCATATTAAGAAATTTAAACACCTATACGCAATACGTTGCGTATGAAACCGAATCATACCTGCTTATAGGTAGAACGTTAAAATATTGGTACATACTATATACTTTACAAAATATTTGAATAGATGTAGAATGTTAAGTTTTACTTACACGTTAAAAATTAACAAATACAACTATAATTGTGGTGCAGAACCTTTCAATGAACAATGTTTGGACACAAATTTTGTTTTTATATCATCAGTATTTCTAAGGTTTGCAGAGCATACAGATACAATAATTTTGTTTTAGTATGAAATGATTCTGAACTTTTGCTGAAATTTTGTTACGTGACATTCACTGTTAGTGGAATATTTTTATATTTGTATTAAAAATATTGTAGAAGATCTTTAAATACAGATATTTTATGTACTTTTTCGACAATTACTTTGTATCTCAGTACATACTGAGTGCTTCACTCAACCCCTTTTACCCTTCATCCATTTCCTCCAAAAACATAACAACAAAAAGTAAGTACATTCAAACGTGTACAGGCAAAATTCACTGAAGCTGTAAGTGTATTCTATCCAAGTTACGAAACAAAAAATAATTTTGTTTAAAAAGAAACTATAAAGTAGTTCTTTGGTAAACATATGTGACAAATTATCACTAAATAAGGTGTGTGTGTTTGTTTTCTTACAACAGATCCACATGGGGTTATCTGCTGTGTCCGCCGAGGAAAATCGAATCCTTGATTTTAGCATTGTAAATCTTAGGCTTACCGCTGTCCCAGCGGAGATTCTACTGAATAAAGAACTGTACCCATTTTTTTTATTCAGTTGATTTATGCTTACACAGATACACACCTGCATATATATAAATGTATGGTTTGGGAATGAAGTTATACTGACTTATAGAAATAATAAGTTATCACATTGCTTTCCGTCCACACATCATAGGAAATAATACACAGCAGACGAGAGTTTTGAACAATAAAAAATTCGTTAAGTTTATTTCGTTTTTTGTTTGTTTGTTTGTTTTGGAATTTCGCACAAAGCTACTCGAGGGCTATCTGTGCTAGCCGTCCCTAATTTAGCAGTGTAAGACTAGAGGGAAGGCAGCTAGTCATCACCACCCACCGCCAACTTTTGGACTACTCTTTTACCAACGAAAAGTTGGATTGACCGTCACATTATACACCCACATGGCTGGGAGGGCGAGCATGTTTAGCGCGACCCTCGGATTACGAGTCGCCTTACGCGCTCAGCCATGCCAGGCCAAGTTTGTTTCGATAATTTATTAGAAGAGCACGTGCTTAACCCACACTTGCAATTACCAGTTACATATTAATGCCTATATAAGTCATTAGATTTTGAACACGGGTACTTTCTTATTACTCAATAGACTATTGATACAGAATTTGTGATGTTGTTGCTGGTTTTACAAATATTTCAACTCACATACAGAAAAAAAACATTAAAATCACATATTAATTAAAGAGAAATCAAAATCATCATGAAATGAAATAATATGTATCTCAGAACGGCTCGTATGGATTTGAACACTTTTACTGATAAGGAGAGAACAATGTTTCGATCTTCCTAGGTCATCTTCTGGTTAAGAAAGGGAGAGCGTTTGAATGTGACCGTTGACGGACACATGCCATAGGGACAAGAATATCAACTGTACCGGATTGTAGAGGGCGTTGCAGGTGGATGTCATGTTTTTAATGAATATAGGTATAAAGGTGTTCCTTTATATCGGTTTAATTTTGTTTTCTTTTCTCTGATTATGTTGTGTTTATTTGATTTGCAGTGTTCAAAAACAAGCAGAAAAATGGTAACTAGATTCAAAGAAAAAAACAAAACAAAACACTTTCACACGTTTATGAAAACTGCAAATCAAATAAGCACAACATAACCGTAGAAAAGACCCAGATACTAAGTAAGGAAACAAATATAAACAAACGCAAAATCAAAGAAGTCCTACTTGTGCAGCAACTAAAAACAAAATTAAAACAGTATAAATGAACACCTTTGTACCTATACTAATTAATAACGTAACATCCACCTGCAACGGGCCTGGCATGGCCTAGCGCGTTAAGGCGTGTGCTTTGTGATCTGAGGGTCGCGGGTTCGTGCCAAACGTACTCGGCCTTCCAGCCGTGGGGGTGTATAATGTACGGTCAATCCCACTTTTCGTTGGTAAAAGAGTAGCCCGAGAGTTGGCGGTGGGTGGTGATGACTAGCTGCCTTCCCTCTAGTCTTACACTGCTAAATTAGGGACGGCTAGCACAGATAGTCCTCGAGTAGCTTTGTGCGAAATTCCAAAACAAACAAACAAACAATCCACCTGCAACGCCTCCTACAATCCGGTACAGTTAATGCTTTCGTCCCCAAGACGTGTTCGTCAATGGTCACATTCAAACACTCTTTTTTAACCTGAAGATGAACCCTAATAGGAAGGTCGAAACGTAAAAGTGTAATATCCATACCAGCCGTTCTGAGATACATTGTAGTTCAAGTGGGTTTCTGGTCATCAAGAAATAAAATAATAGCTGATTTTTAATATCAATAACAGAAACACACGCAAGAAAAAATATCATTATTTATCCTTACCACTATTCGAAACTCCGAATTGCTACATTCAAATCTTTAGCATCTGTCAAAAAAATAAATAAAAGGAGACAAAACGTAATACATCTATATACTCTTTCTATAACATAAGACCACACAACTGTTAAGACAAAACGTTTTTGCCAATTTTCACTCCATATAAATTGAAGCGTTTATTTTCTCTTACGTCGTTATGAACCTACAGAAGCTCGTTTCCATCAAAAACAATTCTACATATATCTTAATGTTCAACTGACAAAGTTCAAGGTCTCAAATATAAACTATTCTACTTCTTGGTAAAAATAATTATCTCCTGTAAATCTTGACCACACTGAAGCCTTTAATCATATCCTTCCTATGTTTAAATTTACCAAATATTGTATATTTTGAAGAATACAGTTGACATTTTCTTTTCTCATTCCCCAGTTATTTTACTAGAGTGAACGTTGTTTCATCATATTCTACAAGAGGAAACTACTTTATATATCAACTATAGATATCTCTCTTCTTGTGGAACATTATTGAAGTTCCATGTACTTCAATTGCACACGTGATATTTTCCTTTTAAAAAATTATTTTTAGTGTTGACACATATTTTATTTTGTATTTGCTAGTTTTGTTGATGTAATCTCTTAATGATCTTTGCCAATTCTTAACAATTTTTGATTCGAATTAAGCTCATATACTCTCAAACGAGGACGGCATGTTGTTAGCGATTTTAGGTGGGACACACGAATGGCCTGAGATTAAATAATTTCTTCACTTGCTATCGTTCCCTGCTGGCACAGCGGTATGTCAATGGACTTACAACAATAGAATCCTAGTTTTGATACCCACGGTAAGCAGAGCAAAGATAGCCTATTGTGTAGCTTTGTGTTTAATTGAAAACATCTCGCGTTGCTGTGCGATATATAATTACGATAATTTATGTGTTAAGCATTAGTTTCAAAGAAAAAACACTTATATGTGATGCGTATTTATTAACTTAGTTCAGGTTCTTTAAGAAGGAAGAGACTATTAATTAAGATGCAAGATATATATATATATGTGTTTCACAGATTACAGCTAAAGACAGGAAATGAACTAATAAGATGTTATGCTTAGAAACTACATGAAAACACGCATCGAAGTTTAATATAAGTTTGTGTTTTTACAGTATTAATGACACCTATTTAAATAACGAACGAGAGTGTAAACTAGGAAGTGATATGCACTTTTAGTAATTCCATTTTATTGACTGTATAATTTATTGCATAACTAACGTGACAAACTGCAATATTCCAACAGCGATCGTATGAAAACTTTATAAATGAGAATTACTAAGTGAGAATTACAGCCGTTAAGTCTTCCATTGATCTTACGAAGGTAATTTATTCTCTGACTCATTTTTTGATGATTCTGCTAAAGTGTTTGTTCCATATAAATTTATTTTTGTACATTATACCAATACATTATATTGTATTGATGAGAGTCGATGGCTGTTACAGAGTTTCAGTTCCACTCGAGGTATTTTCTTAAATTTTTTATCGATACTCTTGTGAAAAATGTTTGGTTTTTATGTGGTTCAAGCACTACTGTGGTGACAACATTTAGAGAATTACAAACATTTATGAGTGAAAGTTTGTTTGTTTTGCTTGTTTTTTTAATTTTGCGCAAATCTACACGAGGGCTGAATAATAACTCACGATAGTTTAATTTGTAACTTTCGATATTTTAGTCCACTGGGCCAATCACTGTCGAATGCTCTCTCAACATCAAGAAATCAAACGACAGTGTATTAATTGCAATCGAAACTGTCTACGGGTGTTTCTGTAAACCTTACTAGATGGCCTGTTTTTTGTCTTTTAATTCCTAACTCCATTTTGCATTTCGATGCTAGTTTGAGATATGCCAAAAGTCTTGAAATGAAGATTTTCCTAGTAGTTTTCCAGTACAACCACTTAAGCTGATTGGTCTATACCTTCATGGTTTACTTAATGGCTTTCTTTCTTTCAGAAACATTAAAACGTCCATTAGTTTCCAATCAGTCAGTGTATATTCAGAATTTAGGAATGAATTAAATCGTGTTCGTACAATCTCGGTGTGTCTTTTTAAAATAAGTATCTGCGTATTTTATTATGTAAAGAAATTTTGTGTTTTTGTCACTTTGAAAGTATCTTGTGTTTTTGGCACTGTTATTGGTTTTATGAGTTATTGCTAGATAATTGATCCCGCCTGAGGATGATATCATTTATGGCACTTGTCTTTACAACATCATTCTTTTTGCCAACAACCACTTCTCTTTGAAATGTGTTAATACGGTTATTAGCTTTGTAGTATAATGATATGTAATTGTATGTTCATTTGATGCTTTGTACGTGTTTTTAAGGTGTTTCCTGAATATTTATGCTTTTTGTATGTTTGTGTTGGTAGGGATATTATTGTATTAGTGTGAATATATACGTTTCATTGTATTCTTTCTAAGTGAGACCAGAAGCTTTTAGGTATGTGCATTAATTTTTGAGCAATATTTGTCTCAATCATCTGTTTTAAGTTGTTTTTTCGTCTGGTATTTCTGAGTGTATTTATTCCGGTGTTTAGATCAGAATCTTATGTATTCATGTATATTTTTCTTAGTTTTCTACTCTCCTATATTGTATTCAGCTTTCTTTCTTTCATGTGTATTTTCTGGGAAGCAATTACAGAAAGAAAACTACCTGTATAGCGTTATAAGCTTTTCTCCGTATCCGAAAACTTTTTTTAGCAGTAATAAAGTCTGTGTTACGAATAAAGAACAGGTGTCTCAGAAGAATAAAATCTCTTTCATGACGGAAGTACAAGCTTGTTAGAAATGGTTAATTATTTTTATAAAACTAAGAACTTATTAGGAAGGAAAAAAAGCTTGGGTCAGCTTTGTTGCAGTGGTTCGGGGCTTCTTTGGCAATCACGACGCCGAAAATTATGTGAAACTGGTTGAGGCTCTGGTGAGGAACTACCGCAAAATGGGATGCAGGATGTCCCTGTAAGTCCATATCCTTGACACTCATCTTGATAAATTCAAGAAGAACATGGGAGCATACTCAGAGGAGCAAGGCGAGCGCTTTCAACAAAATATACTGAACTTTGAACGCTGCTACCAAGGAGCGCATAACGAAAACATAATGGGAGACTATAGTTGGGGGCTGATACGTGAAAGTGATTTACATTACATTCGCAATTCTCAAAAACTACTCACTTCTAAACGTTTTTGTATAACTTTACTATAAATACATGTAAATCTTGATTCATATGTTGTTCTATTCAGACCTTATGTAAATGAAAATGTGCAAGTTTGCCCGTTTTTATATATAAAATAGATTAATTTCTAAGTTTCATTATCCAGGTCACAAAAGCAAAGTTTGAAGGGAATAATGGCCATTTTCTGTACTTTTACAATATAAGCAATTAATAAATAACCCACACTATCCAGGAACAAAATTGGTGTTATATGAGACTAAGGTTGAAACTTTTAACATTTCACTTCTGAAATTTTGACAATTGTGTTTTAGTTGCAAAACTTGAAATGTGAAAAAATTCAGAAAAATACTCAGATTTTTTCTCATTTTAAAACGCGTATTATTTAAACAGTGTTCCCATGAGCCAAGTACATAAATTTTGAGTTGTGTAGCAGACTTTAATATATAATACTATTCCGGAATGGTATTATATTTAATATTTTTGGGTTTAAGTAAAATAAAAGTTTTACGAAAAATTTGTATATTTGGTGACGTTATCGCAAGTTTTTGACTCCCATAGTACAAAGTACCTTGATGTTAGTAGGATAATTCTCATCACCTTGATCAATGGTACTCTACCGCTTTCAGTGTATATCGCAAAGAATAATGATGGATTGATCATACTGTAGGTTCTAGTCGAGACCCAGACTACAATCGACGAAAGTGCCATCTAGCTGTTTCGAAGTTTGCTCTCCAATCTTCAATCTCTCTTTAATTTCTTTAATGGCATTGATTCACATAGCAGTGCAAGTATAACTTTTCTGTGAATATATTTCTTAGGCAGAATTTTTTGCACATCGTTGGCAGACGATAATAGTTTTGTATCATCAGATTTCTTACTAATGTCGTTTTAGTTACGTTCATGAGACCGTATAGATTTCCTTAGAGTATCATGTTACATAGAATCCTTAATACTGTCATGAAGAACGCAAACAGTTGAATCTTGTCAAGAACACTAAAACTTGATGCCTTCCTTAGAGCTTTTTCATTTAGAAAGTTTGGTGTCACTGCTGATTAGATACCAATGAACTGTTGAATTGTATATAATCGTTCCCACGCCTTGTTGGAATGCTGTTAGGTCATTCCTTAAGTTATGTCCGATTTTAGGTTCAGAAAAAGAGAAAAGATTTCAAACGCTTTTAATGTTATTTAATCAATAATGTATGTTTTATTATTATTAATTACTTCCTTCCACCGATTCACAAACTTCTAAATGCCACTTCTGTAAAATGCTTGGGGCTTGGAGGAAAAGAATATGGAGAGAGTAGTTTTGAGATCTCCATGTGTTCCAAGCTCTTTTCTATCAAGATAGGTTTGCAAACTTCGGAATAGATGATAATCAGATGTGGCAAGATTTGGAGAATAAGGAGGATGTGGAAGTTTTTCCAGTCTAAACTCTTCAATCTTGAAGATGTTATTTTTTATGTATAAGGTCGTGAATTATCCTAGTGTAACACAAGATATTTACGATTGATCAACGCAGACCTCTTTTCTTTCAGTGCAATATTCAAGCGCTCTAACTGTTGACGATAGAAGTCTGATTAATCGTCTTATTGAGCGGCAGCAACTCAAACTGGATCACACCACAATATACCTCCAAACGCTTAACCATACTTTCCTACAGTGGAGGTCCATTTTAGGCTGTGCTTTAGCCAGAGTACCAGCATTGATCCATTATCTGCGGCACTTAACATTTTTATAATGCATCCATTTTTCATCTCCAGTCACTAACCTGTCCAAAAGAGGAAAATTACATTCACGAGAGTGCAGAGAAGTGCAAGTGTCCACTCTTGCTCTAAGGTTGACTTCTGTCAAATCATGGATGAACCATTTCCCAAGTTTTGACACCTATCCAAGCTGTTGCAGATGACGATGAACTGTTGAATGGGTTGAATTAAACTTCTGTGCTAGTTCTTTAACTGGTACAGCACAATCTTCATCAAGTGCAACCAGCAGCAAGTCGTCATTAAACTCAACAGAACAACCTGAACGTGGCGTATCACTTAAGCTTTACTCACGTGATCCGAACTTCTGAAACCATCTTTGACATTTTTTTTTATTGTTAGACCACGTACCATAAACACTTTGAATGCTTCATGTAGTATCTGTTGCACTATTGCCTTTTTATACTCGTAAATCATTATATGCTTAATGTGCTCCTCAGCTACATCCAACTTCATAAGGGTTTATTTAATTAGTTATCTAAAAAAGTGGAGTTGGGCTAGTTTCTTTCATTTTTCTAAACATTTTTATACACGTCCTACTACATATTTTAGTCATTAAAGCCTTCTAAAAGGCGGAAATGATTTTGCAATTTCTGTATTAACATTTCGGACATTACTTATGTGATTGCCTGATACAACAACGTCTTGAATACCTTGCTTTCACATTTGAGTTCCTGGATGATCTTCGTCTTTTCTTTGGTGATACAAAATCCTAGGGATCCTCAGAAGTATCGCCAGACATTTCATCTTCATCACGCTCTTTTATTTTTGTATACGTTTTTGTATTTGCTCTGCGGCCGTTTTCAACTTGCTTTTCTTTTCATTTTGATCTCTTGGTCTGAACTATTGCACCCTTACTGACATTCAGTGCACTTTGCACGAGTAATGCACGTATTTACTTCATACTTACAAGTTATTTTTTCTTTTCCTATATTAATTTTACTTTTTAATACAAGATCAGTATATTTACTCATTGAATGTTGATAGCATGTCAATATGTGTTTTGTATCCAGCCGTTGATCGTCTGCTTTTTTGTCCAATCAGATTTCGGTAAAAATTGTTAGCAGATAAAGTAACGTTCAGAAATAGCTTAAAAAATCTAGGTTCTACAAAGTTCTGGATGCCTGGTCCATGGAAGCAATTTTAAATGTTTGTCTTATTTATTGGCGCTGTCGTTCGGCACTGTGTGAGTTTTACAATGAATAAAGGTTCAGTTTCAAAAATACTATTTTAAAAGCAGAAAACAAAACAAAACAAATGTAAGCCGATTAATAACAATATTTATAATAATAACAAACAAGTATATCCTCTATGCATTTTAATAAATACATATTCATGGTTGTTTATACAGAATTACTTACCAATAATGTTAACACACAGTATTGACAATAATTATGGAAAGTCACACATGATACCATTAGAAGAACCATTAAGAATAAGTAATTGCAACTAATTTATCATTTTATCATAGGTAGGTACAATATACATTATTGTATATTATACAAAAGTGAAAGCTTTAAACATCACGGTATATTTTATTTTCATGATGTCATTAGCTCATTATTGTACAATTGTAAAATACTGTTAAAATCAAGTATTGCCCCCAACAATTTAGTTACATTATTCGCAGTTAATTTTTTTGTCTTCAGTTATCAATTTGTCATATTTTCTGCATGCTTGGAATCACTGTCTTGTTGAAAGGTGATTCGCTACACAAGTCTTGTTTGTAAAACGAATGGAATGAGTGATAACATTTTGATTGTACTTGTCAATAGTTAGGGTATCATTAGTTGTGTGTAGATTTCTTAGATTTTTGATGGAGATTGTTTTATTATTGTCAAACAGTCTAATCCACCTGTAAAGTGAATCCTCCTGTAACTTTTATTATCGTGTTACTTGATGTGCGATACTTCTTTCATCGTTTGGTTTCGTTATATCTGTAATATTGACACCTTCACTTACAGTTTAATCATAAACAAAATCTGTATTACAGTAGTATAAATAACAACTAGCTTGCTGGCTCACTAGTTCCATTGAATAATTATATATTTGGTTTTATAATAAATGAATAATATTGTATTAAAATAATTTTTACATTAATACTTACGTGTAATGAAAAACTGCTCTTCAACAGCTTATTCAAGCACACATCTTAACAGTTGCCGTTAAGCTATTTGCTAATAAAATCATCAGTGTCTCAATAATTTTTCTGTCTGTCTTGTCCTAGCCGGCCTGAAGCACAGTGGTATTAAGAGAAATACCTCACTTGCCGTGGGTAAACCGTAAAATGTGTGGTTGACATATTATTATCTTCTTTTTTTTAACTTTTACTAAAAGTTCTTTTTGATAGTATGCTATGATGTAATATCATGTAATGAGCAGCAATTGACCGGAAGGAAATACAACTCACAAGAAATCTGATCTATATCTTTCTGGTAAGTGTAACTAGGCTTCAGTGTGTGAAACTGCATTCTGCTCTTAATGCTGATATATATATTTACCATAAAACGAGTAAAGCAGCCATATATTAAAATAAATTCTACAAAAAATCAGCAACATAATGACTATGGTACCTGCCTGCAGCTTATAAAATCTTAATTTTGGGAGTGGTCTACATATTATCAATTGAAAATTCAAAAAGACAAACTATGAATTAAAAAAAACTGCATGATAAATATGTGTATACAGGTTCAAACACTATATCAACAATGAAACTTTCATAGAGAGATTTTTCCAGGAATTATTATGTTTGAAGATAAGGAAAAAGCTACACAATGGGTTATCTGTGCTTTGCTTCCCATAGTTTTCGAAACTTGCTTTATAAACTGTAGACATTTCGCTGTGCTACTGAGGTGCAACCAGGAGAATGAGGTTAAAAAGCAAGCATCAAGCACAATTTGTCTTATACGAACTAATGTAGAGAAGGAAACTAATAGTAGATAAATAATTATTCAAAAGAAGTTTGAATGGAGAAATTTTAGTAAAAGAGCAGTTTGTCTGTTTTGATTGTTAGCTGAAAAGTTGACTTTCTCGTTGTCATGGTCACTTGATTGAAAATTCAATAACTGCAAGGAAATTAATTTTTTTTCTTTTGAAGCTATCATGTTGTAGTCCATGTAAAGATGTCTTTAGAATTTCGTATAATAAACACTTTATTATTACTCACTTTCGTGGCCTTAGATCATATATGAGCCAATTTGTATTAGACCAGCTGTAATACTACCTATAAATGAATGGCTCAGATTTTTAATCGAATCGTTATTTTAGATACAGTGGTACATCGGTTCTCGAACATAATCCGTTCCAGAAGGCTGTTCCATAACCGATTTGTTCGAAAACCGAATCAGTTTTTCCCATAAGAAATACTGTAAATTAAATTAATCCTTTACAGACTTCCAAAAATTACACATTATGAGACATTTTAAGTAAAGACTTTGTTTATTTACACCTGTATAATAATACTTACATGCATAAAGTCAACCACAAAAACTATAAACACAATAAAAAACAATAAATGAAAAATGAACTCCACTTTACCTGTGCTGAGGAGAATTGATGGCGTAAATGAATGGTGGTGAGGAACGTGGAGAGTTATTATTGTTTGGAAGGGAAATCACCTTCCATAAAAACGTCAGATAACTCTTCTTTTGGGGTTCTTTCTTTTTTCTGTCTATTTTAACCTCTACAACCTGGACTCACTAGACCTATTTCTCACTAAAAACTTGTCTAATGAGGTTTGTTTCTGCCTGGCACCCTCCCAATGTCTCACCATACAATGTATGCCACTTCTCTTCCTAAATGTTTCAAACCACCCCCTACTAGCCTTAGAGGCATCACTTGAATCAGCACTCGTTCCAGGGGTGTTTTTCAGGAGGTCAGCATGCAACTGCTTTGCTTTCTTACAAATGATGGTCTCAGAAATGCTATCACCAGCTAACTGTTTTTCGTTCACCCAAATCAACAACAGATTTTCTACCTCTTACATTGTTTGTAATTTTTGTTTCGTAAGCACTGTCATTCCTTTTGCAACATCAGCTCCTTTGAGGACTTCTTTATTTTTCAGTTTATGTTCGACAACCAAGACATTTTTTTTTTCAAACAATATGTTGGAAAACCAAATTGTTCGAGAAGGGAGTCGTTCGGAAACCAAGGTACCACTGTTTTTCTGCAATACGTCATCACAATTTTACAATACTGTACAATTTTTCTTCTTATAACAATATCTATACAAGGATCGAGTTATAAGTTCTGGAAATGTCTGTAAATATCATAGCTAAAAGTTTGAATTCCTTCTTTTTAATTACATGATAACTCAAAAAACTAAAACAATGATGCTAACCAGTTTCACCAATGTGAAAGAGTTCCAAATGGAGTATCCGTTTTATAAGTATTATTAATAACTAGTAGTAATAAAAAATCATAATTCTAGTGTAAATGATGTACAGGGTGAAAGATGAATTATCCTCAATCACAGATAAATAGTTCTCCGCTAGTACAGCAGTCTACGGAGTTACAGTACTAAAATTAGAGGTTTGATTCCCCTCAATGAACTCAGCAGATAGCCTAATGTTCTCTTTTTTGGATTATATTATGGGATTGATATTAACCATATTTACTTTTCCTCCATAATTACTTTTGAAATTATTTTTATTTGTTTGCTTCTGTTCATTGGTACAAAATAGAACAGTATTTAAGGTAAATAAAGATTTGTTTTGGATAACTGTAAATGGAATGTTTAATAAAGATCGCAGTAACTATTTTGTATCACGTTGTATGTTATCTCTTTCTAAATGACAGGTTAATTACATTTTCTATTTTTTTTCAATATTCATAAACGATTTATTTCTCACTGAGAACTGCATGGTGGGTTCGTTGTTCGGCAAAGATCTATTCAATGGGCAATCTTTGCTGTGCTGACTACAGATGTCGAGCCTCAATTATCAGCGTTATAATTTTCAGTCTCATTGCTAAACCATCAGAGGGTTTCGCTGAGGAAAAAACACAGTGTTTCCAACACTAAGTGAGAAATATCTGAAATCTAATGGTTTGATTGATGTTGATGAATGCAAACAAAATATAGAACTTTTCATAACTTGCAACAATGTAGTGTGTCATAAGCAGAAAATCATATAACAAACAGGTGACAAGTTATATAATGGCAATTTATGGTTAAAATCATAGTTTTATCGCAGTGTAACAGTATTTAAGAAAAATCTATAAACAAAACATGTTTTATTATACAGCGTATTTTATTCATTTCCTTTTATTGTTATGGTTCTTTTTAGTTTAGAAGGAATGCACAACTGATTTTTTATACGCGCTGGTCCGTAAAATCACAAATACTAAATTTTGCTTTGTGGCGCCATCTCAAGATCAAAGCCTTCATCAAAAAGTTATCTAAGGGTCCATGAGTATGCTAAAGATTTGATTTTATTAATCATGGACTTTTCATTTATCATAACAAATTTTGCTAAGTTTGTAACAAAAACGTACTTGATGCTGATATCTTGATCACGATATGTGAACATGTTTTGTTCACATTTAAATCAGTTGAATGTTGTGTTATCACTGATTTTTGTATCCAAAGTTGTTAAATATAGATATCTACATTTAACAAGTTTTCATTACAGCAAAGTAATGTAAGCACCATTTTGAAATATTAACGTATGGTGTGATAGTGTGTTGTATATGTACAAAAGATTCATCTTAGTATATCTGTTACACTGTATTTTATTTTCTGCAGAACAACGATTATTATTACATTCCAACTATTGAGCTACATTAGCAGTAACCAACAATAGAAAACACATCAGAATACAGCATACATAGAATCATAGATCTATAAGGGGGAAATACAATATAGCCTTACAATTGCACAATAGTGTAATCGTATCTACTTTCATCGGATTTAACTTAGGTAGTACATATTCTGATCTTATATTAATTCTACATTGTGCTAAGTTGACGGGAACCTGGCAAGAGAACCTAATTTTCACTTACTACTAACAAGGAACAAGAATATAAATTTGTTAGCTATTACATAGAGATACATAAATTTCGTCATCATTATCGGGATATGATTACAGCAGCAAAATATAGTTCATATACTCTCTTCTTGTAGGAATTATAATTTACTTTGGGAAGGATGAAAAATTTCATGTTATGAATTAGAACAAATTGATATTCTTTACCCTTCTCAGTCATCACACGACAAGAAGTTCTAAAAATCACTTTATATTAATACTAATAATTTTATGAGTGAAATAATAATAAACATTTTTGTTGCCGGTGTTTTTAAAATAATTTGCTATGTAGTGTTTATAAGATAATTACAATCAAACTGAATTGTTATCAATTATTTTTTTAGTTGACAGACACCTAGAGCTCTAGACACTTACCCTTTTTATAGTACAGATACTCGAAAAAAATAAATTTAAGTCTGATTAAGGAAAATTCTATGAGCCCATTTAATCTGTCTGAATTATTCTATTAGTGTGTATTAATTTTTTTGGTCTGGTAAGGAGGTTTAGTAGTGCGTTAATGCATATGTTTCCAAATCATAATTTTTTATTGACTATTAGTTTAATATTAAAATACTATAAGTGCTACAGTAGTTTTAACATTGTGGCACATATTCCGGAAAAGTTCATTCACTGGGTTAAAACGATTTATGTTTGGTTTCTTTTGAATTTCGCGCAAAGCTACACGAGGGCTATCTGCGCTAACCGTTATAAGACTAGAGGGAAGGCAGCTAGTCATCACCACTCACCGCCAACTCTTGAGCTACTCTTTTACCAACGAATAGTGGGATTGACCATAACTTTATAACATTCTCACTGCTAAAAGGGCAAGCATGTTTGTTGTGATGGAGACTCTAACCCACGGCCCTCGGATTAAAAATGTAAAACTATGAAATTTGTATGCTAAAGAATATAGGTCTGGCTAGTAATGAAAATATGAAAAAGGATAATATACAACAGTATTTAAAATAACGTTTTAGTCTCTATTGAGAGTTGCTTGCAAATAATTTAAATGTATTTAGGTAAGTAATAAATAATGACTTTCTGGTCTGTTCTTATGTCAGATAGATGTAATGAAGTATATGTATAGTCCTGAGGGCCTAACGATTACTAAGTGAATTACAATTCAACCAAATATGCTGGAGTGGCACAGCCATTAAATATAATTAAACAAACAGTATACCAAAAAATAGTTTAGCTAATGGATAAAATAGTGTTATGTAAGCGATATTTCACTAGTAAATTATATAATCGTATTATTTTGCTTCTAATCGGAGTTACCTCATTTTCCAGATTAATTATTACTGTTTACGCACGTATTCTCATTCAACGTCTTTTATCCTTTTGTAATAAAGATCGACGTTAGTTTAACAGAACCACTAATTTAGAAAATAATATGATATCAAAGTTGATAAGACCGTTAAAACTTACCCTTCATACAAAAGTGAGTCAGAGCTTCATATAACTAACAAAAAAACTTACTGATAACAGTTTAAATTTGCAGAACGACTACCGTGTAATTTAGTCTCTATAAATGCTCATCAAAACCATTTTGTGAACTTTATATGTATTATCGAGAGTATAATACTGTCTGAAGTATTGTATGTACATTATGTAAATTGTGTCTTAGAACGCTCTCTCCCATGTAATTTAAACAATGATATAAAAGAAATAGAAGACACCATGTGATAAATGACAAAATTTTATAACGTTTTGGACTTGTTGATTGCTATGCAATCCATGCACAATATGCATAGATAAAAAATCATGAGTTAAACAATGAAGTTTAGAACACTTTAATATAATTTTGACATTACAAAGTGAGCAATCAACTAACTTAGCTCAGATAAATACAAATTCAGGTAAAATGTAACCACTAGTTTTCCTGATTTGTGTTTAATTTAAATTAATTTGTCACTACAAGAGCTTTTACATACAATTTACAGGAATTGAAATGTATACACTTCAGTATTATTCACTGGAAATTTTAGTTTTGAGTACCATTGTCATAGTTTCGTGTTATAAACACAGGTATATTTCGTCTTTTGATCATTGGTAATTGGATTACGATATTTTATGTCATAAAATGTTATAGTTCTAAACGACATTAGATAAATTACAATTTGCACATAATACTAAAACAAAAACAAAACGTAGGACAAAAGCTTTAAATAAACATTTCGCTCTCGTCAAAAGAAAAGAGGAGTAAAAATTACGATAAATTTACGTTTAGGTTTCATATATAGAGCATATCCTTATTTAGCTCGCGCAGCAGATATGATATCTTGCAGCTGATGGCTAGAGGAATAAAACAAATTCAAACGAACAATACCATTGAAATCACGTTTTGAAATTTCCTAGAATTAGTGTTAAGACTATACACAATTAGAGAATATCAGTCTCAAAGATTTTACTTGCTCCTGATTGGTCAATGTTAGTCTTTTTGATCGAATTCCGACCATTATCATTTGTATTGTTAGTGGAGCTTATAACTGTTGAGGATGTGATAGAATTGTTTTGAGGAGCTGGAGCTTTTGGTGTCAGATTGATTGTTGCTGTACTTACTGCAAGGTGAGTAAGAGATCCCGATGCTGGAGTAAGAGAGAGAGCTGTTTTTGACAAGATATTACTTTCACTACCTGTCTTTTTCAAGTCAGTTAGCCCCATACCTGAGCGAGGGGGAGAAAACCGCTGTAGAAGTTGCCCACGTTGTAATTGCTGCAGCCTTGTATACTGCTCTTGGAGTTGTTTTTGTTTTCTCAGTAGCTCTTGGTGTCGCTGTTCCAGCACTTCCTGGCGACTGCGAGAAGGAGTTAGAAGACCCTGTTGTTTTCCGCTGTCAGTTCCTCCTGACATTTTCCGATCATGTCGACTGCCATGATTCAAAGCTACCTGAAGTCCTTCTTGTGAATTAACACTTTCACTGCTGCTGCTATTGCTGGATAACGGATCCCGCCTGAGGATGTCATCATTTATGGCACTTGTCTTTACAACTTCTCCATTCTTCTTGACAACAATAGTTTCTCTTTGTTCCGTCTTTCTTGAAGATATTTTCGGCAAAGTATTTGTGGAAACAGAACCAGGTTCCGAGTTGCTGCGTGAGTGGCTATGAGCTTGTATAGAAGAATTTACGCTGTTTTTTTGGCGACTGCTTGCTGGTGATAGTGGACTAGTAGGGGACGTCAAAGGGGATCGGCTTGTTGTGCGTGGTGGTGGAGGTGGTGGAACTTTCCTTGATGGCAGAGTATCATGTTTTGTACCACCTACGGAGACTCGTGCAAGCACTTCTTGTGACTGATAGTTCCTATTCTCTGGAACCGGTGACTGTGCAGGTGACAAATTAAGGCTATGTCGGGTGCCTGCATCACAAACCTGCAATTTTCCTGTGATAGTGCCACCCGTATTTGGAGGTGCAGATGATCTTTGAGGAGTAGGCGGTGGGCCATAACTGTGAGTTGGAGTGCATACAGGGGACTCAGCACTTGGATATGATGGAAGACGACGCTGTGGCCCAATAAGACCGGGAATGGAGTCCCTCTTTTGTTCAGATGGTTTTGTAAAGGTCTGTAGTTCGTCCAGTAGAGCATCGAGGGCATTCTCAGCCTTTGGTTTGCGGTGACTATCAGGTGGTACATGGATTACAGTATGGGGGTCGGAGTCGATGGTCTGAAAAATACTGATATTGTTAGCCTTTATGTACAAATATTAATAACACATCTTATGTTAATACAATTATATATTTCTTAAGAAAACCATAAAATTAGGAATCCAAAAAAGAGTTTGCACTGAATTCGTTTACAGACCAGACATTAGTAGAAACACAAAAGACAAACTCAGTTTAGGAGTATTTTCTTTCCTGCTGAATGCATTAAGTTATTATGAACCACCTTAACCGACTAAAGTTAATGTAATAAATAATTTTAAACTGTCAAAATATTTGTCCAGAACTTGTAAATGGTTAACTTTCCCGTGGTGGTGAAAACAAACCAGTAAGAGAAAATGAGAAAAGATGGTCCACTTTGATAAAAATGTTCTATGCCTAGTAATGTTAATGTTAATTATAAATGACATCTATAATACAAAAGAATTTGTTTTACATCTTTGGCTTTTATATGACGTTCACATTAACGTGTAAATTGCATTCTAAGTTGAGATGGCGGGCCTTACACCACCTTCTCCTTGTTTCTTGTGACTAAGTTGAGATGGCGGGCCTTACACCACCTTCTCCTTGTTTCTTGTGACTAACTGAACATAATGTTTGTAAATACAAAATTATAATTGGAAAAATCATTACTGTAGCACAGATACTGCTTGGGATGAGTTGATAATTTTTCCAAATTCACAATTTAAATTTATTTTGAAACTTACTCTCCTGCTCTATGAATATGCATGGTACATATATTACTAAAAATAGAAAGATAATTAAAACATTATGCAGCCATATTCTCCCTCTTCTTCATCGCACATTTTATTATTGATTATAAATGAAAATAAAACATTATTTTTGCATGCGTGTATAGATTTATATGGCTGAGATGTATGATACCATATAGTACAGGATATTTTACTGTTGCTAAAAACAAGCATGAACGATGTTCTAGTCTATGAAATAACACTAAATATATTGCTACACTAATCTATAGATAATCAAATCCTCATCATTATTCCATAAAATTATGGTTACAACATTCATTTATTTAGGAGGTTCGTTTTCAATCAGTTTTTAAACGCACTTTTTAGCTAAGTGATTGACATTTTGCGGTGCTTCTTAGAAAATGTAAAATTGTTTATTCATAAGGTAAAGTTGCATGAAGCATCCTAAACTGTGTCTCTCAAATGTCTAAATGTTAATCCAGTTGCTATTTTCTTTAGGTATTTTGAGAGAGATAGCAAATAAATAATCTGCAAGTATGTCTATCAGAAATTAGAGTTTAATAGCAGAATTGGTAAGATCTATTTACACACGAGATTCTCTTGTTCTGCTGAAGTTCGAGTTTCATTAGCAGTAACAAGTTGAATAGCTTTAGCCAATGGTAAAGACGAACATTGAAGCCAGCGGACTTCGCTGCTCAAAATCTAAATTTTATCCAAATATGGGTGAAAAGATAACCTAAAATATATAAAACGAACGAGTAATGAAAGAAAGGTTCCCCTTTCGCTAAAAATATGTTTCTTAAGTACAACATATCGGTATGATAGTTAATATTTCGCTTCCAACCATAAGCGTGCGACTTAAAGGAACGAAATCGAAATTGGAGGCCAAACGGATTGCCACTCTTGTTGCATTCATAAGAATTTTACGACAAATATTGAATCATCAGTTAGCCAAGCTATTTTTTGTTTAACTTGAGACTCGATGATGGGTAAAACAAAAATATATGGCCAAGATAATTAATGAATGAATATATACAATAAAATCCTCATCAATAACATAAGTGTAGCTATCAGTTTGGCCGCTATTTTGATTTTTTTCCTTTAATTCTGGCCCGGCATGGCCAAATGATTAAGGCACTTGACTTGTACTGTGAGAGTCGCAGGTTCGAATCCCTGACACACCAAACATGCTCGCACTTTTAGTCCTGGGGACTTTATAATGTGACGATCAATCGCACTATTCGTAAAAGAGTAGCCCAAGAGTTGGCAGTTGGTGGTTTAACTAGCTGCCTTTAGCAGTCACACTGCTAAATTAGGGCGGCTAGCGCAGATAGCCCTCGTGTAGCTTTGCGCGAAATAAAAAAAAACTAAAACATTCCTTTAATTCTCACACTAAATCTACTTTTGAGCCGCACATTTTTTCATACCGAAGGTGTTTTTGATTATTTTTCTTTCAGCTAGACATAGTATATTAGTGCAAAAGTTGATACTCACACACTGTTAATTAAAACATAGAATATCGGTGTGATAAATAATAAAGCACTCGCTTTAAACCAAAATTTAGCATATTGGTATAGTAATTAACATGCTAAATATACTAATCGAAAGTTAACTGAAGACACGGTAAAAAAAATCAGATTTTATCAATTTTCAAGTGTAGTATGTTGGATAATAGACAAATATATATAATAAAAAGTGATTAACACTTGAAAATATCTACTATGCAAGGTTCCATTATACATCGAACTCAGAAATCCTGTATTACTCTAAAGAATTACTTGCCTTAATATATGTAGGTTGATTATTTTAAAGTGAATAATTTCACATTTTCTGTTAAAAATACATCACAGTATCTATAGCACTTAAGAATGAAAATTTTTAAAAGTAACTATTTTATGATGTTTCGTACTAAGTTTGAACCAAGCTAACAAAACAATTTCCTTAAAGTGTTAAACCGTTAATGAAATAGTGCTTAAATTAATAGGTTACTGTCTCAGTATATTTTATTAGATTTCATATCAACTCTTCCAAAATGCAAAAGAAATATTATATCCACAAATCAAAATTGTAACGTAGGCTGCTAAAAATACTCCACATTTTACTTGATATTATCATTTAAATGATGCAGAAGTTGAACTACATCTATTACCATATTAATAAAACGAAATAGCCTATAGGTCAAGTTTATACATTTTCCAAATACTCTCATTAATTTATTAAAATGATAACATCTACTACAATAACATGAAAAAATATGTAATAATGGTGATATCATATATATATAGCATATAATAATACACTTATTAAAGTACTGGTATCTTCAGAATTACATCGTTAGTAATCAAGAGATACAAAACAAACAATAATAACTACACTAGAAATATCATATAATCTATAATGTATAATATGTACACAATTTTAATATAAAAAAGAAAAGGAAAAGAAATGAAAACTGTGTAGTGCAAATAAAATAGTTAAATTAAATATAGGTTATTTGCACCACATATCATTTCATCCTGTTTTCTTTGTACTCATATTGTTAAGTCATTTTTATTACTGATTATATCATATTTCTAGTGTCGTTACCATTATGTTTATTTCGTACCTTTAGATTAAAATAAATTTACAGAACTAAAACAAAATTACACTAATTATAATTTATTTAAATATTTAATTAAAATTTAATAATTCCGATTTTGCGTAAAACTTTTAGCTGAGAATTAATAAGGAACGTTTCAACTGTCTTAAAAACAATGTCTTCTCTCACAAATTAATAAAAGAAAACAAAAGCTATAAGTAATTTAGAGATACGAATTTCTTAATTTGTTTTCGTTTATCATTAGATTGCAACTTTTATGGCTATTACAAAAATATTAAAACATTTGAAAGGTTGTAATATCAAATAAATCATTCTCGGCCTTAGTTTGGAACTGGTAACCAGGAATAGAGTGCTAAGGTTCTTTGAAGAGTCTTGTATAACAAATGCAAAAACAGTGTTGAGATATATAATACAAATAGACTATAAACATTCATCTCACTGTTTGTATTTTGTGAGCATAATCACTCTAGTTTAATCTTACACCAAGAAACCTTTATAAAGATGATAATTCTTTCTGAAATAAGAAACTATTAACTCATATTTTTAATTTGTGTAGCAAAATTTGAAGTTAGCTTTATATTATACATAACCATTCGTTTTTCACTAGGAAAAATAAATTGTCTTTCGTCCAAAGTCGAACTTCCTTGAAATAAAACAGTTAGTTTTCGTTAGTTCTAAACATCTGAGGACAGCTAAGTGCGCTACCAAGTTTAGAACAGACAGAACATAGGACTAAATACTTTTAAATATAATGAAGAATATGTCCTACGTGAATTACCATTATTCAAGTTTTGATCTACCTGCACTCAGAAATGTAAATAAAAAAAATATGTACATTGTTTACTTCATCAAAAGAATTAGAATAAGAATATGAATAATAAAAATACGAAAAAGATCACGCTCTTACCAATCAAGGTATGTTAATAAAGAAGTTAATAACTAATAAATTTTTGAGTGATAGAATATGTGGGTGGAAACAACTAAAGACCCACCTTCATTGTTGTAGAATAGCCCCTCCTCAGGCTGCAGAAAGAACAAAAATAGCTCCCTCTAACAAACATATTAAAATATTTTATCTATTAAAATTATAATTTGCATATTATTTACCAGATATTTAAGAAATTAATAAAAATAGACATTGTTTGCATTACATTTAATAGCAGAATGGGTTGTGAGGAATTCATTGTGAAAGTATGAGTAGTAGAAGTGAGTATTACATTGTACTCACCGAAAGGATGGTAACATGCATGGATCGAGCTGGTGTACATTATATCAAGATTTAAAACTTTACGTTATGTTTTATAGTTTCGGAACGATTGCATGCTTAAAAGGATGTTGAAAATGGAGAAAGTTTTATTGCAAGCAGCACAACTAGACGTTACCAGTTGGGCATGCATCTCGCTTGTCAAGTACTGTAGGATTTGTGTAGGGGTAAATTATAAAGGAGAAAATTAGACGAAGACTAATTACTCTATTTTCTGCTTGAAGCTAGAGCTCCACTTCCATCTGTGTTTGCTAGACTGATGAAGAAAAGCCAAGAAAAAATATTAATTTTCAAGCACAAGTGCATATGGTGTTATAAATATATGTTAAGCAACAGTTATAACCAATGTTAACGAAGCCTGGTTCTAGGATCTCTTACATATTCAGACAACCACCCTGTTTGTCAAAAGCTATACCTTTGAAAATAACTTTGCTTATACGCATTATCAAAACATAAACAAAACAATAATTTTGAAATACTCTGTAACTGCTATTCACATTCTTTTCTTTTTCTTCAAAGGCAGCTGTTCTCTATTTTCATGAATACTGTTGTAATGCTACATAGTAGGTTAAATGCAATTTTCAATATCAAATAAATGCTCTCAGTACGTCTCATGAATTTTAATATTATATGAAAGTGCTTGATATATAATACCCCTAGTTATATTATACTTTGATCATAAATAGTGGACAATGATATTCAATGTTTATCTTTTTGTGGGTATAATAAATATTTTTTAAAAATATATAATACGTCTAATTTTAACAAAGGTCAAGTATATTTATTTCTGTGAAGGATAATAATGAAAGTAATGAAACACTAGTCTGTAAAAATTAACATCACTTTATTTAATTTTCTTTGAACTAAATAATTTTATCTTTTGTTGAATTGTTTCAAATCTTTCAAGAGTGATAGTTGATGTGAAAATCATTAGAAAATATTATTGTGTTTCATTATCTTTCTTTAATAGTCAAACTTTACATAAGGTGTAAGAATACTATCGCAATAAAAATTTAGTGGCAATAATATGTGTGCCGATCGGCCGGACCAGGTGGTTAGGGCGCTTGACTCCCAATTCGAGGGTCGCGGATTCAAATCCCGGTCACACCAAACATGCTCGCCCTTTCAGGCGTGGGGGCATTACAAAGTTACGATCCATCCCACTATTCGTTAATAAAAGAGTAGCCCAAGAGTTGACCTTTCCTCTAGTCTTACATTAGGAATGGCTTCTCATAGTATTGTATTTTGATATAGTATTAATGGATTCAAAAACATCCAACATTTGTCTTGGAGCTCTTCACGATGTGGTGCTAATTTATTTGTTTGTACTGTAACTATAATGTAGAAACAGTGAAATGAAAGTATTATGTAATGAAAAATATGTTACTCTCACCTTTAAATACCCAACGATCTTAATCTTTAGAAAAATACGTTTTGCAATCACAGAAAATAAATGCAACTATTATACAAAAATATAGCATGCAATTTTATGTACAAGTTTACTACACCTCGGCAAAAACTGTTTTCCTTTCTGAGGAAAACATTACATTCTAGATATCTGAAACCTGGATAAATTTATACACTTATGTCAGAGAAATTCCTGTGTATTTATAGCGAGTCATGATTTCGTCCCTTAAGGACCGAAGCACAAGTCATTTTTGAAAAACCATCAATGATTTCGTTGTTAGTTTCTTAACAGGAGAATACTGTATTTGTTGTGGAGCATAAACTTACACGATAAGCTATTTGCGCTCTTTCGATTTCGGTTATCAAAACCATATTTATAGCATTACTGAACCCCAGACTTACCGCTGAGGTATGTGTGAACATAAATATGGCAACAAGTGTATTTGTCTTACACCGCAATCCGTAAATAACTAGATCTTTTGTGGATGTTATTCCAGGAAATTAAACATTTCATTTATATTATTCTATTGTACAGCACCAAAAACAAAACTCTACATGTTTTATATATAAATTTTATTCAGATTATATTAGTTTTTACGTAACACACTATTTCTTGCACGAGTGAAACACAGATACTGATTAAGGTAAATTTCAAGTACTTTATACATTTATTAGATCGTTCCTCTTGCCATCGTAATATTCTTGACAATTATAGTACAGAATGTTTTCACACTGGATTTGGAAGTTCCTCAGTCTTAAGTTTTATAAAATTATTCATATATTAACCGTAATTTAGTTTAGCAATAACTGAAGCATTATCGTCAATGTTAGTAAACATCCATGCAGTGTTTAATGCGTTCAAAAATTCTAAGTTAATTTGGGTAATACCATTATTCAAAACAAACATACCTACAGTTATATTTTATATACTGTATACATACCATGAAGGTAACTTAGTCCAATGTGTTATATTTAATGAAATTTCTTAACAAACATTTATATATTTTTTAATCTTTCACACATATTTCTTTTCTCGCATGCCTGTGCTTAAATAAAAAAATATGTTAAGACACATAAGCATAATAGATATAAAGTAATCATAAACTCCCATAATGTATACGACTATTTTATGATGCATGCACAGGATTTCATGAAGTTGCCCTTTAAAACCTATTAATAAATATAGAAATATGCTAATTTACAGATAGCTGGATAAAGATGCGACCTAAAATATCAGTGATTAAACGTAAAATCAGTATTTAATGTTTGCATTTTAGAAATAACATTCAATTTATATTACGGTGTTTACTTCATGTGACAATTGACAGGCTCTATCAATAAAGCATAGGAGATAAAGAATTATCATTGTGCCCTAACGGCCACGTAAAGAACTAAAAACATACAGATATTTTGCATCATGGAGAAAAAATACAAAAGATCCCTGCTAATTAGGTGACGTCATGAATTACAAAATTTTAAAACTGTCTTGATTATCTGAGAAATGTTTTATGTTTCAATAAAAAATTAAATATACTTATTGCTTTTCCCAATTCATTTGATGTTTAAACGCTATTTTTTCCACTTAAGCAATTTTGCGTTTTTAAACAAAAGATAATCCTTAACACCGAGTTTTAAAATTTTATAATTTTGCAAGCAGTGAGCCATATTTCCTTTCATTTAATACCGACATAACGATTTGTTAAGCTATTATCTTGTCTGTAACGGTGCCCTACTGGTGAAATTTGCGAACCACTAGTTTTTAGGTTATTGTCGGGTTTTAGGATATAATTACTCACATATAGTAAATGTTGGAGTTCTAAAACAATGCGACAAATGTTGAATTGATTTATGTTTTCACATAATGCATCAGTTAGTGACGAAAGCTTAGACACTTGCATATGACGACGTAAAACGTATTTTGATCACAAAGTTCCAATGGCATTATATATTAATAAGTATGATTATATTATTTAACAATGTATAGTAAGGATAAAATACTTTTAAGAGTTAATAAGTAGGACATATGCAGAATTGTGTTTGAGAAGTTTCTCCCAAACCTCAGTTTTCATTTGTGTACCTAGTTACTCGTGATTGATATTAAGCACAAAGCTTCACAATGGGATATCTGTGCTCTGCCCGCCATATGCATCGAAACCCGATTTTTAGTGGTGTGAGTCCGAAAACATACCACTTGGCCACTGGGAGGCTAGTTACTACTTCCCTCCTACATCTACGTACATGATTTTACATGTAAAAATATTTTTATCAAATGATATTAACTGTTTAAATCAGTATCCACATATATTAGGTTTTAGTTTTTATTATTTACGTTCTTTTTTATATTTATAAAATAACTTACAAAGTGTGATGTTCATAATAATCGTGTTTTCAATGACTGAAAATCTAGTATTATTGCATAAGCTTGTTTGACTTCTGATCTCTCCTACTTTTCTGAGCTAAGTTATATTTAATACTGCTGATAAACCGAGAATTATTACGTTATTTTTAGTATATGATTTTTTGGGAATTAATATTAACTTGTTTAAATTTATGATAATTAGCTACTATAAATCAGTTCCAGTCAGTTTAACCTATGGGGAAAGGTTCCTTTTTGAACCAAAAGTGAATCAGTTAGACTGTAGATACTCATTTGTTTTAATAGACAATAAGTCAGAGAATGACTTCAACACTGTGGGAGGATTGTAATTTAAAGTCATATTTACAAGTGATAAGTATTTGTGTGTGAGATCACTCAGTTACAATTTTGTACCCTAACATACCAAACGCAAAGGTTAGTCAGGCACTGAATTTTGAATAATTCAAACTACATTGTATTTGCAAAGATTTTGTTCGTGCGATAAATCTGAAAATGAGTATTTTACAAGGTTTGCGTCCATTTCACGAAGATATAAACCCTTATGTTTAAGTACATCAAAACTATTTGATTTCTAGACTTGTTAATATCTACAAATGATACACGCGCAGATAAACACATACATATTTTACAGAATAGTTTGGTTGTTGTTTATTTCGGTTTCATACGAGTCTATCATGGATATGTGAATTAATGAAAAAAGGACAGCTCCTGAAGGATGCACTTAATGTTTTTGATGAAATGCTCGTTTTAGGTCTTGAAATTGATAAAAAAGAAGACGTTTAATTCAACTGAGAGGTTTAAAATAATAGGATAAATACCGTATTAGTCAACATTATGAATTACATTTTATTGTATCAGTAATACTCGGAGTAAAACAGGTTGACTTTTTTAACGTGATTATTATAATTCACAATGAGTTACTAATGTCATCATATATAGTTAGGAAACATAATAAACTATTCATGAGCGCCTCCTGTGAGTTATAATTATAGGTTCTGTATTATAAATTGTAAACTATATAAATATGAAATATTTCACTTGAAACTTTAACTATAAATAAAACAAACAAATAATCTATAAAGGAATGATATATATTCATGGGTGACTATACCCGGAGTGATTATAATCTCACTTCTAGAAGTTGATACTTGATGTGCAAAATATGCTAAGAAAGGGTAACCATGATTTAATCGTAAGCCTATTCTGATCGAGGAAATCTCCTAAAATGTAATTATTCTAATGAGATTGAAATAACAAATATAATGTGAATGAAGTACTTGGAAATATTTTTTTTCAAGAAAGGCAGTACTAGTCTGTGATATTTAATCACAAATATATATAGATATGCTAATTTGCTGGACAAAACTAAACGCGCGATATATAGAGAATATTTGCAAGCTGTGTGAAAAAAAGAAAGAAAAAGAGTTTCTATAAAGTAAACTTTCTATAAAGAACACAAACGCCATCCCATTGCTTCATGAAAATCATATAAAAGTATAAGGGTAAAGACAAATATGATGGAATGTGTTCTGGCCAAACTGCCGTTTTAAAAGTGAGGTACTTACAGAGTATCGGCTAAAAGAAAAAATGATAAATAGTGATGAGGCGCCCACTTGATACCTAATGTTTGTTTGTTTCTAATTAAGCACAAAGCTATACAGTGGTCTATTTATGTTCTGCCTACCGTGGATACTGAAGCCTGTTTTCTAGTATTGTAAGTCTGCAGACATTCCGCTGTGCCACTTGGGGTGGTACCTTATGAACTTGAACAAAAATACAAATAATAATGTGTAAAATTATTAGATAGGACATGAGCGACTACCAGGAAGTACTGAAAATTGATACTTAAAATGTTTACATATCATCGATAATTTATCAAAAGTATAAATATAACAAATAATAGTGTATGAGTAAAAGAGTATGAATACTCCTAGTAAAGGTGAAAACCAACAAACATTAGATTTGAAAGATTCTTAACGTTGGATAAAGCATCGTAAATTTCTGTTATTTGACAAATCAAAATATAATTATTAAATGCTTTTCCTGTGTGTATATATATATATATATATATATTCATTTCTTATAACTCAAAAACAAGCCGAAACAAAAACAATTAAACAAAAACGCTGCACTAACTGGAAAGATCCCAGGGTACAAGCTAGATGGTGGGATTATAAAATGTACCCTAGGTTTTACCCTAGAATCTATTCAGTTGATGCAGCGGTTTTTGTTTCAAGTTGTTTTTGAGTTATAACAAACAAATATAATAAACCAGAGGTTGGATATGGTGTTTTTAATGCAGTCTTTTCTTAAGATTTTACTTATTTTACTTAGACCCATCATGGCCAGGCGGTTAAGGCGTTCGACTCCTCATCCGATGATCGCGGGTTCGAATCTTGGTCGCACCAAACATGCTCGCCATTTCAACCGTGAGACATTTATAATGTAACGACCAATCCCACTATTCAGTTGCTAAAAAGTAGCCCAAGAGTAGGCGTTGGGTGGTGATGACTAGCTACCTTCCCTCTAGTCTTACACTGCTAAATCAGGAACGGCTAGTGCAGGTAACCTTCGTGTAGTTTAGTGCGAAATCGAAAAACAAACAAATACTTATTTTACTACTTATATATATATATATTATTTTGTTATAACTTAAAAACAAGCCGAAACAAAAATAAATTAGAGAAAATTGAAAAGATCCTTAGGTACAAACCAAAATGTGGGATTGTAAAATGTGCCCTAAGTGTTGGAGGTGACTGCGGAAATAAGAACAACATTGCGGTGGGAATACACCGTTTATCAGTCTTAACCTCCATTCTCCAGTCTCACATAAAGAAATAAAAGAGTAACAATAGCTGTAGAAATAGGAATTATGAGAGTAATATGTGGGGTCTCGAAGCCACAACATCCCACATCTATATCACCCTTCACTGTCTGCAGACAGTTGTGGTAAGGTGACTGCTCTTCAAAGCAAAGAAGAAAAATAAATTATCTAAAAAATATAAGAAGAAGAAAATAAGGTATTACCATTTTGTGGTAAGAAAGTAGAAAACTTACACCCTTGTGCAAATTAATTGAAACAAAACAGAAAATTACGATTTTTTTCATTTTTTTGCGTTTTATTTCTAAGAATTCAAAAATTACTCACAAATTAATACATGATATGACCGCCTTTATTTTGCAGAAGATCATTAATTCACTTTGGCATCGAGTCCACGAGTTGACTGCAATCTTTACTAATTTTTAGATCGCGGTACCACACCTCAATAATGGCCTCAATTAACTTAGCTTTCGTAGTACAGTCTTTTCCCCGAACTCATTCTTTACAAACCGTCCAAATATTTTCAATAGGAGAGATTCCAGGCCAGTCCAGCACCTTTATTTGCGTTGGAGTTATAAAATTCTTCAAAAATCTCGATGTGTGGCACGAAATCAGAACTTACTGAAAAATGTCAGATCCATCTGGAAATCTCTTTTTCAATTCTGGAACGACTCTTCTCTGCAAAACTTCGATGTACTGTGGACCTCTCATCATACGTTCTACGATATGTAAGCCTCCGACGCCATAGTAGCTGAAAAAGCCCCAAAACATCTCCTTCAAGGGATGTTTAACGAACTGAATGATGTGAGATTTTCGAAGTTTCTCACATGGAGATCTGTGAACACGCAGACTTCTTTGACCCTGCACGAAGAAATGAGTCTTGCAACTGAATAACACCTTCCTCCATTGTTCTTGCGTCCAGTTCTTGTATTTCAGATCCCACTGATACCGTTTTTTCTTCATTGAGTTGGTAAGAAGTTGTTTTTTGACTGGTCTCCTTTTCCTTCTAACGCAATTTCGAATGACGTAATATTCCTCAAACTTTCCTCATATATCCCAAAAATAGATCGACCGTACTGGAAAACACAGCTAGTATCGCCATCTGTGTGAGAAAATGACTATTAAAGGAAATCAGCGGGTACAGCGAGCCCACACTGGCCGCCATGCTGAAAATATTGTAAAATGACCATTTGTTTCATTTAATTTGCAGAAGGGTGTACCTCTTGAAATTAACATTCCAGCTTCCAGAAAGGCATTAACTGATAGCGCAAAAGCCAAATTATACTAGTTTGAAGCATCCCATCCAGTTACCTAAACAAACTAGTAAAGCTCCCAACTACCACCTACTAATCAAGTCTACAGTGGCTATCATGCTCTAAACATATAAATGCTTGTTTTCTAATACATTCAGTCAGAGGTTTGGATTTACTGTTTTTAATGCAATCCTTCCCTGTGATTTTGTTCACTGAACGCTAATATATATATATATATACACTATATATATATATATATATATATTGTAATTTTTTAAAATCATTTAACAACATCAGTTAAATATTACTCCCTGCAAGAATGTTACACATCATGAACTAGAAAGATAATTATTGGACCAAGATATCAACAAGATTGTCCAATGGTAAATTGCTAATAATTAGATAAAAATACTTGGCTTACTGCAAGGTATTCAACATTGAAGCGCTACTAATGTGACGCACAGTCATACCCTACGCAAATCCTATGCTGAAGAGCACTTTTTGTTAGTGTGTTATTAAACACAAAGTTACACAACAGGTTAAAATGAAGTTAAAATTAATTCGTGTAAACTGAATGACAGAAATAGTTAAGAACTGTTAAAATAAATACAAATTAGAATCTAACCATGAATAAAAACCTGAAAGTAGCTGCTTACTTTATTATAAAAGCAGAAGGAAGATACGATGTTTAATTAGTTTTTATGAGCAGTGAAATTATTATCTACATGATCATCACGCAAACCGTGTCGAAATTCATCAAATGGAAATAATGTTATATGTACTATTAGAATACTTAAGAAACTGGTAGTGCTGTATTAAGCAACTTGTAATGAAATTACCACTATACAAAACTAAGACATTATCACATTATTTGGTTGTATACCAATATTTCTGAAATCAGCAGTAAATTACCAGTAGATATACATTATACAATGACAAAACACTATTAAACATGACAAGTAAACAAGACTAATACATTTTATAAATTACATTAAAGCAAGTGTGTCTATTTTGTATCATTATAACATAGTAGATATGACTAACACAATGGTATAATGTTATTTTAGTTAGTAAAAAGAACTATAAAAACAATATAATGTTTTGTTAAGACAACAGTAGAAACTAATACAATGGTTTAATGCTATGTTAAATCATTAACAAACTAAACTACTACAGTAGCTTACTTATTCGAAAAATTGCTAGACATGACTAACATTATAGTATAATAATATAAAAATTAGAAAAAGAATTACACATAGGTAGGAATAGTTCATAAGCGTTTAGGTAATATTTTACTACATTATTGGAACGTCTGTCGAAAGAAAATCTTAACGCCATTCAGAATAAGAAAGGAGTTATTGATACGTTCGTCAATATTTTAAGAAACTAAGAGTACAATTTCCACGTCATGATAGCACATACAATATTTGTTTTATCATTTCCTTTCATCGACATGCTTGTAACACACTTTACGGTGAACAAGATTCATACAATTGAATGGTAAAGTTTAAAGCAGACTTGATGGAATGAGACCAACTGAAAAAACTAAGTTTCAAAGTAGATGTGATAATACGAAATCATTAGCAAATGATTACCACCTCACATGAAAATTAAGTTTCGAAACAGATGTTATGGAATAAGATCTCCAGATTAGTGTCTCTAGACAAGAAGACTATGTTCAAAAGCAGAAACAATGTAAGAGATCAATAGATTATTGATACTCGATCCTATTGTAACAGTTGTTTATTTAATTACCTTCAATTTCTTCCATACCAAGATCATATATTTATTAGTAGAACAAAATTAGAAATACGCGTCTCTAACAAAGTGCTTTCGTGTGATCGTCTTTCTTAGTTCATGGAAGAGAACATTTGTTATAAGCTGGTATTTAAAAGTTAAATTACTTTATAACAGAAAATGTTTTAGTGTTTAAACTTAAAATTAACAACACGACAGCACTGTTCGTTTTGATTTCAACGTTATATTATTTTAAGATATTCCAGGAAAAAAACCGTATTGAAATATTTTTAGGAAACTTTGTTGTTTCAATTGATATACTGGTATTAGTACGTGGTCAAACTTATTGCTATTCGTTTTCGCCTCTTAACAAATAACACCATGAAATAACACTATGTAACACAATTTTCACTTTTTCTTGTTCCTGAGTAGGAAGTGTTATTTCCCATTTGCTTGTGCCTAAAGTAAACGGAAAAGACCTATTTTTCTGTTCAAACTTTGCTGTTGTGACCTGATCCAGATTACAATTTCAGAGAAGCAGCTGGTGAGAGAAACCCATACTATACCAAACTAAGAGACCTCAATGACTTGATCAGATATCTTGGTCTAACAAAGTCAAATGCCGAGTTTTTGACATCTAGGAGTGGGTTTTGTTGGATGAAACTGTACAAGTCGCAAGTCAGAAAAAGCATTACCAACATTTTTCAAGCTTCTTCACTCGTCAAGATGAGCTCTGCTTCTACCACAATGTATCCAATTTGTGCGAGGCAAATGGAATTGCCTGTAACCCGAATTAGTGGCGCCTTCTCATAAACAGCTCATCCATAAGCCTCAAAGCTGTGCTGCTATATAACGGGAATAAGTATCCGTCTCTTCTCCTGGCTCATTCGGTGCACCTAAAAGAGGAATACAACAGTGTCAAGACCTTGCTAGAAGCCTTGAAGTATGATAAGTATGGCTGGGAAGTTATCGAAGACTTCAAAATGGTGGCATTTTTGATGGGTTACCAAGGAGGCATTACCAAGTTTCCCTGTTATCTTTGCCTCTGGGACAGTAGGAACACCGCAGCGTACTACAACAGGTAGCACTAGCTTGAACGGACCGAATTCTCTGTGGGGAGACACGATATCAAGTAGAAGCCACTGGTGGACCTCCAGAAGGTATTATTCCCACCATTGCACATAAAATTGGGTCTTACGAAACAATTTGTCACAGCTCTTGATGAGGAGTCTGCAGCCTTCAAGTACCTTTGAGACTTCTTTCCTAAGCTGTCTGAAGCAAAGGTCATAGCTTGTCTTCGATGGACTACAAATAAAGAATATCGTGGAGTGCACAGAACTCCCCAAGAAGTTCAGTAGGAAGGAAAAAAAGCTTAGAGCAGCTTTGTCACGGTGGTTTGGGACTTCTTGGGCAATCACAAGGCCGAAAATTATGTGAAACTGGTTGAGGCTCTCGTGAAGAACTACGGCCAAATAGGCTGCAGGATGTGCCTGAAAGTCCATATCTTGACGCTCATCTTGATAAATTCAAGGAGAATATAGGAGCATACGCAGAGGAGCAAGGTGAGCGCTTTCATTAAGATATACTGGACTTTGAACGCTGCTACCAAGGTGTGTATAACGAAAACTATATTTGGGGGATGATACATAAAAGTGATTTACATTACAGTCGCAAATCTTGAAAATCTACTCACTTCTAAAGTTGTAAATCTTGATTCGTATGCTGTTTTATTCACAACTTGTGTAAATGAAGATGTGCAAATTTGCCCGTTTTTACATAGAAAATAGGTTAATTTCTAAATTTCATTATCCCAGTCACAAAAGCAAAGTTTGAAGGAATGATGGTCATTTTGTGTACTTTTACAACATAAGCATTTTATTTTACAAAATAACACATACTTTCCAGAAAAAAAAAGTGTTACATTGTGTGATACGCCCAATCTTTGCAGAAAAGCAATTCGATCGTGGGTACAAAATAGTGATTCAGTTTTAGGCACGGTGTTTAAGTTGGTGAGTAACCAGATTTCACAAACGACTCTAAGCATATTTGATATTCAAGAGTCTAGCTATATAATGAATAGAAGCACTGTCATAGGGTCTCCAAAAGTGTTTTGTTTCTAGAATAAATAAAACTAAAATTAAAAGTAAGAAATATTTCTTGTTTCCTGTTTTCATCTTCATATATGATGCTGTATTGTAGTATACAGAGTACATAATTCTCCGCGTATATCATGGCATGCGCACGTTTTGCTGATGTCACAATAGAACAAATTCTAACGTTAAGCATCCCTTAAGTGACGTCATTTTAGTGTTTACTTAATGAGAGGCTGACAGAAATGCATTATTAAAAACTATATGAATGATTAAAACATGATTCTTTCATGAAGGCAGACTTGCGTCTCTCCACGGAGAAATAACTCTCTGTACCTTAGTTTTTAGCTTACAATAACTGGTACAATTAAAACTTGCTAAGGTCTTTCATGTATACATTTAGATAAATTTTGAAGTCGTTTACGAACAGGCACGATTTGTGTAGGAAGTAAATATAACTGTGTGAAAAACATATTTTTTTCTTCAGCAGAATTACAAATTTAAAAACAAAGCGTAAAGCATATTCTGTCACTTGACTTCCCTCCTGTCACGTTAAATGATCAAAACCGTCTTAGATGTTAGATGTTTACCAAAACACTAGAGAGAATGAATAAAATTAGTAGCGCATTAATCCGCTAGGTCCATTATTTAATATGTTTTTAGTTTCAGAAAAGAATACTATAAATTAAATTACTCCTGTTTTTGTACAACTGTTTTCAATTTCGCACTGTGATAATATAAAAGACAACGCAATATTTTTTTAGTTAAATGAAATTCTAAACGATTTGATTTAGCTAATAAAATCGTATTACTGTTAGCTCAAGCAGTAAGTTGTTTGTTTTGAATCAGTTGTATTTATGATTTCTACAACTTGACCCGACAATTGATTGTTTGAAACAACACGAGCTCAGCAAAAGATTGAATAAATGGTGCAGTATAAAAAGTTTACTTTAGCAGTATGAGCTTCTCCATCAGAATGGGCTTTATCAATTGACTGGGGCTTCTCTGGCAATGACTGGACGCCAATGTGTCGTTGTTCTTGAACGGACGCAAGTCTGGAAAGAAAATGTTTTCAAATTTTTAAAACTTTGTTACCCTTCGTAATGATTTTTCATTCTCATCTTGTGAACATTCTAAATCTTAAACATAACATTATGTAAGTTTTAAGAGAATTAGTACTTTAATACAATAATGGTTTTATGGTAGATAACACTAGGCAGGAAGAACAAACTTTTCTTCTACTAGAAAAAAAACTGTTTCTAAATGACTTCATGATACTTAAAATAATGTTGAAGATACCGATTGCCTCTGGTATTCGAATCAAAACAGATGTTTCAAAATATTCTTATACACTATGAAAATAACAATTTTTCTGTAATAGCTTTATTTATTCATTGAAAATTACATTTAACAATGATCACAAACAATGCATAATAACAATAGCAGTTGAAAGGAACACAAGTAAAATTATATTGTATACTGAAAATAGATTCAGACTACTTTCAAAACTTTCATAAAATCATATTTTTATTACAGAGTATTTGCCCGACTTGTTGAACTTTCTGTTTATGTTCCATGTTTCACGCTATAAATCTCCCATCATACTTGATATCGCTTTTCCATTATAGAAATATCTTGGTGCAAGTGCTTAGCATGCTCATCACTCAATGCACCTAAATCATTTGGCCAGAAGTCTGAATAGGAGTGTAAGAAGAGCATTTTTAGTGATATCCCAAACCACATTTTCCTGTAGTTCTTGAACATATCATCAATCATCACAGTATAGTTTTCATCATTGTGACTTCCTAAGAAAATTTTGACAACCTATCTGAATTATTTTCAGATAGCAAGTTCTTTTAGATTAAGTAATGTTTCAAAATCATCATCCATCAACACTTCCCAAATCTCGTTTATCTCGTTTCTCTCTTTTTTTTTTTTTGGAAACTTGAAAGATAGATATACTTAACCATTACCATATTTCATTATTCCTTCTTCCTGAGCCCCAGTTTAATATGAAGTGAGGTAGCAGAATCACACTTTGAGGATTTACTTAAGGGTAATACAAATTATTCTGTTTCCATGATATGTAATTCTCTCTCAATGGTTACTCCTTTTTGAAATGTTTTGTTATCATCTTGGATGTTCCAGAGATACCAAAAGAAACTATGTTTGGTATACCTACTCTGCAGGCTTACATGTATACCTACATGGTAATTACTCTTGACGACCTTAAGTATAATCTGTATGTTTTGATAAATTTCTTTCACTTTTGCGGTTTAAGCAACAAAAATCGACGGTTTAAAACTTTTATTGTGCAAAAATACATCTTCCATACTAATTTTAGATGAGTCAATTAAAAGTCTCCAATTTTGAGGATGATATTTAGTACCTAATTTACCACTTAGTGCATTGACATTTGTACAGAAACACTAACTGCGTTGCACGTTGTAGTGAGAAACAAGTCCACGATGGTGACTTTGTTACATTAAAATTCCTCTTCCAGAAGATAATAAATTCTATTGCCGTAAACGAAAGCCAAGAAATCTCCCATACTGCTTTGATAAGACAAATCACATCATTTAGTTCTTTTTGTGTGACCAGATAAGACAATTTATGTTAAGGTACCACAGAAAAAGAATTACTATACAAAGATGATTCATTATAATCTTTGCAGGATAACTCTTTTGTTTTCCAATTTCTCGGTGGGTGTGGTATTCAAAGACTATTCTCATGAGGTATTGGTTTGATGGCAGATACAATATCTGGATATTAAATGTATTGTTCATATTGTCTACATATCCAGAAACATTAGTCATGTGAAACTAACAATCAGCTAAACGATCTTTGGGCTCATGCCATATTGTGAGAACTGAATATGTCATATTTGCTACCTTCTTATTCAGCCACTTTGTATACCAAAATATTGCATACTATACAATGCATGTATGGAACCCAGTGTTTTTCTTGTTTACCAATTTTACATCAAAAACAATGGTAGTATGCAATCTTTATGATGTATGTGATATATTTCCTTCGCAAAACTGTAATATATTTTCTACAAATGTAGCATAAATTATTTGAGTGATCTTTGCACTTTTATACTTTACTTGAACTGCATTAAGCTGGGATTCAAATAATTTTCTAAAAATATAAAAATAATGTATGTTTATAGAACTATAATTAAATGATTAAAAACAAATTAAGTTTTGTAGAATTTGATTCCATTGAACATATATGTAGAGTGAGGTAAAGTGACCAACTGAGTGAGTGAAAAGCAACTGAGAGATAGCCGTTTGACTTAGTCTCTTTCATGCAAAGTGAAGTAAACTGAGCACATGAGGGTTTCTTGGTTCTAGGACGGAGAAAGTAAGGGTGAGAATGAAGGAAGAGAGGTACAATTCACTACCATTCAGTGATGTGGAGAAAACCCACTTGTAGAGAAATATATATGTCATCGATGACCGAAGAAGGTCGAAACGTTGCTCACTCCTTTACATAAAAAAATATCAACCCAAACGAGCCGTTTTTACATATATAATTCACTACCATTATATCGAAAACAAATATTAGATACGAACAATATATTTGTAAGTTGTACACCAATACAGAACAGTCAGTTTTTGAAGTTATCAACAATGTGTGCCTTTAATCTATTAAACTGTCCAAGCAAACTTAATTTCGTAGTAAAATCTATTGTACTGAGTTGATTGCATTGTATTTTACATAGTACCGATAAACTTGATAACGAACGACCTTTTTTATTTTATTTTAGAAAACAAAATTTCTGAGACGACTTGTTTGCGTAAACATACAACACTGACAATATTTTGTAATCCTCGGGTATCTAAGGACGACAAAATCTTGTAAAAATGTCGTACATTCACAAAAAAGTTTTTTTCAATATCTAGTAAAACCGTGTCAAAACATTTATCAATAAATATTGAGATATTGAAATAACGCAAAACGTAGATGAGATAGAGAATTTCTGAGTACATGTGTATAATAATCATCATCAAATTGCTCAGAATTACTTGGTTTTTGTTTATTTGTTTGTTTTTGAATTTCGCGCAAAGCTACTAGAGGGCTATCTGTGCTACCGGTCCCTAATTTAGCAGTTTAAGACTAGAGGGAAGGCAGCTAGTCATCACCACCCACTCCAAACTCTTGGGCTACTCTTTGACCAACGAAAAGTGGGATTGACCGTCACATTATAACGCCCCCACGGCTGAAAGGGTGAGCATGTTTGGTGCGACGGGAATTCTAACCCGTGACCATTGGATTAAAAGTCGAACGCCTTAACCCACCTGACCATGACGGGATTAGTTGTTGTTTTTCCACCATAATCAAGTGTTATTGTCATTTATCATTGTTTTATTTCGAGGAAGGTTCTAAGCAATAGGTATAAACACATAGTATAACATTATTAAAGTAATAATAATCTTTGATACTTTATATTTAAGTTTCTTTTCCGTTTGTTTATTTTTATAATATATGTAATATACAGGAATGAGACATCAAATGATATTTTAAACTACCATTTACTCTTAAGAATTATCACTATTAAATTAAAACATCAAAGACATTATGGAAATATATTATTAATTAATATTAGTGGAATTGCATTAAAATTAAAAAAATGGCAATGTGAATTTCCTTA
Source organism: Carcinoscorpius rotundicauda (assembly GCA_011833715.1). Lineage (NCBI taxonomy): Eukaryota > Metazoa > Arthropoda > Merostomata > Xiphosura > Limulidae > Carcinoscorpius > Carcinoscorpius rotundicauda. The sequence continues at coordinate 21,812,142 of CM022395.1, forward strand.
CCGTTTCAATGTTACTAAGGTTCCAGTCAACTTCTTGCAACGTCGGAGAGCATTCTCTAAACGTTCTGGTTCATCCTTTAAAAATCTAAAATGAAGTTTTTATCTCTATTAAATAACTGTATATTGAATCATTTACCACCATGAAATCATTGTAGAACTCTGATAATTTTAATCGGTACAATAAAAAGAAACAGACTTATATATAGTATTTTGCAATAAAAAATAATATTTAAGTTTTGTTACTATGAAACAAAAATTGTGGAGCACACTTACATTCATTTAATTTCTTCTAAGATTATTTTAGAATTCCTGAAACCAAATGAACATTAGTAACACAGAGTTATATTTTTATTTATTTATTTGTTGTTTTATTCTCTAGAATATTGTAATGGAAAATTGCAAGATAAAGACTCATTAAATATTATGTGAGAAACATTTAAAAATCTGTAAATGTGAGCGTTTAAAAAATGCAAATAAATATCTTAAAATAATATTCTGAGCAGTTTCACATCAAAATCTTAAGTGTAGGTATAACATATCCTTACTTTTCTTCTTTAACAACTACTTCCATTTCAGCAGACATCACAGCCTTTAGATTTTCTTGTAAAGTTGGAAACCTTCCTATAGAAAGATTATCAGCAAAAAGTATTATTAAAATGATAAAAACTGTTTTTGACACATAGAAAAGTAAAATAAAATTTCTGAAGTAACATGTGATATCAAAATATATTGGTGGAATATGCGTTTCATTATTGGTTAGACATATCTTTAAAAACACGCTCCAAGTAAATGCTGGTAAATATTAAATTAAATTGCATTATTTGTTTGTTGTAGAGCAAAGCCACATTGGGCTATTTGCACAACGAAAAATCGAGGACAGGATTTTTGTTGTTGGAAATCCATTATTCATAGTAAAATTTCGAAGAACCATATACATGATTAGTCTCTTTTATAAAGTACGTATACCATGTTACTTCTTAGCTTATAAAGCGAAATTTGCCAACATTCCAATTGTTTGTAAAATAATAATTTTTACAATGATTTCTCTTGGATGTGAATAATTCTATAATTGAAAAGGCGTATAAAACCAGTTTAAATTCTAGTTGATTGCAACGTGCCTACTGCATCCAAAATATCTTGACAGTAACAAATGATGTATTGGTTGGCTCAGCAAACAGCCCGATGTGGCTTTACAATAAAATACACAAACACACAAATTTAACATATACACAAATGAAATAAATAACCTCAAGCATTTTTACATTACACTAATTGTGCAATAAGTTATTGTTATCGCCTATATTTTTTCATCAAGATGTTTTATCAGAAGGAATTATTATTTCTGGAATATTCTTCAGTCATTAGAAAACAATTTTAGTCATTTATAAAAATATCAGCTAGATAGAATATAATTTGATGAAGAAATATGAAATTACCTAGCAAGTTTTTGTTATACTTAAGTTAACTGAACTTTGTATTATTATGTTTTAAAAAAATAATCCAACGAACTTGCAAAAAATAGAAATGATAGAAAATGTACAGAAATAAATCGAAATACCAATAGAATACTGTTGAAGGTTTATTACAACATAATTAAAGATATACAGAATGATGTTCGAATAAGCCACCAGTCATGTACTGTAAGATTAAAACAACAAAAACAACAAAGTGCAAAGGTATCTCAACAAAAATCAAAACAACACCAAAGCCTTCTGATCGTTCAGAATTAAGCACAAAGCTACCCAATGGGCTATATGTGCTGTGTCTGCCACGGGTATCGAAACTCGGTTTTAAGTGGTACGAGTTCGCACACATACCGATTTACTACTGAGCAGCCAGCATCACATTCAAATAAAATATTTAGAAATTATATATGACAAATGCAAAGACGAAACATTTTCCGTTTTTCTCTATACCTACTTAAGAATTCCAGTTTCGAATACCATGAACTATGGATTATGAAATAGAAGAGCCCATTTGATCTACATCTGTTATCACAACTTCTGTGCTACGTATAAGAGTAGGACATTTATGTAATTCTCCGCCTACGAAACGACCTCATTACGTTATCAATACAAATGGCTATTTCAACAACACCAGCAACTGAAACATCAACACACTATAAAAACACTATTGAAGGCACATCAGGCCCAATAAAAAATTATTTCTAAAATTACTGTATAGAATAAAGTCAGCTGTTCATTTCAGTACCATTTGAAAAATGGCTTTAATGATAATATTGTTGTTGTTGTTTTGAATTAAGCACAAAGCTACTCAATGGGTTATCTGTGCTCTGCCCACCACGGGCATCGAAACCCGGTTTGTAGCGTTGTAAGTCCGCAGACATACCGCTGAGCCACTGAAGGGGTTAATGATATTAAGGAACATTCCGAAAACAGACAAAAATTATGAATTATTAGAGGTTGTTTTAGGAAAGAGATTTACAGTGTTTTGATACAACGAAAGTTTAGGAGCAGAGAAAGAAAGAATGAGGACTTCAGTAGAATTTGTTGAAGATGTATAAATACTTGCACAATCATCTTATTCAACTAATCCACTTAAAATGACAGATTCTTTGGCACAAGATCAATTAATGCATTACTAAATAGCTTAATATTTACAAATTATGCTAAAAAAAGAAAGTGTACATCTTTAAAAAAAGCCGTTCAGTTGGTAAGAGGTTAAGAGAATAAATTAAAGTGAAATACCATCCGGGAAAAGACAACTATAGCAGAGATATATAACTGATGATTCATACGTATGTATACATATTTTGCTTGTACTAAAATATAATATGTAAAGATAATTTTCTCCTATGTGAGTTAGGTGGAAGCCATTGAATTATCATATAATACAATTACAGTAATAAATAGGTTAGATAAAAATCTAAATTTAACTGTTATCACCGTAATATTAGAGTGCAATTCTTTAATGTGCTAATCACAATTTTAATTAATGTCTTCAAACTTTTTTCGAAACAGAAATAATATGTTTGGTATTAAAAGAAAACAACTTAGCAATTTTAATTATGTGAAAACTCATAATCTACTTGTTCAGGTTTATGGTTTTGATAGATCTACGAGGTCTGTTCAAAACATATGGGGACTATTTGAATTACGCGGCTCCAGTTGGTTCCAGGGGAATCCGCTTGGTGTCGCTAGGTTCGCACAAATCAGCTGATTACGACGCCATTTCCCGATTGCACATATCTTCATTTATGTATTAGCTACGCGGTTTTAAGTAAAGTGCGATTTTTTTCGTTTGGCGGATTTCAGAATGAATGACCTGAAGGAGCAACGACTTGCTGTGAAATTTTGTGTTAAACTTGGAAAATCTGCAACTGAAACTTTTGCGATGCTTAACACGGCTTACAGTGATGTCGCTATGAAGCGTACGGTATGTTTCAAGTGGCATGAACGTTTTAAGGATGGTCGACAGTCCATTAAAGATGATGAGCGTCCTGGACGTTCTTCCACGTCAACTGACGACCCACATGCCGACAAAATAAACATCCTGGTGCAGACAAATCGACGTCTGACTGTCAGGGAGCTTTCTGAAAAGTGTGCGATATCAGTTGGATCTTGTTACGAGATTTTGACCAAAAATTGAAGATGCACCGCGTTGCTGCGAAATTTTTGCCTCAGAACTCGTGAGTTTTTGGTCAAACACTCGATCATTGTTCTTCCCCACCCTCTTACTCACCTGACCTTGCTCCTTGTGATTTTTTCTTGTTCCCCAAACTCAAAAGACCCTTGAAAGGAAGAAGATTTGAGACGATTCCCGAGATTAAGGCAAATATGACAAAGGAGCTGAAGAACATTACAAAAGAAGCATACCAGGACTGTTTCAACAAGTCGAAGCACCGTTGGGATAAGTGTGTGCGTTGGGGAGGAGAGTACTTTGAAGAGGTCCCAGACCTGTAACTTCTAAATAAAGTACATTTTGTTTTATGACGTCAGTCCGCGTATGTTTTGAACAGCCCTCGTACTTGTATTTTAGTTAAAGTAAAAATATATACAAGAGAATAATCTCAGTCAATGCGTATATTTATAGTTATACAATACACATTAATTAAACATTATCCCAAACTTGAGTTATAACTTTTTGTCGTCAATGATATTTTTCACTACCACTGTAAAAAGCAACAGTTTTTGAGGGTTTCTTGGTTCTAGGACGAAGAAAGTGAGCGTGAGAATGAGGGAAGAGAGGTACAATTCACTACCATTCAATGATGTTGAGAAAACCCACTTGTAGAGAAATATATGTCATCGATGACCGATGACTGTTCTAGACTAGAGTTGTACTGCTTGTTTATATACTAACACAATACTACTACTATGAGCCGATTGTCAGATTTTTTTAGTCAATAATAATCCTTTTACTAAATTATTAATGATAGGCTTAGCCAGTTTTTCATTTGACATCCTATATTATCACTAAGTAGTAAATTTGCGAAATAAAATTTTTAAAAATCACAGCTTTATGTCTCTAGAATAGAATAGTTGTGATAAACTTTCCAAATGTTTTAACATATAATAAGGCATGAAAGTTTTACAGTTGATTATGTGTTCTGTTTCATAACAGTGTTTTATTTCTGTGAAAAATTAAACGAAACGTTTAAATATATAAATAATCATATGTTGACAGTATACCATAAAAATTTGATATTTACTAGGATTTGCGTGTTTTCTTCTTTCTAATTATTTCTCTTGCTTAATTAAATATTAGTATATAATTTACAGAAAAACTCAAGCTATTTCTTTACGATTTATTTCATCCCGTTGTTTACAGTGACAAATATGTGTTTAAGAGCTTATATACGATTAATTTTATTGTTAACTTTCTTATATCTATGATGATATTAAGTCTAGTATGACCACCTTTAGCTCACCTAGAAGAAATGATGTGGCTGTTAAATATTTTTTTAAAGTGATAAACCTTCCCTTTTACTGCTGCGATTCATTTTCTTCTCATATCAGCGTATTTCACCCACGTTACACCTGTTTGTGAACCACACAATAAAACAGCACTACAAAGTTACATAGAGACTTAAAAAATTAACACAAAGACGCAAGCACAACTATTAGCCATTCACAACTCTCTAGCCATCTGATTGCTCCTATACAGTAAACCAACTCAAAGTACAGAAAACCAGAATCTAAAATGATAGGTTATTCAATGTAAAAAAATCAATCGCTATGATGCTCTTTGAATGCACTTCGACAACAGCATGGTAAAATCGTTAGCTTCAGAAAGACTTTACCGCAAGAATGTCAACCAACCTGAAGTTCCTGTAGATATTATTTACTCTCAGACTACTTGCCAGTTAGTTAATTCAGTGCTGTGATTACTGAGTTTGTGCTTCGATGAATAAATAAATATGTGAAATGAGCAAAACAATAAAACCTAATAACTCAAGCGCTTTCAAAGGACAGACCTCTTTTCTTCAGAAGTAAACTAAAAATGATGGTGTAACTGAATGAGTGATATATAAAAGAGTTGAGTGACGTCATGAAGGCCACCTGAGTTTCCAGGATGTGTTTTTGTACATTTTCCAACGTACTGTTCTCAATTTTCATTTCCGGTGCAAAATGATGGAAAACAAAAGTTTTTTTTTGTAAAAAGGTGTCATAAATGTTTTTCTTTAAAAATGATGAAAAAAGTTGAAGTGTTGTTGAAGTAAAATAAAGGTTACACATAGCGAATGATTGATAAAGAAGTGTTAAACAGATCCATGTATAAAGAAAGGCATGGAAAATTATTAGAAATAAATAGTTAGTATTAAAAAGATTTGGGATAAACATTTAAAGTAAACAATACATTAGAATAATAAATGAATAAAAATTATTTTTCTGAAAGAGAATAAAACAGTGATTGAAGATTACTGATTACAGGATCAAGGTTTATTCTTCTGGGCTAAATATTGTTTAGATTAGTAATCCAATAAGCCTATTTTATCTCTCTATCAATCACAGTTTTAAAATTAGTTTCAATGCCGATTACAGTATTCGTTTCGTTTCCATTGTTGCTGAACACTTATGCGAACATTTTAACAAATAATGAAAGTTCGTTCTTAATTGATGGATATCGCAGTAAACGCCAGCGCCAGATGAAATTTCTTCTTAGCAGAATTAGAATTTACACGAATGGCCAATGATTTCCACAATCAATTCAACCTGAATTAAAGCAAAGATAAAGGACATCACGACCTTGCAAAAAGTGCAATTACACGAAATCATTTATGTGTGGACAAACTAAGCAAAACTATTTTTAACAATGGTAACTCTTTCAACGATGAAGGAGATCGACTACAATCTGACAATACATGCCAATATTCCAGGGTTGATGAAATTGGACAGAACTATACGTAGAATGTTTCCGAGAGAATCAATGTAGATTTCAACATTTTTAGTCCACTAGTAAATGAGAACAATTTCATCACCTTACTGGTAACAAAACAATCGTGACAAGATCATAGACTTCAAGAAACAAATGATATATAAGGACGACTGATGTATCGGCTAAATTTGGCTGAGAAATTGACCAGAAACAAGTATATGGTAACAGAGAGTTCACTTTGATACCCAGAACACGTTTTTGCACCAGATTGGTCGATACTACTATACACTGACAAATAAAAGTTAATTCATATTCTGGACAATATATATGAGGAGATTCCTGAAGAAGTTGTATGATATCAAAATTTTCATGATCATCTTGGTGACCCATCTCAACCTAGTCATAACATTTAATTTTAGATGAGATGATTCTCATCCAGAAGTTAACAAGAAAATATATACATTGAAGACTGCCAAAGACAGTATATTCTACAGTGATAAATTCTACGAGCTAGCTGGAACCTATTATGAGATTATTCTTGTGTTTGATATCCACAAACCAGATTTGCTGAAAAGCTTGACAATAAAGAAAAAAAGAGACACCGTGAAAATGTTCCTATACACCAAGGTATCAGACAATACAAACATCAGACACATAAGTTTGGGCCCATTTCTATCTTACAATCAATCAGAAAGCGATTTGACAGATTAACTTGCGTAGAAGACTTTCGACTACAGTAAAGAATCTACTAATTTTATTCACTGTCTCAATTTCTGGTCATACAAAGTCCAACAAGGATGTTTACTTTGATGATATGTCTAGCAGCATTTACATCGCATCGGAATTTTAATGATTTACAGTTGGCCATCTTTTCTCCAGATGCAGATATTCTCATACTTGCAATAGCCAACTATGATCATTTGCTCCCTAAGATATCCGTCAGATTTTATTAAGATAAATAAAGATATGGAAAACTCTTGGAGTCATAAAGACCAAAGCATATCCGTCATTTCATGCATTTTCGAGAGTTGATAAAAATAGTCGGTTTTCTAAAATAAGCAAGGACATCTTGTTCATAATCTATTCCAAAATTAATAACAACATAATTCATGCCATAAGTATTATGGTGGATCTTCAAGGATTACAAAGAAATTAATATTCACATTAGTGAATTCAGTGTGCAACACATTGCTATAATAGTACTAGTATCAGAAACATCCCAAACTGTGATGAAATCTCGTCTGTAAGCACATGCAAGAGAGCGAAAGGTGACAATATACTGTGGGAGCACTCGCAGAGAATGTCAAAAGAGCCCATGTGCAGAGCATAGTATTAAATCAACCATCAAGTCTATAGCTTCAAAATTAAGGATAGTTAACACAAGTAGCTCTTGAGTAGCTTTATGCAAAATTAAAGAAAAACCAATAAAATATAAATAGCAAAGTACGTTTTGTGATTTAATAACGTTACAGTTGTTGAAACTGCTGGTCATTTTGTGATAATTTTATTATATATAACATTAAAATTATATTAAAAATTGTGAAAAAAAGAGTATGAAAGAATTTCAAGGGTTATCAACAATTTCGTGTTTGAAAAAATGCACCAGAGTACAAACATGTTCTGATAACTTACACTAAAACTGGTTTTCATCCAAAAAACAGAACATGTTAAATCAGCACAAACCATATTAAAGTAAAGGCGGCACATTATGTACAGAAGAAGTGTGGATGAATTATATGAAACACTGCTTCATAAAAGTATTACCTAGTCAAATATTTTTAATTCAAATTTTGCGACAAGAAAACGTTTCAATAGCTGTATACAAGAAAGTGAATAAAGTTAAAAACACAGACATTCCAAAAGTAAAGTTGTGTACCTAGAGGTATGTTTTGCATGTTTTTCATGAGATAGATGATCTTGCGGTAAATACAAATGTGAATGTTTTCTAAAATACCAATTGTAGAAACTATTGCAGAGAAGCAAAAGGTTAAAATGAGCATCATACAATAAACAGTGAAATGAACAATCATGGAGACATGCATTCTTCATAGATGAAGAAAGTTTTAATTTTACAGAAACAGTCAATTTGTTTGAAAATGAGAAGAAAAATTGCATCATTATCATAGTGGCAAAACAGTAAAATGTTCCTGCTGCATCTTATCCAGTGCTATCTGTAATCGTTTAAAAAATGATGGTACCCTGACAGCTGCCAAGTAAAGGCAAATTCTGATCCATTATGTCATCCCCTAAGAAACATGATTAATCAAGCAAAGATTGGTTTCTCAGCTATACAATGATCCCAAACATACAATAAATGTGATGAAACAATATTCTGAGAGAAAAAGGTTGATGAAATACTTATACACATGATCCCAATATGAATACTTTTTTGCCTGCATTGGATATGGTAATGTAAAAGTTTGGAAGGTCAAAAAAGAGCTACCCAACTTGAATGAATTATAGGGAGCAATAAATGTCATTTGGAACAATATTTTGCAACTATACACTGATAAACTTTATGACAACGTGAGAACAAAAAGTAATGCTTCATGTAAAGCAAAAGGAACACATACAAATACTAGTATATCGTACAACGTATTTACTATTTTACTTTATATTGTGTGATAATGGTTTTTGTTTTGTTTCACAATTAACAAATTCACCATTTAGTTATTAGTTTCGATTAGTCATTGTTTTTTACTTATTTACATGTATAGGTTGTGTGCTTCCACAATTAATTCCATTATTATACATGTAACACATCAGTAAAATTTGGTAAATATCAGACTAGAATATTTATATATGTCACATGATTTGTAAATATCTTGAAGTATTCCGTATATTTTCTTATGAGAATGGCATACGATAAAAATGCATCAAGTAACTGCTGACAATTAATAATTGTTGGTATGTATTTGTTTTTTGCTGATTTACTTGTAATTATTGTAAGCAAATGATTTTCAACTGATGAGAAATAAATAACATGTTTTGTAAACTGTTGATTTATGACTAGCACTAACTATTTTAGAAATATCAATGTATAAGTATTCCAGCCATCGTTGGGAAATATTTATCCATTGTTATCAGGTAGCTTGACCTTTTTTATGTATGCATATTTCTTCTTTCTTTCGTAAAGTATTAGGTTTGAAAAGCATTTCACTTCAGGGTAAATGTAAGGTTTTAGCACTAATTATACGAGAGTTCAGACGTGCCTCTTCCTTGTTATATTTTAATCACACTTTTATATAAGTTCTGTAACTGGAAATTCTTCTTTGAAATATTTACAGTGTACATGCTCATGAATAGTAATTTTCGTTAAAAACTCCTCTCTGCAGAGAATATTGTAATCTAGGGTAATATTTAACTACTGTTTAGAAGTAAGACTAGGAATACATTTATGATTTATATATTTTACACGCTATTTCTAAATCTTATAAGGAAAGCTGGAATTATTTATGATGTTAATTTAAGTATTTTCATAAGACTGGAATGGATTTAACTAAATAAAAAGAGCTACCTTTCAAATCTGCCACTGTTTTGCTTGCTCTACTCAGGATTAACGCCATTGATTCCACGTCGCTGATGTTTACACGACATTTCCTGTTGATCACATTGCCCCGCAACTCTTCTACTGTTGTTTCTAGCTTCCTAAACATAAACATTGTTTTAGCATATAATGTGGAGGCTATTGTTACTTATCCATAGAACTCATGTGTAGTGGTTGGTCTTCCTTTGTGTTTTAACAGATAACTTAATTTTTCAAACTACAGATTCCAAGATAAAGCTGTAAATTACTGTTTAATAAAACCCGTAAAAACTGGTTTATACTATTTCAGTTGAAGCTCTTTTTGTCAAAATAACGTAGAGAACAACGTTTCGACCTCCTTAGGTCATTTTCATGTTGTTCTATACTTTATTTTAATTTAATACAGTAAATACGGAATCCAACTTTGCGTGGCTTGTTTTATATTAAGAGCCCCTTGCTATAGAGGGTATTTGGATGCAGTCGGAAGGATGCCCTTAATATTAAGATTCTACTGTTCTACTATATTCGTTTTCATATGGGTTCCAGGAAGGCTTTATTACAGTCTGGTTCTAACAGGTTAATGGTAGAACTTTGTACATGCTGGTTTTTGTAGGTTTACGATAGTTTTATTACAAAAAGACTGATATAGGTTCAAGGTATAATTAGCAACATGACAGTTAATTTAGCTTCAAGGTAGTATTTTACTTTATTTTTAAAAGTAAATTTTATTTTTCGTTTTTGCCAATGTAGGTTTTTATTCATACCAGTTCTTATAGGTCCCAAGTAGATTTTGTTACTTGGTAGTTTGTATAGGCTTTAAATGGTTGTTATTCCAAACTGCTTTTTAAGAACTGATCTATAGAGGTTCTCACAATTTCCATACAGGTTTTGGTATATTAATACTGAAATTATGCCAGCTACCTTATCAAATAATTAAAGTATTGTTTTTATCATCAAAATTAGTATTCTAGATTATAAAGTTAGAATAAATTATATGTTTAGGTTAAATCATATAAAACTATTAATTTAAGCAAAAAAATAAATGGGAAGCTCACGACAAATCATTCTCCAGCCGTGCAACATCTTGATGGTATATTTCTTCGTCTTTAGCTACCCGAATTCTATCACCACACACCTTATTTTCCATTCCATGGGCAGCAATTAACATGTCCTAAATTAAAAGGTAAAGTGAAAACCATTAATGTTATGTTTCTCATTAAATTATTGTATTCTTTTTTTTTAAAATCATGGAGAGACTTTGCGTGTACAAGTTTCTGTTATTCTGTCGTAAAATTACGAAAAATAATAAATTAGCATATGAACTCAAGTTTGTTTTAAATATGTACAGATTTAATATTCTTCTTAATAAAATAAAAATGGTTTCGATGCTAATTTCACATGAAACATCATTATAGGTCCATGATTTATTTCATATTTTCACACAATAAATGTTTAGTTTGTGCAAGTCTGAGTTTACGTCGTATAACTAAAACTTCCCTTCACATATAAAATAAATGCGTGTTTTAATCTACGACACAGTTTAAGTACTTTAACATTCCACGACCTTGATTCTGACACAGGTTTCTCGAACACTTTCACGTGCTGTAACAGCCTGAGCTTGAGCCATCCTTTTGAGATTTCGAACCTCTGTACGTAAGTCCTTCGTTTGCTTCTTCAGATATCGCAGCTGGTTGTACAATTCTGGACTGTACTGAAGGTCTGGAAATCGAAATTAAACTTATAGTCAGTGTTACAATAAGCACTACAAATTATTTTCACTTCAAGGATTATGTTTTAATATTAACGAATAATATGCTGTTATTCATGGAGTGCATTTTACAAGAATAAAAGTTTTTTTTTTCTGAAGGAAACAGTTCTACGTTATAACAAAAAAACGAAATTATTATTATATATGGGTAAACTGTGTTTGTGCCAATAAAGTAAATAGTTTAACAGAATTAGTACTGCATAATATTACGTGACTTAAGTCTACATCTGAAGATATTATAAAACTGAGGAACAATTGTATGACAATTTTTGTGTGTGGTTAAAATAGAAATTTTTTTAGATTAGCCTTTCATAGTTTGATGTATATATACACACACACACACATATGTATAGCTATCAAACGTTGAATATATACATATATACTTTTTATCTCATGCTATAAAGGCCACGACAATTAAACATTTTAGTCTGTGGCATCTATATTTTTAATTGAATCAAATAATGATAGTTTACCAGAAGTAAAAATTAAGAAAAAATAATTAATTTTTGTTATTCAAAACAGTCGTAGTCGGACGCAATAAGCATGAGTTGTTTATAGAGTGGACGTTTAGTTTATCAGCGTGTGGTTGGACAAAATTTCTCATTTTAGGATAAAGACATAATAATTAGAAATATCTGTGAAATGTAAAAAAACATCTTGTTATAGAAAGACTAATGGTTTTGCATATATTTTAAAAACTATCTAATAGTTTAACACGTATTATACGGAATATCTAATAATGTAGCATATAATCTACAGAATACCTAATAGTGTATCATATATTCTGTAGAATATATAATAGTGTAACATATATTCTATAGAATACTTAATAGTGTAGCATATATTCTATAGACTATCTAATGGTTTAACATCTATTCTATAGAATAACTAATAGTTTACCACGTGTTATAAAGAATATCTAACAGTGTAACATATCATCCATAGAATATCTAATAGTTTAACATATTTTATATTGAGTATCTAATCAAACTGCACGAAAAAACAGCTCTAGCATCATTTCTACGTGAAAAACGTGGAACAAAATTATTCACTCATTTAGATAAAAGGATCTTATTGATTATTTCACTTCTTTACACAAAATGTTAGTATATTATTCATTCGTTAATTAAGTTAGTTCAAAATTACATTGTCATTATTATTCAATACGGCATTTTTGGTATCTTATACAGCCGTAAATATCTTGCAATTTTTTGTATTGTATCATATATATTTAGATAAATGACATTATTTTATTCTACAAATAATGTATGAATATAGGACCAAATCCTAAAAAAAGCCACTAGAAATATTACGAATGTAACTTACTAAATACCGTTGTATAAACGTTTTGATACAGTTCTATAATAGGCACACGTGCTTGTGTGAATCTTAAAAATAATAATTTTACTATACCTTAATAACAACATCCACAAAGTCCTAGCATGGCCAGGTGGTTAGGACACTCGAGTCTGAGGATCGTGGGTTCAAATTCCCGTCTTGTCATACATGTTCGACCTATCAGGCTTGGGAGCTTTATAAATTTATGGCCAATCCCACTATTCATTGGTAAAAGAGTAGCCCAAAAGTTGGCGGTGGGTTATGAAGGCTATCTCTCTTCACTTTAGTCTTACACTGCTAAATTAGGGACGGCTAACGCAGATAGACGTCGTTTAACTTTGCGCGAAATTCAAAAGATTCACAAAACGTAAAATAGTTTAAGAAAACAATAAATAATCTCACTAAAATTTTACATCAACCATTTTCGTCTGTTAATTAACACCGGTAGTTGCAGTACTTCTTTTTCTTCTTGTTTTAATCACAGCTACTCAAGGGTTATCTATGCTAGTCGTCCTTCATTTTATCTTATAGACTAAACAGAAGGCATCTATTTAAAAGCACCAATCGCGAACTCTGTGACTGATCTAATTAAATAGTGGGATTTTACTGTTAATCTTAATGCAGCCATAACGCATGGAACATAGTTTATAAACTACGCACACCCAAAGTAAAGAGTTGACAATATGTTACGCTATGTCGCTGTAACAACGTTAATTAATAACGATGTAGAATTAGAGCTACATAATTAAAAATAGCACGTAAAATACATACAAAATATTTATGGTTCATTGGACTTAATAACTTAAAGATAAGCTAATTACACTTATACAGAGTTAATATAAGAAAAATTATTAAACACAACCATATCCATTTGTACAAAAGTACCTTTTACAGGAAGATGTCTGGATTCTACTGTAGTGTACTGAAGAGAAGCTGGTTTCGGAGGAGGAGCTGGTTTTCCTACGAGTTGTCGGCCATCCTTTTCTAGAAATCAGTGGTCAGATAGAAAAATGTTTAAATCTAGCACTACACTGACATGATAAAGAAATGTATCTGTTGTCGCCACAAAGAAAAATTATAACAATGGCAGATTATACAACTGAAATGACAAAAAGTAATGTTTAAACAATTGAACATAAGAGCTTCCTTTGTTCCTACACAAAGAGAAGTAGGTATATAGATGTTCATACATAATGCATCCATTTACATCATGTTAGTGCATTAAGATACATGGATAATTAATCGGTGTCTGTGAAATAGTTATTTTCTGTAACACGTAAAGTTTGGAGCTAAAATAATTCATTAAAAGAACATGTTTCACCACGCACAATATGAGAAAATGGAATCTAAACACTAAAAGGTTTCAAAAGTGATCAAGTAAAAAACAACAGACAATCTAGAAAATGTGTATGTATGTAATTAGATATCTTCACATAACCAACAATAGCAGCTTCCAATAACGTTTAACCAGTTCCTACGAAAAAGTGCAAAAGAAATAAAGAGATTGCACTACTATACATTTCTTTTGATAATCACACTACAATTAATCATTATTTATCTATAGCAAAATATTCATAGCAAGTCTTCATGCTACCTATCTTTAAAAAATGTTCCACAAGTTGTTTTAATAGTGAAATAGAAAATATATAATTTAATGAATCTTCATAAAATGTAAGAGCAATATAGAGGCTAGCACAGACTGTCCTCGCAAAGCTTTGCGCGAAAATTCAAATCACACAAAAAACAAACAAACAAACAGAGCAATATAAATAGATACGAGTAATAAAAACATCCTTAATTATATTTGTTATTGCTGCGACCAATGACAAATTTGCTGACTTTTCATAATACATATAGCAGCCCATGTATATAGTTTATCTTACACTATGTACTACAAAACAGAAAGATATCTCTTTTATCATTATTATTTAAATGTAAAACAAAATAATATTAAGACCGTGATTTGCTGAAGCTTTATAGTATTCAGAAGATAAAATTACGAAAAATTAATTTGTAGAAACATTTTTAGTGTTTGATCTCTAGGCGTACTTTTTACATTATTCACCTGATGCGAATAGAATTCCTTTGGTAACAAGATTTTAGTATACTTTATACCTTGCCTTCTTCAAGATTAGTTTAAGAATGACTAAATATCTTGTTGTCGTTGCAATTAAATTTCAAAGAAAATAATTCTAAATGAAATTAAAACCTATTGGCACTTAATAAAATTGTGTCACGTGATATTATATGGTATTAATGTAAAAATATATGATGCACTTTGTGTGTTGCATAATATTCAGGTTCCTTGGTATTAACGTTGAAACGTTCCTTGCTACATTATAACATTCCTATAACATTATGATTTGTGCCTTTTTACCGATGTTAAAATATATTGCTCACTTGGATTTATTTAACAGTCAAATAAAAACACTATAGTACTGATGTTGCGACGTACTTTGCTCTTTATGTATAATACGGGATTAGGATATAACTAGTACGGTTAAAAATTGATGTTATTACTTTCTTCATTTTCACACGTACACTGAATCGATGATATTTTACTATTTAAATAACTATAAGAATCTTGTAGTTTAATATTGCACTAGTTAGAAAAGAAACAGAAGGTAACTTTGAAATATCAGTTTCTACAAACCATTTGCTATGCCACCACACAAAGAATCATGCCATATGAAAACAAAACAAAATCTCTGCATTTTACACATATGTTTATCAAACTTTAAATACATGTTCAAAACAGAAAGATTTAAATAACGAATTATTATCAATTAGGTACACAACTACTAAAAGAATGTTTGCACCAAATATAGTAGACAAAGCACTGAAGATATTTAAGAAAGGTTAAAATACAGATAAAAATACCACATTAAGATCTATTTATGAAAAAACAAAAAAACAAACTTTACGTTTACCTTGATTGTTCCAGATTTAACAAGTTAATCATATAAAGTATTTAAAAAAATATTAGAATTTTTATCCTATCTTCAAACCAGTGAGTAAAATAAAAGATACGATAGAGAATGCTGAAGACAAAATAAAATTAATGGATAAAACAGGCATTTACAAAATGGAATGTAAGTGTAATAGTAATTATATTGGGCAAACTAAAAGAAATAATAAAACGCAGATTGTAACAACATAAAGGTTATATAAGAAATAATAAAATAAAACATTAGCTGTAGTCGAATTTGTAAAAATTACACAACATACACTATTATGGGGAAAACTTTAATTTTAGTTCAGCTTCGTAGTGCTATAACATTAAATATTAGAAATAATGAAATATAAAAAACAAGAAGTTTTAAGTAAAGATGAATGAACTGCAAGTCAATATGTTGATATATGGCGTGATATGTATTAGAAAAATAGTTGAAAAAGCAAAGATGTGAACATCAGTGAAGCAATGCGACAATGGGTGAAAGTATAAAATATGTCTTGTAACGCATTGTAACTCTTGAAGATGACGTAGAAGATGACACACTTGTAGTATGTCATTTCAGAGTAGAAGCCACGAGGCTTCAATAAAATTGTTAACTGTGTTATTTGTAAACGTTCTTTTCAATTCTTTATTGTAATTTTAAATATTACACAAGTGCCGATAATGCGGTACACCTGTTGAAATCATACTAGAATAACTACTTTTTTTGTAGTAAGTATACTACGTAGGTGTGGTATTTGTTAGGCACCGGAATGACGATTTTGTGTAGTAAAGACTACACGTTTGAAAGACTGCTTTCTATAACAAGTATAACTTGTTATTGCAGTAACACAACAGAATTACAATATAGCGTATAATTATAGTCGATACTAAACACCTGAATGATGACTCATTGTGGAGTATCTTGTGCTTCTGCACATATATTACTCTTTACTATTCAACATAGAAGATTCTTTATTAACAGATATAGTAAAATTTCTTGTTATTTTCTGTTGTATTAGAATCCAATAGCCGCATTTTAGTCAACATCTCCATCTAAGATTTTTTTAAATATTTCGATTAAGGAATGAAATATTATTCCTTTATTTTATATAAAATACTAGATTAAAACAGCCTGTATATTATCCAACCAACGACTTCGTTAAATCATCAGAGATTATCCTCATAAAAGAATAACGACGAACAAAACCCATCTTCCATATAAGAATGCAGAATCGTGTAACAATGATATATATCAGTTATGACATAGGTTTCAGTGTTTATATCTTCAAGAGTTTTCCACAACAGTGCTGTGAGAGAAACATTTTATACTGATAAAACAGTAATATTGAGAAAACCATGAAAGCATGAAACCAGGCAAACATGGAGGACCCAGCAATTGCATCGGACAGAGCCTGTTTTCTCCACAGGCGTGCAGCTTCTGAAGGGCCAAAAGCGAGGTATTTAAGGGCAGTTATATTAACCAATGAGACCACGGTGACATGTTTGAGAAGTTCAAACTATAGTAGTCCCTATCCACGCAACAAATATGTGTGGGTATGGAAGACACGTCAATAAATACATCTAAAGATTGCACTGCAGTTCATGAATGTCTTTTTTTTTCAAGAATCCAACCGAAGCTTACCTATTAAAGTTACTAATACATTATCAATGGGTGGAATCTCTGGAACATAGACTGCTGTCTTTAGCAAAACGTTTACTAAAGTCAATGAAATGCTTTTCTAATTTTAAAGGTTGTCAAATCATCGACCTTCAAAACTTCACCGAGAACATGTCAGTCTGAACCACTGATAACCTCATAATTACGTGGTCATTGTAATGAAACATAAACTCGAATCAACGCAACTGAATTTATAGTTGATATATGAGAAAGTTTTGAAGTTATTCAGAAACCTTGACAGAAGCTTTATTTCTGAGAAATGTCTATTTGTTCATTATTACTAATAAAATTCTCAGAATGCGCAACGATGTAAGATGTAAAAGGTTAGTTATAGTTGCTTCAACTACTAGATTATGCATCATCAAGTATGGAAGTTGAGAATAAAATTTGATCATCATCGATACCATTTTGTCCAAAAACTCACTATTCTTTAACATCTGCATGATGAATCCATCCCATATTCATAGTCCTTTCACATTCTAGATCATAACAGCCATAAGATACCATAGCACAGCTGAAATCAAACGCAAATCAACCATATCTTAGCAGGGTCAGCAAATGGCGCATTGACACAAGAATGATTAACAATTCTACCAAAGTCATAGTCGCAGTTTGTACACAATAAAAAGTAGAACTGCTAATGCCTATATTGACAAAGTTAAACAAAATGCTGTTGCTACTGAAATAGGTAGCACTAAGCAATTCTTTTATTGCAAGTGCAATTAAAAGTGCCAAAAGACGTTATAATACAATTATTAAATATTTTTACCGCCTAATTCTTAAGTTAATCAATAGATATCAATTGGCTTGGTATGTTTAGAATTTTGTGCTAAGCTATTACGCTAACCAACTCAAAGTTATCAGTGGCAGACTAGAGAAAAGACAGCTAACAAACACCACACACCCCCAACGAGTAGATAAGATTTGTCGTCACAATAAAACTTTCCCACAGCTGAATGAGCAAGAATGTTCGTTGAGATGAATTTGAACTTGCGATCTGTAGACTGTTAAATCGATTGCATTAATTACCAGTCCATGCCAAGCTAATGTGCATTAATAGTTATTATTGTGAAGATATTATCGTGGTAATAAAATATTAGTTGCTATACTAGCTTTTGTCTATAAAAGGTGAAAAAAGAAAGTTAAAATGAGAATGATGTTGTAAATCAAAATAGAAATGAATAAAAAAGTTGGATTTTTCCTCTACAAAGCAAAGAGTTAGTCCCTGAAGAAGAAGGATCCACCTTTCGAAAGCACTAAGATTTTAGGGTTTTTATTCATTTTTATCAAGGCTTCTTGAACCTAGGTGTTTTTTGAACACCACGGTTGTAGCTCAAAATATATTTATATGAACTAAATTCAAAATTTAATTTCATCAATGCATTCACCAAAAAAATATCCTTTTAGATTACCTTATATGCTAAAAATAGCTATGCCAGAAGTCAAAATGAAAGAAATTGTGAAAATTTGTGAGGAAGTACAATACTTTTGCCAGTAACTGAACAGATGTTGTGATCATATTAAAATGTCTGGAGCCTCACTAAGTGGTTACAGTCAGTGACACCATGTAAAGTCATGCTCTATCTGACGACCATACATTTTGACATAGATTATATTACAAAAGGCTCTGCTAGGAGGTTATTATGTCCAAAGCACATCATTTCTGCTCACAAGGTTTCTATAATCCGTCTACTATTCATGACCAAAGTTTCCAGGCACCTGTTTCAATAGCCCAATCACGAAGAAATCCACAGACACTGAATGCGGGGATTTTACAAGTCTTAGAATTAAACAGAATGAATATCATTTCATTCTATAGTCGTTTGAGGTATATAAGGTTGAACGGAAGATAAATCTAGAAGCCTTTTCTGCTGACCCAAACGGAAATTTTTAAAATAATTTTGAGCATTTCTATCTGGTAAAAGTGGACAGTTTTTGCCATTGTTAATTTTGTTCATGTCTCTTTCTGGATGACTCTGATTCCCGACCTTGATCCATATTCTTCAACTTATAATGACATTGAGTAAAAGGAATGTTCTACTCTGGAAAATTTCAAATATTTGATCTGAACATATTTATAATTTTGAGTATGTGAATATTTTGAGTCTGTTCTCTTTGTAACCATAAAGGAAAACAATGCGTGTGTTGTATTAACCCAAAGTACTGAGACCTGGTTTCTAGCATAATAAGTCTTCAGACTTATTGTTGAGCTACCGAGGGAAATTTTGAGTCTTTATTGTATAAAAAAAACAACAAATTTATTAAATACTATAAAAATATTTTATGGTACTCGTTTTATAAAATATCAAATGTTTAGATTCTAATAAAATAATTTAAGTGTAAAACAAAATACGTACGATTAATTCATCAGAAGTTTACAAAATATTCTAATATTTGAAGAATGTGAATAAATATATTTATTACTAAATCATCACACATTTACAAATTATTCTAACATTCGAAGACTGTGGATAAAAATATTGGTGCTTTTGCTTGATTTACATTGGGTCTGAAAGTATGGAGTGGATAAAAGCTGTTAAGTATAAGCATCCAATATACACACAAAGCACATAGACGAAACAAAATAAACTGGAACCTGAATATCTTAACACAATGAGAAATTATCTAGGATAGATATTGATATCAATAAAGTAGACAAAAAACATTTAAGCAAACATTTTATGCACAGACCATTATAATAACAATAAAGTAAGAGTAAAATATTGCGTAAAATGAATCAATCAGCTAAATTAAAAATAAAACAATATGCAAGAACATATATGAGTAAGTTGTTATAAATCATTACTTTATTGCACATCCGGTCTTAACGAAGTTACAGAGGGCTGTGTCACAACTAAGTTTCTTGAACCCATGAAATACAATCACATAGGTAGCCCTTAATCATTATTTTTAGATATTGTGGGAACCTCCAAGAGTTATGGGGGTTCTTGGTAGTCCGTGAGCTTGATTTACCAGTAAGGTATCTAGTTATATTTTTGGTAATAGGTATATTCTGTTTATTACATGAAACACTTCAAAGTAATTAGACTATTTTGTTGCCTATGAGAGAAGAGTTTATCTATTTCTGTTTTTACATAATCATGAGTAGGTTGTAGAAGCATAAAGATAGCAATTAGCTTCCAACAAAATAAAATTGTGTATATAATCTTAGAGTTTCTGCATCAGAAGCTTTAGAATGTTGAAGAATATATTGTAATATTTTATGAAATTTATTGAAAGACCAAATATTTTGTGCACATTTAAAAAATAAATGTCACAACAAAGTTTTCTGTTTAAATATCAGTTCATAGTTTTTATGCGTTTATAGTTGTGGATTACAGTTACATACGTCTGCATTCTTTATATGCAAAACAACATTGTTCTAGCTGTTCAAACTACCTCGTGGAATCGAACTCGGAGACTAGCGTTGTATGTCCGTAAATATTTCGCTGACTCAGCTGTAGACTATGAATATGTGTGTGTGTGTGAGGGGATTAAATAAAAACCAGTAAAATGTATGTGGGAGACTAAATTTTAAACTGTTTAATGTTTTTTAAATTGTATATGGAACTAAAAGACAAATAATATACGATCTGTCGTCTGATCTATTAAACTCTTGCAGAAAATATGTAAAAATATTTGAGTGATGAAATATGTGCCTTTTGAGCAGCGAAGTCTGAACTGAATAAAAGTTTATAAATTATCTTAAAACAATCTTATACTTACATTTAACACGCATTATGTATAAACCCCGAGAAATAATAATTAGCAAGTACTTTATACCCGCCTTTGTTCCAACAAGTTACAATTTTAGTGAAAAATCGCACAGCACGAGATTATATCAAAGATGAACAGCGATGAATAGTAATCTCATAGAATAATATGCATCACGTAACGTCTTTTTACTGATGGCCGAGACGAGAGAGCTAAGTACGTTTAATTCGATTTTGTAGCAAATCTATATGTTGCTTCCTAAATAATGACTACGTAGGTCGATGATAAGATATGCTCATTCTACAACTTATATACCTGTTTGACTAAATGTTACTAATAAATAGATAACTAGTAACTACTTTATTGGTGCTTATTCCTCTGTATTTTAATCAAGTGTTTTCTTTAATATTTGGGTGAATGTAACACATTCTCATAAGTTGGGACATTCAATAGTCCGTAAGAAATGTGATCTCGAATTTGTCTGTTCGTAGTCACTTCTTTGCTAACATGATCTATAAAAAACATTCTTACTGCAGCTTTTTTCGCACTATTTCTTAGTTTACCTGACTGTAGATTCTAACTTACTTCAGCACTATTTCTTAGTTTACTTGGCTATAGATTATGTCTCATTTTACATAAGGCTTTTGTGATATTTGCTTCATCAGCAATAATTTGTTGTAGCCTTGAAATTTTTATGCGTTTTTAAATGATGAACATGCACAAAATTCATGAAGACGTGCTCAAAATTTCGGATCTAAATGTTCTGAAAGAGAAGATTTAGTGATTAACATCTTCATTAATTAGGCCAATTTCGTTCAATAAATTACCAAGGCTTTCTCGTTAACATGAATTTTGTTTTTAATCCTCATATATCATTTGGTTGGAGTTATGATCAGTTCGAATGGTAAACTTATTTGCTTTTGTTCAAGCAAAGATTGTACAATGGTCTATCTGAGCTTGCTAATCGTAAAGTTCGTAACCATAATTTTTGCCTCAGGCTTAACGCTAAGCCATAGGAATGATAAAAATAAATGATTTTGATACAGGTTGTAGTTATACATTTAAAATACTTTACAACACATTCTTCGCATTTGGTAATTTAATTATTTATGCGTATTTGCTCGTATAAGAAACTGAATGCAACTTAAAAAAATCCTACTTCTAGTGCGATGCATATTGTAAATAGCGCTTTGTAAGAAATTACCATTTTTAATTCCATCCTTTTAAAACATAAGTTCAAAAATGTTTACTAGATAGAGTGACTTATATATCAGACATCTGTATCTAACTCTAAGCTGCACGCCCCCCTGGTAATTACACTAATCAAGGCGACTGTAACGAAACCAGTATGTGAGTGGTTCTGACTGCCCTTGTGTGCCCGAAGAGTTTGCTAAGAGTAATAAATTATAAAATTAATTAAGTACAGCAAAATTACTAGATTATTTAGTACAGAGGACAGGAACACTAGAGATAGAAAGATGAAACACAAAATCACAATAGTTCCTAAGTGTAATAATGACGTGGCTTAGCGACATAAAAACATTATTATTACACGAGTGACAGAAGCAGTAGTTTTTAAAAAGAGGGTACCTATTACAAAAGTTTATGCTTTAATATTATGAACACAAACACTTTAAACATTTCATACTTCAAACAACTTTGTCATACTAAGAGAATGAAAATCTGTAAAAAATTCAAGACAACAGCCAATGAGTTTTGAAAATCTACTTAATGTCAATTTTTTTTATTAAGATACATGCTAATCAAATGCATCGTTTTGTACATTTTCATAGATGAGGTATCTATTACTTCCATTATTTTATGAAAAAAAATCGCTGAGAAATATATTTTAACAGTAACTTATTAAAACATAACAGCAACGGATAGATAATACTGATTGACTTGTTCAAAATGCATTATATTTTCTCTGGTGTTTGTATGAATAGACTAAACATCGCAGTACATAAAATGCCTATCCGATATGAAAAAAGTTACATTTTGTACGTTCCAGAGATATTAATTTGTTAACCATCCTATCTGTATTTGTCCCTGAATAGACTGAATTATTCTGAATACAGTTCTTCTTCTCGAACATTTCTTTACTTCAAGTTGCTTGTCGTCATGCTGAATCGGATTCATTATCAATTAAGTTTAAGGTTACCTTTTCGGCTTTAGTTAATTTTAAGAGTTAATAATCAATTAAAAGTAATAATTATAAATTTTAGTACAAGTTTAATTCAATAAAAATGATTTACAAACTTTCCTTTTCTGTCTTATTGTATACAATGATAACATAACTGCCTGAACATGGATTGGTCTTGTTGCGTTATAGCAAAACATACACATCATCTTTATCTTGTCATCAACATCGTATAAGTCGAGAAGCCAAATAAATGTACACAAACTTTGTGGAAAATGTGCAGAATTTTACAGATTTTTACGCGTTACTTGCTCCTGTAGTTTTTGTCAAGCAAAGTACATCATGCTTCATGAAAAACAGAGCATCATGGCATTATGCATACCATCAGGATTTAACAAATTAGAACTAGAAAAAGAAATTAACAGTAAAAGAAATCCCAAAATGAGCATCAACAGGTTCAAAACTTGTATCTTATCTGATGAGGGATATTTATGAATATGCCACAGAACTTGCAGAGACAAATCTCAGGATCACGGCTACTTATATCCAAGGCACTAACGTTCTTTCCAAAATATTATGTGATGAATTTGTTGGATATGTTGCAAAATATCATCTATCATATTTGACGAAATACCAGAACGGCAATCTTTCCTATTAATCCGACTGCAGTCTGTCGCGAGGTATTTAAGTTTGACAAAAACTTTTGCCATTAAAATATCTGTTGTTGTCAGTATTTGAGTCAGAAGATCAAAAGCATTACTGGTTTTTCCATACAGCTGCTGGATACGACACTAGTTTCTCATTGTTTCAAAACTGTAAGTGAAACGTATGGCAGCCATGAAAAAGTTATCCTCCAATCACACAAGCCGTCCTCTTCATCCAAGACAGTCCATACAGATTCTAATCATTTCAACCTTCTGAAATGTTTTCTCATCGTCATGTGTAGAAAATAAGTACAGATTAAAAAGATAGATTTGTTCGAAGCGAATTATTTTTAAAGAAAAATACAAAAGTCCTAAGAAAATGTGCCCATCACAGATGGATATACGTGTTTCCAAATTTATTTTCTCTTTTATTGTTGACAGTTATCACTGTGTTTATTTGTGTCATTTTATTCATGGTTTAATTGGATCCTCAACAGGGTACATTGCTGCAACACACCAAGACAAACTTCTAAGCAGGTGTTTGGACTACCCGTTTCTCGGGTAAGCCATACGTGCCTGTGACATAGGTTTCGGGTTGAACGATGCACAATGACCTTTAGAGTCCAGTCTGCATCAATATACCAGAAGCCATACAGAGTTGATCAAGTGTTGTTGCAAGTGATTTAATTTAGGATGTCAGTATTTCTTCTGTATTCACCACAAAATTATGTAATTCAATTACTTTCTGTAATGTGTGTGAATGTTTTTTATACAATATAGCCATAATAATTTTTTCATTCCTTCATATAACAATTGTAACAATAGATTCCTCATCCCTTAAAATGTACAAAACTAGGTATTACATTAGCTTGTATCTTAATTATTAAAAAAATATGAAATTAAGTGTGCTTTTTTAGAAATTTGGATTCCAAAATGTGGAAGATTTCATGCCTCTGGTATGGCCCAACTTTTAGAAGCAAGAGATTTTGTCGATAAGTATACCAAAACATACCTATTATAAAAAATATCACTTTTCTAAATCGTGTAACGATGTTTTTGCTCGGTCACCTTCACTATAAAATAAAAAAACAACAAAACTAAATGGCTGTGTATATTTTCTTATATCAAAGCCATATTTCGGCTATCTACCGAGTGGAATTGAACCCCTGAGTTTAACGTTGTAAATCCGAAGCCTTACTGCTGTACTAGAGGTGGACCAAACTAATAGAAATGAAAGGTTTCAAGCTAAAATCGTTTTATTTCCATAGTTAAACCCGTTATTTAGGATCAAGAAATCTATACAGCGTGGAAAATCTTATTCACTGATTTATGTAACTTATCGAAGAACAACCGTTCTTCTTATTAAAGCAGCGAGAATAACTGACCAATGATACACTTATGTTTATTTGTGCGAATGCTAGACATAAGTAACTGATGACCTCCACATTTCCTATTATTAAATAAACAAAAATGTCTTCTTTAAGTACTTGGAACACACAGGTATAAGTAATAACATTCATAACAGTTTTAAGTGTGTTACCTTAAAACTGAGAGAACAAAAATGTTTGATAATTGAGAAGTAATTTGTGAAAAGGAATAATCCAAAAGACGAATCAAGCTAGTCATGAATAAGCTCTGTCGTTCATGATTGAGCATTCATTTCATTTAAATAGTGAAATTAGGAGGGAAACAAACGGTAGCAATGATCACGTATTAAGATAATAAAAAAAAAAATTCTATATTTTTCATGCGGTAAAATATTAGTACAATCGCATAGTACATTTTATGGTATACTAAAAGTATTTATGATAATGATCATTATAGTTCATTTACAACTTATGTTTTAGTTAAATTTACGCACTTGACATTTTAAAAGATACGATTGAAACTATAAAGATTTCTACAACACTAATAAGTGGTTAGCAAAACCAATCTGTATTCTACTTTTCTTCAACAGCTAATGAGAAATAATTTCATAGAAAATGTGGTAAAATACTGTCATATCAACATAATACTACTTTTTAACACAAGATAAAAGTGCTTACTGTTGAGCAGATATCAGATACATTTAACTTTTATCAGGCTGAATTGTGTATTAACACACATTAGACAAAGTTAACTAATAAATTAGTCCTAAATCTGACAGAAGTTTTAAAGTAGATAAAAAATTTTAAAATGTACTTTCTCGATTATTTAGCATTTTGACATATTTGTGGAAAGACAATTTTTAGAGATATAAAATGTTCTGAAAATGTGATATGGTAAGAAAAATTCAACATAACGAACATAAATATTGTATTAGAATTTTTGACGCTTTTGATAAAGACTGTAAAAACATTTTTCCTTAGCAGTGCATATGTGTGATTACAACTGACAAAATACAAAAACAAAACAAACAGAAAGATTTATGTTCATCATTTGCACAGTTAAACTGATCATATGCACAGCTTCATTCGCCACAAGCAATAAAGAATATATTAAAGAAAATATTCGGCTAATAGTTATTTGATTTTTGTCTGTATGACTATGTTAACAGTACATAACTTAGATAAGAAAAATATACGAGTAAAAAGTTAACAGTTTGAGATGATTTATATGCATTATGCAATCAGAAGTTTACAAAAATTTGAAAGACGATCGATGTCAATTTTTATGTACTTATTCGGTTTTAAAGTATAAACGAACATTAATATTTTAAGTTAACTCAGAGATGAATGACATATTCCTAATTTGTACATGGAAACGTCATTAGTAAACCATCTAATTTTGCTAGATTGAAAGTTTTAATTAATTAAAAAGTGAAAATCACAGGCTGATAAAATAGTTAATGTTATTTAAATTAATTAATGTTGAGGCTTAATACATCTGTTCAACCTTAGAGGATTCTACAAATTGTAATGTACCTAATTTTGAAACATAAATCTACGGTTTATTCTGTGAGGAATCGTCGACATAGTAGCATTGCAATAAAATTTCGTTCTAACACAGACATAAATAAACATTTTATATCAACTGGAGAGAGCGCTTTACACATACCACTTTTCATTCTCAAAAGATAGCCCTTCAGAAAGTGATATAAATGGTTTCAGAAATGTACTTTATTAAGTGAAATGTAAGAAACGAATTATAAATCGAAATTAACAAACATACATATAGTATGCATGCAATATCACAAGATATATAAAGTCTGCACAAATATTATGCATATGTGTACATACATGTAAGTATTCAGATGGTTATTATATTTCGGAGAATACAATTGCTGTAGAGCTACAAAAAAAGAAAACAAGAAACAAACTGCATGTCCTGTACAATATTACCTTTAGCTCGGGGTCTGTCTTCGCTAGTTTAATCTCAACACTTGACTAAACGGAAACCTTCCTAAAGTAAACTTTTAATGTGATTTTGATGAATCAACGAGATAAGAACACTAACAAGGTTGATGGTATTTTCCATGTTTCTCTTTACCCTTTCTGCTAGTAATCTGCGTGTGAAGAAATTTTCGAAATTTCAATATTGTGCTTCATGACTTTACCATGTCAAATGTTTAAAGTTTGTTAGATTGTTTAGGCAGAGTATTCATGATGAAAATTTGTTGAATGGACAGCAAATGCCTGTTGTGGATACATAAGTGTTGAGAACGACGTTTCGAAAGTTTTCCGCCTTATATGTTTATGTGAAATAATAAATTTATTACATGTTTATATAAATAAAGAGAATATGAAGTTTATTTTATTTTATTTTATATATCACTTACTTATCTGATTATAAAAAGAGTTGTTACGTTAGCTACCTCTTAGTTACTCGTGAATTGTAATATATATATAAACAACAGTTAAGTGTTGGTTTGTTAAGAGTTAATATATAAAAACAACAATTAACCTTTTGCCTGCTATTTGTTTATATATAAAAGCTGGAAGGATTTGTTTGTTTTGTGTCTATAAACAACAATTAAACTTTAGTTTGTTGTACGTGTATTTGCCTATGTATAAACAGCAATTAAATTTCAGTTTTCTCTATCTGTTTAGATGTAAACAGTTAATAATTTATTTTATTGGTTTCTTGCTTTAAGTTTTTTGTTATATGTTTGTGCATGAACAGCAGTTTCATTTTAGTTTGTTTTTAAAAAAAAATGTGGATTTAAATGGATTTTGGTTTTACCTTCTTTGTCCCCTGCAACTTCAATTTTGTTTGAAGAAACCAAATCTTGTGGCTGTCCTGCTGGACTGGAAACCAAGGCTTTCTGAACAAGACCTCTTAGACTTGCTAGTTGTCGCTCCATCATCTCCATTCTTACTCTAACCAAAGTTGATTATATTTGTTACGTAACAACCAATATTATTATATTTATACTAATATATCAAAATAACCTTACAGAAACCATAACACGTGACTATTTTTTTCATTAGCCTTATATCTGTTATATGTAGATTTAAAATCAACATAGCACTGTAAGCAATTAAAGGTAAACACACTTCACTTACATATCTGATTATAAAAAGAGTTGTTACGTTAACTACCTCTTACTTACTCGTGAATTTTAATACAATTATTTACCATTTTAGTTATTCCTATGCAATTAAATATCTGAAAATTGAGCATGTCATGCCCCTAGAGCTTGTTAAGTCACAGAATGATTTCGTCTGTTTGAAAACTTATTGCACTACTAACTTACCTCCTTGTAATAATCATATTTAAAAATCAATTGCTGAACACTATGATGCAAATAATTAAAATTAGTTACGGCAAACAGACTCTCCATCTGTTTATAAAAGCATAAGAAAGAATAGAATCACGCGGAACCACATTATTAGCGTGCACTTACTGAAATATCTGTATACACATATATATACACACATCTAAAAAGTATGTACAACTGACAACAATATTAATTAATAAGAGATGCACTTAGCGTTGACATGTATTCATTTACTAATATGAGCCGATAACAACAGCCCTTAGCTGTTACATATATACATACACACATGATTTATTAATCTAACTTCTTAAAATAACTTAAAATGTAGAAAATCATTACATTTATATAAAATTACTGTGTAGCACGCTGTTCATAACGATTCATTTTTTTTTCCCACAATTTGTAATGAGCTCAGTGTATTTTGTATTGTAATGAATTGTTTAATTGTTACCGTGCTTCTTCATCAATAGCTGGTGTAGTGCTTCCAGACCTAGAGCTATAAGCCTGATCATGTGATCCATACGTCTGATCTTTGTAATATCCTCGATTATCGAAAGTTGCGGAACTGTAAGGTGAGAAAGTATGCTTTACATCTGGACGTCTCTCTGGGGAAGACAGGTAACCAGATTCATGGGATCTTCTTTCTGGAGACGACTGGTAAGATTGGTCGTATCTTCTGTCAGGGGACGCACGATAAAAAGCTTGACCATCTGGAAGGTAGGGCCGCTCTGGGGTGGAACGGTAGGATCCCTGAGGATCATGGTAGCGATCTAAATAATGTTGACACTTGTATTACTTCGACTATTTGATACATAATGTTGAATATAATGTAAAATATAAAATCAAATAATCTATTTAATATATAATTCATGACTAAAGTGGGTTTAAAATCAGCATGCACCTTGTTTCAAAGAAAATATTTCTCAATAAAAACTGAAAACATCCACTTGAAAATTTTGCAAAAATAATATTGCACTCTTGCACAATTAACTATATAACACATCAAAATAAATTTTTATTCGCAAATATTTAATGTATCTACAATTACTATCGTATCACTTATCTGCATTTTTATATGTTTGAAATACAATTGTTTAGTTCAAGTTTCCCAATCTACTATCTTTTTCTCTTTTTATTGCATCAACTTGCATTATTTTGATGCCTAACAGTTTTTAGTTACTTAACTTCACTTTTAGTTTGGTTTGTCGTAATGGCCAAATTATAGAGTGAAACTGTTCTTGTTGAAGAAAACAACAAGTATTGTTGGTATTAACACTTTTATTGATAAGGAGAGGACAACGTTTCGACCTTCCTAGATCATCTTCAGAATACAGAGTGAAATTGTACTTTTCATATATTTTAACATACGTGTACACTACACTTTCTTACCTCTAAAAGACAAAGGTATACCATTAAGATAAAGAGTTATGCACTAAAACTTTAAGGATCTCAATTGAAATAAACTTGAAAGAATTTAACATATTCCTCAAACTTGTTATACAACACAATTTAAGCATAATAACTAGCGTATGTCATTGGTATGTCTCTGAATTATTATTAGTTCAAAAAAGAACTCACCAGATTTCGGTTGAGCTGATCGAGGAGAATTTATTGCAGGCAGAGTGCCGGTGGGTGGTGGAGTAGAACGAACTGCTTTGGTGAGTGGGACTAGAGCCTGTTGAAACGAACGTTGTGGCTTTGGTGGAGGTTGGGCTGAACCTAAACCAACAATATGGTGTGATAACTTGTTTTCCATGTAATATATAGTATATGTGCGTAGGAATAGAGCACTTGGGACAAACCCTTTTAAAGAATAATGAACTGCAATTTGTTTTAAGTTTTCTTCACATAAAGAAATATATAAATAACGAAATTTGGGTAAAACTAATCACTATGTTTCCAAACAGCAGTGGTACACCTGCTCTGCATAAAAGAAATAAATTAGGCATATTCGCATGTTTTATCTTAATTCACATGCAGAGGAGTACAAATAACGTGGTAAGTAACATCTTATCAAATTTTTAAATAAATTGACGTATAGTATAATTAAAATTCTTACTCCAGTTACGTGTAAAATATTAACGTAAAATACAATGTTTTATAATAGTGAATATTGCTTTAAAATATTAAGATATATTGTTTTTACTTCTGAAGCAAGTATAATCAACAACACGACAAATATTCCTCTTATGCTATGTGAACTATATTAGTTAATATACTTTAACGTAATATAATGCGTAAAGTATTTTTAAAAAACATCATTACTACCATATACGCATACTTAAAAACTTCCATTACTCATGATATATAGATATACATATACTGTAACTCATTATAAAGTGCAGAATATGGTCAAATCTTATTAAATACCAATTACCAGTTAATAAGAGTTCTTAAAGACTATCGCAAGAAATACCTAGACTACAGCAAACAGAGATCGATTTTCTTTTCACAGAAATGCCAAGTAGCCTACTAATTAATTAACAGTAACCATTATTAAAATAATGCAAATTCCAATTAATTACCTTTCTTTTTAATTTTAATTAGACGGTTAGAGTAAAAATTCATGCAATTATATAAAATAGATCATTTTGTCAAAATATTTTATTTTTATTTAACATTTTGATTGTTTGTTTTTGCATTTTGCACAAAGCTGCTCGAGGGTTATCGATGATAGCCGTCCCTAATTTAGCAGTGTAAGACTAGAGGGAAGGCAGCTAGTCATCACGTACATATTAATACAAATCAAAGTCCAATTTTTGAATTAAAAATTTAAATATAAGTAAAAAGGCCAATGGTCCTAAAATTTAATAAACACAACTGAGGAGGACCGTGTCACCATCGTTAATGTGTAAAATGGTGCTGTTGCTCCCGATCGTAACGGTTTCCTGCCGGTACAGCGATAAGTCTACGGATTTAGAACGCTTAAATCACATGTTCGGTTCCCTTCGGTGGACTCATCAGATAGCCCGATGTGGCTTTCCTACAAGAAAACACACACACACACGGTCGTAACAACGGCACGACAGTAAATTATAGACTATTGACTCTTTGGTGTCACACAGACCGCACATTGTTGCAGATAAAAGAAAATGATTAGTTAAAAATAAAACTGTGAGCAATGCGTAGCCTAGTCAGGACAACTTCTTCTTTCCGAAGCATGACGGTTAAAGAGCAACAGCAGGTTTGATCTGGAAAAGCTTGTTATCATGTTGCTCACTCCAAGCTGTTTGCTTACTGGCGATTACGAATCTTGAACACAGGACTGTAGTCCATATATGAAATAGACACGGCCACGATAACACGAAAGCAGACAGACTTAGCTGTGGTGTCAGTGAGCTTGTACCCACGAATACCAATGTAGCCTGGAATAAAAAAAAACTGGATAGAGATAGATGGTAAAGAGAAATGGGCCAGTCGGTTTTCAGTATCAACGAGAACAGAGCGAGAACTAATGTGAAGTAATTCCAGGACCATTAGAGAGCTGAGCGAATAGGTATATATAGTACAGTTCGTGTACTGCATAGCCTTTTTTGTGATAAAGGGCAAAAAGAAATGGTGTGCAATTTGACAGTGAACATAGAAACTGCAGAAGGGACCCTGTGTGCAACCACCAAATCACAACAAACCATGGCAAAGCCCACAGAGTAATATGATGTCAAACCATTCATATAAATGGGAATGAAAGGATGGTTAAAAATATTTTCGACAAATAGAAGACGCTACTTTTAATTGTGATTTTATGCTTATTTCATATACTCAAAGAAAAGTCACGTTTGGGAATAGTAATAAGCCGTGGTTGGATGAGTTGACCAGTGGAGACAGCAACGTCATTCAAGGAATGACCCTATTCAGCCAAATAAAAAGCATGACTCACTGAGGAAGGAAAACACAACTCCAGGTGGAATGCTGTGGTAAGGTTCGAAGTTTTGAAGTATAGAATAAAGACAGTTGAAAATGGCAGAGTTGTAGAGGATCTTCATGTGACTCAGTGTACAAACTCTAGACTGGAGAAATGAAGAAAGTCAACGTGCAGAGCAAAAGCCCCAGATGGTAGGTAAGGTCGAACACCTTCATGGCCGAGGTCCTGACAGAGCCAAAAACCAGAGACCCATGGCTCAGTTTCAATTAAATGAGGGTAAGATAGATCTTCAGCATAGAACACCTATCAGCTCTCCAATAAGTGGAAGAGAGGACATGGAAAATGTTCAGTGCCTTTGTATACTTGACATGTACAATTATGTGAAAAAGATAGGACACCCTACGAAGGCCTGTGAATTTGTGTAACATTTTTGGATACATAGATATTTAATTTCAATTTTAACAATATTGAGAGATTATAGGAATATAACTAAACAAGTAAAACTGACGAAAAGACTTTTCAAGTCCTTCTGTTAATGATATTTTACAAAAATGCATATTCTAACTGAGGAAAAAGATAGGACACCTCCATACTTATTCCCACTTAAAATGACTCAACTCACAAACAGGTGTACCACACCAAGGGCACACGATTAGAAGATCGTTACTCAGCAGTTTGAATGAGGCTTGCCCTATTTAAACCTCAGACATTTAGTTTGATGTGCTACTGACTGTTGAAGTGAGAGTGAGCACCATGGTGAGAGCGAAAGAGCTGTCTGAGGCCTTCAGAAAGAAAATTGTAGCAGCTTATGAGTCTGGTTAGGGATTCAAAAAGATCCCAAAATATTTTGAAATCAGCTATTCCACTGTCCGAAAAAAACTCAACAAGTGGAGGGTTTACAAAACAACTGCCAACATGCTCAGGTCTGGTTGTCCAAGAAAGTTCACCCCGAAAGCAGACCGCTAAATGCTAAAAGAGGTCTCCAAACACCCTAACATGTCATCAAGGGATCTACAGCTGGCTCTTGCTATTGTTTATGCTTCTAGAATGAGAAAGAGACCGCACCACACAAGCTTAACTTACATGGAATGTGTGCAAGGAGGAAACCTTTGCCCTCTAAGAGACACATCAAGACCAGACTGAAGTGTGCCAGAGAATGTAAACAAAGACCAGGACTTCTGGAATAATGTTCTTTGGGTAGATGAGTCCAAAATTAAATTATGTGGACACCAGAACAGAGGACACGTTTGGCGTAAACCAAATACAGCATTCCAGGAAAAGAACCTCATATTAACTGTGAAGCATGGAGGTGGAAGTGTCATGGTTTGAAGTTGCTTTGGTAAAGCAGCTCACAATCATAGAATCCACTGTGAATTCTACTGTGTATCATAGGGTGCTAGAGGATCGTGTGAGACCGTTTGTACGAAAATTAAAACTGAAGCGGAACTAGACCCTGCAGCATGACAATGACCCAAAACATACCAGTAAATCCACCAAGGACTGGCTGAAAACTAAGAAATGGAGAGTCCTGGAATGGCCGAGTTAAAGTCCAGATCTAAATCCCATTGAGGTGCTGTGGGTGACTTGACTTGAAACGGGCTGTACATGCAAGAAACCCCTCAAACATCTCACAGCTGAAAGAATTCTGCATTAAAGAGTGGGGCAAACTTTCTTCAGACCGATATCAGAGACTTGTAGATGGCTACAAAAAGCGTCTCACTGCAGTTATTTCAGCCAAAGGAGGTAACACTAGCTATTAGGGGTAGGGTGTCCTATCATTTCCTTAGTCAGAATATGTGTTTTTGTAGCATTACATTTACAGAAGATCTTGAACAGTCTTTTCTTCAGTTTTAATTGTTCAGTTATATTCCTATAATCTCGCAGTATTGTTGAAATTGAGATTAAATATCTATATATCCCGAAATGTTACAAAAATACACAGGCTTTCATAGGGTGTCCTAACTTTTTCACATAACTGTAGCTGCTTGATAGGTGGAATAAAGTTCAGTTTATGATCAAAAATAAGCCCCAAGAGCTTTGCTTCAAGGGTTACAAGGAGCACAACTTTTTTGAGAAGAGTTCGAAATTGGGGTTAATACCACTTTTGCGGCAGAAGTGCGCTTGAACGGTTTTAGAGTTGGAGAAGGTAAAATCATTTTCTGTTTTCTACTTCAGAAAGTGATTGAGGGCAGTCTGTAGCTCCACTCAATAAAACTCACGCTCGATGACTCACACAAGATGAGGAGAAGAATAGGAAAGTGTCGAACACACATCAAAAGGAAAAAAGGCAATTGCTCTGTTTGAATCTTTATGGCTGAAAAATGGGGAATGAAACAAAAGTGTTAGATGCGCGAGAAAAGCTTTTGTCAAGAGTACTGACGATGCTCTGGACATCAAAAGCTTCCTGACCATCAGAGAGCAAGACAGAAGAGGTCAAAAGTATACTGCCCACTGACCTTACATATGATTTTGGAACGGGTGTTACAAGAGATGCCATTTGTGAACTTAATCCGAGATTCCTTCTGGCTTTGACGTATCACATGCGCACGGTTCTGCTAAAAAGCGAAGCAGTTTGCAATTGTGTGATACCTTTGAAAGGTACCCCAGGCTCGTTTTTAAATATTCTGTGTCATGTGGCAGCCAGGATTCCATTACAGACGAGAATAATGTGAAAAATGTGTCGAGGTTTTGTGAATAAATTGAGCAGCTACCTGTATAATGCATTTAGTTACTGCTGCCATGCTGTCATCTTGGAATGATTTACAGACGACGCAAGATCAAGTTCTGAAAAAGCAGTAAAAGTGGACCAGTTAGCTTGATCTGGCTTCCCCAGAGGTGTGTAGATCGGGTAGTATTGAGTACGGCCAGTCTCCTTCAAAAAAATAACAAAATGATCACTGATTTATGGGTCACTGTCAACTTCCAAGAGAAATGAGAGACAAGTGAAAGAGAGCAGATATAAAGATCAATAACAGTAAAAGATTGTCTAGATTGATGAAAATAAGTATAAGAACCAGTACTGAAGAGAGAAAGACTGTGATATGAGAGCATGTGCTCTACAGAAGGACCTCTTCAATCATTATCAGCACCACGCCAGAGAGGACTGTGTCTATTAAAATTCATCAGGATTAAAAAAGGAGAATGCAACTGGGAAATAAGAGCATTGAAATATGATTGATCAGGTAGATAGAATAAACAGTGATGATACTACTCAAAAAAACGTGGATGGCTATGGCCTCCAAGGGTTTATCAGTCTACCGAGTGGCAAACCCAGAGTTTGCCCATACTAATCGACCCTCAGTGCCACTCCTCCATGAACTTGTTCATAATACAACCTGTTATTCATGTAAAAAACTGCTGAAAGGTGACTGCATCAGCAAGTTTCAGAAACGTTTCCTGTTAGGAGAGACACGTAGAATGATAAAAATAAACCAAATCCTTAAGGTCATTTATATTCAAATGGGAACCTCGACCATTCCAATGTATAAATTTCGCTATTTGTATTTAGGTGAGAACGTTTTTTCTTACAATCACATCGTTTTTCTTTATAAGATGGAGGTCTTTCAACCTCCAGGGCAGAATCCGTCACTGGACAATGCACATATCCTCCAATATAATCTCGGAGCTGAAGAAGATGGGCCCGATCATATACCAGAAGCCAGAACCGAAGGAAGTGGAACCGAGCAGTTGCTGGAAGGACTTGTGGGTACAAAGATTGGAGTAGACATTTACTTGTTCATTCTCTCAACCATGGAGGGCAAAAGCTCTTCACATAGTTGAAGAATGACTCTGATATCGATGCACAGAAAACTTTGACTGCACTCCACTGTAGGAAGGAAGAAAGTGAAGCAGCACATGTCTGAGGTGAAGTGGTGGACAGTAACTTTTGAATCTTGGGGTAAAAAATGTTGTGAACCGTTTCCAAACGCAGTACTTCTTTTTCCTCTACCCACCTAGGGCAAGAACAAAGCAAAAGGGGTAAAAGCCACTACATTTAATACAATGAGGGTCCATTTCGTACTTATAGGCATGACGGTCCTTGCCACTGTAACAAGCATATGTCGAGGAATCACGTCATGATGTTTTCATTTGACTGACTGCTTACATTAAAAGCATTTTAGAGGATTAAGAACATATAGCCACACTTTACAATTTAGATAATCTACCTTGATGGTGGCAGACGGACGAGGTGTGATGCAAATGTCAAAAATAGGATATTGGTTAGCAGCACAATTACATCTTTGCAATTGGAAATATGCCTCACTTCAAATATTCCTTGAGTAGAGAAACCAGTAAGGATTTCTGACTCGAAGATATTCTTCAACTCTCTCTCAACAATAACTTTTCTGACGAATTCAAAGTAACATTTGGAGTAACCTTATTGAGCATATCCTCAATTATCTTGGAATACAAGAAGATTTCACTGTGTTTTGGAGTGGATGTTTCCACCAAGGTTTCCCCAAAACCTTTTTGATTGACATTTGGTCTAAAGAGGTACAAGTGTTAAAGTCGTTAAAGATTGTTGTTCATAATTTTCAAGACGTGGTCATTTACGAATGATCTGTTTTATTTTTATGCGGGGGATCACGATAAAGAAAGAACATTTCAGTGCCCACTGACCATCATGGAGCCTTACGAGGGAACTCTCTACAATGCCAAACAAGGACATTGCGGAAACACTAGGGTTTCATGAACACTATACATAATTACAAGCATCAGACACAATGCCCACAACACCTGTTGAGGAATTCCAACACTGGTAGTCGGTTGATTCTGGCCCAAGTGAACAAGCCAACAGACCCTGGGGGTCATCCCAAGGCTGTCTGTTTACAGAAATTCTAGGCCAAAGCGTGTTAGGATTGGACCTCTGAAGTAACAGGATCTCTTCCTCCCCTTTACGGATCGTCATGCACAGCAAACACGTAGGTGGATGTTTAGATCCAACAGGAAAAAAAACTGAAAGTGCAGAATCTTTTCTGGAAGGTTTACTCACCACATAGAGAAATTCACCTTGACGGGAAAAGTAAATGCAGTTATATGTGAAATAAGTTACAGTTCTACACAAAATTAACTTTTACTGATCTCAAGTTTATACTGGTGGTAATATCAATTACAGGCTTAGGCAATTAAATCCTTTATACCTCACATGTTGTTTCATCTAATAAACTGTTTTACAGATTACACAGTAGCTATAGTTGAAATATGACATAATTCTCAAACCATTGTATAATACCATTAATGTCTGTAGATACATAATAGATAGCAAACAGAAAAACCATAAATTTCCACACCCTGAGCAACAAACAGAAGAATGTATGAAAATTTTAAGCAACACATTGCCACACTTTGCTTCGTTAGTAGGTTAAATCACAAATGTAAATTATATTCATCGTACTCGTATCAATATATATTAAAGCTTTTATCGGAGGAAAAGTCTTATAACTCCTTTACCGAGTTTCACAAATCTATAAAAGTAGCTATGGCGAACTTATATATAATTCTCAAATACATGTATGAAAGAGGAATTGACTGTGCATTGAATTTCTAGGTATCCAACGTCCTTTAAAATTAGAAATTAATATTTGTATTTCCTTAATCGTGAATAAAAATAACGAGTTTCTAACCTGAAAATGAACAATGTCATATAACTAAATTTAAAATTATTTGGATTAATGTCGAATTATGAGTATTACTGAAAACTAATTAATAAATTAACATTTTGTTATAATGTAGTTCTGAAAACAATTACCTTAAACTCTAAAAATTTCAGTGAAATAATTCAGCGAAATGCCAGTTACTTTTTTTCTCAATATAGGAAAACATTCTTTTATATCATTTCTGTGAAGATGTGAAAGTTATCACATTTAATATATATGTATATCTAAAACCATCTTTTGAAAGCTAAGTATATATTAATATCAAAAGGAGGGATTACGTTAAAAACTTATTTTTTACTATTAAAGCAAGCTTTAACAACTAGAACAAAAACGCTGATATATTAAAAAGTGCATAGGTGATATAAAGTGTGCTCGGGGTTTAGGAGTTGGCTGAAAAATTAGGACTCACATATCGTCTGTCAGCCTTAACGTCCGTCTGTTCGCTATTCTCATTTGTCAAAGAAAAAATAGACGTAAAATAAGTCAGAAAAATAGAAACAATAATAAATCAGGAAAGCAAGATATGGACATTAAAGCTCACAACGCTACACATCGATAACACCCTTCACCGCTTGCAGACAGTTGTGGTAAGGTGAACGTCCTCAAGCGAAATATAAAATGAAAGAGAACGAAAAATAAAATCTTCCCATTAAGGGTAAAAATAAGAGAACCTAACCTTCTGGCGTTAGCATTCCAGCTCCCATTACAGTAGTAACAGCTGAAATTAATAGCAGACAAATTGTTCTTGTATAAAATTATAAACATCCAATCAAGCTATTTGATCTAGAGAGTTAATATTTCCGTACTTACCCATATTGGTAGGACTTTATTTTAGTTTTTCTGTAATTTTAGATTTCTTTGGAGAGCAGTCACTTTACTATAACTAACTACAGGCAGTGAAAAGCGATATAGATGTAAGACGTTGTGGGCTTGAGCATCTGTATCTTGCTCTCCTAACTTACATTTATTTTCTCTTACTTATGTATGATTTTCTTTTCTTAACATATAAGACTAGCGAATGGACGTTAAAGTGTAAAGGTGTTACTGGCATAAGATTTACATCTAATATAGTAAATTAATCTATCTTTAATCTACAAATTATTATTGCATTTATGAGTAAAATGATTCGTTAAACTGCAACCATTTACACTAATTTTCAAGCGTGTAAGTTAGAATCAGAAGAAAAAACAATAACTAAATATATCCTAATAAAACAGATACGTAAAATAAACTGGTATCACAGAAAATAATAACCAACAAAATTAACAAAAAAGTTAATAAAACAAAATACTATCAGAAAACAACAATTGGATATACTTATAGAAACAAATAGATAAAATAAGCGGGTGTTAGAAAAACAGTAATGATAAAATAGAATTACAGGTACATAAACGGGTATCAGAAGCAAATAACAACAACTTAATTTAATAAAAGAAGTGCATAAAACAAGTGATACAAGAAAACAGCAATTAAATATACGTAATAAAACAAGTGCACATAATAATCAGGTATCAGAAAACAACAACAGCTCAATATAATTGAAAAAATAGTTCATTAAAAATATAAAATATGTAAATAGTTACCCGTCTTTTAATTTTCGGTCATTAACTAAGATTCAGAACCAGTTGCCAAATTTTAATCATTCACCATGTGTAGTTATAGAAATGTAATAAATAAGAAACAAACAATTACTTTATAGCCTCAACAACTGTGTCGATAGTTCAATGAAATAACCACAAAGTCATGCAAATGATGGGATGTGTGGAACAGTTCTTACCAGGAGGCAAGGATTGATCCCGTTGCCTCTTTACTGGGCTAGAGGGTGCAGGAACATATGATAATAATTGTGTTGATCCTCGAGGCATCGTCTGCGAGTAGCCTAAGATTGTAAGTTAAATGCTTGTCAGGCAAATTAATTATTTCACAACGGAAATATTGAATATACAGTAATTAGGTATAATAAAGAAAATGAGAACAATCTTAGTTTATTCTGGATAACATTATATTTTCTGAGTAGATGTATCAACTAATTATACAAACACTTTTGCACATTCTAAGTATCCTCAACTATCTTACTGCTTTAATATGTTCACATAACTATTGTACGTTTGAAAGAAACTGCATTTGTTTTTATAGGCAACCCAGTAAAATGGTGGGTTGCTTTAGTTTTACAAATCACTAATTAAATAAATATTTTGTACTTCAGCAGTTTAGACTGTGCAGTTAATAACAATTTAGAAAGATAATAGATTTATTGTACAGGAATTAAGATATATGTAATATATATATAGTTCCATGCTGAGCCTAATACACGGTGTTAGGAAAGTCACTGCGCACTTTCAATAGACATGTTTCAATATAGAGTACAGGAGGTAAATATGAACGACAATTATAAACAATGTTGAAAGTGACCCCGTTGGCATCAATACAGGCTTGGATTCTTCTTATTTTGTCTCTAAACATCGCTATCAGTTGCTGGCTTAAAATAGACTGAATGAATGCTGTTATCGCTGCTTTCAAACTGCACAGTGACTTTCAAAACATCCTGCACAATATTATTTAAAAATTAAACATATAGGAAGAAAACTATAGTGGAATGTATAAATTTTACCGTCGCAAAACACGTAAACATACCTAGATAATGAGTATTTTAATTAATTAACATATATATCTACTTGCTCTTAGGAACATCTGACATGAATATTATATTAAATAAGAAATCGTATGGTATAGGATTCATTGGTTGTAACTTTATAATAAAAGGTAATAAGTGAACTGATGTAGTGCTGTAGCATATTGTGAATTATGTTCAAAAGGGTTCACATTCTCAAATAAAACGTATTACCTTGTCATTTCAAAAGTATTTTGTTAAATTTCTTTTGGAATATTATTCAATGTTTCGACTACAGACGTCTAACATATCATATACGCCACAACAAATAATCTGAAAAAGCTCTTAATCCAAATAAAATATCAAAATAATACTATAAATAAAATACAGCAATAAATTTGTTAATTTATAAGTGCACATGGTTATAAATCGTACGTTCCACTTTCAGATTATTAGTGAGAAGTTGATTAGATATTTTTAATTCTCGTGAAAATGTTTAATTCAACAGGCAGTTTAAAGTGTGACAGTAATATTAATTATCATTCAGAAAGAGACTATTACTGTAAGAAATTACATAAATATTTGAGTATGACTTTTGCTGTTTCTCGAAGTTCAATGAGATATTAACACTTGTGTTACAAATATAATTTAGCCTAAAATTCTAAAAGGTTGCGATGTTCCAAGAGGTTTTTGCTTGAATTCAATTCAATTCTATTCACACTGTTTAACGAATTGTTATATTACAAGTTAAAATATTATTACAGATAACAGTAAAAGCAGTAAGATTAAAGTCTGGTACATTTATCTTTGGGTGAAAAATTACAGTTTCTTTAAAATGAGGTTATTTTTTAATTTTATAGAACCCGCTAAAAGCATGTTATCCATAGTTTCTTAAACAGTTGTCATACAGAGAAGATTTAAAAGGCTCAATTTGAAATTTTCCATAAAAGTTTCCTTTTTCCTTTTTATCGCATGAACAATATGTGAAAACATTCAAAGCTTTTTCCCTAAAATTAGCAAATACTTAATACTTTCAATGAAACAGTTACTTATTTTTCAGGTCTTATCTTAAACTATTTATATGACAAATTTATATATATCTTAGCTTACTTCCTAATAATTTTATTGCATATTATACACTTTATTGGAATGTTTATTTTTACTTTTACTGCAGCAATGCAGTAAAATGTCATTGTTAACATCATGCGATTTTCACTGTTTTACTTTTGAAAATGTTCCTTTCACTGACTGGTTAAAAATATCTGTCCACATAAAAAATTCTTATTTCATATATGGTAATTTTTCATAAATAATATTAATTTAGGTAACATATAGCTACTTTTGATTGACTTTTATTATAATTTCGTAAACATATTGCTTTAAATATGCTTTTTTTTAAAAGGCAAATGATGTATAATTATGTTTACTGGAAAGGTTGTTTGATCTAAATAATTTCAAATGAAATGAAAAAGGCTAATTTGATATGATATAAGTTTAATGTAATTATTGTTTTATATTCATCACGCTATGTTATTTTGGCAATGAAACACATTTTTATGCGCAGTGTAAATAAATACAAATATTTACCTGATGTGGTTATTGGTTGTGTTTTCTGTCTGCTTTCTGAAGGTGATGGAGAAAATGCCCTCAAGGATGTCCCAAGTGGTAGTGTCTGCGCACAGCTGACAGAGGGATATGGGTTATGGGTATTATAGTACACTGATCCAGGGTTGGGACTTGACTTTGCTCCCTGAAAAGTACGTAAGTAAAACAAAGAAACTTTTAAATCATCATGTATGTGCTAATACGAATCAATTTAAGCTTGAATTTTTTTATCTTTCAAACTTGTATTCGATTATGAATGAAATTTCTAAGACGTATAAAAATCATGTATGTCTATGTATTTATTTATCATAGACATTTACATTTTTAGATCTCAACACCCACCATGTAAGTTGTATTTGCAGTGCTATTTAGTGTACTTTTATGGTTGCTCTCGATAGAGAAATTTTAAATGTTGCAGCATATATGCGAAAGATACAAATAATAAGCTGATAATAGGAAAATCAATATTAGCTTATATATCAATTGCTTTAAAAAATGACAAATAATTAAACACCTGAAGTTCAGTCAAAATATAATTTATCTACAAGTAGATAGAATTTAAGGTGTTCTTGACAATACTGAAAATATCTAAAATTCTTATAAGAAGGTTCGATTATTTTTAAGCCATGGGTCAGAACACTCGTTATTGTGTCAGTAGTTTTAGTCTCTTAGAGGGACATAGAAAAATCGTTGGATTTATGAAGCTACATTTAGCAGTTCTGTTCCCCTTAGTGGACACAGCACCTGGCCTGATGTAACTTTACTAAAAAGAAAAAGAAAACTTGAGTAATCTTATCTTTTCAAAGACACGAAATAAATTCTGAAAAGTAATATTGATTAATTTCAGGCATAAAAAAACTATTGTTTCTATTTTCTCGAATTTGGAAAAAAACAAACTGTCTTGTGATCTAACGAAAGCAGACAGGTAAGTAACAGTTGTAAAACTTCCAAAAGTTAAAATGAATAAAATGAAGATATATCAGTCAAACTGATACAGACTTTAAAATATCATATCTTGATGATATAGAATAGCCAAAATATAAGTAATTATGATTAATGTCTTTTGTCAGATGAAGTAGCTTACCATACTTACTATTAAGTTGCAACAGAAATGGCACAAACAACCCATTGTGTAGCTTTTCATTAAAAAATAAGTGTTTGAGGTTTAAATCTCAAACGATGATAACTATATATCTGCACAATAACTGGTAAACATATTAAACGATACACTATATATTAGAAAATAAGGTAAGAAATAAGCATTAAAGAATCGATACAAATTGGAAAATTGAGCAATAATAACTTCATTTTTTGTTGAATTCCTACATAATTTGAAAGTAATTTAAAGTAACTCCAAAGTATAAATGTAACAAAGTGTGGTTCAAAAAATTTAAAAATTGCGCATTCAGAAAACAAATGCTAATTAACATAAGCCAATGTGTGATCTTGTTTGGAACTGAAACAAAAGTATGCCTTTGTACTGTTATAAGTTATGCCGTATGATACTTTTGTTAAAGACCAAGTTTTCAAAATAACGAGGGTTTCATACTGTGTCATTTATCGAATAATTGTGTTAATATCTAATATTTTCTGCAAAACAGTACCGATCCCCATCTTCAACTTTTATACCAGCGTTGTCTTAATACAAATATTTTTAATATAAATAAGAATACAATTTATAATAACGATTAGTGTAAATTATTAATATAAATAATGATTTATATACATAGGGTTTACAAATTTTCAAATAATATTAAGTCTCCTCTCCGGTCTG
This sequence comes from Carcinoscorpius rotundicauda, assembly GCA_011833715.1. Classification (NCBI taxonomy): domain Eukaryota; kingdom Metazoa; phylum Arthropoda; class Merostomata; order Xiphosura; family Limulidae; genus Carcinoscorpius; species Carcinoscorpius rotundicauda. The sequence continues at coordinate 21,856,435 of CM022395.1, forward strand.
AAACTTCCTTAATATATTATCAAAAATTCACGATGAGCGAATTAATTCGTAGTTAACTTAGATACAATTCACTTAATAGGGAGCTTTGTGTTCTTCGCTTGCCGCACGTCTTTCACACTGTTTTTTCTCCGTTGAAGTTATGCAATGTTTTCGTTAAGATATCGATGTCAGATGTGAATTCACTGTAGCTGAATGTTTAGTAGCGTTCCAAGCCTATAAACGTTCCTGGTTAAGTATTTGTGATTTCCCAATTAATAAGCATTAGTCACAATTATAACTTCTGAGGTTTATAGTATATTAACTGTAGTAAACTAACAACATATATTGTCTTTCAGAGCGTGGATTTATAAACGTTAAGGCAAGGCTCTAGATATTTCAGTTCGCCCAGCAATACTGAAAATACGCTAATGCTTTCGTAAAACATATATTGTTGATTCTTACATTTGAGAATCTCCTACAGATTTAGAAAACAGGTGGAAATTTTGCAGTATATATTATAAGTGTAAGTTGCAGGCAATTTTTAATTTAAAGTTAACTTACACAACAGTGGATATTAAAATAAATACATATTAGTAAATTCGTTGCACACAATATTTCTTTAAAGTACGTAACCTACAGAATTTATGCTGAGTATATTAGTTTATACAGCGTGGTCGTTGAGTTAATATAAATCTCATATTTGATATGGTCAATAGAGAATATAAATAATTCCCTTCATTTTATACACAAGCTTAAGTATTTAACCTTTCACACCAGGACCGTATCATCTAGTGGGGAGGTCACGGGGAAGAAGGCAGCTGCCTAAAATTGCTGTTCAAAAATAAAAGACCAAAAATTCTAAGTGATTATGTAACTTATCAAATATAATCATTTAATAGTTACAAGAACAGCTTCTTAAATCGTTCCCTATGTCATGTTCTTTTATCTGGGTTTATACATGTATGTTTAGGCCTCATCAGACCTACACGAGGTACATTAGCAAAGGATATTTAACTTCAGTCTGCTTCTTGTAACTTACTATTATGGACTTATAATAAGGCGATTGATAGAAAATCAAATATGTTTTGCTGGTGTATGTATGTCTAATATTATTTAAACTTTTGTATTCCGTTTTCCACTGCAGTTTTGCTTTAATCGTGAGTGTAAAATAGGAAGAGAATACTGGATATCACGTTCGTCATGCGTCACTGTGCTTACACTGATGTAAAGTACTTAGGCTACAAGCACAGTGACATATGACGCAAGACTGAGAATTTCAGTAAGTTACGTTGCGCTTGTAGCTGCATCAGTGTAATACTATAAGTTTTATTTCTGATAGATAAATTTTCAACCTAGTAACGTGGCACTAGCATTTAGCATTTCAGATTTTTCTTACATAAACGCAAGACGTAAGCATAAAGTCAATACTTTCAGCTTCTATTTACTTTTCTAGTATGACTACATCTTGAGAGTAATCAAGGTAGGATATACATAGAAATTAATCATGCTCATTTACATGTGAAACTCGCCCATCACCAATAGATTAAATAGTGGGCCGAGAAAAATTAGTTCTTTTCTGGTCTATTTGCAGTTAATCGAAAGGCTGCACAGTGAACTTTCTGTGCCGTGCCAAGTATGGGTATCAGAACACCATATTTAACGTTATGCCTCCACAAACTTACTATGAAGTCATTGTGGGGCGAAAGAAAATAAACGCCTACAACTAATGAGTACGTTATTCCTATATGAATAACCTGTTAATTTATAGTTGATTTGGTAAAAAGCATGAAAAATGGTCATGTTATATTTATTTATATATATATTTTATATCTTTATTGTATAAGACATTGCATGATTTATATCGGTTATATGTATTTCAAATTTTACAATTCGAGGAGAAGTGGTGGCGTTAAATTCTGATAATTTAATAATTGGCTTCAGATTGGCAATTAGGAAACTATTTTCAGTTATTGACTGCTTATTGTTATTCTTTTTCTTTAGTAGCATTAAGGTCCAATTAGTGATATGAGATTATATATTTGAAAAAAAATGTCGAGTAATGCTTGACAAATTTTTATATTCCCCAGAAATACAAGTTTACAGCTACATATTCATTTGAATAAGATTAACACGAATTATGGTTTATGTTTAGTTATTTAATTTTTCATTCTGATAATGGACTTAAGCATACAGTGAATTTCAGTATGTTAGTAATGTTTGCTTAATGTTAAAATTAACTTATTTATTATACTAGCTGTAGTATCAGTCTCTTGAGTGGAAGTTATATAAATTCACGATTAATGAATGGTTATCTTTGGACATTAAAAGTTGCTTCCACTATATGTAATTGAAAGTAACGCCCATGAAAACTGCAAAACACAAAACGTGAAACTACAGACTTGCATCTATCTACGCACTTTTCAACAAACTTTATGCTAAAATTGGCAAATATCCACAATAGAGAACGAAGTACTGGTTAATAAAAATATAAAAACACCCATAAAAACCGAAAAATGTAAAACTGGAAAGGACCCAACAAAACTTTATGCTACATTTGGTGAAAATCCATCCACAGGAGATGAGGTAGTGTTAAACAACGCAAAACTGAAACTTTTTATTTATCTCCCCCCGGATCCGATAAAGCTACTAAACAATGTTGGTGAATATCCCACCCTGCGAAGTAGTTATATTAACATACAACAGAAAACTGACAATATATTATGATTGTTGTCGTGAAAGTAGTAATATTGTTATCATTGATTTCTTTGGTATATCAAACTTTAAAAATCTAGCAGTAGTCAACCCATTTAACTATTGTTGTTTTGTTGCTAAGCATAAAGCTACATAATGGACTATTTGTGCTGTGCCAACTGCAAGTATCGAAACCACAGTTTCAGCATTATAAGTCTCAAATATGCCACTGAGGGAGCAAACTCATTTACCATTTACCTGTTAGTTGATTACATAAAATCACTGTCAAATTCATAATGTTTTAAAAATTGCATCATGCAATTTGTATCATCACGAAATAAATAAGCGACTTCTTATAATCCTATGAGCATGTTTAGTTAACGCATTCACTGTCATCGGCAGTATTAATAAATCTCAGGTCCATGCAAAGATATATGCAAATTTGCGACTTCACATTTTTATATTGCAAATTTCATGAGCGTTTTTACAATTACGTATCAGGGAATCGGCTTTTCATGTGTTATGATAACCCGTAATTAATCATAAATTTACATAACTTCTGTCCAGAGGACGAATATTCAAACTTGTAATGAAAATGGTAATTTGGAAGTAGGTGCACATCGTCAACGGACGTTTTCAGAATTTCATGCCAATTTAGTGTATTTGTTCTTAAAGATTTTAAAACGAATTTATTATTTAATTAAAGTATTTATTGTACGAGTATACACAATTGTAACCAATTAAATTGTATGTACAATGAAGCGAGTCGCATTAAACATTTTGCTGAACATAATAATCTTAATAGTGGTTTCAAAGAAAGTGATATTTGTGAAATGCCTGTTGTGTTAACTAAACCTACAGTTCAGAAGTTTGATGTAGCAGAAGAATTATTATATATATCGTAACAGTCACGATATGTAAATACAGTATATAAAGTTTATTTACATATTGGAATAAGGTATATATATCGAAATCCATTTCAAGAAAAAGAAAACTTCTTTTGAAAATGTGATACCTTTAAATAATAAACACTTTGTTATATATATAAGGCTGCTTCTGTGCAGAGGAATATGAGAGCTCTCGTATTGTCCGATAAGCTTTAACAAAATATAATATAATTTGTAAGAGCTGTACAAGCTGAGAATAATGAGCAATTGAGAGTATAATTTAAGACAAGTTACGTTAACATTTAGTATTTAGATATTTATCTCTATCGAGTGAAATGATAAATTTTAGCTATAAATTTCGTGAAATCTACACTGTAGTGATGTTTTGGCAAAACGTGAAAGTAATAATGTGAAACATTTATTAAACATTTCGGGGTCTTCAAAATTCCTTCTTCTCTAATCTGGAGGTAAAAGCAAATATAATTGTAATTACACCAGAATTATAATATAACTTGTAATATATAAGGAGAAAACACTTTTAATATAAAATGTATAACAAGATAAAATGTGAAGTATGTAATACAAATGAAACAATAGATAGTTAAATTAAAATAAATTTAAACTAAATTAAGAATGTGTGTAATTTAGAGATGAAAGAAGAGTTTTATGCATCATGTTTGGTTATTGAAAAAAAATAAAGTCAGAGAAAGAAATCGGATGTCCTGTTTCTGTATTGTGCTGGTTAAAACTGTAATAAGATGAATTTGTAACTTTTCCAGTTTCTACAAATATGTCCATATACAGTAAACTCTCGTTGTTTTGAAGTCGCTAGAACCGAACATATCACTTGTATCGAAGTTGCTGACTGGTCTAGCCAACTGTCCATATAAAAACATAGTAACAAAAGCCCCTTGAACCAAACTGCATGTATCGAAGTGTCGGCTTGTAACGAGGTATAATTATAGTCCCTAGGGTGTGAAAAGTATCAATATTACATCCTTTGTATCGAACCAGGTACGAAGATATTTATTTTTCTCTTCTTCCCTAAATTAATTGTCACCGCTGCCGGCTGCCGATCACCCGCTACGCCGCTAGCAAGTGCAATTAGTTAGTCTCCGTGCAACAATGTGTGGTGCCACCATCAAAATCTTACACTTGAGAAATAGCGGACTGCAGATGGGGTAGTAGATTAGCCTAGCAATGTTTTCACAACAATTATGGTCAATAACACTTTAAACCCCTGCCCGCCCCAACTCACCCTCCCTCCCAACAAAAATTAGCTTAGATATAAAATTTTCAGATTATGGCTCGAGTAGATTATGCCTGGGCAGCCTGCATGCTGTGGCCTATAAAAGGCTAATCACAGTCAAATTAAACAGATCATTAATTATTGATCATGGCGAAGCGCAAGCTTGTATCGATAGAAACTAAAATTGCAGCAATAGAAGATTGTTGTTGTTGTTTTGAATTAAGCACAAAGCTACACAATGGGCTATCTGTGCTCTGCCCCCCACGGGTATCGAAACCCGGATTGTAGCGTGTAAGTCCGCAGACATACCGCTGAGCCACTTATGGTGAAAAAAAAGTTAAAACAAAAACAGAAATAACAAAAGCATTTGATGTGCTTCTTTGTCAACACTGTTGAAAAATAGAGGCCATATTGTCTTCTCGAGACAACTTTTGTCCCAATAGAAAACGCAACCATTGGCCCAGCTCTTGACACGGCTGAATGACACTGGGTTTACGGTGGATGGCACAGCAGAGGACTACAAGACTGCTGATAATGATCTGATTACCAGTGAGCCCCTGACAGACAGTGATATTGTGGCCATGGTGCAAAATAAACAGACACCAGAAAATGACAGTGAAAGTGAAGATGACGACAATGAGGAACCCCCCACCCCAACACATTCTGCAGCTCGTGAGATGTGCCTGCAACTTCAGAGATGTCTTGAACACCAGGCTAACGCAGGACAGTTTATCTCTCACTTAAATATGATGGAGCGTTTTGTGACCAAGTGCCAGAGGGACAGCAGTTCGCAAAAAAGCATTTGAAGTGACTCCAGTTAGACGTTCTTGCTGGTGTTTGTATCCTGTACATTATAATTACATGTCTATATTATGAATGTTATTTTTTTTACGTGTTTTTTTTTTACAAGTGCTGTTAATTGTCCTTTTCAATTTCATTAAATTTGTTTTAAGTGTTTACACACGTGTGACTTCTGAGTCTTTAATCCAATTACCGGTATTGCAACAGCCGTCAGTTATAGGGCCTACCATTACCAGACTTGGCTAGTGAATGAAAAAAAATCCTTTTTAACGAACTTCTTTTGTAACGAACAATTCTCTTTGGTCCCTACGACTTCGTTACAACGAGAGTTTACTGTATTCAAATGCTCGCACTTTAAGGTGACATTTGGTTTCATTAATATTGGAGACTCCCAATTTCAGCGAGCGAGTGTATAAGTTGAAAGCCAGGTATGGCCAAGCTTGTTAAGGCGTTCGACTCGTAATCCGAGGGTCGCGGGTTCGAATGCCGGTCGCACCCAACATTCTCCCCCTTTCAGCCGTGGAAGCGTTATAATGTGATGGTCAATCCCACTATTCGTTGGTAAAAAAGCAGCCCAAGAATTGATGGTGGGTGGTGATGACTAGCTGCCTTCACTTTAGTCTTACACTGCTAAATTAGGGACGGCTAGCGCAGAAGGCCCTTGAGTAGTTTTGCATGAAATTCAAAAGAAAAAAACAACAAAGAAACAGTATAAATTGTTGAAATGTAAACAATGGGCTGTTAAAAAGCGAAATTTGTATTGGAAAAAAAAATTAGTCTGAAAGTATGTTTAAAAATAGCAACCGACCGATTCGACAATTTAAAGAGTTAGCATGATTGCAGAGAGTTGTCGATTATCAGCTATATTGGAGCCAAGATAAAGAAGCGTCATTAACAGTATTTTAACCAAAAATTTTACCTTATGTAATACATGGAGTGAGGAACCAGGTCAAACTGGTATTCTTATCATGTTAAAGTACTGGTCAACAGCACGTGTTTACTACTTGTAATTGTTTTTAACCAAATAACAGAACTAAATACAACGCTTTTACATCTGAAAACGCGGAATATGTTCAAAGGTATATCACAACTTCGTCTATGAACTTTTGATCTGAAGATTAAAACGCTAAACGCTACGCCTAGTTTAGCCATATCCATGTAGAAAAGGCACAATGTCCTAAATATTTTCAGCTTGTCTTAGCCCGTATTCAAATAACTTAAAATATTTTAAATGAGGCACATTTGGTTAAATAAATTTACAACAGCAAGTAACTTTTTATCAAAAACAGTTAAAAATAAAATCATTCGAAATAAGATTATAAAATGTGTTGACCACATTATGCTTATATCATATCATCTAATAAGCAATGTCCGAAAATTTAATGCAGAAAGTGCATCATAATTTCTGTCTTTAATGACTATAATATGTAGAAGGACGTGCATAAAAATGATCAGACAAATAAAAGAAACTAATGCAACTCCACTTTTTCAGCTCACTAATCAAATAAACCCTTATGAAGATGGATGTGTCTGAGGAGCATATTAGGCATAGGAGTTTTAAATGAGCAGTAGTACAGCAGAAACTACTTATGTAGTTTATGGTGCGGAGTCTCTCAATGAAAGGAAATGTTGAAGATGGTTTCAAACAACACTTTAAACCCTTTGTTGTTTATTACTAAGACTATACATATATAAAAATATGTAAAAATAAAAGCAGTACAAAACGACCCATTTAAAAATGTTAAATATTAGGTGAAAGAAGAATTATCAGCCCATGGTTTCAGAAGTTCAACTCAAGTGACTACAGCTTAAGTGATGCGCCATGTTTAGGTCGTCCTGTTGAGTTTAATGATGACTTGCTGGTGGCTGCACTTGATGAAGATTGTGCTGTAACAGTTGAAGAACTAGCACAGAAGTTCAATTCAACCCATTCAGCTGTTCATCGTTACCTGCAACAGTTTAGAAAGGTGTCCCTCATAATTTGACAGAAGCAAACCTTAGAGCAACCTTATCTGCACTCGCTTGAACGTAAGTCCCATTTTTTGGGCAGGTTAATGACTGGAGATAAAAAATGGATGTATTATAAAAATGTGAGGCGATGCAGATAATGGATCAATGCAGGTACTCTGGTTAAAGCGCAGCTCAAAATTGACTTCCACCCTAGAAAAGTATGGTTAAGCATTTGGTGGGATATTGTTGGTGTGATCCACTTTGAGTTGCTGCTACTTAATGTGATGAGTATATCAGACTTCTGTTGTCAACAGTTAGAGCGCTTGAATGTTGCACTGAAAGAAAAGAGGTATGCTTTGATCAATCGTAAAGATGTTGTGTTACACCAGATAATGCACGGCCCCATACAGAAAAAAAATCACATCTGGAAAGATTGAAGACTGGGAAAAAACATCCACATTATCTTTATTCTCCAAACCTTGCTCCATCTTATTAATATTTTATTCAGAAGTTTGCAGAAATATCTTGATGAAAAAAAGAGCTTGGAACACATAAAGATGTCAAAACTAATCTCTCTACATTTTTTTCTGTTTTAAAGCTTAAAAAAACGAATGTACAACACAACAGAAACATTAGAAAATGAGTATGTTCAACGGAACAGTAAAGAAAAATTGTGTCCGAAATGCAACAAATGCATTTGATGCGAGTTAAATACGCTGAAATATACACCGATAAAAGTTATGCAAGAGAAACAGGCAGAAAAAGTTTACAATAAAAAAGAAAGAAAAACAGAATACAAAACCTACGCAATGTTCCGCTGGTTTAGACTTTGTCGGTCTTTATTTCTGTTTCTTTTTTTTTTATTATTAACTTGTATAATATTCGCTCCTTTATTTAAAGCATATGTCAACAAAAGATTTGTCTTAGTAGTCATTATGAAAGCAACATTGAAACTTTATATACTGTAATCCTTGAAAATAAATTCCGATTTTTTGCCACACCAGAGTAGTTTAAAGGTGTAGTGTTATGATTAACTGCGTTGTCTTGAGTGTAAGATTTTAAATGTCAATACACAAATTAGCTTTAAAATACAGAATGAATAGTTTTTACTTTGTCATAGCTAAAGGTTGTTAATGCTATCTCTGAGAACGTTCCACATCCTAACAGAGGTTTCCCCACCCCATCTAATAACTGCCTCAAAAGCTATTGTACAAATGTTGGGTTGTGAAGATGACAAAATGATTTCAAGCATACTTACTAACAGTGTTTACAATTTAGCCACAAATAGATCCACAGACATGGACGACTCAAAGTTGTATCGAGTGGTTGTACGATATCAAAACGGGCTATGTCTACATTCATTGCGCTCAGTCATTTGAAATAGTTGGCATCTCTGATATACAATTGTTATATGAGTCATGGACTCGCGGGTTTGCACACCAGCACGCCAACCACTATATCATTTCTGGTCCGAACATTTAGCGAAAAAATATTCAATACTAAAAGTTTCCAATATCAATGGTTATATAAAAAGAAACTACTGCGTGTATCAGGAGGATGTTATTATCCTAAGTTCTACATCATCCTTTTTTTTTTTGCTAAACCTTTATATTTATCAGAATTTATAGTTAGATTTTATAAGTCGATATAACATTTACAATACAAGTAAGGATGTGTGCGTTTGCGTATCTTATTATTATTATGAAATTTCCATTTTGCCAAAGTGTGGAAATAGAAAAAGTCATTCAGTGTTTTCAGTGTTTATTGTTTCCATTTACTCCGTGAATTTTACTGCTAAAATAAACTTATTAGCACAAGTTGTTTTTTTTATAATATTGCAATGATAAATAAACCCTTAGTATAATCGAACTTAAAGAACAGCTCAGCTTTACTAAATGTAAAGTGGCATTGTACACTTCTTTAAGAAACAGCGGTAACTGTCTTGCTGTGTTTGTTTTTGTTTTTTGGATTTCGCTCAAAGCTACACGAGGGTTATCTGCTCTAGCCGTCCCTAATTTAGTAGTATAAAATTAGAGGAAAGGTAGCTAGTTGTTACCATCCACCGTCAGCGGTGGGGCTACTCTTTTATCAACGAGTAGTGGCATTGACCGTTACATTATAATGCCCCCGCGACAGAAAGGTCGAGCATATTTAGTGTGACGAGGATTCGAACCCGCAACCCTGAGATAACGAGTCAAACGCCTTAACCACCTGGTCGAAGCGGAGTTGTGCTATAGATGATAAATTGTATTTTACGAAATTCAAAGAGAAAACATCTTTAACTTTGTTGCAAATATTTCGAACAATAAGGGTCTTAAAACAAAATATTAAAATACTTTGAAAACGGATGAGGTAGTGTTAATATATTTTGTGAGATTGACTTACGAGATTATATATAAAAGTAGTATATTGCAATTATTTCATCTAGCTAATTCCTATAACTCAGTTCTTCCCAATGTGGGACATCTCTAACTATATGGACATACTAGCGCTAAATCTATCATTAACTATCCGCAGTAGACACAGCAAATAGATCAATGTGGCTTTGTTTTAAAAGAAACGCCCCACAGTAGCTCAGCGGAACGTCTGCGGACGTACAACGCTAAAAACCGGGTTTAGATACTCGTGGTGGGCAGAGCACAGATAGTCTATTGTGTAGCTTTGTGCTTGATCTAAAACAAATTCATTTTAGGGGCAAAACGGAAATACAGTTTAGGAGGTTCTGCTGTGAGTGCAAACATTCTTACAAGAAAAATAAAGTTTTTATTAATAGAAGCAATAAGTTTCTTTGGAGTAAGTTCAAGTGTTTTGTAAACAGACTTGTATCTTTCTTCAGAATTAAGTTATTGTACGTTGAAGAAGAATATATGAAACCACTGCGTAACGAGAGAGACGTGCTATTTAGCTGCGCAATAAATAAACTTATACATAAATAATACATGAACTAAGTAATTAAATAAACAAATAAGAATTATTAAAATATAATTAATAATGAGACCAATAAATTTATACACATATTGAATGGTTAACTCAGACAATTTCATAAAAGTTTGTTTACCCATTCAAGCCGTGTCTAAATTTTGTAAATAGATAATTAACATAAAAAAAGATTGAAAATATTTTATTTTTACTCCCATTTCTTTAAAAACATAATAAAAAGTGTTTCTTTAATTTAAGAGGAAGAATCACCAAAATCAGGAACGTCATGAAGCGAAGGAAATTGCGACATTTTAGATAATCACCAGATTTCAACCAAAACATACCATTTTTATAAAAAAGCGCTTTCTCTTCGGCGAGAAATGTTTCATGTTCGATAACTACGTACTAATAAGTAGCAACAAAATCTTCAAAGCATTGTAGTAGCTATCAATAAAAAAGTACAAGTTTTACAGCAATCTACCAGTTATTACGTAGCTTGTTTGGTTTTGAATTTCGCGCACAGCTACGCGAGGGCTATCTGCGCTAGCCGTCCCTAATTTTGGAGTGTAAGACTAGAGGGAAGGCAGCTAGTCATCACCACTACCGCCAACTCTTGGACCATTCTTTTACCAACGGATAGTGGGATTGACCATCACATTATAACGCCCCACGGCTGAAATGGCGAGCATGTTTGGTGCAACGGGGATGCGAACCGAGACTCTCGGATTACGAGTCGCACGCCTTAACCTATCTAGCCATATCGGGCAATTACGTAGCAAACGATGCCGCAAACACACAGGAAACATTCTAGGTTCCTTTACCACTGACCATTTGCATAGCAGAAAAAAATATAATTCACATATTATCCATATACAAATTTAAAAAAAATAAATAAAAAAACTATTTTCAAAATTTCCCGATACATATTTCCATGTTCGATTCCTTGAGTGCTTCAGCGTTTCAGTTGTTCGCTAACATAAACTGTTAATGCTTAGCAAGTTGTGGCTTCATTAACAAGTACAAGATGTCATTGATATTTAAGATATATTCTGAGATACTACCATTCAGGAAAAATCGAAATCACTTTACAATTAAGGAAATAATATGCATGCAGTAAACAGTACAAATAAACTTCAGTCAAAAGTTATCGGCTTTCGTGGTGTCCAATTTTTCTTTATATTTGTTTAGAATAACACACAAAGCTACACAATGGGCTATCTGTGTTATGCCCACCAGGGGTATCGAAACCTGGCTTTTAGCGGTGTGAGTCTGCAAACATGTCGCTGTGCAACTGGAGGGTGATTTTACATTTGGTTGGTACAACTACACATCCAGAAATTTGGTTTTATTTTTTTGTTTTCTGATTGATACTCTTAAACAAACTTCTCGTTCCGATACATTTATCACACTTATGTGGAAACAGTATTGACCAACTATTGTTTATATAAGGACATCACAAACTTGATTGTTTCCTTAAATTCTTTTTGCCACTAACATCGTATTTTAAGACTTATACTCTCTCTCGAATAACTATGTACTCTTATGAAAAATATAACCTGCTTAGCACAGCTACTTTCTAATAGTCTCCCAGCCGTGGGGGCGTGTAATGTGACGGTCAATCCCACTATTTGTTGGTAAAAGAGTAGCCCAAGAGCTGGCGGTGGGTGGTGATGAGAAGTTGCATTCCTTCTAGTCTTAGGGACGGCTAGCACAGATAGCCCTCGAGTAGCTTTGTGCGAAATTCCAAAACAAACAAACAGTTCTAATACTCTAAACTAAGCTAGTAATAATTAGCGAAAAATTGTAATATTCTTTAAAAATATATTTTAAATCAAACTTTAATTTTATTTGAAAAGAATTTAATAGAAATGTTCAAAAGTGTGTTGAAACGTGTATTTTTTAAATATGAGATTTAAATCAGTTCATTTTTCAGGATTTTATGTCAAATAGTCTAAGTCAAAAACGGGTATACTAAAATATTTAAGACGAAAACTAATATTAGTTAAAATATTGTTCAATACCAGCAAGTTATAAAGTGAATCATAAATGTTTTGTAAAAGGATGGATTTTTTCATGACTTTCTGAGAAACCACAAATATGAAGTAAATAAACATCCATCCAACGACACTCAGACATTGCTGATTCTAGCAGATAACCGCCCAAAGAACATCTCAGATGAGGGAATGCACCTAACTCGCGTGTTTCACTGGCTCCAACCTCTCCAGGAAGTAATAAAGAAAGCATGCTAAAGGATAGAATGCATTCCATAGAGAAAAAAAATGCAAGAAAAAAGCCTGACTCATCATTCTTGTGTTCATTTTGGCAATGGTTTCTTCACCTCAATTTCTAGGCTTAGTCTAATTTCTTTGTCAAAATATTCACTCACTCCTCATCAAGCAAAGTATGGTCGTGTCATGAAAACAAGCTGTACCTACATAATGTGCTTTTTCCGCTTAAGATTTAACATTATAAATGCTAATTATAAAATCAATTAAATTTCAAACGGCACAAAAAGTCAGATTACGATAACGAATAATTCATAAGCATGTTATATGAATCCAATTTACCTGTGCCACATTATTATAAAGCATACAATTTTACAATATCACAACACTTCATTTCAAGAATAGTTAAATAATTGCTCTGTTCTAGAAACGTTAGATGCAAATATTTCTGTAAAATAATGGGTAAACGAAACATTACATAATTATTAATTTTGTGTTTTATATTTTACGATTGAATGTAATTAACAGGAAAGATACAAGTGTCAGAGAAAGATTACAAAATTCTTTATCTTAAAACAATCAGCCTTTCATAAACTTTCAATTAACAGAGCTATTAAACAAAACAAAGAATGTGGATGTTTTTGTTCTCTTCTTATTTTTCAAATTCTTGCGCTACTCTGCAAAAGAATTACTGTTTTTTTGTCTTTTATGTTTCTTCTAAAGCTCTTTTTGTGAATCGTTAACTTCAAGTACTAATGAATGACTGGGTTGAAACTTTGTATAATATTAATATAGTCTGCTTTGCAAGACTGTGACTGGGCAAAACTTAAACTTGCTTCTCCAATTACTGGCACTAAGAATATCTCAGTGACTCATCTGCAAGTTATCTATAAACTATATTTTGATGTTCGTGGTACGCATAGCACAAACACCTCATTTTGTATATAGCACTTAACAAACAGCAAACAATATAATTCTGAGTTTGCTCTTACGGTATTCATTGATAATAAACGTAAATATTTTAATTTACTGCTACATCTGATGAAAAGGGTTCTGCAATATACAATGAAACTTTTTTTCATACACTCTAAAAAAGTACAGAAGATCCGAAGGCTTTTTACAAAAAGAGCTTACTTTCTTATGCTCTACGTATAAATAAGAAAACAAGAAATAATCACACGGCACGATTTAAAATGAAATGATAAACTAATTTACCAGAAATATGATAGGTCTGTGTTAATGAAGTTAAATTATTTCAATGAAGAAATTATAATATTTTTTCTTTATTTTGATTTGGGCATGAAATAGCTATCCTAAAATACAAATCTGCTGGTCTATATCTTCGTTGCAGAACACTATTGGCAGTAAAATATTTTTTTAAAGTTAAAAGGGTCCAGCTATGTATCATAGTAGATATTTTTATTTGAACTGATATACTGGAAACCGTCACATTTTTCGTTACCTTATCAAAATCCTCGAATTTGGTCTCATTGACTTGTAGACTACGTTTCAGGTATAATGTTTTTGAAATGTACAATACAATTCTCTTCTCTCAGTGTGTATGCATACACACTGCTGGCCAAAATATTTAGGCCAATGAAAATAAAGAAAAATATGCATTTTGCGTTGTTAGACTCAACCACCTATTTGAGTAGAGCTTAATAAAGTCGAAAATAAGAAAAGATAAAATAAAAATATTTTTTTTAGCTTTTAATAGGGAAATGTGAGCACTGTAAAATTATCCTAAATACTAGCTGGTCAAAAGTTTGAGGCCATACTGAAACGAAGCGTTAACACGTAACGAATTTTAATCATTCGTGTTCTAACACTAGCGTTGTCAACATCTCCCACTGACAGCTCCTGTGTTACATTTGGTAAAAACATGATAAAGGCTAAAAAGTTGCCAGAGTTTTGAACGTGGCAGAATTGTCGAGCTGCAAAAGCAAGGTCTCTCTCAACGTGCCATTGCTGGTGAGATTGGGCGTAGTAAAATTGCTGTTGCAAATTTCTTAAAAGACCCTGAGGGATATAGAACGAGAATTTCAAGTGGTCGGCCCAAGAAAATTTCGCCGGCGTTGACCAGGGGGATTCAACGGGTTGTTCGGCAAGACACCAGCCGACTGTCAAACCGGATGAGGACCCTTACGGACGCAGAATGCAGCTCAAGAACAATAACGCGGCATTTACGAGAGAAAGGCTTTAAAAACCGTAAACGTCATCAAGGGTCACTCCTCCTTCCACACCACGAAACAGGTCGATTAAACGTTTTTGAGAAGCACCAAACATGTGACGCACAAAAGTGGAAGAAGGTTTCTTCTCTGATTACCCAGATGGCTTCCAACGTTACTGGCTAGATAATGATATCCCACCGGAGACATTTTCTACACGACACAGCGGAGGAGGTTCCATCATGATCTGGGGTGCTTTCTCCTTCCATGGAACAATGGAGGTAAAATATCAGCTGGCTACATTTGCATGTTTGAGAGAGCATCCTTATTGACTGAAGGCCCTCACTTGTGTGGAAATGACTGGATCTTTCAGAAAGACAACGCTGCAATCCACAATGCTCGCAGGACAAAGGATTTTCTCATGGCGAATAACGTGATTCTTTTGAACTATTCAGCGAACAGAGCCCGATTGAAAACGTTTAAAGGTGGATGACAAGAGAAGTCTATAGAAATGGGCGTCAATTCCAAACAGTGTATGATTTTCGTGATGTGATCTTCACCACTTGGAATATCATTCAAGCCAGCCTTCTGCAAAAGGGTAATATCGACCATGCCAAAGGAAATGTTTGAATTTATTCGCAATGATGCCCCTGCAATTCACTACTGAGACCTTTTGTTGGGCATTTCCTACCCTGTTTAGGACTTCCTCTTGGTATGATCTTAAACTTTTGACCAGCTAGTATTTAGGCTAATTTCATATTGTTCACATTTTCCCTATTAACTGCTACAAAAGTGGGCAGAAAGTGTTATTTCGCAATTGCTTATGTCTAATGTAAATGGAAAAGATCTATTGTTTTCTTCAAACTTTGCTTTTGTGACCTGGGAGTGTATAACGAAAACATGATGGGAGGCTATATTTCGGGGCTGATACATGAAGATTATTTACATTACAGTTGAAAAACAACCTATTTCTAAACATTTTTGTGTAACTTCCGTATAGATACATGTAAATCTTGATTCGTATGTTGTTTTATTCAGATCTTATGTAAATGAAAATGTGCAAATTTGCCTATTTATACATAGAAAATAGGTTAATTTTTAAATTTCATTATTCAGGTCGCAAAAGCAGATTTTCAATGGAATTATGGCTATTTTCTGTACTTTTACAACATAAGCAATTAGGAAATAACACATACTATCCAGAAACAACATTTATGTTACATAGTTTAATTGTACAAGATACTTTCCAGCATGAGAGATGTGATACCTTATTTTTCATAGAGCATTATACCCCAATAAATATTTTATGATTTTTTGTTTATAAATTTACTCGTCCTTGCTGTCACTGTGTGTGTGTGTGTGTATTTCTTATAGCAGGCTATCTGCTGTGTCCATCGAGGGAAATCGAATCCCTGATTTTAGCTTTAAAAGCTTTTGGAACTCTTGCTTTTAGCAAAGCTATATCGATTCAACAACAACAGAAACATTATTGTGCGAATGAAAGAACAGTCTATCTTGAGCTCTCTTATTAAGTCTGATGTACTTCAACATGCTGTAGGAAAATGTGATACTGCTGTCCCATCTACTTTGTTTAAGATATCAGCAAAGGCCAATGATACATAAAGTCTCCGAACAGAAAAAGCTTATTTCTTCACAAATGAAAATCTAAAATTAATGTTGAGAAAAGGTACTATCAAATACTTTTACTATCATAAAAATGTCGTTTGTTGACAAAATAAAAACAAAAATTGTGTAATTTCTTCTTATTATTAGGTTAAATAGGCGTTAACCATTGTTAGTTTACAAAATTGAGTACATTGTTTAGGTTCTTATATTCTATAAGTAACAATGCATCTATACAAGTGTTTGTATTTGAATTTCGCGCAGAGCTACATGAGGGCTATCTGCGCAAGCTGTCCCTAATTTAGCAGTGTAAGACTAGGAGAGCAGCTAATCATCATCACCCACCGCAAACTCTTGGGCTATATTTTACCAACGAATAGGAGGATGGAGCATCACATTATAACGCCCTCACGGCAAAAAGGGCGAGCATGTTTTGTGCAACTGAGATTCGAACCCACGACCCTCAGATTACGAATCAAACACCTTAGCCTATCTGGCTATGTCGGGCCGTGTATATAAGTGTCAGTAGATGTAAACTACATTTCAACATGACTCGCAGGTAAATTGTTATATCAATAAATGTATTAAATACAAAAGAAAGGCTTAAATTTTCCTAATTTTTTTCCCTTGAGAATTAAATATTTTAGTAAAAAATTATAAAACATTAATGAACGAATATACTTTTTCAAAAACTATTGTTCGTTTGAAACGTTCTGTGAATCTAAACAAACAACTAACACTTAAAGGTTTGTTGGATCTGAAATTCAGCAAAATAGATAATCAGTATCTTTCATAAACTGATTTAGATGCTGCTAGTTTATGTTACTGAGAGAAAGGAAACACTAATAATTATATCAAACATTTATTCTAAGTTCTCGATACATAATAATCCGTAGTTCACACTGTGGTTATACAGGGTGGTCGCTAGAAAAGCGGAAAATTTGAGGGTCAGATGAGATCATGAATAAAATGCGTGCTTACTCATTTCTATTTTGATTTCTTTACATCATGAATAAAATGCATGATTTTAATATCATAAAATGCATTTTGAACATCTATGAGTGTAATATAACATATGCCTTTAAAAACTTTGTAAAAGTTATTCTTTGTAAAAATAAATAGCTGTTTGAAAAATTTTCCGCTTTTTTTAGCGACCACCCTGTATTTAATAATTCTTGCAATCACCTAACTACTTTGTTACTTATTAATATCACTTTTGTGTACCATCCATCACATAATTCACACTTTATGTAGTGGTGTAAAGCTGAATCAGACCCTGAGTTATCTTGATAGAAAGGCAGTTAGTTTGCGCCCTAGCTAATATAAACTAATTAGTAATTAGAAGTAAGTGTTCGTATAAGCTACTAAATATTATATAAATTGTTTTCTTAATCAACACAATCGTCCCATAACTGCCTAGAATATAGTACCATATTAATATGTGGTGGAGCCAACAAAACATACCAATGATACGTAATACCATAGTAACACAAAGTTTGTCCTTATTCCCTTAACTTTTCCACAATACATGTTTCAGACGTTGGAAGCACGCCAACATGTGTTCTAATACTGCTTAGGATTTGCATAGAAGTGATATTTATCTTTGGAATTTATTAAAACACTTTCAGCCTTGTTGAAATAATTTTGCAGAGAGGGTATACTCACCTTTCTTCATTTTGAAGTATTTTTATTGATACTTACTAAACTTTACATGTTTATTCCCATCTTTATAAGGGTGCTTAACGAGTTTTGTAGAAAAAAAATGTTGGTCATCACAATTTGTCAGTCTTAAAGTTGCGCAAACTGTTTTACAAATAAGGGATAATTATACTTACAGATCTGTTAACGACCGAGTAAATCAATTCACAGAAAAATATCAATAATGGTTACAAATATTAACACATTATTTTACAACAGATTAATGAGTTTTGTACATAAGAAGTATTATATTAATTCTCAATATTTTAATCTGCTCATGTAATTAAAAAAACTACTTACCTTTGCCCTATGTATATGTTGATGTTGATATTCAGAGTCAAATTCTGGTTCTGAGAAATAGCTGAGATCTTGATCGAAGCTGCTATGCATACCACCGCTGTTAATGTCTTGTTCATAGATTCTTAATACTGATCGGTCACGAATATCACTGTTAATATATTTCAGCAATTTTAAACATAAATCTAATATATCTACACAAATATTTCTAAATTAATATGCATTAATACTTCAACACATACAAGTGAATATTTATGTCGGACAATGAAAATAAATCATCTAATTTTTTCTAACTTCAAATATTTCTAAACAAGTATTAAAATTTTATGAATCGATTTACAGAAATTGAAGTTCATTATATCAAAATTATTTTTAATACGGAAATCAGCAAACCACGTGACAACCGCAGCCAGAATTAAGTCGTCTTGAAGCGGGAGTTTATCAGAACTATGTTTTGACTTTAGTTGACATTTTATATTTAGTTTGACGGCAATAAAAATTTATTGCTTTTGAGAAGAATATGTATCAGCCCTTTCAGATACAAGATATTTAAACACTTAGATTGTATTTCATAGTTGCGAATATAATGAATTTTGTTGCTTAATAGGTTAATATGAATGTTTATTGTAAACAAAAAAATAATACTTGTCAAGAAAAGATTCAACAATCCTAAAACATGTTTTCTACTAAAATTATGTTCGACATTACAGTAGAAATATTTCTAATATACCAAAACTACTGACTACGAAATATCTATGTAAGTATTTCAAAAATATTTAGTATTACTATACAAACATTTTTACACTATCAAATGATGACTAATTTTCAGTTTTGTTTATATGATTAATTTTAAGAATATTGTGCATAATATCAGTTATGTTGTCAAGAAAACAATAAGAGCATCCTTATCTGTAATATCTTTTGTGAAAGAAAAACGTGAGAAATATAATCTTAATGACATAAATCAGTATTGATGAATATTTGAAAAATAAAACATTCATATAAACGTTAAATATCACATTTCTAACAGAGCATAAAATCAAATTACAATATGTCGTTATTTATAAATACACCGTCTTGTATGTAAAGCTACATGTACAGTCATGTGAAAAGTTAGGACACCCTATGAAAACCTGTGTATTTGTGTAACATTTTTGGATATATAGATATTTAATCTCAATTTTAACAATACTGAGAGATTATAGGAATATAACTAAACAAGCAAAACTGAAGAAAAGACTTTTCAAGACCTTTTCTGTTAATGTAATTTCCAAAAATGTATATTTTAACTGAGGAAAAGTTAGAACACCCCCACATCTCTTCCAACTTAAAATGGCTCAACTCACACATAGGTGTATCACGCCAGATGCACATAATTCGAAGATCGTTACTCAGCATTTTGAGTGAGGCTTGCCCTATTTAAATCTCAGACATTTAGTTTGGTGTGCTCCTGACCATTGAAGTGAGAGTGAGCACCATGGTGAGAGCAAAAGAGCTGTCCGAGGTCAAACTGAATACAAGACTTTTCAAGATCTTCTGTAAATGTAATTCTACAAAAATGCATATTCTAACTGAAGAAAAAGTTAGGACACTCTACCCCGAATAGCTAGTGTCACCCCCTTTGGCTGAAATAACTGCAGTGAAACGCTTCTTGTAGCCATCTTCCAGTCTCTGACATCGGTCTGAAGAAAGTTTGCCCCACTCCTTAATGCAAACTTCATTCAACTGAGAAATGTTTGAGGGGTTTCTTGCATGTACAGCCCGTTTCAAGTCACCCCAGAGTTACCAGGTTTATAAGCTGCTACAATTTTCTTTTTGAAGGTCTCAGAAAGCTCTTTCGCTCTCACCATGGTGCTCACTCTCACTTCAACGGTCAGAAGCATACCAAACTAAATGTCTGAGATTTAAATAGGGCAAGCCTCACTCAAAATGCTGAGTAACGATCTTCTAATCATGTGCACCTGGTGTGACACACCTGTGTGTGAGTTGAGCCATTTTAAGTAGGAATAAATGTGGGGGTGTCCTAACTTTTCCTCAGTTATAATATGCATTTTTGTAGAATTACATTTATAGAAGATCTTAAAGTCTTTTATTCAGTTTGAATAGTTTAGTTATATTTCTATAATATCTCAGTATTGTTGAAATTGAGATTAAATATCTATATATCCAGAAATGTTACAAACATGCACATGCTTTTATAGGGTGTCCTAACTTTTTCACATGACTATATATATATCCACGAATACCTAATATTGGTATTATCTTGAGCATTATTCGAATAACATAATTTGTAGACTAGTAACGTATAGTTTTATTCAATCTTTATATATATATATGCGTTCAAAAATAAAAAAGGAAGAAAGTGTGCCAAAATAAAAATGATCGTGGACTCACCGTAAATCTTCAAGTTCATAAAACATGTCCTTAGAAGGATCATGTATGTAGATATGAAGATGAGGTGAATCTAAATATTCCATGGTTAGTTGTTTGGGAAAAGAGCGGACAAACAGTGCCTTCACTGTATCTAGAGTAGTGATTTCATTTGGTAGAAGTGCTCGTTTTGTTTCGCTGCGATACTGAAGGAACACCATTCCTGTGAGAAACATGAAGAATTAAGCCGATAAATAACTATTGTAAAAATAGGAATTGTAAAACGGGTAGAAAAGTTGAAAACCAACGTGATCATAGCCATGTATCATTTAAAAAGGGTACACCTATATAACTAGAAGAGATATAACACTTTATTAAATAAAAAAAATCAAAATGAAGTACATGAGTACTATTTAAATTTATATCAAAAAATTAATATCATTAGAAAACTCACCATCCAGGATAAAGAAAACATATAAACCTGATCAATTAAGTTTACCTTTATATCAAAATTATGATATTACTACAAAACTTGAAAAGATAAAAAATAGAAGCAAATAAACAAAATATGAATAGGACTATTTAAAATTGATCGTCAAGGATTACATGATATATAGTAATGTTAAATAAGATTAAACTTATTACAGATTGAAGTTCTGTATTCACAAGAGTGTTAGAAACTTACATGGAAATATTGTCTAAACTACTGTTGTTTTTTTTTAAAGTTTCTCTTCTAGCTGTCGAACTACTAAACCAATTATTTCCAAACCTGAAGTGCAGCCTTGGGGCCTCTCAATGAGTGACATACGCGGTCGGCATTTAGATGTGACTCTTTTATAATATCTCCAGAGGGTCCTATATTTTATATGGACGTTAAACGGGTATGTCAACTATTATTTCTATATTTCAGTTTAATATTTTATTGTGTAATTTATAAGCTATGTCAGTAACGTAATTCAATCAACTCACATTTTAATCCTAAGGTGGTTACCTTTTCTTTGAAAAAGTAATTAAAATGTTTATTCGAACTTACACAAATATCATTCATAATGAAATATATATTTTTACTCTGGTCATAATGACATTTTCGCATCATGATCAAGTTGGATACTTACGAGACCCATCTTCGCGTGAGCTACTGTCTTTAAAATAATTGATATGTTTTTTTGATAAAGTACTTTAACTGTTAAATACAATTAGTATATTTGCTTGTAAATTGCAAAATTGTTCCACTAAAGGAGGAAACTCAATAACAGTTGGAAATGCTATATCTCAGGTATTTTTTAATCAATTGTCTTAAAATTTGATGTGTGAAATTAATAGTCTATTAAAGCACAGCCAATTAAAACACGCTTTTGTTTAAATTAGCACAGTTTGAGATAACTAAGGTAGAAACAAAATCACTAAACTATCACACAGTGTCTTACAGCAAATTTCTGGCCACACGACACGCTACCTTGTGTCTTGATCATTTGCAGTTTCAATTTTGATTATTGTTTCCATGAAATAAGTACAGATTGTCAAACCTAGTAAAATGACGAAAACCCAGAAAAAAAGTATCAGCTCATATCCAGGACTCGTGGTGGGCACAGCACAGGTAGCCCATTGCGTAGCTTTGTGCTAAATTAAAATCGACATATCCAGGACTATATTATTGAGTGAGAGAACAACTATGCTGTGAAATGTTTATTATTAAGAGCAACGTAACACCACGAACTACCTGTATTGTGCCGGTCACGAATATTGAAACCCTACTTTATGAAATGTCTGTTCGAGTTTTTAAGGTTATTGAATTCAATATAGCGTTCACAGCACATCCCACCAGTGTCACACATATTGGATAGAAAGTGAACAACAAATATTCCGAAAATAAAACGATTTGCAAATGATTTTGAATTCCATGGTTGTCACGGTGTTTCAACATGAAATTCCAAAACTCTGAAGTCCAGTACAAAGTTTACACACAAATCCCTAAGCATTTTGTCACCTGCAGATGAGTAGTTAGAATTTCTCATTTTATTGTCCATATTGTTACATTGTTGAAAAGTTTTAAAGATGATGTTACTCAACTATTTTCAAACACATAAACTACATTGAGATATCCCTATCAGTGCAGTATCAAATACACCTACAGATACATGAACAGACATTCTAACTGAAACTGATCAAAATTTAACGACTATTAAAGAAAACTCAGAAATATTTGTTTGGTGTGTTAGTATAGTATTATTTACAAGAAATACTATTTCTGAGACATCGTGTTTGTCCGATCTCAAAGACGATTTTGTCCATTTAAATTAAAAGCAAAAATTACGTGTAATTGGAAGGTACCTTTGAAAATAACTGTACATAGATAAAATTGTTATCGAATATTTTATTCATTATAGTAGTTGATAATTATTATCAAATAAGTCATCATCTCGTAGGCGTCGTTAATATTAATTATAAGTTGATTACTAATTTATTATCATGTTATTATTTTATATCTTTATTGTCTATTTTCGGGGAATGTTAAAGTACATAAGATGTTTTTCATTATTGTTGTGAAAGCCTTATTATTATTACAGTATCAGGAGAAATCACACGTACACATAAATGTGTGTGAGTGTTTGTGCACAAGGTAAAAACATTGCATACGAACTATTGTAGGGCCTGGCATGGCCGAGCGCGTTAAGGCATGCGACTCGTAATCTGAGGTTCGCGGGTTCGCGTCCGCGTCGGGCCAAACATGCTCGCCCTCCCAGCCGTAGGGGCGTCATAATGTGACGATCAATCCCACTTCGCGTTGATAAAAGAGTAGCCCAAGAGTTGGCGGTGGATGGTGATGACTAGCTGCCTTCCCTCTAGTATTACACTGCTAAATTAGGGACGGATAGCATAGATAGCCTTTGAGTAGCTTTGTACGAAATTCACAAACAACAACGACCTATTGTATAACTACGCACCAAGTACTTAAATACTTGGAAAGAATAGTTACGATAGGTTTCTTAGCATGTTCAATGTTATTAATAGTTACTTCTTAATGATTTTATGAAAACTTTTCATCAACGTAAATGCTCAACGTTACGGCTGGTACAAAGTGTTAAAATAAAATACCTGACTTTGGTATTTGTTGCTTTTTGACAAACATCTAATTAGTAATTTAAGAACGTTACATATAATTCTCACTTGTTGGTAGATAAATGTGATGCGATTATAATCTGAATGCAGCTGATACATTGATTGTCTGTTTGTAATTAAGTTCAAAGCTACACAATGGGTTATGTATGCTCTGCCCACCACGAGTATCAAAACTTGGTTTCGAGCGTTGGAAGCCCACAGACATATCACTGTACCACTGGAAGGAGTTAGTACCGTGAATGTGATTTTTTCCTATGGTTATTAATGACACTGTTTATAATTTGTTAATTCAGTCCATTTGATTATAATTGTGAGAGAATGAGGTCGTTTGTTGCATAATCTACTTCTGTAAGGTATGAGGTGAAAAACTGAAATTACTGGTTTTCAAATTGAAGAGACTTTGGAGATAAGTTACTAGAGAGCTGTATGATCTGTAATATTTAACTTGGTATGATACTTTTGTCACCAGGTCAACTGGTGTCATTAGACCCTACATATGTAGCCATCTTGACCACGATTGTTTATTTGTTTGTTTTTGAATTTCGCGCAAAGCTATCCGAGTGCTATCTGCGCTAGCCGTTGTTAATTTAGTATTGTAAGATAAGAGGGAAAGCAACTAGTCATACCACACACCACCAACTCTTGGACTACTTTTTGACCATAACATTATAACGCCCCACACGGCTGAAAAGGCGATCATGTTTGGTGCGACGGCAATTCAAACCCGCGACCCTCAGATTACGTGTCGAGAGCTTTAACCAGTTGGCCATGCTGAGCCACAAACTATCATGATGCTATCAGCTTGTTCACGGAAGACTCCTTTCAAATGAATTTGATTTTAATTAATAATAAATCAGAAGAGATTCCTTCGTGACTACTATATGATAACTCATAAAATCAGATATGGTTTATATTTCCCATTAACTCAATGTTGATTTACTTAGTCATGAATAAATATGATGAATATGTTATAATAAACTGCTAGTTATTTTTCATGACACTAGAATATAGACTACGTTTGTTATTTGTGAGTCAAATATTTATGAACAAGCTATTGTCTGATCTGGAGGCAATTTTCACAATGGTCTTCTTCATGATTTATCATCTATGAATAAGCCCCCGCTAGTACAGCGGTATGTCTCCGGATTTACAACGCTAAAATCAGGGGTTCAATTCCCTTTGCTATAAGAAAAACACACATTTATGGATAAACGCACAAAGTACAATAAGATTGCCTTTTCTCAGCGCATAACTTGTCATATCTCTTCAGAGGTAAGATTATTTTGTATTTAAAAAAATACATATATTACAGTAAAAATATTTTCAAAATAAAAAAACATTTTTGAATAACATCTCATACGTTGCTTAATTATAATGTCCTCTGTCAGTCGAACGAGTCTTGACCTTATAAACAATATTATTCTGAATGACGATAAAAGACATTCACCAGGATGTGGCATTATACATTTAGTACGAAAGACAGAAGTCCTCGTGAGACTCCTACTTGAACATTTAATTGTTTTTATGAATGGACCGTAACCCATAACCACAGTGCTATATATTTGACTTAAACAGTACTTAAATTTCACTTATTTTACTCATATGTATATTATCAGTTCTATATTATTAGACAGTTAAGGTGTCCTACACTACATGACTCCACATTTTTACAAAGTGCGCTTCAGTTCCAGTGAGTCAGCTTTACCTTGACCATGAAATTATTATTCTTTATATGACACTGAAAGGCATAATTTGATATCTATAATATGTAATATTTAATTTTAGTCATATAATATTATTTTGGTCATACAGATAGAAGATGCTGATATTCATACTAACCATAAGTAACAATATCAAAGTATTTCTTTGACACTTTTGTATTCTCAGCACTGTGAGCATATGCACTGCTTAGTAATTAATACGCGACACAAATCAAATATTTGTGACTTAAAAAGTGACTCAGACCATATATTACAGAATAACAAGTGATTCAGATTACATACAAATGACTTGTAGGTTTACAGCGAAGCACAAGTAACTAAGAGCTGTAACATCATAACGCCCCAATGACTGAAAGGACGAGCATGTTTGGTGTAACAGGAATTTTAACCCACGAGCCTCAGATTACGAGTCAAGCGCCCTAACCACCTGGCCATGCTGGGTGTATCTTCAAGAGTGCAAACTTTTAAGAATCACACTTATACTGCTATAAAAATCACCATAATACAATTTACATATTAATAGAAAATACATTTCCATGAGGTCCAACACCCTTATTTCACATTTTTAACTTAGTTTTTCATATTTGATTATCTTGATAGATGAATGTATATTAATTCTAATAATATTTTCCTTGTTAAATTGTCTGTTTAGTTTCATTACCATGTTCTGCGAATGGTGTAATATTAATATTATTATTTCTAACATCTATTTTGTGTTCCTTCATTTTGTACTTTAAATTTCTTCTAGTTTAGATATCAAAATTGCTGGTATAGATATTAAAACTGTTATTAAAGTAAAGTATAAAACAGCGTTTCGACCTACAAAGGTCATCTTTAGTTCAAGAAAGAGAGTTTGCAACTGACCATTACTGAGCAAATGACTTAAGAACGAGAGTGTAAACGGGTACGGGATTGTAGGGGTCGTTGCAGTTGGATGTTATGTTATTAATTAGTACAGGTATACAGGTGCTCTTTATATTGGTTTTAGTTGTCTTATGAGTAGGGATTCTTTGATTTTGTGTTTGTTTATGTTTATTTTCCAACTTAGTATTTGGGTGTTTTCTATGATTATGTTATGCTATTGGACTTGCAGAGTTCAAAGACTGAGAAGGTGGTTTTTATATATTCTTTGACCCTGGATTCCATTTTTCTGCCTCTTTTTCAAATATAGAAGTCGTGGAAGTTGTTGCATTGTATTTTATAAAGTACGTAGTTGTTGTGTTTGTCAGTGTAATTTTTACATAGTATGAACTTTAGTTTTGTACCTGGTTTTTGAATAAATTTGGCATTTACTGAAATGTTGTGTTTAAGTTTTTTTACAAATGTTGGTTTTTCTCGATGAGGTCGGGAATATATGGTACACATTATAAGGTTTTGAAATTTGTTGTATCTTAGGATTTATTATTGTTTGTTTGTTGTTGATCTCGGTATGTGCTTATAATTATTTCAACGGTTTTTGGAAGAAATTTGTTGATGTTGATAAAGTGTTGCTTTATCTTGTTGATTTCATCGTTAATTTTATCGGACGAGAATAGCTTTGTGGCTCTGTTTATTTAGTTTTTTAATACGTAGAGTTTTAGTTTTGCTTCATGTGTTGAGTCCCAGAGAATGTATAGTCCAGTATGAGTGATTTCTCTGTGGATTGGCCAGGTATAGCCAAACGTGCTAAGGCATGTGACTCGTAATCTGAGGGTCGCGGGTTCGCATTCCCGTCGAGCCAAACATGCTCGCCCTTTCAGCTATGGGGGCTTTATAATGTGCGACCAATCCTAATATTCATTGGTAAAAGAGTAGCCCAAGAGTTTGCGGTGGGTGGTGATGACTAGCTGCTTTCCCTCTAGTCTTACACTGCTAAATTAGGGACGGCTAGCACAGATAGTCCTCGAGTAGCTTTGTGAGAAATTCAAAAACAAATAAATTCTGTGGATTTCTGTTTAGAATGTTTTCTCTGTTTCTGTGACATTGAGGTTGATAAATGCTATTTGGTTATTTTTTTCATGTTCACAGGTGAACTTAAATTTGAGGTACAAAGGGTTAAAGTGGTTGAAAAACCTTCGTGTGTATTCTGCAGATGTGAATCCAGCAATTGTAAAGTCAACATATCTGTACTAGTATAGTGATGGGTGTAAGACTGAATTGTTTCATTATTTGACAAGATAAGCCCAGTATAAATGACAGACGAAACATTTTTGTGTTTTTCAAAAGCGAGTTTGAATTAATATTTTCCTCTGTTTTTTAGATTTTAACAGTTCGGTTAACAAAAGCAGGAATAAATTATCCTTCTACTGCTACGTAATTAATTAATAATAACTCTTTGTTAATATTATCCTGTTTACAAGATAATTTTCGTATCTTATACATCTAAGAGTGAAAAACAAATTTTAGATTCATTGTAACAAGATTTTGACGTGGCGGAATTATTATAGAAAAATGTTTTCGATAAATAAAAGTGGTTTCCAATTTATCTTTTTTTGTACTCACTAAAACATCCAATAAAAAACCCAACAATATTAGTCTCGCCTGTTTAAGTAAATATTATAAAATTGTTAATGTTATTCAGGTGATAAGCAAATGGAATCAATTTCTTTTTACCATGCTACCAAATCAGGAATGTGTCATACACATACCATAATCAAACCTTTGGTTTTCAACTGCTTCAGTTTCAAAGTTGTTTATAAATAAGTTACATAATAGTGGAAATAAAAGAGAAATGACAGCTAAACTTTCATTATACTTGCAAAATTTGCAATTAATTAAAAAAAAGTTCTAAACGCACACTTCTAGCACATTAATCATACCCGTTATTTCTAAGATTTAATTATTATTTTCTCTCAATAGTTTATCAAACATATAATAGTTTTGTTTGTTTGTTTTTGAATTTCGCGCAAGGATATACGAAGGCTGTCTCTGCTAGTCGTCCATAATTTAGCAGTGTAAGACCAGAACGAAGGCAGTTAGTCATCACCAACTACTACCAACTCTTGGGCTACTCTTTTACCAACAAATAGTGGGACGGACCGTCATATATAACGCTGCCACAGCTGAAAGAGCGAGCATGTTTAGTGCGACGGGCAAATGAACTCGTGATTCTTAGATTATGAGTCAAGCCCCTTCACCACCTTGCCATGGCGGACACGATACAATAGTTTTTTTCACAAATTCTTAATCGAAATATGTTTCCAATCTAAGGCTACATGCGCAATTATTTCCACAAATTAAAACGCATTCTTGGCTATGTATTTATTTTTATCCTTTAAAACCACTCTGTAATAATTTTCCCACATCAAAAATCTTGTCACACTAAATCTCAGAAAACTGCTGTTTTTACTCTTAATTGGATAGCACACTAAAATTATGCTGTAAACAAAAAAAGGTAATAATGAGTTATTATTAACACAGTTATGTAAAGAGGTTTTTATCCTGATATTGTTGACAGATTTAAAAAAACAACTAAAATACAAGAATAAAGATATTAATTTAAAGCAAATGTTTAGCACTGTCGTTTATACCTAGTTTATTTTGCCCTGGCTTGCCATGAACATGTTATGGCGTTCGACACGGTCGTGGGTTAGAATCTTCGTTCCCAAAACATGCTCGCCCTTTCAGGTGTAAGTATGTTGTACGTGACGGTCAATCCCACTAATCGTTGGTGAAAGAGTAGCCCAAGGGTTGGCGGTAGTTGGTAATGAGAACTTAGTTGCCTTTCCTTAGTCTTACACTGCTAAATTAAGGACGGCTAGCGCAGACAGTCCTCGTGTAGCTTTGCGCAAAATTTAAAACAAACCAAACCAAGCTTATTTTGTCAAATAATAAAGTAATTTAATAAACAAATAAATATTTATCCAATACATAAAACGATAAAAAATGTTAGCCAAATGTCTAGTAAAACTAAAGATAAATTTTATTTAATGGAAAAAAATTGATATGTATATGAAATACCATGTGAATGTGAAAAAAAAGTTTATATAGAACATATTAGAAGAAATTTAAAATTCAAAACGAGTAAATTAACACAAAAGGGAGGTTAAAAACAGTAATATTACTATTTCACCAGTTGCAAGATGTATTAATGAAACTATTTACACAATTCGATGAGAAGAGTGTTATTTTAGTACAACCTAAAAATATTATTAGTATGACTGTATGTGAATCTACTGAGATAATCAAATATGAAAAAAATAAATTAAAACATTGAATAAAGATGATGTACCTGATGTAAATATTGTCAACAAATGTCGTGTAATTCGTTAATATTTAAGTTGTATCATGGTGAATTTTTTAAGGGGATAAATGAGTATGATGCGTGTAAAACATTGTATCTTTGAATATAATGTTGAGTGTATGACACTATTTTCAGTGTTCTTAGTTTCTCATTTTTTATGTACGGTAAGTTATTTACTATTTTATTGAATTTTTAATATCGGGAACAGTCTTGTTGTTTGCTAAAATGTGAATTTTTAACATCGATAATCGCAGCCTTATTATTTTTGTAAAAGCGTGTTAAATAGTGTTAGTAGTACTAATATTTCCAAGCAATACGAGATACAGTTATCATCCTCGCAACACAAATATCGTATAATACGTTAAAATTGCTTTAGGTATCAATTTTGTTCATCAACGTTCCAGTTACTTTGAATATCACACCTAACTAATAAATTTTTCTAATTACTAGAAAGAGCTGATATTTAAGTTTTAATTCAATAACTGAAACTAACATTTAAAAGTTAGCAAATTACCTTAAATGTTATTTGTCGTTACATTAAACTAGTATATTGAATCAAAATTATTCAGTCTACCTTTTATATTCAGTAGCATTAAACTTCAATTGACACTTCTGTAAATCTCCTCTCTTGACTAAAACGTTTGTGATAAACAAATCATTTTGCATTGGAAATATCTTTCGCGATTCAATGGACAACATTACGTATTTTGGTCATAGAAATGCTGTATTAAGCTTTAAAAGCATAGAATGAATATCTGACTATTTGTAGGTTTTTTAAAGAAAGGCGTGCTGCAATCAAACTCAAATCGCACACGAGGATTAATTTTTTATATATTTTGCATTATAAACATTTATAAGTAAATAATTTCATCATGAAGCTACGAGTAATACATTGCAAATCAACTTGCAGGCATTTTAACAACGTTCAATTCTTAACATGTTCTTATATAGAAATATAACATTTCTATACAACAGCGCAAACATTAGAAAAACAGATGTGACCTATAATTGGTCTTTTTACTAACCGAATGATGAAGACCTCATGATATCGTTAAACCTACATTTTTAGATAGTACCTACAGGTTAACCTATATGCAGTTCTTTTAACGTAAATTAATAAAACGATAAGTATAACTTTTCCAATTTATTATCAATTTTTAGTTATGTGATTTTTTTAAAGTAAAGCTGTGTCAATGAATAGAAACAACAGTATCATTAGAACTGAGAAACTTAATTAAGAGTTACTTTAAAGTTACTGAATT
Source organism: Carcinoscorpius rotundicauda (assembly GCA_011833715.1). NCBI lineage: Eukaryota > Metazoa > Arthropoda > Merostomata > Xiphosura > Limulidae > Carcinoscorpius > Carcinoscorpius rotundicauda. Next base: position 21,887,617 of record CM022395.1, read on the forward strand.
ATAATAAAACGAAACTAGTTAGATGTATATGAAATGTACATTTTGTTTGACGTTTCAGTTGTATTTGTAATATACATTGTCAACAATGGTTAGACTAACTGCAATTAATTACAATAAAATAACCAAGGAAGACTAAGTTCAATCTCAAATCCATGACGCTATGTAGTTTTTTCTATTCTAATCCATATAGAGTAATTACTTATATTACTCAAAGCTTCATCTGTTTCAAGCTTAAGTTTCAGTGGCATGTCTATAATAAGAAAAGGACCTAACTTCTGCTAGATCTAATACATTTACTGAGTACCTCGTTTTCGTCATTTCTGACTTGTTCACAACTAAACATGTAGTATATAATGTAAATTAATATAAGGATAGACCTAAAGGCTTAATGTAATGTATACATGTAATGAAATGTTGTGTAACTAGAAAGGCGTATTGAAAATGCGCCAGTTCTTAATTATGGAAGTAGTCTTAAGCTCTTGAATGATAGCAAATATTAGGACAGATATTACATTTACTGTAATTCTAATGTTATAAGTATATTACGGACAATCACGTCAATAAAGCTCGGTAAAAAATAATTTATAATACGCGAATATGAGTGTATTAAAATATATTATGAGACTAAAATTAAAAGTAACACGTACACTTTATCAATGTGATTGATTATTGTGAAACACACTACTCATGAGTGACACTTGTGTAATTATAATGCTCTAGAACATCTTGCGAATAACTGGAGATCATCAGTCGCTAATGACAGATTTGATCATTAGTTGAGTCATTATGTGTTCTGAGTCAGTGCTAGAAATATTAAAAATAGCTCTGGAATTACTTTATCGCTGGCTTTAGCTGGTGTGATTGTTTCTATGTATGTAAAGATAGTAAATTAGGTGTATTATAAGTTTGGAGTCAGTCCTATTCATGACTGTGTATTTTATAACAAAGTTATGTTTAATATAGCGATTAAAATTGCAGTAAAGTGTACTTTAGAAACAATGGTGAAGTCGTGCATTGTTAGAAAGCCTTACGTGCGGAAGCATTGTATTTAATCATACAGGTAAGATCACACTAAAACTAGTAACAATTTAAATCACGATTAATATGTTATTAGATAGATTCAATGGTAGTATAGAAACAAACAAAAACGTATTTTTCCAGATTATTTCCTTTCTTTTTTTAGAAGTTATGTACTGGTTGGACATGTCGAAAACATACATGTTTAAAATTAACAGTAATGAATACTTTGTTCTTAAATCGCTAACATACAACATTGGAGGAAATTGATTTTTTCTTTTATGGAGGTATCTTCCATGTTGGCGTAGGATCTAGTGTAACAGTAAAATATTAAATCATTCGGACGAACAAAAAATCCCTACAATATGCATAATATGCCATAAACCTTCTCTGGGGCTGTCTGAAGCTTTTAAAATAACACAGTTTTCAACTTATATTCGATATTCACCAGTGCTTTAGTAGATTGCTGTAACTCTGAATGTTGGTTTTATAACAAGATATTCATGAAAACGATCGACAGCTATGGGCTAGAAGGAAAGCTCGACCTTGGCATTTCATAGTATCGATGAACTTATATGTATATAATAGCCACATACTAGTTTCTACATCCTCTAGGTAATCCAGGAAAAGCTTTCTTGGTATTTTATAGCTACTTTTTGTTTCAGATTTCGATTTCCATGACACGTACGTTGTTTGAATAGTTTCGTGTAGTGGAAACATTTTTATATTTTGAAGAAAATTCTATTTATAGAAAATAAGGAGACATTATTTCTGGCCTAATTTAATCATCTGGAACACATTATCGTATTTTGTATGACTTAGCAAATATCGGTATGATAAAATTTATAATTAAACTTTGTGTTTTTAAAATTTTGTTTGCAGCTGATAGGTTATCTGTGTTGTAACCATCACAAGTATCAAAACACGGTTTTACCGTTATAATCGCGTAGTCTTACAGTTGCACCGCTGAGGTCTCGTATTATGACAAGATGATCATTATTAAATGTCATTTACTATGATGATTAACGTTCGATCCGATATACAGATTTATTTTTCGTCTCGTAAAGGTTAAATTCATTCAGAAAGTTAAGATTTAAAAAAAAACAACTAAAATGTAAGCCATACATTTAAGAATTTAATTTTTATTTCAAGTTTGCATGTCATTGAAAGATTTTGGAAAACTAATTGAATGCTGTAAAAATACTAGATCATCTTGAGCCAACATGTATTAGGTTAATCTTTAATGTATCACAGAATTAAAAATGTTTTAGAATCACACGGACAAAACGACTTGTTGAAAGGCAGATAAACGAATATCTCAAAACATCGTGACACTGAAAGGGAGACACGGATACGTGACGACACTGTTACTGAAAGAGAAATAAGTGGATATAGGAGAACATCGTGGTATGACAGAAAATATGCATAGATGTGAGGATATTCTGTTGCTCTTAATATTCAACTAATCCACACATTTTTATAAATAAGCACAAATTTAAAAAAATACCTAATTAAACGTTGCATTAAGTAGCTATTAATGAGGATGAAAACAGTTGTTAACAATGGAAAATTGACAGTTCAAGAAGCAGCTGTTGCTAACGGTATTATGCTAGCAATAAAACAGCTCTTAATTGAAAATATCCACTGAAGAAATTATTCATAAATAACGAGTCTGTGAAATTAATGCATTGCTAAAATTATATATTATTAAGGCTACAGGAAACAGTTGTTAATAATACACTCTTTTAGTACAAGAGACATTTGCTAACAATAGATAGTATTTAGAAAAGAAGCATCTCTAAATAAAACTTAATAGGCCATGAAAGCTTTAAACGTACTGTTCATGTTACCAAGCTACTTTTCCCGTTTAACACAATTCCGCTTAAAAATATATATAACATTATTGTATCTTGTTTGCTTATGCTTATATAAAACTGTCTACTTAGCATAATTATAAACAAATGTAATTATCTTACCTTGTATGTTTAACAACTTTCAATGCAAGCGCTATCATTCATATTGCAGAGTTCATACTTTCATTCTAAGTTAGGCTCGGCATGGCCAAGCGTGTTAAGGCGTTCGATTCGTAATCCTAGGGTCGCGAGTTCAAATCCCGGTCGCACCAAACATGCCCGCCCTTTCAGCCGTGTAGGCGTTATAATGTGACGATCAATCCTACTATTCGTTGGTAAAAGAGTAGCCCAAGAGTTGGCGGTGGGTGATGATGATTAGCTACTCTCCCTCTAGTCTTACACTGCTAAATTAGGGACGGCTAGCACAGATAGCCCTCGAGTAGCTTTGCGCGAAATTCAAAACAAACAAACATTCTAAGTTATATTTGCTTGACCCAGTTCAATGAGAAAATGCACATTTCAGAGAAAAATGTTTCATCAAACCAAGTGTGGTTCTTTTCTTGCAATATTTTCCTCCTAATTTTTCGTTACAGGTGGTACAAATAAAAAAAATATTATTTTTATCAGCGTTTACTTATGTACTATTTTAATTGTTCAGTTTCAATAGAATGTTTTAAATTGTTAAATATTTTCTTTCGTACAAGTTTCCCAATTTAAGTGTTAATGCTGAAATAACTTAGCAACGAAATAACGCAAATGTTGATTTGTTTTCCATACAATTCATTGAGAGAATTGACAATGATGCTCCAACATGTGTATCATTGGAACAACATTCATTGACAATGAGAAATTTACACATTGAAAAATGAAACTTAATCTTATGAAAAGACAAAATAATGGACTCAAACAACTGACTGATTAATTGGCATCCACCTAATTTTTCATCTTGTTGTTCTTCACGGAAATGATGAACAGTAGAATTAAATACTTGTAAATAAATGCCCCAGAAAACAATTCCAGCGTGGTGTCAATACAACGGAATTTTTTCTTGCAAGGACTATCGAGTGTCACTTCCTTACTTAATGTGGTGTTTTTGGTGGGTATTTACGAAAAGTCAGGATATCTAATGAAAAACATCTTTGGTGTGGACAAAAAGGATGCTTGCGATTTAAGAGAATAAACTCAAAATTGGCGACCAAACTAGTAGTTACATTTAGTATTGATTAGGGTTTTAAAGTCAATATTCATTCATTAGTTAGCTAGACCGTGTGTTTTGTTCAACTTGAGTCATGATGGTGGGTAAAACAAAACTTATAGCTGAGTTAACTAATGAATGAATATTAGGTGTACAGTTTTTATCAGTACTATAAGTTTTGATTTGTTTGAAGTGTTTTGAACTTCGCACGAAGTTAAACAAAATCTATCTCCGTTAGTAGTCTCTAAAGAAACAATTTTAGGCTACTCTTTTACCAACGAATAAAAGAATTGACAATCACATTATAACATCCCCAAGGCTGAAAGGGCTAGCATATTTGATAAGATGGGGATTCGAATACGGAACCCTCAGAGCGTCCTAACTATCTGGCCAAGCTGTGCTTTAACTATAGTTTAGCTGCCAATTTTTTGTTCCTTTACGTTGATTGCTCAATTTTCTAAACAAACCTTTTCTTTCATACCTAAGTCGTTTTTATTAGATTCATCTATACCATTAAGTTCGCTTGCAATACTACTGTCAGTCACATTTTTACGTATTAGTACATGACATAAATTTCAAAAACAGGCGAGACAAGAGCAATACCTAGTCAAGAATACGCGTCACTTGCACAAACTAAAACTGCAGAGAAATCAGAGTAGGCGCTAGAATAAACTCGCGATAGTAAATCTGTTCAGTTTTATTGAATCTATTCAAGAACATATCGTATATCATTTCGTAAAATTAGAAAATAATAAGTATAATAATACATCAATTATTTGAATAGATGAAACTTGTGAAAATATTAAGTAACTTGCAGTTGAATGTACGATACGTCACGATAACAATTGTTTTAATAAATATAACAATATTCGGTTGTAGTATAATCATACACATTTTCTGACTTCATTGTGAGGTGTCATTTTCTAGCTATTCCTTAAACTGTGAGAAATTCAGTAATTGATTGATACTTGCTTTTGTCGATTTGAGACTGTTAATAACGCAATATTTTTGTCATTTAAAATGACTAGAGTTTTCATTAAATGTCACGAACATTAGTGTCAATTTAGAGAATAAATTTAAAATCGTACATATACTACAGAAAGTGTAATTTGTTACAATAATAGCATGGCTTAAACTGAAACAAGTATTCAAACCTTTCCTGAAATACGAGATAAACTTTTCTGCAAATGAAATTTTAAGAGTTGTTTTATAAGAACCTCATAATATGGGAAGAAGTTAGCTGAAAAAGAAAACAACAAAAAAAACCTACCAAGGGGTCGTTCCTGAGTCTTTGAAGGGGTTCGGACAATTGGAAGTGATGATCTGGCTTTAACGGCTCTACGAAAACCAGTGGCGGCCGTTTCGACCTCTGACATGATTCCCGGATCATCTTCGTATACACTGGGCGGTGGTTGATAAGAGGTGGGACCTTGTCGTAAGCCTAAATTACTCTTGGGAGGGGGAAGTGCAAAAAAAAAAAAAACATAACTAATTTTCATAGAAATAACTATTTCAAATAATACTTCCTTACAAGAGTGAAAAGTCAAGGCAATTTGTTTTTCTTAATATATTAGTGGAAAATATAATTCGAAGTTAATGCGAACATATAAACAGATTTCTGTGACAGCATTTATTCGTGTTAAGAGCACTAATCTACACAGTGAGCCATTACTGTTGTGCCCACCATGAGCATCAAATACTAATTTTTAGTGGTGTGAGTGTACAGATTCGGTTAAATCGCATCTTTAAAACATCCTACCGATATACAAACTAATAATGCATTGAACAGAAGGAAACAGCTCTTTTAGAGGAAACCAATCAAACAAAAATATTTCAACTTTTAAAGAAAGCTTTGATATTTTTTGTTACATTTAGCAATAAAGTCACGAAACTTGTGTTTGATGTTGTCTAATTTTTAAATATCAATAGAATAAATAAGATTAACAAAGGAATGTCATCCAGAATATAAAACCATTATTTTGCTATTACGAGCCTGCAAAAGCCTAGATATTTGTGAATTTTGTAACTTTACCAAATACGCACATACGAGCATTGGACGTTTTTAAATTCATATGGTAATGAGTATGTATTATATGTAGGAAGGCACGTTTTAACTCAACACGGAGAAGCTCATGGAATGAGGCTATTAAAAGTCTGAAATGTTTCTGCTAGTCTGAGACGGTTACTAATAGTTCTATGTAAAAATCTAGCGTTAAGAAAAAAAAGTACGCTTTACAAACAAGTGCTGGACTATTCTGAGACTTTATAACTTTGAGAGGAATTTATTTTTAAAGTCAAACTATTTTCATGTTTACAAAGATATACAAGGGAAATATATAGTGACTGGATAAAACATTTGACTGTTTTTTTATCTTCCATGTGGCACAATAATATAGTCCAATGTAGATTATGGTCAACTTTTTTCAAGAAATATGCCTTCTTAATAATGTTTATTACTATGCGTTTTTAGAATTGCACATTTTACAAATTAATGTTTCCCTAAATACGTTAAGTAATTTCATATAATTATATTGAAACAAAGAAACAATTACAACTTCCTAGATATAATTCATCTTCAGTTTTATATATTTATATACAATCTCTATGATTTTTTTCGTTTTTACTTTCATACAAGTCTAGTGGGATGTTCTGTGTGCTAACCTCATGCCATTTGATATACTTGTAAAGCAGGAACTAAACGACACCATACTTTCCTGGACAGAAGTACCGAATGATGTCATTAACCTTTGGATAGCAGCATTGAAAAATACAATGTAATGTATGTCTATATTCTGTGTTTAATTCCTATACACCATTTGTCTCAATGCTACGTTTCTGTCGCAAGTATTTGTTTGTTTGTGAATATAATATAGATGTTCCACTAGTGGAGTGTAATAACATTTATATAATTAGAAATGTTTCATCTATGTTGTTTAAGTTCATGGTTTCAGGTATAACCTGCATACTTTGATAAAAATTCTTTCCCATTTACAACATGAGCGACAAAAATAAAAAAACTTTAGTGTTCTCATTATGCAAAAGTACAGCTTTCAGACTAACTTCAAATGAGTCAGTAACATTTCTCTATTCTTGAGGATGGCGTTTAATATTAGTTTTCATTAGTGTATCAACATTTATATAGAAGCACAAAGTATCTTAGTTGCTGTAGTGAGAAGTAAGACTTTGGTGGCGTCTTCAGTAAGTTGAAACTCTCGTCTCCGAAGCTAATAAATTACATTGCTGTAAACGAGAACTCAAAATCCCCATAATGCTTTGATAGAGATAAGTCACGAATTAGATCATTTAGCTTTTTCTGTGTGATCAGACGAGGCAGTTTATGTTGAGGTACCACAGGAATAGAAGTATTAGACGATGAAGATGATTCATTGTCTTCTTTACAGAATAACTCCTGTTTTCCAATTTGCCGGTGTAGGTGGCACTAAAAGACCATCCCTGTGAGTTACTAATTTCATTGTAGATGCAATATCTGAATATTAAATATATTTTTAGTTTAGCCTGATTATTCGAAAACATTACTCATGGCAAAATAATGGTCAGTTAGGTTATTTTAGTACTTATACCATCTCATGGGAACTGCAAGTGGTACACTTGAACTCGTACTTAGTCACTGCGTTAAGCGAGATGTGCAAACTGTAAAACATACATTTAGAGCCAAAATCTTGTGCTCAAAATATTAGTAGTAAGTTACCTTTACCTTCTGTATGATGTTTCTCCTTCGTGAAATTGTAATTTATTCTGCATAAATGAAGCAGTAACTGTATGAGTGATTTTTTTCCCATTTTTGGTCTTTACTTAAATTGCAGGAAATAGTATTTCAAATGACTTTCTAAACAAATATGTATAATAATTTTTTGCAAAACTAGAGTTTAAAAGCAAAGTTTTGCAAATTTTGATTATATCGCAAGTGTGAGGTAAGGAACAAGACTTTGTTTTGATTGTGTGCAGAGCCAGTTGAGGTGTCTGCGCTGCTCCATTTATGCTAAGCCAACGAATTTCTCGAATGTTCTATCAAACAGAGTGAGGGTTCCATGATTGTTGGGTGAGACAAGGTGAGAATGGTAATATAGCAAAATGTTGCAATTTGCTAGAATTATATCGAGACAAATAGCATATATAAACAATAAATTTGGAATTTTACAATAATACAATATAGTTAATATTTTAAGTTATCAAAATATGCCTTGAACCAATTAAATTGTTTCCCAGAAAATACATCTACGGTACTAAGATGATTCATAGTATTTCTCACAGTGCTGATAACTTATTGAGACATTAAAATAACTAAAAATTGAAGTTATGATAAAATCTAAGTGTTTGAAATTAACACCCTCAAATTACCCCATATTAATTCAGTTTTTTCCATTTGCAAATTTTTTGTTGCCCAATGTAATAAATTAGTAATTTCTCCAACATATTAGCTTAACTATTTAAATTGTTTCGAAACTAAAAAATATCCACATATAATATGCTCATCATGTCAAATAAAAGATTCAATTGAAACACTTTCCGTCCTATGGTTTAATATTCTTTTCTTAGGAAATAGATGTGTAATTAAATTTTTATTTTATGTTTCTTAAAACTGCAACTGAAGTAAATTCTGTCTATGGTTTACTTTTGTTATTTTGAATAACCAATTGTATAACTCATTCTTCGTTTTGTTTTCTATATTTCCATAAGAAGAATTTTAATGCTTCTACATTATTTCATTTGGTGACTCCATTAATCCTCGATTGTGATTTTGTTCTTTAACAGCTATTTTAGGAAATTCAAGTTCTATTGTCAACTGAAAAGTTTCCCTTAAAAGCGTATACCTACTTTGCTTCATTCTACTTCGTACATTCTCATACACGGTAGCATCTTTGATCTGGTTGCCCGTCAATTAATCTATAATTTTATGTGAAACTTCAGAACTTCAGCTTTGGCCTCATCTTTCCTTCTTATTCTGTTCCTTAACTTCGCATTGAAAGCTTTAATTTAGTGTGGCACTCCTAAGCTAATTAATAAGGCAGCCATTTTTCATTGATTAGTTACAACTCTCTTGTAAGGGTTCTTAATGGGTTTTTTTGCTAATCTTTTTAAACAAGCAACAAAAGTAATTGCTTTTAGTTCATTATTGCACAAAATTTCGTTGGAAATCATTTCAAATTACACTTAATGTCTTCCATGGTACCTTTTTGTCATTGTTTTTCGGTTTTTCTTGAATTTTGCTGTTGAACTAGCCAGCTAAATTCTTAACTAGACTATGTCCAATTATCGGTATTAAACGCATTTTGTGTTATAGAACTTTTAATTTTACAAGATGTATGTTTGTTTTTTTCGTAAGTAATGATAAACCTATTTCACAAATAAATAATATCTAAAAGCCTTGCATCTTTTATTGCCTTCTATAATCTAAGAGAGCAAACCCAACAATAGAAACTATCACAACACTACATTTAAATAAATATTCCGCATGTGCATTTTTAAACATGCACCAATTTCTCTCATAAAAAAAATCCTGTACATTAATCACAATAAATAAAATTTAGACAAGGCAAAAGCATTTATGGTTTAAATAAGACGTATCCGTAAATTATGCTATTGTATATAATCGAGCATTTCAGAATGAAAAAAAATCCATCTTTCATTGTTTAATGATTATTCTTTGTCACATCTGTTGAGACATCATACAGCTAAACTATCAAGAAACTGAGCCAAATTGTTTCCTTTCATGGAAACGAACGAGTTTTAGGACAGCTGTAAAATCCGAGGTTAAATTCCCTCCAGTTGACACAGCATATAACCCGACGTTGCGAAAACAACCAAGTCAAATTAAATGCGTTTATTATAACAAAAATAACGTGTGTTAATACAAAATGTTTTATATAAATGTAAAGCTCAATAATCCGTTTGTCCATTATTTAACTACTACTACGTCTCTGGGTCAATCTCAATTAAAGTTAGTGAAAGTTTTTAGAATAAGGTGAATATTGGAGAGGGGCTCCCAATCCTCTACCATTGTTACTGTTATTAAACGTTTATTATTTTTGACGTAAGTTAAGGTTAACTATATTTATAGATGGCATCACACCTTTATAACAAAAATGTTTTAAATTTTCTATAAGACAACATACACTCATTGTAGTGGAAGTACAAACAAATGTATTATATATCTTGGAGAGTGCGCTGGCGGTTTCTACTGAGGGATATAACTGAAGACAAAAGATCGCCACAATAGTCAAAATACATACAGTTAGCTGAAATTTCTATTACACCAACCACGATGTGGTTGATATGAAAAACCATTTCGTGAGTTATACCTACTTTATACTTTGACCCGTGACCTTTCAACTTCGACCCGTAAGATTCTTCTGCAACCAATGACCATCAATTAATTAATCATGTGAAACACTGGATGGACATCAAGATCTTGTATTGAAAGCGGGTAACGGAAAACACCACTATTTTAGTTATTACCTCTTCTTACTAAAGAAATCTGATAGTTACATAATGTATATCACGTTTTAAGTATACACATATAAAGTTCAAAACAACAATAAATTTGGTAAACTTTTAGTAATGGTTACATGTTATTTTTTGCACACAAAAAATCAGATTTTTAAATTAATTATTTTAGTAAGGATTTGTTTGTGAAAATATGAAGTACTTTTTTGTTACCAGTGGCCCAGCATGGCCTGGTAGTTAGGGCTCTCGATTCTCGATCAGAAGGTCTCGTGTTTTTTTTTTCTTTTGGTCTAAAAAATATAAAAGTTGGAGCTCACAAAAGTATCAACTTACCCTCTTCGAATCTCGAGTGAAAAGAAAATTTCTTATAAAAATAATTTGCAAAGATTCAACATGGTAGACATTCGGAGTTTTTTTATTTTTTATTATCATGTTATAAATAGACATAGGTTTACATAACAAAGAGATGGGTGGGGTCAATGTGTTTGATTCAGTACATGCAATATCTCATCAAATAAAAAAAAATAGGAGCTTTTTATTTTATATTCTAGCTCGTCGAGAACGGTAATTTGAGTTCCTAATTGGTACGAAACTATAGTCTTTGTATTTGGACATCTAAAACGTAATATGAACCAATGCAGCATTCAACATGCAAGGTGACACACATATCAATATTTGTGTGTGTTGTTTTAATATTTACTTTTCAATTGAGAAATTAACTAATGTATAATATTAATATTTGTATTATAATCTATAATTTCATACACTTTGACATAAATTTATTAAATAGTACATAAATTTTGGATCCAAGTCGTGAAACGCGATGGTTTCTGACCCGTGACAATACAGTTGAAACCGGGGTTGTCATAAATTTGGATTTCGTCTCTATTGATTTATATTCTACTCACTGTTGGATTTAAGGAGAGTATTCTAGAGGTGCTTGGTGCTGGGAGATTCTTTTTGACTTAACAAGCTGTAAGGAAAGGCCATGATGAGTAGACTACAGAGAGTATTTCTGTTATTTGTTGTCCGCTACATAGCATGATACAAACTGACGAGCCTACAACACCTTTACGAAAATACAAAGCATTGAGGATACAAAACTGGCACGTGCTGACATTGGAAGACCTTCACGCACCATTTTGAAAGGTGTCAAGGCATAAAATTTACTTATGTCAAAATACAGTAGCATAAAAGTCACTGTGTGTAAGTCCTTATAAAAAGGTGATATAATTCAATGACTAAACAAAAAAACATTCGCGAAGAGAGACATTAATACAGAATGCTAAAATATCACAACAGAAGAAAAAGATAACAATAACACCACTACTACCTTTTACTCTCTTCTTACGTACAAAATTTCAGTAAACAACTCGCTGATAAACACAGATATCGGACGGAAATCTTACAATAGGATCCGATCCAATGAAAAACAAACAGAAACCTAGTAATGAAAAAACACAAAACCGTTCTATAAAAATCCATGTTCCTCCAACGAAACTTGCTCAGGAGAAACTGGAAATTCAAAACAAAAATAAAAGTACACAGTGACAGCACGGGACTCTTGAAAATACAAACTTCAGCCATTACATAATACACAATGTCAGTTAGACACAAAATAAACTGGGATTAAACTAGAATAATCGACACATACAATTTTAGGAATGAAAAAAAGTAAAGAATCTTTCCACATTAACAAAACAGTGTTCTATTCACAAAACGGAGATTGGGAATTAGAGATAAAAAAATCTATCACCACCAGCGGTTGAAACCTTATGCAGTCTTTTCACCAATCAAAACCTGGGATAAACAAATCAGTCGCAGCATATCCACCAGATTACTATAAAGACCTCCAGTTCTATACACATAAACTGATCTGATCAGAGCATGAAGAAAAAGTAGCTTGAAACAAGTTGAGCACAATGAAATAGCATTTATATTAAACACTGAAAACACATCAAAGGTAAAAATAAATGTACCAAAACGTCGTCCTCAACAGTTGTGTTTCTACAACAGGCAATTGTCGTCCATTCATGTTTACGCATCATGAATATTCTGCTTAAACAACAAATCAAAGTATTTGCATATTAAAATGCCTGTGGATGTATTAAGGTAGGTTCAATATAGTTCTGTTGCAACAACGACAATTAAATTGATAAACTATCTATGATACCTACAGTGGTGATATTTTTTATATTCAACCTAATTTTGCAAACGACATACATCAGTATTCTTATGCAATGTACAGACAAATGACACAAAATTTCGATAAAAGTATCCTTTTTTCCTCTAGTAAAGCAATCATCTCAAATACTACCATCCGCGCTAATGACGATTAAAGCCTTTATAAAAACAAATTGAAGGCGGTCCCTATGAAAGAATAACAATCAATCCAGGAAGATTATGTAATTAAACTTATCATTTGGTATTTATCGAGATAATAGGTAAATTTGTGAAGTAATTCTCTCAAGCTTTCAGCCACACATTCAAATTGAAGCTGGAGCCATAGTAAGCGTGTTTATTTTCAAAAAATGTTAAATTCTTCGTTGCTCACTGGATTTTCGTTCTTTTGAGTACAGTATTCCCTCGCTACTTCGCGGGCTCGGCCAACCCCCACATGTATATATACATGTATATATAAAATAATAAACATTAAATCTAAAATATAGCATTAAATACCATTAAAATATTAAAAATAAATATAATTAATAGTGTAAAGAAAAAAAAACAGGTATATTTTGAGATATAAACATATATTTGAGTTTATAACAGCGTAAATATGGAAACAGAACCAACTGGAAAGGCTATAGATGTACGCATTGTGCGTCTTCGAAGGCTACGCGAGATCAGCTTCATGGCGTAGCGATGTGCAAGACGGGCTATGATTGGTGCAGAAATGAAAGACGGCCAATGACAACTACCCATTTTGATTGCCTGTGATTGGTGCTGTCAATATTCACGTCTGGCCTGTGATTGGTGATTTAATCCACGGCAGCATCTTTGAACTTTTGTGTGTGTTTAAAGCCCCTGCAATGGCTCCCAAACGTGCTAATACTTCTTAAGATTCTTCTACGCCTAAACGGTCACGGAAAATGATGACCATCGCCGAAAAGGTGAAGATATTAGATATATTGATAAAGAAAGAAACTCTTATGAGTCCATAGCCCGCCATTACGGAGTGAACGAATCCACCATTCGCTACGCCAAGGACGAAGTTAATATTAGGAAGACTGCTGCTATTACTTATCGTTCGGATGGAAGCTGCTTTGGCCATATGGATAGCTGATTGCCGTAAGAAAGGTGTTCCCTTGGATACAAACATTATCACAACGAAGGCTAAGATGTTGTATGATAATTTCGCGGAAAAGGATGAAGATGAAGAAGACGTAGACAACCCACAGCCAGGAACGCTAGTGATTCCCAGCTTAAGAAACAGTTTTCTGCAAGCAAAGGCTGGTTTCAGAAATTTCAGCAACGATATGGCTTGAAAAACGTATCGTTACATGAAGAGGCTGCTTCGGCTAACAAGGAGGCTGGTGAAGCTTACGTTCGGGACACTTTTAAAGAAATAATCGCTGAAGGGGAATATAGGCCTGAACAGGTATTCAACATGGACGAGACTGGCCTGTTTTGGAAGAGGATGCCTTCCCGAACGTTTTTGTTTAAAGATGAGATAAAAGCCCCTGGTTTTAAAGCTCATAAAGACCGGTTCACCCTCTTAATGACTGGTAATACTGCTGGTTTTATGTTGAAGCCGACATTAATTTACAAGTCTAAAAACCCGAGAGCTTTAAAGAATAAGAACATGAACTTGCTACCGGTCCATTGGATGCACACTCCTACTGCCTGGATAACGAAGCCTCTGAGCTCTGATTGGTTTCATCAGAGTTTCATTTCTCAAGTTAAGCTTTATTTATTAGAGAAGGGCTTGCCATTCAATGTCCTTCTTCTTTTGGATAACGCCGGTGGCCACGCAAGAAATCTTTCGTATGAAGGCGTTAAGGTTAAATTCCTGCCAGCCAGCACTACGTCCCTTATACAACCGATGGACCAGGAAGTAATCAGGGCTTCCAAAGCCTTATACATAAGGAATACCATGTCCAACCTCGTACGTAGCCTTGATAATGCCACCGAAACCGAATCCGAAAACGACACGTTCACCCTGAAGGAGTACTGGAAGTATTTCACTATTGCTACATGTCTTCAAAATGTTCATAAGGCATTGCAAGAGATGAAGCCCTGCACCGTTAATGCAAGCTGGAAGAAGTTGTGGCCTGAGGTTGACCACGACGACAAGGGATTCACGCCTGAAGAAATCCAACACTCGGCTGTTCAAAAAGCTGTGCAATTAGCTTCGTTAATCAAAGGTGAAGGATTTGCCGATATGACGAAGGAAGACGTAGATGAACTGATTGACTTAGAATTCGAACCACTCGCCGACCAAGACTTAGAAGCACTGACGAAGTCTGCTGCCGAGGAAGACGACGAAGAGGAAACACCGAAAGAAGCCGAGGAACAATGAAGCAAAGTGGATGGTCGTTAGAGCGGTTAGGTAAACTAATAAAACTAATTAACGAAGTAAAGGAGTGCTCACAGGAATGGGACAATGATATGGTTCGATCAGTACAATTTTACACTAAAACAGAAGAACTGATGACTCCTTTTCAAATGATTTCGATAGGCTAAAGAGGCAGAGAAAACAACTGCCAATAACAATGTTTTTCCAGCTGAGCAAGAAAGAAAGGGTACCGGTGGCAAGTACTGTTCCTGAAGTTGTAACGACCGACGAAGAAATTGCCGATTCACCTTCCCGAAAAGACACCACCTGCTGAAGATATGTAATTTTTAATTTTAAGGCTTAATATCTTAATAATTGTTCTTATTATTTCGGCAATAATGAGCAGTATTGTAATGGGAGGGTTAAATAGTTGTACAGGGAGGGTTTTAAAAGTCTAAATGCACATAAATATATACGTAAAAATCGGCAATCCCACTTCGCGGAAAATCTCCTTTCGCGGGGGGTTTTGGAACGCATCTACCGCGATACACGAGGGAACACTGTAATTAGAAATTGGCTGCAGAATAACAGGGGACTTGTCAGAATTATTTTGCAGAGAAAAATTTTAATTATCTTAACTTCAACAGAGTAAGAAGAAAAGAAAGTGGCTTGAAATCAGTTAAGCACAATGAAATAGTATTTATATTAAACACTGAGGATACATTAAAAGCAAAAATAAATCTACCATTTTTCTATCTTTTCTCATCCACACATTTCTGCAGAAAGTGTGACGCATATCTTCAATGGAGAGAGCCATACATGAAAATTGTAGTTAACAACTTTTCTTAACTGAGCATCAGTGTATTTGGCGAACACATTATTAGTGATATGTAGCATGTATCTGTCTCATTTTATTTCGACTATAATTAACAAACTTCTAAAGCATCTGCTTGATAATTCATAGTACCCACTTTTCCAAATCATAAGACTGAAGATTATAAGGTAAACAGAGAATATTTACCACACTTTACGCTTTATACAAGTAACAGAATAACTTAGCTACCTATTCAAATTACCTTCCTTATCCAAGTGAATTATTTAAGGTATAAATCATATGTAATCCACTGTTCTTCTAAAGATTATGCTAGGTTTCAATCAGTATATAATCATTGAGTTGCTTAGTGACATGATCCACAACAGCCATCATATATCAGTTACCCTATCAGTATCGGGAGGACAGTAATATTCCACATAATTTTTGTAAAGGCGAATGAATACTTCCCTACTAGAATTTACCCTCTCTTGTTTATTTTTCCTCTGGAAAGTGCATACCTTGCAGTGTTGGCACAATTGATTAGTGATACAACCAGAATATGGACAGTAAAACTGTCATCACATATTATTACAAATGCATATGTAACACCTAGCTGGCCTCGGATCTTTGTGTAATGCAAAGTACTAAACATTTCTGCCTGAAAGAGTTAAAGACCACAAGCTGTAGCATAAGTTGAGAACTATATCTCACCGGTTGATAGAAACAGCATAGTACTATTTTTCGCACATACAGTTATCATACAAGTGCCACAGACAATTTCTATTGACCAAGCATCACTTGTTTGAATGGCAAGGAGTATCCATATAAATCCAGGTAATGCATTAATTCTTCGTGGAGTACGTATGAAATCTGATATCCAGTAATTAGAGAAATTTACTGTTGTATGGTTTAATTTTACTATAGCAGAATTGCATTTGTTTCCATATGATTTCCATGTGGCTAATATTCAACAAATGATTAAAGCAAGAAATGCATTACAACAAAGTAATCCTCCTGTAGTAATCCTCCATTATGTTATCGCCCATTTAGATATTTAATATTGCTTATTACCATGTCTGTAATTTGTGGTCTTCACAAAGGGTAAGCATTTATACATGTAAGTAGTGTCAGTAACGTTTGATGCCGTTCATAACTGCAAGCACTTTTTTTTCATAATGTTGTACTAGCATTCAAGAGCCATTAACATATGATAAGTATGCTCCATCACACACATTCAATTCCATTTTCTATCTGTGAATCAATAAACTTGTTCAAATATTACTTAAAATAGTATCCAAACAAATCAACAAAACTTAAAATTCTGTTACGAATACATCAACACTGGAGTTCGTGTTAAAACATGGTTTAAGAACAAAAATGCTTATTTGCATTCCACAGTCCACTTAAGATATTCTGATGTAATTAAGCGATATGATCTCTGAAGCAAATGACAAAATATTTGGCCAAGTTCATTAAAGGAACTTCCTCTTTAAAAACTCAACTCAATGGAAAGCTGAATTCTCCAATGGATCAAAATGTTTATACAACTATACTCTGTTTCTGTACTTACATTTTACTCCAATATATAATGGTATTGAGTGTTGTACCATTCGTATTCGGGGTCAGACCCTGTATTGTAAGTTCTCTAGTCAAGCCATTCCAGATAATAACCTACCTGAAATGTTTCAAAAATGTCTTGACCCACTTCATTCATATACTTAAATGATAAAGTTTTATTTCTTGAATTCCTATCACAATCATTTGTGATTTCGGTATAATTCCGTCTTTTTCAACACAAGGTTGAGATGTCTTAAATGTTGGGGTTGTAGTGGAGTGGATTTATACAAGAACGCCTAATATTCAAATAAATGTTAAGGCCTTGTTTTCGAGTTACAAAATATAGACATACAGGAAGTAAATTTTAACTACCTCTACAAAATCTCATTTTTCTACATAATTACGATCACTCAGTTAGTATATATATCCTAGCCTGTAGAAGTTCATTACTATTCCAGAAATTTTCATTCTTTCAGTAATAGACGCTAACTATCTTGGACTGTCATGGGAGGCATCAACCAAAGTTTCCATTTAAACTCTAGTCAGTAAATGCTTAGAAATTGTTCAAAGAATTCTCCATTCAGTCTCAGACTTGGTAGACTGTGCACAAATCACCACTATTTTCAGTCTTGTCATGCCTTTCTTGCATTGGAGTGGAAGAGTTCAGGTAGATAGTCTGACTACCTGAACTGGATGTAGTAAGTTTTACAAATTTTCTGTTACAGATTTGCAGTCACAATGCGAAAAAAAGCATTGATCTTTGTAGGGTCCGCACAAGTTTTATGCCTAATACAGGACTTTTCCTAGACCTAACAACTCTTTCTGACAGCTGTTGCTCCTTAATACCAACCTTTCCTAAAATGTGAGACTTCAACTCAATCATACAATAGATTGGAAAGGCACAGCTGTATAGACTAATTAAGAAAAATAGAAACTCCTAAAGAACAACTATCGTGATCATAATACTAAATTGTATTCTTCCTGCCGACTTCATGGTAATCTAAGTAGTCAGTAAGAGATACAGAATAATAGAAAGATTACAAGAAGAAGTTATATGAATCAAAATCTATATTATCTTAAACTGTGTTTGGAAAAAGGAAAAATATGTATACAAGTTAAAAATAGTGAAACAACATTTATCACAAACACACAAAACAAGTGTTGTTTGTTGTTTTGAATTAAGCACAAAGTTACACAATGCTCTGCCCACCACAGGTATCGAAACCCGGATTTTAGCGTGTAAGTCCGCAGACATACCGCTGAGCCACTGGGTGGCACTCAAAACAAAGGTCTTGTACTAGAAATTTTAAATATTTTGCAGTATATCAGAAACAAAATATCATATTTTTCTTGATGATAAAAACCCACTTGAAATAAAAATGTATTTCAGAATCCATCAACTCCATCATCACAGAAATGCGAATTATTTCAAATGACTGAACGTAATGATTGTAAACAGAGCCCTTTATCTTTTGCGGCTACTACGCCTGACCGGTGTTTCTGAGCTGTTTATTAATATTATAATTATCATTATTTATTATTGCTATAAATTGCTCATTTATGTCTGTGTTTTGTGTATTTAATAAATAAATTTGAAAAAAATCTTTTACATATTCTAAATTTTTACTTATAAATCTCATTATCTGCATAGTTTTTGTCTTCGCCTGAGCCCTTTGTTGGTGAGATGCTGATTTTGTGTGTCTGAAACAATCGTTTATCTTACCATGCGCCACAAAAAATCGATGTGAAAAACTGTACAAAACGCATGACTGACACTGACTTTTGATGCAATGACCGGATATTTTGCACTATACTCTTTCCTAAATTTTTCATTTTCAGTTTTAGTTCTTTTAGATTTGCCAGAAACAAGACAATCTGGTTAACGAGGCCTCTTTTTTTTTCCATCGTGTGAACGATCGCATTGGCATTTCTATTCTATGCCGCTTAGGAAACGAGAAAAACCCATCTACGCGAGCGCTGATTGGCTGACAAGCACTGGTGACGTAACTAAGGATTCCCCCACGTACCCAGTATGAAACTATTGGTAAACGTCGGAGATAAAAATATATTTTTTTATTTCAAACACAAACATGATTATCGCAAGTAGCCATTTAGACTATACCTCTTATTTATTATCATAATGTATTTTTGTATCTCGCTAGAAACTTTCTTTTCACCCATCTCAAGCTCTAGGGGAACAATTTATCACTTTATTGTATAATATATATAATATATAATATACATAATATATAATAATTTGGGAGTTGCAACAAGTCGTAATATTTGTCTATATGGGCGTATAGTCGTAATGTGTACGCCAAAATCGTAATTATTATATTTTTGTCATCAACATACACTGCTGGCCAAAGTCTTAAGGCCAATGAACTTAAAGAAAAAATATGCATTTTGAGTTATTAGACTCAACCACTTGTTTGACTAGAGCTTCAAAAGATGAAAATAAGAAAAGGGAAAATAAAAAAAAAATTAGCATATTTAATAGGCAAATGTGAAGACTATGAAATTAGCCTAAATACTAGCTGGACAAAAGTTTAAGACCATACTGGAACAAAGCATTAATCGGTAAACACGTAACGAAACTTTGTCATTTGTGTTCAGGCATTAGCGTTGTCAACATCTCTCACTGGCATCTCCTGTGTTACATTTGGTAAAAACATGGCAAAGGCTAAAAATTTGACAGAGTTTGAACGTGGCAAAATTGTCGAGATGCAAAAGCAAGGTCTCTCTCAATGTGCCATCGCTGGTGAGATTGGGCGTAGTAAAACTGCCATTGTAAATTTCTTAAAAGACCCTGAGAGATACGAAACAAGAATTTCAATTGGTCGGCCCAAGAAAATTTCGCCAGCGTTGAGCAGGAGGATTCAACGGGTTGTTTGGCAAGACACCAGCCGATCGTCAAACCAGATTAAGACCCTTATAGATGCAGAATACAACTCATGAACAGTAAAACGGCATCTGTGAGAGAAAGGCTTTAAAACCGTAAATGTCTTCAAGGGCCACTGCATGATTTTCGTGAAGCCATCTTCACCACTTGGAATAACATTCCAGCCAGCCTTTAGAAAACGCTTATATCGAACATGCCAAAGCGAATATTTGAATTTATTCGCAATTACGGCCGTGCAACTTACTACTGAGGCCTCTTGTTGGACATTTCCTACCCTGTTAAGACTTCTTTTTGGTGTGGTCTTAAACGTTTGACCAGCTAGTATTTATACTAATTTCATAGTGTTCACTTTCCCTATTAAATGCTAAAAGGTGTTTCATTTTTATTTTCCTTTTTCTTATTTTCACCTTTCGAAGCTCTACTCAAACACGTGATTGAGTCTATCAACGCAAAATGCATATTTCTTTTTGTTCATTGGCCTTAAGATTTTGGCCAGCAGAGTACCTGTACTAGTATAATGATGAGTGTAAGGCTAAATTGATCGCTTGCAATTCAATCTGTCATAAAAATGTTGGCTAGAACTGGTATCACGGGTCTTCCCATAATTTGGCCATTTATTTGTACGTAGATTTGGTTATTGAGCATGAATTTAGTTTTGGTGATAGTGAATTACATACGGATTGCTAATTTGTTGCTGTTAATGTGTATCAATGGGTTGGAGTGTTGGATATAAAGTTCTAAAGCTATCTTGCAGGCTTCAGTCGTTGGCACTTCTGTGACGAGGAAGATTACATTAAAACTGGCCATTAAGGCTTCGTGATTTAGTTAATTAAGAATATATTTGAAGTTCAAAGAGTATTTTGAAAAAGGATCCGGCTGATGTTACATATTTAGAAAATGCCCACGCTATATATTTACCGAGATTGTAGTTAAATAATTCGTAGGTCGACATTATGGGTTGTAGTGGATAATCAGATTTGTAAGGTTTGAGGGTGCCGTATAATTGTGGTGTGCGTGAGTCAGTCTTTCGTAGACAAGAATTATTTTTTTTCAGATATTGTGTTGTTTTTTATTTGTAGTAGTATTTTTTTCAACTTTTTTTATGTGTTTTGTTGGAATTGTGTTTTGTAGCTTAAATTTGTTTGTATCTGACAAGATGTTGTTCATTTTTTGAATGAATTCATTTGTGTTCATTACAACTATAGCATTGCCTTTCTCTGCTTTTAAAATTTTGATGTTGTCGTCTTGTTTTAGGTTCTTTATGGAATTAATTTTCTTTGTGTGAGGCTGTTTTTAGATCTCTTTTCTGTTAAATTATATTGATAGTTTTGTGTAAAAATTCTTTGAAAAAGTTATTTAAGATACTGTTTTGTGGTGTTTCAGGGAAATAGATTTTTATAGTTCTACCCGAAAAGATAGGTTGTTGGTTGTCAGTGGAATTGTTGTCGAAGTTATCTTCTTCCTGGTGATTGCGTTTTGTCGTTTTGTTGGTGTTTACAATTTGTCTAGACTGGATCACCAGTCTTCTAGCTAGGTTTTCCACGCAGGCTTTCATTTCGATAGGTGGAATATTTCTAGGTGTTGCTGCGAAGTTGAGTCCTTTGTTTAGTAGATGTATTTCTTTACTGCTTAATTTTCAGTCGGATCTTTTTATTACGAGGATTGTTTGCGGTTCATCGTGTTAGCTTTTTTTGTTGTTGGTAGCCTTATAGAATCCACTGCCACCAAAAGTAACTTTATGTTCAATGACAAAAACTACCTAATGGTTTAAATGGTTTAAGTATGGGGAACCCCGTGTCACCAATTCAGTCAATATTTTTATGACAGAGATTGAATCACCAGTGATCACTTCAGCCTTACACCCACCACTAGACTGATACAGGTATGTTCATGATACAATTGCTGTATTCCCATCTACAGAACAAACAGTTTTTTTTCAGTCACGTTAACTCGATACACCCCAACATAAAGTTCACCTGTAAACAGGAAAAAAAATAACCAAATAGCATTTCTTAACCTCAAAATCATTATACCTGATACACAATGTAAGACAAAAGTCCACAGAAAAATCATCCATACTGGATTATATATTCCCTGGGACTCAGCACATGAAACAAAACAAAAATAGAAACCAAATAAACACGGCCACAAAATTATGCTCAATATTAACTATGAAATCAACAAAATAAAACAACACTTTATCGACAAACTTCCTCAAAAAAAACCGTGAAAAAATTATACGCCCACATCTAGACCAACAACAAACAAACGACAATAAATCTCAAGATACAACAAACTACAAAACCTTATACTGTTGCATAGCATATGTTCCCAACATCAGCGAAAAAATAACTAACATTTGGAAAAAAAAATGTTAAGAAAACACAACATTCCAGTAAACACCAAATTTATTCGAAAACCAGGTACAAAACTAAAGTCCATACTATGTAAAAAAAACACTGATAAAAACAACACCAACATAATTTTCAAAATACAATGCAACAACTGCCACGACTTCTATGTTGGAGAAACAAGCAAAAAAATGGTAACTAGATTCAAAGAACAACAACAAAAAAAACACCTTCACATGTTTAAAAACACTACGAATCAAATACACGCAGCATAACCATAAAAAAACACGCAGATATTAAGTAGGGAAACAAATATAAACGAACGCAAAATCAAAGAAGTCCAACTTATACAGCAACAACAAAAAAATTAAACTAACATAAAGGAACGACTTTATTCCTTTATTAAATAATAACCTAATATCCACCTGCAATGCCTGTTGGTACTCTCATTCCTAAGATATGTGTCCGTCAAAGGTACATTCAAACATTCCCTCTTTCTTAACCTGAAGATGACCTACGAAGGTCGAAACATTGTTCTCTCATTATCAACAAAATATTATCATATTTGTCTTTAAAATGTGTTTCAGACTTAGAAATAATGTTGTTATATAATAAAAATAATAATACCATTATTTTCGAAAGAGACATTGGTCAGAAAATAGTGCTATCTTTTACTTGAAAATAACATATTGTATCATTGAGGCATCGCCTATCTTGCAAGTGTTTTCCAAATTTTAATCCTATATAATGTGCACCGTTTACAGGAGTTGTTTTAATGAAAAAGTGCATGCGGCAACTTGGTAGATTGTGCTTATATCTATTGCATTTCTGTTCTTAAGTTTCTGCTTTGACGTGGTAACCTGAAACGTCAGTTCGTTCATTGAAAGTTTCAGGAGAACATTGACATATCTTTGCTGCTAAAAAGTCTGAACGTAAGGAAACTTCGTTGGCAGATGATAGACAGAGAGTTTGAATATCCAAGTAAAAACGCCATTCAATACTAGCACGTTAAATTTAACCATAAATCTAAAAAACCTCAGTATGGATTACAACTAAAAATATATATTTACTCCTAGATATTTAAACTTTGAAAACTATTTGAAAAAAAATCGCTTTATACAAACTTTTTGTATACAAGCAATATTATAAAGAACATTTAGTCTTGTACGTGCAGAAAAGCGTAAAATAGCATAAACGTCTTCTTTAATTTTCCTATTTTTATATTAAGTTTTGTTACCATAACTGGAAGGTATTTCTTATAGACATATTTCAGAACAATAAGCTGTCCAAAATAGTAGCTATTATTCATTTAACAACCAAACAAACATCCACTTTGTTTGTCTTTTAGGTTGTAATAATATCTCTATTTCTATATAAAAGTTGAAAATTATATGTGAATGTCAAGTATTCAGTTCTTTCAAAAACAATACATATATTGACCTATTTTTTAAATGAAAAGTCAGTATTGTCTTTTTTTAGTTGCTGTTGTGTTGTTATAAGCATTCTTCTTTGAAGAGCAAACTGTATCTAATAAATACGTGCATGTACACACACACAAATGCATAGAACTAAGCTTACGTATTGACGTTTGTCTTAGTACGTGAATTACCCTGAAATGAGTAAAAAAGGAATAGATGAATAAAATTAATATTCACTGATCCAAGTGTTTCATTATTTGTTCCTAATCTTTTGCATAGAAGAAAACATGTACTCCACGTTTTGAAGAATGTCATAAAATGACTACAAAGGTATGTGTTTGTGTTGAGGATGACTTAATTATAAAATCGTTAGTTGTTTTTAACTTTTCAATATAAAGTATTAAACAATTTGGATTGTTGTGTCAAAATATTTTACATTGGATAATTTCTTTGAAAGTAGTAACTTATTGAGGGGCCTGGCATGGCCTAGCGCGTTAAGGCGTGCGGTTCGTAATCCGAGGGTCGCGGGTTCGCCCCAAACATGCTCGCCCTCCCAGCCGTTGGGGCGTTATAATGTGACAGTCAATCCCACTTTTCGTTGGTAAAAGAGTAGTCCAAGAGTTGGCGGTGGGTGGTGATGACTAGCTGCCTTCCCTCTAGTCTTACACTGCTAAATTAGGGACGGCTAGCACAGATAGCCCTCGAGTAGCTTTGTGCGAAATTCCAAAACAAACAAACAAACAATTATTAATTTATTGTTTGACATTACATTTTATGCAGAAATGTAACGTTAACTTTATAATTAACATGTATTATAAAAAAGTTTACGCTAGTACGTTTCTATTTTCAAAACATCCGTATAACTTTTGTTTTCAAGTTGTTATTTTACTGAGATGCATTTGGACCAACGTAACTTAAATTAATTTTAAATATATTTTATAGATTTAGGTTTGATGGATATTTTTTCCCAATAAACAAGAATTACAAGGTAATTTGATAAGATTGGTATACCGTGCTTGATAAATATCTCGAATGAACTTTCACAACTAACAACATTCCTGCAAACTACACTTCAATGATTGTGCTGGAAATATGAAAATCATCAGTGTTTAGTCGGAGTAAAAGTTATTAGATGGCAAACATTGCATAACTAAGCATTTTATGCCATTAACGGCTTCTGTCCTAAAACTTACAGATTTATTTCATTGGTTTACTTAACTATTTGGAGAAGGTAACACTGAAAATGTTCGTGTACCTTTCACTCTATTCAACCGATGTCAGAAAAGGTCTCTTTAAAAACATATAAAGAACAATCATCCAAACATCCTAAAGTCAAAACAGTATAGATAATCTACAAAACACTAACATTGCAACTGTCTCACAAAAACCTGCTTGAAAGACCAATGGGAACACAAATATTATTTATACAAAATTCCTTGTAAATGTGGATTCCACTGCTATACCTAAAAACAAAAAAACAAAACAATGAACGTTATATAATTCAGGGACGTAATAGACGCACGACTCTTCTTAATACCAGTCTCGTTTTACTAGTACAGGCTATCACAGAAGACCATATAATAAAATGGAATAATACTAAAATAATGGGATATTAACTACACAATAGAAAAATTAAGATAAAAAAAATATTTCTACATCCACCTATCAGAGAACGCACTCAGTCAATCTAACACAGAGGTTAGTGAAACCTAAACACACTTTTTGAAACTATTACAAATGGTTTATTCAACATCAAATATAACCTTTACAATGGCTGTGCTTGCATGTGTCTGTTCGTAGACTCAATCTTCATCCTAAAGTAGGTGACGATACATCAATATAAGGCAAAATAGTTATAAAAAAATGCAAAAACATCCATTAAACCCGCAAAATTAAAAAATTTCTGTACTTTCGCATAGACCTAATGAACCTACATACCACTTTTCATGAAAACCCATCTAAACTCTGTCAAAGAGTAACATGGACCTACAACAGCCGGTAATAATCTATTTGTATAGATACCTTTGAAGCGTGGAATTAACCATTTATATTCCCCCTGTAATGGCTCTCCAGAATAAAATTTTCGTTTATTTTGTACATCCGATTTAATCTTGTCTGAAATATATAAACATAGTTCCTTCTAATATTTAATTAAAATATTTAATGGTTACTACTACTGAAGGTGAGAGAATAGTTGTTATACTTTCTTTGCGTTTTTTTTTATCGGTATAAACGTAATACCACAGATGAAACAGAAAGTGTAATTGAAATGTGCCCTTCTATGTTAAGTTACTTTTTTTACAAAAATAAAAAGGAATAAAAACTGAGCCTATATAAAATTAGCAGGAAATATTTACACACGATACAAATTTAATTGAAGCAAGTAATATCAACATTTTCATTTAACTTGACTATTTGTATCAAGTAGTAATATCAGTATTTTCATCTAACTTGGCTGTTTGTTATAAGTAGAACGTGATATCAATATTTTAATTTAACTTAACTGTATTGAGTAGAACGTGATATTAATATTTTAATTCTCCATTTGAGCCTATAATAACAATAAATAGCAATAATTTAAACTAATGTTGAATAAAATTGATTTCTTTGCTTCGATATTAAAGTGCTACTAACCCAATACTTTAGGATAAATATGGAGAATTACATAATGATGAAATAGTGGCCGTTGAACTATTTAATCGTTGTTGAAAATTATCGTTTAAAAGTCATGCCCGATCATAAGCTTAACTCCTTTAATAGATAACTCTCAAACAATAACCATTCTAAAATAGATTCAATGAAAATCCGTTTGATTTACTTAATGACAAAACTGCTTTAATTTTATTACTTAGTGGAAGCGGAAATGAAGGTTTGAAAAAGTTAACAACAGCGTCAGAACCAACTAATGCGAAATCTTCAAGAAACATTGGACAGCAACATACAGGGTGGCCCGTAAGTTCCTACCCAACCATATGTTATTATGTTATATTCAATTACGAATGTATTATAAATCTTTTTTTTTTCAGAGAAATATGGGCGATGTAAGCCCATTTACACTTGAAATGTCTCGTAGAACATGGCGCTGCATAATATTATGCAGCGAGAATGAGAAACAGCACACAAATGCACTGGATACATGAGATATATGGATGGGTAGGGATTTACGGGCCACCCTGGAGTAATTAAGAGGTGATACTATTAAGCGATATTTTAAATGAAGATTACAAGATATATCAGTGTAACAGTACCACTTTCAAATAAAAAGTGCAAGTCGTTGTGAATTCGCAAAAACAAACAAAAATCAAACTGTGTGACAGCGCCACTTTAAAATAAATACTGCAAGATTATTGTGAGTTTTTCGAAGTATTTTGGATTGTGACAAACCAGTGCAAGTTTAGAATTTTAAAATATTACCTAACGTTCTAAAGAAGGACGGAGATACGAAAACACCATTTATTAGCCTTGTCAAAACCAGAATTAATCTTAGCTGCTTTAAAGTAATTTTTCGCGGTATTTTTTGTTGCATGATCAGTACAAATCTAGGATAAACACTTAGAATGCAATTTACTTCTTAGATAATTTTGTTTATATTTACATTTTCTACTAATCACAAAATGTTTACGTGAGCACGATCTAAAAATATTATATGTTGCAATATTATTCCTTTTTCAAACCTTAGCAAAAATATATCTATGTGCAAGTTTAAAGACAATTTCAATATGATCTGCTCTCTCATTTCAAAAAGAAAAAATGTTTCACAGTAAATCTATTAAACTATGGATTAAATTACAGCTAGTAATTGGTAAATGTTAGACTGTGATATCAGAATTACAAAAAAAATATATAATAAATTTTAATATGAAACCAGAGCAAGGAGGAGGGAAAAAAATTACTGCGGACTTGGTAAGAGAGAAACTACGTCAGGAAATTGGTTCGCTCTTTTATGTCCTTTCCACTGTCTCCATAGTTGTCGGCAAGGTATAATAAATCAATAAAATGTTACATAAATCACACTATATAGCGGTAAGTAATAGCACATGCGCACCTACTAATATACAATCAAAATGGTGTTGCAACTCTAAAGCTCAGTACATTTATAAACGTTCTACAGTTTTCTCACAAAAGAAGATCAATAATATTGGGGTTAGGCGACAAAATCAGCAAAGTTTTCTTGTCTTTCGGATTATAAAATCAGTAATAAGCATTAATTTAGTTAGAAGCTATACGTTAAAATATTAAAACATTTAAAATGCTCTACACAGACTGCTGAAACTTAGAAAAACATCATCCAGATAAAACAAAGCGATTGCAGTTGAATTTCTTTTTATTTTCAGTAACTTGAAATACACAAGATAAAATGTATAAAGCCAATTTTTGATATATCCCACTAGTAAACAATCATTGGAAAAATCGATAATGCAAAACGGAGAATTTTGAGATTGCTTTTTATGTATAATAAAATTGTAAAATAGAATTCTACTCGTCAGTATTTCATTGAATGTAATAATTTATATAACATATTGAATGGACACCGTACTTACATTTCACTTTTTGAAGATAAGTTCTCCTTTAGTTCCCACATTAGAAAAACAGCAATGTTAAAATTAAAAGCAAAAATTCTAAAAACGGCATGCTTAGAATTATATAATGAGCTTAAACAATAGTCCACCTATCGTATTCAAGTGTATTGCCAAAACAAAGACGTTACAAATGAATTAATTATAAACAAAACATTAGTTGAGATCAAAGAGTTTTAAAAAATAAAGTACACAGCCTGGATGTTAGTTTAAGTTTTTCTTTTAATTAGTAATTTGTAATGATTCTTTTATCTTGCCTCCATCAGTTCCACAGCGGTACAAATCAAGATTCGATACCAGTGGTGAGCACAGCTTTATACTTAACTTCAAAGAAACAGTATTTTATCTTTTTTTTTTAGAAAAAAAAATGAGGTAAATTTTATATTTTTTTTTTCAGAATTAGGTTTAATTTTGTTTAAATTCTCAAAAACATGAAAGACTAATGATCATGTTGATACAAAAGTTACCTTTCGATGTGTTTCTCCATTAAAGCAAGATATTCCTCTTGATAGAAAGGATATTTTTTTAAGAAAATAATAATTTGTTGAAACATTACTATGGTTTACAACAGGAATAACAGAAAAGTAGTATTAATTTGTGATTGACCTTTTTTAGTATTTTGTTTAAATTTTTCTACAGTACATGAAGACACTAGAATAGCAGGTAAAGAACAATGATTTGTTTTCAGTTAAAATTACCGCTTTTTGTGTTTGGATTAGGGTGATCAGTTTTATAATTACATTCACGAATAGTGTTTATTCAAACCTAAAGAAGAAAAATAATTATTTGAAATAAATTATTTCTTGAAATGAATAAACTCGTATTGAAATTGTCTCCTACCTTACATGTACTTTAAGCATTAATCTGTGAATTATTCATCCGACAATTGTTTAAACTACTCAAAATGGATGTCAAGCTCAAACTATCGCTCGACTTACAAATTTTCAGAGTTACATCGATTTCAGGAATTTCAACCTCTCTTTGGTAACTCTTGGCAAGAATTCAGTGATTTACAATAATAACTTAGTAGCAACAATAATATAAAGTGATATATAAGATATTATTAATTTGATGATAAAAGTATCTTAAATTCATTTAATATAAACTCCATGACTGAAACAAGCCTAGTCCTATCTTCCGATTTTCTTTTACAATTGTTACTAATGAGAGACGAAATTCCTTAAAATTGGTATAGCTCTGTGAGAATTAGTAAATCGTATGATAGATAAGGCTTAACACTTATTTTTAGTTGATCATATATATTTGGATAAGAATATTATAAAGTTGTACAATTTGATTTGTTTTCTTCTTCCGTGATATATTTTATAGCAATAATACTTAAAATTTAATTTTCCGAAAACGTTTGAATGTAAGCTTGTTAGAAAATCTGGTAAATGCATAATTTTCATAGCAAAAACAATTAATAGGGTGGCTACGCTGAGTTTTAAGCATATAATTCAATATTAATATTAAAACGTCATAACTTATTTAGGACTGATAACTTTTCCTTACTTGTCCCATTTATTTGTACAGCATACGTAAAAACAAATGTGTGATGGTTGCTTTTCTTTTATTATTCACTACACTGAACCTGACATTTATGTGAAGGTAAAATTATCTGAAACTGGTAGAACTCAAAGCCAAGTAGCGAATTGAGCGATAGATTGGGCATGATGTGTATTTCTAATATTCTTTTTATCAGTAGTTGTTCATAACTTAGCTTCGGACAAGTTCAACGTCAATAATCTCAAAGAACGTTCTCTTTTGTGTCACTTCGACTCAGCTTTACAATTTTACGTTTTTGAGTTGGTTCAATGCTTGACGATAAACGCATTAAAGAAATAAATGGAATAGCTATGGAGAATCTGATAACTCCCGTTGTAACTAATATTTTTTTTGTGAATCGCATTGACGAACTTGACTTATTTACCACTTCATTTCCCCATTTATTGCTTTCATTATGTTGATACATTTGTTATAGGATTTGTCGGTGATATTTGTGTTATTTTTTATTTTTATTTTCAATTCACACTCAAGAAAGTTCACTAAAATTTTCTGTACTTAAATATTTCTGTCTCACTGTATTTTGTTTTTGTTTTTTTGTTCGTACAGCAAAGCCAGAAAGGGCTATCTGGTCAGCCCACAGAGGGGAATCGAAGCCCTGATTTTAGCGTTGTAAATCCAAAGACATACCGCTGTACTAGCAGGGGACAATTTCTGTCTTAAGATTAGACCTTGTTAGGAGTAGCCTTATGATTAGCACGCTCGGCTATGAATCTAAATATCTAATGATTTAGCCTTTAACGCGAAAACTCACTCTGCGGTTTGGAGCTGTATTTCTTTTAGAAATATTAACATAAGAGTTGGCGACGGGTATTGCTGACTGGTAGCCTTTCCTACAGATTATTAATTAAAAATTAGGAAAAGTTGCGAAGATTGTCTTTTGTGAGTCTGTGTGAACATTCTTAAACAAAAAAAGCAATGTACCTGAATATTTAATATAAGCATTTACCATATATGAACTCCATGAAAATGTTTGTTATTTGGTTAAATGAAAGATAAAATAAAAACGAACGTTACCATTTCTTAATAATCTTGTTTAAATATCTAACTGTTTAATAATAATATTTGTATAAATGAACTAATATGAATGTATGTAGTTCTTTGTCATTTACTCACGGCCAGCAACAGAAGTTTGTAGGTATGAGTCAAATCATGAAGTAATAAGGTTGAAAGACAACGCTGAGAAGCTTGCATGAGAAACTCTTATATCAATGCCAGTACAAACCTTCTCTCAGGAATTTGACTTCCTTTGCAGTAATAAGGCATAAACACAACCCCGGAATGTCTTAATCAACTTTCATAGGGAATAAGACTACTTAAAAAGTACGATATAGCTAGATTGGTTGGTTGTTTAGAATTAAGCACAAAGCTACACAATGGGCTATCTGTGCTCTGCCCACCACGGGTATCGAAACCCGGATTTTAGCGTGTAAGTCCGCAGACATACCGCTGAGCCACAGGGGGGCGATATAGCTAGAAACGATCAAAGATGGGAAATCAACAAGACGGTATACAACCAAAAGGCTACGGGTAAAATCAGGCTAAAAACTCTCACCTACTGCAAGACTTCAGGCCTTCATATGAGGGGTCAGCTCTCGTCGGCACAACCAAAGAAATTAACAGCTAGCATTTAACCCATTAACGTTTGACGTTATAACATCATTGGATTTTAATCCTAAATTTTTAGCATGAGCTGCTCACTGATTTCGAGAAATATGTTGGTGTTAATAATTCTCATCTATCATCAAAAATAAAAATACTATTAATGAATGGAGCTTTAATACTAAACCTTCTAATACAGTAAATAAATAAATGTTCAAAATGATACACAGTCCTTGTTTCTTTCCAGATATGTCATATTCTTTAAATATAATCTAAGCAAAATACTTACAAATTAAAAAAATCAAAGTTACTGTTTTTTACTCCTAGTACGAAACGTTATTGTGCTTTTTGAAGAAATGTAATACTTACAAATAGTAAGCACTTTCTATGAATATTTTAATCTACCAGAGATACAGAACGAAACCAAGCTAACTCTAAAATGAACGTAAACGTAACACTTTTCACCTGAATAAATGCCAACACAACTTGGAAAATAAAAACCAAAAAAATTTAAACGAAACACAAAATGTTGTAAAGAATACATAAAAGACGTTATCCCTCTAGTGGCACAGCAATATATGATCGAATTCCCACCTTTAAAAAAACGATAAAACAGGATTATTCCCTCATAAAAACACTCCCTTGGTGGCACAGCAGTATGTTTGTATACTTACAACGCTAAAAACAAGTTTTGATACCTGTGGTAGGCAGGGTATAGATAGCCCATTGCATAACTTTGTGCTCAATTCTGAACAAACAAATAAAATGATGTTAATTATTTAATATTCAACAACACGTGATAAATAAGGATTCAAGCTGCCCAACTTACCTTTCTCAAAATAGGTCTAATTTTTAACTAATTAATTTTCTATTTGTTTCGGGCTGGTTATATAATTTTTCTATTGCCTTTACAGAAATTGTAAATGTTTTGTTAACCAGTTTGGTTCAGCATTACACCTGATGACCATGAGTTAACAAATTAAAATAGTTAAAATTAAAATTAAATTTTTTAGCCGTTTTACGATTAAAAGTTGGTTTAAAAGATTCTTTACTCATAGTTTTCATCAAAAAACTCCTAATTTTGTTGAATTCTATTCCATTTTGTGTGTAAAGCACACACACACACTCCATTCTCCCCTCTGACATATTTAAAACGTCATTTCTTATCAATTGTTTAAATAACTTTCACTTTTATATTATTGAACAAGAAAAGAGCAAAAGCATATAAAAAAAAAATTAAAGCTTTACCACGCCTGTAAATCTCGTTGCTCTACTTACGCATTTTGGCTTCTTAACTGGGAAAACATTTATCTAACCTATGACTGTTTATACTAAATAATAACGTGTATATATATATATATATATATATACTGCTATCGATTTCAGCGAACTAACTAGAACAGCAAAACTGAGAATAACTTCAGTCATATGCTATAACCAAGAAAAAAGGTACACCTCTCGAAAACGTTCAAGTTAAATAGTTTTTATCATTTTGTATCAAGACCTCTTGAACTTGTGTATTTTTCTGGCATCATGAATGTATAATAAGGAGCTGTCCATTTCACATTAGGCCAGTGGTTCTGAAACTGTGCGCCGCGGCGAACGCATAAGGGCGCCCTCTGGTTATTTCAAATTTTCAAGGAAAATACAACGATATTGAAATCTGTCGAACACAACGTGATCTACTAGCTCTAGGTAGTTTACAGTTTTAACATTAGATCGTGCTACATTCCTTTCAATGACGTTCTCAAAAGTTTGAGATATGTTTTTGTTTATTTATATTTTCGGCTACGCTGGTAACGGTTCGAATCCCGGTCGTACCAAACATGCTTTTTTGTTTGTTTTGGAATTTCGCACAAAGCTACTCGAGGGCTATCTGTGCTAGCCGTCCCTAATTTAGCAGTGTAAGACTAGAGGGAAGGCAGCTAGTCATCACCACCCACCGCCAACTCTTGGGCTACTCTTTTACCAACGAATAGTGGGATTGACCGTCACATTATACACCACCACGGCTGGGAGGGTGAGCATGTTTAGCGCGACGCCGGCGCAAACCCGCGACCTTCGGATTACGAGTCACACGCCTTACGCGCTCGGCCATGCCAGGCCTCCAAACATGCTGGTCCTTTCAGCAGTGACGGCGTTATAATGTAACGGTCAATCCAACTATTCGTTGGTGAAATAGTAGCCCAAGAGGTGGCGTTGGGTGATGATGACTAACTGTCTTTCCCCTAGTCTTATGCTGCTAAATTAGGAACGTCTAGCGCATATATCCCTCCTGTAGCTTTGGGCAAAATTCAAAAACAAAGAAGGGTTATTAAACAACAAAAGAAATTACCTATTTCACATAAGTATTCCTCCGTAAAGATATATAATCACAGAAGACATTAAGAAACTTGTTTATTAATTTTAATCAACTTCAATTGTGTTAAAGACAACATTCAAATGTTTCACGACTATTGTTAAATGGAAGAATATTTGTTGTAAGTTTTGTACCTAAACATTCAGTCAAAGTTTAAATAAAATAATGTATCTTCATAGGTATAGCTGTGTGTATACAGAATTATACCAAAAGTTTACTGAAAAATGTAGAAACATTTTCAGTACACAATATATTCATAAGTTCTACTTGAATATGGGTTATGATAGCTTTATAAAGATCAAGTAAGTATAATAAGTAATTTAATTAATGATTATGCATAACTAAACATTGAATATACAATACTTAAGTTTATATTACCAACATTTACTAAATAGTTCTTCATATTATAAAAATATTAATGATTTTTTTTCTAAATTCATGTATATAATATAAATATATTTTTGGCTTAATCAATATCAGTTATCCACTTTTTATATCCTGATTTAATAGATGTGTGTTTTACCATCATGATTTTATTTGGAACTTTAATATAAAGCATTTGGACTTTTTTATACCTATTTTCTTCTTTATTATTTTGTACTTTCCCAAGCTGTTCAACTCATGTTCCATATATTGATTCTGTTTTTTGCCATTGATACACACCTTTGTTAAACCTATTTACTATTTTACAAGTATGTAATTTATATAAAGATAATACTACAATAATAAATGTTTAAAATTTAATTTTACATCATTGTACTACAATAATAACAGCACACATCTTGTAATATCTTTATAACCATATTATAACTTCCCCTACCTCCCAACATGGTAGCTCAGAGATAGGTTTGATTACTTGTAATATTTAAAATTAGGTTTCAATACAATGTGGAATTTATTAATATTGTGTTTTAAAATTTTACTTCTTATTTTACCTTTCCTGCAGAATTTAAATTTTTTAAAGAGTTTATAGCTTTAAGTTCAATGTATTTTACATCAAGTGATGAAATCATTAGAGTTAAATAATTTTCAACATTGTATCTAATCTAAAGGGTATATTGTTTAGCAGTTAAAATAATTTTTAAACAATTTTTTGCACTATTTATGAAAAATGTATTCAAAGAATATTTGGAGATGTTAAATAAATCTAATATTCCTATCATCTATCGGAATACTTTCAAATTTTGTTGAATTTTGTGATTATCTGCAATAATCTCTATAATTGTATTCCATTATATTATAATATTAGTTTTACTGTCCAGTACCTTTGCTCATAGTAATTCCTTTTTGTATTATAAGACTGCTTAAATAGTTTCTATACTTTTTAAATTTTACTCATTCAATATGCACCCCTCAATGACACAGCAACATGTGTGCAGATTCACAATGCTAGAATTCAGGTTTGGATACCCTTGGTAAGAAGAGCACAAATAATCCACTGTGTAGCTTTTTGCTTAATTTTGAAGAAACATTCAACATGGTTTGATATTTACTTTCTCTTATATGTCTTTACATTTAATTTCTATGTTAAATTTTTCTTGGTAATTCATTTTTTATTCATTTCTTTTAATTTTTTTCAGATGATTCAGTAACACTACCAAATATAGTAACAAAAGTCTAATGTGCATTTAATATTTTTAATATTTATAAATGCTACTAAAATCATCTTATTTCAAAATGTATCAACTTTTTTATACTCTACTTTTTATGATTCACTATTATTTAATGGAACATAATTATTATATACACCTGTATTACTAAGTTACTTTTTATGCTGTAATAGAATGTTCTGTAATTCTAGTTTATACAGCTTCTCTGTTCTAACACAAATATAATCAAGTTATAAATATGAATGTTTTATAGTAGTAAATGAACATAGCCCAAAAAGTTTTTTTTATTTATGCATTATTTTACAATGTTATTTTCAGAATTTATTTATATATTTATGTCTCCCACAAAATACATTATTTTTATTTGCAAATGGTGGGTTGTGAGATAAAAGTATGTATTCTATATTTATATGACCTATAAATTGAAGATTTTCAAACTTGATTTTGCACATACAGTGTATACTTAATGCTTGTGTAGTTATATACTTTATTATTTACAAAGATTCATTTTAAACTTTAACTTTATCTTACTTTCATAGCTCTGTATGTTAAATGTTCTTTGCCAATATCTCTGTAAAGAACATAAACATAAAGAATATTTCTGTGGAAATAGTTGAATATATACAATAAACAATTAGTATTCTCATTCAAATCAAAAATATCAATTTAAATTATTCAGTATAGTTGAATCACAAAAACAATTATTCTTACAAGGATCAGTGCTTCTTTATTTATCATATTAAATAAAAATATTTAATCAATCATGGTATCGAAATATATTTTACAATTTACTTAAGTTTTGATTAGTTTTAGTTAATACTATATTTATATTTTCCTATTTGTCTCAGTGAGATTTTTTTTTCTTTTCTTAATCGAAATATATTTTACAATCCCTAAATCTATCAGTTTTTTTGTGGCTTGAGATATATACTTTTCACATATGGTGTCATTTGTTCATATTTGATTACAAAACTTTTTAGTAGTCATTATTATCGGTCGGTAGCCATTCTACACTCTTGACACTCTAGTGACAGGCATTAACTCCAAAGTCATTCAGGTAATGTGTACAAATTTCAATATACGAATGAAAGATTGTAACATTTAGAAAAACCAGGACAAATAAAAAAGTTACAGCTTCTCTTAATAGACATTTATAAGCCTCATGATAAATGGAGTCATTGTCTCGGTCATATAAAGCAGTGGATAAATAGCATTAAATTTGATAAAAGGACAGTACTTGTTTAGGCAAGGCATAATTAACAAACTCAAGGAATTATCTATTAGTTATCACAATCCAGACAAGCTAGTTTCACCTGTGGAACACAGAAAATCAATCTCCTTATCTCACGTGTAAAGTACACATTATAGTTAACACCAAAATGCTTCAGGGTACACAATACACACATCTGCAAGATTAAGCTACTATCATTTTTCTTTTCTAAACCTTAAACGTTTGGTGTCAAAAAATAGTTTCATATGAACATCGAGGATCCATAGTCAATTTGTGTGTATAATTTTCTTCTTTTCCGCGTTGGTATGTTCAATATAGTTACACCGCATATATATATATATATAAAATCTTTAGTGATCATGAATTTGTGCAACAAGTGAAGAGACTTTGCACACCTTTGTGAAAAAGAAAAAAGTCATATTTTTAGCACTGACTTAGTAATAAACACCACTAAAAATGTACTTTTGTGAAAAATGTGAAGACATATCACTGCAGTTAGCTTCTTCTGGTGACATTGCAAGTACCACTCTTCATTTTTCTAAATACAACTTAAATCGTTAAATCAAATGCCTGATTAACAGATTGTATCATTCTTGATTTCGTAATATATTTATTTAAGACCTACAAAATTGCTAATGAAAACAATCATTTCCAGATGTTTATATGTTTGAAGCGTACTGTTAGGTGAAACTAAACGAATTTTTCAGTTCTGCTAAACCTAAGAAGTCATTTATACGCTAGACAAAAGTCACATTACTGAAATATATTTGCGAAATAACTAAGTTATAACTTGCAGACTATTAATAAAATGGGAATTTGCTGTCTTGTTAAGGTAACATGAAACACACCAACCTGTTAAATATTGAACTCCTACTTAACCTTTCCATGACATGTTACACTTTCTAGTTTGAGAGTATATGCAGCAACTTCTTCAGCAAGCGTATGACAGACAGGTCCCCCAGTGGCTCAGCGGTATGTCTGCGGACTTACACGCTAAAATACGGGTTTCGATACCCTTGGTGGGCAGAGCACAGATAGCCCATTGTGTAGCTTTGTGCTTAATTAAAAAAAATGACAGACAGTACATTAACGTTAATTTCTGCCTTAATAGCAAACATCACTGCAAAACCTTTACGTGTTTTCAGATTTAGACTGATTATGCAAGGAGTATTCCTACTTCTTTAATCGTATATTTTCCAGCTCATCCACTTAATTCTTTGAATAAGATAGGTATATAAACCGAAAATCAAGAGCTGATCCCAAATGTGTTCTCTAGGAATGAGGTTAAAAGAAAATGATGGTCAACACATTCTCACAGCAGTTTTATGGGTATAGTAGGGATTTAAAATAAAAACATAGTTCGGGGGAGAATCCACTTAAAATCAGGCCCGAAAACAACAGTAAAGACTAGTAAGTAGTTGTCAAAACCTAGTAATTGTAACTCTAAGTTTAATTTTGATTGGCAGGGTTGTCGTCATAGAAAATAGAGACAACCTAAACACTTTTCAGATGGTACGACAGCTGTACATGACACTCTCATAATTAGATATCTGATGTTGTTTGTAAAGAGTGAAAGATTCAATAAGAGTACTGAGATGTATATCTTTAGGAATGGTGTTTC
Organism: Carcinoscorpius rotundicauda; assembly: GCA_011833715.1. NCBI lineage: Eukaryota > Metazoa > Arthropoda > Merostomata > Xiphosura > Limulidae > Carcinoscorpius > Carcinoscorpius rotundicauda. Next base: position 21,926,250 of record CM022395.1, read on the forward strand.
AAATGTTGCATATTAAAGGACTGAAGACAATAGGTAATTCGATTATACTATATGACCCGTTTAAAGGAAGAATTTCTCATCTATCTGACTTATCGAGTACAACGAATCAGCTGGGAAATACCGTGGTGAGGTAAAAAGAAATAATCCCACCAGTACTCAAACTACAGACTCAGAATAAAAAGTGAAATTTTATACCTCATTCAAGGAGGAAACAAACTTTCTGCAATATTTAAGTATTGCTTCATACTCTCCAAATTAAACAGGCTAAAACATGTTAATGACTAGGAGTCGTATTACTCTGTTTTATAAAAAAAAACAATAACTTTTACTTTTGTTAAAAATGTCTCGTTATTTTGTTAATGATTACAGAATGTATATTAACAAGTTATTTATTATTTACTATGTTCGTATATATAATTGAATGAAGTGCAAGTGTTTTGCACCACTTTATACATTGTTATTTTTACAACAGGACCTCTGTATGTTTAAATTGAAATATTGTGAAACATTTAATCGTTTAAGTTAATTAGTTTGTCTTTAAGCATTTACAAGTAATATACAAATACTACATTAACCAATACGATTCTCAAGCCATTTAAAAGCATTCTGTTTTACTTGTTACAATACTTTAAAAGAAGAAAATCTTCATATAATGATTTAAACTTATCAAAATAGACATTTACAAAGCGACTTTTAAGTTAAGGAAGTGTGTAATATTTATTTCTGGATTTTTTAAAAATGTTCTCATTAATTCTGCAATTGATGTTCTCACTCACCCTCATCACATCACACGATAAGTCTGATAGAAGAGACGATTTCTTTCTTAAAGGAGAAACCAGAATTTGGTACAATAGATAATGTCTACGCCAATGACGACCAACACAAGTGTTTGTACAGTCAGAGGAGTACTCAGACGAGCTCAAGGTTGAATCACTCTTCTGTTTTTCACAATTTGAGATAAAACCTGACTGTTCAAAATGAACGGCGGTGTTTGGCATAGCTGTTATAACCAAATTTACATTCACGATAGCAACTGTGGCCATTAGATCAGATGATCCACACCGATCAAAAATTGTGGTTGTTTCGTGATACTTTCTAATTGTTTTTTGATGAACTATTAACTTGATTCATGTTCAGATTTTGCCATTCTTATTATACTTAATTGTCTTTCTTTATATGAATATAAATACATGATTTAACTTTCACAATGCTCTATGTCTGTAACATATGTTGCATACGAGGTTTCTCTGAACACGATCTCGTTCATTGTAACCAGAATGTCCACAAGAACATCTTCATATGAAATGTAGTACTTCACGAGTGAAGAATATCTGTTATCAATACCGTCGTACAGCAAACGTTACGCGTATGTGTGATAGCTGTCTCTCGTTACCATGACAACACTATTCACTTTCACAAGGGCTCGAAAATAAAAGTGGAATCATTAATGTAAAATATCTAGAGAAACATTGTTTCTTGATTAAATCTAAACACTGAAAATTGGTAAAAAAAAAGTTTGAACAAAAGATTAATATTTGCTCAGCTTATGAATAATTACGGAATTCTAGAGTTGGTCAGGAATATCACATAATCTGATACGTATTCTCTCAAATCTGTTATTCAGACTACAAGGTAATAAGCTATTGATCACCGTGGAAAGGTTTGTTTTTTATTTTGCTAGCCGTCCTTAATTTAGAGGTGTAAGACTAGAGGGAAGGCATTCACCGCCAACTCTTGGGCTACTCTTTTTACCAACAAATAGTAGGATTGACCAAACATTATAACGCTCCTACTGCTGAAAGGCATGTTTGGAGAGGAAAAGAAGAACCAAATCACTCATCAGATATCTATTGACTACTTTATGGACATCTTAGCTCATTTCATTGTTGCACAAAGTTAATTCTCAAATAATGATATAAATCAATTAATTTATCAAGCTCTTTAATACGTTATCTCTTACAGCACCAAGAAAGTATAACGATAGAATTTAAAAAAATATAACTGTAATTACAATTTACATAAACCTTACATAAGCTGACATATGTCAAACTGATATGATAATGTTTGTAATACAAATAAACCTAACTCAAGCGACACTTTGTAATTTTAATACCCAACCAAGGACGAAAGTGTAAACTGACGTTGTTTATGCAACACACTTTTACGGAACAGTTTTTTTACTTTTTTAATTAGGCAATACTTTGTTGAGTTTTGGTCATTAAGTTAATTGTTTGTCTTAACAAAAAAAACACTTAAAATAATAGTTAAAATTCATTTTTTTTAAGTAGGAGAAAAGAAGTGAGAAGACAAGTTATTTTTTAATTCGCCACGTGCCTGAATTATGCAAGATTTTTTTTTCACGAATATTCCTGTAAAAGGACAAAGCGATACACAAGACTAGACTTTTTATTATGTCACTTGTAGCCTATGTGTGTGATAGTTGAATTGTTTATTGGTTTATATTCGCCACAAATAATTACAGTAATTAAGAAATATGTAACATTCATACTAATTATCCTTCCACAATAATTAGTAAAGAAATTGAATGAAAGAATCGTTTTCCCTATACTTCAACAAACAATGGTGGTCTAGAAGTGAAAGTTCAAGTACATCATCGAGTTTATTAAAGCTTCTTCTCTTTACATTTAACAAATTTTGTGAAAGAAAATCATTAAGAGTTAATCACTGAATAGTATAAAAGTATCAAATATTTGATAAATATGTAAATACAAGTTATTTGTTGTACAGCCAAACTAACTACATTATGTGACAAAATTTTTACTTTTCTTGTTATTGGGCAGAAAGTGTTGCTTCCCAATTACTTATGCCTAAAGTAAACGGAAAAGACCTGTTTTTCTCTTCAAACTTTGCTTTTGTGACCTGTGTAATGAAGTTTTGAAATTTATCAATTTTCCAGAAAATTCCAGGTAGATTGAGTACAGAGTATATATTACTATATATATTATGTATATATATATATATATATATACAGAGGCTCACCACTTCAGTTTAGTTCTAGCTGCTTTAGTGATTTTATCAGAGATGGCATCAAGAAGCTGCAAGCATTCTCCAGATGCAATCTGCTATTTATGTGGCCAATTTATCAAGACAAGAGCTAAAATGTATACTGTGACAGCATCTGCTTAAGTGTGTGCAGTCTACAAGACATATTTAAAGTAAAATGAACAATTATTACTTGCTTGAATAGTAAAATTTTATATTATGCAAAGTTTTAGATCTTTCAAAAGTCAGTGCACTTCAAAAAGGAATTCAACAGCGTCAACACCTTGCTAGAAGCCTTGAAGTATGATGAGTACGGCTGGGAGGTTATCGGAGACTTCGAAATAGTGGCATTCCTGATGGGTCTCCAAAGAGGTTTTTACCAACTTTTCCTGTTATATTTGCCTTTGAGAGACAGCAGCGCACTACATCAGGAAACACTAGCAACAACAGACCGAGTTCTCTATGGGGAGATACAATGTCAAGTGCGAGTCACTAGTGGACCTACGGAAGGTGTTGGTTCCACCATTACACATAAAATTGGGTCTTATGAAAAAAATTTGTCACAGCTCTTGATAAGGAATCTGCAGTCTTCAAGTACCTTCGTGACTCCTTCTTTAAGCCGTCTGAGGCAAATGTCAAAGCTGATGTCTTCGTTGGACCACAAATAAAGAAGATCCTGGAGTGCACAGAATTCTCCAAGAAACTTAAAAGAGACGAATAAAAAATGCTTGGAGCAGCTTTGTCGCTGTGGCTCATGGCTTTTTGGACAATCACAAGGCCAAATATTATGTGGAAATGGTTGGAGCTCTGGTGAAGAACTACGGCAAAATGGGTTGCAGGATGTCCCTGAAAGTCTATGACCTTGACGCTCATCTTCATAAATTTCAAAGAGAATATGGGAGCATACTCAGAGGAGCATGGCGAGCGCTTCCACCAAAATATACTGGAATTTGAACGCCGCTAGCGAGGAGTGTACAACGAAAACATGATGGGAGAGTGTATTTGTGGGTTGATACGTGAAAGTGATTTACATTACAGTCGCAAATCTCAAAAAACTACTCGCTTGATGCGTATATTGTGTTATTCAGACCTTATGCAAATGAAAATATTCAAATTTGCCCGTTTTTACACAGACAATTGGTTTATTTCTAAATTTCATTATTCAGGTCACAAAAGCAAAGTTTCAAGGGAGTAATAGCCATGGTTGCCAGATAAAATTAACGACGAATAAGATAGAACAATACTTCATCAATATTAATATGTTTCTCCATAAACTGTAAAAAAACATTATACGCACACACCTAGACAAAAAGCAAATTCAACTGACAAGAGTAAATATACCCCACGATTTAAAAACATTACGAAACCATATGCTGCTACATACCTTATATTCCAAACATAAGCAGAAAAATAACCAACATTTGGCAAAAACTGGTAACAAAATATGACAATGCAGTTAATACCACATTTATTTAAAAACCAGGCAAGGCACGAAACTATGTAAAAACTACACTGACAAACACAACACTAATATTATTTATAAAATACGATGTGATAACTGTCACGACTTCTACATCTGAGAAACAAGTAAAAAAATAGAAACCACATTCAAAGAACACAAAAAGTCACCTTCATACGTTTTCGAACAAATCAAATAAACACAACATATCCATAAAAACACCCAAATTCTCAACAGAGACAAACATAAACAAACGCAAAATTAAAGAAGACTTACTTTTACAACAACTCAAGCCCAAAATAAACCAATGCAAAGGAACACCTTTATACCTGTATTAGTAAACATATTCAATAACTAAGCACGCCCTCTACATTCCTACACTGCCGCTTTGAAACATGTCGTGGGCTATCGGTCAGTTACTTCGTTTTTTCTTTGTGAGCCTTACAATGATCGAAAAAGGACGAAATCTTGTTTGCTCCTCTACATAGTGCTTTCTCTACTCATACCACCCGTTTTTGCATATATAATTCAGCTCATATAGTTCAAATCTTTTGACAGTCAGTGTAAAACATCATCAACGCCTGTCCGCCATTTTTGTAAAAATACACCTGGTCATATTATGTCCGGTTGTTGGTATTTGAGAAAGAAAAAAAGCAACATTCAGCGCGTTCACGTCCACCAACGGATTTAGTTTCACTAGATCACCTGATATTATTCAATTAGCCAACAAGATAAAAGCTGATGTAGTTAGAAAGGAATTAAGACCATTTGTGTCTGTTTGTTCGACATATGACACTGCTAATCCTAAACCCATTTATTCTACATGGTAGTGGGGCAGCTCAATTATATTGTTGGAAAGCATATTGTTTTTAGATTCGAGTTCTGCTACTGGCGTTTCTTTTATTTCTCAGAGTATGGAGGGTGACTTTGTTAATTTTCCTTTATTTAGCATTAGACAGACCTAGTTTTGATACCATTATTGGCTGGATTAAAATCTACTGTACTAATTAGAGGTGTATCATTATTGTTAAAAAAACAATTTGGCTGGAGAAAAGTTGTTGCAGAACCCAAAATGGTTAGCGAGCAGATCACTGTTTCATCTGAGAATGGTATTATTGATGAAAACATTCTTGATGTGTTGCCATTGTGTGTTGTGACTCAAGTTCAGGCTAAGAATTTAAGCCAAAAGCAAATGATAAAAATGTATTCAGAGAACAATGTTACAGATTTATTTTAAAAAAATGTGTCCAACGGGAATTTTATGTATCATTGTTCTACTGACGTATTCCTCCGTGAATAATAGTGATGGACGTGAAGAATCTGATTCATCTGGTAAAGTCCCGTTTCCTAGAAATAAATTGATTACCGTATAACAAAAGGATCAGCAAATTTCTTAATTATTTAAATATGAACTCCCGAAAGATGAACTATATAAAGTTTCAAATGGTTATTTTTTTCCTCAAAAATAGTATGCTTGTGAGGAAATGGTAGCTATCAGTCGTGTCAGTTTCAGAGTTCTGGGCTGCAGTTTATCAAATCTGAAATATTGAAAGTTCCCGGTTAGATCCTGATGGGTGATCGTTTAAGTGTCAGTAGGACACGTTATAAAATCATGAGTAATTTCTTTTAATGAAAAAGTAGGTAAAATATTTTTTTGGTTTCACAGAATTTTGTAAAACTTGTCAAACCCGTCAAATTGCTCAAAAACCTGAACAGAAAACTCTTATTGCTCCCTTCAAACCCATCCCAGTTTTTGAAGAACCCCTCAGCCGTGTGATTGTTTGTGTCTAATCTTTACAAAAAAGGTATCATTTGTGGTGATTAGTTTGTTTTGAATTTCGAGCAAAGCTAAACGGGGGCTATCTGCGCTTGTCTCTAATTGAGCAGTGCAAGTCTAGAGGAAAAGTAACCACCCATTGCCAACTATTAGGCCATTCTTTTACTAATGAATAGTGGGATTGATCGACACATTTTAACGCCCCCACGACCGCAAGGGCAAGCATGTTTAGTGTAATGGGGAATCGAATCCGCGCCCCTCGGATTACGAGTCGAGTACCTTAAGCACCTGACCATGACCAGCCTATGTTGTAAATTGTATTATTGTTTGTATATTAAAATACATTGTTAAGAAAGAAAATTGTATGTATCAATTTTGTGAGCAAATATCATAAATTTGATACATTTTTACATTCAATTAACTCCTAAATACAATTTACAATTTAATTCAGTTTTAGACTATTTCAAATCATAATACGTAACAATAAATTTGAGCTTCGTCCGAAAAAATGATAATACGTAACAAAATTATATCATAGCTTTCCTATACTTATAGTTTACCTGTTGCCTACTACATCCATTTCTACTGTATTTATTTTGATTATGGTAAAACAGGACATTTCTTAAGAGTTTGGGCCTGGCATGGCCGAGCGCGTTAAGACGTGCACTCATAATCCGAGGGTCGCGGGTTCGCGCCCGCGTCGCGCTAAACATGCTCGCCCTCCCAGCCGTGGGGGTGTATAATGTGACGGTCAATCCCACTATTCGTTGGTAAAAGAGTAGCCCAAGAGTTGGCGGTGGGTGGTGATGACTAGATGCCTTCCCTCTAGTCGTGGCCTGGCATGGCCGAGCGCGTTAAGGCGTGCACTCGTAATCCGAGGGTCGCAGGTTCGCGCCCGCGTCGCGCTAAACATGCTCGCCCTCCCAGCCGTGGGGGTGTATAATGTGACGGTCAATCCCACTATTCGTTTGTAAAAGAGTAGCCCAAGAGTTGGCGGTGGGTGGTGATGACTAGCTGCCTTCCCTCTAGTCTTACACTGCAAAATTAGGGACGGCTAGCACAGATAGCCCTCGAGTAGCTTTGTGCGAAATTCCAAAAAAACAAACAAACAATCCCTCTAGTCTTACACTGCAAAATTAGGGACGGCTAGCACAGATAGCCCTCGAGCAGCTTTGTGCAAAATTCCAAAAACAAACTTAAGAGTTTGATTTAATTCAGTATTATTCGGTCAGATCATTTTTTTCCATAATTATCAGATCAACATGTGTAACTGTAACAACTATACCTACGAGCTGAATCCGAAATCGAAAAATAATACTTTTCATTCTTCCTTTCATTATTCGCGATAAACGCTAGACCAATGTTCGACATAGAGAAGTAAATAACAAATAATAGTAATGAAAACAGGTATAAGATGCTGCTGATGTAGAATATGAATTACAAAATTATTTTGATTTCAAATAAGTGTATATTTGACAAAAACATTGCAAATTTAAGAAAATTACCAAATCTAAAAAAAGGCTTAGCCACTTAATTTAACATGTGGTAAAAATGTCAAAAGGACGAAATGAAATAGCTCTTCGAAGTTTAAGTCCAAAATAACTTAAAATATTACTCTGTCCTATTGTTATCAGCTATACCTATTAAAGGTTTACTTGTCATTTGAGGCTTTTAGAGTAGTAACATCAATATACTTTTAGTCATTCATGTACATTTTTTTATCAGTAGCGAACTTTAACAATGGTAGATCATCAAAAAAGCCTGACAATTTTCTGCGTTCATTAAACTTAATATAGCCAATACAATATTTTCAAAAAATGCCAATAAAGTTATGTACAATAGCTACTTTATTGTTAGAAAAAATATATAGGCTTTAACTTTTAAGAATTTTGTGTTTATAGGTAACTATCTCAAAATTTGTTTGTTTATAAATTACAATTTTACTGGCAACTATTTTAATTTATCAATCAGGTAACTTACTATCATAATGACCATTGTAAACAATCAAGATTCTACATAAAACTTAGCAATTTTTATTTTAAGTTTTCAATTATCTTACTTTCGGCTGATATCAGATCTACGAAACAGCAATTTTTTTTTATTCTTTCGGAAAATATTGAATTTTGCCCAAGATCCCTACCTTAAATATTATTCAGTCAAACATAAAGCAAAGAAACTGGGCAACCCAAATACTTTCTTACATTAGTTAGACCTAAGTTGTTCCATAGCAAGTTCAGTGAATTAATAAGTAAATATACAAAGTGAAAATAAATTTACATCGTAATTCTTCTCTTTTAGGTAAAATGTATAAGTTTAGAGTATTTATATTTAGAGACTAGAATTTAATTTCGTAATTACGTTTTCTGATGTTTTTAAACTTTTAAAAGTATTTCTCAGAAACAAAAAAATCTATTTTCCAGAATAAGCAGCGTAAATTTAACATTTCTTTTTTTAAATTACGGCTGCTTGCTTTGAAATACTAAAGCAAAAGAAAATATTAATGCTCTGTAAGTCTACAAACACCTATGATTTTGGTGGGTTGTTTTTTTTTGCCCACTATTAACTAAATAAGAAAAGTTCATGTCATTGTGCTGACATCTGTTGACCAAGCGCAGAGAAAGATAACAAATTACAGACTGTTCGTTACCAAGGGATATCATAAATATGTATTTCATCCTCCAGGTACTTGAGGTATACGGTGACTAAATGGATACATCGTGGAAACAGTTTCTATGTTATTTTCCCAGATGAAAAATTTCTTGATTATGATGTGTACTTTGCCTAGGACGCGTAAATGGCTTCTCAACACAAACTTTTGTGTTCGAAAATTCTCTGTACATTACTTAACATTGTTTGAGTGCGACTCGTTGGGATAATTTCTAAGTAAGTCCGTTTCCTAAGTTGATCCATATTTCTTTGTTATCCAAGTATGTTAATTAAGCACAATAAATTCCATAATCAATAATTATTGCGTAGTTTACCCTTAAACACATGACTACAACGACCTGCCAAGAATGTTAAGTGTTTTGTATAGGTTATTCAATAAAACATTACCTTTCAACTTGTTCCAAAAAAATTAGCATATTAATTAATATCAAAGGAATAGTCTAAAGTCAAGAATTTGGTCTGGTTATTCCGTCATGTTTAAATCACGAGCTCTTTCTTTCTGATTCTGCTGAAGTTCAAAGTCAGAGACACTGAAATGTCGTCCACTAGGTATCGAATTACTAGGATGATAATATTTACCGTTTCTGTAGCAGAAAAAATATTAGACCTTGTTTTACTATTTATAATTATGCTACCAGTTTTCATAATAAAAAAAAAGTGACATGGTGTTAGTCTATAACACACTGTCTCATTTGTTTTTGCAATTTTTGTGATCCTTTGAGATTTAAATGCTAGATCATCTTAAGAAGTGAATTTTTACACTAATTTTTCGTTCAGACTTTACCTTATAAACCGGTCTGGAATGGGCTGATGATTAGGGCGCTCAACCTGTGGCTCACGAGCTCAAATCCCATCAGCAAATATACTAAACTTTTCTTCAGTATGAGTGCTATGACACTCATACATCTCGTTATAGAAAGTTGAAACCGTTAATAAAAATTAAAACAATTTTATGAGCAACTGTCTCACGAGAGCCTGAAACGTTTTACCCTCAAACTGAGTTGAACTATCACACTGCTGACATCTAGTAGCGTGAAATAAAATGAGCTCGGAAAAAAGGAACAAATGTAAAAGATCAAAGTGAAAAGTAATCACAGAAATGGTCCACAAAAGAAAATTAGTGTCATAAAAATAGAATTTGATGTGTTTCCTGATGATAATAACGAACCAATATTAATGAAGTATAATAAATTTTAGGCCATCACAAATCTTACTTGATGTTAATCCTCACTCGAATTAATGAAACAAAAACGATTTCGTATAAAATGATAACCAAAAAAATGACTGATAAAAACATATCAGTACTAATTTTAAGCAGAAGTAAAAGACAGCCATATCTAATTCGAAAAGTTAATTATTTTCGACCACTTATTAATGTATCAATACAGAAATTAGACTGATACTGGCTTCGGAGTTCTATCAAATGCTGAAGTAGAGGAACCATGTGTACCTTAGTCACAACTTAACATCTAGTTCTAGATTACGGTTTAAATGCCAAAATCTGGGGAAGTTATGGAGAACCAGACCACCTAAAATTCTTTTTACATATTTCTGGTTTGAAGCTGCAATGGATGAAAATATATTCACAAACATCGAAAGTTAATTTGTTTTTATAAAAATGTCTAACTCTTGGTGTTATCAAAACTGTAATTGTATTACCAAATTAAGGTTAATTTAAGAGTATGGTCCTATTATTGCAAACTTTTATGTTCGGTCTCGGTTTCATTATGTACTATTCCTGGCGAAACCTTTTCTATTCATCCCTACGCTGTTCATAACATTTTAACTTACTGAACAGTTCTAACATGAAAATTGGTCAAAGAAGTCTGCCGCTAATGTTCGTCAAACAATTAGGTTACTCATATTTTTGTCCCAGAAATTAATGGAATTGTGTACACACGTGGATGGTCTGCTCTAGTTATGTGGTTATCTACTCAACAGGAAATCTATGGGACTTATCAACCACACCACCATTAAAAAAATCGCTTTGATTCCTGTTCATAAAGACCGATATTAACGCTTGACTCGCTTGTATCTTCAAGTTTGTAATGTAGAGTATAGTAAATAAATTCCCCTACTTGATGTACCACTTTAACGACACTGGAGGTTCCACGGTACTCATAGTTTCTTGTAGCTTATCTTCATTCCTTAAGCCTCTAATACAATTTATACTAAAATATATCGACATCTCGAGAAAAACGACGATGCCCCATATCGTACGTATGTGTGTGTTTGTGCAAGTAGTGTTAGCACTTCTGTAGCTCAGCAACGCCGCAGCTCATTTTAAATCTAAAAAAATGTATTCACCCTCGGGATGAGAATATTAAAAAAATATTATTTGAAAGACGTATAACACGATTTATCAAGTTTAGCAAGTCAAGCAAGCATAAGTTTTTACCCTCGTCAACTAGTTATTAAAAATACATAATAAATATTGATGACCCCTCAATGGTACAGTGGTATGGTTGCGGATTTGTAATACTAAAAAACGGATTTTAATACTCGTAGTGAGGATAGCCTATTGTATAGTTTTGTGCTTAATTAGAAACAAACAAAGAATAAATATATGACTTGTATTTTTGAAAATAAAATCTAATTTCTACAAACAGAAAATAAATATAACAAAATGAATTTTGATTCATACAAACGTGACTGTAATTAACGAAAGTGTTTTCGGGTAAATAAGCAATTCCGTTAAGCTCTTCACATAAAACTCTTTTTCTTTTCCTTTTTTGTTCCCCTTTAACTACCTATGAATTAATGGTTATCGTCAGCACCGACACAGAGAAAGAATTAAGCAGAAAAACTTAATAATGTTATTTCAAGTTACATTGTATTATATTACGCAAACACATGATATTGGACAGTATCAAACTGTCACACTGCTTTTTTACATAAGCGATCTCTCACACCATTATTTCAGCTACAATGCTCATCAACATTGATCAAGTTGAACATTTCTTTAAGATGGTTCATTGTTATATTTTAGATGTGCGCAATAACATATGAAGAATAGTACACACTGGTGTCTTACACGGAATGTAAGGTCAGACCCTCATAATGATCTAATTATATGGCATCCACGAATACTTGTCACACTAACTAGCCGCTTAATTTGTCTATCTTGCACGCAGGGTCTGATTTTTTACTTACAACGAAAATATTAATTCAGCACCTTAAATTAAACTATTGTATAAAGTATTTGCAAAGAAAAGTTCTTATTTTGATAAAAATTCAAACCATCGCAAGGAAATTTACTATTAATTACGACATTCTGTCTCAGATAAACTGACTTTTCAACTCATCTGATGCATCAGCTGCAAACTACTAGAAACATTACTTAAACATTTAAGACGTTTAACATGCTAAAGAAATAACAGGTTACTAAAACTCTCAAAAATTTATTTTAAATCACCTTTTCAGGTTATCATTCAAGGTTGTAGTAGTCAGATTTTGTCATTAAAACTCTTAGAACACTAAATTTTTACTCGAAAATGTGTTTCATGCAGAACAAAATTAAAGTGCATTTTACAGATATGCTAATTTTAACGAAAGTTAGTATCAGATGGCGCAATATGTCAAATTCAAATAGCATGAAGTTGTTTGAAAAAATTCAAAATTGCTTAAAACTGTTTTGTTCAAAATATCAAAATACGTGCAAAACTAAAACAGTTACTCAGATTTTGAAATAATCTATTTGTATCTTTTCTTAAATATGTTGTTTTTATCTTAAAATGATGGTTGAAATATTTACAATTTAAATATACTTAAAAACTTAAGATAATAAAACAAAACAAATCACTTTCAGTGGGCGATCTTATTGAAATATAAAGTAATTCGAAAACTTTGATGATAAAACAGACACAAGAGAAATTATTTAAGACAATTTATGTAACGCTGTTTAACGAACATTAAATTATCAACAGTATTTGAATCTAATAACTGTTGTGTGGTTAGTTTCATAAGTGAAATATACTGTACTCTTTTTATAGAGATATTTTCAGTATTATTTAGAATGTTTAATATATTTAGCTATGTTGTTTAGTATAAGAACTTCTTAGGGAAACGTAATTAAGATTGTTTTACAATGTTAGCTTAGTATTCGAAAATAGTAGTAACTTAAGTTTTTGATACTAAGCTAGTTTCGTGATATTTTATGGTTTATTTATAAACAAAAATACTGTTAAAATCGAGAGCACCTAAGTAATGAAGTAGTGTATTCTAATGTAAACAAGAAATTATATTTTGTTAAACAAACTCATTACAACTAAGTACGTACTTAGTTCAAATCTGAAGTTAATAAATGATGCGCCTTTAATTATTTAATATATTTTAATTTAATCGTTCTCAATGTAAAATTTGTATATAAAATAGCCACAAAGCCAGATTTTAGTGAATTGTAAATTACACTTAAATGGTACAAAAACGTCGAACGTCACCGAGTTCTTTTAGTTACAAACACCATTTCGTTAATAGTAACCCTAGTTCAAACTTTAATGACTAAAAGTATCTATAGATGCTGCTGAAGTAACACACCGTTACAGCCACACGCGCACAAGAAAGTTGATTCTTTGACAACAGAAAAGAAAAATGATTTCCTTCTTACAGTTAAAATATGCTTTTATGAAAAACTACTTATTGTACTCTCATACAGAAAATCGATCATATATGACAATACCGTATTCAAATGAAACATCAATGTCACGAAAAAGTAAACATTCTATCTTAAGACATAAACATAATCTGACTCGCAGACTGCTGCGCAGTTATTTTAAAACAATTTTGAATATGTAAATTACCAAGTCACATAGCAACCACAGCTGGCGTAATGTCACGGTGCACAGCATCTGTAAGAAGTATATTTTGACATCGTTTGGCTAGGCTAGTGAGTGTAATGCCATCGTAATTAATCACCTTTGGTAAAGGAGTGCAGACGAAACTTTCATACATCCGATGCAAAAATATCTGTGCAGATCGACCTTATGAAATTCCCAAGACAGGGATTTCTCTTGCATTATAAAACAAAATAATATGGTTCAACTTCGACCACCAGGACCATCCAGAAAAGAGGGTTATAAGAAGTCGAATCCCAGTGGTGGAAAGCAAAGCTTGGCGTATAGTATCAGACGAAAATTCGCGATACATAAATCAGTGACAAAAACTGTTTCCCTGAGCCAGGCAACAGTATAACGTATAATAAAGAAGGGTTTACACCTGGAATAGCAATAGAAATCGAGAGTATATATATTTTTTCTACGACACAATTGTTTGATACTTCACATCTGGACAACGAATTAAGGATTTATGCTATTCCGTATAAACACATACTGGTCAAGTTGCTGGACGAAAAACTATGGTTTCCTGGGGCTGTTGAAACAGATGCTAGAAAAAGTCGTCTTCGTAAACTAGATGTAGTATGGAAACTATGCAGAGAGGAATGGTGTGCTTACGACAGAACTCTTTACAGTAGAAACTAAACTGATAAACTATTATCAGGACACACGTGTGTCTAATCACATAGAAAATTGTCTGACTCGGCTATATCGACTGTAACAAAGCGGTGAGGCTTAAAATTAATTTTATTAAAACAATTATCATGTGTGTGTGTATTGATCATGTTTGTATAGTGAACAATTATGAAAGGCAGGGCCCTTAATTTACAAATTTAAATATTTTTCCGGAATATAGTTTTATTTAGCATCTGGCACTGTTGTTTAGTAAAGCTTACATATCTAATTTATGTTATGGTGAATTCGATGAATAAATATTACAGTTAATGTGATCTGATTCCACACCGATTTAAAAAAAATGTAACTTAAATGAGAGTACACGTTAAATACTTACCTCCAAGTCAAAACTAGGGCGCTGTAAATTCATAGTTGTGACGTCACCAGCCAAATTATGATGTCTGCGATTACGGGAACGCTTTGATGAATGCTCACTTCGGGAGCTTCCTTCTCCTCTGTTAACACTTTCTACATTTATACCACCAGATGGAGCTGAAAACAAAAAAACATTAGTGCAAAACTCTGCATAGTTATATAACATTCGCTCCAAACTATTTTTCAAACCTATGTAATATAAGTTCTTCAATTAGAAAATATATATGTATGTGCGTGTGTATATGTTTACTTTAATCTATCTGTGGCTGACTTAAAGCAATGTACAATAATATCCTTGCCACAGGTAAATCATATAACTGACTGCTTCTCGGATGGCATTATGTTTATGCTGGTAACAGCGAGTTTTAAACAATTCCATTACAAATACTCATGTAATTTATAACGTGAAGTTAACAATCCTGGATAACGTTTTATTGTCTTCTGTTAGTCCGTGATGCTATACTACAATTGTAACTGCTTAGTAATGAGAATATGATACAACCAACAAAATTAGTGCAACTCATAATTTATATTCTAAGCATATATGATTCTTAGAAATAAATATCATAAAGATCTGAGACATTGGTTACTTACGTTGAGCTCTTTATAATATAATTTCAAAATAATAGTTAGAAAATGGCTTTGGGCAGAAAAAAAATGTATTTCTAGATATAATCCCGTTAAAACCATAAAGTTTTTGTTAAATTAAAATATGGCGAGAAAATAACGCAAATGTATAATCTGTTATTATTTTAAGTTGTATTAAACATGTTATTTACCTTTCTACGAATATTACTATACAGTAAACATTACATTTCTATAAAACATGTCATTCGTCTTTATTTGCTAACTAAATTAACTGAGTTTTTTTCCTCATAAATATCACATGTGTAAGTTTTTGGTTATTTCTTAATATTTTTTGTATTGTAAAGTATTTTGGACAAATATTTTGGTATTCCTGAATAAACTGTCAAAGCTTTGGGTGGTATGTTTCTCCAATAACTTATACGTTTAGACTCAAACCTATTTCCTATTTTTTATTTAGCTGATCAATTAAAATTTTAATTTTTTAATGAAACGACGACACAACATATTAAGACAAAATATTCATGCACGCATGCATATTAACATTCAAATAAACTTCTCTACAGTTAGATTTGAAAAGAAAATTATCGGCCATAAATTATAAACTAACAAACCATTAGTGTTTAAAGAAAATAAACCGCCCGTAAGTACGAAACTTTGGTTTAAAGAATAAAGAAGACAATGAAAAGAATTTGTAATATACATACGTATATACAGTTTTGAGTACAAAATGCAGTTTACTTGTAAATTTAAAGAAGCAAACTTAAGCTAAGTTAGATCTAATCAACATGAGATAATGAAATAAGCGATTTTTGTTTACAAGAAACCATTCGATTTGTTATATCAATCATTTGTGTTCAAAATGACGAAATAAATACTCAAACAAAAATATGAAATATTGTATATTTAATTTCTTAGGACACATGATATAATGTTGATTAGCTCTTACTAAGTATACTTCTTTTAGTTTCGGTACCAGTAAAAATAAAACGTCAACAAAAGCAGAGAGTAGTTCTTTTAAAACAAACACATTTACTTAAAAACTACGTCGTTGTTGTTTAAATGACAACGCTTTTCGTTGTAAGCACAAATCTGCTAAAGGACTATTTGCGCTTATCGTCTTCAATTTAGCAGTGTAAGACTAGAAGGAAGACAGCTAGTTATCACCACCCACCGTCAACTCTTGGGCTGCACTTTTACCAACGCATAGTGGAATTGACGATCACATTATCACGCCCTACGACTGAAAGGAGGAACATATTCGGTGTTACGGGGATTCAAACCCACGACCCTCAGATTACAAGTCGAGGGCCTCAATCACCTTTTTCTTAAATTTTATCAAAAACATATCAATCTCTCAAGTGTCCACTACAGATATTGAAAGACAAGAGTAAACTTGTGATCACAAATTTGTATGTCAGCACATGTTCTCAAAATGGACAGACTCTGCAGGCCCGACATAATTTCTGTGAAAATTAACATTAACTGCAGGTCTAACATTGAAAGTAAACACACATTTAAGATTCAGAACCTGAATACATGTATAAATACAAACTAGATAGAGTAGTTCGTTCTGAAATTCACCAGGTTATTTCTAAGATGCACCATTTTTTTTACTAACGGTTTTTCCTAAACGAGTGAGCATATGTAGATGTGACTATTAACTTTGTTCTAAGACCTCAGTTAATTGTATATGCATATTACTTATTTCATATGCGACACCTTCGACATCTTTATCAAAAACATAACAAATTAAAGTATAAGCTAGTTTAAACTAAGGAAAAACTTGTTTTGCCCACATATTTTAAATATGACTTAAACTACTTTAATTGCATTCATTGTGACCTAATTATTTTTTATATAGTTTCAGGTAATCTACATAAAAGGTTTCTAACTATGCTTTTAAATTTTTTTTTTTGTATTTGGATTAACGATTGTGTAAAACCATTTGAGATTTAGTTACTTATCCAAGATGCCTGTAACTTTTTAAATAAAATAAATAACTGAAGTTTTGAGTAAATATATAAAATCCCAAGATTAATAAGTAATATTGAAAGATTGTTCTACAAATGTTTTAGCCTTTTTTTAAACTTCTAAGCCAATCTTAGTATCTCATGGTTGTTATGTAAATGTGTTAATATTTTGTAAACGACGGCATGTCGTGTTGTGTTTGGATTTTCATTTCTATTATCTATGTTTCCATATTTATATTATTGTTTGAAAGTTTAAACTAATAGAATATGTTGTTATTCATTTAGAGTAACATTTAGAATTTTCTTGAATTAAGTAGACCAATCATATGTTTGTAAATGAAGTGCTGGCGACTTCGTGTCTGGACGTTTAGTCTCGTGCGAGAACGGACATGCGCGGATTGCTCTGGAGATCTGTAGAAATTTCGTGTTTATTCGAGGAGTCTAGGCCTACAATATATAAACAGACGAAGATGCGAGAAAAAAGGAGTCAGACATTAGTTTTATTTCAAAAGAAGAGAGTCAGTTATTTGAGAAAGATTAAGTATTTGCTGTAATTATTCAACTTGGATTTGTGACTAAAGTTAGATCCACGGAAGCTGTGATTTTATTTCGTCAATCTCTACGATTCATCTGAATTACTGCTTGTCCTAAGAGTCGGCGAATTTATTGAACTGTGAACTGTTTCTGAACTTCTTCATTTAAGCTTCGGAATTTCTTCGTGGAACCAAATTCACACCCTAGACTGGAATTTGAGACTTTCATTTTAGATCATTATATTAGATACAGGCCAGTACCATTTTGTATTGTGATTAATTTTGAAGTTTGAAACTAGTATTATTTTGTTTTGTAATTAATTTCGAATGTTGTAACTTAATATCTGTCACTGTTATTATATAATTTGTGTTATATCTGTTATATTTGTTAATAGTTTAGTGTAATAAATTATACAAGCTGTTATCTGTGTTTTTCTGTTGCGTTTAGTCTACGAAGAACATAAAACATAAAAAATACGTAACAATGGTACTTAAACCTCTGTCATGCACTATCGCGTGACTAATCCATTTCTCGGTCAGTCAGATTTACCATCTGATCTTCATTTTATACTCTATTGCAACATTCTACCTTTGCTTTGATGAAGTCAGGTGTACCATTTTATATAATTTAACTGACGAAGGTATTCGAATAAACGCTTTTAATAAAGCTATTCTTTCCAAATCTGGCAGCTAATAATTAATAAAATGCAATTCGTACAAATAGTAAAAGAAGCTGTAGAAAACTGGCAAATACAATATTTGTTTGATTCTCTTGAAAAGCAAAATGTATAAAGTTCGTTTTGAAAGATAACAGGGAGAATTGCTTTCGTATTATCTTTATTTGTTTATCTGTTGTTAAGCACAAAGCTACACATAACAGTGGGTTATCTGTGCTTTGCTCACCACAAGAATCGAAACACGATTTCTAACATAAAAGCTATCAGACTTGCTATTGAGTCTCCGAGAATCTTATCACTGGAATACTGTTAATTGCTGACTTATAAAAAAATATTTCTTAATTCATTAATGATATTTTTTGTTTTCATTGTTTATTAAATCATTTTATTGTATTAATTGCGTTTGTTAGTTTATTTTTAATTCTACTTTGAGTATTCTCCATCATCAATATATCGTTTGTATAAAAACAGAATATTGCATTGAATTTTTTGTATATATATATCTGTAGGGGAGACACTGGTTTACAAAAAATATTTTTTGTCTGAGGCAAGAATGTGAATAGGTGTTTTTACTAATTTGGGTGTGCTGAATTCAAATTTATAAACAGTTTTGCTCTATCACCTCTAGTTTTCAGGCTTTTAAATAGTCTCATTTTAGTATATACAGAGTATATACGTGCTTATTTCAACAATTGCAGCAGCTTATTACAGATAAAACAGGATAGATAAAGAACATTGACGGAAAAAATATACATGGATGACACAATGTACACAATTCATAGTACCGCAGGCAGTTAGAAGTGTTTTCTTAGATGATCTGGTGTATTTTGCCTCCAGGATGTCACGTAAGAGCATCCAGCAGACGTCTCCCATCATGCTGGGGTTCCACTTGCCTTGGTAGTTGCTCTCCATCTTCGTAATGTCTTGGTGGAATCTTTCTCCGTGCTCATCACTCACTGCTCCAAGGTTTGGAGGGAAGAAGTTGAGGTGGGAATGGAGAAAATGAATTTTGAGTGACATTCGCCATCCCATATCCTCATAAGTCTTTAGCAACTTCTCAATACAGGCTTGGTAATTTGGTACGCGTGTGTTACCAAGGAAGCCACTACAGATTGACTTAAATGCTTCCCATGCTCTCAGTTCCTTTAAAGTAAGAAGCTCCTCAAAATCAGTATCCTTCAGCACTTCTCGGATTTGAGGTCCGACAAAGATGCCCTCTTTGAGCTTAGCAGTACTGAGACCTGGGAACACAGTAGACAAGTGTTGGAAGGCAGCACCATTTTTGTCCATGGCCTTCACGAAATTCTTCATCAAACCAAGCTTGATGTGAAGAGGAGGAAGAAGCACCTTCATGTCAACCAGAGGATTCTCCTTGACGCTGTGTTCGCCAGGAACGAAAGTGCTTCTAGACCCCCAGTCTTTCTGCTTATAATGCTGGGATACAGCTCGACTATCCCAGAGACAGAGAAAGCAACAGTACTTTGTGAAGCCCGCTTGCATACCCATAAGAAGACCAATGACCTTGAGGTCCCCACACAGACTTCACTGGTACTTGTTGTACTTAACAGCTTCTAAAAGAAGCTCAATATTGTCATAGGACTCTTTTAGATGGACAAAGTGCGCAGTGGGAATGCTGGGATATTTATTCCCGTTGTACAGAAGCACAGCCTTGAGACTTCGCTTGGAAGAGTCCATGAAAAGACGCCAGTCTAAAGAATTATGTGGCAAACCAAGGAAAGTGAACAAGCCAGGTACATTTGTGCAGTAGCACAACTTGTTTTCCATGTCGAAAAATGAAGCAAGGTCTTTGTTCCGATTCCTGAAACTGGTGATTCTTTCATCTTCCTGGACTAGGTTCCACTGCTTAAGCCGAGAAGCCAAGAACTCTGACTGCTGTTTTGACAAATACAAATCACGAGCAAGGTCATTCAGGTCTTCTTGCGTCATCCAGTGTGACTCGTTACCACTTGTTCTTGAATAAGAAGAGTCAATATCTTCGGAAGAGATTGATTCGGCAGAATCTTCCCTTGGAGGCATTTCTTCATCTGATTTATTTGCATTTATTGCATAATAACTAAAAAAGAAGACATAAGTCACACAATATTAGAAATTAACCCTGAATGCATATACGCCTTTATGTACAGTATGTGCAAAATGTACAGTATGCATATCTAAAAAACTAGAGGTGATAAGTCAAAACGGATTTCAAATCTGAATTCAGCACCCCCAAATTAGGTTAAAACAGCTATTTTTGCGCTTGCCTCAATTTCTTTGTAAACCAGTGAGATTAATGAATTAATATAGGTGGTATATTTAAGTTCTAAAGAATAACATGTAGTAAAAAAACAGAATGGTGACACATCAACCAATAATTATAATAAAAATAAGAGAAACAGCCAGTAGAACATAAACACGAGTTATAATAAAATCATAATAAGGATAGGACCTTAGATATATCATAGTTATGTGCAATTGTTTGCATCACCCTGTTGAAAAACGATTATTTACGAAAACACTAAAAATTTGTTCGAAGTGTGAACAGCCACTAATTCATCATTTTAAAGACTTGTCGTTTTCAGCTTCTCAGAAATAAAATATTAACATGCACGACGGAGTTTCCTTGAAATATAACTTATTTACAAAAGGAATACTTAAATTACTTATTGATGTAGATTAGTACATATTTCCATCAAAACTGAAAGATACATATGGCTTATTTTAAAATTTAAGTTTATTAGCTCTTAATGGATATGCCTTCCTAGCGGTAGGTTTGAGGTTTTGATGTCAAAAATTTGTTTTCGATAGCTACGGCGGGCAGAAAATCCGCTAAGTAACTTTGTGTTTAATGGATATTAACTCCACCTACATTATAAATAATATGACTGTATTTTACTACAGTAACATTATGTTTTACTACATTCTTTGATTTAATAGAAAATCGCACATAAACAAATTTAAAGACTAGTTAAATTTATATAAAAAATAAGTTTGATATATTTTAATAACTAATTACTATGATCGTAACTTACAAAGAGATAATATAGTTGCTGGGGTAAAACAGATACATTTCTAATACAATAAAAGAGGCTAAAGATTTTATTTATTTATATATTTTTGTATTGGATGTTTAACCGAAATAAAATATTTCACCGACATTTCTTTCCTTAAAATTGAAGAAGCAATAACAGGAGCTTTCTGTTCTAACACTTGAGGATTTAATTTTGATGACCTCTTAAAATCATTTTAGAACATATATTCAGAACGATTTTAGATGTTTGTAATCACCCGAGAGAGAGCCTACTTCAGATAATTGTAATCACTCATGGAAGTAGGCTTTTCAGAAAAAGAAAAATATTAAAAGCTCAAATTAAACATGAAGTAATCATGATTTATTGCCTTCTTTTGTAAAATTCTAAAAGGTGATTTAATATTGCAAATCGATTATGGTTTATATTAAAATATACTATCATTAATTACACCGTAATGTATTATGTTGTCCACTGCTAGATACAAATGCTTAAACGTAAACATCAGTTCATAATGCACGACATATTTATACGTTTTTCTGTCCACACAAGTCTTAGATTATTATCACAGTTTAGCATTAGTTATTCAATGAATGACTCAAATTATTATGGACGATTATTTCCCATTTTAATCACATGATCAGGGAAATATTATTTGTTTTTCAATGCTCTTTCTCCTTTATGTAAAATATTTCTTCCATGATTAATTTTACTTTGAAATATACATTTCTTGTTATATTTGTTATTGCTTTTTAAAAGCTACGAATATTTTTAATCATTCTTGGAAACTCGACATAATTTGTAACGTGTACTGTGGCAGGTTACTCGCTATTCTTTCGAGGTGTAAATAAAGTATCTAAAAGGTTAATCAAACTTCTATTTTTTATTCCACTTAGACTTGGTTAACGGAAAAACTAACGCTTATGATAATCTTAAAGTGTGTGACGTGTATAAGTTAAAGGCCTTTTGTTTCCAAAGTATGTACATTGTTGATGCCAGATATTTTATTAGAACCTACAAATTAACATCTCAAAGTCACTGTATTTTGTTATAAAGCTATTATTGTTTTACCATTAAACCGAAATAAACCTGAGTATTAAAGAATTAAGAAACAGATAAAACATTCCGATCGTTTGCCTACATGAAAGCACACACACACCTATATATTCATTATACTGTGTAACACAAATTTTGTTCCTGAATAGTATGTGTTCTTTCTTAATTCCTTATGTTGTAAAAGTACAAAGAATGGCCATTATTCCCTTCAAACATTGCTTTTGTGACCTGGATAATGAAATTTAGAAATTAACCTATTTTATATGTAAAAACGAGCAAATTTATATAAGGTCTAACTAAAACAACATATGAATCACATTTACATGTATTTATAGTAAATTTATAAAGAAATGTTTAGAAGTGAGTAGTCTATCGAGATTTGCGACTGTAATGTAAATCACTTTCACGTATCAACCCACAAATACACTCTTCCATCATGTTTTCGTTATACACTTCTCGTTAGCGGCATTCAATGTCCAGTATATCTTGGTGGAAGCGCTCGCCTTGCTCCTGTGAGTGTGCTCCCATGTTCTCCTTGAATTTATCAAAATGAGTGTCAAGGACCTAGATTTTCAGCGACATCCTGCAACCCATTTTCCCGTAGTTCTTCACCAGAGCTCCAACCATTTCCACATAATATTTGGCCTTGTGATTGCCCAGGAAGCCACGAACCACTGCAACAAAGCTGCTCCAAGCCCTTTTTACCTTTCTCCTAAGCTTCTTGGGGAATTCTGCGCAGCCCAGGATCTTCTTTATTTGTGGTACAACGAATACACCAGCATTGACCCTTGCCTCAGACAGCTTAGGAGAGGCGTTTCGAAAGTACTTAAAGGCTGCAGACTACTCGTCAAGAGCAGTGTCAAATTGTTTCATAAGACCCAATTTTATGTGCAATGGTGGGAACAACACTATCTGGAGATCCACTAGTGGCTTCCATTTGATTTCGTGTTCCCCAGAGAACTTGGTTCGTTCCAGCTAGTGCTTCCTGTTGTAGTGCGCTGAGGTGTTTCTGTTGTCTCAGATGCAAAGATAACAGGGCTACTTAGTAAAGCTTCCTTGGAGACCCATCAGGAATACCACCATTTTGAAGTCTCCGATAACCACCCAGCCGTACTCATCATACTTAAAGACTTCTAGCAAAGTCTTGACGTTGTTATATTCCTCTTTAAAGTGCACCGAATGAGGTAGGGGAAGAGACGGATACTTGTTCTCATTATGGAGCAGCACAGTTTTGAGGCTTCTGGATGAGTTTTCAATGAAGAGATGCCGCTCTTTCGGGTTACAGACAATTCCAACTGTCTCGCACAGACCGCATATATTGTAGCAAAAGTACATTCGAGAAAGTTCGAGAAAATTCTCTATCATCTGCTCAGCACTAAACCTACCTGGAATGTTTTGGAAAATGGATAAGTTTGAAAATAGAAACAGGTGTTTTCCATGTATTTTAGCCATAAGCAATTGTGAAATAACACTTTCTGTCCGGGAACAAGAAAAAGTAAAAGTTTTGTTACATGGTGTCACTATATAATAGCCTGTTGTTTCTATTCATTTTTGTTAAATTGAACTTAAAACAGAATAGATGACAGACGTAGTACTCTACTTTTTGCAATATATATTTTCAGCTAAAGAAAATTGGAGATATAAAAAAGGGTAAATTTTATAACAAATTTATGAATTCCAAATAGAAATCAATCTAACTATATTTTCACGTCATAGTAAAGATAATTTTTGTTCAAAACTACAAAGACGCTGGAAACAGTAAACAAAATCCAAAACAGAAGGTCATCATATATGGTGATGACAAAGAAAGTTTTGCAACTCAGCGGGTCGTACTTCACAAACGGTATAGCATAGGAAAATAAATTACAATATAGAGTTAAATATATCGTACAGATGTAAATGTCTTATAGCTGTTATGAGTCATAAACAGGAGTGTCACTCTGATCTAATATCTGTTTAAAATGTGCTCCTCCATCGTCCAGAATATATTACATGTGACAAAAGCCATTATAACAACAATACACATCTCATATACTATACTGATCACCTCTTGAATACTTGAGGTCTGGAATTGTACGGTTTTCTACGGTGAGTACGTGACTTCAGTTACCCACAAACCCAATTTCGGCTGGTGGTTCTTTAGATGGAAAGTTACTAGAAATAAGTACCTCATTTAGGTACTTGCTTATGCAAGACTTGTTTCACTTGTTTACCAATATGTTAAAGAATACCATTCCGTATCAAAACTGTAGTTCGTTGGTGCATCATGGTGACCACATTTTTTTAGCATGGGATGACACCGTAGGCGTTGACTGTCTAAATTTACATTTCAGATACTGATGTTTCTTTTAAAAAGTATCGCCTAATAACAAAGACAGCTATGAAACCACAACATGTATGACATGTACATTAGTTTCTGGCAAGATAATGCAGTTAGGCGTTTTAATACTTCAAGAAAAAGTTATGCGCTTTATCAGTCTATAAGATTTTGGCGGGCTACTGGTCATCAATTTCAATCTTACTGAGAACTGCAAGGCAAAATCAACACATCCCTCTTCTTTATTGTCTGAACTTGATGCAGCTTGCAAGGAAACATCCACAAAATTAGACGAAACATTTAATAAACTCTTTAAATTACCAAAAAATTCGAAACAGCATAATGCATACTTCTATGAGCTTGTTTTACAAATGCATTTTGCTTCAGTGATATCTTCACGAGACTCAGATAGTCGACTGCGCGTGGCTTATCATACCTGCAACCTATCACCTCAATTTTTTCATTATTGTTTTGTTTAATGAAAATTTCGTACAGCAACACTATAATAAGTCCCTCTGCAGAAGTTACGCAGTCTAAGGATTGTGTTAAATATTCCTCGGCTTTGCATCCTTTGAAATAGCAACATGTAACTAATTCACCTCTTTTCATGCTTGTCAGTTTCATGTTGGTTGAATGAACTGCATTACGAGAGACAGACCTATTAATACTTATAGGAAATATGCGAAAGAAAGTACAATACGACTCTGGTGGAATTTGCATCCAAATGCATCCTTAACACTCTTGTGGAATTCCTCATTCCTATGACATATATATATCAGTTGTGAAATACGACGTGCTGAACAGCGAAACAGTTTTATTCTAAAACTATGCATATATAAGAATTATCTGGTTTTAGTTTTACGAGTTATTACAATTGTTTTATAATTTTCAAGCATATTTCTCAGTACCTTCGTTTCAAGTATTAAAAGTCAAAATATTTCTTTAACACTATAAGTTGTCTATCTCTAAGTAATTCGAAGTAACAATAACTATTACAATAAAAATGTTTCATTAATTTTATGAAACAGCTAAACTGCTTCAAAAATGTTTTATTATTTCAAAATAACAGCATCATACATTTTATTATGCGTTTCAACAGATTTTTTTATAAAACTAATAAATAATGTAAGAGGTTGGTTTTATCATTTGAAATGTCAAAAATAAACATTTTTCTGTACTTGTTTAGTATCTGCGAACTCTTCGAACGCGGCTGTATTTGAACATAGTCCTCAAACTTAATTGTTGTCACCCATTCATGAGATGTTTGTTAGAAATTTGCGCGACACATTTTTTCTTTTCATTTTATTATTCTATCATGTCCTTCTATAATTAGAGAAATTCACACTTGTGTAGGTAGATTCACATAAAGAATAAACGGAACAATGGAAGCCTTTTAATCGTTGTCCGTATGAATAAAATAAAGATAAAACGGGTTTTCTTCTTCATTTTGGTTATTGAGTGTGTGTTTTTTTTTATAGAAAGCCGCATCATGCTATATGCTAAGCTCGAACGCCTGACTTGAGTGTTGTAAATCCATATACGTACCAGCGGGGACTTGGTTATTGAACCGGAATAAAATTCTTCAAAACCATTTCCCAAAACAAAACTCGGTGAAGCAAAAAACAGCTTTCTCTTCTAACTACTTAATATTCATATTAATTGTAACTTGAACATATTACCTAACAGCAATAATACTTTAAGAATGGTTTAATGTTTTCTTCTCACTCAAAATTTATAAATAAAACGTCAAAATAGTAAAAATGAGCTTTTGTAATATTACTTAAGAGACTAGTTATATTTACAATAAAAAGTAACAGTTATAATCATTAAAATGAAATTATATTATATATCATGTTTTTAGCTTTTATTTCTATTTATCTTATTCCTTTGAATTAGGTCACTCTTATAATCATTTCGTAAATCAGTATTAGTTAAATTATTATGTTGTAAATTCTGTTGAGAAAGTGAGATAATAAAGATAGTTTCACTTATATTGTTGCAATTTATGACTCGTAATAAATACGTCTACTAAAAGAGTAGAATGAGACCATTTTAAATTACTTTCCTCGTATGCTTTAACATTCGATTTTCTAATTTTCTTTTACTAGTGTCTACCTTGTTACATTTTTCTTCTTATCTCAACAAACGTTTAAATAGTATGAAATTGTTGGTAAAATGGTATGGAACTAAAATATATTAAGCAGGGTGAAACAGAAATAAATATATTGACACATTTAATTAGCCTATAGCATTATATCGTTATATACCTTCATTTTTTTTTCTGTTTGTTTAGACTGACTCCGCTAATCACAGGCTATTAAAACAAATTTTCATACCTTGTCATTGACTATTAAGAGTTCTACGGGCCAAAATAATATAGTGATGTAATATAGTGAGACTTTGAACAGATGCGAAGATATCCTTTGTCCTAAAACGAAATATGACATATTTTCCAAATTTATGAGAGTATTAAAATGGTAAATCTCATTATTATTTATCAAGTTGTTTAATTATAAAACGAAAAAAACAATAATGGTTTTCTAAACAATCGACCATTCTGAATTGTATTAAGATTAATCATGTAACTTTTGAATATGTCTTCTGATGATTATGAATTCTGTAACTGTTTCATTTCCAATTACGATGTACATAAGAAGAATATTTTCAAGTGTATTAATGAAATTGCTAAATAAAGCTTCCCGTTGAGACTCTTTCTTAGATTTTTGAATAATAGCACATATACACAACGTGAAGTGTCACTGACTAGAATTGTAATCACTTTGAAGGTTTAAAAATAAATAATACATTTTTTAAAAAACATGTATGTTTGCCAGAAAAAAAATTATAATACGAATTAAATTTTCAAGCAAATAAATGGTATGATAAATTTTAGTGAATTATAGTGAACTTTTGAAACATATGAATGGAGAATTTTCGGTTTGTTTGGTAACATTATCAACAAGGATATATTGTTCAAAGAACATATTTTCAGTATTTTTCACTTACCTCAACGAATATTCTCGAAAGCATAAATAGTTTTTCGCTTTGTTCAGGCAAAGACTACATACACATACTCACTATTATAGTTCATTATTGGTTAATTGTATTCGATTTATTAATTATTAACCTATAAATGTTTATTACATTAGGTTAAATGTATATTTATTGCATTAATTATTTAATAACCTGATTTTGGTTTTATTATCTAGAGATCGTAAACAAAACCTTTATTAATCCTTTACTGTTGATTAAAACAGTAAAAACTTATTTAAAATTTTAAAGTATTCCAAGTTTTCAGTCCTACACACAAAAATCAACATACATGTGTTCTCACGGTTTTTAACAAAAAGTGACACCAAACATGTTAATACATTCTTTTTGTGTTTATTTATTAATTATGTGTTTCTAAATTGGCAAATTAACTGTGTCCTCATTCTTAAAAACAAATAAAAAAGTTACATATATTAAAACAGAAATGAGCATCTCTTATACATTATACTTTCACCAAGAAAAATAAGCATTTAATTTATTTTAAATTTGATTGTGATAAAACTATGCTGATCGAATAGAAGGTGTAAACAAAACACAGTGAAAACACATATATATGAAAAAAAAATTGAAACTTCTGCATATTTGATCAAATAGCATTTATCTGTCTGACGAGATTTTACATTACTGTCTCTATCTAATTCTCAATCAAAAATTTAGAGAATGGTTTTAAAAAGTCTGCTTCTGGATTTCTATGTTTGTAAAAGTCAAATGTGCCAACATAGTTAAAATAGCATTAACTACATCCTGAGCAATTTGACCAATTAATTACAAATTTCAATCTTAAGTATATATAATACAATAATTTTAGGTATATCATAGATATTAACCATAATTCGTATGTGAATAGTTCAAAAGTAAATGGAAAAGTATAATCAAAGCCATTTGTAACAAAGTAATCGTTAACAATTTAATATTTTCCAACATCATGGGCGTGGAGAGCCTAGGTGCTTTGCGCCATAAAACACTACACCATCCAAGAAACCTAACATCTTGATCACGTATAAAATGCATGAATAATTCAATCATATCAAGCACTTGAATATGGAACGCTTAAGGGTTTTAGCTTTTTTTTACTCATTTCAACAAGTTTTCAAAATTTTCCTTGTCTGTCCCAATTGCTTAATTTAAAATTAATAACATTTTGTCAGAAATATGAAAATAATTTCATAAGTCAATGACTTATTTAGTTTTAAAAACTGACAAGTCCAAAACAAATCACTTAAAAAAAAACAAATAGTAACTACATGATTAAAGAGCTATTTGTTTGCTCGAGTTCTCGAGAAACTTTATTTTATTTTTTTCAAAAAGAGAGGAAACACGAGATATGTGGACAAAGTAAACAGTTTGTTCGGTAAACGCCATGATAAAGTATGCAAGTTTAACTGCAAATAAAACTGTATAACAAAGACGTAGAAACAAGTTTCTACGTAGTTTATGATCTAATTCCTGAAAGTTCTTCACTTCGTAGTGATGTTTACAGCGCTTTTATTAGTATCTTAAGTCTTCAATTATCCTTTACATTATTAATAAAATTTGCACATATTAAATAACTGATGAAAATGTCATACTATGTCTTATAAAACATTTTTAGTGTTCAGTAAAACTGAATTTAATCATAATAGTAACTATCTACGTTTTCACATCGTATTACTGAACTAAATATTCCTATATTGGCATTTGTTTTACAAACATTAAAGTACTATGGTAACTAACACTATGACAATTCAACAAGCTCTAAGCACTCCATACTTGATTCTCGACAGAAAGATTCAGCTATTATTCTAACACTATTAACTTTAACTAAGAGGTGAGCTTTGCTAAGGAAAGTTAAGTTTGTTGAAAATGTTGTAAAATTGCATCATTGGAATAATTTTAAGCACAGAGAAAGGAAAGAGTTAGGCTTACCCTTAACCTGATGGCCAGTTGAAACTCGAGCTTCCAGGATCGGTATAAAGGTTCACTATAGCTCGCCCGACGTAGTTCGGGAGGAGCCTTCTTGGCACTCGCAACTTTCTAAAAATTACTTTAGGCGCATAGATCGCGTGCCAAATTTGGACACAGAAATATTCTGGTTAACCCTCTTGCGCGAGAAAACATGGCTCCCTGTACAACGCCTCAAACTCTCAACATTTCAATAACATTCTACCAGAAAGTTGGCAAAAAGACGCAAAGAGCCTACTCTCACTTAAATATTATTCCTATAATACAGATTATTATTTTAAATGACTTTTGTGGAATGAATAAATAATAAGCATATGTGTATTTGAAGATGTATGTGTTGTATGCATAACCATAACACTCTATATGTAATTCTTAATTGAATATATTTATTATATGTACGACTCGAGAAAACACATTTTCTATAATCTGATTCACGTATATCTGAAAGTTTTATTTTAGATTACGGATATTTTGTATTGTTATGTATAAAGCGATCGACAATAATTTTAAGTACCAGTATTTTTGCTACATCATAATGTAAATTTTCGTAAAATTATGACTACATTTAAAATTACACCTAGTTTTCGTTATATTTTTCTATGTAGCTATAATTACCATTATTTTGATTCGTTTTCTCCTATTCTTATGTCATACCAATGATATTGTAATATGATAGTAGCTGCAACTACAATGTTATCGTTTTCAACACGGTCCCCCACTTATACAGTGGTAATCTACGGATTCGATTCCCGTCGATGGACTCAGCAGATAGCCCGAAGTGGCTTTGCTATAAATAAACACAATTTTCAACATGACTGCAATAAATCGAGATCTCCCTTGTGGCTCAGCGGTATGTTTGAGGGCTTATAGCTCCAGAAATTGGGTTTCACCAAAGCAGCTGTTAACTATGTATCTTTATACTTAAGAACAAAACAAACAAGTAAATATAGAATGCTCGAATTGGAGAGGTAACTTTGATGAGTCACTATAATCATTTTAGAGCACATAGTTAGAACTACCGAATATGTTGCTAACTGTCAGATTATTGTAGTCATCTGCGAAAGATCTTCAGTACAGAAGAAAAAGGATAAGTTACATATTTTATATTAATTTTTCAAAATATTATTAGTAAGTGTTACATGTCTTCTCGTGACTATAATCACTCACAGAACGAAAGGATTACCAGTCTAAACTAAACATCATCTGAAAGTAATGCGATGAAATTTAAATGATGATTTAATACAGAGGGCTGAATATGAATATGAAAGATTAAAATGGCTTTCAATAAACAAGTCATCACATTTTCCTAAGCTAGTATAAGTTGTGGTGAAAAAGAATGTAAAAGAATTACATTTTGACGTCTATCACATTTCGTATTTAGTGTGATGCCACAAAACCTTAATCACTTTCTGATGCAATAAATATTCATGTACTCAGACGATAAAGCTGTATTAACAGAGGAGATTTAGAATTTCCTGCTCTTAGTTTTACTTAAAAGATAAAAATTAATATCAACGTGGAACACCAGAACAAACCAGAAAAGAGCTAATGTGGTGTTTGAGTGCGGAATCTTTTAACAGGTGATGTAAAAAGTCATTCATGTGTCTCAGACAAGAGTACACAACATAACCAAGAACGGTTTCTATCTGCAAATATGGAAATGCTGTATAAGTTACATGTACCCAGGTGTCTTTCACAGTAAACCCCTTTAATCTTCGTGTACATAAAGCCGCTGAAGAAAGAAATGGATGTCAGTTCTATTATATAAAACATACTAGTCAAGATAAAGCAACTTTAAGTTTCTGTGTGATAAGGCTGTTGATTCAAGGGCTAAGAAACTGTCATTCTCGTATACAAGGTGTCCAAAAACGAGTATACTAAAAGTAGATTTGAGTAACTTTATTGTTATTTAAATTACAAATAAATATTTAACATAAAGACAAGTAGTAGATTTGTAAGTTTTAGTTTTGATAATTAATGGACTTTTAACTGTCTTTCATCATTCGCCATAACTAATCGAATTCTGGGTTCAAATTTTGAGAAAACATTTTCTAACACAGAAGAAGGGACGAATAAGACAGAAAAACAACGAGAAAACGTTAATTATTGGAAATCACCCAACTACCTTATACTAGATTCAAGTCAAAGATCAAAGGTTATAGTATAAATTAATAATCTCACTCTCCCAAATAAATATCTCAGAAGATTAAAATACAAAAATGTCACCAAATGTGTTTGGATATAAGAGTTTACATCAAGAAAACTAGTCACTGGGAGTTGGTTTCTTAAAACTATTTGCCCTCCGCTAGTACAGGGGTATGTCTCCGGATTTACAACGCTAAAATCAGTGGTTCGATTCCCATCGGTGGGATGAGCAGATAGTCCTTTGTGGCTTTGCTATACGAAAAACACACACAAACACTTAAAACTATTAAAATCAAAGTTTTGTTTTACCTTATGGTTTTTATTCGGTTCTGTTAAGAAAACAGCATTACTGAACCTGCAGAAAAAATATGGACATGCGATAATGCATGATAAGAAAAATATTTGCATGCATAACAAAACTTACCCCAAGTTATCGATTCAACTTCCCAAACTACACCTGATTAACTTCTCAGTTGATCAGTTTTGTCTGCTTATGTTTGTTCAGAATCAGCACAAAGTTACACAATGTACTCTGCTCACTACGGGTATCGAATCCCGGTTTTTAGTTATGTGGGTCTGCAGAATGCCGCCGTACCAAAGGTAGGGGTCATCTGCTTGTATTTATTTCTAGTTAGCCTGATGTAAGCATTTTATTGTCACTAACACAAGGCGTTAAATAAAATATTTATATTATTTAATCTAACAGGTAAATGATTAATCTATAGCTTTAATGGTACATTATAAACTGCATGCCGTTATCTATAGTCATGTGAAAAAGTTAGGACACCCTATGAAAGCCTGTGTACTTTTTAAACATTTTTGGATATATAGATATTTAATCTCAATTTTAACAATACTGAGAGATTATAGAAATATAAATACAGTAAACTCTCGTTGTAACGAAGTCGTAGGGACCAAAGAGAATTGTTCGTTACAAAAGAAGTTCGTTAAAAAGGATTTATTTTTCATTCACTAGCCAAGTCTGGTAATGGTAGGCCCTATAACTGACGGCTGTTGCAATACCGGTAATTGGATTAAAGACTCAGAAGTCACACGTGTGTAAACACTTAAAACACATTCAATGAAATTCAAAAGGACAATTGACAGCACTTGTAAAAAAAACATTCGTAATATAAACATACATGTATCTAGTTATAATTTACAGGATACAAACACCAGCAAGAACGTCTAACTGGAGTCACTTCAAATGCTTTTTTGCGAACTGCTGTCCCTCTGGCACTTGGTCACAAAACGCTCCATCATGTTTAATTTGACTGTGATTAGCCTTTTATAGGCCACAGCATGCAGGCTGCCCAAGCATAATCTACTGTTATGTATATGTGTAAATATTTTGTAAACGACAACATGTGTTGTGTTTGAATTTTCATTTGTATTATTCATTTTTCCATATTGATATTATTGTTTCGAAGTTTAAACTAATATTTTGTTATTTATTTAGGGTAACATTTAGAACTTTCTTGAATTAAGTAGACCAATCATATGTTTGTAAATGAGTGCTGGTGACTTCGTGTCTAGACGTATAGTCTCGTACAAGAACGGACATGTGCGGATTGTTCTGGAGACCTGTAGAACTTTCGCGGTCTTTCGGGGAGTTTAGGCCTACAATATATAAACAGACGAAGACGGAGAGACAGGATTGATTAAGAGAGATTGAGTCATTAGTTTTATTCGAAGAAAAGAGTGAGAGTTTCAGTCATCAGTTTTTATTCGAAAAAAGAAGATAGATTCAGTCATTAGTTTTATTCGAAGAATAAGAGTGAGATTCAGGCATCAGTTTTAGTTATTTGAGAAAGATTAAGTGTTTGCTGTGATTATTCAACTTGGATTTGTGACAAAAGTTAGATCTACGGAAGCTGTGATTTTATTTCGTCAATCTCTACGATACATCCGAATTACCGCTTGTGCTGAGAGACGGCGAATTTATTGAACTGTGAACTGTTTCGGAATTACTTTGTGGGACCAAATTCACACCCTAGACTGTAATTTGAGACTTTCATTTTAGATCATTATATTAGATACAGGCCAGTACCGTTTTATATTGTGATTAATTTTGAAGTTTGAAACTAATATTATTTTGTTTTGTAATTAATTTCGAATGTTATAACTTAATATCTGACACTGTTATTATATAATCTATGTTATATCTGTTATATTTGTTAATAGTTTAGTGTAATAAATTATTCAAGCTGTTATCTGCGTTTTTCTGTTGCGTTTAGTCTACAAAGAACATAAAACATCAAAAATACGTAACACTACTCAAGCCATAATCTGAAAATTTTATATCTAAGCTAATTTTTGTTGGGAGGGCTGGTGAGTTGAGGCGGGCAGGGGTTTAAAGTGTTATTGACCATAATTGTTGTAAAAACATTGCTAGGCTAATCTACTACCCCATCTGCAGTCCGCTATTTCTCAAGTGTAAGATTTTGATGGTGGCACCACACATTGTTGCACGGAGACTGACTAATTGCACTTGCTAGCGGCGTAGCGGGTGGTCGGCAGCAGGCAACGGTGACAATTAATTTAGGGAAGAAGAGAAAAATAAATATCTTCGTACCTGGTTCGATACAAAGGATGTAATATTGATGCTTTTCACACCCTAGGGACTATAATTATACATCGTTACAAGCCGACACTTCGATACATGCAGTTCGGTTCAAGGGGCTTTTGTTAGTATGTATACAATTAAAGTGAAGAAAAGACTTTTCAAGATCTTCTGCATATGTACTTTTACAAAAATGCTATATCTGTATATCTTTATAATGGTCATGTAAATTACCATTGTTTTAATATTCCATTATCTGAACATTTGCGATGTATTTTTCTCTTAACCATCGCTTACAAAACGGTTTAGTTTACTTTAATGAACAAGAACACCTTGGTTTTCTTTTTATTTCAATAGATATTAACAGAGTATTCAGTGTTTTGTCTTTAGTGTTTACTACGTTACACACGTGTTTAAATACTTTGATTATTTATAATAGTAAGAAGAACATTCATT
The DNA here is from genome assembly GCA_011833715.1 of Carcinoscorpius rotundicauda. Taxonomy (NCBI): domain Eukaryota; kingdom Metazoa; phylum Arthropoda; class Merostomata; order Xiphosura; family Limulidae; genus Carcinoscorpius; species Carcinoscorpius rotundicauda. The sequence continues at coordinate 21,961,361 of CM022395.1, forward strand.
GTGTTAAAAAGAGATGCCTCGAGGTTTCATTTTAATGCTTTACCTATAAATTCTAAGGATTTTTTTTTACGAGGTTTAAACAGAATAACTCTCTCTAAAGTTTTACTGTTTTCAAAATTATAAACTTGTGTACAAAAGCTAACAACGAGTGTGTTTTTTTTATAGCAAAGCAACAGCGAAGGGAATCGAGCTTCTGATTTTTTCGTTGTAAATCTGTAGACTTACAGCTGCATCAGCGGGAACCGTAAGCACGCAATATGAATATGATGTGTAATTTGATAGTTAAATTAAATTTTACTTAGCTCAACTCTTTATGTGTATACATGCGTTTTAATATTTTATCGAATAAAACATTTAGAAATTGGATCATTGTCTGTTTATTTGGAATTAAGCACAAAGCTACACAATGGACTATCAGTGCTCTTCCCTGTTTTTAGTATGATATTTTGGCAGACATATCTTTGTCGATATCTAGTTATAAAAACGTATTTGATGTGAAGGTACTACGAAAGAAACGTACTGTAAGGAAATGAAATGTTAAAACGAAAGTGAGGTGTACTCATGTGAAAAGTTTAGAAAAAGGAAAATGTAATTAATATTGAAATAGATTCCTACAATGTTATATAAACATAATATAATAATTTCAAACAAAATACATAAATTGTCTTCCTTATACATAATTGCTGGGAGATGAATAAGTCTAAATACCCTATACAATCTGAGATTTTTCAAGTGAGAAAAAATAGGTAAGTTTCAAACGCCAGGTGACGTCATGTCTCAAAACAACTATCAACTAAGAAAAAAAAATCGAAATATCAAACTTTAGAAATCAGAAAGAAGAGACATAGTTTCAAGCAACCATACAGGTTTTTACAAAGCTTAAAGTTGGTATAAAAAACAAAGTATAATTTGCTTAAAATGTCGTATAATCATTTGTCTATTTATTTGTGTTTTCATTAATCGTATTATGGAAACACGTGTTGACTCAGGGTCCATAATTTCCTCCCTATTAATGTGATTTTCATTTGAGGAACATATTTTTTATATTTTCATTTCAACTTAAGACATTCCTCCAAATCATTATTCACATGATACATTTTAAACAATCTACTATTATTACACGAATATAAACACAATTCATACCAGAAGAAATAACAAATATACATTTAATATTCTGGTTGTTTTTATGAAATTTCAAATTTTCTATTAATTTTGAAACATGATTTTCGAATACATTGCCTTTCAGTTGAACGATAGAATATGTGGAACTAAGTTTTTAATTGATACTTGAACTTTTTACCTAGACCGGGGGTGGCCAAACCGCGGCTCGGGAGCCACATGTGGCTCTTTGACATATAATGTGTGGCTTGCGGCAATGTGTTGACTGAGCTCCCTTTTGCATCACAATTAATATAAAAGGTAAATAAAAATATTCATGATTTATAATTATTTACCATTAGATTAAAACGTAAATTCAATGTCCATGGTGAGTAAATATATTTAAGAATTTAAATCCTAATTTTAATTCAAGATTTGAGTCAGGGATTAAGGAACTTTCGTATGAGTGAGGATTAGAGATGAATTGTCTTGAAGAATCAGTAATCGTACAAGACGGTGCTGACAATGATAGTTCTAATGGCGAGGTTTACAATCGTGTGATTGTGACGTGTGTGACTGTGTTGCGAGCTGTGAAATTAGTGGAGTGTTAGTATGATACTGGGTGCCATAGAGTTTGGTTGCGTTGCGCCTGTTGGAGCTTATTGTTTCTTTTTACTTTAATTTTTCAGAAGTGTCTGTGAAAATTTTGTGAAGGAAAATGGCGTCATCAAATTGTAAGAAGCAAAAGTATGAAGATGGAAACAGAAATTTTAAGCCAGAGTGGGAAGGAAGAATTTGCATTCACCATTAAATGAGTTAAACCTTTGTGTCTTATCTTCAATGTGTTACTCAGTCATTAAAAAGTCAGTAACTTGAAACGTCACTATGAAACAAATCACAAAAACCTTTCTCCTGATTATCCACCTGAATCAAAATTACGAAAAAACAAGTTGACAAGTGGTATTTGTTCGTTATGTTTCCTCTGAAGTAGCTGTGAAAGAAGAGATATTGTAGTTAGTGGCACTAAAAGAAAACTCCTAGTGTTGACATTAAAAACGCGCTTGTCAGAGCCTTAACAAATGCTGATATTCCATTGAATAAACTCGTCAGTGGTGCAACAGATGGAGCGTCTGCAGCTGTGTGGAAAAAATGTAGGAAAAGGAGAATGTGGAAGTATTTCCCAGTCTAGTTGTTCAGTCTTTGCAGATGTGATTCTTGCTGTATGGGGCGGTGCATTATCCTAGTGTAACATAATATCTTTAAACTGATCAAGACAGGCCTCTTTTCTTTCAGTGCACACTTAGGCGCTCTAACTGTTGACAATAAAAGTCTAATGTAGTCGTTACACTGAGTTAGAGCAAGCATATCACACCAACAATATCTCACCAAACACTTAACAAAACTTTCCTAGGGTGGAGGTCCATTTTCGGTGGTGCTTTAACCAGCTTATCTGCAGTGAGCCATTGTCTGCGGCGCTTAACATTTTTATAAAAATATTCATTTCTCATCTCCAGTATCTATATTGTCCAAAAAGGTGAGTTACGTTGAAGAGAGTGCAGATAAGTGCAAATGTCCACTCCTACTCTAAGGTTGGCTTTTGCTAAATCAAGGGGGACCCATTTTCCAAGTTTTGACATCATTCCAAGCTGTTGCAGATTACGGTGAACTGTTGAATGGGTTGAATTTAGCTTCATTGCTAGTTCTTCAACTGTTACAGCACAATCTTCATCAAGTGCAGCCAGCAGCAAGTCATCATTAAACTCAACAGGACGACATCATTTAAGGGATAGACAGGACATGGCGCATCACTTAAGCTGTAGTCACTGAACTTCTGAAACCACCTTCGACATTTTCTTTCATTGAGACTCCGCACCACAAGCAACTTTAATGTTTCGTGCAGTTTCTGCTGCACTATTGCTCTTTTAAAACTCATAAAGCATTATATGCCTAATATGCTCTGCTCCCCAGACACATTCATCTTCATAAAGGTTTATTTGATTAATGATCTGAAAAAGTGGAGTTGGATTAGTTTCTCTTATTTTTCTGAATATTTTTATGCACGTTCTACTACATATTTTAGTAATTAAAGACTTCTATAGAAACAAAAGTTATGATGCACTTTCTGTTTTAAATTTTTGGATATTACTTATAGGTTGAACTGGTACTTTGAATATAAATCTTACTGTAAGAGTAGGCGGTAGGTGATATTGGCTGGATGCTTTTGTTATAGCCTATTACTTCCAAATTTGAGACTATTAGCGCAGATAGCCTTCAAATAGATTTGCTCTACACTCCACAAATGAAGAATCTGCAATGTTTCTTAGTTTATGGTATAATTTCTTTCAGATTTTGACTTGAAGCAGCTAATTTGAATAATATATCATACTGGACCTAAATCTCTTCTACAGAGTGTGACGTAAATTCATAAAACGACTTTCATCGTATTAGTTAATTAAATGAATCCAAGAAATATTTCTTTTATATATATATATACATACATACGCATATATATATATACATACATCCCAATACTATTGGTCATTGAAATATAGAACAGAAGTTTTTTGCTCAAAAGGTGTTATGAAATAAAATTTCTCAGTTAAGCTAATAGAATGCAGCAATTCATTCAAAATGTACCTAATAACTCCATCAATGGAACTTGCTGGGTATTATAAGTGCTTTCATTCAGCCTGAAAGAAAGAGACTTAGAATGAAGCAAAATAACATTAGAATCTCTAAACTTTCGTAGACGTCGTATTATGACTAGAAACAAATGTACTTTACAAATACTGATGCTACTATATTGTTATTGGTTTCAGATTATTGTTTAAAGTATCAGCCTTAAATTAACTTATGTATATTTAGCACAATATTTAAACATAAAATTAACGGTGAGAAAAGACAGAACACTATTTAGGTACCAAAATGTGCCCTAGGAGATAATGTCTAGTAAGATTAACCTGTGTCTTTGAAGTTAACATACAATTTTAATTCTAGTATGAAAATGTAAACAAAGGATAAGAATTATGAAGGTACATGTTTCCTCGCAACAATTCAAAATGACAGAAATTTTGCTTTGGTTATTCAAGTCACAACTGAGTTGGACAAATTTTCTTTCAAAACCATTTTGTATTATTTTCTAACAAAATTAGAGAAATGCCTATTGATTCTACGCTGTTTTACTTTCAGAAGCAATCAGTTCTTAATTGCTGTTATATTTGGAGTTTTTATAATTCAAATGTTATTCAAACCTTTTTAATAGATTTGAAAAAAATAAAATCTGTCACAAAATTAAGTGTGAAAACTCGTTGGGAACCGTGACAGAGTTAGGTGTAAGGAACATCAGTTGAAGATGGGAGAGATGAAAAAGCGGCTAGCCTTTAACCAGTCTCTAAGTTATTACAGAAATAGAAAGTCATTTTCTAAGTCATTAGAAAATAACTAAGTGAGCAACTGCTTTCCAGTTTCAACTGGCATGGAAACAAAAAGACTATGGTTATGAAATTTGTAATCCGATATGCGGAAACGCTATGTAAAGTCATAAAGAAAGAAGAAGATGGCATTGGCTTGAAAAATATATGACAGGAGTTCAACGAAAGAAAAAAATCTGGAAATTTGAGCAAGAACGAAAAAATCGAAACAGGCGAATAACAAAAGAATACTTTTAAAGAAAAAGCATTTATATGTTTTTAACAACTCACAATAAATAGCATTTTTAAATGTTTACACATATATGAGTCAATTACTAATAGCTATAAGTATAATCTCAGTAAAGTTGAAAAACATGAAAGGGTTTGGTTTAGTTTTGAACTTTGCGCAAATCTACAGGAGGACTATCTGCGCTAGCCGTCTCTAATTTAACAGTGTAAGACTAGAGGAAAGGAAGCTAGTCATTATCACCCACCACCAAGTCTTGGGCTACTCTTTTGCTAACGAATAATGGGATTGATCATCACGTTATTACGCCCCTACAGCTGATATGACAAACATGTTTAGTGTGACGGAGATTCAAATCCGCGACCCTCGGAATACGAGTCGATATAAAAAAGGAAAGGAGAGTGTGAAAACAGTATAATCACAGAGGAACATTATGAGAATTAAATAGTGGATATAATTAATAATAGTAATAAATATGAACAATTTATTTGAACCGTATTAATTTAACTAGAGCATAAAGTTAATTAAAATTATTACAAGTGGAATATTGGATTAGTCATGAGTTTCCTTTTTCTTTACTCCTATCTGATCTTTATATGGATACTTTTGAATGTGTTGCTCTTAATACCTCCTTTTTAAAACAGACACTTTCGTGGTTTGGTGATATGGAAGTGTTGAGGTAAAAACACTTTTTATTATTTAAACAATATTGGTTCATAAACGTCTGTTCAATTTACGTTCGTGTTTAAGAGGATTATTCTTTACCTTTTCACTGTTTTTTTTTTAGTTAAACAACTTATAATGGAACTATGTATTCACTTGTTAATCGGAACTCTTATTTAGATTGAAATGCCGCATATCAAAGATCATGTCATACATTTTCACAAAAATTATCAGTTTGTCATGCAAATATAGACAGAGCATTTAAATCCACCAATATGAAAAACAAACAAGCTGAATTATATTGAAAACATTGCTAGTGACAGTTATAGTTGAACTTATGATACAAAGAAAATACAATTAAATCTTGATAATAAAAAAGAAGCAATGAGCTAATAGTACAGTAATATTGCCTTGGATAAACTTGCTTGGACGATTAGAGCTGGGCATGTTGGCAGTTGTTTTGAAAGCTCTCCAATTGTTGACTATTTTTCCGGACAGTGGAATGGCTACTATAATTTTCTTTCTGAAGGCCTCAGACAGTTTTTTGCTCTCACCATGGTCTTTACTCTCACTTCAATAGTCAGGAGCACACCAAACTAAATGTCTGAGGTTTAAATAGGGCAAGCTTCATTCAAAATTCTGAGTAACGATCTTCTAATCATGTGCACCTGGTGTGATACACCTATGTGTGAGTTGAGCCATTTTAAGTGGGAATAAATGTGGAGGTGTCCTAACTTTTTCCTCAGTTAGAATATGCATTTTTGTAGAATTACATTTACAAAAGATCTTAAAAATTTTTTTCTTCAGTTTGAATTGTTCAGTTATATTCCTATACTCTCTCTGTATTGTTCAAATTGAGATTAAATATCTATATATCCAAAACTGTTACACAAATACACAGGCTTTCACAGGATGTCCTAATTTTTTCACAAAACTATAACTCCCCATTTCCCTAGTTTATTCGGAAAATATAATTTTATTGTTATTTTTAATCATTAAAAAAGTTAAACAATATTTCCTGAGACTGAAAAGTAAAATATTTTAGACAAACATGCATGTGTCAATTTAGGTGTGAATGCAACACAAAATATATTGGTCAAATTAAAAGTAATTTGAAATATTGTGTTGATGAACATTAAAGTCATATATGTCATAATCTTCTTGTTTGTGTGTTTAGAATTAAGCGACAAGCTACACAATGGGCTATTTTTGCACTGCCTACTACCTGTATCGAAACTCGATTTCTAGAGATGTGAGTCCGTAGACATGTTGCTGTGCCACTGGCTGACACGTCATAATAAGGTGTTCATTATCTCTCTTTCTGTTGTCGAAACAGGTCATTCAATACAATAGCATGAAACACTAATTCAGAAACCTAATGCTCAAATTGAATTGAATATTTAAGATGTTAGAAAAACACGTAGGTTCAAGAAGTCTTGATAGAAATCAATAAAAAAACTTTATAACATAAGAGCTTTTGAGTGGTAGACTTTTCTTCTTCAGAGGCAAATTGGAAGCGGTGGTGTAACCAAACGAGTGATATATATATATATAGTAAAACCTGTCTAAGGTGGAATCGCACGGGACCGAGTAAAATTTCCGTCTTAAGTAGGTTTTCCGGCTTAGACACAGTGAATATGAATTTCCTTAATTATATATAATTTTTTGCTTAACTCAAACAAGTCAGACGTTTGTGAATAAAGTTATTATACAGTGTATACTATATTTATTAGAAGAAGAACAAAAATAAACATACAAAATATACATAAGTGCACAAAATCTTAATCAAATATATTTGAATGATGTGTCCAATTTCAACTGTTTCGTTTTTTAATGGACTTTCTCATGCGGTTAAAAGAGAATGCCAATTCTACAGCCTGTTCATGAAGTTCATTTTTTTCTTCATTTTTACATACAATTTGATAGCATTAATATAACTTAACATTTGCGATGAAGTAGGAATTTCTATTTTCTCACTATCTTTTCCATTTTGTTCATCTTCTGAACCTCTCACACTGTTACCATCTTGCGATTCTATTATACATTTTAGCTCAATTTCATCAATTTCTGTTAAAACATTCTTGTTAACGTTCACAAAACTTTCCGCCTTCACAGAATCATCTGCGTCAATTTTATCAATCAGAATTTGAGTTTCATTAGAATCGTCACAACAAACAACTTCTGCACTATCTCCGCCGTTATCAATAATAAATCCACAGTTTGCACCTAACACGTCAATTTTCATGGTCATTTCAGATGCTGTCTTCCAGTCGTCCATGTTTGCAATAATACGCTGAAGCATCAATTTTCCGTATTTCAATTTTATACACTGTATAATTCCATCATCTAGTGGCTGTATAACAGATGTTGTACATGGAGGTAGGAAGACTAACCGAACATTTGAAAGTTGAACTTTTGGGTGACAAGCTGCATTATCTGGGAAAAGTAAATTCTGCCTTTTTTTCCATTCTTTTGTTTAATTTGTTAAAAAATTCCTTGGCATCTACGCTTTATTAATCAATTCTACAATAAATTATTTTTTTTTCTTAAATTTTTGAAACAGCACGGATTTTTCACTTTTACCTATTACCTATGGTAAATTTTCCATAAATTTCAAAACTAGGGAAGATAGGAATTTATTTTTTCGTGAGAATTATTTAAAGAGTAGCATTTTGCATTTAAAAGACAAATATATTTCTACAAATCATGAATCTAATTTAGCTGCAAAAATAATAACGGCACAAAAATAACAGAATATATTTAACCGATACTTACTGAAACAAAATGCCTAATAATTTATTAATATTTAAACAAATTATTAAATAAACAAGAAGTAACTAATATTTAAAGAAATTATTAATTAAATAAGAGATTAATATTTAGTGAAAAACATTTTTTTCCGCCTTACTCAGGTATTAATCCTACTTGTTGATAGATGAGGTGGGTAAAGATAGTTTTCCGTCCGCGTTACGCAGGTTCTGCCATATAGAGAAATCTTAAGGTATGAAATTCTAAAATTTTCGGCTTGTACAGGTTTCCGCCCAATGCAATTTCTGCCTTAGACAGGTTTTACTGTATATATAAAGGAAGCTTAGTGACATGTAAATTAATAGATGATAAAATTTCAAGATCAATTATATATTATAATACTGACGAACATAGAAAAACTGAAGAAAAACTTTTGATCGTAAAAAAGGTTGTTTTTTTTTAATTGCTCAACATTACAAACAATATACGGGATGAAGCTTGTGACTGTATCTTTTCTACGTTTTGAAGTTTGAATAAGAGATTAGATATCACGTGAATAATACTACTTAATACAGTAAGAAAAAATTAAGTTGAGATGTTATTTGAAATAGTATGCGTAAAGAGATGTGCCGAGTTTTGACATTTGAGAGAATTGACTGCCCTACTTCACATTGTTCTGAGAGGGTAAAAGTAGTTGTGCTGCTATTATTCCAAGTGATAAGCGAAACACTGACAATCAGAAAGCAGCCATGATCCTAAATCATAACAGTACCAAAAGTGAAGATGCTGCTGCTGAGCTAATTTTAACGAGTGACTCAACCAAAAGGAATAAAAGATACCGCCATTTGCCGCTTTCTGTAACATGCTAAATGTATATCGACTAAATTGTTGCTTAACATGAACGAAAGTCACAAAGGAAACACCTTTTTCTGCAGATGCTATCTAAAAAAAACTGATACAATAAAACAAACAAGATAGTGGCGAGGTAAAATAAAAATAAAAACCGAGCAAAAATCAAAGCGTGGTCGTTACAACTTCTGTTCTCAAGAAACGGACAAAACTTATCCAAAAGCAGATGTGAAAACTGCCAACTGTAAACAGCATACCAAGCTATTATGTGAAAATGTTAATAACTGAAAATTATTTTGTATCTTATCAGTCTACGTGCATTTTAATTTCAATCATCACGATACTGTTATATTCCTTTTCCAAACAAAATTTTACAGATTTATACTGCTAAATGGTACTGTGTAATGAATTAAACATCAGGATGTAAAATTAAAAGTATTCAGAACTATAAATAGCGTATAAATGCACTGAATTTGTGCGAGTCAGTTATACTGATTGAAGGTTCACAGGGCTTCATAGTTTGAATTACAATTGCAAAAAGATATTTAAACAATAAATTTATAAAATAATGTATAATTTTCTGAAAACTGAGAACGAGAAGGTAGTTTATAGCAGCTTCTTATTTATGGAGACAAGTAGAATTAACAAATAATAACTTCTACATTGCAATATTCCTTATATTAAATATACAAATTTGATTAGACAGTTATCAGCTTTAGGCTACACAAACCAGCCTTTGAAGTCTAAATACAAAAACGTGTTATTGTTTGGGACCTACAAAGAATGTTTCACTCATCTAAAACACCTTTATATTTAAGGTAGCAGTAAACCTGCACACATATAAAATATAGTTTTTACTTTATTCAAGATTGTCTCATTTTATTTATAGGTCAGTAACGATGAAGAATCTTACTGTTTCTATATGAGACTTTTGGTAAGCAAAATATACATCTTAAAATAGAGACGGTGCTTAATACCCAATTGTCTAATACTCGGTAGAAGTGTCTACATTCTCTGGTGTACTGTCTTTATTACAGTATTCAATATAATATTACATAGTTTATGATGAATACCAACGTTTAACTTTGATTGGTTAATTAAGGAGTGTCACATTATATTCACTATTTTCATTATTTTCAGTCTGTACAGAAACTTCAAACTTGCGTTAAGAGGAACGTGGAAGCGATAATGACGTCAGTTGTAACTAAATATCACTTACAAGCGAGAAGTTGTTGTTTTTTAATTAAGCACAAAGCTACACAATGGGCTATCTGTGCTCTGCCCACCAAAACCCGGATTTTAGCGTGTAAGTCCGCAGACATACCGCTGAGCCACTGGGGGGCTACAAGCGAGAATATGTTACACACAGAAAAATTGGTAAAGATTTACATTCAGTATCATAACTTCTGTTGCAACCAGAAGTACACATTGCTAATCGCCAGTAGGAAGTTTTCATGAAGGAAATTTCAAAGAAGTTCGATCTATTATTATTTAACGATTTATGATGTATTTCAGAAAAGTTTATAATAAAGAATAATAACGTAATGCATGATAAAGATTTTTAGATACATGTTTTTGATTACATTAGTGTGTTAACTACAGTAACAAACCCAGATTTAAAGAATATTATTGCTCTAATGTTATAGGTGAATTGAAATTTTCATACAGTAAAATTATATCAACTACTTAGAACAGTTAAAAATTTGATAGTAATAAGTGGACTTTTTTATTTTTACTAAAAACAGAACTTACCAATTCAGATGATGAAGTTTTTGTTAGCTTATAGCTACTCTATTGATCATTTGCGGTTTGTTCATCTTGGGACCAAACCGTCAATTTTAACGATATAATCACTCACACTCATCACGGAACTATTTGAGGACTAATTAAGAAAGCTACATCTAGAACAAAAAGTTTTAGAAATTATGAAAAATAAAAGAAATTATAAGTTGTTTCAAGGTGAAATAAGCAAAACGTACAAATATAATTCAGTATAATTAAAACCCAATACTTTGTTACAGTTTTAAATTGATTGTCCAAGCGATCAATGAAATCTCGATAGCTCCATAAATTTTCTGACATTTATTGACAACAAATAATGAGAGATTTCTCTTACTGATAAGTTTATTAAATATCACAACCCCAATATTTTTTTTTCAGTTTTCCACTTGTTGCTGGGTCGGTGGTAAGTTTACATATTTGTGATGCTAAAATAGTAAAGTTCTTCAGAAATTTAAACAAAAACAATAAAATAAAAACACTGGCAATAGTTAGATATTGACATGCACGTACTGTTTTTGTTTCAAAATCTGTTTAAAATTTAAAAACACTTTCTGTCGTCACACATCAGTTAGTGAACGACTTTATGCTTATTATTCTACAAGCAAAAGTCCCTATCCCCAGTGACGGGAAGAGTTATCTATCAATTTAAATTACTTCACGGCCACAAAAAAGATAATGTTACACTCTCGGTTTCACTCAGAACCAAAGTTCTAAGATATTTATAGAACCAAAGTTTTAAGATGTCTATACTGCTTAACGCGAAATGTAATTGTTGAGCATTTTAGTCATGCAAAGAGCCACTCAACATTCTTATATACATTTTTGTTTCTTAAGTGTAGAATATCCATATTTCTCAATATTTTGAGAAACAAAATATGGCACCAACATTATTCTTGCCGTCATTTCAAAAGTGAATATCGAGCTTTGTCAGAGTGTACAGCTTTTCAAAGGCAGCGTGAGAGGTGGTTGCCGTAAACTGGAGACAGATGAACACTCGGACAGACATCACGGTTTGTTTTATATATTTATATATAAGTTACTTTATTATCTTGCCAGCACCTCATGATCATAAGTAAATATCTAAAAAAATAAAATATCGTTTAGAGCTTCAAGCTGTTGTAAAAACTTCTCTAAATATTGATACGCATGTATATATATATACATTTAATAACATAAAAAATAAGAAACCACCACAATTCTCAAATACATTTCTATCCATTATACCAATATGAAACAATAATAAATGGTCTTTTGAGTAAGAGTTGCAATATCTTGTATTTTATATGTTTCGGATCTTACAAACTCTAACAAAAATGTAAATTTATATATTTTAAAACACACAAAGCTTTCTTTCCCATCATCTTTCTATGTATCAAAATACCTGAAAGCAGAAGATACTATTTCATACACTATTTATATAACAGCCACACTGGTGAAGTGTGAAATATAGATTAACAACGGTTGCGACACACAAATACTATTACATTCTCCATATGGGAAAACCGTATAATAAATAAGGAAATGTTTATAAAAATATAAGTTATTATTACTATGTGTGGTTGAAATGCTATTATATCTTTTTAACTGATTAAAAATCTTGGGAAAAATTAACAATCTCATTTCGAACTAATATTACACAAATTAATACGATATTAAGCAATGGCATTACTCAATTTGTCACGATGAATGCTTCCTTGAATGTCATTCATAATTCTATATGTACATACATACATTAAAAAATTCGGCTCGTAAAATAATCATTAAGGCGAGGTGGTTAGAACCCTCGACTCGCAATCTGCGGGTCGCAGGATCAGATACCAATCACACTAAAACAATATGCTAGTCCTTTCAGCAATGGAGTCATTATAATATTATGGTCAATTCCATTATTCGTTAGTAAAAGAATAGCTTAAGTGTTGATGGTAAGTTCTGATGACTAGCTGTTTTTCCTCTAGTCTTACACTGCTAAATTAGAGACAACTAGCGCAGATAGCTCTGGTGTAGCTTTGCACGAAATTAAAAATAAAAACAACAAACAAACCTTAACCACTTACTATCATAAGTATCTGATCATTTCAGAAATGTTTTTAGCATGGGTTCACCCCTGACGTTGGACGATGTCATTGGCGATTAATACACTATCAACCTTTCTATTTATTTATTTTTACCAGATGTTTAAAGTTTAGTTAGTTTTACTTTGATTCATTTTTACATTTTATAACGATTTTACTTTTATTTCTCTTACCGGTTGTTTGTTGTACATAGCTTAGTTGTTTTGCACCAATTAAAGCTACAAAAACAAACAGACATTGATATGTTTTTGTGAAAACCAAACATAAATTTTACAACTTTTGGGCCAAAAAATATAATCTCGCTAAAAAAAAATGCATTGATTCGTTGAACTAAAAGATATATTATGATGCCTGAAATAAATTAAATCAGGATATTTTGATATGACAGCGAAATGGGCATTTAAATATATTTCTTCGATAGGTTCCGTGCTTAATTCCAAATATTGCAAGCCACACTCACAAACCTTCGCAATTAGTTCAATACAATTACCTGATACCTCCTTATTTATAACTGTCATTCACTTCACAACTCTAGCTAGAGGTTTTCATAATTTCTTGAAATTTGCGATAAATCTTCAATCTTCCAGTGCTTGTAGACTTTATATCGACCAAAATGATCCCAAAAATTTGGTTTATTAAAATTATTTGCATTCGCAAAAACAAAAACAAGGAGCATGCTACAAAGGCTTCAGAAGTGGTATCAGAAGTGGCTACACTGGTTGCAGAAAAGCTAGTGTGAATTTACTAGAATGATAGTTCGCAGTATTTTTTTACTCTTTTCACGGAGTAACTACATATTTACAATACTCTTACAAAACTTTTCATCAACCTGGCCCAGCAATTCAAGTTCTGTTCTATTTGCAATCTAATGGTTGCTGGTTCGAATCACCGTCATACCAACCGTACTCGCCTATTCAGTCGTAGGGGAGTTATTATGTGACGTTAAATCTCACTATTTGTTGGTAAAAAGAGTAGCCAAATAGTTCACGGTGGGTGGTGGTGACTAGCTGCCTTCTCTCTAGTCTTAGACTGCTAAATTAGGGACGGCTAGTGCAGATAACCTTCACGTAGCTTTGCGCAAAATTCGATAAAAAAACAGACTTATAACATATTTATGGAAGTGCAAATTTTGTAAAGTCGTTTAAAAATGTCATGTTTATTCATAACTGCTAAATTAGGGACAGCTAACGCAAATGGTTCTCGTGTAACTTTACGTGTGATTCGATACAAAAGAGATTTATGATATATTTACAGACGTGCACATTTTGTTTATACTTTACTTTGTAAATCAAGCTATTAAATTAATTTTAAAAAAGTTTTGAAATGAAAGGTCAGTGTTGAAAATGGTAGGATATGTCAAGAAACCGTTTGAGCAGCTAATATTCAAATTCAATAAAAAGTATCGAAAATTAACCTAAATGATGTTTAGATCTTCTTTATAAATACCTGAAATGAAACTGAGTATTTTTCTCATAGGTATTTGATTTATATTATATCTATGATGAAATAAATTTCCACAATTACTGAAAAAGTAGGTGGCGTGAGCCAAACAAGTTAGCCAGCTTAATGTGTGTGTTTGTGTGTTTTTCGTATAGCAAAGCCACAAAGGGCTATCTGCTTAGCCCACCGAGGGGAATCGAACCCCTAATTTTAGCGCTGTAAATCCGGAAATATACTGCTGTACTAGCGGGGGACGCCAGCTTAATGAGTAAGATATGTGGAAATATCAACTCAAAATTAATTTGTTCTTCGTGGACCTGGATCTTCGATAAATTATTCAGCTCTAGATCGGATATAAGAATCAGTATTGTCTGTAAGTTTGTAAAATTCTTGTATATAAACCATTATTTGTAATAATATTAATAGTAATCATTATTATAAATTGTTTTGTGTTTTTTAGCTGTTGTTTGTATATTAAAATATATTCGTATTAATAAAGAAAATTGTGGGTATCAATCTTGTTGAAAAATACCATAAATTTAATACATATTAATATTTAATTAACTTCTAGATTAAAATTCAGATTTTCGGTTATTTGAAATAATAATAAGTTAACAAATGTAATATAATAAACCGGAGACTCGTCCGAAATAAATTTTAACACGTAATATCACCTAAAGCTAAATAAAACTCATTTTAATTCTAATGATCTCAATTGTCTTTGATTACAAGAATAAAATTAGTTGATAAGTATATTCCTGTGGTTAAGTATTCTCTTATGCAATTAAAATATCTACCATTTAAAAATTATCATTGCCAAGAAAATAAACTAAGAAGTCCAACTTCAACCCCAATCACTTCTTTGTACACGAACTTGATATACAATCTTGAGTGTAAGAATAATGTAGACAAAAATAAGTTTTGTTTAACCAGCTAACCTTTAAATCCTGCGCAATAACAACCAAACATGTTGAGATAACTCCTTTCCACCCTTTGAATTGCCATAAAGATATGGTTTACATAGGCTAGATTACAATGCTTTTAATGAAAAGTGCCGAAGTGGTTATCACATTACTTAATTAAGAAAGAGTGGACTGTTCGAAAGCTATATTGGATTCAGAATGTTTGGTAAACTCTGGATAACACGTACATCTAAGTGATTTCAGAAATTAATTATTTACTACAAATAGCTCGATCAGAAAATGATCAATAATTCATCAATAACATTTCATTATTCTGATCATGACCATGTGACATCAATGCAAGGTTAATCTGGTTGTTAATAGCGATAATACTGTATAGTGAAGTGAAATTTCATGAGCCCTAAAGATATATAACTAATCATCAGTTGTTTCATTTACGAAATATAAAGAAGTTTAACATTATTTCGAAATAGTAATGTCGCTTTACCATAGCTGTTTTGTGACTATTAATTCAAGCTATCATTTAAGTGTTTGACACATAATACTCTATTCTATTGCTCTATATATTATTATATTACTCTATAATACTCTATTACCATCTACACCTAGAATATTTTGGTTCTATCAATTGCAGTTAGATTTGTGCTTTGTATTCGTGTGAAATATTCGTATTCGTATTGTATGAAACATTCTCAAGCCAAAATGTATATAATAAATATCGTGGAAATCTTATAGCCTTAGACATAGTAAGTTTGGATTAAGATTCGAATAATTCAGTTGATTTTATTTATTATTTTACCTGATGCTGGTCCCGCTAGTTTGAGTGATAAAAACAAAGAGATATTAGATAAAGATGGAAACTTTATTTATGGTCTATTAAATGTCTCATTTCGTATAAATTGGGTAAATATGAATAGTAATGTAAATATTATTTGTCATTCAACAATCAAAAAGTGATAGACTAATAAAAAGTTTATACAGGTACAAGTAATCATATTATATACAGAAGTAATAGTGTGAATCAGAGCATCGTTCTTAAGACTTAAATATCGAACGATAAGTGTATATAAATTAAATATTATGCTGAGAATGTTATAAAGTTAGGTGTAAGGTAGCATTAATTGCAAACGAGAGAAAACGTGGTTAGCATTTAATAGTTAGTCTCTAAAGAATTAGTGGATTACAGTACTTTTAAGTGATAGGGCGTAGCAGCTGGCCTTCTGTGTTCAACCGTTATGGACACTATAAGATTCAAATATGGTTATGAAACGCTATAATCCAAGATCCTGGAAACATATGCTAGACTAAAATTAAAGAATTAAAAGACAGGGTTTCAATGTGAGATAAAACAGAGAAGACCAGAAGGTGTAAAAAGATGAGATGAACTCAGAGAGCAAAAGAAAAAGTAATATGCTGTCATTGAATCTACTCGTTATTGATTATCAGTAACTAAAAGCAATTTGTAATGTTTAGACTGATGTTAGTCAATCATTGATAAGAATAAAAACAACCTAAATAAAGTTGATTGAGATAGGAAGATAAGATTAAATACAAATATAATACAAAACAAGAAATTGACGTCAGAGGGGGGGGCTTTATCAATTCCTAAGAAATCGAAACCGAACAACATCAAAAAAGAGTTTGAAGTTGTGACCACATCAACAAAAACCCTCGAAAAAAGTAAATTAGATGAAGCAATGAAGCAGGGAAATAAAAGAATAAATTTCATTTTTGTCCTTATTTTGTATGTTTTGGTTTTGTTGGTGATTCACAAATTCTTACTGGTTGAAACTTGTGTGTTTCCTTGTATAAATTTATAGAATGAGTGTTAGCATGGCTCATCCATGAAATCATTGAAAAATAAATTAGAGAATGGAATATAATATGCAGTAGCATTTGGAAACAGATGAGATAAGTGATGTTTTAATTGGAGTGGGAGTCACAATAGCTTATTATGTAATCTTGAACTAAGCTAAATTAGGAAAACAGAAAGAGGTGTTTGCAAAGATTATCAAAGTAATGTATATGTAAAAACGGCTGGTATGAATAGAGAGCTCAACTTGTAATCTGAAGATCGCGGGTTACAAGCCCCGTCACACCTAACATGCTCGCCTTGCGTTGATAAGCACTATTCGTTTGTGAAAAGTTGGGGTGGGTAGTGATAACTAGCTGCCTGCCCACTACTCTTATACTACTAAATTAAGGACGGTTAACGCATACAGCTCTCGTGTAGCTTTGCCCAAAAATTGAAAACAAACAACTCAAACTATATTCTAGCAAGTTTGAAATCATTACTTACTTTGATGACGAGAAAACCAACTTGTAGAGAAAAATATATGTGGAAAAACGGCTGGTATAGATAGAGAAAGTTTCATGTGGAGGAGCGAACAACGTTTCGACTTTCTTCGGTCATCGTCAGGTTCACAAAGAAAGAAAGAGGTAACTGACCAATAGCTGACCACATGTTTGAAAGCATTTGTGTAATTGAGTGTAGGAATGTAGAGGATGTACTTAGATGTTGAATTATATTTATTAATATAGGTGTTCTTTTGTACTGGTTTATTTTGGGCTTGAGTTGTATATTCCAACATTTAACGAATACCAGTACCTGTTATCTGGCACTGGTTGTATTATTGAAAACTTTGAAACAAGGTAATTAGGCAATTGTTAATTTGAAGCCTGGACTAAATCAATAGAATTTAGTACTTAGTACTTTCGAATTTATTAAAAAAACAGTTTAAAAACTAACATCTACAAGATAAGCAAAATAATATGAATGTGTACCGATTATAAATTCTCAATTAAAACTAAACTGAAACATAATTGAGTTAAGAGAAGATATTCATTTGTGAATAACTTGTAATCTCATTATAAAGATTGCCAAATTCTTAACACATTTTTTACCTTTGCTTCAATTTCCCAAATATGGTTTTGAGTAACAATAAAAAATATTGCAAATGTTTCTGATAAAGTAGCCACTCAATAAAGTTTGCAAACAAAATGTAGCATTTATAGTAATATCAATGAAATTCTAAATAAATCGATGTTTTTACGGTCTTGAAGTTTGTACTGCAACCAGTAAAAATTGTGTTATTTACAAATTTGTACAACCTTGGTCTCCTCCTTATCTAATAAATGATATTGAGTAATCGGAAATGATTCAGTGGAGAGCTACTGGGATGACTATAAGGTTAAAAGGATCATATTGTATGAAAAGATTAAGATTTCTCACTGCTTTTGAGAAAAGAACAGTAAGAGTTTATATTACATAAGTCTACAGACTACGGGGAAATACATGTGATCCGTATGTTCTATATTTAATAATAAAAAATGAAAAGTATGAAATTACACTTATTTTGAAACAATATTATTGGAAAATAATATACTTTTGCTATAACACAACAGACATGTACTATGAAGAACAGGTATATTTTGAAAATTTCACACTTTGAAGTTGAAACTACAGTTTTACGGAGGGACCACATGTAAACATTTTCTGTGCAATCGAGACACTTACTTGAAGCATAAGGTTACTTGGCAACTACTCTGTTAATTAGATACTGTGTAACTATTGAGTCTTCGTGTTACTTGCTGGACTGCTTGAGTTAGATGTAATTTCAACTTGTTGATGAGCAGAGTCGAGCTTTTAATCCGAAAGAAACTCCATCCTTAAGTATAAATTTATAACTTTGAAAAGGATAGGCGGCTGTTTAATTACTTAAGCACCAAGGTAACTGCTAAAATCATGTAAATAATCTGTGTTCTCACCCTACTAATAAAACATACCCAGGAAATAATTTGGCCAAGTGAGCTAACAAATTACCTTTCTTAAGAAGTTATAAAGTAATATTACATAAATGTATTGGTGCTTTGGTATCAAACTGCATGTAAGTAACGATGAAACTACAGCCATGTTGAGTTTACAAATCTATTCTGGTAAACCAGACCTGAAGGGAAATTGCAGATTCTCTCTAGAAAAGTACACCTATGAAAACTATTAGATGTTATTGTGTAACAGCAAAACCTTATGAAATAGCAAACACTTTCTATGAAGAATAGATAATTAAGAGCTTAAGTAACTTAAAACTCATTAAAAATCATTTTAATGCAGTGAAACTGCAGGTTTGATATTGTGAAACCACAGGTACAATAAATCACGAAGAGTGTTCAAGAATAGGCTTACAGTACAACTATAAATACTTATTGTGGTACTATAGTAATTTTAATAATATTAAACTGTTATTGTAGTAAGTTAGCTATTGGACGCACTTGAGTTCAGAATGATTGTATCTTCACTTCAGAGAGAAACAGTCTCTCATCATGTGAGGTTAACTTGAGACTTGAACTTTTAAATTATTATAGGCAGAGAAAGTTAACTATATAAGTAAAAAGTTGAGCTTGCCAGTTAATTTGGTACAACAACAACTGAGTTTTTAGCTGTGAGAAAGATATACTCCAACTAAAGACTTTCTGAGAAACTCACGGATATTGTAAAAGTGCGTAAATCTAGTGAGTAACAAAAGAAAAACGAATATACGTGGATCTACAGACTTTTATTAGGATAAACATTTACTGTTACTTTGAATCTTCAGACGCTTCATATAAAACCATAAATTTTACTTTGAAATTTCCTGCTGAGAAAACACAAAGATATAGTAATAGGAAAAAAATACAAGTATATAATAATAAACTTTGAATGTTCAAGTAAAATATGATGCTGCCTTTGGTTTGTTAACTTTGGAAACTGCAAAAACTGTCTCAGGTTTAGTTATTTAATGATTCTTGTCTGAGAGTTGTCGGCCTGGCATGCCAGGTGGTTAAAACACTCGAATCGAAATCCGAGTGTCGCGGGTTCCAATCTTCGTCACACCAAACATGCTCGCCCTTTCAGCCATGGGGGCGTTATAATATGACGGTTAATCCCACTATTTGTGGGTAAAAGAGTAGTCCAAGAGTTGGCAGTGGGTGTTGATGACTAGCTGTCTTTTCTCTAGTCTTACATTGCTAAATTAGGGACAGTTAGCCTAGATAGCTCTCAAGTAGCTTTGCAAGAAATTCAAAACAAACTAAATCGATTTTTTCCTTCTTTTAGTATTTATGTTAAAAAATAATCATAGATGTGCATGACTGGAGTATTCGATTGTTTTGAAGAAATACGAAAGATATATGCTTTGTATATATAAATTGTAGCGTATCACAGCCAGCGTAAATAACCGTTGTATAACTTTACGCGAACTTCAAACTAAACCTGATAGTTGTTACAACAACGGTTTGCTCTCAGCATAGAATGTATATTTTGCATCTCTTTTACAATTATTTTTTTAATTTAATGACAGTTAATTTTTAAATATACGTCGTTCGGTACTTTAACTAATTAAGTAAACAGTTTTTCGTTGTATATTTGTCTTTTTATTATTTCTAAAACGTTTTTCAGTAATTCAACCTAAACTTGTTGTCCACTTTAATTAAGCAATATTGTTATTGATATTTACATCTTTATTTCTATTATTGTTACACAATTTTAGCTTTAATAAAAGAAACTTTGCTATGTATAACTTACCTTGTTTTTAGAAAAACATTTTATAAGTACGTAAATCTGTAAAGATAGAATGGATTTTAATATTGAAATTATCTACTTACCATATAATATTTCTGAAATTAAAAATGTATCCACTTACCAAGAAAAAGAAAAAAAATCAGAAGAAATTCAATTGTTTCTTTATTAAAAACAACAACTTTGTATATCGTTCAATAAATTAACTGAGTGAACTATAAGCTACTTAATACAGGTATCTCTAGTAATTTCCTAAGATGTATACTGGACTGTTTTGTTACAAAGATATACAAAGATTTATGGAGATTAGTACCGCATTGTAGTTTTATTCCAGAGAAGTTCATTTCGTCCATTTATTGTTTAGTTTCCAAGTAATAATAAAGCGATATATTAACTTCAGTAATATAAACACGCCTGACAATATTTGTAGCTTTACTAAGTGTATGATACAAGATATATTGAAACTTTTTACGGCAAATACAGTTTATGAATATCGTTATGAAAGATCAAAATGCCCTCTTTTTAAAAGGTTCAATCATAGAGGAATAACAACAGACGTAATATCTTTTTAAACTTCTGTGATGTCATTATAATTTAAATCAGCTGTTATAAAGACATTTGTTTCGTTCTTTGTTTTCCATAGGTCAGAGTGTTTTACAGATATTATGATCCTATGAAATTGAACGAACTCACAAAACCTTAATACAATTGAGAATAGATCACCACCATAACATCCTGCTCTCAAGTAATTTAAGAAGAAAATAGTAGTCTTTGAAAATGAGCATTTAGCCATGAAATTACTTCACAATTTTGTTGGGAAAACGTTAAGAAAAAATATAAAACTGCCTTGAGAACATACATTTACCGAATGGTTGGTTATTTTAATTTTTGTTCAGTAGTTTTCATAGGTTTTGAACTTAATCTTAAGCCTAGGAAAATACTTCTCCAAACAAGATATGAATTCTCCAACTTCACACTTTAAAAGGATGTTACATTAATCAATTACAACTTAGAAAAATAATAATATATATATATATATATACCTACAAACAGTGATACTATCAATAAACACGTATACAAAAACTGATAAATAATTTTTTAATCATCGACAAAAAGAACAGAAAACTAAAGCCAAATTGCTATGAAACTGTAATACAATAATTAATACAGACAAGTAATAACATATAAATAAGGTTCTATTACAATACGAGTTCACATTTGTAGAATTTAACAGAAAAGAAAACGCGAAAACGGTATAAAGCATACTGTTTATCTAAACATACTTAGCTAAATGACCAGTTTGATTATGAAACATACGTTATACAACAAGGCTTTTGATATAGTAAATATGAGTGTTTACGGCGCTGTTGTACTCCCAAAAATTGTTAGCCCTTAGGTCCACACATCCTTTAATCCGCCATAGGATATAACCTTAAACTATATATTATTATCGTCTTAAAGGAGGTCCACGAACCCTGGGATGAGCTTTCTTTAGCTCCTACCTAAATAGTCCACTGCTTATAACTCTTATATTTCACATTTTCTAAGAAATGTTTTACCAACTAATCAGAGTGCCAAACGGAATTACTCCTTTACTTCAGGAAGTTACAGATTAATTGAGGATGTAAACACAGGAAGAAATCTGATTTATGATGAACCAACTACCTTTGCCAAGAAATATCTCGAGTTACACTTATTGTGTTCCACATTCGTAACTATTATAATATTTTTTATAAAAATAAGAGTATTGTTTACAGAATAATTAATCAGTTGTAATAACGCCAGATAACAAATACCATTTTAAAGGATGTGAAAAGAAATAATGAACGTACGTAATAGGTAAAAAAATATCCTTGCATGATAAACAAAAACATAAAGAAAGAAATTACTGTAAATATTACAGAAGACAGCTTTCTTAATGTAATTAACATACTTCTTTTTTATAAAGAGCAATACAACATTCCATGCAACTGAAATAAATGATTAAATTATATATTAACAACAAAAGCAATTTGTAAGTAATATAGTAAATAGCTAAACACTCCTAAAATATATATAATCACGATTGAGAGGTTAAATGATTTTATTTACCAGATGTTATTTAAATCCGTTTGACCAAAGTACATATAATTAACGATTATAAAAAAAACAATAATTATTAAAAATATATTAAAGTATTATTGCAAAAAATAATTATTAACTTTGTGCGATAATTCTATTGTCTATATTTTTGTGACATTTTTTAAAGTTTCAATACTAAGTATTTTAACAATCTCATACCCTTTGCAGGCCCGGCATGGCCAAGCGCGTTACAGGGTGCGACTCGTACTCTGAGGGTCGCGGGTTCGCATCCGCGTCGCGCCAAACATGCTCGCCCCTTCAGCCGTGGGGGCGTTTTAATGTAACGGTCAATCTAGTCTTACACTACTAAATTAGGGACGGTTAGCACAGATAGCCCTCGAGTAGCTTTGTGCGAATCTCTAAAAAAACAAACAAAAACATAAAATACCCTTTGCACTACTTCTTTAATGAATCAGTATCATACTTAACAAGGTCTTAGCAGCTTCGTAACTCACAAATACAAAACGTACATTTGAAATATATGCTAAGTTCCTATCAGATTCAAATGACTAAAAAGTAGTCAATGGCTACTGAATAGCCCCCCAGTGGCTCAGCGGTATGTCTGCGGACTTATACGCTAAAATCCGGGTTTCGATACCCGTGGTGGGCAGAGCACAGATAGCCCATTGTGTAGCTTTGTGCTTAATTCAAAACAACAACAACAATGGCTACTGAATAAGGATGTATGCAAAAAAATAAAATAAAAATACTGAGCTACAAATTTGATATTGAAAGTTACGTATTATTAATTTAATTTGGTAGAAAGCTGCGATATTTTATTCAGTCGTTATAGCAGTCATATTACTAGTATAAATATAATATTTCTGACAGTTTTATATATCTACTAATGAAAACTATCCTGATCTGGTGATTAATATTATTTTAGTTTTTCTAATTTTTTTGGTTGACAGTTTCAATTAATGGAGTACTAGCAAGCATATTACAAGTTCACGGGTGTGTCAGTAGTAAAATATTCTACGTTTGACAGATAAAGTAATTGAATTATCATATTATTAATAAAGATAGAATATATATATATATATCAACATATGTGACCTAAATAATCAATACAATGTCGCGTCTACTGATTGGCACTACAAACAAGAATCCATAAAAAAATTTCACACTTCGGTATTCAACGTTCAGACAGTTAGAAAAATAATTAAGAAAAGTGCAACAACCGTATATTTACAACAGAACGAAATTTTAAATAAAAGTACTGTCTTTACAACAAGAACAAGACTTTCATTGGGACTGTACGTAACAGTTTGATTATATCTTCGCTGATGTTGTTGTTGTTTTAAATTAACCACAAAGCTACACAAAGGGCTATCTGTGCTCTGCCCACCACGGGTATCGAAACCCGGATTTTAGCGTGTAAGTCCGCAGACATACCACTGAACCACTGGGGGGCCTTCACTGATGTAATTTGTAAATATTATACTTAATTTATCAATAAAGGGTATGTATTTGGTATAGCCCCCGATAGTACAGCGGTAAGTCTCCGGATTTACAACGTTAAATTAAGGGTTCGATTCCCCTCGGTGGGCTCAGCAGATAGTCCTACGTGGCTTTGCTATAAGAAAACAAACAAACGAATTTGATCCCAAAAAACATTACATTTCATAATGGCACAATAAGTATACTTTCCTTGTTCAATGCTTCTTCGAAAACTTAATTTTTTAGGAAATTTTCACCTTTTTTTATTCCAGTCAGTAAGGTATGAATACAACGATTTGTAATTAATAGCGCAAGCAGCAGTACACAAGGTAGCGTTTTATGTTCAACGGTGTCCTTAACTGCCACATTTCAAAAAATTTTAAAGGTTTGTTTGTTTCAAATTAAGCACAAAGTTATATGTACTCTTCCCTACAAGGGTATCGAAATTCAATGTTGTAAGTCTGCAGACATTTCATTCTGCCGCTAGGGTGTAGTTGTAAAGATTTTACTCATTAAACACTTAATGGACTTTTTATTTTGATTTGCATATTTTAAGTGTTTGATGTACATATAACGTTCCAAAGCGCACTACAATGGGGTTCACCCAAAAACTAAATTTAGTGTAAATATTTAATTTCTTGAAAACTCGAATTGGCTTACGAACAATTAACATTAATATCATATGTAATAATAATTCGCTAGCCACTAAAAATCCAAAGAAATGGCAATATAAGTAATGATATAACTCAAATACATTTTTAACGAGGAATTTAGTGAAACATGTCATACCTTTTGATTTTGCGATGTAATTACTAGCCTTGACATAGTACATGTAATGGTAAATCATCATCTGGTTTTAATGGCAACTTTTTCTCATGCCTCAACTTTTAATGCACACTTCTTACACCCTCAACTCACTTGTAATTAGACATTAACTTGCAGGAAATTCATCATCGAATCTGAGTTTAGCTGTGGAAGATTTTACTAGATGGTCGTAGTGAAACTCAAGATTTCGGCTACAATATAGAGGCGCTACGATCGAGAATGTAATCGATATTTTCTGGGTGTTGTGAAAAAACATTAGATTGTTACTGAATGAGGGAGAGTAAATATCAAAATTAGAAGGATAATGAGATATATGAGCTGGTTTCCTTTCATTAGAAGTACAACAAGATATACGAGCTGGTTTCTATTCATTAAAAGTACAACAAGATATATGAGCTGGTTTCCTTTCATTAGAAGTATAACAAGATATACGAGCTGGTTCCTATTCATTAGAAGTATAACGAGATATACAAGCTGGTTTCCTTTCATTAGAAGTACAACAAGATATACGAGCTGGTTTCTATTCATTAAAAGTACAACAAGATATATGAGCTGGTTTCCTTTCATTAGAAGTATAACAAGATATACGAGCTGGTTCCTATTCATTAGAAGTATAACGAGATATACAAGCTGGTTTCCTTTCATTAGAAGTATAACGAGATATACAAGCTGGTTTCTGTTCATTAGAAGTACAACAAGATATATAAACTGGTTTCCTTTTTTTTTGGAAGTATAACGAGATGTACCAGTTAGTTTCCATTCATTAGAATTATAACGAGATATTTAATCTGGTTTCATTTTATTTGAAGTATAACGAAAGATATGAGCTGGTTTCCTTTCTCAATCCGTTTCTTGGCTCATTGAAATTCACTCTACACTTGATAAGTAAGCTGTACGAAATTTTCAAGTTAATTTAACGTTTGATGAAACAAGTTCGTAATAAGTTATTATTTGGACATTTAATGAATTATACCTGTAGTTAATAGGTTATGAAATATCGATATTCACCTGGTTTTAATCAAACACTCTAATTATACGAACTAGTTCTACTTGTTCAACTTGGTATTTAATATATTCTCATAATACTCTAACAACTACTTTTCCTTACAGAATTTTTCATATTACTAGTTTGTTTTTAGTTTTTCTTAGTTCAATTCGTAAAGACGTTAAACACTTTTTTGCTCATTACAAGGGAGACTGATGACAGACGAAGTCAGACGTTGGAGAAAAAGTTATAGGGTTCACCCTTTTTTGTATCATAATTAAACTATGGGAAGGGTTCTGGATTTTATGGCACTGCAAAAATAAAAAGTTCTTGGACGATTGGGTGTGCCGTAGTCACCTAGTCTTAAGATATAAAAGACCAATGATGAAAGCTGTTTTTTGGTTCAACCGAGTAATATCACGACTAAACGTATTTGCAAAACTATAAAGATAATTAATCTCAGTAAAATAATAATATTATGAACAAGGACAAAGTGTTGAAAATCAAAAAGTTTGAAGATGACGTGCTTTTTTATAAGTATGTAAACTAAGTAGTCACGTGACCAATAGCTCTTTTGTAATTATATGGTCGTTCAGTGTTCGTTTTTTACACTTCTGAAAATGACGTGAATTGATGTTAAAACATGTACTGCTTTTTAAGACCGTTGATGGATCTTTGTTTATTTTTTATACCAAACGATAGTGAACTCATTATTTGCTGGTATTTGTTTAGTTAATTTGACATGCACTTAGGGATATTGTTTTAGTTTCGTTTTTTAAAGAAATAATCAGACAATTACGGGAAACCATAACTTATTATACTTTATAACCTTATTTTTTTTCACAGGTAGCTTCCAAAATATTTTACACAATGTGATTCATCCGCGATTAGGAGAAAACCCACTTGTAGAAAGTTATATATTTAAAAACGGCTAGTATGAATAGAGAAAGCACTAGTAGAGGAGTGAACGATGACCGAAGAAGGTCGAAAGGTTGTTCGCTCCTCTAGTAGTGCTTTCTTTACTCATACCAGCCATTTTCAAATATATAATGTAATGTGATTTAGTTTTGGGTTTTTAATATTGCTGATAACTTTGGTAATTTCAGGAATAATGAACTCTTAACACTATTTGGGCTCGCCAAAGAACATGTACTTTTTTGTGTTAGACTAATCCATGTATTTTAACTTCTATTTTGTAATAAACTGATAAATTTGCACTCCATTGAAGTTTCAAAGCCTACTATGTCTATTCTGCCTAAAGTTTCATTGATTCAAAATGATGGTGTTGTTTCAAACTAACAGACATAATAGAGCAGCAGGTTTTTAACCAATATTAAAATTCTTTTTGGTTATTTGGAATTAAGTGCAAAGCTGCACAAAGGACTATCTGTGCAACACGGGTACGAAACCGGATTTTCGCGAAGTGAATCCGCAGATATTCCGCTGTGCCACTGGGGAGCAATATTAAAAACAGTAACCCTTTACTGTTGTTAAGACTCAAAGATTTGTGGGATAGTTTAGTAAAATTCAGCCATAAACGTGTATTTATTGTATTTGTTAATCGATAATATAATAATGTGAAGATCAAAATAAATCTACCTATTAAACACCTTTCAAGTTTAAATCTATATACTTTCAGCACTTGTAAAGTAGTAATTTTAACATTCTTTAGCAATGTGAAAGGAACTGGTCGTTTAAAATCTACATTTACTGTGAAATGAATGCAAAATATTATAGTTTGATTTTGTATTTGTTTTTCGTTTTTTTAGTCCCTTCACGGAATGAATGTCTAATCATAAATAAAATACACTATAGAAAGAAAATGCGTCATCATCAAGAATTAGGTTTTACTTCAATAACAATAATTTTAGCGTAGGATTTAGTTATCTAATATACAGGGTGCTCGGAAGGTCACTGTGCAGTTTTGAAAGCAGTGATAACAGCATTCATTTAGTCTATTTTAAGCCAGCAACTGATAGCGATATTTAGAAACAAAATAAGAAGAATCCAAGCCTGTATTGATGCCAACGGGGGTCACTTTCAACATTGTTTATAATTGTCATTCATATTTACCTCTTGCACTATATATTAAAACATGTCTGTTAATAAATATATAAGTGCACAGTGACTTTCAGAACACCCTGTATAATTTGATAGATATAATGAAATTTGATTTGTTTTTTTTAACTACGCTCAAATGTGGCAGAAGGTTAGCTGCCCTAGCCGTCCATATTTTAACAGTGAAAGACTAGAGAGAAGAAAGCTAGTCATAACCCCCCGATGCCAACTCCTAGGCTACTCTTTTACCAATGACCATAACATTATAACGCTCTTTCACTGAAATGGCGACATTCAGATTACGAATCGAGTGCCTTAATCAACTGGTTGTGAAAAGCCATTTAATAAGGTGTTTTGGTTTGTTTCTTTCTTTACGTGTAAAACTATATAATAAAAAGCACACCGGTAGTGCAGCTGTAAGTCTACGGATTTACAACGCTAAAATCAGCAGTTCGATTCCAATCGGTGGGCTCAACAGGTAGCCCGATATGGCTTTGCTACAGGAAAACACACACCATAAGCAGTCTGCGCTCTGTAAACAATAGGGAATCGAGTCCCAGTAGTATAAGTTTTAAAAGTTATCGCTAATAAACTACAAAACTAATAATAAATTAACTAGTTAGGATTTTGCCGTCAGGAGCTGTAACTTTAATAAAGCAATAAAATATTATATTAATACTTACTTATAAAGTTTAAATATATCTTTTCACTTTTCTGAATTAACAAATGGTACACATTAGAGATATAGCTAAGCTGGAAGTATTTAACAGTATAACATACATCAAATTTTACTGTGAAATGTGTGTTTATAATCGTATTCATAAATCTGAAACGTGTTTCACAATACAAAAAAAAATCACTTTACACAACAGAATATGTAGTAATTTCCAGAAATGCGGTTATTATTAATCGTTTTTGTACTACTTAGAAAAGATATATAAAGCATATATTACGAAATATAAATTTTTCCTATTGACCTATTATGAATAAAATAAATAACGCTTTAATGATTTCATTATTAATATTTGTGTAAAACTGTTTACGAATCTATTTTTTGTCCAGTAAACTCCAAAAGCAGTGTGTGCCGAGTTCAATTTTTATAATTACTGGCACTTGTATTTAAAACGCTTAATGTATAGGATGAGAAATCATGATCATCTTACTATAATGAAACCCTTTCTTATATGATACTGGAAAACTTTTTTATCATATGATATGCAACTCCTAACTTCGCAAAAGTTTTATCCTGTCTGCATGTAGACATGCAATAGGGATCACGATTTTCGCCTTCTTTTCCCCACACAAAGAACATTATTTTTCTCCATTCTCAAGGTTCAGATGAGACGCCATGAATAAGTCACACGCTGATATAATGCACTGGCGCCATCTTTATATACATGTAATGGTACTATTTGTTGTATGTCCACATAAATACTTCGCAAAGTGTGGGTGAATCTTCACCAAAATTCGTATGAAAGTTCATTAAGTCCATGAGGAAATACAAACAAATTTCTAATTTTGCGGTTTTTTACCATTACTTTGCTCCTCTTGATGGATTTTCATCAAAGTTGGCAGAAAGTTTGTTGGATCCATGAGAAGATACATGCAAATTTATGGCTTCATATTTTGTGTTTTGCTATTTTTATTGGCTTTTCGGATTTTTAAAAATTATATATAAAGTAAATACCTTTTACTGTCCTAAGAACATTTAATTAATCGTGCATTTACGCAACCTCCGTTCAGGGTACGATACCCCAGCTGGTGTTTGTGTTTCTTTTATAGAAAAGCCACATCAAGCTAACTGCTGAGCCCACCAAGGCGAGTCGACCCCCTGATTATAGCCTTGTAAATTCGTAGACTTACCTCTGTACTAACGAGAGTACATAAAATATCATTAAAAACACTACTATTGTAAAATTTTAATGGACAAATACAACGGGATTTTAAGAGGAAGACTTTTTCAAGTATTAAAAGTACAATGAGATATCTCGTTTGCTAAAAGCAAGCGTTCGAACAGAGCACAGATAGCCTACTGTGCAGATGTATGTTAAAATAGCAACACCTAAACCAGATATTACAAACGTAAATTATAGAAAACTTCTGCACTGAATGTCAAAATCTTGGAAGCACAAACAATGAGATATTACAGGTATTGTATATCATTCTAAAACACAAGAAAATTATATATATATATATATATATATATATATATATATTTCTCAACCAGTCTTAGTGACCAAACACAACGAGATATTATAAATGCTACGATGAAAAATAAACTAAGAGTAACAGTTTGCAAAATTTCTACAAAAATATATCTTAATCTTTTTAATATAAATATTATAATTTACTTATTAATTAGTATTTGTCTTTGAAAAATAAACATTAACAACGTGCATAATAAAAAAAAACTACGAAATAAAGTAAAATATTAAAAGACTTTTTTTCATCTCTTATAGTAAACTCAAGCAGGTATATTTACATATAAGCCAGGCTGTAGAGAGAATAATCTGTTCTTGATTCAGTAAAGTTTTATTACAAATATTTTTCATGTGACGTAGCTTTCACGATTGCAAGGCACTGTGTGAGCCACTGAAAGCTAAAAGTATGTATTAAAGTCGATAGTTCTACGGACAAAAAAAAAGTGTTCAACCCACTAGAGTTATTTAAACTTTTTCTTGTGAATAAAAGTTTTATGCTTCAATTTGATAATTTGTTTATCATTAGAGATTTAATTAGGCTGTTTTTAATGCTTTCCTTCGATTTTATGAAAATTTTCATGTAACTGCATATATTTTATATATATAATGTGGCGCCACAGCGAAAATAAGCTGTGTTGTTATTATATAGTGCAATTAATCCTATTATTTATTAACTCTCCCATGAGTATTATTTGTTAAGCTAACAGATTTTTTATAACGTTCTCCTAAAAGGATATATGTACTAGTCGATGTGATGCAAAAAAAGATACGAAAATCATAAATTATTGTACAATTAATGATTTATGTTAACGCCACAAGGACAGAAAATTAAAAATATTTTAAATTTACTTACAATAGGCTTAAATCCATTCTCAAAATCTAAGAGATCGTGCCACAAATAAAATGGGCAGCCTGGTTGAAACGATGGGTAATTGAAGTTCTTTTCCATGAGGATAAAAATTTATTATTGCTGAAAGTTTGTTCAGGGTTGTTTGGAATTGCCCAACATACTGATGATGTTTGTTCAAGATAGATAATGTTGCATGTTCTGCAAGTAATCTCTTTTGTAATCTGATAGCGCTTTGATCATACGTGTTGCAAACATTGTCTGTAATTTTAATCAACATGAGGTTTAGCAAACGTATCTTATAACAGTGGTTGTAACCATTGTGTTGCAGTTAGCTACGTTACGAAAAGAGTAAGTTTGACATACTTCAACCCCCACAGAGGCATTGTGGTATGTTTGGACTCACGCTGCTAAAAACTGGGTTTCGATAACCCTGGTGGGCAGAGCACATAACCTATTGTGTTGCTTTTTCCTTCATTCAAAAACAACATCAACAACGACATTTGTCTATATATGTAAAGCACAAAAAATATGCGTGTCTCTGTTTGTACGTTACCTAACTATTTCTAGGTTCTGGGCCAACCTGGACCAAATTTTGTGAGATTATAGTTAGGAACGAGAGGCATATTAATGTTGATTTACAGCCCTTACACCATTATTATTGTTATTATTGATAATTTATTATCTTTGACGTAAGCTAATTTTTACTACATTCCCAGCTGGCGCCACATCCTTACATAAAAGTAAAACGTATTACATATTCTATAATACAAAATACACAAAGTATGAGGAGGAATACGATGAAAAACTGGTCGCCACTATTGCAATAATAGATAAACTCAGCTGAAGTTTCTACTTGAATAGCTACGATAGCTAGATCGATACGAAAAGACACTTCTTGAGTTATATCCACTTCATACTTTGACCAGTAACCTTTGAACTTCGACCCGTAAAAAACTTCAACAAAAATAAATATCAGTTAATTAATAATGTGAAACACTGTGGAAGGACATTGAGAGTTAGGTGTAGAAAGTGGGTAACAGAAAGCACACTCACTCTCACTAATTTGGCTCGTACCGCTTCCTACAAAGTCACCCTGACCATCGTAAAATGTATAGAATGTTTTACGAATACATCCATTCATTTTTTGAAGTGTGTACAAAACCTTTGGTAAGATAATAACAAATACTGTAAAAAACTTTATGTTATACATAAATTATGTGAAAATTAGAGGTTTTTGTGTTATTTATCATAATATCCACCCTCAATTGTGTTTAAGCTCGTAACCCAGACAAAGGAGGGGTACTTCAGCTCGTACTCTTATAAAAATGCACATTTCACATACTACTTCGAAATAGTCATGGAGTTGAACTAAATGAATAATATGTATTTACACTAAGATAAATTTATTTCCGTTGGTTTCTGCTGATTTAAAATCATTAGTCTGAATGCATTGCGAGCTGTTCATTAGTCTAGTTTGCAATCTAATATAAGTTGTTCCTTTGTATTGGTTTATTTTGGGCTTGAGTTATACAAGTAAGGCAGCTTTAATTTTGCGTTTCTTTATGTTTGTTTCTTTGTTTAGTATTTGGGTGTTTTCTATGGTTATGTTGTGTTTATTTCATTTGCAGTGTTCGAAAACGTGTGAAGGTGACTTTTTGTGTTATTTTGATATGGTTTCCATTTTTCTACTTGTTTCTCCAATATAAAAGTCGTGGCAGTTATGACATTGTATTTTATAAACATGTTGGTGTGGTGTTTGTCAGTGTAGTTTTTACATCTTATAGACCTTAGTTTTGTGTCTGGTTTTTGAATACATTTGGTATTAACTGGAATATCATATTTTTACTAGCCTTTACTAAATGTTGGTTATTTTTCTGCTGATTTCGGGAATATATGATATGCAGCAGTATATGGTTTCGTGATATTTTAATTTGTGAGATATATTTACTTTTGTAAGTTGATTTTGCTTATTCTCTAGAGGTGTGAGTATAATGTTTTCTACGGTTTATGGAGGAAACTTGTTGATGTTGATGAAGTATTGTTTTATTTTGTGTAATTAGTCATTAATGTTATCTTGTGAGCATAGTTTATGGCTGTGTTTATTTGGTTTATTAATATATTGCGTTTTTGTTTTGTTTCATGTGCTGAGTCCCAAGGAATGTGTAGTCCAGTTTAAGTCATTTTTCGGTGGGTTCCTGTTTTAAATTGTATATTGGTTCCTGTAATTTTCAGGTTAAGAAATGATATTTGATCGCTTTCTTCCTGTTCACATGAGAAGTTAATGTTGGGATGTATGGAGTAAAAGTGATTGAAAAAAAAAGTATGTGTTCTGTAGATGTGAATCCCGCAATCGTGTCACCTACATATCTACACCAGTATAGTGGTGGATGTAATGCTGTGTTAATTGCTTGTGTTTCAACTTGTGTCATAAAAATATTGGCTAGAATTGGTGATACTGGATTGCCCATGCTTAGGCGAATTGTTTGTCTAAAGTTGTGGTTGTTGAACATGAAGTTTGTCTTCATCGTGGTGAATTTTATAAGGGTTGCTAATTGGTTGCTTGAAATGCTTATTGATTGATTAGGGTCTCGGATATAGAGTTCTGAGACTACATTGCAGGCTTCAGTGGTTGGAACTTCTGTAAATCGAAATTGACCATTGAGGCTTTATCATTAAGTTGATTAAGGTGAAATTTGAAATTAAAAAAGTCTTTGATGAATGAATTGGCTAATGTTACATATTTGGAGAAAGCTCATGCTATGTACGTACCAAGATTATAATTAAACATAAATTCATATGTGAACATTATTGGTCGTAGAGGACAATCTGGTTTATTTAATTGTGATACAGTTCATTCAAGCCCGTTCCATGCCATAAAGTTTCAGCTCTTCATTTCATGTCTATAACTGCTTCTTGAGACAAGAATGTTCTTAAGTTTGAGTCTAGTTTTCTCTGTTTGTATGTGTGTTTGTGTATGTTTTAGAACTATCGTGCCTTTTAAGAGTGCTGAATTGTAGTGCTTGTTCAGTGTGTAGTTAGTAAATGCGGGTTCTGTTCTTACTCAGACGTTCTACAGTTTGTTAGGTACCTCCGGTTTACTGTGAAATATAAGTACATAGATAGAGCGTTGTATGTACAATATTTCACACCTTTTCTGAAATAAAGGTATCGGTTTGTAAATAAATGTCATAGTTTTGAACATAAGAAAGGTAAATAAAAATGGTAAATCTTGTTCTTGTAACTTCTAACTGATGTACTTAGGCGATATGAAATAAATACTGTTACATTAACATCAAAGCATGAAGAAAAAACAACAGAAATACTGGCCACAAACGGGCGGGTACATTATGGATTTTTTCGTACAAATTATCTGTAAAACGTTTATTATAGGATAACAAAACTTCAATGTATCTCAGGACGACTGATATGGGTATTAACACTTTTACTGATAAAACAGAGAACAACGTTTCGACGTTTTTCGGTTATCTTCAGCTAAACGAAAAAAAAATCATTATCTGGACTATATACATTACTAATTTTAACTTCCTCGCTGGAAGAACGCGGCAAGTAAACAGGACCACCACCATGTTCTCGCGCTTCTCCAGTCAAATAGTGGAATATGGAATGTGGCCATTAGCTAAACGTTCGAAAGGCCCCAGTGTAAGAGTATTCTTTTAAACTGCAGTTAGGCACACTAATAACTTAGCTGAATGTCCAACCAAAGTGTTCTCGTAATGCTGAAAACATTTGTTCTTACTTTTACGAAAGGTGCCTAAAAATCAGGTTTATTTACTTTGAAGTATACATACAGTTTAATAAGTATGAATAGTCGAGGTATTAATAGTTACACCCACTACAGTATACTTAAAGAACTGAAATTAAACAGTCATCAATAGCTGACGCACTTGAGATACTTTTTAGGCAAGATAAGAGACTTTTCTTTTCTTTATATTATCCATGTTTTTGTGGTCGAGTTTATAACCGATTCGATTTTATTAACAATCATGATCTCTACCAGCCTACCGTCAAATTGAAATTCGTTTAAGCATGATTAAAGTAAATTCATTTATGAGACTTTTGTTTCACCTCCTGTGTTCAAAACTGTAGATAAATCTCAAATGTATACTAAAATTGGAATTAAAAAAACAACAACAGAAAACTCAGAGCCGTTCTATGAGCTGCTGTGCAGCGAATAGAAACGAAAGATATAAAGATTAAAAATTGTTAGATTGAAATAGATATTTTTGACAAATATCAAACATTTTCTTCCCGACCTTATTCTTAAATTTTACAATTTTCTTTTAAAAATAGATTACAACATTGGCCGACTCGTCACACATAAGTCTTCTGAGTCTAAGATGAAATTAGAAATTCTTATATTTATCAAGAATGTATAACTCAAGAGACAGTCAATGCAACCAGCTAACGAGAAACTCACTTGAAGTGAAAATATTTTCTAAAGATGACTGGTATTGACATTAAAACGTCAATTAAATTAAAGTACGGAACAACGTTTCAACATTCTTAGGTCATCTTCAAGTTAACAAAGAAAGTTTTTAGCCATCTTTATACTACATTTAAGGAATTTTGTTCTTATTACTACCATTTAAATTAGTGATAAAGAATATTCTCAAAAGTTAATAAATATCCACCACCTAAGGGAGCAGAAGGTCATATTTCAATCTTACATTGAGAAACGTGAATGACCTCTGGAATTTCCCTTGTTGTTCCAGTTAGTAACCCACATGCAGAACCACTAAGCAAGGGGTATCTTGTTCTAACTGAGAAGTATTTGTTTGGAAAGTTACAAGGGTGTCAGTGCATAACCTACGAGGTTATACTGACCTTTAGTGTACCGAAGTTACCAACTGCTGTACTGGTTGATTTTGAATAAGTACATTACGTGTTTAGTCGTAAATTATTTACAGAGTTATCAGTTCTGAAAGATTTGAACGGAGTTATGCATGATGCTGGAGCAATTTAAAATATTGGATTGTGGTGGTTGTCATGCTCTTTCTATGTATACTAAATCGAAATTAAATGTTGTTAAATATAAAGGGAAAATGATTGTCAAGATAAATTTAGACAATGACATCTTAAGACAATAAACAGTACTGTGATAGTAGAAGCCAAAAATGCGTAGCAAAATATGAAAATTTAATTATAATAATTTAATTTTACATAAATATCAAATTTAATAAAAACTAAAAATATTTTGTCACCTTTCTTGTTGAAAATTTGACAACGAGTAACACCCAGTGTAAAAAATAAACTTTTAAATTATCTAAGACGACAATAACAAATACGTTAACAAATATACTTTTATCTCTTATCGTATTATTTTCTATTTTTCTTATTGCTTTATTCTATTTCTAAAACAAATATGCTAAACTAAGGCATAACGTATAGCTATGATTATAATCGTTATTCCTTATAATTGTTGTCATAAACGTTTGCCATTATTTAGCTAATTACTTGAAGTCTAAAATAAAAAAAAATTTCATCAAAGTAGAGCAAATGAGTCTATTACTTTATCAAGTAATGTTATTCTATACTTTTGTTGAAACTTGACAAAATTGTTAATAGAAATAATAACAATGTGTTAATCACTAAATAAGATTAAATGTTTTAGTTTTAAATGTAAATAGTTTATTAAAGCTTCAAAAATGTTCGATAATTTGATAGTGAAATATAATTTTCAGCTACTTTAGTATATTTTGAGTTTTAAGTTCAGGTTTATCTTCTTAATCCTCAGATAGCAGAATTCGACTTATGAATAATTTCATAGAATACCAACTGATTACAAAATTGTAACCTTACATAACTTTTTTTTGTAAATAATGATTATCAAAGGTCTTCTGACATTTTAAAAATTGTGCTCACTATAACCTTTGTGTAGAATTTGTAATGTGCTTAAGATAAATAAATGGGATAAATGAGGTAAAACTTGGATATGTATTGTACAAATTTATTTTGTTGTTCTTGTCAAAGTTACTTATTACGTATACTAATATTTATGTATAATATATATGCATAATTTGTAAACTGCTTTAGTTATTGTCCTTATAGAGTTTTCGGTAAGAAGAATATAATTGTATCTCATCCGGATCTTTTGTGCTGTGTGCTACTGCAGATGAGGCATTTTGCTCAATGCCAGGGCTTATCTGGTCAACTGTGCTTACCAAACATAAACCTTTAGTCGAAATACTGTTTTTATTGTAGCATATGCTGTTAATTTAGGCGTTTCTTGAAACTTGTGTTGATACTTAGACAAAAGAACAATTTGAGCCACACATACACATATAAATATATACGCTACTGGCCAAAATCTTAAAGCCAATGAACATAAAGAAAAAAATATGCATTTTGCGTTGTTAGACTCAACCACTTATTTAAGAAGAGCTTGAAAAAATGAAAATAATGAAAGATAAAATAAAAATAAAAAACTTTTTAGCATTTAATAGGAAAAATGGGAACACTATAAAATTAGCCTCAATACTAACTGGTCAAAAGTTTAAGACCATACCAAAAAAAGCCCAAACAGGTAGGAAATGCCCAATAAGAGGTCTCAGTAGCGAGTTGCACGGCCGTCATTGCAATTAACTGCAAACATTCGCTTTGGCATGGTTTGCAGAAGGCTGGCTGGAATGTTATTTCAAGTGGTGAAGATGGCTTTACGAAGATCATGCACTGTTTGGAATTGACGCCCATTTTTATAGACTTCCCTTGCCATCCACCCCCAAACGTTTTCAATGGTGTTCAGTTTGGGTGAACACGCTGAATGGTAAAAAAAATCACGTTATTCGCCATTAAAAGTCCTTTGTCCTGTGGGCATTGTGGATTGCAGCGTTTTCCTGCTGAAAAATCCAGTCATTTCCATACAAGCGAGGGCCTTCAGTCAATAAAGATGCTCTACAATAATTGACGCCCCTATATAATCTGAAGCTCCATTGTTCCATGGAAGGAGAAAGCACCCCAGATTATGATGGAACCTTCTCCACTGTGTCGCGTAGAAAATGTCTCCGGTGAGATATTCTTATCGTGCCAATAACAATAGAAGCCATCTGGGCCACCCAGATAATTTTTTTCTCATCATGAAACAAAACCTACGTTCACGTTTTTACGTCCCATGTTTGGTGCTTCTCAGAAAAGTTTAACCGAGCTGTTTTGTGATGTGGAAGGAGGAGTGGTCCTTGAAGACGCTTACGGTTTTTAAAGCCATTATCTCGTAGATGCCCTCTTATCGTTCTTTGGTTGAATTCTGCATCCATTTGGGCCTTAATCTGGTTTGACAATCGGCTGGTGTCTTGACAGACAACCTGTTGAATTATCCTGCTCAACGCCGGCGAAATTTTCTTGGGCCGGCCACTTGAAATTCTCGTTCCGTATCCCTTATGGCATGTTGAGAGATACCTTGCTTTTGCAGCTCGACAATTCTGCCCCGCTCAAGTTCTGTCAACTTTTTAGTCTTTACCATGTTTTTATCCAATGTAACAAATGAGCTGTCAGTGGGAGGTGTTGACAACGCTAATGCTTGAACACGAATGATTAAATTTCATTACGTGTTAACTTCGTTTCAGTATGGTCTTAAACTTTTAACTAGTTTGTATTTAGGCTAATTTTATATGATTCACAATTTCCCTATTAAATGCTAAAAAAGTTTTTTATTTTTATTTCCCCATTACTTATTTTTATCTTTCGAAGGTCTTCTCAAATAATTGGTTGAGTCTAACAACGCAAAATGCATATTTTTTTTTCTTTATATTCATTGGTCTCAAGATTTTGGTCAGCAGCGTATATATATAATATATCTTAGTCAAAAATTGTCTAGCATTAATTTTAAATTTTGTAAGGAGGGAGGTGTAACGGATTTACTGTCATGCATCTATTTTAATATCTACGTTGGTTCTTTTCGATACATGTGACGTATATTGCAAATTAATGGCCAAAACAGCATTCATAATAAAAATTTACGATTCTAAACTGTCTAGAATTAATCTCACATATTTTTCCTTCACTCTGAGCCACCATTCACAAACAACGTTCTCTCTAGATTTAATAAATATTTTAACCGTGCAGAAGCGTAGGCTAAATATGGGATTTTAAAACATCATGATTTAAACATAAACAAGTAATAATAACGATGTTATTTTGTTAGTATTTGCTATTGCTTCAACATTTGAACATAAGACTTTTTCTACTATGGAGATGATTTCAGAACAACATTTATTCAGGTGTTTTAAAATGGAGAAAATAACATAATTTTGAACACATTTACAGTTTTTCCAAGTTATTCATATCTATATAAAAAATATTGGTAGTTTTAACATTAATTACACCTCATCTTCACATGACCAGATTAGCGAATCCGTAGAATTCAAGTATTGATATATCTAGTTTTGAACAACTAACTAACTAAAGAGCAGCCAGTCAGGTTTTGTTCGGTTACTTGAATGAACAGGGGTTGGTATCATTTCTGTAACGCATTCTCAGCGTCTCGTATCCTGGCACCAGCACGTTTATCATTAAGCCACATTATGCAACACAATGTGTAAAGAATCTTGCATTAATGGTGTTTCATAGTAGTTGTGGCATACGTCACTGTCTTTAAAAATAGTTCGTTCATACAATATATGACATGAGGAACATGTTTGATGTATTTAGTAACTCTGATCATGTATAAATAAAGGTTGGGATAGAGCATCTGTGTACGTGTTTTGTTTTTTCTTCCACATCGAGTTATCTGCTTTTATCTTTCACGTTATAAATCCTAAGACTTACCGCTGTCTCACCGGTGGACAAAGAAAATAGCAACATGGTAAAACTTTAATAGATACATAGTTTTTCATGCTCA
Source organism: Carcinoscorpius rotundicauda (assembly GCA_011833715.1). NCBI lineage: Eukaryota > Metazoa > Arthropoda > Merostomata > Xiphosura > Limulidae > Carcinoscorpius > Carcinoscorpius rotundicauda. The sequence continues at coordinate 22,001,481 of CM022395.1, forward strand.
TAAAAAATACCAATTGTTTATTAACGTTTCTAGCGGTTACGTAATCAGTTTATTATGTATCAATTTTAATATTTCGCATCTCTTTGTAGATATTCTCCTTAACAGGTTTTGGGAGTTTCATTTTATGATATCATTTTTGTAAACTAAATATCGCAAAATTATTTTTGTTATACATAATTTGATACTGTAATAATTTGATTTTATTTAAGCATTTTAATAATTATTATTTTCCATTGTGTGGTTTGCTCTAGTCTCTGCTGTTCTGGATATTACTTTCTTCATCATTGTATCACTAATAATACTTTATTGGCTGTTTGTTTGTTTTGGAATTTTGCACAAAGCTACTCGAGGGCTATCTGTACTAGCCGTCCCTAATTTTGCAGTGTAAGACTAGACGTTTTACCAACGAATAGTGGGATTGCCTGTCACGTTATAACGCCCCCACGGCTGGGAGGGCGAGCATGTTTGGCGCGACGAAGATGCGAACCCACGACCCTCAGATTACGAGTCGCACGCCTTAACGCGTTTGGCCATGCCGGGCCTATTTTATTGGCATACTGAAGTTTTCATTCTAATAACTCCTGTGAGCGATGACGAAGTCCAACTTGGGCCACATGATACTTACACAGACCTTCAATTGTAATTAAATTATGGCTTCCAAGAACATATTTTAGCAGAACAAGTGCACTAAAATCGTTTCAGCTGCGCGAACTTGAGAGGTACGTTAAATAAGATTACCGTGCCAGTTGCTTCGACAAAATTTGTAACGAGAACATATTTCGATTTTGTTTCGAAGTATGATGAAAACTCGTGAACTTTCGTGTTGTAAGTCTTTGCCAAATTTAAAACCTGTCTTGGAAGAAAGTATAGTAGGCCAATAGAGTACTTCTTTAATGAAACATCTGTGGGGTTGTCCCAGGAGTTTTTGTTTGAGTGAAACTACTTGACTTCCTTATGTCACGAGCTTCAATTCTGTTTCTTGGTTAAAATTTATGCAAATGTTGTTGTTTTTTTATTTCCTTTAACTTTTGCAGTGGTCGATGCTACTCAGATTTTTGCAAATTTTTCAGCATCTTGGATATCCACTGAAGACGTTAATCTCAACTCTGATGAAAAAAAATTCTCGTGAATAACCGAATATTATTTTAGTTTAGTTTATTAGGAGACTATCAGTTTATTTTGTGTACATTCTGGTCACAAAAGTCTGACATATGACTTTTTATTGCCCGTGTTACATCTTTATTTTATTCTGCTAATAATTAGACAAGGGTTTTCTTATCATTATTATTTGTTTCAGTGTTTATTTTTTGACCAAGGTAAATAAGATCATTAAAGCTATATTTAAATTGTTTTTATTTGAGCATGATATATTTCAAAGATAGATTTTTTTCAGTAAATGCATGTGAAAAATGAAATATAAGCCATCAATAATTTTGAACTACAAATTCTAATCATAAACTTAGGTCGTAGTTATTTTATATTACATTAAACAATTAAAGGATAGTTGAAGTTCACAACATTTTTAGCTATGGCAAAGTAAAGCTATTATTATAAAATATTATAAATCTCCCCATCACAGTTTATATATTTAATCCATAAATCAGGAACATGAAAGTCTGTTATATTATTGTAATATAACTTATAAGTAATTTAAAATTTAATCTACACTCATTAGAAAACATTTAGGGGAGAATGTTTTATATATTTACATTTCTTTTCAATGTGAAGTATAATCACAACTAAAGAGGATATACTAGTACAGAAAATATGAACATCAGAGTGTGGATAAAATCCTGATATATCATCGACCACTCCTCTGAAATAATTGTTTTTGATGGATCATTTATAATTGTGAAATGTCTCCCAAGAGCAAACAATACACAGTTGGTAGGAGTGGAGTCACTTCCTTCTTCTTCAAAGAATGTATGAACCACTTTAGCATTAATGGGTGGCCATTAATTTCGATTAGATTAAAGGCAAGGTTTACCATATCAACATATGTCAAGAGAAAGTATTGCAAATATGTAGGATCACAGGAAATATGACTGTGTTACTTTATGCTTATGCTAGATCTCGGGTTCGAATCCACGTCACGTCAACCATGCTTGCTCTTTTAGCCGATCAGTCTCACTATTCGTTGATAAAAGAATACCCCAAGAGTTGGCAAACAATGACGACTGGTTATCTTCCCTCTAGCCATACACTGCTAAATTAGGGACGGCCAGCGCAGATAGTCCTCATATAGATTTGCGCGAAATTAATAAACAAACAATCTACTTGCATGCATTTCTGAATATTTCAGATTATTTATATGCAAACAGAGATGCGATCACAACATTTCGTGCAAAATAAAAATATACTTCAATTTGTATAATTATATATGATGACGTTATTTTTTGAAAAATAAAACTTTATTATATATTATATAAAAATACTTTCTGTTTATTCCCGAACGTAAAATAATTCTTATGTATGTTCTATATATCACATTTTAAAATTAATATTAACGTATTTGCGACATTTATAAGAACCTGTAAATCAGAACAGTCGAATAATATGGACTGCGCTGATATAACGCAATACTATTATTTATATCATACGGTGATAACTACGTTGACCAAGATTTAAACAGAATGTGTGCATCTGTTCTTTACAATCGCAGCTACCTCAACCACTTGATTCGTTCTTCAGTTCCTTATTTTGTAAACATACGAAACACTAGAGGGCAGAGAGTCGAGATACTTATTTCTGTTTACTCTACAACAAACTCAGACGGGAGTAACTTATTAGACAGAGGACTCACGAAGGTGATCTATTGGTCACATAACTATTTATACCAAAGAAACTGGGTACATGGGTAGAAATATATATACACACATACATGTATTTTACATACATATAAGTAGGCATTCTTTCTTTTCTCACTAATTAGCTAAAACAGCCACTAACCTTTGCATGAGGTTTTGGTTAATGGCGTTAGTCTGTAGTTAATTAAACTGTCTTAGCTGAGCTAAGTGAATTTCTCTATTATGCGGTGTATGATTTGTTAATTTCACTGGTTATTCATAGTAAAAACATGTACAAATAATATACTAGCCATAGCGGGCGTCAACAGAGGAAATAATCTAATTCGAGTGCGATGAAGAAAGTGCTTGTAACACCAAATTAGGGTAAACATAATGATAAATATTTTCCATGGTAAAATTCTGTTACAATACATGATGAAAGTGATATGTTATAGATGATAAAAGCGCATTATAATGCGACACATACATATATATATACACAGTACTAATGCACATAAAGGTCGAAAATAAAAGTGCATTCTTGCATGGTATTAGGAGAGACTTAAAGATGTATGTTGTTCGAGACAAAAACACATTAAAATAATGACGTTAAGAAAAATATATAGAATCCATTGCTTTGTGAGTTCGCTTTTAGGGGATTTAATACATATAAGTTTCTAAACAAGCTAAAAACAAATATTTTTACCATTCCACACACAAAAAAAATCATATTCATAACATTATTGTTCATCTTAAGTTTCAGATGTTGTATTAGAGCAATTTTAAGAGTTAGTCTGAATGTTACACTAAAACCTCACTCTTCGAGGTTGAACAAATATAAAGAAAATACCAGAAAGCTTTCTTAATATTTTAAAAATCCAATTGTAATTAACTTATTGTTTACCTTTTGAGTTTCCTTACATTGTAATAACACATTTTGCATAAGGATGGAAGACTGTTCGTGAGGAAACGTCCTGTTAAACTTTTATTGTCCAGAAAGTAGCGGTTTAGAATTTTGTATCCTTTTATATTTTAGATATTTTAATTAATCAGTTAAGTAGTAACGCTGTCACTGTTTCTAATGTAATACGTTTGTGTTTATTTGTTTCGAAATGAGTACAAAGCTACACAATAAGCTAAATATGCTATATCTTCCACGGGTATCGAAATCCAGTTTCTAGTTGTGCGATTTCGCAAACATGTCGTTGTGCCACTGGGCGCAATAGGTTTGTGTATTGTGACTTACTGAAGCCATTTCTAATATTTAAATAAGATTCTTAACTAAGTCCTCAACAATATTAATTTAATCTTTTTAAAACTGCACAAGGAAATATGATATTAATTAAATTTTAATTTCATAAATAAATAATAAAACAAGCTAGGGAGCATATTCTAGTTTCAAACATATATGATAAAATAAACTGATAAGCATATTTTAGTTTCAAACATGTATAATAAAGCATACAGATATTCATATTTTGGTTTCAAACATGTATAATAAAATTCGCTAGGGAGCATATTTTAGTTTTATTGAAACATATTTTATTTTATTATTGGTAATTCTCTAACTTCTTGAATATTTGTTGCATAAGCTGGCAATAAAATTTATTATTCAAATATCACTTTCTGAATAATGGATGTTTTGAGTGATTTTATTTTACTTTGATTAGATCATATGGAATGTAACACAGAAACCTAAACAAAACATATTAATTTATGTATATGATTTCTCACTTCAAACACATGAATAATAAATAAATTTTACTGGATGTTCATTATTATAAACTGACACGCGTGAAGTAAAGTTTTTATGTAAGATACCACAAATGGCATTGCTGAAAGTAATAACTACACAAGTTTCCAAATTTTCCTTTCAGCTTTCTTAAACAATTTTATAGTATAAATATTTAAATATAAATACTTCCATAAAAAAGTAGACATCAAAAGAAACGAAATTTAAAGGAAGTGTGATAATTACTTACTGTATTTTATTGTAAAAAAACTAAAAATAAGAACAGTGACCGATGTCATTTATTATTTATAATCGCTCTATCCACCGCGATTAATCGAAACCTGAATTTTAGCGTTACAAAGCCATAAACTTATTTATCTCTTATTTATCAAGGGACATAATTAACATGAAAACTTTATTATCTAATAGATGCCATTTAGATCATATTTTAGTTCATTACACTAGGTTAGAGATCCTCCACTGACAAATTGAAGAACAGTCGTTAATACATAAAATAAATATAAAAGTATTTCGATTTTTTCTTAATTTGCAAGATCATGCAGTTTTGTACTCTAACGACACGATGTTATGTGTTTGTATCAGTTCATGAAAATCACTTCAAGTTTACAAAAGAAATAAACCTATTCGGCTAATTGATATATCATTTTTCTAATATTTTATCTAAATGAGTAAATATGAGGTTTTCTTCTGCTACAAATGTATGATTAAAATACATTTCAGGAAACGCTTGTGTGGCAAATAAAGTTATTCGGTGTAGGTTTTCTTTTCGAACTTTTAAAATGTATTTCATGAAATTCGTATTCAAATAAACTTAAAATATGTATGTGTTTTTGTTATAGCAAAACCACATCGCGCTATAAGCTCTGTTCACCGAATGGAATCCAACCACTGATTTCAGCGTTGTAAATACGTGGACTTACAGCTGTTCCAGTAGGAGACTTCAAAGTGTAAAATGTTTTTTCATTGTTTCTTAAACTTAATGATAATTACGAACTAAATTAAATTTTTCACAGTTGGAAATCCAGATTATATTTTTTTTGGAAATTTCATCATGCTCGGAAAAAATAAGAGCAAGAGTTTAGAATAGATATCCACCAGGGGTTAATGAGTTATATTACCTTACAAAAGTAAGCATTACTCAAATCGTATTCAATACAAACAGCTGTTTTCAGTATGCTCTAAAAGTACGTTTCCTTTAACATTGTGTTTCCATGTCGAGGTTGGTAATACTTTTTTAAATAGGCGGTTTTCTATAACTATTTCCAATTTTAGTACTCAGATATTGATGGGTAAGTTAGGTCTAGGTGACTGTCCTCACCTGCGATCTATTCTTCAGCTTTTGCAAGAAAGCGGTTACTCTTTACTGGAAATTCCGTGATAGCTTTCATGAATACTGTTAGAACTATTTCTACTTCTTTGTAATTTTTGTGAATCGCTCCACACAAGGTGATACGGTTGTTGTCCGAGAAAGGCCATGTAGTGACTCTTTACCTGCTAATAGTTTTCATTACGTAGTTTTTCCTTGTTCACTTTAAAGTTACATGTAACAAAATTTGCTTTGAACTACATTAAAGTTAAGTGATATAGTCAACGCACTTTTTATATTGATTTACTTTGTTCTTTTTTGTTCCTCAAATACATTAACTATAATCCACTACCTGCTTTATCTTAGTGTCTTGTGAAACTGGCTTTGTTATCCTCACAATCTTTTGTTACTTAACTTTACTGAATACCTGATCATGTTGGTATTATGGATGATGATTTCAGTTTGTATGACAGGACAACCAAATTTGCCACCTCTACTGAAATCGCAAATAAGTAGCTCGTAGAAAATAAATATTTATACTAAAGTTTTGCATTGGTTGCTGTTTTTAGTTCATCGGCATTTTTACCGTATAAGTTATGTAATACTTTTCAACTTGAATATTTTTTTTACTCTTTAATAATTCATTTACTTCCATAATTTGACTTAACATTTTTAGTTTTACTCTTTGACTTTACTATATATCCTTTCTGTTTGGAAAATGTTTTTTTTTTTAATTTTACATTATTTTATTGAGTTTGTTTGGTGATAATAGCCTTAGCAATGATGCATAAATCAATTAACCAATCAATGTCCCACCATTATGGTAACTTACTCTGTCGTAATACAAATGAATCGACCATGTCTTCTTTTTGTTTTCAAGTTACTGCCTGCTGTTTGGTGACTATTATTTAGAAACTACTGGATTTTAGATCTAACGTTTTGAAAAGTTTAAGGAACAAGAAAAGAAAATATACAAATACGTATCATATCTTAACATAAATGTATTGATCTTCATTATATAAGGAAAAATATTATGTAGAGTATTTTGAGTTATAATTTTTATTGATTTTCTTATATACAACAGATTTTCCAATTGCAAGATTTTTAAAAATGCCATACTGTTAAAAGTACTGAAATTTTAAAGTTTATTTGTCACACTTAATCTCATAATTACGATTGGTATGTCTTAGAAAAGTGATTTCAATGGAAAAATATTTAAGAAAAGGGTATATTGACTTTTTCTCAAATATTCATGTATTTTAGGAAATTTTATCTTTCAATTATATTATTAAATTAATCTTACCTTTACAACCTTTTTAATGCAATTAATTAACACTGAAAATTGTACAAAACAGTGTTTTTCTTCAACTACTTCTTCTAATTATAATTTATACAGTTAAACCAGAGAAAATAGGTAGAACAAAGTAAAAAAAATAAAATACATTACATAATTTATTATATGTGAAATAATTTTTGTCATTGTAAAATACTTTGAGTTAATAAAACTTTTAAGAAAACAAATAAAGCCGTGTGAAATAAATGTTGGCAATTTTATAAATTGTTGTTGTTGTTTTGAATTAAGCACAAAGCTACACAATGGGCTCTCTGTACTCTGCCCACCACGGGTATCGAAACCCGGATTTTAGCGTTAAGTCCGCAGACATACCGCTGAGCCACTGGGGGGCGATTTTATACATATCTAAAACTTGCTGAAATGTTTTGAACTATTGTTCCCCCCATAAAAAATGTATCAAATTTAAGATTTAGTTTTGATTCTCAAAAATTACAGTAAAAAGTAGAAAATCTGAAAAAAATGCTTGATTAAGATTATATTATTGACTTATCTCGACGAATATGTAGCTCCTAATCAAACACCATAATCAAAGTAGTACTAGTGATACCAAGAATAATTTTAAAATATGTGTTTATCAAAAAATGTATTAAAATATACTAAAATATCTGTTGCAAAAATTAAATAAACTGATAAATATCGCGTTCTGTGCTTACAAAAACGACGAACAAATTCCCTTAATCATTTATTAAAAATAATATGGTGATGATTATCGTTGTTGACTAGTATGGTTACCTCTAACATACTATTTCAAAACTGGGGATGGCTTGAAAAGAATATTTTTGTGTAGCTTTGAGTGATGTTAGAAACAAACCAAACCAGACTTATCAGTTAAAGCTACTGTAGTTATGGCATTGAAAATTTAGATATTCTTTTAAATGATATGTCAAATTTTGCATTGGTCATTTAAATAGAGGAGAGTATAAATATTTTTCAGGAATTTCCAGAAATTCATCGATGAATATAAAACATAAGCACTAAGTTAACTACTAATGTTCCAAGCACCAAGATACTCTTAAAACTGCTGAACACAATTTATAATATTCATAAGCATGATTTTGTATTATTGCCTGCATTTCCATTGTAACAAGGTGTTGCGAATGGAAGTATATAACGATTAATAAAAATGAATTGATTGAAAAAAAACAACAGCAGTATGCATAATAGGAATACAATGGTCTGTAATCCAATATCGGAAAAGGCTGTACAGAAAAAATGAAATAATGAGAAAACGATTGGTAATGTTACCTAATACTCAGCCAACCCAGCATATTATCAAAATCTAGATATTTCTCTAAAACGCATTTAAATAGTTATACTAGTTCATTCACATTTTTCCGAAGAAAGTTTGGAATGGAGACCACACCACCTTGTTATCAATAAAGCTAACGAACGAGTTCCAGCCAAAATTTCCACAAAATAGTAGCAAATTATTACTCAAAACTCAGAATATAAATTAGGTAAGTATCCAGTAATTATAAATTAGTAAATATTAAGTAACTGGATATATATTTTTAACCACGCCATAGATAAACAAGAAGACACACACTATAAATCTAGCTTCCAAAGTTAACACGTAGTAGCACATTAAATATTTAATTAATTAAGTGGTACTAATGTGCTACATATTAGTTAGCAATGTTATTCATAGCAGCTAGGTTTGTTACTTTAATTGGCTGTTTATATAGACAAAAGTACAAAGTACATAATTTCCTTACTTTGTATGAGGAACATCAAACCTAATTTTATTATAACTTATTTTCTTAGAAAATCTACATCTTCATGCAACTTCCGATTTTGTGCAATATCATTTTTCCTTTGAATCGGTATTTCAAAAAATTTATTATAAGGAATTTACAAAAACAAAACAAAAATACCAAACAAAGCACATACAAAGTTAATGGCACCTAATACGAGCGAAATTACCTGATGAATGAGATGAACTAGACATGTTTTCTGCTGATTCTTTAGACCTGGCTACTATGTGTACTTCAGTTCTTCTCGCGATCATAGGTGATGGTTAGATAGGTAGTGTTTCGAAAGGACAGTTGGGAATTTGTTTTAATTGAAGTGGTTCTGAGATACTTACAGACTTAAAAGTTGTACTATGGCAGATGCCTTCTTTCTTTCTTTATATCGGTTATATCAAATGTTAAACGATGGTTTGTGGTAAACATTGTGAATTCCACATCACTTTCTTCTGAGTTTGTTATTCATTTCTATGAAGCACGCTTAAGAGGCACCAGTTTTCCTTACTCTGAGATACTTATTACCTGTCTGCTGCTTCTGTGAGGCAGATGAACTGCTCTTCTCCGATCTACATGTACATAGCCTTATACAACTGTAACTACGGCAACAGAAACAGGCACCAGTAGGGTGAGAAGAGTCCATCGTGATGGAGGGCTCACGGTATTTTCAATATGAATGTTTATAAACTTTGAAAGGAAATAAATCTAAATATGCAGTTTTCATACATTTGAGATCGCTGACGTGATTAAATAAATTAATCAATTTATAATTTCTTTTAAATAATATGTTATATATTGTTTAGAAACCAAAGTACATCATTATTTATATTACATATATTGTTTAGAAACCAAAGACATCATTATTTATATTACATATATTGTTTAGAAACCAAAGACATCATTATTTATAAATAAATATTTATCATTTGTTTCTACAAAGTGTTTTTGAAACCTTTTCTCGCCTTAATCTAAATTCATCAACAACAAAATGAAAACAAGTAAAAAATGTAGTTTAGAACTTATCAACGTTGCATAAAACAAATGAGATATAATTAGAAACCGACGCGTTTTGTTATCACTTTCCTTCCACGGATTTGAAATCAGAGATGCAACCAAAAGTTATTTCCACCAAATATGTCAGCTGTAATGGGTTTCTTACTCAACCAGCTTAGGTTGTTTTACACTACAATATTAATAGAAATCTCATTTCGTTGTTTGAAATAATACAACAGTATTCATGACTCATGCATTGAATGTTGCGAAATTCACCTTGTATTTTCTTAGCATTTATTATCAAAGAGTCCTTCTCTTTCTGCAACTTTAAATACATTGATTTGTAAATTATTGCACAGCTTTAAGTTTCACTTTTAAATAATGATATTAGACTTTAAGCTTTAAATGATTATAGTTAGATCATACATACAGAATATTTAAACAACCATAAAACACACAATTTGGCTAAACTTTGTTATACTTAAAAATAACTTCTAAAAACACTTTTACAGCTCTGGGGATTTTCAAATTAGGTTCTTCTTTCGTTACATTAAACTGAAACGGAATTAGATAGGTTCGATCTCACATATCTTATTTTAAAACCCTTTCCTTCAAATTTAACACTTGAAGATTTAAGCTGTTACTTTTCACGTATATATATCAAATTATGTATCTTTAGTTCATTTTACTCTATTTTAAACAAAAGTGGAATGATTTACCAGGACACCTAATTTACCGAAGAGACTATGTTGCATATTTTCTACCCAAAGTAAACGAACATAAATGCAGAAAAAAGCTAGATGGTTTAGACTAGTTTTATGATGTGTGAAAGTTGACAAAATGTTATGTATTACATGAATTTCAAATAGGAAAGATTACAAACTGCTGGCAGGACGGATATTCAATAGTGTGGTAGTCACAAATGCTTAGCCACGCGCAACCTTCTGTGTACAAGACTATTCAAAAGTACATATACAAGCATTCATCTTACGTGACATTCCTAGTGCGCCTCACAAAAGATGTTATCTTCTAAGCATTTAAAACAACATATTGAAGTGTCATAAGAATACGAAATATTATAGATTTTTAAGATTATTAACTACAAATATTTGATTCCTAAAGCTTTTGCAGTTGTTGGTTCAGGACTAGCAAGTGCGCGCGAACCAGTCGTAGGGTATAAAGAACGAAACAAAACAGCGAGAAAAAAAACCCTTCAGATTAAGTTAAAGTACAGTAAAGTTTACTTTTTTAGTTGAGAAAGTGACAGCAGTTGTTTTTGTAAAACGTTTTACAATGACTTGAGATTTATTCAACCACGACTTCCATAAGAGGAAATTGTTGTTTTTTATATAACTAAAAACTGAATTTAGGATAAACTCATCACTCATATATTCACGAAAAAAATTATATATACGAAACTCCCTATAAATTATGACTGTAATTGTATTATCAAGTCCACTAATTATATAATACATGAATGTAAAGGTGTCTGCAAAACACATGTTCGAGAAGTGTTACGTAGAGAACAAATAACACAAATGAACAAAATATTCATTCACAATGAGAAATCGTGTCGTCAAGCAGTTCACTTACTGGCTGGCTCTTGTAAAACACGTAATCGTGCAATAAAAATAAAAATATATATTCCAATTCACGTACACACAAATTATAAAAAACGGTAGGTGTTTGGAACTGAACACCCAGGGAGCTCCAAATTAAATTTTTATTATTTTGCCCGCTTGTCTTGTGGAAGATCTACGCAATATTCTTATGGAAAAGGATATGTATGGTAAAAAGTAAAATCAAATCAAAATAATATAATATTGATCCAATGTATTCGATACCAACGAGTGATGTCGAGAAACCCACTTGTTGAGAATTTTATATGCAAAAACGGCTCGTTTGGGTTCTGAACCCAAACGAGCCATTTTTGCATATAAAATACCAACGAGTATGTGATCCTAGAAAAATCCACTTTCTCTGGCCGGGCGCGTCAAAAATCCAACTGAACATTAAAATGAAGTATAGCACAATCAAACACTAGAAGGGCCACGACTATGCCAAGAAACATTTATAAGGAAAAAAACTTCTAATTCATATCGATTTATACGCCTTTACTATAGAGCCAAAGTGATATAGTTTTTTTTTTCATGTTAATGTATGCAGTTGCACCTGATAAAATGATTAGTATTCGTTTTGACCTTTCGACTTTCATTTTAATACTTGTTTGTTTGTTTGTTTTGGAATTTCGCAAAAAGCTACTCGAGGGCTATCTGTGCTAGCCGTCCGTAATTTAGCAGTGTAAGACTAGAGGAAAGGCAGCTAGTCATCACCACTCGCCGCCAATTCTTGGGCTACTCTTTTACCAACGAATAGTGGGATTGACCGTCACATTATACGCCCCCACGGCTGGGAGGGCGAGCATGTTTAGCGCGACGCGGGCTCGAACCTGCGACCGACCCTCGGATCACGAGTTGCAAGCCTTACGCGCTTGGCCATGCCAGGCCTAATTTTAATACATGCACAAAAAATTAAAAAATCATTGTCTGAATATATTTCAGTGAAGATACATTCTAAATTAAATATGAAAGGATAAAATTAGTGACTATTGAGGTCATTATGTAAGTACAAATATTTGAAAACATTGATCATATAAAATTATTTTGTTGTGAATTTATATTTTTCCTACACCTGAACACGCTTTCTTACAATTTTCTTTTCAACAACCCAGATAATTTTGTGAGTTTAATTCTCTTATAGATGTTGAATCTTTGTTAGCCTCAGAAATTTTTAACTTTCTTTTAATATTTCATTGATTTTCCGAGTATAACCCTTATTCATTGGCACAAATACGGATCAGTAGTAAGCAGGCCAGATTGTAGAGGAGGGTTTCCATTATAACCAAAGTATTGGGACTGAGTATTCATCGTAAGAATAACTGTCTAGTGCTATTATTCGAAAAGAGCAGTTTCTAAATTTTACAATAACTTCATGTTATACTTTGTATATGTTTAGAATAAGTTTCCAGAGTTATATTTCTAAGATAAACGACAATGTTAAACTACTGACACAAATTCTCATTGTATCAAAGTTCTCATTAACCTAACGAGACGCAAGACAATGTTTCATACTTAAAGCTGCTTGTTGTATTTCGGGCAAAGCTACTTGAAGGCTATCTTAAGATGGTCTTATGAACGTGATTGAAACGACATTTGCAAGACACCTGTAGGTACAAAACTATCCTCATCTGTCAACGACGTGCTACAAGCTCTTGCAGAAAAATGTATTCAGAGAAAAGTTATACTTGCACTGCTATGTTAGTCAATAACATTAAAAGAAGTAAAAGAGAGGTTTAAGATTGGATAACAAGTTTCTGAAATAGCTAGACGGTACTTTCATCATTTGAAGTCTGACTTTTAACTGGAATCTGCAGTACGTGCTGTCCAACATCACTGTAAGCCAGCTGCACTCAAAGCAGTACATTACCATTGATCAAAGTGATGAGAATTATCTCATTAACGCCAAAGTAAAATCCTTTTTATCTACACTGAAAACAAAGAACAATAACAGGAACAATTAGCCAAGAACACAACAAACTATGCTTAATCTTAGCCAAGAAGCCGAGCGGGTAAGTCAACACCACACGTACATTTTCTATGTTTAGTACTGTCTACTATATGAGTCAAAAACTTCTAATAGCATCAGTATATTTTTAAATTATTTTATAAACCTTTATGTGGAATTTTAGTTCAACCTTAAAATTTTAACAATAAAGTTTTAGTTTATTAAAAAATGATGTTATTTATTAAAGTCTGCTCAATAGTCCAAAACTTGGCAGCATGGCTGGTGGAAGCATTGTTAAAATTAAATAATTAAATAACCAAAGAAATATACCCACGAAGTTTTAACATCTTGTAGCCCAACTCAAACAGTTTTATTGTGATATGTTCTTTTTGTTGTTGTAGTTTTCATGTCAGTGAGCAGTGTTATCCATATAATGGCAGCCGTGCATGTAAAAGGTTAATGCGTCATTTGGTTTATGGGATGGGCCAAATTCGTAGCCTCCGCATTAACCAAACATAATTCCACTAAACTTCCTTCGTTGGGAGTATGTGATTGACATTATTTATCGCACGCCTGTAGCAAAAATCACGAAGCCAAAGACCAAGTTAACTGATGTCATTGTTAATGTGATTATGGACATGTTGCAGAGAAGGTGACTGAAACTAAATTCTGGTTAGACGTGTTGAGAACTACTAATGATGTATATCGATAAAAAATGAATTTGTTGGGCAACAAGACGTTGAAAAAATAATTAATGAACATGTTTATTTATTAAATTTTAAAATAGGAAAGAAAACTTTGGACTACTCTTAAATAGTTTGGTCATAGTTATGCCATTTAAGTGTAAAGTGTTTGTATTGTCATAATTTCTTAATCATGTTTCTACAAACAAATGAAATTTCAAAATATGACATACACATTTTTATATAATTTTGTAGGATATATCTTTAACAAACTGATTACAATAATAGTAATTCTTGTTTAAAGAATATATACCGTATACACGCATAAAAATTTTGTTATATTACACTTTGTAACATAAAAATTGTTACTCATGTTGTAAAAGTACAGAAAATAACCATTATTCCCTTGAAACTTTGCTTTTGTGACATGGACAATGAAAATTAGAAATTAACATATTTTCTATATAAAAATGGGTAAATTTGAACATTTTAATTTACATAAGGTCTGAATCAAACAACATGTAAATCAAGATTTACATGTATTTATATTAAAGTTATACAAAAATGTTTAAAAGTGAGTAGTTTTTGAGATTTGCAACTGTAATGTAAATCACTCTCACGTATCAGCCCCGAAACACAGTTTCCGATCATGTTTTGGTTATAAGTTCCTTGGTAGCGGCGTTCAAAGTCCAGTATATCTTGTTGGAAGCATTCGCCTTGCTCCTCTGAGTATGCTCCCATGTTCTCCTTGAATTTATCGAGAAGAGCGTCAAGTATATTGACTTTCAGGGACATCCTGCAGCCCATTTTGCCGTAGTTCTTAACTAAAGCCTCAACTAGTTCCACACAATTCTCGGCCTTGTTGTTGCCCAAGAAGCCCCGAACTACTGCGACAAAGCTGCTCCAGACTTTTTTCCTTCCTACTGAATTTCTTCTGAAATTTTGTGCACTCCAGGAACATCTTTATTTGTGGTCCAACAAAGACACCAACTTTTACCTTTGCTTCAGAAAGTTCAGAGCAGTGTGGCACTGGGGCGAGGGATATGGAGGTCCGAATACATGATAGCAGATGCATTCTGCAAACATACTTGCCCTCTCAGCCGTGGGGGCGTTATAATATACGGTCAATTCCACTATTTGTTGGTAAAAGAATAGCTCAAGAGTTGGCAGTGGGTGGTGATGAATAGCAGCTGCCTTTTCTCTAGTCTTAGACTGCTAAATTAGAGACGGCTAGCGCCGATAGCCCTCGTGTAGCTTTATGCAAAATTCAAAAACAAAATTGATTAAAATCTCACTGTGAATAGAGTAAAAAATGTTTTTTTTTTAATGCAGGGTAACATTGGATAAATAATCTTCACTACTGCAGTGACCAAAATTATGTAACTGAAACTGTTCATGAGGTGATTGACAAAATGAAACTAAAAGTAGGACGAGGTTATTTTTACATCCACCATTAATATTTTAATAATTTTCAAATAACATATGGTATTACTTTTTTATTTATTTATTAACCTGATATTTTAAGATTCACTCTATTATTATTATAGCAATGTCAATAATAATAAATTTTCAAGGATGTAAATTTTATAAAAGCTGTATGAATTTGCAACTGATTTAAATTATTGAAAAATAAGTTTTCTAATAAATAGTAGCAAATCTACCAGGCTTTGCTAAGATTATTAAGTTGATATACTCTATATATGTCTTTACCATGTTGTGTATTCTGAACCCATTTTAGTATAAAAGTATAACCCATCTACTTTCCTTGCTTTGCAATATGACATATAAGCCACTGTCGAAATGTATTGTTACCAAAATACACTGACATTTCTATACGATAAAAGATGTATATATATATATATATAACGAATTAATTTTACATGTGGTTTCTCGGCAGCTTCTCTTTTTAAAAAAGATGCGCATACGCATGCATAAGACAAATAATACGTAGTTACGCACCTTGAGGGCACACTTGGTACGGGTGCAAAATTTGAGAAAATTAAGTAATATTTATGTGTACTTCTTTTCTATGTGGTTTTTCGCTAACTTGTTTCAATAAAAAAATCGCATACACGTGGATACACCCACGTGGATATATAATAATACCCGCGTTTCAGAGTCTCATGCTACACTTAATATAAGAGCAAAACTTCTGGCTCAATGCTAATTTTGTTTTTTGAAATTCGAATATTATAAATAAAATATTAAATATTAACAACTGTATGAGTTGCTTTGGTGATTTTATTTGTTTTGAATTTCACCCAAAGATACACGAGGGGTGTCTGCACTTGCCGTTCATAATTTATCAGTATAAGACTAGAATTAAGGAAGCTAGTCATTATCACTCACCGTCAACTCTCAGGCAATTCTTTTACCATCGAATAGTAGGATTGTGTATAATATTACTACTCTCCAATGGCTGAAAGGACGAGCATGTATGGTGTGAGAGGAATTCGAACCCGCGGCCCTTATATTACGCATCGAGCGCCCTAACCACCAGGCTATGCTGGCCCTCAGGGAATTTCATAGACCTGGTGACAGGATTTAATCAAGCTTATCACATAAAAAGGAGAATTGAGTAAAGCTTAATAGTAAGCATTAAATCTATAAACGTATAGATTTTGAAACTTAACATTATAAATTAAGGTAGTATGTTTGAAGCATTTCAATATATTAATATTATTTCAGTTCACTAAATAAAATGTATGAAAACAAAGAAGGTAAGTGGACTCTTCACTTCAATCGCCGACAATCCTATGTTATTTGATACAGCGGACAAGGGAAACACTCTATCTTTCTTTGAAAGAAAAAGAAATTCGTTATTTGAAGGATATCACGTGCATTTGTAATTCAACACTTTTAACAACATTTTTCTATGCGCTTAAGAAATCACGCTATTTGCGTGTGTGGATAAAACAGCATCAAATTCAATTAATATAAAATTACAGTTACCTGATTCTTTGCATTACTAGTAAAAGTTAAAGTATCAAATCATTCATCCATTTAGTTAATGTATAAATGTTGTATAAAAGTAATGACAAAGCTATAAATAGCTTTGTGGTAGTATAAAAAGCTAGTCAGTTTCAATTGTTATTCGAACTTATCTAGTCATTGTGGTGTATAAACGCCTGTGATAGACAGCTAAAGGCATCACTTATTGTGGCTCTTTGTAACAACAAATATATGATTTAACTTAGGAATATTTGACAGTAAATGTTCCAAGATATTTAAAAATATGTTCAGGAAATTTTATGATGAACTTTTGTATCTTGTGAAAAGTAGTACAACATTCTCTGCTTACAATAGTATTATATGGAATGCATTGCACACAGTTATATAGAAATCGGGTATGTACAATAACTCTAGAAACCGATCGAGCTATTTTGAAAACCATAAAAATAACATTATTTTTATTACCCTTCTACCGAAATTCTCACGATATGTATAAACGACTATTTTTAACGACAAAAGAATATTAATCGCTTCATGTGCAAAAGATTCGAGAAATTCACAAATACAAGTGCGATTAGTGCACGTTATAACATCACACTAGTATAATGTTATTAATTAGAAAAATAGCTCATTTTATTGTAAATGTTTGAAAAAAATACAAAATTAAATTTAGAATTATCCAAATGACTTGATGTGCAATTTCTGTAGTCAACGAACTTTTCCAAATAAGACTAGAAACTCTTTAATATAATGCCTCCCAGTGGCTCAGCGGTTTGTCTGCGAACTTACACGCTAAAAACCGGGTTTTCACACGCGTGGTGAGCAGATCACAAATTTCCCATTGTGTAGCTTTGTGCTTAATTCAAAACAACAACAACTTTAACATAAACGTTATTTGTTGAGTGTCGAGTCTAATAAGTAAAGCTTTATCAAACATCGTAGTGTCCGGCATGGCCAGATAAGTTTAGGCGTTTGACTCGTAATCTGAGGGTCGAGGGTTCAAATTCCCGTCGCACCAAACATGTTCACCTTTCCAGCCGTGGGGTCGTTATAATGTATCGGTCAGTCCCACTATTCTTTAGTTAAAGAGTATCCGAAGAGTTGACGGTGGGTGGCGATGACTAGCTGCCTTTACTCTTGTCTCACACTGCTAAATGGGGAACGGCAGAAGCAGATAGCTCTCGAGTAGCTTTGCACGAAACTAAAAACAAACAGTGATACATAGTACATTGTATACACTTTCATTATTAAATATATGTATATAAATCAACAATGTTTGGACTGAAGCTCCTACCAATCTTATTCTTTGAATGTGTTACACTGCTAAGACTTACAATTGTATTTTGAAGTAAAAATTGATTTAAAAATGTGCTGAATATAAAAGTATAGTAATTTTTTGAGCGTTACTATAATAGGAAAGGCTGAGTTGGTTATATTAAAAATGATTTTTTAAGTATACAAATAATTAAGTTGGTAAAAACCACCGCCGAAATATAGTTGAAGTATATGAATATGATCTACGTATTGAGATTCTTTGGTTTATGTCGTAGTATGATGTCACAAAAAATTGATAGCATTTGGAAAATATATATATTTGTACACTCAAATAATACTGTATTCAGATCGAAGATTCAAAATTTTCAAAACTGAAATATCCATTATGCTTAATGGCATTGAAAGACAAATAAATATGGATGAACTCGAGACACCAAAAGCTTGTAGAAATAAATTTGCAATAAGCCATACTCCAGTGGTGATAAGCAAAGTACAACATTTTGTCAAAGGAGAGAATTCACAACGCAAGAGTCAGTCGGAAATTTCATCTATATGCTGGAAGCAACAGTACGCAACACAATGAAGAACAGTTCCAGGCAGGGAGAGCTATACAAATAATGTGTACACGAACTGCTTCCATGACGCATATATTCATTTGTTGCATATCTCAAATGTTGGAGAATAATTCGGGTATTCGTGTTATTTCATATAAAAACATACCGATTAAGTTACTGAACGAAGAACTTGTACATTTCTGTAACATGAGAATATTGAAATAAATGTTAGAAAACTGTTGTCCTCGTGAATTAAATTTATTATGGAAAGCATGCACGGAGAAGGGGCGTGCTTTCGACATGATACAATTTTACAATGGAGATGTTTTTATAATGGTCAAAAACTATTTTTAAAAACATATGTATTGGCAGATACAGCATGACCTGACCCGGAAATACTGACTGTAAGGAAGTTGTATAGCTCCAAAATCGTTTTCATACAATGAACCAAACCACTGCATATATATAATATAACTTACGTTTTGTTTTCGTTTTATATACTAATGCTTTTTACAATTAAATAATTTATCTTCACAACTTGAATATAAAACATTATGTTTATCTAAAGGCGTGTTTTGATATATAAGTAGCTTCTTTTTCGTAAAAAAATTCGTAAAGTTTCGAACAAATCTGACAGATTTGATTCACCTTGTACATTTTTCTTTGCTCATAGTTGAAGTAAAGAAAACATATGTATCTGCGTTTCACTCCCTCTTTCGTCAAACATTGTGTTCTATAAGTAGTTAACTTTTAATTATTAATTGAATATGCTTTAATATTATTATAATATTTAATACGTGTGTAATAAGTTATTGATAATAATAGTTTTGTTGTTGGATCTCTATAATGATAACCAGAGAAAATCAGCAACAGGCTAAAATTAAAATTAAAGTATTTAAGAATTAGTTATTCCAATAAGTCGATATTATTTAGATACAATTTTATGTAATTATTATTTAAACATCATGACCATTCTATCAACAGACTAGGATAATGCCACTATAATAACACACAAAGAGCATTACATCATAAAATATAACTCCAGGTGAAGATTACCTCTATTAAAACATTAAAGTACAACTCAACAGAAAAAAACAACTTTTCGAGAAACATAAAAAGTGTTTGTAACAGCAATAGTCAAGCAACTAACAATACATCAGAGCACCTCCTCACATGTCAATGTCGTGTCTAAAATTCGTTCCCCGCTAGTACAGCGGTATATCTCCGTATTTACAACGCTAAAATCATGGGTTCGATTCCCCTCGGTGGGATAGCCCTTTGTGGCTTTGCTATACGAAACACACATAAACACACTCTGTCTAAAATTCACAAATAAATTCTTACCCCTTCATAAGTAATTATTGATATTTATAATGTCAAAGCTTAGCTGGATACCTGAAAAATGACACGACTTGCTAAATAATATTAACTTTATTAATAAACAGATACAATATAATGAACTTTTAAGTGTCTCAAGCTATTTGAAGACATCAAAATAAATTATTTCCGTAATATTTGTTATTCGATGTTAATTATTATTTTAACAAATGAATTATATAAATAACTTTAATACCACTTCTAATTTTAGTGCTTCTCAAACGTAAGCTCTGGCACTGAACAAAATGCGTTGTTGCTGATATGGCAGACACAGTGTGCTTGAAAAACTCTTATTATATACTCTTCTTCCAAGAAAAATCCCAAGAACCGAATAAAAAATGTAATAATAATGTTTTAAAGTAAAATCAGACTAATACTGTTGTCTTCTTACAAACACAAAATATTTCCCTCATAAATGTAAAACTAATGAAGGTTTTTTAAATGTAATGGTAGACAGAAGATCTCGCAGAAAAATTTAAATCACTTCACAAGTTTTGCAAGTTCAACAGATATACTCTCATAAGTTCGTATTTATTTAAAGTAACATTATTTTATTCTGTTCAAAATTTTAAGTCCAGTGTTTGATAAATTTTTCCACAGGACTGAAGATCTTACTATTAAAGTAATCCAATTTATAATTCAGTTTCCTTTATTATAATTCTGACTGATTGAAAATGACCACAGAGATCACACTGAAACACTCTATAGGTTTCAAGATCAAATTATTAGAAGGCAAGGTAACTCAGCTTGATGCAACAGAAATGTGTGAGGAATCGTAGGTTTTCTCATAGAGATTTAATAAGATGACTCTAAAAGCAGAATATGTTTACAAAGGCAGATTAGCAAATTGTTTTACATCACTTTTGCCGCGCTGAAAACTCTGTTACCTTTGATCATCATTGTTACTAACTAATGTAGAAAGAAACACATTTACAAACTTAAAGCAATTCCAGGTCAGCTATGAAACACACGAGACGTTTTGTTTTCAACAGGATCATGGAAGAAATTTTGAACAACCACAGCCACACCATGACATAACAGCTAATCCACAGATCATGTTGAGCTCTTGTTTTCAAGAGATTCAAGGAATTCTAAAAGAATTGAACTTGGTGCAAGAAGTGTACTGTCATATTTGTAAAAGTTCGTGTTAACATCATTGTCTAACTGCTAGTGTAACAATTCTTAAAGTTTTAATGAATTGTTCTTATTTACGTTATTTCGGTTTTGCTACATAACAGAAAGAATAACTGGGGAGACATTAAAAGTTAATACTGGGTGAAGAAAATATTAATTTTAGGCCTGTAACTTTCAGTGTGCATAACCTTTAGACATTCTGCTTAGTGTGATCTGCTACAGGACAAACAGTTTAATTCTATTTTCAAATCCCACAACCAGGAATATGTTATTTTTCAATTATCGCAATAAAAGCTTGAGAATAACAAATATGACAAAAAGTTTTCTATGTTAACTTTTAGCTTATTTCTCCAGAATAGTAATTCGTTTCAAGAATGTGTAATAAATGTCGTTTTTACAAACAACGAATTTTTCTTATAATCTCATCTTAGCTACAACAAATTTTTGGTTGCTTCTGTAATTTCTACACACATTTTATAGTTTTTAGCTTTTCATTGTTTGAGTTAATCTATGTTTAGTCTTATTAATAACGAAAATAAACGACTTTATAACATCAAAATGTTGTTTTTATTTAATTAAATACTCAACGTTTCATTTTACACCGGGCCCGGCATGGCCAAGCGTGTTAAGGTGTTCGACTTATAATCCGAGGGTCACGGGTTCGAGTTCCGGTAGCGCTAAAGATGCTCTCCTTTTACCATGCTTTTAATATTTATAATAAAACTTCATTGTGCACTTGATAAATCAGCTACTAACACAACAAGGTTTATTTTATAAAGGGTTCTACAGTACAACATACTATGAAAAACATACTAGATTCTTTTGAATCTTTTCCCGAAATGGAGCCGAAAGCCGCACAGAGGAATTACATATATATGCAAAAACGGCTTGTTTGGGTTGAGAAAATATTTTACATAGAAGAGCGAGCAACGTTTCGATCTTCTATGTAAAATATTTTCTCAACCCAAACGAGCCGTTTTTGCATATATATTTCTCTACAAGTGGGTTTCTCGACATCACTGATTAGAGGGGTTACATGTTTTAATCACTGATATCACTGCACAGTACTATGTTGTTTATCAGTAAGTAGACATTAAAGTATCACGTAAGGAAGGCTTATCGTTCAATCTGTATTGTCGTGACGTTAGTAAAACGAGCGTATACCATGAACCACAATAAGAATTATGCACTATTTAGGCTATAATACAGTATGGCAAACAATTTTCAAAAGCAAGATACAAAAACATTTATTATTCTTTTTATTTGCTTTTGAGTGGAGCACTGTCGGAAATTCTAGCAGCACATCTGGTCAAAAATATCATTCACTGTTATATTTTTCGTCCAGTCATCACTGAGTGTCAATAATGTAATAATCTGAAACTGTATATGAGTCTTGATACACTATATCGTTAGATCTGCCCAATAATAGCACTATCTGATACAAAGAAAATACCGAAGTTTTCTATTCTCTTTATGTTTTATATAATTTCTTTGTTGCTGCTTAAATGTGGATTTTTGAGACAGAAATTTTCTTTTCTTTTATGTAACACGTTATCAAAACATATTAATAACAAAAAGCATATTATAGCATAAAATAATGCAAAATTTTTGCCACCTGCCCCTGAGGTTTTTCATATTGTATTTTTCTTCGTATCACATATTTATTCTATGTACATTACAAACACATACTTTCCTTTCTGAAGAGGGAAAAATAATTCGAAAAAAAAACGTTATCATATCCTTGTAAAAGACATACCGCAATTTTACTGGTAAGACAATACCAAATTTAAGCAAGATGTATTTATGAGTCGATTAATTTCTCTCTGTGCGCAGATATCCCTTATGTAGCTTTGCGCGTAATTAAAAACAAACAAACAAACTTTCTCTGTGAAACAAAAGTCCATAGAAAACTTGATATAAAAGTCGTTGTAATTGTACTTAGTAATGAAAAAATCTAATTAAATAATACACATTTTATTGAAATCAGTTGAAATCTCCAATTAAAAGCAGTATTTGCAAAAATATTGCTTCCTATCTGACCATTCACAACAAGCTCCCACAGTTTAGTAGTTACTCTGTACTTTGTTTTTGTTCGCTATTATGTTTCAGAGAGAAACGTTAAAAGTAATTTTCAAGAAAAGAGAGTTGAATTAAAAATAAGGTCTACAGAATTTTATACATACTTATCTATATGTTCGTTTTGTTACTAATACTATATTTTATCAGGTAATGAAAAGTATACATATTGAAATTATTTACCTCCACCACTACTGCTACTAGTTGAGGGACTCTCTTCAGCTCCCCAATCACTCTCTGTAACATAAAAGTAAAGTCTGTGTTAAAACATACATCTTCTGTATTTTATTTTCAGAATTACGACAGTATGCCTCAAAATACAGAATGCGTCAAACAGATGTTGTTTGTATGAGCTGAATAGATAATCATCTATGATTTGATTAATTCTATGAGAGAAAGAACGATTCAGAAACGGGAGAAAGAGGATGATAATATTAGGATGTCAGTGTTGTTTCCATGGAAAAGGTGAAAAACCTTTGGACTTGATACACAATGATTAAATTAACCGATATTTCTATTGAGCGTTTCATCAACATCAACAAATCTCCTCTAAAAACTGGATAAAGTTATACGTACACACCTCGACCACCAACAAACAAACAAAAATAAATTCCAAGATACAAAAACACTACAAACCTTATACTGCTGCATACCATATATTCCCGTCATCAGCAGAAAAATAACCAGCATTTGGAAAAAAAAAACAGCTTATAACAAAATACAACATTACAGAAAACACCAAATTTATTCAAAAACCAGGTTGAAAACTAAAGTCCGTACTATGTGAAAACTACACTGACAAACACAACACCAACATAATTTATAAAATACAATGCAATAACTGCCACGACTTCTAGAATTGGAGAAACAAGCAAAAAATGGAAATTAGATTTAAAGAACAATAACAACAGAAAACACCTTCACTCATTTTTGAACACTACAAATCAAATAAACATAACATAACTATAGAAAACACCCGAATACTAAGTAGGGAGACATATAAAGAAACGCAAAACAAAGAAGCCCTACTCATACCACAACTAAAACCAATATAAAGGAACACCTGTATACCTATACTAATTAATAACCTAATATCCATCTGCAACGACCCCTACAATCCCGTACTCCTTTATACTCTCGTCCTTAAGTCATGTGCCCGGCAACGGTCAGTTGCAAATTCTTTTTGTTAACCTGAAGATGACCTTAAAAGGTCGAAATGTTGTTCTCTGTTTTATTTTGATAAAAGTCGTCCTAAGATACATTTTTACAAAATCAAACAAGAGAATCTTAACTGAGTTGGTTAGATCATTCTGGGTGAACGAGAACGCTGTGTTATTCAGATATAATTGCTATTATTATATTATCAGAATATTTGATTAACGGTAACTACCTGAACGTAAAAGCTGTCGAGTTTGTTCTATCAATATATAACTTGTCCCAGCAATATTTCTATTTAAAAAATTCACCACTATTCCATAGTAACACTCTAATCATCAATTTCGTTTTAATTATGCGTATTTGTAACATTTGCTCATGCTTATGAAGGACGTTTGATAGAGTTTCTCCACTTTATATAAAGTTAAACCCCTAATCACTGTATTATCTGTTTATAAAGTAAACAATAACTTGTTAGAATAAATTAGTTGTTGGATGCTACATATAACATATAATTTATCAATTAAACTAAAGGTTATATTTATACTTCTAAAACGAATAACGATTGAATATAAGATATGGAAAACACATTATCAAATTATTTCAATAAGACAGATAGATGCAAATACACTCAATCAAAATCCTATATTTCGATACTTGATCGTTGAGTTTGAGTGAAAGAAAATGTATATAATTGTACGTTATGCTTAAACAGTAAGCCAAGCGTGGCTAGTGGTTAACATACCGGACAATGAAAGTACATGCTTCGTGTTTGAGGCCAGTTACCTTGAACTGATAGAATTCATGCTCCGCGATTTTATAAGAAATAATATCCAAAACGTTGGCAGTATTGACTAGTTGTCTTCTTTCTTTCTAGTTTATTAGTTGAAAATTGAAGACGATTAATGCACTTCGAATAACTTTATTCAAATACTTAAAAACAAAATCAAGTAGTTTAATGTGTTAACTTAAGTAAATTTACGAGGTATTTATTGTTATTTGGTTCCAATACAGTTTAATTTTGAATCCTTAATGAGTATTTTAAGTTGTCATCTTATAATATTTAGATAATTATCCTTCACAGTTATTAGCTGATATAAAGAACTAATAAAAAGTTTATAAAAAGACCAATCTGAGCAGCACAATGTCAAAGTGAACAATTTTTATAGTTGAGAAGAATTTCAAATAAATATTACTTGAATGTTTGTGAGAGCTTATATCTCAGTAATGAGAAAATGGCTTTCTTATTATTATGAAAAACTTGTTTCTAAGTAGATTTTACAAGTAAATGTAAAATGCATAAATATATTTCTTTCTTCTCTAGTTCTCGAATGTTTAAAATAGTTCTACATATGTTATGAAGAACTATTATATACGAATATAATTTTTAATAAGGGCTACTTCATGCAATATTTTTTTTCAAAATCCATATTATTAGCCTTTTATTAGCAGTAATTAAGAACAAAGTAAATAAAGTTTGAAAAGAAAGTGCTGAGATACTTGTTTGTTTTGGAATTTCGCACAAAGCTACTCGAGGGCTATCTATGCTAGCCGTTCCGAATTTAGCAGTGTAAAACTAGAGGGAAGGCAGCTAGTCCTCATCACCCACCGTCACCTCTTGAGCTACTCTTTTACCAACGAATAGTGGGATTAACCGTAACATAATAACGAACGCTCCTGGGCTGAAAGGACGCGCATGTTTGATGCGACGGGAATGAGAATTTGCATCTGTCAGATTACGAGTCGAACGCTTTAACTCACCTGGCCATGCCGGGTAGGATAGAGTCAAAAAGTCTGAATTTATTTTCAATGAAAATAATAAAATTTGTTGATTAATCTAGTGAATAATTCCAGATGCCTAAAATTCGAACTTATAACACAGCGATTTTTTAAATATTTTCTTCTCTTTAAGGAAGCATCGCCGAACTTTATGATGAAAGTTACTGATGGTCTTTCTGATAAAAGCTAGTTGGTCTTTCTAATATTTTTTTTTCCATATGTAAACTAACAAAAACTTATATAAGGTGTGATAAAAAAAGAGTCAAGGTTTAACATTAATTTATCTAAACTTTACATTGTATAACTATTGTAGTTGCAACTGTTAAAATGTAGTTACTAACAACATTTCCTTGACCTAAAATTGGTTTTATTCAGCTATCTGTTTAATTATTATTTTTATAATGGTTTCTAATGGTCTCTTGAAAATAAATAAGAAAGGAGAGTTAATTATCAAAGCTAGAGTAAATGTATTAAGAAAGAGGGAAAATGTAATTGTAAGTAAACACAGTTTCCATTTCGTTTTCATCTACTGCAAGAGAACTGTATATTATGTTGTTTCAAAAAAATATCTGGGGTGGCTTGAAGCTGCTTTCAATGTACATTTAAAAATAATTTGCATCACAGCCAGAAATGTAAGTATATTTACACTGAGGCATACGTAAAAACGCTCCAAAACGGGTAGGTAATATACATTATTTTGGAGGTATGTTATTAATCATTTATGCTACCGAGAGTTCTTTGTCAGTGAAAAAGAAGTTTGACTTGTAAGAGTCTTGTAACGAACATGTTTTGGCACTTTTAGATAAACATTAATACTGCATTTACAAAACGCAGTGAAATAAATTATGCAGGAACTTTAAGAATTCAGCACTTCCCAAAATAACGCTATTTTTCATGGACATTGAGACAATAAATGAGCAAGATGTAATTTGGAATATTTTGATTCATAAGAATTTTAAAGATGTTTCATATACCATGAGGATTTAACTAACCGACGGAATAAATGATATTTCATAATAATATTGCTCTAACATTGACGTTCAATAAAATAGACAATCAAGTAGTTATCCGAGGTGTTGCATGGCACGCCACCATAGTTTCACGAAATGGAACAGAGGGCGCATTGCTGGGAGTACATTTCCAGGTTACCATGACGGGAGGAAGTCGTCTACTATCAAACAGTACATTTGCTACGCATGATATTACAGTTTGAGTGTTACACAGTAAAGAACATATTGCTAGATTAACATTACACAGATAAATCTACGTGATGTTAACCTTATAGTAACAATTATAGTTTTAAAATTAAAAAAATAACCTAAGTTGCACAATGTTTTTCTTTACCATTTCATTGCATAAGTAGAACACTAAATACGTTTCCCAAAGGTGGACGGTGTTCATAAGAATAGTGTTGCTAAAGATAGTCGTTGTACAGTCAAATAGTTTTACAAGATGTATTGTGAACATGTACAGAAGGCAGATGGTGTTGCTATAAGGGATAATGTTAGTACATTTCTATAAGATGACATATAGATTTCAACTTATGTTTATATTTTTTAATTTATATATTTTACTACATTACATGTATTTCTTTCTATGTTACTAAAGTTTTTATAGGTAGATGCTGCTACTAAGGACAATGTTAACATGGTTTGTAGAATCATAAATTAAGTAATACTATTTTATCCCATCTGCTTAGCTTATTTTTCAGTTATTTGTATAAAACTCTTCACAAGTTCATTAATGTTAAAATTTCGTTTACCTTCTGTATTTAACTTGCATGGCAAACTTTTTATTGTATCCAGAGACGGATAGTTTTACCATAAAATGTAATCAATTGACAGAAGTTAAATAATATGCTATTTCTGTCTTATCAGCTTTATAGTCTTCTGTTTCATTTATTTTACATTGTGGTATGGAGTTTCTATTGGTAGATATTGTTACTATGACACTCTTTTACTATTCTTTTATTGAGCTGTATACAGTTTTCAATTTGTATCCACTTCTGTTCATACTGTTTTCGTTCATAAGTTTTGCTTTATTACTTATGTTTTACAAAGGTGGAGGTTGTTACTATGCGTAGTTTGTGTGTTTTACAAAAACAGATGGCGTTTCTATATCTACTATTATCAACAAACAGAGCAATGAAATCTTTAAAGTGAACAAATGGAAATAAGTACCTACCTTTCCATTTTTTGTAGAAAACCACTAGGAGACTTCTTTTTCTCATATGATTAATTTCACATTTTTATCTTTCACTTATATCTTATTTTCTATTTTTTCTTTTCTTTTCACGTTCTTCAATAATTATCATTTATTGCCATATGTCAAATTGTAAAATAACCATTAAATTATTTTATAATATGATTTTTAAAACACACATAATGCATAATTAAATAGAATATTAAAGTAAGTGCTAAATACAACTTAACCGCCCTTCTAATAATAAAATATTTCTGTAAGAAACCACCTCATGCGCTATAAAATTATTTTTACTTTTTATTGTTCCAAGGTAGAAAGTGTTATTTCCCAATTTCTTAGGCTTAAAGTAAATGAAAAAGACATATTTTTCTCTTCAAGCTTTGCTTTTGCGAACTTGGTAATGAAATTTTGAAATTTACTCATTTTCTAAAACATTCCAGGTAGATTCAGTGTTGAGTAGCTGAGAGAGAATTTTCTCGAACTTATGAGAATTTTCAAAACTTTCTTGAATGTTGTAGAAGCCTCAAAACTCTGCTGCTCCATAATGGCAATAAGTATCCGTCTCTTCCCCTGACTCATTCGGTGTTCCTCAAAGAGGAATACAACAGCGTCAAGAGCTTGCAAGAAGCCTTGAAGTACGATGAGCATGGTTGAGAGATTATTGAAGATTTCAAAACGGTGGCATTCCTGATAGGTCTCCAAGGAAACTTTACCAAGTTCCCCTGTTATATTTGCTTTTGGAACAGCAGGAACACCGCAGCGCACAACAACAGGTAGCACTGGCAACAACGGACCGAGTTCTCAAGTGTGAGCCACTAATGGACCTCCAGAAGGTGTTGTTCTCACCATTGCACATCAAACTGGATCTTATGAAACAATTTGTCACAGCTCTTGATAAGGAGTATGTAGCTCTCAAGTACCTTCGAGACTTCTTCCTTACGCTGTCTGAGACAAAGGTCAAAACAGATGTCTTCATTGGACCACAAATAAAGAAGATCCTGGAGTGCACAGAATTCCCCTAGAGTCTCAGTAAGAAAGAAAAAAAAGCTTGGGGCAGCTTTGTCGCCGTAGTTCATGGCTTCTTGGGCAACCACAAGGCCGAAAATTATGAGGAACTGATTGAGGCTCTGATAAAGAACTACGGCAAAATGTCAAGAAAAACATGGAAGCATACTCAGAGGAGCAAGGCGAGCGCTTCCAACAAGATATACTGGACTTTGAACGCCGCCACCAAGGAGCGCATAATGAAAACATGATGGGAGACTATATTTGGGGGCTGATACATGAAAGTGATTTACATCACATTTCCAAATCTTGAAAACTACTCACTTCTAAACATTTTTGTATAACTTTACCATAAATACATGTAAATCTTGATTCATATGTTGTTCTATTCAGACCTTATGTAAATGAAAATGTGCAAGTTTGCCCGTTTTTACATAGAAAATACGTTAATTTTTAAATTTCATTATTCAGGTCACAAAAGCAAATTTTCAAGGGAATAATGGCCATTTTCTGTATTTTTACAATATAAGCAATTAAGAAATAGCACATACCAGTCAGGAACAAAATGGCCTGGCTTGGCCAAGTGCGTAAGGCGTGCGACTCGTAATCCGAGGGTCGCGGGTTCGCGCTAAACATGATCGCCCTCCCAGCCATGGGGGTGTATAATGTAACGGTCAATTCCACTATTCGTTGGTAAAAGAGTAGCCCAAGAGTTGGCGGTGGGTGGTGATGACTAGCTGCCTTCCCTCTAGTCTAACACTGATAAATTGAGGACGGCTAGCACAGATAGCCCTCGAGTAGCTTTGTGCGAAATTCCAAAACAAACAAACAAATCAGGAACAAAATTTATGTTACATAGGGTAATCGATTAAGCAAACAACCATATGAAGGGCCGTCACACGTACACTGTAAAGAAAAGTTGGTGCAAATTCCAAATTAGTTGTTGGTGAACATTTGTGTAAGCTGAGCTATTTCTAACGACTATATACACTTATCTCAATTAACCACATGTATGTAGTAGATCTCATACAAATTATAAGAGGTAGGCGTGGCAGCTGTCAAGGGTTGTTTTGTTTCGAAGACAACCTAGCTTCTAGACTTTCACATGTCAATTATATCACGTATGTAGCTGCAGATGTTCTTGTGCAGCATCAGAAAGAAGGAAACAACTGCTAATGTTAAGATTTGCAAACAGTGTGGATTACAAAACATGAAAAGCTGCAATTTAAGCATTTTTAAATGCTTCATTTGAAAGAAAACAATTAAAACTTAAATGAAACAAAAATTTAAATTGCATAATGTAGTATACTATTAATTTCATATCTATATATTGATGGTAAAGTGGTCTATGAAATTTGTATGTATTGCATTGTCATACGCAGAAAGTAATTTAAAAATGGCACTGGTGGATATAAGGATAACTCATTTACATGAGTTATATTTGTTTATAATTACCATTTTAAAAAAGATGCTTATTTAAATCATTAATATTCTGCAATAATTTAACATATTAGCTTACAGTTTCATTTTTTGGCTTTATGAACTGTATACATTATTATTGCGGATTTTATTGTGTGTAACAGCTCTTAGAAAATATTTATTTTATACTTTTCACTTTCATATGTTTTATAAAAAAACTGACTGTACTTTTATGGGAAAACGACGTTACTATTATAAAGTCTTACTGAGGACAGTGTAATCACGAACTGTATTTCAGTAGGGTTTTAACATATTTGCTGTTTTGATTTTAAAGTAAAACTCACGTTACACAAAGAAAATTAATACAACATTTTTGCGTGTGTCAATTTTATAATACATGTTTTGCATTATTTGAATGAGGCAAATAGTATAGCCAATAATTTACTTTACTTACTTTTATGATTAACATCCTGATAAACATGATTATTTAATTTATGTTTAGCTTTATAAGTTGAGTTTTTATGTTAAACTTTATAGAATCTATTTAAATAAACATATTTATTCCTAACTAAAAACTATATTCTTACTTTTTTGTATATATATATATATATATAATTTATTTTGGCTGCTGTCCTATTTGTTTTGTTTATGGAAATGGAATGTGTTTCATTTATGGAATGAAATATTCCATAATATTTTACGAAACTGAGCCCTTGGAGTTATAGACCAGACATAATGTACTTCAAATATATTATTCGTTTTAAATATAGTAATGACAGAGAACATCCTTCTTCTGATGAAACTAGTTTTGTTTAAATTATTGAAATTTAAAGACTCTTCTCGGTACTGTTACATCCTGAGAAAGAGAAAGCTATGATTGCACTTGTCATTTTTGCTGATGAAAACACTTCTCACCTGTAATATGTAAGATAAACATCAACATTAATTTATTATCTGATGTTATACGTTTTATATATGATTCTTAGCGAGAGAAACTTTGTAAATACTGTTCGTGTATATGAATTTTCATGTATGTCTAGATAAATATGAAACTGTCTTGCCTATTTCTCACGTACTTTCTTGAAAGATCATTTGTCTTGTCTGCTTAGGAATACGAATAATCACTTAATAGAGTCTAACTGAATAAGAAGTATATAAGAATTGTTCACTAATTAAAATATACGTATCCACGAAATATTGAGAAATATAATATTGTGGCTACATATATAATTTCTGGTATCAGTTAAAGGAACAATAAACGTGGTTTACTAATATACACTGAAAACCACTGCCTATGTTAAAATACGGTTAACATTAAATTTATAATTTACTGTTTTTGATGAGCTAATCCCTAGTTTTGTCAATAAATATTTTAATATGTGTAAGTAGTTCTTTTTAGCTTTTTACACTTTACTCTGATTTGTAACAGATAATTTTTTAAATTTTTACATGGAAATGTAATTCTTGTCGCCATAAGAGTTTCAAAATCCACATGAAGAAATATATACTTAGTAATAGTCGAAAAAATTCCTTCGTTTGTAATTAAAGATCCTTTCACGACTATGATTGTCAGCTCGTTTACAGCTATAAATTATGTTCATTTGTGGAAAATGTATTTCATGTTTCGATAAACTACTATGTTTAAATGTTAAAGCGTACATAAAGTGAACTTTCGAAAGATAGAAAATAGAATTTATAGTTTATGTTTGCCTGTCAGTTTTGAAGAAATTAAAGTATCACTTGTATTAGCATACATGCCACTTGGTTTTACACAAAGAATCAAGTATTTCAGCTTACTATCAATTGATATGTGTAAGCAATGTGTTAAAATAGCTCATACCATTTGTTGTGTATGTCGTTGATCGTTAAGTGTCAACAGATCATTTGATGGCAAATATATAGCAGATAAAATGGTAATGCTTTTACCTACGTAGAGTGGTATATAATAAATTTTGAAAATCGATCTTTAAGCCTTTATGCAAATAGTTTTAATCAGTAAAGAAAAAGGTTGTAGGCAGATATTTCTGAAAATATCTACAGAAAAGTAAGAATATAGTTCCATAGCTATGAATAAACATAGTTATTTACATGGAATCTTTTAAAATTTAACAAAATAAATCAATTTATAAAACTAAATGTGGTATTTAAATCATCATCCTCTTCAGGATATACGTATGAAATTATATTAAATTATTTATTGGTTATAATATTTGCTTCATTCAGTTAATGGATGATTCGTAACTGACATATGTAGCAGCGTTATTGTATACAGAACTATAAAAACACTGCACGTAGAAACACCATTCACCTAAAGTAACACCATTCTTAGTAAGATATTATAATAAAAATATTATCTGTCAAAAGAAGCACTGTCAGCATGTGTAAAACATATAAAAGTGAA
Organism: Carcinoscorpius rotundicauda; assembly: GCA_011833715.1. Lineage (NCBI taxonomy): Eukaryota > Metazoa > Arthropoda > Merostomata > Xiphosura > Limulidae > Carcinoscorpius > Carcinoscorpius rotundicauda. The sequence continues at coordinate 22,034,994 of CM022395.1, forward strand.
ATGTTTAAAGCAAAATATGTGAAATTAAACATTTTTGTCAATAACTATTGATTGCACTCAGTAAAAATGGTTATATTTGCAGTGGAGTAGTATATTTATTCCATGAAGCTAAACAAGTGTAACAGTAAATTTTTATGTTAAATTATTTAATGACACTTAGAAATACTTAAATATTTAGCTTAAAATTCTTTTCAGAATGCTAAATGTAAAAATTATGTTATGCAAATCAATGATAGAAGTGAAAACTACACTACAGTATATTAAATGTGTACTAAACCGTAAAAACACAAACAACTGTCTCATTCAGTATCTATAAAAAATACGGCGGCCTTACAACATACTGTCAGCAATGCTTCTTCTAGTTCCACTTTGTGAAATTATAACGTCGTCCTCTATACTCCTTTCCTATTGCCTCAGGTCGACATACATGTCGCCTTTTAATAGCGTGCAATACAGCAACTTGGATATCTCCTCACGTGACTTCTATTGTTCAGATGAAATATTAAGTTTCTATTTTTTTTATACAATCCCATCGTAATACGAGGAATAAGCTGTGTCATCGTATATTGTACAAATCATCTACTTAAGCTATTGTGTATATGTGACACTGTATTCCGTGATCTAAATTATGAATACTATAAAAATCGATTTACTCAGAGGTACTCGAGTCATGGTACTTTTCTATACACAACGAAAATGTTATTAAATGTACTACAGCATGAATTCATAAAGCCTTTGATTATAACTCTAGAACTAACTTTACAGTTTCAGAAATAGTTTTGCTAAATTAAGTATTTTCCTCTTATACGCATGAGGTTGAATGGTCGGCATGTATTCAAGGATACATATTTTGTGTTTCCTGCCTGCAAACTTGTGTTACGCTCGTTAGGAGTGTGTATTCGTTATCAAAGGGAGATCAAATCCACTATTAGGTTAGAACAGGTTAAAAGTCGGTGGTGGGTAATGTTGATTAGTTGCTTACTCTTGAATCAACTGAAATCTCAGTTATAAATTTGAACGTAGCATTATAAAAATGTCATATGATGCACAGATATCATAACAAAAACAATATGTATAAAATAAAGCACAAATAACAATATCATAAAATTGTCTTTATAAATGTATCTAAGTCGCTAGATAAACTAAATTTGATTCTATTATACATTGTGGTTTTACAGTGATTTTATATTTTTACATATTGAGTTCACTTCCAAAAGTAATTTTAACTTCTTTAGTGTTTAAAAATGGGTAAATTTGCTTTTACATTTACTAACAATAACAAACTTTATCTCCTATAAAATAACGGCCATAGAGAACTACATTGGTGGGTTCTTTATTTATGAGGGGTTTTGTATTCATCTTATGCCACTTCTAATACAATGCCCAATTATTTCGTCATAAGTACAAGCTCAAGTCTACTATATTAAGCATTAATCTCTATGTAATTGTTCTCTTTTAAAACTGATTGACGCCACTTAATGACATTTAAAGATATTTAGAATACAAATGTAAAATCGACCGTCATTTGAAAAAAAAAGGCAAGGTATCTAACTGTGAAGAGTGTTTAATTGGCAAGACACATTTATTAAAACAGGATTAAATAAATGGAAAATCTATCTCTGAATCTCTCAACTAGTGGAATATCTAAAATGAGCTGCAACAATCCCACCAAAAAATGCGACTGTGACCAAGCTCAAGTTCAAATTTAGAAGAATATTTATATATGTGTTTGGTAATCAAATTTTGTAAAATGATATCAATTAAACCAAAACTGGATAAAATAAATGTCACACAAGTATCATTGTCAACTGTGTTTGCATATTTTTAATTATTACTATGAATGATAAAATACCAGGAATTTAAAATAGCATTCCACTAAGATCAGTGAGATTTTCACAATAAGTATTATCCATACCTAGCAATTAATAACGATTCGTGTTCAGTTTCATCGGTACATCAATACAATACGCGTGCCACGGCATATTTAACATCTCTGCAGCTTATCCTCTCATTTTCGAAGATACGTAGGTTTATGATTTAGGATATGTCCAAATACAAACATTTCAATTTACAAAAGAATAGTAGACCCTCATCAGTATGCAGTGCGGCAGCTGAAAATGAGGCTGAGAAGCCATTACGTTTGAAAGAAAAGTGCAGAAAGAAACTTAGGGAAATCGAAACTCAGGATACCAGTTCAAAAATAATCTAAGGAAAATATCTGCGATAGCAAAGATATATGTCTGTATTACCTGATGTCCGAATTCTATTGTTATCACTGCTAATACTAATTAGCTTTATTTACGATGCTTGTTTGTTTTGGAATTTCACACAAAGCTACTCGAGGGCTATCTGTGCTAGCCGTCCCTAATTTAGCAGAGTAAAACTAGAGGGAAGGCAGGTAGTCCTCACCACCCACCGCCAACTCTTGGGCTACTCTTTTACCAACGAATAGTGGGATTGACCTTCACATTATAACGCTCCCACGGCTGGGAGGGCGAGCATGTTTGGCGCGACTCGGGTGCGAACCCGCGACCCTCAGATTACGAAGCGCACGCCTTAACACGCTAGGCCATGCCAGGCCCATTTACGATGCAACTAAGATAGTTCCCAGATAGTGTAACTATAGGCAAGATCATAAATACTGCTGAAAAATTAGTTAAAGGCTTAAGCAGGACTAACGCTGGATCTCTGAAATCAAAATCATCAGATTCAGTCAGAATATGCATGGCAAGCAAACTGTCTTTACGCCTTTTATAAAACAGCTATGATCTTCTGCAAACTGTACATGTAAAAAACAGGTCTTAACTTAACTCTGACACCTACAGATGCATACATTGTCTGTAGCAAATGGAACTTAAATTGAAAATAAAGGAAAAATAAAGAAGTTCTAAACTAAACGTTCAAAGCACATTAGTTCCTTAAATATAAAAACAAATTAAAATTACAAGACACCGAATAATCAAACAAACACTCATGAACAAATTCGTCACGCGAGACTGAGAAAAGCATTAAGGTGCTGTAATAAATCATTCGCTTATGCAAACTTCACTCACACAAAGAATACAATACACTATGTTTTAGCATTTCCTAGTTCAATCTTCATATTTAACATTACACAACCGAAACCTTACTGTTTGTAAGATGTACGTTATCTATAAATGGAAAAATACGTAAATACAGTCTTAAACTAGTAGAATGTCTCTGTTAATCTCTGCAAATTTGTGAAAGCTGTGACTGTTAACAGAAAAACGACAAGTTTATAATTACAAGACAGGTTTCTCATCATAAACTGGTTGTGCTTCTAGGCGCATTCTTAACAGTCTTAGTCTCTGGAAAGAATGCTTAGAATGAGCAAAATGATAACAGTAGCAATCACAATAACATTAAAGAAAGCGGAAATAGTTACAAATAAATTTGTTAATTTTGCTATTGATAGTGTATCAACCAACCAAAAGGAAACGACACAAGAGTTTAAAAGCTGATGTACTAGAGAATCAAGCAATATGTTTATGATGTTTTTATCATATATCTAAATTGATCATTGTGGCCTTTTTGCTATAGTTTCAGAAATGAAAGTATGATTTAAGAACCTTTAAAACGTGGCATCGTATTACAGAAAACGAAAAACCAAAGTTGGGCTTTTAAATAAGTTCACAGAGGTTTTATGCTTTTCCGGTGCACTTTCAAATAATGTTTAGTGAGAAAGTTGATTGTGACTGTTCTATATAATTTAAAAGGTTTATGTGTAGGAAGAATGTAAGGTAAACCATGACAGAAAGAAGAGAGGTATTGAAACATAGATAATTCAAACCAAGTAGGCAAAGCAAAATGAAAACCATTAATGAATGAACAACTATGTCAATGATGTTAGGACAACACATTTTTATTCAAGAGCAATGGTGGAAATATTCCTATAGAAGAAAGAAAAATGGTTGTCATACTAATTACTAAGATATATCAAATTGTAGTTTTGTTGTTTGTTTAAGACTTTTTCCAGAGTTATGCAAAAAACTTACTTGCGCATACCATTCATCAGTTTTTATTTACAGACCAGAGGAAATGCAACAAGTTAATAGAACACAATACTAACTTTGTTGTTTATCTTTTTGACTAAAGAGTGTGGTTTGACCTCAATGCATTTTGATAGAAAGCCTGCAGCCAAAAATACAGAGTGCGTTTTAGCGGAAGTTTGCGCAGGAATATTGATTTCATATTTCGGATACACCGTACATTTGTCCATTCTAAGCCAGGAAGAGTACCAACTTGGAGTGTTTTCACACAACATTAAAAGACGGGTTTCGAGACCCATTATGGGCAGAGCACAAATAACTCATCATGTAGACTTTTGCTTAATTCTAAACAAACAAAAACCAAATTGGAGATTTTGTAAAGAAGCTTTTCACAGAGCAGATAGCACCTTAAATTCATATATAGGTGAGACACTAGTTAACTGAGCTGTTTATCAGTTAGCCATCTCTTCAATGTATTCTATACTTGGATTCTTCATTTGTTCACCAAATACATTGCCTAAAGAGTAAAGTAAGCAAGAAACTTTTAAAATGAAATGGATGATTTTACATTAAATATTTCAGGTAGGTCAATACTTGTTACAAAAACTAAAACAACATCTAGGTGAATGGCAGCGTAGATTAGTGCTGAGCAAACATGTAGTTTCTCCAATATTAATTCTAAATTCTAAATTATTTTATATGAACCGGTAAAGCATAAGTAGAAAAAGTTACATCTTTCACTTTTGAGCATGGACATAAATGTATAAAACATTTGTATGTGTAAATTTGTAAGGAATTGGTTACCAATTTCAGTTGTCCACTACTGCTATATTAAGTACAAATTTATTTGTATGTGATCAACGTTTCAATATGGACAACAAATTAATAAGGAAATTGTTTTTGAATGATTAAACCGAATCTTCGACAATAACTAAATATATTTTGTCACATATAAAATGTACAAATGTCAAATTCATGTATGAGCAAAAGAAAGGCTTTTTTTTAAACAGCATAGCTTAAAAACAGATATCTTCACAATGATTTGTAAAGTCAAACATGACTGTTAATATAATAACATTCATAGGTATTTATAAATTTAGTTGATGCCAAGAATTAGTTACTTCTTTACTACACTAATACAGATGTGAAATCTAGAAAAAATAAAGAGCCAAGATATGAAATGTTAATCTGTTAAAAAAAGGAATAATTTACACACAACATTACTTTTAGTTTAAAAGTTTAGATGAAGAACGTGACATAAGAAAATAACTGTAAAAATATAGTACAGAAACTAAAATTTCGTGCTTATATAAGTAGTAAAATAGCATAAATTCGCTTTCTGTAAAAAGACAAAAACCACTATGGACGGCTAGCGCAGATAGCCCCTGTGCGAAATTTAGAAGAAAAGAAACAAATAAACATTCTATTTTAAATGAATTTTGCTTAGGGAAAACAACGGTCCACGTACTAGCACAACTTTTATGTATTCCTTCGCCGTGGCATTGCCAGGTGGTGAAGGCACTCGACTCGTAATCCGAGGTTAGCGAGTTCGAATCTCCCTCACATCAAACATGCTCGCCTTTTACGCCGTAGGGGCATTATAATATGACGGTCAATCCCACTATCACTGGTAAAAGAGAATCCCAAGAGTTGAAAGGGGTGGTAATGACTAGCTTTCTTCCCTCTAGTCTTTCACAGCTAAATAAGAAACGGCCAGTACAGATAGCTCTCGAGTAGCTTTGCGCAAAATTCAAAACAAACCAACATATTCCTTCTTTTAGTATTTAGGTAAAATAATAATAGTAGATGTACATGACTGGAGTTTTCGATTGTTTTAATTAAACAAGAAAGATATATGTTTTGTATGTATAAATTGTAGCGTATCACAGGTACAATTGTAGCAATGACTATTATATTTGAAACCTCTTTATATTTAGAACTAGGTTATGAGTAGAAAGGTCCAATGTCTATTGAAACACTGCATTAAAGAAAAAAACAACACTTCCTTTGTCGTTATATTATGTTATTATTTTAAGAGTAAAAATCCAAAACAGATGTTTTATAGCACAATGAAAGGCGAAATATTTATTATAGCCTCGCTGTCTGTTACGATCATCAGTCTAAGAGTACTTAGTGCAGTGTCTGTTTGTTTGTTTGTTTTAAATTTCACGCAAAGCTACACGATGGCTCTCTGTGTTAGCCGTCCCTAATTTAGCAGTGTAAAGACTAAAGACTCTTGGTTTACTCTTTATCCAACGAATAGTTGAATTGACCGTCATATTATAGCACCCCCACGGCTGAAAGAACGAACATGTTTGGTATGACAGATATTCAATAGACTGATCCCTAAGATTAGGAGTCGCACACCTAGACTGCCTGGCCATGTCGGGCCACTCAATACAGTGAGATTAATACCTTACAGCCTTGAACACTGCAGTATAAATCTAAAACACTGTAGAGTGCCTGAAACCACAATTACAAAAGATTATGTTGCTGTTTGGAGACGCTAGATAATGAAATTAAAAACGTTAGTTAACTTGCAAATCAACATATGTTACTTTTCTCGCGTGAAAATGTTGAATATGGATATGTAAACTAAAACTGTTATTAGTTTTACCTCACCTTATATTGGTATTTTCAACCTCAACATCCTAACTGTTTGTTGGTTTAACGGTCAAGTAATTTACTCCTGGGTTTCAGTTTCAATGAAATAATCCAGTCAGAAGTAACCATGACCTTAAGGTTCTTATCTGGCATTGTATCGAATAATGGAGTTGGTTGTCATTCTCAGTAACACACTCAGTGTAAAGCGTTTGTATCATTATAATGAGAACCTGAAATTTTCGATCCAAAACCCAACACGCTAATTAGAAGCCTAGTCGAACTCACTTATTCCTGAATTATTCATAACTCTGACTATTATCGGTGTATTTTTGCACATTTTGTGTTCAAGCAATGAAGAAAGTTTATTTATTTAATTTTGAACTTTTGTGATATGGATATATTAGGACGGTGGTAGCACTGCTCATACAGTACGAGTGGGTCTGACTCTTCATATTTTAAATAGCTTCTCGATAAATCATCAGAACTTCTCAATACTTTACAGTTTTCTTTTTATAACAATATCAATGTAATGTTTGAGTCATAAGTTCTGGTAATACTTGTGACGATCATTTTGTGTTTTGTAAAAAGGTTAAGTACATATTGAAACAGGAATTACCATCAAATAATAGGCCCAGCATGGTCAGATGGTTAATACACTCAACTCGTAATCTGACGGTCTTTAGGTTCGGATCCCTGTCGGAACAAACATGCTCACCCTTTCAGTCGTGTGGGTGTTATAATGTTATGGTCTTTGGTAAAAGAGTAACTCAGGAGTTGGCGGTGGGTGGTAATGACTAACTGCCTTCCCTCTAGCCTTACACTACTAAATTAGGGACGGCTAGCACAGATAGCCCTCGAGTAGCTTTATGCGAAATTCCAAAACAAACAAGCATCAGAGAGAGCAATATTACAAAAAAGATAATTAACTATAACATGTTGAGCTGGAACAATTTGAAAAGGAAACGAAGGAAAGAATAAAATAAAAGTATCTCAAACAAAAAAGAAACCTGCATCTGACTATCATTAACAGAAGTCAAAGATTACGACACGCTATCAAAACGGTATCTATTACTTTAAATAGATATGCCTTGAGCTGATGGCGAGGTTGATTGAATCAAAACCTGCATGTAGCAGGATCGAAACACCTCGATCTGTTCGCCTTTTCACCTGTGGGAGTGTTACAGTGTAACTTTAAGTTCTACAACTGTTAATACAGCGTTGCCCAAGAATTAGCAGTAGGTAGTGATGACTATCTGTAATCCGCCTCTTGTATATCACTTCAAAGAAGGAAAGGCAACGAGAGTGGTTAAAATGTGAAAAGATAATAAATTAATGAAATTCGGTTTTCGGTAAAAAGTAGGAACCTAAACGTTCTTTAACAGAATAATTAGTTTTCTCAGATCACAAAAAACAGACAATCGATTTATCAATTATTGTAAAAACAATAACAAAAACAGGTAAAACCCAATGATGACGCAAAACAAATTCAAACAGCTAATGTTTGAAATGGTCCTTCCGTCTTGAGAATAAAAGAAAGATTTTTGTATCAAGCCTATCCCTCTTAACAACGCTGTTATACTAAGGAAGTTGTATTGCAAGTTTTAAGAGTACAAGGCTACTAGTAATGAGAAGCTAAGTCAACAAAATCATTAAGTGATTTATTAACGCTGTCAATAACAAAAAAAAAAAACACGAAAGAAACCCACTAAATTTAGCTGCCAGTTTTTATATTAGGCTATGTATTATTATTATTAACGTGATATGTTAAAGAGAAAATTATGCAATTCATAAGCGAATTGCTTCATGTCACTTAAGGCGTATAAAGCTCATTAAATAAATTCTAGCACTTGAAAACTGGCAATAACCAAATCACTATAAGCAATACAGCAAGCAGGACAAGTAGCTTAGTGTGTTTTTTTTCTGTGTAACATTATAAACATTATTACTTAAGCAGGGCAAACAACATAACTTTATTGCCATGCTTATATTTCGCTTGAATTACCTAACTACGAAAAAAGTCACGATTTCATGTACTTTGGTTACCTAATTTTCTGTCCTTAATACACATATTTTGTATGTAGTGCTTCAACAAAAAGATCACATAGGTGGAAATGTACTTCATACAGATTTTGAATAAAACACACACCATCCTGTAATGGATGAATACACCATACTATGTGCATTAATCATTGAATTATAGTTTTATTCAGTGAGCAGCAAAAATAGAATTCTGGGAATGCATAGGGAAGTAGTTAGTCACGTTAAGCTAGCTCATAAAGGATTATAACTTTGTAGAGCAAATAATTAAATGAGGAATGAAAGTAATTATTGCAAGCCATACCAACAAACATGTGGGCGTGGCTACTGTATTACAAGAATACTGGAAGAAACATAAAGAAAAGGATTTCAAACAAAAATTACAAAATATTATATAAGTACGTTATGAAAATATAGGAGTAGAAAATATATATATATTCAAGTAAGTTAGTGACAGCTGTTTTTTTTACTGAGACTACGGTCAGGTAAGGTCTTTTGAGAGATGTTACCCTAGTAAGAAGATCCTACAGGGAATCAAAGCTGGCTGATATGAACAGCAACACTAACGTGAAAGCAATGAATAAAAACCAGATAAAAATAAGTAATTTGCAAAATATCTCTGATTTTTATAATTCCATACGAGAATAATTCTTTGTTACATGATTATGCATGTTACAAGTACTTAGTTCATGCTCTAGGACCAGACAACTAATTAAAATGTAATATATCATCTGAGAAACCAGTATAAGCCAAACATTCGACGTGAATAATTCTTAAGAGGACCTATCACCTTTTACTGAATATCCAGCAACTCATTTGTAACCTTCCCTATATGACCACGATTAGCACCATCATAACAAGCTACACAACTATAGTGGTGAAACAGATTTAGTCACGTTCAATAAACACCATCTCTATAGGAAACTTCAATACCATTAGTTTCTTCTTTTATAGAAGTACCAATGAAGAAATACAGATTTTTTTCCATTTCTGTCTGTTTTGAACAGAATTAGGCAGCATAACACAACCTACACCAGCTTTCCAAATTGGATAACATTTGTTATAAAAGATTTGTATGATCGGTTTATATAAAATGAAAATACCTCACCATGTACTGTTGATTCTTCTTCTAAACGATTAAGTAATATTTATTTCGGTTTATATGGGTCTTTAGTTTATTGTTTCTGCAGCAAAAAGAATAATTTTATCGAAACCCTTCTCTATGTTATGACCTCCATATAATGAAGACTTCAGTTTATAAGTAATTTTTGTTTTTATTTACAAAGTTACTGCCGTAATGGATAAGTAGTAATAGAAAAACAACAACTATAAACAATAATTACCCATATATTAAACAAAGCATGGAGTAATTTGAATATACATAACTAGACATTTGTATTTTAAATAACTATGAACCGGAGACTAACTTGTCATCTGACAGAATTACATTTGGAATAATCGGAGCCAAATAAAATAAAAATTGGAGCTCAAAACGAAAGAGTCATAGACTTTCTCCAGAGTTAATATCAGGATTAAATATTGTATCCTCTGTATTAAATACTGTATTAAATATCCTTTGTAATAATCGGAGCCAAATAAAATAAAAATTGGAGATCAAAACGAAAGAGTCATAGACTTTCTCCAGAGTTAATATCAGGATTAAATATTGTATCCTCTGTATTAAATACTGTATTAAATATCCTTTGTAATAATCGGAGCCAAATAAAATAAAAATTGGAGCTCAAAACGAAAGAGTCATAGACTTTCTCCAGAGTTAATATCAGGATTAAATATTGTATCCTCTGTATTAAATACTGTATTAAATATCCTTTGTAATACAATAAATCGGTAAATATAAGCTTGATAAATTTGCTAATTACAGGTACTCTTTACGAGAGACCAATCATTAGCCATAAGACTAATTTTTTGTAATAATCAGGTTGGTCTTAATGCATAGAAATGTCTACCACATACACTTATATAGTAAGTCCTTTGACTGTAAAAGATGACGTAATAAATTAAATAAAGTGCTCGAAATTGAAACGCATTTTGACACCATGTCATAATATATTAATATATACTACTATAGCAGTTTTTTTGGAAGTTATTTCAATTTTTTTTTAATTCCATTTAAAGTTATTCTGAATAATAATTCCAAGAAGCCCGGTATGGTCAGGTGGTTAAGGCAATCGATTAGTAATTTGAGGGATGTCATATCAGTCGTAGGGCATTATAATGTTACGGTCATTGGTAAGAGAGTAGCTCAAGAGTTGGCGGTGGGTGACTAGATGCTTTCCCTTTAGTCTTACATTGCTAAATTAGGGACGGCTAGCGTAGATAGCCCTCGTGTAGTTTTGTGCGAAATTCAAAACAAACAAACCAAACTAACTACAAGAATCATAATTGAATCAATTCTGGATAAAGAATTTCTGTTGATTTTCAAGTCGGCATTTACAATATCTTGCGAGTTATAACAATTTAAAACTGGGCAATTTTCAGTATGCAAAGTGGTGTAAAAGGGAATTCATTATTCACTTTTTCTTAACGCTTAATATTTGAATCTGCTTTGTATAACATACATCATCGGCATAAAGATAACACCTATATTTTCAATTTACAGATATAAATAATAAATAAAACAGGGCAGATACTGAGACTTGAGAAACTCCAAAATTAATGTTAAGAAAATTAGAATTTATACAATTCATTGAAGTAAATCATTGCATATTTTTGAGATAATATTTTAAAATATCATATATTTTATCCCATAAACCATAAAAAGCAAAACTGTATGATTAATACCATCAAATGTCTTAGTTATGTCTAAAACACAAACTATAACAGACTTTTTTGCTTCATTAACATTGATAATCTTTGTTGTTATTGTTACTTACTGAAACCAAATTATGAGTTACTTAAAACATTATTATTTTGTAAAAAAAACAACAAAGAAAAATAATTCCATTATAAAGTGTCCTTTCAAAATCACGTACAAATGCAGATAAAATACATATTGGCCGACACATTATCTGGATCACCACCCTCATAAATAGGTTTCATTTTAGTAACTTAAACAATCTTGGAAAATTATTTTATAGTATATATTTTATCTATAACTACAGTTAAGGGCTCAATTATTGGTTCGTGAGCAGAATTCAACACAGAAAGTAGAACATCATCCATTCAAATAAAGAAGAATTTGAAAGACCACTATTTTCTGTACGAATTTCAGTCGTTGTTGTAAAAGCAAGATAAATAGATTGAACTACTGATTTGATAGTCCTCAAAAGTCACAAGGTTCCTCATTTTGGAAACATCTATAAAGATATTTTCCTTTCGATGAGATACTATATGCTGAACAAGCATCTAAATGTTTCAATTATTTATTTTTGGTACAGATAACACTTGTTTGTTTAAAACAAGAATAAAGTATTTGTTTTCTTTTTAGCTTGCGTAATAATCTTGTCGCCATCCAAGGTGCACATATTGCATTATATAAATTTACAGCTTTAACAAATAGAAAAGTTAATTATATAACCGTAATAATGTCTTTTTTTTTCAGATTCTTCATATAAAAGATGGTTTCAGTTAACAGAACCTAAATTAGAAGTAAAACTATTTAGCGTTTCAGCATTAATAAGTCTTTTTTTGAATGGTTATAAATTTAGCCTGAATTGATAAGGCAATAAAAGATAAATATAACGCACTATAGCGTGCAGTTTGTACAGTTATATCTCATCACCGTTTTAACTTTCTTTTATTTGCAAATGGCGCCAGTTATTAAAAATAAACTAGTAACGTACAAAATACCATTTGTACGTTTGGGGAATAGATATAATCGGAATGAAATAAGTCCCAACAACCAAAACTAGCGCAATTATAGCTTAGATTTCATCTACCATGTTTGGAACACGCAATTTATTAAATTATTATTATTTGCTGGACAAAAACATAGCTAGGTGTAAATAATACAACAAGAAATTATGTTTTAGTGAATCGTTAAAGCGATAGTGATGATAATACATGAATAAAATATTGTCGAGTATTAATACTAGATTTCTAAAAACTCTTTTGTTGTTAGTAAATACAAAACTGGTCGTTCAAATGTATAGCTTCTGTTGGTTTTAGTTCGAGTGTAGTGAAAAAGAATACCCCCCGCTAGTACAGCGGTATGTCTCCGGATTTACAATGCTAAAATTGGGGGTTCGATTCCTCTCGGTGGGCTGAGCAGATAGCCTCATGTGGCTTTGCTATAAGAAAACCAAACAAAACACACTGAAAAAGAAAATCAAACTAAAATGGAACAAAAATATACAAATTTATTCAAATTAATATTATCAATGAGCAAAACCAATCTATCTCTCAGTTCGCTCCGTATTCCAGAAACTGGGCGATAAATGCAGTAAAAAGTGTAAAATTCGTCAATAGTAAAAGTACAAAATTCTGTATAGTTCATAATAATATATATATTGTGGTTAAAAATAAATCTATATGTTAATCCAACTCGAATATAAAGAACATTTCTATCACCACTGTGTATAGAGGGTTTACCAAAGAAATTCACGTTATGATCCAGTAAAGGGGGTCAGACTATTCTAGGTAATACCGTGACTCAAGAAATATCAATACATCAAAATTTAAGTAGAATATTATCTATATTGTTATTAATACTTCTAAGGTTTATACATATTAGGTACTCATTACATTGCATATTGGTTGAGTCATTTTTATCTTGGTTTGAATTAAATCTGGGTTAAAAAATCTAACTATTAATCCTTCTGGTCAAACTTCAGAAGAAACACTTTGCAACTATTTAAGTTCGCCATTCTATTTCAACACTGAATAAGATTTATTTTATTCTTTTGGAAGTTAGCTGTTCAGCTATTCACAAGTTTTTACACAGAAACAATTATTTTCAACAAAAGATTTGTTATCTTTTGTTGCAGTACCTTGCGCACAACGACCAAGAAACAATGTTTTTTTTAACACTGTAAATCTATTTTAATATACCATTTCTATTGTCTTTATTCATCTTTCTTGTAACAACAGTCCATTTTTGATGTTTTTTGGCTGTTTTCTGTTATGTTTGACCAGAATAAAGTCACCCTTGGCGTTTTATGGAATTTTATTAGCCGATTTTAATTGGCTCTCAAGTTGAATATAACCCTTACTAGAAGTTTTTGTATTAACTGTCTTGTGCTTAGTTTTAGCTTTAGCTGCATAAGTTTTAGAACTGCTAGTCGCCTTAAATTGTATTTCCATACACCTTGAGTTTCCAGCATTAAATGTACTGTAGTATTTCTCATTGAAAAAAGAATAATTCTTGCCTACATTCCTGCATCTCATTGCGATATGAGTTAAGCTTATTCTTCAAACTGATTTTTTTCTTTATTAAGAGATTTAAATTCTTTTCTATTTTGTTGGTGAGCTCTTCCATCAACGTTAAGAAACTACTGTTCTTTTCGACTAACAAACGAGCATTATTAATCAAATCACATAACTGATACAAATATTTTAGTTCCGTCTGATAACATTTTATTCAATTCACAAGTATTACCAATGCTCTTTTCGCCATGTCAGGAATTGAAACACGAAAGTTTGCTTTAAATTTAAAAAAAAATCATTATTTGTTCAATTTACGCAAAGTACTAAAATTTTCGTACGTTTATCATGATACTTTAACCAACATATAATACACGAAATAACGATATTTTCAGCTTTGTAACTTTCGAAGCGCAGATGTCATGATGTGTTGTTGACTATTATATTGTGATTAACAGATTGATTGTTATTTGCGTTTACATGTATTTTTAGTTGACTTTTTCCTTCTCATATGCATTGTGGTTCTTTTCTCTTTGAGTGAATATTTTATTTATCAATCTAAATTATCTTTTGCTTTCATATGCATCAATAACATAAAAGACCTTCCCAGTAGCATAGCGGTGTGTTTATGGACTCACATCCCTAGAAATCAGCTTTCGATATTGTGAAACTTAGTATTTAATTGCATACAAACAAATAAACAATAAGATAAAATATCATTAAACGTGAAACTGAATCTATAAAAGAAAATAAATTCAAACATCTTGGAAATTAGATAAAGAATAACAACATTGGATTTCCAACAGCGTGTATCAACAGTTACTTTATTCACCAACCATTAAGACAACTCTTTTTATAAGTATATGTTATCTCATCAAATTTGCTTAAAGTACAATACAACAGCAATAATGTCATAAAAAGCGTTTTCTGAGCTTTCTTCTATTTATTTAAAACGTCATAAACTGCGATACTTTGGAGGATATACAGTTTTCACCATTTGATTATAGGTAGGTCTTGTACAACTCGAGAAATGTAATCACTATTCAAGTAAGGCGCGTTGCTTTATGTTGGAGCTTATACTCAAACAACACAAGTCATAAAAAATGTACGATGAAGCGCTTGCTCCAAATTCATTGCTTTGCTCTTTTGAAATTGTTTAAATTGTTACTGTCATAAACATGCATTTAAAATAAACAATACATACACCACATAAATTATCTACTTTTTTATAACAAATATTATTTTACTATAGCCCAAATGCTACGTTCTTTGGTTCATTTGCCTTTAAACTGTGAAAAGTACAGTTATAATCATATAAATAGCTTTCCTATATAATAGACATGTCTTATAAAATATATAAGGTGAGGAGTTTTATCATAACTAAATAGAATTTGTTGAGATTTCTGAAGCATAAGTAAAATGAATCAAAGCAATTTTAGACAAAAGCAATTATGATGATCTACATATTAGAAATAAATCCGAAAACTGTATATCGGTAAATATTTCTGTTTTGCTCATTCCGCGTACAGAACAACTATAAACAACGAATGCGAACTAATGAAGAAGTCTGACATATCCTTGATAGCTGTGAAATATAATGGGAAATAAGTAAATACGGAAGTACAAGTAACTTGGAATAAAGACAAACACAACAAACCATTTGTTCAAAATATAAAAATGAACAAGGTAATCCAAAACTTCTTTCCTTAACAAATGCAAGGAAAGAAGGAAAGAAATTTTGGGCTAGAAACAATAATTAATGTCCCATGATAAAGCAACCATCAAAAGTAATTGTGAAAAAACACATTCAGAGCTGAGTATATTGATCTCTTGCATCACCTCAACAGCAAAGTAACAGTTTCTGTTGCCAATGACATTGAAGAAGATATCCACTTGGAAACAATAAAGCATATATTCTTACTCTGGAAAGAGAAAAATTAAACTGACAGAGGAACTGTATAAAATGTTCAAGTTCTTTTAGAAAGGTGAATCTAAATTATCACTGGGAGCGCGTTATAGTATATACTCTTATTTTCAAGTTAAATGTTCAATTATATTTATTTGTATTTATATGTTTTTTTCTTTCTCAGAAGAAAAGTAACAAAGGATAAATGCTTTAGTCCCATCCCACTTTCTCAGATATGCATATTTACAATGTATAAACCACTTCTCGAAAAAAGTCCTTTTTATGTTTTTTAGTGAAATAGGTTATTAAACTGATTTTTATTTCACATAGCTGTTGAGCTTTGAATACATGTTAAATGTAAAAGGCATTCTTCGTAATTTCACACAAAACATAAAACCTGTTAAAATTCTTTGGAAATTAGACAAAAGAAGCAACATAGGATTTCCATCAGCATCTGTTAGCATTCCTTCAGTCACCAGTTTCCAAGTTAACGTTTTTCAGATGTACATAAACCTTTATATTGTTTTCTGTAAGCACAATAAAATATGATATTTTTCTACAATTACCAAATTTTAAACTAGTTATTTTACTTTCTAGAGAATAAACAACTTGTGGGTGTGTCCATTATTCATAATATTGAGTAAGTCTTGTACGGCTCCTGAATTTAAATTTAAGAAAGACATACTCCTGTGACTTTAATTCTATGACCAAATGAAAAGCAATAGTCATAACAAATTGTATGATGTGACCTCCACTCTGATCTCGGGTGAATTTTATTTTGTGAAACAATCTGCAATATATATATATATACTTATAGTTAAAAAATACAACATCAACAATACATACAAGATTTAAAAATCAATAAGATATTCCTGAGCACACCGTAAACTCTATAATTAATCATGCGGCCTTTCTCTAATAGACTTCCTTTTTAAAAATAAGGTTTTCATTATGAAGCTTTTTATCATAACAATAGCGCTCTCTTATACAGAGGGTCGAGTATATTATAATAAAATCATTTTGGAGCATTACTACATCTTTGCAATCCATGTAGCCACATCCACTCAGGTTGTAGCTGAGGATTATGCATGTTGAATATGCAGCATAGTGTTATTCCAAAAGTATCCGTCATAGGACTGTCATGTACAAATCATTCAAATCCTCAACTTAACTTAACCATTTTATCTTCTGTGGACTGGTATAAATATATGTTCCATTTCCCAGCTACTTGTGGCATGTGGTGGTTCAAAAGGAATATTATTGGAAGTACTATCATAGAATTATATTTGTGTTTTACATTTTTTCGTTTACTATTTCGCCAATGAAAGTTTGGTGTATCACTTGACTTATCATGCTTCTAAAAGATATAATACTTCAATATAATCTAGTATCGAAGTTATGCTGTTCATATGTATTTAAACAATTGAGTTATATGAAATACAAATGAAATATTTGTACGATTAGTATCATGTAATTGAAATGAAAAACTAAATAATGTATACAAATAACACAAATATAAATCTATGTTTGTGCTTTATACAGGTACAATTTTATATAAAATGAAAATATTTCAGGATTGCCTTTAGAGTACAGGACTGTATTGATATATTGAACTGTGATTGGCCCTATCAGAATAATGTTTATAAATGTACAGACAGCCTCATTCTTTTCTGTGTGATAAATTCACTCTTGGCTCTCAGGAAATGCTACATCAAAAACACGTTCATATTTAAAACTTAAGCTGGGAAGATTTGCATCATACAACAGACTAAATGCGAAATTGTATTTCTCTGATTGAGCTGATAGAAACTTCAAAGAGGTTAGTATAAAAAGCTAAAACACTCCAAAAGTTGAAGTTAATAAAATCCAAGTATCTAGCTGTAAGTATGAATTTTAAATACTAATATTACCTACAGAATAGTATGGTATACTTTAGCATGAATCGGCCTCAATGAATGTGTAGCCACTAGAAATCTAGTGCTCAGATGAAATATTTCAAACGAACAGCTGGAATGACAATTCTTCAAACAACGTGTTGAGTAAGTGGGGAAAAGTGATTTCTTTTAGGTGAATTTAAATTAATCTTGTTTGTCAACATTCAAGAAAACAGTTTATTCAGTTGGCACAATTTTTCAATCAGAACACTCTATATACGTAAAAAAACAATCTGGTTATCAGTATAGCTAATTAAATATCCGAAAAGAGAATGGTAGCATGATCAGCGTAAAAGAAATCTGCAGTGAAACATTTTGGGAAACCAAAGCAATTGTGGACTGCATCTCGTCCAATGCTGTTAAAGATCTACATAAAATTGATGGCACACTGACTGTTGACAGGTGCATAATACTTTTACTTATCCTTTAGGAACAAGACCTATTAAGCAATGATTTTTCATCCAGCAAGACAGTGATGAAACACTTACAACCATATCTTGGACTACACCAATCCCTGCTATGAACATTATTAAGACTTTTGAAGCTTATATGAAAACTGAGAAGGTCAAATAGCAACTAAACAACTGAAATGTACTGAGTGAAACTTAACTTTTGAAGTAATTTATAAAGAATCATACTTTGATAAACTTATAATGGCCCAAAATAAGTTATAGTGTTTTGTTCAAAGTAAAAACGAAATAACGGTGCATTTTAGACTTATCTGCTTTGTTTTGAGCTTCATATGAAAAATATGTTACGGTTACGAAAAATTAAGCATTTTTCGTTTCTTACTCTTTATCTGTATCACCTCTGAATTCCTCAATCATTTGATTGCCATAATATATATATATATATGTGTGTGTGAATATATATATTTTCTTGCAAAACGAATGGTCTTAACATTTGCCCTCTCATAGAATCTCAGTCACATGAAGGTTAGATCTGGCCTAGAAATTTGTGGTTCAAAGATTAATAGGTTACGCTACTGAGCACAATATACATTTTCGGCTGTAGAAGGAAACAAAGGTGCCAATAAATCCCGCTAATTATTTCAAAGGCTCATATAAAGCCTTTGCTGTGGTGGGTACTGTGACTACTTGCCCTTCACCTGGTTACAAGTTCAAAACTAGGACTGTTTATGCGTGAGCATTAGCGGTCTATGAACTGTTTGTTTGTTTGTTTGTTTCTAACAACGTGTGCACAAGATACTGTTTTGTATGACAGAAAAATCCAATGAGATTACATGATAAGTGAGAACAACTACCACTATAAATGGAGTTCTAGTTGAAGGATAACAAAATGATATAACTTTTTAATTTTTGGTAATATTAAAAAAGAAATGGATGTTTAGGTAACAAAACTTCCATTACTATTGCGTCACAAAACTAGGTGACTAATTATCAGTTCTGGTTAACATTCAATATAAATAGATATATATGTTCATGAATTCTAACTCAATTGGATGGAAACAAACATTAATGAAAACTTTGCAGGCTTTAAAAATACACTTTTCTATAATTGCATATGTAATTGATGTGAAATATCTCCAACAACAAATATGTGTTACAAACACTTAGAACTTCAAGAAAGGAATAACAATGGCATTCCTTGACACTTCAATTTGAGCACTACATTATTCAGCATTGATATCGAAACGGATGTGCCTAAAATACAAAAAAGTCTCATCAACCAATGCATGAAAGACCTCCAACAGTTGTATCATGATGAAATTTAAATATATATATATATATATAATATGTCTTTAGATTTAAAAACCGTAACGGACAAAATACATAATGAGAGAAAATATAGTAAATGTCATTGGTATATCTCATAAGTTCATATATAAAGTTTGTTTTTAAATAGTTATGAATTCAAACAGGCTGTTTCATATCAGAAAGTAAATACACATCCGTACTAGCACATTTGTATTGTAATGAATGTATCGTTGTACATTTTTTTTAGTGCCTAGTCTTATTTCTCTATAATTTTTTTTATTTTTGGAAGTGACGTATATTCTTTACTGTGTATTGCGCTGCTCTCAAAATGTGTACTTCTTGAGCATAAGAATCAGCAATGTACTATCTGTGTATGTATTGCTAGTGATTAATAATATTGTTGCAAGCGAAATTTTGTGAATGTTCTAGAGTTTCGTGTGATTGGTATATAAAAACCAACACGCCAAAAGACAAAAAGACAATTATTGTTATTGGACAGCTAGAGTCAGTGTTCTATAACCCTAGGATATCATAATTGTGATTAGCACTAACTATACTGGGAAACCACAGAAATGAACCACGAACGTTTCAGAGATTACAACTTCAGTGAGTTACTTCAGACGTTATTATTTCAGCGAGTAAATTAAATATCTTCTAAGGTAAGAAGTGAGCTTCTAACCAGTGTGAGGTTAGCCAAGAAAGACATTGTTAGTTTAAGCGAGTTGTAACAATATCAACTCAGAATGAATTTGTTCGTCGTGGATCTTGATCGACCGGGTTTCAAAAAACAAACGTGTGTGTCAATCTTGTTGACATGTACAATAAAGTTAATACATATTAACAGTAAATTAATTTGCAAATTCAAATTTTCAGTTGTTTGAAAAAAATAATGCGTTACCATACATAACAAAACATCTCTTCGAAAAAATCAGTTTCTAAAGTTTGCAATAAGTTTATTCTACTTTGTATATGTTTAGAATAAGATTCCGGAGGTGTATTTCTAAGATAAACGACAATGTTAAACTACTTAAACAAATTATCGTTGTATCAAAGTTCTCATTAGCCAAAGGAGACGCAAGGCAATGTTTTATACTTTTAGCTGCTTCTTGTTTTTTGAGCAAAGCTACTTGAAGGCTATCTTCAGATGATCTTGTGAACGTGATTGAAACAACATTTGAAAGACAGCTGATGATACAAAACTATTCTCATCTGTCAACGACGTGCTACAAGCTCTTGCACAAAAATGTATTTGAGGAAAGTTATATTTGCACTGCTGTTAGTCAATAACTAGTCAATAATATGTTAGTCCAACATAACTGTAAGCCAGCTGCACTCAAAGCAGTAGAGTACCATTGATGAAGGTGATGAGAATTATCTCATTAACGCCAAAGTCAAACCCTTCTTATCTACACTGAAAACAAAGAACAATTAGCCAAGAACACAACAAACTATACTTAATCTCAGCCAAGAAGCCGAGTGGGTAAGTCAACACTACACGTACATCTTCTGTGTTTACTACTACCTATACTATAACAGTCAAAAACTTGCAATAGTGTCACTATATCTGTAAATTATTTCATAAACCTTTGTGTGGAATCTTAGTTCAACATTAAAACATTAACAATAAAGTTTTAATTCATTAAGAAATGATGTAATTTATTAAAGTCTGCCATATAACCCAAAACTTGGCAGCATGGCTGGTAGAAGAATTTTTAAAATTGAATAATTAAATAACTAAAGAAACAAACCACGAAGTTTTAACATCTTGTAGCCCAACTCAAACAGTTTTATTGTGATGTGTTCTCTTTGTTGTTGTAGTTTTCATATCAGTGAGCAATGTTACTCCATATAATGGCAGCCGCGCATGTAAAAGGTTAATGCGTCATTTGGCTTATAGAATGGGCTAAATCTGTGGCCTCCGCATCAGCCAAATATAATTCCACTAAACTTCTTTTGTTGGAAGTATGTGATTGACATTATTTATGGCACGTCTGCAGCAAACATCACGAAGCCAAAGGCCACGTTAGCTGATGTCATTGTTAATGTGATTATGAACATATTGCAGAGAAGGTGACTGAAACTGAATTTTGGTTAGACGTGTTGAGAACTACTAATGATGCACGCGCAGACGTTTAGTGACATGCCAATAAAAAGTAATTGAGTTGGACTACATGATGTTGAAAACAGAATTGATATATTTGTTTATTTATTAAATTTTAAAATAGAAAAGTAAACTTTAGACAACTATTTAATAGTTTAGTCATACTTATCTCATTCAAGTGTAAAGTGTTTGTATTTTCGTAATTTCTTAATCGTGTTTTTATAAACATATCAAATTTTAAAATATGACATACAAATTTTTATATAACTTTGTAATATATATCTTTAACAAAGTGGTTACAATGATAGTAATTCTTGTTTCAAGAATGCTGCATAAACGCCTAAAAATTTTATTACATTACACGATGTAACATAAATTTTGTTCCTGGATAATATGTGCTACTTCTTAATTCCCTATGTTGTAAAAGTACAGAAAATGACCATTATTCCCTTAAAATTTTGCTTTTGTGACCTGAATAATGAAATTTAGAAATTAACCTATTTTGCATGAAAAACAGGCAAATTTGAACATTTTTATTTACGTAAAGTCTGAATAAAACAAGATATGAATCAAGATTTTCATGTATTTACACTAAAGTTATACAAAAATGTTTAGAACTTAGTAGTTTTCGAGATTTGCAAATGTAATGCAAATCACTTTCACGTATCAGCCCCCAAATATAGTCTCCTATCATGTTTTCATTATGCGCTCCTTGGTGGCGGCGTTCAAAGTCCAGTATATCTTGTTGGAAGCGCTCGCCTTGCTCCTCTGAGTATGCTCCCATGTTCTGCCTAAATTTATCAAGATGAACGTCAAGGATATGGACATTCAGGAACATCCTGCAGCTCATTTTGCCGCAGTTCTCTACCACAGCCTCAACCAGTTCCACATAATTTTCGGCCTTGTCATGGCCCAGCCAGCCCCGAACCACTGCGATAAAGTTGCTTTAAGTTTTTCTTCCTTCCTACCGAGTTTCTTGTGGAATTCTGTGCACTCAAGGATCTTCTTTATTTGTAGTCCAACGAAAACACCAGCCTTAATCTTTGCTTTAGATATCTCAGGCAGTGCGGTACTGGGACAATGGATGACGGAAGATTCGGATACATGATAGCAGATGCATTCTTGCCAGCCCGAAGTTTTGAAAGGTCTGCCATGCAGAAGTAGCAATTTCTTGAATGGTCAGTGGGTTCACGCCAAATTCTTGGAACAGCGAATTTCATGGCTCTTTTCTTCCCTCTGTACCATCCTGAGTGTTGACAAATAAAATTGTCATCATGAAGTAAAATTTATTTCATCCATAGCTAATGTGTAAGAGGTTCATGCAAAATATTTTATATGTGATATTTTTCTATACTATTGAAAATTAAAAAATAAAAGATATTTAAATTTTAAATGTTCTAAAATTTGTATAATATAAAATCTTACTATTCAAGCAAGCAAAAATTGTCCGCCTTACCTTCTAGAGTGTTTTTTTCAGTGATCGGAGGTAAAACGAGATGCCCAAGGTTTGTCTTAATCCCCGAGAGACATGTCGAAATGTTCCTTGTAGTCTTCACACAATTTAGCATTTGCTGTCACAGAGTACTTTTTCGCCCTTCTCTTGATAAATTGGCCTCATATATAGCAGAATGCGTCTGAAGAATGCTTGCAGCTTCTTGATAAAATAAATTATGTCTCTATGATCAACTAAGTAGCTAGAAGTAAACTGAAGTGGTGAGTGGTGAGCCCTGTATTTACATTACTATTGAAAGTTCTAAAAAATTCTCGTAAGTTTTACAATATTCCAAATAATTCTTAAACATTCTTGTAAGTTCGAGAAAATTCTCTATCTGTTAGTCAGCACTGAATCTACCTGGAATGTTCTGGAAAATGGGTGAATTTGAAAATTTCTTTACACAGGTCTCAAAAGCAATGCTCGAAGAGAAAAATAGGTCTTTTCCATTTTACTTTAGGCATAAGCAATTGGAAATAACCCTTTCTGCAAAAGAACAAGAAAAAGTAAAGATATTGTAACATACTGTATTTGTTTGTTTATTCATTATGTAAAATGCTAACACTTTTAACGAAGTTCGAATAATTATTTAAAAGCAGTATTTAACTTTTGTTTCAGAAAGATAGAGTAACTTCAAGCCAATTCAAAGAGCAAAGACGAAGATGTTTAAGCTTCAGAAAAAACGTTAGATTTTAAGTATAATGCATGCTAACCTTCTCTGACCTTGCGTCCAGAAAATCTGTTGCCAACTTCATAGCCTGAATATGCTATCGATTTTTGAAGAACTACCAAGAATATTTAGAGTGATTATAATGTTCTCTGTGACAAGATTAAAATGGAAAAGATTCACCTTTGATTTGGTTAACGATATAAATCACAAAAAAATTAAATTTGTGGTTGCAATGTTATGAACCACATTCTTTCCATATTTTAACGCCAAATTAGAATTACGCATGCAGATGAATTATTTTATATATTCTTTTAAATTGAGTTCCTATACATGCTCAAGAATTGTGAGTTTAATTTATAAATGTTTCGTACAAAAAGTTCTAATTTCATGTATAGAAGCCTAATAAGGCTTTTCACATTAAATTGAAAGAAATTGTTCATTCCTTGGATTCTTTTTGTATGCATCTTTGAGAAAAAGATCATCATCGAAAATGTTAAACATCACGAATAACAAATGTTATAACTGTTTTATTAAACATTGTGAAGCTCAACTCTAAAAAAAATGTTACCGCTGTATCTCCATCTAACAATTATTTATAAGAATTAATTCTTTGCATTTAAATTACAATGATTGTCGTTGTACAGTGTATATTTAAATACTTTTTAGGGAGTAGTTTTTAATTGCTAAAATTAAATTAATTAGTTTCGAGATCTGTATCTGGACTTGAGAAACTAACTTAGAAAATGTTGACTTACACACCCATGTGGATCCAAACATGGAAAATAATTTTGAAATTGCTATCTTTAAATTTGGAAGATTCTCATTTATCAGAATAGTGAGCCACATGTCTCTGACAGAACATTTTTGTTTATCTTTAATGTGCTCCACACTTCGCGGGATAAGCATCTCGTCTTCAAATCCACACTTATCCAAAGACAAAAAATATGCAAATTCATTACTGTCTTAAATTAAATTGAAATGGATCGTGCTAAAATTCAAATATCTATTTCAGATTTTTAAATTCGGAGAAACATGATTCAAATTTTTGAGATAGGCTTGATCCAGTTTACATTGAGATCATCATTAGCATCGGAAAAATCATAGTCATTATTTTCTAGGAGAATTTTTTAACTTTGCAAAATGTGTCAAATCATTCTTTGTTGTTGTTTCGCAAGGAGATTTAGTTTTAATTGACATTCATGAATAGGCTCTGATTACTCGCTTATTATTTTACCTCTTTCCTGAAGTTTTGCATTTAAATTGTTGAAGTGAGCCATTATGTTGTACAGAAAGTGCAAATCACACAGCCATGACAAAGTTTCAATTTCAGAGAAATTTTCAATCTACCTTTTTCAACAAGATACACTTTCATTTGAGGAAATAAAAAAGTAACTCGTTCCATGACATTTCCTCTACTTAAATGTCTTACACTTGCAAAATCAGTAAAATTACCAAAAGTAAAGTCACTGTTTTTCTTTAAAGACTCAACAAACTGCCAATGGATGATGAATTTTTTGATTCATTACTTTTAGAAATCTGAGCACATAATGTTTCATGACACAAAATGCAATTGAAAAAATGGCAGCGCGGACTTCACATTATTTTCAATTAAATGCTACTTTAAAAGATAAACAAATCCTAATTTCGCCTCAGTCATGGCGGAAGCAACGTCTGTTGTGACATAAGCTAGTTTTTTTTTAAATTTAGATTGAATTTTTTTGACATTTCAATTTTTTTTTCCAAGACGTTTTCTCCACATGTTCGATCTCGTAATCTGCAAAGGCTAAACATTTCTTCCCTCACTTGAAGATTTAAAATTACACATCAAACCCAAAATATCAATTGTGCAGTATCACTAACATCTTTTGACTCATCTAATGCTGAAGTAAAATACAAACAATCTTTTAGTTGTTCAAGCAACTGATTTTCTGTCTTTCGCTTTTCGACTTAATTGCAAATTAGTTTCTTTTTGAAGAATGTCATCTTTTATCTTTGAATCATAACTGTCCAACAGAGTTTTAATGACAATAATCAATATTTCTTTTATATATCTAAAAACGGCTGGTTTGGGTTGAGAAAATTTTTATGCTGAGGAGCGAACAACGACCTTTTTCGGTCTTTGTCAGATTCACAAAGAAAGTTTGTTTTTTTTTTAAATTCGTGCAAACCTACTTGAGAGCTATCTGATCTAGCCGTTCCTAAATTTAACAGTGTAAGACTACAGGGAAGGCAGCTAGTCATCACCACCCACCGCCAACTCTTGGGTTACTCTTTTACCAACAAATAGTGGGATTCACTGTCACATTATAACGCCCCAACGGCTGAAAGGGCGAGCATGTTTGGTGCGACCGGGATTCGAACCCGCGACCCTCGGATTACGAGTCGAACGCCTTAACACACTTGGTTATGCCGGCCAAGTTTCGACCTTCTTTTGGTCATCGTTAGGTTCACAAAGAAAGAAAGAGTTAATTGACTGATAGCTGACCACATGTTTGAAGGGGATTGTGTAAGTGAGTGTAGGAATGTAGAGGGCGTGCTTAGATGTTTGATTATATTTTTCAATATAAGTATAAAGACGTTCCTTTGTACTGGTTTATTTTGAGCTTGAATTGGTGTGTGTTTGGGTGAGGCTTCTTTAATTTTGCGTTTGTTTCTTTATTTAGTATTTAGGTGTTGTTTTGTTTTAGCTAGAATCCAAGCTACTTTATAGCTAGCTAACGTAATTAGTTCTATTGATAAAAAAATCTCTTCAGGCTTACATTTTGTTCATGAAGTTGTGCTTTCAGACAGCTAATTTTATTCGTAAGATTTTTGCTGTCAACTGGAAATTTTATTTTAAATTTTTGTGAAAATTGTTAAAATGTTGCTTGACACTCCTACGAAAAAAATATTTACATCTACTAAAGTGATTTGGGGGCCTATCAGGCCCCATATATTTTTCCAATAGAAACACAGTGATTTAGCAACATTCATTACAAACAACTTCAGAATGGCTCTGACAAACATTTTTTTTTTACAATTTGAGCAAACAATTTTCGACTGTCTATCTTTTGATCTGCCGCACTTTTTTTTCCCTCTTTGCAGGCGGTTCACATGAGGTTGTTTTGTAATTATCTTTGCAGTAAATTTCTTTGATTTCAAGCACCAATTGCCGTATAAATTCTCTTCTGGCTCTTGATTTATGTTGACGAAGAAATAGTGGATGTTTTGTCGAGTACAGAACGAAAGCATTGTACGCAGCAAGATCTAGAATGTTATAGAATATGCAGAATGACCAGCACTTTGATCGCCTCTTTGTTGTATAATATCTCACCAGTTGGTCGAGAGTGTCGACACCTGCCTTCGTTGCATTGTAAAGATTGACGATTTCGGGCTTTCCATTCTCTTCTACTTCACCAGACTGATGCTGAAAACTCAGTAGTAGCACATATTTTCCTGGTTTGTCTGAGTGCCTGAGAAGAGTGATGTCGTCATGGTAGAAAAACTTTGGTGATAACTCTCTAGATTTTTCATTTATTTCAGGAGGCAGGAAGGTTCTTGATTTCCGTATGGTTCCAACAAGTCCTCTTCTTTTTGTTCGTAGGTACTTGGCAAGTGTCATTGTTGTGAAGAAATTATCTGTCGTTATTGTCCTTCCTTTTCCAAGAAATGGCTGACTCAGTTCTCTGACTATTCTTTCTCCTTGATTTGTTTCTGTCGTATTTTCAACCTTTCCAGTATAAATTTGAGCGTTGAGAAGGTAACTTGTCTTTGCATCTGTTAGACACCAATTCTTTATTCTGTATTTGCCTGACTTTGTCGGAATGTATGTTCTGAAGCCAACTCTTCCTTTGAAATTACATAGTTGTTCATCCACTGTCAGGTATTCGCTTGGGTTGTAACTGTTTTTGCAATTTTCAATGAAAAAATTCCAGACTCCAGAGATGGCGGCATCCGCATCTTTGATTTCTTTATTTCTTTGAGAATGGATGTCAAATCTAATTTTTGAGCACTTTTTCTTTGAACTTGTCTTGTGTAATCAGTTTTCGCAAAAATGGCAAACCGAATTCGGTTGAAAACATTTTGTCTATCGATGCATTTTTGGATTTGCTTATTCCAAGGAAAAGATTAGCTGCGATCCATTTCCAGAGGTCTTCTTCAAAAATTGGTTCTTTCATGATGGTGTTTGTTGAGTGAATGATCTGTTCCATCATATTATCAGAAATGAAAATTTTGAATGTTTCGAATGGTGTAGAGACTATTGGAGCAGGTTGCCTTGTAATGCCTGGGTTCCCATTGAATATATTGAGAGCTGTGATTGCGATTCTCCTGTTGATCCTTGAAAGTGTTGTTGAAAAACTAAAATTCTTATCTTTGGACAAAATTTCGTTCACTGGCATCGTAATACGATCTTATTAATTACTTTCTTCACTTTCAGAAGGGTACGGCGCGATTTGTTCATCACTTTCGGCTTCAGAAGGATCATCATCACAACTTTCAGAGTAGTCTTTGACATTATCATGTTCACTTTCATCGTCGGATGGTTTTGTCAGTAAATGTACAGCTTCATCAAGAGATATCATTTTTGACACGGTTTGAAGATTTCAGCTCCTATATATATAGGATTTGTGGATTCTTCTAGAATATTCTAGATTATTCTAAATACTTCTCTAAAGCTTCTAGAATGTTTTATAACAAGCGTGGGCAAACTAGGCAATAATCAGGACCGTCTAAAATTATTGTTGGAGTAGAGTTATTACCCTAAATGTCCATCTTTTGAAAAGAAGTTGTAAAATTAATATATTTTTACTATTATTTGCTTTTTTCGGTTGCCCAGGCCTGTTCTAGAATTATTCGGGAAATAAATAAAGTCATTTTTATGTTTTTTGATCTGGGGCCTATTAGGCCCCAAAATACCCTTAGTGGATGTTTTGAAAAAAAAAATTAAATATTATTTCGCAAATGTCTGAAAAGTCAAAATATTATTGCTCCTTCAAATATAAAGGGATAGGATCAGTTAATGGCAATTTCATTTAAATACAAAATTATTAGCCTGATATTAATAACCTTTCAAGTTGCTCTGGGGCCTATTAGGCCCCAGTTTTCGTAGAAGTGTTAAGATTGTATACTTTACTATCCCTAAAAGATTTGTTACACAAACGACACACTGACTTATTATTTGCTTCAAATTCCAACTCTCAATTTTCCTTAAATATTAATTTCAGGTTTTTCCTGTCACGCGCCATTCTCGTTTCGGCTGTAATGCCAGAATCAATTAAATTGTCTTTATTTTCTGAGTGTTCACCATTATCTGGATTCTTTTGTTTTTGAATGATCCACTTATCCATATTATGGGATTAAAAACAAAATATATCTAAACACTTGAAAGTTGCACAGTAAATATATGTTTGCAATTTCATGCAAAACAACGCATACTCGATAACAAACATCTAAACCAGACTGACGTTACAAAATGGGCGGGGTCTGTGGTAGTTATGAAACACGCGACAGTAGCGATGACGTAAAGCAGAGCAGTTGCAGATCACTAAATTTACGATAAAAATGATGGAAAAGTTTATTCCTTTACTCGAGTTAGCCACAATTGTCCTATCCAGCTCACCCCTGTTCTAGATACATTGAATTACAATTACTACTATGTAGTTCTAAAATGAAAAGAGCGGAATAATTTGGTTTTGTTTCTTTATGTAATAGCGAAATTAGCTTTGCTTTTTTTCAAGTTATTTTTGCTTAAAAGTAAAAACACCGGATGCTTTAATTCGATGTACCTGTTGTATGGTTTATTTTATTTCATTGAAAATGAAATACGTTAAATCTTGACAATATCTCTGAGAGATATTGTCTGAAAATATGCAGCTTATGAAAATAAAATGTCTTATCTTAATATGTGATATCTGATTTCATTGTGCATATATATATATATGTTTATATTAGTGAAAATTAATAGATTTTAAAAAGTTAAGTAAACATAATTACACATGGAATAACTGCGTTAGAAACAGCAAATCCAAACCTGTGACTAATTATATTAATTCATTATAACTTAAAAAACGAGCCGAAACAAAAATAAATTAAACAAAAACGCTACACCACTTCAAAATATCCCAGATAGTCCAAGAAGGTCGAAACGTTGTTCTTTACCTTATTTTAATTAAAGTCTCAATACCCATACCAGCCTTCTGGAAAATACATTTTACTTCAAATGGGTGTTTCGTCACCACGAATAACTTCACCTCGGCATACACATATTATTCTTCTCCAAAGATTGCAAGAATATAAATTGGAAATAGTGAGATTAATACCATGGATTACTTCCTTATTTGTTTGTTGAATTTGTGTAAATCTACTAGCGGGATATCCGCTCTAACTGTCTTTAATTTTGAAGTGATACACTAGAGAGAATTTAACTGGTCATCAGAAACCTGCACCACCATCTAAACTTTCATTTCATAGTGCTCCTACAGCTGAAATGGCGAACAGTAAAAGAGATTCGAGCCAGCGACCTATATATGGCGAGTCAAGCACTCTTAATCATTAAGCCATGCTAAGCCCCGTTCTAGATAAAGGCACCAATAACGATTATAAAGTTTATTTAGCATGTAAGATATTCGTGACCATTATAGACAAATTAAAACATTTTTCCAGGTGTTACAAAATAAGTTATGAACAGGCGTTATAAACTTCCCAATACCACCTTACTATATTGTACTTGACAAGTAAAGGTAGCTTATGCTTATTAGGAAATCGTAAATACTTTGCGTCCAACTCGAAATAACTTCAGAGGTACAGCGGAATGTCTGCAGACTTACAACGCTAGAAATTGGTTGTGATATACGTGGTGGGCAGAGCATAGATAACCCATTATGTATCCTTTTTTAAACTAAATAAAATTATCAAACTATTCTGTGACAAATATAAGAATAAAGTAAATAAATATAAAGAAGTAAAACATTAAGGAAATTTTATTGAACATTTCTTATAACTATTTTCAGGTGTTTATAAAGTCAATTAAACAACTTGACACTACTTTATGCGGGATGAACACTTTATCGTATATAAAGGCTTTTTAAGAGTCTAAAATTGTTAGTTACAATGGACTTAATGGGTTGTGATTGATAATTATACTAGTTTAGACAGCTTCGGTTCCTTTATACCCTTTATACTAGCAAATTTGTTTACTGGGCTACTAATTAGTGCCTAACAACCATAATGGGGACTGGAATTCCAACTTCAGGAAATAAATTTATTTAACTTATTTACCCCCAAGCAGTAGTACCTTATTATTATTATCTATCTTTGTTATTTTTATTTCTCTTCTTTACTATGGAGAGCCATCACCTTCCCACAACTGTCTGCAGGCAGAGAAGGGTGATACAGATATGGAACATTATGGGCTTGAGCACCCATATTTCGTTCTCCTACTTTCCATTTCTATTTGTTTAATTATTTTATAATTCTTTCTCTAATACTGGCAAACACAGGTTAAAACTAATAGACTGTGTATGTACAAACTTAGGTTACATTTTATATCTCATTTTCAAATTGTGTAGCGTTTATAATTTGTTTTGGAGGGGCTTATTTTTTTTATAACAAATTTTATACGTGTGTGTCTTTGTATGTTTACTTAAAGACGTAAAACACTAAAGTTAGGAAAATAAACTATATGTTGATTACAAACTACCTTTTTGATGAAGATTTAAAACCCAAAATGTAAGAAAATTGTTAAATCGTTATCGCTTTCTCACTCGAAGCTAAAACTGTTCATTTACAAATTGTTCAAAATATTGCAATCCATACTGACAACACTAGAAAGAGAAAATAATAATAATAATTCTCTTTAATTCTTACAAAAGATTATATGCATATATTGTGGTTATAAAATTCTGTATTTGAGATCATTTGGTTATAAATTTATCTTTGTCACCAACTATGGATGGCGTTCTATTCTATTATGAAAAACACAATATACAAAATTACCTTATTTTCTTGAAAATCTAATTAACAATATGTTAATAATATTGGTGTTGTATTTGAAATTTCAAAACATAATGAAAAGTAATATACTACTTATTGATCATTTGAGTATTAATGATTTCGATACTGGTCGTTGGACGCAGCATAAATAGTCCATTGTATAGCATTTTGCTTAAAAACAGCCAACCAACTGACCAAACTAAGTATTAAATAGCCAAACTTCCGGCTTCCTTTCAACAAATATAATATAATAATTCACATATTCAGATCGTATTTCAACTTTCATTGTTATATTTTATGGGAATTTTAAAAGATTAAATTTTGAAAGAGTATTATATCATGCTTTATCGTTTTTAATAAATACGTTGTTTCTGAAAAAGTAATCAATATTAAATACAATGTTTAATTACATCGAGCTACCTTCGATGCAGTCGTTCAAATGTTTCAGCAATGAAGGTTAACGGCAAGTTTATATGTACTTAATATATGACTATTAGAAGTGTTATATAAAAAAAGACTCACATATAGTTAAACTACTAGGCCTAAGAATGTCACAAACAATAACGAAGAAATTTTAGAGCGATAAAGATTTATAAATAATTAAAATATGTATATTAAAAGTACAGCTTATCACACGTTGAAATATAAAGAATTATGTACAAGTAAAATATCATCATTACAAGTGATATAAAACCATAAACATTTACAAATATTCAATACCACATGTCAAGAATACTGGAAACGATAAAGATTCAAAAGTGCCAAACAATTTAAATTTTGTAAATGATAAAGACTTACAATACCAATCGTTAAAAAAATAGTAAAAATGTCCCAAGATGAAATGCTAAAAGCGATGAAGATTCACATATAACAAGAATATCATATGTTTTAACGTTATAAATGGTAGAGATTGTCATACATTGACATATTCACACATAGATAAAATATTACAGACTAAAAGTTATATGAATGATAAAGCCTCGCACATATAAACGTATAAATATTATTTGCTTTATTCTGACTTCCGACGGGGTTATGGACTCATGTGTTTTTTTGTTTTTTTTTGTTACAAGATCCCTAATAATATATATGTCACACAGAAAAATTAAAGACAAATGTGGTCAATATTATATTTAATCTTGTTAATTATTACTGGGAATTTTAGGTATTTTATGTAAAAAAATGAGTGGCTATCTCCTCCTCATTTTTAGTCAGTTTTTATACTAAACATTGTGCCAAGCAAATAATGAAAATCTCTCAGTATAATATTCTTGTTGAATCTTCATCACTTATAGCATTTCATCTTGGGATATTTTTACTATTTTTTCAACGGTTGGTGTTACATACCAGTAGCAAATGGTATGTAGAAATGTTTGTAGCGCTTTCATTGCAAAATTGCAGTCTATAAAAATATTAATTATTTATATATCACTAACATACCTTTCTTGGCTTCTAGACTTCAACACTGGCAAGATCAAACTGAAATCCGAATAAAGACATAGGCACAACAGTCATCTATAACAAAATCTACTTTAAGAGTGCTATGTTTTCAAGCTCCACTTTAAGAAATTACAACGCTTTTTGTCCTCAGCCAAATGACCTCGAACCTGATCACCCACGCTGAGTGATCCACAGACTAGCTACTGCTCACGTTGTGGTCACATTCACCGAACGCAGGAACTTAAAGAGACCGCCCCTTGATCGTGTACAGTTGAACTTCTCTCCCTCTTTACACAAATAAGGAACTCTTTCACAAGAACTTGACTTGTGTTAATGTTGGTATAACGATGTGACAAGTAAACTATAACCTTATTTTTGTTTCCGAAGAATGTTTCATGTCTACTAAAACACTAAACAATAAATTTACTTTCTAAGACCAAGTCTAGATGGCATTACACATTTCAAAATATTATAAAGAGAGAGCAACGTAAATTAAGAAACAAATAATTTAATTAATATATGAAGAAAAAACACACATTGTAATCGTTTATTCGTTATTCATGCGTAAACGTATAAATACTGACAAGAAAAAGAATGACGTTCAGCTCTTATTATGCGCAGCTTGCTCATTTCAAAGCCCTTGTTTTGAGTCATATCGATATTCTCAGATCAGTGAAGATAATGGTAAATGTTACCTGAATGAACTTCGTATCCATTTTGATACATTTCTATTTTTTCTTCAAAGAAACCGTCAAATGCATTATCACGAAGTTATATACAAGTTTGTTAGTATTTCTACGTTAATGATTGGAAAACAAAGATATTTTCACCAAAGTTTTAGAAAATAACTACGCACACAGTGTTCTCACTTATAAAATGCTATGTGTTTTTCTGAAGACTATTGTGATAAAACATAGGTGAAATGAAGTATTTTATATAAGATGAAACAGGACTTTCTCTCACATAATAATTTTATAAAAAACAACATGTAGTTATTGATGCAAAATGTATTCCATTCGATCAAAACAACAATTGTTTTTTGAGTGAAAAGTAATTAGATCTCCAGTTGTAATATAAATAATTATTTAGTACCAAAATTGCAGAACTCATCAATAGCCAAGGAAGCGACTGTTGAAGAATTTGGAAGAAAAAAATCGTGGTAAATTTAAATCAGAGATAATCTTGTTGATTCATTGGTAAGTTATGTTTTGATTTCTAAATGTAATAACTAACAATCAAGTTACCAACACATATATTTCATTGAAATTTGAAAGAAAATGTAAAAAGTAAATAAATCATGTCGAAATGATAAAACCAAAGTGCATCTGAAAATAAAGAATTTAATTACAGACAAAAGGGTTAATTGCAAGGAGCAGAACTGTTATTTAGATCAAAAAGCAAGAAATGTCAAGACTATGATAAAAGTGATATGAGTAACTTATTTGTAATTTTCATGGATCTAACCTATTGAAGTTGTGGATAAAAACTATGCTTCTTAATTAAAAGTACATTTTATTAATCAGATGTTGTTAACTCTTGAGAAAAAAAGGTGCAGAAGTTGACACTATTCTGTATGCTCTCTAACTAACACGTCAGTAGTGAAATATTTAAATGTGTTATGAAAGAAAATGCTATATTTTAGATTATTTTGTATTTTCTTATGGTCACACCATTATAGTAAAATTATAAAATTAACATTTTCTACAGAGACTTAGAGTAACATTATAATATGGAAGAGTTTTAAAACATTTTTTTGAAAAAAAAAGTATAAATCATGCTGATGTATGTGACCAAAAATAAGAATTCAGTGGTGAACAGTTTAACAAATTTCTGGGAACATATGTCACTAAATACACTTAAAGTAAACGTATAAATTTAATTTTATTAAAAATATCAATAATCGTAAATATTTTTTGTTATATTTAGATTACATTTTCGTAATGTAGTGTGTAACATCACATCAGTGTATATAGGGAAGCAGAAAAGTATTAGTGGAAACAAGACCAGTTTTAACAATGAAGATTGTAAACCAATTGGGAGAAAAAGCTATTGTAAGTAGTATTTGTCTTTAGAAACTTAAATCCAAGAAAATGAAAGCATTTGTGAAAAGAGCCTTTAATAAGGCTACACAATGGGTTATCTGTGCTCTGCCCACCAGGCAGAAAAAAACCCTCAAAACCCGTCTTTTAGCGGTATGTGTCCGCATACATACCGTTGTGTTACTGGAAGGGTAAAAATAGACGGGAAAGCAGCCACTCATCACCAACTCTTGGGCTCCTCTTTTACCATGGCTAAAAGGGCGAGCATGTTTGGTGGGAACGGGAATCGATCCTATGACCTTCGGATTACGAGTCCAACGCCTTAACACACTTTGCCATGCCGGGCCTTCTTTGGTACGATAATTGGAAATTGCATATGTCCTGTTTTGCCTTAGAAGTTAACCAAAACACTTGATAAGAATGAACATTCCCACTTATTACATTTTTTTTTAATTTAGAAAGTACTTAATCAATTAAATGAATCATTTCTTTACATAAAAGAGGGTTCGTAACTAGCATGTAATCAAGACATTTGGGATTTAATAACCAAACAAAGAAGGAAAGGAGACATTATTCAACATTGTTTTTTACACAGTTTTTGCTTCCTTAACAAGTACCTTCATCTAGTTCTAGTAAGTTGTAATGATAACATAAAAG
The DNA here is from genome assembly GCA_011833715.1 of Carcinoscorpius rotundicauda. NCBI lineage: Eukaryota > Metazoa > Arthropoda > Merostomata > Xiphosura > Limulidae > Carcinoscorpius > Carcinoscorpius rotundicauda. The sequence goes on from CM022395.1 coordinate 22,070,895, forward strand.
ATTTAATTATATGTGTACTTTCTTTGCTAAAGGTAGATGTTTTGGGCCCATATTTCGTAGACAAAATTATAAAAATAATACTTAAATACAGTAAGCACATACATTAGGCTTCGATATCCCGTCGGTCAAAAATCGGTACTTAACATTTTATCGATTACATTGGTGTCTTCTGTTTTATACTAAAGTTAGCCATGTTTTAAAACATGTATTTAATCATTTATATCAGATTATGGAGTTAAACGTTTTAAAATTAAATGATAGGTTGAATAATCACTAAGTTTTCTTAAATATTTTTATTTAAAGAAGGGTAACTTTTAGAGGTAGCAAAAATAAATGATTTATTACATCTCCATGCAGTTGTCCCACAGAGCAAATATATTGTTATCTTGATCAAGTCTTACCTCCATTTGTCATAAATTTACAAAAATACATAAAGGACACTATTTATGTCATTACTTTAATCAAAAACATGCTTTTAACTGGAATAGGGCACTACATTTTCACCATGGATATAAAATGAGTTTAATTGCAGTTAAAAATTTCTTAAACCATAGACCCATTCTACTTTAGCTGAACTTCTACTCATATTTTAACTTGGAGAGTAACTGCAACAAACGATCTGTGGAATATCTATAAAAACTCATATGGGTCTTATCCCTGTCAACCTCTTTGTTGGATACACCGAAAATCTTATATTTGATCAATACAATAAATCAGTACCCGTTATGTGTCGTAGCTACACTTACGACATACTGGGGATTATATCCATGCCTAAATCTGAGTAAGAAGCTTCTCTGCAGTTTCTTTTCGCCTTCCACTCTTCTTTAGAATTTATTTGGGAAATATCCGACACTACACTTCCTTTTCGACAGTAACAGTATGACCATTTGACCACTAGTATACATTACAAGGAAACACATTTACACATGCATCTATATTTCGAATCTTCTCACCTGTACAGTAAAAAAAAACAACAACCTTACTTACACTTTCTACGACTATGGAAAATACGTAGCGATGATAATAATTGTATATCTAAATCCAAAGACATGTAAATATTTTCTTTTAAAACCCACTGTCCTGATTCTCTCATCTACGATGCAGCCAGCATAGCTAGCTCATATATCCAAGAGTAAGCACTCAATCCTACCAAGAAAATACAGACCGTTCCTATTCCATTTGTACTAATATACCACCAAGCCAACAAGAGGATTAAAAATATTATGCTAAACAATCACACAATACTTTTTGAAGGCCTTACCTCTAAATATGTTCTCATGGACCCACCCATTATTTCTTACAGACATGACAAAAACTTAAAGAAATAGGGCGATTATGTTTGATGCGACGGGGATTCGAACCCGCCACCCTTGGATTACGAGTCGAAGGCCCTTACACACTTGGCCATGCTGGACCCGAATCAGCCTCAAACTGTTGATTATGATCGGTATTCGATACAGTCTGTCAGCTATAAGTAAGAAAAGTTAATAAGATAATTTATATAGTAACTATAAAACTAAAAATTTATTTTGTAGGAACAGTAATATAATAAATTCATCATATATATATATATATATAGGTATGCATCAAATTATACGTATGATATAAATTCTATACACTTATTTTTGAAATATCTTTTGTTAAGAAGTGGGTTTTCTCTTAACAATAAACCGTACCCATATATTGTAGTTTAAGAAACAGTTTTTTTTTATATAATTCACACTAAAGAATGGAGTAGCCCCTACAGTTTCGTTTTAATTATTGCATATTTTATAATTCTGATCAAGTAAAGTTTGTCGAGTGTTAGTAATTATCCAGTAATCTTCACTCTTCAACACACACTACATTTCAAATACCATGCACACAATTTCTTTGAAACCTGTACATACGCCTTTTTTTTCAAATTAAATGATCTAATGAAGAGCGCTAACTCGAAACGTCACACTTCTTTAAATAAAAATATAAAACACCTGGTGATTGTTCAATCTGTATTTTATTTTTTATATTTGTGTCGTTTATATGGTTTTAACAAATTTCAAGCCTTTCCTTCTCATGATTTAAGGAAAGGTAAACTCTGTTATACAAATTCTATCATTGTGTATTGAAGTTGCATCCTTTGTATCTCCAGTTACTTAAACTTTGGGTATTTATGCCGATCAACAACAACAAAAACGAGCTCGTAAATATACGGAGTAGTATCTCAAATAATTAGAAAAAATCACTAAAAAGACACAAGGATAATAATAATAATTCTATCTTAACATTAGTTACATATAATTCTACAAGTTTCCATTAAAAGCAATTTTTCAGTAAAGATCTAATTTAGGTTTCGAACATTAAACATCTAAATGAAATTATTTCAAGCGAAAAGCGATTATGCTTATGTTTGAAGTAACATTTACAATATAAATTAAAATCCAAGTGAATTTACAAGTAAAGCAGCCATGAATGGGAATTTATAAATATATTAAAGGTACATTACCAATTTGAAATGAAATAACATATAAACAAGTCCAAACTAACGTGACTGTAAATGCAATATATTTATAGCATATAAATAAACAATATACCAAATTAATTTATTTCATCCAAAAATCTTTAAACATTACAATTTCTTGGTGAGAAATGTTGAATGGTATTTAGTATCTCACAGTTTTACAATTCCAGCTACAGCGAAAAAGACTCTTAAAATTGTGTAACTGCATAATTTAAAGACTATATTGGAGTCACACAAGGAAAATTTGTAATAACAGAAACAGTAAAACACTTGCATGGCATGCTTTGGATGAAATAATTTCCAACAGTGTGTGTGTACATGATTGTGTGCCCAATAAACAAATCTCGAAGATTATTTCTTGATTAATGTTTATTGTTATTACTTATTTTTCTTTGTGAGTGACATCTTAACTATTCTTCAAATTTTTAATAAGTATTATATTCGCAAATCATTCAAAACATGTACTCAACATTTAAACAACCTGAAACAACAAAAGAGTGCTAGATACTTTACAAAAACTTTTCAGAAATTTTATTGTAAATCCAAATCATCATAATTTCAAACATTAATACGTTAACAACAACAAAATCTGCTAAAAAACCCTTTACGGAACCTCTAATCTCATTTTGGTAATATTTTTCTCCTTACCATCTAAATATAATTATTCTATTTTATATAGTTGGCAGATAAATGTAATTTTCACAGCCAGGTCGACAAGAAGAATTTCATAATTTCTGATTCGACTAACAGTTTATATCTACTTCAACTATTGAATGCTAAACAAAACTGCATCACAGCTTAACATTGAGGTCACTACAGAAGATTGAAACATACAATCTTATCTAAACTAGCAACTAATATATTCATATTATTGCACAGTGTATAATATATTTCATCCTACTTTTCTTTATTCACATTTCTGGGCCTCAAATAATTCAATTTTAACTGCATCATTTGTACATATTTGAAAAAGGATGAGAATAATGTAATAATCTTTAACCTTTCATACTGAATAATGTTATTGGGTTTCTGAAGTTATGAATATCGACTTCTATATTTATTAGAAAATTGTTATCGTAAACAAGTATTCCTATTTCTTCTGTGACGCTCATCCACCAAAGTAGACATATTGAGTTCTCTTTGAAGCACAATAATAAGCAATTGGATAAATGCATGATACTCGTAGTTGAAGAACAAATTACAGCTTGTGAAAAATCAAAATATGGCGTATGAATACACACACGCTGGGACTAGTATTTAAATATTATAAACAAAATATACAAAAAGGTATTATAGGTTAAACTAACTTATAATTTGATTACAAATACTTATAGTCATGAGATAAACATTTAAGTAAAAGTAAATTGAATCTTACAGGCGTTTTCTGTAAAGGATAAAACTACTTTTTCGTATTTCGTTATTAGAATGTTTCTGTTCTGTGCGTTCATACATTAAAAAATTGATTCTCATAGTTTGGTTTCTGTCATATTGCACTAATTTATGATATATATTTTTATGTACTTGTGTTTTTTTAGAGAAAAATAAAATATTTAAATTTTGTCTTTAATATAATCATAGTTTAAGAAAAAAAAACGACAAATACATTTCAGACAAAAATAATTTTATTCAAATTCTGAAGTATGTTAGTCGTATTATTTGTTGTTAGGCCTGGCATGACCAGGTGCGTTAAGGCGTTCGACTAGTAAGCCGAGGGTCGCGGGTTCGAATTTCTGTTGTACCAAACAGCCGTGGGGGCATTATAATGTTACGATAAATTCCACTATTCGTTAGTAAAAGAGTAGCTCAAGAATTGGCGGTGGGTTGGTAATGACTAGTCTTACACTACTAAATTAGGGACGGCTAGCGCAGATAGCCCTTGAGTGGCTTTGCGCGAAAGTAAATAAAATACTATTTTTTGTCTTATAAACATGATTTCAGTTTTCCAAAATGTTCTGTTAAAGTCAAAAATGAAATACCAACTTCAGTAGACATAAGAGAAGATACTGAATATTATGATTTTTTTAAAAACGACGTTTCATAGCTGAAAAATTAAAAATAGTGTATTTATTGCGTTTAGTTCTATCGAAAGAAATGTATGAAGACTAAAAGGAGTGGAAAATGAAATCATGGATAAATACATAAAAAATTTGATAAATGTAAAATTACGTTGTACAATAAACTTAAAACTTTATTAGCAAAGAAAAAGAAGCGAATGAAGAACGTTATAAACCAGATTCATTGCCAGAGAAGCACATCAGTTTTATTAAATAACTCTAAAGTCATAAATAAATCAGATTTAATGCCAAATCATAAATAGATTGATGTTTCAAACAGAGTTCTACATTTCTAATGTTTAGTCCAATATGTTTTAAAAATATATCATAGCTTAAAATGAAATTAAATTGGAAAGTTAAAGGAACAAATGTATTGTATTGTAAAGTATTAATGACTAATTGAGGAACTATCAAAAGTATTATTTTGATGAAGAATCCGAGGCACCCCTACTGAATGAGCAGGTTCAACGCCTATTCAAGGTTTCTATTTTCCTTTGTCACCCTAACTTTCTCCATGCGATTTTAAATAAAGTCTTTACTTGTAAAATCCCGTCGTGTGTTTTACTTTTGTATACTGTATTTTTTCATCTGAAATGTCCCTATTATTTGTACAATTAGCAAATTGTAGCAAACATAGTGGTACAATGGTATTTCTGCACATTTTCACTGTTAGAAATCGCATTTAAATACCTCTGATGGACGCAGCACAGATAGCCCTTTCTGAAGCTTTATACTTAATGATAAAAACAGCTTAAAATATAGTAATTTTTCTTTCAATTATAGCTAAATGTAAAATGGGGTACCACTAGAAAAACTAATGATAAATCTTGCCATTTTCAACTAAGTAGAATTTCTTCTTGTTATTAGGTTATGTATAGTCATTTTGTGTTTACATTAATCGGAAATATGATATTACAAACATTTTTAAGGAAGTAATTTATATTTAACAATGAATAGCGGCAAAATATATTTTCATGAAAACTGCTAGCTTTGTAGTTTTACGATTTCCTTTATTGGTAATTTCTGCAAACAGTAATGTGACTGGCAGTTTTGCATCGAATCACTTATATATATATATATATAGGAATCATACTCTAGCAATAAAAATTGTACTATTATATCCAACACTGTCCAAAAGTATTAGAAAAGGAGAATATTTCATCATTCTTTTCATTTTATGAGGTTATCTCTTCCATGTCATTACCAGTTTCACTAATCTCTGTTGATAATAAAATGACTCAGGGTGAGAATACTTTCATTTTTATTTTAAATTCCCTTATGCTTGTACCAAAAGTATGTCATAAAAGTTTTTGCTTAAATCAACATACTGATCAAACTCGAGGTATGAAATAGCTGTCACAGTACCCCGTACAATATCTTAATTATAATGAAAGAACCTAACATATGGTACCAGTATTTTCTAGAAGAAATCTATTTAATAGCACTCCACAAATACTCTTTGATAGAAACAATAGTTAACACTATATATTAAGTTCTGTTGTCGCGCCATGGCTCAAAAAGTGTACAAAACTGTCAGTATAGCAGAGAGATTGCATAAAAGTTTTACGTGATTCTGATTGGACTCTCAGATAAATTGATGTAAACCTAAAATGTTTCCTAAACACTGTCACGTACATCCTAGATCATAAGAACAAGATAGGTAAATTTGAAAATAAGAAAGGAAGGGGCAGAACACCTAAGCGCAGTGATACTGATCTTAACTATCTTTGTTTACACAGCCTTCAGGACAGAATGAAGACTGACGCTGATCTAAAGTATGAGATAAACGACCATGTACCAAATAAGAGAAATGTATCCAGATTTACATCAAGAAAGCTTAACAAGAATGGAATATTTGATCATGTAGCAATGAAAATACCTTCGATCTCCAAGCATTGTCAAGAGACTGGAAATGATAAACAAAATGAGATTGTGTCATTGAAGTTTTATCTAGTTGCAGTACATTGCTTTGAAGTTAGAAACTAACTTACCTCTTCGGTACATTTTGTGAACAGAATCATTCCATATGAGTATCTTTTCTGCTTTCGTATTCATAGTCAATAATTCAATATCTTGCCTTAACCATCTCGTAAACAATAAGCCTGGTCAAGCATCCAAGTCAGTATTTCGCTAATGAAAAATTATTATTGTCAGTTTTTGTTTTTGGATATAGGATAAACTGCATTATCTTGAACACCCGGCTTCATTGATAACACGCGCTGTAACAACTATTTTGAATAAACCCGGATCTTCCGATTTCACAAGGTAAGCACACCCACGAGTTTATTGATGTCTGTTCCAGAATCTTTATCGATTGTCGCCTCCACGTTCGACTTGCACCTGATTCTGTTGGTGAAATTGTTTCTAAATTATAATTTTAATGTAATATTTTTCATAGGGGGAATATTATATTATCAATGTAAGGAACGTTTTGTAATAAAATGTTGAGAGTAAATTTATTTATTTTAGTGTTTCAAAATGTTTTCAAATCAAGCTACAATTCCTGATGAAATATCTTCAGTTTTTAATAAGAATAGTACTACAGTTTGGACACAATAAAAGTGTTATTATATTTTTATACTTTGTTTAACAATCGATGTAGTACCCCATTAATCTATTATATTCGTAGATTCACCTCAATAAATGTAACTGAAAAGTTTGAATGTTTGCTGACTGGCTTTAACCTAGCGTTCGGCATGATGTAACGTACGATTATTTAAAATAAGCAAAAACATAAAACAAAAAAAAACAAATAATGAAATTTTGAGTTCGCAAACATTGAGCAGAACACAAAACTGAAAATACTACGTTTTTGAGCACTTGATATAAAGTCTTGTCTCAAATGTTTGCAGATTGTTCTATATTTATAAATGTCTACGTGTATAGAGTAGTTACCGAATAAACACCCGAGTAGTAACAGAAAAGGTAGCGTATGACAGGACAATAAGACAAACATGTACGAGTTTTTATTCTGGTCTGTATATTTGTTTTCGCAATTGTTCATCAAAATATAGAAACACACCAGTTTTGTATAAAAGGTTATGCTTTGGTATAATATTTAAAATAAATAAACGCTGTTTTCAGACAATAGCTCTGTATTTGGTGCAGAGTCACATCACGTCACGTGCCTGAAGATAATTATTCGAATGTCCAGAAATGCAATCAAGGAAATGGAAATTGCCAGAACAGCTGGCTATTTACAATGCATTGTATCCAAAAGCAAGCCTGAAACGTCATCGAACTACAGTAAGCATTGTTCCAGAAAAGTCTTTTAGTAATCGCTGAAATCTACTGTTAAAGATGACCGTGTTTTTATCATGTTAACACGTCGAGGTCGAAAGAAGTCTTCCAAAATCTTACAATGAGAATGGCATGAACATATTCATTGCTCGGAATCTAGAAGGTGAATAGGAAACTGATCATGAAAAGATGATTTTGAAAAAAGGGCTACCTGTTGACCAATATTAACCAGAATTCATTGCTATAACTGTGTTACTGAGGCAAGACAGTATGCCAACTTACAGTTAAGACATTATTAACACGACATTTTTCATATGAGTCTTCTTTTATAGCTGGTGGTAGGATTCATGCTGGTCATTTGCCTGGAGAAGAAATGAATGAGGACTGTCTTCATATCCTCCAGGAAAACATCAATGACGCGCGCTATAGGCATCACATGGAGACAATATTTCTACTATATGCTAGAACAGGATGTCGCAATAAATTTGTAATCCAGGATGACAATGCCATTGCTCACAGTGCTCGTATTGTCAGAATTATCTAAACCAAGAGGAGTTTACTCTTTTGTAATCTGCAGATTGCAATTCCATAGAGAACTTTAGGTAGAACCGAGCCGGAAAATTGGAAAACACAGCTTTAAACAGTATTCAAAAGGTTTCTCACGCCTCTCTAAAAGACTCATTTCTGTCAAAGTTCTTTATAGTAACACAGTATCAACATGGATAGAGCTTCCTCAGTTATGTTTGAAAACCTTTCCACACTTTCTATGTTCATTGGCTATGTGATTGGCCACAATTAAACCAATGTATTAAACAATATATCGTTGTACTTTTCAATCATACAAATTATCTGTAAGTAATATACTTTCTTCTGAATGAGCCGATAAGTATAATGTACATACAAAATGTACTACCATTCACATGTATACCATTTTATTACAGAAGTAAATTTGATGATAATGTTCCTACAAGAATATTTCCGGTATAATTTTCATAGCGTATATATATTAATTAATTTATTTATACTATATATTCATATTTTTCTGTTGTTTGTCATGGGGAAATTCAGAAAGAGCTTATTTCCTAGTTTTATTTTTATGGTTAAATGTATTAAACAAAGTAAACGCAATATTACTTGCATAAAATAAGTCAACCTTCCAAAAGCTTCATTTATATTAAAATCAGACACCTAAAAAGTGACTCACCATTCAGTCCATGCTTGTTAACAAGCCTTTGATATATATTGTTTTATATTTTAAGCGTCTATGAAAATTGCATACCAAATTAAGTTGTTGTTATTTTGAATTGAGCACAAAGCTACACAATGGGCTATCTGTGCTCTGCCCACCACAGGTATCGAAACCCGGATTTTAGCGTGTAAGTCGGCAGATATACCGCTAAGCCACTGGGGGGCGCCAAATTAAGTGTGATCACTACATACAAGAAAAGCAATATCACATTGAATTAGTTTGATATGGTCCTATGATCTGCAATAATTTCTCTTAAAAAGCTGCTTTTATAATGTTTTTATGTCTAGAGAAACTCGAGTAGACGTAATGTGTTTCAAATGAGTGTCCCATTCTGTATTAATGGGACCGAGATCTTGTAAACATGTAAGTAAATCCTTCTGGCCAATTCATTCTTCTTCAATGTAGGGATGCTAAGAATTGTACTGTAATGATGAGAACTTCTGATGGTAATCAGTATATAATAAGTTAAAATCCGGAAACAATGCACCATTATATAGTATAATACTAAAATTGTCAGAAAACGTGATCATTATAATATTATAATGTTGTGCTAATCATGTCATTTTAAACGGAAGTAAGCTTTGACACACCAGTTAAGTTTTATTTATATTTACGTCCCAAGGGTAAAAATGGAATGATCTTGTTCGAAAGTTTTCTAAATGATTACAATTGTTAACAAGCTTAAATATGAAGCCCGACTATTTACATATATAATATAATTCAATATATTACTCATTAAGCATGTTTTTAATGTCAGTAGAAGCGAACTGTTTTTTGCCTTCCTACAGGAATAACACTAAGCAACACATATTTTGTTTCTGGATAGTATATGTTATTTCTTAATTGCTTATGTTGTGAAAGTACAGAAAATGGCCATTATTCTCTTCAAACTTTACTTTTGTGATCTGGATAACGAAATTTAGAAATTATCCTATTTTCTATATAAACAGGGCAAATTTGCACTCCCACAAGGAGTGAGGAGGGGGAGTATCAGGACAGTGTTATTAATTTTTACAAGCTGATAACCAAGGTCTCTCCATCAAAGATTTTCTTTAAAATATTTTATTAATATATTGAGTAATTGTTTAGATTTGTGCTTAAGAATTCAAAAACGCATAGAAATATTATATAATATTTATACATAATATTATTCCAATATTTATAATTTGAAAAGTGAAAGAGTTCAACTGTAAGTTTGGTTTATTACATGCTTAGCATTGTCAAGGTGGTCAGGATATTCGACTCACAATCTGATGGTCTCGGGTTGAATCTCCATCTCACCTAACATGCTTGCCCTTTCAGCCGTGAGGACGTTACAATATGATGGTCAATTCCACTATTCGTTGGAAAGAGAGTAGCTCAAGAGTTGTTGCAGGTGGTGGTGACTTCTCTCTAGTCTTTCACTACTAAATGAAAGATGGCTGACGCAGGTAGTCTTCGTGTAGATTTGCGCAAAATTCAAACCAACATTATTATATAGAAATATTAACATACTTAGCACTAAATTATAAATCATTCTCTGAAAAGATCTTTAAAGCAAAAGTAAATGAAACAACAAAACATATTATAATGTTTCGTGCACATAAACGTACATATCGTGTATACTCCATCAATGTAAAAGTGTCACATATAATCAAAATTTTACCTGCTTAAATAAAATTTGAATTTTTTTTCATTTTTAAACTGTTCGTTTAACTCGATTATATTCATTGTGACCTAACCGTAGTTTCAGTAAATTTAATATAAGGAAAAATAATCATATAATAGTAAAGTATTTTGTTTAGAATTAAGCAAAAACCTACATAATGAGCTATTTTTGGTCTGCTAACCACGGGTATCGGAACCCAATAACTAGGGATGCGAGTGCGAAGAAATACCGCTCTGCCATAGGAGAGTGATGTTATTTTTTACAAGCTGACAACCAAGGGCTTTCCATCAACACTTTTCTTCAAAAGTACGTCAAAACATTTTATTAATATAATGAATATTTGTTCAGATTTGTGCTTAAACTCAGAGTAAGGTAAATACTAAACTGAATAAGTACTTTTAACACTTATTTTATGTATACAGAACACTTTCGTGTTGCGAGTCACAGCATATTATAAAATCAAATACTTATGTTACTGAGAGAAGAATGTTATACAAGTGCAATGTTAAAACATAAACATGCATCTCATGTACAATCCATCAGTGTAAAAGTGTCATATATAATCACAAGTTTAGCTGCTTAATTAAAATTTTAAAGTTTCTCTTTTTTATTTTTGGGCTGTTCTTTTAATTCGTTAACACTTATTGTAGCTTAACCGTAGTTTCAGTACAATGAACTGGGTTGATCATAAAATTGTGAAGTACTTTGTTTAGAATTAATCACAAAGCTCCACAATGGGCTATTTGTGCTCTGCCCGCTAAAGGTATTGTAACCCGGTTTCTAGTGCTGCGAGTACGAAGACATCCCGCTCTCCAAATAGGAGAGAGTAGGGGGAGTATCAGGACAGTGATAACCAAGGTCTTTCCATCAAAGATTTTCTTGAAAAATATTTTATTAATATATTGAGTAATTGTTTAGATTTGTGCTTAAGAATTCAGAAACGCATAGTAAAGTAAACACTAAACTGAATAAGCACTCTTATTATGCAGTTTAAACATTTCACACATAACATTAAAATATAAAGATACTTTTGACATAATGTTTTAATTTATGAGCCCAATTTGCGTTTTCTGCTGCAGCGCAATAATATATAATCATTGCTAACAGGGTTAGTGTGGGATTTGAGCACAATTTTGATAGCCGTGATTACACCTTAGTATTTACTTTTAGCTTCAATATCTACTTATACATACAGGTGTCGGATTACTGTTAACGGTTTAAGCAGTCAACGAAATGCGATAGGGAATAATGTCTGTGTCAATAGTGCCCAAATGCATTGGGAATATCTCAGCTATCAGATAAAATCCAAACGCTGACGTTAATCCACTCACTCATCGTGAAAATCAAATAAGTGTACGAAAATCAAATAAGGATACGAACCTGAGTGCTTAAAACCACAACGTCTGAAGTTCTATTGCCTTTCACTATCTATAACAGTTGTGAGAAGGCAGTTAAGCCTACATTTCCTGAAGTAGAAATGAAATCACCCTAACACATCTATTAATTAAACTCCCAACCCCCTTTACTAAAATATATCAAATAGAACTAAAAATATCAAAAAGAACTAAATGGAATTACAATACATTAAATAGCATTATACCTTAAAACTTCTTACATTGTTCTTACTCCCAACCTCCTCCAGTTCTCCTGAAGATTAATCCGTATATCACAAAGATACAACATTATAAACCCAGCTACTTAAAGCTAGTCTTTCATCCCAGTTATGCTAAAGAAAATTAATTTAAAAATTGTTATTAGCTGCTTATAAATTAAAGTAGCGCTCTCTTTATTTTATATTTATGATATATTTTTCCTAAATCGATAATTCAGTCCTAAAATAATTTTGCAAAGTATTTCTTTAGTTGCCTGTCTTTACATCTGTTACATTTCAGTTGTTGTTTTTTCTTAAACTCCATGAATAAGCTATGTCAAACATGACAAGCTGAAAGAGAAGGCTCTCATCAGCATCACATGTCGAATTCGGATTCTTCGATTCACAGAGCAGAATATTAACCACTAGGCTGTGTCTGGTAGTCTTATAATTATTACTTTGTAAGACAAAGAATGAAAGCAAGGATCTCTCCAACTCATAAATGGGCACAGAAAGAGTGACATTGTGAAAGACAATTTCTTCAACTGGCTCTTCAAATAAGTCTGTCATCAGTGCTTACCAAAAGCAAAGGAAATATTTGACTCTAGAAAAACTATGTCTCCTCATCTGATAACAAAGCAATGGAAAATACAATTACACAACTAGAAAAGCTCAAGAGATGTGAAAACATTTTACCATTTATATCAACAATGATCACTATTAGATGAATTGCTACCTACCACCCAAGAACTTTGCCAAAACTTTTTTCTGGTAGCTGCGAACCAGGAAACCCCGAAAAATGTGAATAATAAATCAATGGAACCGTGTAATGGGTACGATGAGCTGCATGTTATCAATTTATTTACTGGCGGTATATAATAAATACAGAAGAAAACACGAGACACTTCATATTCTGGTTTTGTAGTATTCTCAAGATAATGTAGTTGCTTCAGGGATGTTCTACTGGCAGGGTATGATACTTTGATTTTTTTAAAAACAGTTAGTAACATTTTGAGTTTTCCTGAACGTTATCATTGATCACATCTATCTTATTCCTGGAGTTCTTAAGGAAAAATTCAACAAACCTACACGCTGTTTAAGTGCGATATATAATCTAAATAATAAACCAACATGCTGTGACTGTTTTAAATATATTAGAAAGACTTAAGAATAATTTCAACAATTTTAATTGTTCAGCATAAAATTTCAATCTGACTGGATATGTTTGAAAAACAAATAAACTTGAACAACAAATTAGCAACTCTAATCCTCTACTGTCATCGACCACATCCTTTGACACTGTTGTTATATTATTTTAGCTCAAAGTAACACAATGAGTTATGAACTCTTTGTCCACGATGTGCATTCAAGTCCCGGATTTTAGCGTTCTAAAAGAGGACTCTTACCTCTTACAGACAGTGGGACTCACACGTTCACTACACTAGCATCTTGTGGAGTTATTTTACAACACTATTTTCAAGTTATTATTGCAGTGATATGTGATTCAACTCAATATAATGTGGAAATTACTGGAAAAATCTCTCTTTTCAATATGTATATTACATAAAATATATATACGTAAAAACATAGATGTTGTAAATCGTCGGTAATATAGATAGCTTTTTCAAAACTAAATTGAAAAAATAAATAAAAATGAATACTTTTCATCCTAAAAAATAAGATGCACAAATAAAAAAAATTTAATACGAAGCAACTTAACTAGACTCTGTTTTACCTTACCAAATCTACGTGTGTTATTTTCCAAACCAGAATAAGTAAGAGCTGGTGTCAAATATTGTTATATTCAAGAAGCAGACAAATTATTAAAATTTAATATCGTGAAGACAGTCATCAAAATTTTTTATTATATATCAACTACAGTAAACATTTAGAATGGCTATTTGAGTTCCGAATTATTAACACTTTACCCGAAAGACCATTAAAACGGGAGAATTATCAAACAAACCTCCCATACGTATTTTCATTCCTTCACATGAAACTAAAATATTCGTTAATACAATGAGAAATTCAGCCAAGTACACAACTCAAAATAAAATGTACAATTATGAAATTTAAGTATTTCGAGCTATACCTTGAATAATGGAATACATAAAGAAACAAATGACGACAAAGTGTAAAAAATCTGGAATCATTATGTATTTCCTATAATCAGAGGACATTTGGTGCTGGAAAATGATTTGCTCCATTGAATAATTACATCCAAACAAAGCCAAATAAGTAAATAAAATCATCTGGAGGGACTGCGTTAAAAACAGCAAGTCCCAACCTCTGATTAAGTATATCACAAGCATAAATTTTGACCCATAAACAAAACACAAAACGCTACATGTTTTTAAAAAGATCCTAGGGTACAAATTACAATGTTGGGTTGTAAAATGTTTCTTAGATTTTGGAGGTGACTGAGGAATAGGACCCACATTTCGGTAGGGATACAACATCTATCGGTCTTAACCTTAAATTCGCTAATCTCACATAAGAAGATTAGAAATTAAGAAATTAGGAGAGCGAGAGCTCAAGTCCACAACGTCCGACATCTAAATCATCCTTCACTGCCTGCAGATAATTGCGAGTAGGTAACTGGTCTCCCAAGTTAAAATAAGAATAAGATAAACATAAAAAGATGAAAAGTAAATAAATAAAATGAAATAAAAATTGAAAATAAACTAAAAATAAGAAAAATAAGGTACAACCACTTGGGGGTAAGTAAGATAAAGCTTACCTATTGAAGCTAACATTCTTGCCCTCAATATCGTAGAGCCACTAATTAATAATTAACACGACTTTGAACCGTATCAGTAAAGTGATAGTTTGCAGTAACTGGGCTACCTTTATTCCAACGAATAGTAGGATTGACCGAGAATTTATAACGATTCAACGGCTAAATGAGCGAGCATGTTTGATGTGACAGGGATTGAAACTCATGACTCTTAGATTACGAGTCGAGTGACCAATCACCTGGTCATGCCAGGCCAATAACGATTAAAATTATCACAACTGTACTGTAGCCTCTCTTTTTTGCATATTACAGTATTATTGTTGTCAATATGCGTATTTCTTTTTGAGGAATTTTAATTTTCATGCTATTACGAAATTTGCATCACAATGTTTTACATTAAGTCAAAACGCATGAACTTTTGTTTAAACGTGATTATGCGTTAAACGTTTACTTCAGTCAATAGTACGTGGTCAAATCTTAAGAGATTGTGAAACCACGGTACTCAATAAACAGTTAAATTTCTATACTTCAGGACACCAGTTTTTTTTAAGTGTTAAATGAAATCTGCTCTAACCAAGTATGTACACAATAAACAGAGATTAACTATAACAATGCTTAGCGTGTTAAAACACAAATTACACATAGACTGATTTCTCGATTTATATTGATTATATTAATTATAGAGCTGCAAAAATAACATTGCGGTATCAGAGTTTATAATTAGTATAAAACTTTCATGTTATGAACTTTTTCTAAAAGAATTCAGAACTGGTTCACATATTGTACCACATTGAGTAATTTCGTTATTTTATCTTTTAATATAATCAGTGTAAAGTTTTTGTTTCAGAATTTTGTGCAAAGTTACATTAAACGGAAAGTCAATACCAATATCCAACTATCTTAATACTCTTTTCTAGCCAAAGAGTGTGATCTGGCCGTCACAACTCTAAAGTGCAGAGCACCCTTTGCAACAATAGTCCTGGAATTCGTAGTAGAAAAATACTAACCTTTAAGCCACGACTTGTCCAACAATGTACAAAAAATACAAATAATTTGGAGTAATCACTTATTTTGTATGTAAAACACAGAGGGGTTTCTAATAGTAATTAGTAGAATTAAATGCTATATGCTATATCAATGATGTTCTCATTGCATTATTTTTTACTCGCATATTATAGTCACCTTGTAATTAAATAAGTTATGAACCCATAATTAATTTAGTACAAAAATGAATTAAAAAATAAATTTGCATGAAGAGCCGATAAAATCTATGTGAGTTAAATATGAATTTAATGATACTACACAGACCTTATAAAATGGAATTACTTGCAGCAACGAAAAAGTATTACCATCTAAGTAGTTTATGTACAGATAATTTTGGAAGAAGTTACTGATTAATTGTGTTATTTCTAAAGTTCAGTCATCTAGCTTCTGTGACTTGTAAGTTTATAGCATTATGACTTTTAAGACCATCCTGAATAATTGTATTTATTTTATTGAAAGCCTTCTACAAGCTCATCTTATTACTGCAACAAACTACAGAAAACTAATTATTGCAACAAAAGAAAGTTTGTATTAACAAGAAGTATTCACAGTGTATTTGCATCGTGACAAAAATGAGAAATCCACATTAATTAGTATGATGCTAATCAATTTCAATGAAAAAGTTGAAAGCACCGACTCTCGTTTGTGTGATGAAGTTAATAACCCCGGATCATCAATGATACTAAACAAGTAACACTAAAATTATGCCGTTCATTCCTGCCTGCCTCCCAGTGACACAGCGGTAATTTGCGGGCTTACAACAAATCCCAATTTCCATATCCGCGGTGGTTGGAGCACAGATAGTCTATTGTACTGCTTTATGCTTAAATTAAAACAAACAATATTTGCCCTTTCATTTTCACACGTAAGGTGCATCCATAACTGTATCAAGATCATTTTTGTCTTCTTATGAATTTATTTTAAAGTAATTCTTGAAGAAACAAATTTATTGTTTAAGTTAATATTTAAAGACGTTATTTGAAAATAAAATATTCGATAAATATTTCTAGTTCCTCCTTAGAACTTGGTATGATCATACTTGTTCTTCCAGTAATTTTGTGTCATGTTAATATGCCTTCATAAGGAATGATAGAAAGCCATAAACAAAGTTAACATAAATAAATAAATGGTTGGTATTATTTTATAAATATTCTACAGAATAATCATTTTATAATACGCAAGAATACATTGTTACAAGAATGTAATAACAGTACAGTTAACTTGTAACTTGTTTGTTTGTTTGTTTTGGAATTTCGCACAAAGCTACTCGAGGGCTATCTGTGCTAGCCGTCCCTAATTTAGTAGTGTAAGACTAGAGGCAAGGCAGCTAGTCATCACCACCTACCGCTAACTCTTGGGCTACTCTTTTACCAACGAACAGTGGGATTGACCGTAACATTATACACCCCCACGGCTGGGAGGGCGAGCATGCTTTAGCGCGAACCCGCGACCCTCGGATTACGAGTGCACGCCTTAACGCGCTCGGCCATGCCAGGCCAACTTGTAACTAAACCACTATTATGTTGTGCCCGTTACAAAATTTTGGAACATCTAATACAGTTAGGGTACTCCTCTTTTCCAGGTTTAAATGTGACTGGTGGGCAGAATACAGAAAGCTCATAATGTAACTTTGTACGTATTCCCAACAAAATATAAAACTATAGAAGGTTAACCAGCGCAACAATAAGAATTGATATTTTTATACTTCCTAATGACAAAAGCAATTAATTTTGCTATGAATAAGAAAAATAATTAACCTCATTATTATTAGAAAAAAATATATTTTTAAAGAACAATTAAGTGTTTATTTACACCATTTTATTTTTTTACAATCATCCTGCGTCTCTGTACGTGGGTTGCTTGATAGAACTGTTACCTTACTTTTAACGTCAAATGCCTACGAGCTTTGAATAATTTAATTGTTTCTTTAAATCTTTTCTTGAATAAAACGTGTTCTGAACTTAATCAAATATTTTTCCCGACCAAGAATCGGTGTAAGCGAGTTTAATATGTTGGAGCAGAGGATGTTGAATAGTTTGTAAAACTTGTCACTTGATTGTATTTTGGTTAAAATCTCATAACATTTATTTGTATTTGAATGAAAAATATTTTCTGTAAAGCTTACATAAGATATTCATGATAAAGATAAAAGATATTATTGAAAATTGTTGATATGTTACAGTACAAAGTTAGTCAATTATGCTTAAAAATGTACTAAAACATAAATGAATGACAACTAAAACACTGCCAAATGACAAATATAAATAATGTTATCGACAGATAAAAAATATATACTTAACTAAACTTAGTCATTCAATTAACGCGTTTCTACATTTGTTATTTCATATCCTGTGATCCACCCCTTAAGTCTCGAGATTACAATTCTAGCACACGAGATAAAAAATAAATTTAACTAGAAATGCTTTGTTGCTATGACAACACCATGTCCCTGATATCGTCAGCAAAGAATAACGAACCTAGCAACGGCAGCCTGTTATCGATCGGTTCACGTGATTTGCACTACGTTCTTCTTTACTTTCATGGGCTAATTTGTTTTTAAATTTAAGCGAGTGTAACATTGACGTTTTAAAGTTTCTAACCATAATGACTTAATTCATCCCAAGAGCATTTTTATTTATTGAACAGAATCTCATAACCAACAGCTATTATTAAGAGTGCCATGATTACTCCCCGAGTGATAAACTAACCTATGGCCACCAAAAACATCAGTTTTCAAATAAGCTATTGCTGTGCTAAGTTAATAATTATAGCTCAAGTATTAAAAGAGATCGTATTATCAGCTATGTTTACGATATAATAATGAAGTTAGTGTTACCACACCTGTACTAGATTCCGACGCCATGACTCCGTATCTTTGTTCTGGAAACTGTCAGATGGATGATGAATATTGTTGATCTAAGTCTACTTTTCTACAAACGCACACTTCTATCGAATACAAACAGCCTACCTACCCGAGTGGCTGTCTTCTACTGTAAAGTTGCGTACTTGGAGCCACGTGTAGGAATAGATCATACTTATTGGAATGGCTGCTTCAGTTTTACCAGTCAGTTTCTAAAATGTTCCTAAGAACGCATGTGCAATGCAATGGAAAAGCTAGTCGAGGTGGCGTAAATATGCTATATCTAAAGTAGCTGCAAGCATGGTAACGTATGTAACGGTAGAAGTGTTTCTGAGGGAAGGGCCAAAGCCTATCGATCTAGTATCCTATATCACTGCTAGCGAGGCTATACAGTATTAAACAAATACTCCTCTGCGTTCCTACTATTCATAGAAAAAGTTTGCTCAAATTATTTAGATTTACCCAGATATTGATATTGCTGTATGTTTTTCTCTCGACGGTTAAAATTATGTCATATTTCAGGACCTTAAAAATATTGGACCTCATAACATATTTCATGTATTCTATAGTTCATTGATCTGTTATTAAAATGTTATAATTTTATGTTCTATTATTGTATCATACTACTAGTGAGCTACTGTTACGTAGCAATGTCAATATAGAAGTTACGAATTCTTGACTTGTTTAATCGGCTACACGAATGTTTAAAAATAACAATTATAAATGTAGTTGCATATGAATTAACCAAATACGAAGTAAAAGTGCAGGTATACAATAAGGAAAATTTAAGTGAATTTGAATTCATTATTAAAAGAATGATTAAACCGATATAAAAATTATCAGTTTCAACTTACAGCATTTTGTTTTTTTCTATATGAAGTGTTTTAGTTTTGATAACATGTACACAAAAAAATATGTAGCTCCAGTAACTGATCATAGAAGGATCCAAAGCAACTTTGATATTATTTTATTTTTCTCAAAAATTTTCAGATTAAGATTGCTTCAAATATAACACTTACGAATTTGTATAATTTCCACAATAACTGTACTCTTCTTAAAATACTTTTGAATACGTAAGGTTGCTATATGGTATACCATATTTAAGAGAACCATAAGCGAGTCATTTGTCAAGGATTTTAGATAATTAACTACCCTATCAGTTAGACTGATATCAATTTGTTATTTGATGTTCCTTGTTTACCTAGCTTACTTATGATTGGTTAACATGGAAACAGGATTAAAAATTTATTGCTTTCGAGTTGTTTATGATTTTAAATAATTTGTCCATTTTATTACTCAACATATGTAATAAAGATTTCTGGCATCGTCTATACACATCGGAATCTCTTCTACTCTGAAATCAACAAGAACACTTAGGTATATTTTAAGATGTTGTTGCTAGAATACCTTTCATTAACTCTAAGCGATACTACTCATCTGTTTATAAAATGCATTTTCCCCAAAAGCCGAAAGGTGAGGAGAGAAACAAAAGACTAGTAATTGATAGTGGTGCAAGACAACTCAGCTTACTACTGGACGTCTTTTTCTTTTTTTCTAAGAAATTATAACCGATGACATAACACTTATTAGCTTTCTCTGCAAAACATGTGAGAATATGCACCAAGTGTCATAGCATGTGGACCACCCAAAGGTGTTTATACCAATAAGGAAATCACTTTTAAAGGAATTATAAACCAGGATAGTATTTTATACTATGTTGCAAGACAAATATTTTAAAACATACAGCTTCCAGTGAGAAGTAACTATCAAGTCACTACTATATACAGACGTGTTTGTGCCACCGACACACTACATTCTCACATTGCAACACGACAATAAACTGTTGTTAGAAATATAAAAAAGCGACATAAACAGATGATTTCAGGGAGTAAATTATTGTGCGTGACATTTGCTTCAAGTTAAGTGTTATATTGATGGTATTCGATATATTGATGAACAATGCAAGCAACTTTTAGAAAAAGACACAACACTTTACAAAATACACCAATCAAAACACAACTTTTGTCAATATGTAAAGTGTGTATAATATAAAAAAAGAAATGATTTCATACCTGCATGCGAAGCTAAGCCAGACGTTGTGTAAGGGTGACAATGAATAGAAGTCGAAGTTATTTTAAGATCAGAGAACACATATAGTGATAAACGCCATTTGTGTTCACGTTGTGACTGTTTGGTGTGTGGAAATAACCGTACCTGTGATAAAATATATAACACATTACAGAAAACTAATTGGTAAAAGTTTTGCTATATTTTTGGACATTGTTTCTAAATAACTCATTCTACATATGACAATCACACATATCCAACGGGAGGAAGATAATACTTACATATAGATATAAATATTCTCATGTGATTAATTACGTATTTCTTCAAGACTGAGCTGATGTTCTTGTTTAATAAGCCATTCATATATATAGTTTTGAGTCTCAAATATTACGTATGTGCAATCTTCTTTTAAAATTACTTCATATTTTAATTTTTTCATAAAATATCATCTACGAAAATTCTAGAATGGTACAAAGAGTTAATTAAAGTAATTAAAGAAGCTTGTATGCAATTTTTATAATTTTCGTTTGATTACTTTTATACAGTACATCAATTAAATTTCAACATCAGGGCATTTTCCAGAGATTTGTCACTCTCTTAATAATTTTCAAACACTGAAAGATACATAAATTTTGTTTAAAAAGATATTAAGTAAAATCATAAGTTTAGTGATAATCCTTCAAGGTGAATACTAAATTTCCAAGAATGAAATGATATCTTGATACAAATAACAACCAAAACTACAGTATGAATTCACAAAATTCCTTAAAGTAATTAAAAAACGGAAATTAATATTTGTGAAAAAAAGTATGTTCACTAAAGTGTTTCATAAGAATTTGATATTCAATCTCTAATTTATCACAACACGATGTTTTATTTTGTATTAATGAAATAAATACAATGATACCGATTTTAACTTATTTAATGAAGTTCAGTAACTTTTACAAGTGTCTGGAATTTTAATTAATAACACATAATGGTCTATTAACATAGGTCATTAAAATTATGTATTTCTTCCTTAAAAGTTTTTTTGTTACCGAGCAGTCCCCCAGTGGCTCAGCGGTATGTCTGCGGACTTACACCCTAAAATCTGGGATTCGATACCCGTGGTGGGCAGAGCATAGATAGCCCATTGTGTAGCTTTGTACTTAATTCAACACAACAACAACAACTGTCGAGTAACTTTAAAGTCAAGGTTTAAATTGTTAAAACTAGTAAAGATTAGCAAGAGATTCGTATTTTTATATCCATTTCTTTTACCTCTATCAGACAGGATTGTAAAGGTATTTAAATAAGAAAATTTCAGGAAAGAAGGGATTATAATATTTTAATTACCATTGTAGTGAAGTAGACCCAGAAGAATACTGTAATCATAAACCTAGTGCATAAAATGTCGAGAGAGATCAACGATAAGTCATTTTTGAGTTTTAATAAAAGGGCACTGTGGATTGAGTTTATTTATTGTTTAGTGACAAAAATATGAGCCAACATTCTATATCCTAAATAAAAGAAGATTCCATCCGAGTTAGCCTCAACAGGATTAACGTTGGTTTTAAGTTATATAAAGATAAAAATGTGCAATTATTTCCGATTTGTTAGGTGATTTATTAACCACTTAACAGAATCTATTCTAGGTGGATTTATAGAAACTTTATTCTAGCTTAATGTACTAAAGGAATTCCACCTGTGCACTCATCGGTTAACACTATTTTAATTTGAGCTACATAGGCCAGGTACTTTTTTCTAAAGGATTAGACTTTGTCCTCTAGAACTCAATATACATCGTGTCATACATTAAAATATCATTAATGTATGTTAAATACCTGTTAAGCAATTTTTAATTCGCACCACGTCTGATGCAACACAGTTACCTGACAATAAAATCAATGCATGGAAGTTTCGTTAAAACCATAAATATCCGAGAACAAGTTCAGTTAACGAAACTGATTTATATTTGAAGATTAGCAACCAGATGTCAAAATACTTTATTGTGTTTATGTGCTATAAAACTACTTTAATATTTAACAGTTACAGTTATATGCCGTATGGCTGATCAACCTCATTCATGATTATTAAAATAAATGGTGAATTATTAGAGCTTAAAGAACTAGTGAAATATTGCACGGTATATGAATGTCATAGTTTTAAACCATAGCTGACTAATGTTTGGATTACTTTGTGTATGCTCATTAATCTTTGAACGCAAATAATGAATTGTTGACCCAACGTTGCATTACTTAGATCAGATCTGTAAATTTATAGATGACGTAAAAGAGCTGCGTTTTTAAACTTAACGCAGCTACTCAAAGGAAATATAGACTAAATACAGTTTTAAGTTTAATATGAAGATAAGTTTTGCGACTGAGAACAGATTTACTATTGTTCTTTAATCCCAAAACATGTTTCTTTATGTACGGCAAAAAATAATTATTACACAATCTCTTTAATTTTAGGAATATTTGTTAATTTTAGAATAATATGATCTGATAGGCTGTACAATTTATTGTTAGAAATCAAGCTTAAAGCGTATGTGGAAAATATTCCATATAATTAACCAACTATTCTTAAGCATGATTAATAAAACTGTAACATTTCACTATTCTGACGAGTGCTTCAAGTGAAAAGTTATTAAGAACAAAAGAAAAAATTTAGATGCGTGTGTTACTCATTGATAAGTTCACGTCATGTTGAATTATGATAATCTATATAACGAATTATAGTGATTTTATGTAAAAAAAATAGAAATTTATGCAATGTCACATAGGTAACATCTCGTATTGAGATGGTACTTTCATGGTTTAATCTTATGTTAGATTTTTTGATGGGCATACTGGTATGTCATCCGAATACAAACATCAACCATGTAGATTAAAGTTTGGATTTTATTTTGAGGTCATTCTGAAAAATCTGGCACAACTTGGCTGTTAGAAGGAGTTGTGGGTTCAAATACTCATCACTGAATATGTTTACCCTTTCATCTGTGAGAGTGTTAAAATGTAATTGTAAGTGAATTCCACTATTCCTTAAAAAAATTAGCGTGACAAACTATGGTTAGTTGGGTTGACTAGCTGCCATTCTCCTAGTGAATTGCTGCTAGGTTAGAAACTATTAGAGCAGATGAGGCTCTCGTGTAGCTTTGTTCTAAATTCAAAATAAATAAACAACCAATTTAAGAATGTGGTATGTTCATCTTTCACCTTCATTAGACGACTAAACCATAGAAGGTTACAAATGGAATACAAGTTACAAGTTGCAAAATTACTTGTACAAACCACGCAATCTTCAAAACGTTTTAACAACACTCTCATTAGAATTGAATTTTTTTAATCATTTCTAATGACGTTCTAAATTCAGTGTGTGGCCTATGTGAGCGGAAAATGAGCTCATATGTCATACTACAAGAACAGAACTATGGCTATTGAAATAAGAAAATGGCGCCTGACGGTTGTCACATGCGTATCATTATCCCGGCGTTTAATCAGAAGCTTCATTTTTTAATTCAGGATTAATCATTTCAGCATGAAGAGTGGTAAAAGATGAAGTGCTTGTCTTTTTAGTTTCTTCAGAAAATATTGCTTCTTAAACCTTAAATTTTATTCAGAAGTGTATAAAAGTCAAAATATAAAATACTGTATAGAACAATTATTCGAAGACATCACAAATTTTGTGCACTTAGATGGTTTAAAATATGTATTTTATGCAATATTTATTCATTTCGCTTATCTTTGTGAATATTGAAAAAAGCACATTAGAAATGTTGTGTTAATTATTCAAATATTTTAGTTTGTTTTCAAAATTTTATTTAGTGATGTCTCAGTGGTTAATAGCTATGCAGTAAAATGTTAATTACACTTATATATCTTTTCTAAATAGCTGAAATTATAACAGAACACTAAACTAAATGCTTCTTGTTATCGGTAATAATATATACGACCATGAAACATGTTGCTCAATTTCTGTCACTCTAAGAAATGAACTTAACAGTGATAACTTAACACAGCAACTAATCACTTTATTAAGACTCCCGACAAATATGAGTTTAGATCATCTTTTGCTGTCATAACAGCCTTGGTTTGGCTTTGCTAAAACTACACAAGATGGCAGAAGTTGTTTTGTTCAGTTATAGTCCATTTCATGAAGAGTACAGTCTGCGATTGGTTCATAGGTCTCAACAGAGAATTACGGTTATAAATGCGACGTTTTTATCGATCCCACTGATGTTCATTTAGTTTGAGATTCAGTGATCGTGCTAGCCAAATAAAAATGGTTAAAGTCAATTTTAGGCTGTGATGGCACTTAGCCATCACAGCGGATTGTCTTATTATTACAGGATTGACGGACGTGTTTGATAATAGCTTTGAAGTATATTCTGGTTCCTTTTTGCCTTTCTAAAGAATTCAATGGATCCAGTACCAACAATTGAGATAGAAATTTTCTTTCACTATTATACCTGTGAATTTTCTCCATGTTTTGGAGCTGCAAATATGTTATAAGACAGACAATTAAATCACACTATTCGACTAGACAAACGCAAAGTTGGCGAAGTTAAAATTTAACTGCATACTCCATACAAATTAGGGCTCACTTTCGGAGGTAGCCATTATGTAATTTTCCACGAATAATCATAACAAAACAAACTACTAGTACGTTTCAGTTTGTGTAGAGGGTTTTGATAGAGATGATATTCAATATTTATGTGTATCAGGTAGCACTGCCTATGTATAGATGGTTTGAATTCATAATCTAAATTGCATTTTAACCATCTCTTCAGTATGTCATCTGAACTTTACAAAACTATACAGTATTTTTTATAGCACTATCTATAATATTATGATAAATGAACCACTTACTAGTTACTAATATTTTAAATATTTCAATTTTCAGGCTAGCCATTGTCATAAAACACGCATACAAAGTTCTAGATATTGTTTCTATTATAAGTTCATAAAACCCATGAACCATTTTCTGATGTAGAGTCTATAGGTTACGTGACGATAAATACTGCGTGGGAACAGACATTTTAGTTTACAAATATATATATATTTTTTTGTGTAGTTTCCAAAATAAGTAAACTTTGATTACATATGTTTAATTTATAATAATCTACTTAAAGAACAATATAGGGAGTTATAATTACATTGAGATGTATGTCAGTATTCTAAAAATTAAGCGGTTTTCTTAAAAATTATATTGTATATCTTGAAGCTTTGTTCAAAAATTTTTAAGTTTTTTCTTAAATATGTAATTTTTAGATACATATATTAACATTTTATATTGGTTTATGGTGAAACATGAGTTTTTGTATATCAAATAGAGGTTTGTTAGAAAGTAATATTTATGGTGTGTAATTTAACCATAAAATAGTAAGTGTAAATATAAGATAATTTAGGTTATAGTCCAAAAAATATTTTATTTATGACTGATCTTTTATGATTATTATTGGATGTTGTTGTTGTTGTTTTTGAATTAAGCACAAAGCTTCACAATGGGCTATCTGTGCTCTGCCCACCACGGGTATCGAAACCCGGATTTTAGCGTGTAAGTCCACAGACATACCGCTGAGCCACTGGGGGGCGATTATTATTGGAAAGTATTTTTTTCGTATTTTGGGAATTTTTCTATGAAACTAATAGCTTGATAAAATAGAACTACCATGCCTTCAACTATTATGTACCAGTGACAATATGACCACCAACTAAGGACAAAGGGCTGTTATACTTTGATTGAAATGTTACTAATCAAATATAACTTTGCATTTTATTCTTATTTAATGGTTTTTCAGTTATAAATAAGGCTGCAAAGTTTTACGAGCTTTTCGGTAGGTATAATTTAAACTTAAAATGCATAATCTATAAAAAAATAGTACGTTTGGCTGTTTTACGTATGATTAACTAATTGCTTAAAAATAATATGTAGTGATCACTAAGATTACAAGCTTCTTCTTTCCAACCATTGGTGATGCGTTGAGAAAATGATGTCATCATTTTTCATTCACAGCATAAGTATATGGATGTGACCGAGTGATCATGTATAACACATGTTCAAAGATATATTGGTCTATGAGTTACTATCAATGTTTCATGAACTTTTAATAGGAAACATATAAATAAACAGTAACTCGATTTATTATTTTTAGTTGCATAATAATAAATTTCTAGAAAAATAGCATGAAGATGAAGTAATATATTTTTTGTATAATTAACATGGTGATTGGCGTCCACAACATATTTTAGACAATTAGTATATTCTTTGCGTAATTGTTATGATATTGATTGAAAATGTAATAAATTCTGACAGAAATGTTTATGAAAGTAAAACATTTAACCTGTGTTTGATTTAAATAGTTTCGCAAAGTAAATTTATCTCTGCTGTCAAATAAATCAAAACTGGTCATATTCATCTAATACACAGCAACAATGTTTCTAATCATGAGGTAATTAAAATAAGAATGATATATTACATATTTAAGTAGAATAGATTTTTCATTTCAACAGACTGTTTTAAGCCGACTCATCTAGTCTGACCATTTGCTGTTTGTTGGGCATACTATGCAATAATTGTATGCTAAGCTATTAGATACTGAAAATATACAGTTACTGTTTTATATGACTGTATAATGAGCTTACGTTTCATCATTCACAATCGTAACTTTGAAATGTTTAGCTTAATTAAATACAAAAAAAGTATTTACCTGATATCCATCACTACATATTTACGGTTTTGTAAAGTAAACTATCTAGTTTAAATGTAATATAAATAGATAGCGACATCGTGTTGTAATTATTTTCAATAAACTTTTCCATAAATGTATTATACGTGCCATACGTTCAAGTAGAATATAATTTTACTTTTATTCTTGGTGGACTAAATTCTGATAGTTCTCTGGCACAATATAGAACAATATGTGCAGAGAAACAATATAATATTTTAAACATTATGTATTGAACTATATTTTCTGCCTTTTAAATGTTATTGAAACTAATTAAAGTATGGTATAATTATATAGAGTTCATTATTTAATGTGTTGTTTATAGAGAGATAAAAATAGATATAGTCTAATTGAATAAATTTAGCGATGTGTAGAAGTTTATAATATTTAGAACTTCTTATTAAATTTATATAGTGATTAAAGTAATTGATGTTTCATATGTTTAATATTTTACAAACACCGAATTACGTAATTTGTTTTACAAAAATCTATGTGGCCCAGCATAGCCAGGTGGTTAAGGCGCTGAACTCGTAATTTAAGGGTCGCGGGTTCTAGAATCCCCGTTTTACCAGACATGCTCCCCTTTCAATCTTGGAGAGCGTCATAATGTGAGAGTCAATACCACTACTCATTGATAAAAGAGTAACCCAAGAATTGGTGGTAGGCGATGATGACCAGTTGCTGTACCTCAAGTTTTACACTGCTTAATTAGGGACGGCTAGCGCAGATAGCTGTTGTGTAGCTGAGCGCGAAATTCAAACAAATACCTTTAATTATTTATTTTATAATTTATGGTTCTTGGTCTAGTTGTTGTTGTTTTTTGAATTAAGCACAAAGCTACACAATGGGCTATCTGTGGTCTGCTCACCACGGGTATCGAAACCCAGTTTTTAACGTTGTAAGTCCGCAGACATACCACTGAGTCACTGTGAGGCCCTTGGACTAGTTAGCTAGTTGTTGCAAAATAGGCTTGGTCATTTTACTCCAATGGTTTTGTAAAATTTTATATTTTCTATACCAAAATGATCAGTAACCTTGAATATTAAACACTTCAGACTGTAGCCATCTTCTCTTCTTAAGTTTCTGAAGTGTAGACGATAATGAAATCGGTATTTACATAGAGAGTCTAGTATACTGTGTGTGTGACCACTTGGTGATTTATATAATTCTTAAAAGTTTAAATCCTGATTGTACGCATGTGTGAGGAGGCCCGGCATGTCGAGATGGTTAGGGCACTTGACTTGTACTGTAAGGGTCGTTGGTTCGAATCCCCGTCATACAAAACATGCTCCCCCTTTTAGCCGTGAGGCCGTTATAATGTAATGGGTAATCCCACTATTCATTGGTAAAAAAGTACCCTAAGAGTTGGTGATGGGTGGTGATGACTAGCAGGATTCCCTCTACTCTTACATTGTTAAATTGGAAATGGCTAGTGCAGCTAGTTCTTCAGTAGCTTTTTACGAAATTTAAAACAAAGAAAGAAATTTTTATACCTCTTAACCAAGATGATCAGCATGCATCAATGAGACAGTCTCGATAATCTGTACGCTGATGATATCAATATCACCATAATGCTGTAGAAGAAAACTTTACATATGTCCATATCTTTTTATATTAATTTCATATAGGTGTATTCTAGTTTGATATCAGACATGGGTTCGCTAATTTGATAAATTTATAATGAAAACAACATTAAAAATTTGTGTGTTTTATGATAATGACCAGTCTGAAAATTGTGATATTTTAAATATTAGTAGTCAGTAAGTTCTTCTTTTATTACATTTAGCTGTATGTCGATTATATGTATGATTTGGGAAACATAGATGTTGCTATAAGTTTGTTTGTTTGTTTTTGTAATTTTGCACAAAGCTACTCGAGAGCTGTCTGTGCTAGCCGTCCGAAATTTAGCAGTGTAAGACTAGAGGGAAGGCAGCTAGTCATCACCACCCACTGCTAACTTTTGGGCTACTCTTTTACCAACGAATAGTGGGATTGATCGTCACATTGTAACGCCCCCACGGCTGGGGGGGGCGAGCATGTTTGACGCAACAGGGACGCAAACCCGCGACCCTCAGATTACGAGTCGCTCGCCTTAACACGCTTGGCCATGCCGGGCCTGTTGTTATAAATTGGAATACTGTATAGTATTGTAAGTTTCTAATGACATATTAAGGAATTATTTGAAATTCCATTTTACTGAAAGATACAAGCCATCTATATGTAGGCAGTGTTACAGTGTCTAACAGAACATTGTCTAAAAGATGATATAAACAGTTTATAAATTTATTCCATACTTTCACAAGTTTTGTATGCATTTGAAAGTGATAAATTGTTATGTAGTAAATGGGCTGATAAAGTAACTTAGTCATTAAGTATTTTAGTACAGATTTTGAAGTATGCAAAATAACAGTTTTAACGTAATAAAATCTAGACATTGATCACATGTTGAAGTACTGTCATTATGTATTTGTCAACATCCAATAGACAGTTCTTAAATAATAGTAATTAAATATATACATATGTAAATTTTGCATTTTTAAAACAAGATAAAAGGTAACGTGTAAGTTATTTTGTAGTATGAAATAAAATTTGTAAAAGTTAGAGTTTTAATTAATTGTTTGTTTTTGAATTTCGCACAAAGCTACTCGAGGGCTTTCTGTGCTTGCCGTCCCTAATTTTGTAGATTATATTCACCACTATCTGCAATATTTTTAAAACAAATGCTTTCCAGTGCATATTTTTAATCTGGAACTTCTTGGAAAGGCAAGAAACATCTAAAAAACAAAAAAATAATTCATCCCCAAGAAGAAAATAAAAGAAACTTTAAAGAGTGTATTAACTAATTTGACATTGTAGTGTCAACTGAACACGACAACTTAAGAAACTTAAATTTCACTCAAAGTAGACTACTGTGATTAAACAGCTTCCATTCATAAAAATATGAAACTAGTCAGTGTGATGCAACATTTGTCCTTGCATTTGCTGAACAAGTTGGTAATTTGAAAGCTAAAAGTGTTGCTTTACGTAGTGTTTTAATCTATATTTTAACGTTTACATTTAAATGTTTATTCTCTAGAGTGAGCTTTTCATTACATTATGATGAAAAGATTTTTGTCAAACTTCTACTTTATGTTTATCAAAATAATTCCACATCATCTGAAATCAATGTTGTGCAGTGTTTTGTAATTGGGAAAGTTCTTTCGGATTATATGGTGAAATTGATGAGAAACTCAGTCCACGCAGAGATAACTATATTAGTTTCAATTTAAACCTAATTTATAAACAACCTTTACGCAAAAATTCTTAGAATAATAATGTGTCTAATTAACAAATCAGCTTACTTTTAAAATTTTCTCTCGTTAGTCAATCAATAACAATTGTGTTAGCTAATTCACTATGTTTTTAACTAACAGAATAATTAATTTATTAGTCCTGAACTTATTCGCTCATTGTCTACTTCACTGATTTACGTTTCAAAACTACTCGTTTTTTTACATAGTTCACGATATTTCTAAATCATTAAATAACGACTAATTTCCTCTAGAAAACATTCAGATCACTTAGAATATTAAAAACGTAGCTTTAAGGATATAGATTGTTCTTGCAAATCAAAAATCAAACATTTTACTTTTGCCATTTTGTCTTCCAAGTCTAGAATTCACTGATATAAACAGTTCATAAAAATATTTATTTACTGATGACACGTGCTGTACGATTTCAATTTGGTAACAATTTGTAACTTGCTGTTTGTTTGTAGCTAGTCACAAAGCTATATAACGGGCTATCTGTAGTGTAGGGTTACTGTAACCCTGTTTCTAGCAGTATAAGTTCCCAGACATTCTTTTGTGCTGCTGGAGGGCGGTTCAGTAATGGGCTTCTCATTTTTTTGTTTAGAATATATATACAATAAAAGTGTGAATAAAATGTTTATAGAATAAATATATAATATAGCTTTGTTTTTTACATAAATAACACTTCAAAAACAAGTTTATTAAAGTGACTTAACACTTTGACAATTTAAATACATATGTTTGATTACATCAAATAGTAGCAGTCATTTAGCAAGCAGGCAAAAACATATTTCTTATTAATGAACAAATATTTTTCTGATATTTATGATCTTTTCTTAAACAGACATGATCAAAAGATAGGAAATTGATATATAAGGAACACCAGCCTCCATTTAACTTTCTTTTAAACTTCTTTGATGAAACACATATTTTAAAAGAAGAGCCACAGTAACAGATAATGTTTAGTAATGCAGGTTTTTATTTGTTACTTGAAGAATTGCTTTTACATTTGTAAATGAATATTTACAAAATTAACTACTAGTACAATAATACTACTACCTTTATGTATGTGATGGCACCGTCTGCGGAACAATAATTTTCTGATGTTTCCAAATTTGTCCAATTTCAAATATATTTATACGTAAGACAAATGGTGGAAATTCTATTTTTTGTTGTTGGTTAAACCACATTGTAATCCGCATATATTTTCATGTTTTTATGATTATTTTTATATCCCCATAATTACATTGAAATTAAGAAATCATACGATATGCAACAATTCAATGAATAATATTCAAAGAAAGGACAGAGAGTTATATCTTAAAATGTATTGCTAGTTGACCTTGATTGGAACTTAAGCTATAACACGAAAATATACTGGTAGCCCTCTAATATGAGACCACCTTATTACATGATTTTGTTAATCAACCATCGTTTCATTGTAAATAAAAGAGGAGACGTTTCCTTATTCCTCCAATTGTTATCAGAATTGTTTTGAATTCTTTTCTTTCAGTTTTAAATTACAGATTAGAAAAACATAAAAAAAATTATACCATATACATTATATAAAAACTTAGAAATTTTAAAGTGAAATGTAAGTTAGTTTTCAATACATTAAGCTAACTACTGTGTAAACTGGATTCTTTATGTCAAAGAAAGTAAGTTTTGAAAACGTGATTACAGAGAGCTAGTTCTGGCTTTGTGAGAATCAAGAAGGTAGTAAATTTTAGAACCATAATTATTAAAAAGATGACTTTTGGAAACATGATTATCAAGTAATTGTGTTTTTGAAAAGTAAATCACCAGCTAAGAACTTACTTTTACCATTAACTTATAAGACATTCATTACAGAATTGCATTTTATTAGAGAATACTGACTACTTGAATTGTTTTATTGGCCTCCGTTAGATGTCATATTGTGTACTTGAAGAAACTGAGGGTTCATTCTTAACACGTTATACAACTACAACAGTATTTAAATATACTGTTAAATTGTTTTCATGTTAAATTTATAAAACAAATAACGAAGATATTAATAAGGGTTATAATTAACTTAATTATACCTAAATGAACATAAAATCTGATATAAGGTGACTGTGATTAAAAAAAAATATAGCAACAATAATGTTTATTTAACGTATGTATTTTAGCCTTTTCGTCGGTTTTTATAAGGTTATTATAATTAACACTCCTCCTTATCTCTCAAACACAATCAAAAGGTTCATGGAGAGTGGATAGTATCGAATATATGCAAACAAATACTTACAGTTTCAAGTGATGTTTTATGACAAGGGTGTAATTGAATTTTGTGTCAACTATCGATTACTTGAGCAAATACTTGAAGGTGTACATACGTTTTTCTATGCATAAAGTTACTAAAATTGGGATATTTCATTAGCAAATCTATTTAGCCTATTTAGTTACAAATGTAAGAGAAATCTCTAAGCAAAGAATCAACGAAGAGAAGAGTAAACCTCCAATCCACAAGTAAAATACGCTCTGAAGATCGTTGACACCCAAACTGTTGACGTTGTTTCTTATGTTCCCGTCACTTGCTTCCATGCACTTAGTAAAATTTTTATTCATCTCAGATATCCACAGAAAAATCAAATCGCTATGGACTACGTTCTCAATCCTGTAAAGAAATCATGTATTATCTAAAGTATTAACGTAAGGTGCCAACAGACATTGTTCTCATTTATAGAATTAGGAGTTTAGCATAATTTGAATTTGCAAGTGAAATACCTTAAGATCTCTCTTAATGAAAGTATTGTAAAATTACCATCCATCCAACAGTCATATACTGAATTATTTGTCTAATCATATATTCACCAATATGTCAGATATGGAACTTTCGCCAATTTTCTCACCAGTTTAATAAGTCGATTAATTATCACACCCTGTTCTTTAACAGCCAGTTTTTCTACAACTATGATAACTATAATGTGACTGAGAGAAAAAAGGTTATATAACCTCGTAACACAATCTCAATCGTTAATTATTTCTCATGAAAGACCCCCCCAGTGGCTCAACGGTATGTCTGCAGACTTCCACGCTAAAATCCGGATTTCGATACCCGTGGGGGGCAGAGCACCGATAGCCCCTTGTGTAGCTTTGTGCTTAATTCAAAACAACAACAACAATCTTATGAAAGAAAGACGCTGTTGTTTAATTTTTTCTTCATTTCATTAATTATATTTCCTTTGTATTAAAAAGAATATCCATTCTAAGGATCAGGTGAACTAAAATAAACTACTACATTACAGTGATTTTAGTTTAAAAGTAAGGAAATATACATACCATCAAAATTAGTGACATTTGCAGAAAAATGTAATAAAGTTATACTGTTATAAAAAGTTAAATTACGCATATAATGTAATAGACCAATGTTTTTCAGCCGAATTTACCAGACGATCCCCGTGTCCGGGCTTTGGTGGTAGCGAATCCTCATTATCAAGACAAGGAAATTTTCGATGTTTCATGCCTCATTTTGTCATAGTTCAAAACAAAAATGATAAGTATATTTTTCATACACCTAGCGGACTAAAAAAGAAATGTTGACTCAGTGCTACTTTGACAGCTCGAAACCACATAGGAAATTTGCTCATGAACTATTTGAGAGCCGCGACCGGTCGTTTGAGAAACTCTTCAGACAGCCATCTCTCATAAAATATTAATTAACACCATATGGTCTGTTGAACATTATTTAAAAATAAATAGGACAAAATGCTTCGTCACGTACTTAATAGATAATATCTTATTTATAACAAAGAAAGAAGAGTGTAACTTAAAACGAAAGTTTATACTTACTCACGATCGATTTCTTCAGCTACATGTGCTGGTAATGATTTTGACATTGCTAGTACAATCGGTTTTGGATAAAAGGGATCTTTAGCAATGTGAAAATTGCATTGTTTTCTCTGAGCGAACCTGTTGGATAAAACATACTTTATAGTGGAGAATCCGATGATAATGGCATGTGTTCCTTCCTCTACTTTATTTAGCATAGGATCGGCTAACATCTCCTCTCGAAGAAGAATTCCATTGCTTTCCGAAACCTTTTTCCATAAACGTTGATAGGTTTCTGTGTTTCCAGTCTACATAAAGCATTATACTATGTTTTATTTTGTAGGCATACTATAAAAATAATTATATATTTAAAAAAAACAACATTTGTACTGTTCTTGCTAGTTTTGCCAAAGGCCAGTTCGATGTATTAATTAGTAAGTATATAAAAAATTAAATTTGAAGTTACATTCTCGATCATAAGCACATAAAAATGCAGCAAACAAAAACATAATAAGCTACAAATCACATGATAATTCATTAAAAACAACAGCAGGACTGAATTAAAACGATGAATTATTGTAATTTCAGAAAATCCTGTAGATCGTTACAATTTTCTGTTTTTTCATTGGTCATACACTTTTCACAACTTCATTTATGTATATATATTTTAAAATACAATTTATTTGATAATACCAATCACGTCACAAAAGAAGTAATTTCACTATAAAAACATATATTGAATTATATTTCCAAGATAATTTGAAAGCTAAGAATAACATATACCGCTTATAAATGTTACAAATATCAAACATTTTACAAATCTTAAACCAAAGTTTATAATGCTTGTACTATAATGCTTATAATTTTCAAAAAAAGTTATGCATACAATTTTACACTAACCAAAGTAACTTCAGATAAGAGATACAGAAAAATACCTTTTCTAATATTTTGTTTCCCCAGAAACATACAGAAGTCATCATTTTTATACTATAGTAAAAATTCTTTCCTCGGTGTAAAATATTATTTATTTTCGTCTTACTACTTTATCATTTCACACATTTTATATTACATATTGCCATCACATTTTACGACTATTTTGCAATTTTTTTGTCTTTTCAGTGCCTCAGGATAGACAATTTTGGTTGTTTTTCCCGTCTGCTGCCAAGATAAAAAAGTTCTTGCCATTACCAGCACTTCCAACAAGACATACTGGACTTTGAACGCCTCTACCAAGGAGGGTATAACGAAAACATGATGGGAGACTATATTGGGGCTGATACATGAAAGTGATTTACATTGCATTTGCAATTCTCAAAAACTACTCACTTCTAAACGTTTTTGAATAACTTTAGTATAAATACATGTAAATCTTTATTCATATGTTGTTCTATTCAGACCTTATATAAATGAAAATGTGCAAGTTTGCCTGTTTTTGCCTAGAAAATAGGTTATTTTTTTAATTTCATTATTCAGGTCACAAAAGAAATGTTTCAAGGGAATAATGGCCATTTTCTGTACTTTAACATTATAGGCAATTAAGAAATAACACATACTATCCAGGGAACAAAAGTTGCGTTACGTAGTGTAGTATATCGCCATCAAATATATAATGGTTTTACATTAATTGCAATATTCTGACAAATGATTGTTACTGCCGCAACATGAAAAACAAGGTAGTTTTACTTCCCAGTACGTTTTAGAAATAAGACAATCTCAGTTAAGATATTAAATCTAATAGTTTCTCCATCATTTTGAAGAAAAAAGAAAGTAACGTATTATGTAACAGAAAATGACTGGTTCAGTAATTTTGTGTGTTATAGTTGGAATTAAAAACAGTTCCTTATATCTATACATGTTTATCCTGACATAAATCCATACCATTGTACCACTTATCTAAACATGTTAACTCGTGTTGTAAACTCGTAGTTTTTTCCTAAATTATATGTAAATTTCAATCTTAATTTTCACTCTGTGATTACATATCATATTATAAAATAATAATTGCACAAAGTTTGGTACAAATTAGCTAAACTTAATATAATTTATTTTTAGTTATTATTGATGTTAGTATGTTCATGCCTTCAATAGTTGCTCCAGTGCACCACCCCCATCTATCATAGGTTGAATGTCACTTCGTTGCAGCAAATCCTCCAAACTCTCCACTAGAAGAGGAGCTGGACTGATTGACAGAGTTGCACTTAAATGTCCCCCAAAACTGCTCATCAAGATTATTACTCCAAACCACCAGAAAACCACAATAATCCGACTAGGAATAGATATCATATCCGGTCCATAACCTTTAATACCACCAGAAAAATAACTGTTATCATGGTTTGTAACCTATACAGTCATCTAATTCTTTTTATCAATGAGTCACAAGCTTAGATTAAATTTACGAACAACCACTGCCTGTTTTCAAAATAAAATGATCTCAGGAATAACTTGTTTAAAGTATATTTGAAAAAAAGGTTAATATAGTTGGTAGCTGAATATTGAAATTTCGTATACAATTAAAAAGACAAAGGTTCTTGGGCGGAATGCAACATATCTCCACCACACAATCCCAACATAACCCGCTTTTACAACAGAAAAGTTACGAAAAATGCACAAAAATTGACGACTGTCTATATCACTGCTTGGGACATGTAATAATGCATCTTTGTATCAAATCGAATAAAATTTGGCTGACATACACATGAATATTTCACAAAAAAACTCAAATTCTGCTTTCTTTACTGAAAATTGGAGTAAAAGATAAAAGTTTTGAAATTATTTATATCTCTGTTTGGGAATTGTAAAAAGGTGTATTTGTACAAAATCCTAAAAGAATTTTCTGATATACAGCAAAATAATTGTCGAAAAACACCTAAAATTATGTTTGTGTAGCATCTTGAATCCCTATAACTATAAAAAAGGTATCGTTGTACCAAATCCCATGTAAATCAAGTTGCTTCACTTTTAACCCCAAAACATCATTAAAAAAGCTTAAATCAGAAAAATTTGATAATAAATATATGCGTATAGAATCACGGTATAATTCCAGCATGTTTCAATTTATCCAACTAGAAATGACGTAATGATGACCGATTGTGGATACTTAATTAATTACTAAACTAAACAAGTTACTTAAATTGGAATCATAAAGCTAAAATAAAACTTCCTGTTGAAAAATAGTACACTATCCTTATATGTTAAAGACATTGGGTTATTCAATAGGTATAACAATTTATTACATCATTTACTCAAGTCTAAAACAGTAAAACTTTTGTCACTTGTATTTTCACTTTTTGTAGTTTATACTTAAAAAAATATGCTAATTTGTAATGTTGTTAGCAAAGAAGTATTTTGTAATTAATATTGATTTTCTGGGGGGTATTTTGAATTTCACGCAAAGCCACACGAGTGCTATCTGTGCTAGCCCTCCCTAATTTATAAGTGTAAGACCGGGGAAAAGGCAGCTAGTCATCATCACCCACCACCAACTTTTTAGCTACTCTTTTGCTAATGAAAAATTAGACTGATCGTCACATTATAATGCTCCCACGGCTGAAAGGGCAAGCATGTTTAGTGTGATTAGGATGCGAACCAGCGACCCTCAGAGTACGAGTCGAGTGTCTTAACCACCTGGCCATGTGAGGCCAATTTTTTTTTTTTTTGATGTGGTACTAATTGTGAAACTTCACAGGAAGCAAAGTAGCAGTGTATAGTAAATTTGTGCAATAACTACGGATTAATTTTCAATGATATTTAGAAACTAATGAAAATACAAACCACTTTAAAACTAAAATAAAACACCAAAATATTTTGAAAAATAATTAATATAAACTTACTGATATTTTTATTTTTTACCCTAAACTACAAAGCAATGCATGACAGGCTACGCAGTAGATACTTAAGGTAATATTCAGAACTAAAAAATGTTTGACTGTTTTGGAATTTTCGACCAATGCTACGCAAGAGCTGCCTGTGCGCAACTGTTCATACTTTTTAGGTGATAGACAGTAAGGAAGTTAGCTACTAAACAGCACGAATAGATAACTTTTGGGTGCACCCATAGCCTTAAAATAAGAAATACGTTTTTAAGACAACGTACCGCTAACCACTAGACTCCACTGAAAGATACTTGTGAATACATAGTACAAGTATAAACATTCACCACTGTAACACATGTTACCCTACACTTTCTAGTATTTGGTAAATACTTTATTCAGAACTAGTAGTGTTCAAGGAATACGAGAGTAATGAGTAAAATCTGATGATTAACAAAATAAAATGTTATATTAATGAAACAGTAAACCCAATAAAAAAGATTGTATTGATTGGTTTGTTTTTAATTTCGTGCAAAGCTATACGATAGTTATTTGTACTGGCCGTTCCTTATTTAGCTGTGAAGGCAGCTAGTCATCACCACACACGGTCAACTCTTGGGCTACTTTTTTATAAACGAATAACTGGATTGATCGTTACTTATAACGCTCCCACGGCTGAAAGGGCGAGCATGTTTGGTGCAATGGAAATTCCAACCCGCAACCCACGGATTACGAGTCGAGTACCTTAACCACCTGGCCGTGCTGGGCCCTCAGATTACGAGCAAAGAGCCCAAGCAAAATGGTTATGCCGAGCAATTTCATTGATTCTCAGTTTTTAAACATATAATTATCTTTAAACAAATTGCAAACATAGATTTATTGTTAGATTATGCTTATTTGTTGGCTAATATGGTAAGTATGAGTCTTAAGTCTTAACTCTATAAGTTTTCTACAGCTAATTTCTACCTAAAATATTTTGATTCAGACAATGTGCTTATTTTTTCAAGCATAAATATATACTGATTAGTATATTTATTGTATTTATTCTCTGGTTTTAATAACACAAAATGTGAGTTATCATTTTATGAGAAACATTATATTTGAATAAATTCAACCTCTTTTAAAGCCAAAAACTATTCAACATTAATAAACGAAATACCAACCATTTTAGAAATATGTTGCTAATAAAAATAGATTAAATATTTATACATTATTGGTGTGTTATTCAAGTAAACGTGTAATTGTTATTTTGTTTTCATTACTGTTAAGCACAAAGT
Source organism: Carcinoscorpius rotundicauda (assembly GCA_011833715.1). Classification (NCBI taxonomy): domain Eukaryota; kingdom Metazoa; phylum Arthropoda; class Merostomata; order Xiphosura; family Limulidae; genus Carcinoscorpius; species Carcinoscorpius rotundicauda. Next base: position 22,110,756 of record CM022395.1, read on the forward strand.
TGCACAATAGGGTATATATGTCCTACCTATCACCTCTAACGAAACCTGGCGTTCAGGGTCGTAAGCGTACAGACTTCCCGCTGAACTACTGGAAAGCATTATTATTATACTAGCTGGAGTACCACTCCCCTGGAGAGAAGCTATGTAAATTCATTACTAATAAACGTTATCTTAAGACATGAAAGTTGCTTCCTGTGCATACACTTGTGAGGAAATACAAAAAAAAAATCATAAAAACTGCGAAACACACAATGTGAAACCACAAGTCAAGTTTGCATGGGACCTACAAACCTTCCTGCAAAATTTGGTGCAGATATATCAAGAATGGCGTAACAGTGGTTAAAGGCGCAAAAACGTCCATAAAAACACCGCAAAATGAAGAATTCAAAAATTGAAAATTTGTATGTATTTCTCCATAAACTCAATGAGATTTCATACCATATTTGGTACAGATCCATCCACGCTCTGCAAAGTAGTTAAGTTTCATTGACATGCAACAGACAGTACCGTTCTATTTATTTAAATAAAACTCTTTGTTTTTTTAATTTCGCGCAAAGCAAAATGAGAGCTAGCTGCGCTAGCCGTCCCTAATTTAGCAGTGTAAGACTATAGGGAAGCCAGCTAGTCATCACTACCCACCGCCAACTCTTGGGCTACTCATTTACCAACGAATAGTGGGATTGACCGTCACTTTATAACGCCCTACAGCTGAAAGGGCGAGCATGTTTAGTGCGACGGGGATTCGAACCTGCGACCCTCGGATTACGAGTCGAAGCCTTAAATCACCTGGCCATGCCAGACCTTAAATATAACTGATGATAACCACATTTACACTGAATTTATATTTTTTTCTTGGATAATGATTAGGTTTTTGGAGTTCATGAAACATTGTATTGAATAAGTAGTAAGATTAATAATGAGATTAAAAACAAATATAATTAATACAAAGATGCACCTGGTGAGTTAGAGGTTAGTTTGAAAGCTCACTGTGTTAAAAATCGAGTTTATAAAAAAGTGGTGAGCACAGCACTGATAATCTATTGTATATAAAAGCTACAAATTTTTGACGTGCTTTTCCAATAGTACTTAGCTAATAATTAATAACATTTTTAAATCATCCTAAGATTTTCTCCTTAAATAATTATCAATACTGTGTTTTTTCTTTGAGAATTATCTTAAAACAAATTTAGCTAAAATAAAGACTTCACTATGATCATTGGAATAAATGATTTCATAAACAATTTTTTGTATTTTTACACTTATATGTTACATAATACACTAAATTAAAATTAATAACCTCTTGTTTAATACGTACACATGCAGTAATTTGAAAATATTAAAAAATTACGGTGTTGAGCATTTACACAAAAATATTTGCAAGTTGTTTGTTATCTTTAAAATAAGATTAGTTTTTCAACCTATTACTGGCAGTTATTATCTTATAGTTTTCCACTGGTACAGCGGTATGTCTACGAATTTATAATGCTAAAATCAGGGGTTCAATTCCCATCGGCAGACTCAGCAAACAGCCCGACGTGGCTATGCCATAAGAAAACACACACATACACTTTATTGCTTTTAATTTTTTTATATTTAAACAGCTAGGCTGAAAGAAAATGAGAATTTAACCCCTTTGTATGAACAAATTGGATATAATATGTAAAGGGTAAAATAAAATTTATTTTAGGTGAATCCACTGTATGAGTATTTTATACTTCTAACAGTGCTGTCCGATAATTTTCTTAAATACTTCGTAGAGCCAAATAATTTTCATATTTTTGAAGTTCTATAAAGAGGTTAAGACGACAAGATAAAACAATAAATAGAAAACCAACTAGTTAAAAAATATAAAGTTGTTAGTAGCTTCATTCACATGTAATCTACGTCGACTTTCTTTGCATGGCTAAGAACAGCCCACTTTGCAAAATGAAAAATATATTCCAATGTGTGTAGCATGCTTTACTATTGATTCAGTTTTTCGTGCAGAATAACTCTATTTTGCTGAATAAAACAAACTGGCATGTAATTAATTACTCTAAGAAAATGAGTTATTAGTATCACATAACCCACAAATGTGGAATAATGACAGTTGAACACAAGCATATGAACTACATTATAGTCAATTGTGCCAAGAGACCATAAAGAGTAGACGAGCACTACCATATCGTCCAATGATGGCGAATCTATGGCACGCGAAAAAATTTCGCTGACAAGCGGCATGCAGTGCTACCTCTAGATTCTTTAAATCCTAACGCTAACCTATAATAAATAAATAAGTATATAATTACTACCATTATTGCCAAACATAACAGCAAATATTTTTTTAAACCCTGGAGCAGTGAGAAATGTTCACAGCAAACGTCTCACGCCCTCTTGGCACCAGCTTTGCAATTGCGAGACCATGTGATATCAGATGACCTTTTTTGAATTCCTCGCACATCCAGTGTACAAATCAGTATTTGAGTAAAACTAGAAATAAACTGTTGGTATTGACTTCGCTTTGCTTATATTTTTCTTCTGTTGTTTCTGAGTGAATACTAGATATTTACTAATAATAACGGTAAATATGCATTTATTTATTCGCAGTAAATATATGAATTATATTGTTAAAATTATGCTATTTAGCGTGGCATGCGTATATATTTGATCAGTTAGTTAATTATACATTTATTTTTATATCAATGACATAGTAGTTCATTTGCTATTATATTATGGTCAGTTAAATTATCGTATCTAAATTAATTGGTGAGATATTTTCAAATTGTATGTACACCTTTTCAGCTTATCAGATTGTCAGCTCAACCAGAAAATAAACAAAAACGTTTAAATAGAAGGAGCAGCAGCAGAGATTTGCAAGAATTGTGGACTAAAGTATTTGACCTGATCAAAAGGGTGATAAAGCATTAACCATCTTATGTTCTAAAATACTAGTGTGCAGAACTTCCTCAGTAAAGCGGCATTATGAAACTGTTCATAAATGGCTTTGTGAGAAAATATGCAGTCAACTTAGTTGCTGCTAGTTTTAAGATTTCAAAGATTACTGTCAAACATGAAAAACCACTTAATTGTGGAGCATTTATTGAAAAATCATAGCTAAACTGTACTCTTTTCCTTTTTGACGGTTTAAAAAAAAAGAAAAAATATTCAGTGCATTAAATAATGGCTAGTAAGTATAAACATAGTAAAAGATGGAAATAAACAGAGCAAAACAGTTAACAAAAGATACTGGTTCATATAAATTCATTTCTATTTGTTTTGATGAGACAATTGATGTTACGTCATCAGTTAGGCCAGCCATTACTACTTGATTTTGTAGGGGTGATGAAATCTGCGAAGAACTTGTGCACTTGTTAACATTACCTGAACATACAACAACGGCTGTAATATGTAAGGCAGTAATAAACAAATTATCCAATCGACAGGTTGTCCTTTCAAAAATAGTTCCTGTGACAATCAACGATGCACCCAGCATGATTAGTAAAGAAGCAGGTTTTGTAAATCTGTTTGCAAAATACGTTGGACATCCAATAGAAGGCTTTTATTGTATTATACACGAAGAGGCCTTATGTGAAAAAGATGGCCTTGAGGAGCTTGCAAAGTAATGGAAATTGTAACCCACGTAGTTAAATTTATCTCTGCGAATTCTTTGAAAAAGGGACAAGTTCAAAATTTAGAATTCACTAAAAGAGGTGAATTTGGTGTACACAGGATTACTTATGTACAACAATGTTCTTTGGCTAAGTAGAGGGTCTGTCCTTAAACGATTTGTTGAGTGTTTCGATAAAATTCGTCTGATTTTGATAAATAAAAATGTTCTTTTCTAGAATTATCTGATGTTGTGTGGATTTGAAGACTGACGTTTCTTACAGATTTTTTCTCACATTTAAATTGCTTAAACACAAAATTGCAGGGATCTGGCAAAACACTTGATGTTATGTCTGATAACATAAAAGCTATTGAAATCAAACTGAAAAATTTAAAACTTGATGTTTAATGGCACTTATAAATATTCCATAAACCTAAAAAATCACTTGACAGATCTTCAAATTCATGAGAAAATATATATTCAGATTTTGCAAATAAAACTTTTAAGCATTATTGATTCGACTTTTGGACAATTTTCTTTAAGATTTAATAAGTTCCTATTATTTGAAGAAACTACATTTAGAAATGTTACAGTGAATTGATTTGAATAATTGTGAGATGCAACTGACTGATTTACAAAGTAGCTTAATTTGAAAGAAAAAAAATTATCGACTTAAGAGCTGAACTAGAAAATATTGAAAGAGATCGGCTATTGACTGGAATAACGCAGAAAATTGCAGAAAATGAGGTTGTGAACTCTAAAATTCTATTCCTGAAACTTTTGATTGGTTTAAAAAATGTTGTAATGCCAGTATGAACATTATATTTATCAACATATTCATACAATCCATTTTTTTTCTGCCATAAGATTTGTAAAGTGTAACTATAGGAATAGACTTGCTAATGAAACTATTACTACATACATAGCTCTCAAAACAACCGAATACAAGCATGATATAAAATATCTGTCATCGTTGATGTAGCAGCAAAATTCTTACTGAGAGTAAAACGTCCTTGTATTCCTTTCCTTGGATTTTAGTTTTTGTGTTACATAATATGAGCCATACCATTTTACAAAATTCGTTCTCTTAATAATAAAATAACAATTGAACGTAGATAAGTAAGAGAGCTTCTTCTTTTTCCCTAAAAAATAGTTCATTATTATTGTTACTAATTTATTAATTTTATTTCTTAAGAATTATCACACTTCTTAATAACATGTAACTCATAAAGCTGTTTCATTTGAAATAATTAAGAATAATAATAAATGATAATATACTGCTAAAAATTACTATGAGCACGCGACATATTTTTTAGAAGATTATCCCAAATTTGTGAATATTTGAGGGCACACCAGGCAATGAGCAGAATGTACTTAGTTCTGATTTAAAAGATTGTTAGAGTTGTAATGTGGTGGCATGCTGATGACAAACAGTATTAACTGGAATGTTAATACTAAATTTATTCAAAAACCAAGCACAAAACTATGGTCTATACTATGTAAAAAATACACTGACAAACACCACACCAACATTATTTATAAAATACAATGTGATAACTGCCACGACTTCTATATTGGAGAAACAAGTAGAAAAATGGAAACCAGATTCAAAGAACATAAAAAGTCACCTTCACACGTTTTCGAACACTGCAAGTCAAATGGACACAACATAACCATAGAAAACACTAAAATACTAAATAAAGAAACAAACGCAAAATTAAAGAAGCCTTACTTATACAACAACTTAAACCCAAAATAAACCAATATAAAGGAACGCCATTATACCTATATTAATATTATAGATAAAATTATCTATTCAAACATCTAACCCCGCCCTCTACATTGCGACACTCAGTTACACAACCACCTCCAAACATGTGGTCAGCTTCCGGTCAGTTACCTCTTTCTTTGTGAACCTGACGATGACCGAAGAAGGTCGAAACGTTGTTCGCTCTTCTATTTAAAATATTTTCTGAACCCAAACGAGCCGTTTTTGCACATAAAGTTTAATAAATACACAACATTTTAATATATTGTCATGTTTTAGAACAAGAACATGCAAGAAAGAGTAGTTCATGTTGATTGCAATTCCTGTATCAGTGACATTCAGATAATCCAAGAAGATTTTCGGCATTTCACTGTTGTTTTGTCATATTATAAAGATGTCGTTTACATATTTTCTGTGCTGTATAGATTTTATTACAACTTCCTGTAATTTGGTGTCTTTATAAGCATCCACAAATATTTTACTCACAATTGGGCATAAAGGTAAACTTATTGCAATTTGTCATTAATTTTAAATACGCAGTTTTGGTAACATTAATAATATCTTTGATATATTCATCACATATATAATTCTATTTATAACCTTGGTAATAAAAGCAATATCATTAATAATTATGCAATTCTATCTTTGAAATCACTACCGAAGACATAAGTCTCTAACACGAAAATGAAAGCCACAACTGCCAAAGTCTGAGCTAAAGCGCTCTGAAATTAAAGCAAGAACCTTTGCATTATTTTCAAACTACGTGCTACCTATTGACATCTAAGATTGTACATAAAACAGTACTATTTTTAAAATATGTGTTTCAAGGAAACAAAACGAAACTAAAGGAGAAAATCATATATTGATAATCTTGAATAGTATTTGTTCTCGCCAACAGAATATTACTGGAAGAATAAAGATAAGGCTAGAAACAATAATGCTGAATATACGAAAGAAGCCTTAACCATTAATCTAGTCAAAGAAAAGTCTACCACCATATTAGATGAAAGAAGATTTATAGCAATTATATCAACAAAGGACAAGAAATGTCAAAAAATACCTTCAAGCAAAGCTACGAGAAAATAGGCGTTGAGCTTAACCACTGACAAAACTCAGTACCAAAAGAACTACGAGGCAAGTGTAAAATATATTTAAAAAAGAAGTAGGAATAGAAGCACGATTAAATAAGAATGGGTGGGATTGTAACAGGCTGATCTATGGTGGGAATGGAAGAGAGTCTTTGGCAGGACAAGACACCAATTACAATTTATTTATTTGAAAATCCAAGTAAACAGTCGCAACTAAGTACACAAGTCAACCAAGCTGGGAAATTTGCAACTGCAGCAAGAAATAAATGAGGCAAAGAAAGAGAAAGCTATGTTTACACATGTCGTGTATACTTATGAAAAGGTTTCTCACTTTTAATATTTAAACTTAAGATCAGCATTGATTATTATCTGATGCTTCTTTCAAGTTTTCAATTAATGATTAGCTATAAATCTAAGCAGCTGATCTAAGATCATAATTCTCTATTTAAAACTTAAAGTTTTGTGGAGACTTGTTTCACTGCGTTCTATAACAGTCTGATTTACTGATTTTTACTTGTGTGAATTCATGAGAACATATCCATGTGAAGATTTGTATTATTCAGCATTATACATAAACATCCAAACCAGCAAGGAAAAACTCTAAACAAAGATTTGTGAGATGTAAAGATATAATTATTATACATAGTAATAGTTCAACAAAAGTATTTACGTAAATCTCTTACAAGTTTTACTGAAGCAAATCAAATTATAGAAAAAGACGTGAAAATTAAGTAATTATATATTGTATAGAAGTTTAAGTAAATATCCTATTCAGGGCAAATAGATGTTATGCAATACACAAAGAATATAAATGAAAACTAAAGAATTAGTGAAGAAGTGTTTTGCCCAGAAAATGTAAAAAGTGTGCACATTTCAGATTAAATACTGAAAAAAAACTATAATCATATTCAACTGTATGTTAAGCATGTTGGTAACAGTATATGCCTATAGAAACACTCATCCACCTCTACGAGACTCAAATGAAATAAACAAAAATTAAGACAAATTGGGTTCTGCATGCAGTCCTACAGAAGTACAGTATGAATGTTCCATCTATAAAAAAACCACCTGCCTTTGTAAGCCGTATGCTCTACTATTTGTTTCAGTCTTGTTAAATCTGTGATTTAACTACCATGAAATAATGATATCTTCTTAAAACATATTGGAATTTTATACAACTGAAATAATACCTATCTTAAAATGTAAAATATGACATATTTGAGTCAATTATTCATGACGGAGCAAAATTATAATCTACAAAACTCATCATAAGTCGTTATTTTTAAATAGAAGATCTGGTTTGTTTAGTTTGTTTTGAATTTCACGCAAAACTACACGACGGCTGTCTGCGCTAGCCGTCCCTAATTTAGGAGTGTAAGACTAGAGGAAAGGCAGCAAGTCATCACCACCCATCGCCACCTCTTAGGCTACTCTTTTACCAACAAATAGTGGGATTGATCGTCACTTTATACCGAACCCTCAGCTGAAAGGGAGAGCATGTTTGGTGCGTCGGGGATTCAAAAATCTAATGAAATAATATGAAAAATATCATTCTTAGAAATGCGCCTCCAGTGTTGATGATGTAATAATGTAATTCTATCTAACAATGGGTTTTCTAAAGTTCATGATGCAACAGTAATTATATTGTGCATATTGAATATAGTTCGCCTATTAATTAACATTTATTTAGTACATCAGTAACAAATATATAATTATTAAGTTGCATATAGTTTACATCTAATTAAATAACTACTTAACCTTTAATTAATAACCCATAAACTCTACACTAATGTTTAATTTCAATCAGAATTGAAACAGAAGAAGATGAATAAAGCCTTAAAAAGCCTAAACTGGATATTATATACTTACCATCACTCCATAAAGTACTCGACATTTTTTTGTTTTATTCTCTAATAGCGAAATCTAATGTTTACTCTAAAATATTTACATTCATCAAAAATAATCTTTGTCATCTTGGGCTAATAAACAAGGACAACTGTATACTTTTAAACCAAGGTGGGCTGAAACCATATGGAAATATTTGTTTGGAGCACGCCGACTTTTATCATTCAATGGCAAACATCCTCACTCATTCAGAATAGATACAGTTAGTTAATATAACCTTCTAACTAAAACCACTTTACTGAATAGGATGAGCAAAGATGATGGAAATGAGCTTGGGGGGGGTTTACTGTGAAAATAATTTTTGGCAAATATGTAACAGGTACGTTGACTATCTCGAGGTATTTTAGCAGGCAGTATTGTGACTCACCAAGCATTTGCTCTTGCAATACATCATGTGTCAGAGCACAAATGCAGGTTTTGTATCAGAGCAATGCATTAAACCTAGTTAATTCACGTCCTCGGATAAAGAAAAAGTGAGTATATTTTATGTTAACTTAGAAAAATTTTGTAGCAGAACGAAAAAAAAACACATATGAACACTTTAGTCATGAATGTAAAATTTAACCTTTTCATATTATATATACTTTGATGTTTGGATAATAGGTGGCGCTATTACTATTCTTGATTGGTTTAATTTTTTTTATTTCGCGTGAAGCAACACCAGGGCTATCTGCGCTAGCTTTTCGTAATTTAACAATGTAAGACTAGAAGGAAGGTAGTTAGTCACCACTACCTACCGCCAACTCTTGGGCTACTCTTTTATCAACTTATAGTGAGATTGATCGTAACTTATAACGTCCCCACGGCTGAAAAGGCAACCATGTTTTGTGTGACGAAAATTCGAACCCTCGACTCTCAAATTATGAGCTCAACGCCTTAACCACTTGGATAAGCTGGGCCTAACTATTCATGATCACAGTAAAGATGAACATGTAAAAACAGGTTATTTACTTACTACTAGTTGGTTAGCACCCATCAAATACATTGTTGGAGTACAGAATGCAATGTGAGATATACCAGGTGTGTTTGACCTCTAACCCAAGATAGTGATATACATTAGGTGCTGCCTTTTTTAAAGTCCATTAATAAGCTGCATTCCTGGGACACTTCATATTCCTGAAGTATAGCCTCATCCACTGCACTTTATTAATAAGAGTTAGTCAGTTAATCACCTATTATGAACAATATTAACACGTATTGTATCAGAGATAAATTGTATTTTAGGTATAATGTTATAGATCTCATAATGATGTATGAAGATTGTATTTGAATTAATTAATTTGTAGGATTTTAAAATTATTATAATAATTACTCAGCTACTATTTGCACTACCAGGACCTAACTGACAAAGCTTAATATAGTCTTTCATCATTAGAAACTGTTTATCTGATTGTTTTCATCCAGTTTTTAAAATCATAGGAAGGTCTTTTTTAACATTTTTTTAGGTGTCATAAGAGCACTCTCGATGCACTGAGAACATAATCAATTCATTTTTTCCCAAGATTGCTGATGGTTACATTTTTTATATTCATGAGATAATATTGAACTGTTAGCGATAATTCCTAGTTATTCATAAGAGACTAAATAAAACTGTTATTTACTTGAGAGCGATTAAAAATTACTGTCATATTATTAAATTTATCTCGAAAAATGAAAGAAACATAAAGCTTTACTCTATTCATTTTGCTAATGTAAAAGCATGAATTTTACAATTATAAGAAAGCTTTCATTAAAAATGTGTTTTACCGAATAGGAGTAACAATTTGTAATAACTATAGATTCGTATTATTATCTTTAAATATATATAAAGCAGAAAAATGTTCGCGTCTGTTTGTTTGTCCTAGATCATTGTACTAATTTATATTAAACTTTTTATAATGATAATTTGGAACAAAGGAAATTTTAATAGAAATCAATAATCCCAACATAACCTTTATTGCTGTTGTTAAGCATTTATTACCTTTGATATAAGTTAACGTTAACTAAAGTCACAAACTGTGCTAAGGCCTGGCGTGGCCGAGCGCGTTAAGGCGTGCACTCGTAATCTGAGGGTCGCGGGTACGCGCCCGCGTCGCGCTAAAACATGCTCACCATCCCAGCCGTGGGGGTGTATAATGTGACGGTCAATCCCACTATTCGTTGGTAAAAGAGTAGCCCAAGAGTTGGCGGTGGGTGGTGATGACTAGCTGCCTTCCCTCTAGTCTTACACTGCTAAATTAGGGACGGCTAGCACAGATAGCCCTCGAGTACCTTTGTGCGAAATTCCAAAACAAACAAACAAACACAGACTGTGCCACGTTCTTCTACCAACCACAAAACCATAAAATTGCATACACAGAGAGAGAGAAAAAACGCAATGAACAAATAACCATTATTATTGCAATAATACATGAATTCAGCTGAAATTTTAATCAAACTGCCACCATAAGTCAGATATGAAAAGGTTTTGTTTATTTTAACTTATACTCACTTTCAACTTCAGCCCATAAGACACTTCCGTGGTCAATAACTCAACTGCTTAATCAGGTGAAACAATATGGAAGGATACTGAGAGTTGGGTGTTGAAAGTGGATGACAGAAATCATCTCTCTCGCCACTATTTTAAACTCTACTTCTTCCATCGAATAGTGTATATCATGTTTTAGGTGTCTACATATTAAATTTTTAAACTTATACAAAACATTTGGTGAGGTAATGATGAATAATGTAATAATATGCTATGTTATAAATAAATTGTATGAAGGTTATGATTTTTGAGTTATTTATCATAGCATCCACGCTCACATGTTTTAAGTTTATAACCCAGGCAAAGGACAGGTTACCTTACCTTGTACGATATAAATCAAAATATATTATTATATTATATCACATTATATATTATATCTTTCGAACATTCCCTATTTGCAAGAAATGAATGTTTAGACAATCGTATCACTTAGATGTTTACTTTTGAATTACTTTTAATAATATTTATATGATTGAAAATAATTTGCTATGTTATGGCAAATAGAAATAACAAAAGCAGACAACAAACATTTTATTTTAATTTACCTTTGAAAGAGCTAGCTAGTTTTATTTTGTAAAGAACTAAATAAAAAGAAAATTTGTATATTCTCGTTATGATAAATTATTTCACTAAGTTATTTGACTGATACTCATGTTCACAGTTGAATTGTTAGCTGAACAATATATATTTTGCTTTTCAGCTTCAAAAGAAATACACAGTTAAACAAGCAGTGTAATCTGCCAAAAATGCTGAGATATACAATATTATCTGAACAGATTAACAGGGATATTCACCTGTCTTATATCACTAGGGTACTAGCTGGATAGAGTATAAATAACATAGAAGTATAGTACGCTTTTGTTTTTTATTTTAAAATATAATGATTTAGGTGATGCAACAATATGACTTAGATTATTTATAAATTACTTTTTGGAGGCTACAATGTTTGAAAGTATGTTAGAAGTGGTTAAAATTGTTATGAAAGCCCTATTTGCATTAAATTACGAGTGACTTCGGTTGCTCGTGTTTATCATTAAGAAAAGCATATTACTACATTTATCGCAATTTAGACATTTTATAAATTAACGATATTTTAAGCGTATTAAATTTCAGAACATGTATCTATGTAAAAAGTTTAGCGTGAGATGAAAATGCATGGAATGGGTGTAGAAGGAAATTTTTTAAGGAAAATAATCCCATCAGAAGAGAGAGAGAGAAAGAGAAAGGAAAAGTTGGTGCACCTTATTAAAGCGAACAAATAAAGTAAATTCCGCTAATGATTCTCTTAATGGTTAAAAAAGTAAAGAAACTGATGTTTTTATTAATGCGGTAACTTTTAGAACAAGAGATATTATGCAAAGGTGGCTACTGGAAGAAAGACATTCTTTAGATTCATGGTAGGGAAAGCAAAGTATATTAATTAAAATAAAAACAGATGATAAAACACAACAATTTTTTCTTACAAGGTTCGAATCTATCAAAGTTTCAGAAATTGTAATTGAGCGGATAAAATAGAAAAGAGATAAAAAACTGATATCTTACACAACAGTTCAGTTTAATGTGAAAAGCCAAAGTAATTTAAATCTAAATAGCTTTGCGAGTCATTAGTACGCGAGGGGATTTAGTTATTAGTAAGCTTGCTTTAGTACAGAGTTCTAGATCTGAATATCCTGTGGTAATCCTGATTAAGATGTTAGCATACAAGATCACATGCAAAAAATGTAATGGTTTTCAAACGAAATACAAAACTCGATCTCGTTCGAATAGTTCACTGTTCTTCTCCAGATCTTGTGGTAATAAACAAGAAATCGTTAAATAAAATATTGTGATTTTGGTTTCAGGATTAAACGAATGGTTATGTTTAAGTGGCGAACGGTCATTTTTGTTAATCTGTTCACAGACTGTAATTTTTAAGTGACATTTTGTTTTGCTAAAGCTTGTGACCTACACATAAGCTAGTTATACACGAGCTATGAACGTAGAAGTTTAAGTAGTTGATCTATGGACTGAAATTAATTTTTAATACACAGGCTAGGTTTATATATTTCTTTAAGTTGAATATGATGGTAGAATGTTGTTTTTTTTACTAGAGAAGATTGTGAACCCAACTGGTGGTTGGAATCTGTTGTTTACGAAAATGTTTTTGTGCAGGACAGATTTGAACACCGTGTACCACTTCTCCGAAGAAGTAAATAAACTAGTAATTGTGATATTATAGTTTTAATTAATAATTATCTTCTTAACACGATTTTCAGATTTCACCGAAACGTTCGAATCTTTAAATAAAATATTTTGTATTTTATCAACGTCTTCATATTTATTATTAGACCCTCTTTGGACTTAGCTGTTTATACAAAAATAAAATCAGGCATAACAGTTATTAAGTTTTTATCTAAGATAAATGCATTGAACAAAGCAAACATTTGGAACACGAAGAACTTTTAAAATAAAAACAAATTCTAGTTTAAGTGTGAGGATTGGTGAAAAGCATTAAATTTTTCTGACATGATGACAAACAAAAATTCACGTACTTTCGACGTAGAGTCTCTAGCTTGGTGTAAAGAGCTTGTTATATCCACTGCATGGTCCGTAAACTAGTGGTTTGTGACTACGTGTACCCAAAGTATCACCACTTTTAAACAAATACAAAAGCAAAAAGATCTCGATTTTGCATTAACAGAGTTATATAATTTCAACTTTAACTTTTCTTGTATTCACAGAAGAGCTCGCTTTTAACTAAATGTGGTTAAAAAAAATGAAATAAAAGATGGGAAATGAGATTTCGCTTGTCATTAAAATCTAATTTTAAAAACTAAGAAAATTGTTTTAGTTTATTAAAAGTCTGATATGATTCTACAAGAACTATAAAAAAGAACTGGTTTGAAACTTCATCATCAGATGGCTCTGTCAGTTCAATTTGAGACTGAAAATGTCAAATTTATGGTAAATATATCATAAAACAATAATTATTATACATTATTTCTAACTAGATCTAGGAAACTAATGATTAATTGAGTATGAACTAAATATTATGCCATGTATTTATTAGATGTTATAAAATAATAATTGATTAGTTACCATATAATCCTTGGATTTGCATAATATACAAGCTGACATACCCGTTCTTTGTCTGGGTTATAAACTTAAGTAAATGTCGGAGTAGATGTTATAATAAACAACAAAAAACATTCTAGCTTTCACATAACTTGTTTATAACATGACAAGATTATCAATTTAGGAAATATAATTTCTATGTATTTAGTGTAAGAATGTGGCATCACCTACGAATGTAGTTATCGATAACTTAGATCAAATATAATAAATACTCAAAAACAGCAATAATGGAGGTGACGAGAGTTTTACAACAATTATCTTGTTCGAAACTTTTGCTGCATAAGGTGTAAGTGAAATTGGCTTAACGACATAGGAGTAGTTACATAATGAACAAACAGATAGGCAGACGCCCATGTTTGTTCTTTATATATGTGTGAGTATATATATATACGGTACTTTATACTTCTATACCATGACTTCTATATTAATTTTTAGTTTTGTATTAGATGTGAAAGGGTGGATCTATGCAATGTATTATATTTTACTACATGTTTTTCGAAAAAAAATGTATGTTTTGGTTTTTCTTTAATTTAATTAACTGCTGCACAAAAATTTTCTTTTGTTACATTTAAAATAAAAATACTTGTGAAGTAGTAGATATATATTTTTTTTTAAATACTGACTCTCGGACGTAGGCCTGACTCACCAAAGTAGACAGAATTTACAAAATTTCAAGTAATACTTGATAACTCCTAATGGCTAAAGTAACTACCTGACGATCTAGATTTCTAGTAAGCATTTCTTGGAAACACCAAATCAAATAGTTAATTAGATCTATCAAATACTGGTTAAAGTTACATGAAGACTATCTACTGTAGCTGTTCCAAACTGTGAACTGTATGGCTGAAGGGTAAGCAACCAGTGAGTAGTAACGCCGACCTTTGGGCCACTCAATTCGAATAACGGTATTTTATAGTCTCTCTTATAAAGCACGTGTGAATCATAAACCATGCTTTCTGATCCCGAACAAAATATAATTTTTAAATACACGAATTTGCTACATCAAAAGTGCCTATCTTAATTGATTAAAATGTTTCAATAACAACAGGCTTAATTAAGGCACAAATTATTTGTATTATTTCATTCAGTACAAAAAAATGAAATAAACTCGGAACGCCTGCATATGGAATTAGTTCCATCATCCTATTGAACACGGTATTACTGACATTCAAGATTTTTTCATAACTGTAGTTAAAAAGTTGATGTATGCTTTCATTAAGATTTTCCAAATTCGAGCTTTTACCAAAATTAGCAAAGTAAATGAAAAAATAAATAAATTTTACTATTATACTTCATTAGGTAACGGACAAACAAGAAAGAAACTCTCACGTCAACACTCACCTTGATAGAAGAGTGACGACAAACAGGACCAGATTTTTTCTAGAAACTGTTTTCTAAACGAGAGACGCTTGGTAGTTGGAATATTGACCTTTTCTACAAATGCCGCAGTTAAGGCAACAACCACTAACGACATTATAACTCCAAGCCAAACCTAGGAAACAGATCGTTAAAAATGAAAGGTATCATAACTTACTTAACTATAAAATCGCAAAACAGCTGTTAATTGTTTTAAGAGTTTTAATCAAAAGTTACAAGTCTTGTTGGGTAGACTACAGTTTCAATTGCACATATCTATGACTCTTTTGAAAACAAACCCGTAAGGCCAACTCGTGCTTTATCATAACAAATAAAAACATTTAAATTTGTTCCTAGTAATAGATTAATGTTAAACCGGTTGGCTAATGAACAACTTGAAATAAATCAATCGGATGTATCCTTTGTCATCAAGAAAGAAGATATTAAACTGTGGCGATTTTATTATGATAAACTATGTGTTTGTCCTGATGGAATACGTAGGACCTTTGCAATGTGAGATAACCATTTGGCTTGTAATAGTTCAAGTTAGATCTTTATTATGCTAGTAGTATATATATATTGCGTTTCAGGACAGCTGGTTTCTCGTCTGCTTTTTATTTGTACAATAAAAGCAACACTAATATATCTTTATGTGTAAGTTGTGAAAGAGCTTCCTGAATAAGAGTAATACAAGGCTCAATAATATGATGGAACTATTTCTACACTCAGGCTTTCCTAGTTTATTATTTTGAAGAAGTGTGAGATTATTACAAAACTGGGTTTAACGAATAAAGTTCAATCAAAAACAAGATACTTTTTTGTGAAATATACTGTATCTTAATAATTCAGCCATTGAAATATTCAAAATAAAATATCCTTATACAAAATATATATTCATCTTGATCAGTCTAATGAACTAAGCATGGATAATACCATACTAATTTAGTAGAAATAAGCTGATAAAATAATCAAAATATTGTTGGTGTAAATATTTGCATCACATAAACTGAATTATTTTCTTAAGTGTGTAAAAAACAGATTTAAAGCATAAGGTCAGATTATTTTTAAACATTTTATGATAGAGATATTTTGGATCCATATGTCAGATTGATTGTAAAGGTTTTTATACTGGAATAACTAACCGTAACCTTTGAGCACGTCCAAAGAATACCTTAAAAACTTGCGCACGTTGATGAGTATGTGTTAAAGCATATTCATAGTTTCGACTTTCCGTAAATAAAATTATTTACAATGAAAACTATCAACAGGCGACAAGAATACAAAACATCAAGCATTAATAAGTGTGCTGATATACTAGTATGTCTTTGAAAGTATTTGTTTGTTTTGATATTTAAGCACAAAGTTACACGGTGTGCAAAATGTGCTTTGCCTATCACGGCTATTGAAACCTGCTTTCTGCCATTACAAGTCTGCAGACATACACTGGAAGGTGTTATTCATATTCTAGCTTCTAACTCCTCGTAACTTGAAACGTTTAACTCGTGTTTCTTTTATGATGTAAGCATAACAAAATGCATGTATATTTTGTACATCATAGACTGCAGTGTTTTTAAGATAAGAAATTTTGTATATGTCACTGTACTTCTTCTGATAGTTCCACATGGACCTGAAAAAATTTTATACTTTTTAAAACATTCCACTTTTTAGTCGTGAATAAAATGTATGCTTTTTCTTGCTTAAATGTTTGTTAATGAAACTGGCTCTATTTTCAACATTTCACCTCCAATTTTCTCAGAAAATCATTGCTGTACATTTTTTTCACATTTCTTTTTATTTAGTGATAGGTGTTCATCACTCCTCGGAAGGCCCGGCATGGCCAAGCGTGTTGAGACGTGCCACTCGTAATCTGAAGGTCGCGGGTTCGCATTCCCTTCGCGCCAAACATGCTCGCTCTTTCAGCCATGGGGGCGTTATAATTTACGATCAATCCCAATATTCGTTGGTAAAAGAGTAGCTCAAGAGTTGGAAGTGGGTGGTGATGACGGATTACGAGTCGCACGCCTTGCGCGCTAGGCCATGCCGGGCCCAATTTTGAATGATAATAATAAATGAAAAACAACCAGACACAAATTAAGGAATAAAACTAAAATATTTAATCAAATAACTAACATTACAGACCAATAAAATATTTTAGCGGTACTAGTTGATTTCGTCATCATGACTTCTCTCTAATTATTGTAGTTGAAGAAAGCACGAATGCACGAGACAGACAAAAGCAAAAATCGTAACGGTTTTAATCTTTCAAGTCATAAGCACACAAAAGCTCAAGTATGTGTCACACAGTCCAGTAATACCAAGGTCAACAGTGATTCCCATTCTGCATAGTTAACGGAAATAAATCTCTTCAGATCACTCTAACTCATACAAGTTTCTAAAACACTCCTTGAAATGAATGGGAGAAGACAACATCATCAAGCAAAAATAAGCTCTAAGAATAATTGTTATTGGATGCAAACTAGAATATTAGTGCAACTTTGTAATTTTTCAGCATATTATTCATAAAAATGTTTCTAACTCTACTCAAGACACATGCACGAAAGTTTAAAAATATTTGCCTAAATATACGTATATAAAAATATAAGCTTTCTATTTATGAAAAGAGAACAGTAACAACTTGTTTAATAGAACATGTACGCGCAAAAACAGTCATTGAAATGTATGTTTTGCTTTGTGTGAAAAGAAAAATAAGCACCAACACCTATTTTTCTTTTGAGTAGATTAATTAACGATTTAAACATCGTTTCCGTATTTCTTTAAAACATTTTACCGTTATCATAATATCAAGCTATATATTCTAACGTTTCTTCCTTACCTTTTTTTTATATTTGGCTTAAGGTCCAATTATCTTCTATTTTCGTCCATAATATACTTAAACATCGTTTTGTAATATTTTTGTTATTGTTCTTATTTTATCATTTATATAGTCCATAGAAAGAGCTTTTGCTACTCAAACTTTCCTCTTCGTCCCATCTAGTTCTTCATTCAATACAAGTATTACCAAGATTTGCATATTCCACATTCTTTTACCATTGTCTATTCAGTTTTTCATTTTATTATTTTTCATTCTTTTTATGGATTTCCATAGCTTTTTCTCTGTCTAATCAGATTCTTCACCTTGTTATTTTTTTTCAAATCTGTACATTCATATCTCCTGTTAATATTATATATCTTTTTTCTTATGATCCTTCTTTCACTTTTATTGTCATTTTTTTCAATTATTTGCTCTGTTTCTGATTATTATTAACCAAAACACTATTGTTTGTTTGTTTGTTTTTGTATTTTATTGAAATTCCTTTTAACTTCTCTTCTTTTATGTTCTTCCCTTTTCGTTTTCCATACATACATGGCATCATGTTTCTTCTCTGTGATACCTTTTAATTTCTACTGCATTCACGTTTTCATCAGGATCATCACTCTATTTTTTGAATATTCTCCCAGAAATCATTATTCTTATTATTAAATAATTCCTCTACATATCCCACTAATATTTCAGTACTATTCTATTTTGTTTTCGTTCCCTTATTATTATATTTCATTTCCCACCTTTCTAGTCAGTTGTCTTCCCTTAACTATATCCATTACTCTGTACTTTTGCTTACAATTTTTCCATCTTTTCATTTTCATAGTATTTCTTTATATCTTGCTGTTGACTTAACTTTTGACTAAATTTTACTTATTTTTTAATTTCCATATACGAATTTTCCTTTAGCTATGAATTGTAATCTCAATACATTTCATAATTACCTTCTCTTTCTTTCTTTTATCCTGGAAAATTTTCTTTATTTCTCTAATTCAGTATTATAATTTGAAATATTTCTTTTCCTATCCAGAGTTCACTTTTTCAGGTCTAGACTACTTTCCTTTTCATTCCTATTTAACATGTGGAGCAATATTCAAAGGGATGAGTCCAAAGAAAAGTAAAATGAGTAGATAATAAACTCTTACTGAAATCCTAAAAACGTAGTATGGCTTTGTGGTAAAGCTGTGGATTTCAGAAATGACGAGCTAAAATTGAATCTGTAAAGCATTACAAAACATTTATACACTTTTCATTATGATTTATCAGAACAGTGATACATCAGATTTAAAAATGGTGTTATAGAGGAAAGAAAAAAGATAGGAATGTAAATTTCAAAATTTTGCTTGAAATTACATGGTTTCCGTCTTTCCATTTTTGCTCTTCTCTTTTAAAGATACTTGCAAATTATTCAATAATGTTTGGTGTGTGGAAGAAGAACTGTGAAAAGTAGGAAACGTGAGTAACAGCTTCTCCCTAGAAGTGAGGACTTCTGATAAGTGTGGACTTACGTTGAGATGAACATTTGGCACTGTTCTTATTGGTGTTTGGCGCAACCGGTAAAAAATAAAATAACAGTAAAAGTATTATGAAATGTAAAAATAAATTAAATCATAACAAAAACAGTGGCCAAAAGTTGGATTAAACTTAAATATAATTAAAAAGGCCAACGACTCTTAAATATTTCAAAACACAACTGAGGAGAACAGTGTTACTATCGCTAATGACACTGTCTAACGTCAGCGGTGAAGCCATAGTAAAAAACATGTCTAAAATGGTACCGTCGCTTAAGGCCGTAACGACGGCACGACAATAAAATTTTTGCTATTGTTTGTTTGTATTTGAATTTTGCGCCAAGCTACACGAGGGATATTTGTAGTAGCCGTCCATAATTCTGCAGTGTAAGACAAGAGGGAAGGCAGCTAGTCATCGCTACCCACCGCCAGCTCTTGGGTTACTCTTTTACCAACGAATAGTGGAATTAACCGTTGCATTATAACGCACCCACGATTGAAAGGGTGAGCATGTTTGGTACGAGGGGGATTCGAACCTGCGACCTACGGATTACGAGTCGAAAGCCTTAATTGACTTGGGCCATGCCGAGCCGTTCACTATTGTGACTTAGTGTCACACAGACCATACATTAGCGCATCAGTCCTACATAAAAGAAAAAATATTAATTAAGAAACTGTGACTAATGCCCAGCGTTTTTAGGAAAACTTTCTCCTTTCGGTCCTTACAGAAATAAGCTGGACAAAATCCAATGGAAAATTTTATTTGAAAAGCTTTTTCTCACGTTGGCTATTCTAAATCGACAGCTAATAGCTTGGAGCCGAGCCTTGAATACATGAACGTGGTCCATGTATGGAATAGACAAGGCAATCATAGCACTAGAGTAGAAAGACTTAGCTGCAGTGTCATTGAGCTCATTCCCGCAAATATCAACGTGGACTGATATCCAGAAAATTTGGATAGAAATGGATGATAAAGAGAAATGGCCCAGTCGGTTTTGAATACCAATGAGAAGAAGGGTAAAAATTAATGTGAAGCGATTCCAGGACCAGTAGAGAGCTAAGCGAGTAGGTATGAATTATACAGTTCGTGTAATGCCTATTTGTCGTGATCTAGAGCAGGAGAAATGGCGAATAATTCAGCAGTGAACACATAAATTGTAGAGGGGATCCTGTATAAAAAAAAACCACTGAATCACAACAAACGATGGCAGAATCCACAGAGTAAACTGATTTCGAACCATCCATATAATCTAACTGATCTAACTGTGCCTAGATACGAAGGTAATAAGGAACAATGGCAGACCATCTATTCTTTAAAATATGGCTAAGTGAGGAAGGAAAACACAACTGCTGGTGGGATACTGTGATAAGAATCGAAGTTTTAAAGCACACAGTAAAAACAGTTCCAAATGATGGAAGTGTAAAGGAGGTTCATGAGATTCAATGTACAAATTTCAAAGTGGAAAAGTGCAGAAAGCCCCTGTGCAGAGAGAATTCCATAGTCCGGTTTCGATCGAATGAAGGCGTGACAGATCTTTAGCATAAAACATCCATTCACTTTCCAACAGATGAAGATAAGACATATAGGATGTTCGGTACTGCTGTAGGTTTGACATGTAACTGCTTGATATGTTGAATGAAATTAAATATGAACCCTGATAACTTTGATATGGGGACCACAGGAACCACAACTTCACTGAGACTGAACTCGGGGTCAGGGTGAATACCCTGTTTATGGAAAAAGTGCATGCACACGGTTTTAGAGAGAGAAAAGTGTAAAAACCGTTGGATGTGATCCATTAAGGACAGTCTGTAGTTGCCATTCCATGAGACTCATTTGTAATTTGCAACTATAGAAGGGAACTGGTGGTGAAAGAGATACTAGTTGTGTTCTTAATCCAAGGTTTTTTCTTACCTGCCGAGCATGTTCGGAGACTCACTGAAATGCAATGCAGTTTAAAAGTGTGAAATGCGTATAAAAGTAATCTCAGGCTTGCTTTTGAGCTTTCCATGGCATGTGGCAACTAGGATTTTACCACGGTCAATGACACCATTGAAAACATGCCAAGGTTTTAAGAATACATTGAGTAATACAGTCAGTCTCTGCTATCATGAAGTCGTCTATCAACAGTTTACAGACGATGGCAGAATCAAATTCCAAGAGAACAATAAAAGAGGACCAGTTGACCTGGTCTAGCTTCCACTGAGAGACACAGATCGGGTGGCACTAGTCACGACCAGTCTCTCTCAAAATGATAGGAAAATTATTACTGTCCTATAAATCACAGCAACTTTCCAAGAAAAGTTGAAGGGAAAAGTGAAGGGGAGCACATAAAGATATCAATAGCAGTAAAAGACTGGCTAGGTGCATGGAAATAAGTATATGACCTAGTATTGAAGATAGAAAGATTATGATCCCAGAGCATATGATCTATGGCCCGACTTCTGTCATCATTATCAGCACAACCCGAAAGGAAATTATGTCCATTAAAATTTCTCAGAATTAAACTGGAGACGATAACTATTCAATGAAGGCATCAAGGTCTAATAATCATAGATCCCTCCAGTAGACAAAGAACAAATAGTGATGGTATGACCCAAGTAAACGCAGGTGGCTACGGTCTCCAAGGGTGTATTGAGTAGTAAAGACAGAGCAAGCACTTGTTCTTTAACGGAGCAGTGCCACTTCTCCATGCACTCATCCATCACACAACCTGTCATTTCACAAAACTGTGAAATGGTGACTGCATCAACAGGTTTCGGAAACGTTTTCTGTAAGAAGAGACACACAGCATGATAAAAATCAATCAAAATCTTAATGTCATGTATATCTGATGAAACTTCCTGCGTCAAATTGGCCATTTT
Organism: Carcinoscorpius rotundicauda; assembly: GCA_011833715.1. NCBI lineage: Eukaryota > Metazoa > Arthropoda > Merostomata > Xiphosura > Limulidae > Carcinoscorpius > Carcinoscorpius rotundicauda. Next base: position 22,133,276 of record CM022395.1, read on the forward strand.
TATTTATGTGGAGGAAATCTGGGAAGAGAGCCTTTCTGTTTTCAACCACATTTTTTTCTTTATTGGAAGGAAGTCTGTTGACTTCCATGGATCCTACCCTCAGTCGAGTAGACAGGTCACTGTTTGTGGACGAACATTCCAGCGATTGGGGACGTGAATGAATATTTTTTTGTATATCTGGGCCAGAAAAGAAGACAGACCTGAGGAAACGTTAAAACCCGGAGCCAAAGAAAGGAGATGGGAGTAAATGTAAACTCGTCAACTTTTGTAACCATGGAGGACAATCTACTTTTCAGATAGTTTGTAAACTACTCTGTTTCAGGCTTAGAGAGATATGTTTGTACTCCCACTGAAGCAATGGAATAGAGTGCATCAGCCTATGTCCGAGATGTAGTGGGAGATGATAACAAAGGTTTTGATTCTTGAACACTGTTGGGTGTTCCTTATAAGTTTTTGGCTGCTGATTACGAAATTTACATCCAAATTTGCCCATCACATACCGTTTAATCGAAATCTTCATTTTCACCAGGACATTGCTACAATGAAAAAACAATGTCAAGGCAACTGGAATCTGTCAATGCTTCCTGACTACTGTTGGGCACTGCAATGTGATGCACCGGACATTAAATATAAACGAAAACCAGAAGTAAAACATTTTTAATTATATTAAACTTAATAGTGTACCAGAAACATAAACGCAATTAAATACGATATTGATGGTAAACAGTTAACTGTCTATTTCTCAGAGTTCCTACGTGATGCATCGTAAACAAAACTATATTTGTGCATACCTATCAAGTACCTGTCACAATCAGCAAGAACTTTTCAGGAAGCAAAACTTTTCAAAAAATTGTTTTGCAGTGTAACCTCCGAGTCTGTGGGTAAGAGATATCGTTAACAGTTTCCAAATGTTGCGCCTCTCTCTCTTATACTCACATTACACAAGAACTAAAGCAAGAGAGGTGTGAACCACTACAGTTAACACAGTGTGGTTCCAATTCTCACTCGTAGATATCATGGTTTTTGCCACTACAACGAGCACATGTTAAAAAACTACGACATGATGTTTCCGAGTGATCAAACTGATGACTCTGGAAATCTATGAAAAGGTTGAAAATTTATTACCATTCTTTAAAAATCAGATAATTTGCTTTGGCTGTAGCAGGTAAACGTGACGATGCAAATGTCGAAATCAAAACATCAGTAGACATCATAATTTCGTCTTTATGAGTGGAGATTCGACGGACCACAGAAAGGCATTGACTGAAAAACCCAGCAAAGATCTCCAACTCTGGAGTGTTCTTCCAATCCCTATCAACAATAACTCCTCTTTGGGAATTCAGGATATCATGAAAAATAATCTTAGTTCGTACATCCCCAAAGCTCTTCGAATTTAAGAGTAGTTTACTTTGTTCTCATGATGATGTTTCCACTAAAATATCTCCAGAGTATAACTTTCTTACTGACTTGGGGGAGCCCACCAATTCTTCTAATTCTTTATGAATAAGAAAGAGAGACACCTGTCCTAAGTATTTCTCAGATATAAGTGCAAAATGAGAAATATAGTTACAGAAACTGAACGTGATGGTAACTATTGAACAGTCATTCATTCTTTTCCGTTTGCAACTTATCGTTTTATTTCTATTTTATTTATTTATTCTTCATGACAGGGGCTATCCATAACAAAGTAAGAAAATTTCAGTGTTCACTGTCCCCATCTACCATGGATCCCTACGAGGAGATGCATTTCAATGCCAAACAAAGATGTTGCAGCAATGACAGGGTTTCACGAGCACTATACCCAAATACCAGTATCAGACACAATGTCCACAACAGCTGTTGAGAACGTCCAACACTAGTACATGATTGATCCTAACCAAAATAGATCAACAGACTGACCCTAGGGGCTACTCCAAGGCCGCCCTTCTACAGGAATTCAAGACCAAAGTGGTTAGTTAGGATTGGACTCGTCAACTACCAGGATCCTTTTCTCCCTTTCATGGGTCGCAACGTGGGTAGATATTTAGATTCCAGAGGAGGTAAATTGAAAGTACAGAAATTTTTCTGGTAGGTCCCCTCACAACGTACAAGAATTCACCTCGAGGGAAATATAGCACTGTGGAAAGTTCATTGCCAAGGATTTTTAATGTTTAGGTAAGATATACTATATTCTTTCTCTTTAGTTACTTTCATTAGTAGCCTACATCGCCTAGGGTGGCTGTACATCATGTTCATCATGAAATATTATTGGGATTACAACCGTAAAAGCTGATGAAACATTATATTCTATATTTATAAATAAGTATATTTTGTTAGCTATAGCCTTCACCGATACGAGGTTCAATTGTAGTTTTACTTTAAGCAGATAGCTTGCTTCAATCAGAACCAAGTACCTATCTCCTTAAACTAGTTTATGTTTTATTGAAATCCTATTTATTCTATACATAATTCATATAAATCAAATGAAGTACTTACATTTAGTTAAATATGCATTATATAAAACACTAATCGTGTACATTTTATACAAAAACAAAACTGCAGTTGATGTAAACAACACAAATCTTTATTTAACAACTATCTCATAACACTTTTACGTAAAATTATTAATAGATTTAACATAGCTGATAAACAATAATAAATAACAGCAAAACAGAACACAGTAATACTAACAGTTCTATGAAAAACAATTACGGGTTTTTAGCTACAGCAAAAAGTTACAAAATACAGTGTTATTTTGAGTCACATTGCAGAGAAATGTATGATAGAGCTGCACTGATGTTCCTCTTCTAAACATCAGTATTATTAATTATTATTAGTGTATATTTTACGGTCTGTACTTATTATACCTTAAAATTTTTCTCTTACTTCTTGTCCAGTAGACATTTAGTACATTTCATTGAAGCAAGACAGCTCCTAAATATACCTGCTATCCTATACTCACTCCATCAAAATGGTCGCTCCAATACATGAAACGAACTGCTTTTTTTAATTGCCAGATGTTAAATTTACGTTCTCGCCAACTATTAATGAAAGGCTTTTACTTACATGTTTTTATTGTATAAAATTATAGTGTTGTTGTAGTTTGGCTTAGGATTTTTTTACAGTAAGTAACTATGACTTGTTGAGGATAAATTCACAGACAAGCAAATAGCACGCTTTCCACTTGTTCTCAAAATAATATACATATACATTTGAACTAGTTAAATGTATGTATAATAAATTATTTATACTATAGAGATCATATGGATATCACAAGTATTATATGGTTCTCTTCCTTTTGCTAAAAGTCCACTTAGGCCTATTCAGTCTTTTTAGAATTTCAAATGAAATGCCAAATTACCTATCCCTACTGTTATCATACTACAGGGTGGTCGCTAGAAAAGCGGAAAATTTGAGGGTCAGATGAGATCATGAATAAAATTCGTGCTTACTCATTTCTATTTTGATTTCTTTACATCATGAATAAAATGCATGATTTTAACAATTTTGAGCATCTATGAGTGTAATATAACATATGCCTTTAAAAAACTTTGTAAAAGTTATTCTTTGTAAAAATAAATAGCTGTTTGACAAATTTTCCGCTTTTCTAGCGACCACCCTGTATTATTCTGTGTATGATTATTTTACAACGTAGCGCTAGTTACTGCATTTGTATACTGTTCTTCCAGTAATCGCTTGGTCTTGTTTCTTCAAAATATTCTCTGTTCCTTTGTCAAAATGCACTCAGGGTGATTCAGTTACTGAAGAAACACGCTTTAACAGAATAAATTATTTTTCTTATCTCATTTTCTACAGTTAGGCTAACTCCAACATATTAAACGTTAGGTCTGTGTTAGTCATTGGAATTATCATTTCTACCATAGTTTACATCACGCGAAGCTTTTCCTTAGCCGTGAGTTTTCTCTCTTCTGCTGTTGTCTTTGTCTACCTGCTGTTTTCTGTTCATCTCCAACTATTTGTATTTATTACCAAACTGTCTGTTAGAAACACAATTTCCAATAATTATCTGCTTTTAACTCACCTTTAAAAAAATAGCTAAACATAATAAAATATTCATTCACCAAAACAAATTAATAATACCTACTGTAAATAATCTTTCCTATCATTACAGTAAAAGTTTATTTTTGGTAGAGCGTACATATACATATATATATGTATTGTTTTTTTACTATAGTAACTTTTATTCAGGTATTCTTTTTAAAACAAATAAAAAGATAGAATTTTCTACATATCTAATGTATGCTTACTATTAAAACATTGTAAAACAATTTATGTTAACAAACAAAAAAAACGGACACTGCCTGAATATTTCCTAATGATTTAGAACTGTCGTCGAATTCCTGGTCCAGTGAGTAAAAAGTTGAATATAGCTCTATTAAACACATCTTTCCTGTTAGCTATATGTCCAGATATTATGTTTGTTGATGAATAAGTTGAAATAATCCTGGTATAAGTTTCATCCCTGCTTTCCTTATTTTCCAAAATAATATTGGTAGGTTTTCAGCAGCAGCGAGAAATGTATGTCTGAAAATGAATATGTTCTCAAAATATATCAAATATCATACTGAATGGGAACTCTTCTTGTTCTTTCCCGAGGTCGGAAACTCTGCACCAGATCTCTCAGATGTTCTTGAGATAGACAATCCTGTTCCAACGTCTACATGAAAACTCTGTCTTAGATTAAATTGACATCTCCTCTATTCTAACAACGTATATCATATTAAAACATAATTATGTCATTTTATATTTCACGTAATAATTTCTGTTCAACACTGTCTCGGAACTGATGAATTTCACAGAAGATCACTTTAATGAATAACTGAAGAGCAAATTTAAGACGTGATATGTACGATGTAAAACTGTGTTAAGGTGATATCGGTACTTTCGATGCTACTAAATATGTCAATGTATTAGATAAAAATGTGGAATAAAGTATTGTATGTTGTTCGTATCATAAGTCTCCGACTCGATTTTTTGTTTTGTGCATGCATTCATCAGCTGCATACATGACTATATTCCTATAATTTAAATATATTTATTATGAATCATGAAATGTCGAACTCAAACGACTGGCCTTCACTCTTCAATGACTATGTAGTTCAGTCCTCCAGTATCTGATTTATCTTAATGTACCCACAGCGCTCTTAAAGGTCTGCGTAGTCGTTACACAGTTGGGTGTGTATCACTCAAGTATGTGTTCGATATAGCTATCTATCAGTGGACTCACATGATCTGGAAGTTGTATGTTTGAAGGAATACAAAGTGTGACAAACTACTGCCTGATATTCTGCTAAACTCTTAGATATTGTTCTAGCTCGTGACTTCGTAGCTGTCTGTCCATAATTATACACAATAATCAAAATATATTTTTGTCTCAGATATATATCAGTCCAATAAATTCAACTTGATATTTGGACACTGCACTCCATATGTTATCTCTGTTATTGAGTTCACAGCTGGTAACACGTGAGGCTTTGTAGGCTTACCATAAAAATCTATTTTTTTAATTTAATGGAACTGTTACTTTATCGTCTTTTTTTTTTTGCAGTGCACTTTTTCCGAAGTTCACTGTTACTTGGCCAATAATAATGGCTGTAATGCAAAGCATCAACTCATTTAATCCATATGTCATGCTTACAAGTAACTCATCTATAGGTCCATGGGTAAGATGACTCAGGTATGCGAAGTACAAAAACGCATTGATATGTATTTAGAGATAGACTTCTTTTCTCAATTTAGCTAATTTTTATTACCCTGATCTTGCGTGTGTGGTGGTTTTGTTAGAAATGTCTAAAATCACAACCAATTCGAGTAATGTGTTGGCTACTGTAGTATTAACTGAAACTAAATCTCATGCTCGTGTAAAATTTTATATATTTATAACACTATCACACCTTTTGACTAATAGACTTCAATGTTAAACGCCATAAAATGCATGGGAGGTAGAAATAACACTTAAATTGTTACTCTGTAAACGTAGTTAACCGTTCAGTTTGTTGTTTGTTTTGTTTTTTGAATTTCGCGCGAAGCAACTCGAGGACTATCTGCGCTAGCCGTTCCTAATTTAGCAGTGTAAAACTAGAGAGAAGGCAGCTAGTCATCACCACTCACCGCCAACTCTTGTGCTACTTTTTTACCAACGAATAGTGGGATTGAGTGTAACATTATAACGCCCCCACGGCTCAAAGGGCGAACGTGTTTGGTGCGACCGAGATTCGAATCCGCAACCATCGGATTACGAATCGAATGCCTTAACCGCTCAGACAACAAAATTACAGAAATTAAATAACAGATTAAAATATTGCCTCTTAAAAGTAACGTTTCAATCTATAGTCTACCAAGGTCTAGTTCCGAGTCATGTACATTTGAAAGTATTTAAATAACAAAATACAAAACAATATATATCTTACACTCTGTCAACCAATCGAAACATTCAACAGTGTAATTTTTTGTTTTCTTCAAATACTTTTAAATGTGCATGACTCGCAATTAGACCATGGTAGACTGTAGATTAGGCGCAATAAAAGGCGATGCAATGTACAGAAAGAGTTAATACATTTTGAGGGCCCGATGGTTAATGCGATCGACTCATAATCTGAAGGTCGTGTGTACGAATTCCCATGATACTAAAGGTGCTTGCCTTTTCGGCCGTGGGGACAATATAAGGTGTCGGTCAATCCCACTATTCTTGGGTAAAAGAGTAGTCCAAGAGTTGACGGTGGGTGATAATGACTAGCTGCCTTCCCTTACACTGCTAAGTCAGGGATGGCTTGAGCAGATACTCCTTGTGTAGGTTTGCATGAAATTCAAAGCCAAACAATAGTACATTTTGATTCATAAGCACTTTTAAACTAAGCTTTAAATATGACAAATAGTCATCTTCCGGAAAAATAATGTATATATACTAAGCTTGAATATTCTATAATTTATTCTTTAATTTCTTGTGTTTTAATTACCCAATTAATTCCTGAATTCAACTGTTCACAACTACAAAAAAAAACAGATAAACAAAGTCCTGTAAAACATTTGTTGTGATCTGTATAAGGCACAAAAAAGTGAAATATTTGGAAAAAAAATCTAGTCATAATACAATAATTCACCACACTTACTATTTAATAAAGATTGCTCTCTTTCAGCCTGTAGCAATTTCTAAGAAATTTATACTTTATTGTTTACAGCAATAGTTCTCCTCCTGTTGTGTTTGTACTTCTTTCAGAAAGTCCGCTGAAAAGTTGTACAGCTATGTAAAGGAAATTAAATAAAATATCCCTTTCTATATCTAAAATCTGACAATTTATAAATTCAGATATAGAAATAAGTATAAGGTTCTGGTAACTGCATTTTACATGCAGAATATCTTGAATCGAAAGGGCTTCAATTCCTTTTAATGTAATCGTGTAGTTAAAGGAAATGTTTAATGACTAGAGAATGTGCTAAGTTAGCCTAAGAACTAAAAAGTTTTAAAACCACTAACAATAATATAAAAACTGGCTTAAGTGACATTATTTCAATTTAGAAAAAAAAAAGATAAATAAGTTACATATAATGTATTTTAATTCAATGAACGATTAATGTAATTTATATTTATTTGAAAACATATTAAAAATGTATATTTCTTAAAGTGTTTTCTCTATTTTTTGTCCCCCACTAAAATCAGGCTTCGATTTCTCTCGATGGACTCAGCAGATAGCCCGGTGTGGCTTTGCTATAATAAAACACAAACCCTATTTTCTCAAGTAGACCCGATTTTAAGAGAACTCATTGCTCATAATTTTCAGAAATCACGCAAAATATTATCGCACTAAAATAAAACAAGCTAATTTATTAATAACTTACTAAAATAATGCTAGAGGACATTGTCATGATTGATTCATTTTATAAGAGTTAAACTAGACTTTTTGGACCTGATAGCTTGTTAAACTAAAATTTCAACTTTAAGCTTGTTAAACTTTCAAATATATTTTTATCTGATTTAGAAAAACCAAAAACATTTTAATTTATTTATATTTAAGCACAAAACTAAATAAAAGGCTGTCTGTGTTCTGCCTACTACGGGCATCTAGAACCGGTTTCTAGCGTTGTAAACCCGCAGGCATACCGCTGTAAGACAGAGGATACCTCAGAAGCAAACTTTCATAGTAAAATAAAATACAAAAGCATTCAGTCAGCAATAAGCGAAAAAGGTTTGGTTACTGCCCTGTAATCATAAGAAGCAGGAATAATCACATTAGTAACTCATTTTACCGAATATTGTTATTAATATTTTACCTAAAATTTACCTAAGTTTAAACTATTTTTGAATCTACTGCTGTTTCTTTGTTCAATTATTTTTAACATACATCTGGATAAAGTTTGTTTGTTTGTTGTTATGCACAAAGCTAAGTTTGTGCTCTAACTACCGCGGGTTTTGAAATCAGATTGACAGCGGTATAAGCCCACAGACTTTCCACTGAGTTGGAGCGGGACCTTGTGCATGGAACTTCATAGTTGGTGAAACCCTACATTCAGTGATATTGTGTGATTGTTGTTTCTATTATTACTTGTTAAAATTATTTTAGTTTTTCCTGGTTCATTGATGACCAATTCAAAATTTGGATCGGAATACAACATATTTATAGTAAAATTTCCAAAAATCCCAATAAGAATAAAAAATTCGTTAAAAAAGAAAGAAAATTGCAACTAGCTTAAAAAACTATAAGAAAGAAAATATATAACAGAACAGTAATTAAAGAAAATAAGCTGTCTACTAAATTTACCATCTGTCTTCTCTAACTTAACAGACTTTCAGATGGAGATGATTACTTATTTAAATAAATTCGATATTATTCATTAACGTATATAGCATATAGCATAACGTATTTTGGGCACAAATGTCAAACACGAAACGAACCAAATGAAAGTGGTCCCCAAAAATATTAGAACTACAAAAGCGTACAATCTAGTAAAACGCTCTTTGGTGTCATTTACATATTAATAATGAATGCTATAATAATATGTTTTATTCATTTTTGCTGACACTAAAAGAATTTATATAAATATTATCTGTTAAGTATATAATCCAGTTTCAAAGTTAAACTATGATGTAAAAATATAAAAAAATATATTTATTACTCCAATTATTTAGTTAACATATCAAAAAAGTCAATAAAAAGCGAAAGTAACATTTCCACATAAAATATATGTATTCTTTCCAGTTAATTTACATTAATTAATGAATCATTCTAACTAGTTTCTCCACGATATATAAATATTTGTCACAAAAACAACTAGTGACACAACTGTTACTATCGAACAGTTTTTCTTCAACATCGGTTAAAAATTATATCGTTTCCTTTGAAATTTTGTTTTCGTTTGGTTATAGTTTAAATCCCATGGCCTCTTGGCAGCAAACGACTACAGTGTACTTAATGACATCTAGACATTTGACAATCAAAGACAACCGTTTAAAAGTATTTCAATCCATAATATTATTAAGAAAACAGAAATAACAGAGATATCACCGTCCCTAATTTAGCAGTGTAAGACTAGAGGGAAGGCAGCTAGTCATCACCACCCACCGCCAACTCTTGGGCTATTCTTTTACCAACGAATAGTGGGATTGATTATAACGCCCCTAAGGCTGAAATGGCGAGCATGTTTGGCTCGACCAGGATGCGAACCCGCGATCTTCAGATTACGAGTGGCACGCCTTAACACGCTTGGCCATGTCGGGCCAAAGAGCTCTTAGAAAATAGTAGAAAATACTTCAGGAATTTCGCTATCAAAAATAAAACAAGACAGTAGTAGGCCTGGAACGATCGCAGCCGAAGGATGCCGCCTCGTGTTGGTTCACTGCCTTAGAAACGGAAGAAAGGGAGTAATGTAATGAAAGATAATATGGTTATAGTTCCAAATGTTGTCATAAGAAGACGTGTCGTTAGGGACGCCGTACTCTATAATAGTAAATAACATCAATGCATTTGTTTAATTATATTAAAATTCATTATATGTATTAAAAATAATAAATGATTGGCGTACTTCATATGTTTTTTTATGGTAATTGATTACTGGTAAACAAAGCTTGTGAAAGTATGGAATACATAGCTTCTTTCAATGTTCTGTAGAACGCTTAATGTTTCATAGATCATACATAACCAATAATTGCCTTACAGCTAAATGAACAACTTACTGAAATTTGAAACATCAGAACTTCCAGATTTGTCTATCACGAAACACACTTACAAATTTCAACATGTCATTTTTCATAAAACTAACGAATACGCATCTGATGTCGAATTATAACATATACGATATAGACAGTTATTTTTTGACGACACGTGACCAAATGTAAATATTTTTTTCTACAAAACCTTAAAGATATTGACACCAAATAAAAAAGATTATTAAGGTGGCTCTTTCAAAGGTCAGTTCTGAGTTCTCTAAGAATATGTGGTTTGAAATGTAAGTACTATGTCGAAATATAGAAGCAGAGCAGAGTTTGAACAAATAAAGTGTGCAAGTCCGAAGTGTTTGGTATTCAAAGTTACAGGTTGTCTTGGTTAAGAATATACACAAAGTTAGAAACAACATAAGATTAGAGTAACCAATTCTAATGACCTAACAATCCACCTTTAAGAGATTATTTTGAAAAGGTTACAGACGAGCTCAACATGGGTCAGTGGTGGTCCAAAAAAATCTCCGGTTGTTTATCAACTGTAAAAAATTATTTTTTTCATAAACAAAATATATAACAATCGATATGTTCAGTCCTTTTCAGCTTCTTGTAACAGTGACTAATCATAAGACGATATGCATTTATTTAAAGACATAAATATTACAAACATAATAAATTAGAGCTTCGTATGAGATAAATTATAATACGTAACACTCATAGTCCAGTGCTTTCATTATTTGGTGAATTGGCAGAACGAAGTATTTGTAAAGCTGATGGAAGCTAAAAATATGGCAAAACAAATAGTTCTCGTTCGTGATAACTCACACTCTCTCTTCGTCAGTCCAAGGTTTATGAAAGGCCTGTACATACATGGTATACTCTATAGATAATGATATGAAATCAATCATACACAATGGTACTTTACCCCTTAAGTGATAAACCAACTGCAACAATGCTATAAGACCTTTCATTCACAAATCATGGAACCCGTCAAAATTATAATGGAATCACTGGCTTGTAAAAATCTAGAAACCGTTGACATCTTTCTTTAGAAATATATAAATAAAGCTGAAATTCTACTAGACTTGATATATTCCAATGAGAATCCAAACAAGATACATTTAATAAAGTAGTATTGTATTATTCATTCCTTTGAGTCTTGACTGTTGTCATGGAGTGTTTCGGCCTTTAAGACTAGTAATATTTTGAGTCGTCTGAAAATTAACATTGTCTGTTGTATAGGTCAAATTATTATTATTGTTAAATACAAATTTAAGAGCAAGAAAATAAATAACGGTAGACAGCGTAGAAAATAGTGTATAATAAAACTCCACAATCTATTACAAGCCTTCACATTCTGCTAGTTTTGGTGGAATACAGCTTTTATTTAGATCTGTAAAAGCGATAGGTAAGCCCGTAAATCTAAATGAGGTTAAAAACAATAAAACATATACACTTTACACAATTAAATATAAATTTTCTAGAAAGCGAGCTTCATTTCAAAGTGAATCTAGCTTACGTCAAAATAACAATCAGTTTAAGTTGTTGCACGAGTTGTTTCACTTAATGAGAAGACAGGTGTAACAACTGTAAACTCTTTAAAACACATTTTAAAATAGAGTCGAAAACCATATAAGATTCAAACCCATGTTGAGACAAAGTTTACTAATCATCTCTTTCAACGATACCTTATTCGCTTTTTATTACTCATAACAAAACAAAACCATCTGTAGTAGAAAGATTTAATCGCACTTTTAAAACTAAAAGGTGGTTTTACTTTACTCATTACGGGACTTATAAATATTTAACTGTCTTGAAATATCTGATTGGTGCTTATAATCAATTGTATCATCGTAGCATTAACAGTAAACCAATAAATGTATTATCAAGACGACTGGTGTAGGTATTACACTTTAATTAAAATAAAGTACAGAACAACAACTCGACTTTCCAGGTCATATTCAGGTTAACAAAGAGAGTTAGAAGCTGATCATTGCTTGGTATGTCTTTAGGAAGAGAGTGGGAACGGGAATGAGATTGTAGGATGTTGCAGTTACAGATCAGGTTATTAATTGTTATAGGTATAAAGGTGTTCCTTTGTATTGATTTAATAATTTTCTGTAAAAGTAGAGCTTCTTTGATTTTGCATATGTTTATATTTCTTTCCCTACTTAGTATGTTGATGTTCTCTGTGACCTCAACATATTTGATGAATCATCCCCTCTCAGCGTTCTCTCTCTCCCAAACAGCATGAAGCGATATCATTTGGCAGTAATCGCTCCTGTCACATTACTCACGACCTTTTAAACTTTGACTTGCCAGTAAACTGAAAATTATAATACATTTAAAAAAACAATATAAAACATCAACGCTCAGTTACTTATGTGAATTTTACTACCTTAAAGAGATCGAAAGTTGTTAAATTCCAAGCATGTAGTTATTGTGGAAATGTTGGATATAAAATCTCAAAGTGTTATATTGATAAGTCTCGGCAAATATGGTATGCAGACACTTCCAAAAAAAGTTTTATAGACGAAACAAACGATTAGTTTTACTCGCAGTAGGAAATGAGACGTTCTAAAAGTCTCAAAAGCAACTCATTAGATTAACATTAATATAAGAAATAGATTGTAACGTACAGTCTTTTTTCTGTTTTGTTTTAATCCTTGTAACAGTAGTGTCTCCAGGTCGAAACAACTAATTAAACACACAAAAATTAAGTGTAGGACAATGTAGCACACAGTAATAATTTTTGTGTTGATTTATAAATAAAACTAACACTAAAAAGTTTAAAAACTGATTGATTCTAATATTACTGTTATTACTTTTCAGCTTACCTTCCAATCAAAAGCATTGACAAAATTGAAGAACGAGCGGCCTTCTTGGGGTAATCCTGTTACAATCACATTTGCGTCAATATCTAAAGCACTGCTGAACCTTACCACATGATGTCGTTCGTAACTTGCAGCAAAAGGACCCAGGCCAAGATCAACCTCCTAAACCGAGAAGCCGTTCCAGGTTTAATTTGTTATTTTAACTGAAATTGTCAGCTACAACTATCATAAATTATTCAAAATTTTAAAAGGTGCTTGGTTTGTTTCATACAAATAACTTTTGTAAATTAGTTTGAAAATTGTTGTCTGTTTTGTACTTTGCGCAAGGCCACACGAGAGCTATCTTAGCTGGCCGTCCTCAGTTTAGCAGTGTAAGACTAGAGGGAAGGCAGCTAGTTATCACCACCCACCGCTAACTCTTAGACTATCATTTTACCAACGAATAGTGTGACTGACAGTCACATTATTACGTCCCCACAGCTGAAAGGGAGAGCAGTTTTGGAATGACAAGAATTCGAACCCGCGACCCACGGATTACGAGTCGAGTGCCTCAACTACCTGGCTATGCCGGGCTAAGTTAAATGAGACTGACTGGTTTAAAATATTTATAATCAATTAAAAGTATGTTCTATCTTTATTTGCTCTTAGTGCATTTTGGAAGTTAAAATATTCGTTTTTTTTGTGGTGTGTAAAATTTAAAACTTCCCTGTTTTTATATTACATTTACACACTTAAAATACAATAAAATATATAAGAAACATCATGAATGGTCGATAACAATAAAACATATTTTAATTTACAAATTGTTTTGAACAGTAAAGGTAACAAGTTAGAGTTGAAAGGCATACGTTTCTTTTGTTTCAATATACCAATCATCAAACATATTTAAGTTCTATGATTCACCAGGGAACGTTTAGAGTAAAAAAGTAATAGTGCTTAAGTTTCATACATTGTGACCAATGATAAAGGTTTCTAATAACTTCTACACAAGAAACGTTTAATTACCCTTCGGTGGAGCATCCCAACCATTCCAGTCCAATCTCCATTTGTCAAAGGTAAGCCCCACTGATGATCCACAGGAACGTGAAGCGAATAACTGAAATAAAAATAAAACACACATTTGATTAGCATTCATATAAAATGCACATTGCTTTTTAATGCTGTATTTAGAAAAATATATACGAAATGCACTTAGTCAACGAAAATGGTATAAAATATGCATTTTATGGAAGCATTAAATAAATGATGGCTCATACAAGTAACAAAAACTGATTAGAAATACCATAATAAAGTTCAAACTTCTTATCAAACACTACTTTTTATTATTATTATTATATATATACTTCTCTATAATAACTTACTTCATCGATCTTTACAAGTACCATTTTCATCACAACTGGCCCAGCATGGCCAGGTGGTTAGGGCACTCGACTCGTAATCTGATGGTCATGGGTTCGAATCCCCGTCACACCAAACATGCTTGCCATTTCGGCCTTGAGAGCGTTATAATATGATGATCAATCCCACTATTCGTTGGTAAAATAGTCACCCAAGAGTTGGCGGTGGGTGGTGATGACTAGCTACCTACCTTCTAGTCTTACATTACTAAAATAGGGACGGCTAGTGCAAGATAATATCGAGTAGCTTTGCGTGAAATTCAAAAAACCAAAAGAGACAAAACAATCATCACAACTACAAAACAACTTCTGTTATATATATTTTAATTTGCAAATTTTGTTTTTAAACATTATTTTAGTTTATTATTACGGGTTTGTTTCAATATAAAACCATAGAATTCAACTTTCGGTTCAGAATCTTAGAGACAATCGTTATATGTGTTGTCTAATTTCAATTTCAAATTATTCCAACTCCTTAACAGCTCAGTGCTAAAAAATTAGGTTTTGTTATTCATGTTGTGTGAAACGTAAATACTGCCCATTATGCAGCTTTCTGCTTAGAAACAACCAAACCGTTTAAATCAAAAAGAAATAAACTGTTTTATTTTCTTTTATAACAGTTGCGAAATAATAGAATTATAGTAAACAATTTAAAATGCATACTGAGTTCAACGAAATAAAAGTAAATTTGTTTAAATATATAAAATTTTTTGTAAATATTGAAAAAAATCAGTTTTTTAGATAATAACCTCTTTAAATGACGATCTTTTAACGTTATTTAGGCAGACTCCTTAAAACTTATTCACAGCGAAGATAGGTAATAGGTAATAATCCTTCTTTTTTAATTTTTTTTTCCTTCTAAATATGACAGTTGCATGCGTTCTATAACAAATATTAGTGGTCCAAAATACTTTTCTCATAATAACTATATCACACAAAAGCATCAAACCGATTATATTATATACTATATATAACAATATATAAATACAAATTTAAAATGCAACTTTCAAAAATAACATCGCGGTAAATAAAAGCATACAATATGGATTCAAAATAAATCTTTTATTGATAAAAAGGAAGTCTGTGTGAACACAAATTGATAATGGTGTTGTAAAAAAGACAACAAATCATAAACCTAGTTAATGTAAACACTAGAGGTTTTTATAAACATAATATTTGAAAGCGACGAAATGACTAATATCTGATGAAAACATATAAAATTAAAGTTGTGGATCTTTGAGTAATGTTTCTGACAAAGAGAAGTAGTTTCACAATTGTGGAGCTTTTAATAGCTTATTCACCAGTGAGTGCACGGTAAGTTTATGAGCTTACAACAAATCCAAGATTCGGTTTCTCAAGGTGAACAGAGTAAAAATAGTCAGAAACAAACTAACAATTAATAACGTTCTATACAAAACGAATACGTCCAAAGGACATGAATCTGGACCTTATTATACTTGTGAAGCTTTGAATAATGTTCTAGATGACCAATAATATCACCCAGCAACTATTAAAGACATTTCTCCACCTGGTTCTTTGGTAATAATTAACAGATGGGTAAGTTATTGATAATATTTACAACAACAGAAAAAACATGTCATCCATGACAGGTATCAGAACGTCGATTTTGTTGATCTTCAATCAGCTCATGCGAAAATCACTTATCCAACTTTTTTGTCTTTTCAGTCGCACTTAGTTTGTTGGCAATCCTTGATTTGCTTTGCCTAGCTTCTCTGCAAGCTCAAGTACTGTTTGCAAGTGTCTGTCTCAACTGCTTCACTTAATATGCTTTCATCTAAGGATGGCTTCCTTTCACGACCTTCGTGATCTTCAAGACTTTCATCTCCATGCCGAAACCTTTGGAACCAACGTTGAACTGTACGTTCAATAAAAGATCTATGGCCAAATGCTTGGTTGATGTTCCGTGTAGTTTCGGTAGCGTTTCGTCCAAGTTTGAAGTCGTAGAAAAAATCACACAAAATTCATTTTTGTCCATGCTGCCTTTGGGTTTGCGAAACTTATTCTGAGTAGAGCTGAAACAGCAGACAATTAAAACACTTTGTATGTGACAAATGTTGGATTAAACCAACCAACGATAAGCTACTCAATATTAAGCTTATATATGTCATCGTGAGAATTCTGACATTAATTTCGAGAGAACCTAATGTACAATATGCATAAATGCCCGTTTAATTTTTCGACTGTTTGAGTATACGAACAGGATTGTAAATGAAATATTTTTCTTGATAAGACATTACCCTGTTTGTCTTTTCACCTGATGGAGAATCTTTAGTTTATGTGTTACAAGACGCCATAGTTTGCTTACCTAGGCCGGCATGGCCAGGTGGTAAAGGCACTCGATTCGTAATCCGTGGGCCGTGGGTTCGAATTCCTGTCACATCAAACATGTTCGCCCTTACAACCGTAGAGGCGTTATATTGTGACGGTCAATCCCACTATTCGTTGGCAAAAGAGTAGCTCAAGAGTTGAAAGTGGGAGGGAGGGAATGACTAGCTGCTTTCCCTCTCGTCTTAAACTGCTAAATTAGGTACAACTAGCGCAGATAGCCCTCATGTAGCTTTGCGCGAAATTTAAAACAAAAAGCTTTACTTACCATGGTTGAGATATAACTTGTTTTGTGTCACTTTCTGAATGGTCCTTATTTGTATATAGATTTTTATTTAGTCTTATAAATTCCAAATGTGTGCTTGTAACATATTTTTTATAATTTGAGTTTATGAGTAGCTTATGCCAAAAAGATCTGTCATATGTCCTTCTAAAAAGTGATCAATATTCGACAGCATAACACTACCTCAGTACAAAAACAATGCCAAAATTTACTACTAAAAGATATTTTACAGCGACTTTATATCGGCTGTGGTTGTCATGTATCTTGTTGACATGAATATCCAAAAATATTTTAAAATAAATACTCCACCCTCTATATATTAAATAAAAATGCATTATCATTATCTGAAAATGTTAGTTATACAAATCTTCAATCTTTATTTAGCTCGAAAAGTTTGGTACTTCACTAAATTTCGAAAATTGATATTCACTTTGGTCTTTGAAAGTGTACATAAATCATCACATCCATTTACATAAGTTTAATTTTGGAGATCATATTTTTTATTTTTAGAGTACAGCACACTAGATAATTTTGAGCCGAATTTAGTTTAGCGCAATATTCAAAACAAGAATTTGTGAAAATACTTATGTGCCGTATAGTTTCACTTAACATTTTTTTCGGCTTGTAGCTAAAACAAATGCTTGATAGCAATTTCTTAGTTATTTTATGAATTTCTCGTGAACTGATTGCTATAGTAAAGTACAGCATACATTAAATAACCAATCAGGTAATGAAGATTTTCAGTACTAATATTCATAAGTGTGCTGGATAACCAAACGAAGGAATAGAAAATGTCTTGTTTTTGTTCAGATCCGGATTTTTTACCGTGGGTGTCATTGACGTGTTGACGATGAATTCAAACACGAAATGGACAGCAAGTATTCGTTTGTCTCAAATTATTATGTCCATCTATATTTCAAGAGCTGCACCTGTTATGATTTCTTTCCATTATAAGTACCTGTTCATCAGATTGGCATTGTAGGACTTAGTGTTCTCGTTCATTTTCAATTTAAAGTCATTTCTGTTGAAAACGTTCTGTACTTCAAGAAATTATTTCCTTTGCACCGTGAGTGTTTTGTTTTTTGTAGGTCGCAGAACTTCTGTATGACTTTGGCCTTCTTGTTACAGAATTTTTTTTGACTGCCTTGAGCTACATAAAGGTCCTCTTAAGCGAGTTGGCAGGTTTTTTCCAGTCAATGTCTGAGATATAACCCATAATGATATGTGTTTGTCACTCTTGACTTTTTCCCTCTGTTCATAGTTCTTTAGGTATTTGCATCCGATCTCGTATTATTCTTCCATACAGTAACTCGTATGGTGAAAACCTTGTTCTTGTATGTGGGATTTGTTTACAAGCAAGTGATACTACCTACGATTACTTGTTTCATTCATCTGGTTTCTATTAGACTGATTTTTCAGCATGCTTTTTAAGACCTCATTAACTCTCTCATAAAGTCCCTTATATCTGTGTTTTCTGAGACTGTAAAGAACTGCTTAGTGTTGATGAATCTGCACATCTCTTACATCAGTTCTGATGGTAGTTTAGTCCCTCTGTCACTCAAAACTTCCTTAGTAAATCCTACTCTGCAGAACACTTCCAGGAGGATTTCTATTTCCTCTATCTGTATTTTTGATATTGCTATGGCTTCTGTCTAAAGTTCTGCAAAGCCTACTGGTATCAATAATTCTTGCCATTGTTGAATACAGGTGCTAGTAGCTACAGCTACTCTGCTAAATGGCTCTTCTATGAGAGGCATATCATGAAATGGCACCTTCTCTACCTTATCTCTAGATATCGCTTTTGGTAGGTTTTACATGAAGGAATTTGGTCACTCCTCCAATAACCTCCAACCAACTGAAATTACTGGATATTCTGTCTACTGTCTCATTTGTTCCTTGGTGTCTTCCCCAAATCTACTCATAGGCCAACTCCATCACTTCAGTCCAATATTCTGTTAGTATTAAGATCTGCTTAACTTCCCTACTATCACAGTCTTGATAGACCTAGTACAGCACACCCTTCCTGTCCTCTATTCTTTATTTTCCTTTCCCCTTGATCCTGTTGTCAACATTTCCCCAATGGAAATTATTTCTTTTGTTATTCCTTCAGTTCCTGTAGACATAAATTTCAAATGTCACATTTTTAGACACGAAATGGCTTAATGTCTTGCTTACTTTTTTCCCTTAAGCCCTACTTGTGACTGTAGTTACTTAGTTCATATTCTTTCTGTCTGGTTCTTCGAAACTTCTATTGCTTGGTACATTTTGCTTCGAATATTTTTAATCACCTAGTCACAGATGAATGTCTTCGTCTACATTTCTTCATCGTCTCCCCTATAGCATGGAGTGTTCATCTTTATGTTTGCTAAGGAAATTTCTTCATTTGTTCAATCAATTGCACACAAAGATATTAGACTGGGTTTTACTGCTACAACTAATGTTTCGTAGGACTTTCACTTGTCCAAAAATAGCTTTTGTCTACTAATATGTTGTGATTTGGTGGCACCTCTCAAAGTATGTCACATGCTCTAATCATTACTGGCACTGTTGATCCATTTGACAACTTTATCTGACCATTAGTCGTACACCGTTCACTCATGGAAATAGGACTTATTTTTGAATCTGATAAGCTGTCTCCATTCTGTTTCTTCTGGTACCAACATCCATGGTGACAGTCGTTTTTTTGTGTTTCTTAATAGCTTGCTAAGTAGCTTTAACTACTTTATATTGAACTTTTTGCTGCTGTTTGGACTTGCACTCCTTTGCACTCTACCTATTTTATAATAAATATAATAATTATTTTCCCATTTGCTTGTTACACACTTGTCACTTTTAGTGGACTCCTGCCTCTGGTCAGCTGCCATTGATTTCAACTTTAAGTGGTTATTCTTATATTTGCCAATTGTATCTCTTCCATGGACTTCCATATTCTTTTCTGCCAGCTATAACTCTCGTCCACATCTTTGAGGATATCTCCTTTGGAAATAGTCACATATCAGTTGAGCGTGTATTTGTGAACTGTTCATATATTAGAAAATCTGCTAGGTTTTCAAAACTACATTTGCTTGTCTATGCTATTGCATCTTGTATTTCCATAGACATGCTACAAACTAAAATACAGTATCTCCATTATCAAGTTTGATTTCTCTGAAATTTCGAAGAAAACTTCCTTCGTTTTGGTTATATTATTTCAGTAAGGCTAATTTTAACTTATCATTGTCTGTTACATTTTCTGATGCCATGCATGCATAAAATTGTAGGCATTTCCTGTCAAAAGTAGGCTGAGACGTACTGCCCAATCACCTTTGTTCCAGTTCTGGCTTTGGACGAATCTTTAATATCTTTCTAAGAAAACATTCACGTCATCTTTCTGTTCATCGAATCTGGACAGCTTATATTGGCTGGCTCTGAATTTATTGTCGTTTTTGTCACTTTATTTTTCTGCTGGTGAGCTTTTCTCAATTTCTGCTCTTATTCTCTCTATTTTTAGTCTCTCCTCTCTCTTTTTTGCTAAATTTGTGCTCATTTTGTCTCTTTATTTACAGTATCTCCTTTTCCCATTTCATTCTCTCCCCTTTTTCCTTTCTCTCTTCTTCTCTCTTCAGTCCTTGATGTTTTTCATTGATAAACCCTCTTAGTACACTATTTTTGAGCCCAAGATGCCTACAGGTTGTGTGTATATAGACCTACTTATTTCCACGATCTTTCACCTTTTTCATTCCTAACTCCCACCGTATAATCCTAGATTGCTCGCTTAATGAAAACTTTTAAAATGTCATGATTATTTAACAATAGGTGCCTGTGACTTGTTGGCTATTAATTCGAACAATAAAGGACAGCACATAATAAATAGATAAAAAATGTTAAAAAATTCTTTACACTATATGATGTGACAGTTGTAATTAAAACTTTAAATAATTATATTTTTTCTTGTCAAAATCCTCATCCTTTATAATCCAGTTGAAAAAATAAATTTAATTATTTTTCTCCATTCTGTTTCTTACTATACAATCTAGTATAGATTAACTTACGTTAACCAGTGGGTTACCATACTTGCATCCAGGACGTTAAATAATTGTACCCTTTTTATCAAATTCCACAGCGACAAATGCAATTACTTTGGAACACCCACGTTTTGAAACTCGCGGTGAGCAGAGAACAGATATATCATTGTGCTGCTTTGTGCTTAACTCCATTCATCCAAGAGTCATACTTGGTTTATGCATGAATCTAATTAAGACCACAGAAACTGTCATATCCTTTCGTGGATGCTTTACCAGTACATTGTTGATAGACTGTATCATCCATGTGGCGGAAGATTTATTATACCTTCCTTTTTTTGTTACGTGTTAAGTTTGTTTCTTCAATGCATGTTACTTATTTTTTGTTTAGTCGTTGAAAATGTGTATTAGATAAAGATTCAGTTAGCTATTTTGCAGAATCATGTTTTAAACTCATTTGTTTTTTATACCTTGTTTTTGTGTCTTAGAACATTATTTTGTGTATGATACGTAATTGACCCTTCTTTGTAGCTTTGTATATAACGTAAAAAACCAACAACTATCTAAGTAATTAAACAATTTTTCATAGCCAAGAGAAAATTCAGATCAAAAAACATTTTGCTAAAAATTTCAAAAAGGCATAATTTCAATAAAGGCAACAAGAATCATCTGTTCTAAAATGAGCAGCTGAGTTAATTGGAAATAATAAATAGATGCGGAAATATTTTAGGAAAACATATTTCTTATAAAAGAAAAAATAACTGCAAGTAAAAACTAGGTTTAAAAAATTTAAGATTGAAAATTAAAGAAAAGCATCATAAATGTAAGAAGCCTAAATTGAATGGTATGACAGAAGGTTCAGAAAATTATTGAATATCAAAAAACATGAAATGAGTACATAAAAAGAATGTTTGAGTAAAGGTTGGCTGAAAGTGTAAAAATTAACAAGAATTTTTTAACTACATTAAGTTAAATAAAATGCTAAAATTGAGATAGGAACCTTCAAGAAGGATAAATAAAGATTGATATCTGATGATTATAATATGGCTGGCGTATTAAATTTTGGATTTCCTTCAGTTTTTATTAATGACAATTTAAGCAGTATTCCACAGCTGGAACAGTTGATAAATTGAAACGAGATCAAACAAGACGACTGCAATAATTCTCAGCTGGCTAAGATACCTAGGGAAGTTTTAAAAAAAAGGTAAGTTTGGAAAGACTGTTAAAAGATCCTTTGCACAATCGTTAAACAATGTTTACAATTTTATTATAGAGTCATTATGATTTCACTAAAGGAAAACCGTGCCTAATAAATCTTTTGACATTTTTTATCTTATTGTTTATGTAAGTTTGTATATTGGTGTATATCAATTTTCATGAAACATTTGACAAAATGCTACATAAATGACTTGTAAAATTTTGTCTCTACAGGTGTGAGAAAAAAGTTCGCAAATATGATAGAAGATTAGGTGGATGTAAGAAAGCAGAGGTTTATTACAAATGAAGTTCAGTAAAGCTCTATTAATATCACAAGTGGAGTAGCTCAAGGCTCAGTCTTAGGACCTTTGCTTTTTTTATTTAAACCAATGACATAGATAAAATATAATCAATAAATGATTTAAATTTATAGATAATACTTAGGTCTCGGATGTTGCTAGCTGTGGAGAGGATGCTGTTGATTTACAAAATGATTTAGATCATTTAATGAGTTGGATAAATAAATAGCTTTGTTTGTTTTGGAATTTCGCATAAAGCTACTCGAGGGCTATCTGTGCTAGCCGTCCCTAATTTAGCAGTGTAAGACTAGAGGGAAGGCAGCTAGTCATCACCACCCACCGCCAACTCTTGGGTTTTTTTTACCAACAAATAGTGTGATTGACCGTCATATTATACACCCCCACGGTTGGGCGGGCGAGCATGTTTAGCGCGACGCGGGCGCAAACCAGCGACCCTCGGATTACGAGTCGCATGGCTTACGCGCTCGGCCATGCCAGGCCAAATAAATGGCAGATAGGTTTTAATTATAATACATGCAAGATAACTCGTGTGTGTTATAATTTGAATTATAAGTATAAACTAGTAGGGAATAACCTCAACAGTGTTAGAAAAGGAAGGAATCTTGATGTAGTAGCCGATCAATCTCTAAAGCCAACTAATCATCGTGCTGTTGCTTGTAGTAAGGGAAATAAGACTTAAGGTTGTTTGTGTAGAAAGAAACAAGTCTAAAAAGGTTATAATTTCATTGTATACGTCATTTGTTAGGCAGGCCACATTTGGAATTTATGTTCAGACTTGATCTCCTTATTCTTGGAAAGACATCAGATTGTTAGAAATGGTTGAGAAAAGGGTTACCAGAATGGTTTCTGGGATGGAGGGATTGTCATTTAAGCAGAGGCTGACATCTCTCAAATTGTTTTCTCTTGAGAATAGAATATTTATGGAGGATCTGAATGAAGTGTTAAAGATCGTGAATTGATAGTGGTGATGCATCATAATGAGGAAAGCAAGTATAAATTTTGTCCTTCATTTAAGACAATGTTTCTCAACAGGACGGTTGAACTTTGAAATGCATTACCTTTATAAGAAAATGTTTGATAGGTATTTTAATGAGTTTGTTTGTTTGTTTTTGAATTTCGCACAAAGCTACTCAAAGACTATCTGTGCTAGCCGTCCATAATTTAGCAGTGTAAGACTAGAGGGAGAGTAGCTAATCATCATCACCCACCGCCAACTCTTGGGCTACTCTTTTACCAACGAATAGTAGAATTGAGCGTCACATTAAAACGCCCACACGGCTGAAAGGTCGGGCATGCTTGGTGTGACCGGGATTTGAACTCGCGACCCTCGAATTACGAGTCGCAAGCCTTAACACGCAGGCCATGCCGGGCTGTTTGAATGAGAATGGCTGGCTTTCTATCTATCAGCTATCTCCTGATCCCACCGAGGGGAATCGAACCCCCGATTTTAGGGTTGTAAATCCGAAGAAATACCGCTGCACTAGCGGGGGGCAGGTTTTTTAATTAATTTATTTTAGAGTGTGAAACAGCCTTTCTGGACCAATATTTCCCATGTTCTCTCCAAACGTTATGATATGTTAACAGGTGTTATTTAAAGAAAAATTACAAAACATACATTAGAGAAAGAATATCAGTGGTTCATATGTCGTTAGAAAACAGACATTGTTGTGCGAACAAGTCAGCAGGATATTTATGAAGGTTAAAATGTAGTTGTTAAGGGCTGGTTAAGGCATTGAATACCACATCTGGAAAGAGTTAAGAAGTGAAAAAGTAATGAAATTACAAAAGGAAACTCAAGATCTAGAAAACAGATACTTATGCTAAAAGAATACATGTATGTCGGATGTCGAGTAGCCTGAATACTTGGCCTGGGAATTATAGACACTATATCAATAAGAGTATTGTGGTTAAGAAAAATTAAATAAAAATAAGATGGCATGTTTAACAAATAAATGATCTCCTCCACCAATGGTACAGCGATATATCTGCTGACTTACAACGTTAGAAACCAGGTTTCGATACCCGTGATAGACAGAGAACTAGTAGACCATTGTATAGATTTTCCTTAATTTCAAACAAACTTTCTAGTAATAAATATTTATTTGTATTGTTTGTTTGTTTAGAATTTCGCGCAAAGCTACACGAGGGCTATTTGCACTAGCTGTCCCTAATTTAACAGGGTAAGACTAGAGGGAAGGCAGCTAGTCATCACCACCCACCGCCAACTATTAAGCTACTGTTTTACTAACGAATAGTGGGATTGACCGTACATTATAACACCCTCACGGCTGAAAAGGCGAGCATTTTTGGTGTGACGTGAATTCGAACGCGCGACCCTCGGATTACGAGTCGCGTGTCTCAACCACCTGGCCATCTTGCTTGTATCTCCTTACCTAATAAAATGGGCCCGGTATGGCCAAGCGCGTTAAGGCGTGCGACTCGTAATCCGAGGTTCGCGGGTTCGCATCCGCGTTGCGCAAAACATGCTCACCCTTCCAGCCGTGGGGGCGTTATAATGTGCGGTCAATCTCACTATTCGTTGGTAAAAGAGTTGGCGGTTGGTGGTGATGACTAGCTGCCTTCCCTCTAGTCTTACACTGCTAAATTAGGGACGGCTAGCACAGATAGCCCTTGAGTAACTTTGTGCGAAATTATAAGAAAAATAATAATAAAATTTAAATATCCCAGTTTCTAAGTGTTTGGTAATAATTTCTCACCTGACTCTAAGTCTCCGTGAAAGATAATATAGGACGCTTGCCATGGGTCCACATAGCTTTACGGTACCGTTTGTTTCTTCAACATTGACATACGGCAGCCACTGTATTCAAAAAGTAATTGACATTTATCGTACGTTTCTTCGGATCGTGAATATTAAAATTTCGCTGAAAGAAAATTGTAATAGCTAAAGCACGACTTATTTTAGAGGAGCGAGTGCTAAGGGTAGTTTTACTATGTAAAGAATTTTATCAACTTTTAGTTCAATGATTACGTTGTTCTTGAATTACAAAATATTACATATAAATTATCAGACATTTAACAGCGTTAATAA
Source organism: Carcinoscorpius rotundicauda (assembly GCA_011833715.1). Taxonomy (NCBI): domain Eukaryota; kingdom Metazoa; phylum Arthropoda; class Merostomata; order Xiphosura; family Limulidae; genus Carcinoscorpius; species Carcinoscorpius rotundicauda. The sequence continues at coordinate 22,158,856 of CM022395.1, forward strand.
CTGAGTTCCTAGGCTTAAATGAAGCAAAACCTGGAACAGATTTAGCAGTTTGTCTACTAATTGTACACAATATGTTTACAGTGATGTAAATATTCTCATTATAAGGTAAACTAAGTAGTTTTTAGACTAACGTGAAACGCTACACATCAAAATGGTTTATATAAACTTTTGCTTAGTACAGAAGTCGACTATACGTAGGTATATATCAGTTATTGAGAATTAATTATTCTTAAGCGTTGATTTTATGTGAACGCTAACCAAGAAAAATTAAAATTAATCGTGTTTAATGTCATATAAATAAATTATTATGATTACCTAATTTCAGCTCCAACATTTTATTATTATATTTTACTTCTCTCCCATTTGGACAACGTTATGTCTGCGGATTTTAAACGCTAGAAATCGTGCAGCTTTGTGCTTAATTAAAAGAAAAACTAAAATTGGGAAAAAATATGTTTTAAGTACTTTTGTTTTAGTGTCTGCTTAAGTGCAAACAAACTGATTCAATTTAGTTATATTGTAAAATAACTAATATCTTCACAAGTAATAGTGTAACGATAACTGACGTAGATAGATCAGCTGTTCAATTGTTCAATAAAATTAGTATTTGGAATACTAGCCCCCCAGTGGCTCAGCGGTATGTCTGCGGACTTACACGCTAAAATCCGGGTTTCGATACCCGTGGTGGGCAGAGCACAGATAGCCCATTGTGTAGCTTTGTGCTTAATTCAAAACAACAACAACAACAATTTGGAATACTGAGTATTAGAACCGAGAGGAAATTATTTTGAAATTTGGAAAATGTTTTTATGGAAAACAATAAAAAAATGCGCTCCAGTTCTGTGAGAACTAGTTAACGTTGCTCATTATACTTAACCCTTTGTTAAATTATGTAACTAATGTAAGAAGATAGCTGAACAAAAATAGTGTCAATCAAGTTAATTATGTAGCGAATATCCATGTAGCTTAAATGTAAAATAGTTATTTGTTCAATATGCGGCTGTTTTTTATATAACTATCAGCAGCTAATAACCTGTTTACTGTTATCCTTCTTTAATTTTATGTGACGTGGCAGAAAGCTTTGAAAATTTTCAAAAGCTTTAATTGATATTTATGAATACGCTAATAACTCACGATTTTGCTTAGATTAGATTGATTGGAATTGATGTCAAAGGTACGCAATGAATTGTCTGTGATATGTCCTCCACGGATATCGAAAGCCGGTTCTAGCAGTGTGAGTATGCAGACAAACCACCGTGTCTCTAGGAGGCCATGACTTTGCAAAATAAATTATTTGAAAAACTGAAGAAATAATTTTTAGTAGTAAAACTGATGCACAAAGTTGTAAGTGATATTTATATAAAATAGAACTACGGATTCAGAAGTTTATTGAAAATATTTGATTATACATTCAGTTTGAAAATCATTAATAAAACCATTAAAGGGTAATTAAGAGTAATTCCAAAACTTTTTGCTATTAATACATGAAGAACTCGTTTTTTAAGAAAATCATTAGTAATCGTTAATTTTAAGAGATGATCATTGCTATATAAGGTAACTGTTCATTACAATTCTAGAGCTAAAATGAAGCAAGTTATCTTTATTTAAGCTAACTGCAACTGACAGGGCTAATTGATCAATGTGTAAAACTTACTGATAAGTTTATTTGTGTCTTATATTACTTTTATGTAATGCATACTTTCCTAGTGTTCTAAAAAAAACTGAACTAGACATATCATTAGATTGACTTAAAAGTAAAAAACTATAGATCATCTTGCTGAATATAAGAGGGCCCAATTGAATAGTGCAAAAAAAAATTAGCAACACTAAAAATGTGTGTCACAGATGTAATCCGTCTAAGTAATTAATGTACGTAATTCTGCATCTATTACTCACTGATTTTTCTTCGTATTGTACATATCAACCTATATATTAAAACTGCAAAATGAGTTTGTCCTTAGCAGCAAACAATATTTATAGGTCACGGATGATTATCTAATCTATTTCAAAACGTGTTCACAGAAACCTCGCAGCATCTTTCAAAGACTGACGTTATCTGTTGCCATAAGAAGTCTACAATCGCTGTCTCTTCTTCAAAGATGATCAGAAGATGCTATTAAACGAAACTTTATTGTGTAGAAAAACCTCTGAAACAACTAGTTGGCTGTAGGAATGCAGACCTGCTTATCCATGTCATATAACTTTCGATAAGATTAGTTTGTTTCTAATGCCGGTAATTTAAGCATTGATGTATTGAAAACATAGAGTTCAAACATAAAGCTATGTACAGGAGCAAATAATATTCAATGTGAACTCAAAAAGAATCTGAAACTTTAGGACATTCAATAAAATAAAATTAAAGTCTAAGTTAATGTCCTCTATAGAGAAGAAATAAGTAAAATTGTGACAAACATTATGAAGTAAGAAAATAAGATTAACAACGAATATCCACTGTACAAACAACTGGGGCTCTGAAAGTAATATCCAATTTTCTTTTATGACTGAAGAACACTGCATTAATAAAACTGAATTTCGGCCTTTAGTGACATTGAACAATATCTTGTAACAAATTTACTTTTACATATTAATTTTAATATTAATGTTTGCTTTAGTTAAATATATATTTAAAAATGCATGTTGTGTAAGTTCTGCATGTTCTCTAAATTTCTAGAAGATTCTCGAGTGTAGTGATCAACAATATACAATGGGTGTATGTAAACACTAGCGATTGTCATTATTATTAACGACTGAAATTCGATAACCTCGCCTAATGATTTTAAAAGGTAGTCATTGAAACACTGGGGGGACAGTTTAATATTGTTGGTTTACTATAGGCAGTATACTCTAAACTTTGGAAGCCATAAATGTGATAAAAGCCTATTTATCGGAAATCCACTTATATTTAATAGGGAACCTGTATAGATTTCGAACCTTACAAACCGTCGGACTTCAGTAAATTAACTTCGGACATTACTATTTCTACGAATATATTAGTTATCTTTCTCTGAGGAAAATCAGCTGGTAAACGGCGTGAGGCCAGCCAAAAATAGAGAGCTAGGTTATCTGTCAACTCAGAATTTTTTTTTACTAATCGTGAACCATCAATAAAATATTAAATTCCAAGCTAAACAGAAAACTTAATATTGTTTTTATGTTTGATAAACAATTGTACATAAATTCCTACGTGTAGTAATTATTGGTAATAATCATTATTGTAAATTGTATTGCTATTTGTATATTTAAATATTTTGATGTAAAGAAAAGAATTTGTGAGTATCAATCTTGTTGGAAAATATCGTCAATTTTATACATAATGAGAAATAATTAACTTCTAAATTAAAACTGAGTTATCCGGCTATTTGAATTCATAATATATAACATAATAAATCGGAGACTCGTCCGAGATCAATTATAACACAAAACAATCTATGTAGGCTTAGGGCAAATTTAACACAATATTTCATTGTACCAAAGTTTAGTGAGTAATGCATTTTGAATATACAAACAGAATTATTGGTCAACGAAACCTGACACTTTAAGAATGATCATTTCACAATAAGTTAAATATTGACAAACCATGAAGCATGTCGAATAATTGTTTTACTGGCTGAAGAAATAACGTCTAATCAAGCAGTGATGAAACTTGGTACTAGACTCAAAAACAGCTTATTGTGACATAATATATTGTGAAGTCTTGTAAGCCCCCTACAGCAGGGTGTCGTTTAGCTAAGATAACAACAAAACATAGAGAAGTTGTCTAGTAGGTGTAAGCACCGCTGATCCCGCTGCTGAAGAAAGCCAGGGAATTCTAGTCAGCTTGCTTTACTGCTAAAGAGCAACTTGTGGTTTTAATTCTTACAAAGTGTTTTTCTTGATATGATCAGTCATTTTCACAAAAACAGCAAAGAAACTCCTCCATGTTAGCATTCTTTTATACATTACTGCTCCATGTAGTGGCTGATATCATCAGAGAAGAATTTATCGTGAAGTTTCATGTAATTTTGTAATCAAGACGTAATAAAAATCAATCTAAAATTATCTGCAGAGTTTAACAAGTTAAGAGATGTCCAACTGGTGAAGCGAAAGACTGTCCGCTCAAAGAAGAGCATTCTATCAAAATTGACAATAGAGAATACAGTAGCAGGAATAACCAGTCACCTTATTTGTTGATGCCACGTTAGCCAAACCGACAGTTTCTAACTCCTAATGATTGCTATATATGTTTATACATCATAGAATATAGGAAAACTTGTTCAAATGGTAGGTCATATTGTTTTGTTATGCTTTAACAATCACTTGCGGCTATTATAATTTGTTACTTGGTTAGGTAGCCACGCGACAAATGATATGTTATCACAAAGGGTATATTACTCAATGATTTCATTTCGCTCTGGTTTATTACAGTTGCCACACAACTCATAGTCACATCTTTATTGCTTCTTCCCTTATGATTCCCTTATTAAACCTAAAAGTAAGCCACCTTGATTTTCATTTTAGAAGTCAAACAATAGACAAAATGTTTTTGACCAATTATTTCTTAGACTTGTGAAAGTAAACAAGTAAATATCATCATATCATTGTTAAATCTTTGGATTTTGGAGCTGTCGATTGCGTTCTAATTCGTGAGATACCACAACAAATTTCACGCAATCTAAGCTGTGGATGCTTTATAAGAGTGACAGTCAGTCCCTTAGCGTTGATTGTGAATGGTAAAGTACAAGTTACTGTTATCTTATCTCACGTTAGATTTATCAAAATCAAGAATTTCGGGGAATAGCCTTGATATTTTTGCCACAGAAACAAAATGCTCCATATAACTTCTATAATCTATATTTGAAATATTTTCCATTTAATTTACTGAAGAAAGCATTTCAACTGGAAATTAAAACAAATAAAATGAACAAGATCACTTTGATAGATAATTATTGCATATTTTCGAATTTATCTTTTCAAATGAAAAAATATCTAAAATTAAAATATTTGAATAAATGTCAAATACTTTACAAACAAAATAATTTCCGTAACTAAATATTTCGTTTTCATATATGACATTAATTATTTAAAATATAAAATATTATAAAAATTGATGTTATATTGAAGTTTTATACAACCTACTGAATTTTCAAGTTTACTGATAAAATAATGTTATGAATACGAAAAAGGTTTTTATAAAAATATCGAAATTTTCAAACAATCATTCACTTGAAAATATATAGAACCTGAGACACGAGTTTTCTTCTGGTATATGATACAAAAGTCTATGCCTTATAAAATATAAAACCGATATTTTAGGCCCCACTAGTACAGCGGTATGTCTCCGAATTTACAACGCTAAAATCAGGGGTTCGATTCCCCTCGGTGAGCTAAGCAAATAGCCCGATGTGGCTTTGCTATTAGAAAAACACAAAACACGCCGATATTTTTTGAAGTCATGTGTATACACTGTACAAACCTATATATTCTGATGAATATAAATTGCATATTTTCATTTCCATTTCGTATATCTAGGATAAAAATATACAATTAGTCAAACAAATTTACTCACTTAATTCATTTTGTACTACTACACCTTTTAATTTTCCAAAATCGCAAAACATGTAATTGTTCATATCAACCCTAGGCCCAGCATGGCCAAGTGTGTTAAGGCGTTCGACTCGTAATCCGAGAGTAGCGGGTTCGAATCCCGGTCGTACCAAACATGCTCGCCCTTTCAGCAGTGGAGGCATTATAATGTGACGGTCAATCCAACTATTCGTTAGTAAAAGAGCAACCCAAGAGTTGGCAGTGGGTGGTGATGACTAGCTGCTAAATTAGGAACGGCTAGCATAAATAGCCCTCGAGTAGCTTTGTGCAAAATTCAAAACAAACAAACAAACACACATATTGCCCCCGCTAGTAGAGCGGTAAGTCTACGGATTTATAACGTTAAAATCAGGGGTTCGATTTCTCTCGGTGGGCTGAGCAGATAGCCCTTTGTGGCTTTGCTATACGAAAAACACACACATTTATAACGCTAAAATCAGGGGTTCGATTCCCCTCGGTGGGCTCAGCAGATAGCCTGATTTTGGCTTTGCTATAAGAAAAATACACACACAAACACACTTGTTCGTATAATTAATTATTGTAAGATCAGTTATGTTGCTGCATTTCGAAGTTTAACCACATGAAAAATCCAATGTCATATCAATATGCAATATCAGCTTTTCACACAAATTCAATTGCGGTTGATATAATTAGTTTACTTTTTATGAGATTTAAATTTTTTACGGACTTGGACAAATTATTCAAGGGTAGTTTTAAACGAATTTTACGTTAACGTAAGACCAATTGATGCTACTAGTTAGTGTTTTTTTACTGTGAATTTCAATATTTAACGTTCATGGCTATTGGCACAAAATAGTAAAACGTGCTTCGCCCTTTAGTTCCTTGTACAGATTATTGTAGTGTTAGAGTTTGCGATGGGTACTGAAAATTTACCATATACTTTGTTAGTGGGCCTGGCATGGCCAAGCGCGTTAAGGCATGCGCTAGTAATCTGAGGGTCGCGGGTTCGCATCCGAGTCGCGCTAAACATGCTCGCCCTCCCAGCCGTGGGGGCGTTATAATGTTACGATCAATCCCACTTTTCGTTGGTAAAAGAGTAGCCCAAGAGTTGGTGGTGGGTGGTGATGACTAGTTGCCTTCCCTCTAGTCTTACACTACTAAATTAGGGACGGCTAGCACAGATAGCCCTCGAGTAGCTTTGTGCGAATTTCAAAAACAAAACAAACAAAAACAAACTTTGTTAGTGATTTGCGCAGATAGTTCTTGTGTATCTTTACCCAAAATTTTAAAAGGAAACGATGATTTGTTTGAATTATTCTTGAGAAAGTTTCTGCTCATTTATTCAGGAAAGTTAGAAATTAGATTAAAGGCCCAATTTTATCCTAGAACAAGCAATGAGTTTACTCTTATTTTCTTAATTGTCAGGTTTGTACAGTTTATACACATAACAATACAAAATGATCGGTTTTATATTTTAAAGGGCACAGACTTTCAAATTACACATCAAAGCAAAATTCTCCTGCCTTAAGTTTTATTTATTTTCAAGTGCGTGATTATCTGTTTTAAAATTATGCCATTTTCATAAAAATAATTCTTTTGCTTGCGTGTTTTCTTATAGCAAAGGCACATTGGGCTAATCGGTGTGTCCACCGAGGAGATTCGAAACCCTAAATTTACCGTTTTAAGTCCGGTCCGAAGACTTTCCGCTGTCACAGCGGAGAACAGTTTTGTATTAATACCAATATTTTGTCAGTAAAGATTATATTCACACTATTTTTATTAAATTCCAAACAATTTACAATTAAGAAAATATTTTGATTAACGAGATGTTCTATTTCAGTATTCTTAATTTTGAAAGTTGTAAATTTTGTATATCAAATGACACCAATTTTGTTTCCACATGTTAATGAGTTATAAGAGAATATTTCAAGATATCTAATGTTTTGTCTTTTTATTAATCAATTAATAGATTCATTAATTCACCAACTTCCACTTTTTAGAACCTCCTAATAATATGACTAATACATAAATAAGTATATAGATGTTATGTGTAACATTCTATAAAATAGTAAATTTCAGCACCAGTTAAAAGGGTAACCGTATTTTTTAACTACTTTAACTGAGGTTTGTGTTTATTATCTCCTTAAGTACAATACAAATACATTGAAAATTAAAATGTATATATCTTACTTCTGTACATTTAGTTTTTTTTTAAACCTACAAACAGATTCTCATTACTTAATTCTGATGCCCCTTTTACAAAAACTTTTCACAGCTACTTTAATTATATCAACAATTTCTTTTATCTTTCTACCTCACATTTATATCTATTTTTTAGTTTATTTCGTACTTTTATGCAGTGTCTTACTATATAATATTTCTACATTCGGCTTTAAGACTGTGTAGTTTTTTGTTACTAGTGCTTATTCCTCAAACCTTTTACTGAACATAAGACCTACATATTACTTTATCTTATTGAGTAAGAGTTTAAAAAATCTTGCTACGGGACATGTACCATTGGCGACTAACTCTCGGTTTAAATATTCAAATTATTACTCTTGGCACTTTATTATTTTCATGAAAACTGGATAGTTACAGGTAGCTTTATAATATTTATTTTGCAAATAGGTTTTTGTTACTGTACAATTATGTCAATATACGTTTTACTAGGCACATCTTAAACTTAATATTGCCTTATACAATATACACTTATGGTAAGCTTTTACAAATTCCTATCGTTTTACAGCTTTTAATATGTGTGCTATAAATACAGCTATTTTAAAGTAGCATATGTTTTATATTACTGAATTTGTCTTATTAGAATGAAAATTTACGCAAAGTTCATTTTTTATTCACTTACGTATATTGTGTTGTGTGTGTATTATATGCGAAGAGTTTCCTATGCTTAAGCCTATTTTTTACGAAGCTATTTATTAGGAATACTTGTGTATCTAACGGATTTTCTTTGCAGTTTTTATTTTAGAATAAAAAAAACGTAAACAAAAGTTCTGGGATTGAATTATTTCTTTCTCTTTACATACTATGAATAATTAACAGTTGTTTAAAAAGAAAATAAGTTTTGATAAATATTTTATGTCTATTATCTTCATTTTAGTTAACGAAAAAATTGAGCATCAATTTATTAACATAATGGCTACAGTACAGAATATGTATGATAAAACAAATAGTTACCTGCTCGAGAGCAACCCTTACGTGATTACCAATATTTTCTGGGGGCCAGGTACTATTTCCTCTTGGACCAGAAATACAGAAAACTCCTGTGTTCTTCATGAATCATGCGACTATATTTCTAAATGGAAGAACCAAAACTTCAATAAAGTAGCTTTATAATAGAGAAAGTTAACTATTTATAATTATATATTATTAACTTTATCATTAACAGTAAAGTTTAATAACACGATACTGTTTATTGTCTGTTAATTCTAGAAAGCGTATTTGAATAAGAATTTGCTTATATGTAAATGTTGGGCTAGAAAGCAATTTTTAACATTTTTAAAGTTTACTCTTACCCTGTATAAACGCCAGATTATTTCAAAAGCACCAACTGCTTACAGCTTTAGTTGTTATTCTGAATTCTCCAATCATAGTTAGGGAATTTGCTTCGTAACATTATCGGATTCATTTCTACTTTCCAGAAAATTATTCTCTAAGTACACAATATATCCATCACAACAGTATTGTATACCTTTAGAAAATGTGACATTCAAACTCTCCCTATTAATACAAAAGTCTGCTGGAGTAACTACTATAGAAAATAGTTTAAACCGAGTTTCTACACAACAACTAGTGTATATTTCAGTAGAAGTACCTTTATAAATAATGTGTAAAGTGAACAAAGGAGTATGAGGTGGATAGATTTGATAGATGTATATAACGAGCTTCAGTTTACAATAACGTTATTTATAGGTAAAATCACAATAGTGGTACTGCTTGTTACAATAGTGGGAAAAACGCTTTTCCTCATTTCGTTTATCTTTCTTTTTCATCTGCATTATAGTTACTATTTTTTCTTTAGGAACAGCAGTTGTGTTACATCCATCAATATCATAAAAATTGACACTTAACTTTTACAATTGTTTTGTGTACAGTGTTATTACACTTAGTAGATGTATTAAAAATAAATAAATTCCATTTTGGTCAGAGGTACAGAAAAGCATATCAATGTGAGGCTAGTTTAATGAGGCCATAATCTCTGCCGTAACTTTGATAACTAATCATTCAATATTAGACAGAATTTTCACAAACGCTGCTGACAGAAGTTTTGTTTTCGTCATTTGTCATTGTTTATGCTCCACAAATACCAGAATTGCAGGAATATACAATATAAATTTGTATAACCTGCGAAATCAAAATGCTATAATATGGTAATTTTTCTAGGAGAGCTTTTATCTTTTAAAGAGTACGTTAAAAAAATTAGGAATCATAGTTACTAACAAATAAGTTATTGTTCAGTTAGTTACGATAACTTACAATCACGATAATATTGTCTTTCTTTCAAACAAAACGTGCATTAACCCAAATAAAAACACGTCTCAAAACGCTCTTAACTGAAGGGCCAGTATAATTTTTTAATTAGATTAGAGATTTAAGCCTTACATATATTTACGAACTGAGGTACCTGTACTTTATCAGAGTTATAAACTCAAAAACGTGTTTGTGGATGTTCTAATAAACAAAAAAGTCCTTAGTGTAAGACCATTTATTTATAAACATTATTATATAATTCGTTATTACCTAAGAGTGATTTTGTATGAAAGGGTGATGACAGTAGGAGTACTTTCTGTAATCCACTTTCTATATCCATCTCTTAATGTCCTACTACAGTGTTTCATATGATTAATTACTTAGCAGTAATTGGCTGAAAAAGAGTCTCATGGGCTGAAGTTCAAAGTTCATAGATCAAAGTAGAAACTTAGTATTAGAAAACGGCTTTTAATATATCAGACTTATTGTAAGTGTTGGAATAGAACCTTCAGCTGAGTTCATGTATTACTGCAATCGTGGCAGTCTTCCTTCATAGAGATATATAAGGTGTTTGTGTGGCCTGCCTACAATGTTCAAAGTCAGTCCTTTAAGATTAGACAACAACGTCTCTCTTCTGTGCCAATCTCAAGCCGACTGCCATATCAAAGAAGAAATCACCCTCTAACTTCAACGACATCCAACAGAAGAATTCAAACAGTCAGCACTAAACAAATGTTCCAGTTTGCAACCTCTAGAAATTTGGACAAACTGTGCAGCCTACACAGCATCTTCCAAATGAGTCAGATGCAGTGGACTTCACCAGTTAACTTATTGCTACCAAAAGAGAGAAGAAACGTCCTGCACCAATTGTGGTGGAACATACACCGCATAATACAGGGAATGGCCCAAATTCTCGCAAGTCATCATCTTCAAGAGGAATAAACTCATTCAAATGAATAAACTACCGACAACGACAGGCCTATGAAAACCTCATCCAACAATGTCAACCAACCTGACAGGAACCTAAGCCAGCAGACTAACCAACGGACACAACTCTCTGTTCGAATGATTCTGGCAAACCTTCGACCAACCTTAATGACTCAGGGCAGATCTTACGTCGATCCCACTGTTAACTCACGACCAATGGCATAATTAACACAAAAAACACCCTATGTTGATCCATAGAGTTGTAACATTCGTCACGAATGTGGTCATCCGAGCTACAATTAGATGCCTCTTAACCCTAAAATAGAGTAGTGGAGTGAAGATAAACAAGTTTCTGACCGCTTTTGGTTATATTTCATTCTGCTTCAAAAATGAAATACACTTAAACCTCCACCTAAACCCCCACCACGTCCTTATTGTTATTGTTTTCCTAACAATGTTGTGTTATAGAAAAATTAATAATGTTTTTCATATAGAAGTAACGCAATCTGTAAATGTTCCTAATTTACATCAGATATAATAAATCCTCAATAACTACAATAATGCGAGTGGAAGGATTTTAATCCTCTTAACGTGCCTCTTCGTGATGACAGGAAACCCACTTGAAGTAAAAATGTATTCTCAAGAGAACTACTATGGGTATTAGCATTTTAATTAAATTAAAGTACAAAACAACGTATCAACTTTATTTTAATAAAAGTGCTAATGTGCTAATACTAATACTAGCAATCCTGAAAATATATTTTTGGGATAATAGTTTGTAACAATTGTTTATATTGTACGAGTTGTTAGTAAACGTAAAAAGAGATAGACATACATATTTTTTGTGGTTTATATATATATATATGTGTAGATAAATAAATAGATAATGGTAAAAGATTTATCACAATTAATTTTCGCACAATATGATTACAAGAATTATAAATGGAATTATCACATCTTAGCAAACTTTTGCACAGATTAAAACAACTTTTTGACATTGCTTACAATGAAACTACATCTAAATAAACATAACAGCTCTGTCTGTTGTATGTCCACGTAATTACTTCGCAGCGTGAGAAGGAAACGTTTACAAATTTAGTTCTCAGGTTCTTTGACATGAAAGTGTGTTGGGTTCAACGTCAAGCGACATTTTAAATTAGATGCAGGCAGTGATCAAACTTACACAGAGAACTTGTTACATTTGGAATTCGCGGAAAACTGCAAGAAGCTTGTCTTCGTTAGTTGTCGCTAATTTAAAAGTGATGGACTACAGAGAAAACAGCGAGTTAACAACACCCACCGCCATTATTGGACTCTCTTGTTCAGCTTTGCTGCTTTTACCAGCAAGAATAGTAAAATTTCACTGATACTCTTATAAAGCACTAATGACCCAAAATGCAAAACGTTTATTTTTGTTTGTTTGTTTGCTTTAATGGTGAGGGAACACGAAACACAGAAACATCCTTGATGACCAAAAAACCCACTTGTGGAGAATATATATATGTAACAATGGCAGGTATGGATAGAGAAAGCTCTATGTAGAGAAACAAACAACGTTTTGACCTTCTTTGGTCATCGTCAGGTTCACAAATAAAGAAAGAGGTAACTGATCGATAGCTGACCACATGTTTGAAGGCAGTTGTGTAATTGAGTGTAGGAATGTAGAGGGCGTGTTTACGCGTTGGATTATATTTATTAATATAGGTATAAAGGTGTTCCTTTGTATTGGTTTATTTTGCGCTTAAGTTGTTGAAAAAGTAAGGCTTCTTTATTTAGTATTTGATTGTTTTTTATAGTAATGTTGTGTTTATTTGATTTGCAGTGTTAGAAAACATGTGAAGGTGGCTTTGCGTTCTTTGGATCTGGTTTCCATTTTTATACTTGTTTCTCCAATGTAAAAGTCGTGGCAGTTATCACACTGTATTTTATAAATAATTTTGGTGTTGAGTTTCTCAGTGTAGTTTTACATGGTATATACCTTAGTTTTGTTACTAGTTTGCCAAATGTTGGTTATTTGTCTGTCGATGTTGGAAATATATTGTATGTAGCAGTATATGGTTTCGTGATTTTTTTTTAAAATCATGGGATATATTTACTTTTTTAGTTGATTTTGCTTTTTGTCTTGGTGTGTGCGTATAATTTTGCTACGGTTTGTGAAAGAAACTTATTGATGTTGATGAAGCATCGTTTCATTTTGTCTACTTCATCGTTAATTTTATCTGGTGTGCATAGTTTTTTGCTGTGTTTATTTGGTTTCTAGTAGGATGAGTCTTTGTTTTGTTTCAGGTGCTGAGTCCCAAGGAATGTATAGTCCAGTATGGGTGATTTTTCGGTGGATTTCTATTTTAAACTGTGTATCGGTTCTTGTAATTTTGAGGTTAAGAAATGATATTTGATTGCTTTCTTCCTGTTCACATGTGAAGTTAACGTTGGGATGCAAAGAGTGAATGTGACTGAAAAATTAAGTGTGTGTCCTGTAGATCTGAATCCTGCAATCGTATCACCCACATATCTCTGCCATTATAGTGGTGGATGTAATGCTGTGTTAATTGCTTATGTTTCAACTTGTGTCATAAAAATATTGGCTAGAACTGGTGATACTTAGTTGCCCATATTTAGGCCATTTGTTTGTATATAGTTGTGGTTACTGAACATGAAGTTTGTCTTCATTATGGTGAATTGTATGAGGACTGCTAATTGGTTGCTGGGAATATCTAATGATGGGTTAGGATCTCGGATATAGAGTTCTAAGGCTATCTTGCAGGCTTCAGCGGGTGGGTCTTTTGTAAAGAGAGATATGACATCGAAACTGCCCATTGAGGCTTTATGGTTAAATTGATTAAGATTAGATTTGAAATTAAAAGAGTCTTTGATGAATGAGCTGGCTGATGTTACATATTTGGAGAATGCCCATGCTATGTATTTTCCAAGATTGTAATTACACAATTCATATGTGGACATTACTGGTCGTAGTGGACAATGTGGTTTGGGGATCCCTTATATTTGTGGTGTGCGTGAGTCGGTCTTGCGTATGTAGAAATAAAGTGTTTTTTAGATTGTGTTGTTTTTTTTATTTTAGTGGTATTTTATTTAGTTGCGATGTGTATTTATTGGTTTAAATTTGTTTGTGTCTGATAGGATGTTTTTAATTGTTTGGATATATTCATTCGTGTTCATTATAACTAAAGTTTCCTGTTTATCCTTTATCTTTTTTTTAGAGTTTTGATGTTTTTGTCTTGTTATAGAATTTTAATAGGATTAATGAATCTTTTGGTGAGGTTTTCTTTTAGTTTTTTCTTTTGTGAAATTATGTTGATGGTTTTGAGAGAAAATTCTTTAAAAAATCGTTTAAAATGTTGTTTTAGGTGTTTCTGGAAAATATAAATTCTTATTTTTTTCTAGGAAGTTTGGCTGTTGGATGTCAATAAAATTGTCGAAGTTTGTTTTCTGTGGAAAGTATCACAAGTCTCCTGACTAGATCTTCTAAACATTTTTTTAATTTCTAAGGTTGGAATGTACGTAGGTGCCATTAAGAAGTTGAGTTCTTTATTAAGCAGATGTATCTCGTCTGTGTTTAATTGTCGGTCGAATCTTTTAATTATGAGGTTAGTCATTGGTTTGTCCTGATGTTGATTTGGTTTATGTTTCGTTGTATAAGTACGTAAATCTCTGGTTTAATGTAGCATGTCAGTTGATGGAAAAGATTCATTTTTTGTTTCTGTAAGTCATGTAGTTCTTTGTATTTCGTATGCAACATGGCTTTAAGTATTTTTTTCTGTAAATTTTGGATTATGTTTATACATTGATTAAAATATTTTCATAGTTTTACCTTTTCAAAGCTAGAGGTTAGTTGTTCTTTTCTACATTGTTGAATAAAATAGATGTAATTTCTTCTAATGATAATTTTTGTTGTAAGTTTCTTAGTTTCTTTAGAATCATATGAGCGCATATAGTTAATAGTGGTGAACTGTGTGTTAGTTCAGACAAAATGGTTATACAGAAAAGTTAAAATATTATATATTTCTCGTACAGTCGTTGTGATGACGAGAAAACCCACTTGTAGAGAAAAATATCATGTAAAAACGGCTGTTATGATTAGAGAAAGCTCTATGTAGAGGAGCAAACAACGTTTCGACCTTCATCGGTCAATGACAGGTTCACAAAGAAAGAAAGACTGACCACATGTTTGAAGGCGGTGATGTATGCAATAGATTCCCGATATCAGCAAAAAAATAACCAACATTTGGCAAAAACTAGTAATAAAATATGACATTGCAGTTAATACCAAATGTATTAAAAAATCAGGCGCACAAAACTAAGGTCTATACTATGTAAAAACTACACTGACAAACACAACACCAATATTATTTATAAAATTCTTGTTGTTGTTGTTTTGAATTAAGCACAAAGCTACACAATGGGCTATTTGTGCTCTGCCCATCACGGGTATCGAAACCAGGATTTTAGCGTGTAAGTCCGCAGACATACCGCTGAGCCACTGGGAGGCATTTATAAAATACAGTGTGATAACTGCCACGACTTCTATATTGAGAAACAAGTATAAAAATGGAAACAAGATTCAAAGAACACAAAAAGTCACCTTCCCACGTTTTTGAACACTGCAAATCAAATAAACACAACATAACCATAGAAAAAACCCAAATACTAAATAAAGAGGGCAAACATGAGCAAACGCGACATTAAAGAAGTCTTATTTATATAACAACTTAAGCGCAAAATAAACCAGTACAAAGGAGCACCTTTATACCTATATTTATAAATATAAATCAAACATCTAAGCACCCCTTCTACATTCCGATACTGAGTTACACAACCCCCTTCAATCATGTGGTCAGCTTCCGATCAGTTACCTCCTTTTTTTTGTTAACCTAACGATGACCAAAGAAAGTCAAAACGTTGTTCGCTCCTCTACATTGCTACATTGAGGTTTCTCTATGCACATTGACCATAGAACCACCTAAGTCGTTGTGTATTGAAACATACGAAAACGAGAACATAAATTTTAAGCACCACAATGTGTTGAATTTGTAAATGGTCGGGGTAACTGTCTTATACACACCATAATTTGAAAAGATCGCTTCACAGCTCTGGGTCCAAATGCAGTTAGAAATCATGAAATATGCTATGCCTTAGAAAAATATAAAAAAATAAAAAGAAATTTACGTCATTCACACTATAAACATTACTGTAATAACGTTTTTAATATCAGAGGAAATTTTTTACTTTAATTATTAATAATTACAAGACAAACTTAGTAACAGAACTCAAACTTTAGTAAGTTGAAAATCCTTTTTGATCTCATTTGTTTTCGGAGACTCCCAATCCTATCGATGTTACTTATTTCGAAAAAGAAATATATTGCGTGTACATAATAAGCTTTTTTCCAAAATTAAATGTTTAATTTAAATAAATTTAATTTCATCGAAATATATTTTTGTTCTATAAATCATATTTTTCACCCATTTTTGTGAAACCTGTAACATAACTTCAAGACCAATGTTTCAGAAATACTTTGCTTGATTTTAAGAATTCATTGCCTCATGAAAACATTGATCAATTTTTTTTCTTAATTGTTTTTATGAGTGAAATCTTTTCAAATTCACAAAAATAATTGATTTAAAAACGCTCACCTGATATACTCAGACGTAAAAACCTGAAGTCTCAAGAAGTATATTTTTACAAGAAAAAAATATTTTGCGTATAAATTTATGGGATTTAAGTCGTTCAGCTAAGTAGAGAAAATACGTTAAGTACAAACTCTTGTTCCCAAGTCTTTAAAATGTTCCAGACGTCGACGTGCATAAGTATTAATGGAAAGTTCGAGTTACTAGAATTCTTTTGTGTGATAAGATCTGTTTTGTTGTTGACCCGTGTGAAATGAATTAACGTAGAACTAGAGCGTTTTCTAGTGTTCCAAGTTATTGAATCACAGTATCCTAGCAACTAAATTTGAATAGCAACAATGTTTATATAACACAAATTAAGAGGGAAAATTTTTTTTATGAGAAATCCATTTGAAATAAAAAAGTATCTCAGAACAGCTAGTACCGATATTAACACTTTTACCAATAAAGTAGAGAACAACGTTTTGACCTGAAGATGACCTAGGAAGGTCGAAACATTGTTCTCTGCTTTATTATTATAAATGTTATTGCTCATACCAGCCGTTCCGAAATACAGATGGGGAAATTGTTTTGTTTTTTTCTTTGTTCTTAAGTGAAAAGCTATAAAATGAGCTGTCTGTGCTGTGCCTACCATGGTTGTCGAAACCCGGCCTTCAGCGTTACAAATCTTCAGATGTACCTTTAACCCAAGGTAAGAGAGTGGAATATGAAAATGCTTTAAAATAATATGCCCTTGGAAGCTATAAAATTATCACTTTATTCACAACTCTCACCCTTTAATTTTACAATGAATAATAATGCTTTTCTAATAGGCTGCAAGAAAATACCACTTAAGTTTATCTTTAAAAATTAATAAACTGTATGTTCGCTTTTAAACTAAAATATTTTTACAAATGTAGTACAAATTCAGATATGTATCTGAATATTTTTTGCGCTCATATATATATATATATGTTTAATTATAAATAACACTATGTAACAAAATTTTTATACTATGTTGTTCCTGGGCTGAAAGTGTTATTTCCTAATTTTTTTTGTCTAGAGTAAACGGAAAAGACCTATTTTTCTATTCAAATTTTGTTTTTGTGACCTGGATACTGAAAATTTCCAGAACATTTCAGATGGATTCAGTTCTAAGTGGCTGATGGAGAATATTCTCAAAATTACAAGAATTTAAAGAAAAAAATTCTAAAATTTTGTAGAATGCTGTAGAACTTGCGAGAATTTTCAAGAACCCTTTAGGGTTTTCTAGAACTTTCCATAGGAATAAATACAAACAGATATATATATATACACAGGAGCTCACCACTCACCGCTTCACTTTAGTTCTAGCCACCTAAGTAGACACGTAGACATACCTGATTTTATCAGAGATGACAAGAAAAACTGCAAACATTCTCCAGACGCATTCTGCTGTGTATGTGGCCAATATATCAAGCCAAGAACGACAAAGTATTCTGTGACAGCATCTGCTAAATTGTATGAAGCCTACGAGGCACATTTTAACATGCCTTTCGGGGATCAAGACAAACCCTAAATACTTCATTTTACCTGCGAGTCCTGCAAGAAAAACTCTAGAAGGTAAGACGGACAATTTTTGCTTGCTTGAACAGCAAGATTTCATATTATACAAAGTTTAGAACTTTTAAAATTTAAATATCTTTTATATTTTAATTTTCAATAGCATAGAAAAAATATCACATATAAAATATTTTGCACGAAGCTCTTACACATTAGTTGTGAATAAAATAAATTTATTCTTCAAAATAACAATTTTATTTTGCTCTTTTGCAGGATGGTACAGAGGGGTACTCAAGCAATTGCTACTTCTACATGGTGGACCCTTCCAAACGTCGGGCTGGCAAGAATGCACCTGCTATCATGTATCTGGACCTTCAATCATCCATCGCCACAGTACCACACTGCCCTGAGCTCCCTGTACCAACTCTACCAGAAAGAAAGCAGCCATTCTCAAAAGAGAGTAGCAAGTCATAAGAGGAGGTAGACGGTAAAGAACTACAGCAAAATGGACTGCAGGATATCCCTGAAAGTCCATATCCTTGACGTTTATTTTGATAAATTCAAGGAGAACATGTAAGCATACTCAAAGGAGTAAAGTGAGCGTTTCCACTAAGATATGCTAGTCTTTGAACACGGCTACCAAGAAGCGTATAACAAAAACATAATGGGATACTATATTTGGGGGCTGATACGTGAAAGTTATTTACATTACAGTCGCAAATCTCGACTGTTACACAGTGTAATTCAAGTTAACCGAAAGTATGTTTTCTCATTATCCAATAATTTCAAACAAAATATTTCTCATACCTGTAATAAAAATAGTTGACGATGATATCATAGGGAAACAGTGAACCTACTGTTGACTTAGTAATGATCAATCACGTACTAAAAAATTCAGGATTTGATTAATTTTCTCTTTTTTTATTTATTTACTTATTTTTATATACTTTATATTGTTTTATGTTGATTTTATTTTTAGTATATTATTTGTGGTGTTTTTACTTTTTCCAGTTTTAAATTTTATCAAATAACGCAACACTAACCTTGAAAACTAGAATTTAGGGTTTGTTTCCTTCTGTCTGTACAGTGTAAATTAGTGTGCAAATTTGCGATTTATAACAAATAAATTTTCTTGTATTGTTAATAACTATAAGGGCCCCCTGCTACTACAGCGGTATGTCTCCGGATTTACAACGCTAAAATCGGGGTTCGATTCCCATCGGTGGGCTAAGCAGATAGCCCGATGTTGCTTTCTTACACACACGTAGTAACTATAAGAACAAACTCACGATAAAAACATCGTATTTCTCATTAGGACATTCTTATTTTAAAAGTTGTGTAACATTATATTACAATAAGAGTGAAATGATTCGCCACTTTTCTCTTTACTGACCCAACAAGAGTTTTCAGTAAAATGACTATAAACAGTAACATTTCTCTCGTGTGATTTGTTATATATCGCTACCTTTTACACAATATATGATTATTGCTTTAAGCAACTGCCAACACCAATGTACAACAAACAAGTATGGCTGAAATATTGTCCCTGGAAGAACAACTTTGAGTTTATATATTTAGAATGCTAATATCTGGGATTCGAATTCTCGCAGTAGACGCAGCAGATAGCATAACGTGGCTTTGCTTTAAATAAAACAAATGATGACTAGCTGCCTTCCCTCTAGTCTTACACTGCTAAATTAGGGATGGCTAGCATAGATAGCGCTCGAGTAGCTTTGTGCAAATTTCCAAAACAAACAAACAAAACCTTTCATCTTACGGAAAAAAATTAAAACCAAGAATATAAAACATTAAGCCTTATGCCAAGAAATTCATAATATATTTTGAATAAGCTAAGTCTATCATCAGAACTTATAAGAAATAATATACAGTTCTATATTCTAACAATGGCAGAAAACGTGTATTTATCTTACTGACATACAGTGTAAGCTTATATTTATGCACACTAACAAACTTTAATAGCTTTGAATGACTACCATTAACGAATATTTCGTGTTTCTTTAATGTTATTAGCCCGATAGAGTTCTATTATAAACGAAATGTTATATTTCTGAAACACATATAATGAAAACCTTTGGAAGCTAGCAAATGTGTTGTTATATACACTAACAAACTCTACTTATGAAAGGCATATAGGAAATCGTTACAACATGTATTAAGTGTTTCGCCTGAGTGAGTTTTGAAACTCAACTATGATATTCTAGGAGTTTAAATATGAAGTCACGCATATTTATTAGTATCATTGCATGACGCTAGTTGAAACTTATTTGTAATACAAGTAACCATAGTCACGATGTATATTAATTTTAAGCACATTTTGGTTTAATCTCCGTTGCTAAATAGTTAAAAATGTACCTTTTGTATGCCTAGCACCCTTCCCTATTGTGACATACCTTTACACAATCTCAAGTTTGAAAGTTAAATATATAAATTGTATCTGTTACATACGAAACACTGACAAACTTCTTTTAAAATATAATACCTTGTCAATATCTCATGTTATTTTAGCAATGACATATTGAAATTAAACGATGAAATATTCCTACACGTCTTTCTTCCTAACTTCAGTCTCCCTGGTATGTCATAGCCTAAAACAAATAAATATACTAAAGGGTTAGAGCACTATTATTTTGAAAGGAAGCAATTTACACGTAGCTGTCAAACAATCTCGTGACATTTTTACACAATTGAAAAACAGTTAGAGGTTTTAAAAGAAATCTTACAACGCCGAGGAATTAAGTTGAATTATTTCGGAAAACATTTCAATAGATTGATTGATTGATTTAGTGTTTTATGGCACAAAGCAACGAGGCTATCTGCGCCCATTTCAATAGAACGCTTACATTGCTAAATAGAGACTGCACGCAACGCATTTTGAAAATGAAAACGGTCTCCAACTTCAAACAAACAATGAAGAAGAGTCGCATAATTTGATTTAGAAACACGAAATTCTGACCTAAAACCCTGTATCTCTTTGACTGCACATAACATCCAATAAAAATATGGTACTATTATATGGATTGGATTTTTGGATACATATAATTCTATACTTTTTAATAGTAATCACTAGATTTTCTTGCTCCTTTCCCAGCCACCCATAACCTTTTTTGTCTCTGGTTGAAGTAAAGGTCCCGTGCTCAGTGAAAAAAGTAAAACAATAAATGAAATTAGACTCCAGATTTGAGCTTTGGACCTTTGAATAACAAAGTCAGCACTCTACCGTCGACTTCTCCAAGAATAGAAATCGAACAATTTAGTTTTCACTTGTACAGCCACTACGATGGCTGTACTTACCTTAATACGTTGTGTTGTACTGTAATTACTCTATAATATTATTGGGTTAAGTATTATGCTAAAATGTTTATATATTACTATATTATCTTAAGTTATTCAGTAGCACAGAGCTGGCCTTCTCAGTCCCAGATCTTGCTTTGAAGTTCTGATCTTGGATTTTTTGGTTACTTAACTGTTTAATAATAATTATTATGATAATGAGATATTATTATTAATTGCTCCTAAGTTTTTTTATTTATCCGATATAGTTATCGTGCTTTTAAAGAGCTCTTGAATAACTCACTACAAACCATAGATCCATAGTCCAGCTTTGGTCAAATGAAGGTACGATAGACCTTCATCATGGAACATCTATTCACCCTTCTACAAGTAGAGGAGAGGAATCAAAGAATTTTTAATGCCCTAAAACAACAAATCTCCATATTGTGTGGAATAAATGTAAGCTTATGGTGAAAGAGAAGTACCACGAACTTTGTTTCAGTCACCACAGAAATAACATTACTTCCAAGGTAGATCAAAATGCAAGCCTCACTGGAAGCAAAAATGCACGCAGAGAGTCAATTAATTTCTGTGAACCACCATAACAAATAAGTGAGAGCAAAGTTTAAGTGTGAAGGATCGGAACAACATAAAACTCACACAGGCATGAAAATGTCTTTAAAGTAAAATGTTATCAATAAAAATGGATATATGGTTTGTAACCCAAAGGGATTAAGGTTCAGTAAAATAACAAACTTCCATTTAGTGTTATAAGGCTTCGAAAGACAATGCTGCTTCTTGAGGATGAGTTTTCTTATCAAATGTATGGGAGAGAGGAGGTTGTTTGTTTCAAGGTGATCATTAATCATCTTCTCTCTAAAGCCTCATAAAAACATCTTGTTAAATCAAAAGGTTGAAGATTATGAAGACTCTTAGTATTATTCAGAGGCATAAAAAGGTATAATAATGGCCTTTTATCATGAATCTGAAAGATCATCTTCCTATCAAATCCAATTATAACACCCAGAAAAAAAAATAAAACGATATGCAGCAGATATATGATGCAGCATTTAATAATGTATATCATTATGAACAACCAATGTATTGTTAAGCCATACTGAGTAACATTAAGTTATTATAGTATAAATTTTCAGTTGTAGTCATATAAAATATCAGTTTGATAAATAAAGTGGCGATCTTTCAGCCTGTGACATGATAACCAAAAAGGAAAGGGTTGATTTGAAATTGCTGGAATGGTGGATGAAAAAAGCACTACCCTGTACATCAGTAACATTCTTGTCTCTGGAAAGCTAGATAGAAAGGGCAAGAGAAATATGCATCGCATTTATCATACAAATCTCGTGTAACGGTTTTACTATTATACATTTATTTTAATATTTACGTTTGTTTCAATATGATGCATACAACGTACATTGCTAACTATATATTGTGCAAATCTTACCTATTTTCTAAATTTGTGCAAGATTCTCGAATATAAGAATCAATAATACATGTATGAATCACACAATCATTTATTCTTACAAAATTAAAAGCATTGGCAAGTCTGAGGAATGTTTTCTGTAAGAAGACACGCGGAATGAAAGAAGTCATTCAAAGGCATAATATCTTCCTAATTCCAGAATCACTTACAATATTGGTTGTTCTAATGCAGACACATAAGCTGAACATTTGAACAATAGTGGAAAGTCAACAATAAGAAACAACTGACTTCAGTTACGCAGACATCCTAGGATCATCTGAATAACAAGTTATGTATGTTAAAAATCTATATTTCTAAAATCTCACATAGGGTATATTCATTAGAAATGGCTAGAAAAAGTGATGATATTCTCATTTTATCCATCTTTCATAAGTGTTGACATAATCACTCCTTGTGCATAACATACCAAATAACTGCCTGTAGCCTTATTGTTTGAAAACTAACTTCATAATCGTTTTCGTTCAATGACGCAAAGGATGCAAGGTTGATTTTTATAAAATTAGAAGAAATTAGTGAGGTTAAATATGTCTTCCTTTTTCAGCTGTTCAAGTTAAGGAAAATTTAAAATGTTTAGAAAAGCAGTTTTTAAGGTAGCCACTTGAAATTATTTAGGAATTGCTTTCTACTCTAGGTGATTTAACACTATTCATCACTGAGCAGCTCTATTTTAATTAACTCTGCAGCTGGAAAGACAATGTTACATAGTGCTATCAATGCTTCAACCTAGTAGAAAATAGAATTATTTAACAGAAGTTAAGGCTCATATATGTGATGAAAATAAAAACTTAACTTCAATGAGATGTAGCGCCTACATTGTGAACATACCACAGCATATCAATAAGATACTCTCATTGACATGTTTGTAAAAGGATAATTACCTCTCCAAGAGCAAATATACTCCAGTAATTAATATACTCCAATTTTTGTGAAAATGGTAGCTAAGCTGTGGAGAGACACTAACAGAATTACTGTCATATAATTTATGAAGAACTGGTCAAAACGAGAAGTGTAGTGAAGTTACTTTAGACACACTGAATTAAAAGCAAATGTGCGATTTGCAGTGTTTGTAGTGTCACTGGTAAAAATTTGCAGATAATATGAACTCAGACCAACACATATAGCTTAAATATGTTGACATATACGTCCTGCTGAAATTTGCACATGCATTTGGCTCAAACAAATGTGTACTGATGTATATTAAATATACATATCTGTACATATTTAGAGAATCGAGTACGCCACCTTAAAATTAATTTCAATATTATATCTTGAAGACGCATAGCATTACAACCAATATAAAGTTGCATTTGGATTGCATATATATAAACACATTTTTCACATTACTTATCATTTAGAATTATGTGTGATGCTATCGGTCATTGATCAGAATTAGAAAAAAATACGTATCAACCCTTTTCAGTTTAAAATATTCTTATACTGGATCATAAAAATATCTCGCATAAAGGATGTAGAATGTCATTATAGTAATATTCTTTGTATGTGATAATATTGGGAAACGAAGGAACACGCATAAAATTGGAGCACTTAACGAAAGAGTCAAATTCAGTCATGGTACATAAAATGCATTATCTTATACCTTAACAGAATCAACGAACACAGAGGCCACTCACAAGATCATCACCATCTGGGGGAAGAACATAATGATAAAAGCTTTTTTACTGAAAATTACACTACATCTGTCACTGCACTAAACTCTCATCTGACAGAGCATGATGAGATATAGCAACATGGATTAGCAAAACTGGCTGAAGGTACCAAATAAGGAAACAAAATCCCATTAACAATAATATTTTTTTATTCTAAAATTCAGAATAGCTTCATTAGATGCTCTTTGCTCATCCTGCTTTGTGCAGATAACGGCTGACTCATTTAACTAATTTATTTCTTTGATTTTAAATTCAAAGTTACATTACTATAAAAAGTGAAAATGATCTTATTTTAGAGTGTTTTTGTCCTCCTTTAGCCAAAAATATCATAAAATAAATTAGCTTATGCATACAATTGGACAGACCATCAGACAATTTCCAATAACAAAAGTTATTAATTGCGGTTACTGAGTCAGTCAACATTGGATGTTCTAAACTAAAAGTGTGTAAAAAGTGAAAGTGTTTATTATTTTAGTCCTTTTTATCCTTTTCTCGAACAAATATCCTGAAACAAAATGAGCTCGTGTGTACAATCGAACATTTTCCAATTACACTCTGAATATTAAAAGCTAGCTAGGTCTGAGTGACGAGTGCTAATACACACGCACACAATGAAAAGTTTTTACATTAAAGCATTTTCAACTTTTTATTTGTGTGTATATATATATCTGAAATATTTCATATTTAGTGTTTTAAACTAAATATTATTTATATCCATTAGATATAATTCAATTACCAACAACAAATAGTTAATTTTATAATGGACATTTATTACTTTCTTCTTCTTCTATAATAAAAGTTTCAGTTTTTTAATGTATAACAGATCACTCATGAGATTGTGTACTTGCAATAAATGATGTAAAAGGTCAAAAGATTAGAGTAAAGCATTTGTATACTTTGAAAACTATCTGCTATTTATATTAATATGTTAATCTCTGTAGTTTATTAACAGCCTCATGGGGGAAAAAAGGAGTCCAAATCATACACATGATAAAATTAGGTTTAAAAATATAAGCTTATAATTTTTTCATATATTTGATGGTTTTAGTTATCATTTTAAATTGTACAATTGGAGGTATTTTAAATAATATTGTTATATTTCCTTGTGATTTTGCTACTTAAAAATATGGTTATATCTTTTTCAGTTTGACTCACTATTCACTGGCAATAAAGATACCTGTATTTATATAAATATTGTTTGTTTGTTTGCAGTTTATATCGCAAACCTGAGATAGTAGAGATAGCTCTCTACTATCCATAATTAATTTTGAACTGATATACTAGAGTTAAGGTAGCTTGCCAACAGCACCTATTGCCAATTACTAGGCTTCTCTTTTGAAACAAAATAATGACAGTACGGTTGACAGTAAAATCCAACTGAACTAATAAAATATCTGATTCAATAATCAGCCATTACCCGAGAAAGGACAGTCCGGATGACATTTTGATAATGCTAAAATCCTTTTTTATAAACTTTCAAGAAGTTTCTCGTCATTACGGAACAACTATCATATAATTTACAAATTCGTGCTGAGAAACGAGAATGAAAACTTTTAATTTACAAAAAGAAACAAACAGTACTGTCACCTCACTGGCCTGTGAAATTCCTTTAATAAGTTCTTTTGCATAAAATAACAATACGATAGATTTAAAATATTCAACAATTAATAAGGTAGTTACTATTTACAAAGAACGACATAAACATATAAATTATCTTTAAATCACATTTTAAAATTACGAGAAAAAGCACAACCAAAATTTTAATTAAAGAGTTGCATCTTCTTTTTTTATTTATTCACTGTTCTAAATTGTCCAAATATCAAATCTATCTCTTTCTTGGTTTCTTTTCTGTGGCCTATCATTTTAAGATAGGATAACCTATTGCAAAACCATAGCCAAGAGAACGAGCTTGAAGAAATCAGTAACAGTAACAGGATTGTCACGTCACTATTAGTGTTCTCTTGAAGTAAATGATCAAAAGAATCCATTGGCTATTCCTTTGTGATACAATATTTCCTTTATGTAGTAATTATCTTATTGTTGCATAAATACTAATTTCTGTGTTGTACTTCTTACAACCCATTGCCTGCGATAAAAGCTACTTTTTTCTTCTTAGTTTCCCCCCAGTGGTTCAGCGGTATGTCTGCGGACTTACACGCTAAAATCCGGGTTTCGATACCCGTGGTGGGCAGAGTACAGATAGCCCATTGTGTAGCTTTGTGCTTAATTCAAAACAACAACAAATTCTTCTTAGTTTGTCATTTTGCACATATCTCAAGATCCAATGTAAAAATACTTCTAGTCCAGAAACAAAAATAAAAGTACAGTTTATCCTTATAAGTTGATAAGACTGCCTTTTTGTGTTTGTATGAACTCTAAGAAATATAACTCCTTGAGCAACCTTTGCTCATTTTTTTACAGATACAGTAGATGATATCCAAATAGTAGTTCCCACTTACTCCCTGCTTTTTCATGGTATCTACTTCTTTGACAGCCTCAACCTGTTTAGCAAATGAATAACTGAGATTACATTTCTAGTTTAAATATTATGGCATACTTTCTTTGTCTGGGCTAAATCATGAATTCTACTGAGCAAAATATCGTGGTATTAAAAAGGAAGAGTCAGTTAGATACTCTTTGACATTGATCATTTGTAATTTTTTCACATCCTCAATTACATAAATGCTCTAAATTCCCCTTATATTAAGACTTGACATCAAACTTTTAATATCTAGTTTCAAGTGTCTGACATTTTTTGATAGAGAGGTACTACTTGTAAATATTCACGTCTTGTGATATAACCATCCAAAATTAATTTGTATTTCACGGTTTGTTGTACTAATAATCATAATGGTAGCATTCAAGTGTTTAGATTTTGAGTTTTCTCCAAGCAATAATCCCTCAGAACAATTCGGAGTGTGTGGTTATAACATGCCTCTGCCACTTCTTATAAAGTTGCTTCTAATAAATCTTTGTATTTATATTTCTTCATGGTGTACTAATTACCTACATTGTTGTCCATAAACGTTCAACATATGTTGCTGTTACTGTCATCTAGTGTATAAGTATGTCCTTATCATAGGCTGTGAAACTTTAAATCAAGCCAAACCTCACACACATGTTTGTGAGTAAAGGCTATTCCAATATACATGAAGTCTAAGTTCATCTGAATAACACAATACTTCAAATCAAAATTTTGATTTGGTGAACCTTTCATGAGACTTTCTCTAACTTACATTGTCAAATGTAAACCAGCGAAGCATGGTCTCGACTGAAAAGGGAAGACTATAACTTCTATAAAACAACATTAAGTGATGGCATATGCTTCAGTAAGAAGTAATTCTATAAGCTTTACCTAATGATGAGATAGTACAGAGGAAATTACTGCTCTTTAACAAAACAAAAATAATTATTTTGTGTTTCTTTCATGATACTTGCTAAGCAAACTCTTACTCCTTCTAGAATAACTGATACAAAAAGAACATTTTGGGATTAAAGCCATAGAATATCAAACTATAAAATCTTCAAAACAACGCAAGACTATATGAAAAGGTCTTGAAACGAGATGAGAGAAAGGGATACAAAAAATGATTATTGGCAAAGGGTGAGCACAAGAGAAAAACTGAAATAGAGAATCCTTCTGAGATTGTTATTAGTCATCCTAAGTTTTGCATTTTTCTGTAAATTAAATATAGCTCATGAGTCACTACAATATAGAAAATTCCAGTCACATAGTTTAATAGAAAGAAAAGACATCATTAATTTATTTTTCTTCAACCAATTGAAATAAGCTCTGAAATGAGTCAGAATTGATATCTAAAGTCGAGAATCAGAAATAGTTTTCCGTAACGTCTGGCTACATGCTAGATATATCCAATAAAAATGAGTGACCGAAACTTAAAATACGTTAGAACTGAGAATGACGAACATGTCATTGGAAATAATTTCATTTAATTCATTGACATAAAAGAGAAAATAAGAAGTGGTCTGCTATTTGGCCAAAGAAGTTAAACCGTTGCTAAATATTTTTGATAATAAATAACTGCAGAGATCAGAGGTACAATAATATATTCATTATGCTAGAAACGTATAAAAATACAATCCTAGCACAAGGAACTTAAATTGCAAGATTTGCACATTCTTCAAATTGGGTTAAAGCTCATTCTGGGGGCATTTTGGCAATGGTTTTACCTTGTACATATTTTAGCACTTTTTACTTTGTTTTATAGTATCATTGTATGATGAGAATTCGTTGATGCAAACCCTCAAAGTTATGCTGATTGGACACAGTAATCATTGATGATATTTTAAGTCATTTTCAGTGCACTCGTTAAGGAGTATGGTTAATGCAATTTGGTAGAACATTTCAAATTATTCCAAAATGGTAAAAATATTCCAGTTACACAAGGATTGTATAAGTAAATTGATTTCACATTGCTCTGTTTGTTAGATTTATAATAGAATATCTTGTATTTAACTGATTACGTGAAACAAGTCTTGCAGACCAGGGATGTTTTAACTTACTTTTCTGTCAAAATACTGAAAGGATTTCATGAAACAATCCTAGATATGTAAGGAACCATCGGAAACAATATTCTGGAAACTGTTAAGAAAATGACCCAAACACCAAAATGAAAAACGTTTTCTCGAAAAGAAAACAATAAAAACGAAAAAAATTGCACGTAAAAATGCTAAAGATGAAGCTCATAGGATTATATTTGATCAAACTTTCATAGTAGAAGTGACGAGTGTGTAGGACACAATGCTTTCTCAAATCCAAAGATATATGAAAAACAAGCAGAAGTTTCTATTTACGTTTAGTTTCTTTCATCATGTAAATAACCTGAAAACGTGCAAGTGAAATAAAGTTTCTTGTACAGGACTCTTCTGTAGTCTCAATTATATGGAAAGAAAAATTGAGGACCTTCTGTAATTCATCCACAAATTTTACCTTGCTGCATCGTACAAAAAAAAAATCAGTCTGTTTTACACTTCCCGTGAAATTTGCTTCTTGCAAACTTTGTTTCAGCAGGTTGTAGTTTGTATTAAATAACCTTGTACCTTTCGTGGGACAAGAGTACCTATTAGATATAGCAGTCATATGAAATGTAGCCAATGCTTTGAATTTTGGTGAACTTACTGACAGGTTTGCTATGATATAGGATAAAAAGGTTCGCTTCTAGATTGTGTGTGATAAAGATGCAAAGTATGAAAAGTTATTTAATTATTTATGTTTGTAATACAAATTCTTTCAACTGTTTAAAATATATCCAATTTTGATGAACTTAAAAAGTGTGACATGTATACGTCATGTGTTTTCCACAAGTCTTATTTATACAGGATTTCGTTACTTTTTTCTTTATTTCATTTTTTGGATGTTTTAGCATAAACATATGGTCCAGAATTCATCTGAAAAAAGTCTTGTTTTAGTTAGTTTGTTTTTGTTCTTTAGAGTGCATAATGTGTATTCTGCCCGAGAGGATATTATATTAAGATATAGCATCTGGTTTGAAAGAACTAACAAACTAACATAACAACCATAATAAATTTTGCTAGCCGAATTGACAAAGTCTGAATGCTATAGCCAGTCAATTATAGGAAAGAGCAAAGTTCACAAAATATTGCTCTCAAATAATATGAAGAAAACAAGCTTATCAGTTGAATTCAGGTATACTTTCTTACTGCAGTTATGCCTAGGTCCAAGGAGATTTTTGAGTGAAGATGGTAACTGAAAATCTGGGTTTCAATTTGCCATTGATTAATTCAAAATAAAAGGAAGGCTGTGGTACTAAGCACAATTTTTCTGCACATGTATACATCTTGCTTTATTTTTCTGTTCTCTACTAAAGATTGTATTCATTTTTGCTAAATTAATCTCCTCTCATTTCTCTCACATAAATAAGAAAACTCAATTAATTAAGCTATCAGATTCAGAATTATTTTCTTTATTTTTAAAGCAAATATGCTGTTATTAGCAGTTTACCATACCGGGCCATGCCGGGCCCATTAAATCAACCATTATATTTTTTTTACAAAAACTTCCCATGTTGTTATGACCTTCTATCCTAAAGTTTCAGGTTGTCTTTATGATGTATCCTTTTTATCAAACCACATAAATCTATTTATAACTAGGTTCTTTCCCTATAGTTAAGCATATCAGTAAAATAGACATACGAGGTCGATATGGGAAATGGTGTAGAGTACGAATGTATATGTTTAAGTTCTAGAGCATTTGAATTTCATGTGAAACTTTTGTTGTGACCTGTTCAGAGACTTAGAAACGAAACTGAACAGAAAACTATACAAGATCCTTGTAAGCATACAGAGCATGTTAAAAGGTATAAATTATTTACTTGTAAGCAACAGCAGGAAGTGCGATGGATTATGATGGTGTATTTGAGAGTAAGTCAGAGTAGACCTGTTTAGTTAAATATGTAATAAAAGTAGTCTTTATTGATGTGATAAAAGTCTTCAAATTGCTAAAAGAAAGACAAATTAAGAAGTCTTCCAACATTATGCCTCAGATGTAGTGTTAGTATGATAAATGAACTCAGTTAAACACTGTGTATTAGTAAAATTGATTTATCAAAAAGTTATTTGCAAAATTTTAAGGAAAATAAAAAATAACGTTTTATACTCATTACTTATCATCTGAGTTTAATACAATAGTCATGTTAGCAAAGAATGTTCCAGCAACAGGTTAAATGACAACTAATGTCTTAGAGGACTTAAGGGAATCAAACACAGTTTATGTAAATAACTAATAATTAAGATGAGCATTTAAGAGTGTTAAGGAAACCATTAGATAGAATGAGTAAAGTAAAGTAGGCTTAACGCAAAAATAGATTAATATAAGAATGATTTGTCGCCATATAGTATCTCGGTCACATAGAGAGTAAAGGAATGATTGTCCCTTAAAAGTGAATGTGAAAGCTATTAAAGATTGAGGGAAACCTATGGCAAAAAGAGGATGTAGATATTTTTAAATGACGGCATGATATTTCAAGAAGTTTATTCCACGGTTTATCGGAATAGCAGCCTCTCTTAACAGCATTAAATTGTAAAGACCCAGATGTGTTGCACGAGATTATATCAGTGAAAGGGATTTTTGGGAATTAAAAGGTACTGAACCTTTTGAAATGTTGCAGAAATGTGTATGTACATATAAGACTGAAATTTATAAAAAACCTAGACAGCTACTGAGAAGTATAATGCGTTCTACACAAATACAAAGAAATTGTAAGGAAACAATCTTTTATGGTATGAAGCATTTAACGAGTTTTGTAAGTTTATATTTTCAAAGGTCACAGAAAACACAACAATTCTCCATAATAAATGTAAATGGATTTTACAAACATTATTTTTTCATTTATTTGATCAATCAAGGTACTTAGCCAAATATAATCATAAATGGAGAAAAAAATTATGTCATTGGAGGTAAGACACTTCAAGGTCACGATTATTGACAACTTCAATTTTTATTTATATACCTTTGGCATAAAAGAATCACTGAAGAGTTGATTTTTTTTATAATTTGAACATGAGAAAAATTATATTTACCATATATAGTTTTCTATTCTCTTGACATCATATCAACTACAGCTCATGAAGATTTTCTAGGATAGCACCAAGAGTGTCGGGTAAAGGCTTACACCTTTGACATAGACGATGAGATACATATGCAGGAAATATTTTTGGCATTGGTATTTAACTTTAAATGTTAAAAAATGAAATTCATTTTCAACTAATTGTTATATACACTGCTGGCCAAAATTTTAAGGCCAATGAACATAAAGAAAAAATATCCATAAAATATGTCTGTTAACAAGGTAATGTCTGATTGTTTTTGCTTATTCAGATACTTTAGTTCTAACGTTGATATACTCCTAAAATACTGTCTCCAGTAGGTTTAATACTTCTAAATGTCAATGCAGTATTTCACTATAATTTTTAAGTCTGCTTTTCTATTTGACAGCTCTGTAACTAAACAAAATTGAAGACTGTAATAAATGTGGTATATCTGAGCAATGACAATTTTATAGAGAGTAATTTATGTTTAATTTTGTACTTTTCCTAGAGATGGTGGATAAAGGAGACAAGATGCTTAGAAAAAAATGTGTCACGTATGTCACATTCACGATTTTTTTTAAATATTGTCTTGCAAAATTAAAAAGTTAAACTTAAATACTATTAAAATAAGGATTACTAGCTAAGAATTTATGTCATTCCAATTGGTATAACATAAATAAAAAGTGGTTTAATAGCATACTGAATGTAAGAAACTAAAACTTTGTGTTATGCGCAGTAAAAAGTACCTGGTGGGTAGGGTTCATGTACGAGTATTTATTGATACATAATAATTATCCCTTTAGACATATCACAGTTGTTTCCGTATGTATGTTATCTGCAGGAGGAAATTCATCCCTCTACGATCCATTGCTATGATATCTAGCCCCACCTATAATACTTCCAATAATTATAGATAGACCAGTTTACAGTGACTATATTTTATCTAGAAATCACAAAAGATCGGTGTTCCACATACTTTGAATGGTAAAGAAAAGCATTTTCTAAATAATAGTGGAAATGGATTTTGCAGAGAACAAAACGCCATTTACGAGTTTAGTGGATATCACTGTCACCAGTTTAGGTGATAAGAAAATGTAGCTCTTGGTAACCAAACTGTCATTATCTGTGAATACGAGTCTAAAGCAACGAAGGAATTTAATGTTTATTTAGAGCATTTTCTTACAGACCATGAGATAGTTCTTAGTCTTGACGTTCATGACACTTTTTATGGACAACAAATAAATGGCATGAGACTCTTGTACGACATAAAAGATTGAGAATACATTAAATACGTCGACTTTACATCACTACATACTTGAAAATAAATAAATATCGTAAATACCTAGATAGGCATCCAAGTATAATTTATACCTCTCTATCTTCATTAAATAATCAAAGTCATATTTTTGATCTTTTAAATGCAAAGTATTCTCCACAAAAAAGACTTATTATTCAGTCTTCCCTTTAAAAATAATGGAATGTTAACTTTTTTTGTATGCAAAACCTGTGTAGAAGGGAGATCATCGTAGTATATCAAAATCAAACGAAGAACAAGTTTTTATTGAAAGTTGAACGAGAGGCAAAATTATAAAAGCTTTTTAATATGAGTTACAGATATTCAAAATTTATGAAATGGACTATTCACTTCTAAGTCTTCTAATATTTTCAAAGGTATTGTCGATACACTTTTAAAACTTAATCATGAAAGTTTCAGATGGCTTGCATTGTGCCATACCAAATTCACAACAAGCATACTTGCAACAGTATGACTGTATTCAGGATGAAATCATATGGATACTAACCCTGGAAGATGATCTGTGTCTCAACTTATTCGGAGGTCGTTGGGATATGTCTGAAAACAAAAGTCAACTGATGTATATCTCATCTATGAAATAATGTTATACATCAATGTGTGATTCATTTAAATATTGTTAGACATGCTACCCTTATCAATCACGAGGTCCTTGCTCTCCAGTAAAAGCACAGACATAGATATCTTCCTTAGCAAGACCAAATGAACTACTTTTTGTCTGCCTTTACCACTCCTCGCATTCGGCTGAAATTTCGTAACACACTAGAGAACCGTAGTTCGTGATTCATCGGTATAATATCTTGAGTTTGAATGTTTTTTGTTTTTAATAATGCTTTATTTTTAGAATTAGGTTGCAATTAAACTAATGTATGGGTAAACTTGAAAGTATGCTATTAAACAAAATATTATTTATTTTAAATATTTAAACAGTTTGTTCATTAATTACAAACTGGATACAAATGTCCAATTTCGTTTGGATATAACATTTCAGCTACAGTTTTCATATGATATATAATTATAGCTTACATATTTTATACTAAGATGAAAAATTAATCCTATATGTAAATTGTAACTTACACCAGTATATAAATATTCGTGAGATATGTTATAAATATTAGTCCATCTGTAATATAGGAATTATTAGCTTTAGATATTGAAATACTTTATTTATTATTGTTATTTAAATAAAACTATAAATTAACACTAACGATAATGCAGAAACTAATATTATGTTAAGAATTATAGTAGTGTTTGATAAAATATGATACATCTTGACAATCAACAACATCCTTTGGCAGTTGGTGAGTAATTCATATAGCATAACATCTGTTTGTGCATCTATGAAACTATTTTAGAACTATTTGTCACCTTTTTTTTCAATTTGAATCTTTTAGACTTTTGTGACATATTAATCCTCTAGTGTCACATTGTCAAAGAATTACGTCACGTTATTTCACGATTTCAAAGAACGCCCCTGTTGAGTAAACCCTCTGGTCTTCGTTGACAAACAATCCCCTCTGAAGATGACTTATTTTTGCATAATTGATTCCCTACCTCATCTTTTTTTTTTTTTTGATGAACCACTGGCCCGTCAAATATTTTCTAGTAATCCAATAGTTCAATACACTGCCAAATGTAGTCGCCTCATACACCTGGCAGCTATAAAAATATATATATATATCTCAGGTGTCAAAAAGGTTCTTAAAACTCTTGGCAGTTTTATTTAGTGATAGTTAATAAAGATCAAATTTCAGAACAGGTAGAAGGGTCAACAGCAAAATAAACAATAGGAATTGCACCTATTGAAGAAACAAAAATCAAATGGCAACCTGAAAGCTGGTCCATGATGTGACAAATACAACAGCTCTGAAGTGAAAAAAGAATAATTTAGTGGAGACAGATAAATAAAACCGAACAAACTTAAAATTCTGTAGAGCAGCATATTGAAATGGATGAGCAAGAAAATGACTAGCAGCACCAAGGTGAAAATAAACTGCATGGTAAAAGTCTTCAACAGGATCTTTACAAGGACTCGGTACAACATACAAAGCATTTTCATAAACTGAGGTATCACTGCATATGATATGGTCAAACTATTTACAAGAAAAGAAACATTCCTTTGATTACCCAAGAAGCCAATAATGTCTTGATATAAACAATTTGATTCAAACATCTAAATAGCACACAGCAAAAAAAGCATAAAAGTGTATCATCCTTCATTTTTACTTTCTGAGAAGCCATCCAAGATCAGGTAGTCCTAATGTAATTACCTGTTTCTCATTCGAATGAAAAGTAACAAGCTTGTGAAAAATGTGAGGAAGTTGGTTTGATTTACGTTTATACTTATGTGAAACAATTAACTCTCTCGGAAAATAGTTTCAAGTTGAGAAGTCTAGCCAGAAAAATGAGCTAAAATTTTAATTTAAATATAAGTCAGTTTGGAATGTTTACCTTTTATATATGCCTCTGAATAGGCATCAGAAAATTTGCAATCTATTGTAAAGGCAAATATAAGGTATTTGTTACTCAAATGGATGAATTCTCCAGTTTTATCACCGCAGCATAATGATTTTTTCCACAGAGAACAGATTTAAAAATTATTTTTTCAAGATTAGAATCATCACACCATAAGCAGGTTGGAAAAACTAAAAACAAAAAGATAAATCAGAGGCTTGCTGTAGGATATACAGCTATTGTTAGCATTCTGAATTTCAAAGATGATTTTGCATATACATCATCAGTTGTTACAAATTGTGTCCACTCTATGCAATAATCATACTGTAACCTTAAAGTTAATGATGAAGAGTTGGTGAGCAGCACATGCATATTGAAGATGACCTTGAAGTCCATGTGCAATTCCATCCATGAAATTTACCACATCCTTTAATAGTTTATCAAATACCTACCTTCTTCTACGCATCTGTGCTAGAATCACAAAAGCTTAAGAAAGTAGACTCAGTTAACAACTACTAAAGAGCTTCACTGCTGAAGATCTTTAAAGCACATTGGAATTATTTTACAATGAGCCCCGTTAAATCAATAATTTTATAACATGAAACACTCTAGTTGTGAGTCTTGAATAATCCCCAAAGATGCAGGTCAAACAGTTCTTAAGCATCATAACGCAAAAATTTAATGTAACCATCTATCATTTTTTGATGGCTGTCTTTCTGAGGTATCAACAGTAACTCCAAAGTGACTACAAGATTTAACTGGACCTTGACAACTTAATGCATGGTGCAAAGAAATCATGCGTGTAAAATAGTACGAATTATTTAATCAGTTTATACAAGCAATGCCTACTTTACTAGCAGAATTGTCATGTATGATTTTGGGTGTTGCATACAAAATTACTGGAATTTATCCTAGGTTTTATCTTGTGTTGTAAAGATATGTGACCATCATAGAAATTATATGCCAGTTCAGGAGGATAGTTTTTCTTTCAATCTCATTGGGTAATGTGTTCAATTTCTACCAACCCACGATTGTGATAAGTGGTAGTGAGAGACGTGAAAAACAGGTTAAACTTGATAAGAGGTGTACCCTCATCAGTTAGTGACGAACAATTTTCCGCCATAATAATTCTAATAATATCAATCAACAGTTAAGAGTTTAGACTCTCGTTTATATTTCTGTCTTTTACCCCATTAATTTGAAATTAAACTTATATTTTATATTTAAAATTTGCATGTGGTATACATTTTTTTCTATTAGTTCCGTTGGATTTCCTTGATGCTTGGCCCGGCCTGGCCAAGTGGTTAGAGCGCTAGCCTCGTAAACTGAGAGCTATGGAGTTTCAAATCACCATTCCACTAAATATTATCGCCCTTTCATCCACTGGGACACACTAATATTCGGTCAATCACACTATTCGTTGGTAAAAGAGTGTCCAAAGAGTTGACTGGGGGTGGTGACGACTAGGTGCCTTCCCTCTAGTTTTGTACTGCTAACTAGGATGATCCCGCAGATAGCCCTCTTGTAGCTCTGAGCGCAATTTAAATCACTCCTCCTTGCATAGTTTCACTTTCATGAAAAACATCAACTCTTTATGACGTTGCCTTCAGGTTAGTAACTTGTGTAATTATTTTAGTTTATTCTTTAACCATTGGTGCTGAAAATATCTATGCGTTCTATCCAAAGAATATTCGCCAAAACCAGTACATCTCACGAAAACAAAACACTTTATAATGTTTGCAAGTACATACACATTATATATATAATTAATAGTAACAGCAAAACAACAGTTTCAGGTGATGTAAATATATCATCATCATCAGCTACCACTCGATTCCGTCAAGGAACAGAGGGCCGCAATCACTTGCGGTTTCATGAACAGGTATTTAAGTGAGTAGGTTGTTAGCCAAATGCACCGACCTGTCCCTAATTTAGTAGTGTAAGACTACAGTGAAGACAGCTAGTTATCACCACCCACTGCCAACTCTTGAGCTACTCTTTTACCAACGAATAGTGGGATTGACCGTCACATTATAACGCCCCCACGGCTGGGAGGGCGAGCATGTTTGGCGCGACTCGGGCGCGAACCCGCTAGTCCATGCCGGACCATAATGTAAATATACTTTACATGGGATTGTCACTCAATAGTTTGAAATATTTAATTGATTAAACGGAGCATAAAAATTATTAAAATTTCATAAATAATGCTATTTTCATATTGGAAACCGACATTACAATAATCAATAATTATGAAATTTCATTTTTATATTAGTAAAAGATTTGATTTGTTGGTTTAGTTGCACTAGCAATAAAGAAGACATTTTCTTTTCAGTACGGCATCTCGGCATCATTATTACAAATTACGTTATTCGAAATTTCCAAGACGGTTTCCATGATACCACAAATATTTCCAACACAGCCCAACAACACTGCAACGGTGGCTGATAATTTTCTGCATGATAGAAGTCTTTTTTTTCTTTTTTTTTTACTTTTGCATGGATGTATGTTAATAAAAGGAATACGTAAGCCAGTGGAAAACCCGTCAATATATCCTACCGATATAAAATAGACATTGTGTAGATTGCATCCCATTAATTCAAATATATTTAGTTTAGTATTATTTTACTATTTCGAATAACTCGGATATAAATAATCTCGACTTTATCGAAAAGAAAAGAAGGTATGCTGAAACGCAACTACATTTGAAATAAAAATTTATACAATGAATAAAAATATGTTGGTTGTGTGGTAGAAAGTACGAAAAACACAACGTGTTTTTTTTAGTATATGACAACTAACAGGTAAGTATTGAGTTTTCGTCTCAACTTCTTGAATACCATATTGTATTTCATTAACAATTTGTATTTTTGTCATGAAAATCTTTAACATGGTATTGATACACTAAGAGAATATTGTTGTCATTGCCGATTAACTGTCTATAATCAATATCGTACATCACAAGTGAATACATAGATGTGATTCACGTGTGGTTCACATGTTTTGTAACTAACGTTTAAAGCATTATCGCAAAAACTTAATGTAAGCACTTCAAAGAAAAAATAGTATATTTAATAAGTTTTCTCAGGTTATTAAACGGCAAAAGTTGATGTAGGGAAACAACAACTAAACTGAAATCGGTGAAAATCATCACAATACACAATAGTATTAAATTTACTACTAAGTTAAGTTGATTTCAGAGCTTTAACATGAAAGATTATTTTTATAAAGTTTCTTTTATATATTACTTGATTGTTTAATATTGTTTTCTACACGAAGATCTAACATAGTGTATTGAGACCCCGGTTTTTAATGTTGCTAATCCGTAAACTTACCGTTAACCCATCATGGATCATAAATCATATGTTGGAAAATTAATGAATAAACTTAAGTCACTTCAACATACATAAAATCTAACCTATGGTCAAATATTTACACGATATTTAGGTCAAATTACTTCATACCTCGATTACCATACTTTCCACAAGAAGCAGAATACATGTATCTATGCGCAGTCTAGAAATTTATTTCATTTATTTTAATATCTGTAAGCCATGTTTCAAAAATTATTATTTCTCACGTTGTGTTATAATTAACATAAGGTTAAACCAAATTAGACGGAGACTTAATTTAGTATTTTATGCTAATCAGAGTAATAAATAATGTTTTTCGAGATGCACATATATCATTATATATTTTTAATTGCATTGTTAAGACCCATATTCATGTGCAAATCATTCAACTTTTTACCTTGTGCACATTCTGGGCATTGAAGATAAAGGACATTATAGACAGTCTTGGTAATTTATTTAAATGTAAATGATATTTAGATGTAATGAGGTTATTATCGCAGTATTTATCAAAGCATTAAAATTGTAAAATTGATGTCATTTGCATTTTGTTGATTAAAAACTTTTTAACTACTTGTAATTTTATATTATATCCAACAAACGGTTTATTATCATAACCTAGCAATTGTGATTATAATTTATCCACTATAATGAAAATTAAAATATTATTTCTTCGATGCTTGAATTTCTTTTTATATTGATGTTGCATTGTATGAATTCACAAATGTCTGGTTGAATGCGTGAACAATTTCCGAATCTGTAACATCAGCCGGATCCTATTTTAAAGACTCTTTTAACTTTAAATATATTCTTTATCAACTAAATTATAAAAACTTAATGGCCATTTTTGATGTAATATCCCTCTTATCAGAAATCTCAACAACTGAAGTTTGCAAAATAGCTTTAGAACTTTATATCCAAGACCCTAGCAACAACTTAGCAACATTTATAGAATTCACTACCATCAAAACTAACTTTATGTCTAATAACCAAAACTACCTACAAACAAATGATCTAAGTATGGGGAATCCCTTGTCACCAGTTCCAGCCAACATTTTTTATGACACAAGTTGAGTCTCAAGGGATCAATTCAGCCTTACACCCACCACTATACTGGTACAGTTATGTTGAAGATACAATTGTTAGATTTACATCTACAGAATGCACATTTAGTTTTGTCAATCACGTTAACATTACACATATTAAGTTCACCCATGAAAGGGAACAAACTGATCAAATAGCATTTCTCAGCCTCAAGATCACAAGAACCGATCCACAATTCAAAACAGAAATACACAGAAAAATCACCCATACTGGACTATGCATTCCTTGAGACTCAGCACATAAAATTAAACAAACTCTCAACACAATAAGAAACCAAATACACACAGCCGCAAAACTATGCTCACCCGATACAGTTAACGAGAAATCAACAAAATAAAACATTTCATCAACATCAACAAATTTCCTCAAAAACTTTGGAAAAAATTATACGCACACACCTAAACCAACTACAAACGGACAACAATAAATCCCAAGATACAACAAACTACAAAACCTTATACTGCTGGATACCACATGTTCCCGACATCAACAAAAAAATAACCAACATTTGAAAAAAAACGAATAACAAAATACCATATTCCAGTAAAAACCAAATTTATTTTAAAAAATACAGGTACAAAACTAAAATTCATTTTATGTAAAAACTACACTGACAAACACAACGCCAATATACTTTATAAAATACAATGCAACAACTGTTATGACTTCTATACTGAAGAAACAAGCAGCAAAAATGGAAACTACATTAAAAGAACAAAAAATAAAACACCTTCACACGTTTGTGAACACTGCAACTCAAATAAACATAACCATAGAAAACACCCATATACTAAATAGGGAAATATATATAAACAAACGCAAAACAAAGAAGCCCTACGAAAATGACAACTAAATCCAAAGTTAAACCAATATAAAGGAACACCTGTATATCTATACTAGTTTATAACATAACATCCAACTCAACGACCCGTACAATCCTGTACTTGTTTACACTATGGTCCTTAAGTTGTGCCTGGCAACGGTCGGTTACGAATTCTCTCTTTCTTGACTTGAAGATGACCTAGGAAGATCGAAACGACGTTCTCTCCTTATCAATGAAAGTGTTTGTACCTATAACAGCCGTTCTGAGATACATTTTTATTTCGAATAGCAAAAAAATTGAATATGTTAAAACAATTAGCTTTAAAATATTTCACAACTTTCGAATCATACATTTAACATGCATCAAACTGATTCATGTAAGACCGATTCTATGAAGTAACAGTATATTGAGATCACTGAACTGTATTACACTACAGGATGAAAGTGCTTATGAGAAACGCACGGATAAGTTATTAGACATCTTTATTGAGTTTATTTAACTCACAACACAAGCAAGTTTACTTAGACATTGTGTCTCTCATTACGGTACATGTTCAAAAATTTATAAATGTGAATCGTACTTAGAGGAACTTTAAACGAATGTTTATATGCAAAATGTGTGCCATATCACGGCCAATTAGAGACTGTAATTGAGTAGAAACACAATTATTTAAGCCATAATTCTCTAAAAGTAAATGTATTTGAAGGCAATTTCAAACCTCACATATACCTTTCGTTTCAATTAATTGGGTTTTTTAAAAGTATTTTAAGTATGTTTCATTTCTTGAAACATGTCATCACCAACCACTGCCAACTATTAGGTTACTCTTTACCAACAAATCCTCGTCCCATGAAACATGTTCGCCATTTCAGACGGGAGTACGTTATAATGTAACGGTCAATCCAAATATTCATTGATAAAAGAGTAGCCCAAGAGTTAGCGGTGGGTGGTGATGAGTAGCTGCCTTTCCTCTAGGCTTACACTGTTAAATTAAGGACAGCTAGCGCAAATAGCTCTCATCTAGTTTTGCGCGAAATTCAAGAACAAACAAACAATAAAACTACCCACTTGTGTTGGTTTTCACTCCCGATGATCGTAGCGTAAAGCTACCGAAACATGTAGTCTTATAATGTCGGCTGTCAGCCAAATAAAAATTGTATTGTGCATTTTGAATGTTGATTTTGTTTTAATTTTTTGTACTACTTCCTTTTTCTTATTTTAATAATTCACGTTTAAAACTGAAAATGTCACGACTTCTGTTAAGATGATCACTTTTATCCACAAGCTAACCAGTTCCTTAAACCTAACGGAATTATAGCTCACTAATGCTTAACAGCTTTCAGTTCACTTAATTATACATTATGTTCGAAATATCAAGAAAAGTACTACATATATCTTCCAAACTACATTAATAGATAACTAAATTCTTTATTATGTGGTTGATTAAGAATAAAATATCTTTATCAAAGAAATTTCTAAATTAATATTCACATTTTTCGATATTTTAGTCAATCTATTTTTGGCCTATAACAGAGATCTGTAACGCTACGTAAAGAAATGGTCGTTGCCTGAAACAACATAAGTTATTGTTGTTGTTTTTTTATCGCTTAACTGTTTTGTGTTCAGTGTAAAGTGTGCAAACACAAAAGCTACATCGTGCTGTAATAAACCTGCATTCAACACTTAGAAATACTGTGAATGAACACCCACCTTAAACCCTCTAAGTGTTTTTTTGATGGTATTAAATGTATACCATCTAGCCATCAATTGTTTTTTGAAGATATGAAATGAACACAAGATTTGAAATACAACACGCTGAAATGCGCTGGCAAGAAGAACCTAGCTATTCATAATGGTGTATTTTCTATCAGCAAGTAGCTGAAAGCGTTTAGTCATTACAACAATGTATTTCTTTCCGAACTGCCCTTTGCTGTTGTTATATTCAACAAACGAACCAATAGCACAGGATTTGGATGTGTTTCAAAAATACTCTTTATGTTCATTCGGCTTCTTCTAACACGAATATTAGTGTACTTCTTTCAAATATTGGAAAACAGGAAATAAACTATATGCTCTAATGTCAAACGACACAATCAGGAAATCAATGTTTGCCGTATTAAAAGCAACAAAAGTTTTATCGATTTTCCAGATTGATTGTTACTGATTTTGAAATTCTGAGGTGTTCAAGCCACATACTGTGCTCTAAAGTACAGTGTTTGTAAGAATATGAACATTTATAATTCACACCGGGATGTAATTTGAACTAGGCGGGGGAAAATCTGCGACTCTCTAGAGACTATCCCTGCATCTTGAAAACATAAATTATCATAAGTGGTTTGAAAGAGTTCGTACATAGTTGCATTAATGCTAGAAAGTTAAAATGTACTTTTATTTATTTTTTATATGATCTATAACTGAACTTTGTAAATCGTCAATAAATAGACTGGCAATCTATTACTAGATAATCACTCTAGCAACTTAATATATTTGTGTTTAACTTATATGTA
This sequence comes from Carcinoscorpius rotundicauda, assembly GCA_011833715.1. Lineage (NCBI taxonomy): Eukaryota > Metazoa > Arthropoda > Merostomata > Xiphosura > Limulidae > Carcinoscorpius > Carcinoscorpius rotundicauda. The sequence goes on from CM022395.1 coordinate 22,202,553, forward strand.
TTAATTTTGACTAATAACAGTGTTATGTATATGTGTAAATATTTTGTTAACGACAACATGTCGTGTTGTGTTTGAGTTTGAGTTTCTATTATTCATTTTTCCATATTGATATTATTGTTTCGAAGTTTAAACTAATATTTTGTTATTCATTTAGGGTAACATTTAGAATTTTCTTGAATTAAGTAGACCAATCATATGTTTTGTAAATGAGTGCTGGTGACTTCGTGTCAGGCCTGGCATGGCCGAGCGCGTTAAGGCGTGCGCTCGTAATCCGAGGGTCGCGGGTTCGCGCCCGCGTCGCGCTAAACATGCTCACCCTGCCAGCCGTGGGGGTGTATAATGTGACGGTCAATCCCACTATTCGTTGGTAAAAGAGTAGCCCAAGAGTTGGCGGTGGGTGGTGATGACTAGCTGCCTTCCCTCTAGTCTTACACTGCTAAATTAGGGACGGCTAGCACAGATAGCCCTCGAGTAGCTTTGTGCGAAATTCCAAAACAGACTTCGTGTCTAGACGTGTAGTCTCGTGCAAGAACGGACATGCGCGGATTGCTCTAGAGTTGTATAGAAATTGCAAGATTGTTCGAGAAATAGGCCTACCGTATAAAAGACGGTGACGCGAGAAGAAGTCAGTCATTAGTTTTATTCGAAGAAAAAGAGTGAGATTCAGACATCAGTTATTATTCGAAGAAAAGAAGATAGTCAGTTATTTGAGAAAGATTAAGTGTTTGCTGTGATTATTCAACTTGGATTTGTGATTGAAGTTAGATCTACGGAAGCTGTGATTTTATTTCGTCAGTCTCTACGATTCATCTGAATTACTGCTTGTGCTGAGAGTCGGCGAATTTATTGAACTGAGAACCGTTTCTGAACTTCTTCATTTAAGCTTCGGAATTTCTTCGTGGGACCAAATTCACACCCTAGACTGGAATTTGAGACTTTCATTTTAGATCATTATATTAGATACAGGCCAGTACCATTTTGTATTGTGATTAATTTTGAAGTTTGAAACTAGTATTATTTTGTTTTGTAATTAATTTCGAATGTTGTAACTTAATATCTGTCACTGTTATTATATAATTTATGTTATATCTGTTATATTTGTTAATAGTTTAGTGTAATAAATTATACAAGCTGTTATCTGTGTTTTTCTGTTGCGTTTAATCTACGAAGAACTTAAAACATCAAAAATACGTAACAACAGGTAAAATAAGTTTTATTACAGCACATAGGCTTCTGGATTTGCTTAGTTTGCCCACCACTGGTCTAAACCATTGATCACGTTTGGTTGCACCTCCGAACGTACGAAGTTCAGCTAGTCCCACGATAAGAAAGACGAAACAGCTGCATCCAATGCTTAAATGTAAAACCCTATTCCATCGTGTTAAAATTGGGTTCCCTAATGACCGATACATCACGCAGGAAATGTGGAGGACGTTAAATCCTTCAGAAACAGAATTTTGTTATTAATTAGAAAAATTACACACAAATTATGAAAATGCTTAATTTTTAAACTTTTCATGTGATTTTGCGTATAATCCTTTGCAGATTGGCACTTACAGATACTGTAATGTTATATGTATTGTGAAACATAGTTGTATCTTAATTTCATACTTGTTGGAAAATAATTCTTCTGTCAAAAACTCATATCATTGAAGCATTCTTCTGTAAAACAATAAGAAAATAATTCACTGTGACCATTTAACAGTACCGTTATTGATGTAAAGCTCGTTATAAGATTGAAGTAATAATTTTCAATGATATAAATAAAACAAGCGCTTTAAGGGCATGAGACTATCAAACTGTAAAGAACACCCCATTACAAAAATGGCTTTCTTTTAATTTAATGCTATAAAAAAGTACAATACTCTTTGTACTGAAATATTTATTACACAATGGGGCTACATTTATAACGATTTTATTTCTTTTAGTGTTCACTAGAAATATGTTGTATACAAAATATCAGATTGTTTAATAAAGTTTCTATTAAAGTTGCATCTGTGAACTAGAAAAGTCTTTACTGGTTCCATCTTAGTGAAAGACTATTTTTATATTGAGAATATAAATACTTCTTTTCACCTCAATTTTTTTATATTTCATTTGCATAACATATAGGAGTTCTTAAATATGTATCAAAAGTTTTACTTTTGGGAAACTTTATATAAATTTAGTGAATTAATCAATGTACAGTAAGACAAAAATTTGAAAAATATTAATCAAAATGAATAATATATGTTTTACTCTTCTTTAAATGAGTAATTTATCTAGCTTTTTTTAAAATTACTTATCTCCACAGTTTTTCTCAATTATTAAACTGTTAATACCTATTCTGTTTTAACTTCACAGTTTTTACCTGTGGAGGAGTGATTTGTCCTCTTTTACACATAATAAATTGTCGCGAGATCCCATTAGCTGTTTTATGTAAAAAGCACGAGGATGTTGCATAAGGATCTCGTAAATCTGTCTCCAAAAATACTTCATATAACTTTGAAATACAGATTTCAGAATAAATACACACACACACACACATACATACATATATATCAGTCACATAAATATATACGCAAATTTCCATCTCTGAATATAAATTTCTACCAGAAGGTCAGATGTAAGTTTATGAGCTTACAATGCTTTGTAAGTTTGATTTGATTTCTACAGCTTATTATGTAGAAGGAAATTGTTCAGTGACAGTACTGAACATAATACTGAAAAGTGTGATATTTAAAAACACAGCTTTGAATAGTTTCAAGTTTCTGAGTGAAAGATCCGGACAATATTAAATCTCTTAATTTGGCTTACCAGTGGGTCTCAATCCCTTTTTAGATCCCAATGTCTGGATCTTCTCTTCCTCCTTAGGGACTCAAATCTGTGAATTTGGGGGTTTTTGAACCACTTTAGTAAACCTCAGTTTTCTAAGTTTTATATTGCCTTGGCCATACTTTTGGCATTATTTCATCAACGCAGTTGTTCATTCAAGCCTTTCACCAGTCACCTGATCAGTTTGTGATTTTTTTTGTATGAATTCAGGATTTTTCTTTTATCTACTCTGTCCTTTTTCTCAGAATTTGCACTGTCTTTCAACACCTGGTTACTGTGTTGTTTGAATTTGCTGGGAGAATGCACATTGCTTGTGAGAGTGCATCTCCTCTGTTTACTTTCAGAGATCTTTGTCAGGCTCCGTTCTTTCGTGAAATTGTTTTTATTTTGGGGGAAGGGGAAGTCTTTGGAGTCAAGGGTTGATGTGGCTAGGCTACACTTCCCCTTGTTTTTTCTGGAATCCCATTTGTCTAATAAAGCTGTTCCCACTTAAGATTCATCGACCGAGTTTCCTATGCCTTTTTTCCTCTTCCCTTCCCCTACTCTATTCCTTCATAGGTCAGACGTTTAGGTGATGGAATATATTTTCCACAACTAGAGGGGCTTGGTTGTAACAGTTCGCAATTGTATGATATATTGTCATGGCAGATCTGGAAGTTCTGTCAGAGGTTCTTTAACTTTATTTCAGTTCCTCACTCCCTTTTCTCTTATCTAGTTTCCTTTTCTATCCTCCTTAGGATTGTGCCTCAACCAGTCATCTTGCCAAGCTGATTTGAGACTTTCTACACAAAGGAGCTATTGAATAGATTGACCACTTGTCCATGATTTTATTTCATTCAATTTGTTTTCCTTAAATGACACCATATTGGAAACTCATCATAGATCTATTCCAGGTGAATTCCTTTCTGAAAATATCACAATTCACAATGGAACCCCACCTCTCACTTTGGTGGATTATTTTTACCTTGGGACTCTGGATGACCAAGTTTGATGTAGCATATGCCTGTTTTCATATTCCTAGTAGCTACAGGGTGATGACGTTTTCATCGGTTTGTACGCAAGAGCTGTGTCCTAGATTTCTATGCAATGTCATTTGGTATAGCTTTAGTTCCTTATGTGTTTTGTCAAATGGTTCACTCATTTCTATATTCTTCACTTGTTAGGTTTTCAGACTCATTATTACATGGTCAGCTGGCTTCCGCTTGCCTCTTCCTAAGCCTAATCAGTCTCTCAAACCAGATTATTTCTGGAAGAAGCTACTGAGATGGAGTTTCTTATCAAGTTGGAAGAGTTTCTTCTAGCCCCTACACAATTTCTTATTCATTTAGGAGGTTATGCTTAATTTTCATTTGAGTTGAGCCAAGCCTTCTAATTTTTGGCTCAGGGCTATGAAACAAGCAGTCACATAGACAGTACATTCATCTTCTTTTACTGTGCAACACAATTCTCTTTTAGGGATCTGGGCTTCCTTTTAAGCTTTTATTCCCATGGGTTGAGTACACATGTATCCTACAGCATACATTTACCAGTTAGTAGAATTTTTCTCATAATTCATTGAATCACCTTATTTTATTACCTTCTAGGATCATAGCTAATCTCGTATGGTTGCTTGACGAGGAAATGACTACAGTGGGAGTTTCTATTCCTCTCCATCATCCCAATGCATACTTCTTCAAATATGCCTTCTTAGTAGATTGGGCACTGCCTCTTATCAAGGGAGATTTTGGAGTAGTGGTTTATAAAAAACAGCATTCCATATCAGTCTCCTCCAATATTAGCTGTTCATTGAGCTATGTCTTATTTTTTCTACTTCTACAGAGATGGGCCATAATGGTTATTTTGACACTTTCACTGTTATCAGCTATATCATTAAACAATGGGAAACCATGTTCTGCTCTTTGTGTTTTCGGACTCTCATCCTCCTGCACTAGACCCACAATTACAATTTAATTGTCTTAGAATTTCATGGAATTATGAATCTAGTGGCTGACATGCTTGTCTCATCCCAACCAAGTTCTACTTACAGAGTGGTCTCTTCATCCTAAAGATGGTATGTACTTGCCTAGGAACACCACATATAGATGAAGTTGCTACTCACTGCAATACCAAACTACTGTCCTCTTGTTATCCTATTCCACACTCCCAGCTCTGAGGTGTTTGCATTCATTCAGGATTGAAGGGGCTTTCATATGTATGCCTACCCTACTCTGTGACTAATCTCCAGAGTTATTCCTATCATCCAGACTCATCCTTGTCGTGTCTTGCTAGCTCAACCATATTGGCTGATTCAGACGTAGTTTCTTCTGCTCTTGTTCTTACTGAAGCAGAAGAGCCTGCACTTACCGCTGGTCAGGTCACTCATCTGACAATTGTGATCAAACTTATTTCATTTAGATGTCACCAATCTCCATCTTCATACATGGCTTTTATCTGGTCTATCACCTAAGCTCAGGGTCTTTCTCCTCATGTAACATCTTTTCTTACATGTGCCATTTGGCTTTTCTCGTCATCTAGGCACCAAAAATGTGGGTCTACCTTCAGATGGTGGTCTCTTTTGCCGTGGATTCCATCAGTCCTGTCCTTTTGTTATTTATCTGCCCCAGTTATATACCTGGTTGTTTGTTCAGGGTTTATCCATGTCAAAGAGTGCTAGTTATCAGGCTGCTCTGTCCAACACATTCTATTTCTCCCAATTCTGTAAAACTTTCACATCTCCAATTATTCCCTTCCTTTTCTATCAGACTATAAAGAATACTACTGTGTGATCCAGCAGGTCTTATCTGATTATATATTTTATTAGAAATGACATTCTCTTTAGTTTTAACAGGAGTCTTTGAAACTTATTCCTCTTTGTTTATTGATATCTTTATTAACAACTTTATACTTGCTGGTACATTTAAGATGACATAGAATTTACTGAGGTTGTCTTGTTTATTGAGAGTAACAACTCTGTTTCTTTTTTTCAGATTTCAGAGCACCAAAGAATCTAAACTTTTTAAAGTATGCAAGGCTGTTACTTCATTGTTTGGCAGTTTACTATAATATTTATTAAATATATAAGCATAGAAACAAGATAAAACTACTCTTAATATTTTTGTGACAAAGTTATCAAAACTGTACCCAGGTTTTGTCCAAATGGCTGAAAGATTTACATTTGTCAATAATAATTTCAAAACTTACAAAACAATTAGTACACTGATTTTATCAGGATTGATTGTCAAATTTAAAATATGATTGCAGAGTTTATGTATGAGTGCATATGGATTTTCATCAAACGAGGATATGAAGTACTTGTCTCTTTTTAACATCTGTAATTTCTTTAATTGGATTAGTTTACACTGAAATAATGTTTCTTTTTTTTTAGTATCAGTGGCTTGTTTTAAATATATGTAATCCATGTGACAATTATGTTGTTTTAACACTAAAGGGCTGGAAACAAATGCCTTGGGTCATTTGTTTTTGACTTGTTCTTTTCCAATGACTCTTACTATTGCATCTCCAACTGTGATAAACTTATCATGCCTTAAACTGGCAAAGAATGAAAACTTCATCAAACAAATAAATGTTTTAAGTAGAGGAAATACGTTGATCATATTTGGTTGAATGGATAAAACACGTAGTAATGAGATAGATTTTAAAATTTAAAAGAACTTCTGTCCACTAATAGTTGTTGCTTTAAATACTGGTTTAAATTAGAATGTGTGATGACATTAAAGGAAGGTAACTTTCTGTGTTATTTAATTTGGAATTTAATATTATTCTGGAAAACCAGAAACATGTTAGTTTTTGAACCACAAAACCAAAGTGTATACAAACTTAGAGAAACAGCCTCATTTCTTCTTGAACTGGAACTTTACTCATGAATTATAAGTTGTTGTTTTGTTTTGTTTTTGTAACTGATTAAAATTTTTCATTCATAAACTGAAGAGCATAAAACTAGTGAGTTTTTTTAACACCATTTGACACATTCTTTGATTCATTTTTGGAACATGCAATCTCCTCTTTTTCTTGAACTTCATTCTTTGATCTAGAAGAGAAATATAAATGATATATATGTATATATAAAAATATATCATAACATGTCAATGACAAAAATCATTAACTGGTTTTATACATAGCTTAACAGACTGTTCTAAGTTACATTATTAGATATTATACCAAATATTTGAAAAGTTATTTACAATGCTCAGAGGTCTGTATTTAGTGAATTGGAAAAATAATGTTGTAAAAATCATAACTTAAACCACAGATACAATAATCATGTGAAAGACAATGCACATTCCGTGACTCATTCCAAATTGCTTGAATATGATTGTGGTGTGTGTTTTTCTTATAGCAAAGCCACATCGGGCTATCTGCTCAGCCCACCAAGGGAAATTGAACCCCTGATTTTAGCGTTGTAAATCCAGAAACATACAGCTGTATTAGCGGGGTCATGATTTTGGACAATGGCTTTAACACTTGTAGGTACAATTTAGTGTTACCTTGATGTCATTAAACATACTCAAGACTATGTACGTTATTTTTATATGATTAGAGTTTAAATGAATTGACTTCCACTTAAGATCTTCATTTTGCTTATATGCTTTGTGTGGGTGACTTTTGAAATTCACTAGTCTAGTGTTATTAGAGTTTGAAGATGGATGTGTATGAAGATTACATAGGCATAATTCTCATAATTCTTTATGAGTTAGAAAAGGCAATAGTACAGCAGAAATGACATGAAATACTCAGGGCATTTATGGTGCAAAGTCTCTAAATGAAAGAAAAAGGTGGTTTCAGAAGTCCAGATCAGGTGACAACAGCTTAAGTGATGTGCCACGTTCAGATCGTCCTGTTGAATTTAATGATGGCTTGCTATTGGCTGCACTTCATGAAGATTGAGCTGTAACAATTAAAGAAATAGCACAGAAGCCCTATTCATCCCATTCAGCAGTTCATCATCATCTGCAACAGCTTGGAAAGATGTCAAAACTTGTAAAATGAGTCCCTCATGATTTGACAGAAACCATCCTGAGAGCAAGAGTGGACATCTGCACTCTCATGAACGTAAGTCACCTTTTTTTGACAGCTTAGTGACTGGAGATGAAAAATAGATATTTTATAAAAATGTTAAGGGCTACAGACAATGACTTAGTACAGGTACACTGGCAAAAGCACAGCTCAAAATGGACCTCCACCCCAGAAAAGTCTTGTTAAGCATTTTATGGGATATTGTTGTCACTCAATGTAACTATTACATCAGACTTCTGTTGTCAACAGTTAGAGCACTTGAATGTTGCAGTGAAAGAAAAGAGGCCTGCTTGGATTAATCGTAAAGGTGTGGTGTTACACCAGAAAGATTGAACAGCTAGGCTGGGAAACACTTCCATATCCTCCTTATTCTCCAGACCTTGCCCTATGTGATTATCATCTATTCCAAAGTTTGCAGAACTATCTTGATGGGAAAGAGCTTGAAACTCATGAAAGTGTCAGAACTATATTATTATAGTGACATTATTTTCCTTTGAATCTCAAAACTTTTATAGAAGTGGCATTCAGAAGCTTGTGAATCATTGGCAGGAAGTAATTAAGAATAATGAAACATACATTATTGCTTAAATAACATTAAAAGCATTTAAAATCCTTTCATTTTTTCTGAACCAAAAATTGGACATTACTTAAATGATGACCTGATATTTTAAAGTTTACATTTTGGAAAGTGTAATGAATTTCAAATAGTTAACTTTGTATTCACTTCTTACAAGTCTCTCATAGTAAAAATGTGATTTCGAATATAAAGAATAAAGAAGATAACCTTCTGGTTATGATTGGACATATTCTGATTTATGAAAAAAAGCAACTAATAGTTCTACAAAAATTTAAGGACTTCATTTGATCCATTACTGCATGACAAAATGGTTTTTAGAAGCATATTCCAAATGTTTAGTTATATTTGTGCACTGGATTTATGCAACTTTTGAAATTCTATTTGAACACTTGAGCACTTTAATTTAAAATTAAACTTAAAATCATGTTACCATACTGTAATATTCAAAAAGTAGAATCTAATCTTAGTTGGTAGTATCTCCATAAAATTTGTGGCCTGGGCTTTTCATCCACTTATCAATATACATTTTCTGTATTTTAGGAATGGCATCAAAGTGCAAATTTAAAAAAAGCTTTTTGATGAATTGCTAAAAGAAGTGAAAGGAACTAAACTTTCATTGAATATGGGAAAAAGCCAACATGATCAAGCTGTTCATCATTTGAACAATTGAACAAAAATCTGAATAATGAAAATTCTCACTTAGAATGGAAGATCAGAACACAAAGTATGTTGTTGATGAGTTAATGTTTGCTATTGATTAGTGGGATTGACCGTAACCTTATAACGCCCCACGGCTGGGAGGGCGAGCATGTTTGGCGCGACGCGGATGCGAACTCGCTAGTCTCAGATTACGAGTCGCACACCTTAACGAGCTCGGCAATGCCGGGCCACTACTAAAATGTAAATTAAAAACTTGTTAAGTTAGATGATACAGGATATTAAAAAATAATATTAATGATAAAAATTATTCATGAAATACATTCACAAACAGCTTGTGCATTACGTAATTGCAATAATAGAAACTTATTTACAGCTTGTATTGTAGGATTACCAGTCAGACATAGTTAAACAGGCAAGAAAACAATAAAATTAAAAATGAAGTAATAGATACTGCTAGGAGCTTTAAGCTATTAAGGATAAACACTTGTAGTGCCCTGCTATAATTTTCAGTCTTTCTATGTAGAAAAAAAAACAAACTAATTTAGAGTTATCACCTTATTTTAAATGGTGATTACTACGTTGGTCAAAGTACAATTGTAAACCAAAACTCACTTTGTACTTGAAGCAATCAAAACTTCAATTCTATACTCCATATATTCATAAACAAATTTTTAGTACAAATATTATTTAAAAATTCTGTTAGTTTTGCATATAAAAAAATTGTAACACTTAACGAAAGCTTGTATACAATCATAAAGAGACACAAAGCATGTTAAAACTTATAGTATGCAAACTGGTGGTCAATTTGGGGTCAGGAGATATGTGTAATTCATTGACCCCATATTAAGAAAGTTAAGGAGTGGCATATTTTTCACTACAAAGTCTAGTGACAGGAAAATGACAAAGATTAAAGACTGCTAGAACAAAAGAAGTTTAATGGTTTGTGTGGATCACAAGTTATGTGAAAAAATTAACATATAAGAATAACTTAGAAACTGTATTGAAATAAGAAGATAGAAAATGCACTGTATGCTTATAAATCCCACATGCAAGTGTATAAAGTTACACTTTTGAGCTATTATACATACATAACATCTTTTCTGTGTGGGTTACATCATTTCATTTTACTGGAAATGTAAAAGATCAATAACAACAGATTTAAATATAACCTAGATTATTACCAATATGCAGAACTGACTTGCAACATAGAGGCATTTTTGAGGCTTTGATTAGTAATTAAGTCATATCTACTTTTTATATATAATCATTCTCGAAACTAGCTCTTTTTATTGAACTGAAACAAGTTAAAATTTGTAGAAAAATGTTTATGATAAATATTTATTCAATGTATATTCATTGAGAGATTCACTAGAAAGAGCACTTTATAATGCTGGTGTACACCTACTTTAGTTTACATATCTATTCCTAGATGTGATGTGTATCTTCTGAACCTTATGATTATTATGACCATTAATTATAGTAATAATAATATGTCCTAAAATTACAAACACAACCACAGATTTACCAATAAGGAAAGTATTTATATTAGCTGTTTTATTTCACACATACACACACACCCAATGGTAGAGCAGTATGTCTGCAAACTTACAGTGCTAGGAACCAGGTTTTAATACTTGTAATGGGCAGAATACAAATATCCCATTATGTAGCTTGACTTGACTACAAATAAATTAAATCTTTTTACCAAGGTCAGTATTGAAAGTATAGTCTATGACTTGGTGATCTGATGAAATTTTTTGATTCACTGTGCCTTCTGCTAAGGACTGCACTTCAACAATGCTTTGTTTAGCAGAGCAAAGAAATAGGCCATAAATACAACAAAGAAAGTAGAGCTTTTACTAAACAACAGGAAAATTTCAGTTGTGAGAGAAGTTCAGAGGGGATTTCTTCCCCAAACAAAGCTTGCAAAATCTTTATGTGTCTCAGATAAATTTTTGACAAAGTTTGAAGTTTCTAGCTGTGTGTTTATATAAGCAGTATTGAATATCAGGCTTTAATGTACATAGTTTATTCTTTGAAAATAAATATGCTAAATTACCAGAAGATACTGCATTACTCTGTAAGTCCAATTAATGCATAAAATGAAATAATATGTAATTCACTGTATGTATTTCTACTTTGAATGTAATATTTGTAGAATTATAATAAGTGGCCAGGTGCTTAAGCATACATTAATTATTTTATCAAATATAGCATGCAACATTATCATTGTAGGATTTTTTCTTTTTAACAAAGCTAATATATTTTAAGTTGCATATCGAGATAGATTCACTTTCAATCTAGTCAGTCTATTGAACATTCAAGTTTTAATTTGAATCAAAGATATAAGTCTCACACTATAAACACTTTGGTACTTTTTGTACTGTTATATCAATTTCTGCTTGATTCAGTTATGCTATGGCTTCAGTCAGTGAATTAATTGAGACAATGTGATAGAATACACATAGAATAAAATAAAAACTAAAATTTATTTGATAAATAATAAATATGTGTTTTGACATACAACATTAAAATGTGAACTACATTGTCAGTATCTAAGTTTCACTTTTTCACAAATTAATCCAAAAACCACATGGATTAAATGTTACAAGGCAATCCTATGGCAATATTCTCAATATCCAATGCATTGATACAGGTGTAGTTTCTAAAGTGGGAGTGCTGAAAAGCATTTGCCAAAATCAAAATAAAAAATATCACAGGATTCATGTCAATCCAGTAATACTATTGCACTTTCAGCACTTTTACTTTCATGGGGCTCTTTACTTTCTCATCTAAAAGTAAATTTAAACACATTTACAGTGAAAGATAAAATTTACTTATGCTTATGATCTCTTCAGTATGACAGAATTTTTCAATAACTTAGATTATATTCAGGTTATTCGTGGATACCTTTTGTCCTTCCTTGAAATGCCAGTATATACTGTATTTCACAGAATTTCATTTTCTCATTACATGTATTATCTTATCTATTCTCAGTAAGTTCATGATGAAAGTTGAGCTTCAGTAGCAGTAATTTGTGACGATAAGTACTAGTATTGTCACATTGTGAATAACTTCAACACAGGTAGACTTACCTCTGAAATATGAAAAACTATTCCTTGTTGAGTTGCTTTTGTGATATCAAAAAAACAACAAAAAGACTAAAGTACTGAATGCCTTTGATATAATTCGGAGGATGAATCAACTTACCATAGTTCTCCAATCAGGAAGATATGTATTAGATCCACTTTCCCACTAAGATCCAGATTTTCTTGTTAATAGTGAATCTGTTAATATCTGTATGGCAAATTGAAGAATCTTTGTTACTCTGGGTGCAAATACTTTCAATAATATTGGAATTTCTACAAAATTCATAGAGGCTTATCCTCTTGCAGTCTTCTTCTATCAACTAGATGATTTCATGGCTGTATTTTCAGCCAAAGTTTATCAGCATTTTCTACTATTCATACCAAATTGTTTCTGCTTGTATCCAAGTCTAATTTCACAATGATCTAGGAATCCAATTTCTCATAATTTTGCTCAAGCCATCCACCAGTGACACAGTAGTATGTTTGTAGACTCAGAATGCTGTAAACTGTATTTCAGAACCTTTGTTAGAAAATGGATAACCCATTGGGCAGCTTTGTGCTTTTTCTCAGCCTAATTGCCCTAAATATGTGAAGAGTAGAATTTGTCTGTTGCCTTTACTCTGAATGATCTTCTGCTGGTCTTTTTTTTCTTCCAGACTTCTTTTATTTTATATTTTGTACTTCTTTCTGTTACACATTAAAATTTTAGTATTATTTAAGGTAATTGTTCTGAATGATTTCTACATCTGTACTTTTGGGAGGTTAGCTTGGATCAGTTGTTTATTTATGGAACACACTGGATTAAATCCTTCATTTTGAGAGATGCTTCTTTTTTTTCTGTTTTTACCATTTTCTCCAGTCCTATTTGTTTACAACTTTAGTATTAGAAAGTCTCAGGTCACTTTTTGAAAAAAAACAGTTGAAATTTTTATTATGTTTCTCCAAGTTTTTGCTTTCAACTATTTATCGTTCAAAAATGTGTAATTAGAAACCTATCACAGACTTGTCTTATTTAAATCTTTTTCAAGTTAAGCCTCTTTTTAAAATTGAAAAGCATTTGGTATTTATCCTCATATTCCTATTCATCCATCATCTTGAATAATTTTTCATTTTTGTATTGGTTAACTGCCCTTCCCTTTGTCATGGCCTCAACTCCAAATGATTACTCAAAGTATTTGCTTAACTTCTTCAGTATCTTAACATTAAATTTCACTCTAACAAGGATGAGTTACTTTTTCTATCTCTTGCTTCTGTCTTTAAAACATTCATCTGACTATATTTCTTGAATGAATCATCCATAACTATAAATCCCTTTTAGTTCTAAGAGTTTTTAATCCTTACATCTTAGATCATGAATCAACACAACTCAAGGAACATTTTGGCCATATTTTGTGACGTTGAAGTCTTGAAGTCTCTTCTGTCTTTTATACCTATTAGGAAAGGTGTCTTTTCTGCTTTGGAAATAATTTTCTCACTGCTTGAAGTTATTTATTTGGGATACACTTGCATGCATCGCTTTAAGTGGAATTTGCTTCTTAGTGATGTATGAATTCAGAACAATTATCATAATAACAGGATACCTTTTTTCCTCTTCTTTTTGACTATTGTGTTGTGGTGCTTTGTTAGGGAATCAACATTAATCTGTTTTACGAAATCTTTCAAGAAGCAACCTCTCACATGAATGTGTCAGAGAGTTGGGCTATTCAGTGTATTTATTCTGAGTTTCTTCTCTTTCTACAGTGTTTTCTGCATGATGATCAGTAATAACAAAAAAACTCACTTGTAGAGAAAAATATATGTGTAAAAACGGCTGGTTTGGGTTGAGATATAATTCGGAGGATGAATCAACTTACTAAAGTTCTCCAATCAGGAGGATATGTATTAGATCCACTTTCCCACTAAGATCCAGATTTTTTGTTAATAGTGAATCTGTCAATATCTGTATGGCAAATTGGCCATACAGTGATCCCTAAACTGAATAAGAAAAAAGTCAGAAGCCTGTGATTCAGCCTGTCCACTTTCATGGCTCATGTGTGCTGGCTTTATAAAATAAATTTTATGGTATTCTATTATATTTTTTTCAGTAAATAACTGTTACAGTGGTGAACCTTGAGTCCAGGCATTTTTATGGATTATCCTCAACATCATTTGGTCACCATGGTGTACAAGAGAAGAACAAGACACCTTCACCATTCCTGTATTATATATAATTACTAGGGTGATCAAATGGGAGAGTTTCTTAGCAGCTATGGAATCCCTCCAGATAAAGCCAGAGTGGGCAGCACAATGCACTGGGGAGTAGGGCAGGAGTATCCATGTTATTATGGTACAGGTCACCCATAGGACTGATTTTCCATTGGTTTTGGTCATCAGGATGGGGAAAAGTGTTCTCCTTTGGAAAAAGGAAGGGGTCTTAGTCTCCTGTATGTATAGTGATTAAATTGTATAGTGGTAAACATAACAAAATATATGTCTGATTATCGAGCTAATCTGTGATGCACGAAGTGAAGACATACCAAAATATATGTTTGATTATTAAGCTAATCTGTGCTACACTTCATGTCCATCCAATCTGTTATGTGCAAAAGATCAGTTGATCATATATTTTTCTACTCACCCCTGTGAAAAATTGGCTAATCTTTGTCTTCTTCCTTTCATACTTCCATCTAGACAAGAGTAAACGCTGCCCTAGAAGAAAGCATTATCCCATGAGTGTTGCTCTTCTGTCATAGTATGCCCTCACTAGTAGGTATCATGTTCCACAGGCTTTTTCTTTCTGCTACCTTTGAAGAAGGGAACTCATCTATGTTGTCTCCTTTGCATAGGCCTCTCAAATATATGAATGAAGAATTCATGCTGCTTGTGAATAGAATTAATTAGATTGTTTCAGAAGTTAGTATTTTTCTTAGTATTGTTTCACATAATTCCTGAGTTATCTATGAATGAAGTTATTAGTGAATGCAAGTGTTGATCAGTATCTAATGTGGATGGATCAGATGTTGCTCTTTTACTGGTGGATCGTTATTTCCAAATGCATCATGTACTAGTGAAGCTCATGTTAAAATGCAATTTAGGTGGACCATAGTTCAAGATTAATTATGTGTGCAAGATTTCAACAATAAGTGCATGAGAAAAAACTATTGTATGTATAGAGATATATGTATTGGAAATACATTTTAAAGTAAGGAAAATGTTGAATCCTTCTCGGTTTTTTTCCCTATTTTAATGGTTGGCTATCACAGATCTTGAAGATGGTTTGTTTTTGAAGCTACTCCTCATTCATTACAAACTGGACTGTGAGTCTCTGGTCTGTGGTTCTGTCAGGTCCTCAGCTTTAAAATTGTTGAACCCCATTCACCATCTATAGCTTCAGCTCTGCATGGAGGATTTTCCACACTTCTCCAGTCTAGAGTTTGTATATCGAGTTGCACAAACCTCCTCTTCAACTTTCTTTACTTTATGCTTGAAAATTTTGATCCTTACCACAGTATCCCATCCTGGGTTGTGTTTTTCTTCCTTGGTGTGCTATGCTTTTCAGAATATATGGTCTGCCATTCTTCCTTTTGGTCTTTGTGTCCAAATGCAGTTGGTTGGATTGGGTCTCTTTCTTAGATAATGTTGCTGTTTCCTCTGGTCAATTTATCTCACCATTTCCACCTGTGACCTTTCTTTAAGTCATCTGAGGAAATTAGTTACTCCCAATTGGAAGTTCTGTCTTCTGTTTGCTAAACATCTTTTGAACAATCCTTTCATTCCTATTTATAAGGATGGTTCAAAATCAGGTGACTATGGGCTCTGCCCAGATTAATTGTGATTCAGTGGTTGCACATACAATCCCCTCTATAGTTTCTCTGTTCACTGTGAAGTTGTATGCCATTTCTCTTGCCCTCTATCACATAGAGGCTATGCTGTACACCAATTGTACTATTTATACTAACTCTCTTAGCTTTCTACTGGCCCTGGAATCACTTTATGTTAGTTCTCACCCTGTTCTAATCAATATTAAAAACTTACTGGCCCTTTTCTCCTTGTCTTTCATTTCTATCCAGGTTTTTTAATACCAGGCCACATCAGTATTTAGAAAAATGAGCTCGTTGACATTGCAGCCAAGTCTGTCTGCTCTGTTGCTATCACTACCATGTCTGTTCTATACATAAACTATAATCCACTATTTAAGAAGTGAGCTGCTACACTTTTTGAAGAATATGACCCAAATTGTGCAATAACATTGTGTATATATTTGTGTAAATCATTGGAAACAGAAAAAGGATAATTCAGAAGAGAACCTAGCTTACAAGAATTGCTTGTAAGAAATAATGCCTAAAAAAACTGGAAAATTTATAAATAAAAGCACTTAACGGTATTAGAGAAAACAGAAAAGTGAAAAATTAATAATAAATTCAAGAAATTAAATCTATAATAATAAATAAATGAAAATGAATTCTTGAAATAATAAATTTTATTTCTTATTACTTAATCAAAATTATTTTTATTTCTGTATCATAATTTTTGCATAATATGTATATTATTTTCTATATCTCTTTAATATTATTATTAAAGGCTTACTGTGACTTTTAAATGTTTTAATAAGTTAAAAAGCTGTTTAACCATGTTCCAAGCCAGTAAGACATTCTGATAATATCAAAACAAGTAATCTTCAGTCTTTGTCTTACCAACAGAGAAGCTTATGAGAAGGAAAATCTTACTCTAAATCTTTATCACAAGCTCTTGAAACTGAACCTGTAAAAGTAACCCAGTTACAGTTGGCTCTGGAATCAAAGAGAGAGAATGAGGTATAAAAAGCTTAAGATTACAAATGATATTAAAATTGTTTCTTTTTTAACCAAAAGCTAAGATTGAACACAAGTTTATACTTGCATGCACTTTTATCTGTTACTTAATAAGAACTTTTCTTTATTCAATGAATTTTAAACTGTTATTTTGAAAAACTGAAAACTTGAAATGTTTGTTCTGTATTATAGCTTTGCACTTTACAAATTATTTTCACTATTTTCTGTTTATAACAGAACAAAATGGACATTTAATTTTACCAATAGCTTCTTGTACATTATTTGTCCTTTCACAGTTTTTGGAGTATTACATAAGTTAAGTCATACATCTCTGCTACAGTTTTAATAAAAAGTTTGTTTACAACTTTTCAAAGAACCTTAAAGAAATGTTGATCCCCAGTGAAGGTGGAATATTTTCTCTGTTTTCAACACTCCCCAATGCTGAAAAATTCAGAAGTCCAGATACAAATAGGTATATTATGTATGTATATATTTTTGTCTTACCAAACGTGCTTGTGATTATAAAGACAGTAAGATTGCTTTGAAACAATTTTTAGCAAGCACAGTTGCATTTACTCTGAAAATATTTGTTTAATAAAACCAAACATCCAAAGTTACTGAATAAAATATATGACCAAAATTTGTTATATTCTAATATGTAAATATTTGTGGTATTAACTGCTGAACTTTATTTTTATTAGTAGTTTCAATACAATATTTCTTATTCCCTCATGACATCTGTAAAATACATCACATAAACATTTTAATTCAGAAAAGCTACACGTGTAGACTATAAATAACCTTCCACAAATGCATCATTCTCTGTGCACAGTAATCCATATTCTTTCTTCTGCACTGCTAGTGTTTTTATTATGATTCTTTCAAATTTTGCAGTATTGAGAATTTGGGCTTATTATCTGGGCATATCAGTCTCAGCCTCTTCATCTTCAGTACTTTTACAGTTTCCTATGGTTTTGGTACTCCTGTCGTTCTTGAGTCTTAATCTCTAGAGTATCTTCTTATTTGGGTGTCCTATTTTATGATTTTATCCTTTCTTTCCTTCATCCGTGATGACGAGAAAACCTACTTGTAGAGGAAAATATATATGTAAAAATGGATGGTTTGGATAAAGAAAACTCTATGTAGAGGGGAAAAACAATGTTTCGACATTCTTCGGTCATCATCAGGTTCACAAAGAAAGAAAGAGGTAACTGACCAATAACTGAAAACATTTGAAAGCAGTTTCGTAATTGAATGTAAAAATGTAGAGGGCGAGTTTAGATGTTGGATTATATTTATTACTATAGGTTTAAAGGTGTTCCTTTGTATTGGTATATTTTGGGCTTGAGTTGTTGTAAAAGTAAGTCTTCTTTAATTTTGCCTTTATTTCTTTATTTAATATTTGGGTGTTTTTTATGGTTTTGTTGTATTTATTTGATTTACAGTGTTCGAAAACATGTGAAGGTGACTTTTTGTGTTATTTGAATATGGTTTCTATTTTTCAATTTGTTTCTCCAATATAAAAGTCATGGCAGTTATCACATTGAATTTTATAAATAATGTTGGTGTTGTGTTTGTCAATGTAGTTTTTACATGGTATAAACCTTAGTTTTGTGCCTGGTTTTTGAATAAATTTGGTATTAACTGGAATGTGATATTTTGTTACTAGTTTTTGCCAAATGTTGGTTATTTCTCTGATGATTTCGGGAATATATCCTATGCAGGAGTATCCGGTTTCGTGATTTTTTAAATTGTGAGGAATATTTGCTTTTGTTAGTTGATTTTACTTTTTGTCTAAGTGTGTGCGTATAATGTTTTCTACGGTTTGTGGAGGAAACTTAATGATGTTAATGAAGTATTGTTTTATTTTATCTAATTCGCCGTTGATTTTATCTGGTGAGCATACTTTTATGGCTGTGTTTATTTGGTTTCTCAGAATGTTGAGTTTATGTTTTGTTTCAGATGCTGAGTCCCAAGGAATGTATAGTTCAGTATGGGTGATTTTTCGGTGAATTCCTGTTTTAAATTGTCTACCGGGTCTTGTAATTTTGAGTTTAAGAAATGATATTTTATTGCTTTCTTCCTCTTCACATGTGAAGTTAACGTTGGGATGTATAGATTTAATGTGATAAAAAAAATTAAGTGTGTGTTCTGTAGATCTGAATTCCGCAATCATGTCGTCTACATATCTATACCAATTTAATGGTGGATGTAATGCTTTATCAATTGCCTATGTTTCAACTTGTGTCAAAAAAATATTAACTTGAACTGGTGATACTGGATTGCCCATGCTTAGGCCATTTGTTTGAATGTAGTTGTGGTTGTTGAACATGAAGTTTGTCTTCATCGTAGTGAATTGTATGAGTGTTACTAATTGGTTGCTGGAAATGTCTATTGATTGGTTAGGGTTTCGAATACAGAGTTCTAAGGCTATCTTGCAGGCTTCAGTGGTTGGGACTTCTGTAACATAACATCGAAACTGGCCATTAAGGCTTAATAATTAATTAAGTTGATTAAGGTTAGATTTGAAATTAAAAAAGTATTTGATGAATGATCTCGCTGATGTTGCATATTTGGAAAAAGCCCAAACTATGTATTTACCAAGATCATAATTAAACGATTCATATATGGATGTTATTGGTCGCAGTGGACAATCTGGTTTATGAAATTTGGGAATTTTTAAACTGGCGGTAAACTACTACAATGTGAAGTGTTTTTTGTTTGTTTAATTAATTTCGGGCAAAGCTACTCGAGGGCTATCTGCGCTAGCCGTCCCAAATTTAGCAGTGTAAGATAAGAGAGAATACAGCTAGTCATCATCACCCACCGCCAACTTTTTGGCTACTCTTTTATCAACGAATAGTGGGATTGATCGTCACGTTATAACGCCCCCACAGCTGAAAGGGCGAGCATATTTTGGTGCGACGGAGATATGAACCCGCGATTCTCTGATTTCGAGTCGAACGCCTCAACACACTTGGCCATGCTGGTTCTATACCGGATGCACTTGTGAAGGGATTCGTGGTTGTAAACTGTCCATTTGAATGGGTAAATTCCTCAAAACTGTCTATTCTGAAAAATTCCTATTCATGATATTGTTCGTTTACCTATTAATCAATTTACTACAAAGAGGTCAAAATGCACATGCCACAACCTTTTATAGTTATATTCAAATATTAATTAAACTACATTATTATCAATCAGTGTGTGTTTCCATATAGAAAAGCCAAATCAGGCTATCTGCTGAATCCAACGAGGGGAACAGAACCGCTGATTTTAAAAATAAACCCGTAGACTTACCGGTGTACCAGCAGGGGAATATCAATAAATAGATAAACTTATAATAACATAAAAGTTTCAATTTCATAAATCTAAAAGTATATACATATATATATATATATATATACATATCAATACTGAACTTCATTTTCTGTATGTCGCATAAAACTTCTTCAGTCAAAAGTAGTTATTTCAAAATTTTTTGCTACCTCTTAAGGCATTATAACTTTCCGTGGGACTTCACATTTACATTGTGTATACATACACGAGCCAGATTATTAATTTCAAGCGAGAATTTGCCAACTATAAGGATTTTGTGCTTTTGGGATAATCAGCAATAAAGTACTGATAAATGAGTATCTTCCAATAATTTACACTAAGTATCTTACTTTCAAAACGTGTCTTAATTATCTTTGACGTATGCTATTGCAATATTTTTAACAATTAGTAGGCAAAGATTTAACTAAACTTTGGGTATCTCGATCATTAATTATTTTTAAAATAATTATTTTCATTTAACTACCTACCGGTAGTTTTAGTTTGAACTGATAGCCATTTGGCCGTTTGTTAAATGAGATCTCTGTTGAGAAAACAATGTACTTTCGGCAACTTAGCACCGTCTCCGTCATTATCTGCTTAGTCATCATAGTGAACAGGAAACAACTGTTCAGTGATTTAAAAACCGAATTGTTGTAAAATACAAGTCTCGTGTGTCTTTTTCCGGTATTGCTACACAACTTAATGTGCCGAAATTTACTGTTCAAAGCATAATTGCCAAGTTTAAGCTTACAGGATCAACTGCTAACCTCCCTCATTCCGGATGCTCCACCAAAATTCCAGAGAGAACCAAGAGGAAGGTTCTCAGAAAAGTTAGTAGGAACCTTCGTTTAATATGTAATGACATACAGAAACTGGTAAGGGAAACTGGGGTTGAAGTAAGCACGAACATGTCACGCTCTTCTGGGTTTAAAGCATGCCGTCCTTGTGGAACTCCATATTTAAAGCCTGTTCATTTAGAAGCACGATTGAGGTATGCAAGAAAGCATATAAATAAACCATTTACCTATTGGAAAACTATTCTTTGGTCAGACGAGACTAAAATCGAGCTTTTCGGCCACAATGCTGTACACTTTATTTTCCGTAATAAGGGGGAACGAAATCTTCCAAAAAACATTGTCTCTACAGTTAAACACGAAGGTGGCTCGATCATGCTACGGGGTTCCAACAGCTCTTCTGGTGTAGACAACCTTCACCGCGTCAACGGAATCATGAAAAAAGAAGAGTACGTTGATATATTAGGCACTTATATCAAGAATTATGCTCGGAACTTGCGGCCTGGGTGTTGTTGGATCTTCTAGCACAACAATTACCCCAATCACACATCGAAATATGTGCAATCCTGGTTGCAGAGGAACCATATAAGCGTTCTGGAATAGTCATCGCAGTCACTCGATCTCAACCCAATTGAAAACGTTTGACGTAAGTTGAAGACCATGGCTCATCAGCGTCATCCGGAAAAACTTGCAAAAGTTGGAGGCCTTCTGTAAAGAAGAATGGAAGAAAATACCAGTCGAGTGCTGTCAAACGATAATGGAGGGTTATGAGGAGAGATTGCGCCAAGTAATTCACCTGAATGACACGCGAACACTTTCTGCACCTCCTATGTTTGGCTATTTTTTTTTATAAACAGTTTATTTGTCGTTAAATATACTATACTTTTATTATCTTAATCGTGATACTTTTTTAAATTATGAGGAAAAAAACTACTCACGACACAGGGGTATGAACACTTTCTGTCGTAACTGTATCTACTGCCTCGGCCGCTGAGGCTATTTCTCTTTTTCTTTTTTCAAGCCCATTATAGTAACATGCGTAATTTTTGAATGCTATAGCCATGGCAGTTGTATATCTACCTTTTACTTGTCTATTCACGTAGCAAGTTCACGAGAGCTATATACTAAAAGGTCGGTTCGCTTGTTGTGATTAAGCATATAGTTACACAATGAGTTATTTGTTTTCTGTCTATTACGGATATCGAAACTTGGTTTTCAGCGATTAGGTCCACAGACATACCGTTGCGTAAACCAAAAGTTTGAAAAAGCCAGAAAATGACAGGTTTTGATGTCTCGACATATGCTAAAGGCATATACAGTTTTGAACTGAAAAACAGTCGTATTATAAGCTGTTAACATTAAAGCATAGATGACGGGATGAAAATATATTATAGATTAGAATTGCCGTTGGGGCGTTATAAGTGACGGTCAATTCCACTATTTGTTGGTAAAAGAGTAGCTCAAGAGTTCAGATAGTTCTCATGTAGCTTTGCGGGAAATTAAAAATAAACAAACAAATAGTATTGCATTATAGGCAGGTCTAACTGAATTAACTTATGAGTGAGAAATAAGTGCGTGTGTTTTCTTATAGCAAAGCCACATTGGGCTATCTGCTGTGTTTACCGAGGGTGGTCGAACTTCTGATTTTTGTTTTGTAAATCCGTATACTTACTGTTGTTCCAGCGGGAGACGGTGAAACAGGTCTACAAAATAATAAAATTTTCAATAAAATATTTTTTTAGAGAATATTACCGAATCTTTAAGTTATTGAGTCTGTTAAAGAATGAAACTGAATACAATCAACGTTTTTTTACTTGCTACTGTTATGCATAAAACTGTAATAACTTTGGTCACATGTTATACATTTAGTTATTATGGTCTAATTTATGCATTACATTGTTTAAATCAATGTTTCATGTAATGGTGTAAACTTGAGATTTTACCTGACCAAATACTGTGGACACTGCTGATGACATCATTTCACAGTGTACAGTATTGCAGCACCAAGCCTTTTCTTTTCCTGGCAGAACAGTTATTATCTACTAGAGAATTACAAAGGAAGAAGGGCAGATATTACGAGATTAATTTAACGACTTTCTCGATCATATGCAATGTGAAACCCGCACATATGCAGAACAAAAGACAAATTCTAAAAAGTAAGACAAAAAAAAATACATGATATATTCGTGTCCCACAACACTTACTTATCATATTAACTTTCATAATGTAATCAGATGATTTTATGAAACTAATTTACTTACTTTCGTAATTATTTATTCACTGATAAAAATGTATTTTTTGTGAAACTCCGAAATAATTCATAGAACTTAATAATTATAAATGGAACCCTCGATTTTTGTGTTGTAAATCCGTAGACTTACCACTACACCAGTGGGAGACTTGTATAAAGAGTTGTTGTTGTTGTTTTGAATTAAGCTCAAAGCTACACAATGGGCTATTTGTGCTCTGCCCACCACGGGTATTCAAACCCGGATTTTAGCGTGCAAGTCCGGAGACATACCGCTGAGCCACTGGGGGGCTGTATAAGGAGATAATGCGTAAAACCAAAATGAATAATACATTATGCATAAAAAAATAAAGTATTATACTTGTTGGGAAAGTTATTGTTATTTTTTAAACAACATTTTAGCTTTTAATTTGGTGATTGTACATTGAAACAATTCCAGAAATAAGTGAAACCGCATATGATTTTATAAATCAAGCTCAGATATACTAAATTTATTTACAATTTCCGTGAGACTTTAGTGCAGTTTCGGTAATGACGTAAGTACACCAAAATTGTCTTCGCTCAAAATGGCCGGTATTTTATTGTACAGTTAAATGGTGGCTTGTTGATTTCGTTTACTGTCATATTATGTCTTATAGGTATAATTAACATCTAATTTCATTTTAGTATGTGTATCTTTTTTGCTTGTAAATGACCCTGCATAAAGAACTGGCTGAAAGCAAACGTGCTTTGTCTGCGTTGTGCTGTTAGTGTTACTTTCTACTAGCCAAATCCAAAATGTGTGACTATTAATATTATAAATTATACAATACTAAACTATTATTAACAGGCTTGTAAGTTATAATAAATGGGCTTAAACAACGTGTTGTGACCAGTCCTCTGTTTTAATTTTTATTAATAGTAATAATAGCACTCTTCAGCACTGCATGGTGTGTTGGAAAATAAATCATAAAATTCTGTGTTTCCTACGTTTTTGGGTGTGAGTACTGAAAAATAAAATACTGGCGGATCAGTTTCCAAGTAGGGAAGCTCAAAAATAAAACTTGTTGATATTTGGTAATAAGAAAAAATTTAAGACTGTCGTACTGACTCATAGGCAAAAATGACGGATAATTCATCAGAGTGTGGAATCCAAGTAGTTTGTCGATTTCGACCTTTAAATGATGCTGAAGAAAGGGCTGGAAGTAAATTTATAGTGAAATTTCATCAGAACTCTGAAGAATGTATTTCCATAGGGGTGAGTATTTGATTTATTTCCTGTGTGTTTATATTGTTTCCCATAAAAATTATTGCATTTATGTTGAAATTTACTTGATTCATCTAGTTTTTAGTTTGTTTCTTTTTGAATTTCGCACAAAGCTGCTCGAGGGCTATCTGTGCTAGCTGTCCCTAATTTAGTAGTATAAGACTAGAGGGAAGGCAGCTAGTCATCACCACTCACCGACAACTCTTGGGCTGCTCTTTTACCAACAAATAGTGGGATTGACCATCACATTATAACTCATTTATGGCTAGGAGGGCAAGCATGTTTGGTGCGATGGGGATGTGAACCCACGACCCTCAGATAATGAATCGCATGCCTTAACATGGTTGGCCATGCTGGGCCCTAGTTTTCAGTTAATTGTTTTATGAATATGTAAGAAGTACTTAATAAAAACAGTATGGTTATTACAAATTCCACAAAGACAAAATGTAGTCAGTATGTGTGTACCAATGCAACTAAATTTATATAGGAGTCATAGAAGTTATTGTTATTTACAACTGAAAAATGTGGTAGTGTTTAAGAACTATTATAATTACATTAGAGATTAGGACATCTGTAGGTATGAAACTGTCATACCTCATAAATCCCTTACATGAAAGATTAAGAAATAACTTTAGATTTAGAATTGATCGACTTTGCTTGGGCTCTTAAAAATATATATATATACAGTATGTTAATCTTAGGCAGTATTGGAAAATAACTTTATTGTCACAAGGAATTCTTGTGAAACCTCTCTTTAAACAAACTATCAGAGTTGCTCCTGCTTAACCCTTTTGTGACAGGCTTGGTATAATATACACAAGTTAAGTATTTGTACTGTAACTTTTGATGCAATGTATGTACCTTCACAAAATTTTATATTTTTTTAAATAAAGATTGCAAGTGTTTTGTACACAAAATATCAAATTTTGTAATGAAGTGTTTTTACTAAAGGTTCATGAAAATATGGTGTCTGCCCGAACTATGTTTTGAATTTATCTACTAAAAAAAAGTGATTATAAAATATTTAGTAACTGAATACAAATTGTTACTAAAAATTTTAAGGTATAATGTACATGGCTGCATGAGGAATGGATTTTGCAAGTTAATACATGAATAGAAAAGAAGTTATTGAAATTATCAACGTTATATTCAGTACGTAAACTCTTGTTTGGCAGCTATAAATTTTAATATGATGAGATAATGTATATTATATTTGTGAATTTCATATTAAATATATGTCGAAAGTTTTCTGTAAGTTCCAGATTGACAAATATTTTTTTCAAAAAAATTTAATTAGTTTGTGAGTATTTTCCTTATCTAATTTTTTTTTAATATTTTAACCACATTTTTCTTGCAAACATATACATATATATATATATTGAAATAGTTTTAGAAAGGCTGTTGAAATTTTATAAACATAAGTTTGTTTTTCTTTTTTTTTCTTCAGAACAAAGTGTATATCTATGACAAAGTTTTCAAACCCAATGCTACCCAAGAAAAAGTTTATAATGAAGCTGCAAAAGCCATTGTTAAAGGTAAATTAGCATGACATATTTTTATGATAAGAGATTATTTACTTTGTCCTGTAATTATACATTATTTATTCAGTAGGTTTTAAAAGCTAAACAAGCATACTAAATATATCATGATTTGTGAACAAATTTTATTTTCTAAGATATTTTAATATTGCTTATATACATTTTTATAGCAGCTTTTGTTTCCTATACTATATACTTATGTTTGTGTTTGCAGTTGAGCACCTATGTTGTAGGCTATCTGTGCTATGATTACAACAGGTATTGAAGCCTGATTTTAGTATTACAGGAATGCTGCTGAAACAGTGGGAAGGGGGACATGCCTTTGTAAAAACAAGAAGTTCTCACAGCAATTCTAAAAAATGTAATATCTGTATATATAAATATTGAAATGTAGGATATTTATTGTATACATCATTTTTAAAATGAGAAAATAAACAATAAAGTTCAGAGGATATTGCAAGTAATATTAAATGTATCTCAGATAAAAGTAAATAACAGGCAACAAGAAGATACTTAAATTCAGTCGAAGTTCCAGCTTATCTGTTGATGTCATATAATCTTCATAGACATCTCTTTTCTATGGCCACGTTCAACTTTTCTTGTCTATGTCTGTTTCAGTTGTTAGTCTACATGTTTTCATGTTTCAGTCTTCTCAACTCACCTTCTCTCACAGGTAAACCTTCCTCTTTTAATATACCTCAAAACTCATTATGTTTAAACTAAAAAACTTGGCCCTTTGAAACATTGTGTTTATCTTAATAGCTAGATACAGTTTAAAAATTTCCAATTCAACTCACTTTCCTTAATCTTAATAGCTAGATACAGTCTTCCCTTTAAAGAGCATTTTCATAAACCTAAGTTTGAGAACTATTAATAACAGAAACTGAAGAAAATGTCCTTTAGTCTTCTCTCTAGATCCAAGATTGCCCCAAGTGAAAAATGAACACTTCTCTTAGACCAGCTAATTGTTAATGTTATAGTTTTTTTTTTCTATAGCTTAGCACAACACATCATCACTATTATTAATCTTCAAGAACAATTTGTCTCATGATTTTTGGTGTTACACACATGTCCCTTAGTATTCCTACAAACCCAGTCTTGCTTTTTGTCTGAAAAATCTTATTGAGATAATAGTTTGAAACTACAACTCACTTTTAATCCTATTCCACTGGACAGGTCAAGATGTAAATGTAACAATCTTTTGTAGAGTTACATTCTACATTTACATGAACTGCATTATTATCAGTGCATACAACTTACACTTGGCATCAAAACTTAGTTAGTGAAGCAAATCCTAATATTATTTATGTTTTAATTTCTTAATTTTATAACTAAATATTTTAAAATCAATATTCCCTTACATGAGAATTATGACATTTGCTCTCTAGATTTTTGTATTTCTTTAAATTATTTACCATCTATTCAAGAAGTACATAATTTAATATAAATTACATATTATCATGTAGATGTTATTCAGACAAAGCAAAGTATTTATAGCTTTAATCTTATTTGTGTACATAACTTCAGAATCCTGGACCAATTTGCCATGTTCTTGTCATCAGTTTCACAAATTACTAATAGCTTTCTCTGACATTTTATGCTATATTATCTTTAACTGGTGGGACGCCACAAACTTATTCTATGAGATGACATATATTGTTTTTCTTAGAAATAATTATCTTTCACTTTTTGTTCAAACTATTTCTATGGGAAATACATCAATGAATAAAGCTGAATTTCTGACAACAGTTCTTACTGTGACAGTTATAGGACATTGTTTTCTCATAATGTGTTATTATTCTATGTTCTTAGGCAAAGTATCTGAATTCATAAAATGTACTTAGTGGTAGTACCATTGTTATGAAAAAGTTAACTTAAGTTTCATACACACCAAAAAAAGAAAACCCAAGAGTTATATTTGTTTTTCATGTGTGGCCATTATTTATTATTATAAAAATAACTAAAATGTAAATATTAGAAACTTGCTAGGTTAGATAAGGTCAGATTAGTTAAGATAAATAATAATAATAAAATTTCTTGAGGTATGCTCTTAAGTCGCTTGTGTTACGTAATTCAATAGGAATATGTGAGGTACATTTTTTTGTTGAGTGAATTACAATTTGTGTGGCAGGATTATTAATTAGATATGGTTCATATGGCAATAAAAATTAAGTGTAAATAGGTTTTAATTGTTACAAGTTTTAAGCTATTTAGGATAAACAATTGTGATTTCATGTTACAATTTAGTCATCTCAAAAAAACTAAGAAGGGTAGCTCATAATTATTTCCTTTTTTTTTTTTTATAGTGGTGCATATAAAATTGGCCAACTCTGTATAGATTTATGGTACAGAAAGTTAACAAATTAAGTTAAAAGTTTTTCTCAAATAACAAGTATTTGATATTTATTTAGTGTTCTTTGAAACTGGTTTCAATTTTTCTACTTGCTGAACACAAAAAATCACTTTCACATGTTTTCAAACACTGCAAATCAAATAAACACAACATAACCATAGAAAACACCTAAATACTAAAGAAAGAAAGAAACATTAACAAATGCAAAATTAAAGAAGCCTTACTTATACAACAACTCAAACATGAAATAAACCAGTACAAAGGACAATAGAGAGACTTGTTCTTGTAGCTCTAAATGTCATCTTCAAGTTAATTGTCTTAAACACCTGATCAGTCCAGAAAAGTTTTAAGTTCAAAAGGGAGTAACAAGCTACACATTATAAATTGATAGTGCTGTTGTAGCAAAACTGTCATTATGATCACTTGAAAACCTCTAGTGGCAAAGATATGTAATAGGTTTTGAAAATGTTGGTTTATGTGTTGATGTATTATTTGAAGAGTTACTTATAAATAGTGGATAATCAGATCTATTGCTAGTTATGTAAAAGGACCTTTTACTTGATAAAGAACTTACAAATGAACTTGAAAGCTTGCATTTGGTACATATATTGTTATCCTGACTTTTTTACACAATTAAGAAATGACTTAAAAGTTACTACTTGGGCTTAGTTTTATCTTTTTTAAAATTCTCTAGGCTGACAAACAGATATAATCAAAACTTCTCTGCAAGAAGGAGAAATTTCATGCAAAATTTCCTACCTAGGAATAATAGGATCTAAGTATTTTGTTGCTCAAGCACAACATTTTTAATGTAAATGCATATTAAAATGTGCAAATAGTTACTTGTAACTAATGTGCATTGTAATAATCTGAATAAATTCTTATAATCACAGTGCTGTTATTGTAGCTCAGTAAACTGGCAAGTAAAAAATACTAGTCTGGGCTATCTAATTCTTAGTATAGTTATACAAGGTAATTTTGGGATATGTTTTATTCATATAATATTTGAGCAATTTTTACCTTATGCATTATAACAAGTATTTTGATTTTTATTATCAAAACTTCTTTTACAGATGTTCTTATGGGCTACAATGGAACAATATTTGCTTATGGACAGACATCTAGCGGAAAAACACACACGATGGAGGTAAGTAGTGGACTGTAAAGACTGCTTTATTTGTTTTTGGGCTTCACATAATTTAAACAACTGATAGCGAATTAATCTCCATTTATACCTGTTATTTCCCTTTGCTGATGCAGTATCTTGTGTCCACGAAGTTATTTGTGAGGCCACAGGTAACATGTTTAGTATGTATATATACATATATATATTTCAATCATTCAGTAGTACAATGCTGCTATAGGGAGAGTTAGTGTTTGAGAAATATGTTACAACTATTTCAGAATGATATTTTTGATAAGGTTTTGTATAAGGTGTACATCCAAATAATCCAAAATATAATTAAAAAAAAGCGAGCCATTGGATTTTCTGTGAATGCATATAAACTGATATAGCAAAGTGTAAATGATAACAAAGTAATCTGAAATTTTACATTCTAATCCAAGTCATAGCAGTGCCCTCATCAGTTTGTTTTCATGAGCAAGAGACAGAAGAAACTAGAATTGCAACACTTACCAATTTTTATTTTGCTTTCCATATCAAGTTGATTTGATTATGTAAACGTCAAGATCCTAAATGCAGATTGTGTGTTTTTAGTGTGCATAATCATGTAAGAGGTCACATTTAGGCAGAATATTGTTATGCAGAAAATTATTAAAAACAAAAAGAATTCAGCACACTGCTTCTAAATTGCATATTTAACAATACCTGTTTGGTCAAGCTACTTAATGTTTTCTGTGTAATGCATCTTAGAATAAAAAGCCTATGACATGGATATTTAGAAGCCATGGGGGTTCGGCAACAAGGAATCAGCTACCCTTTTATTATGCCACATCCCATGTTAGAATTGAAACAGTGTCATCACCACACTAAAATTTATTTTATTTGATTAAGAGACTTGACTACCTTATTCTTGATTGAGTTTAACTTTGTAAGAAAATTCTACAATAACACTGGACAACAAAACAAAATCCCCAACTACAAGAAAAAATAGTTTGAGTAATTTAACAGTGCTCATTCTAAATGTCATGTTGAAAATTATCAATCAGTTCAGTTTTTGAATTATGATAGATTTATTCAAAATATTTTTTATATATCATGAGAATAACTTTTCCTTTAATAATGATTTATTCATCGAAATTTGCATTTAAGAAACTTCCACTACATAACAGCAATACCAATACAAAAACAATGAGTATAAAATAATATATAATGAAAATACATTCAGGCTATGTTTAAAACTTTCATTGTGTTATTAATTTCTGTTACAAAATATCTGCTTGACTTGTAGTACCTTTTATGTATGTTTTTGGTTTTGTGCTGTAAGAATCAACAGTAATCTCCCACCACTGCAGAATTCCATCATTTTTGGTATCACTGTTTTATTGTAGAATGATCACTACACATAGATCATTTGGAAATAAGTCTAAATGGGAGTTAAGAAGTGCTTCTCTGGTGACATCCTGGAACCAATTTTCCTGTAGTTCTTGAGCATATTCACTCATCACAACACATTTTTTTATTGCCATGATTTTCTAAGCACTTTTTACAACCAATTTGAACGATTTGTAGACATTAAGTTCTTTTTGATTGAGTACTGTTTCAAAATGTTCATAACACAGTGTTTTTGGACAATGTGGTGTAACATATTGGTTCATTTCAGCTGTCTCATTCCTTAAATTATGTTAAAATAGATTTTAAAAAATCTTAGTCATCCATTATCATTTATATATTTCTTTATTTCTAAAGCTTTCACTTAAACGAACTGTATCTATCCATTTCATAGGACAACCACACTGTTAAAAAAATTAAACTGTCTTAGCTGAAGATGATTGCTTCCCTGCCAAATTTTAAACTTGTCTCCTGGTCCTACTTTTCTCACTGTTAATTATGGAAAAAAAGTTGTTACATCAACATTACCAGTTCCCTTTGCAATCTTAAACACCTAATTTAAATCCATTCTAACCCCCTCTTTCTTTTTCAAGAAAGAACAATTTGAGAGGTTTCCACTTTCCTTCACATGAGAACTGTTTCTTCTCAGGCATCACTATAGTGACACTTCTCTGCATCTTATTTATTGTCTTTCCTAAGGTAAGACATCTGAGGATGAACACAGTATTCTAAATGTGTTGTAACCAATGATCTATACAATGATCTATTTAGAATTGTGTTCAATACTTCTGCAGATACAACCTAAAATCCTATTTGTCCTACCATTATTATAGTTGTATTTTGATGTTTCCTAATTTCCATCTCCTTGATCATATCTGTATTTGAAGTTAACAGTTAATATGAAATAATGGTGTTTCTTATAGGTTCCTTTACAAATTGATGAAAGAAGCAATCTTGAATAGTTTCCAAAAACCTTTCTACTTCTCACTTTGACTTTAGTATTATCCAGTCCATATGCTTGAAACTAAAATCACCCATAAATATGACTTTTAAACAACTGAAGTCATACTATCATTCTAAAGCTTGTTATTATTGTCAATAACTTCTGGTGGTCTGTAACAAATTCCCATCAAAAGCTTTTTCTCTTTATATCTGCTAATATCTTTTTGCTGTTATCTTTGATATTCTCAACTTCTGTAGGATGTAACTCACATTCTATTTTCTTTAGTACTCTATCCTTATTGAATAACCTTTAACCTTGTATTTCAAAGATATTTCTATCATCAGAATCATCTGTATTTTACCATGTTTTAGTTATTCCCATTGTATCAAAATCCTTCCTTCCTACCAGTGCTCTAAAGTTATCTGTTTTACATTAGAAATAATGAAGCTTACCCTTATAATTACTTCTATGCTCATTTTCTATGCTAAACTTTCTCTGCATTTTATTCTTTTTTAATTTATTTTACCCTGGCTTTCACCACTGTGTAGTCCCTGTTTAAAACTTCCCTCAGAGCTTGTTTAATAGCCTTAGCAAACAAGCCAGCTCCTATCCTATTTAAATGTAAACCATCCATTCCATCAGCACTTCCCAAATCTGTGCCCTAACAAAGATACCTCCTTTCATTTTTTATTCACATTTTTTGGAAACTTGTCAGACAGATATCTGAAATCAGTATCATCTTCATGCATTCCTTTTACAGAAGTCTTCTTGAGTCTCAATTTAATATGAAATGGGAATAGAAACACATTTTTGAAGATTCATTAAAAGTTGAAACTAGATATTCTGTTTTCTTGGAGTATATTTCTCTTTGAATGGCCGTTCTTTTTAAAATTTGAAATGATTGTTACCATCTCGAATGTCTTATAGGCATGAAAAATATTCAGTAAATTTACTGTACAGACTTAGCAGGAGTGCAGTAACTTTTAGGTCATCATACATTTTGCACCTATGGTGATCATATTTGATTGCTTTTATAAGCTTTTTTTTCTTGCACAGCATAAGCAACAGGAATTGATGGGTTACTATTCTTTTTGTGCAAAAATACAAATTTCTGAGTAATTTTATATAAATTGATGAAAATTCCCCATTCTTGAGAGTAAATTTCAGTATTTAATTCTTCCATTAGTGCATCAACATCTGTACATAAACACAGAATATCACACATGCTTTAGTGAGAAGTGTTAAAATGTGAGGGTGACTTTGGAAATTGAAATTATTCCTTCTACTGTAAATGAATACTAAGAAGTTCTCCATAATGCTTTGGTAGAAACAAGTCATGAATTATGTCATTTAGCTCTTTTGGTGTGATCGGATGAGGCTGTTTATGTTGAGGTGCCACAGGAATAGAATTAATAGAAGATGATTTCTTGTCTCCTTTGCCAATTGTGTTACCCAATTTGCTGGTGGGTTTGGCACAGGAAACCATCATCCATGTGGGGATAGTTTAATTGCAGATGCAATATCTGGATATTTAATATATTATTTAATTTTGCCTGAATATACAGAAACATCAGTCAAGCAAAAATAACTGTCATTCAGATGATTTTTGGACTTGCACCATGTCATGGGTACTGCAAATAGCATACTAACTTTCTTCTTATTCAGCCACTGTGTTAAGCCAGATGTGCATACTGTACAAGATAAATGTGGAGCTCAAAGTTTTTCTTAGTTATCAATTTAGACCCAACATAGTGATAGTAAGCTACCTTTATATTGTGTGTGATGAATGTTTCAGTAACTGTTTGGGTGATTTTTGCACTTTTGGAATTTACTTGAACTTGGATGTTCAAGTATGATCTTCCATGCTTTAGTTATTATACACCATAAGAAACATTCTCCTTTGCCCATTTTTATTCTTTGAGATTGAGTTTTTTATTTATCTGATTGGGATCACTTTCCTAACTTATCCTCTCCCAGTTGGACATCATCCATTCCTTTTCCACTATGTTTGTTCATAAGGTTCATGGTGGCTAGATGCTTGGTTCAGAAGTGGTGTGATACCCCTCCTCAGATCATATCATTTGTATCTGTCATATACATAGGTATTCTTTTGATGTTTTTTTTTTTGGTGGGTACATTTTCTCTTTTCTTTCACTCCTCTCTCTTTGTTTTTAATGTAGAATTCCAGCTGAACATGTGAGAGATGAGAGTACTGTATTCAAAATTAGAATTTTCCTAAAATGGAAAAATGTATTTCTTATAGATACTTTCCGCTGTTCTCCCCAAAATATTACAATGCTTCCATTTTTTGCCAAATTTCAAAGTGATAGTTCAGTAGTGATGTATAGAGGGATTCATGTGATGATGATGCACTCCTATTGATGGAGTGCATCATGAAATATTGATTTGCATGAAAGACATGTTGGAACCTTTGATTTCAGTTGGAGTTGTGTGTGGAAGGATTGTGGTATATGTTGTAAAATATTTTCCATAGTGGGCAGTAAAAACAGGAATAGCCAGTCTTGTGATAGGGAGTGAAGAATCTGGTGGAAATATATTTCAATTTAGAAAAATTATAACTTTTATGATCTGATCAAAGACTTCAGTGTGCAGATGAATAGAAAAATACATTGTTATAAAACAAATGACATGAGTAGGGTAAATATGTTTCATGTGAGTTGGAATATAAGTTTATATTTATCTCATTTATTGAGGTATGCAGTGATATTTTTCATTCCATACCTTTTATTTATTTATTTATTCCAAATGTTAATATATGAGTTGTATAAATTAATTTTGAAAATAAACTGCTTAAAGGATGCTTGAAAATAAATTTCTAGGAATTAGACTGGTTGTCATTTTTCCCTTGGATGAGATTCTAAAATTGCCTATATAAATGGTTAAGGGTGTCCTGCATGCCAAATTTTCATTGGAACACTTGAATTCTAGATCTGATCCTGTATTGTGTTATGGTGTTAAACACAGTTAATTTTTGTGTTTTAAATATATACACACACACACACATAAACACACATATATTAATATATATTCATGTATATAGATACAAACACATTTATATACAATTACTTTATCTCAGAAAAAAAATCTGATAATTTGAAATTCACTGCTGGCTAAAATCTTAAGGCCAATGAACATAAAGAAAAAATATGCATTTCACATTGTTAGACTCAACCACTTATTTGAGTAAGCTTCAAAAGATGAAAATAAGAAAAGGGAAAATAAAAGTAAAAATTATTTTTAGCATTTACTAGGGAAAATGCGAACACTATGAAATGCATTGTATTCTGTATGCATGTATACATACATTAATTGTATTTTCATGCTATGTACTCGTCCACCATATCTATAAAAGTGGGGAAATGTACAGATTGTTATTTTTATACATCATTAGTGTTTACATTCTTTGAAATTGAAACCAAATATTTTTTGTCATTTTCTACAGGGTGTGTTGGATGATCCAATCAAACAAGGAGTAATTCCACGTATTATTAATGACATATTTAATTATATTTATTCCATGGATGAAAATGTGGAATTCCATATTAAGGTAAACTGAAACTCTACCCGTAGCTCTAAATAAGACTTACTGATTATTTTGCATATTTTTGGTCTATATTTAGATAGCAATGCCATGCAAATATTTGCATGGTTAATTGCCCTCAGATAATTTTATTGGCTTATATGTAACATATATACTTTCCTATATTTGAAACCTACTGTTGAGTACCTTGCACTGTTGTTTGTATAAAAAGAATAACTTAATATTAGTTAAACACGGTTAAAAGTACATAACTGTAAATTTAAAGGGCCTTTATTTTAGGTATTGCTTTTTTTTCTTGAAGCACAAATTGTATTCTTAATAAAGTCTGATATTTGTGAAATAATTAAAACAAGGATAGATACTAAATCTTATTGGCTATGCTTATTGTGAAGTGTGATTACCACTAAGTATTTTTCATGAGAATCAACTTTGTTACACAGGAGATACTATCATGTACATACCAAAAACTCTTAATGTACTGAATTGCTTGCATTGCGAAATATCAATAAAAAACAGTAATCATTTTATAACCAGAGCTTTTTCAAATTACATGTATAAAATCAATCAAACAAGAGTGTCACCACCAATATTCATTGAATGCATTTTTTTTTTCCTTGCTAAAACAGAATGTTAATCAAGATGAGGCATAACTGAATCAAGATAACATTGTTCTCCGATACCATTATTATTTAAAAAAACAACAACATGATTTTGATGCAAACAGTTTTTAAAATTTTCATTATTTGGAAAAGTTTTATCATAGGAGAAGACATTTTATAGTAAGAAGGTTCTGTTCACATGAAAGATTTTTTGAGATTTAGTTTTTACAGCAATATTACAAATAATTTACTTTAGGAAATCAAATTTATTTATGGTTGTGATAATATAGTTTCATGAGAACGAATAAACATGTATGTATCTGTACATCATTTTATTATTTTTTAATTCTAATAAATGGTGGAATGTTTAACACAATGTTTAGGTACAGCATACATTTGTAATAAAAAGTTTTTTATTTAGGTATCTTATTTTGAAATATATCTTGACAAGGTGAAGGATCTTTTAGATGGTAAGTTAATAAGAGTATGATTTTATAAATTCATATTTTATTTTACATTTAAATGTTTAATACTATTTTTGTATTATGTTTTAAACTTGGTAAGGTAGAGGTTTGAATTGTTTCAATAATTAACATTTATTTCAACCTATTAAGACTGGAATGTCACAGTACAGCAAAAAGCACTGTCCATTGGAAATGTAGGACATAAAAATGTGAACCACCTGCACTGTCTCATATTTCACTACTTGAAATAAGATATGTGAACTCTTTCTCCCATAAACTTGATAATTAACTCTTTCACTATAGCCTCAATATAATATACACAAGTCTGTCTACACATTTGTATATTTTAAGTATTTGCACTATTAACTTTTGACACAACGTGTATATTCACGAAATTTGGTAGACTGTTGTAAAGATTACAAGTATTTTCTTGCACAAAAAATCAGATTTGTAATGAAATATTTTTACTAAAGATCTGTTTGTGAAAATATTGAGTCTATAGCATTACTAGTGTGAGGGCAGAGTGATTTAATTTTTTTATTAAAAACTAATCTTTGTCCCCAAAATTTCATTTGTGTAATGCCTAAAACCTTCTAAATACATTTTATATGTTTATTTTCAGTAAAACTTTATATTGTGTACCCTAACTGCATGAGATATGTCAGTCGACCAACCTTATAACTATCATTAAAAGATGAGGAAAAAATTATAAACTATGCATTTTTATACTAGAATGACTACATGTTATAACATGAAAATACATATGTTTAGTTTAAGTAGCTTATGTCTCATAACACTGCATACATGTATATATTTATTATTTTTTTATTATATTGACCTTCCAGTGATGCCTAGCTAACATTACATAACTTGCATTGATGCAGTGTATGTGCATTCATTTTGGGTTGTATATGTACAGTTGAATAACTAAAAAATCATAAATCACCACACTGATACTATAGAATTGCACTATAATTTATTAAGCTCAGTGACTAAGGTGTATTTAGATTTAAAAAAAAATAATGAAATTTCGAATAGGCTAAAGATACAACCTACATTCTTGAAATGTTGTATCAAAAGAACATAACATCTTTTTCACTAGGACATTTTAAGTTGATTGGCCATTCATATATCATGTACTAAAGTAAGTATATTAGGGACACCATTTTCAAAAATGGAAAAAGGTGAATGGGGCTGTTGTCTTTGATTCAGTACATTAGCCATATTTCAGCAAAATAAGATATTGCAGCTTAATATTAGTAATTTGAGTTACTAGTTTATAGGAGACTATAGACTTAGTATTTTCACATCACAAACATCAATTGTTAAAGAGTGGTGCATTATATATATATCATATAACTAACATCTATATTTAGGTATGTTCTTTAAAAATTTACTTTTAACTTAAGAAATTACAAATATATAATATTAAAGTTTGAATTATATTTTCCAATTTGATACCAAACTTATTGACATAAATTATAAAATAGCAGTTCAATAAAATTTTGAATGGTAGTTAACAAATAAGATGACATGGCCTTTGACCATGACTCATAGTGACAGGATTAATGACATCTGATAAATGTGGATATGTGATAATTATAATTCACAGAAGGTAGTTTGTGGGATTTTGTTGTGATAATTTTTTTATAACAAATGTTGATTTTGTTGATGAAAATTACCTAATAATTTAGCTTCAGATTTCTTTAGCCACTGTATTCAAACTAATATTCTTTACATGATTTTGCACAAAGAATTATATCTAACTGCTTCATTTTTGTAATCCAAAATCAGTTAAGATTATACCAGTGTGAGATAAAGTTTAATCTGTTGCTGTTTTTATATCATTTTCGTAAACTAAAATGTCAATGTATTATTTTTATAGTTACAAAAACTAACTTATCAGTTCATGAAGACAAAAACAGAGTCCCTTATGTCAAGGTAAGATAAATTATTTTCTTTTTAATATTACAATGTATTTAGCAGATATGATTTTGTAAGACAACTGTATATTCAATTCCAAAAGATAAATTTAACTTTTGTGTTAATAATAAGTGTGTCTGAAGAATCCATACTGAAAAAGAAAATAACTTTGACTGATCAAGTTAATTTATCATAAGCTGTGGAAAACGTCTTCAATTTTTTTATTGATACGATTCTCAGTATTTGTTATGTATTATGGTTGTTTTCAATCTATATCTTTTGAATAAATAGTTATAGATATAAATGCATAGAAACCAAATCATGTTTAATACACTTGTTATCACACTTGATAAATAAGGCATTAATATTCAGTATCATTTTAATATGCTTCTAGTTCTTTTGTGGAAGTTAAGATTATAAATCTCTTGTAGTTGACTTTGCATGGATTGTTACTTTTTGAATATTTAGCATAGTATTTCTCTCCCTTCGGTGTGGATTCCTGTACATGGTGAGAGGACCTCCCAGAGAAGGTTCTGTTCTGTCTGGTTACCTTCTCTGGGATCTAAACATCCACCCATGTGTGTGCCATGCGTGGCAACCCGTGAAGGGGAGGAGAGTATCCTGGTGGTTGAGGGGTCCAACCCTAACACACTACTTTGGCCTCGAATTCCTGTAGATGGGTGGCCCCCCTTGGGTCAATCGGCTGGTCCACTTGGGCTAGAGCCAACCAAGGACCAGTGTTGGAAGTTCTCAACGGGTGTTGTGGACATTATGCCTGATGCTGGTGTTTGGTATAGTGCTCACGAAACCCTGGCGTTGCTGCATTGTCCTTGCATGACTTTGTAGTGCGTCCCCTCGTAGGGCTCCATGGTGGGTGGGGTCAATTGGTACCGAAACTTTTCCTCTTTCCTATGGATCCTCCAAAAAATATAAATAAAATTGTAAAAAAACAGTCAATGGGTAAGCGACCACATCTTGAATACTCAGAACAGCAATCTTCAACATCAGTAACACACGTATCTCACTTTCTTATATTGCATTCTCTTTCGGGAAAAACCTTTAGGGCAAATGTCCCCTTTTTTTATTCAAAAGGGACTAGAGGGACTTGCTGGCTCTCCAAAGTCAGTGAAGAAGCTTCGATCTGGTGACATATTGGTTGAAACATCCACATCCCAACACAATGAACTCCTCTTGAATTCAAAGGCAATTTGGGATATACCTATTGAGGTTACACTCCATGCTACTTTGAATTCTTCATGAGGAGTTATTGTTGAAAGGGATTTGAAGAATGTTCCTGAGTCAGAGATTCTTGCTGGTCTCTCCACTCAAGGAGTTTCTGCAGTGAGGCGCATCTCCACTCGCAAAGATGGAGTAACATTGCCAACAAATACCCTCGTTTTAACATTTACTTCACCACATGCACCTGCCACCATCAAGGCAGGTTATCTCATTTGCAGGGTTTGGCCATACATTCCAAACCTTCTTTGATGTTTTCAATGTCAGAGATTTGGCCACTCAAAGACTTTTTGTCGTGGTTCCCTGACATGCTCGTTGTGGAGGCAAGGACCACGATGCCTATGACTGTGACTTTAACCCGCATTGTGTAAACTGCAATGGTTCTCACCCCTCTTACTTTCATTCTTGCCCAAAATGGTTGGAGGAAAAAGAGGTGCAGCGTTTGAAAACGACACATAACATTAGTTATCTTGAGGCTCGGAAATTGTTGTCGACAACTCCATCTCGGACATATGCTGCTGCACTTCATTCCACAACTACAGTGGGAGCTCAGACAGATCTCTCTGTGCCTCCAAAAGAATCATTTTCAAAACAAATGAAAAGCCTTCTGACCTCTGTGGTTAAAAAAGTTGATGAATCGACTTCCACTCCTATCTCTGTTCCTCCCATACCTTCCAATAAACCTCAAGATCCACGTCCTTCAGTTTCAAATACAGGCATTTCTTCTGATACATTATTTTCTCCAACCACAAGAGACAAAAAATTATTCGTTCACGCCCTCAGTCACTGGATTCCTCTTCCAATAACAAAAACCTACCCACTCGACCCAGAGCAGGATCCATGGAGGTTGATAGACTTCCTCTGATTAAAGACAGTAAAGAAAAAAGATGTGGTTGTAAACCGAAGGGTTCTCCAGCCACCTCACCTACCCGTTCTTAAAAATGGCCACCTTGATACAATGGAACTGTCGAGGTTTACGTTCTAATCTGGATGATATCAAAACGCTGATTGCTTCCTACCATCCTGTTTGTCTTTCTTTACAAGAAACATTTCTCAAATCTGCTGATACAGTCTCCATTCAGCAGTTTTCTTTGTACAGAAATGACAGATTGTGTGATGGTCGAGTAGAGGGGTGGCACTGTTGGTTGATCAACATGTCCCCACCCTGTCTTTGTCACTCAACACACCCTTGGAGGCTGTAGCCATCTATGTTTCCTTGGGTCATACCATCACTATTTGTTCTCTGTACCTGTCCCCTGGAGAGACATACGATCAATCAGAACTAGATGCTTTCGTTGAACAGTTGCCATCTCCATTTCTAATCCTGGGAGATTTTCATGGACATCATCCCCTCTGGGGAAGTGCTATTATTGATGGTAGGGGTCGATCTGTAGAGCGGATGCTCTCTGATTACAATCTTTCTCTTTTCTATACTGGTTCTTCCACTTACTTTCATGCTCCTAGTCAGTCCTTTACTGCTATTGATCTCTCAATTTGCTCCCCTTCATTATTCTCCCATTTTTCATGGAAGGTTGACAGTAATCCACAAGGCAGTGATCATTTTCTGATCATTTTGACGGAGACTGGCCGTGGTCAATGCCACCCTACCCACGTGCCCCGGTGGAAGCTGGATCAGGCAGACTGGTCCACTTTCACTGCTCTCGCAGAACTTGATCCTACCATTGTAAATCATCCATCAATAGACGACTGTGTAACAGCGGTAACTGACTGTATTATACATGCAGCTGCTCGGTGTATTCCTAATACCTCGACACGTTTTCCACGATATTTTCGTCCATGGTGGAATCCTGCTTGCCACTTAGCATGGAAGGCTCAAAAACGGGCCTGGGATACTTTTCGTAGATATCCCACACTTTCAAACCGGGTTGCTTTCCAATGGGCCCGTGCACATACTAGGTGGGTAAGACGTCAAAGCCAGAAGGAATCTTGGATTAAGTTCACAACCAGCATATCTTCTACCACCAGTTCCAAGATCATATGGGACAGGATTCGAAAGGTTAATGGGCACTACAATTCTGTTCCCCTCTCGATCTTACTCTCTGATGGTCAGGAGGTGACTGATGTCTGGAACATCGCTAACACTCTAGGTGAAAGCTTTTGCTGGGTATCTAGCACTTCTGCTTGTTCCTCCACCTTCCTGGCCATCAAGACTCGGGCAGAGCGATCACCTCTTTCCTTTCAAACTGACTGTTTCTTTGACTATAATTGTCCCTTTACCCTGATTGAACTGAAAATGGCCCTTCATTCGTCTGCCAGTACGTCTGTTGGACCTGATGATATTCATTATGACATGCTGCACCATCTATCTCCTGCTTCTCTTGATGTCCTTCTGATTGTCTTCAATCAGATTTGGCAGGAGAATGCTTTTCCTGATGCCTGGTGCAAGGCCATTATTTTACCTTTCTCTAAACCAGGGAAAGATCCAAAGATTCCTTCAAACTATCGTCCAGTTGCTTTGACGAGCTGTCTCTGTAAGACCTTAGAAAGGATGGTTAATGCTCGTCTTGTTTGGTTCCTTGAATCAAACAACCTCCTCTCGCCCACCCAGTGTGGGTTCTGTCGACAGTACTCTACCACAGACCACCAAATTCATCTTGAAACATCTATCAGAGAAGCCTTTCTCAACCTCCAACATCTTGTATCAATATTCTTTGACATAAAGAAGGCTTATGACACAACATGGAGGTATGGCGTTTTGCGAGACCTCCATACATATGGGTTACGTGGCCATCTACCCATGTTTATTAAAAATTTTTTAATGGATAGGAGATTCCAAGTTCGTGTGGGTTTGACACTTTCCCGTTCTTTTGTACAGGAACTTGGAGTCCCTCAAGGCTGTGTATTGAGTGT
This sequence comes from Carcinoscorpius rotundicauda, assembly GCA_011833715.1. NCBI lineage: Eukaryota > Metazoa > Arthropoda > Merostomata > Xiphosura > Limulidae > Carcinoscorpius > Carcinoscorpius rotundicauda. The sequence continues at coordinate 22,245,103 of CM022395.1, forward strand.
CACACTCTTCAGTATAAAGATAAATGCCATCACTGAACAACTCCCTCTCACTGTTGCGAATGGGCTGTATGTTGACGACTTTCACATATCATGTCAGTCGTCAAACATGAGATATATTGAGCGGCAACTACAAACTGCCCTCAATCGTGTACGGAAGTGGACTCTGGCGAATGGCTTTAATTTCTCTCTCTCCAAAACTGTATGCATGCACTTTTGCCGTCGATGAGGTGTTCACCCTGATTCTGAACTTCATATCGGTGAAGTTTTGCTGCTCGTGGTCCTGGAGACAAAGTTCTTGGGGCTTATCTTTGATCGTAAACTGACCTTTATACCACACTTAAAGCAGCTTCGGGTCAAATGCACAAGAGCACTGAACATCCTCCGTGTCCTCTCTTCTACCAGTTGGGGGGCAGATCACTGTTCAATGTTGAAGATGTATAGTGCTCTTATTAGATCGAAACTCAACTATGGATCAATGGTCTATGGCTTTGCCAGACCCTCAGCCTTAAAGATGCTGGATCCCATTCATCACCAAGGACTACGACTCTGCACTGGGGCTTTCCGTACCTCTCCAGTTTAAAGCATATACATTGAATCTCACAAACCTTCTCTACACCTTCGCCGTTTGCAACTATCATTACAGTATACTTCAAAACTTCATTCCTTACCAAAGGATCCCACCTGGGAATGTGTTTTCCTTTCTTGGTGGCCATTACTTTTTCAGAACAGACGATCTGTCATTGCTCCGTTTGGCCTTTGCATCCTGACGCAATTGGATGAATTGGGTCTGTCCTTGGATAACATTGCAGATTCCACAGGTCGGCCCATCTCACCATGGCTTATTACAGCTCCCAAATGTGACCTTTCTTTCAGTCACCTAAAAGAGGCAGATACTCCAGATTGGAAGTACCGTCTTTTATTCAATGAGTATCTTTCAAACAATCATTCAGTTCCCATTTATACAGATGGTTCCAAATCAGGTGATTCAGTGGGCTCTGCTATGGTTTGCTATGGGTCAGTAGTTGCGCGCAGAATCCCTTCTACAGCTTCTGTGTTCACTGCTGAACTGTATCCCATATCTCTTGCCCTGGATCACATTGCAGTTGAGCAGTACTCCAACTGCACTATTTATACTGATTCGCTTAGTTCTATACTTGCCTTGGAATCACTACACGTTAGCTCACATCCTATTCTCGGTGATATTCAAAACCGACTGGCCCATTTCTCATTAACAGCTCCTTCAATCCAGTTTTTCTGAATACCAGGCCATGTTGGTATTCGTGGGAACAAGCTTGCAGACATGGCAGCTAAAAATTGTCTGCTCCAGCACCATCACCCCTATGCTTATTCCGTACATGGACTATGGTGTTGTCTTCAAAGCTCGGCTCCATGCCAGCTGGCAGTCCACTTGGAGTGAGCAACGTGACAACAAACCTTTTCAAATCAAACCCTGTAATGGACTTTGGCCATCTAGCTTCTGTAAAGTTCGGAATGAGGAAGTTGTTCTCACAAGGCTACGCATTGGTCAAAGTTTTTTAACTCATCATTTTCTTTTATCTGGAACTGATGCACCAATGTGTAGTTTGTGTAACACTCAAATCACTATCAGCCACGTTTTACTTTCTTCGTTTTACTTTCTTGTCATTGTTACAATTCTCAACGACGGCAATATTTTAAACATTTTTTCCCAGGGTCAGTCTGTAACATTGGACAGAGTTATTGGTGATGGTGACTCTGTCCACCTTGATAACGTTTTTAATTTTTTAATGGCTATTAATCTTTTTCATCTCATTTAAGGGTTGCATATTTATTCATTACACCTTTTTAATTGTGGCTCCTTTTTTACAGTTTTAATCTCTCTCATTCAATTTGACATTGGACAATGGCCAGAACAATAAATAACTCGACACCAGGACTGGAAAGGCCAACTTCAGGTGACTAACGCTACTGTTTGAACTACTCATTAGTCGTCCTGGCGAGTTGTTATTATACTTTTTAATGGCTATTAATCTTTTTCATCTCATTTAAGGGTTGCATATTTATTCATTACACCTTTTTAATTGTGGCTCCTTTTTTACAGTTTTAATCTCTCTCATTCAATTTGACATTGGACAATGGCCAGAACAATAAATAACTCGACACCAGGACTGGAAAGGCCAACTTCAGGTGACTAACGCTACTGTTTGAACTACTCATTAGTCGTCCTGGCGAGTTGTTATTATACTTTTGCTGCATATCGTTTCACACTTTTACTCCTTTACTTTTTAGTACTGGCCATATTGACTCATAACCCGGAACCAGGACTGGAAAGACCAACTTCAGGTGACTGACGGTAGTTTTTATTCTTACCTGTTAGTCTTCCTGGCAGGTTATGATCATTACCATTCTGCTACAGGTAGTTTTTTTACATCTTTGTTGACTGGATGTCAACACTGGTTTTTGCGCCATTTTCTGTTTTAATTGCCGTTTTACTTTTATCTTCAATTACTTTTACAAATTTTACTCCATTTACTTGACTTTTATCTTTTTACTGAACATTTGGCTACTTATTATTACGATTTTGCCGAGTGTCTTTTAAAACTTTTATTTTCTTACATTTTGATAATAGCTGCTATGACACATAACTCGGAACCAGGACTGGAAAGGCCAACTTCAGGTGATTGACAGAGGTTCTTGAACTTACCTGTTAGTCTTCCTGGCGGGTTATGATCATTACGATTTTGCTAGAGTAAATAGTTTATAACTTTGAAGACTGGATGTCACCATTGGTTTTTATACCATTTTCTGTTTTAATTGCTGTTTTGTTTTTACCTTCAATTACTTTTACAAATTTTATTCCATTTACTTGACTTTTATCTTTTTACTGAACATTTACTCATTATTTTGATTTTGCTGAGTGTCTTTTAAAACTTCTATTCTTTTACATTTTGATATTGGTTGCTGTGACACATAACCCGGAACCAGGACTGGAAAGACCAACTTCAGGTGACTGACGGTGAGTCTTGAACTTACCTGTTAGTCTTCCTGGTGGGTTATGATCATTACCTTTTTACTAGAGTAAATACCTTACAACTTCTTATACTCTGCCTTCTATCTTAATGTTGTAGACTAGGTGTCAACATTGGTTTTCTACTTTTTTGTTTTACCTTCATTTCCATTCATGTCTTTTACTAGATTTATTATTTTTTATTTTACTTTTTTTACCAGATGTCTGGCGCAGGTAGCCTCGTTGCTTTGTGCCATAAAACACTAAATCAATCAATCATAGTATTTCTCTGACCTGAAATCTCTGCTATCTAAAATATAGGGGTTTTAGTTGGATTCTAAGTTTGAGTATATTAAATTTTTGTTTTTGCTTTGTTTTGACACATTTTTCATCAGTGACTCATGAGTTGAAAACATTTAATGCAACAGAAAAGTTGTTTTAAGATAAAATGTTTAAAAATGATGTTATAAAAGTGTAGTGAAAAATTTGTACTAGAAAGTTTCTCATATTTGTTCCTGTAAGTATAAAAAAACTTTTGTTTATTAGATACACAGATGTATTTTCAAACATTCAAGACTGTTAATGTTCAATTTCAAATTATATAATTTTGATCCTTTTAAGGAAACTGATGATTATTAATGTTTGGAACATTCTCAGCATGTATGTTTATTTCTAAATGCTACTATTGTTAAAATCAGGGTGCAACCGAAAGGTTTGTAACCAGCCCTGAAGAAGTAATGGAAGTGATTGATGAGGGGAAATCTAACAGACATATAGCTGTCACAAGTAAGTTTCTTTTGTTCTGTAGAGTGAAATGAATTGTATAATAGTAGGAAGGGATTTTCTGATCTTTTTTTTATATATAAATAGCATTGCTGGCAAGTCATTTTGATAATGTTATTTTCTATATTTTATAACTTCTGTACAACATAATTGAAAACTAATTTTGTAAATGAAATTAGTGCTACATTATGATGTTATCATAAATGGTGACTAATTTTTCTAAAATCTTAACCATATTTTACTCACCCCCTGAAGGGATTTAAGCAATAACTACTGAAATTCTGATGCATCTTATCCCTTTGAAAGGTCCAAATTAACATAAATCAGAATTATGTTAAAAAATAACTCTTTTTAATGTTGCACACAAACTGTTATGTTGCTTTGGAAGGAAGTAGCTTTCATTTTGAGAGTGTGTATGGACTCTAGAATATTATACATGGGATATTATGGCAACTTTAAAAATGAAATGAAGTACATTAGCTTCTAATGCTAGATGCACAAAAATATACAAGTAGCATTCAGACTCAAAGGATAATGGCTTGCAAAAGACTTTCAGCTTCTAAGGCAAATAAGCTTTGCTTAAAGGGTCAAGAAACTGCTATTGGTGGTTAAAAAGTGAAAGAAAGATTATGAGCCAAGTCAGAAAAATTTGATATTCCAGACTGAGAGTTCCTAAAACAAAAAATAATTTTGAAAAAAACTAAACAAATTGAAATTGAATGAAAACACAGTCAGTACAGCAACTCTATGGATTCAAGAAGGCAGTGATGACTTACAGCTGTAATTGATTATGCTAAAGGCAGTGAAGAATGCAATGTTTAATTATTCTAACAACACTAGAAACTTTACAGGAATGTAATCTACTTGTAGACATAGAGAAAGGACACTTAGTAGCTTCTCCAGATGCTGATGTAGGGTATGATGGTATTATTTAAGTCAAGTGTTTACTGAAAGATAAGGGAATGACTTTTTTAGAGGCTAACTGTTAGTTACAGATTTCTATTGTACTTCAGTGGATAACACTTTAAAAATACACATATATACTATTACCAAATACAGGGGTCAACTTCATACAGCTGGAGAAATAAATTTTTTTCATTTTTGGACATATTTCAACATAAGAATTGATTAAATCAATGGAGAGGATAATTTTTGGACTAAGAAAATGCTCCCTAAAGTGTATTGGTTCTATTTACAGACAGTATTGTCAGAAATAATAGGCCCAAGAAAAACCAGGAGCATGGTTTTACAAGAACCAAACTGTCATTGAGGATAAAAGAAGCAAATAAAAATAAATTATTGAAATATACAGTTTTTTCTAGAATGTTTCATTGGATCTGTGTTTCAATAATTTTTTGTGAATCTTTGATTTTCAGAAATGAAAGTGGGAGAAAAAAAAATCTCACAAAGAAACATTCCAACAAAGATATTTGATATCTTTGCATGTGAGATATAAAGGCTTTATTGGCATTCTGATTTCCATTTGTTGTTGTGAGTGTGTATGTATTTTAAATAAATAATTTTTTAAATTTATATTATAAATCATTTATGTTATGAATAATTGTTATTGTTTTTCTCCAAGTGCAAATTCAACCTCATAATACTTAAACTGATGTAAGCTTATAATATACAGTATAAAGAATGTTAAAAATATATACTAGAAAAATCGTTTACAAATGCTTTTAATATTCTGCAGTTATTTCATTGATAAACAACTGTTTTATTTTTGAAAAAAAAAGTTGTTATATTGTGACTTTTCTGACTTTCAATCTGTTATGAATGTAACTAGTTTTTGTGAGGTCAGCTGGATTTTTAGTAGAAATTATTACTTATTTTTGATATGGAGCTCCAGCAAAGAAAAATTGATAAATGTTTCTTTCTGGAGTGTTCCTTTATTTGTTAGATGAGAAGCATGATGCCCCTGTTGTTATGGCAGTTACATGTCAGGTTTTACATATTGATTTGAAATTAGGTGAAAACTTTTTTGGTATGAGACTACTTATCTCTCAATTCACAGTAAAGAGTGCAAAAGAAATTTATAAATTTGAGATTGTAATGTATAGTAGACTGTAAAATAAAAAAGTTTTGATATTTTTACACATGATCAGGTAAACATTTTTATGTGTAATGATTGTGTACGTGAATTTAGTTGAATATTATTTATCTTCTGTTCACACATGTTGAAACTAGCTTCCAAATATAATGAGTATCGAAATTCTTGTCAAAACCTATTTACAACAGAAATTAGCTGTATTAAAATTTCAGTTTTTTTAATCTTAATTTACATAGTTTATAAAACACATACAAGTTGTTAGTTTTTCAGTTCAGATAATGTCTATCATATTACGAACATTAATAAAATTAGAGATCAGGAAAAACCTTAGCAAATGGTTTAAGAAAACAGCTTATTATTGTAGTTATGAATAATTCTACTTTCTGTAGTCAGAGTTGTTAATAAGTTTTGGGAGTTTTGTTATGTTTTATGTAATTCTAATTATTTGTTATTTCCAAAGTTTTATTAAGCTTCAAGTAGTGTAGCTTTATGCATTCCTTAAAAAACTTTTTATTTAGCTTATTGTTGATGTTTTTTTTGTTTTTCAATGGATTCTACTGAATATAAAATGTACTTGTGACTTGCTTCAGGTTGCATGATTTGATAGTGTGAAGAATATGAAATTTCCAATTAGGACTATGCATTAGAGGGAATTGGATTTTTGTAATATTAAATGAAAAAAAGAAAAGAAAACTATCACAAAACATTATACTCTCATTATTCAGAGAAAGTTGGTATTTTTACACCTATGTGAAAACTTAATTTTATGAGTGGTATGGCTGGACATAGCTGAGAAAAACTGAATGTATGCTTTGTTTTCTTTAGAGGAATAAACTTTGTTTCATGGTAAGGTATCAGATGATATCTTTCATGCACAGTGTACTTTACACTGACTTTTCATTTAAAGTGTATTGAGTATGTAGGGAATGGAAGAAAGAGTGCCTCACCTCTGAAAATGCTGTTAATTTATGTCTTTTACTGTATAACAGAAAAACAAGTAAATTATATATTTTTAGAATGCACTTGACCACAAGATCTCTTCAAAAATGATATCAAATCCTAATTTTAACACTGACTTTTGTAAATACTTGAACTTCTCATAATTTTAGTAACATTTTCTCATAAAAAATCTTGTGCACCTGTTGTGGTTTCTTAGATCTTTTTGTTCCAATTAGCTTACTAAATGAAACTCAAAATAACACAAACCAGTTTTACAAGTTAATATTTAGTTGACACTTCCCTGGATTTTAGTATTGCTTTTCTGTGACGTGGCATGCTTTTATTGAGTTTATGCAGATATTGACTGCAATTCTTCTTTTGGTACTTCAAAAAGTTAATCTTCTGTGTTTGCGATCTTTCGGTAATTGGTTTAATTCAGCCAATAAATTTTCTGGTGGATTGACCTGGCCATTCCATAACATTATTTCTTTTATTTCTAAGATATCTTTTAACAACTCTATTTGTTTAATTACTTTTTTATGATGTTAATTGGAATAAGATCTAAGGAATTACAGCAGATGTGCAACACTTTTTTATCAGAAAATGTAACTAAAGCTAGGAAAAAGTATTCATGAAATTCAGTGTATAAATAAGGATTTGAGATCATAATTGAACAGTTTCTATTGAATTCATTCTAAAAGCGTAGTTTTACATATTTTTCTGTTATATAATAAAAGATATAACAAATAACATTTTCAGGGGGTGGTTACTTTTTGTTGTCCACCCTTATATAGTCCTCTGCTGGGACAGTAGTCAGTCTAAGGATTGATAGCTCTAAAATCATGGCTTTGAGTTTCCTTGGTGGACACAGCAGATAGCCTGATGTGGCTTTGCTATAAGAAAAACACACACATACACACCCATTTCCCATATATATATCACTAGAAGTGTTGATCTTGAAATATTAGATTATTATATTAATAACATGGTATCCAGATGGAATTTTCTGTACTATTAAATATGTATAGGTTTTCACATATTGCTGAACTAAACATTAGAGAATAATTTGAGTTTTTATTATTCTTTTTATTTATTTTGAGAATATTTGGCTACCAAAATTTGGAATAAGGATTTAGTTATTGCACTACAAATTTAAGTTTACTATACAATATGTAATTTCCATATGTAATATGATGTATTTGTTAAAATTTTCAGTACAAACAATAGACATAAATTTATGAAACTTCAACACTCCATACATGTTTAAGTTTACATTACTCAAAATTATATTTTGGTTAATGCAAATCATATATACTGAAGAATTCTCTGGAGATCATTAATAAATATGGGGATGGTGATCTGTCTGGCTGAGCTATTTATTGTTAGTGAATTGGTTTATACTATTTCTTTGATGTGTTTGATACATTTCAGAAGGAGTACATGATTTGCTAAAGTACAAAAACAACTATGCTTGATTTTGATCAACAGATATATCTTGAAATTATTGAACACTTATTCTGTATATTAACTAAAAACAATAATAACTTTGAAGTAATTACTTCAGAAGATGTTTTAAAAACTGATTTCTGGCTGGAAGAAGGCAGAATGCTTGTTAGAGAAGACTTTGCTTAAAAGACTTTCCAAACCAAAAATGAAAACAGAACTAGAATGGTGTGCAGTAGATGGTAGTGAGACCTCAGTTTCTATTTCTTGGCAAATAAATGTGGTGTAAGTGAAAGAGGGTAGAAAATATAATAAAAATGTGCTCAAATAACACCTTTCTACATTTTTGGTGCAAAAGTCTATGTACATCAAATAGATGAACAGAACCACTGAAACATCTACATTGTAATTGGATCAGTCTGACATAGAATGATATAATAAATGCTTTTGCACATTCTAATTATTTTATTACCCTGGGAAATTTCTTTTATAAGTGTTGTAGAAAACATAAGCCACTTAGTATGATATTATGTTGTCAGAGCAAGGAACATGTATGACACTTTACTGTTTTGCATGTGCATTGTTGCTCTTGAGGGTATTGTATTACAGTTGCATATAAACAGTCTGATAACATGGGCAGTGATACAAGGTTTATTTACAGGGGGTTTCAACTTTGACATTGACAGTAAAATAAACAGAAAACATTCAGGCCTTCTTAGCAAATAAAACTCTCAAGGAATGTTCTTTGGAACTACATGGTTAATAATGGGGAAAAAAGAGCTGCTTATTTTATTTCTGATTTTAGAATTTTTCTTTTCATTATATTTTAGTTTTTATAGGTTGAAAAATCAAGTAGTAAATGTAATAACATATAAAATATAAAGTTTTACTGAAGTGTTATATACATATTTAAGAGATTTTATAGGTTATGCAAATGAAATTTGAGTTTTTGAGAAAAAGAGAAGTATTTTTAATCTTAAAATGAAAATCACTTTCCACTTGTACCAATTACAAAAAAAATGTCAGTAAAAATACTTTATTCAAAATATGATTTTTCATATGTAAAAGATTTGTAATGTTTACTGAAAGTCTTAAATTTTGTAAAGATATACTTAACCCTTTTGCAATAACTTGCAGTAATTGCATTTGCTGGCTTGCATTTAAAAGTTTATTTAAGTACTTTTTTAGGAATTTACGTCATTAAATATGGAATTAAATTGTAGATTATAATTCAGACTTTACTATCATGTATGAGTTAATTTCTTAATTTAAAAGTAAATATTAAAGAACACATCTAAATATAGTTTTTAGTGAATTACTTTTGTTGAATGCATCTTAGGTTAAAATTCGGTGTTTGTGATGTCAGAAAAATACATTTGTACTTTCCTACAAATAAGGAACTCCAATGACTCAAATGACAAGCTAGAATATAAAAAAACACCTCATCTTTTTTGAGATGTGGCACTTGTGTACTGAATCAAACACAGTCACCCTATTTACTATTTTTTTATTTTTGAAACAGTCTCTTATATACACTTTTTTCAATATATGACATGCAAATAAACAATATTAAAATGTCAGCCTAGTGGTTTTCTTAGCCATTTTAATCTGTGTGTAAAGGCTACCACGTTCTTTCAAACCAAAATTTCAAGGAATTAACTTGTGCTCTGAGTTGTGTAGTTTTTAGATCTAAATACAACTTAGTTACTAAGCTTAATAACTAGTGGAACTTGATGTTACCGATGTTGTTATTCACGATTTTTGGTTATTTAACTGTGTATATATATATGTATAACCTAAAATAAAGTTTGATATCCTCTGTGTGAAATATCTAAAGTCTCAGCAACCTATGTCCAGTAGCAGCCAAGTTCAGAGGTTGTAGCTATAAGAGATAATTCTTTGCTTTATGTCTTCATATCTTGTTGTATATTTTAAGAAAAGTTTCTCAATAGTAATAACATTTTGCAACACAAATTTTGTTCCTGGGTAGTATGTGTTACTTTTTAATTGCTTATGTTGTAAAAGTACAGAAAATGGGCATTATTCCCTTTGAACTTTGCTTTTATGACTTGGATAATGAAATTTAGAAATTAACCTATTTTCCATGTAAAAATAGGCAAATATGCACATTTTCATTTACATAAGGTTTTAATAAAACAACATGAATCAAGATTTACGTGCATTTATACTAAAGTTATACAGAAATGTGTAGAAATGAGTAGTTTTTTGAGATTTGTGAATGTAAATCACTTTCACGTATCAGCCCACAAATATAGTCTCCCCTCATGTTTTCATCACACACTCCTTGGTAGTGACATTCAGAGTTTGGTATATCTTGGTTGAAGTGCTTGCTTTACTCTTCTGAGTATGCTTCCCTGTTCTTGAATTTATCAAGATGAGCATGAAGCATATGGACTTTCAGGAACATTCTCCAGTTCATTTTTCTGTATTTCTTCACCAAAGCTTCAACCAGTTTCATATAATTTTTAGCCTTGTAATTGCCTAAGAAGTCCCAAACCACTGTGACAAAGCTGCCTCAAGCTTTATCTTTCTTCTTAGTGAGCTTCTTGGGGAATTCTGTGCATCCCAGGATCTTCTTTATTTGTAGTACAATGAAAACACCAGTTTTGATCTTTTTATCAGACAGCTTAGGGAAGAAGTCTCGAAGGTACTTGAAGGCTGCAGACTCCTTATCAAGAGCTGTGACAAACTGTTTCATAAGACCCAATTTTATGTGAAATGGTGAGACCACACTTTCTGCAGGTCCATTGTTCACTTACACTTGACACTGTGTCTTTCTACAGAGAACTCGGTCCAAATGGCCAGTGCTTCCAGTTGTAGTGCACTGCAGTGTCCCTACTGTCTCAAAGGCAAAGATAACAGGAAAACTTCATAAAGCCTCCTTGGAAACCCATCAGAAATGTTATCATTTTCAATTCTCCAATAACCTCCCAGCCACACTCATCATACTTCAAGGCTTTTAGTAGGGTCTTTACACTTGTATTCCTCTTTTAGGTACACTGAATGATCCAGGGGAAGAGATGGATACTTATTCCTGTTATGGAGCAGCACAGCTTTGAAGCTTCTGGATGAGCTGTCAGTAAAGAGGTTACAGGCAATTCCAGTTGCCTCACACAGACCGGATACATTGTGGCAGAAGCAGAGCCCATCTTGACGAGTGACAAAGTTTGAAAAATGTCAGTTACGGTTTCTCTGACTTGTGACTTGCACACTTTCATCTAACAAATTCCACTTTTTGAGCCTCAGTGCCAAAAGCTCAGCTATTGACTTTGTTAGACCAAGATCTCTGATCAAGTCTTTGAGGTTTCTTTGGTTGGGATAGTATAGGTTTCTCTCACCAGCTGCATTTCTGAAATTGTAATCTGGATTATGTCACAAAAGCAAAGTTTGAAGTGAAAAATAGGTCCTTTCCATTTACTTTAGGCATATGCAATTGGGAAATAACACTTTCTACTCAAGAACAAGAAAAAGTAAAAAAAAATTTTACATAGTGTAATATATAATGTTTAATGATTGAAATGTAACTGTATATTACAATGTACTAGTTCACTAAGATACAGCCAAGGCAGAGTCACTTTGTAAAGACTAAAAGTCAGTTTTATTTTATTAGATTCAGTAACATGAGTGCACTGCATCAGTGCAAGTTATGTAGTGTTTGCTCGGCATTACTGGAAGGTCAGTATAATTAAATATAATAGATATATAGCGTTATGAGATTTAAGCTACTTTGACTAAACTTTTGTATTTTTGTGTTATAATATTTAGTCATTCTAGCATGAAAAAAATGCATATATTTATTTCCTATGTTTTTATGATGGATAAAAGCTCTATCATTTGATAAACCTCACATAGTTAGGGTATAGAAAATACTTTAAAATATAAATGTTTATTTATACTAACATGCTTAAATGTATTTTGGAGGTTATAGAAATTTACAAAAATATTGGAAATTTTTGGGACAAAGAATTGTATTTTAATCATAACACGAAATCACTTTGTACTCACACTAATGAAGTAATGAAAGACTATATTTACAAACAAATCTTTATTACAAATTATTCAAATCTGAATTTGTCTACATAAAACTTGTAAACTTTATTCAATGTCTGCTACCAAATTTTATGAAGATACATGTGCTCTATGAAAAGTTATAGTGTAAATACTTAATGTGTGAAAATGTGTACATGAACTTGTGTGTGTTATCTAAGCCTGTTATGGAAGGGTTAATATATTAAGTGCTAGTGGTATATAAAGTATAACAATAATAAATGCTTACAAGGTTGGTCATATAGACCAAGCACATGCTGAGAGGGTTGATTAACTGATGGAGCAGATTCATCAAAGTTACTTTGTAATTGAATATATTGGTATTCCTAATACTAACATAATTCTGAATGTTCCAGGCACTTGCATATAGTGGTATAATCTTCGTAACTGAAAGGATTTAATTTTTGAGTCTGTCAAACTGTTTAGTGGTAAATCCTTCAGAGTGCTGTGACAAAATTTTTTAAACCTAAGATACTTGAGACAAAACTGCAACATTTGAAACTGTATTTCAAGTGTGAAATGTATATTAAGAATCTGAAATGTTGAGTAATAATATAATTTTGTGACATTGAAGCAGTACTAGAAAGGCAAATACAGATTCTTTGGGAAGAGGAACCTAATATATATTTGAGTAAGAGTACTCATAGTAATATATACAGTTTGCTCAAGAAGTAATTGTTCTTAGTGCAAGTTGACATGTAAGAAAGAATATAATAAATAGACTTTTAGTAAGTATTTGATACTGGATAGAAAGTTTAGTCTAAACCAATATTTGTTACTGAATGTAGGAAGAAAATTTATCATAAAAGTTATGTAAAGTGATTGATTATTAAAAGGATGGTACTTATGATTGAAAAAGTGAGTTAAAAACAAAAGCTGGATGTTAATTTTATCTGATTATTATTTCTACTAATATTTTTTTATGATACTGCATTTTATTTGTATAGCAAATCAGTGAGGTTGGTTAGAGTGCCAGTCCGTGGATATGACGTTCCATGGTTTATCCACATTTATGTTTTATGTATTTTAAATTGTAAGTTTTATACTTTTTTATCATATATTGTCAGACATTTCTTCTGATAATCATGTATCAATAACAGTCAAAATTTGTAAAGGTATCTTTGCACTGTTATATTTCAATTTTGATTATTGTCATTATGGTACTGCTGTTCAAAGTATCAATGAAGTATAAAATTTATTCTGATCAGTTAACTTAAAATTACAAGTACCTTTTCGAACTTACCAAAAGTAATGTTGTGTAGTAGTGAAGTTTCTATCATAAATTATAAGAAATTTTATAAATGAGGTATATGCAACAAAGTTAAGCTCCCATAAGAACTATGTTAATGATTTTCAAAAACAGTTTTTAAAATAATTTTAGACATGAATGAACACAGCTCTAGAAGTCACAGTGTCTTCCTAATCAATGTTAAACAAGAGCACATGGAAAATCAGAAGAAACTTAGTGGTAAACTTTACTTGGTGGATTTAGCTGGAAGTGAAAAAGTAAGTATTAATGCCAAAAACATAATAGTTAAGACAACTTGATGTTTTTTTTTATCATCTCTGTTTTTGTTTTTTTTGTGTTAACTTTCTAAAATTTGTTTGGTTTACAAATATACAAAGAATTTTGACCTCTCAAGGTGGATTCCTGTATGTGGTGAGGGGACCTTCCAGAGAAAGTTCTGTTGTACTTTCAATTTACCCATTCTGTGATCTAAACATTCACTCAGGTGTTTGCCATGTATGGTGACCTATGAAGAGGAGTAGAGGATTTTGATGGTTGAGAGTTCCAACCCCAACATGCCACTTGAATTCCCATGGATGGGCAGTCTTGGGGTGGCTCCCCCAGGTAAATTAGGTGATCCACTTGAGCTAGGTTCAACTGAGTTAGATGTTTACACTGAACATTGTAGATATTGTTTCAGATGCTGGTGTTTGGGTATATTTATTATGGATATCCTAGTGCAAGAAAAAAAAAAGAAAAACAGATAATTGATAAATGACCACACATGGATGGTTCTGTTACACAGTAACCCTCACAGTCGAATTCCACACCATAATCTCTCATTTTGCATTCAATAGCTGAGAAATCCTTTGGGTAGATGTTCCCCTTTTTCATTCAAAAGGGATTAAAGTTCAATAGGGAAGTTGTGCTGCAGAGGTATTTTGGTAGAAATATCTATACCACAACATACTAAATAAATTATAGGCTTGGTCAAATAATTTTTATTTGTATTAAAGCTTAAACTTGTCTACACTGCATCAGCATAAGTAGTTATCTCTCTCTCTGCTACAGATGCATATGAAAACTTTTGAGGCAAAATATAAAAGGTTTGAATTTCTAAATTTTTCTAGTGAGTGAAACCCTTGTATTAAAAAATTTAGCAAGTCATTTTGGAAATTTAGTTTTTGTTTTGTATTCTATGATTAAAATCTTAGTTCAGAGATCTGATTTCCTCAAAATTGATTTTCTCCATTAAGTTATAGAATTTTTTGCTCCGGTAACAGTTTCTCTTTATCAATTTTTATATTTTTCAGGTTTTTCTTTATTTTACTTATAAATCATATAGTTAGGCATTTGTAAACCACAACGAAGAACAGGATAAGTTGATCATGAAGATTTTCTAAACAGAAGCAATTTGCATTACCTCTATTGTTTCTATGACTTTCTGTTGTGAGAATGTGCAGTAATAAAACATCTTTACAGGTGAGTAAAACAGGGGCTGAAGGAATGGTTTTGGATGAAGCCAAGAACATTAACAAATCTCTATCTGCCCTGGGCAATGTTATCTCAGCACTAGCTGATGGAAATGTAAGAAATATTTTTATTTTTATTGTATTACTTGAGAAAATATTGTACTATAAATGGTAGTTTTCATTGTTGTATGCTATAGTGTACTGCAATTTTATATTTATGATGTAACACTTGTGGCTAACACTGCTGATTTACTAAATGATTATGGTAGATTGTGCATTATTTGGTCATGGTATATATCATTGCATGAAGTTGTAGAATGAATTAGACTGTTTTGAATATTAGATTCAATTTAGTTCGGTGAAGTTTAACAAGATTTTGATAAAGCTCTGATTTCAATTAGTGTTTTAGATACCTAAAACTTCTTAAGTATTTGATTGACTTTTATGCTATTACCAGTTTGTTTTTTATTTAGTAGAGTTGTTTTTATTGTAATAAGATCTTTTATACATCGTTTTTTATGTACACAGTTGAGTGCATTATTAAGAACAATTGTAGAGTTTCACAACATTGTTATAGTTCATGTCACCATATGTTGCACTCTCTTTGATGACTGTGCATCTTGACAATAGTCCTACAGCTTGGTTTCCATTGTAGAAGGCTCTGTCATAAAGTTGTCATTTCTAAAGCACTAATACCTTTCTGAATGGTTTCTGTAATCAATTTGTTGTATAAGAATGGTTGTTTCTTTGTGCCCATTTTAGCATCCACAGATGCTGCATCTGGTGACTTTGCTGTTATGTCTTCATTTGCAAAAGCATGGAGTTCCTTTTCATGCTCCATCTATTTTACGTATGTGATGTGTGAATGGATATGTCATGGAAGCAAACTGTGTACACTTGACTTGTGTTACTTTTCCAGATGGTGATTCTTCTTGATTATGTTGCATATTTTTACCTTGTAAATGTGGATTTTTAGGTGTTGCAAAATGCAGTATCTTACTGATTATGGCTGGGGTATGACTTGTTGCAGGTCTTTTTCTGGATGGTCTTGTTATCATAGGTTGATCTGTGTTCTTTTGTTTTGCATTGGCATGTCCTAACACATCTCCATGATCAGAGCATATAAATATTTTTGCATCAGAAAGGACTTTTACATATTACTCTAAAAAATTATCTGTTTTGGGAAGCATCTATGAAATACCAAAATGTGTCAACATGTAATCCTGATATATATTGTCTCACCACAACTTTATATCAGTAACAGTTGTTAGGTAACTTGCTAATTGTGATATTTACAATTGTTTTTTTAATGTAATGTGCTCAACCCCTTATATATGTATATATAGAAAGTATAGTTTTTTCATTTAGTAATTTTATTTTATGGTCACTTGCTTGAAGAAAAGTCACATCCCTTATCGTGATAGCAAACTTACTCGAATCCTTCAAGAAAGTTTAGGAGGAAATTCTCGCACTACAATAATTATTTGCTGTTCTCCTGCCTCTTACAATGAGACTGAGACCAAGTCAACACTCGATTTTGGTAGAAGGTAAGAAAACTTAAGGATGTTTTAAATACCTATTTTTGCTGTTTAGTCTTGACTGTTCATGTTATATTCTTATGCTGAGATAGAACTACAGAGTTCCAACATTCTTGAAATCAGGAAGTATATATATGTGTGTGTGTGTGTGTGTGTGTGTGTGTGTTTCTCATTTAACAG
Organism: Carcinoscorpius rotundicauda; assembly: GCA_011833715.1. Classification (NCBI taxonomy): domain Eukaryota; kingdom Metazoa; phylum Arthropoda; class Merostomata; order Xiphosura; family Limulidae; genus Carcinoscorpius; species Carcinoscorpius rotundicauda. Next base: position 22,261,793 of record CM022395.1, read on the forward strand.
TTTATGAATAAAAAAATCCAGTTTTTATTTATCAATAATAATTTTACTTTGCACATTTATTATATTTTTAACATTCTATTTTTTGAAATATAATTAGGTGTATACCATGCTTTTAAGTGTTTTTAGTTGTAATAGTTTGGATTTATCATTTAAATTAACTTGTATGCAACATACTACTGCCTGTACCTACATTTAACCCAAATAGCTGGTAATTATCTCTGATGTTTCATGTATTATTTATAACCCATAGAAAAGTGAATTTTAATCTAGCAAATAACATATAATACTATATTGTTTTCAATACTTGGTATTGCCAATTTTGTCTTAATTTGAAAAGTTTATTTCACTGCATTCAAATGAAAAAGCTGGGGAAATTATTTTAAGTCCCTTTTGTTTTAGTTGGAAATCTAGTAAAATTCTTCAACATTATATAAATAAAAAGAAATTATTTAGTGTATTAAAACCATTATTATAAAAAAAGAATTAGATTTTATCAGCAACTGATAGCAAAAAACAAGAGGTCAAAAGTAAGTACTGTAGTTCCTGTTATTTATGTATGTTTTTATTTATTGTTACAAAAGTAAATAAAGTATAAAAATTAGTAAGTCATGTTTCTTTCAAAAAATACATCTAGTGCATGAAATTATATAAAATTTGACAAGAACTTTCCTGAAAGCATGTAGTTTCAAAAAATGTAACTTTTAATTACAAATTTTTTTATACTATTTGTATAAAATTTGTTATTTATTGTAGTTATTTGTTGTTAGACTCTATAATGTTCACCCACAAGATAATTCTGTTAAGTATAAAAATACTGTTTATTATCCTACCCTTTTCATATTTCATTTGTATGATATCAAGAACCTCCAAAATGCCTATCAAAATTTTTTTTAAAGATTAACATTTATTTTTTATTTTCTGTTATCTCTACTAAATCTCTAAATCAAATATTATCACTAGAGTACAGTGCAATGAAATGCTTATAAAGAAATGGAGATATGTGTTTACCTTCATAAAATAGTCTTGAAATATCTTCTTTGGGTCATACTCATAATTTCAAGTCTTACTTTTTCTCAATTGTTTTTTTTATTTTTATTATATTTTTTTCCTTTTCATCCTATATATTTGAATATTGATGGATACACATCTCAGTGGATTTCTGTAAATTATGACGAGTAGTGAGTCTGCTTTATGCCTATGCTCTAATGTTTGTATTCTCCTTTTTTTATAATGCATAATCAGTGAAGAAATTAATAGAAAACTTAAAGTAATCATTAAGCCTTTCAAGTACAAAATTTAATCCTTTTACAATGAGCTTAGTATAATATGTGAGTTCTTATCATTATTTACACATTAAGTATTTGTACTGTAACTTTTGATGCACATTTGGTGAAATTTCAGTAAAGATTACAAGTTTTTTGTACATGAAAAATCAGAATTTTTAGAGGGGTGGTAAATAAATTAGAGAAGACAGAATGCTGTAAGAGCAAATGTCATAATTCTCACACTGAGAAATTACAGATGTTTTTAAAAATAGTGTCATATAAAAGTAAGAACATGACATGCATGTAAATTAAAATATGTATAATAAGCTACATTTTTATTCTGTGCTTTTTTAGTATATCATGAAACAAATGTACTTTAATTAGATTTTGAATGTCAGTAAATTATTTTGATATGCACAGAAAAAGATGCCTGTGGAGAGGTGATTAAGTTTTATATTCATGATGATAACTTATTGAATTTAAGCTATTTAAAGCACATTTATTCTCATTAAGTTCCAAAGCTACAAGAATGCAGATATATAAGGGCTATGCAGCTTACATCGCCAAAAGAATCAAAGATTCATTACTGGCAGAATAAGCATCACAGTCCTTAACAATAGTTCAAATTGAGTGAAGTAATTATAATTTTGTTTTAATCTTATTTTGGAATAAATCATCCTTTGATAACACTTTTCATGTCTTCTGCTAACCATTTTGCAATAGACTCGGCATAATATACACAAATTTGTCTACACATTTCTACAGGTTAACATTTTGCACTATAACTTTTGATACATTAAGTGTATCTTCATAAAATTTGGTAAACTTTTAGTAAGGATTAGTTTTTTTTTTGTATGCAGAAAATCAGATGTTTTAATGAAATATTTTTCTAAGGGTTTATTTATGAGAATATCGAGTTTGTTTAGTTACCAGCTCAAGTACAAAGTGATTTTATGTTATGATTAAAAAAACAATTCTTCATCCTAAAAATCTCAAATAATATTTATGTAATCTGTAAGATCTCCTAAATACATTTCAAGTGTTTATTTTCAGTAAAACATTATATTTTAATATATTTTCTATACCCTAACTACGTGAGGTATGTTAATTGACTAACCTTGTAACCATCATAAAAAATAACAAAATAAATGTATGTTGTGCTTGTTTTCATGCCAGAATTACTGCATGTTATATTATGTAACTACAAGTGTTTAGTCCAAGTATCTGAAGTCTCACAACATTATAAATAATTTTTAAAAACAGGCTGAAACAAAAATAAACAAAAAAATGCTTCACTGCTTGAAAAGATTCCAGGGTACAAGCTGTAATGTTGGATTATAAAATATACCCTAGGTTTTGGACATGATTACAGAAGTAGTACCAACATTGCAGTGGAAATACACTATCTATCAGTTTTAACCTCCATTTGCCAGTCTCACATCAAAAATAAAATAGTAGTAATATATGTAGAAATAGAAATTAGGAAAGTGAGATGCATGTGCTCAAGTTCACAACATCAGGTTCACGAACCTGACGATGACCGAAGAAGGTCGAAACGTTGTTCGCTCTTCTATTTAAAATATTTTCTGAACCCAAACGAGCTGTTGTTTATATATTACATATATACACTCTTGTGCAAATTAATTGAAACAAATGGTCATTTTACAATATTTTCAGCATGGCAGCCAGTGTAGGCTCGCTGGACCTCCTGTTTTTCTGTAATAGTCATTTTTTCACACAGATGGCATCATTAGTTGTGTTTTGCCATAAGGTCGATCTATTTTTGGGATATATGACAAAATTTTCAGGAATATTACATCATTCGAATTTGTGTTAAAAGGGCAAGGAAAGCAGTAAAAAAACAACTTTTACCAACTTAATGAAGAAAAAACAGTATCAGTGTGTCTGAAATACAAGAACTAGACACAAGAACAATGGAGGAAGGTGTTATTCAGTGACGACACTCATTTCTTTGTACAGAGTCAAAGAAGTCTGCATGTTTGCAGACCTCCAGGTGAGAAACTTCAAAAATCTCACATCGTTCAGTTTGTTAAACATCCCTTGAAGAAGATGTTATGGGGCTTTTTCAGCTACTATGGCATCGGAGGCTTACATATCATAGAAAGTATGATGCGAGGACCACAGTACATTGAAGTTTTGCAGAGAAGAGTTGTTTCAGAATTGAAAAAAGAGATTTTCAGATGGATCTGGCATTTTTCAGCAAGATCTGGCTCTATGCCACACATTGAAAATTGTGAAGAATTTTATGACTACAACGTGAATAAAGGTGCTGGACTGGCCTGGAAACTCTTTGGACTAAAATCCTATTGAAAAGTTTTTGGCGATTTGTAAAGAAAGACTTTGGAGAAAAGATTGTACTATGAAAGATAAGCTGATTGAGGCCATAATTGAGTTGAGGTACCGCAATCCAAAAACTGGTAAAGATTGCAGGCAACTCCTGGACTTGATGCCAAAGTGGATTAATGATCTTTTGAAAAATAAAGGTGGTCATATGTTTTAATTTGTGAGTAATTTTTGGATTATCAGAAATACAATGCAAAAAATTGAAAAAAATCATAAAAAAATTATATTAAAAATATTTAAAGACATGTAGATGTGCCTTGGTATATTTTTAACTATTGGGTTGTTTGATTTTTCTTTTGAGTTAGTGTGTTTGTTAATTATCTCCTTTTTTTATCAATTTGTTGATACTTTCTCTAACTAATTAAGTTGAAGACTGGTTTCTGTGTGTAAAACACTGAGTTATGTGCATAAATTGTTCATCAGTGTTTTTTGTGATGCATATAATTTATGCTAAATTTAGGCTTTTTAAGAGTACCTAGTTTCTGGTGGATTGTACAACTTAAAAACAAGTTTATGCAGTTTCTACTATGTGTTTTTTTTTATTCATGTTAATGGAGAAACCTTGGAGGATTCAGGTGAGATTAGTTTGTAAAGAATTTTGTGCATATAAAACCTAAAGTAAAATATGTTTGATATTCTACACACATGAAATTTTAAAAGGCCTAACAGCCCATGTCCAGCAGTAACTGAGTACAAAGGTTGCAGCAAGAAGAGATAATTGTTTACTTTATTTCTTGATTTACTGTTCTATTTTTAACAAAAATAAGTTGAATAACATACTTCTAAATGTTAATAATCTCTCTATATATAATGTATAATAATTGAAATGTGACTAAATATTAAGAGTACTAGTCCACTAAAACACAGTCAGCACAGAGTAACTTTCTAAAGACTAAAGGTCAGTTTAATTTTTTTTGGTTATGTTAACATCAGTGCACATGCATCATATCAGTGCAAATTATGTAATGTTATTCAAGCAATAATAAAAAACAAACAATATATATATATTTAATGTTACAATACTTAAGTTACTTATAATAACTTATAGTTACTTAAGTTTTCTTATAATTTCCAACATGACAAAAAGCATAATTTATATTTTTCCCTAATTTTTTTATGCACATCAGAAGGATTTAATGAGCTAAATACAAATTTACTTTAACAATTTTTGTCTTATGTAGCAATGTGTGTAGTCTAAAATGTAGATAATAATCCATATTTTAATGGTATGTAAGTTTTGAATATTTATTTTTATATGACATTAATAAATAAAATCTAGAACTTCTCATAGTGTGAGAATTACTGCATTTGCTCTCGTGGTATCTCTTCTCTAATTTATTTATCACCCCTCCATAAGATACAAATTTTAGTTTAAATTATTTATTAAAATATCATCATCTCTCAGCAGAGCATAATTTTTGTACTCTTTAATCATATTTATATAGAAAACCATGCCCTTTTTTTTTATTCAACATTGAACACTATATTATTTATAACTGATAGAAAGTTAATTTTTTTGTGAATCAAATGATGCATCTTATTATGTCAGCTTATGTAAAGAAAAATTTTCATTTTGCCTTCAGTTGAAGCTTGATTATTGTGGGAAACACACCAATGATCTTAGAAAAAGTTTGAAGGCCAGAAACATTGTGATAGTTGTGGGACATTGTCTGCTTTCTTGCAAGTAATTTTGTGTTACTTGAAGTGTTAAATTAAATAAAAAATATTTCGTTCAGTTCTACAACTAGTATAAAAAGATTGGGTAAAATGTCATCAGCAGTGAACACATACAAAAAAAGAAAACCTGGGTAAATACTTTATTTCTTGTTTTTTTGTGTATTCTTTATTTATTATTGTAAAAGTAACTAAAATGTAAAAATAGAAAACTTTTGAAGGTTATTTAAGTTAAATAATTAAAATTTTTCATGAGATATGCTTGCAAGTAATCTGTGCATTATGTAAAGAGATACCATAATGTGAACTGCATGTTTGCTATGCAGTTTACAACATAATCACAGTTCAAAGGGCAACAAAGCAATAAAATTTACATGGGATGGACAAAACAGTGCACCCCTGAAAATGCTATTAATTTCTTATATCTTTTAGTAGATAATATAAAAATATGAAAAACTATATGTTTTTATAATGCACTTTAAAAACTCTTTTTATATATTATTTCAAATCCTAATTGTAACACTGGCTTTCATAATTACCTGAAATTTTCATGATTTCAGCTACATTTTCTCATAAAAAGTGTTGTGCACATGCTCTAATATCTTCAATCTTCTTATTCCAAATAGCTGACAAAATAAGTAGCTTTAAACTTGTGACAGTATACATCTGTTTACAACACTATGTAAGGTGGGTGTGGCATTTTATAACACTGTAACCAAACAAAATTGAAGATTATAAAATTTATGGTTTATCTGATCAATGTCATTATTAGAGTGAGTAATTTACATTTGATTTCCTGGTTTTGGTAGTTGGTGGATAAAAGGGAAATATAAAGATATTATGAGAAAATGTGTGATGTGAATCACACAAGGGGTAATTCAAAATTAAAAAGAATAGTCACATAAAATTAAGAACTTAAACTTGTATGTTATTAAAATATGGATTATTAACTAAATTTTTTGTTATACTAATTGGTATAGCAAAAACAGGAACAAGTCAAATAAAATTTTGAATGTAAGACACTAAAATCTTGTGTCATGTGCAGCAAAGGATACTCCAGGTAAAAGAGTTAAACCACTTTTCTGTCAATATATATTAATGAAATTATTGTTATGAAATATGATTTAAAGTTTTATTTCGGAAAACATTTAAAAAATATTTAAAACATTGATATTTCATTATGTGTTTGCAGTTATGATTTTCAAATTTAAGAACTGGTATAAAAGAAACTGTGGGTGTGCAAGTGTAAACATTCTCCCCTTAAATGTTCAACATTCATAGGTTGTTTACAAATAATTCAAGTACATTCCTAGAACTTATCTGTGAGGAGAAAGCCACTCTGAATTTTTTTTAGTTATTGATAAGCCATGCCCACTTGCAACAATAGAAGTTGTGTTTCTGAATGACAGTTTTAACTTAAGAAAGAGAAGATTTTCCATTAATATGTTTCTGGATAAACAGTAAATGTAGATGTATATTCATTCACAAATGAGGTAAAAATTAAGCTTTGTCTTTTGTTGAAAGTGGAGTTTCTATTATTTGGCTGTTTTTTTGCATTATAGATATTAGTTTCATAGATAATTAAATTGCATTTTAGTTTTATATTTTAGTTAATTGTATATTATTTGTGTTTTAAAATTCATACATGAAAAAAGTAATGATATTTTTAAAATTTATTATCTACTGTTCTCAGTCAGCTTGTATAAAGTTAGTGAGAACAAGAACAAACATTTTTACCCAAGACTAAGACAATCTCTATGGATATTAATATTATCACCTGTTGATGTGCATCATCATAAATAATCAAAGATAAAGAATCCAAAAGTTCAAAGTTAAAAATATTTTATGAGTGAAAAGGTAAAGATGTAAAATTATACATATGGCCCAAAAACTATATTTTAAGATTCTGTGATGAAGAGAAAACTCACTTGTAGAGAAAAATATATGTGTAAAAGCAGATGGTATGGTTGAGAAAATTTTTATGTTGAGGAGCGAACAATGTTTTTATCCTCTACATAATTTTCTCAACCCAGACCAGCCGTTTTTACATATATATATATTAAGATTATTCAAGAGAGAGTTAAAAGGAATGTACATGTTTCTGTATCTTAATTTTAAGCATTTCATTGCATTGTAATATTGATGATAATTGCTAGACTTAGTGATATAGTAGATAAAATTGAAAATAAAATATTAACATTCACTTTAAAAACTTAAAACTATTTAGGAGGTTCTAGAGATTATGCAATTGAAATGTAAAAACTGTAAGAGAACAAACAGTATTTTATTTCTAAAAATGAAAATCACTTTGCAGATGCACTTTCCAGAGTCTTAGTGCAAATAACTAAGTAAATTAAGTTGTGACTTTGTATAAGAAATAGTAGAAAAAAACAAAATTAAATGAACTATTTACTTTTATGAAAGTTCTTGTGAAGTTTTAAACAACTTTATTCACTTGGTTTATATTTGGAAAGATATATAACTACAGTTACATAATGCACACCACTTTGTTGTTGTAGAGTTAAGATTCTTTCCAAATGTTTTGTTGAGATGATACACTCCTTTTTGCACAGCGAGCTATGTTTCCTGTGTGTTTGCTTTAGAAATTTGCATACTTCTAGCCTTTAGACAATACCCCCCTCAACTCATGAGATTTCTTGTGATTTGTGCTACTGCATAATGAAGTAGTTATGTAACAAGTCCTCCACCAGTATAGGCAGTACAGCTTCACTGTGCACTTTTTCTCTCTCTCTTTTGTTTTCTTGTATTTCATTAGTGATCTTCATTTCATTTAGCAGTTCTGAATGTATCATACATGTTTTTTTTGTCAGGTTAATGAGACTTGAAATTTTATTTATTTAAACCATAGACACTAGTTCCAGTAGCTTTTGCTACTTCTTGTAGAAGGGACTAATTTCCTTACACAGGTTGCATCGTAATGATGAATTATCAAGGAGTGTTCCCTGATGATGCAGTGGGGGCCATTGTGGATGAAATAGTAGGTTACCTTATGCAACCAGGTACTTCATAGATTATCCTATCATCAGGTGTTTTTTCACATGTTTAGGCTTTGGGAACTTCTCTACCTGTTGAAGAGAACATTAAACTTGTATACTACAGCCTTGATTTAATCAGGTAAGCAGCTGTGTTATATTATTCTGCTTGTTCCATACTTTTTAATCCTATCCATTACTCAAGTTGTTTACCATTCTTGTACCATTTCTATTTATGCAATATTAAACCTTTTCTGTCTTTCTGATTCCTTTTTGTTTGGCTTTTGTTATTCTGCATCCACTTTCTAGATAATAATCTAGAATACTGTTTGGGATTGCTCTTGCCTTTATTAGGGGGGGGGGGTAGACAGATTTGGACATCAGTTTTTCTCTCTAGTACCCAATACCCCTGTTTTTCCCTGATTCTTTTTATCACACTTACCACAGTGCCCCAGTGTATTTCGAGGGTAATGCTCATTCCATTCACTTTTCTGTTGTGGGATTGCCAACTTCTTCTACCCAGCATTAGTCTTATTAGTGATGTATGAGTTATGTTGAGTCCTGTAGATACTCATCTATCATGTTTTCAGCTCCTATGGTTACACTTATGCTGTCTACTCAAGTGACCTTCTACTTTTACCCAGGGACTTTCTTTTTACTTCTCTTATTCTCCTCTTATCAGTATTCTTGTTTCATTTTTGCTTTTGCTCTTTCTATGTCCAACATTTTTTGAGACTGTGTCCCTTACATCTTCCACCAATTTTTTACTCTCATATAATATCTTATTCACCAGTGGGAGGATTGTCAACTCATTATCAGCCATCTATATCTGTCTGTGTACATTGGCCCTTGCTATCTTTAGGATTCATGCTATTCTTTTATATGAATGGGTTGATGGACTGATCTCTTGACACAATCATCAGGTCTCCATTACCTCCATTCAGTCTCGAACTACAACTTTTCACTTGTACTTCCCCCTCCTCTCCTTACTGGGGAGAATTACTTATAATCTCTTTTATATTTAACACATAGACCCAGGATGAGGTTTCTTCCGATATCCACTTATTTTAACTTCTGGTACATTGTTGAGCATGATCCTGTTATTACCACTTTTAGTGGATTACTCAGTTTTATTCAAACACTTTGGATTTCCTACATTAACTACTATGTGTAATCCAATACAGAATCATTTGCTTTCAAAATCTGTGTCCAGTGGGGGATTCTTTCTTCAGGACTCTCTTCATTATTACTCAGCTAACTCTCAGTTTCATGCTTCCTCTATTCTGACCATCTTTTCTTCATCCTCCAATCTTGGCTGCAGCTGTCTTTCACCTAGTCTTGTCATAATGCTCACCCACCATTTTGGTCTTTACCTTGGGTTTTGGCCTTTCTTATAGACACTCGTTTTCATTTCTTGCTGGCTTAAATTTGGTTCTTTTCCATTTGTCAACCAAGCTTCCTTTTCCCTCATCAGTTATATACACTATTACATCTTATGCCCCTTTTCCATCAGTGGGTTTTGACTTTTCATTCTTCATGTCTAATTTAGTTTGGTCCTTTGCCTATGGAACCAGACTTAATCATCTGTAATTCTTTTCTTTTTTGGGTACCATACTACTTGGTTCCTATCCACGTTGGGGTGAGATATGGCTTTTTGCATTGGCCAATCTGTAACCACTTCACCTACATACAACTCAATATCTACCTTCCATTTTTCATGTTCTCTTCAGAAATATTTATTTTCTTCTCACTTGTGACTTCAGTTGTTCTTTCTATACTAGCATCTTGTCCAATACTCTTTTCATTACCCACTTATTCTTTTTTCTCCTGCTCAGTCCTGCCTCCCTTTGTCTTCAGCCTCTTGGTGAGGAGACCTCTGCACTTTGCCTCTCTCCAATTTTTTCTGTTTCACTCTTATATGCTTATTAGGGCCTGGAGAGATATTTCTGCCTATTTATGTCATTTGCTGGTTTTTTGCTCATACCTTTCACTTTCAGAGTTTCGTGTTTCATTCTTCAGCCCCTGGGATTTCTTTTTATCCAGGGACAAATTCCCTTCTGTGTTTATTAATATGTTCCACCACATTCTTTTATTTGTTTTTCCTTTTTAGAAGTTGTTGCTAACAGATGGTCTGTATTTCATCAAGTCTTATTTTGTCACTGCTCATTTCTTGCTGCTTCTAGACAAGATCATTTATGCTGGCATGTGGATTATCTTGCATAAATTTATCACCTACCCACTCCTCCATCAAGCTTTCTTGTCTCCATGGGGTTACTACCTGTCTTTGTTTGCTGTCATACAATACACTTACTCTCTTTTTGATGTTGAATACATTCTTTTATTTATGACATTTGCTTTGAGGATCCTGAGAGAATGCTGTTGGTTCCTCTCAGGGTACACTTATTTACTAAAGTTCTACATCAAACCAGGACAAGAGAAAGCATTCATAGCATCAACCCTGGTTTCATATGTGTCAGCTGTTGAGATGTGGTATTCTGCAAGATTATTTGAGATATCCTTGTGGATTATTTTAATATTCGTTTCCTATTCAGTCCTAGCCATACCTATTCCATGTACTTTAATGGCAAAAAATCATCATCATGTTGTACTCCAACTGCTTCACTGGCTCATATTTGCTGGCTTTTGAAAATAGGTTTGCACAAACACTTTTTGCACTGTCTTCAGTGAAAGATTTTTCTGGCAGGTGTCTCATGGGGAGCCAAGGGCTGAACAATGCCAATTGGTGGTATGTGGAGCTGGGGTAATGCTGCCATTGCAGCAAAGATCATCCCTTTTATAAATATACTTATAACATGCCAGTATACATTATCTCACTGCTGTTTGGATGCTAGTTTATGGGTTGTCTGATATTGGTTTGGAAAAGGACCATTCAGCATTCTCTCACATATGTGATTGGTAAGGATCCTCCTAGAACTGCTGATTGTATAAGAAATTCCAAATGCTGTCTCATTTTCAACTGCAGTTGATCCACCATGTGTGCATTGTTCTATCTTACCATTTCCCAGGTGCTGATTCTTGGGTGATTTAGTGTTGGATTGGCATAGACCAGCCATCATGCATCATCACACATTATTGGTAAAAATCTTCCTCTTATCACAGATTAGACAAAAATTCTGAATATTGACCTACTAAATAGCTACAATTATCTTCTATGCAGTTGGGTATAGGTGTGCACTTTTTAATAAATCATGCCTTCCTCCTGTAGCAAAGCACTATTCTGATGAATAGTGATGAATGTACTAACGTTAATAATATATGACATATATTTTGTATTTTCCTCTTGCAGCTGGTATCAGTCCAGGAGTGTGGTAGTAGGTTTGAGAACAACTTGCTCTAATAAACCCTTCTCCTGCAGCTGGTATTGCTCCAAGAAATCCAGCAGTAGAGTTGAGGTGAACACTTAGTGTAGCTTGAACAAAACCCAACCATGCTACATATGTTAGCTCTTTAAACTCTGTTTTTTTTTGTGCATCAGTAGTCAGAGGGCCATTTTCTTATCCCACCCATACCCATGACACATGAATTGTTTGTCTCTTCCTTTCTTTGAAGATGGTTGATGAGTATACCTTGGATGACATGAGATTCTGTCTCCTATCTGTCTGCCTCAATGAAACACCTGCAATTAGATGCCACACCCTATGGGTTTCCTTTGTGTACTTTTCAGTAGGAGCTCAGCTAGGCCACTTTCACTGTTTTTTCCATCATATCAGTGTGAAATTCTAGCTTTTTATATGAGAGGCATGTCTGACCTTGAAAGTTAACATTTTCCTTACCTGAAAATATATTTCTAATAGATACTTGCTCACATACTTCCAGTCCCTCCTTTCCACTTTTGGTGCATGGTAGTTTCTTTGACTAATACAATGAAGTTGATGAGTAGAAAAGCATGGAACAGTGTAACACTTACTAGTGGCATTTTTAAAATTCAAGGCAAAAGTAAACTTCAAAGGGGTGGCAGAAGGCAGACAGAAAAGTTTCGAGGGTGTCAAAATTATATTTGTTTAAATTAAACCAAAAGAAACTGGATTTTTCTTTCACTGGTTTAAGCAAAAATGACTGAGTTGTTGTGTTTGTGACAAGCAGAACCTAACTCAGTGCTTCTTGTCTTTTCATTGAGCATATCTGTTTTGGTGGGATTTTCAATACTTTTATTAAAAAGTTATTTGAAGGTAACACTAGAGCTTGTTATTTACCTTAGAGGGTGCTGTGGCAAAAAAGGTTGGGAAACTGGCATAAAATTTGTTAGTGTGTAGGGAAGTTATGCTTCACTTCTATTGCTAGAGGGCATTTGCTATGTAATAATGTCATTATGCAGGAGGACAATTCACAAGAAGTCTTATGAATTTAGGAGATAGCTCTCTAAAAACTAGTGGCAAATTTCTATGGTAAACATGTGGGAACAGTAGCTTTTTACGTTTGGAGACGAGTATCTGTTGGACATACATTTTCGGGAAAGGCAAGTGTTAAGCTTAAGACTGGAATAAATTCTTCCTTGTTAAGGAGAGGGTATCCCACTGTCAGATTTCTGGTGTAATATGTTAATTCAGTGTATCCTTTACAGTTTGACATATATTAGCAATATGAAATGATGCTTAAATGGAAAGATACAAGAATACATCCAAGTTAGATATTATTATTTGCTGTAAAGCATAGGAAAACATATGATGAAAGAACCTCACATACCAGGTACTTCTTAGGAATTTAAAATACTATCTGACTATGGTTCTATTCATTAGTTAGTGATTCAAATGGCTGTGAAGCACAATGTAAATATTTGAATAGCAATGGTTAAAAAATAATAGGGTTAGAAAGCCTCTTCCATTGATGAAATAAAAACTTGGTTTTGATACTTGTGTTATTTACATCATAGACAACCCATTTTGTAAATTTGTGCATGATGGCAAATGAACAGGGTATATTCTGAAAGTATACATAATTTCATAATTGCCATATAAACATGTCTTATCAGTTTCATTCTGTCATGTCCCACTATGGGAAAATGTGTTGGCTTTATGTTATGAGGGAACAAAAAGCTTGTTTCGAATTGCTATATATATAAAAAGCAGCAAACATCCATATTAATGATCTTCCTTCTAGTACTTGTCTCTATCCCTAGAATTTACAAACCAATGGCAACTGTAAATTTATCTACTAAATACTATTTGAATGAGTTGCTTTTGATGTATGGCTTTATTTGATAGAAGTAACTTGCAGAATGCACTATTTTTAAATTTTGTACTTACAATACCATATTTGTCATCATTTTGATATAAAATGTAGACGACAACTTATGGATATTTGCTTCTTATTTATGGATTCCACCCAGTCTTTTGATGCTTTCAGCAGGGAATGTTTGTAGAACCCTCTTGCTAAACTTGATGTCTTGAAAATTTCATCAAGATGGTATGCCAGTTTCATAATGGTGAGAGTAAATGAAAATGAAGACCTTCTCAGGGAACGAATGGTTTATGACAGTGTTGTGTGTTGGCAACTACTCTTTTCAACCTCTGAAGCAGTATGCTTTCACAGATCTTGACATTAGCTTATTTATATGATTCATAATTGACAGCAGTCTCTTCAACATCATAATACTAAACATGTGATCGGTAAATAAGAGATTCAAACTATTGTAAAGCATTTTTATATATACTTTTCAATGGCATAAAAAAATAAAAGCCAAGTATCTGTTTTAGAGTCACTGAATATATGTTGGTACTTCATCATTCTTTGCTTCACAAGTCTAGTCTAATCAAAATATCTTCAGGCTAAAGAAATCTTTGAAAAAGCTATGTCTAGTTTGCGCACAGTGATAATTCTAGACAATAACTTCTGAGCAGAGAAAGCACCTAACCATATTGCCATATTGAAATTATGCCTGAAGAATGAAGCTTGTTCTGTATGTTTTCAGTGTACCTGAGAAACTTAGCAGTAAAGCTACCTAAAGAGAAACAAGCTTTCAGTACCTTGTAAAAAATGTAAAGAACATATATTTCTCTTATCTCATGTATCAATAAACATTGTGCATCATGCATGCATAGCTTTATTCAATGTTGATGTGAAGTAAATATTATTTGACTTTGCTTGTTAAAAAATAAATGTTTTTTGAGTCAAATCATTTGTGAAGAAATGCTTAGAGGTTAAGCTGGAATTTTGTGATCCACATTGAGAGAGAGATGTCTGCTTTTACCTGATAGAAAGGTTATCTGTATCTTTGGAGCAAGGTGGTTGGCACTAACCTTAGTCTTCTTTTATTTTTATTGTTTGAAATGCATGGTTTTCTGTGAATGCCATGAATGATCATGGTTTTTATAACACAAAGGTGATTTGTACGTAACACAAAAGTAAATTTTCTTTATACTGCATACTTTTATAATTTTAGTTCATTTTACATCTTTTTGATGAGGTTTATTGTTTGGTTTCAGAGCTAAAACTATCAAGAATACTGTAATAATAAATGAAGAATTAACAGCTGAGGAATGGAAACGTCGCTATGAAAAAGAGAAAGAGAGGAATGCTAAGCTAAAGATTCAGCTGGAACGAGTGGAAGCAGAACTCAACCGTTGGAGAAATGGTTAGTTGAAGCACAGATCTCAAAAATAGATACTTTACACTTTTTCTAGTTATTTGGTTGACCTCTTTTATCATACTAGTTGCTCATTAGTTTTTAGAAATACTGTTCAATAATTCTTGTATGTTTTCTTTTAAATATTGAATTCTGAAACTTGTTAATACTTAAATTGCTAATAATTAGACTAACAATTTAGAAAATATGGAGTGAAAGATATTACAGATAAGTTAAAAATATTAGCAGAAAAAAGAAGAGGGAATATTTGGAGACATGATTGAAAAGAAAATGTGGAAAAGAAAGGCAATTGCTAAATAATCATTAAATGTAATGGGTTAATTATACTTTGTACTTTGTGAAGCAATGTGCTAGGTCTGAATAGTTTTTTTTTCATTTTAGTTGTAGGATTAACAGAGGTTGGAGGGTCTTTCAAAGAACAAAACATTTTCTTGTTTCACTTCATGCTCAACTCATCTTTTTAATGCATTTTTTATGCTTACATAGTCAGTGATTTATTACATAAGTGTAGTCATAACAATTATATTTCTGGGTCAAGTTGGATGGATTAATTTTGTTTGTGAAAGCTTGGAAATTTTCAACACATCCAAAAATTTCTACTTCTACCCATATTTTAGTAATTTTAATTTATATCATTAGAAATTCCTCGTAATTCTCATTATTTTGAAAGTTTTTAAGAGTGTTAATTTAAACATAAAATACATTATCTTCACACACAGAAATACTTCACTCTACTGCCTGTGTTTATTTCCCTGTATTATAAATTTAACAAGTTAAAAAAAGAAATGTGTATAGTATGTTTTAATTAATGTGTATAGTATGTTTTAATTATGATATTTAATACAAAATTAAATTACAGCACGTTGCATAAATTATATATTTTTTGCACGATTTTGCTTTCTTGTTGCAAAGGCTTATAGATAAATGTAGAAAATATAATTTCCCCATTACATCATGAATAAACATGATGGAAATGTGAAAGACCATTAATACACATATTTAGGAGAGACAGTACCTCAGGATGAACAGCTTACTAGCAAGGAGTTGGAAACTAGTACTCTGAGCCTTTCTGAGTCTTCTTCTGTGGTCAGCTTACCTAACTTAGCACCTATAACATCAGTTGAACCAATGACCAGTGAGGAGAGAGCCAAGTTTATGGAGGAGAGAGCTCGCCTGTATGCAGATATGGATGAAAAAGATGACGAAATTGACCGTCAGAGTCAGTTAATTGAGTCCTTTAAAGAACAGATGTTAGAGCAAGGAGAGGTATGTCTATAATGCTTATATGGAATATAACAATCTAATTTATGGTCTTTATAGTAGTACATTGTAATTTGACCTGACAAAGATATCTTTTTTATTCCATATTATAAATGTTTGATTGAGAAACTATGACCTTTAAGTTAAATAATTTGTAGAATTTATGTGCTATATTATTTATATGTGTTCTTTTAGTACATGTCATTCTTTAATTGCTCATACATAAAACATGCAAAACAAATTCATTATGTCAAAAATATTTTTACATGTATTTTAGTAAGAATTCTCCTTTTTTTAAAGAGAACTTCATAATGATGGCCTGGCATGGCGAGCGCGTTAAGGCGTACACTCGTAATTTGAGGGTCGCGGGTTCGTGCCCGCATCGCGCTAAACATGCTCGCCCTCTCAGCCGTGGGGGTGTATAATGCGATGGTCAATCTCACTTTTCGTTGGTAAAAGAGTAGCCCAAAAGTTGGCGGTGGGTGGTGATGACTAGCTGCCTTCCCTCTAGTCTTATACTCCAAAATTAGGGACGGCTAGCACAGATAGCCCTCGAGTAGCTTTTTGCGAAATTCCAAAACAAACTTCATAACTTTTATTATAATGTGTTTATAAAGATAATGAAAACTGATAATTACTCCTTTTACTTCTAGTTAATCATGTCCACTCGTCGAGATTATGAGAACCTACAACAAGAAATGAATAAGATTCAGCAAGAAAATGAATCTGCCAAGGAGGAGGTAAAAGAAGTGCTTCAGGCACTGGAGGAGCTGGCTGTAAACTACGATCAAAAGTCACAAGAGGTGGAAACAAAAAGCAGAGATAATGATACTCTTGCTGAAGAAATGAATGCTAAGTTGGTGAGTTTATTTAAATAATTCTACATTATAGTTATAATTTTGTGTTAAAATATGCAACTGAATAAATCGTATTCTAGTGTACCATAAAAACTGACACAAGAGCTGTAAATTTCGTGAATGTTAATTGTTATGGTTTATAATAAATTTCATTAAATAATAATTTGAAATTTCAGTAGATACTGTTTTATATCTTTGAGGAGTTATGTCTTTTTCAATGCCAGATAAACTTGATTGAACAAACAAAAAACTAAGCAAAAATTTTAAGTTAATTATGATTGAGCCTTGTGGGTGCAGTAGACATTGATAACTTGTAACCTCCCATATAAATGTGATAAAATGGTAAATATTGTGAATAAGAAGGAATTCTGAAATGAATACTCATATCTACACATGGTGTAGCTATCTTCCTCAGCTTTTCCATGTGTTTTGTTAAAGAGATTTGCAAGACATCATTTATGTGAAAATTCCCACATCATCTTGCATGAAATCATAAGAATTTGCACAATTCTGTGATGACATCATCATACAACAGAAACCACCACCAACAGGAGTGTGACACACCTCTATGTACTATGACTTTCATTTTGTTTCAATGAATTCTCATTCTTCTCCATAGTGAAAAGAGGTGTTTAAATTTCTTGTTTAGTTTGATGAGACATGGGTAATAAAAGTTTGATTTTTGTTTTCTTAGCTTTTCTTTCAAGATCTTTAATGTTTTACTATGTTTTCTATTTGTCTTTCTTCCCATTTCCATTTCTTCTTTCTTTGACCCCACCTGTGGTTTTTTTTTTTAACCTGTTCAGATGTCAACCAGAGCTGATGTGCCAACTATCTTATTATGTGTTTCCTTTAGCCTGTCTTCTCTGTTTTCTCTGTTCTGTTCATCCTTTTTAACATCTTCCCATATTTGCTTTTTCTTTTCATTCTGTGTTGCTCTTTTGTGTTTCTTGGTATCATGGAGATATTGCTATTTTCATGACCTAGGGCTGGCATTCATTTTTTTGGCCATTTATATGTTTTAACCCATTCTAGGTTGTTTACTCTTCTCCTACTTCCCTTCTGTTAAGGAAGACTTCTCTTGGAATCTGAGTTATTTCTTACATCTTTTCACTTGTGTGTATTTAAGGACATTTTCTTCTCTTGTTTTAACTGATTTCAGCCAATCTTTTCTGCTTTTGAACTGTTACTTGTCTGGTCACAAGGTTTTAATCATCCTGTTCTCATCATGTGAGAGTTCTTTTTTTTTTTTTTTTCTAGACTCTGGCTTCACTAAAACTCCTTTATTTACATCTACTACAATGACCTTATGAACCTTGAATTGACTTTCGTGGGGTCTTTTGTTTTCTTTTATGAACCTCCCTTCTAGAAATAGTCATAGTGACTCGACCATGCCCATCCTAATTTTTGAATTCACTTATATCTAAAACAAGATTTCCTTCTTGTTGGCAAATTACCTCTCTTTGCCAGTTTTTATTCTGTTAGTGAGTAGCCTCTGTATTCACAGAATTGTCCATGAGGGTTACTCTTGGTTGTTCTTGTCTTTCTTGGTCACTTGCCACTTCTCCTCTGGGCCTCCTTTCTAATCGATTTTATTCAGCTATTCCCAGTCTTATGTTTTTCTCTACATTTACTTTCTTATTCATCTCCTCTTTGCAGACCATGGATTTGAACACTACTGTTCTTCATTTGCCCCTTTGTTGGTGCCCCTATGACTACCTTGGCTTTCATGTGCTTGTTCAACAGACCACTCCTCTCTTTTTTCTCTCTCTCTCCATTATTTCATTTCTTGGTTTGCACACTTATGCGTTCCTTATTTATTCAGGGTTATCTTTCCTCTTCCCTTAGTTGATTGGAATTTGCTCAAACCATAACTTTTATTTCTTCATTGTATTTATTTGTTGCCACCAAGAGCAGGTTTTTTGTCATTGGTTCTGCTACCCATTTTTTTCAAACAGTAATTCTGTGAAACTCCATTTTTTTTATCACCTTCTTCATTTAAGGATTTTTGGCCTTTGCTCTGTGTAGTTGTTGGGTGACTGTGCTTTCATGGCTTTTTTTTTCTAGTACTGAGATGCATTTCCTATCTTGTCATCTTCATTTTTTCTACACCTTTACTCTCCCCTGTCCTCCTCATTCTACTACATTTGACGGACTGAGACTTGGTTGGGCTTTAGCTTAATCTCATGCAAACCCCATGCAAATTATTGCCTTTGTGTCTTTTACTGTCTTTTTTCCCCAGCTCTTTCCCTTCTTATATTCTGTAATTACTGTTGTTTTGATGTCTGTTTTCTCAATGTTTCCCATGCCTTTTTTCCAATGCACTCTCACGCTCAGTTTTTTTACTCAGAATTCAATCACTTGTAGGTGAACTGTACTTCAATCTTCCATCTCTCTTTTATTATACCATTTGGACCTATGTAATTTTTTAATAATTCTTTGCACCTTATCATGGATCTCTTGCTTTAAGGATCCTTGTCTTTTGTCTTTATCTTGGGACTCCCAGTTTTCATGAACCTTGTTCACTTATCTTTCCTTTCCAGAATGAGCCCATTGATTTCTCCATTCACTTGTTTACCTCAGGATGTTGATGCTTGCATTCTATTTCTCTCTTTTCAGTATCTTCCACCTCTTCTTTGCTGGTCCTTGGATTAGTTTTTCCAGGCAGGTGTGTGAAATTTCTTCACACATCCCTCTTCACCTCTGTATTTTCTGGCTGTTTTATCTCCTGATGGTATTTAGATTCCACAGGTTGCCATTCTACCTTCTCTTTACCGTCTTTCTGTAGAACATGCACTAGTTCCCTTTCACGATCAATCAGGATCCCACTTTGTGGCTAATATTGCCTTTCAGGTATACTTTGTACTCTTATACAAAATCTTCATCAAGATTGGATAATGGAAATCACTCATACAATCTGCACTGTCTCTGTAAGTGCCTGCTGTGAGATATACTATTTTACAAGACAACTTTAGGTTTCTTTGTGATATCTCTCCATCTCTTCACTTTATATATACATGTTACATTGAGATTGGCTATTATGGAAGAAGTCAACACAAGAGCAAAATTTCTGTCTATTTTTTTAGTTAGCACTTGCTTGCTTTTAAAAACAGCGTGTTATGATGATGATGTAATGAAATAGTGCAAATTAACATGGTTTTATGTGAGATTAAGTGAGTCTAGGCTTGGAAAACATTGAGTGTGTTTAGAAGGTCCTTGAAAGTGTTTAAAAGTAATTTGAGAAATTCAGTATGAATTATGGTGTTAAATAAAAATGGACACACTCAGAATTCATATTTTGTGAAATAGTTGTATGTTTTTTTCTGATATGGATTCTTTTGATTTATAATAAACATCATGAATCAGTAGCAAGCTTTTTTCTTGTATGTTTGGGAGATTGTTTTTTAATTACATGTGAAAATATGGGAATGCAGTTACAAGTTACTGAAATATTGATGTTTCAGCTCAAAACATGTTTTGTTTGTTTAGTCTCAGCTTATTACCTGTCAGAATGAACTACAACAGCAAAAGGAACAAAGTACTCACTACCGTAAAAGGGTTATAGAATTGTTAACCAATTTGATGAAAGATCTTGGTGAGATAGGATCAGTTGTTGGTGGAAATGCTGCTGAGATGAAAGTAAGAAAAATAAAGCTTTATACCATGGTATTTGGTAATATGCAAGTTAACACTATGAATTTAAATTTTCACTAATGTAATCTTTCATAATGCCAAGTGTGTTTTATTTATTTTATTACTAATGTTATATTAAATATTCAGCATCCAAGGTACACAAGTGTTAAAATACCCTTGTTGGAAATTTTATATTGTGTAATAAGTATTGAAATATGTTACAAGTAACATCTAATATTAATTTTTGTATTGTATTATGGCAAGATAGGGAACAAATATAATTTAAAACTAGATAGAAATGCATACACACTTTTAAAAATAACTCAATAGTAATATTAAATGTAATTGTTTTATAATTTGACAGCTTTCAGCAGATGTAAGTGGAAAAGTTGAAGAAGAATTTACTGTCGCTCGCTTGTATGTCAGCAAAATGAAGTCTGAAGTAAAGGCATTATCTCAGGTAGGGAACTCTAAACTTGTATTTGTTATGACAGTAGTAAAATTCTTTGTGTTCAGGAAGTATAATTTTAACTGTTAAAGGAAAAAGTATGAAGTTCTTACTAATTTATTCATTAGAAACATATGTATACTATGAATAAGGAAGCATTTGTGTAGTTAAGTCATGGGTACTGGAACATTCATTTTCCAATACATCTTCCATGTGTAAGGAAAAATCAAATTAAAAGCCTGCATATTGCTTGGATATGTTTTTGACTCAAATATTAGAAAAACACTCATGTAGGTCATACTCAGTTCTTTTATATTTTTTCTTACGCTGCAGGTCCATTTTAAGAGAAAAGGATATTATATAATAAGAATTTAAGTATTTTGATCTCTATTACTGATGAAATTACTACATACTAAGTTATGGGTACCATGATATGCAGCATTCTTTGTTAATGTAGAAATATTAATTATCACATCACTTATGAATGATAATATGAAGTTATACCATTTTCATGTGTTGTCTACAGTTTAACTACATTTTAGCACATCATTGCACAGAATACTGAATTAACACTCAAAACTTAGCTACTACCAGAATTATTTGCATGTGAAAATGCAACCATTGAACAGTTCACAACAGTTATCAGGTTAGATTTAAAAATATAGATGGGTACATCACTGGGGAACTTTGTGTTCATTTGTTCATATGTTATGCTCACTGTAGGTTTTCATCTTTAAAAGTAATATCTGTCTCATGTGATGAGAAATCTTGATCTGAATGGGCATTCAAGTATTTAATGTGTTAAATACAATAATATATACATATATTGTTTATAAAATTTTGATTCTGAAACAGTCCATTCACCTCTCTGCTGTTGAGAGTTTTGACATTCCACTAATCTTGAACTGTTGCATTTTGTTGTGAAATTAACTTGTGCATGATATATTCATCATGTGACAGTAGCTTTTTACTAGTAGTGAAGGTGATGCATCCTCCCTGCACAGTAGAGCCCCATAGGCACACACATATGAAATTTTAATTTTTAAATATGGCACTGCCTTTGACACATATGTTTGATTTTGATTTTCAGTTTTGCATGATTTTTGTAATTGTTTTGATTTGTTAATTTTTCATAAGATAGTTGCTGTCTTTGTGACTGTTCCTTTTTTCAATGAACATCTATTCTTTAATTTTGTTAGGTTACCTTCGTTTTTTTAATACTGTTAACACAATTGTCATATACCTTTTTATATACTATTAACAGAAGCAGAATATCTGAGGACTCTTTGTAGTAGTTTCTACATCAGGAAATCTCATGGTTTTCTGACTTTATACTTCTGAGGTTCTAGTTCTGTTCATAAAACTTGTATTAACAGATTTAGGCTTTCTTTTATTTCCTGTGCATTCTCCATTCTCAACCATAAGATTAACATTTTAGTCCAGAGCTTTCCACTGCCTGGTTTTGCCAGATGTCATTGATATCTCTTGCTTTTCCTTTCTCTTATGGCATATATTTCTTCATAAACTTTATTCCATGATTTCATGCTGTAGTTTTATCTATTTTTTGTTCCCCTTAATTTAGTATTTATGCTCATATTCTCAAACTGTGGAATCCCTTTTTATTTTCTTGTAACTTGACCCTGTGTTTTCAGTATACAAAACTTCCATCTTTACCTTTCTCTATTCCTTTGCTATTTGTTGTCTTTCCTATCTCCAAATAGAAATATACCACTGGAATCCAGATAGTTTTTACAGGGTATCTCTAGCAAGTCCTTTTCCCTTATTAAGCCCCTCAGTGTGGATTTTTGATGAGGGGACCTCCCAGGGAAGGTTTTTTTCTTTCTGTTTACCTCATCTAGGATCTAAACATCCACTCATATGTTTGCCGTACATGGTGACCCATGAATGGAAGGAGAGGATTCAACCCTAATGCACCAATTTGGCCTTGAATTCCTGTAGACAGGCAGCCTTGGGGTGGCCTCTCAAGGATCAGTTGGTTGGTCCACTTGGTGTAGGGTCAACCAAGTATCAGTGATGGATGTTTTCAACAGATGCTGTAGACATTGTTTTTGTTGCTGGTGTTTGGGTATAGTGTTCACAAAACCCTGGTGTTACTGCAGTATCCTCGTGT
Organism: Carcinoscorpius rotundicauda; assembly: GCA_011833715.1. NCBI lineage: Eukaryota > Metazoa > Arthropoda > Merostomata > Xiphosura > Limulidae > Carcinoscorpius > Carcinoscorpius rotundicauda. The sequence goes on from CM022395.1 coordinate 22,285,022, forward strand.
GGCATTGTAGTGTATCATCTTGTAGGGATCTATGTTGGGTGGGGTCAGTAGGCACTGAAATATTCTTTTTATTATGGATCCTCCAAATAGAAACTTAAATAATGAAAAAACAGTTCATATGTAAATGACCACTTCTCAAAGTTTCTGAGCAGCAGTCTTCAACATCTGTAACAACTATACCTCGTTTTTTTGCTATACGTTCTCTTTCAGACAAACCTGTAGGGTAGATGTCTCCCTTTTTCATTCAGAAGGAACTACAGGAACTTGCTGGCTCTCTGAAGTAAGTTAATAAACTTTGATTTGGTGATATATTGGTGGAAATATCCACATTCAACATAGTGAATTCTTCTTGCATTCAAAGGCAATTGGGGATATACCTATTGAGGTTATGCCACATGCTACTTTGAATTTGTAACAAGGAATTAATTGTTGAAAGGAGTTTGAAGAACATCCAAGTCAGAGATTCTTGTTGGTTTCTTTACCCACGCTGTTTTTGCAGTGAGGCTTATCTCCTTTTGCGAAGATGGAATTGTGACCAGTATTCTCATTCTAACATTTACATCACCATATCCACTTGCCATCTTCAAGGCAGGTTATTGTAATTGCAAGGTATGGTCATACATTCCAAACTTTCTCCTATGTTTCCAGTTTCAGCAGTTTGGTCACTCGAAGATATTATGTGTTGGTTCCTCAATGTGTGCTCGTTGTGGTGGCAAGGACCACAATACCTATCAGTGGGAAATGGACCCTCATTGCATCAATTCCAATGGCTCTTAACTGTCCTACTTTTATTCTTGCTCTAAATGGTTGGAAGAAAGTGAGGTGCAGCTTTTGAAAACAATTCAAAACATCACTTACCCTGAGGTTCGAAAGTTGCTGTACACCACTTCATCTTGGATGTATGCTGCAGCACTTCGTTCCCCTACTACTGTGGGAATTTCAGACAGATTTCTCTGTGCCTCCAAAAGAATCGTTTTCAAACCAAATGAAAAGTCTTTTTACCTCCATGGTTAATGAATCAACTTCAATACCCATTTCTATCCCTAACATACATTCCAGCAAATCCCAAGGTATATATTCTTCTCTTACTCCAAGTTGCAAAACAATCATTCATTCATGTCTGTAGCTTCTGGAATCCTCTTGTAACAACAAAGATCTGCCAAATCAGCACAGAGCAGACCTCACTTAAATAAAGACAATAAAGGCAAAAGATGTGGTTGTGAACAGAAGGGTACTCCACACAATTTGCCTACACATAAATAAAAATGGCCACCTTGATACAATGGAACTGTTGAGGTTTACATTCTAATCTAGATAACATTAAATATCTGATTGCTTCGTACCATCTTCTATGTCTTTTCTTATTGGAAACATTTCTGAAATCTGCTGATACAGTTACCTTTGTACAGAAATGACAGGCTGTGTGATGGAGGAGTGGCACTATAGGATGATAGGCACATACCCACCCTGTCTTTGCCACTCACACTCTTGGAGGCCATAGCCATCTGTGTTTCTGTGGGTCATACTATCACTGTTTCTCTGGAGAGACCTATGATGAATCAGATTTTGATTCTGTCATTGAACAGTTGCTGTCTCCCTTTTCTCTTTTTAATCCTGGGAGACTTTAATGTACATCAGCCCCTCTGAAGAAGTACTAATGTTGATGAAAGGGATTACTTTATAGATTGTATGCTTTTTGATCACAACTTTTCTCTTTTCAGTAGTGGTTGTTATATTTATTTTCATACACCTAGTATGTCCTTTACTTGTATTGATCTCTCAGTTTGCTCCCCTTCACTATTTTCCCACTTCTCATGTAGGGTTGACAATAACCCGTAAGGCTATGATAATTTTCCTATAATTTCCTATTTTCCTGGTCATGGTCAATGTCATCAGGCCTGCATGTCTCAGGTACTCTAGGTAAAAGCTTTTGCCAAATATCTAGCAATTCTGCTTCTTCCTTCACTTTCTTAGCCATGAAGACTTAGACAAAATGATCCTTTTTCCCTTTTGAGCTGATTGTCTCAATGAATTTAACTGTCCATTTACATTGGTAGAACTCAAATTGGCTCTTCATAGGGTCTGGCATTACATCGGTTGAACCTGATGATGTACACTATGAGATGCTGTGCTGTTTCTCTTCTACTTCCTGTTCTTCTTATTGTTTTTAACCAACTCTGGCAGGGTAATGTTTTTCCTGATGCCTGGCACTAGGCTATTGTCCTACTTTTCTCTAAGCCAGGGAAGGATCTCAAGATTCCTTCAAACTACTATCCAGTTTCATTGATGAGCTGTCTCTGTAAGATCTAAGAGAGGATGTTTAATGCTCATCTGATTTGGTTCCTTGAATCAAATAATCTCCTCTTGCACACCTTGTGTGGGTTCCGACAACACCACTTCACTACAGACCACCTAATTCTACTTGAAACACCAATTAGAGAAGTTTTTTTCTTGTATCAATATTCTTTGACTTTGAGAAGGCTTATGATAGTACATGGAGGTATGGCATTTTGCAAAACCTTTATTGATATGGGTTGCATGGCCATTTGCCCATTTTTATTAAACATTTTTCAATGGACAGGTAATTCCAAGTTCGTGTGGGTGCAACAATATCCTGTTCATTTCTACAGGAACTTGTAGTCCCTGAGGACTCTGTTTTGAGTGTCACATTTTTTAGTATAAAGATTAATGCCATCACTGAACAACTCCTTACTGTTGCAAGTGGACTCTATGTTGACAACTTTCACATCTCATGTCAGTTATAGAATATGAGGTATACTGAGCAACAGCTCCAGACTGTCCTCAATCGTGTACTGAAGTGGATCACAGCACATAGCTTTAACTTCTCTCTCTATAAATCCATTTGCTTACCCTTTTGCTGCCAACAGGGTATTCACACTAATCCTGTACTCCATACTGGTCTCATGAGCCTTATGAACCTTCTTTGCACCTTTGCCATTTGCAGCTGTCTTTACTGTATGCTTCGAAACTTTGTTCCTTACCAAACCATCCCACCTGGGGTTGTGTTTTTCTTCCTAGGTGGGCCATGCTTTTTCAGAACAGATGATCTGCCATTAATCCTTTTGGCCTTTGTATGCAGGCGCAGTTGATGGACATGTCTTAGGGATGAGAGTATGAGATTGGGATTGTAGGGGGTGTTGCAGATAGATTTACAATCCCGTACCCATTTATACTCTTGCCCCTAAGATGTGTCCATCAATGGTCACATTCAAACTCTCTCTTTTTTAAACTGAAGATGACCTATGAAGGTTGAAAAGCTGTTCTCTTCTTATCAACAAAAGTGTTAATACCCATGCCAGCCATTCTGAGATACATTTTTATTTCAAGTGGGTTTGTCGTCATCGAGAATAATTATTAATATTCTCTTATTGTCTCTCTCACTTTGTGATCAAAATAAAATAAAATGTAAATGAAAGGGAACTGAAGTAAGAAAGCCTGTAATCTAATGAACATTAGTAGATGCAAAGCATTATCATATTATTTTCAATCGTTGAAATTTAACCTTATGCTTTGTCCATTCCAGTTTCTGGTAGATTTTTTAGTAATTAGGTTATTATTGGTATTATGTGAAATACAAATACAAGTTTATCACAAATTACTCCTGCAACTGATTAAAAAAACTGTTGAAATTGCAACATATTACCAATATTAGTTTACATCATCAAACAATGATAAATCATATTTTTTTATATCAGTGAATAATTGTGAAGAAAGAAGGTGTGTACTGTGTCTTTATAAAGTGTATTAGTATGGAAGTTTACTGTTTATTGGTTGCTGATAGCGTTGTGGCCAGTTCGAGACCTTCCAGTCTGAAAGTAACAAAAAGATTGAAGAGAATGAGAAAGAACTTACAGAGTGTCGGTTGCTAATTAGTCAGGTGAGAATATCACTTCTTTTGTTATTATAGGGTAACCTGTTAGTCAGGTTAAAATATTACTACGTATGTTCTAGTTGCTATCATGCCAGGTTCTGGATTGAAAAGGAACTTAAAGTACAGATTGGAGGGATATAAATGGTAGATAAGAAACAGTGAAATGAAGAATTCAGCTTTAGCAGAAAATGTACAGACACAACCACATGCAATCATATGGGACAAAACCATAACCTTAGCTTAACCTCATAATATTACAGATTTAAATATCTGAGAATCATTATAAATAATAAAACTAAACACAGATGTTAAATTGAGATGAAAGGCTAGCTACTTAATTGATATATGGTGTGACAGACTTTAAATATTAGTAAATGATTTATGTATATAACTGAAACATAATACCTTGCTGTATGCAGAAGATGAAATTTTGTCTTGTAAATAACTCCTGAAGATGACATAGAAAGTGTTAGAACATGTAACGTAGAATGTTTTGAGTGTATGCTATTGATGGTTTTAATAAACTTGTAGTTATTTAAAATTGAAACATTGCTTTTCACCTATTTATTTTATTTTAAACATCAAGTAAGTGCTGGTCGTACATACTTAGAAATCTGAATTGTCAAAAATATTAGGCACATGAAATTAGTGCACTGGAGACTTGTAGAAGATCTCTTTCTTGTGTATGTATAGTATGAGGCCAAAGTGAAGTCCCTTCAGGAATCTATGCGAGATGTGGAAAGTAAGAGGCGGAGCTTAGAGGAAGCTGTAGACCAGATTAATGAAGAATGTGCTAAACTGAAAGCAGCTGGTAAGGCCTTTGTATATGAGGAGAAAGTGTAGGAAAATATTAAATTTTACAGATATGATGCTAAAATTAATTGAAAGCATTCAGGCAGTTATAAATTTAACTTGTGTAGGTACTTTTCACTTGCATCTTGATACCTTTGCTTTTAATTTCCACACACAAATAATTTATTATTATGGGAGAATATGAATAGAGAAGTAAATAAAGCATAAAACTATAAGCATTTCTGTAAAGTTTGATACTTAGCAACATTGGTTTTATTTTTACAAATCTTTAGTATTTATTAATTAAAATATTTTGTATATTTGAGATTTTTCTTTCATATCTGTATTTCTTTGATAAGTAGTACACTCAAGTTAAATATTTTGTTGTTGTTAGACATAAAAAATTTTCACTGTTTAAGTGATGATTGTAATGTATAGCAAACTAATGTAATAATAAACATTGTATGCTATTTTGTTCAGCAGAGATTAACTTTATAAAAAAGTATTTCACTAGGAACTTTCTGTGAGAATCTGATTTGGAATTTAAACAGTCAATTAGCAAATAATTATGAAAATAGATTTATTTTGAAATTAAATGACAAATTAAATTAGTCCTAGTTCAGGTACAAATATTGTATTGAGAGCAGGTCTGCTATAGAAGATACTGGTTGCAGCTCCATAGGCATGTCTATCTTGAATAACACTATTACACTTTTTTCAAGATCATTTTCTTTCATCTTGGATCCAAACTAATAAATATTAATTGACATAGACTTACATGGTACAAAACAGGTGTAGTTGAAATAATTTTATGTGTGTAGTTATAGAAACAAAGTGAACATTCAGATTGAGGCAAACTTATGCAACTTCAGTAAGGTTGACATGCAGATATTTTCACTGACACACTATATTTCTTGGTGTGGATTTCTGTATGTGGTGAGGGGGAATCTCCCAGGAAAGATTCTGTTTTTTCATTTTACTTTCTCTGGGATCTAAGCATCCGCCCGTGTGTTTGCTGAGCATGGTAACACATGAAAGGGAGGAAAGGATCCTGGTGGTTGAGGGGTCCAACCCTAACATATCACTTTTGCCTTGAATTCCTGTAGACAGGCAGCCTTGGGGTAACCCCTAGGGCCAATTGGCTAATCCACTTGGGCTAGAGTTAACAAAGTATCAGTGTTGGAAGTTCTCAACAGGTGTTGTGGACATTGTATTCTGATGCTGGTGTTTGGGTGTATTCCCTCAAAACCCTGGGATTGTAGTGTGTTCCCTTTTAGGGCTTCATGATAGGTTGGGTTAGTGGGTGTTGAAACATTATTTTTTTTAATTATGCATTTCCCAACTGAAAACTTAAATAAAATAATGAAAAAACAGTCCATAGGTAAACGGCCACGTCTTGAATATTCTGACCAGCAATCTTCAACATCTGTCACACCTATATCTCATTTTCTTATATTACATTCTCTTTTAGATAAACCTTTAGGGCAAATGTTTCTCTTTTTTTTTTTATTCAGAAAGGACTAGAGGAACTTGCTGGCTCTTCAAAGTCAGTCAAAAAACTGTTCTGGTGAGATATTGTGGAAACATCCACATCTAAACAGAGTGAACTCTTATCACATTTAAAGGCAATTGGGGATATACCCATTCAGCTTACAACTCATGAATTTTTCACGAGGAGTTATTGTTCAGAGGGATTTGAAGAACATCCATGAGTCAAAGATTCTTTGTGAAGGAGTTTTTGCAATGAGGTGCATTTCCACTTGCAAAGATGGAATTCTGATTCTGACCAATGTCTTCATTTTAACATTTACATCACCATGTCCACCTGTCACCATCATGGCAGGTTATCTTAATTGTAAGGTGTGACTATAGATTTCAAACTCTCAGATGTTTCCAGTGTCAGCAGTTTAGTCACTTGAAGACATCGTGTCATGGTTCCTTGATATGTGTTTGTTGCAGTGGCAAGGACCACCATATGTATGAATGTAGAAATAGACTCTCATTGGATCAGTTGCAATGGCTGTCACTCATTTTACTTTCATTCTTGCCCTAAGTGGTTGGAAGAAAAAGTGGTGCAGCATTTGAAGGTTTTTCAAAACATTACTTACCCTGAGGCTGGAAAGTTACTGTCCATCATTTCCTCTTGGACACATGCTGCTGCACTTTGTTCCAGTACTACAGTGGGAGATCATGTGTATCTCTTTGTGCCTCCAAAAGAATCATTCTCAAACCATATGAAAAGTCTTTTGACCTCCATGGTTAATAAACTTGATGAATCAACTTCATGTTTGAGTGTCACACTTTTCAGTTTCAGGATTGATGCCATCACTGTACAATTCCCTCTTACTGTTACAATTGTCAGTCATCGCACATGATGTATATTGAGTGGCAGCTACATACTGCCTTCAATTGTTTACTGAAGTGGACCACAGCAAACTATTTTTACTTCCCTCACTCAAAAAACCGTTTGCATGCACTTTTTCTGCCAATGGGGTATTCATTCCAATCCTGAACTCTGTATCAGTGAAGTTGTGCTACCCGTGGTCCCTGAGAAAAAGTTCTTGGGGCTTATATTTTATCATAAGCTGACCTTTATACCACGTATCAAGCAGCTACGAGTCAAATGTACAAGAGTACTAACTTCCTCCGTGTCCTGTATTATACTACTTAGATAGCAGATCGATATTCTCTGCTAAAGGTATATTGTGTTCTTATTCAGTAAAAACTAAACTGTGGGTCACTGGTTTATGGCTCTTTCAGGATGTCAGCATTGGAAATGCTAGATCCCATTCATCATCAGGGATTTCTGCACTACCCTAGTCCAGAGCTTGTACACGGAGTATCATGAGCCTCCTCTACACCTCCACTATTTGTAGCTGTCTTTACTGGATGCAACATCCTACCTGAGTTTGTGTATTCCATCATTGGTGGGCCATGCTTTTTCAGAACAGATGACCTGCCATTGTTTCTTTTGGCCTTCATGTATAAGACAGAGTTGGATGAATTAGGTCTGTTCTGAGATACATTCCCATATCCACTGGTGAGCCTATCCCAACATGGCTGGTTACAGTCCCCAAATGTGACCTTTCTTTAAGTCATCTGAGAATGGCGGATACTCTCAATTGGAAGTACCATTTTTTATTTGCTAAACATCTTTTGAACCATCCTTCCATTCCCATTTACATGGATAATTTGAAATCAGGTGACTCTGTGTATTCTGTCATGGTTTGTTATGGTTTTGTGGCTGCACACAAAACCCCCTTTACATTTTCTGTGTTCATTGCTGAACTGTACCCCACTTTTCTTGCCCTGGATCTCATAGTAGCTAACCAGTACTCAAATTGCACTATTTATACTGACTCACTTATTTACTAATTTACAATTAGTGAATATCATTTATTTTTAACATCTACTTCTATCCAGTCTTTTTGGATACCAGGCCATGTTGGTATTTTCAGGAATGAGCATGTTGACACTGCAGCTAAATCTGTCTTCTCTGGCTCTATCACTGCTGTTCCATACATGAACTATGGTCCTGTATTCAAGGCTTGGCTCTGTGCCAGATAGCAGTCGACTTGTTGTGAGGAATATAAAACAAAAAGCTTTTCCAAATAAAACCCTGTTTTGGTCTTTGGCTGTCTTGTAACCAAGCTGATTTTAAGTTTGATCTAAGTAGATGTCTAGATCTCACTAGAAGTTATTGCCAATGTTTTAATAAAGTTTATGTACTGTAATATTTTATCCAGTGCTTTTAGTATTAGAAATAAATTTAGAACATCTGTAGTTAATGTTGTAAAATTCAGCACAAATTAGTTATCATTATATGTTATTTTTCAAGGCCCCTTAGGGTGGACACCTGTATAGTGAGGGGACTTCACAGAGAAGGTTCTGTCTTTTCATTTTAACTTGTTTGGGAATAGAATATGCTCATGTGTTTTCTCTATATGGTGACTTATGGAGGGGAGGAGAGGATCCTGGTGGTTAAGGAGTCCAACTTCAACACATCACCTTGGCCTTGAATTTTTATAGGGGTGACCTCTTTAAGGTCAGTCAGCTGTATGTGTGTTTATGTGGGGCTAGGGTTATCTGAGTACCAGTATTGTACACTCTCAACAGGTTTTGTGGACTTTATGTTTGATGCTGTTTTGTGGATATAGTTTCCATGAAACTTTATCAGTGCTGCTGAGCCTTTTGCTTTCAGGTCTGTAGTGTGTCCTCCTAATAGGGCTCTGTGATGGGTGGAATCAGTGGACACCAAACCTTTTTCCTCATGGCTTTTCACACCTCTCATCCCATCACTGCTAAGGTTAAATATCTCTTGAACAGTAAAGACCATGCTTAGTGGGCTGTAGTACTCAGCTCCAAGCTACAGTTGATGATGTACATTAATTCTCATTTTACATTCACTATCTGAAAAGTGTCTGGGCACATGTCATTGTTTTTTGATTCATAAGACAAACACAAACTCTCCTGTGTTTCTAATTATAATGCCAGTAGTTTGGTCACATCACTTGTCATGGCTCTTTATGCTGCACCTGTTGTGGTGGCAAAGATCACAAGGCAAATCTTTGTTACCAGGAGTCTTACTGCATCAGTTGTGATGGCTCACTGTTCTTGTCTGAAGTAGATTGAGGAAAAAGAGGTACAGTTCTTGAGGACTGTTAACAAGATGTACCTATCCCGAGGCATGGAAACTTTTGTCTTCTATACTGACAAAGTCATATGCTACTGCTCTCTAATCTTCCGCATTGGTGGAAATGCAGATCAACCTTTGTGTGCTTCCTAAGGAATTTTTCCTTTTATTTTCAGTTTGTTACCATTTGTGAAAAAAAAATGTCAACAAGACTACATCAATTCCTCTACAGCTATAAACTTGTAGCTGCTCGGTTTCCTTTACATTGGCTCCAAGGTGAAAAAACATTAAACAGTTGCATCCATAGTCCTTAGACTCTTCATCTTCTGATAGAAATATGTCCACTTGACCTTGGGCAAAATCTGTGGACATTGACAGACCTCTGTCTTCTAAAGAGAATTGGCATGATTGTAAACCATAGGACTCTCCACTCTCATCCACAAATAAATAACAATAGTCACTCTGATACAGTGGAACTGTCAAGGTGTATGTTACAATTTGGATAACATTAAGGCCCTGATTGATTCATATCATCCAGTCTGTCTCTCCTTATTGAAACTTTTCATTTTGCTGAAGCCTTCATTGTTCAGTGGTTTTCCCTCTATGGAAAGACAGGTTGTGTGATGGATGAACAATGATGGTGTGGCTTTGCTGGTTATCCAACACATGCCCTCCATATCTGTGCCACTGGCCACTTCACATGTAGTAGCTATGGCAAATTGCCGCTTGAATTATACCATCACTGTTTGTTCCATATACCTGTCTTCAGGAGAGACTTGCAATCAGCCCAACCTGGATGTTCATTTTGATCAGTTGTCATCTCACTTTCTCCTTTTGGCTAATTTTAATGGACATAGTTCCCTCAAGGGTGGTGCCAACATTCAGGGAAGGGTGTGTTTTATGGAGTATATCATCTCAGATCCTAATTTCTCTCTATTCAGTAATAGTTATTTTACTTACTTTCATGCACCCATTTAGTCGTTTACCATAATAGATCTTCTATCTGCTCACCTTCACTCTTTTCTCATTTTTCTTGAAGCATGGAGAGTAATCCAGGTGACAGTGATCATTTTTAAAATGCCTTCCATGATATTCTCTTTCATGATGGAGTCTGGTTTACCTGGAGGCATAGAAAGCTCAAAAATGAGCCTGGGAGACCTTTTGTTGTTTACCTTTCTTTCTAACTGGCTTATCTGTCAGTGGGCCTATACCCACTTTCAGCATGTCAGGCATCAAAACCAGAAGGAATCTTGAATTAAGTTCACCTCTAGCACATCTAGTTCCAAAAGCTCCAAAGTTGTGGGGGGGGGAGATTTGGAAGTTTGGTTGGTTGTATTCCTCCAAACCCCTTTCCATTTGACTCTCAAATGGATATGAATTTAACAATGCCCTCTACATTGCTGACACTCTTGGGGGCTCTTCAAGCTGTATTGTCTCTTTCACAGCTATCAAGACTTGAGCTAAGAGATCACCACTTTTCTTTTGAAAGGTGAGTCTTTCTGACGATAATTATCTGTTCACCATGGTAGAACTGCAGATTGCTCTCTATTGGTCTGGTGTGCATCAGTCAGGCCTGACTATTCATTATGACATGCTGTGCCATATATCTCCTGCCTCTCTTTTTATCCTTCTGATTATTTTCAACTAGATTTTGCAGGAGGACATCTTTTCTGATGCTTGGTGCCAGGCTGTTATACCATATGGACCACCTGATTCAACTGGAACTGTTGATTAGGGAAGCCTTTCTCAAGAAAGAACAACTTGTTTCTGTCTTCTTTGATCTTGAGAAGGCTTATGACATAACATGAATGGTACAGAATTTTATATAACCTCCTCTTAATTGGCTGTGTACATTTGCTGTTTTTATTCAGAATTTTATACAAGACAGGTGATTCCATATCTGTGTATGTTCTTCACTTTCTCATTCATTCCCACAGGAACTTCCCTCAGTGCTGTATTTGGAATGTGATACTTTTCAACACTAAGATTGATGCCATTGTTCATCTGATTCCTTTAGGTGTTACAAATTGTCTATACATTAACAATTTTGATATTTCATGTTGGTTGTCAAACATGAAGTTTATTGAGTAGCAGTGTCAGACTGCCCTCAATCATCTTATGCATTGGACAGTCACATACAGCTTTTCTTTTTCTTCTTCAAAAACAATTTGGCAGCACTTTTGCCACCAACTAAAGATAGTGCTGATATCAAGCTTTAGCTTGGCAATGTTCATCCTGTGGATCCAGAAACAAAGTTCTTGGGTCTTGTCTTTGACCACAAGCTGACATTTATTCCACTTTTCAACCAGCTTCACTTAAGATGTACCAGATTCCTGAACATTCTTCATGAATAACACAGTGTCTGTACAAAAGCCAGTCACACTTGTAGATGTGGGAAAAATATACACAATTTATTTGTATATTTTTGTTTACCAATAATCTTTCATTTACCTCTAACAACATTCCAGGAACACGATTTTTTTTCTTTTTGTATTTCGTGTCATTATTTTAATGGATACATGAACAAGTATGTGTAACATATGTCCACCCTTATGATTGAGCAATTATTAATGTTTATTCAACGTGCTTAACTTATCTGCTTATATTTAAACAGTGTTATGTAGAAGCAACGAGGCATGTGTTAGAATTTGCACATGAACATATTCACAGCATAAAATGGAAAGATATGAACAAAACCATCAGTAGATGTTACAGCCAATTTACATATTATCTTAGATGTTTTATAATAGTCAGTGTTTACTATATATCCAAACTTTTAATAAGATGAGAGAATGAAAATAATTTTATTTTCCTGGTAGCTTCAAATCACATATCATGAATGAAAAGCTTTCATTTTTATGACTGTATATTTTTTCAGTTATAGATGTGTCTATTCATTTTTATTTGAATTATTTTCAGTTCTGTTTTTATTTACACTTATTAATTTATATTTAATATTAGTATTTTTTAAACTAATAACCAGCTCTATTCTCCTTTTAAAAGACCTTTATCCAAAACTTAATGTACTTGAAAATAAAATTACAATTCTTTTGTGCTAAATTTTACAATATCAGACTTTTTAAACTGAGTATTTAACACAGTACTTCATTATTTGATCTGTTGTAGATGGCTTTTTTTACACAGTTGCATGTTATTGTATGAAGTTATCAGAAGTATGCAATAATGCTGTATTTTTATCAGTATAATAGAATATGTATTTCATCCATTGTAATATGAACATGGTTTAAAAAATTTTCTGTAATTAATTTTTAATTAATGTTATAACAATTATAAATATTTTATTATAATATGGGAATAAAGTGTCTAGTATGATAATGGTAGAGAGGAAGCCTGCATCAAGTGCTGTGAGAATAATGAGTAATTTTGTTAACATAAATTTCTAAAAGGTGAAATGTTTCTTATAATTACAATATTTGCCTATTTTGCAAAATAATAAAGTAGCTGTATCACACTTATTAAGTGTTCCATAAGTATTGGAATGGATTGAGTATGTTTTGTTGTTTTTTTGTATAAATTATAAAGTGCTGTAGTTGTGGATTTTAGTAACCCCAAGATAAAGCTCAGTTTTCTTTAATAAAAGTTTCTTTTTACTCTACAGAAGAAATGCATATTGTAACATCCATGGAAAAGGAAAAGGAGAAAGATAGTGCTGAAAAAATGAAAAATGCTTTGGAGCAACAAATAGAAAAACACAGAGAGTCGCATCAAAAACAGCTTTCTACATTAAGAAATGAATTGTCAGAAAAACAAGATCAAATTAATGAATTAAAAGAGTGAGTGTTTTTGGTCTTCAGAGTATCATTTTAAAGTTTTTATTGTACAGTACAGATTTTACTAGTCTTTTTATTTTGTTTTAGATGTAATCTAATTGTTGTAGTTATTTTAAATAACTCACTGTGTATTCATGTATTACCTTTTCTATTATCTTTCTAAAGCTGTAAACTAATTATCTATCTGCATATTTTGCATTTAGCTTTATGATACATTTTCAATGGCAACTGGGTGAATTAAAAAATAGCTTCTTAGAGTAGATGTAATAATTGTATTACTTGATGAATAGCTTGTGAGCTTCCAAAAAACACAGTATTAAGAGTTTTTTGCCAATATTTATATTTTCCTCCATTCATAACCATTTGTTGTGAAGATGTATACAGTATCCAAAATATACATTAGTTTGTATGTATTTTGAAAATTGTTTGGAATGGAGAAGATGTAGGTTAAAAACATTTTCTTAAAAAAGATAATATTTTTTTATGAAACATAGGAAGTAGGTTTAGTGATGGCTTTGTGTAAATTACATTGGATAATTTAATAGTAGATTGATTAGTGTTTAACATAAAAAAAAATTGTCATTGAAATTCAATTCTTTAAACATTGTGTTGCTTTTATGTGGTTGACTGTTGTTTCTATATTTCTTTACTCCTTTTAGCACGAACCAGAAACTCTCATTAGCACAAGAGCAGCTGCAAAAAGAGTATGACAAACTTAAAATGGAGGAGCAAGACAAAAATAAAAAACTTCAGGAACTAACGTAAGGATTTCCTTTAAAAATACAATAAGACAGAAATTAACTCTATCATTACACAGACAAACCTAAATCTGTTCAGAGAAATTGAAATTAGGATTTTTCTTAAGATGGAAACCTTGAGTACTTTGTGCTTCAAAGTATATTAGTTTTACTTTCATAATATTTTAGTTTCTGAACTGCATGTGTTCTAGTTTGATCAGTTTAATTAATGTGACTTGCCTAAACTTCAAGTAAATTAAAATAAGGTCTGATTCAGGTAGCTCATAGAAAGTTGTCTGCCTGGTTCATGAGAAAGAATTACAAAAACCAGAAAGGAATCAAAATATTGAATAAACAGAGGTGAAATGGACAGCAACTGCTTAGTTCAGAATGACACTTTTAAAAGCCTTGAAGAAGGAATCTATAAAAGTATTTCAGACTGATAGGATATTTAAAAAGATTATCATCTTCAGGATGAAATATGAAAAATCACTATTGTAAAATGTGTGACTTGGAATATTTTTAATTTATTTTAATCTGCAGTTTTTAGCTGTGGCATAGCAGCTAGCAGAATGGCTCTTACTTTTTCAAGTACAAATTTTTAGTTCACAGCTCCTTTATCTCTTGACTGATACAGTAATTTTCTTACTGTAACAACAGTTTTAATTTGGTTTTGTGTACTTTCAGTTTACTGAATGATCGTCAGGATCAAGCTCGCCAAGACTTGAAAGGACTGGAAGAGACAGTGGTATGTACCATGTGTGAATTACAATTCCTTGTTTTATTTATGTACAGATAATTTCAGGATGTTGTAAGTTTCTGTCTAAAAATATTTTATGGGAATAAATGTGTTGATATCCCTAGAGTAAGTTGATGTGAAGTCTCCAAAAGTCTGTTACTTCAGTTATATGAATAGCTTTTGGCATTGTAGTATGGAATATATTCTAAATTTTGATTAAATCATTTTAAAAGATAAAATTCTTTATTATGTTATGATTTGGTCACATTACCAAATAAAACTGCAAATTATTTTAATTATTACAATAATTGTATTAAAAAGTTATATAATTTATTAATTGTAAAAAAAAATATGTTGTGAAATGTTTTTAATGGTCAAATGTAAACATAAGAAAATATTTAAAATTTTAGAATACCAAAAAACAAAAAAAATGGGTAATTGGGTCAGTTTGTTGCTTTGATTTCATTGAAATAAATTCACGCTTACAAGATTTAAGACACTATGCTTACTGTTTAGTCAGATTTTTGGCAATAATATTCTGTTTTGATGAACTGAGTCATTTTTTTGTATTTGATTAGGCAAAAGAACTCCAAACTCTTCACAACTTAAGGAGGTTATTTGTTCAGGATTTGCAAAGTCGGGTAAAGAAATCTATTGCTGGTGAAGAGAGTGAAGATGCAGGTGGTAGCCTTGCACAAAAGCAGAAAATTACGTTTTTGGAAAATAATTTAGATCAGTTGACTAAAGTCCATAAGCAGGTATGGAGTATTAATTTGCACCGTTGTTTTAAGTTCTAATTCTGATATCACTCCATGATTTATTCTAATATTGATGTTACTTAAAATATTATAAGCAGTAGTTATGATAGTTTTAAGCTCCTTTAACATGGGCTTAATGAATTTCACTGACCATGTCATCTCTTTGTACTCATTTAAGAGATTTATAAATTTAATACTTCTAAATTTAAATATAGTATGTATATCTTTACTTAACAATTATGAGTTGTTCACATACAAAAAATTAATATTTTTGTGAAGTAATTTTAATTAACTGAAATAATATTTGCTCTTTAATATATCGAGCAGATTAATACATCCCATTTTGAGGAAGAAATTTTGCAAAGTAAACTTATAGTCATTCTTCCACACACACAAAAATTTCAGAGACAAAATTTCTTCAATAAAAACCTTTTTATTTGGTTTTGTTTATAAAAATATATGAGAAATTGTACATTTTAAATTTGAATTGAATGTGCCAAACAAAATCACTAGTCTTTGTGAATTTCCTGAATTTTATTATGATAATAAAGAAATGCATTTAACAGAAGAGTGACAATTTGAATATTGTAACTTCAGTGCATTTGCAGTTTTATTAGTAACACTCTTTTTCAACTTTCATTGCCATGATGTGATGTAATTACGTATATCTCAGTGACTGCAATCTGTAGGTAAAATAATTTATTCTGAAAGTCAAAACAGTTTTTGCACAGGATGTTTTACCAATTGATGTGATACTCTCTGTCAAGCAATTGGAGTAGAAGGACAAAGACTAATGTTACTATATATTTAGTTTTCATTGATGTGATGAAAGCCTTTGATACAGAAACCACAATTCCTTATCCCAGAAATCTCAGATATTTATTATTTGTGGAAACTAAAACCTGATAAAACTAAGTTTTTTTTGGGTTCAGTAAAGTTAGTTACATCAAAGAAGAGAAGAATGTCCAGTAGTAAATTATAGTTTATGAAAGGTTTTTGTAAAAGAAAAAATAGATAATAAAAATGAGTAACAATGCAACAGTAAAAGTCATAAGATTTTTTTCTCTTAAATCAAGAACAAAACAGTAAAATCAGTAAGATTCAATTAAATTGCATAGATTGTTTTTTATTAATAGGAAATTATTTGGTAGTTTTGTACTCAAGTGTAGGAACACTAAAGTGAAGCTTTATTAAATTAGCTTTGATTAAATTAATATTGTTATGAACAGTCAATTAAATTCAGTCTTTACAGAAATTTATTAATAAAATGTAAAAAAGTCTATTAAATTAGTTTTCAATTTTATAAGACATAGCTATAAAATTTGTACATAGTTTTTTTGTGGTTAATGACAGAAACTGTTGTACGTATTAAGTCTATTGGTTATTTTATAATGCTGATATTTTAAAATATTAGACTGCAAACTCAAGTATAGGTCATTTATTGAATAGTTGTAATAATGAGGCAAAGATTTTTTATAATGTGCATAATAAAAAAATTATGAGCTCTAATGTAAGTACAAATATCTTTGTGTAGCTTGTCCGTGATAATGCTGATCTACGATGTGAACTACCTAAGTTGGAGAAACGGTTGCGTGCTACAATGGAGAGGGTTAAGTGTTTGGAGACAGCACTAAAAGATGCTAAGGAGAGTGCTATGAAAGACAGAAAGAGGTATTTTGATTTTGTTTTAGAAATTCTTCATTATACTCTCTGTTTTTCTCAATTAACATATGAAGTTTATCTGTTAAATAAAACTGCAGGTGAAAGTATTAGCTGTGCTTGACAATAATCTGTACACTGACATTTGTTTTTTACAAGCCGCTAACATTTTCTTGTTGAAATTTAACTGTTGGCTTTCATTATAACATGGTATACTCAGTTATGCATGTTTTCATAAGTATCACTTTTAACCATTTCACGATGTTCAACATTTTACACTATAAATTTTGATGCACTAAGTGTACCTTAACAAATTTTGGTAGATTTTTAATAAAGATTCCAAGTATTTTGAACACAAAAAATCAGATATTTTTACTAAATATTTGGCTGCAAAAGTATCAAGTTTGTTTCATTACTAGTTCCAGTGTGAATCAGATATTTATTATTTGTGGAAACTAAAACCTGATAAAACTAAATACACTTTGAACTTTTGTTTTCAGTAAAAATTTATGCTTTGTCAGTTATTGGCTTTTAGTCTAGCAATATGAGCTCTGTTAATTTGACCAACATTGTAACTACCATAAACAATTAGAAAATAAATATAAATTATGTTGTTCCTTTTTTATTTCAGAACCACCTGTATGTTAAAAACTAAAACACAACTATTTCATCTGAACAGCTTAAATCTCCCAACATTAAGATGCCTAGGTGTAAACTGAAAAAAAGGATGAATCCTGAAATATTTCAATTCTATCGAATTCATCAAATTGATTTTAACTTGAGATCCATGTAAATTTATATGTATATGTTATGGGTTTGAAGTTTAACCCACATATTCCATAAATTTTATTTTTTATTTTACAAAATGAATTAGTGTAAGTAATAGGGTGAAAAGTATTTAAAGCAGGACTGAGACATCTTTTGCTATTACATTTGCAGCAATATAATTACTATAACAAGCTTGCCAGGCTAAATTGTAGTTTCAATTTAATATATCACTAGTTAAGGCTATTATTATACTTGACTTCATAAAGCTTGAACAATTTTATTTTATATATTTATTTTTCATCCTTTTAATTTTTCTTATTTTAACTTTGGAGAGCAGTCATCTTCCCACAACTGTCTGCGGGCAGTGAAGAGTGATATAGATGTAGAACACTATGGGCTTTAGCACTCACATTTTGCTTTCCTATCTGTAGTTTTCTTATGCGATACTAGCAAATTGGAGGTAAAGACTGATAGATGGTGTATTCCCACCACTATGTGGGTCTTTCCTCTTCAGTCACCTCCAAAACCTAGGATACATTTTATAATTTCATTTTCTAGTTTGTACCCTAGGATTCTTTTTTAAAATATGCAACACATTTTGCTTCATGTTAATGTGTTTTGTGTCTATGGCTAAAAAAATTATGGTTACAATGTACATGTATTATTACTATCTGGAAATAAGTTTTTCAGGTTAATTTTTCTTGTGTGTTTCCCAAATGATTTACAACTTATAATGACATAGATAGTAGTCAGACATGGCTCAAAGGGCAATAAAAACAGTAAAATTTAAGTATAAATAGATGTATACTATTACAACTTTAAAGCTACTTTGGATAAGTTTATTTAGGTTCATGTTACAGTTTGAAGTCATCATAGAAAAAAAAAAGAAAATGGTAATTTAGATTTGTTTGGATTTCTTTTTGGTTGTTATGAGGTTGGTAAAATTGACCAACATTAAGTAAAATTAGGGAATAGAAAATAGGTGATAAAACATAAAGTTTTACAAAAAAAATAACGTTTGAAATGTATTTAGAGATAACTCAAAATTTGAAATGAAGAATACTTTCATTTTAATATGAAAATCACTTTCCATTTGAACTAGTGAAAAAAGAAGATTCAGTATATTAATGTTGTCATGACAATCTTTATTAAAAGTATTTCACTAAGAATTCTGCTTTATTATGTATAAAAGACTTCTAATTTTTATTGAGAGGCTTTCAAACATTGTGAAGATAAACATATTAAATTATAAGTTAATAGTATCAAAACAATAACACGTACAAAGTGGTCACATGGTTTGCCAGTGTGATTAGCTCGTGTAGAGAGAGTGCTCAATCTAGCATATTTTCATAAGTCTGACTTTTAGCTGTTTGCTTCTTTAAACATACTCTTACTCAATCGTGTATGTTTTCATCATAAGCATTGCTTAACTATTACCCTCCTCTTAAACCTGCTCTACCTAATCATGCATTTTTTCATAAGCCTAACTTGGACTGTTGCTTCAATTTAAACATACTCTTACAAAATAATGCTTGTTTTTAATAAATTTAATTTTATCTGTTGGTTTCCACTTAAAAAGTGTCATCATTTTAAACTTTTGTGTGTGAGAAACAAACTAACAATGCTTGGTTATGCTAGTTATTTGGGTAACTGAGGGTTTCATTAATATGCCAGCTCCAATTTAAACTTGTCTTTACTTTAATCTCATAAACTATTAGCTATATATATATATATATTTTTTTTTTTCTCACAGCAAGTCTGGAAAGTAAGGTAATGTCCTAGAATGTTTCAGTGCTATATCCAAAAATTATATTTCACAATGATATTGCAACATCATTGGTATAAAAGTGTTATGGTTAATTTGCCATTATATTTTAGTCTTTTTCAGAAGAGTGTACTCTGTCAGATTTAAGTGAAACACATTGATTAAATATTGTGCAGCCACCAACAGAATTTTACTTTTATAATTTTTTTGTTTCCTTAATTTAGGAATGTTGTTTCTCATAATGATCAAAAGATATTTGAAAATTAATATGAAATAGATTGAAGGTAAAAGAAGAAAGTGTTCCTGCTTATTAGGAACCTATGATTTTTTCCAGACATTGAGCATGAGCAACAGTTAATAGTAAACACGGCATTAAACTTTTGATCTGTTTGTTTTACAGATATATAAGTGAAGTAGATAGAATCAAAGAGGCAGTAAGACAGAAACATTTTGCCAAAAGAGGACATGTTGCTCAAATTGGTAAGTTTTTAATGAAAACAAAATTTATTAAAAACTGTTAACATATTTCAACTTTATGTATTTGATTTATTTTGCAATTTTTTTGAATTATGAATTGTTAAAAAATGTCTCACAAAATTTCCCTTCCTAAAATTGTTTTGTTTCAATTTATTTTTATAATTCTGTATTTCACTTGTGTTTGTATAGCTACGTCATTGCAGCATGTCTTCAAGCAATGTAATGTGCTACTTCTTTTTTAAACTTTCACTCAGCCACTTCATAAATGTAATTGCTTGAAGTAAAGACTGTATGTATTCTGAAAATTTTTTATTTCCCATCTTAATATTTTGTGCAGAAACCTCCAAAGCAAAAGTCCTGAAGCACTCTTACATCTACTACAGCATGGTATTGATGTAAAATATCACCTTTATTTCTTCTGAGTAAAGTTTTTCTTATGTCAGTTGTCTTTTTTTTTAAACAATATTTGTGACAACTTCAATCTTCTTAGAAAATGCAGAAGAAATTCTGTTGTGATATTGTTTCATCATATTCTTTTAAACAGCTGTTGGGGAAAACAGAAAAATTATTACTTTCTGTTACTAACTAAAATATTAAACAGCCAGAGAAGTTGACATTTTCTTACACTGAAATTGTATTTCCAACAGGTACTTACTTCAGATAACACCTCATACAAAGACATCTTAATCCTTGTTTGTTCTCTTCATACCCTAACAGTTTTGTGCCATTTCTGAACACGTACATACCATGTGACAACACCCCAACTATACTGATGCAGTTAATTTAGTCTGCTATTCCCGCTTGGTCCACACTTTATCGATAGGCATAATTTAGTTTATATATGTTCATAAACACTCCAAGTGAAATTAAGAATTTTGCTTGTGATTTGTTGCCATTTGTCATTAAGTTTATTTCCTAAGTTTGCTACATTTTGTGTTTCACTTTGTTTGCATAATTTATCATTCAGATAATGTTTTATTTCTAAACAATATGGGTTTTTGGAAAGAATTTGGAATTTAATATGATGACCAGTGAAATTACATGACAAGAAATGACACACACGGCATGACTTCCTAGGATGCAGGGTCAACTGTATCTGCTGAGCAAGTACAAGTCTTGGTAGACAAGGAGATAGCTTGATGGGCACATTTTACGCCTTTATCATCTGAATGTTCTTTTGATAAAGTCTACCACCCAAATGAAATGTTTTTTTTTCCTGGCACCTTCATTTTTTTGGCCCCTTGGTGTGGATTCCTCCCAGGGAAGGTTCTGTTCTTTCTGGTTATCTCCTCTGGGATCTAAACATCCACCTACATGATTGCTGTGCGTGGCAACACGTGAAGGGGAGAAGAGGATTCTGGTGGTTAAGTGGTCCAACCCTAACTTACCACTTTGGCCTTGAATTCCTGTAGAGGAGCCTCCTTTGAGTCAATCGGCTGGTCCACTTTGGCTAGAGTCAACCAAGTATCAGTGTTGGAAGTTCTCAACAGGTGTTGTGGACATTGTGTTTGATGCTGGTGTTTGGGTATAGTGCTCATGAAACCCTGGCTTTGCTGCAATGTCCTTGCATGATATTGTAGTGCATCCCCTTGCAGGGCTCCATGGTGGGTGGGGTCAGTGGGTACTGAAATTTTCTTTTTTTCTTATGTCTCCTTCTATGAAAAATGTAAATAAAATAATTAAAAAACAATCAATAGGTAAATGACCACTTCTTGAAGACTGAGCAACAATCTTCAACATCTGTAACATGCATACCTCCTTTTCTAAAATTACACTCTCTTTCAGAAAAAACCTTTTGAGCAAATGTACCCCTTTTTTATTCAGAAAGGACTAGAGGGTCTTGCTGGCTCTCCAAAGTCAGTAAAGAAGCTCCAATCTGGAGACATACTGGTTGAAACATCCACATCCCAACACAGTGAACTCTTCTTGAATTCAAAGGCAATTGAGGATGTACCTATTGAGGTAACCCCTCATGCTACCTTGAATTCATCATGATGAGTTATTGTTGAGAGGGATTTGAAGAACCTCCCTGAATCAGATGTTTATGCTGGTTTCTCCACTCAAGGAGTTTCTGCAGTGAGGTGCATCTCCACTTGCAAAGATGGAGTTACACTGCTGACAAATATCCTCCTTTTGACATTTACATCACCACGTGCACATGCCACCATCAAGGCAGGTTATCTAAATTTCAGAGTATGGCCATACATTCCAAACCTTCTATGATGTTTCCAGTTTCAGAGGTTTAGCCACTTAAAGACATCATGTTGTGGTTTCCTGACATGTGCTCATTGTGGTGGCATGGACCACGATGCTTATGAGTGTGACACCCACATTGTATCAACTGCAATGGTTCTCACTCTTCTTACTTTCATTCTTGCCCTAAATGATTGGAGGAAAAAGAGGTGCAGTGTTTGAAAACGACTCATAACATTAGTTATCCTAAGGCTTGGAAATTGCTGTCTGCCATTTCATCTGAGACATATGCTGTTGCAATTTGTTCCACAACTATAGTGGAAGTGTAGACAGATCTCTCTGTGCCTCCAAGAGAATCGTTTTCAAAATAAATGAAAAACCTTTTGACCTCCATGGTTAAAAAGGTTGATGAATCAACTTATACTGTTCCTCCCATACATTCCAACAAACCCCAAGATCCACATCCTTTGGTTTCAAATATAGGCATTTCTTCAGATACATCTTTTTCTCCCACTCCAACACACAAAATACAAAACAATCATTTGTTCGTATCCTCAGTCACTGGAGTCCCCTTCCAACAACAAAGACCTGCCCAATCGACTCAGGGCAGGATCCATGAAGGTTGATAGACCTCCTCCAAATAAGAACAACAAGGAAAAAAGATGTGGTAGTAAATAAAAGGATTTTCACCTACCCATCATTAAAAATGGCCACCTTAATACAATGGAACTGTTGAGGTTTACATTCTGATTTGAATGACGTCAAATCACTGATTGCTTCCTACCATCCTGTATGTCTTTCCTTACAAGAAACCTGTCGATGCAGTCACCTTTTGACAGTTTTTTCTGAACAAAAATGATAGGCTGTGTGATGAATGAGTACATGGAGGGGTGGCACTGTTGGTTGATTGGCATGTGTCCATCCTGTCTTTGTCACTCAACACACCCTTGGAGTCTGTAGCGATCCATGTTTTCTTGGGTCATATCATCACTGTTTGTTCTCTGTACTTGTCACCTGGAGAGACATATGATCAATCAGACCTTGATGCTCTCATGGAAATTTGCCATCTCCCTTTCTAATACTGGGGGACTTTAATGGACATTATCCCCTCTGGGAAAGTGCTGTTATTGATAGGAGGGGTCTCTTTGTAGAGCATATGTTCTCTGATCACAACCTTTCTCTTTTCAATACTAGTTCTTCCACTTATTTTTATGCATCTGGTCAATCCTTTACTGCTATTAATCTCATGGTTTGCTCCCCTTCATTATTCTCCCAGTTTTCATGGAGAGTTGACAATAATCCACTAGGCAGTGATTATTTTCCCATACTTTTGAGAGGGACTGGCTGTGGTCGATGTCACTCTACCCGCGTGCCGTTGTGGAAGTTAGATCAGGCAGAAGACGGGTCCACTTTCACTGCTCTCGCAGAACTTGATTCTGCCATCGTCAGTCAGTCATCAATAGACAACTGTGTGGAAGCAGTAACCGACTGTATTATACAACTGGCTGCTCAGTGTATTCCTAGAACCTCAACATGTTTTGCATGATATACTTGTTCGTGGTGGAATTCTGACAGCCATATGATGTGGAAAGCTCAAAAATGGGCCTGGGATACTTTCTGTAGATATCCCACACTTTCAAACCGCATCGCTTTCCAACAGGCTCGTGCACATGCTAGGTGGGTAAGACGTCAAAGCCAGAAGGAATCTTGGATTGAGTTCTCAACTAGCACATCTTGTACCACCAGTTCCAAAGTCATGTGGGACAGCGTTTGGAAGGTCAGTGAGCACAACAATTCTGTCACCCTCTTGATTTTACTCTCTGATGGCCAAGAGGTAGCTGATTTCGAAGCCAGAAGGAATCTTGGATTGAGTTCACAAGTAGCATATCTTCCACCACCAGTTCCAAGGTCATATGGGACAGCGTTTGAAAGGTCAGTGAGCACAACAATTCTGTCACCCTCTCGATTTTACTCTCTGATGGCCGAGAGGTAGCTGATGTCTGGAGCATCACCAATACTCTAGGTGAAAGCTTGTTTCGGGTATCTAGCACTTCTGCTTGTTTCTTTACCTTCTTGGCCATCAAGCCTCGGGCAGAGCGTTCACCTCTTTCCTTTTGAAATGACTGTCTCTTTGACTATAATTGTCCCTTTACACTGGTGAAACTGAAAATGGCCCTTCATCAGTCTGGCAGCATACCTGTTGGACCTGATGATGTATACTATGACATGCTGTGCTATCTTTCTCCTACTTCTCTTGATATTCTTCTTATTGTTTTCAACTGGATCTGGCAGGAGAATGTTTTTCCTAATGCCTTGTACCAGGCTATTATCTTACCTTTCTCTAAGCCTGGGAAAGATCCAAAGATTTCTCCAAACTATTGTTCAATTGCTTTGACAAGTTGTTTTTGTAAGACCTGAGAAAGGATGGTTAATGCTCATCTTGTTTGGCTCCTTGAATCAAACAACCTCCTCTCGCCCACCCAATATGGGTTTTGACGACAGCACTCCACCATGGACAACTTAATTCGACTTGAAAAATCAATCAGAGAAGTGTTTCTCAAACAACAACATCTTGTATCAATATTGTTTGACATTGAGAAGGCTAATGACACAGCATGGAGGTATGGCATTTTGCGAGGCCTCCATATATATGGGTTATGTGGCCATTTACCAATGTTTATTGAAATTTTTTTAATGGACAGGAGATTCCATGTTTGTGTGGGTTTGACATTTTCCCATTCTTTTTTACAGGAACTTGAGGCCCCTCAGGGCTGTGTTTTGAGTTTCATTCGTCGAACATGAGATATATTGAGCAGCAGCTACAAACTGCCCTCAATCATGTACTGAAGTGGACCACAGTGAATGGCTTTAATTTCTTTCTCTCTAAAACCATTTGCACGCACTTCGCTGCCAATGGAGTATTCACCCTGATCCTGAACTCCATATCAGTAAAGTTTTGCTGCCAGTGGTCCCTGAGACCAAGTTCTTGGGACTTATCTTTGATCGTAAGCTGACCTTTATACCACACTTAAAGCAGCTACGGGTCAAATGCACAAAAGCACTAAACATCCTCCGTGTTCTCCCTACCACTAGTTGGGGAGCAGATTGATGTTCTATGTTAAAGATATATCGTGCTCTTATTTGATCGAAACTTGACTATGGATCAATGGTCTGTGGCTCTGCCAGACTCTTGACCTTAAAAATGCTGGATCCCATTCATCATCAAGGTCTTCGATTCTGCATTGGGGCTCTCTACACCTCTCCAGTTCAGGCTTATATGTAGAATCTCATGAACCTTCTCTGCACCTTTGCCATTTGCAACTTTCTTTACTATATTTTTCGAAACTTTGTTCCTTACCAAAGCATCCTACCTGGAGATGTGTTTTTTTTTTTCAGTGGGCTCTACTTTTTCAGAACATACAGTCTGCCATTTCTCCTTTTGGCCTTCATGTCCAAAGCACAATTGGATGAATTAAGTCTCTTCTTGGGTAACATTGCAAAATTCACTGGTCAGCCCATTCCACCATGGCCTGTTACAATCCCCAAATGTGACCTTTCTTTAAAGTCATCTCCCAATTGGAAGTACCGTCTTTTATTTACTGAACATCTTTCGAACAATCTTTCCATTTCAATTTATACAGATGGTTGCAAATCAGGTAACTCTGTGGGCTCTGCCATGGTTTGTTGTGGTTTGGTAGTTATACTCAGAATCCCCTCTACAGCTTCTGTGTTATGCTGGGCAGTACTCCAACTGCACTATTTATATTGACTCACTTAGCTCTCTACTGGCCCTGGAATTGCTTCATATTGGCTTACACCCTGTTCTCACTGATATTCAAAACCGACCGGCCCATTTCTCATTAACATCTACTTTGATCCAGTTTTTTGGATACCAGGCCACGTTGGTATTTGCGGGAATGAGCTTGAAGATGCTGCAGCTAAATCTGTCTACTGTGGCCTTATCACCACTGTGACTATTCTGTACATGGACTGTGGTTTTGTATTCAAGGCTCGACTCCATGCAAGCTGGCAGTAAACTTGGAATGAGCAACGTGACAACAAGCTTTTCTAAATAAAACCCTGCATTGGACTTTGGCCGTCCAGTTTCTATAAGGTTAAGAAGGAAGAAGTTGTTCTAACTAGACTACGCATTGGTCGCAGTTTTTTTTAACTCATCGTTTTCTTTTATCTGGAACTGATGCACCAGTGTGTTGTTTGTGTTACACTCATATCACTGTAAGCCAAATTTTACTTTCTTGCCATCATTATGACTCTACACAATGGCAATAATTTAAACATTTAATCAAATTGCAACATTGTTTTAGCAGTTAATAATGCTTTTTGTTTTAGTGAAAAATTGTGAAACCTTGTTAAGTGTCTCAGAGGTTTGACTTTGCATCGTCACTATGAAGTATAATATATGAATCTCAGTCTACCCTCAAGTAGCTTCTTAAGTGAGGTTTAATGTTTGGGATTTATAATATGACAGTAACAAATAACTTAAAGAGAGACGGTTAATACTTTATTTTACATCAAACCCTTTACTGCAGCATACTTAACAAGATATTATTTATTTAGTGCTTGTATGGGCTGTACAAATCTGTGTAGTTATCTGGTAGTCTTCTACTTTAATATTATATTACAGTGGTATGTTTTAATGAGAACTTTAGAGAATCAGAAAAATGTTAGTTAATTTGCTTTGATTGATAACAGTAAAGCAGTGTTGTAATGCCAAAATGCACTACTGGAGCATTTTTGTACATATGTGTATCCTTCTAGTTTTAGTGTGTTTTTTGTGAATGCATACCTGTCTTTGGTTCCATTTTAAGGGCAAGCAGTAACATTCTAATCATTGTGTATAGGTTATTTGCTGCTGAAGGTTTGTCTTAGAGAATGTAATTTTGTTTTATATCCTTAATAGCTAAGCCAATTCGAGCTGGGCATCACCCTGCAGTGTCCAGTGGGCAAGGAATTAGAGGAGGAGGAGGGATGACTGTTGAAAAAATGTGAGCAACTGCTTTACCTTCATATTATCACTTTCAACATTTTGTATCATGAAACAGTTTTATAAAGTAATTTGCACTTCATGAAAATCTAACTTGTATAAAAACTAGTGTGTGTTATCCAGATATAATAGTTTAGTTAATATTTGTCCATTGTGATGTTAGTAATGGAGGTTGCAAGAGGACCATGAAGGGCTGTACCATGAAACCTAAAAATTGTAGTAAGTGTTGGTATAATAATAATATAAAGTGAGGACATAGTATGGGATCATCTAGTTTGTAGCTTGGTGCATAAAATTTATCATGAAAGCAAAAATATTGATTCAGTTTTAAACTTAATTGCCCCTAAAAAAAGCTACTTTCTGTTATATTACCAATGATTTCAACTAAGGGAGACTCTAAGCGTAGAAATCAGCAAATATTTTTTCCTGTTTTACTATCTTTACATGTCATTTAGTACTTTTAGTACGTAGACTGAATATATTAGGTTATACTTTTTTGCTAAGCAAATTGGCATAAAAGGCATTGTTGAAATGTAATATTACTAAAATGCACTGACTTTTCTTTGTAAAAGAAGTTGTTAATCATAAAATTGATTTTATGAATTATATTAATTTTCAGTGGCTCATAAAGTAATACACCAGTGTTTGATTGTCTCATCTGTAATTTTTTGCATCATAATTGGTCAAACATGATTTTGAAAAAATTATTTATTTCAATTAGCTATGAAATGTGAGGGAAGGGTATACTATGAGTTTGGTGGGGTGGGGGTTAGTACTTTCCTTGTCAAAATTATGGACGATATACTAGCCTTTTAATATTTTCATGACACATTTTTGCATTGTATATATTTTTGTTTTGAATAGTAATGTTATAACATTGGTAGCTGAAGTGAGTGGTGTATCAGTGATATATATTGTTTTGAGTTATTAATGGACATCAGATAAAGATTTACTTAAAAAAATTATTTCATAGAAATATTAGCTCATAAGTGGTAACTATTAAAGTATTCAGTTTCACAAAGTGTTATTGTTAGTATAAAAATAGAATATACTGTGTATGTGACTGAAGGTAATATTTTACTATTTAATGTTAATATGCTGCACATTTGAGACTTACTGTAAATTAACTGTAACAGAGTAAAGTTTATTTAGTGCTGTTGATTCATTACTTGATATACATATATATTTTTCATGCTGTTTAGGGCTGTGAGTGGTATGAATGTTGGGGAGTCTAAAACTATTGTTGGAGGTAAGGAGGCTTCCTAAAGTATTCTAAGGAAGCAGAGTCTTTTTCTTGATTTTTATGCTAGATAGATCTGCCTTCTATGATATTGCAATGGAATGTTTTTTCTTTATAGTGAATATGAATTATGCTTTTTTGTTCTAGAATGACTACAGATTATAACAATAAAATACAAATGTTTATTCCAAATAGCTTAAATCCATTAACATTATACATTTATACATATTTTTTATTGTTTTTATTATATTGACCTTTCAACTGTACATGGCTAACAATCCAGAGGTTACAATGCCATGGCATACATGCATTCATCATATCCAATAATATAAAACTGACTTTCAGTCTTTACAAAGTGACCTATATTAGCTGCATTTTACTGGACTAGTATTTTGTAAAATACAGTCACAGTTTTTTTGTAATAAATTATTTATGTATATACACTATTGCTATTTACAAATAAGCTCTTTAACTTATTTTTCTTAAAAAATTATGATGTAATGCAAACAATTATCACTCTTAGTTGCAACCTTTTGTAGGTTTCTAAGTCTTATAAAATTTTGCACTTGTAGGATATAGAATGAAATAACTCTTTCAGGGTTTATATATACATTTGAAATAACCAAAACATCATACATTACTATGTCAATACCATAGAATTTCACTATAATTTTCAAGTTTAGTAATTAAATAGTATTTGAGTTCAAATATTTTGAACAGTCTGAAGACTGAACTTACCATGTTGAAGGCTTATATTGAAAGAACAAGATGATGTCATAGTGCTTGAAGATGGCTGAGAAAACGAATAGGGGAACATTCTGAGCTTTTGTTTGGTTATTTATATATGTCATTAAATAGAAGAGTTTACAGGAGAGCATTTCAAAAAAATGGAAAGAGGTGAGCAGGGCCTTTGATTCAGTACAAGATTAGTATGTCAGCAAGATGGGAGATTTTTATTATTGCTCAGCAGTATTGGTAATTTGAATTCCTAATCTGTATAAAACTATAGACTATGTACATAGGCATCACAAACATCTAGTTTGAATCAGTGCTATGTTCAACTTATCATGTTGATGTTTAGGTTGTGTTGTTTTTTTTAATATTTGCTTTTCAACTAAATGATGTATCATACAAAAATTTGAATTATTATTTACAATTTCATATAAACTTATTGACATAAATCCATAAAATAGTAGTACAATAAAATTTTGAATGCATGAAAAAAAATGAGATAACATGTTCTTTTGACCCATGACCTGTGTGGAGAGGATTAAATAAACTTAATTAACCAAGATGTGAATATCGTAGATTAATTTTAAGGACATAGATGTACCTTAATACATTATCGATTATATCCAACTGTAAATTTTTTTTAGGAAAGCCAGTGACTGTGGTAAAGAAGAAAGCTTCTACTACTCCCAAGACCTCCAGTGTTTCAGAGTGTAAGTTAGATTCTATCCATATAACTTTAGATTATAATGAAAGATAGTTATGACTGTTAATTGATCTTGTTTTGCACATTCTATTAGAAACTTGGTACAAAATGTAACATTTTCTTTTTACAAATGTATTTTGTGACTCCATATTGTTGTAGTTAATATGATAATAATATTGAATTGTTATTGTAAGTATGAAAGCACATAATCATGTGCTAAGTATGAATAAATTCAAACATATAATTTCATTTTGTTGCATTGATAGTATAGTATAATAACAAAACATAATCAGCTGGTAGCGAGTAAGCAAAATTATATAAAAATAAAGAAAATTTCATGATAATAATGTACAAGTTTTTTATATTTTAGAATGTTTGGTGTTAATCTGCAAAATTCAAAATAAATCAGTAATCAAAAGATGGAATATTTTAATACCTAGTAAAACATTGGTAATTTGTTTTCTGATAACCAGAACAAATTGTATGGAGCTAATTAATGCATGATATGAAATTTGCTGTAAAAAGTCAGCTTTATAAACAAAAACAGGTGTCTGTTTAATAAGCAGTGCATGTTAATTTATCATAACCAACAAAGTACTTAGCCCTGCATATGGTCATTGTCTTTTATATAGAATTACATTAAAAATGTAGCTTATAAATCAAATTTTTATATTACCTAAGTTTTAACTTGAATAATTTTTTTTTTTTTTTTATTTCTCTGTGTTGCATGACTTGCCTTGCCTTGCCTGTTTTTCCTTTGTAGATATTCTTGATTCCTTTATATGGTTTTCGAGTGTTCAACAAATTAGAAACACAAACTATAGGTACTGAAAGTTGCATATTAATATGTGAACTTCTGAATTTTGGTTTTGCTGAGATAAACAATACATGTATACAACCCACCAGTGAGAATCTTCCCATGTGTCATTACTGAAAGAATTATTGAAACCATTTATTTTTACTCATTGGAGATGTTTGCAACTAACATAAAGAGAAAATTTAAACATACAGATCCTGTGCATATTTACTTAATGTTATTAGTCAAAGACAACAGTTTTAAAGAAAATGTTGCTTCATTCAGTAATGGACTTTATTGAACCTGTTAGAAAGCTTGTTGTATTATATTAGTTTTTCGACATTTCGTTCTAGTGCCTAATGTATAATAATTTAAAATGGATATTTGGAAATAACATGCTTTATTTAGAAGATAGCCATCATAGTATGAAAAATATAGTCTTATCTAAGCACACTCCTGAGTACAAATTAGGTTTTAAAGCACTAAATTCTTTGTTTTTATGTATATTTTTTATTTATTGTCATATAATTTATCATAAAGTAACTAAAGAGTAAAAATCAGAAGCTTATTGAAATAGATAACAAAACTTATTTGAAAAACATTTCACATTCTTATGGCATGATTATAATTTGATTATTTGTTTACACTAAGTTATCCTACTTCAATATATTGTACTGTGAGGAGGTACAAGCAGTCTGTAAGACAATAAAACTAAATTAAAGTAAATGTGAAAAGATTACAAAATGAGACTGTTGTAATAACTAATTGTAATTATCTGATACAATCTGATCTGCTGTTGTTCTGTTATAGTGCCTGGCATGGCTTGGTAGGTGAGGTATTTGATTAATAACTTACGAGTTGCAGATTCAAATTCCCATCACTGAATGTGCTTGCTCTTTCAACCACAGAGGCATTTACAATGTGATTGGTTAATTCCTCTATTAATTGTTAAAATATTAACCAAAGAGTTGGTAGTGGTGGTTAGCTCCCTTCCCTGTAGTTTATCACTGCTACATTAAGGATGGCTAATACAGGTAACCTTTGTGCAGCTTCATATGAAATTCAAAGAAAACTATATCATTCTAGTATGGAAGAAAAAAAAGGTATTTTTGATTTTATTTTGTATTTTTGAATTTTTCATTACTATGCATATGTGATTTTACTATAGTTAATGTTAAAAATAATAAAAAATGATAAGAACTTGTGTATAATGTTTTATCCCCATAAAAAAGAAACTTGATTTCAGGAGATTCCAAAAGTCATGCAAATGAAAAGAACTATTTCTATTCCTTACATGGAAACCACCTTTTACTCAGACTAATTCAGTGACGACTTCATAAATTTACTAACAATTTCAGTGAAAATATTTTATTAAAAATTCTGGTTTTTTGTGAATAATAGACTAAAGTTTTACTAAAAACTTACCAAATATTATACATTTAGAGTTGTAGTATTTAACTTTTCATGGTCACATGGACTTTAGAAGCTCATTCAACTTGAATGAGCTTATATATTTACAGTAATTGACTGATAATGGTTTGCCAGGAGATGGATGAAAATGCATGAAGTAAACAATTAGTTTTTTTTACAAATGTATTCTTACTGAAGTTGTATTAGTTTTGATATGTATAAAAGCCTTTTTGTTTTCGTGCTCCACTTTCTATTTCTAACTCTCAGTTTGTTGAAAATGTTAAAATTGGTTTAATAGCTAATATCAAGTATTTAGTTTGACAGTCAATGAAACTTTTATAACTTTTTTGAAATATTAAATTGTCGTTTGCAAAGCAAGGTCACAAAATAAAGAAAGCCATAGTAACACAATAGTTTGAGTTAATCCTTAACTTTTATCTAGAAATTTTGAGTGACACAATGGTATCATTGTTAACCATCATCTGGATTGGGATTTTAATAGTTTTAATATTTACAGCAAGTACTTTAAATAACAGAGGAGATGTCAATATATTTATATATTAAATCAGGTATCATTATGTTACATATGGATGTGTCAAAAACCACTTAAATATCTTTTCAACCCAATAGATGGTACTATAATGTATTATTGATGTTTTTAACTTTGTAAGAAATTTTATAAGCATGTTTCATGAAGAATTACGTGTATTTGTGCATATTCCGGTCATCATGAAATCCTTTCCCTTTGCAATCACAATTTATAACTTGATGTATCAGATATTCTACCATGTAGGAATATTTTCTCAACAAACTCATTTTTTTTTTCTTATGGTTCAATCTATAAGGTTTTATCAAGATACAGATTTGAACACAACATAACAATATATGTATATCAAAATTTCTATCAAGAACAGCTTATAGGAGATGACCATATGTAAACAGGAAATGTTGTTTTTGTATAATATTAGGAAAAGGATATTTTTTTTACATATAATGTCAGTATGATATAATTGATTTTTTAGAAAACATGTTAAAATATTTATTTAGATTTTATATTGTAATTATTTATTGACTTATGAAGGGCTTTCAGCTACTTAATTATGATTGTGTGGATATGTTCATACTGTATTACTTCGAATTTAAGACACACCTTTTTTTACATTTTTCCCAAACTAAAAATTAGGGTGCGTCTTAAATGTTTTGAAAACATCATTGTCCTTGAACAACAAAGATTTTCGAAAAAATTCTACATTAATAAACAGATTGGACTATACTTTAGAAAAAAGAACTTAGGGTAGAAAGACTAAAAAAAACACGTACAAAACATCAGATTGATCAATGTCAGTGCCTCTAGTGGTGTAGCTGGATATCACTGTCCTCAGTCTTTGTCTGACTTTCCTGTTGTTCAGATGTTTTTTATCATGTTTTTTATTTTAATGCATTTTTTATCTATGGAAAAGTGTTTTATGTGTGACACTGAATTTAAAAAAAAGTTATTTTGTTTCGCAGAACAAATTGGGAATCATGTAGCTTGTAAAAAGTATACAGTGGGTGAGACAAATGTACATCATTGATTTGGTAAAATCAAGTTGTTTTCTTGCAAAAAATGTACAAAGTCACTTTCTGGCCCATTAAAAGGAAGACATCCTGAAATTGATGCCACCATTTTAATATATTTCGCAGAGTTGTGAAATAAAGGACTATCTGCAACGAGAGAAGTATTAATGTTAAAAGCAAAAGAATGTGCAGGTAATAGTGGTATTTCTTTCTGGGCTAGTAGTGGCTGGTGTGAGAAATTTATGTAAAGAGGTTTATCATTATGGCAAAGGACAACAAATAGTCAAAAATTGCAGTCAGAATTTGAAGATGTAAAAGATGGAATGCAAGATGATATTATTTGAGATGACAATAAATCAAGTGATGAAGATGTTTTGATTTCAGAGTATCACAGTTAGTCAGAAGAAAATCAGAGTAGCATTCTAATTCAACAAAGAAAGCAAGAAGAAACATTTTTGCAATGAAAATTAAAAATTTCATGTATATTTCATGTATTTGTTACTTTTCATTTTAAATACATTATTAACATTTTTGGTTTGTTAATAAACTATTTTTAAATATATTTACTCCCTTCTAATTAGCATACAATTTCTTTCCCTTGAAAATCCCTTTTTGAAAGTGGGCTGTGTGTCAAATTCAAATTAATACAGCATATATATATTTTTCATGTTAGGAAGGTTATTTTATACTGATCATAATAGTTGTGATTTGTTTTATAACACTTTTACATAACCCCCAGTTTGACTATTATACAGTTATCATGTTTTTTAAGTTATTGTTTTAATTTTTGTGTATATAATCAGCTTACTTTAGTCAAAAGTTATTGATAATAGCTTTGTGTAACCACATTCAAAGAAGAGTGAAAGTTATGTACAGAAAGCTGTAAAAATTAAATTATGTGCTGATGTCGATAAGAAATTAATATGCTTATCATTAAAAATTAACTTTCTTTTGTTTTTTGTTTTTTTTTACATTTCAGCACAAGAACAAGAGTTGCAGTAACAATATTTGCCATTTATGTGTACTAGGTGGGTAGAATGTGTTATTTTATTGCAAATACAGCATTGAGTCTGTACACAGGATTGTAATATAGACCTGAAGAACATT
Organism: Carcinoscorpius rotundicauda; assembly: GCA_011833715.1. Lineage (NCBI taxonomy): Eukaryota > Metazoa > Arthropoda > Merostomata > Xiphosura > Limulidae > Carcinoscorpius > Carcinoscorpius rotundicauda. Next base: position 22,319,776 of record CM022395.1, read on the forward strand.
TAACATAGGATTTGACACTGTTGGTGGGAAACAACCACTTTCCAGTGTTTTCTTAATGGTGGAATGGTACAATTTGACAAATAATAGTTTCTTGTTTAGTGCTTTTACTTTTATTAAAAGTGTAAATATTGACACTTGCAGAGTGTGGATATACTTGTAAGATATACAGATGCTTTGGGCATATATCTACTTGATTGATTAGTATTTGAACTATGTTAAGAAGAAGCTTGCAGCTGTTTTTTTTTCTTAAGAAGAATGAACTTATTTCTTGGTGGCTAATTGAATTTTAATTTGTAAACATGTTTTTAGCAGTTATGTAAAGGTTGCAAAATTATAGCAGGACGTTAGTTAACAAATGTTTCCTCAGTAATTGAAAATAGGAAAATGCATTTCTGTTGTATTGGCTTAGAAGAATATAACAAGAAGTAACAGTTTAATGTTTTTGCTCTTGTGATACTGAATTATTATCAATACTATTCTTAAATAGTTGGGTGAGTATTATTACATGTATGTATATAAATTTTAAAGTGTAATTTTTGTGTAGCATAAATTGATACAGAATTTTGGGTAAACCAGTTTTAACTAATCTGTTTCACATGGAAATATTTAATTTTTAGTTTTCCATAAAGCAGAAATTATGAATAATTAGGGTTTTTATGAGACCATAAATTAGAATATTTTGTCTCGTATTAGAATAGTGGCTAAAAGGTAAATAATTACCCGTAATTATTTTTTATTTTATTACCTTTCCTTGTTTATGCAAATATTTGGTCAGTTTTTGACTTCCTTGAAATGATACATATTTAAGCATTAATAATACTGTTTTTTTGTGAGCTTGTATCTTTTCATATTTTTACTTTAAATAGTTTTTACAAAAGTAGAATTTGTAATAGTTCAGACATAGATGAAGGCTCATTAAATGTCATTAACTGGGAAACTGTGTATAACTTCTGTTATTTGGTTAGTTTGTGACAAAGGCATTTTAAGCAACAGAATTAAACTTTTAATGTGACAGTATCTAATATATTTGTGGCTACAAAGTTAGTAGTTGCAACTGATTTCAGATTTTGGCTGTTATTTAATTGGTATATGTCATTTGATTGATTTTTATTTTGCAGTTTCAGTTTATGTTGAGTGGGACTCAAATCTAGTGTGTATTGAATATGGGTGAAAATACATTTTGTATTCACGTAACTAAAAAGTATGTGTCCACTCTTTTCATTTTGGGTGAATAAATGAGATTTACAAATCTTTTTTAAAGTTGTTCATTTGTATGTGATTGTCAGAAATGTATCTCATTTCAAATGTATTGTGAACCTGAAGAGTTAACATTAAAGTACATTTTGAAAAATTGTTGTACCTGTGCCTGAGTTTTTAGATTACTTGTAATTGACAAAATGTAAGACTACATGGATTTAAGGAAATGGATGCAACTGAATAATACCTGCATTATATTCTATCTAGATGTGATTTTTGTTTCTTCATTGTTTTAGAAAATGACTTAAGATCCATGGACTACATACAAACAAGTGACATCATTTTTTAAATGCAAGATGTGTTCAAAACTGTATCAAATACAGCATTTTTCTTTTATTTTGTTAAATATATTATTAACTGTCACTTGTAACATATTTCTTTCCAGCTGAATTTTGAAATAGTGGTTACATATTGTGACACTTAAAAGTCGTCGCTTTAAATAATTTGGTGTTAATCATTTATTTCACTTTTATATCTCCTTTAATGTTTTTTTCATTTGGCTTTTTTATTGTACATATTAGTTTATATTTCTTGCAACTACTAAAGCTGTTGTTATTGCATTGCTCAGTGTTCTTATACTTCTAATTTTATAAGTAAGCAAACAAGTTAATTTAACTTGATAGCTTTTATAAATATGTATTTTATGAGTGCACAACTTACCAAAACTAAAAAAAAATCCATTTTTTTGTTTCTTGTAGCTGTTTTATATAAAACTGTAAGTTTTGGGCATTTTTTCTCAAATTCAAGGTGAAATTATTTTTAAGGCATTACATGGTATAGCTCCTTAATTAAGAAGATGCACGTGATGAGGTGTCTAATTTATGTTTTTGTTCCTATTGTAGTTTAGGAAATTGTACAGCAGCTTTATGTGAGGAATGTTTGGTAATGAATACCATTTACCTGGCTTGCATTTATCATACACGACTTTTTGGCTCTAATAAAATGAATTTTCACTTCAAGTAATAGTAATGTGTCTTATTTCTTCTGATTTACTTGTAATTTGTATAATAAGGCAGAAAGTGGGATGTGACAAATATAGGATTTTAGCCCAGTGAACTGGTCTTTGTTTTAAAGAAGTGAATAATTCAGAACTTTATTGTCTTATAATACATTAACATCAAATTATTATTAGATTGTGTAATTGTTTTTAAATTGTACAAAAATTTGATCTAAGAAAAAAACTTGTGTGTTTGATCACATTTCTGCTTATGTTTTAAATTGTGCTATGGTAGTTGGTTAATTGCACACTGTCGCTGTTTCTTATGATAGCTGAATCTAAGTTTGGTTTTAGCTTCCAATAGCTTTAAATTTAATTATAACCTCACTGCAAAGAAGAGCAGGGAGTAGTGTCTTTTCTCTGTCCATCCATCAGAACCTTTTAAACCGGATATCTCAGCAACGAAACAGGAACTGCATACAAAGTTCTAGGCTTGATTAACATATGAATAACATGGATCAAACACATTTTGCACTTGCTCTCTCTTAAATTAATTTTTATGAAGACCTTAACAATCATACTTGTGTATGTAATAATAAATTTCATTAAGAAACTTTGCATTTCACTCAGAATATTTAACATCGTAAGAATATAATCCAAAACGATTCAAAATTTATGTTGGAGTCTGGGTTCATTTTTACACACATAATGACACCTTTTATGCTTGTAGAATCAACTTGATGCTCAGTTTCTCAGTTGTTTTTCCTCCTGTGTAGCATCATAAAGACAACACAATAAGTAGGATAGTTTAAAGTTTTCAAACTCATTCTACTTGATGGACAATTTTATACAATTGTACTGTTCAATGTTAATTTGAAAATTTTTGCTTCAGATTTATTTAAAATTACATTAAAGTATAAATGAAATGACTATTTTATTTAACACTGGGAAATAAAACACTGCATGATGTTTATCTTTGAATAGTAATATTTAATCATTATTAAAAGTTGTTACCTCTGATATTTTAAAATATAAAACAGTACACATAAACTGAACATGCATGATATACTAGGTTACCTTAGCAAAAGACACTGTGTGGAATCCGTTGAAATAATAATAGTTTCAGGTTGTGTCGATTTTTTTAAAGTCTTATTTTGGCTTTCAAGAAAGAATTGTGCATTAACTACTTTTTATAATAAATTCAGCGTGCTTATTGAACTGACAAAAAACAAAGTACGCCACACGGCAGATTTCAGGTTTTCCAAAATAAGCTACAATTGTTTTTGTTCCATACCGTACAAAATGTTTCAATTTTATTATGACGAACCAAGTATTTTCGTTGTCGTTTTTCCAGTTTTCAAAATGTGTAGTTTTTCTGTATTTGTTTTAAAATACCCTAACTATGTTTGAAACAAATATTGTATTCAATTTTCAGTTCTGCTCCACACCTAGTATTTTAGTGTTGACTAGCGACTATGAGGGCTATGTGATTGTCATTAGGCCCTCCTGTTAGACAAGGTTCATTGGTATAAAATGAATGACTACATCTCAGCTTTCACAAGATGCACAGAGGAGTAAGTGGCATACTAGAAATTATGAAGCATTAAAAATATTACAGATTACTTGATGCGTCCCATTGAAGTTGTTGTTGTTGTTGTTTTGAATTAAGCACAAAGCTACACAATGGGCTATCTGTGCTCTGCCCACCACGGGTATCGAAACCCGGATTTTAGCGTGTAAGTCCGCAGACATACCGCTGAGCCACTGGGGGGCACGTCCCATTGAAAGAGCATAAATTTTAACAAGAACTTATAACCAGCCAACAATGAATAACTTGCATTGTTTAATGATAATAATGTAAAAACATTATGTCGGTAGCCATATTGCAGCCTAAATTTGGTACTTATAGTCCTGTTTGTGCTGGAAAATTAGCTATTATGCATTTATAACATTTATGTCCCCCCTTCCAGGGTCGAGCCGTTCTCATCTTCTTCAACCATGTTAACTTCACGTGTCCTTCATACTGTAAATGACATAGGTATTTATATATGAACAAAGGTACTGTACTATAAATAAATGTATCAAATCATACATCTATTTTAAATTTCTCTAGACTAATCGCGACATGAGAGTCTTATTGATTACTCTAGAACCCAACCATAACAAGCACAATTTTCAAAAGTTCACTGTGGTAAACGAAATAATAATTTGATTTATGTGAGAGCTTTTTATCCCCGATTTGTAAAAAAAAATACATGACAGGAAAAACCAATATCATTTTTAAATCTGCATAACGGCAATTGATCTGGTGAAAATACATGCACTGGGACTTGCTGTTGAAGTTGGCTCTTCATTGCATTACTTCAAAGTGTGGGTAACTCTTCATGTAGCATGAACAATGATAACAGAGAAATACAGAACCCAGACTTTGTAGTTGCGCTGCTTCTGTCCAAATTTATATGATTCATCATTATATTCATATAAATGTGAAGTGTGTCCAAACTCTGTTTGTTTGGATTTTCACGGTTTCTATTTCACGAGTGATGGGTCAGCATTAATCTATTTATTTGGATTCATTCTCTCTTAATAGCAAACACACGATTCAACAAACTTGTAAATCATAATAAAACTAAACATGTTTTATTTAATGTTGTGGGTGTCATACCCTTGTGGCAAACACCTGGCCAGTAATAGGATTAACAAACTTAAATACTACAACCAGCTAGAATTATGTAAGCTTGTGTAAGACTCGAGACAAGTAATTAATTTTTATTGGTCACAAAGTCATATAATTTTAACCAAAACTGACAGAATTTCGAGTCACTATGCAACAACAACATCGACATCCATTTTCATTTTATTTACCTTGTGATAAACTATCATCAGAACTGCCAGAGAAACACCAACAAATATCGTAAACTAGAATTTACCTCTACTAATAACACAGTTAACCTTAATATTTCCATGTGAAAACTTTTCGAATAATAACCAATAATCATATAACTCTAAGCACCTATTTCATAACGTTTAAGAAACAGCTGAATGGACAGACAAACAGAGAGCTAATTCTATCTTTCGCTATATCCCATAATACAGAAGATACTGTGACACAAATGATTAATGTGTCAATGATTAAATATTATGACTTTCCTGGCAAAAATTGTATTTACAGTTTATCTGCTTATATATCGGACGGTATACTTAATTTTACTCGTTGGAGGATACCTAAATTCATAGTTTTCTATCTTTTAATTATATACCGATACAGTCCGACATACACTTCATGAAAACCTAGAAAAGGACCTTTGATTTGGTGTACCAATGAACCTTTTGTAATGTATGCACCAGTTTCATATTTAGGATCTGTACGAAGAATGACTGCTAGGCTTTCAGTAATGTGCTATTTGTTTATAATATATACAAACACAAACAGTATTACAATTCTTATGTTTTCGTGCCAGTATGGTTGAAAAAGTACATCTATTTTATAAGATTAACAATAATTGTAAATGAAGAGATAGGAGAATACTCAAATCACCCAAATTAAAATTTGAAAATAATGTATGTCAAAACGTTCTTGGGGAGCCAAAGGTGTGTCTTTACACTGCAACTTATTAAATATTAAAAGTAAGTTAAATCCGGAAACCGATAAAGCAAATGGTTTTCCGAGACAAGTTTTGTTAAATGATAATTTTTTATTGAAAAGTGAAATACAGCATTTTTATATTACTACTAAGGTCTGCGTGCTGCGACTAAAATCAGCATATATCGATAAAGCCACATTCCTAGCTTCGTTAATGAAGCAATTACCAACCTTTTTTGCTTTTGCTATCACCCTTTTATGTTTAGCTTTCAACTAAGATACGAACGATTTCACTTTATATTGGTAAAGAAGGTCGAAGCATCACGTTCGTCACCAGTATGATGAGCAGGCAGAAACATTTTGAAAGCAGCTACAGACATAATATTGTACTTGGCTTACTGTGCAATATTTAACAATGTAGGTATAAACGTTCTTGAATACCCTTGAGTGTCATTTCGAGACTTCTGTGCTTCTTGTGCATGACCATTAAGCTCGTGATGTACTGACAAATTCATTCACCTTGCCATTTCAAATCTCTTTTTGCAGCCCCAACGTTAAAAGAGTGCGAGGAATGCCTTCTTTTCAGCTATAACAAATGTCCATAAATTTTAGTTTAAATAAAAGAAGTAAAAATAGTTTTTATTTTTTGAACAAAAATATCCTCCATTGGTTCATGAGAGGCCTTATAACATTTTAATTACAAATGGTAAAAGCAAAGAATATCGAATTTTCTCTGTTGTAATTGGACATGAACGCTTTACTTTCTAGCGTTATATCATGTTAAGTCAAAGTTTTAGTTACTTGTTATCCAAAGATGTCATTTCAAATGGTTAGAAAATCAGATTTGATAGATAAGTATCGTGTGTTGGGAGGTCACTGTAGAAATAGATCTAGTGTATTTTGTTGTTTTGGATATGTATATGTTAATGTAATTTTTATTATTCCTTTACAGTTTTTTTGGAATTCATGCAACTTAGCGTCTATACAAATTAAGTACAAAACTTGTCTGAATTTTAGTAAAAAACATTATTTTAAAAATATTAATTCGCAAATGATTGATATTTCTTTAATAATGAATTAAAATGTATCATACACTGCGTATATGAAACTTAGGTTCTATATAAATTAAGTTCAGAAACTTGTTTTAATTTTAGATAAAAAATTATGTTATATATATTAATTAGCAAATGACTGATGTTTGTTTTATAATGAGTTCAATGTATCATAAACTGTGCAAATGTTGTTACCACTTCCGGTCAATATCAGTCTGATTCATCGGGCAACATAATTGTTTGAAGAAATTTTCACTTACAGAAAAGGAAACAGCGGAAGACAGTGTAAATGAAACATGAAAGAAGTATTTACATTTTAAAGTTTCGTGTTATACTTATATTAATTTTAATATACATCAGAAAGCTAGAAGGGAAGTTCTCAGAGATTATCCACATTGTACATTATAATTAAATTAAAGTACGTTATAGAAGCTGCATGTTTTTGTCTTTTTCGTCTCCTGGTAGAAGAGCGGTAACTTTAATGACTTGCAACATCAAAATACGTGCTCGATTCCCTGTGGAAGGCACGAAAATTATCCTAACGTGGGTTTGCTCTAAAATAAAGTTTTTATTCTTTTCACATGTGTCATTAAATTTGGATATTACATATCGAAAGTTCTCATGCAACTAGAAACTCACTATAACAATTTTGCCTCCAAATAAAATTCTCCAAATCTCCGTTAAATTCAGGTTTCAAATATATATTTATCTAACTTGAAAATTTATCGTGAAAATGTACAGGAAACATCTAAAAATAAACTGCTTATCTTGGCTTGAAAAACTCATTTGCACGTTCATGCAAATTGTGAAGTAAATTCATCTAATCAGTCTCGAGAATCATCAAAACCTTCATGTTCCTATTATGAAATCAAGTATGACAGTTTTGAAAATTTAAACATAAGTTCTTATTTTCAATAATCTTATTAATACGTGTTTATACTATTTCAGCACAGTTTATAACGTTTGCTATTATAATTTAGGCTAATATGAGAATTGTGAAATCAGACCACAGATTGGCACTACAATTAACACCCAGGATTGGATTAACGCATGAGTGTAGATGGCCTTAGCCAGGAACCTAAGGGAAGTGACGTCCATATAGAGTATGCAAATTACTGAGGTTTACGAGCCCGAAGTGGTCAGCTCGCCAAGCCTTATTCCAATTAACTTATACTAATGAACAAATTCAGAACAGCAAATATTTCAGAAAGACTGTGATGCAGCAACTGGCGATTATTTTTCTGCTAGTCATCCTTTGAACCTACTTTGTCCTAGCTACGTAAATCATATTTTGTAAGAGTTTTCTCTTTGCTTTATTTTAGTTAAATTTTAAATAATCTAAGGCTGTTAAAATCAAATCGTACAACCTAAGTACAAACTGAAGAATCTTGGAAAGAAAGTGGAGAACAGTCCTCTTCCAACGGTATTCAGAGTGTCCCAGAAAAACTAAAAGTTCTGGACGTAGCTATTGCTTTTGTAACTGAGAAAAGTTTATCACACACTGGAGCCCATAACTAAGTATGTTTGCCGTTGCTTAGGGGGTCACCCACAAAAAGTAACAATAATTTTTAATTATAAAAATGCAATGAGTAGATATTTTTAAATTTTAATTCTGTTAGTAAAAATGTTATTGTAATCTTTATCTATCAGTTACATACCTTGAAGACTGGGGTGTCGCTGTGCCGTCCGAAAAAAAGATAAATGTCCAATGTAACAGTTATAAATATCTACATATATAATTATAATTAGACTCTCTATGGCCAAGGTTTCTACAATTCTTAATCCAGTTCTGTTAACCTCCATTCATTTGTTAAGTTGTTTCTAAAATTCTTAATCTGGTTCTGTTAATCTCTGTGCAAGAAAATGAACTATGGTTTGTAGGTCCCTTTAAACTAACGTAAATTCAAAGAATAAAATGGTTTTGCTACTGTTTTTGAAGATAAATTTTTTAGTAAATCTTATCTTCACTCCTGTCTAGTGTTACTGAGGGAGAATACTTCTAAATCAAAAATTCTCCATTGTGGTGTTTCTAAATATAGCGAATGTTCGAAGAGGAGACAAGAAGGATCCTCATTAACAGGAGATTTTCCAAATACTCTACTGTGTGAGATAAAGGGTTATCTTTCCTGGTACACAAAAGAGATGATACAAAAAGGTCACTATTTAACAGTCTTCATCATAAACACACATTACAGCTAAATTTAAACACAGTAAATATTATCTGTGTGTGAGAGAGCAATAGTAAACTTCATTGGTTTTCTCTCTTTCTCATCAAGGCAGTGTGCGACAACCCTGAATTTAAAATAAAGCCGAGAAAATACCTAAAAGTAAGGCTTCAATATTACAAATAAACTAAATCTCAAAACTTGATGTCTTGGTTATAGAAGAAAGTCTGTCCTTTATATACACATAACACCAAACAAAGTCGAGTTTCACAAGATTCACACGTCACTCACGTGACCCAAGATCATTCTTGCTTTAAATGTATCACAGGTTAAGAACTTGAAGGTGATCTAAGATGGTTTAAACATTGTTTTCCGTTTATAAAAAAAAAAGTGTTAATACGAATACCAGCCGTTCTGAGAAACATTTTTATTTCAAATGGGTTTCTTGTCATCAAGAATTCTTGCTTTATGTACAAAGGTGGTTATGCCCCAAAAGCATTACTTAATTCACTGAGAGAAAAAACCAGTTGTTTATAATTGGGCATCACAAATCGCCTTATAACTATATATAACTATACTTCCTGCAATAAAACATATTCAATGATCAATGATAATGAAAATTTTTCATGCACAGCTAGAATAAGATCCTAAATTGTTTATATTATCGACATTCAAATCAAAATTAGAAGTAAACAAAAACACTGAAACTTTTACATATTAACTAAGGAGACAGCAAACATATGATACCATCCTGCACCACATTTCTCCCTTTTAAATTAATGCCAACGTTGTTATTGATAATTTCAGAATACAAAACCTAATTTAAATTTACTCATGTGTGAGTCAAAAGATGTTAATTATTTGTCCTTGCATCAGTAAACTACTCCGATAACAATATAGGCAAGTTAGAAAGGGAAGAGCTTTAGACAAAAAGGTACAAGTCAAACACAACAAAACATTTTAACAAAAATCTTTGGTTTCCTTTGGAGTTGGGAATAACTAACCCAATATGATATAAAAATAAACCCTTTAGTAAAAATGCAACAGGGCAGTAAAAATGAAGTATTTAATATTTAAATACATACAATAATAAATTATTTAATAATGAAAGAAAAGAACAAAAATTAATCAGGTAGTGTCAAAATGTCAAATACTTTATAGATATACATAAATAAATAACCTTTCGTGTTTTTCTTTAATCATTACATTATCCCAGACTCTTAAATTTGGGTGCACTATCCTACTCTTTCTGATATTGTTTCAGCCCTCACAGTCTTATTTATAAATATATCAAATTACAGTTCAGATATATATATATATATGTGATGGTATGTTTGTGTGTGTATTTAAGTACAAAAGTAACTATATTTTACCTTTACTGTTTATATTTCGAAGTAATAAGTTTATAAATCCTTACTCTTCCTTTCATTTGTATAATTAGCCATTTACATACAATACCAGTTCTAACCCTAGCTAGATGATCTTAAATCCTATATTTATACACAATATACATAACAGTTAATCAAAGGAAAGTAACGGGTTTATCTTATTAACTCAAGTGCGAAAGGTTATATGCATTTTGATGGCTATTCATAAGTCTATAATGTACTGTGAAACTAAATTTCTGTAGTAACAGATTTCATATCAGCAGTTTTCTTTTATATTATTCTCTCTTTGCAACGAAATTAAAATATTATGGTGCATTTTCACAACAAGTACTTTCCTTAAGAGGAAGGGTCTTAATTTGTGGTCCCTATAACCAAAGTTTTGTAAGTGTATTTCAATCTTTTTAATTTGCTAATGTTAAGTATTATGATTTATCCCAGACAAGCCTCCAATTTATTATGTTAAAAATTATTATTAATCTCGAAATTCTTCGATTTATTATGTTACGGATACTACGCATTGATATTCCAAATAGTCAAAAATTTTAATTTAGAAGTTAATTAAATGTTAATAAGTATCAAATTTATGTTATTCGAAAACAAGATTGATACACACAATTTTCTTTCTTAACATGAATATATGTTAATATAGAAACAGCAGTACAATGTGGAACAACGATTATTACTAATACATATTACAAATGATGGTTTATATATAAGAGTGTTACAAAAAATATTGAGTCTTATATATGGTTGAATCTTTTATCGACATTCACGGATAGCGGATTAATTCTTTGTTGATAGACGTATAAACATCTTTTAACGGCTTGCTTGCTTGAACCACCTAAGTTTTTACCGACGTTAATATCTGATGTCCTTGTAGAAATACTGACGTCGGAAGATACCGAAATTGAACAGTTCATAATGTTCGAAATACATACACGTTTCTGCAGTTTTCTTATTAGTAAGCATTGATTACAATTATAGATTCAAAGTTATATAGTACGTAGATTTGTTTGTTTCTTTGAATTTGGCGCAAAGTTTCACGGTTCTGGAGTGACGGGGATTCGAACACGCGACTTCCGCATTATGAATGAGTCCCACAACCACCTGGCTATGCCGAATCTAATAATAACAACTTCGGCTCATAGAAATACAGTAAATCTTTGTGAGTAAGAAGTGTCATAATCAAACATTTAATATTACATTGCCTTTTGTAACACAATGCATACATGAATCTTTCTGATAGCATTATTCATTGAAAGGTATGCAAATTATGCCTAGTATACCAATTATACCAGCCTTACACAGTGTTACAATCATTAATCACACCGTCAATATAAATAATTCTATTAAGGTTTTTAGATATCTTAGAAATACCGTCAGCTTATAGAGAATTAGTAACATTATCTGTAACAGGTCCACTGGTATCAAACTATAATACATCTCCCCTCTAAGACACTAGCACCTTCTGGTTTCTCTTCGTAGAGCTATAGCATCACGCCTAGCAAAGCTTTCTCTGTCTTAGTCTGTCCTAGGAAAGCAGTCTCAGGTGACACTTCGTGGAACAATGATGAAATGGTTTTGTTGTCTATGACATCATCGTCTGTACCTTCCCCCCACTGCCTTCGACAAGTTTGTGTTTTCTTAAGCCAGCGTGGTAGACAAAAAGTCCCCAACTAATTACAGCGATCTTCATTTTAGTCAATAGTACTTTATGCCCCTCTCATCAAAACTCACATATATATGTTTGTAACGGAGAAAAATCCAATATACCAAAATACCTAAATACTGAAAAATGTAGTGTATCACAGCCTCAAACAGGCAGAATTATTCTTATCAAAAGAAAGTATGAAATACATTTTATGTGATTATTATTGTTAGAGATGAATGTAAACTTTCACTAACTTTAATATCGTTTGGAGGCACTCTGCAATATAGTAGAAATCTGAAAATCGATTTCTCGAAACTGTCACAGCATCACTACTTAAATTTATATTTCTAATAGTTATGATAACTTCTTTCCATGCGCTGTTTTTAAATAGATTCAAGCATGTGTGTTTTCTTATAGTAAAGCCACCTCAGGCTATATGCTGAGCCCACCGAGGAGAATCGAACCCTTGAGTTTAGCGTTGTAAATTCGGAGACATACCTCGTACTAGCGGGGAGGTACATTTAAGTATACTACTTAAATATTACATGAAGGCAAAATACAAGATTTTTGGAAGCAAAGATGGAAAAAAGAATGATGAAACATATGATTCTTTTGATACCATAAACAATTACTGAAAGGTAATATTTTTAGCAAACATAAAATTATGTTTTGCAAATTTTACAAGCGTATATTGGAAAGTAACAGTTAAATAAAATAACTAAACGCTGAGAGATTCCTGAACTATACTAAGATTATTTGAAAGATTGTTCGAAACTCGGGTGAATTTATACAGAAGAAATATCAAACCCATACCTCATAGTTTGACTGAGGAATGTGTTTTCTAACAAGTGTTTTACCAAAATAATAAGATAAAATATTATACTCAACAAGAACAAATCATACTTAAAACTTCAAGAGTACCATATACTTAATACAAGTATAAGACTTTCACAATCATGATAAATAAATATCTGTTGTATAATCGACTTTTATCAGATTCTTTAGATATACTTTAATTGTAAAAATTCCAGATAATTGTGTGTTTTCTTATAGCAAAGCCACATCAGGCCAAATAACAGAAAGTGTTTTTGAAGCTATCTTTCAAATTTCAGAAACAGTAAGATAAACATTAACCACAGTTTGGACAGCTGGATTTCATGTTGGTGTAGTTCGCTAGTTGTGCCTTTTTATCATATTGGGTGCTGAAATCTAACATAAGTGGCAAGTTTCCATTTCACTTACTTTGAAATTGTTGTACAATTTTTCCTTATTATTATTGTTTCTTTATTTCAATTATTTTTTTACTTGAGAGAGCAGTCATCTTCCCATAACTGTCAGCAGGCAGTAAATTATAATATAGATGTGAGAAGTTGTGGGCTTGACACCTACATCTCGCTCTCCTAATTTCTATTTTTAATTTTATATCTATTGCTACTCTTTATTTCTCATGTAAGAATGATGAATGGAGGTTAAAACTGATAGATGATGTATCCCCACTGCAATGTGGGTTCTACTTCTGGAGTCACTTCCAAAAACCTAGGGTACATTTTATAATACCACACAATAGCTTTTACCGCGGGATCTTTATTGATATGTTTGGATTTGCTGTTTTATTTATTTTACCATTATTCATTAAAATGTACCTATTTTCGTTAAAATATATATGCATATACACGTTTCTATTGGTTTTTAAATACCAAAAAGCAAATGTCATGTACAGAGTAGTTATGCATTTTATTTAACAACTATCTGAAGTTGCCGTCTCTGGACGGAAGCTATATTTATTCATGGTTAACGAAAAAATGCTTTACTTAGATCTAAAAACTCCCGTAAAACTGTAAAACCAAAAATGTGAAAACGCAAATATTATGCATTGTAGAGTTCAGTTATTTGTAACTTAGAGCGATAATTACAAATCATGCAACACATTTTTGTAATAAATCCACTTCAAAAACATTTTGTTAAAGACAGTTTACCAAAAGGATTAAATATAAAAGTAAGAGTGATACTCTGTCTTAGAAGTTGTCCTTATTACAGGTATAGCATTTCATTCGATGAACTAATGATTATGACTGAGTTAATACTTTTGTGATTATATTACGTTAAGGTGATGCATCTTCAACTAGATCTTAATAAATGGATGAGAAAAAAGAAAGTAATTAATGCCTGCAAACTGTCGATTTGTTTAAACAATTTTTGTTTGATGTTTAGCGTGAAAATGTTTCTGGCTAGCCATTGAGCCACCAGGGGCTTAAATAAACAATGTACGAATAAATTTTTAATTTATGTAAAATAAAAGCTATTTTTGACTGATGTCGAAAAGAAGGATAGTGTCACAAATGTGAAAAATATAAGCTAGATGTTTTTTTTGGAATATGGTTATTGCTAAGAGTAAAACTGATGGAGATGGACTTTGAAATTTATTTTTCTTACTTTTCTATTGATTGAACTTGTCTGAAACATATTGGTAAAATATTATTACACAAACCCTTAAACATCTACTTTGTCATTTAATTATATGTATTTTTTCCGCATGGTCAAAAGCACTTTTGTGTATAAAATAAAAAAAATACTAAAATTACCTTTCACTCCTTACAAATAATACCTACTATTCATTGAAGACTTCAATTCTACAATGGAAGAATAGGGTGTTGCAATCTATTTCGTATTATTATGACCTTTAATTATAATATGCTCAATAGTTTTTTTCTAAAGAGCAGTTGATAAGTTTTTAATTTAGTGTGGAAAATCGCATGCCTGAAAATTGTTCGGCACAGCTAGAAGTTAATAAGCTACAATTCAAGGTTGAAATGGTTGTTGAAAAGTTGAGATCTACTTCTTTTCAATTAAAATTAATTTGGCTTACATTTCTATAAGAAATACAGTATATATTTATTATGTATATTTTTTATTTTCAGATTTTAAAGTAGTGATTGCTTCAAAAATAATCGTCTGAAAACTTTTTCAAGAACAATGATGCTAGAAGTAAAAATGAACAAAGTATCTTCTTTTAGTTGAGATTTTCAATAACATTGAGTCAAATTACATTGATATACTGTTGTAACGTTGTTCCTTCATAAACTGGTTCCTTATATTAACTGATGAAAATAATTCAAAGTACACTCAAGGTAAACAATAACAAATTAGTTTATTTTTTACCATTATTAGAAGCTGCTTTCAATGACATAGTTGTTGTCCACGTTTACAAATGACTCTAACTGCACTACACTACCATAAAAATAAACTTCACCATTAAAACAAAATAAAACATTCAAAGAGTGATTCGTTTTATTTATTAAAAACTATTCTTCTAATTTGAAACAAACTCTTTTTACCTATTTCTTAATTATCACCTGTTGCTTTTTAAATAACAAGAAGCAAATATGATATACATTGTACTTGTGTCTGGACGGAAGTTATGTAAAGTCATGATTAATGACAAGTTATTTTATAACATGAAAAATTGGTTCCCTTATATGTAACTGCACAAATCGTCTGTAAAAAAGCAAAATACAAATTGTGAAACCGTATGTTTGCATATATCTGTGCATAGATCCAACAAACCTTCATACAAAATTTATGAAGATCTGTCCTCAGTAGGTGAGGTAGTGATAAAAACGCCCATAAAACAGCAAAATACAAAACTGAAAATTTGTGTGTATCTCTCCATGCACCCACTGAATCTCCATTCCACATTTGGTGAAGATCCATTTAAACAATATGAACTAATCACTTGGACGGACATAGACTATTATGTTTATATATATATTAATAAATAACGTTTGTGTAGCTCAGTGATTCTATACTATATTGTATTGCAGTCTGTTGGAAAGATAAGAAATACTGTTCATATAAATGAAATAGCTAAAAAGATCAAGTCCAGCAATAAAAGAGAACTAGTAAAACAACAACAACAAACCACATGTAGGCTCTTCTACTATTACACAACATAAAGAATCACCTGATACATCTCATGTCTATCCTATTGTGAATGATCGTCACATCACTTGATCAACTTACTAGAGTAATTTGAATATTCATACTTAAGAGTTCAAAGACTTTGGAAAAAGAAAACTATATCCAAGCAATGAAAGTATAACTTTTTCTTCAACATAATGAGAGGAGTGTAATCGGTGGATCCCAACATCATTGTATCGCATAGAGGAAAACTGGAAAAGATTTTCTTCTAGAAGGGATAAAATCGTGTAATTTGAGTTATGTGTATTAATAATACTCTCTATATTTTGTTTACCTACCTATATGCAAAGCATAATACTGATATGACACCTGATAAGGCTCTCTTTGCTTTACGAAATTCAGAAAAGCAGAATTTATGTGCGTATATCTCTCACTTCAACTTACTTTAACACTGTATTTCATAATGACAACTAAATGAATAATCAGAAGAAATCAACTCTTATAAATATACACAGTGAACAAGTGTGCCCAAGGTTACAAGTACTGAAGAAATTTATGTGAAATAGATAATCTTAATTAAACTTATTCCTCCTATAACATGGGAAATCATAATGAATGTATGATAATATTTGAGATTTGCATGGACAAGAGTGAATAAATTTATTTTTCAATCTATGCTCATTATAAGAGTAACACAGATAAATTTTCCAGGTCCTATCAATGAAACATTCTGAGATACTGAGATAAACATATTAGACTTTATCCAAAACTTTTCAAAGATAAAGTGCATGTATTCTATATTTGAAGAGTTAAAAAAAAAATCCATAAAATAACTGTAATAACAACATATAAAGTTATTCGCAAAACATTTTAATTGTTATTTTTCAGGATAAAAGATACTGTATCTTAAATTTCATAAATCGATCATGACTACTGTCTAATATTACAGGATGTACTTACAATCAATATACGCTCAATACACCGTAACATATTTATTATGTCAGTGAGCTTAATAGCCAGTAAAACAAAATTATTATTCATGTACTTTAAATAATAGTGTAGAGTGGTAAATGTACATTCATGAAGTTTTCAATATTTGATGGTACGTAAAAAATATGTTTGTTAAGCTGTTACTTTCTTGTTTTTTTTTCAATCTAAAATTCATGTATTTTTCGTTTAAATATAACTTTTCAAAATATATACCTAGTCTAATTCTTGAAGATGTAATGGTTCACACATGAAAGGAAATAACAGGATTGTCCATGTTGTGTATTATAATTTTTATTTCGGGCGAGTATCCGATTTATTACGTTACGTATGTTCGTACTGGTTTGTTTGCTTTGAATTTCGCGCAAAGCTACACGAGGGCTATAAGTGCTAGCCGTCCCTAATTTAGCAGTGTAAGACTAGAGGGAAGGCAGCTAGTCATCACCACCCACCGCCAACTCTTGGGCTACTCTTTTACCGGGGATACTCACCATTATACTCCCGAGGACCCCCCAAAAAAGAGAGTGAATCTAAAATGCACTTTACATTAATTGTCGTTATGTTTTCTGTTTTTTACCTCTTCTTACAATAATAATAGCAAAAAGGTAGACTACTAGTTTTATTTAAGAACTTGAACTTCTAATATAGAATCACCAAGCTTAAAAAGTACATTAACACCTGAACATTTGTTACCTCTTGATATATTTGTTCTAAACATTGGAACCGAGAGGTTCAAATCAGAAAATATAGGCCATCTAGGACCTATTAGATGTTAAATATTTTGCTACAAACTAGTGTTGGATTGACTGGGTCTAGTAATTAATATTACTGTTAGAAGAGTCTATCTAATAGTTAGACTTAACGTTACGCTGTTTTTGAAGGATCTATTGCATTACCTTTATAATTTATTTGTGATCTCATCCAAGAAAACAGGTTGAAAGGATTCAGAATAAGGTTGTTGAGAACAGAAAATAAAAATTAATTTGTGAAATGCTACAAAAGGATGTTTTTCTATCGTATAAATTGATCAATTAACAATTGAAAATACAAGAAATGCACAGCATTGTTAGCAATTGTCAAGTTTTCTTGTCTTTCAAGATAGCGCGGAAGAAAAGTTATGGTAATATACGTCACGAGAACCCGCAACAATTAAACTCGGTGTATCAAGCGAGATAAGTAACTGTTAGATGAAGAAGAAGAAAAAAAAAATAATATGTGTCTTAAAAATCTTTTACATGTAGTAAATAAAATCTCCTATTTAACAATTAGAAAAGTCTGCCTAAAAAGTCATAATTTTAATATGTAAAAATGTTATTTTTATTGTATGCCGATGATCATAAACATAGTGGTGTTTTTCCAATAAAACAAATTATTACATTTACAGCTTCGTAGAATAAAATGTTTGTAGAAAAGTTTCAAAGCACGTAGGAAAAGAAATAATCAGTAATTAAAATTTACAATAAAAGTAAGTATTTTTACTTGTATCTTAAAAGATGTATAACAATGGAATGTTTTCAAACTTTGAAAGATGCAAATTCATACAAATATAAACTATAAAAGTACGATATATTTTTTGGAAAACCTATATACTTTGAAGGAGATTTTTCTTCTGTTGAAAATTATATTACCCATTTATTTATTTTCACAACTGAATTAAAAAAGAATAAAAAAGCTGGGTAAAATCGGCTCATTCAAGCCCAGTAGAGAAAGCTTTCCCACTATGAGTACGCTATTTTATTTATTGTAAATCTTGTGGCAGTGTTACGTCACCATGCTTGCTGTTTCATACATTATCTCACAGCTTAAAAGCCAAATCTATACTTTTATATTAAGTAAGACAATTTTCTAAACCTTGTTAAGAATTTAAGAATCTTATTTGAGAAATTGGTACTGTCATTCTGAAGAAAACAATATTTACAATTCACAGTGATAGTACAGTAACCGTTTCCCTTATGTACGCTCTCAAATGGAATTCCTAGAATCAGTATTTCCTGAACATTAATTTCAAACACGAAGTTTGGAAAAGATACTTATATGATGGGTCCAGTACATTGTTTGGTTTGTTTTGAATTCCGCGCAAAGCTACACAAGAAGTATCTGCGCTAGCCATCCCTGATTTAGCAATGCAAGACTAGAGAGAGGGCAGATAATCATCACCACTCACTGCCAATTCTTGGATTACTCTTTTACCAACGAATAGTGGGATTGACCGTCACATTATAAGGCCCCCACGGCTGAAAGGGTGAGCACGTTTGGTGTGACAGGGATTCGAACCCGTGACCCTCAGATTAGGGGTCGAACGCCTTAACCCACCTGGCCATGCAGGGCCACGTCCAGTACATGGAATAATGATTTTAAAAGCTTAAAATGTTTTCAGTATGTTTTAAATAACGTACACTTTTACGACAGCTCATCTTTAAGTTATTGAACGTCATAAAATCAATGTTGATATAAATATATGTAATGAAATAGGAAATGACATAAAAATTAAACTCCAGATGTTTTTTCGCTTTATTCCAAAGCTTTAAATAAAACTCTGTCACAGTCAACCCACATTCTTAACAAATTTTCAACAAATGAAAATGCTCAGTCAAACTTCTAGTACTACTGATCAATTTTTCATTTCAAAGGTTTAAAAATTTGCACGTGAAGTTTGTGGAAAAACTGCATAATTATAAATATTTATGTTAAATATTAGATAGTAAATTTATGCTAACGTCAGTGTTGTTGTAAGTGTTGTCTTTACACCTATTCGCTTGTTAATAGCAATATAGTATGAGCAAATAAATTAAAAGAGATTTACATTTACAGTCGTAAATGTGTCTGAAACAAATTATAAAAAAGTTGTATGGTCTTAAAAAATAGGAAGGATTACTTGGTGAAAGATTTAAATGTAGAGAAAGAAACCTCATAATTTTAATATAAAATATTTTATCTCTTGTTAAACCTACTAGATATGACCCGGCCATGTAGTGTATGTATGCACACACACAAACATATATATAGATAACAAAAATAGTCAACTAACTAACATAAAACATAAAAGCCATTTTTGAAAGACCATACTAGGCAGAGACTGGTGTTATAAGTGTAAATAAGAGTTAACAGATAGAAATCGATTTCAGGGCTTCATTGTTATTATATTACGAAGAAACTCAAAATTGGAAATGTTCTGAACACAGCTTCGTAAAATTGATATTTTTAAATATACATAAATTTATAATACCTTGATTGATTGTTAGCGTATATTTAACTATATTAATTTTGATAATGAAACTATTTCTTAATATGTACTTGACAATCGCACATAATATCGTTGTATTCTTGTCATAAAGTTTCTTTAGGAATAAAAATGTAAATAATTTTACAAAGAAAAATATTAGTGCCTGAAATTTTGTATGATTCTGTTTTCTTTCTACATAAACAAACGATAAATTATGGACACATATTAACGTTTTCATATATTTACTTTTCAAGAACAAGTTTGCTTTTAAGCAGAAAGCCAAATAATCGATTATCTGTGCTGTGCCCAACGCAGAACAAAACCTCGTCTTTTACGCTACAGGCTTTAGTAAATATCTATTTACCAACAAGATTAATACACGCGGTTTTGTTTTTTTTAGCACAAATATATCTTAATATGAAAACAACAATACAATGTGCAGTAACGGTTATCACACAGAATGATTTATATTGAATACTTTTACAAACTTGCAAACAGTATTCAGTCTTCTATCTGCTCTGGAACTGAATGCTTTGTCGATGGTTCACGAGGTGCAAATTACCTTTACATTGATACACTTCACTTGGCGGGAATGCTAGCTCGATTCTTCACCGAGGAAGATATCTAATGTCTTCGTAGAAATAATAAAGCCTGAAATTGATTCTCTAAAGCTGAATGGCTTATAATGTTTGAAATCTATAAACGTTACTAGTCGAATTTTGTAGTTTTCCAAATAATAAGCATTAGTGATATTGTATCTTTGTATAATTTAGTAATATGACTTTGTTATATCAACATTCAAAGGTGAATCCCACTATGGGAAATGACATTTGGCCTTAACGGCAGGATTTTACCATTTCATCCAAGAGATTCTTTCCTGATTACTTAATAATAATGGTACTGATATAGCTCAGACTGTGTTTCATCAAGATGATAAATTTGTACTATCATGAGTAATTCCTTACTTTTCTTTACAGCAAGAAACTGGCTATGTACATGAGTTAAGTTGCAATAAAAGTTAAAGAATTAGCCAAGAACATGGACTTTTTATCATAACCTGGAAAGAACAGGACAAAGGAATATTTAAAAGAGTTAATTTATTGTCTTTTAGATTAAGTATAGTATATGTAATGCATCCTTGATGAAATTATTTTTAATGCTTTGTATTTGTTCTTTTGGACTTCATGTTGTATATATATATATATATATCAAACACTTGTATACATTTGCCACAAATTCGCAAACAAATCCGAATGAATGGAATTTATATCATAAATTTCTTTAATTATTTCCATTAATTCCATTAAGAACCTCGAATGTTTAGAGGTGTACATACATAAATAAGTTTTCTCTTTTCTTCCAGAAAAGGAAATGATGAGTTACCTCTTGATCATTGATTACAATATTTGGTACGTTTGACTTGAATTTTTCGAAAAGATACACGAGGGCTAACTGTTCCGTGTTTAGCAGAGAAATATCAGGGGAAAGGAAACAAATCATCACCACCCATTGCCAACTTTTGGGCTAACTTTTTACAAAATGAATAATAAGATTAATTGCTACATTATAATGCCCTCACAGCTAAAAGTGAAAACATGGGGACGTGGATTCGAATTCTGCCACTCAGATTGTGCGTCAAGTACCTTAACCTCATTCGAGATCTGTACGTTTCTGTAACACATTATAAACACTCAAGAAACAAACAAATATTAGTCCTAAGATTTCCTTCTAAGCTAAAATACAATTTGAACTTCGTATGCTTTGTCAGATATATGTGTTTTGTAAATGATTTTTTAACTAATATTTAAGTTAAAATCAAGTTTAGTTCATCTTGGCTTGACAAATCTGCTAAAATCAAGTAACAAAATCATCCAAACGTCTTATTGAGATTAAAAGCAGCTATTAGAGCCATAAAATGTGAAGTAAAATCTTCTTGGTATTGTAATTTCGACTGTCGGGTTTGAAATTTCAATAAATATCATTGGTGCTGCTTGCGCATGCCTAAAATAACGTAAATTCAAATTTATATCCATGCTAATCTACATATATTACTTTGGATAGCTCACACAATATTTCATATATTAAATGAAATAAAATGACAGTTGGTTTTTTGTTCCCAAAACATAGGTAATGTCCAATATTTAATTATGGCATTTTGCAGAGTCATTTCACAAGACCATTCCTCAGGAATTAATGCAAATTACATAAATGTTCTAACTTCAATTGATATGCGCAATATATATTTCACTGTTGTCAGAAGTTAAGCGCTCTCCTTATAAATTACGAAAAAAAGTTAAAATTCTGAAAGATGAACAGAATGTGATATGCTGGAATATAACACCTATCTTGTAAAATTATAGTCCTTCTACAGTTATGCAGTATGATCGAAAACTAAAACAGAGAATAAAACTTGTTTATTCGAGCTTTGATGTTTCCGAAGTGTTAAATAAACAACCTTGGTTTCTAATTTGTAATTTTCAGTTATTTGCAGAATTATTTTCTAATTAACAAAAACATAAAACCTGATATTTGCAGTTGTATTGAACAATCTAAAATACAAAGTAAAATATGTTTTTTAAAATCCATTTTTGGATTAAAAATGACATATTGTGAAAGTTATTGACTCGAAACTCCTGTAAATAATCAATTAAAGCTATATAAGAGTTTATAATGGCTGTAGAACTGATTTTACACTTGGTTGCTATGTGCTTTGTATTCAGAAAAGTAAATTCCTAATAGATTAAACTACGTTTCTATTCATTTCCGGCTCTCTAATGACACAGCAGCATGTTCGCCGACTTATACTGTTAGAAACCGGGCGTTTGACTCGAACTTTGAGAGTTGTAGGATCGAATCTCCATCCCACCAAACATGTTCGCTTTTGCACTCGTAGAGGCGTTATAGTGTGATGGTCAGTCCCGTTATTAGTTGGTAAAAGAGTAGCTCAAGAGTTGGCGATGCGTGATGATGACGAGATGACCTTCCTCTAGTTTTACATTGCTAAATTTGGGACAGCTTCAGCAGATAATCCACATGTGGCTTTGTGCAAAATTTCAAAAACAAACAAATCGATACCCGTGGCCGGCAGAGCACAGATAATCCTTTGTGTAGCCTTGCATTTAACAACGAACAAACAGTAACTATTCACTTTTACAGCTGCACATCTTAATTTTAAAATCCAAAAGTACAAGAAAAACAACAGAAATATTTTGAATATGCCATTAGAAATACTAAAATAGATGACAAGCTTTACTAAAATTTTCGACACAAAAAACATTTGTGACTTTTTCAAATATTTTATTCTTAGGCAAGTACAGATAAAAATCAGCCTAACATTTCCTTACAGACGCTATTACAAGCCTTAGGTCATGCCTGTTTTATTAACTTTTTTACTCTCATCTTTTAAGCGTTGATTTGAAAATCGATATATTCGTGAAGCATGTGCAATGACTACTTTATTCTTTTGCGCTATTTTGGTCCCAAGCTCATTGAAAGTGACGGTTTTATAAGTATAACGTAGAGTGTAGTGAATCTGGTCAAATGGTTGCTTGTTTTTGTAAGCTCATCAAATAGAACCGATACTACAAGTTTTTCCATGAGAAATGGATAATAACTACGTAAAAGCAGTACAAATTAAATAAAGTACTATGATGGAGACATGTTTTTAAATTTGTAAAGTTATTACAAATCTAATAAATCATTAGAGTATAAACATGACTGGTTTTTGATTTCAATTTTAACAGTAAAAATAGAGACTAAAATACGCTATAAGGTTTACTCTTACCTCACGAAAAATGGAAATTTATTTGACGTTGTATTCATTTGTTTTGTATTTTGAGCAAAGCTACACGAGGGCTATCTGCGCTAGCCGTTTCTAATTTAGCAGTATAAGAATAGAGGAAAGGCAGCTATTTGAGCTAGTCTTTTACCAACCAATAGTGGGATTGACTTTCACGTTATAATACCCCGACATACGAGGGGTCGAGTATGTTTCCTGGAACTGGGATTGGAACCCGCGACCCTCCTATTACGAGTCCAGAGCCCTAACATCTGGCTATGCTGAGCCCATTGATGTCGAATGATCGGTAACTTGAACAACTAAGTATACACAGCAGATATCAAAACTAAATAATAAACAATGTTTAACATTTAAGTTCATGTAATTGAGGGTATGATGAAATAAAGCATTAAAAATGTAATTCAATTTACATAAACAGTTATTACTTAAAATTATTACAAAGATGGTTTATATACAATAGTTTTACAAAATGACAAATAATGATGATTCTTATATCCACCCTAGAGCTAAATATTTTATTAACAATCCAGGTCCACGACGGTCAAATTAATTCTGAGTTGATATTTTTGCACCTTGCTAAAGCTAACTAGGCTTGATTATCCTCACACCGCTGACTTTTACCGGAGGTGATATTTAATGTCCTTATAAAAATAACTACGTCCGAATTAATTCACTGAAGTTGAACGTTCATAATGTTCGAAATTTACAAACATTCCTGGTAAAGTCCGTAGTTTTTTTATTAATAGGCACTAATCACAATTACAGCTTCCTAGACCTATGACACCCTAACCGTAGCTGAACAACAATAATAGTAATCTCTTGTCTTGGCGCGTTGCTTTTATACAAATCACACGAGTTTCTCGAAAGCTCACTTGGCAACAACACTGTTCATCATTAATATTCCATGCACACCTCGTGCAATGTTGATTTTTACTTTCAAGAACCTTCTACAAATTTCGAGAACAGGCAGGATTTGCACAATACACAGTCAACAATATAAATCAATGCAAAAAAGAAAACTAAACATAAAACAAATGTATGCTCTAAAACAAATAAAATGGTAAATCCATTATAATTTTGTCTATCATAAGAAATAGTGGTTGAGATTATAGCCATATCTCTTTCGTAAAGACTGAGGTCCACAAACAGACTAAGCGTATTTAAACAGTTTCATATGGACTGGTGTTGTTTCATGTACGGTTTTGGAGACGACATTTTTAACTCTCTTCGTCACATATTACGGAGACGAAAGAACACTAACTATTAAGTAACGCCTGGTTATGTTATGTCTAACTACAGTATAGCTCTATATCTAAGAATGTGTATAAATGCAACATAGCTGGCAACAAATGTTGGATACTACAAAAGTATGTAATATGAAATAATATCGTATTATACAGTACTGTGCAGTGTCAAGACAAAGTAAAGATTACATTTCAACTTACAATAAAAAAACAATGGAAGGTAAATCAAAGACTTCAAAATTCTCTTAATATTCATATTCAGTGTAACAAAAACTTGGAAGTGCTTGAGTTAATATCTTGTGTATCCTTATTTTGCTTTAATAACTGCAGACAGTCTTTCTGGCATTCGATCAACATATTTAATAATTGTCACCTTCGGGAGTTTATTCCAAAGATCACTGACACACGCCTATGAAGTATCTTTTGAAATAACTTTTGATTTATTAGGGTTTTTCGTCTATCGAATCCTTCATTTGTTCAATTGGGTTGAGATCAGGGCTCTGTGAGGCCATTGTATATTTTGATTGACTTCAGGAGTTTCTTAGTTAGCTATGTAATCTCTGCATAGGTGGGTTGAGTGTTTGGTGTCATTACATTTCTTTACCAATAATACGTACATAACTGAGTATACCATGACGGATCAGTATCTAATGGTACTTGCGCCCGTCCATTATTTCATCTATTTTACAAATATTTCCGTCACCTCAGCAGAAACCGTCACACTATCTCTCCCGTGCTTCATGGTAGGTGCAATGCATCCAGATGAGTATTTTTCATCTTTCTTCCACCAGACGTACAGCCTATACTTTTAACTAAGCATTTAAAATCTCGATTGATTATAACACCCTTTTAAATAATTAACAGTCGAATTTTTGTTGTTTTTAGCAAATTTCAATATCTTGACAATACTTTGAGACCGAAGTAAAGCTTTTTAATCTGATAAACACCTAAATATTTCTTTCTCGGTGAGTATTCTGATGATGTAGATCTGGAAATTTTTCTATCATTTGGTTCCTGGTCGTTTACCTCATGCTTGAGATCAATTGCACTCTTCCTTCTAAACACCAGTATCATTTAGGTGTTTTACTTTTTACTTTCATATTTTCAAATTTACCTGTCTCGGTCTCACTATCTGGTGTATACTTGACAGTGTTTGGAAAGCTTTTCAAATAATCAATTTGCCAGACATTCTAATTGTCATTACGTAAAATTTTGTGTAAACTTTATGCTCTACAGACGATTTTCTACGCTTTATGGGTCGTGGATTGACAACAAAACTTAATATATATATGTTTTGGTCAAGGTTTGTTTGTGAAGTGTGGTTAAAATGATTTATCCTTGCATATACCAGTATTATATGCGAACTTCTTACTAGATTTTTTTTCTGTATACGTAATACAATGCATGGCGTACCATGACGATTAATTTATACCCTAAGTTTGATCAGTATGTTCATTCAAACAGAGCTCTTTTGACATGTTCTTGGTACAAACAAATGAGAATTCTAAGGAATAATAAGTATTATCACATTGGCTCAATGAAGCATTACCATGACGTTAAAATTAACATTCTGTAATAGCATGGAGGCATTAATCTCATAAAATGGAAAGAATGATAAAATAGTCTTCACTCCTAATACGTTTTTGCATAGTACTGAATGTATGTATTTAGATGTACTGAAGTTTCTATGTTACATAGTCTTATCGTACAAATAGGTTTGACATTGATGGTTGGTAAGCTCTGAAACCAAGTTGGGTTTAAATCTTCCAGAGAAAACTTGGGAAGGCAATTCATTATGTCCACACTTTTCACTGCAGGTAACGCATATAAAAATTTGTGTTCATTTAAGTGACGTTTTATTTCTGTATTATCAAAATAACCCTAATGTCAGAAAGCTCAGCAGAAAGTAAACTGTTTAGCATTCCACATGCGTTAATGTAACTACGATAAGTATGTTGCTTTTGTTTCTGTTCTTAAACAGCTTACATAGCAGAGTTAATAAAGTAAATAATACTATTACATCCAATTATTTAGTTAATATATATAGATGTTTTTAATTTGGAAGAAAGTAGAAAATCAACAGTATTTTTAACAAAGTGATAAACATATGAAGCTCGTATTTTTATTTTTAGTTAAATAATAACATAAAAAAGCTACTAGCTAAAAGTATAGTAGAAAGAACAAGTATTTTACTACTTTTAATATACTAAGTACGATAGTTTTTTAGGTATCACTGAATTTTAACCATCAGCAAGTTTTATGAATTCCCATTAAAACAATCTTTGTTATCATAGAGAAGGATCAATGTCAAAACTTGAGGGTTATCTCCACCAATACATTTAATATACACAAGTCAATTATTTAATTAGAATAAAATTTTAAAACAAAACTAAAACCATTGACGTGATAGAATCAAATGCCAGTTTGAGTAATTGTTGTTGATCAACATAGCTAATCATTATTTTTTAGATAATGTATTTTTCCTAAATATTTTCTACTATTTTGAGAAAAAAATCTGTGTCTCTTTGCTTCAATAAGTTTAGGCTTATTCTAAAAAATCCAGCTTATTTAGTTCGAAATATCATAACAGATGGGATAACATATCCTCAAAAATCATTAAAAACTGTTTGTCATTTTTGTGAAATGCTTGGTCATGTTATGCCAGAATGTTGGCATTTGAAAAATAAAAAAAAATAAAACTTTCTTGTCCACATATCGATGTAGTTTCACCAGTTCACCTGATATTGTTGATTCGGCCACTAATATAAAGGCTGATGTAGTTAGGGAGGAATTTAGACTTTTTGTGCCTGTTCATTCTGTATCTTTGATAAATGACACTTCTAACCTCATACATATTTTACTTGACACTGGGACAAATCAATCATTGTTTTTAGAAGTTCTATTGATTCTAGATTAAGGTTTTATCACTGATAAGTCTGTTAATGCGTAGGGTATTGAAGGTGACTCTGTCAATGTTTCTTGGTGAGAGACAATGACGGACGTGAGAGCTTTAGTTCACCTGGTGAAGTTCCGCTTGATAGGAGTAAACTGAATCTCTGAGGAAGAAAAAGATACATAGATTTCTACACTATTTAAATATACATTTTCAAAAGATGAACTGGAGTAAGTTCCAAATGGTTACTTTTCAAAAATTTTCTGGTTATGAAGAAACGGAATCCATATCTGGAATCCAGATGTGCTTGCTTCAAGGGACTGGGCTATAGTTTACTAAATAGTTTTTTCCCAAATCATATTGTTCAGAAATATTGAATGTTCCCATTGAGGTTACCTATGTATGAAAAAGACTTGTTACAAAATTATGAGACGTTTTTTCTGTGGAAATCCTACAATACCTTAAGATCCATTCTGGTAAAAAACAAACAATGACCTACCAAAGAAAATCTCTAAAACGCCATTTATGAAATTTTATGTTCCTGCAACAATACATATATTGGAGAAACGGAAAGAAAATTCACGACAAGAATAAACGAACATAAAGATAGTACAAGACTCATGAAGACACAAAATTCAGCCATTGCAGAGCACACCATGTTAACTGGACACAGAATAAACTGAGAGAAAACTAAAAACATTGACAAAGACAAATTCTGGAAGGCAATAAATATCAAAGAATTATTTTATATTGACATATTAAACCTTCACTTAACAGAGATTTCGGATTAGAGGTCAGTAACCTGTTGCTGCCATTGGTTGAATCTACAGGAAATTTCTCCTCCAATCAGAAACATTAATAATCCAACTAATCACAACACGCTCTCCACAATCTACATGAACACTTTAAAAAACCGTCAGCACCTACTTATAAAGTTGAACCACCGACCATCTCGCTCGCCTCACCGAATCAATATTTAAAGGATTTAACAGAAAACAAACATCCGTCGCTACCTTTTTAGATGTCCAAAAAGCATTTGACTCTGTCTGGCATGATAGCTTACGCATAAAATTTTAACCATCGGCATCCCTCATATTCTCGTCCGTTGGATATTCAGCTTCCTCACCAACCATAAAGCAAGTATTAAGATAAATAATTTGGTTACACACCTATTTAGCTTAAACGTAGGCGTGCCCCAAGGTTCCGTACTCAGCCCAATACTTTACAACATATATGTCAATGGCTTACCTTTTTCCTCACTTAACTCAACCCTCATCTCCCAATATGCGGATTATATCGCTATTTGGAGCACCTCTTGCAACCTCCATACTGCAGCCTCACGAGTTCAAGCAACCCTTGTTGCAGTATTTCAATGGTGCAATAAATGGCGCATCGTTTAAAAACCCTTAAAGTCACAAGCCATTGCTTTCCACAGAAAACTTAACAAATTCAGGAAAAAATTCAAAAACATTAAACTTAACCTCAGTAAAACTGACATCATTTTCACAAAGTCTATTATATTTAATAGACTTTAACTCATAACCTCTCCTGGACACCACACTTCTAGAAAGTCGTTACCCGAGCAAGTAATAGAATCTTCTTTCTAAAACGTATTAGCGGCCCCAACAAAGGCTGGTCTCCCCAAACCATTCTCGCAATATATAAAGCATTCATTAGACCCCTGTTTGAATATGGTAATGCAACCACATGTTTGTTTTTTGGAATTTCGTACAAAGTTACTCGAGGGCTATCTGTGCTAGCCGTCCCTAATTTAGCAGTGTAAGATTAGATGGAAGGCAGCTAGTTATCACCACTCACCACCAACTCTTGGGCTACTCTTTTACCAACGAATTGACCGTCACATTATAACGCCCCCACGGCTGAAAGGGCGAGCATGTTTGGCTCGACCAGGATGGGAACCCGCGACCTTCAGATTACGAGTCGTACGCCTTAACACACTTGGCCATGCCGGGCCGCAGCCACATATAACATGACGGAAAGGCAATACTCAATATTACAAAACCTGCAAAACCACGACATTAAAATTGCTTACCACCTCTCCAACTGCACTTCCGCAACATACCTCAACTCCTTAACTCGACTTTTACCAATTAAAGATCGATTCATCAAACTTACCAAACGCTATTATACTAAAGCTTTTGATAGAAACCTCCAAATTCCTCAATTATTCCGAATGGCAGATACCCCTCACACCTGAACAATGAATACTACACCATTAAACTAGACACTAACCACAATGACCAATATTAACCATTAATGTTAGAACATACAACACAGTGTTACCCATTTATATGTCATTAATGTTTTTTACATTCTTGGTTGGGCACTCGGTGGGTATTTTTTTTCGGCGCTCATCCAGTAAAAGTGGATTTCTCGGGATACTCCGATTTCTCTCACATCTAATTTCTCGCCATTGGATTTATGGATTCCGGGCACCATGGCCGTGAAAGGACCTTCTGTCTCTACTTCTTTCTCTCTCCACTCCTCCTTTCCCTTTCTTTCTTCCCGTATTACTCTCTTTCTTTCTCCCTCAATCTCTCTTCCTCCCTCTCACGCTCTTTTTTTCTTCCTCTCTCTCTTTCTCTACCCATATCACCGGTTCCCTGAAGAATGTGTGACCTGCTGCAGCCTTGGTCTCCCTACTCGTGATCATGGTTATTTTCGTCCCATGCAATCAAGTCCAGCTCTCCCGTTCTTCAAATTTCAACTTTCATATTTTATAGTTACATTCTGTTTTACACCAGTCAATTTGTTTTTCCTTTTTTCACGACACGACCCACCTTATACACGTGAGGGGCTGAAGAGTAACGAAAGTTTCTGAGAGCCCCGGGTTTGCCTTAGGGGTCTCCCCTAAGGTTTTTAAAACCTAAAATACTACCAAGTCTTAAATGAAAATTAAATTACACACACAATTTATGTTTCTCTGCCCTTTTTGCCTTTCCCTTGCTCATGACACTCATTTACCCATTCACAGCATAGCTCGTCCCTCCTTTTCTCTTACGACTTCATTGGTCTCTTTCACGGCTACAACCAACTAACCTCAAGTCGATCTTCAAAAATAGTCCTGGACATAAACTATCCAAGCATCTACTTTATTCATCGAGAGGTCTTTTACCCTCATACTTGTGCGGGGCTGAAGAGAAACAAAAGTTTCTGAGCGCCCCTGGTTTGCCTTAGGCATCTTCCCAAAGGTGTTTAAAAACAAAACTACTACCAAAGTGTGAATATTAGTAGTACAGTACTTACGGAGTGTTTCCAAAAACTATTAAGACGGTGTGTATACGTTTGAGCGAAATTTAATAAACTTTGCGAATTTATTCACTACTTGTCTTAAATATGTTCTCTTTCCTTCTTCGCACTACGTTTACCTCTTCTGTAACTTGTCAAGTATTTGTTCGGTACTGGCTAAATGGGGAAGGCTTTACGGTGCCAATACACTTGACAGAGTTTTAGAATGGGCACCATGAATTTTAAATCATTCAGGTAAGTTTGAGTAGCGTGCAGATAGTGAAGAAAATTCATCGTCTTATTTCGGCACTACTACATTCTTAATACAGAGGGAAACAATTTAGAATGAGATATCAATTATTAATATTTTCTCGTCTTAATTCATTTTACGTGATTAATTAAAAATAAAAAAACAAGGGTAATTGAAAGAAATAGAGTGATAAAAACAAGAATAAATACTTGATTTGTATATATGTATTAAGCATTCAAAACATAATTATAGTGTTGATATGCTGATTGTGAATTGCTGTTTTATTGCACTATTTGAGATACATTGTTTTAAAAATCTTACGTATTTCAAAAGCTCATTTTCCTAAGCAGAAACTGCAATTATATTTTATCCATATGAAAAGTTTGGATATATGTGTTAGAAAAACTTTTTAAACGTTATAAAAACGATTAAATTATCTTTTTCTACGTAACTGATGAGTAATATTTCTTGGTTGTTTGTTTGTTTTCATTAGAGCGAAGCCACGTTGTTCATCACGGGAAAATCTAACCCCAGATTTTATCGTTCGAAGACTGTATATTTACCAATGTCTCATCTGAGTATTTTATTTTGGTAATGCCATTAAGTGCAGACATTTAAATTATTACTATTTATGTGATGTATTATGCAATAATTTTGTCACAATCTAATTAAGTTATCGGAGATAGCGAAATTTCTAAAATAAGCTATAAGGATTTAGAAGAAAGATTAAAATAAATATGTTAAATTAGATACATTCGTTACTGGTTTAAATTTTATTTCAGCTCTGGTAGATAGCTAATCTTAATCAATTAATTGCATAATACAAAATAATAAATGCTTTTGGGTGGCATGCAGAAGCATAAATCAGTTAGATCACAAATTATTGAACGGTATCGTCACAAATGGTCTCAGTTGGCAGAACGGTATGTTTGTGGACTTAAAACGCTAGAAACCAGGTTTCGATACCCGTTGTGGTTAGAGTACATACAGCCCATTGTGTAACGTTGTGGTTAACTCCAAACAAATTGTTTCAGATAAAATACAGATGCATATAAAATAATTATTTAGTCAAAATGCAAGCTGTCATTGGATTGCTTTAAATACTTTTAAGTTGGGTTCCGAAATAAAATACATGATTGAGTTAATGTTGTTATGCCATCATAATAGGAACAAAGTACTTGTGAAACTACTATATGGTAATTAAACGAAGATGATTTGCTAAATAAAACTTTCGAACTTTTGCTAGTAATAGAGAACTGTCTACATTAATACTCATAAAATGCTTTTTAAACGCATATACAGTGACAATAAAGCTGTAAAGTTGTAGTTTAAGAGCTAACCACAAATGTCTGATTTTTGTCTTAAACGTTCTCATCAGATGATACAAATCCAGAAAGACAGTTGCTTTTAAAAATAATGGCAGTGAAACCGCTTATTTCAGAATAAATATGAAGTTATATGCAAATTCTTAATTTGATATTTTAAATAAACGCTGTGGTCATAGGTACAATTTAAATTAAAGAATTAAAATCTAGCTTCGTCTTATATGATTACACTGCACAACAATTTTTTTTTAAGTTTTGCTTTCTGAAGAGTTTTTGCTGATTGTTATAGGTACCTGGTGGGTATGCACAAATATAGTTTTGGTTTTGCTTCATTACGTAGAAACTTTGAGAAATAGACAGTTAACTGTTTACCGGCAATAACGTGTTTAATTGCGTTTATGTTTGTAATACGTTATTAAGTTCAACATAATTAAGTGTTTTGCTCCTGATTTTCGTTTGTATTCAATATCCGGTTCATCACGTTGCAATGTCCAACAGTAGTCAGCAAGCATTGATATCGTTTTTCCATTGTAGCAATGTCTTAGTGAAACCTTTCACCCTGTTCGTCACTGACAGTATCGAGATTTGCGGGGAAGAATTCCAAGTGTGAGTGGAGGAAATGAATCATGAGTGACATATTGCACTTCATTGTTTTGTATCCTTTCATAAGTTTGTCTACCAGCTGAATGTAATGTGGGGCTCTGTAATTGCCAAGAAAATTGTCAATAACGTCTTTTCAGGCTTTTCAGGCAATGTTTTTCCGGTCCAACTAACAGATCTTTGATCCGCTTGTCATTCATAACTTGTCTCATCTGAGGGCGAACAAAAATGCTCTTTTTGATCTTGGCCTCGGTCATTCTTGTGAACATCTGTCTTAAATAACAAAAACCTTTACCTTATTTTACTTTCGCAAAATTCTTCATTGGTCCCAATGTGAAGAGGAGGCAAAAAAATCTTTGTCGGGTCAACAAGTGATTCATGCGCCACATTGTTCTGTCCTGAAACTAACTTTTTACGGATTGGCCAGCTGTGCCTAGAATAATTTGACTCTTTAGCACGACTATCCCATTCACAGATGAAAATATAATACTTTGTACAGCCAAGCTGCAGTTCCTGTAACAGAGCAACAACTTTCAGATCTCCACAGATATTGCAGTTGTACTTGCTGTAATGAATGTGCTTCAGCAATATTTCCATGTTCTCGTAGGTTTCTTTCATGTGTGCTGCGTAGCCAACAGGTATTGAAGGGTGAACGTTGTTATTGTGTAACAGAACACCTTTAGCATTGATAAATCAATAAAGAGACGCCACTCTTGCGGGTCATGGTTTCAACCCAAAGCAGAGACAAATCCTTCGGTGTCAACACAGAAACAGAAACTATCAACTTGTGCAAAGAATTTGGTTATATCATCTTGGCGGCTCCGAGAAACAGAAATTTTCGTACCTGATGACAGCAAACACTATTTCTGCAGTCTATAACCCAACAATTTGGCTTTTGCTTTTGACAAACCCAAATCTCTGACCAGATCGTTTAATTCTAACTGTGTTATGAGATGTGGATCGCCTGAAGAGCACGGTTCAAAATCTGGATCAGTGTCACTGCCAGTTTCCTGCATTGCAGTTTCTTCATCTGGTTCGTCTGAGGTCCATTCCTCTGGTGGTTCCGGAATTGGAAGATTGTTATCATGCGCCACGGGTCTCATTGCTGTCGGTATTTAATTGACTACTTGTTTTTGGCAGAGAAACCAGACACATTAGTCTAACAAAAGTGACAGTCCCTCACATGGCACTGTCTTTCTAGTGCCTCTGAGCCAAGCTCTCAGACAGATAGCACATGTCGTACAACAAATGTGATTCGCCCATTCCTTTTCTTGATCAGCAGTTTTACAGCCGAAGTAGAGATGATATGCTTTCTTCACAAGAGCAGTCATTGAGCGTCTCTGATAAACAATCGTATACTCGCCACAAATATAGCAGAAAGTATCGCGGCTGTTACGACATTGACGAGACATATTGATCGACACCAATCGTCCTGTAAAACGTCTATAACATCTAACTTACTTGTTACAGTACTACTGAGGCAATGCTATATTCTGAAACAATACTTACACACTATAAGGTCTATATTAATCCAATGAGTAGCATCTATGTATGTAAGCTACTTTTATAGCCTGCTGAGACAGTGTAAAGCTGGCTCTGGCCTGCCCAGGCTACATACTTCCATAGAACAGCTTTCAACTTGGCCTGATATTATGCCTGGACATACCAAGACTGCACAAAACATTGTTCATAGGTCTCTTACAGAAACGAAAATTTTTGGACACAAATATAAGGAAAAACGTGGCAAAACAAACTATATAAATATATAATAGATTTTAAAAATTTAGATGTGATAGGCAAATTTGGATATGATTTTCGTGATCAGCAGCCAAAAATCTATAAGGAACACCCAACAGTGTTCAAGAAGCAAAACCTTTGTTGTGGAGTGTTATACGAGGGCTGTTAAAAAAATACGCGGACTGACGTCATAAAACAAAATGTACTTTATTTAGAAGTTACAGGTCTCGGACCCCTTTAAAGTACTCTCCTCCCCAATGCACACACTTATCCCAACGGTGTTTCCACTTGTTGAAACATCCCTGGTACGCTTCTTTTGTAATGTTCTCTAGCTCCTTCTTCGCATTTGCCTTAAACTCGGGAATCGTCTCAAATCTTCTTCCTTTCAAGGGTCTTTTGAGTTTGGAGAACAAGAGAACATTGCAAGGAGCAAGGTGAAGTGGGTAGGGGGGTGAGGAAGAACAGTGGTCGAGGGTTTGGCCAAAAACTCACGAGTTCTGAGGCAAAATTTCGCAACAACGCGGCGCATCTTCAATTTTTCGGACAAAATCTTGTAACAAGATCCAACTGATATCCCACACTCTTCAGCAAGCTACCTAACAGTCAGACGTCGATTTGCCCGCACCAGAGTGTTGATTTTGTCGATGTGTGGGTCGTCTGTTGACGTGGAAGGACGTCCAGTACGCTCATTATCTTCAATGGACTGTCGACCATCCTTAAAACGTTCATGCCACTTAAAACATGCCTACGCTTCATAGCAACATCACCGTAAGCCGTGTTAAGCATAGCAAAAGTTTCAAATGCAGATTTTCCAAGTTTAACACAAAATTTCACAGCAAGTCGTTGCTCCTTCAGGTCATTATTCTGAAATCCGCCAAACGAAAAAATCGCACTTCACTTAAAACCGCGTAGCTAATACACAAATGAAGATACCTGCAATCAGGAAATGGCTTTGTAATCAGCTGATCTGTGCGAACCTAGCGCCACCAAGCGGATTCCCTTGGAACCAACTGGAGCCGCGCAATTCAAACAGTCCGCGTATTTTTTGAATACACCTCGTAGATATGACTTCTGAAAAATATATAATGGTGTTGCTCGAGTTCCAAAATATCATTATTTTCATTTTCTTATTAATTTGTGCAATATTATAATAAAACATATGAAGGTTTATGTTACAAAATAGTTATTTACTACATCTGAAGGAGCACAAATGGAATTTAAGTGGCAAAGCAAACAAAAAAGTGCAGCAATTAAACACAAATAAATATTTTTTTATGTTTTCGAAAGTAAAAACATTTCCATAGTGTATGCTAGAAATATAAAATATTAGATAAGATTGTTTAGCTAAAGTAATCAGCCATGCTATTTCATATATTCAAATACATAAGCTGACATCATCCAGTCGTTTTTTTGTCACTGAGTTATAAATAAAGTTATAAAGAAAATTTATATTTTAATTATTATATTAATTATTAATATATCTTTGAACGCTTATTCAGGTAAACTTAAAAACGTAGACATGATGTTAATTTTTGGATGAAGTGAGTTTAGGTAATAAATCAAACCCAATATGTCTAGGTTAGCAGAAAACTGAAATTTTGCATTTTAATTCATTGAAAAAGGAATTTTATTGAATGCCTTAAAATAAGCTATGAAATTATAGCCTTGGGAGGAGAAAATTATTACTAAGTTATTTGTAATTTTGCTAAAAGACAATAGTTGTGTTATGATAATGAGCTTGTAATGTAACACTCATGTTATAATACCAAATCACAAAGGTTAAAGCAAAAACAAACTCTATAAATATATAATAGATTTTTAAAAAAACACGCAGACATAATAATATAAAATAACATTCCCGCCGTTATGGAGTTTTACTTGAAGTTTAGCAATACTAAAGTAGTCGACAGAATGACAAGAATGTGATAAAAATAGATAGACTCGTAGATGAAGACGTACTGAAATAGATCGACCGTCAGAGACATAGAAATGGACCTTCCTGTTCAATACACGAAGAAAACAGGGATACTTAAATCAATAAGAATCGTCAGAGACTGTGACTAATTTTTGTTCATTCCTCCAACTGAAAAGTTAAGACTGAAATATCGTTGGTTTTTGGTTTCATGTTTTTCTAACAAAGTTGTCTTTTTAAAATTGCTGTTTTCATCATGTATTTCAGTATATTCTCCTATTTAGCACTTACATATATGTATTACTGAGATGTATTTTTCTTTATATTTAAATATTTGTTCGTACCGTTTACCTGACTTTTGATATGTCTTAAAATTGATAGATGAAGTGTAACAGAGTAACAGCTAAAGACGTAGCAAAGTTTCAAATACAACATTTTTTTTCTTCATTTTTTCACTGTCTTACTGAATTATTTTAAACTTTTCAACAGAAATGTGTCAATACCTATTAATACCTACTTTTGGGAAGTTAATCTTTCAATAAATTTAAGAGAATGACGTAATGAAAGAAAACATTATGACAATTAAAAACAAAATCTGCAACATTTCTTTAAGAATACCATTATCACACAACCATGTACAGATAATTAAATCACAGTATTGTTAATTATGTTGTATTGTGTTTATATAAAGAATAACAGCGTAGAAAATTAATTGCGTTTCTTAATATATTTAAAACTCTTTTAACTGCTATTGGATTTGAAAATCACAAATTTAGTTACTGCTATAAGTAAACACTTAAGAATGTAAACTTATAGATACTCCGGTTTTTCATTTTAAACAGCACTTACCTCAAACAGTTCAAATTTTTTGCTATTTATCTAACTGTATCAATATTATGCAACATTGCAGTTCATAAGCTGGTAGAAGTAATAAAAGGGTGTCAAAAATGTGACACACTGAAATTTTTATTGCAAATAGCCACTACCGTATGCAATGGTCGAACGAGAATTTTCATGTGGTAATCGACAGCAATCTGAGGTTATGAGCTATGTATTGGTGTTTATAGTCATGATGTATGTTTTCATCAAAATATTTTTTATTATTAAGATGAAGAAAACCGCTCATTCAATATCATCTTTTGTTAATCCACGTGAAAGAATTGTTGCCTGTAATGACACGTTTCAAATTCTGTATTAGTTCATAAGCCAACCATTATTAAACAAATTAATTTTAAATAAGCAAATACTGGAAACAATAAAGTTAAGGGTGCTGATATATTTCTGAAAGAATAAGTGTTCTAGTATGTAACTAATTTTGTTAAGAGTGAATCGGTTTTCTGCATAATAACTAAAACATACAGTACTATATGTAAGCTTATCAAATAGAAATAAAACTTCTGAATATTAAAGATTGTTTACAAATGAAAAGATTCTTTATGCATTGAAAAATAATTTAAAATGAAAGGTATAACTTACCAATCAAATGTTTAAAGAATACATTTTACATAAGTTCCAAAAAACAGTAGTGGTAATTAAAAGAAGAAATCAAAAGCTAACAATACATCTTGTATACATTAGACGACCTACTTCATACAGTGGTACTTACATTCATTGAGAGTAGTTTTATTGGAATTTGATATTACAAAAGAATGATTAAGATTATTTATGCTTCAATACATTTTCAGCTATTTAAAGAATCTGTAAAGAATTTAATGATAACAGTCCCATAAAGAGATCATTGTTACTTATCATAAGATGTCTAGGACGGAAAGAAAGTGAGAAAAGATATAGTTATGTCATCATAAATACGTTTACTATATTAATGACGATGCTCACTTGCTTAAAATGGTTAACTGTGGGGTTATTCACATGGTATTTATGCACAATAATGTGAGATCTCAAACTTTCAGTTTCACTGAGATACGTTTCGTAACAACATAAAACTTATGTACGAACAAAAATATTTTGCATTAAATATGTGGATTTATATTTCACTTCTACATTAAGCGAATGTTATATATATATGTTTGAAGTATGCAACACAAATAAAATCTATAGCAAATAACTGTAATAAACTCATGAACAACGAAATATACCCATAATGCATGCATTGAACAAAAATATGTATTTTTATAGTTACCGTCATGTAAAATGATAAAAATACACTAGAACAACAGACGAATCATATTCTTATGAAGAAAAAGTAAAACTGTGGCCCGGCATGGCCAAGCGTGTTAAGGCGTTCTACTTGTAATGCGAGGATCCCGGTCGCACCAAACATGCTGGTCCTTTCAGCTGTGGGGGAGTTATAATATTACGATCAATCCCACTGGCAAAAGAGTAGTTCAAGAATTGGCGTTGGGTGGTGATGTCTTACACTGTTAAATTAGGGACAGTTAGCACATATAGCCCGCGAGTAGCTTTGTGCGAAATTCAAACAAAAAACAAAGAAAGTAAACTGAAAATAAAATTGAAAGTGTTTAACTTAAAGTAGCTGATAAAGGAGAAGGATGTATGAGATATGCATTTTGTCCATTTATTGGATTTTTTATTCACATACTCTGCGTTCACCTTACCTCATAAGGGGTAAACATTTAAAAGTTATTCTTTATTTTGCCCTTAACTCACTCATAAAAATTCGTATTTCGCATTCAGTGTACATATAGTTTTCCCTTGCATCTTCAACCATTGTTTGATTCGTCAGAAGTGCAATCAGTGACTGTCACAGCATCCGGACAACTTTTGGTATGGAAGCCGGTCTTGTGAGTATGTCTCTTTTATCGTTCAAGTAGAAGAAACCATATTATTGACCCTGTATTTGTACAGGGCACCACTACTTTTGTCATAAATTTTTTGTGCTAAACTTTCGGAAATTACAATCTACAGCAGCAGTCACAAATAACGAAAGAATAAATAAATCCAATGTTCAGTAGCTATCATTGTTTTATACAACGTTTTATTGCTTCAATGATCCAACACATATCTGTGTTAAATTTTGAATGGATTTCTTTGCAGGATGCTTGCTATATTTCCCGTGTAGAAATAGTAGCAGCTGAGTTTTCACACTTTTTTCTTGAAAGAGTTCCAATACACTCGTAAATCGTATATCTACAACAGCGTCATCATGTGGTTATATCCGTGTAAGAATATTATTTATTAATACATGATGAATAATTACTGATTTGTTATTTCAAAATATGTAGACAAATCAACAACACCCTGCATCTATCAATAGGTACAACTATCATTGGCTTGACAAGTGGTATCGGGAATAAATATTTGGTACTTTTCTGTATACGTAAAGAATAGTTTCTGTCTGTTTGTCTGATGTGACAAGTTTTTGGGAAGAACCGACTTAAACAACTTCAGTGTAACTTAGCAGAGAAACTCCCAAAAGATCAGATGTAAAAGGATAAGCATTTTGACAAATACTTCGAGTTTGGTTGAATGCTACGAATTATCGCTCAACTGATCGAGGAAGTCGATGGCGAAATACGTGAAACCGACTTTACACATAAGTAGCTTTTAATGGGGCTCGTAATACGTGTACCTTTGTATTTGATAAATGGATCATGTGCTAAGTCTCGAAACCTTGGAAGAAAAGCAACCACTATCCCATAGTATTACTTTTTAAGTCAAACATTGGTTCCAGGGATTTTAAATGACTTTAACTTTTCAGTAACAAGCAAATTGTAAAATGATAACACTTGTATACTAATTTTCAAAGCTTTTATCATAAACACACCCAAAGAAATTTAATTCAGGTGGTAAAATCTAGACTCATAAATTTCACTAACAGTTTACCTTTATTTTAACAAGAATTTTCCGTCATTTGATACGAACTTCAAAATTTACTTTTTTGACTTTGTAGTAAAAAATATATGAAAAGAGTCTTACTAACCTTTCAAATAAAGAAAATTGCGTAGTTCTTTCTGTCAAATGACAACACTTTCATCTCAGTTTCGTGTTATTTTGGTGAAGAATCGTTTCTGCAATTTCTGAAAAAAAAAGTTTTCGAAGATTACACTGAATATTGTTTTCAGTAGTATTTATAGCACTTATTACATTTTGTTCGCATAAAAGTAAAACTTTTAAATCAATAAAGTTATCAATTGTTTACTAGTACTCATCCTCTTTGCGCTCAAAACTCTATATTGGCTCTTTCGCTAAATATTAATATGAAAAAAACATCAGTGGAGATGCATCATCTGATCTGTGTAACAACTCACAAGTAAGAATACAAGTGAAAAATGAGTTTGATATTGTATTTAAAGAGAAAGTTTCGAAATTTTTTCAGCTTGTAATGGATGGACTTACATCTGATAAACAATCAAAACAATAGGTCTAATTATTAATATCCAAGAAATTTTTATTAATTTGTTACTAAGGATTTTTGAAAGCCCTCCACTTGTTGACTATTTTCCGGATAGTGGAATGGCTGATTTCAAAATCTTTTGGGATCTTTTTAAATCCCTTACCAGACTCACAAGCTGCTACAATTTTCTTTCTGAAAGCCTCAGACAGCTCTTTTGCTCTCACCATGATGCTCACTCTCACTTCAACAATCAGGAGCACACAAAACTAAATGTCTGAGGTTTAAACAGGGCAAGCCTCATTCCAAATGCTGAGTAATGATCTTCTAATCACGTGCATCTGGTGTGATACACTTGTGTGTGAGTTGATACATTTTAAGTGGAAATAAATGTGGGGGTGTCTTAACTTTTTCCTAAGTTGGAATATGCATTTTTGTAGAATTACATTTACAGAAGATCTTGAAAAGTCTTTCCTTCGGTTTTAACTGTTTAGTTATATTCCTATAATTTCTCAGTATTGCTGAAATTGAAATTGATTATTTATACATCCAAAAATGGTACACAAATACACAGGCTTTCATAGGGTGTCCTGACTATTTCATATGACTGTAAGTGATTGTTCAAAACAATGTGTGCAAAATAATTTCTTGTTTTCCGTGCGGTTTTATTAATAATAGTGAATTACTAATTTTTCATAATAACTGTGATGAAGAGAAGGTTAGTGTAATGAATGCAGTTATAATATTAACTTTGTTCTTTGTACGTTTTTCTTATAGTAAAGCCACACCAGATCATCTGCTGAACCCACCAAGGGGAATCGAACCGCTGATTGTAGCGTTATAACCCCGGAGACTCACCGCTGGATTAGTGGGAGGGTTGTTTTAGTAACTTT
This sequence comes from Carcinoscorpius rotundicauda, assembly GCA_011833715.1. Taxonomy (NCBI): domain Eukaryota; kingdom Metazoa; phylum Arthropoda; class Merostomata; order Xiphosura; family Limulidae; genus Carcinoscorpius; species Carcinoscorpius rotundicauda. The sequence continues at coordinate 22,362,151 of CM022395.1, forward strand.
GGGAAAGCATGATAAACTAACAGAAGGTATAGTTTTATAAATATCATGTTAAGGTTAAAAACAGTAATTGTTTTGCCCTTTATCGGAGATGCAGCCAGTAAAAAAAAGAAATTCTAAAATAACGTGAAATGGTCCCAACGTTCTATCATATTTCAAGCAATGAAGGAAATTTTGTCACCTGACAATGATTTTATGTGATAATCAAGTGAATATTATTATATTAAATAAATATTATATATATTATTATACAGAAACTTCGAAATATGCTAAGACAAAATAGATAAAGTCCTGTACATTTTGTGGTGTTTTATTTTTAAAAATCGCTTTTTCTCAGATCACACTGAACTCTCCTGGTGGCTAAGCAATAATCGTACCAATTTATAAGATAAAATAAGGGCTCAATTTTCGCAATGAATAGAGCTCTAATAGCAAACTATGTAGTTTTGTACTGAAAAAATTACACGAAGTATTGGGCATTGTCTATTGGTATTGGGTATTTAATAGCATAGTTTATATTCACTTATATTGGATCACGCTTTGTCTAAGATATACAAATTGCTTTCTTTTCCACAACATTGGGAAGTTATGCATATTGTTTTCATATTACAGGAACTTGAAAAACAAATAAACCACGTAGTATATTTGCAAACTTGAGGTTTTTGAAGTGAAAAAGCAGCAGAACATTTTAAATTTCAAACATGACTACACACAATCACTGTCAAGATTTCATTTATTGCTTGACATATGTATAATATAGTGATCCCTTCTTAAATTACTTTAAATCTTTGATTTTATGGATGAGTGTTACTAGCTGTATCCTTAATAGTTTTGGAATGCTGCTCTTTCAGTCAGTGTTCTTAGGTTTACTTGGTTGTCACATTATCAGACACTTATTATCGGTTAAGTAAAGTTATGAGTATTTAGTGGTTTGTTGTGTAAATTTTGCATTGCGCATGTTGCATCTTGTAGATTTGTTTTTAGTCGGGTTATTATCGTTTGCATCATAAAATGAAGGTAATAAGTAATCGTTCAGTACAAGTTTGCATAAGTTACAGAAACACATTACTAAATTCCAAAGTGCACCGTTGCTATATCTCCAAGCAACGTTAAAATGAATAAAAAAATGACTAATATATTTGGTCAACTTAACACAAATCGTTAGGGAAAAGATTTCTAACCTCAGCAGTTACTGTCGTTAGCGTTATGATAAACATGGTCTGTCCTTCTGAAGATAGACAGGCTTGATGTTGAGCCACAAAGAATCGATACATGTCTCCAATGCTGCCATTACTGGCAGTAATGATCACGTGACATGGCATATGTCCCGGCGTCACGTGTGGCTCGAAGAGCATGAAACGCTTCAAGCCCGCCAGCCAGCAAGCAGTCGATCGTGTGGTGCTCAATGTTTATACCTGCCTCGAGTCTAGGGCTGAGACTGTATTACCTGAGAAGATAGACATCTAAGAAAGGTGCGTACTAAATTATATTAAGTACATATTTACTAATTTAACTTACTTTGTGTTTATTAATGTTGAAACCAGCAATTTATATTTAAAGCCGTATTCAAACTTGTTAACATTTACAGTATAAAAATCAGATTTATAACTATAAGAAATTAAGTTACTTTAAATTCTTTGTTTAATTTTCAAATTTACAGTTACAATCTCTTAAAAGAAACCAGCATTTTATTTTCAACGGTTATGTTGATATTTAACATAGGTAAACTTTTGGTTACAGGAATTTGGAGAGGTGTACAATCTGATCTAATGGTGTTAAGTTAGCCTGCTGCTAAGATTTCACTTTATGTGTATATCAAAGTAGAAAGCTAGAAATATGTGTATAAACAAGTTATGTTAAACGCATTGGCAACCTCTTAAAACTATAATGTTTTAAACTTCCTTTCATGTATGTTTGTTTTTTAATATTTTTTTTGACATTTCTACAGTGTGTTAATATGTAATGGAGTTTGACAAAACCATGTGTTCTTTTTTCTTAACATAAGATTTATCGATAAGGCTTATATTCCACACAATTTTTTATCCTAATTTATCACATAATTCGGTTTAGCTAAAATTAATTAAAATACCAGATAAAAAATCTAAAAATCTTATATAGTTACTAGAATCATTAAAATGATGTCGTATTTTGCAATTTAAATTGATACCGTAAGCCACGATACGAGTCATATCAATTATGAATTATACAAATTCTTGATCCATGTTATGATATCTGTAATAAAATTATAATTGCTACAAAAAAGTTAAAGCATGTATGGTCTTCTTTTGGTACTTGTAATAATAGTTCTAATTTTTATGATATAGATCATTTGATTTAATAAATTCGTAAAAATTGCATATGAGACAGTTTCAATTTATCCATTTTCTCTGCCTATGACTTAGTTAATATGAAAGATGCTGCAGAGTATAGTATTTTTGTGGAACTACACGAGGAACGCAGCTTGTGTTCAACTTGTGGCTTGTTGTTTGTTGTTGTTGTTTAGAAGTAAGCACAAAGCTGCACAATGGGCTATCTGTGCTCTGCCCACCACGGGTATCGAAACCCGGATTTAAGCGTTTATGTCCGCAGACATACCGCTGAGCCACTGGGGGGCTCAACTTGTGGCAACATTACAGTACATTATGGTTGGAAAGGAATAAATGGTAAATCAGTTAGAAGAGCGTTGTTGAACACTGAAATGGCTTGATGATCCTTATTTTCTGAATTATTTGATAATTTTTTTTACCCTTACAACCTAGAAATCATTCGGTTAGAGCGACTAGGATGATCATTTGTCATTTTGTTTCAAATACTAAGTGGAATTTTCGACTAAATTAGAATGCTTCACTTAAACGTTACTGAAGATGGCTTGTAAGTCCTGCCTTTTGAGCCATCAGGAGACATATTATGATGTAGTTGTCTGAGAAATATGTAAAAAACATCATAAGTAATGAATATTTTGACAGTTAGGGATCTTTTGTCATGTTTGAAAGAATTTGAAAATTCTTACTTTATGAACAATTAGGTAACAAAGTCAAAGTATTATCATGATAATAATGACTAATGGTAATAACAAGAGTAGAATACCATGATTATACAGTTTGTTTAGTTTAGTTGTTGTTATTTTTAATTAAGCACAAAACTACACAAGGGGCTAGCTGCGTTCTGCCCACCACGGGTATCGAAACCCGGTTTTTAGCGTTGTAAGAGCCACTAGAGGGCTATAATTGCTTTATGTTAAAGTAAATCTAAAAAGAAAAAATATCAGGTAATTATAACAATTTTCTAAAATGAAACAATAATTTATCACTCAGAGAAACAGTGGAAACTCATAGATTCTGATGTAGTAATGTAGCATATGATTTAAGCAAAAGTCACTGTTTTCACTATCATATTAATATGACTTTGTAATGATGACATAATATTGTTATTCATCAAAACTATTGAATCTAGTGACAAGAATAATAAAGTTTTTCTTTCAATATGTGCAGTTCTGTGCAAAAGAGTTAGGACAAAGTCCAAAGCTCGATTTCAGACTACTTTCAAAAATAGGGTAATATAAGTCACAAGTGAAACATCAATGTTTTATTAATTTTCGTGTTTAATACAAAATAATTTCATTGAAAATGCTTGAGTTCGGCAAAGAGTTAATATTTTGTGTGTCCCCCTTTTTCTAACAATTGCAGAGAGTGTTTCAGGCATTATTGCAATATGTTTGACCGAAGCGTCCTTTGGGATTTTACTCCAAATGTCTGTAATATACTCCCATAAAGTTTCTTTGGAAGTAACTTTGAATTTATCAGATCTCATATCTGTTCAACTGGGGAGGTCACTGAATCATTTGAATTATTCCAGCAGCTTCTTTCTTAGCTAAGAATTTTTAAATAAGTTGGATGAGTGATTGGTTACTTATCGTCTTGGTACTACAATCCTTAACCAATAATACGTAAATTACTGGGTAAATATATCATGACGAGTTAGTATCAGCATTGAAACACCTCCAAGCTATTACATTGCCTCTACAACGCTATGTGCTATGCTTCGAGCTAACTATCTTTTACCTACCTTCCTCCGGACGTACAACCAACATTTTTGAATCAAATATTTCAAACTTGAACTCTTCTGTCCATTAAATCCTTTTCCAATCATCAATAGTCGAGAGCTTCCCCTCTTCCTGCTAGCACAGCGGTATGTTTGCGGTTTCACACTGCTAAAAACCGAGTTTTGATACCAATTGTATGACTTTGAAATTTTTTTCAAAGAAACAAACAATAGTACAGTTTGATATTTTCTAGAAAATTTTAGTCTCTTGACATTATTTGAAAATCGAAGTAAAGTTCGATGCTACACGACCAAATGTTCCTTTCCAGTTGAATTTTCTTGATACGTACACGTGAACAATTTTCTGTCATTTGATATACGGTCGTTTATCTCATGTTTGAGATTTATGGTAGTATTTCTTCTGTCTCAAAGGCTGCTCAAACGAAGCCATTTAAAATCAGTATCATTGAGCTTAGTTTTTTTTAGTTTCCTTTCTTATTTTCCAGTTTAGCTGTCTCGGTACTACGAACTAGGTGGTGCTTGACAGTCTGCAGCAATCTGTCAGATTGTCCACCCAACATCACGTAAAGCTTTTATGCTCCATTGACATCTGTCAATGCTTTTGATTAAGGTTTATTTGTGGAGTCATGTTGAAATGATTCATTCTAGCCTATACTAGTGCCATATATTTGCTTCTTGCTAGCTTCTTTCTATATACTTAAGACACTGCGTGGGGTACTGTAACAGTTATTTCAGACCTTAAATTTGATCAATATATTCAATCAAGCTGAGCCCTTATGACATGCCCTTGGTACAAATATGTTATAATTATAAAGGATGATAAGTATTGTCACCCTGTTACATTCAGTTTTCAAGAGTAATAAGTGAAATATTACCGTGGTGTTGAAAGTAACATTCTGTAATAGCATGGAAGAATAAATTTCATAAAATGGAATGAGTGACAAAATATTCTCTTGTCCAAAACGTTTTGCAAATTACTGGATATTATACATTTTTTCCAGTACTTGTGTTTTTACACTTATTATCGCCACAGACAACTACATGTGCCATGATGCTACAATGGAGTTTGCACTTTTCTAAGTATAAAAAAGGACAATGGTAATTAAAAAGAAAGAGGAATAAGAGGAAGATAGAGAGAGATAGAAAGTTACTAGCAACTAAACCTATTCAAACTGACCATCTCCTTTCAGGTGTTAAATGCACACCAGAATATTAGATTTTTAAATTTAAGTGCTCATAATTTTTTCAACTATATTTTAACTTAGAAATGTTTTAGAAATATTTTGTCATCATATAGTTTTTACGTTGTGTAATTCGCAAAGCAAATAAAAACCTGTTACAGTTATCATTTTCAGGTACCGTATTTTCCGGTTAATAAGCCGAGGCCAATTTTCAGCTCTGAAAATGAGGGATTTTGCTTATTACCGCCCAATAAGCCAAGGCCATTTTTAAGAAGTGACAAGTTTCTTCAAAATAATTTCTTAGTCTCGTTTCAGCGTCAACATGCATGTTGTGTGTGATCATTGGCGTTCTGTAGTAAAACAGAACGTGTCGTATTGAGACAGAGATGGAATCAATGTGTCATTCGTTATTGGCTCCACTCACTGTTATTAGGTAACCAATGAAATTCCAGAATTTTTACTCAGTAATTAAAATCACTAACCCAGGGTATAAATACTAGGGGTATGTAGTGGGAGTTTATCATTGTACCGTCAAAAGCCAAAAACACAACTACCCTCTACAAATGATTGGGAATATGAACGAGACTCCGATTTTTTTTGATATGGTTGGAAACAAAACCGTTAACAAAGCTGGCGAGAAAACCAGCTTTATTAATAAATAAAGTTTATTCAACTGAAATAACTCTGCCGTAAATGTGAGATCAAAGGTATGATTTTGGGGCCGATTTTGGTTTTCGGTATTTTTTGGTCCAAAGCTAGTGATCGGCCAATAAGCCGACCTCCAAAAATCAGGTCCAAAATTTAGGGCCAGAAATTCGGCTTATTAGGCGGAAAATACGGTAATTCCAAGAGTCTTGCCTTTAAATAATGCATTTAGTGATTATTTTAATTTTTTTGTGCCCAAATTAAATTAGATTATTTATGTCTTTGCTCACAAAGTTAACTTGAAAGTTAAACGAACCACGAGCTGTTTCTCGGGTGAGCTTCCTTTTCTGTTAAATGTTTTTTAGACAACTCATTGATAGCATTAATTTGAAACTACTAACTAAGTTTAGCTTTAAAAATAACTTAAGCCTAGTGTTTAATTTCCAGTAAAAATCCTTCCCGATTGTTTGTGTGGAGGAATTTTGAAATTTAGAAGACAAACATTTGAGCAATAATGAAGTTACCGCTTACGCTGATGGAAAGTAATATAATTGTCAGTCAAATATAAATTTATGAGGCAACTGCAGCAATCTTAGAACTAATCATACGACTTGTGTCTTTACGCCAAAAATTGGTTCCCAATCTATCTGATATACCTTTATGGCTAAACAAAGGTTTTTACGGGAAGTTTACAATACTAAAAAACAAAGTAGAGAACTGGTATTTTTTTATAATTCTTTCAGTTGTACTTCTAATTTTTGAAAGTGTTTTTCTGTTAAATTATGTCGGTTTAAAAGCTGCAAAAAATGTATTCTATGTCAATGCATCTGGCACGTTGGCATTATATTTAGCAAGTACATTAAGGAAAAACAAAATAATTTGATGAATGAAATCTTTATTTATTGAATGTTTGTTTAGAATTAAACACAATGCTACACAATAATTTATCTTTTCTCTGCCCATCACAGTGGGAGTCGGCAGACATATCACTGTGTCACTGGGGGATATTTATTGGATGTTATTGTTAAGTTTATGATATTCAAACTACATGTATAAATAAAAACTTTACTACTTATAAAAACAAACTAAACTTAGCAGAAATTAACTGATCTAAACGAAAAAATGATAATACGAAGCAAAACAAAGATAATGGAGACATCATTTTCAAAGATGAGGTCTCAGGAAAAAATGAATATTTAAATTTACAAAATGAAATACACAATGAAATATGTTAATTGACATAAGTTTAAACTGACTGGATGTATAAACAGTAAATGTGGTTAGTTTGCTTTAATTTGTTTTCTTTACTTCCTTATATTCCTCTTCTCTTTCTTTCTGTCCTTTTCTATGTGTAGCAAAATACATTTTTATGTTTACTATATTCACACATATAGTTGTGTACGTCAATAATAAAAAATATAATATAGCATATGTGTGTGTTTTCTTATAGCAAAACCACATCAGACTATCTGGTGAGTACACCCTATAATATAATAATAATAATAAGTAGTAGTGGGTAAGATATACATAACATAGCTATTCAATGAAGAGCTTTACTGCTTTCATGATTATATGCAATAGCTGTGGTGAAATATTATACCATGTAGCAGTTACTAAAATAATGAAACTGCTAACATTATGGTGAAAACAGAACTTTTGCAAAAGTTATATGCTACATTACTTGTCCAAATACCCGAGTTTTTAGTCGTATCTCTGACTGACTTATCAGGTTTCCATTTTATGAACATTTTTCAACTACCTCATGTTTGTCTGAATAAAGTGGTCTCATAAAAAGCAAAACTGAGCTTAGAACGACATATTAGAAATCACCTCAAAGACTAAAATTAATTTGAAATATTAATAAAAGAGATCTTGCAAACAAGACCGCTGAGGAGCAGTGGTTTAAGTTCAAAGACGAGAGTTACAGAAGCAGGAGAGAAAATCAAGAGAAGAAGAAAGTAAAAATATTTTGTGAAAAGATGGATGAAAGAAGGTAGATGTCGAAAGAGTGGACAGAATTATAGTAAAGAAGATAAAAAGAAAAAAATGTGTAAAAATCAATGAGTGTAAAGCAACATTAAAGATGCATGAAATGCATGAATAAATAAACTGCTTAAATGAAAGAGCTACTCTCTTCCAGCAACCTTACCAAAAGTAATAATGATCAGATATAGTTGTAGAAATTAAAAACGTAGTGGAGAGGTTTACAAAGAATGTTAAAAATTGTATAATGATAAGGAAAAGATACTAGCCATAGTAGTAGTAGAATCAATCAACAATGGTTCAGCAGTTTTAAAAAGGTAGGTACAAGAAGTTATTTGAAATTTAAAAGAAAAAGAAGCTTATGGCATTAAAGAAATACCAATCGAAATTTGAAGGAAATGGACATATTGTGAATTAAATATATGACTGTAATTTGTAACATAATATATAAAAGATGGACAATGTCAACATACTTTAAAATGTTTTTGTCGTCTTAAAGAAACCTAGGTATTTAAAGTGTGCCTAATGCAGAATTATCAGCTTGAAAATTCATCCCTAAGTTCAAATAGAATTAAACATAAAGTTGAAATTTATCCCTGAAGCCAATATTATGGTTTTAGAAAATATTGGGTTATGCAGATGGGCATATTTGACTTTAGGAAGTTATATGCAAGAGCCATAAGTATGCAGAAAAATATTTACATATGCCTCTTTAACTTTGAAAATGCCTTTTTTTTAACAGAGTAACCATGAAAAGTTAATGAAAATACTGCAGCAGCTTAAAGTGGTATATGAATAAATAAAGTAGGTATATGAATTCTAAAGAAGTAATATTTCGAATTTAGAGAGCTAAGAAGTTGGTTTATTGTTAAGAGTTGCATATGAAAATGGGGTGTTCTGTTCCCAGCATTATATAATTATATGCAGAGTAATTGATTGCATAACAGATATGCTGGTGATTTGTGGGTAAATCTGAGGAAGATATGCTATGGTTACTTGAAAGCGATAAAGAGAAATACTATGAAATCAGATAAATGTTAACAAAACTGAAAAAATGGTAAAACCAAAAGAAATTTTCAGAATAAGCATCAAAATAGAAATTAAAGAGGTACAACAAGTAGAGAAGTTTATGTTTACGCACAATATGAATTGTGATAGCAAGAATGAAATAGAGATAATAGGAATATTAAAAACAGCATTATTCAAGCTCATATAATTTCTCAGAGACGATATGAAACTATAATTGAAGATGTGTGGTCAGGCTTACTTTACAGAATCAAAAGGTAGAGCCTTTTTTTTGGTGAAACAAAATAACAGTTGGAAATATTTGAAATGGAAGGTTATAGATGGAGAAATGAGTATCTGTTACTCAGAAGGAAAAGTTAATAAGGATGTATTTGAACATGTAAGGATAAAAAGACAACTGCTGACTCTATGTAGAAACAAAGAAATTGCACTACTTTCGACATACAGGAAGAATGGCAAAGATCCTGACAAGAAAACTAAGGGAAGAATAGTTAGAAGCAGGCAGATGCTCACATAATTTAGTGATTTTAGAAAATAGACTGGGAGGGGTGGAAGAGAAGCTTCAATTAGGAAAGTTGGTGTAGAGAGAGAATAATAGACAACAATGAAGAACTGAAGTCGTAAGTCCTCGAATTAGACAAGAAATAAGAGAGGATAATGTGGTTAATCAGAAAAAGTAAATATATTGTGTAGAGGTCGCCTCTTGATTGTGTAATTGTTAAAAGATATTATTAAGTGTTAAATACGAAGAAAGAGACAAAATGTATCTACGAAATTATTAGACAAATGTAACATGTTTATATCAAGCTATGAAAAAAAATTAAAAATGTTTTTATTAAGAAAGAAACTTAGCATTAATTTTAACAATAGATACTACCACGAGTTAAGAGTGTAAAAGAAGTCAACAATGCATAATAAGGAGGTTGAGTATGTCATATTAAAAGCATTTTGGAACATAACCGCGTCATTAAATTTTATGTGGCCATGTTAGATTTTGCTTTATTTAACGATTGTGCATCTAATTAATAGCAGAATTTAAACAATAAAAACTCCTTTGTAAAGCTGTTGCGTCCCAATCACACTTCTCCTTCTAACATACGTTCCATGTATCTTGTGTATGAAGACATTTTCCTAGGTCCTGTTTCAACAATCTGATTGAAATCCATAAGAGCTGCATTCAGTGCCTTGACTGGTATGCCATCGTTTGGAATAATATTAATATCTGTTTCGTTTTATAGCTGTTTATGGTATGCATCAGTTAAAAGAAAGATGTGCTTTGAAAGAAGTCTTACGTTAGTTTCATTTCCTGATTAAGATCCTTTTTTATTATATTGTTTACTATTGTGTAGGATAGATGGACAAATATTGCTAATGACGCGGGATAATCCCACGTTAAAATATTTTCTACTTTATTTCATAATGCCATCATTTACTTAAAATATTTCAGAAGGATATAAACATACGATTCTTGACTGAAGTAGATATATATGTATATTAGGGAAGGTTGATACAGTTATTCAACTTTTTTATTTAAAACATTTGACTTTCTTAAATCGTCATCAGGTGAAGATCATTATTAAGATCATCGTTCGTTAATCTCATGATGACGTAAAGATGTTGAAACGTTATTACTTGTTTTGCGTTTTAAATAAGTTTTTAATACCAGTATCAATCGACTTCACTATAAACATATAAAACACACTATTCTTGAAAATAGCACCTCAGTAATAACCGTAGTTTTCACATTACTTTTGAATTATTTTCTGCTTGCTTAACTATAAAATGTTTTTAGAATAGATTTCATGCTCCAGTTCTGTTAGATTTGACACATTATTTTCATGAATTCATTTCATCACCATCTTTGAAGCCACAATTTTCAAGGTTGTTTTCATGTGAGATAAAAATTTCAAGGTTACAATATTGAAACGAGCCTTCAACCGTTATCATTATTCTTACGATTAGGCAATAAAGAAAAATACCTAGAATAAAGTTCAAAACTATTGCACTAGTTAATATAAATATATTTTTCCTTTCAATTTCAAATTAAGTTTGAAACTTAATCATATATTTTTATTACAAAGCTTCCGGTAAGTAACTAATGCCTTAAAAAAAACAACAACAATTTTATCCTCATGTTTTAAAGTAATTGATTGTTCATATTCTATGAGAAATTAATATTGTTTTACATATAAAAGTTTATTTACTTGTAGCTCATCCAAGAAAATCAGTTACCTTGATTAAATTTAACATAAATCTAACAGTTTACAGTTTCTTGCTTAGTCATTTGACATTACCACTTAATTCATGAAATTTACAATGAAAAACAAATTTGTGGAATTTATTAAATACTCGAATACAAATAATACCCATGAATTTCCTGATTTCAGAGATAAAAAGTTTAGTACATTTCAAACTGAATGAAAAATAGTTTAACTTGGTTATTCTTAAAGCTGTAAACGACTGTGCTTCACTACTTCTATATTTTCAACTACAGTGCGGGAAAACAACATAAATTAGTATTTCGTGTTAGTTGTGGTTGTAAAAATGCTAGTGAACCATTTATACGTAACTTAGTAGTAAGAATAAAAAAATTAAATAATAACAAGAAATGTTAAAAGCACTTGTGATTTTTGAAATATATCCCTATCACTTTTTCCTAACGTGATTCAAATATTCAGTGTTTCGAGTTTTTACATTTGTATTAAAAGAGGGAAAGCTTGTAGTCGACAATATTAGATGTTGATTTGTATATCACAGTTTGAGCTTAGTTTTTGACAAACATATATAAAAGTTTTGAGTAGGCTTGACTGGTTAGTGCAAAGCTTAATTGCTGCTGTACTACGTTTCGACAAATAGCTAAATAAACGTAAATATACTTTGAAAGGTTTTACACCATCATTCACAGTCCAAAATTAATTTTTTTATGATAAACTTTTCATACTACTTAATAATTTTCAATTAAAATACTTGAAACATTCGATAGGTTGTTTTGTTGCAATATAAAACAAGAGTTTTAATTATTGGTTAACTAAGTATCATCGTCAATAAGTACATTAAGCATATTGCACATTGAAAATTTATAGACTTAAACGGTAAATGGTGAAGTTTATTCAGTTTTGGACCGAGAGATTAAGTTATGCTAATTTAATTTATTCATTATTCCCATAATTGTTTTCTTAAAAAGTTACTAAGTTATCGAGAAAATTGGGTTATTGCAGTATTTCTCCACTTTTTTAAATAATTTATTGTCTAATGAGAGTCAGCTGACTCTGTTATGTTATATTGTTTAAAAAATTAAAAAAAATCATGTATGAAAAACATATCCATTTGTAGTGAAATTTGAAGCAACTCAAACGAAACTCACCTCACTCAAGGAGAATACAAATCAAGGTACCTTATATAAGAGGCCCGGCATGGCCAGGTAGGTTAAGTCGTGCGACTCATAATCTGAGGATCTCGGGTTCGCATCCCCGTCGCACCAAAAATGCTCGCCTTTTCAGCCGTGGGGCTTTATAATTTGATGGTTAATCCCATTATTCGTTGGTAAAAGTGTAGCCTAAGAGTTGGCGGTGGGTGGTGATTACTAGCTTACAATGCTAAATTAGGAACGGCTAGCGCAGATAGTCCTCGAGTAGCTTTGCTGTTACGTGAAACTATGTATTCCTCATTAATTCTCGAAACAAACACCAACATGGATCTTCTGCGACTCCTTTTGTCAATGTGTACCTTCATCTTATGTACCTAAGCAGTTAGGCGCTATCTGACAGAGAACAAGGTGGCCAGGGTGGTCCAGATGCTGGTGGATGGCCAGACCCAAAGGAGGATGGCACAGCGCTCTGTGTGTCACCAAGCGTCATCATTCGACTTTGATGACCCTACCAGGTAGCAAACTCTTATGGCAGATCAGGTCAAGGCCGTCATCACTGCACAACAGCCAGAGAGGACCACTACATCGTGACTACCACTCTGCAGGACAGGTTAGCTACGGTTCGGTCACTGCGAAATGACTTTTAGCATTCCACTGGAACCCATGTGTAGACCCAAACAATTTGCAGTCGTCTGCACGAAGGACGCCTTAGGGCCAGACGGCCTGCAAGAGGCGTTATTACAACAGCATGTCACCGTGTAGCCAGGTTGGAATTTGCTTATCAGCACCTGGACTGGGAACTTCGTTAATGGGCTATCATGCTGTGGACAGACGAGAGCAGCTTCACTGTGTTTGGTAATAACGAACATGCGAGAGTGTAGAGACGCCGAGGAGAGCGATTTTCCGCCTTTAACGTTCAACAACTCGACGATTACAGAGGAGGTTCTGTAATGGTCTGAACAAGCATGTGATGCGTGGATGGCCGCACGGACTTACTCATACTCGACAGGGGTGCTCTGAACACACGACGATTTTAAGACGAAATTTTGGAATCCATTGTTAGACCTTTTGCCGCTGTAGTCTGCGATGGTTTCATTCTCAGGTAGGTTATCGCGTGATCCAACGTCGTCAGACTGTGTATCGACTTCCTTGATGAGGAAGAAATAGCGACTTTTGAGTGCCCGCCAGATCTCCAGATTTAAATCTGATTGAACATTTTTGTTGACAGTGAACGCCAGCACCCTATTCATAACATACAGAACTCTGACAAGCTCTGGTAAACGAGTGGGCTGCCATACCCCAAGATAACATCGATTGACTGATTTGAAATGTACTAAATCGGTCTCAGAAGTGTGTCACGGTCTCTGGAGGTCACACTAGATACTGAATGTTTCAAACATTTCTTGATTAAACGCATGTAAACTCTTTAAAGTATTGTTTTATATAGGATATCAGTTTTGGTGATATTGGTCATTTTTTTTTAAATATATTTCTCCATGCTTTATCATTTATCACACATTAAAAATGGATACAGATGGAACTGAAATGTGGTAAATTACCTAAAAATATTTTTATATTTGGAACACTGGGATAAATCATATAAGAAAACGTACGTGTTCTTTTAATTTTTTGATCAGTTTAGTTATAGACGTTTATTTAATACATATTTCTTACCATTTACAACAACTATAATCATATTATATGTACGAGCTACTTTTTACACTTTTGGCAGAATTGAAATTAATTTACAAAGACGAGTAATCGCTGTTCGATTTTTTGACTGACTGCTTGACTTGCTTTTGGTAGCGATGAATATATTTTCTGTTCATTTTATTAATTTTTTTCTGGTTGAAAGTAAATTCTTTTATACAGTGAAAATATTTATAATAAGTATTGGGGCATTGATAAGTTAAATCGTTGTGTGATAATTACTTCCACATCAGGTACTTGAAATGAGGATATGCATCATGATGTAGTAATTATACAATGCACAATGATTAATTTCTTTACATTAAGTTTTGGAAAGTTTTGTCTTGTGCTTACATAGCATATCGAATGTTTTCAATAAACTATATAGGAATGAACAGTAGTAAGAATAGTAGAAGACTTCATAAAAAACAGATTTATCATTTAGTCTTATTTAAAAATTTACAATAAGATGCATTATTCCGTGCGGAATCCAGATCTACTAATAGATAACATTTGAAGATGTATGCGTTTTTAAATTTTGTTGTAGAGTTAGATTTTTTCTTTTTACTTTAATTCAGACAGTGGTCAAGGCATTGTTGTATTTCATTGTTTATTAAACACTCACCATTTCTGAACGTTCACTAAAACCTCCGAGGAAGTGCTGAAACAACGCATTACAGTTTCTGAGTATTTGTTCTTTTCAAGATGTGCCCCCCGCTAGTACAGCGGTATTTCTCCGGATTGACAACACTAAAATCAGTGGTTCGATTCCCCTCGATGGGCTCAGCAGATAGTCCGATGTGGCTTTGCTATAAGAAAACACACACTCTTTTCAAGATGAAAATGAAGGCAGAATAAAAGCTAATCTGATAAAACAACGTACTGAAACATCCGAAGTATTATAAATTTGCAAACATATATATTATCACCAGGCGCCGAAAGACATGCACTTCTACTTTACAATAGTGGTAAATATGTGATGACTTGTGCTTAAGTGGGAATGAGAGTAAAAGGAAAAGAATGATTCAAGATAATGTGAGGAACTGAGAATACGAAGTCTGTTTTTTTCTGAGTGAATTGAAAGAATATTACAAGGATATGGAGTATTAAAATAATTGCAAAATAAATGTATCTCAGAACAGCTCTTATAGGTATTAACACTTTATTAATAAGGAGAGAACAACCTTTCTGGGTCATCTTTAGGTTAAGAAAGGAAGATTGGAACTTTGTTCTCTTTTTATCAATAAAAAAACGTTAATATCCATAACAGGCGTTATGAGATACATTTTTATTTCAAGTGGGTTTATCGTCATCAAGAATGACGAAGTAGTTAACCATAGCGTGCAGGCAGTCCATTCAGGTAGAATGACTAATCTGTTAAAAAACAAAAAAATCGTAACAGCAAATGATGTCTGGGTCACGCCCTACGCAATTATGTACCTAATTACAAGGTTGTTTTAGATTCACAGGTTGTTCTACTAGTTACAAAATATTAACATTTTCTTTCTCTGAGTGAGAAACTGTTTGTTAAAAAAGTACTATTGAGTTAAGCAAAGATCCTGCTTTGTGTAAATACAGCAGCGTGCGCTGTAACAACGAACAAAACATAACATGTTTAAAATTTAACATTGATAAAAGATTTATTTTTATAATACAGCAGCAAAACAAAATAACGTGGATAGAAAGGAAGAAAAACAATGAAAGGAGCTTGAATATAAAGTACGAGGAGTTATTTTGTTTCACTGACTGTGTGCAGGTCAGTTATATAATACCTTCCAATGAAACAGTTTTATTAACTTTTGTATTCCTTGTTACATCTTTCATCAAGGTAAGCGCTTAGAATTACAGTATTAAAAATACTTAAAATTAAGAGATGTACTGTTGAAACTGTGACCTTCTAGCGTAAGTTATACTTTAGTTATAATTACATTACAGAAACATATTCATCGTTTATTTTGTTAAGAGTTTCTTTTAGTTGCTGTAAGACTAGTTATTTAATGCTTAAACGGTATGATAGGCAATGGACGAGCAACTACGTTAATGGATTCAGACTTTGTAGTTGAATATTGGGAATAATTCTTATTTTCATTGTAGGCTGACAAAGCCCGTATAAAAATCTAAACAAGACAATTTTCCATATTTCGGTGGTTTTTCTGATGTAGGGTTTAAAAACAATTAGTATTTTCATTTTTCTTAGAGATCGGTGTGGTCTAGTGGTCAGCGTTACCGCGCTCTAAATCCAAGGGTTTGTGGTTCACGTATTATGCTGCAAAAATACACTTTAGGTCTGTGCATGTGCTATAAATCTCAATATTGGAATATTTCAAGACCAGCCAGCGGTGCTGTTTACTAAAAGCTTTCCTTTTAGTTTATCAATGCAAGATAGGGACGACTATGTGTAGATAGTTCTTGTAGGTTTGTGCAAAAAATCTGAAACAAAAGCAAACAAAAACTGTGTTTTTCGGGAATTAGACACACCGCAGATAGAGAATTAATGTCCATAATCATAATTTTAATCATTTTAGGATATTTTTATATATTGTTTTCGTTACCCATTTCTTTTAAAATGTGCAGTTATACATTGCAGTTTTCATTTCTCTAACATTTAGAAACTCCATATTTTCACTATGCATGTGCACCAAAATGTATCCTTAACGAAAAAAAGGAAGATTTTATTTCTGTCTTAAATCAAAATGAAAGTGTAAGAGTACCCAATTTGTTTAGCATGTTTTATTAGCAATTTCTCTCATCTTTCTCCTAGATTTATTGATTCTCTGATTTGTTATTTGGCAACTGGATGTTTCCCTATGCAATTTAGTTCGAGAACCGACTTGTTTCACATTTATTAAAGGAATTTCTTCTTATAATTTAAAACAAATATTTATATTTTCGCTCTCATAATTATTTTATTGTTGTTTTATATTGTGAATAACATTTTCATATTGCACAGTTTGAATGAGGCGCTGATAATTTTTATGCAAATATGTGTTGTTGATGAAAGCAACAAAAACGATTTAGAAAAATATCTTTGGTCGAAAACAAAAGAACAATTAAAAAGTTGCATTAGGTCGTTATTAGCCGTTTCATTCACGAAAACAATTTTAACATTAAAGCCAAGACACGAGCATAGCTTGTTGAATACAGTTAACGTTTCTAATGAATAAAATATACTGGTTTTAGTTCTACTGCTGCTAGATGTCCTTTAACTATTAACCGTTACTATAGCTGCCTCATCAGCTACTAAGCATATCTCTTTGTTTGGCAGATATACATTGCTGAAGTTGTTCTCAACTAAGTGTAGTTGTTTAATGTTTAAAAATTCACGATTATCTAATATACAATTCTAAACAGTATTAAAAGTACAATAAAATGCGAGTAACTTACTATAAGATTAAAATCAATTCTAAGAAATGATGAAACTTGAAAACAGTCTCATACACTACCTGTTTTGACGTATATCAATGCGTCATTCTCAGGAGTGTAATGATTTGCAAAATATAACCCTTGTTTATACAATTACCATTTTGCATATTAAAGAATTTCATACCACCTACTGACAAATTTTCCATCTAGTCCATCATTTTTATTATGTAATTTAAATTTACATTTTTATATCTAATTATCTCAGTAGATTCAAGTATACTCATACTAATTAAATTTGCTGGTTGTACTAAAAAACAGTTTTTTCCTATTAATGTATGTTTAGCTTTACTGATGTGTCCTGTTAAAGGTAAAATAGAAATATTATTGTTTTTAACATTTCTTTTGTGTTCAATAATTCGTATTTTTAAATTTCTTCTATTTTGTATTACGTAAAGTGTTTTACATTCACATTATACGTTATAGATACCAAAGTTTTCCATCAAGTCAATCTTATCTTTAACTATATTAAAAATCTAGTTAATTTTTGTTTATCAGTTTGCATACCGGAAAATTATTCCTTTTTTAACCTTTTCATTATTTACTTGTTTTTAGTAAATTGTTTTAATTTATTACTTTTGTCCAATTTTCTCGTTTTTTAACAGCTCTGGCAATAACAGCAGGATTAAAACATCTTTCTACAGCTTTGTTTTATAATAATAATTACTCATTGTTAAAATTATCCTGCTTATAACATAATTTTAATATCCTATCTACACAAGAGTAAAAACATTAGTACTTGAGTTTAAGTGTAACAAGATTTTTGATGTGACTAATAGTTACAGTAAAACATCTAAACATTCGTCTGTATTTTATAATAACATCAACAATACTAAGGTAATTAACAAAATTATTTAGTGTTTAATTTTGTGTAGTAAGTTATTGGTATTTTATTGTACATTTGAAACTGGGAAATGTGTTATTTTTAGAAATGTGTATAAAATATTCATGAGTATTTTTTTAAAGTATTGAACATTACACAGGTCCCGAGGAATTTTATAAAGTAGTTGTTTAATGTTGATTGGAGTATGTCTTTGGAATAGTATTCGTACTGTATTATATGTTTATACAGCAATTAGGTACAGGCATTTACTGTTACTTAAAATATCTTTTAACAAGTATGTATTCATGTCTTACAATAGCAACGAAATTTTTACTTTATTAGACTAGACCATTCATACTGAAATTGTCGCTCACTATTTTCACTTTCAGCTAAAATCTATTTCCATTAAATTAGTTGGATTTGTCATTACTATATAATACTAATAGAAACTAGTTTTTAAATCAGCTATTTTTTCTGTGCATTTCTTTTATTCCTGAGCAAATGCTGAAATTATTGAATAGCAATATTTTACCAGATTAATTAACAATTATTATACATTATAATTTAACTTGGACTATCTTCCAACTTATGTTATACATTAAGATTTAAGACAGCCTGAACTAAGTTAAAGTGTAATGTGGATTTAGGAATTGATTAAATGCCTATTTGTATCAAATTTATGATACTTGCTTACGGAATCAATACACATAATTTTCTTTCTTAGCACACATATGTTTAATACATAAGCTATAATAGATTTTATAGTAAGAGAAATAAGAAAAAAGTTGTTATAAATAATGAATTATATATAAAAGTTTTACAAAAGTAATCTTTTATCTGGTTTGCGAGTTTTTAACCGACGACAATGTATAATATCTTCGTAAAATTACTAACGTCTGAAGTTAGTTCACTGAGGTTAAAAAGTTTATGATGTTCGAAATCTACAAACGTTCCTGGACAAATATTTTAAGTTTCCCGAACGATATGCATTAGTCATTGTTTTCGCTTCCGAGGTTTATAGGTTTAACAACTGTAGCAAAACAACAATATATTCTGTCTTTCCGCGTGTTGTGATGGCTAATTTTTATAACCATTAAGCGATTTCTCAAAATTTAAGTTGGCGACAATAATGGCAGTCTCTAGTGCAGGGGTGGGCAACTTATTTTTCATAGTGACCACAACTGTAGCTAATGAAAACAACGTTGGCCGCACTATTATAAAAAAAATAAAGATGTCAGTTTAATCAAAATAATTGCATTTCAACTAACTTTCAATGTAAAAATTGCCGGGAATTTTCATCAACAAGTTTCTTGAAACTTGGCTTAATATTATGCTCAATGAAAATATTAGTTCTGCCTCTAAACTTATGTCAGTAAGCTGAGATCTGTGTCTAGACTTGAGAAAACCTAGCTTAGAAAATCTTGACTCACACATCAATGTGGATCTAAACATGGAAAATAATTTTGAAATTCCTATCTTTGAAGTTGGAAGACTCTCATTTATCAGAATAGTAAGCCACATCTCTCTGATAGAACATTTTTGTTTAATGTGTTCTACACTTTGCAGGGTAAGCATTTCGTCTTCAAATCCACACTTATCCAAAGACAAAAAATATGCAGTTTTCTTACTGAAATTTCCTAAGTCAAATTAAAATGGCTCATACAAAAATTAAAATATCAATTTCAAATTTTTAAATTCGGAGAACTTACATAGAGATACAGCTTACATAGAGATCATCTTTAGCAGCAGATAAATCATAGTCCTTATTATTTTCTAGAAAACTATTTAACTTTCCAAAATGTGTAAAATCATTCTTTTGCAATTGTTCCGCAAGGAGATTTAACTTTAATTGAAATTCTCGAATAAACTATAATTACTCGCTTATTATTTCTTGAAGCTTCGTATTTAAATTATTCAAGTGAGCCATCATTTACCACAGAAATTACAAATCACACTGCCATGACAAATTTTCAACAAAATACTCTTTTATTTGAGGAAATAAGGAAGCAAATCGTTCCAAGACATTTCCTCTACTTAACCATCTTACATTTGCAAAATAAGTAAGATCATCAAAAGTACAGCCATTTCTTTTCTTCAAAGACTCAACAAACTGTCGATGGATGAGAGAACTTCCACTTCTAACATAATTCACAATTTTTACAACAATTTTTGTCAAATTTTTCAATTCATCAGTTTTAAACATCTGAGCACATAGAGTTTCCTGATGCAGAATACAACGGACAGATTGCAGCGTGGACTTCACATAATTTTCAATTAAATTTCCTAATTTCGCCCCAGTCATGGTGGGAGCAACGTCTGCTGTGACTGAAACTAGTTTCTTTAAAAGTTCAGATTGAATTTTTTGACATTTCAATAAATTTTCAAAGGCCAAAAATTTCTTTCCTCATTTGAAGATCTGAATTTACGTATCGAACCCAAAGTATCAACTGTACAGTGTCATTAACATCTGTTGGCTCATCTGGTACTAAAGAAAATACAAACAGTCTTTCAGTTGTTCAGTCAACTGAATTCCTATGTCTTTTGCTAACTCTAAAATTCTGAGAACAATTGTTCTTTGACTTAATTGGAAATTATTTACTTCTTGAAGAATTTCATCTTTTAATTTTAAATCATATTACTCCAACAGAGTTTAAACGACCACAATTAATATTTATTTTACAAGTTCAACATCAGAAAATTATTTCTTTTTTGAACTAGAATCCAAGATATTTTGTAGGTAGCTAACGTAACTAGTTCTGTTGATGATAAAAATATTTTGGCTTTCCTATTGTTCATGAAGTTGTGCTTTCAGACGGCTGATTTAATTCATATGATTTTTGCTATCAACTGGAAAATTTATATTAAATTTTTAAAGCTTTGCTTAAGATTGTATACTTTATTATTCCTATAAACTTTGTTACACAAAGACACATTGGCTTATTATTTGCTTTAACCACTGCAATTTTCAAATTCCAGCTTTCATGAATTCTCGTTTCACGTTTTTTCTTTTCGGTTGTAATGCCAGAATCAATAAAATTGTCTTTATTTTCTGAGTATTTACCATCATCTAGATTCTTTTGTTTTAGAATTATCCACTTATCCATATTATGGGATTAAAAATAAAATATATCTAAACACTTGAAAGCTGCACAATAAAAGTATGTTTATAAGCGCATGTTAAACAACAAACATCTAAACCAAACTGACGTCACAAAATTGGTGGAGTCTGTAGCAATGATGAAGCTCGTGACATTAGCGATGACGTGAGGCAGTGCAGTTGCTGAATACCTAATTTTCGATAAAAATAAATGATGGAACAAGTTGATTCCTGAACTCGAGCTGGCCACAGTTGTTGATTCTTACACTCTAGAATCTTTTACAGGTTTAGGGAATAGGCAGAAATTTCGCAATTTATATTTAACAGCAGAAACTACATGTACTTCTTAATATATGTTTCACTAAAACAAACATCAATATTAAAATAAATATGTATAAGAGTAAATAGATAAACCTGTCTCCTTAGAGAAGTAAAAATTGGAGTTAGACAATATTAAACTAAGATATTATATGTACTTTGCAAAAGAGTACATTAAATATAATATATTATCAGAAAATTATACAAATTCAGTAATTATGACAGCAAATAAGAAAACTAATGCAAATAACCTTATGATCATAAAATTAGATAGAGGACAATTATGCATGAACAGAAAAGTTATCGTTTTGGTAAAGACCCAACACAATCAACAGCTACACGACTGAGCTTTGAAAGCTATGATAGGTTTAAAAGGAACAGCAGGAGTTTTTTGGTTAGGTTTTTCGACATTTTTCTTAATTTTTGGCAAAATAAATGTCTCATAATTTTCCCACATGTCTTGTTGACGTATAAATGACCTTTTATGGGAAGTTCATGGGTAGCTTTTAAGATTTGCAGATAGTGTTTTCGGAGCAACGATATGATAAACTATAGCATACTCCTCTGGAGGTCCCCAATTTCTCATAATCCACACCATATTTGAAAACATAACTATTTGTACCATTTTTCACTTTATTATCTGGGAGTGAATAGGTCTGTGGATCCTCCTCTTGCTCATCGATCTGTTTATTTCTAGAAACAGAAATTTCATCAGGTGAACCAGATATCTTACAGTAATCATTGTCATTCACTAAGAAATTTTCAGTATCACCAATTACGTGAATATTTAAGAATTTGTTTATTTTCAGGAGATGAGATTCTAGTGTGCGTGCTCGAGTGAGAAATGTCCGTACATTGTGTTAATGTTATATGAAGGATGAATTATTACAAGCCATGGAGCTTAAAAAAACAACTAAAATGTAATTGTGGACACAAGAAAGTTTAGATATCATCGACAGAATACTTCTAAAATATAACTATAAAGCTGACGTACTATTAAATTTAATACATTTAAGTGGATATGTAACATGGATTGATCGAGAGGAAGTAGTGACTGATGAAATATCTGTTTTAAACAGTAATATAATCATTCTAATTAGTAACATATTAAGGACAGAAAGAAAATTTTATTCCTACTAGGTGGATAAAATTTGAAAACAATTCCCATATAAGATATCCCACAGGAAATAGTTTGAAATGTAAGCAGATGATCCTGTATGAGCATAAGAATCGTTCTAATAAAAACTCAAATAAATTGTATCCAAACGTGCTTAATTTTAATGAAGAAATTTTGAATTGTATTATCACTTGTTTCTCCATTGACGTTGTGAGCTGTTGTCGGACACCGAATCCTGCTACTATATTCAGTTATTTAAGGTTTACCTTTGCCTGCTGATAAGGTCAAATTCTAACTACTGTTACAAACGGAAAACCAAAGAGAAACAATTGATTCAAATTCACGATACGTAGCAAATAATATGGATACAGCTCTACACACATTTATTATAATAGTTCACATCTTGCTAATTATAGCAGTGTACAAGTGCAATATAGGTTAATTATAGGTTAATCTTTAGTCAAAATCAGCTAAAGGGGTGGTTACAGTACCAGGATATATACATATATTACCTAAATATGTAAGATATGGATTTTCAAATCGCAGAGTGATTCTTTCTTGTATTGATGAACACTGGCACGGTGATTTGGTTTATTTATTTTACTTAAATCATTATATACCGTTTAAGTATTTGCTGACGTGTATTGATGTGTTTTCAAAAAAATGTATGGTTGTTCTATTCAAAAATAAAAATGATGTTACTCTCGTAAAGGCTTACGAACAAATATTAAAAGAAAGCTACAAACACTGGAACCATCAAACCGATGCGCGAAAAGACTTTACTAATAGACTGTTTCAAAGCTGTTTCGAGGAACAAGACATTCATTTATTTACTGTTCATAATAAATCAAAACCCCTACAGTTGAATATTTTAAACATACTCTTAAAACTAAAATTTTATGTTAATTTACTTATCATGGAATATTCAAGTACATTTGATGATCAAAATTTTAGTCAGTGCCTAAAATTAGTCGTATCACCACAGTATTTAAATGAGATTTATAGACGTTAATTGCACTAATCAGACTGTGAGGTGGAAAATGTTTTACAAACCACACACACAAAAGTAAAATTTCGATTACAAGTGGTTAGTCAAGTTCGAATAAGCAAACGTAAATGCAAATTTAAAAAAAATATATGGGCCTAAGTGTACAGACAAAATATTTGCAATTTACACAAAATAAGAGAGAGACCCCAGTGTATAACCTTCAAGATCATTTCTGTGAAGAATTAGATAAAACATTTTAGGAATTTAAATTACAACGAATTAATAAGTTTTTAAAATATGTTTAAAAAGAAATATTACGTAAATGAGGAAGAGGTAATAAAACAGTAGTTTCTCAAAAGAAAAGGGTATCCTGATAAGTTTAATAGTTATATCCCTTAAGCCAGTCTGAATTAGCTACCATCGTGACATATTATGAATAATTTAATGATCCATTATTCGACGTGAATCAATTAAACATAACATTACCCAGCAATAGTTCTTTGAATTATTTTGCCAACAATACTCTGACGAATTTTATTACATATTTTCCGATATCTATGAACCTTAAGAGCTTGTGGAAAGTGGTCTTGACTGAACAATAACATCCACATACTTAGCATAATGTACTTGATGATACAAGATAGACCATTTTCTTTCTTAGTTCTGATGGTACCAACAGAATAATTTATATTAGATCGGGTCATTATAAAGAGCCTGAACATTTAATTAGAACAGTAAACTAATTAGAAGAGTCAGCCCTTGAATCTGACACTTGTCCTGTATTCGACTACTATTCATTCAACAGAAAACTAGTCAATGTGAAAGAGAGATTCCATATGTTATTTGATCTTGTATTATTTGTACTGTTTGTTTTGTTTGGTTGTTTCTTGAATTTCTTGCAAAACTACATGAGGCTTATCTGCGCTACCCGTTCCTAATTTTGTAGTGTAAGACTAAAAGAAAGACAGCTAGTCATTACCACCCACCGCCAATTCTTGGGTTACTCTTGGCTGAAAGGGCGAGCATGTTTGGTACGACGGGGATTCGAACCCGCGAACCTCAGATTGAGAGTCGAACGCCTTAACTCACCTGGCCATGCCGGGCCATTACCTGTACTCCTTGAATTTAGGAATAATTATATAATATCATAACCTACTTAGCTCTACATCAACATCAATACGTTTCCTCCACAAACCGTAGAAAACATTATACGAACACACTTTGACAAAATGAAAAATCAACTAACAAAAGTAAATATATCCCACAAATTAAAAAAACGAAACCATATTCTGCTACATACCACATATTCTCGACATCATCTGAAAAGTAACTAACATTTGGCAAAAACTGGCAATAAAATATGACATTCCAATTGATACCAAATTTATTCAAAACCAAGCACAAAACTAAGATCTATACTTTGTAAAAACTACATTGACAAACACAATACTAACATTATTTATAAATACAATGTGATAGCTGCCAAGACTTCTGTATTGGAGAAACAAGTAGAAAAATGGAAACCAAATTCACAGAACACAAAGTGTTACCTTCACACGTTTTCCAACACTGCAAATCAAATAATTACAACATAACCATTGAAAACACCTAAATTCTAAATAAAGAAACAAACATAAAAAAATGCAAAATTATAGAAACCTTATTTATACAACAACTCATGCCCAAAATAAACCAATACAAAGGAACACTTTTATACCTATATCAATAAATATAATCTAACATCTAAGCACGCCCTCTACATTCCTACACTCAGTTACACAACTCCTTTAAACATGTTGTCAGGTATCGGTCAATTATTTCTTTCTTTCTTTGTGAACCTGACGATGACCGAAGAAGGTTGAAACATTGTTTGCTCCTCTACATAAAACTTTTCTTAGCCCAAACTAGCCTTTTTTACACATATAAAGTATTTTAATCACATTATGGTTACCAAGATATTATGGAACCGATTATTATCAATGGCATGCACGTGCTACTGTTACAAATTGTTCAAGCTAAATTTCGGATGGAGATATGATAACTAAAATGTTTCCAGATTTGAATCTAAAAATAAATTTCAAACTATTGAGATTTATATGTAAGAAATGGCGTTTGAACACGAGAGATTCATCATTATGCTTCTTTTCCATCGTCATGACAGTACCTTACGATGATAACCCAGTGGCTTATGACAAGTATAATTATCAGGTGGGAAATGGATTACAATATTCTACAGTTAGACAATGAAAATGTCTTGAGCGGCTTATTTCAATCAGTCATATATTTTTTGAAAAGAGGAGCATAAGTTCAGGAAATAAATTTACGTATAAAGACAGCATTTACTGTTATAAAAGGGAAACCTTTTGTTGATCTCAAAAACAATGTGCAAATAAAGGTGCTTAGGTATCGACTCTAGATATCACATAGATTGCTCTATATAGTAAAAGTAAGAGACACAAAGGAATGGCATTGAGAATCAATGAAACTAAGAGACAGAACCCTGACATTTTTGATGAGTAATTACGTTCCTTCAACCTCACGAAGAGTCATGTCAGCGTACTTAGTCAGAGCTAGATTTATTTTATCTTCTTTCTACACAAAAGATAATTGAAGAGGGTCAGTGGACAGGATATCATCCTTTCTCATCACTGTGAGACAGAAGGCCCATCAAATTTTCTATATCAGGATTAGGAGATAAATACATAGATCTAGAACAACCATGCCACGTACGAAGGCAAAGAATGTTAAAAGTGATAGAATGCATATACAAAACAAGAAGGTAATTCCGGTGCTGTCAGTCTGTTTCTTCATTTCCTGTTTTCTTAAGTTGAGTACACTTGAATTACAAACTCATTTCTTAGTCTCTTAATCTCTATGCCAGTTATACCTCATAAATTATAATAGAGAAGCCAAGAGAAGTCATATGACTATATCTGTGCGATTAAAGAACATAATGAAGAATTTTATATTCTCTCTAGTTCAACAATGGAAATGATGATGAAATCAAAGATTGATATATAGATACATGAGACAGTCGAACTGTTGACTTGATTGTCCATTTACATTCGAATATCTTGCTGAATTACGTTACTTTAAAACTACCATTTGTACAAAGTAAAAATGAATTTTGTATTATGTCCAGTGATGAACCAGAGTTCAAAGTTGTTCTGCAGCGTGTTTATATCTACGTTATAAAAGTATAAATTATCCTTTGGTCATTCTATGGTATGCAAAAAAGCTTTCAGAAAGGAACTGCTCAATATTCTGTGAAGTACAGGGTGGTCGCTAGAAAAGCGGAAAATTTGTCAAACAGCTATTTATTTTTACAAAGAATAACTTTTACAAAGTTTTTTAAAGGCATATTTTATATTACACTCATAGATGCTCAAAATTATTAAAATCATGCATTTTATTCATGATGTAAAGAAATCAAAATAGAAATGAGTAAGCACGCATTTCATTCATGATCTCATTTGACCCTCAAATTTTCCGCTTTTCTAGCGACCACCCTGTATATATAGAGAGTGAGACTTATTTCCAATTCGTTAAGAAAAAAAATTGTTTGTTTTCTGGAATCAAGCGCAGAGCTGCCAATCAGAAATTTGTACTCTGCTCATCACTGATATCGAAATCTTGTTCATAGCGGTTCGAGTCCACAAACATACCGCTTTGCCACTGTGGCCCTAGGGAAAGTTACTAGCATTTATTGATAACACATTTTTATATCTAGTACCTAAACATAGTGTTATGAAGATGTTGATAATGTGGTATTTAACGATATTGGAATAAAAACGCTTACAGTTTCAAATATTACTATATCAATTTCATGACAATCAGTGTGGATGGGAAACAAATTCATGTTCAACCATTACAACCTGGTTTTGATGCTGACTTGTATGCATGAAGCAACGAAGCATTAGTTAGTTGAACAGGAAACAAGTTTTTCAAGATCAAGGAATTGTTGTATATAGTAAGATTAATATTCATAAAATATGCACTCTTTGTATTTGATATTACACCAGGTTTATCAGTTGGTTATTCTCACTTTAATCTTGTGAAGTAAGGAAATATACAAATAGGAATACGACTTGGTAAAGCTTTACTATAAATGTTCTCGTCTGTGCAGAATTTCAATCCATTTTATCAATTTACTACTCCAGACTCATCATCAGTAATACTTAAAAAGTAACGAACATTCTGGAGGCTTATTATATACTCTTACAATATTGTACGTGAACTTAAAGGTGTGTTTGCTACCACTCCATCACCAAACTATGAAAAAAAACAAACAAACAATAGTACACTGTCAACTTGGATCAAAATCATAAACCTGAATTTTACTGTGTCTGTATTTAG
The DNA here is from genome assembly GCA_011833715.1 of Carcinoscorpius rotundicauda. Lineage (NCBI taxonomy): Eukaryota > Metazoa > Arthropoda > Merostomata > Xiphosura > Limulidae > Carcinoscorpius > Carcinoscorpius rotundicauda. The sequence goes on from CM022395.1 coordinate 22,390,220, forward strand.
TTTGGCCAGAATTGAAAAGGAAGATATTTTAATTCATTTGGCTTTGCTCCACTATCTTACAGCAAGAGAACATTGATCAGTAATGGCTGTCAAATGTGGATTTACAATAAGAAAGTTGTGCAAGGTCCTTATTCAGCAACATGTGGAAAATATCATAGATATTACAAATGAAAATGAATATTTGAAAAAAAAAACATTTTCCAAATTTGAATCAGAAAACTAGTAGTTTTTGAGTTGAAGAATAGCTTTTGAAAGAACCACAATAATTCAGAAGATTTGGACGATTCTACTTGCAACTACTGTATATTCCTTGGCTTATTGTTTCATACACACATATAGGAGCTTTATTTTAACATTGACGTCTGTTTCAATTAAATACATGTGACGTATATTGTTAAATGTGTATTGCACGAGTCCCACATGTTCTCTAAATTTGTAGAAGATACTCGAGTATAAGAATTAACAATGTACGATGTATGTAAAATACTAGTATTGTTGCCAGTTGAACTAAAAGTTTACAAATTAACGCGCCTTGACAGTAATAGAATATTGTTTGGCCACTACGATCAATATACTATAAGCCTCGGAAGCTATAATTGTGACAAATGCTTATTAATTGGAAAACTACAGATGTTTGACCAGGAATGTTTATAGATTTTGAACATTATAAACCATTCGATTTCAGAGAGTTGAATTCAGTCGTTAACATGTCTATGATACCATCGCATAACTTCAGCAGGAAAACTCACGTGTAAAAATGAGCTAACTAGCATTCCTGCCAAGTAAAGTATACCTATGTCTGAACATAAAAGTAATTGGTGCCTTGTGAATCTGTATCTCGATAAAATATTCAGTTTCAGAAAAAACAGAAGACTGGATGTTGTTTGTGTTGTAACATTTTTTAATATAAATGATTATTTGTTATAACTATTTGTAATAAACATTATTATAAATTGTATTTTCGTTTGTATGTTAAAATATATTCGTGTTAAGAAAGAAAATTGTGCGTATCAATCTTGTTAGCAAATACCATAATACATATCGAAATTTAACTACTTCTGAATTAAAACTAAAATTTCCAACCATTTCAAATAGTAAGATGTGTGTACGAAACATAATAAATTTAGCGATTTTGTTTGTAGTTCAAAAATAAAAATTATACTTATCTCTGTTATACACTTTTTATATGTAACAGAAGCTATCGCACTTGTACAAATCAGTTTTTAGCAGTCTGACAGATATGGTATTCAACAATTAAAATGTAATTTTCGACCTTATTTATAATATACTTTTATAATATACATATTTGTGCTATAAAGCTTATAAAACTCGCCCTACAAGTCAACGCGTTATCGAAATAATAAAACCTCTGTTCAAAGCAATGCTTTATTCAAATAAGCATTAAATATTGTAGAAGGGAATATTTTGTTAGTATAAATATAATTTTTGGTTACAATCATGATTACACGCTACATGTGTTTCTCGCGCTGGCCTAAGCTCAGATTTCCTAATTCCAACAATGGAATCTTGTAGGAGCATTTTTTCATTGTCCTAGTCTCGAAATAAATCGATTCCAATTAGATTACTTCTATAAAATTAAGAAGAATATTTTTGAGACTTACATAAAAAAACAAGATTCTGAGAATTCTACTTCAATTTAACTTTCGCTTTTTAGGGCCCTCTTAAAAGAATGGTTTCATAAATTGATTCCAAATGGTAACGTAGTATAACGGTAGTAGAAAAATAAAATACTTTTTATGCTCAGATATTTTCTATTCAGATCAATTACGAAATCCTAACGACTGATTAAATTTTGGTTATATTTCATCAAAATAATTCATGAATGGAAAGGCGCTGACTTGTAATTACTAATTGCAGACATTGTTTTCAGAAATTTTTATCTTTAAAATATAGCAATTTTAGATAAAGGAAACCCTCCATATTTTAAAAATTGTTCGTATTATTAAGTTATTTAGGTACTAGCTAGAGTACTCGCACTTTGGGCAGAAGTGTAAATTCGTGATCGAGAAAAGGAAATCTAATGACATGAAATGTTGCTTCCTTTATTGTAAAAAACACCCATAAAATTTACAAAACTGAAAATTTTGAATGTACTTTTCATGAGCCTTACAAACCTCTATAACAAATTTTGTAAAGATCCATGCACAGAGTACGAAATAAGGGTAAAAACATTCAAACGCCCACAAAAACCACAAAAATGCAAAACTTAAAATTTTCCTGAATTTTTCCATGGATCTACTGAACCTTTATACCAAATTTAATGAAAACTATTTACTGGGGCGAAGTAGTGGTAAAAACGCAAAAATATGTTCCACAAAACCTGTAAAAAAGAAAATGTGTACTTGTTTTTCCGTGGTACAAGTGAACATCCATGCTAACTTTGGTGAATATCCATTGACATCTTGCAAAATAGTTACACGGGCATAAAACAGACAACACTATCACGCTTATATAGATATGATGTTTGTAACATTCTTTATTCACCTTTTCAACCTGATTTCCCTCAGTGTCAGTGATCAGGATATCTAAAAAGAGAGTAAGCCTCAAGCTTTTTAACTAAACTTAAGTCTTTTACAGTGATATACCAGTATGTCTCCGGAGCTAAACACTAGAAACTAGATTTTAATAGTCTACTGTGTAGCTTCGTGTTTAATTATCTTCTCTGAATATATATATGTTTATAATTATATGATATTAAAAATATATATACGATTATAATTATATGATATTAAAAATATATATACGATTATAATTATATTATATTAAAAAAATTACAATTTATTTTTGGTTGAAAATTTTCATCTTTAATGTAAAAGTTGCTTTCGAGTGGCACAGCGGAAAATCTGCGGAATCACATCGCTGAAAAGCAGGTTTCGATACCCATGGTGGCAGAACACAGATAGCCCATTGTCCCAACAACATGTAAAAATTTTTATTTCTGGTTAAAAACAGAAAAGAAACAAAAACAGCTGTTTGTCGACATTCCAAACAACGCATAACGTTTAAATACAATACGCTATTGAATAGAAACCATTTGTCATAAATTTCAACATAACTTTGAAATTTTATTAGCTGTCACAACGTGACAACGTGATGCTTCTGATGTTTTCTAATTTTTAGATTCATTTATTGTTTATGTAGTCATTGAGTTTATTTGGACAAATTACCATTGGGTGGTTGTTCTCCTGCACCGATTTTTCAGCAACTTGTACTGAATTAAATAGAATACTGCGATGAGACGTAGCAATTTCCAAGATGCACCAACCATTTTACTTATCTATTTCACCACTTTCTATTTGAAAAATTCAAATATTGATAATAGAACCATTATAAATATCTGACAACAGTTAAGTTATGAGTTGTGTCAGTACAACTGCACATTGTCATTCAAAATACTATTTAGTATAAAAGTTTGTGCAAGTTCTCCTTATTCTCACATGGTCATGAAATACACTTACATATTAAATACATTACGTTAAAATATTCATATGAAGAAATGACTTCTTATATAGATAAATTACTCCATTGACGTTAACCAAATATTCTTAGAACGTTAGAATGTTTATGGGAACAACTGCTTTAGCAGCTTGGAAAAGAAATGGATAAATAAGAGAAATCACAAAAAGCGTAGTAGGCTGTAAATATCAATTACACTCATCATGGTGATATGCAGAAAAAGACGAGATAAAGAAATACAGTAGCTGTTACAGATATACAGTTATTGGTACAAAATTATCTTTACCTTTTAAAGTACCTGAATTGACTCTACAAATCAATTTTACGTAATCACGACTCTGCCTGGCAAAGATATTGTATACAAACAACAACTGCAGAAGATGAAGTAAAAGAATCAGCTGGCTGGCTGAGCAAAGTTTTAGTAACCAATAGTGACCAGACAAACACTTATCACAAAAGAGATTGGAATGGCTTCTACCTGATCATGTGGAATATTAGTCAGACTATTTATGAGATTAACTACAATCCTGGGGCGAACATAAGAATATCAGTGATGTCGAGAAAACCCACTTGTAAAGAAATATGTATGCAAAGATGGCTTGTTTGGGTTGAGAAAATATTTTACATAGACGAACGAACAATGTTTCGACCTTCTTGAGTCATCGTCAGGTTTACAAAGAAAGAAGTAACTGACCGAAAGCTTTGTGAACCTGACGATGACCGAAGAAGGTCGAAACGTTGTTCGCTCTTCTATGTAAAATATTTTCTCAACCCAAACGAACAGTTTTTGCATATGTAAGAATATCACCTCATTGAAACACCAGAGTCACCTTCATCAAATATTCAATGTTGATGACAATGTAAAATAACTGCGTCAGATGCACAGTCTATCCTAACACATGATACAGTGTAAGTTAGCAACAGAGCAAGAGCAGTTGTCCGAGGACACCAAAGAGCCACAGACCACAAAAAATTAGCTTGCAGTAGCTCGTCTGAGGTTTCAGTATATAAGAAGGAAGACGTAGCCCTTAGCAAGTTTGGAAGATACGTTTAGTGGCTGCTATACGTGTTATAATACTTAGTGGATTGTTTATACTCAGAAGCAAAAAGCAACTTCTATATACAAGGAAACAGTTTTGTATAGTTTTCTGTACCTACTCTCGTATTTAAACTAACTCCTAATTTAAATTAAACATTTTTCTAATTTTTAATTTTATTTTATTTTGTACTAATGTGTAAGGAATTTAACAAAGAGCAACTTTTTCATTATTGATTTTCTTGTTACTCCTTTGTAAACTGAGTATTATGCGAAACACATTTCTAACAGCATTTTTTCTTATCATAAAGAAATACCACCACATTAAATAGCCTTGTAAAAAGCACAAAACTCTCTTTATCTCCAACCGAACAAACTAAAAAACAATTAAAAACACTCTATACTATACTTTAATACACATAAGTCTTCTTAAACTAACAAATATGTTGAAAATAACAGCAACCGCAAAAACGTACAAATAACAACGAGTAATCACGAAACATCTCTAACATTGTTAATCTTTCAAACACAACTCTTTCTGAAGCAGAACTCAGTCTCCTTAGTAAAGGACTCAACTTTCGCCAAAATAACATCTATATTAAGAGCTTATTGAAAATTTTAAAAATGCCTAAAGTTTTTAGCTTTATTAGTGAAACCCTCATTATGATATTTAATAAATAAATGTTATAAAGTTCTTCATATACTTAAATTTTTTTTATTACGAAGATGCGAGTTACCCACTTTTTAGAAATCTCATGTAGTAGATGTTATAAAAGCAATTTTATAATTGCACACATTTGAAAGTTACTCATATTTCATTTATTATGATTTTGTTCATCTGTTCTCTAGTCATAATGTAATAATCTTGCTTAAGATTAATTATTTGATAGATACTTCTATTTATCTTGAAATAATCGAGGATTTAGTAAAAATTAACGAAATGAAAGACTAAAGTGATGAAACGAAGAGGCAAAATTTACTTAACAGTCAATGTTTTATTAAAATGAACATTAAAGTTTAATTATATAAATATCACACTGAAATGGCAGTGTAAAGTGAATTAGAACCTAGGCATTTAAAAGGAAAACGAATACTATACTCTGGATTTATGTATACGGCAACCATAGTTGGAAACAAAGAGGACTACAATGTATTTCTAAAAAATATGAAGTGTAATCAAATGCGATATGTTGAAATTCGTCAACCACACTACACTAGATAATGTGTATATAAAGCCTTTCGCTAAACCAGGAGTCATAAGGTCGACTGGGATAGGACAGATATAGTAGGGATTTAGTTAATCGTAATTATTGTCACATTTATTGAGGCAATTTACACGTTATACTGATAAGTATTAACAATACAACATTATTTATCTTATTCTTTTTAACACTGATCATTCAAAGCCATTTTATGAACCGCCGTGTCGCAGAAGTGTAGGTGTGTTTTCTTATAGCAAGGCCACAGTGGGCTATCTGCTGAGTCCACCGAGGGTAATCGAACCCTTGATTTCAGCGTTGTAAGTCCGTAGTCTTACCGCTCTACTAGCTGTGTTGCGGCTAAAATGGAAAGTTGTTAGGTGGTTAGACTAAACAACAATTCCATGAATAACGTTTCTTGGCGCTTTGTTCCTGTAGAGAAGGTTTAACGAAATTTAATTTAATTTAATTTATCTATATGTTTATGTAATATACATGGAATAGGCGTGTAAAGTCATCACACTTACTGCACTAGCAGTAACTTAAGATTATTCAAATAAAACGACTAAAATCTCCAATTCAATGCTGCAATAATATATATATTTTCAATACACACATTATGTACATTGAAGTTCCATAGTCTGACCGCATACATATATTTAATCTTTGTTTTCAATTCGTTAATAGAAACGTTCTGTTATTCTTTTATAAAACTGGATAAAACATTAGCATCAAAACATCAAATATATATTAAATTTCTAAATTTATAATAATTATATATTTTTCAATAAACAGGTTTTAAACAAGTAATAGGAGTTCCAATGGGAGTTAACTATTCAACTTGTAGAGAAAAGTTATATATTTTCTATTATGAGAATATATGTATTGAAAACTACACAAATCTAGACTTTTTTACTTTAACTTACAGATATATATAAATTATTTAATCAGTATAAATAATCCTGAAATAAATAATGCTAATTACTTTAATTATCTAACATTTTCGATAAAACAAAATATTTTGCCTTTCGAATTTATGGTTTATCCTGTTTTAATGGTAATGTACCATGCAATTCTGTTATAAGCATTATAACTTTGCAATTATTCGGATATTGTAAAATTTGTAATAAATTACAATTTTTTATTCGTAATGTTGAAACACTATACAAAAATTAATAATTAATTGATTTAGTGAAAAACTTTAAATAAAATTATTGTGTAACAAATACAATAACGTATTTAATAAATATAAAGAAATAAAAATTAGAGAAATTTTACTTAAAATTTCAAATAACTATTTTTAGTTAAGAATATGGTCATTTTACAACTTGGAACTATTTTATACGGATGTTCACCTTGTCGTATAAAAAGGTTTGTTTGGAGAATTATAGTCACAGTAGACTGGGTGAATGGGTGGTGGTTAGGAGCCAGTTAGGAGCTGTACTAGTTTGTTTGGATACTTGGATGAAACACTTCATACTGGTGTGTAGTTCATTTGTTATGATGTTAATTAGTTTCTTTCTACTATATTGGGGGCTGGAAAGCTAACACCAAGAGGTAAGTTTTCATCTTACTTACCCCCAAATGGTAGTATCTGTTATTATTATTATTTTATGTCAAATAATTTTTTACTTGGGAGAGCAGTCACCTTTACACCACTGTCTACAATGGAAAGCAGTGGGCTTGAGCACTCACATTTCGCTCTCCTTATTTTTATTTGTAATTCTGTATATATTGCTTCTCTGTATTTCTTATTCCACATTATAGCTTATACCAAGTTAATTCAGTTAATTTAGCGGTTTTTGTTCAATTTGTTTTTGTTTTGACTCATAAAAAACTACAATAATTAGTCAGAGGTTTGGATTTGATGTTTTTAAAGCATTCCTACCTTGTAACTTTTACTTATTTTATTATTTAGCTTCGTTAAAATACAATTTCAAAGTTTTTCAACGTATATTTAGGTTTCAAGTAACCATAATTGCATACCTTAAAGGCAGACATAACTATCGTGTATTTGCTAGAAATACTGAAAAGTACTTTAATTGAATAACTATACAAATTGTGCAGTATAGTTATTCAATTAAAGTACTTTCTTAAACTTTGTTTTATAACATTGCATTAAAGTGTTCAAGTGTAATCTCTAAAATAGTAATTTTTAACTGACAGATTTATAATTTTTCTGTTTGGTTTTCGTTTTCATTAGAATGATTCACTTTGATACAGCTAAAGCAGAAGGCTTTTAACACAGAATAAGTACTCGGTTCTCTTGTCAGATTGCATTATTTTTCTGGAAACAAAAATGTTAACTTATTGAAAAACTTTCTGATCTTGTATATGTAACTTTTTTAATAACTTCGATTTACAAATTCGTTGTTGAAGGAAGGAATGACACTAATTCGTCCTTGAAAATGTTTAATTTTTATTGTTTTAGCTAAAGCAGACGATTTATAGCAATGTCTTATGATTTTCACTCTAACTCGCTTTCTTTCATCTTTGTATGACTGCAAGAAAACAAGCATAACAAAATTCTGGAATAAAAATACTTGATCAAAGCTATTTAATAATTCAAATTTTCAGGTTTTTAAAACTGTATGCTGATATTTTTTTCTTAATATTATATTATATTATCAAGATTTGAATTAATATTTTGGACTATTTTTATTTGGAATTTTTTCCAACTTTTGAGGAATGTAACATACACAATGCGATTCGCATTCTATTGCATATATATGTTTTTTTACTTGCGCTAAATATTTATTAATAATGATAACTTGACTAAACTTTGAGGTACAACTGTTTTGGTGCTTCTTCATTATTCATATTGTTCTGAGTCGCAGATGGTTAACCACACACTTTAAAAATGATCTACATATCCATTGTTGCTCTTAAAACTACGTCTTATTTTGTATAACCGGATCAGTGTAATGACCAGGATTACTCATTACTATTTAACATTGTGTTGTTAAGGAAAGGATAGCGAGGTCAGTCTTAGACCTCATAGGATTTTCTACGATTTTTTAATTTATATGAATGTTGGTGTCTAAAAGTATTTTGAAAAGTTTAAAAGTTCGAAAATTTGAGTTCGTTGTCATGTGATTTCAGAGGTATGTAAGAAAAAGGGGATAACATGGACAACATTTTGTATATTCGTGATTCCAAGAAACGGTGCTATAAATTTTGGATTTTGACATTAATGTTTTATTCTTGTGTAGAAATTCAGTGCAGGAGCTTTGTATTGCTTAATTAGTCATAATTACTAGGCTGGAAAACAGTGTTAGCGAAATATCTGCTTACATACCTTACAACTTTTTTATTGTTAGAAACATCAGAAGAAAAATTCTGAACTCTAGAAAAACGTCAAAATACTGTCTTAAGTACGTTCTTAATTAGACAGTTTGTATACTGTTTTATACTGATGTTATTGTATACACGCATGGAGTTACTGGAGAGTAACAAAAAAGGTAGCATATGATTGAAAAAACATGTACATATTGTTATTCTGGTCTGTATAAGTTATTTTGAGCATTTGTTAGTCCAAACAAATGCGTTTGGTATAAAAGAGTACGTTCTTGGTATAATATTTATCAAAACAGGTCAGTATTTTGTTCAGGAATATTCTCTATATTTGGTGTATAGTCACGGCCCATCACTCACCAGAAGTAATAGAGCATCAAATTGTTCTACTGTTCAGAAATAGTATGAAACAAACTGACATCGCCAGAACTACTGTATCCCAAGTTTACTGAATCAAATCTTAATGTCGTCTTGCTACAGAAAACTCTTCTTCCAAGTAAACTCCAAAAACTACTTCCAGACATGACTGTGTTTTAATTAAATTGACACGTCAAAGCTAAACTTGCAACACCTTACGATAAGAATAAAATGAACACATTCACTTCAATGTACCCAGAAGAACAGTGAAAAGTAGGCTGACCAAACAAGATTATATTTCAAGAGGTGCTATTTATAAACATATTTACCAAATTTTGCTACCATTACCGTATTATTTAGGTAAGACAGTTAGGATATTTGTGACATGTTATCTTTCCGGATGAGTCCGGTTTCCGCCACTTTTTAAAGTTGATGGTACTTGTCATGCTTATTTTTTGTCTGGAAGACAGATGAGGGAAGAAGAGAAGACTGCGTTTCCCGTAGGTGATGGTGAATTACATATTTTGTCAGCTATTATTAATATGAAACTGTTTATGATATCTTTCGAGAAAACTTCAATGTCGTCTTTTAAACGCATCGCAAGGAAACGACATTTCTTCCATATACTTGGCAAGGTTTGGCAATAACTTTGTGTTCCAGGGAGACAACGCCGTAACTCAGCTATAATATCTGAGTTGTTGCGCCTTCTAGTGATAACTTGGGATAAAATCATTGTAGATCACATCAATCACAGCATGTCACGTCGCCTTGTTGAAGTTATTAAAATACGAGATGGATCAACCAAATACTAAATGGTTAAGATAAACTGATATAGTGTTACAGACGTTAGTTTTAATAATAGTTTGTTATATGTAGTAATTGTGTATAATGTTATAAAGTTTTGTTAAGAGAAATGAAATTGTGAATTACAATTTTTTCTACAGATTACTGACAGAAGTGTTTACTGCTGTGTTAGCAATAATATTAGCCATGACCATCTGATTCAGTTAGCATAGCAAGTTAAATACACACTTATGCTGCTTAGTTATATATATAAAATACAATTTTGCCGTGTGAATTATCTTATTGTTTATAGATATGAATTAGTACAGGAAAAAATAACCTCAATAACGAGAAACGCAAGTCATTTTCAAAACATTAATCTAAAGACAATAGGAAAATTCAAAATGTTTTATTTAAAAATACGACTCCTTAAATACTTTCTCTTGTGGGAAAATACGATATGCGTTACTTGACAGTGTTTCTTTGAATTTTGTGCAAAGCCACTTGGGTGCTTTTCGTGCAAGGCAGCTGTTTCTGATTATGATGGGATATATTAGAGGGAATCTAGGAATTCAACATTTTGGGTTTTCTTGTGAGATCAATTACTTGGCTTTCACCAACATTTATGTTCTCATGGCTCCAAAGCGCAGAGCAGCATACATATGTGTAGTTTATAAGGGCACTTAAACTTCATGGCCAAAAGTACGTGGATGTCCTTTCTAATTAATGAGTTCGGTTATTTCACCAAAATCATTGCTCATAGGTGCATAAAATCAAGCCCACAGCCATGCAATATCCATATACAAGCATTGGCAGAAGAATGAGTCGAATTGGAGAGCTCAGTGACTTTTAACGCAGCACTGTCATTGGATGCTATCTTTCCAGCAGGTCAGTTCGTCAAATCTCTGCATAACTAGAGTTGCACCGATCAACTGTAAGTACTTTTATTGTAAAGTGGAAACGTCTAAGATCAACAACAGCTTAGTCTCGAAGCAGTAGGCCACAGAAGCTTGCAGAACGGGACTGCCGAGTATTAAAGCGCATTAGGTGTGAACATCATCTGTCCACAGTTGCAACACTCATTACCGAGTTCCAAACTGCCTATGGAATCAACGTCAGAACAAGAACTGTTCGGTACCTTCACGAAGTATGTTTTCATAGCCGAACAGCCACACACAAGCCTAAGATCACTTATACCTTACATGGAGCAGTGGAAACGCGTTGTCTGGAGTGACGACTCACGCTTCACTATCTGGCAGTCTTACGGATGAATCTAGATTTGGCGGATGCCAGAAGTACGCTATGTTTCTGAATGCTTAGTGCTGACTGTAACGTTTTGTGGAAAAGAAACAATGGTCTGAGGCTGTTTTTCATTGTTTGAGCTAGGCTCTTTAGTTTCAATGAAAGAAAATCTTAATGCAATTGCATAAAATACTATTCCAGAAAATTGTGTGATTACAACTTTATGGCAACAATTTGGGGAAGCCCTTTCTTGTTTCAGCGTTACAATACTCCTGTGCACAAAGAGATCAATGAAGACTTGATTTGCCGAGATTTATATGGAAGATCTTGATTGGTCTGCATAGAGCCCTGACCTCAACATCCAGTACCTTTGGGACGAGGTGGAATGCCGACTGCGAACCAGGCTTTCTCGCCCGACATCAGTGACCGACCTTACTAATGCTTTTGTTGCTGAATACAAACGAATCCCAGCAGCCATATTCCAAAGTCTATTGAAAAGCCTTCCCAGAAGAGTGGAGGTCGTTAAAGCAGCAAAAGGAAGGACTAACTCCATACTAATGCTTATAGTTTTGGAATGAGATGTTTAATAAGCACATATGAGTGTGATGGTCGGGTGTTCACATACTTTTGGCCACACCGTTATTATAAAAGTTTTCTGATTTATTGTATACGTGCAAACTATTTATTTTTTAAAAAAATATTGTGCAACAAAAATTGTTTCAAGAACAAAACTATGGCTCGTTTTAACTCAGGTTTCTGGGAACATTAAGCAGTTGTCCTTCTTTATGAGACGATGAAGTTTTGGGCTTCGTTATAAGTCCTTTCTTAACACTGTATTTTGAGAAAAATAAAATTAATGTAGAACATACACTGAGTTAGGGTTTTAATCGCCATACATTTTGATACAAACATTAGTTAACTAGTAGTCAATATGTTACGTCAAGCACGACCATTGGCTTTTCCAATACAAAAAACAACATCAGCTATAACTTTCTTATAATTAAACCGTTTCAGCCGTTGTGACCGGATGGTTGGTTATTTGATAATTTTTGTTGGACAGCGATAAATCAGTGTTAAATTACAGACTTACAATGCTAAAATCCGGGATTCGAATCCCAGTATGAAAAGAGTACAGAGAGGTCATTGTGTAGTTCTGCTTTAGGAGAAGAACGTCTTATTAATAACATTATGTTTTTCAAAATATTTATTTAGTTCATTTCGCACATGCACCCCGCTAGTACAGCGGTATGTCTCCGAAATTTACAACCCTAAAATCAGGAGCTCGATTCCCCTCGGTGGGCTGAGCAGATATTATTTTGTGGCTTTGCTATATGAAAAACACACACACGTTAGTAATAAAAAATCAAAGTTTCAAAGAATCATACGTATTAATTGTAACCTGTATTGTTATAAATGGCCAAGCGCGTTAGGGCGTGCACTCGTAATCCGAGGGTCGCGGTTTCGCGCCTACGTCGCGCTAAACATGCTCGCCCTCCCAGCCGTGGTGGTGTATAATGTGACGGTCAATCCCACTATTCGTTGGTAAAAGAGTAGCTCAAAAGTTGGCGGTGGGTGGTGATGACTAGCTGCCTTACCTCTAGTCTTATACTGCTAAATTAGGGACGGCTAGCACAGATAGCCCTCGAGTAGCTTTGTGCGAATTTCCAAAACCAACAAACAAACAATCATTTCGCACACATTTTTAAATTATGTTTGCTATAAAATTTGTTAAAGTTATTGATATCTATTTATGAATATTAGTTTTAGCTTTATTTAACAATGGCAGTGATCTGCTACATGATAATGGATTTGACATCAATAACTTTGAGTAGCGTGTGTTAGTTTGTAAGCATACTTCTAGTTTAAATGGTCAATATTCATTATTGAGTTTGCGTCGGTAAAAAAATATAGGAAAGTTTCAGTAGATTCCTTTTGTTCTCGTTAATTTTCCCACATTTTCTTTTCTAACTTTAAACAAATGCATTCCTTCTTATTAGTCTTCACAAGAATGTTTCAGATAAGTCTTTTTACTACGCTCCTAGTACCTCAGCGGTACGTCTGCAGGCTTACGACAACTGGGTTTCGATACTCGTGATGGACAGAGCACATATAACCCCTTGAGTAGTTTTGTGCTTAACAAGAAACAAACCTAACTAAATATTTTAAACCTGAACTCTTTATTTAGTTAGTTTCTAACTTCCACATATGATTATTATTTTGAATACTACAGTTTGTAACTTGGTTGTTCATGATACAATGATTGAATTTGTTTTGATTCAAATTACTAAAAACTAGTATGTCACAGTAATGACTAAGTAATTACAATAACTTTGGATACAGTAAAAAATCGAAAAACAAAGTTACTATCCATTTCGAACTTTAAAAGCTCAATACGTGTATAGATATAGATACTGGAGGTATCACACATACTACAAAATTTCAGAATACAAAGTTCAGAAAACAACTAAAACTTCAGTCTTTAGAACAACACAAACTTTATTTTAATCTTACGAAGAATTTTAAAATCAAGTTGAAAAAATAGAAATGGGAATTCCGTTGACACATGTTTAGACTAACATCTTAATGAACATGCTTGATTGTGAAGTTTTAAAAGTGCAGTTATTCTAGAGTTACGCTTTTTATACAGACAACTGATACATTTGCTGTATTTCTGGACAAAGAGAAGAGTTTCTAGTATTTTTTAAAATTAATTACGGCTTAGCTTTAAAGTTACCCATGAAATGATTGCGAATTATCTGTCTTTTTTTCATGGTTAGTAGCGTTACTGCTTTTACAACGAAAATATTTTGAAAGGAAACACATGCTGATATTTATTTAACTTGATGGTCAGCTCTTCACAGGTTTAGAAATTTTGGATCACAAAAAGTTATTGGCAATAAGAAAAATATCAGCTGTTCAAGAGTGTAGCTGTATAAGGAAATGCTTTGTGTGAAAATTTACTGGTGAACAGGAATGATTATTGTACCAGTATGGTTAGAAAATTCTTAAAAATTGATAAAAAAATCATTGATTTTGTTTGTTTTGTAATTCCTTAGATTATTAAATACGACTTAAAGACTGTGGAAAGAAATACAGAGTATTCGGAAAGTCACTGTGTACTTATATATTTATTAACAGACATGTTTCAATATAGAGTACAGGAGGTAAATATGAATGACAATTATAAAAAATGTTGAAAGTGACCCCCGTTGGCATCAGTACAGGCCTGGATCCTTCTTATTTTGTTTCTAAACATCGCTATCAGTTGCTGGCTTAAAATAGACTGAATAAAATATGAGTACAAAACTGCACAGTGACTTTCCGAATACCCTGTAGAAAGGCTTTGTAAACTTTCAGTTGTAGGTAAACGTTTTTTTACCAGTATACAAGTTGAATAAAATCATAAGATACAGTTAAAACAACTATGTATGTAGTTGAGAAAAAGTAGTTTACAGTGTAGAACGTACGGACTGTAATAACCTTTATATAAGGGAGACTAGTAAGAATTAAAGAACTACAATAGCAGAACTCTGTCATATCTATCAACATTTTAAGGATACAGAACATGTAGAGATAATAAAGTTGTTTAAATCATGTTCTCAAGAGCTTAATTTTAATAAATGTAAAGTAAAAGAAACTGTTTTATAGAAGGAATATAAAACTATATGAAACACAAAGAATAGGTTTATACATCTGCCAAGTTCAAGATTATGTTTGTGACATTACCAATGGGTGTATTTAATATTCGTGCTAAGCACCTTATGATGCTACTTTAAAGTAGTGAAACTTTTTTATCTGATATTTTTCTATCCCTTTTAGCTGTTTTCTGAATTTTTAATCCTTGAAAGATCATTCTCGCTTGTAAATGGTTTGTTTTTACAATAACAAAAATGTACACACTGTAAAATTAAGCTGAATTAAAAACACTTACCATACTAACATGCGAGGACTGATAGTTATGGTTATACAAGCAGATAAGTGAAGACGAAAAGGTATCATTAAGGCTTGGTACCAGATCAGAGATACCTTTTCATCTTTTCCGATATGCTTTAGTTGCAAGTATTCTTAGACAAGCGAGCTAATATATTTTTCTTCTAAAAGAGTATGAGTAAATAGGACTGATATTTAAAGTAACGAGTTTTACTTTCCTTTGAGTCCGACTAGATTGACGATAGTTTTACTGGAAGTCGAAATTTTTTTAATTAAGGTGTTGCTTTTTGTCTTTTATTTATACTATACATAATGACATCTCCTGTTCCTGCAAAATTACTTATGCTATTGAAGTTAAAAAATATGCTAACTACTTATTGTAATAGATATTTTATACCCAGTTATCTCTAGCCATATATTCATTTTTCTGTAATTTACAGGTAAAATTAATTCTAAACTATTTTTGTAAACAATTCCTATCAAAAATACAAGAATTCGTTTTGGTGATGAATATATTAACCCAGTGATTCTATTAAACTTTTTGGTGTTATTTTTGACAGAACATGTAACTGCAAAATAAAAAAAATAAGACATACCAATTATAGCTACAAAAGCACAGATAAAATTTAACCCTCGCACAGCAATGGCTTTGAATTTTACAAACATCTACCTAAAATATACATTCAAACGGTTTCTTACCCTCAAAAACACATATCTAGGTATTAGGTTTTTCAACAGCAAAATATTTTACTATTATAAGGAAAGTGTTTCGTCTTCAGTATAGTTTTGACATTTAAGCTACATTAACCAAACATTCACCTATTTTTTCATTTCTAAACTATTGTGCTACATTAAATATGACTAGGTGAAATTTTTAAACGACTTTTATGCTCACAAATACATGACCTCAAGCAATATCAGACAAGGATAAAAATGGGTGTACTGAAGTTAATATGAAAAGGAAAATTACATCTGAAATCGAAGACCAAAATTAAAATTAAACACGAGCGCGCGCGCTCCTTAAAAAGTATATTTTTTCTGAATATAATCTTACTTTTTCAAAGTATTTTAAAATTGTCTCTTAATGTTTGAACCAAATAGAGTGAAATATCAGTTTCATGTTTAACGAAAATGTTTTAATAAGCATAGAAACGTATTTCTTTCAAAAGATATAAAATAAATAAATTATTTGTAATACAATATAAACGTATAATTGTATTCTTAGATTGTATTTTTCCCCCTCAATGGCAATTTTCAAGGTTTCTAATGTTAAAAATAGAGATTTGATACTTGTGATTGGATCAGCAGAGACAACAATTTATGTAGCATTGTGTTTAAAAATAATGAAACAATGCTTACGTTGTTAAGTATTTATAAATTCTGTATGATTTACAGCATTTTCGTTGCACTGCTTGTGGCTATTATAGTTATATATGTGTTTTGTATGTTATATTTAACTCTATATTAATGTCGAGTTTATTATATTATGAGTGAGAATCGTTTCTTTATTTCAATTCATGCAACAATATAAACGACACACCAGTGTTTAAGTTAAATATATGTTCTTCATTGATGTACTCGAGAATTTTTTACAACTTAAATAGATAGGCAGGAATTTCGCAATACACATTTAACAGTATATCTTATGAGCATTTCTTAATATATTTTAACAAACATCAATATTAAAATAGAATAAAATATTAAATACGTCACATTTTATTACACTTATTTTTGCCTCATGATACTTAATGTTATAAGTTATAAGGTTTTCTTTCAACTAATTCAATTTTACATATCCAGGTTTTTTCTCGTTTCTTCTACTTTTTTAGTTGCGCAGATAGTTTATTTTGTAGCTTTCTACTTAATTCTGAACAAAAAATAAACTTTTTTAGTCAGAAACGTTCACATGCTTTGGTGCTGTTCATTTGTACAAACTTTAAGCCTGAATAAAACACTCACCTAAATAAATAAATGTATTTTAATTTTAATTTACATCTCATTAGCCTCTTCAACACCTCTTTTAATACTTTCCACTTCTTGTGTTTTTCCTGTGGTTTCTACTAAAACACAGATTTCAGCAGTTGTAACATGATTTACAGAAAATCAAAACCTTTGTTAAGAAAAGCTATCTGACTTTGAGTAAACTTTTACAAAAATAGGTTAACCATTTATCTTTTTATCATTGTACAGTAAACATCAAAGTTTTTACCATTTCATTATACACCAAAGATTTACTTCTTTTACTCTAACATTTTTCATACAATTGTCCAATCTTCAGATTATTTAACTATCGCTTAATTTTTGAATACTCTTCACTGTAACAATTACTTAATGTAATAAACATATTATATTATATAAAGACCGCTTAATTAATGCAAAACGAATAAATAAAGTAATTCTGCCAAAACAAATAAAAAACAATTGAAGTACAACAATATGAAGACCAAAACAAAACTTTTAAGATCTTACTGCATCAAAATATAATGAAATAAACTACTTAATCTTAAACGTGCTACTGCAAGATTTTATGAATTGCCAAAAATGCATAAACTAGGCATTCTTCAGTTGTGTCTTTCATTTGTTTCATTTTGTATCAGGGCTCTACTTTACCTGCTAATATTTTTTTTCTTTAATTAATAACAAGAAAGACTTTTGCTCCTGTATAACAAAACAACACAAATGCGGCTAATTTATAAGAAATGTTATTGTTATTTGATATAGTATCAGTGCTTACTTGTGTTTTAGATGATAAATGTTTCTGAATTCAGACTTAAAGTTATACTAATTTTAAGATAGAATGAAATACTTAGTTTAAACCATTTAAATATTTCAAAATAATTGTCTGTATAATGTTAATTTTGTCTTTAGTGATGTATTTTATCAGTATATTAACAGTAATATAACATTAAATGACGGCACCACTCCTCTAAATTTGGTGATAGGGAATTAAGTTTATTAGTGAGAGCGAAGTTCTTCTCATGTGACACACGATTTAATGAGGTACCAATAAACCTCTTAGACACATAGTTTTATTTTTATATATGTTTTCCGTTTGTTATTTTTCAACTTTCCCACCTACTACTCAACGCACAATTAGGTTTATCCTGTTTTAATTGCCTCATTTTTGACTTTTAACCAAAATCCATGACTGTTACTCGAACAAAATATTTTAACTCCTTTTCATATTTATTTATTCTCGCTCACTATGAAACCAAACTTTTCTTTCCTCTGAAGTAAAAGAATATATAAAGTCATTGTCTCACCTGTTGATTGAAATTGTTCTCAGTGAAATAGTCCTGGTCTGTTTAATCACAAAAGAACTGAATAACTTTTGCTTGCTTACTACTGTTTTACTGGAGAACAATTCACCCTATTGCACAATGAAACCTATTTTACCAAAAATTAGATTTATGCTTCACTTTTTTCTTGAGCAATTTTTTTAAAGATTTTTACATCTAATCAGATACATGTTTACTCTTTATACTTAAGTCAGCTACTCCTGAGTCATACGAAATTTCACTTTCATTTTGATCACTTTCAGCTTTTACTTCCTTTTCTCGTCACAGTAAGTGGTACAGTCAAAAGGAGTTTCACTTCTGTTGCAACATTCAAAACTAGAAAAAAAATCGTTAAATTTCATTAATTACAGGACACTCCCTCTATGTCAAAACGCATCACATATAGAGTAAGAATTCGATATCTCTATTTTACACAAGTTATGTCATCTTCTAGAATACTAACCTGCTGTAACATTTAAATAGGGTTATTATCAGTTGCACACTTATTTAATTGAAATGTATATTTTAATATGACTATAATCAGTCTTTCTATTCATAATGTGTTTATGTATAAAGACGGTAAGTTATAAGAATTTCTGTCTTAAATAAAATATCTCGAAAAGATAAGTTTATTTTATGTCATAGTAGTTACACTCTTGAAAAATATACATTTACATCTAGGACTAGACAATTAAGACTTTGAGAACTACCTTCACTGTTCATCAGACAGATAAGGAGACACTTTCACTCTAATTTATATACAATTTATTTGCATGTGGTACACCTAGCAATGTCAAACTATGATAATGATTAAATATTTGCTGTTAGCAATAAAATGATAAAGATGATATGATGATGATGATAATGCTACATTTGTATTTACATTTTTATGTAATTCATATTGATTAAAGCGCAATAGCATAATTATAAATAAATATAACTATAAATAAATAAAACGTTAGTAAACTCCAGAGAATCTTAAGCTATTTTTCTGATTTGTTTATCCATTCGACTGTATGCTTTAATGAGGAGCATTAAGTTTCTGTAATGAACTTTGTCACTCATATTTAAGACCGTTGTATTCTAAGAATTAAATCACACACAATTGAATATCATTCATGTGATTATTTCTATTATAAAAAAGTTCATGACACGTGAATTTATTACTGAGGTCACTTATGACCTTTGGGACATTATAGGTATGTTTCACTTAGTGACGCCCACCTCCTTTTCAGATATCCGACCCTAATTTAGCAGAGAAGGGCTAGATGGAAGATAATTAGTAAAAACCCATTAACTCTTTGGTTACTCTTTCATCAACGACTAGTGAGATTTAACGCCACATAGTAATGCCCACATAGCTGAAAGGACGAGCATGTTCGAAGATGGAGATTCGATTCTGCACCCCCACATTGCGAGTCAAACTTCCTAAGCATCAGGTCATGTCAGGCCTGTTTAAATTATCTGCGAGAAAAGAAGTGAGATTTACTAGATGGGATTTATATCTGGTAATTGTTGGTTTATATGTTTTTCAAAAGAAATGGCTCCTTAATTTTTCTGTTTAAGAAATCGCCGGTTGTCGTTGAATATTGAACAAAATATAATGTTCAGTTACTGCGATTTTTCTACCTCCTGCTTTGTTTGCGTCCTAAGTGTTTTCTTTAATATGTTTATGGAAAGACAGACCAATTTCTCCAACGAAGAGACTTCTATGCATTTTAATTGGAATGTGATATTCCTTGTTAAATACTTTCTTGTCAGAGGAGTTTTTACACTGTGTATTGGACATGAAAGTAGGTCGAGTAAAAAGCTGCTTTAAAGTCATACTTGCTTTATGTATAAATTAAAGCCCGGCATGGCCAAGCGTGTTAAGGCGTGCGACTCGTAATCTGAGGGTCACGGATTGGCATCCCCGTCGCGCCAAACATGCTCACCCTTTCAGTCGTGGGGGCATTATAACGTGATGGTCAATCCCACTATTCGTTGGTAAAAGAGTAGCCCAAGAGTTGGTGGGTGGTGATGACTAGGTGCCTTCTCTCTAGTCTTACACTGCTAAATTAGGGACGGTTAGCATAGATAGCCCTCGAGTAGCTTTGTGCGAAATTCCAAAACAAACAATGGATAGTCGTTTCATAAAAGTATATGTTTACACTTAGTCTTTTTTTACATCGTGGTTTTGTGTATTAGTGAATTCTGTGTATAATAAGTAGCTGAACAATAATAACTCTTTTTTTACGTAAATGTTATTCATTGTAGAATTGTTGGTTCTTATAACTTTTTGTGTTTAGAGATGTGTGCATTTTCCATCTTTTAATAATAGCAGTGTCCAAAACAGGAAATATGGACGTTGTTTGAAGTTACAAGAGTAAAGTGAATATTGGGGAGTAGTTAATTGAAATGCCCGTGTAGATAAACTACGTATTCTGTCGATTGGTTCCACTTACCAAATACGTCATTTAGGTTGCGGTACAAGATTTGAGGACTGTTTCCTTGAGAATACATAAGAACATAGTATAACATTTAAGTGACACGAAATAATGCATAAATAAGAAACGGAAGTATCTTACTTCGTTATTCAGATGCATAAGACTAATAATTTTTACGACGCATTAGACACTATTAATTATACTATGGAGTAGAAACTTGTCGTTTAACTTACCAAATTTGGTTCAGTGTCCTTTCATTTAAGTTATTAAAGATAAACTTATAGTAAATCTTTATATAATATAATAAGAATAAAACAATGGATGTTCTGTAGAGATCGATCGATCTTGCATTCAATCCATTGCGATAGCTAGTTATTCAGTAGATTAGAACGTTTCTAATTATTGGGAGTTTTCAAAAGAAACCTCACTTATAGTAGGCTTTTATTTTGAAATTTCGTATATATGGAAAGTTGAATACGTTATATAGAAATGATTTTGAATACGGAAATGGCAGAGACGTGTTACAGCCACAGTCAATATAAAATCTTGGTGGCACAGACTATATGATAACTACATTTTGTTCATACATGTAGTTAGTGTGATGCTACAAAAAGTTGCTTCATTTAAGAAATAATACGTAATAATGTACATATTTACCTTTACGCTCTCGTACCTAAGAAAGGTGCCCGGAAAGGGTCAGTGACAAACTCTTTTTGTTAACCTTAATATGACCTAAAAAGGTTGTTCTCTACCTTATTTTAATATATATATATATATATGAGATATATTTTTACTCCAAGCGGTTTTCTCGTTATCACGAGTCACCTACTTTATGCAAATAGAGGACGAAACCAACATCAACACTATCTTATACCAAGATATATATACCGATTGGACTATTGAAACGGATACTGAGAATCTGTTGTCCTCGTACCTGGACATCTTATGAAAAAGACATGTGCTTTGGCCATGGTAGCTTTACGACGGAGACTTTAGCAGTATGAAGGACATAGACTGTAGGAAAGAGTTAAAATTCATCTGTATGTTTAGATAAATTAACCTTAAGCTTTCATGACATTTTACACTATAATCTATGGTATCTATAATATTGAGGAATTGTAAAAATAAAATTTGCCTTTTATATTTATAATCAATTCACAACTAAAAAAATAAACATTTTATCTAAATTATATTAAGTCCCTTAAAAAACTTAATGAAGTATGTTCTAAATAAATAATTGTCATTTATTATAATCCTGATAAATTGCAACATTGATTCTTTATATACGTACATATCAAATATAAGAAATAATTTTGTAAAAAATGCTACTCATCACTTAGTTTTCTGTAATCTGAACAGGTTGTGACTTTTGCTTTATTTGGTATCCTAACAAATATTGAATCATTCATTTCAAATGAAATGTAACCAGACTCGTTAACTAGGTTACACAACTCTGCAATTTTCTTTAGTCCTGCATCATTAAGTGTTTTAACATTTCCAGTTGGTTTGCCACTTTTCATATTCTAAATTGCATTTTCTGCTTCTAGTTTTATAATAGCCCTTCCTTCTTGGTTCTTACTTTTAAGTGGCTATCCTCTCTCTTCGTAATAGAGTTCATTCACATACTTGATTCATCTGTTAGTATTTTTTTCTGGAACAAACAACATATTTCCATTTTTATTACATACATAGTTGTTTCCACTTTTGGATCTTCTCATGTTAGTCAATACTTTTACCTTTTCATGCATTTTTTGCGCTCTTTGTTCAGAACTTTCATCTCTTCATATTCCTTAATCTCTTTACACTTGGTGATTTCTTTATCTAGTTATTTCTACCGTTCTGTTTTTAC
Source organism: Carcinoscorpius rotundicauda (assembly GCA_011833715.1). Taxonomy (NCBI): domain Eukaryota; kingdom Metazoa; phylum Arthropoda; class Merostomata; order Xiphosura; family Limulidae; genus Carcinoscorpius; species Carcinoscorpius rotundicauda. Next base: position 22,413,091 of record CM022395.1, read on the forward strand.
GTTTATTTATGACTTCCATCATGTGCAGTATTTAATCTGTCATCCATGATTTCCTCTTCACATTTGCTTCTTTAGAACAATTTTCTTTAAGAATACATTATATCTTTTGTGTGCAGTTATTTCATTATCAGTACTTTGTCCAGCTTGCCATTTACACCTCGCTTTGTTAACGTTTTCAATTTACTCTTCATCTTGACTATGACTGATTATAATCAAAGCCCACATCAGCTTCTTGATAAGTACGAACTTGTTTCATGCTTTTTATTAATCTCTGATTTATCACAAAGAAATTCGTTTGTTTTCTGCATATATCTTCGGAGATTTTTCCAAGTTTACATTCTACGTTTTGGATGTTCGAACCATGTGGTTATTAATCATGTTACGCTCTTCATAAAACTACAATGATTGTCTTCTGTCATTTCTACTACCAAAGCCATATTTTTTCACAATGTCTAGATTTTCTTCATTCCCAACTTTGACACAACTTCTCTACACTCTACATATTCCATAGCTTGATTCAGCTCATCAAAGAATGTTTCCACTTTATCAACAAAGTGGTCACTTGTTGGTCTGTATCTGTGTGATGCTCATATTAATATTTTAGTCTTGACATAATAATTCGTTCCGATATCGGCCAGTATCCAATAAAACTTGTAGCTATGGTCTTCTTCGTCAAAATTCCTATGCCATTGATGTGTTTCTCTCCTCTTAAGTAAACTAATACATGATCACCGTACAGACACGGTGAAAAGGTGCGAGCGATACACCAAGTTGGAAAAAATGACAATATGATACAAGAAATGAAACACATGAATGAAAATGTACAGCTCATACATTCGTAGGGCCTGACCTCTGGTTCTCCATTTTATACTGCCTTCCTGATGTATTTGGGTAACCAACCTTATTAGTTGTTTTTACCGTAATAATTGACTCTTCTTCCCTGTTACATGAGCAGAGAGGTTCTGAAATAGGGAACTCAACTTTATCTCTATTTTCACCACCATTTCTATGTTTAAGGAGCATGACTATCTCTGGGGTTATTCTTGGTGAAGCCCTAGTCACTTCCAAGGTACTAAGCATTCGTCCTTTTTTCATCAGGAGTGTTACCTATCCTGACAAAGTTCTGTGTATATAGATATATGAATTATTTGATTTAAATGATTAAAAAACTAATCGTGTTTTATTATTATACTTATCATAAGGTTATGATAATGTATGTTTTTAATATGAAATTATACTCTGATCTAAAAAGTAAATGTATTAACATATTCCATAAATAACGCAAAATATATTTAATTAGAGGATTTATTTCAAGCTGGAAGTTTTATGTCCAATCTGCCAAGTGCTTGTATCATCTTCATACTGATGTTTATTACAAAAAAGTGAAGCTTAATGATTTAACTTCGCAACACAAAACATCTTGTCTGTTTTAAAGGGAATAAAATCAGAGCAAGTACCATGAAATGAAAGCAATGATTCTAGGGAGTCGAAGTATAATCCGTTTTTCAACAAAAATATTTCTAGGCTGTAATATTGCAAGTGATTTAAGTTTCTAATACTATTTTTTCTTCACTTTTATTAATCTGGTTTTATTTATTTTTCTAGTTAGGGTTACTAGCAAATCGTTATTCCTACGCTTTGGTTTGTGTGGAATTTCACGCAAAGCGTCTTGAGGACTAGTTGGGTTAGCTGTCCCTAATTTAGCAATAAAATATTAAAGGGAAGGCAACTAATACATCACCATCCATCGCCAACTCTTGGGCTACTCTTTTACTAGATAATAGTTGGATTGACCGTCACATTATAACGCCTACACGGCTAAAAAGGCAAGCATGTTTCTGACCAGCGACTCTCCAATTACGAGTCAAGTGCCTTAACCATCTAGCCATACCAGGCCTTATTCTTAAGTTTGCCAGTTTTCCATTTACACAAAGAAATGTAAAGACATGATTTAATATTTCTGCTATAGCGAAAGAAAAAGCCTTCATTAAAAGTTGAACCATACAAAGGAAATACAGACATGCCCGTGATGTTTACGAGATTTCTTACACGCGTCTAAAAAGTCATGGCACTGCTACAAAGTCAATTTTATTCTAGAACCTTCAACTTAAGAAATGTTCTGCAGTGATTGATGCTAACTTACAAGACAGGCTAAAACCACTGTATGAATGAAATTAAGTTCTACAATTGTGTTAAAATGAAGGTTGATGCGGATGTTATTTTTCTCACTTAGTTCCAAATAAATTACCACTAATAATAAATGTTTTTTTTATTTTCTTACAACCGAACCACATCAGCCTATCTTCTGAGCCCACCGCGGGGAATTGAACCGCTGCTATTAATGTTGTAAATGCACAGACTTACATCTCTACTAGCGGAGGGCTACTAATTGTAAAGGTTAATTTATGGTAAGCGTTTTGCTTTGAGATCATTTTAAAATTCATTCACTATAATATTAACAATTTTATAGCTTCTATTACAAAAAGTTACTTTAATATTCTTATAGTTTTTTGGGGTATAACTATAGTATGCTTTTCTCTTTTTTTGCTTTATGGATATGAGACTCAAAGAATCGACTTCTTTCTGCTTTCTTATCCTAAGAATAAATTCTTCACAAACAGCTTGACATTTCTAGGAACGTCTCCAGAGATATTTCTGTTGAAATAACCAGTGCTTTGCAATGACACACATAAAAATTATTTGAAGTCTTAATTGGGAGAAAAATCTATAGTCGGGTTCTATAAATATTTTAAATGTAGTCGTTTGGAATTTCACGTATTAAAACGAAAGAATTTGGAAATCTAAGCAATAAAGTGGCTCACGTAATAAGTGTTAATATTTTACTCAAAGTTATGTTTGTCATTTACACTCATTATTTAAATTTAAATAATTCAACGAACAACTATTTCTTTTAAACGAATACGAAAGCTCCAGTAGCTGTCATAAGTCACTTATTTCCATTATTTTTGACTTCTCATAAAATTTTATTAACAAAAATGTAATCAATTTTTCCGAACAATGTTTATGCAAAAAATCATTCGTGAAGTTGATATCAGTTACGAGTCATAACACATAGTTTCATGAAAATTTAATATTAACTGGGACTGTAAAGATGTCTCATCTTTTGTACCCCAACAACAGCTTTTGCAAGACTTCTCGCAATTACTGAATTAATTAATTCACGTTTATTTTTTAAATGGAACCTACTAACATGGCGTTTCTCTCTTAGTTACAAACTCATTGTTGTGTTTAAACTAAGTAATTACGCTAATCGGTCTATTCACAATACATGATTCTTGTTAAAGATTTTTGCCCAATGACATGGAATGTGATTATCCTAGAATAAATATTCATTATCTGGAAACGGTTCTCTCATTGGTGGAGGCAATTTTGGTTCAAGTATAAGCGACATCATTTTTTGAACCAAATACAGCCCCATAGCATCTCATGTGTGGAATGTTATAATGTTGCTAACGTGCAAATTGACAATTTTTTTCTAACAAAGTTTTACGGAAACATTTATGGTGAAATACAAAAATTAGATTAATCATCTAATTAGATGATTATTCAGAGATATTAACTCAATTTTAACAAAAGTTCAATTATCTTGAACTTTGGTTTGAGATAACCTTGTTAACGATGCTTTTCCATGGGAAATATGTTTTATATTTTCCTAAATTACATCACACTGTTTTCAACGTCGGATCCACAAGACAACTCTCTTTCCTCTCACAAGGAAATGTTAGAGAAGTTAGTCTTAGGTTTGATAGGAAGATTCTAACCAGATTAATTTCTTGACAAAGAAAATCTTTTTTGGTATCCAAACCTGGAGTGATCCACAGCTGATAATGTTTCTTCGTTTTTTTTAATGGTCTGAAATACTGTGTAAGAACGAGATCTAACCTTTCGATATATTTTTAGATTGCTAAAGTTCTCTTCTATATTCAATGCTTTATTTGCTTTACAGCTACATTGTCAGGAGCTGGAAATGAAAAATAGAGAAGCTAATTGCAATCATGGTGCGTCGGTGGTAAGTTTAATGATTTCGAACACTGAAATCCGGGGTTCTATTCTCGCGATAAAGAGACTGTAGATAGCCCATTGTATATCTAAAACAAAAACATCACTTCAAAACACACAAGATAAATGTTCTCTAGTTCAGAAAAAAACTTTTTTATATTTAATTTTCTGAACTTGAACATGGTTGACTAGTTAATGTATAGAGTTTTCTTGATCTTCCTTTTTTATTCACAACTGCATGCACTTATCACATAGAGGTACAACCTGGAGCAGCTTACCCTAGAATTCATCAAACATACTTCAGTTTATTTTGTGTGATACTATCCTTAGCAGCATTATGATGCCAGTAGCAGGGGGATCAACATTCTGTTACTTTATTCACAATAGTGCTATCCAGATTATATAACGTAACGTTTGCTGTTTGTTTGTTTGTTTTGGAATTTCGCACAAAGCTACTCGAGGGCTATCTGTGCTAGCCGTCCCTAATTTAGCAGTGTAAGACTAAAGGGAAGGCAGCTAGTCATCACCACCCACCGCCAACTCTTGGGCTACTCTTTTACCAACGAATAGAGGGATTGACCGTCACATTATACGCCCCCACGGCTGGGAGGGCGAGCATTTTCAGCGCGATTCCGGCGCGAACCCGCGACCCTCGGATTACGAGTCGCACGCCTTACGCGCTTGGCCATACGTTTGCTGTTAAAATGTGTCAGTAATATCAACTTGCTGGATATTTACTTTTCTATCAACTAGCTTATCTGTAACCAGAAATGTTTTCAGAATGAAAAAATTCTTCAATGTGAATTTGTTTGAAGAATTAAAGATCTCCAGTATTGTTTTACTTAGTTTTGTGTCAATTTTTTCACAGAACATATTAATTTAACAAGTTAACGCGAAGATAAATCTAAGAAAGTCGAAACATTGTTTCTACTTTATTTTAATAAAGGTTATAATACCCATACCAGCCGTACTGAAACAACAACTAGAATAAATGTCAACTTATGAGTTTTGCTCTTTAACTTGTTGTATAATTAATAATATTCATTCACCCTACCATTTACTCTAATTCTGATTTTATTACCCCTGTGTAAACCATCTTCCCTGCTGTAAAGCACTTCATAAAGTATTTCTATGCATTATTTGCAAGAGTTGGGTTTGCAATTTCTACATACATGATTGAGGATTTGCCAATCCGCATAGTATATCATAATTGGTCATTCGAGAAATAAATATTTATTGTTCATAATAAATTTATTTTTTACTTATTTTAAACGTTAATGTTTCTTAAATCTTTTAAATTTTGAGTTTGAACAATATTTTTTATTTCAGGAATCAAGAATTTCAGAAGAGGTATAAGTAAGTACTGTTTTGATTTCCGAAAATATGTCTCACTACAACCTCTCTAAAATTGACTAGCATTAATAATAGAGAGTCGTGGAGTTTCTATACATTTTTTCAAGAATTTGCCTTTTCGGTGTTAATTCAAACCAGGTTTAGTGGTAAACTTTCATTTTAATCAGTAATTGTACTAATATATAACAAATAACCATTTTTTTTAGCACAACACAAAAAACCGCAGTTGCAAAGACAAGTTTTTGTAACCTTAGTTTTCTTTCTTAAGTTTAGTGTTACTGCATCTAATCAGTTCTTAACTGAATTTCATGTGAAACATTAATTAATACGTAGAATGTAGTTTAAAAATAAATTGCATAAGTACACGGTAATTGCCTTTCTATTCTATTCATTATAAATAATTTTAGCTTACTTTATACATGATTTCTTTTAATTGTGTTATCATTAATTTAATTTATTACTAACGTAAGAAATAATTATTTTGACTTAAAATTTATTGTTTTGTGATCGATGAAACTACTGTTGCAATTTTATCGATTTGGTCACTTCTAATTATATTTCTAACAATGCTTCCCCGTTAAGAATATGAGCTATATGGCCGACTTTAATATATTGTGTTATTTTGGAATGAACTAAAATTATATTTTTTTCGTTGTCAAGTTGAAAGTTTTAGTTCAAGTAGCTAAAAACACAAACTATGCTTGATCTTAGCCAAGAAGCCGAGCGGATAAGTCAACACTACACGTAATCTGCTAAGTTTATTACTATATACCTTAGTAAGTTTTTGACTCTACAGTTTACTACTGTATAATATAGGAGTCAAAAACTGACTAAGGTATATAGTAATAAACTTAGCAGATGTACGTGTAATGTTAACTTATCTGCTCGGTTTCTTGACAACGATCAAGCATACTTTGTGTTCTTAGCTATTTGTTTTTGTTCTTTGTTTTCAGAGTAGATCTGAAGGTCTTAACTTTATCATCAGTAAGATAATTCTCATTGCCTTGATTAATAGTACTCTACAACTTTCAGTGTATATCGCTTACAGTAATGATAAACAGACCGTACTGTGGGTTTGGTTTGGTTTGAATTTCGCGCAAAGCCACAGGAGAGCTATTTGCGCTAGCCATCCATAATTTAGTGTAAGACTAGAGGGAAGGCAGCGTGTCATTACCACCCACCGCTAACTCTTAGACTACTCTTTGAACAAAGAATAATGGGATTAATCATCACAATATAACCTCTCCACGGCTGAAAGGACGAGCATGTTTGGTGTGAGAGGGATTTGAACCCTTGACTCTCGGATTGAATTGTAGTTTTTACATGAAACCCATACTTCAGTTGACTTAAGTGTTATCTAGTTGTTTGAAAAACTTGTTCTCCACTCTTCAACTTTTTTGAATGTCATCGATTAATATAGCAGTGCAAGCATAAGTTTTCTTTTAATACATTTCTATGGCAGAGTCTGTTGTGCATCGTTGGTATATGAAAATAATTTTTATCATTTCTTAAATGTCGTTTTCAATCACATTCATGAAATCATCTTAATTGCCTGTGAATAACATGGTGCATATAATACAGTTATGAAGAACGTAAACGATCGATTTTTCTTGTTAAGAACACTAACACTTTGTCTTCCCTCAAGATTCTTCATTTAGAAGGTTTATCACTGTGAATCATATACCAAAGAACTGCTAAATTGAATATACATTGTTCCTACGCCTTGTTGGCTTACTACAACAACACCTCGAACATCTTGCTTTCACACTTGGACCCTCAGAAGTATCGCTAGACATTTCATCTTCATCCTTCTTTAATAGAATAGCGTAATATATCCTTTTTTTCTCCTTTCTTCGTGCCTTTAATTTGCTCTGCGGCTGTTTCCCACCTGCTTTTTGCGCCATTTTGACTTCTGGGTTTGAATCGTTTTATATATACTGACATTGAGAGCATTTCCCACAAGAATCGCACATACTCACTTTATACTTACAAGCTAATTTCTTTCCTGTATTAACTTTGCTTTGTTAATATAAGATCAGTCAACTTATTGAATGCCGATATCTGTGGATTCGGTTTACACAAAAGGTTCGGCAATCGTGTACTTTCTGTCCAATGAGCTTTTGGTGAAAATGTTAGCCAATAAACACATGATCCTGAAAGACTTAAAATTAAGTTATGCAAAATTTTGGGTACCTACTCAGTGGAAGTAGTGTTAAAAAGAAAGTCCTAATTATAAAATGTAGAAAATAATTCTTACTTCATAATTCAATTTAATACAATCACATAAGTAAAATTGGCGGGGTTTCCTGAATAATAATAACAATAATAATAATAATTAGAATAAAAAAATAAAACGTAATCAAAAAACTTAATCGAAATAAATGTAAATTCTTACCACATCTTAACTCAAACTTCAAAACCTTTTGATGGCAAGATGTAGTATGGGAAAACTGTTTTAATATTCTGTTACGTTGAAATTAAATGTTCTTTGAATAATCTTTATTTAAAAAAAATAATTCATATTATATTGATATATGGCAATTAAATGAATGGTCACCTAATAAATAGTCAACATCCATTATCAGCACAAGTTTTATGTCAATGAAGATTAAGTATGTTATAGATGATTTCTTTTAGTCTCATCACGTACTTACAGTCATTGCTACTACGCCCGGTCGTGTTCTATATGAGGACAATGTACCTAGACCATAGTTTTGTGCAGAAGTTTCCATTGGAAATGGCTAATTTTTAATATTCATTTACAAAGCACACCATTGCTTTATGATGCTTTCCATAAGCTTTCTAATGTAGAATACGAGTTTTCCATTACCATTTTTATCAGTCTGCTTGTTCAGAAATCAATTGTTTCTGTGTCCAACGAGCTGACTGGTACATATTTTTGAATGGATTATCATGAGTGTCAGTTCATTCTCCAACTGCTTGAGACATACAATGGTTGAACAATAGACGATGGAACAGCTTGTTACACATGATTTGTGCTGTTTTCCAGACAAGATACTTTTTGATTTTTCTGTTGCTGTTGCCTGAGGCATGTGAATAGTTTTAATCACTAACTTTTATGTTCGTGAACTTTCAACTGTTATGAAATGCCGCGCCATGTTTACAGAGACTGGAATATGAACAGTCGCAGGTTTCTTTGTGCACGGTTCTGGAACCACAAAATTGATCAATATTCCTTTGTTTCTAAAGCTTTTAAATGTATGAAACATACATCTATTAGAAAATTAAACTTCCCATTGGAACAAATTAAAATAAACATAGTGTGTGAATATTTTGCATTGGAAGTGCGGTTACATACTTTCCCCAAAAGCGATACATTTTTTGTAGCATCACATTAATACTAAACGCCAATACTACGTCTTTATATCGTGTTTGTTTGTTACGTGGCTTGCTGATTTGTATATTCAAAATTATTTTAATGTAGAAAACTCAAACATTGGCAATTGAAATCTGTCAGCATTCTCAGAAGTTAAACCAAAAAAAAAATCTAAATCTTTTCTTGATATAACCTTAATACTGCATGAGCAAAAGGTTTGAGTAATTTGAAAGTAATTAAATTTTTATGTCAAGAAACTCTGTTACCTTTACAAATTCAATCGACATAGCTGCATTGTTTCCTCCATTTCAACTCAACAACTGTTATCTTTGACTTAACTTGTTTTCTAATAGATTGTAATGTTCTCTGTGCTTTAAGGAGTGAGTCAATTTATATCTACGTAAAATAGAACAGTCTGCGCATCAATGATTTTTTTTTATTTAGTTTTACTTAATATAATGAGCAAGAAAGAAAGTGTAATCCCCTTACAAATTGTGTCATAAAATATTTACACGAACATACATGTGTATGTTATAGATATTTTTACCAATTTTAATAATATTTCCGTATGTTGCAAAGTTTTATGCTTTTTGATTCCTATTTAATATCTCATTTCTTATGTAATTAGTTTGTTTGTTTTGGAATTTCGTACAAAGCTACTCGAGGGCTATCTGTGCTAGTCGTCCCTAATTTAGCAGTGTAAGACTAGAGGGAAGGCAGCTAGTCATCACCTCCCACCGCCTACTTTTGAGCTACTTTTTTACCAACGAATAGTGGGATTGACCGTCACATTATAACGCTCCCACGGCTGGGAAGGCGTGCATGTTTGGCGCGACTCGGGCGCGAACCCGCGACCCTCCCATTGCGAAGCGCACGCCTTAACGCGCAAGATCGTGCCAGGCCTTATAACACAAGAACTTTTTGCTTGGAAACAAAGTTTACTATACAATCTCAATGACGTCGGACTTAAAAGAAAATTTGTTTTACAGTTTCTTCTTTTTCTTTTTTTCGACTTATATTTGTGTCCTCGGTGTTTTTCACCAGCGCACAAATTGCTCACTAATTTTGAGAGATTCTATGTATGATCATTTTCTACATAGAAGAGGTGAAGTGAACTTGTTGGAAAAACGGCTTAATACTTTCGCCTCGGGCCTGGCATGGCCTAGCGCGTTAAGGCGTGCGCTTTGTAATCTGAGGGTCGTGGGTTCGCGCCAAACATGCTTGCCCTCCCAGCTGTGGAGCCGTTATAATGTGACGGTCAATCCCACTATTCGTTAGTAAAAGAGTAGCCCAAGAGTTGGCGGTAGGTGGTGATGACTAGCTGCCTTCCCTGTAATCTTACACTGCTAAATTAGGGACGGCTAGCACAGATAGCCCTCGAGTAGCTTTGTGCGAAATTCAAAAACAAACAAAACTAAACAAACTTTCGCCCCTATACAAATGATATTTTGTGGTTATATGGTTTAGAAGTATATGAGAAATTAATTCCGGGAAAATTTGATAAACATTAACAAGCGATAATTTAAATTTCGTATTCACAAACTTAACGTAACATTTTCTTAATCGCATCATAAGATTTTATGGTAATTTATTTATATAATTATATTTACTGGTAATATCCAAGCAATTAAAATGAAGTTTACGGAAACTTCAAAGGTTTTGAATTACTGAGAAGGTATTTTCTAAACTAGAAGGCTTGATATATCTATTATTTCGTGGTTAAAAAAACAGACTCGGTTTACTATGATATAATTTGTAGGCATTGCTGCCTGGCATGGCCGAGCGCGTAAGGCGTGTGACTCGTAATCCGAGGGTCGCGGGTTCGCGCCCGCGTCGCGCTAAACATGCTCGCTTTCCCAGCCGTGGGGGCGTTTAATGTTACGGTCAATCCCAATATTCATTGGTAAAAGAGTAGCCCAAGAGTTGGCGGTGGGTGGTGATGACTAGCTGCCTTCCCTCTAGTCTTACACTGCTAAAAAGGGACGGCTAGCACAGATAGCCCTCGAGTAGCTTTGTGCGAAATTCAAAACCAAACAAACAAGGAGGCATTGCTATCTGTAATACGTATTTGGCGAAGAAAGCTCTTTTACGTTAAATAAAATTTCAGTCCCACTATATTAATTCATAAAAACAAATTTTGTTATTTTACAACAACAAGCTAGTGTTCGTACGAATTTAATCTTACGAGAACAGTTTTTAATCATTTAGTTGTTTGCAATGAAACACAAACTCCATCTGTACTCTGCCTACAATAGTTTAGAAACGTTATTTCCAGTGTTGTATATCTGTAAACACACTTCTGTGCCAGTGGATAGGTTCAATACTTTTGTTTTCCGGTTGCTTTCAATATTTGATCAAAGAAAGCTTATCTTGGCACATGCCATACATATAATTTTAAAAAGATGTGCTGTGCAAAAACACTATTTAAAAGGAAGAAAGAAAGAAAATCCAACAAGAATAATAAGGGTTGGTCCAAGTCAAGAGTAACACCTCAATAGGTATGTTACACGGACAGTGAAAACGTGGATAATTTTCTTTACAATATCTTTGTTACAATTATTCTGCTTTTTATGCATCTTTTGTCTTTCTGTTGTTTTTCCTTTTTTAATTGACGTTGTCTTTAATTTAGCTGTAGCTAACTGTAGTGCCTTATTTTTGTTGATTTCATAACATAATGCAGCCGACTTTTGCTTAACATTCAGACATTCTTATTTTTCTTTTCGTCTTTGCATAAAGTTATTTATTTTTATTTCAATTTAAATTACGTGTATTATCTCTTTTATCCTGCCCCAACATACAACTCGTTTATCCTTTAAAATATTAGGTCCAAAAATCTCTTGTTGTGAAAATCAAATTTCGGGATAATCCTTAAAACTGCTACAGTTTCAGTCAAACCAAAGTTTGATGTCATGTCCAGGATCTAGTTATTGCAAAAGAAGTAACTGATGTACGTGTGTGTTCAGTTACTTTGAAATATTTTTAATTTTCTCTGCTTTAATGAGAAATTCTCTAAGTGACTGGTAGAATATGTAGCATAAAGAAGAAAGACAGCTGAACTGATATAATTTTCTTATCAGGATATATCTGCTTGTTTCAAAGATATCCGTTACTTAAATCAAAATATTTATTGTGGTGCATTTGATAAATTGACCCACATATGTTGGCATTCAATGCTTTACAAACCAAATGCTGGATACATCTTTTATAAATGGCTTGGTATGAGCTTAAGAAAGCTGACAATTGTAGTGTAATTACTATAAGGTACCGTAAGTAATGTACCTAAAATAAGATACAACCAGCTTTTAATGAGATGAGAAATGACGTTGATAAGTACCATTGTATTTCAGTGGCCTCAGGCAAAGAAACATTGCCATGGCAACAAACTGCGTGAGTGAGCATGAGCAGTTTAATATTTAGCGTAATGCAGAAATTTCAGTCGTTAGAAAGTAGTCAATGCCTGTATTGATATTAACTTTATAGGCATTCATGGAGAATTACATGCAAGATGGATAGTTATTCTTGTTGCAGCGAAAAGGAAGCAAAAACATAAAATAAGTCATGATACATTTTCATCATTTAGGAATGTAGTAAAGGAAGATTTAAATGGTGCTAATCGGCAATTGTGTGGAATTTCTGAATCCAGAATCAAATGTTGCATCAGATAGTTTATGAGACATTGCCATGGCAACAAACTGCGTGAGTGAGCATGAGCAGTTTAATATTTAGCGTAATGCAGAAATTTCAGTCGTTAGAAAGTAGTCAATGCCTGTATTGATATTAACTTTATAGGCATTCATGGAGAATTACATGCAAGATGGATAGTTATTCTTGTTGCAGCGAAAAGGAAGCAAAAACATAAAATAAGTCATGATACATTTTCATCATTTAGGAATGTAGTAAAGGAAGATTTAAATGGTGCTAATCGGCAATTGTGTGGAATTTCTGAATCCAGAATCAAATGTTGCATCAGATAGTTTATGAGACATTAGATGTGATAAAGTAAACGTAATCTGATTTATTCTGCATATGAGAATTAGTTCGACATATCTGCATGTGTAAGCTGACCTAGTAGAAAATGCAGCAATCTTTCAAGAAGAGTTCAGTGTTCGGAACTAAATATATGACACTTACATTTTAAAGAGCATCCAACTATAGTGAGAAGAGAAGATTTTCTAGTCGATAAGGTTTGGTAGAAATTTCCTGTGTAAAATTCTGACCAGAGCTGTATTATGGCAATAAAACAAATATCTATCCATAACTTAACCTGCTTGGGCATAAGAAACTTGCAGTGGTCACCGTAGTCGCTCCACTGCAGATGTCCACCTGAATACTATTACTCCATCTTTTGAAAACTATAACTATATGATGGTGCCACAGTCTCAGCCGCAGCGTGGTAATTTGGTTCGGCCTATATGACTGTGCCAGTAATATTTTGGACATGCCAGTTTAACTAGGCTGATGACGGGAATGTAAAATAATCTTTTCTAACAGAAAAGAAGTATTTTTTCGTAACTAACCACAATTTGATTATTAGTGGCATACATTTTTATAATTTTAAAGAAGCCTATATGCCTGTCTAGTACAATAAGTACTTCGTAGGATCCTCAACAAAAACAACAAGCTGTAAACAATATCAGGTGCACTAACTTAGGTTAGTGAGTACCAGATCAGATCTGGCTTCTGATTCGGAGAAACCAGAAATTTGCTTTTTCGTCAGGTATAGTTCTTGTGAAACTTTTACAGGGCCTAGCATAGATTGATATGTGTTTACGAAGGTACACCAACATAAAGCAGGTTTTATAAAATACTTGTACTGCTAGAACTCCACTTCATTTTGTGATGCATCACTATCGGTTATATAAATTACCATTTTGTCATTAAATACATGTTTTTTATTAACAAATATATATTAATTTATAGTAATAGATGAATCCTCATTCTGTATCCGAGTTGGAGTCATTACTAAATGTGTGAAACGTATGATAGCAGTTCTATTGGCATTTTGTGTTTTTAATATCGTACAGAAACTATCTGCTAGTACAACCTGCTTACTAGTGGTGAAAACTTAATGTCAATCAAAATATCCAAATAGTAGTCTGAGTGTATGCAGATTACATTGTTGCATGAAACATGAGTGGTGTTTTGCTGTATGCTATAAATAAATCTCAAATTGTACCAATAGCTAATGATGTGGATCAAACAGTACCCGGAAAAAATCTAAAGCCACACCATACATACATGTTTTCTTGCACAGTGGGTATTTGTGTCCTGGGTTCTTGTTAGGCTATTTGTTTGCCTACGTTTAGTTAGGTTTTTATCCAGGACCAAAATATATCATGGTTATGGAATTAATGGCTGGAATAGCTCTTGGAATTGTGCATGTATGAGAAGCAACTGAAAGTGGTGATATTGTTACAGTTGTTTCAGTCATAATAAGTCAACAAAAATACTTGATTGCTAGTATCTCGGAGAAAACCTAGCTGGTTGCTGATGAAGTTTCTCAATGAAATTGTAAATATTTATAAGAAGGAAAAGCAGTGATATTGTGTGCAGACTTCAGGTAGATAAATGCACAATGCATGTTGATGCATTTCTGTTGTCATACATAGATAAATGTTTTAATGCTTATGGCCTTTTGAGCTAGAGCAAGAACTGATTTTAGCATTCGAAAAACATTGAGTTTGTCATACTATTTAACTTCTATACTATATCAGCTTTTTTTTAAAACCTGATGGGACTTGTGATACCTGATTTTCAATGGCAATACGCTTGATTTGATTTATATAAATGATTTGTTGATGTTTGGTCATAAGTTTCAGGCTGCAGTTGAAAACACTCAAGTGTTTTTGGTAAGCAGGTATAAAACAGAAGCCAGATAAATGTAGAATTTTCTGGATATAAAAAAATGTCCATATTTTCCTATTAAAATGCAACAATGATAGACCAGCCCGAACCTACGAATAAGAAAAAAGTCTGAAGCTTTTAAATTTTTGCATCACACAACAGATGTGTTTGGACTTTTGTTTTTGCAACCGTAGCAACTATGATCTTAGTTTATCTGATAGGATATGCTTCATCCATTTTGAATATTGGTGGAAGCGCAATTCATCATTTGCTGTCACAATTGAAGGATGTTGTGTGGAACGCTATGTTATTCGCAAGTTGAGCACTAACTTTTGTTTAATGCAGTTATTATGCCACAAGTGAAAAAAAATTGAAGTCACGTGATTTAACAGAGTTGCTTCTCCAGACTGTAAAGTATAGTTTTTCTAAGATTGTAATGTAAATAGAACTGACTGGAATGGTCACCTGTGTTATAAAATGATGCGCCGTGTAACAGAGTAACTGTATGCTGACAATTTTCCGGATTTATTAATGTTTGGATGTGAAGTTATACTGTCAGCAGATCTCATGTACGGCACTCAACATGTGTTAGTAGCTAATCTAGCCTCATTAGTAGCTTGATATAACAAAGAAAACCTTAAAAGTAACAAAAAAATAAAAAATACAGAAAGTAACAAAAACAAAAAGAAAAATATACTTAGATACTTTTCACTTACTAATTTTGTCTTGAGTGAAAAAATACGACCCAGTACACAGTTTTTACATGTGTGACAGGCTATATCAAATAATTAGCTTAAGTAACTTGAAAAAGTACTTGATACATATATATATATATATATATAATACTACCTACGGATTTGTTTGTTGGCTTGAATTAAAGGATAATTGAAATATCTTCTGTACTCTTCTCACCGTATACTTCAAAACTCGATTCCTAACGTTGTAATCGGTAGACATACAGCTGTGCCTTTGGGGCACATACATATAGACAAAAAGAACCATGTAAATCATAATTTTTATCAAAACATTGTTTATTTCCACAAAAACAGCCATGTTAAAACAACAGTGTCAGTTATAAAAATATATGATAGCTAAAATAAGCCAAATTGTATGGAAAAGCCAACCCTGTAAAATTTAAAGATTTGTTGTCATTGTTTGTTATGTAGCGCAAAGCTACACAAAGGTCTATCTGCGCTCTGCCCACCATGAGTATCTTGACCTGGTTTCTAGTAGTACAAGTCTGCATACATACCGCTGTGACACTGAGAAGCAAAATTAAAGATGCAGTGTAAAAATGGATAAGTTAAACATGAAACATTAGGGAAAACTTTGCCTCTCTTTGTTTATATTGTCGTTTCTTACAATTGCAATAAAAAGGGAGGTAAGTGCTTTTCATCTTTTGTAGTTTTGCTCTGGGTTTTGGCTCTTCATCGAATAAAATTTTTACTGCTTATTTCTATTAAGCAAAAGTAGATATAATGCTGTTCTTAATGCTGTAAGAGGACTTAGCTATGTTGAGAAACAAACGAACAATACTATTTCAATACTTATAACAACCATGACATTACTTCATAATTAGTCGAAAGTTCTATCTCCTATATTGTCACGTATTTCGATATAATTTGGAAGAACCAGCAATTTATTATGTTACATATTACAATTTGAAAGAAACTTAAACTGAGTTAAATTGCAATTATAAATTTAGACATTAATTAAATGTAGAAGTGTACTAAATTTATGATATTTGCCAACAAAATGGATAAACAGTTTTCTTCCTTAACACAAATATATTTCAACATACACAAAATCAAATTTATAGCTCTTATTGCAAATAGATATTACAAATGATGATTTATATACAGAATTAAAAGTACTATTGAGTCTTTTATCTGATACGAAACTAGATATCTTGTCGACGGTTTACAATGAGTTTATTAATTACGAGTTAATTAATATCGGAACAGTTCACTTAATGGGTAGCTAATTAGCTTTTTATTGATCACACGTGAGTTCTTCACAGCCGTAATTGTACAATGTCTTCGTAGAAATGCGAACATCTTAAGTTAATCCACTATTCGAGGGCAATCTGAGGCAGCCGTTCCTAATTTAGCAGTGCAAAAGAAGAGGGAAGGCAGCAAGTAATCACCACCTACTGTCAGCTCTTGAGTTAGTCTTTTACCAGCGGGAATGACCGGCATATTAGAAAGCCCCCACGGCCCAAAGGGCAAGCATATTTGGTGTAACGATGATTCAAATCCGCGAAATTCCAAAACAAACAAACAAAGACTCAAACGCTCTTTCAAAATTAATAAAATCAAAGAATAAAATTTAGAACAGTAATTTTTAAAATAAAAGTTCAGCCAATTGTTTTTACTGCGATGTGTTGTGTTTTAGTTACACAGTGAGATATTTCTGTTTTTTTATGTGGATTTTGTTTGTTTCAGAACAAAGTCACGCATTTGATTAGTTGCACTCCGTCTATAGTGAGGAATTGAATTTCAGGTTTCAGAGTTGTCGTGCGAAAGCGTGGATGAGTTATTGTTGAATATAGAGAATTTGTCATCTACGTTCAAAAATGAGAAGTTTGAATTCGAAATCAAAACTCGAGTACTAAAAAAAAGAAACGTACTAAACATGGTGTGTAACTGGTCTTTCTGCTAAAAAAATAATTACTAACTTGGTTTATGAATTATTTATTTGGAATAGAGATTATGAATGTTGGAGACTATGATTAGTTAATTAATGAACTTGTAAACCTGAAGTAGTTTTACTTTCAAATATATTTGTCTTTTTTTCTTTGCGTTTATCTTCATTACAAAGTTTTTGTTAAATAAATAATATACTATGATTACTTAGACTCTTTGATAGATATTGTTTAAAAGGAATTGCTGGAAAGAGAGTATCTGTTGTCAGAGGATAGGTTTTCAAATAAGTGAATTTGTAAAAAATTATGAGGGAAGATCTAATCGGTAAATTTTAATTAAGTGATTAATTTTGTTTTACATATTCAAAATACAGGTCAAATGTATAAGATATTATGTTTTAACAGTATTTGTATAAACATTTCGCAATGTTGTGTGTCTCACCCTTTCTTTTCTAAGCATGCTGTTTCAAAACAAGTGATGACAGTATTAAAGATGGTTCGTAATGGTATTTACTACTGAAATGAACATATTGATACAATTAACCTAAGTCTTCGGATGGTTTAGCTCGGCACTTGTAACTACTGGTGTTATCATTCTGCGCTTCATCTTGGAATGTATCTTATGTTATATATTAAAATAGAAAGTCACAACTGGTGCCCCCCCAGTGGCACAGTGGTATGTCTGCGGACTTGCACACTAAAAACCGGGTTTCGATACCCGTGATGGGCAGAGCACAGATAGCCCATTGAGTAGCTTTGTTCTTAATTCTAAACAAATAAATAAAATTGGTACCGCCATAGTATGAGAATTGCGCTACCGTAATAATTGATTCAGTTCAAACGAATAATGTTTCAGTGAGGATAAATGACGATACGAGGAATGTGGTAATTGATCTCGTTAGTCATTAAAAGCTGTAGTACTTGAAACTCTTTTTCATACAAATCACTAATCGGAAATTGACAGTGTTTAACAAGAATAGGAACATAAAATTGTATTATGGGTGACATTAAGAAGACTATGACCAAAATTATCAGTTTTTCAATAAAACAGTATTATAAAAATTATAAAAGAACGAATAAGAACGTATTGTTAAAAAACTGTTGATCTACACTTTGGTGTTCACTGAATCGTTTTGGTGATTGTTAAAGTATCTAAAATGAATAATCAACAAGAAATAGCTCAAACTGCTCATCTTTTGAATAAATTTCAAAATTTGAATTGCATTTTTAAACTTAAACACTAAAAGTTTCAGTCTATCTTTGACTCATAATAAATAACAAAAGCTATTTAATTATAGTTTAGAATTACGAATCCTTCATATGCATAGATAAGTAATAATAATTATATAATTTGGCAATTAAGAATATTTATTGTTTATAATACTTTTAAACACATTTCAGGAACAAAAAGTTGAATAACCAAAGTTTTATGTTATATTTCAATCTGATGTTTCTTGTTCATACTTATGCTAAATTATTCCATCAAAATTATAAAATCAACAATTGGTTTGGAAAACAGATCAACCGAAATATTAACCAAGAAGTAAAAAAGACAGATTTTATTCTAGGATAATGATGCATTCTGCAAATGGATGTGATAAATGTATTGTTACTAAATAAATGGGTCAAAAGTTAAAGTGAGATTTCTCTGAAGATAAAGATTTGTTTGAAGTGAAATTTCTAATCATGATACTGAGTTTTATATAAGCTATTTAATGTAACTATAAGGAAAAATTTGCATTCAAAAAGCAAACAAAAACCGCCAAAAGGTTTCAAGGTTAGAAGTTATGCATTACCTCAATTATCATTGATTAACATGCTCTAGAATTGACACTAAAGTTGTGTGATTTAACAGATGTAGGAAGATCCTTGCAAAGTATTTTAATTTTTTTCCTGTAAAAATAATCATATATATTTTCATAAGAAAGTCGCTCAATTTAGTGCCATGATAGAGATAAAATACATCTTCATAAAAATGTTGATTATAAAAGTTGATACTATTGTCATATTTTGATTATTTTGCAACTAAAAATGGTTTAGTGAAGTTATGATTTCTGCCTGGAATATCTTTGCGTACCACTGCTGTAATATGTGTCTTCAGATTTGCGTGCCTGGTATAAATTATAATCTTATTTTTGTTCGAATATCTGTAGTAAACGACAAAACCCTTGCGAATTTCTAGAAACATTTACGCCTTTAAATACAATCTGAAAATTCAATCAGTGACACCTGTTATTGGAGTGCATAGCCTTTGAGTTGCTTTGCACAAAATTCAAACCAAACGAACAGAAAACCAACAACAAAAATATACATTATGTGAATTTTTATTACAAGTTAAGAGCACTAAGTCAAGAAGACTGCATGAGAGATCAGTATATTGAAATTACAGAATTAAAAATTAACAGATTTATATAACGTGTGTTTTGAGTTGTTTTTTAAAACAGAATTTTTTGTTGCTTGTTTATTTGAAACACATTTCACATTTCCTTTCTGTGAACAACATAAAACTTGTTTGAGAGAACAAATAAAATTGTAAATGAAATAAAGAAAACAAAAATGATTGCACTGTAATTCAGTTAAAGGTAGATGTTTCTAAGATAATGTTAATATTTGTTTGGTTAGTTTTGAATTTTGCGAAAAGCTACACGATGGCTATTTGTTCCAACCTTTCCTACTTTAACCCTGTAAGACTAGAAAAAAGCCAGTTAGTCATCACCACTCGTAGACTACTCTCTTTATCAACGAATAGTCACATCATAACTCCCTTACATCTGAAAGGGCAAGCATGTTTGAACCTGCGATCCTTATATAAGTGTTTTAACCACTTGGCCATGCCGGTTCTTAAATGATAAAAGAAAACAGTATTAATAAATCAGAGGGAGACCAAGGCTGGCTGACTCACTTTTTTAAATTTTAAAATAAGTTTTCTACGAATTTCAAACTATGAAGTTGCAATACTAACATAAACTAAACATTTTTCTTTATTATATACCAAAATAAAATACTTACCGCTTTGCTAATTTTATTAGCAAATTTGATCAAGAACTCGAGTTGTATCAATGTACTTATTCCATATGTAAGTAAATGAAATAAGTAAAATTTAACTGTTCCTCATAAAATAATACAAATGAAGCAAAACATTGAGTAATTTATGATTTTATTTTTTAACATTTCAAAATTAATCAAATATGTTTTAATTATATTTGTCTTTAAAAACATAAAACATATGCAGAAGCATTGTCATGCTGGAACACAAAGTTATTGTGAAACCTTTCTCTAGCATATGGCAGAAATATCGTCTCTAATACGATGCCGAAAGGAGATGACATTAACGTTTCCTCGGAGGATGTGAATATCTGCCCAAACATGTACAACATCACTTCCTGTGGGAAAGACAATTTTCTCTTATATTTTATCCAGGCTAACTATGAACATAAACCCTACCATTAGCTTTAATAAGACGGAAACAGGATTAATCTGAAAAGTGTACTAGCTATAAGCTGGCATACTTTCTTGCCTTCGTAACACAGTGACACAGCGGTGAATTCTAGTTATTACTGGTTCGCAGATAACCTTTCTTGGAAAATAATTGTTTGGTAAGTCACCTATTCATTGTTTTTAGGGATATCCTGAAGTGAATTTAATGTCGTAAGCCTTGATGTATTTACATGATCAAAACATTGTCATTTTTTAAATCCTTCTATTAGAATTTGTTCAAATAATGTTCCCTATAGTTCGACAACGTTTTAATATTCTGAATACAGTATACTGAGTTACTATACTGTTCTAGCAACGTTCTTTTGCTTCATGCCATGTTTATACGGTCCAGCATTTGACATTCTATAGCTTCTGCTATGTGACGAGGCACAAATCTAAATCTAGTTCAAAGAAATTGTCTGAGCGAAGCGTTGATCTGCTTCAAAAACTATCATACCAATGCAAACACTTAAAAAATCCTGAAAACAAGTACATATTACAGTAACAACTCATACATGTTTGTCCAATCATACAATACTTTCTTTGTTACTACTCGCAAATTTACTCAATAATAAAGTATTTATTACCATAAAGAAGATTCGTGGGACGTGGTGTAAAGCCCCCAAGTAGAGCTGAAGCCCCAGATAGTGATTGGGGTTTAGCATTTTCAAGGCCGAGGTACTGGCAGAACTACAGACCATGAATCGTAGGTGTATTTGCTATAACTTCGCCGAGCAATAAAAGTTGTTTTAGGTGTGTTGTGTTTTTATGATCTAGCTCAAAAGTAAGATCTGTTTTGGGTCTTTATTGTGAACTAACATAAATATATTTTTAAAGTTTATACTTTGTGAAGTCTAAGTCAATACATTGAAGCTTACGACACAGAATAAGTTTCAATTTTTAAAAAAAATTGTGCGAGTTGTGAACAACATGCCTTTCTTCTTGATTTCAAGATTTTAATAAAATGAAAAACAGGTTCATGATGATTTATTCAATTTACCATAAATTATTTCTATAGTATGGAGATTGTTGTTGTTGTTTTGAATTAAGCACAATGCTACACAATGGGCTATCTGTGCTCTATCCACCATGGATATCGAAACCCGGATTTTAGCGTGTAAGTCCGCAGACATACCGCTGAGCCACTGAGGGGCAGTATGGAGATAATCATATAACAAACACAGTATAAGCATATGGGAACTAATTATTTAAAATATTCTGTTTGACACATATAAATAATTCAATTAATTTAAGTTGACTTCACTTCTTCACAACACATGTAGAAAATCTATACTGCCTAAGATATTGCTAATAATTAGTATGCCAGAGATTTTTAAGTTACGGTAATATATTGCGAACACGTTATTGTTTCTTCCTTTATATTGGTTAAATGGGAATGAATGGGTGAAATATACAGAATAAAAATATCAGGTGTTTGTTTAATAGTAAATCATATATATATTATTTTCAAAAATATTTTCATTAGCTGTTGCTCATGTTTCTTCGCATCAGACTACATACTTTTAATGTTAGTTATTACAATTCAGGCCACTTTGCAAATATGAAAAAAAAAATTTGATTCTGAATAGGGAAAGTTACTCCTTACTTCTTTTTTCAATCAAAGAAAGTAATTTCAACAAATAGTAAACAGTGCCTATTGGTTTATACACAAAACCAGTATTATATCAGTATAAACTATAACATGTTACATTTTTTCGTTTCCTTAATGCTGTTCCAGCTTAAGAGATTATTGTCATGATATCAATTTAGCCATCAAAATATCTCAGTTTGGAAGCTCTTCAAAATATTTAACTTTATACTTAGAAAAAGAACCATAAAAATCAGGTATGTGGAGTTAAACTCTGAACTTCTTATAATATTTCTTCTTTCATGTGACAAAGGATTTAAAATAGAAACATACTTTTGTTTAATGTATGGTAGATCCAATCCACAAAGTAATAAGAAGGATAAAAATGAAATACTTTGTCTAAAATTACTAAGCGCAATATAAGTTACGAATAGATGAGAATCCAATACAAAACCACGGAAAGGAAAATATATTTTTGATTTTAATTTAAAGGACAAAAAGACTGAAACTAACTACTATATATTAAAACAAAGTTTGCACAAAGTATACAGAAAAAAGTTTGAACAATCTTCATAATATATATACTGTTCTGTTGTCTTTTAGGGATCTGCGTGATGAGTGGTTAATATTTCCATCTGAAGATTCATAGTTTTTAAATCATTGTAACATAAATGCTCTTAGCAATTTGGAGTAGTATGTGCATTCACAATGAGAGAGACGGTCAAACCTCACTGGCAGATTTGCGGTTGGTGTTGTTAACAGTTTGTCCTCGCACTCTCTGTGAATTCCAAATTAGAGACAGCTAACAGCAAACAACTTTTGTACAACTTTGCACGAAATACTGACAGTACCAGCAAATATTTTGTAACTTATGTTTCTGAAAGTATGCATAAATCGTTCTATTAAAATTAAATGCCACTGTGTCAGTCGTTGTTGAGTTGATTTTAAATAATAAAATTTCTTGTTGTACAACTTTGGAATTGTAGGTTAATAATTTTTTATGTTTAATAATTTAAACGCATAACTTAACTTATTTAAAAAAGTACAGCGTATGCGCTTTGACTGACATTCAATTTTAAGTTTGATGGAAAAATTCTTGAAAGTAATTTTAATCATTTTCATGTATTGGGCTAGCGTTGAGTAAGATATTTTATCAACACACCCAAAAAATTTACGATTTATCACAAAGTATTACCAATAACTTATGATTAAAGCACGCTATCCCCAGTTTTAATTAAGAAAACTTAAATAACATTAAGATGCAAACTTCTGCTTTTTAATAAATCAACAACTCACTCGAAACGCAAAACAAGTTGGTTGACGTTTATTGGCACAAAGCCAAACAAGAAAAAAAAACATAAAAGTAAAATCGTTATAAAAGGTAAAAGTAAAAGAAAACAACGAGTTAAGATGTGACCAATGCATAGCTTAGCCAGAACAATTTTCTTTTTCTGATCTTTACGAGAAAAAGAGAGCCAAAGAATAACAGATGTTTTCATCTGTAAAAGCTTGTTATCATCTTGTTAACTTCAAGTTAACTCTCAGCTGGCAAGAAACCGAGCACTGAATACAACATTGTATAGAACAGTAGGGATAGCACCAAAGCAGACAGATTTAATTGCAGTGTAAGTTAGCTTGGTTTCGCAAATACCGACGTGGCCTCGTATCCAGAGAAAATGAATAGAAGTATATTATAAAGAGACATTGGCCAGTCGGCTTTGAATATCGATGAAAACAGGTAAGAACTAACGTAAATTCAGCGCCAGTAGAGAGCTAAGCGAGTCGGTATAAATAGTACAGTTCGTATACACAGCTTCTATATGATCCAGGGTAAGAAAATGCCGTGCAATTCGGTAGTAAACAAAGAAACTGTGCAACTGACGAACCACTACAAACCATGGCTGAGCCCACAGTCACCTTATTTCAAACTATTTATAAAATTGGAATGGAATGATGATTCGAAAGATGTTTTGCAAATTCAAGACGGTACTTCCAATTAGAAGAATCGGTCTTTTTGACATGATTTAAAGGTCACACTTGTGGATGATAGTAGGCTACGGTGGAATGGGATTACCATTGGACACAGCAACATCATCCAAGGACAGACTAATTTCAGCCAACTGTTTCTGGATACAAAGGCCAAAAAACGTAGTGGCAAATGACCATGTAACTCATATGAATAGAGGTCTTACAAAACTCCATACCTCCATGTAGTAGTATAATATTTTCAAGGTAAAAACTACAAGCAAACAAAATATTTTCACTTGAGAAAGGCTTCCCTGATTGTTGCTTTAAATAGAATCGGGTGATCCATGATAGAGCGCTTTCATTTGCATTTACTCTGTGTGAGGCTGTTTGATTCAAGGAACCAAACAAGATGAATATTAACCTTCTTTATTAGATCTTAGAGAGTCAGCTTGTCAAAGTAACTTGATGGTATTTTGAAGAAATCTTTATCTTTCTCGAACTTAGAAAAGGGGAAGACAACAGACTGGCACTAAGCATTAGAAGAAGCATTTTATTACTAAATGTTGTAACAAAAAACCAGACGAATAGCAAGAGAGGCAGGAGAGAGATAGTGTAGCAATTTCTAGTGAATATCATAAAGTTTGACTGATGTACTATCAAACTGATGAACAGTAGGCTTGAGTTTCACCAGTGTAAATGGGCGATTATAGTCATAGAGATGAGAAAATAAGAAATTGTTTTGCTCGAATCTTGATGATCAAGAAGGTAGGGGATGAAGCAAAAGTTCTAGATACATAAGAAAATATTTTGGTGTGAGTATCGGTGATGCTTTGGGCATCAGCAACTTCCTGCCTATCAGTGAGCAAGATCAAAAGGGGATGTAAGCATACTGCCTACTGACCTTCCGAATATTTTCTCACATGACTTTGGAACGAGTGATAGAAGAGATGCTAGTTGTATACTTAATCCAAGATTTTTTTCTGGCTTTGACGTCTTACCTACCAAGTATGTGCACTGGCTTGCTAAAACATTGATGCAGTTTAAAAGTTTTAAATACTCACAAAAGGTATCCCAGGCTTATGTTTTAGCTTTCTGTGCCAGGTGGTAGGCAGGATTCCACTACAGACAAGGATACTGTGGAAAACGTGTCGAGGTTTTAGAAATACATTTAGCAGCTGCCTGGACAATACAGTCAGACATTGCTGCAATGCAATCGTTTAGCAATTGCTTTAAGACACAGCAGGATCATGTTCTAAGAGAGCAGGTAAAAAAGGACCAATTGGCTTGGTCCAGCTTTCATCAAGACATGCAGATCAGGAGGCATCAACCACGGCCAGGCTCTCTCAAAGTAATAAACAATTATCACTGTCCCCTGGATCACTGCCAACAGTCAAAAAGTAAGAGAAAAGTGAAGGGGAGCGCAAAGAAATCAATAATTGAACCTGACGATGACCGAAGAAGGTCGAAACGTTGTTCGCTCTTCTATTTAAAATATTTTCTGAACCCAAAGGAGCCGTTTTTGCATATAAAATAGACTGATTAGGTGGATAAAAATAAGCATAAAAACAATATTAAAGAAAGAAAGTTGTGATTTAAGAATATATGCTCTATGAAACGACTCATGAATATCAGCACTACTTCAGCGGGTATTATGTCCATTAGAATTTCACAGGATTAAAAATGGAGAGAGTTAATGAGGGCATCAAGGTCTGAATGATCATAAGCTTCTCTAAAAGACAGATACAGAGAATAAATAGTGATGGTACGACCTAAAAAAAGACGGATAACTGCAGCCTCCAAGGATGTATTGGGTGACAAAGACAGGAAGGGCACATGCTGGTTGACCAGCAATGTCATCCCTTCATGCACTCGTTCATCATACGACTTGTCACTTCTATAAAAGGAAAACTGATGAAAAATAACTATACTAGCAGGTTTCAGAAATGTTCCCTGCAGAGAGAGACACGCATGACGATAAGAATCAATTGAATCATTAATATAATCTATATTCAGCTGAATCCACTTTAAGAAAGTGATACATAGGGTTAGCTTCCTGCATTTATTTTAGTGACCAAATTAAGTCTAGTTTACCACAGTGTTACAAAAGAGCATATTTAATTCTAAATGAAGTTTAATGATGGCTTAGAAGCGCAGTACTTCGAGTTCCACTGCTTAGTATAAATTACTTAAAGTGTTTTGAAGTGAGTTATCTGTTCATTATAACTTTAATATAACAATATAATATATTGAGGTTTTTGATAAGCTGTACTGCTCAATACTTTCTAACCCTATACTGATAAAAGTTAGAAATAGTCACAAAAGAAAAACAAAGAAAATTATTAACGGTTAGCGGATCAAATATAGTTATTTGAACGTTTTGAGTTAAGCACAACCTCGTTTGCAATTTGGTATTCATGGGATTGAATCCCGTCGCTAAACACCCTTGGAATTTCAACTATGGAGGCGCTATAATGTAAAGGTCAAAATCAGGCTAGCACCTGTCAACGTGGAAAAGCTTTGTGCGAAATTCGAAAATGAAGAAACTTATAAATCGTAATTACTGACAAATTGTGAAATTTTAGTTCTGAATTTATCTAAATTTTTGAAATAAGTATTGAATGAAAGTGACATAATTACTAATATAAATACATTGTCATTTTCTTGTCATTATTATGTATGAGAATCTGAGCAAAACATTTTAGATGTAAAAAACAGCCAGTTAACGATTTAGAACAAATCAACAAAAGTTTTATTTCATAAACACAAGCAAGGGATCATTAAGATATTATTTACAACTGTATCGTAAGTATTCTTGGCTTATTACAATTAGTTACTTTTCTTTTGTTTTTTTCGTTTTTTTGATTTTGTGATAATTGAAAAAATATATTCCGTAAAAAAAGCTTAAAAGTATTTTGAATTTGCTTTAAAATACCTTGTAGATTTTTATTTAAAATTATGTTTGATTATTTACAAATCGTAAATGTGTAAATTTGATATAATATGTAATCATTATTTAGTAATGATTATTACTGTTGAATTCTTTTCTTGGATGTATGCTTTCTTTATATATGAGTTTTGACTTTATTAAGGATTATGTTTCTATGTTTTAGTAATATTTTGTAATTAGGATGTGTAAAGAGCAGTCTTGAAGTTTCGAAATTGCTATCAACGATAATTTGTATGTATATATATATATATATATATATAGAGAGAGAGAGAGAGATGCATACATATGGAGTCAGCTGTAGGAGTATTTAGGAGAATTACAAATTGCTTAAGGACAGGCTATCTTAGATATATGTATTGTAGGTATTGATCTGGAATATTTTCTACATCTAACACGAGTCACAAAATTTATATTTCTTTAGCAGTAGAACCTCCTGTTTGGTTAAGCTTTGTTAACAACTTTTAAATATTTTTTCTTGTTATGTATATGTTAATCAAACCAAGATAACATTTTAAAATCACAGTTATGAAAATTTGTTTAATGTTAGGAACTTTAACGCCATAATTTATATCAATAATAATTATAAAATGTCCCAAGTTGAATTAATTTATTCCTAATAATTAAGGAAATAAAATTTTGTTTCTTTATCGAGTCCATTTAAAAGTTCCAATTACAAAATGTAAAAGTTCTTAAAATTTATAAACAGTTTAGTAACTTTCATCGATAAAAAGTGATATTTTACTGAAAGATGTTAGTATTACAGCTGTATATATCTAACTGGTATTCTGTAGATGAGATAGGGTAAGATTTTGTATGATTATTGTTTATTTCTTGATTTTCGAATAAGAATATTAAAAAGCTATTCATGCTAACTATCTCACTAATTTTGAAGACATAAACTACAGGAAAGACAGGTAATGAATACCATTTTTAACAGTTGGTCTCTCTTCACAATTTGAACAGTGGAATTAATCATCACATAAAAATACCCTTATAGTTCAGGGGTCGAAAATGTTCTTGAAGGGATTCGAAAATCCTGACCCATCAGATTGTTATTCTAGAGCCATGCCATTCCCTTGTAATAATTATTTGAGTATCAACTCTCCTTTACTAAATTTTTTTAAAAAATGCAAACAGCGACTCTTACACCAATGTATTCCAGCGCACAACGGAAAGTGTGAGGGTTTATACCATTGTAAATCTAGTTTCGATGCACATGATGAGTAAAACGCATATAGCTCATAGTATATCTTTGCACTTAACAACAAACAAACAAAACCCTTACATAATTAAGAAGCAACCAAAGAGAATTAACTTGAATTTTATGCATCAAATATAATAATTTATATTTTATAATTTATGCTGTATAGATCGTTTATCATATCCCATGGTGGGTCAGCAGAATTGCAATGCTAAGATCCATGGTTCGATTCTCAGCGGTAAACATAGTACAGATAACACATTGTATAGATATTGACGGCGAAAACAACATTTATTATAGTTAAAACTTCATATATCAGGATGTATTTATATGTATAGTTAATTTTCGGTATTGTCTGTTTTTAATACTTTAAAATATTTCCTGTGATTAGTGTTTATATTCTTTTAACTGATATGTAATGGTCGTGCATTATCTTTACTAAATAGAAAACGTCCAAAGACAATGTTAGTATTACTAGTCCGATATAAAATTCTGTAAACACAAGACACATGACTACGTTATTTAAATTGCATTTTGCCTTTAAAGTCAAACGATTATTTAGTTCTAATCTGAGAAATATTATGGATCTGTTTTCAATTTTTGGTCCAGAAGCTATGAACTGGTCATAACAAGGATTATGATTTGATCCACTTGTAAACGATTGTCATAAAATAAACTGAGTTTATAAACGAAATCCTTTTGTCACCACTTATTTCATTTTCATGAGAGGAAGGACTTTAAGATTACAACAGTTGGATTACAGTTCAATTGAATTTGCGATAGTATAAAATTTTACCCATTCTTGTAATGAAATAATCAACAAAATTTCATTTATTACGAGCATGTTTCTTATTTGCCAAACAAACAAATCCCTAATGACAATATATAAAACATTTAAAACTGTGGAGAACATGATAGTATGATAAATACAACAATCAAGTGTCCTTAAAGGGTACACAGAACATGAAAAACAGTCATTAAAAATTATCTCTGCGGAAGTATTAAAACGAATTTTAATTGTGACCGATGGAGGTTTTCTGAAAGAGAGAGGTATAAACCGATGCACTTTCATTTGAATCTTTGAGTCAAAGAGATTGCTGACAGAACATATCCAAAATTTCCCCATATCACTTTCCCATCTTTCTATAAAAGAAATCGTAATATAAACAGTTATTAGATTTAATAATATATACGTAAAAATTATATAATTTGTCAAAATAATACAACAAAATTAAACGTATATATTTATAAAAGAATATCTATACGTATGTTTAGAAGTGTTGTAATGTATATGCATTACTGTGGAAGTATAATAACACTCTTTGTCTAGAGAAACATTATCTGGTATAATGCTAACCTAGTGACATAATGTGGCTAATAATACTATCTGTATACAGAATCTTAGTCACACCTGTAGTTTGTTGTTTTTTTAATTAAGCACAAAGCTACACAATGGGCTATCTGTGCTCTGCCCACCATGCGTATCGAAACCCGGATTTTAGCGTGTAAGTTCGCAGACATACCGCTGAGCCACTGGGGGGCTTTAGTCACACCATCCGCTTATAAAATCTTTATAAAATTAGCTACTTGTAGAAACTTGGTAACAGAATCCACTCTTAGCATTGTATCCTGTTGTATTATTTCGTGGAATTATTATTTCTAGTAATATGCTATCAGGCCCGGCATAACCAAGCGTGTTAAAGCGTGCAACTCGTAATTTGAGGGTCATGGATTTGCATCCCTTCGCGCCAAACATGTTCGCCCTTTCAGCCGTGGAGGCATTATAATGTTCAGTCAATCCCACTATTTGTTGGTACAGAGTAGCCCAAGAGTTGGCGGTGGGTGATGATGACTAACTGCCTTCTCTCTAGTCTTACACTGCTAAATTAGGGATGGCTAGCACAGATAGCCCTCGAATAGCTTTGTGCAAAATTCCAAAGCAAACAGTATGCCACCTGCTGAATAACTCTTGAACTATGATGCCACTTCGTATTACCTACAAAATAACTCTTTTGTAGCAAACGAAATCCATAATCGAATGTTATAACAGCAGGACAATTTCTACCTACTATAGTAAAGTGCCCACTGATTTCGCTTTTTCGTGGATCTCTTACATAATCATCTCTACCCCTGTCATCCCACTTAGACAATCACTCAGCATGAAGTGACATCCTTTGGCCTTCAAAAGTTAATTTGAAAGATTAGAATATAATTTTATTCTAGTCATAAACGGGCTGATGTCACTCCATGTCTTTTAGAAATTACTTGAGAACCATGCCTGACAGGTGCTCAGAGCAACGGTCGAGCTACAGTTTATTCGCACCTGCGATCTTCAGATTGCGAGTCAAGTGGCCTGACCACCAGGTCACGTCGGGCCTAGATTTAATTATGTAGCCTAAAATGTACTAATGAAACCTTGAAGCAAATATGACGAATAACATTATGTAACATAATTGCCATCAAAAATGCCACCATTTTGAAGTTTCCAATAACCTCCCAACAATACTCATCACACTTCAAAGCTTGTAGCAAGGTATTGACGCTGTTGTATTCCTCTTTGAGGTGCACCGAATGAGCCAGGGAAAGAGACTGATACTTATTCCCGTTATGGAGTAGCACAGCTTTGAGGTTTGAAAATGAGGAGGCGCCACTCGTTCGGGTTACAGGCAATTTTAATTGTCTTGCACAGACCATACATTGTGGCAGAAGCAGAGCTCCTCTTGACGAGTGAAGTTCCACAACATTCTAAAAAATTCTTGGAAGCTTTACAACACTTTAAAAAGTTCTTGGAAATTCTTGTAAGTTTGAGAAAATTCTCTATCAGTTACTCAACACTGAATCTACCTGAAATGTTCTGGAAAATTGGTAAATTTGAAAATTTCATTACCCAGGTCATAAAAATAAAGTTTGAAGAGAAAAATAGATTTTTCCATTTACTTTAGGCATAAACAATTGGGAAATAACACTTTCTGCCTAGGAACAAAAAACAAGTAAAAATTTTGTTACAGAGTGTAATTTACTTTACATATTTTCACTGTTACTTACTTCTTTATATACAAACACTTTACTAATTCATCACTTCTATAGTTTTTTATATTAAAACTGCATGACACATGTTACATAAGCATTGTTTCAAAATCTGTTTGACGGACATATCAATTTTGAAAAAGTCAATACAATGTTTTTTCTGAGCACACGAACTAAAATCTTACATGTTTTGCATTCAGTCCCATGTTTGTTTATTTACGTAGTTTCAGTATGCTTGTCAAGCCTATGGTTTTACAATGTTGTTTTAAAGTATATCCTGTATTGATTAAGAGTAAATGTATTGGATTTATACGATATGCAAGAATAATCTCTTAATTTGTAGTTAAAGGTCTTCTAAGATTATTTCAACTCTTATTTTTATCAGTTATAAACTATTTTCACTTGCAACGACACGTATATGACGTCTTGGTGAACTAATAAATTTTAGATGTTATAGCGTACATAAAGTGAAGTTTCAAAAGATACTGAAATAGAACTTTTGGTTGTTTATCAGTTATAGAAACAACACCAGTACTGCCTTAGCCTGAAGTAAACACAAGGGTAAAGCTTTTTCGACTTGTCTTCAGCCTTGGGGCTGTTATAATGTTCCACTATTCATTGGTAAAAGAGATAATGACTAGCTAATTTTCTCTCTAACCTTAAACTGCTAAATTAGCAACGGTTAACGCAGATAGCTTTCGTTTAGCTTGGTGCAAAATTCGAAACGTACCACACCAAATCTCCTACTGGCCACTACCCTGACTTAACTATATATACCCAGAATTGGAGATGTGAAATCCATGGATTTTGAAACAAAAATAAAACTTTTTTATACATCTAGAATGTTTTTTAGGCAATTATGCAAACAAACAAACAAACATAATCAAATCTAAACATTGATGATGTAATCACATGTTGAAACATATTGAGGCACCCTAAGGTGAGATCACCATTCAATTCAGCTATCCATCTGTAAAAACTCTATCTATCATAGAGGTACTACATTCAGTAGAACCTAAGTAACACAGTCCACCGACTAAGACCATATACCTTTATAAAATATACGTAATACAGTTAAATTTATAAAGTGAAACCACAAATATACGTTGAGACATGTTAATCTTTATGCAGTCCTACGGAAGCATAGTAACACTGTACATCAATTGAAACACTTAATAAAATGCATGCAATAAATAAAATTTAATGTGTAAATAAAATCATAAACATAAGTTGAGACACGTTAAAATCTTTATTCAAACTTATAGTAGTATACTAACACTATTTGCTTATAAAAACAGAATTTTCATATAGAACCTTAGTAACCATCCACCTATACAACCTCAGTAACACTGTTCACCTGTATAATCTTTATTAAAGCATCTGCCACTATTCTGAATTATATAACAACCACTATATGCTTTTAAGCTAAGATTTCCTCAACTTCGCAGAATTATTATTTTAGCAACATGTTCTTTGCTGTGTAACACTTGAATTATGATAGCACGTGAATCTCCTAGCACTAAGCTCCCTGGCAGCAGACAGCTTCCCTCGTCGAGTGTTATGATGACATGACAACTTCCACCTGCCAAGTGTCATAGCAGCCTAGCAATTTGCCACTAGTAACAAGCCTTTTGGTTTCACTTTGTGGATCTATGACATCAACATCTGCACTTCTCCCTCCCACTGAGCGTCAGGCAGCATCATAGTTTCCACAGTCTTCGCATAGGTAGTTACATCCAATCAGCAATTAGAACCCACCTTATCAAGACATCAGTTTGGAACTTGTTAAAGATGTTTGTATAATCCCAAAGAATATACGTAGAATAGTTAATACATCAGAGATTGTTGCTAATCACTATGATATCGGTAGATTTTATATGTTGCTGAATACTTTATCACAGTTCTTCCGCTTTTATAAATAGTACTCTATTTAGATTTAAAGATTGTTATTGGTTAATGTATTTGGAATTTGTGTATCTTGTGCTTTTGTGCATGTTCATACCAATGATAAGATAATGCTCTCTTTAGGGGCATTAAATACATATTCTTTGTTTTTGATTCATGCTTTCATCAAAATCTCTCTAAGTAATATGATATGGAAGAAAGTAAAATCACAAAATACACAAATAAATACAGAAACCACCAAAGTATAGACTTGTAACACAATATCCTTTATATGATCTGTGAAAACTACTTTTAAGCTAAGATTTCAACAGTGTGCCTTTTTATAAAACTTATTTTACACTAATTCTCTTCCATAACTAGAGGTCTTACCATTAAGACTGGTGTCTTCAAATAATTCAGATCGCATTACTAGCCGGAAATACTGTTTTCATTTGCTTCTTTATCTTTTTATGTCTGTCAATAGAGAAGCTTCAAGTAAAAAATTCGAGACCAAGAAAGGAAGAAATAGCATAAAAAGTATGATTTATTTTGAAAAAAAAAGAAAAATATATCATTATGTGATCATTTACCTTCTTGTTATTATGCAAAGATTATTTCGTATGTCTTGTTTCTTTTAGTCCAGTTGGTATATGCCTGAGAAGTTATCTTAGATTTTCTGTTCATAGCTCTACATGGTTATCCTTAACGTAGATGAAAAGGTAGACATTGTTTATGTGAGGAAATAATCTCATTTTACTGACTAATGGCCTGCATGTTATTCTTACAACTATTTTTATTGTGGCGATGTGACACATTTTCTAGTTTTTTTTACCTTGTAAGCTGATGATCGCTATAGGTGTTTATTTGGAGTTTGTCACATAAATAACAACACCATAAATATTAATTCTTCATTCATCGTATTCTGGTTACCTACTTTTTTCAATTAAACATTCTCTTTTTAGGTTACACCTAAGAATGATACTATAGTGTGATTTTACCATTAAATATATGTAAATGATTAATTTAATATTTACTATATGTAACAATATTTCTTTATGAATAATATAATTGTGATATTCTATCTCCTTTGCTATTGTTGGATAAAATATTTTCAGAACTTTTAATTCTCATTAGTCACTTTATAGGCAATTTTAGCCAGCTAATTGTGTCTATACATTTCAATGTCAATTAATAAGTAACGTTACATTTCATCAATAGTTTCATTCACTTTTAATAAATACTTCTTTAAAAAAAAACAACTTTCTATCAAAATATTTATTATTTATATTTTTATAGAGAGAACCTAAGAAAAATATGCATCAACAATGCAGACACTTTTTCTGTTCTATGAGAAATTCGTTTTAAGACGTCTTCACAACGACTGTTAAAACTTCACAATATTTCTACCAGTACATATTTTGACCTATGTTGTTGTTTTTAGTTTGTTGTAAGCGTTTTATGACAACGTGTTATTTTTCTTCTGAACATATTCTTCATGTTTATTACTTTTTCAAAGTGCTTTTCTGAGTATTTATGTCATCCTACCTTAACCCTATTGTTGAAAAGGCTAAAGTGAACAAGCATGAGCTTTAGCAAAGTGCCATTCAATATAGTATTTTCTGTATTGGTTATTTAGTAAATAGTTCGCGGTAGAAGAGAGTAAACATGAGATACAGTATCCAGGTATGTTATTAAAAAAACACCAAAAAACTGTAGATATGCATTTGATAGGTTATAAAAGTTATAAATTTGCAACATGCATACTATACGATGAACAAAAATATTTTTATTATTCGCATGAACAGCAACTTGCACTTTTACTTGTCCGTTTATTAAAAGCACTTGCCACGTTTCACGTGGTAAATTTCAAATTTTTGTTCATATCATCAAACCACTACTTATTAATGTATAGCGGTAAACAACTATAAGTAAACTAATCGTTTATTTTACAGATTATAACAAGTTATCTTAAAACATATAATGCGATGTTGTTCCGAAATTTTAGCAGCATGATAATGTACAAAAAATCAATATGAGTTGTACAAGGTTCGTCAAGCTCAACCATTTTATCAGTCGTTAGTTTTAAACTTTCATCTTACCTATTATGTTATGACTTAAAATTTTAGTAGCGTAATGCTTGAGGTCATATAATTTATATAAAGCTTTGAACTCATTGTAGTGAAACTATGTACGTATATTTAATAAAAGGTATACTCGGCAATGCTTATTTATTTTGCTATCTGATTCTCTACAGATTGTGTTTTAAAGTCATTAATTATAAAACAATCAGTTAAACAAATGGTGAAATTAAATAAACACATGTAGGAAAAAGAAGTTACTGGAAAAGCCAGACTTGTCTCAATTGCTAGCGCTGGTAAAAAATGGGGGTGGATTAAGAGCTATGGAATATAGTCTATACTTCACCAAATATAACTTACGTTGCTGCTAATGAATACATATTTCTTCCACAAGAGGATAAATGCAATAGCGTTAACATGGCGACATTCCAAATAATTTCAAAAAATGAAATGACACACATTCAAACTAGGTGTAACCAGAATACCAAGAATATACATAGTGGGTGGCGAATTACAAAAGGCAACTGCTAAGCGCATGTAGGAATAATTAATTAAATATATACGATACAGCTTATGCTATAAGTAAAGTTTTGAAGAAATATTCCTGTGAAAATTTACGTAAGAAATTTCAGCAACAGAAAATAAATATATGTATATAAAATAAGGGATTTTTGTGTAGATATTCCTTAGCGATTGAACGTTTTTTTAAATATATAATTACAGAATGAATAGAAACAAATCGGAAAATTTTCTTTAAACGAAAACATGTAAATGAAGTTCAAAAACCAAACTTCAATAAATGAAATGCAAACAACGATTTTTGTATTTGTGTAATATTTAAATACGATAAAATTTCATCATTTTCGAAGAATAATATATATTTACAAACTGTAATAGTTTATAGAATCGTGTGTGTGGTGTACTATATTGGTTACCAGTAGCAGGATGAAATAGTTCGAGGTTTAAGGACCCTGAAAAAGTAAGCTCAAATACTCTATATTGCAGAGATAGTTCACCCTTAATCTTTACAAACATAATAAAGGTTCATCCTTGCCATCTTGCAGCTAGTTTACTAGCGTTCACTAAAGCCGTCTGTTTAGCTACGTAGTTTAAGACGTGCTCATTTTATAGGCACCAAATAAGCGAGTACAGTTAATAGCAAGTACTTTAAGAAGCTAGTGAGAAACAATATGAAATCCTGAAATATTCTGACAGTTGAAGATTCTACCAGAAAAGATATTATATTCAGTCACTTGTATAATTAAAATAATTTGTATTACACTGAATATTTATTTGCGAACTTTATGAAATTGGCATATATGTCCTTACGTTTGCCAACCATAAAATACACTTTTAAGACTAGGATAAGTATTTGACATACAGGATTAACTACACTTACTGAAATAAAAATGACCATGTATATTACATTTTACAAATGCTTTACCTTCAAAATATTACACTGCGTTTACAAGAACAGCATTCAGAATTAGGGCCTATTGCAACCCGACTTTTTCTAGAGTGTAGCTAGACCAACAACATATTTTACGTTCTACATTTGGACAGTTTTTTTTTTACATTCTTGTAAGCATGAAAAACCAGAAGTGCTTCAGCATTACCTGAATGTACAAAAGAAACGAACATTATTGTGAAATTTGTATTCCTTGCATCTGTTGTAACTTTTGCTTCACTCTGTAAAGGTGAATGATTATGTTAACTCTTGACAAAAATTTTCGTTGATTTGGTGAACTGAAGGAAAAGTAAAGCGGTAAGAAAATTCGGGTTATTTCTCAAATATTAGGAAGAATTACAATGTTATATATAGGCAAAAACGGCTCGTTTGGGTTGAGAAAATATTTTAAATAGAACCCAAACGAGCCGTTTTTTCATATAAATTTCTCTACAAGTGGGTTTTCTCGACATTACTGAAATAAAGTGTTGTTCATGATTTAAAATACAGTAAATTTATGCGAGTTAACTTTCTTATCTTTTGCGATCATATTCTTTGTTTATAAATACCTGATTTGTTTTATATATTAACCTGTTGAAGCAGTAGTAGAGAAGTAGTGGAGAAGGTTAGACTGATCACACATTTCAGGTTGGGTGGACTGACTTAGCAGTATAAGTTATTTCATGAGCTTTTGAAATAAAGTATAAAGCAACAACGAGAAATGTATCAGTTTATAAGCAACACGTTATTTATTTATCATTAAATACTTTGCATACAATTCACACAATCATTGTAACTTGGTTTAACATCTTAAAATCAAGGTGTATAATATTATTTAATATTGATCAATCGAATTTAAGAAAAAAAGCCTAATGAAATATATTTTATTGACATGTTCATTGCCAAAGTTTGTAAGGTGAAGCCAACAGGGATAAACACATTTGCTGTCCAGTAAGCGTCATAGATAAGCAGCCATGAAAAAAAAAGAAGAAATGGTTGGCTTTTTGTGCCAAATCTATCTTTCAAACTTTGGCTAAACCAGTTAAAAAATAAAAAAAACGGAAAGAAAAGGTGACACTACAACAGAAATTATAATTCCTGTATATCGTGTACGTGACTCACAGAAGTGAATCTCTTGGATTCAAAAAATATGTTTGTGTCAGTTAAAGGATGAAATTCCAAATAGTGCATTTCAATAATCTGTCATTACCTGTAATGTATAACAAAATAAGTATGAAATGTTTAACAGCTAAAAAAACTCTAAATTTTACAAAGAATAGTTTACTTATTTGTTCCAAAAGTTTCGTACAAAGCTATATATACTCGTATTTAATTTTTTTACTGATAGATTAGAAGAAAAGAAACTGGTAAACATCACCAATTGCCAACTCTTAGATTTCTATTGTCTAACAGCTTGTATTTGGGATTGGAAGTGATAAATTAGTCAAAACAATCAATAGCTAACTCTTGGACTACTCATTTACCAACGAAAACTGAGATTGATCGTCATGTTATAACGCCCTCACAGTTGATAGGATGAGTATGTGTTCGATGATAGGATTTGAACTCATGACCTGCAAATTGCGAGT
Source organism: Carcinoscorpius rotundicauda (assembly GCA_011833715.1). Classification (NCBI taxonomy): domain Eukaryota; kingdom Metazoa; phylum Arthropoda; class Merostomata; order Xiphosura; family Limulidae; genus Carcinoscorpius; species Carcinoscorpius rotundicauda. The sequence continues at coordinate 22,451,495 of CM022395.1, forward strand.
CAAGCACCCTATCCACAAGATCATTTGTATAACAGAGTAGTGACATTTTAATTTTACCGTTATCTTCTATCTGCGGCCCATACATTTTTGTGAAAGAGACGAGATCCATAGACTCTTAGATTTGTATTCTGATACGGTTATCACTAAGTCACGCCTGGCCCATGTAAAACATAAAAGTCAATCCAGATGTCCTACACTATTTAAAGTCGAAAAAGCGTTCACAACTCTCTATTACACCTCTACATAAAAAACAAAACGAATTGATTTTAAAATATGAGACTTTAAAACACTTTTTTCATTAGTTTAGCAGATTTATTTCCATAACACGGGGTGTTTCGATAAAATCGTTCCAAAATCGTTTGGAAAATGAAAGTAATGTACGCAATTTGTTAACAAAGAGTCGTTTCATAAAAATCAACGAGAAGGGTCTATATTTTTATCAATCTCCATTACTTGAATTTTTAAACTTTATACAAAGTTCGTTATGTATTTCAGCTAATTTTCTTCTATATAAGCTCTTTTAATAATTGGTTTGAATATTGTTCTGAAATAACTTGTTGTATTTCTTCAAATACAGTTTGACGAATAGTACCTGGATTCCTTTCTCGTTTAATTGTGTTTTCTTTAAAAGCATAAAATTGAGAATACTTTTGATACAATTTGGAGATACTTTTTGTGATGTTTAGTTAATATTATGTTGTTTTAACTGCATTTGTCATTTCATTTCGAGAAAAGTGACATGTTTAGCTCTTACACTACGACGAGATTGAAACGCATATACGCGTTAACGATATTAACATCAATTACCAACATAAAAAAACAAATAAAAAGATTATTTTATTTCGTGATGCTTCAATTGTGGGAGTGTGTATATACAGAGCAATGCGATATTTCAAAAGGAATACATATATTTCTCGAAATAACACAAACAACGGATTTGGAACTATTAGGTGTGCGAACTAAATTTACCGCTATTTCAAAATTTTACCTAAAATATGTTTTGTTGTTGTGTTTTTTATCTGAAAGTTACATAATGAGCAAATTGTACTCTGTTTCACCTCGGGGCATAGGACTCCGGATTTAAACGTTATAAGCTGGACTGCCTACTGCTGGTCTACTAAATGATAGTTCAAAAATAAATTAAGTTATATTTGCTGTTCTTTATACGATCACAAATGAGAAAATTGTATATTACAATATTAGGAAATGTTATTTTTTTCTTTTCTTTCTATTGATAGTTTAAGTAGAACGTACTTTCTTGGATATTCTTTCAAACGTGCATTATTACGAAATATAAAAAAATGCCTTCAAGTAAAAACCCTTTTTTTCAGTTTTAAAATGAGATAAATGTTTGTGAAACTGTGGACGATTGGTTATGGAACAATATACTCGAACTGAATGCATGCTTTTTGTTTTGCTTTAATACTTAATGCAACTAGTGAAGTGAATAATGAAATAACATGCTATAAACAACTGCGACAGGTTGAAAAATGTTTTTTTCTTTTTACATGACAGTGAATCTTCGCTTTTTACATATGATACGTGGTAAAATTTTATGGGTTTTTTTTCCTGGATAGTAACTGTTATATATTTATAAAAATATAAGAGTATGTATGAGATTTTGTGTTTTGTTGCTAATCCATTTCAAACTTATCGTAACAAAACTAAAATACAAAATGAGGAGAGAACGTTGAGAAAATTTACCAACAGTTAAAAATATTTGCACATTTAGTGGTATGTGGGCCGATTTATAAAGTAAAATATTCGTGCTAAGTAGAGCACAGATCGCCTATCGTACAGTTATGTACAACTTTCAACAATTGCGTACTATCTGGGTTTTTATTTGTTAAGCTTTGAAAATATATATTACAAGTTTATATTCCACACTGGTATACATTCTTTACTAATGTATGTAGCAGTATCAATTAAAACGGTACATTTATGTAAAGTGCGATTTACAATCTATTTCTCGAACTTTCATAATTATTATTATACGATGTTCAACTATATTACAATTTATTTTATATTTTCAGCTACATCAGTACACATTTAACGACGATATGATACCATATCAAGTTTTACACTGTCATGCCTTTTAAACACAAATTAAGTCCTATCTCATTAGTTAGTTATCACTTTTAGATTTCATCAAGGAACATCGGGCCACAATCGATATTCAACAGGTATTTAAGTGAATAGGTTGTTAGTCCTCTGCACCGAGCCGTCCCTAATTTACTAGTGTAAGACAAGACGGAAGGCAGCTAGTCATCACCATCCACCGCCAACTCTTGAGCTACTACTTTACCAATGAATAGTGAGATTGACCGTCACATTACAACTTCCCCACAGCTGGGAGGGCGAGCATATTTGGCGCGACGCGGGCGCAAAACCGGGATCCTAGAATTACGAGTAGCATGCATTACGCGCTTGGTCATGCCAGGCCCCATTCTCATTAATACAATTAAAATTCAATAGTTCTGACACCTTTGTTTATGTCCACCAGTGACACAGCAGTGTGTCTGCGATGTTACAACATTAGAAACCGGGTTTTGTTACCCATAGTGTGGGCAGAGAAAGCCCATTGTGTAACTTTGTTCTTAATTTCAGACAAACATGAACTTTGTTTATGTTGTTGGTGGTTTAAATTGATCTTTAAGTAGACTCATTACGTTATGGAATTGGAATTTGGAATTTCGCACAAAGCTACTCGAGGGCTATCTGTGCTAACCGTCCCTAATTACTCTTTTACCAACGAATAGTGGGATTGACCGTCACATTTTACACCCCCAAGGCTGGGAGGGCGAGCATGTTTAGCGCGACGCGGGCGCGAACCCGCGACCCTCGGATTACGATTCGCACGCCTTACGCGGCTCGGCCATGCATTACATTATGGATTACAACTGTTTTAATAACTAAAAATATATTCATGGCTATAAAAAGTGTTTAGGTTCTTTATTTTATTGTCGTTCAATTAAACATTTTTGACAACTATGAAAGAAGAGCATATTATCAACAGAGACAATTATGGGATACCTAACCCGATTATTTTAGTTATCGTGGTCGTTAGGATATAGATATTATAAGCGGCGACAAAATCTTTGAAAATACTCGTTCAAAGCAATTTGGTTACACTGGTGTATTACTCTTCGCTAAAGCAATAACTTCTACTAAATTGTACCAGTCTTACAAAAATGAGAGTAAGCACCATTTAAAGCTAAATTTACTTTATTGTGTCAGAAACTGAACAAACATCCTTTTATTCATTCTAAGCTAATGACTCAGTAGACAGAGACATACATTATGATGGAAAGGAAAGCTTCGGTATAAAAAGCATTTAGCATAAATATTGGAAAAAAACATATATTTGAATGAAATATTTTCTGTAACATAGAAACCATTCAAGCCTCATATAGCTCGTTGTATCAAAGGCATACCAAACCTAAGAACAGCAGGTAAGACAGCGTATAATATTGTATTTAAGAAGTAATTATAAGGGTGTGTTTGTGTGTGTTTTTCTTTTAGCAAGCCACATCGGGCTATTTACTGAGTGTCGTTCTTTAGTGTTTCGGTTATCGCATCAGTTCCACTTAATCCAGTTTTGTATTTGCAAAAAGAAAATTTTTCTTATCTGTTGTAGCAAGTACAATTAAAAATATGAATATGGAAATATATAATATATTTTATTCTAGAAACCTTAAAGTAAAAAAACCATCGTTAAAAATGTAGTGTCATATCCAAATTTGAAAGTTTCTAAGTTTTGTTGTTCCTAAATCTCATTTCCAATAAACGACCTTTAATGGTTGTGTCACAAAGATTCTAATAAACTTTGGAAAAGTTTAAAATAGTTTTTTTTAAATCTTTCAAACGTTATGTATTATTTTAACAATTCAAATGTTAATGTTTAAATACGAAGTTGATCTGAAGTAGAGTTTTTTAGTAATTAATCCCATACGTTTTGATTATGATATCTTTAAAGTTATTTTTGTTAATCCCGCATTTTCTTTAGTTTTAAAATCACAAGGTGCAGTAATGTAGTTATAGATATAGTTTCTTTTTATCTTTCCCCTACACCAAGTTTTACTTCAATGCCTTACGATTTTCACTGTTTAAGAATGCCAAAAGTACTTTCAAAGCTTGTTTGCAAAATACGTTTAGCACTTTTGAAGTAAATAACTCTCCATAGACCGACGATCGTCCGATTTTAGAAATTTTGAGCCACAAGGCACATTATTGTATCTTTTCTTATTTTTTACAGAGTAAGAGTTAATAAAATGTATAAAAAATGTACAGCCAAAATAAAAAGTTAGTGTTTTGTTTATTGTTAACTTTTTTCCTGATATTAAAAATTATTTTACGATCACAAGATCGTATATCATTCATCCATTAAAATCCCACGACTACATTTTCTAGTGGGATTATTACACATTGCCAACCGCAGCAATCAATCCCTAAATTTTAGCGTTATAAACCTCAGACTTTACAGTTCGGCGATAATGGTTCCTTTGTTATAAGGGTGTTAGCATTATTGTAATAATATTTCTTCTTGTTTTAACATCATTTAAGATAAAAGATATGGGTTTTCTTTCTGTTTAACACTAAGAACATTGTAATAAATATAAAGTTAAATATAACCAGGAAAAAAAACCATTTAAAATGTATCCATATGTATATATACATCACAATTAGATAAATATAAAACATATATTTTCAGTTGGAAAAATATTGGTCATCATTTTAAGCGCTGATTATGAAAGTGTAACAAAAGTTATTCTGCTCTTTTTGTTTTGACAAAAAATATTTTTTATGCAGGAAATTAGAGAGACTGTTTAGACAAAATGGAAGAAAATATGAAAGCTTGTGCTCCCATCTTGTGAAAAGATGGTTTAGTAAAATTTTACAAAATGGTGTCTGAATGGGTGAATTCAATGGATAAAAGGTATGGATTGTAAACATTTCTACTGGTAGAAGACAATAAAATATCCATGTATTTAACATTTAGTAACTATAGTAGAAATCTGATAAACAAAAAAACTCAAAATTTTTCTAATATAAAAGATTTCAGCGAAAAATGGCCTGTAGCTTTAGGAAATTTGAATTTTAATATTAATTAATGAAGCTTATATCTGGAAAGCGTTTTAAAATTACATTACTCAACATTATTAATGATGATAAAAAATCAGGATATAGGGATATTTTGAGTAGAAGCACAATAAAAATATTAAATTAATAAAGGGCAAAAGTAAATACAGTTGTGTAATTATGCCTATTATTAACTTCGTTTAGTTTATAAATTATTATGCAAAATACACGGCATTTTTGGGATACGTATATTGAGTTATGAAGGATGTTAAGAAAGATTCGAGTTTTATTTCCAGCTATGCTAATCATACCAAGCTAAACAAGTATCTGCATAACAATGGCATCGATACAACTATTCTTAAAACACTTCATGGTCCTTACGATATATTCCGTGAACTCCATGCTGTCAGCTTAGTAAGCTGCTGTTATGCCATCGCACATCCTATTGTGAAAAAGTGTTTTAAGATTATTAATTCTGCATAAAAGTATTGCCTATGTAAACAGTCTTTGACCATTGAAAAAGGTGCAAGTCACAAGGTGATATAGCTAGATCACGCAGAAGAATGAGGATAAATGTTCACCGTAGCTTCCCATAAGTCAAGTAAAATGAAACCTGACAATATCATGTTTAAGCAGTTTACCCCTGAAGAAGAAAAATCCACCTTTCGAAAGCGCTTGGGTTATTTGGCTTTTATTTCATGTTTAAGCAGAAGATATTCACCAGATACACATTTATCTATTACAAGACCAGATGTCAGACATAGTTTATTGTTTTCCAACGTATGGGAAAGAAAACTTTTATTTAATGACAGCCTTCGTAGTTATAATTTTTGCTTTCTGTTCTCTATTAATATGTTTGTTTGTTTGTTTTTGAATTTCGCACAAAACTACTCGAGGGCTACCTGTGCTAGTCGTCCCTAATTTTGCAGTGTAAGACTAAAGGTAAGGCAGTTAGTCATCACCACCAACCGCCAACTCTTGGGCTACTCTTTTACCAACGAATAGTGGGATTGACCGTAACATTATATCTCACCCACGACTGAAAGGGTGAGCATGTTTGACGCGACGAGGATGCGAACCCGCGACCCTCAGATTACGAGTCGCATGCCTTAACAAACTTGGCCATGCCGGGCCTCTCTATTAATATGACTACTATGCTAAGCTAATGAAATTGATCATTTATGAAAATTTTGAATTAACATAAACAAAATTAACAGCTTTTGTGAAAGATAACGTTTAACATTTCACGAGTAAATAAATCAACTAAGGAAATCACATGAGATGTCAAATGTCTTTAACTTCCAATCCAAACCACTAGACAACACGAGCACTCAGCCAGTAAGGTGCAAGAAACGTGACAAAATGCTGTGTTGAGACTTCTACTTTTATAAGGTTCCGTGATATTTTTTATTGTTAAAAATATTAAGTTTCACAAAGGCTAAACATGGTTTAAATATTCAAGTTATCGTGAAGATAATAGTATATTTTCAGCAAGAATGCTATTTATATTAAAGTAGTGACTGTCTTCAATAGGTGAATTATGCTATCGCTGCCGATGACAGTCTTGCAGTCACATGACAGAGTGAAGCATCTTTTCACCACTTTCTGTACGCATGAGAATAAGATGCTTCATAAAAAAAATTTTCTGTTTAGAAAGTAATCAATGCATACAAATTTACAATATTTTACTCCATCTTCACCAAACAACGAAATCAACCAATCACATTTTACTGATTTCAAAACGTTATACAGTTTAATATGTTTTCCTATACTGCTGAACGCAATGACACTTTACCTCCTGCATCCAGAAGTGAACAAATCAAAGAAGGAAAAAAAAGAAATATTAGACAAGATTTCTACTGGTTTGTTTTGTTTTGAATTTCACGCTAACCTACGCTAGCCGTCCCTAATTTAGCAGTGTAAGATAAGAGGGAAGGCAGCTTGTCATCACCACCCACCACAAATTCTTGCGGTACTCTTTTACCAACGAATATTTGAATTGACAATCACCATATAACGCTTCCAAAGCTAAAAGGGCGAGCATGTTTGGTATGACGGGGATGAGAAACCCGAGATTCTTAGATTGCGAGTCGAGTGTCTTAACTATCTGGTCATGCTAGGCCATATTTCTACTATGTCATCATTTCTTATGAAAAGTTGATCAATGAGGAGGTATATGCATTTTTTATTGAGATTTCAGCGATAAAAACAAGTTAATTACAGTAAACGGTAAAACAGAGATGATGGCTACAAAATGAAAAATGAGGTTTCTACTGCCAACAGAAAGGTGTGAACATTCAGTAAATTCAGAAGGGAATACTATAGCTCTCGAGAAAATAGAAGATAAAAACTGCTGTATTGAATGTGACAATCAATACTCAACAGCTAAATCAGCGGCTGATTGGATTCGACGTTTGAATTGTCAGAAAGGACTTTATGAAACTTGTGTTATATATGGGGATGGATGTACTATGTGAGACATAAGTTTCCTTAAGAAAAAACAAAACATCTGATCCTAATTAGATACAGCATCTAAACCTAAGATAAAGTGAAAAAAACTCAAACAATTTGTTCTGAATGAGGTAGGTCATCTGATATGAGGGTGAGATTAGCTATAGTGGCTTATTTCTATTTGGAATATTATATTTTATTTCACGACATGTTTCGTTTAAGAGAGATTACTTATAAATGGATAAATGTCATTCTGAAAAATATAACTAATTTTGAACGAAAATAATATTTTTAAAAACGATTATATATCTTTCTCAAGTGGGAAATTTCTTTCGTATCTGCTATCTCCTTTAAAACAAATTATTGTTCATTGTTGATTTAAGTTTTTGCTTTCAAGATCGAGTTAAATATTATTTGTAATATAAATATGTTTAATACTCGAGCTAAAGAGCTGATAGTTAATTAAAGCAATTTTATTGTGCATTACATAAAAAAGCACATTTATCTTCAAACTTTAGTATTAGTAGAGGGATTAGAAAAATATAAATAAATTCGAGTTCGATCATAAGTCATGCTCATAAATCGAGGATATGATGTATATATGCACAGAAAAATAATGAATAATTAAAGTATATAACCTGTTTTAACAGATATACAAAATAGTTTCCAGTAACATACTGTCATATCATTTTTTTTGTAGACCTATAGACCGAACAGAAGAAGATGTAGATGTTATTTATGGCCGACTGCGTAACTTTCAAGCCTTCCAGCATCTTCACCCTTCATTGTTACATTCTCTATGTTACTATGGTTACTATGAGGATCTGGACAAAGGAATCACATGTAAGAATTAGGAATTGCAAAATGTTGCAAAACAAGCAATAAGTATAAATGTAGTAATTTATATATAATATAAAATAATAGATTTAAAAGCCTAGCTAGTATTAGTTTCAAACACATTGAAATAATGAGTAAATACTTTAAGGCTTACATGCGAAAAATAAGTTGACGTTTCTTGAATTGTTTTGCTTCGAGGTATTTGTTTTCATGAGGTTACATTGATACATTTATTTACGGATATTTAGATACATATCACCAATACCACGAGTTAGACGAATAATCTGAACTTCCAGCATTCCAAACTTTCAATGTTTTATCTAGCATATATCTTTTTTTTAATATTGATGCAAACAAAAGAATATTCCGAAATTCTTGTTGAAACAAATTGACTTAAAATTTTTATTAGTTGTTTTGGAGTTGTCAGAATATTTTATAACATAATTATTGATTTTGATTGATTGATTAATGATTTGGAATTAAGCACAAAATTGTATTTCAAAACCGCGAGTATTGGTATTACAATGAAGTAAAAAACAAAGTTTTGACCTTCTCAGATCATTTTCAGGTCAACAAAGATCGAAACTTTGTTCTTTACTTTACTGTAATACCCATATCAGCCGTCTTGAAAGACATTTTCACTTTAAGGGAGTTTCTCGTCATCACGAATTAAGTTCATTGTATAGTTTTGTGCTTTTGTGCTCTGCCTACGTCGAGTGTAGAAAGACTGTTTCTAACAGTGTGAGTCCACAGACATACCACTGTGTCACTTGGAGACATTACCTTTAGAACACACCAGAAGATTAACAAAATGACACGAAATAATTAACGTGTACAGATAATGGTGATTTACAAATCTCCAAGATGAAGACACTACATTTCAGAGTTATGTAAAATAAATACTTCTCAGAAATATAACATTTCGCCAAAGTTTTGCTCTTATTATATTATATTCTTACTGTTCTTCTTTTGCTCAAATAACCGCTATCTAAACGCGCGCGTGTGTTTTCTTATAGTAAAGCCAAATCAAGCTATCTGCTGTGTCCACCGAGAGGAATTTAACCCATGATTTATTTCAATGGAAATTTAAAAACACAAAACGAATTAACACACGTGTTTATCTGATTAGATAGAGAAACACAGGATGGTCTTTTATAGTTGTTTCATAAATCTGAATACCCAATGTTTTTAAACCTTCTTTAGTCTTGCTCTCGAATTTGGTTACCTGCATTCCTACTGCAATAGTAAGAGACGTTTACTTACTGATAAAATTTCAAAATAATCATGGATTCATACTCGTAGGTCTGTAACTTGGAAAAATTCTGACATTTGTAAATATTATTTTTAATTAATCTGCAGTTTTATTGTTTTATAAAATAAAAAATGTATTGTCATCAGTTAACTCATTAGCTAGATACATTTTTAATTACTCAGTAAGAAAACAAAATACAAGATAAGTTATTATATAACATATATTTCCTTTTTAAATTAGCTCGCCCTTCTGAAGAAATAAAGATACTTCGATTGAAATTAATTTAAAGCATTAAATAAAGAAAAACAGAAGCCCAAAGAGTAACTTATTAATCCTGATATCCACTTAAAGTGGGGATGTGCAATCTACTCGTGACGAATTCGCGCTAATGATTATGGACACAGTTATGGCCCGGCCTGGTCAGGTAGTTAGGAGGCTCGACCCGAAGTAAGAGGGTCGTAAGTTTGAATCCCTGTCACATCAAATAAGCTCGCCCCTTCAGCCGTGTCAGTCCCACCATTCGTTGCTAAAAGGGTAACCCAAGAGTTGGCGGTTGATGGTGATAACTAGCTGCTTTTCATTTAATCTTACACTGAAAATTAGAAACAGCTAACGCAGATAACCCTCGTGTTGGTTTGCACGAAATTAAAAAACAAACAAACAAACAATGTAGTTGCAGAGAGCCATCAAAATAGCAACTAAATCAAATTGAAGAGAATCTGGAATCCTATGGAACAAACAAAGTTTAAAGTGTATAATTTAGCCTAAACCATCTTGAAATACTTTTAATTGGCAGAACAAGGCCTCACTATGAAACGAATGACAGTAATCTTACTGACTGCGACAATAACTATTTCAAGTGACGTTCTGACATACTTACGAACATGTATTAAAATAGATCCAGCGAGTGCAGATTAGAGCTACGTTGGAAATATTTTTATAGAATCAATTAGTAACACAGTAATATAGTCTAGTCGATTCAATTCATGAAACTGGCTTGAACATGGTACATACTAACGTGCTAATACTGCTAGCCAATATTAGAATATTATGATTTTCCAATCATAGGGTTACAGAATTTTTTAAAGATCCTGGGTAAGTAGGAAGATTCAAGTTGTAGTCAGGTAGAAAAACAAAGGAATGGACTCTTCGAACTCGGAAGAAAAATCAGAAAGAATATGTTGATCCTACAAGCTATTTCAATAATAAACGATTGAAAAACATGTTAGCAGTAAAATGACCCATGAATTAGGTCGGGGATCACATATTTATTGTCTATAATGATCGTCTGTAAAACGTTTGGAAGACATAATTTGGTTGTCTATCTTCTTTCAATGGTGAATGAATTCCTGGACGTTCTGAGTGTAAAGTAACGATTATTCACTCTAAATGTTGTTCTGTATCAGAACTTATGAAACCAGGCCTCTTGTTACTGATTTTCTGTACAACACGTTTCATAACATTATTTCCCAGAGAATATGGGAGTTATTCTTCAGAGGAACCCATTGTGGGTAATTTTGAAACAGATTAATAATGTCGTGAATATTTCAAAAACATTTGAAAACTAATGCAGGTGTTTTGAAATGGAAAGATGCAAAAAAATGCATACACGATAGTTGAAAAAAATTAATCCAAGGTTACATATTTTGAGACATTGCATAATTATTTATCTAAGAAGGCAGAGCCCTAAGAATATGGAACTAACCAACCACTTGGAAAGACTGTTGTTCGGTGTTTTATCACTGTAGTATCACCATTACTGTTCGGACTAAAATAATACAAGTGATTGAGAAAAGGATGGAGAGCTAAAATTTTCTAGTTTACATGTACTACTATAGTCTTAGTCCTCCTATTAAAGACCGGATAATTCATTTGAATATCTATGTTTGAGATGTGGACATAAGCTGTATTCTCGTCGAATTAAAATTTAATATAGGAAGGCGTTATTTGTGATCTGTGGCAATTCAATGCCTACCGAACCATAGAAAATAACAGTACTGCTGAAAAATAGTTGGTGTTGGCCGAAGTGTTTTTGAAACTCATTTATTCTTATGTGTATGCCTGACGATTGAAATTACGTGTGAGTCACTGCTCTCTATCACGAGGCATAATAACACACAGTTACAACCTGTCAAAACCATGTAGTCTGAACACTCGGCTTCTGTATGGATCTCAAATAATTGCATCAAAGTTCTTTCAGCAATAGTAGGCTGAGAAGCTTCAGCATGAGTCGTCACTCTAACGTAAAGAGGATTTATTTCTTTATTTGTTTCAGATATTTTTGAACAGCTACGCCAGATGTCCCTAATTTCGAATTTACAGAGTAGATGAAAGGAAGACGATCAAAATGAAAAGTAGGACTAAACTTCCTGTTTTATTATAAATTTACGGCCCGAAAGAAAAATGCAAAGTGTGTTTGTGCGGCAATGGAACGTAAACCATAAATTTCCGGATTCATAGTGTAGCACAATGACCACTAAACCATCCCTTATTCTTGGAAAAGAATGTAAACAATATTAAGCATATATTGAACCAGAAGCATAAAATACTAATCATCACACGTATTTGAAACAGTTTATAATTTTAATATATGTTATAACTGAAACTTTCAAATTTTACACAAATCACATATTAGTAAACATGAATGATCCCTATGATCTTAGGTCAATTTATAATTAAAATATTATTGGCTAAAGACAAGATAAGTCTTAGGTTTCACTGCAGGCTATAATCGAAAGTTTTACAGATAAATTAACATTTAATTAAGAATGCTAGTTTGAAAGGCCTATTAATAAATGAAACAAATGATCTTCTGGTGATTAAAGAGGACCAAAATAACCCTACACAATTTTAAGTCAGAAAAGTGAAAAGACATGTTTATCAGTTAAAATCAAAATTTACAGATTTATAGACAATTTAGGTACTAAATCTTATTGAGATAATGTCATCCAGAATTTGTTAATTTCTTATTCCAACAGGTAGTAAAAAATGCTTATCTAACTTTTGTTATTTAGGTCAGGAGGAAAGAATTCTAACAAGTTATAATATTTAGCTTCAGAATACAACAATGCGATAAAAATAATTAATAATCATTTCCTGAAACATTATTCCTCATTGTGGCATTATCTGTTTCCATTAAGAAATCAACTCAATGATAGGTTATTTTATATCAATACACTGAACTATGCACAAACTAGGACATACCAAGGACTTCTGTCAGAAAGGTAGGCATAGATAACACTATGCAATAAGAATTTTGTACCTGGATAATATGTGTTATTTTTTAATTGCTTATGTTGTAAAAATACACAAAATAGCCATTATTCCCTTTAAACTTTGCTTTTGTAACCTGGATAATGAAATCTAGAAATTAACCTATTTTCTAGGTAAAAACGGGCAAATTTGCACATTTTCATTTACATAAGGTCTGAATAAAACAGCATATGAATCAAGATTTGCATGTATTTATACTAAAATTGTATAAAAATATTTAGAAGTGAGTAGTTCTTCGAAATTGTGATTGCCCACAAAGCCCCAAACCACTGCGACAAAGCTGCCCCAAGCTTTTTTCTCCTTTCTACTGAGCATGTTGGGAAATTTTGTGCACTCCACGATCGTCTTTATTTGTGGTCCAACGAAGACACCAGCTTTGACCTTTGCCTCAAACAGCTTAGGGAAGAAGTCTCGAAGGTACTTGACGGCTGCAGACCCTTTATCAAGAGTTGTGACAAATTGTTGCATAAGACCCAATTTTATGTGTAATGGTGGAAACAACACCTTCTGGAAATCTGCTAGTGGCTCACCCTTGACATTGTGCCTCCCCACATAAAACTCGGTCCCTTGTGGCCAATGCTTCCTATTGTAGTGCGCTGTGGTGTTCCTGCTGTCTCCAAAGCAAGGATAACAGAGAAACTTGGTAAAGCCTCCTTGGAGATCCATCAGCAATGCTACCATTTTGAAGTCTTCAATAATCTCCCAGCTATACTCATCATACTTCAAGACTTGTAGCAAGGTATTGACGCTGTTGTATTTTTCTTAGAGGTGCACCGAATGAGCCAGGGCAAGAGACGGACACTTATTTCCGTTATGGAGTAGCACATATTTGAAACTTTTAGATGAGCTTTCAATGAGAACATTTTAAAAAGTTCTTGGAAATTTTTGTAATTTCAATAAAAATTCTCTTTCAGCTACTCAGCACTAAATCTACTTGGAATGTTGTGGAGAATGGATAAATTTAAAAATTCCATTATCCAGGTCACAAAAGCAAAGTTTGAAGAGAAAAATAGGTGTTTTCGATTCCTTTATGCATAAGGAATTGGAAAGTAACATTTTCTGCCCAGGAACAAGAAAACTTAAAAATTTTATTACATAGCGTAATTTGGAACTATATTTTTCAAACAGAAAGACAAAATTGAACTAACTAAAGTTTAATTAAAAATAATTGGGTAAAGGTGACTGTAATGTTGAAAGAACAGAAAGAAACACAAAATATTGAAGTTGAGAAAAACTTCCCTAGGTTATAAAAGTACTTGTACTTGAATCATTGGTTGTTGCTATTGGATATAATAATAAGTACAAGTTAATTAATTTATTTATTTTGTTTTAAAAATCAATGTACACATTGTTCTATTACTGCTGTGCCTGCTAAGAGTGTCAAAACCTGTTATTTAGCGCTAGAAGTTGTTAAGACTCAAAGCTGGTCCATTTCGGATGCATAATATGAAATACACGTGAAAGAGATCTATTGATCTCTATGGTAACAAGAAATCTGAACTGATAATCTAAGAATAAAGTAAATTAAAAGTTTCAGCGTATGCTAAATTGTTTAAGTTCAGTAATATTGACGAAACTTTTTAGAATATTGTTATTGATAAATCAGAAGGAAAAACGTTTCAAGCAAAATTATGAAGGATCTGTAAGATACTGTTTGGAAAATTTTGTAATATATATGTTACATGTTTGTAGTATTTAACGTCATATAAAAAATAAATGAAAAATGACTCAAGGAAGGTGACACTAAGGTATTCATATTAAATATCTTTATATTTGTTATTAACTTGTAAAGTTAAAAGTGCATGAGAATTATATCAGTGTAATATTGTAGCAGCGTAGACCAAAATAAAATACAGAGAAATGTTCCAACAACATGTACGTAAATGAAAGATTTTTTTGTCTTTCGGCGTTTAGGTTTTTATATGAGAATCACACGAGTTTCTCAATATTTTATGGCAATTTTTAAAGAAAATTTTCTTCATTCTCACTTTAAAGAATCTTCTAATTCCGAGAGCAGACAGGAATTGTGCAATATAGTGTCAAGAACATATGTACGATGTAAAAAGAAAACTGTGCAGAAACAAACGTAGGCACTAACATAAATCGAAATCAGTTATATATTCTGGCCTAACTCTGTTACCAATTTTGTGATTACGCTATTCATACAAGGATTGGACAATTTTATGACTGGAATACCAACTTTTAATAGTCGTCTTAGCGGCGTCCTCTGTAATAACGAGTAACATTGTCTCTTCACAGTGTAACTATTTTCTGGTGACTGATGGCAGAAAGCTAGTGGTTGCTTAACTACATAAAGTTACGGATTTAAAAACCCACATATTTTATCATTTTAGGTCTTATTTCTTTACGTTATCCACAGAGAAACGAATACAAACTTAACTCAAAGAATTAGTTATCAGAGTCATGCCAATCGGAGAAAAATACAAAATTTCATAATTGTAAGGGCAGATAACTAAAATAACAGCACGAAAAGTCTGGCTATTTTGTGTAGTTAATATCAGCCAAATTCAAGTAAAGCTGCAGTAGGTTTGCAATATAATTTAGTAAATAGCTAGGATTCGGGTACTTTAATCCTCGATGTAGTTAAATCATCTTGGTATTAAGTAATTATCTAAATATTATTGTCAGGTAGGTCTAACTGATATTATAAAAAAATCACTATGCATCATATCCTGTGAAATATATAAAATGAATTAACTTATTACATTTGTAACCTGAGGGTGATCATTCATGGCTCAGTAATGCACATGAATTTTTGGGTTAATGACATTTGTGAATTATGTACCAACATAATTAATTGAATAACAAACTATTTTTGTACGCCTCTCTCTGCTCAATTGTTCAAAAGTATTGTTTGATAGCACTTTGAATATAACTATGTTAACTCAAACATAATAAAACAGTATTTTTATCAGAAACTTTTTTATTGATTTTTATTTCAGTATTTCGTGAAGGAGATCAAGGATCTAACTGGTATCTTGTATTGGCTGGATCACTTGAAGTTCAAACAAAGCAGTCCATCAGATATCAAGTTAGTGTTTCGTAGTTATTGTTAGTTAATCTAGGAAATTATTGCTTATTATGGAAAGGTAAAATATTTTTAAGGATAATAATTGTTTTAACATTGCTACGTCTTATTTACGTTGGAACGAATTACATTATAAAAATAATATAGGAAAGGAACTACAAAATATTAAAAAGAAAACTGACATTTCTTCTAAAGAAATCATAAAAATCAGTTTCTTATTAATAATACAAATTCAAAAAGTGCTCTAACAGCACTCTTTTTATGAAAAAGAAACTATCATAACATTAAGCACTCTATCAATTAAAATTCCTTTATATCACAATCAACGGCATAAAAAAGTTTAAAAACATTTCATGCTCTAATACTCATACGGTTTCTCGATTGATCGATTATTCAGAATTAAGCACAAAGTTTCACAAAGAGGTTTCGGTGCTCTACCTACCACTGGTATCGAAACCTCGTTTTTAGTGATGTAAGTCCACAGATAATATTACTGTGCCACTGGAGGGCAGGTTTACAAGTCTAAAAAATCTATTGAAAATAGCAGTGAATTTATAAGACATACAGATAACAATGAACACTTCCAACATATCTCCAACAAAGATAATCTTTGAAACATAACTCTCTCAAAAATAAAACTTAGTCTTCTTTGTAAAGCTCTTAATTTCTGCCCAAATAACAACTATGTTATTGAGCCCGAACTTTTCTCTGACCTTCATGAATGCTCTAGAAAATTAAGACTTTGTAAATTTTTCATAACATACACCGAACTTTAAAAAAGCCTTTGTGGTCGTGTTCACCAAACAAACAACCATATTTAGAGAGTTACATTAAAGCTGTAGAAGATGATATAGAACAAACTTTAAAATTTTCCAAGCAATATTGTAACAACATCAACCAAAAAGAAAAAAGTACTTTAAACAATATTAAATCAAACAACAATATTATAATAAAAGATAAGGGTGAAATTATCGTTATTCTTAACAAAGATGACAACCGGCAACTAGGTAACACTAATTTAATAAAAAAAAATCCTTTTACATGATTCTACAACTTAATTTATTAAAATCGTAACTGATAAGCTTAAAGAAATCTTCTAAAACTATAAAATTGAATCACAATAAAAAACGTAAAATATATATTTAATATAATGCGTTTGTCGCGTCTTTAGCCTTTTAATATTTTATTCTGTCTAACGTCAGACGATTTTATTTAGCTTAGGGGAAGTTCTCGCGGTGAAAGTGTAAATACAATCCCAATTAAACAATACTGGTTGCGAGTAGATATTGCACCATCTCAAGATCGCATGCGTCATTGCAGACGAAAGATAGACTATAAATTTTCATATGAAACATCAGTCATCTGTGGTTAGTGATGCCAACTGTCTTTTAAAAGCTGGAACTGAAATAAAATAAACATGACGTTACAGATAAAACTTGGCCAAATTTGAAACATTGTGATGCAATTAGATGCAGTATCAATTGTTTCAATTTAAAGTATGTTTATATTTATGACAATTATAATTGACAATGCCCCCCAGTGGCTCAGCGGTATGTCTGCGGACTTACACGCTAAAATCCGGGTTTCGATACCCGTGGTGGGCAGAGCACAGATAGCCCATTGTGTAGCTTTGTGCTTAATACAAAACAAACAAATAAACAATTTCTAGGTCAGGTTAGACGGACATTAGATCTGGCTTAATATTTTATTTGGCTTAAAAATTTATATTAAAAATAAATAAAAATAATAGGCTACATTTTCCTTCAGGAAAATATTATTCTAGCAGCCTAGCCTTTCTTCCACGAATCTTTATTTCTGACTTTGTTATGTCAGCATTGAGTTCAGGTCAGTATGTCACTGTATGATGATAAAACTCAAGTGCTTCAATGATTTTTCATTAAAAAGCAATTTTGTGTCAATGAAAATACTTTTGAAGTGCCAAAGATATAAGAATACGACTTTATCGTCATGTGCAAGCACTTCAACGCAGAATGATGCAAGAAGTACCGAAACAAGAAAGAAAAGGAAGTATGATGAAAGTTTTATTGAATATGGTTTTACATGGACAGGTAATGAAGATAGACCTAATGGGTTGTGTGTTGAATTTGAAGCAGTGTTGAGTAAAAGTGATTTGCATACAGCAAAGTTAAAACGGTATCTAGAAACCAAGCACTCCCAATTAAACAATTCACCTTTCGAATCTTTCAAAAGAAAATGTTTGTAATTAAATGCAAGGAAAGCTACATTTCGTTTGTTTGTCTTTCAGGACAACAAAAGTGCTCTTATTGCTTCATATCGTGTTAATTACCGTATTGCAAAAGCAGGTGAAGTTCATACAATTACAAAAGAGTTGATAAAACCATACGCAAAAGATTTGTTAAAATGCACGACTGATAAAAAATTTTTTAGAAACATTAACATCGTACCTCTTTCTGACAACTCGGTTTCTTGAAGAATCAAGGATATGTCAGCAAATTGCTTAACGGAGTAAATAAGACAAGTGAAAGCAAGTCCAACTTTTTCGCTTCAGATGAATGAATAAACAGATGTTGCAGGTTATGCGATAATGCTTATGTTTGTTCGCTATATTCATGAAGCTAGTTTGAAAGAAGACATGCTAATTTGCTAACCTTTGCTTACTCAAACAATAGACGAAGAAATATTTAAACTGATCAATTTATTTATGGAAGAACATGAGAACCAATAGCAGCTTTGCTTAAGTAGTTGTATTGATGAGGCTACAGCTATGATTGGAGAATTTTCAGGTGCAGTGACACGCATAAAAAAGAAAAACCTGGACATCGAGAGTATCCACTGATGTCATCACCTTCATGTACTTGTAGTGAAATTATTACCCGAAGACTTAAAAAAGGTAGTGAGTTATGTGATGAAAATAGTTAATTTTATAAAATCAAGACCACTCAATGCGAGGATCCTCAGTTTACTCTGAGTAAAATGGAAGCACTTAAATGTAAGCTAAAGCTTTGAGATGAATGTATACTTACGGAAGAACTTGATTGCTTCGAAAATATCAGTGTGTTATACTTACGAATGAAATTTCCTTAAGTGAAGATCCAAAAGTTTCAATCTCGTAGCACATATCTGATTTATATACAGGAACTGGGGAATAGTTCTCTCCTCATTTAGAAACATTCCTGTGGTTTCAAAATCATTTTAACTCTGCAAATATCAACAATTTTCCTTTGAAAGAGAAAAAATAGCTTATAGAAAGTTCAACTGATTGCACCGTAAAAACAAAATTTTAGCAGGAAGAAATTACACAATTTTGGATTGAAATGGCCATAGAAATGAGTAACAGAGCTTTGAAAATTTTGACGCGTTTTCCAACAACTTATCTTTATGAACAAACTTTGTCACTGTATACAGCTGTAAAAACCAAAGTTAGAAACAGGCTAAATATTGAATATTATTTGCGCTTACAGGTAACAACCATAACCCCTAATATTGAACTACTTTCTTACTATTCACCAATAAATTAATAACTTAACTGTACTTTTACTGATATAAATTTTGAAAGTAGAAATTGTTGAAGAAGTAAGTAGAAGTAAAAATTTTTCTTTAAATATTGATATTTTAATACATTTATATTCTAAAATCTTGAAGTAAACTTTATGTGGGGCTGGTAACCGATTATTTCTATTTTTAGTGTATTTTTCTTTTTAACTAAGGCTCCGTAATCTTTTTTTCTTTCTGGTGTGAAACTCTGCAGGTCTAAAAAGTTTAGGTATTAGGACATACCCAAACATCTCTTAGAGAACTTTTCAACAACCATAAATCTTCTATTAAGACTGAAAAAGATCTCCCTGTTTTCAGGATGTAATGGTTTCAAAACTATGAAAGCTGAATACCCTTGTACAATTATTTATTAAAGATAATTCTGATACCTATTTTTATAAGTTGATTGGTATGATATATCTTTTCAATGAGTCTCCAAGTGTCATCTTTGTTTTATTCAAACAATCGAGTATAGTTTAAAATATATGTATATTTAGCCATTCTAAAGTGAAATATTACTAACACCTTTTTATTTGCATTCTTGGTGTCTGTTAAATTGTGCCAGAAATAAGACACTTACAACATAGAGGAATACAAATTCCTTGAAATACCAGATGACCTTCATAATGTCATTAAGTTTTCTTTACGTATATCACTCATTTGTTACACCACATTTACCAGTTTGCTCCTGATGAAGAAAAGTCCAGTTTTCGAAAAAAAGCTCGGGTAATAAGGTTTTTATTTATTTCAATGAATATGATAAAAAACACGTTTATTTAATAAATTCTGATTTTTTTCCTAAACAAGTATTTGCAATTTTATGTCATTTGAAAGTAGTTATGCTTATTTCTTTTGCTTTCGCCTCTAACTGCAGGATGTAGCCCGCTGTCAAACCGTTTCGTTTCATCTTGTCCTCAGTTTTTCATTCATATCGGTCATACGAGTACGTGTCTTATGATGCCACCTCTTCGACGTATTCTTTGTCTTCCTCTTGATCTTTTTCCCACTCATGTTTGCCGTACTGTTAGTACTGTCCATTTACGTTTGCTCTCATCAAGTTTATTGTTTTATTCCTCGACTGTTTTGTTTGATATATATTCGTCTGTTTATCTAATGCTAAGTACTTTTCTTTATATAACTCTGTGTGATTCTTAATTTCTTTCTTACTTTGTTTCATAGTTTACCGGGACTGATAGTCGCGTATCACCGTTGACATAATGCACTGATCAAATTCTCTTCTTTTAAATGATATTGGCAGTTTCTGTCTAGAAATATTTCTCTTTATCTCCCACAAAAACTCCATCTGATTTTAATCTTACAAGCATCTCCTTTTTGATCTTATCTTTCATTTTTTTGCATTTTGACACAAACATTTGTATTGGTTGATTCTTTCAGTAACTTCTTTCTCGATAATGAAGTTGTCCCTTTCTAGTACAATGGTAATTCTACGGACTTACAACGCTAAAATCTGCGATTCAATTCCCCTCGTTGGACTCAACAGATAACCCGATGCGGTTTTGCTAAACACACACACTTTAGTGATATTATAGCTGAAGTTAAAGCTTGTTTATGTATTTTATTTACACTTGAGCATTTTATTCTAATTATTCTTACTTTCAAAAAGAGTCTATTTAGTTCACTTTTCACTGACTTCGTACATCATCATCTTAAAACTTCAGATTGGACAATATCTCTCCGTTTGTTAGTTACGCCATTTTCCAATCATATATTTTGAATATTTCTTCTGATGTGACAGTAAAACGTTGAAGAGATGTTCGGTTTCTCTGTCAAACATCTCGTGTTACCTTGATTACTGATGATATTTCATTTCCAAGGTGTTTAGAGACTTTTTAATCAGTATATGTGTGTTCTAGTATATTAGCCCCTAGTAGTACAACTGTATGTCTGCGGATTTACAATGTCATAAACAGTACATTGTGTAGCTTTGTTTTTAGTTACGGCCTGGCATAGCCAAGCGCATTAAAGCGTGTGACTCGTAATCTGAGGGTCGCGTCAAACATGCTCGCCCTTCCAGCCGTGGGGACATTATAATGTAACGGTCAATCCCACTATTCGTTGGTAAAAGAGTATCCCAAGAGTTGGCGGTGGATGGTGATGATTGTCTTCTAGTCTTACACTGATAAATTAGGGACGGCTAGCACAGATAACCCTCGAGTAGATTTGTGCAAAATTCAAACAAACAAACATATTTTTAGTTACAAACAACAATAATCTTCCAGTATATTTAATTTATTCCGATATTTTGTAAAGCCATTAATATCGCTGAATGTTTCATGATGTCAAAAGAGAGAAGTTGTGCTCATTTGTCCGTTCAGTTATTTGAGTTACTAGTCGTTGATAGTTTAATGTTGAGCATTCTTTTCTTGAACCTTTTTATTTTCTGCTTGCTTTCCATCAAACATGTTCCGCCCCTCAGTGGCTTAGCGGTATGTCTGCGGACTTACACGCTAAAATCCGGGTTTCGATACCCGTGGTGGGCAGAGCACAGATAGCCCATTGTGTAGCTTTGTGCTTAATTCAAAAAAACAAAATAAACAAACATGTTCCTATTATGTTCTGTAGCATTCTTGTATAAAGTTTATACTGATGTGATAGATGTTTAATTGCCATATAATTTCCAGTGTCTTTTTTTTTCATATGAAGGAAAAAAAACTTGGGTTCCTTTTATATTTTGAAATTATTTTTATTTTCAGTCTCATTGACAAATATTGTTAATACAGATACCAAGATCTTTTTCAGTTGCTTCATGGAATTTCCCATCATTCAATGCTATTTGGTTGTACATCTGTGTTATCTATACCTGTATTTGTTTTTGGTTTGTTGAACCATATAGTTCTTAACAAAATTCTGCACATATACCCCAAATTTTCATTCTGCCATTTGTTATGTTTCCCTTCTTGTTCTTCATTTATCTTATTTTTGATTTTATCTCGAGTTTATAAATTTCTTTAGGGTTATGGCCTCCCTCTGTTAGAGCCTTTTTGTATCCTTTTCTTCCTTTATCTTAATCTCATTTTCTTTCAAATTGTCATAATTAATTCAATGTACTCCACTTTTTCCAATTATTTCTTACCTTCGGAGTTTGTTTTTTTTTCCTTCTTTTCTCCAAGGCCCAACATGTCCGGGTGGTTAAGACACATGACTTATAATCTGAGGGTGGCTGATTCGAATACCCTTCACATCAACTGTGAGGGCACAATTCTACAATTAGTTGATAAGAGTAGCCATAGAGTCGGCGGTAGGTAGAGATGACTAAGTGCCTTCCCTTTAGTCTCACACTGCTAAATTATGAATGAATAATGCAGATACTCGCCGTGTAGCGGTGCACGAAATTTAAAAACAAACATTTTTGTTAATTTTTGTTTTTTGTCAGTGTGAAATGCTTCTTTACATTGTCAGTTAGTGTTGGTATCTTTTACAAATCAATGTTACTGAATTCTTTATTTATTTCATCAATATTCATTTGTTTACTCCTCAGTGCCTAATTGTTTTCATTTTGTGGGAAATTTAGCATTTTATTACCTCCTTCGTTTATTTTTATTCCGTGTGAAATGGGTTCTTGCATGTAATTAGCACTCCTGTTTCTTTTATTTAGATTATAGTGTTGAAGTATTCAATCACTACATTCTATCTTTATTGTTTGTAGTCTTTTAGTGTTTTTCTTCGTACATTAACTCTACTTTGTCATCATTGTGATCTTGTATTGGTGATAGAGCTGAAGAATTGTCATGTTTTGTTCTCTTTGAAGATTTAAGTTAAGAGAGACGACTCTAAATATATTTGAAATTATTTAATAGATTATTTTATTTTTAGATAAATTAGAAAACTAGTTCCTTTGCCTTTATATTTCTCTTTTTCGTTTTGTGTTTTTCGCAGAAGACTATAACATATCTGTTGTATTACTTCAGTTTGTGAAATAGCTTGTTTAGTTAGTAATCTGTTCTGATAATTCTGGTGTTATAAGTACAAATCTGTAAAGACTTTGCACAGGGTTTAAATTTGGAATGTCATAAAAAAATTATCTCTTAATGTTCACTTGTCATGGCCTTATGCTCCATATGGTCTTAGCAATGCGGCTTCAAGTGAATAATCAATTCTAGATAAAATATATTTGTTTTTTACAAAGCGAAAACGAATCAGCAATAATTGTTTTGTCGTTGAGCACAAAGTTACATAAGAAGTTACCTCTGTTCTGCCAATCACGGGCATTAAAACACGGTTTTTAGTGTAGTAAGGTTGCTTACTTACCGTTGAGGTACTAACATTAAATATATTAGTTACTCTTGAAGTAAACTGAAATTAATCGAAATTTCTTTTCCTTTTCGGTTATTATATATATATATAATGAAGATTATATAGATGTAGATATATATATGTGCATTGGAGTCGGAATAATAATACTTTAGTTTGAAACATATATAATCAACAGAAAAAAATCAAGTAATAATATAAATATTTATTTAAACTGTTTTTGCTCCTAAGATTGCTGTATAAAGAAAGTCACAAGTTAAGGAGCAGCGATACTAACTTTATGTTTATTTTCCTTTAACGATAAAAACGCTTTTTATATAACTCAACATTTTTTCCTTACCAGGCATAGCACAAATAGCACAGCGTGTGGCATTGTACTTAACAAGAAATAATCAAACAAATAATTTTAAAGTTGTTGGCATACACAGAATCCGATATTTTTTACTGTTGATTGGTGTTCATTAAAGGTTAAGTTGCTTAACTGTTATTACGATAAAGAATTTTGTAAAATATCTTGAACACTGCATTTTAATTGTTTTTTATTGTTTTTGAATTTCGCACAAAGCTACTCGAGGGCGATCTGTGCTAGCCATCCCTAATTTAGCAGTGTAAGACTAGAGGGAAGGCAGCTAGTCATCACCACCCACTGCCAACTCTCGGGCTACAGTGTTCCCTCGTGTATCGCGGTAGATGCGTTCCAAAAACCCCCGCGAAAGGAGATTTTCCGCGAAGTAGGATCGCCGATTTTTACGATTTTTAGGATCGCGATAATTATGTGCATTTAGACTTTTAAAACCCTCCCTGTACAACTATTTAATCCTCCCATTACAATACTGTTCATTATTGCTGAAATAATAAGAACAATTATTAAGATATTAAGCCTTAAAATTAAAAATTACATATCTTCAGCAGGTGGTGTCTTTTCGGGGGACACCACTTCCTCATCTGTGGAAGGTGAATCGGCAATTTCTTTGTCGGTCGTTACAACTTCAGGAACAGTACTTGCCACCGGTACCCTTTCTTTCTTGCTCGACTGGAAAAACATTGTTATTGCCAGTTGTTTTCTCTGCCTCTTTAGCCTATCGAAAATCATTTGATAAGGAGTCATCAGTTCTTCTATTTTATTGCAAAATTATACTGATCGAACCATATCGTTGTCCCATTCCTGTGAGCACTCCTTCACTTCGTTAATTAGTTTCATTAGTTTATCCAACCGCTCTAACGACCATCCACTTTGCTCGATTGTTTCCTCGGCTTCTTTCGGTGTTTCCTCTTCGTCGTCTTCTTCGGCAGCAGACTTCGTCAGTGCTTCTAAGTCTTGGTCGGCGAGTGGTTCGGATTCTAAGTCAATCAGTTCATCTACGTCTTCCTTCGTCATATCGGCAAATCCTTCACCTTTGATTAACGAAGCTAATTGCACAGCTTTTTGAACAGCCGAGTGTTGGATTTTTTCAGGCGTGAATCCCTTGTCGTCGTGCACAACCTCAGGCCACAACTTCTTCCAGCTTGCATTAACGGTGTAGGGCTTCATCTCTTGCAATGCCTCATGAACATTTTGAAGACATGTAGCAATGGTGAAAGACAATCAAAATGGGTAGCTGTCATTGGCCATCTTTCATTTCTGCACCAATCATAGCCCGTCTTGCACATCGCTACGCCATGAAGCTGATCTCGCGTAGCCTTCGCAGACGCACAATGCGTACATCTATAGCCTTTCCAGTTGGTTCTGTTTCCATTTTTACGATGTTATAAACTCAAATATATGTTTATATCTCAAAATATACCTGTTTTTTTCTTTACACTATTAATTATATTTATTTTTCATATTTTAATGGTATTTAATGCTATATTTTAGATTTAATGTTTATTATTTTACATATGTGGGGGGGTCGGCCGAGCCCGCGAAGTGGCGAGGGAACACTGTACTCTTTTACCAACGAATAGTGGGATTGACCGTCACATTATACGTCCTCACGGCTGGTAGGGCGAGCATGTTTAGCGCGACGCGGGCGCGAACCCGCGAATCACGCCTTACGAGCTTGGCCATGCCAGGCCTCGCTGAATATAAACTTTAATTCTGAGACATTTGATAAGAAATAGTTGTTATTATAGTTAGAGCGTTAAAACGCATATACACAGATGCTTATAGTGACACACCCGTAGAAATGGGTGTGCCTCTTTATAAGCTGGTTGAAAATTATTTCTTTTATACATTTGAAAATTAACATGAAGTTCAGGAAGATATATAATCTCGATATTTTGGCTGTATTCTCGTCTCACCTTCCAATTACCAAATTCTTCAAACTGATGGCCAGGCATAAAATGTACATGGAAAATATACTACTTAAAATGAATAGAATTTCTTTGCAGATTGGGTAAATCGAAGAACACCAAAAGGAGAATGAAGCTTCATAATTATTTTTATTTTTGTGATCAGTTGGAAATATTTTAGGGTCACTCACAGAAAGACGTAATATTTAACATGTTACTTACAAATTAAATGAATCTTTACTTAATTTATTTCTATTAAACTATTTATATTGTGATATGCCAAACTGAGTTTTCTTGTTTTAATGTGATGAGTAATTTTCAAGATTTTTCATACAACAAAATTACAGCTTAAGTCCCAATAATAAACTGAAATGTTGAATAATTCAGTTATTTCTATAAAAAATATTTGTTTCGTGGCATACCACATTAACGTTTCTCGATTATAAATAATTATGATTATATTTAGAATTTCTCACATAAAAATGGTAAATTAACATTTTAATAGTGAATTAAAGGGCTTCTTACTTCATTTATTTCTACTAAAAATATTCATGCTATGACGTATTTAATACAACTCTCATGGTTATAAATGATTATAGTTTAAGTAGTGAAACGTATAATTTCAGTAAATTTACTGTTGACGCGGCAGCAATATTTTATTACGCACTTCAGGTTTGTTTTATAAATCCAAAGTATTTTAGTATACGAGGGCAAGAACCGTATTTACGTATTATGACCATGTAAACATTAATTACCGATCTTACTCAGAACTTACCGTTAATTTCATCTTGTATTTCAACTTATTTAGATGGTATTAATGAATGATACAATTTCATAACTCTTATTGCAACATCTGCATTGTCATATTGGAGTATTCAGCATTCTTGTGCATCCTAACATTCGTTTTCGTCATAATTAAATAACAACTACAAGAAAACATAGTGTACTTTTATTTATTATTTAACCACTTTTGAAATAATAGTATTAAAAACATATCGATAGATGCTAGCTTTGGAACTAAATCAGAGATAATTTAGAAAGAAAGCTTTATGAAAGTATCTTTTCAAGCTTGGTTTAGTATTTACCATTAGAAAGTTCCTTCACAAAATTGTCTTGGTCAGTTTGATATTCCAGTTTTAAGGTATGGGTGGGTTAATGCTTGGAAAAACAAAGTACAAAACAAAGGTAAAGACGGATGATGACAAGAAAACATTTCTATTTATAAAAATCTTCGAAATTTTCGAGAATACAAATGATTTTTGTCAATGTTATCCATAATGACATGCCTAATAACCTAATCTAAAGAACTGATTTCTTTGATTTTGTCAGTGTCTTCTCTGTATAGTCATCAAATGCAAGTATTTGAAATATTTGGTATTAAATTGATGTTTGTTAGTGTGAATAATTCGAAAATCAAAAGCCCAAAAGTAATTTTAAAAAAGCGAAATAATTGAAGACCAATTTCGTTTAATCATGTGCTTGGTAACCATAGTTGAAATGTCGATATGTGGAAGCTATTAAAGAGTGATATAGTTTTCAGTGATGACGAGAAATTCCGCTTGTGGAGGAAAATATATATGTAAAAACGGCTGGTTTGGGTTGAGAAGATTTTTTATGTAGAGGAGCGAACAACGTTTCGAGTCATCGTTAGGTTCTCAAAGAAAGAAAGAGGTAACTGACTGATAGCTGACCAAATGTTTGAAGGGGGTTGTGTAACTGAGCGTAGGAATGTAGAGGGCGTGCTTAGATGTTTGATTATATTTATTAATATAGGTATAATACAACAACTCAAGCTCAAAATAAACCAATACAAAGGAACAAAGTTACTTATGACGACAAGTGTTGGCCATGATATTCTTTACTTTAGTGGATTTATGTAAGAAAAATTATGAAACTTCCATCATTAAAATTATTAAGTATTACATATGGAGAAAGGTGCTACATTTAGCGCAGTGTTTGTGTTCAGTGCGAAATCTGAGATAAAATACTTTGAAATTTGAGGATCGATTCCCTACAGTGGACACAACGTTGATCACTCGTTGTGTAGTTTACACTCAACAACAAAATTTTAAATCTTTTTACTAGGTTGCACTGTGCAGGTACTATCATATAAATCAGTTTAGAAATCTTCGTTTCTTATTCTCATGTTTTCGTACAATTTAATAATAATTGCTTTACAGATTGTATTAGATTTTTAAATAAAATGTTTAAAACAAATGACTGTATTGGAAACCTTTAGAAAACCTTCGATTGAATACTCCGAAAAGTATTAAAATTGTTTCTCATTTCTTAAGAATGTCCATAAATTTGTACAAAATACTACAGTAAAAATTTAACAAAATAATTAATGGTTGTTTTGTGAAAAACAAATTTCGCTAAAAATTTCATAACACTTATACAAGATTAAAATAATGGGTAATAAAGGTCGCGTAGATTTTAACTCTTACATTTCAGAAACGGTTGAAGACTTGTGAATAAGTCCAAAATGTTAGAAGTTATTTATTTCGAAGTTGATTATTCCAGATTCGTAATTTAGGAAACATGATTTAAATAATTTATGATACAAATATTTTCTTTTGCATGGTACATTATTTTGCGGCTGATATTAAACTTGACCTAGTTTTGAGAGTTTTATTAATTTGCACTTTATCTTTTTAACGTTCAAGTTCGTTTAAACATTATTAACACTTAAGTGTCTTAAAATAAACTTATTATATTAAACAAATATTTTTGTTAACAAATGTTAGCAACAAACGTGTTGCTTAAACAAGTCTTGGAACTTTTGAAATTTATGTCAGTTTTGAAATAGTGTTTTTCCATAGATTATATACAGTTTAGTTAAATTTTAATATTTTATTTGTTTTATTATACTTGTAGTCGCAAAGTTTAATTACGGTTACTAAATAACTTAGTTAACTCTTTTGAGCAATTTGAAACATTTTTATTTCCATCTTCGGTCTGGCATGGCCAGGTGGGTTAAGGCGTTTCACTCGTACTCTGAGGGTCGCAGATTCAAATCCCGGTCGCACCAAACATGCTCGACCTTTCAACCATGGGGGTATTATAATGTCATAGTCAATCCCACTGACATGGCCAAGCGTATGAAGGCGTGCGACTCGTAATCTGAGGGTTGCGAGTTTGCATCGCCCTCGCGCCAAACATGCTCACACTTTCAGCCGTAGGAACGTTATAATGTGACGGTCAATCTTACTATTCGTTGGTAAAAGAGTAGTCCAAGAGTTGGCGGTAAGTGGTGATGACTAGTTGCCTTCCCTCTAGTCTAACACTGCTAAATTAGGGACGGCCAGCGCAGATAGCCCTTGAGTAGGTTTAAGTAAAATTCAAAATAACAAATATTTCCATCTTTACTCATTATTTTTGTATTTTAGTTCTAAATACATGTTGTTTAC
The DNA here is from genome assembly GCA_011833715.1 of Carcinoscorpius rotundicauda. Classification (NCBI taxonomy): domain Eukaryota; kingdom Metazoa; phylum Arthropoda; class Merostomata; order Xiphosura; family Limulidae; genus Carcinoscorpius; species Carcinoscorpius rotundicauda. The sequence continues at coordinate 22,480,905 of CM022395.1, forward strand.
TAACCTTCTTAATCCTTGCACTTATGTAGTTACTTATTTGAATAAATTCTTTTTCCACCTTGTTTAGGCTGTAAATCAAGCAATTGGTGTAAACAGTCTTTTCGATTTTAATGATTTTGTTTGTTTCTTTTGGAATTTCGCACAAATCTACTCGAGGGCTATCTGTGCTAGCCGTCCCTAATTTAGTAGTGTAAGACTAGATGGAAGGCAGCTAGTCATCACCACCCACCGCCAACTCTTGGGCTACTCTTTTACCAACGAAAAGTGGTATTGAGCGTCACATTATAACGCCCCCACGGCTGGGTAAGCAAGCATATTTGGCGCGACTTGGGTGCAAACCCGCGACCCTCAGATTACGAAGCGCACGCCTTAACGCGCTAGGCCATGCCGGGCCGCGATTTTAATGAAAGATTTGTTTACAAGCACTGTAACACAGAATTCAAGACTTCTGGGCTTCATGCTACCCTGATAAACAGCTTAGTTAAAATAAAATGGATTTCTTATGAGATGATTTAGTTTTGAAACTTAAAAGTGAGCGTTGATTGAATTATAATAAATATATATCATAAGCTCACCTTTTTCGCTATTTAGATAAATTAGTACAATAAATAGGTAAATAAACCGACGGAAACTTCCATTTAGCTTTAGTCTCGTTTAACTTCTGTGTGAAAATTATTACTTGCTGACCATAAACTAAATTAATGTAACAGTTACAGATGTGTAGAAAAGTTGAATGTCATATGTTAGCGTTTTATATTTTAATAACCATTGTTTTTAAACCTTACTGCGCAAAAAAACAAATGTTAACTGATTTTAAATAATTTCTTATTCTAAAAATGCAGTTGGTGAAATAGAAAATATATTGATTTTCTGCTCCATCTTATCTTGAATCTATTTTCTTTATAATAAATGGTAAGATACATGTAGATCTGTATGAAAGACATTAATCACACCTTATATGGTAATGTAAAACATTTTTTGTGGTAAATAACAATCCTTCACTGTGCATAGATATATCTTATTTAATTAAAATCATGGTTTATTGTGTTTTTATTTTATGATAAATAATCTTCAATTATATTCATATATGTGTGTGTGTGTATCTCTATTAACTGCCCCTTAAGATTAGTGTTGGAAGTTTGTTGGCTTAGCAACCTTTATAAAAACGACTAAAATTAAATAAACATTTATGCTCTGTCACACAGCTTGTTCTCTCATTTACATGCCGTAAATTCTTCATTTTCTTGTTTTTTACTAGAATTTTATCATATAATTATCACAGTTTTTGTTCATGGTTTCAGTGAGCAAGAGTACTTATTTTCCCTATAAACATACATGCCCCCAGTGGCTCAGCGGTATGTCTGCGGACACACGTTAAAATCCGGCTTTCGATACCCGTGGTGGGCAGAGCACAGATAGCCCATTGTGTAGCTTTGTGCTTAATTCAAAACAACAACATAAACATACATGATTTATTTTATATTTCTTATTTATGTGAGATCGTTGACAAAGAGAATATTAGTGAAAACATATAGGAGATATGAAAGCAGCACAAAGGGGAACAGTATTCAGTAGCCACAACACAATACTAGCACAATCGCATTAGTAAACACTAAACCACTCTAAGTCAAATGCAGACCAAAAACGCTGTTTACAACAACCCTTATAAATGTTAATTTTAACACATTGGAGAAACAAAGTTACAAACAAAAGGTAAAATCAGAGTATAACAAACATGCAAAACTATAATACAGATGTATTTGCGATAACCTATCTTGTCCAAGAACAAGGCCATAATCTGAATAATACTAAATTAACTCGAGAGATTAACTTTTGTCTTGACTGAAATAAATATTATTTTAAAACTATACTAAAAAGTTAAAAAAAACATCATATATTTTATCTATTAGTTCTTCTTCCTTTTTTTCTAAAGACTTATAGACCGTCATTTCTTCATTTTTAGGCGGATTAACTTGAAACCTGATTGGATTAAACCTTTATCCAATATGCCCAGAAAACTTTTAAATTTATTTAATGTTCTTTCGAGATCTTTTTCATGGTAAAATGTCAAGCCATCTTGAAAATGTATGTAGTGGTTCCTGTGCAATCATATTTACACTATTTAAGAGAAAAGTTGGTACAAATATAAATTTTCATGCGTTAAGTACAAGGACGTACAAAAAGAGTGGCTATACCCATTTTGGGTTTGTTTAGAGGTCAGAGATAAGAAGCATACTTTGGAGATCTTTGGTCAGTTATTCAGCCAAAATTTGATTAATTTATATGGGATGTAGAACAAAGATACTTTTCTACAGGTCTCACACACTGGCAAACAAAAACGGTGGCCTTGCAAGTTTTTTAGAAATTATAGGGGCATCAAAATGCCACAAATAGCAGAATTTTAGAATTTTTTGGCAATTACCCCAAGGTACTTTGGTCAAGTAACATAGGGTTTGGTACAAATGTACTTTTTTATTGGTCCCATACATATACTTGCAAAAATGTAGGATAAATTCCAATTTGGACAATTTAAAGGTCAAAAAATTAAATAGATCCATAATTTTGGGAGTTTAGTCAGTTATGTATCAATGTTTCGACCAGTTTACATGAAGTTTAGTATAAAGATACTCTTTGCAAATTCCAAACAAAGATACAAACATTTTTTGAATTTTCGTTCTTTGCATAATTTTTCAGCGAGTAAGTAAAATTTAAGATTTTCGCGAACTATTTACGTGTATATCACTTAACGTACATGGGATTTCGCATGAAAATATTTTAATCTTATACGTTTCTTCAAATTTTTCTGGTGTCAGAATTAGGTATGCTGGTATTGTGTGGCACAGATATGTTTCATTTGTCCTCGAATTTTGGCGTCTTCAAATTCTATATTTTTTTTTTCCTTTTAATGCAGCTAACGTGTTAACCAGTTGGTATTTTTAATATATATGCCAGCATATAAATATTGTTGTAATATTTTTTTACATTCGGCGAGTTATTTATGGTTAAATATGGTAAAAATAATGCAAATTACAGTACTTTTAAAAGTAGGGAAAGCATTCTATTTTCCAACCAAACGTTTTACAAACTCATCGATAGAAAAATATAATTGACAAATAAAATTGGACAGTTATTTGCGTGTTAAAATGTCTCTCGTTTCAACAACATAAATTCAAAGCGGTCTGTAGATTGACCAACCCAGTAAATTACAAAAAACATTATAACAGGTTCATTACCTAACTGCTAAGTTACTCACTATTTAACAATTCTATTGCATTTTTACATTATTACAATTTCTTCATCACCTCTCTGAAAATATCGTGACATAACTTTTGTTTTATCAGAGCACTGTTGCCAAGCGCGTAAGGCGTGCGACTCGTAATCCGATGGTCGAGGGTTCGCGCCCGCGTCGCGCTAAACATGCTCGCCCTCCCAGCCGTGGGGGTGTAAAATGTGAAGGGTTAATCACACTATTCGTTGGTAAAAGAGTAGCCCAAGAGTTGGCAGTTGGTGGTGATGACTAGCTGCCTTCCCTCTAGCCTTACACTGCTAAATTAGGGACGGCTAGCACAGATAGCCCTCGAGTACCTTTGTGCGAAATTCCAAAACAAACAAACAATTGACGCATGGTACAAAAATGGGGTGATCTTTTGTCATTAATTATCATTTTCTATGTTGTTATTGGGAGGGGAACGAATCCAATCTTGGCAATACTCTTCATTTCTTATAAACAGATTGGGTATTGCAACTGTTGCTGTGTGACCAGAGTGAATAAACATACTATATGGCTTTCAATCAATAAACAGGTTTGAAGAAATGCCATACATAAATTAATAAATTCGCTTTTCAATATCATTAGAGAATTAATTATTTTGTTTATCAAAAAAAACCTGTGCGCTTAAAAATTATTGCAGCAGTGATAGAAATGCACTTCCTGTTGCAAAAATACTTTTCTTCAGTTCAAAAGCTGTATTTTTAAATAAAATAACAAATAGAGAATGTATATATCTTAACCATACTAAAACTATTATTGATAAAATAGATTCAGCTTATATACTGGCTGGCTGACAACTAAAATATATATTTAGTAACCATTGCACAATATTTTACAAACGTGGAAGCTCTCAAGACTCAGTTATATGAAAATATCTATCGCCATTGGATATAATTTTTTATACTGAGTGGTGATGAAAAAATTAATGCATACCAAAAGAACTTCCATGTAAAATTATTACAACAAAAGAATATACGTTGATGTGCGTGTTTAACAGTTACGAATTAAGAGCCTAGCAACTGATTGTACGATAAGAAACTTACCAAAATTTCATAAAAAAATCTAGTTCCCAAAGAATAAAGACACTAATGTCAGAATTACATACATGCGCAAAAGGTGTTTAAACGATGCTTTATAAAAGCATTATGCTATTGAGAAGTAATATATATCTATTTGAAGATATGTACGACATAAGTGTAACAATGTTAGCTTAGAATATGAAATTTAATCAACAATAAAACTATTTACAGAATTAAGAAAAGATAAATAAGAATACCATGACAACGGGTACGTAACTTTTTCTAATTTTATTTATGTACAGTAGCTGCAAATAAAACGCCATTTCTGTTCTGTAAGAAAAAAAAATGTTTTCTTGGTTTACCTCAATCAGTACACGTTAAAATATCCACCTTTAAATACATCTGGAATCTATACGAACCCCGCATATATTTAATGATCATAATGTTGAATCTGTGATTTAGATTTAAAGTTAGGATATTGGCTTCTCATAGCATTGTGCAGATAAACTGCAAGAAAGACTGAGTACCATAAGTATATAAAAAGTGATTTATTATTGAAAATATAAAATTTACTTATATCCATTTTGTCATATTTAGACAAAAAATTGTCATCTTTGATATGTTTCGATAATATAAATACTGAACGAGAAACAGATTTCTCGAATGTATAACAAAAAACACCAAATTGTACGAAAATGTGCTTGTGGCCCAAATGGACCCAAAGAGGTTGAGCTGCATCAAATTTTGTTTCAGAGCTAAATTAATGCCACATTTTGAACAATATGTAAGCATAACTTATTCTGAACAAACATAAGGAGTTTTTTATTTTACAAACACTCATCACACTTGGTGTTGAGTGATCAGCCCAGACATGGTCTCCACCTGCTGTACAGGCTTGACAGACGTTCCTGTCCGCGATTCTCGGGCAAAGTACATCGTTTTTTTTTCTTGTTGCTGGAACACCTTGACCAGCATGTAGTCTTATGTGAAGCAATCCTAAATCTACAAAGGCAGATATGACGCCTTTCTCCATTGCACAGGGATTCTGGAGACGTCTCTGAAGTGGGATGTGCGCATTTACTTCACTTCAGGAAAGATCTAAATACATAATCATTGTTTATTACAATGGATAACCTCTGTGAGTCCATACACACAATGCCTGATGAAGACACAGAGCTCCAAATCTGTATATTACTTAGAGTCTGTACGGACCTCATGAAACTTTTTATTCATAAAAAATATTCGATTGCAAAACATCGAAAGGTTTATTATTTTTATGTCAGAGAATGATAATGTGATAATTATATAAAAATAAATAAAATATAACTGGTCAATGAAAAAAATATTTGTCTTTGGGGAACATATGGATGTGTATTAACCCTAGGCAGAGATTTAGTTTCCAAAGCTAGAAAGATTAGTAATGCCATAAAATATTCCACGCACTTTAAGTTACGCGTGTGTATTAAAAATACAATAAATCTCTTATTGCTAGTGGTGTTTATGTTTGGTTACCTTCCCTTTCGTTACTGGTTCAAATTAAGAAGAACGACATATAGCCTTCATAGCTTTGCGATAAACATAAATTATCTTAATTAACGTTTTTCACATATTATTTGTTCCATTGTTTAAAGGGATAGAAATTTTATTTTGAAAAAAATACCCTCCTTACATAAATATTGTTGTACTAAAATTTGACGAGAAAGATAAATAGGCTATCAAAATATATTTGTAGCTTGGTTTACGTTTGGATTCAAGAGTTATCTTTGATTTTACTTTCAAGCAGTAACCAATTTAAATTCTCATATTTAAGTACTGTAGAAATATTTACTACAATAAACTTAAACTTAGTAGTTTATAGTGTCCAACTTTACACGTACATGTGATCACACTTCAGTGGAGTGTTTGTTTTAAAAATTCTTGACGTGTACTAGTTTTTCAATCCTTTCTTTATTGCAAAACCTTTAAGAAAAACTATGTTTATAACGGTCTTGTAAGATATCATAATCAATTTGAGGATATAAGGGCACAAAAATTGTTCTTGGAAAGTACTTTAGATAAGATTAAAGTAATCAGATATACATGTGAATCATTGGTATGGTAGCTTTGTTGCACTCTATACACCACAATGAATCAAACCCGGTCTTTAGCGTTGTAAACCTAGAATATTACCACTAATCCACCGAAGAACTGTGTTTGCTCCTTAGTAATGTTTTTTGACTAGTTAGTAACTAGAGCCTAGTATTTAAATAAATGTATCAGTGACTAATTATTGATTTGTAAATGTTAATAAATAATATAACTTTCTAAATAATATTTACAAAATGAATTTGAAGTATATTAAACGACATATTATCTCAGCAATTTATTGAGATTTATATAAGCGTGGCATTTGAGACATACAAAAAATATCAAACTAATTTTGTATTAAACGGTGAATGTTATCATTACTTACGTTTTAATAATACAGTTATAGCTTGAGTTATTCCTAATTTTTAATAAATAGTTTTGAAACACGAAAATACTTTTTATAATACTAGTCCAACAAATTAAGAGCTTAATTATGCAATTAAAGAACGGGTGCAAGCAATATGTGTTGATAATTAAAAAGTAAATAAATGTTTTCTCGAGAACTCAGCAGAAATTTTATCTTACTGTGTTCATGAATGGAGAAACATTTTATATTATACTGTTCGAAAATCAGTGACTGAAGATATTGCAATTAATAATAACACACTTTGGACAGCTGCCAACACTGCTAAAATGAAATTGGGAAATTTTTCATGTTACTTTTAATGATTTGTCACACTGCACTGAAGAGACTACTTTAGGAGATGCTGACCAATTCTGTAGACGTTTTTCAACATCAGTACTCAAGGCCTTCATGGTTTCTTTAATATACGAATAAAAAGTTGAAACCACACACACCATAACACAAGTTTTATAAATCAACTGCTTACAACTGCTAAGAAATTATGCATTCTTGACTCAAACTTTAAATGTTAATGTAATATAAAGTAAAAGAAAAAGTGTTCTTTTATAAAGAATAAAATCGAATTCTAGCAACAGAATAAAGAAAACTTTACAAAGAATTAAACATCATTTATGGCTATCAACATAACGCATGGTTTTATTATAAACGTCACATGTATCTCTTTGGTTTGAAACAAATTCTGTTGACCTTAACTATTACTTTTTCAATATAATTTAAACTAGTGATAGTATTATTAATGCAAAAGTATTGATTTTTTTGCATTATGTATGTCTCAGGACAGATTTACAAATACTTTGTTTTTGCATGTGTATAACCTCATACATGTTAACAACGTTTCATAGCTAAATATCATTTATTTATTGATTGATTTTACAAGATGATATACACATACACTGCTGGTCAAAATCTTAAGGTCAATGAACATAAAGAAAAATATACATTTTTTGTTGTTAGATTCAACCACTTATTTGAGTAGAATTTCGAAAGATGAAAATAAGAAAAGGGAAAATAAAAATAAAAACACGTTTTTAGCATTTAATAAAGAAAATGTGAACACTATGAAATAAACACTTTATCGTATATAAAATTTTGTTTAGAGCATGGTAGTTACATTGGACTTCATGGATTGTGGTTGAAAGTTATATTAGTTATTTTAAATAACTAGTTAAACCCTTCATATTAGTATAATTCATCTACTGGACTACTAGTTAGTGCCTTACCACCACAATTTTTCTTCTTCTTTACTTTGAAGAACAGTCATCTTTCCACAACTGGCTGCAGGCAGAGAAGGGCGATGTAGATGTGCGACATTACGAGCTTTAGCATCTATATTTCGCTCGCATAATTTCTGTTCTTTTATTTTAATTTATATTTATATTCCTTTATTTTATTTCCTTATGTGAGAGTGAAGAATGGAGGTTAATATGATAGATAGTGAATATCCACCGTAATGTGGGTCCTATTTTCCAGTCACCTCCGATACCTAGGGTACATTTGATATCCCACATTATAGCCTGTACTCTGGGGATGCTTCAGCTGGTGTAGCGAATTTTTACTTTTGTTTCGGCTTGTTTTTGTTTATATGAGTATATACAGAAATTTATCAGAAAAATATAACATAAATGATAAATTTATGCTGATATCCAATACGCAGGTATTTATTCATCATTATAACGATTACAAGATAGTTTTATATTTTTTTGAAACTGCTAAATTATTAGGTAAAACACTTATAGTATTATCTCTTAAATTCAAGAAGTCTGAAACTTTTATCTATCTTTTCAGCTATGTTATTATCTTCACTAGCCGACTTACAGTAACATATGAATAAAGAATATTGTTAGTTAGCCTAAGAATGTTCTTAAAAAGGTATGTTATATAACTGGTCAATAGTATCCCAACACATTGTACGACTAATGCTTTGATTGTTTTTTATTAAGCACAAAGCTACACAATGGGCTATCTGTGCTCTGCCCACCACGGGTATCGAAACACGGATTTTAGCGTGTAAGTCCGCAGACATACCGCTGAGCCACTGGGGGGCTCGACTAATGCTATCTGACCGGATATTGCCCGTCACTCAGTTTCTTTTTTTTTCATTTTGGCAACAACGGGTTGCATGCTGACTACTAAGCCCCACCCAACCCACATAACTAAAGAAAGCGAATAATTTAGTTTTAGATAGATAGCTACCGTCACGAGTTAGTACTTTCTTAACAACCAACTAAACGTTGTAACCTTTGATTTTAAAACTTGAATTACGATGTGTATGAGTCGAACTTCATAATTATTTGTAGGTCGTATTAATATCATCAACAGGATGGCACCCAATCAACCTTAATTATTATATATTTAGTTTTCTGCTATATTGATTTATGACATTAAATATTTACATTTAGTTTGCTATTGAGAAATGGATCCATTAATTTCTATGATATGTTTTTGTTTTGTTTTGATCTACATAGTTAGCTTGTTTTTCATCATTATTCTCATTAATTTCAATTATTTTGTACACATCTTGATCTCATTTCGTTATGAGTTCTTTCACAGCTATCTTGTATTCTATGAGCGTTCAATATTATGCTTGAAAGCTTAAAATGCTTAAAATAGGGTTTCGATAGCTGGTGTTGGCAGATTAACCAATTGTGTTTTTTGTGATTAACAAACAAGCAAATTCCCGCCTTGAATTAAACAATATTTGTACAACATTTAAACCAAGAGTTTCGAATAATGAAATAAGTTCAATAACATTTTACTTTATTGTAAAAAAGAAAGCTAAATTGATTAATAATTATCATATGTTTTAGTGTAAAGTAACGATTTTTATCACGAAAAGGGATTTCTTAGTGTTATTGAAACCTATAAATAAAAATGATTGTCCAAAACTCCATTAAATAACCTTAAGAAAATGATATCCCTTCAAATGATATATTTAAACAAAACCAATGCTCACTAGATAATGAATCAAACATGCTAGTTGTATTTGGAAACTGAATTGTGTGTGTTTTTATACAGCAAAGCCACATCGGGCTATCTGCTGAGTCTACCGAGGGGAAGAATTGTTTATATAGAAATTAATGCTATATATATAGATATTTTAGAAACATTAACTTGTCATATGTTAGAGATATTCATTGATTTCAGTGTATTTTCTTAATTGTATTTTTAATTTAATTCTATGTATTGAATTCGTGCAATTATTGTCACTTTAAAATTCTGGGAAATGTAAATAACATTACTAGAAGCAGATTTTAGTTTACTAATTTTAAGAAAAAATACAAAAAGATCATACTTAAGAATCAAATCATAACTCAGTTCTAAATTATTAATGTGCTATATATTTTGGACTTGTGATATCTCTTGGTCTAAATCATTTGTTATTAACTCATTTTTAGCTACATAATTTTATACACGTACCTCAAACCAATCTACGGTTGTACGTAAATTTAATTTATTTACTTATAACTTGTAGTGTTAGAGGTAATTGTGACAATCAGTATGACTAGAAGTCACCAATTCTTTAGGTATCCCAAACACAAAACAATTTAACAGTAATTCACTGTTTTTATAAAATATATAAAATACAAAGTATTGTGACAATTGATAACTCATAATCTCATTTTGTACTTTCAGTTTTTTATTAATACAGTTTTATGTTTCATATAAATTACTTTATTATTAGAGCCTAGAAAATAACCTGCATTTGTGTATCTCGTTTGCTTACATACTTTTAAATCTTCAAGTTTTTGAAAACAGAAAAACATAGTATTGCTAATTTTAGTTTCCGGTTAGGAATAGTTCTGTTTTATTGTTATCAAAGTGTTTATTCGGTCTAACATCTATATTTGTTGGTATTGTTATTCCATGTACTTGTGGTGTATGAGATCTATGGAATAAAAGACAAATACGTCTTGACTTGAAAAATATGTTCTTTATAACCAGTATGGACAAACTGATTTACTGGATATTGTTAAATTATCATCCTACTTTTTTACTAGTGAAAGGTTTTCGCATGTTAATTGTGTTTTATAAATCCATATTTAATTTATTTCAAATTAAGAAGATGATTTCTTATGCATAATAGTAGAAGTGTGAACTTAGATTATGTGGAGACTTTTTATAAATGTAACTAAGGAAGATTAACCATGTGACCTATGGTTATACACCTTTAACACAGGAAACTATTGTTCATAATGAAATGTAAATATTTCAGCATCTCTACACTAATAAAATTAAGCTATATTTCTTACTTACTAAATCATAGCCTCTTCCAAAAAAAGCCTTCAGTGGCACAGTGGTATGTTTATGGACTTACAACGCTAGAAACCGGGTTTCGATACAGCTGGTGGTCAGAGCACAGATAGCCCATCGTGTAGCTTTGTGATTAATTTTAAACAAACAAAAAAATCCATAGAAATTTAAGGTTCGTTTCACCCAGCGGTGGACAGAGGGCACATAGCCCATTGTGTAACTTTGCGCTAAGAAAATAACACTAATGAAAACTGCTTCTTTCATATTAAGATTCGCGGTCTATGTTTACACTTTACTTCTTTATGAATAATAAATAAGTTACGTTTATAAGTTAGGCACACTCGTACACTTGAAAGTTTGCTTATATGACAATATGGAATTTTTAAATAATTCAATGATAGGCAAGAAAAATATTAAAATATTTATTCCGATGAAACACGGTTCAAAAAAGTTGTAGAAATACGTTTCTTCTTACTGATGTATCTTTTGCAGTAGTTCAACAAACACGTCAATACCTTAATAAAAATTTTAAGCGTTCATAAGTTATTGAAAGACTCTACCTATTATTACATACGCTTAAATTAAATGTCATTCACAAGAAAAATAGAATATAAAATATGTTGGCAGGAAGCCGTTAAGTTTTTGAATTTTGCTTGATAAATAAGAGGTTATTCCTCATCATTTACACAGAAAAAATAGTGTTAGTCCGATGAGATAATGAATAAGCTTGATTTCATAATCATCTTCCGCTAAAAAAAATGTTCTTGGAATTTATGTGATGGTACAGTTATTTATTTGTTATTTAGTTTATAAACATGTGTTCAGATTATGAACTTGTGAAATTTTTATACATGTAACTAGTAAATAGATTATTATTATGAAATGAAGTTGGCAAGTATACTTCACATTACTGAAGTCGCATTTAAACTGAAACAATTACTGCCTACGACGGCGAGATATTGTTTTCACGCTTGTGTCTAAGTGTATGAATAGTTTCGGTGACTGGAGTACAAAGATCACGGTCGCACTAAAACGTAATTATACATTTTGAAAAAACTAATAATCTGATTTTATTTCGTATGAAATTTGAAAATCGTTCCATTGGCCAGTTTATTAACTTTTAACGAATGTTGTTAACGTTAGCCAAAGTGCAAGGTCATACTGAAATTCAAACATTTTGTAATGATAGCAACTTAAAATCTTGAGTGCTTTTTTACTTCCTCATAATTTCACTTTTATACCTCTTTCATACACTTAGTATTTCAATAAAAATTATACATACACTGCATTGCGCTGAAAATAACAGTTTAAAACATCGTAAAATATCAAAAAGTACGCGAGGGAAATGTGTTTGATTTCACTTTGTTTCATCAAATTCTCATTGTAGTCTGACAATTAGAGCAAATCTTTAAAGTTTTCCCTCTTGCTATTGTACTTCAAAAGAGACCAGATTGTTTTCTGTTCAGCGCAACAACAAAGTAAATGTGTTAAACCAATGTTATTCAAAGTTATGCTTCAAATGCTTATTGTCTGCTGTACAATGAAATGATTAACGTGCCTAAACTGATGAAAGGTTTGTTCCTTAATTTCGCACAAAGCTACACGAGGGCTATCTGCGTTAGTCGTCTCTAATTTAACAGTGTAAGACTAGCGAAAAGACTACTAGTCCTCACCGCCCACCACCAACTCTTGGGCTGCTCTTTTACTAACTCATAGTTGGATTGACCGTCACATTATAACGTCCTCACTGCTGAAAGGGCGAGCATGTTTGGTACGACCGGGATTCGAACCCGCGTCCCTTGGATTACGACTCGAGCGCTTTAATCCACCTGGTCATGCCGGGCATCTGATGAAAAGTTAAATCTCGTTTGTTTAACAAATGTGATCAAATAAATCATGATTGATTCCCGTCTAGTACAGCGGTTTTTTGATTTATAGTGCTAAAATCAGCAGTTCGATTCTCTTCAGTAGACTCCGTAGGTAGCACGATGTCGTTTTGTTATAAGAAAACACACAAATCATAATTGCAGTTAGACTGATTATTCAAAAGTTATTTGTACCAATATTTTCTCATTTTTTTTCTGTAAGTGTACTTTGTCAAAGAGAGGAAAAACATTTTTGTTCTTTTCTTTTTTTAAATATCATATTTATATGTATGGTTATAGAAGGACAGGTGTGATATTATGAAAATGAAATCTGTGAAGTTGAAGAACGATGCATGTTAGTTAGTCCTTTTGCGCATGTATGCATGAAAGCTTAATATTCTTATCGTACTGCCCGACATGGCCAAGCGTGTTAAGGCGTGCGACTCGTAATCTGAGGGTCGCGGGTTCGCATCCCCGTTGCGCCAAACATGCTCGCCCTTTCAGCCATGGTGGCGTTATAAAGTATCGGTAAATCCCACTATTCGCTGGTAAAAGAGTAGCCCAAGAGTTGGTGGTGGGTGGTGATGACTAGCTGCCTTTCCTCTAGTCTTACACTGCTAAATTATGAATGGCTAGCACAGATAGCCCTCAAGTAACTTTGTGCGAAATTCAAAAACAAACAAATATTATTGGATAATTGCACCGTGGTATTTTTATGTTTTTTTCACAATTGCAAAAGTAAACGACGTTTAACACGTATTCGTATATATCATACATATGTATGTGTATTCACGAGCGCAAAACAACAAAGTTTATAGCATTTACTTTAAAGACAGTTACCTCAGTAACATAAACAAACTTGCAAGAAAATACATTAAGTCAGTATACCTTTGCGTGGTTTATAAATAACAGCACCATCACATCTCTGTATAAATTCTACAGTATCAGAATGACAATTAAGATTAAAGTTTAAATACGTTGCGTATGCGTAGCACAGTCGTGCCTTTTATGTAATCTACAATAAATAGTTTTTAAGAGGATGATAGTGATTTCAGTTATATTTAGTGGCCGGCATAATCCATAGATATTAATGAAATTCACCATGTTTGACATAAATTTAAACGTCATACTCCTCATGTTGACAATGTCTAATACGTAAGAGACAAAATGTATCTCAAAACTGCTGGTATTGGTAATAAAACTTTTATTGAAATATAGTGGAGAACAACAAAACCTGAAGAATGTTAGCATGAAGATGGTTTAAGTAGGTCGAAACGTTGTTCTCTACTATACTTTAATAAAAGTTTTGATTACCATACATTTTGTCTTGAGATACATTTTTAATTCAGATGGGTTTCTCGTCATTACCCAGTAAGGGAGAAGTAGTTTTTTTATGAACGTGCACGTAGTCCCTATAAATTTTAGGTCTATCAACATGAATAACGGATGACCTGTTTAATTATTATCTTTTTTATCATATATGTGAATTTTTAGTTTTTATACATTTTTATGCTAGTTTTGCTTCAATATGTAACTATATCTTAATCTTTTAATTCTGTCATTACATAGATGGAATATGGTAGCATTTGACAGCTCTAAGGAATAAAATATTTCCCTTTTGAACAGTATCAACCGTTAAGAATACCTAAACTACTTTTTTTATCGGGATAACTTTGACTTCTTAAAATACATACGGCGAAACTCAAACGTAAATAAAGGTTTTCATTGGTAACTAGTAAATTATCTGCTTTTATTGTATTTTGTTAACAAAGTACGTTTTTTATTGTATTTTAGGTCATGTATAAAGTAACAATGGAATATCTTCTTTAGCTAATTATCGTCCGATTAATACCAATGCCTATTACAGCATTGTAAAATTATTTTAAAAATCACTTTTTTATATTTGCCATGCTTTAGAACAAAATCATAACATTATATTAAATTCTCAAGCAAAGAAGAGAAGGTAGTCCGTTCTCAAGAAAGAAATACCTATATTTTCCATCCGAGTTCTTTCTTCGAAGAGTGTGTTTTCATGCTTCTCAAGAAAATTAAACATAGAAATGACGACAGGTTGAAAGGTGTATGAAATATGCTTTTCCTAGTTGCAGTATGCAAGTTCTTCATGATAGAAAATGTCGTTTTATCGTGTTATGAATGCCGGCTAAAATATTATATTATGTGTCTGAATATCACTTTTGTGGATTTTATTGTTATGTGTGATCTAAATCAGAAATGGAAATGTAAAAAGTATAAGGTTATTCGCCGTATATCTTTCTTCAGTATGGTGACTGTAATGGACATGAATTCCGAAGGAATTGATGAAATAAATTCTCAGACTGATATACAAGATTGTGGTCAAATATTGTGCATACCGTAATAGGTAAAGATAGGAATTGTCTATTTTTTCTGGAAGAATTTACCAACAAAATGGAAACTAACTTGGAACTTGTTTCAAAAGAAAATACTGAATAAGAGGTGGCAATTAAACTGTGTTATAAAGAAGTATAGAAATTCAAGCCAGAGTTGGTTGAAATGTAGTCGTTTCAGTATCAATGGAAAACCGTGTTTTGGAAGCTAGTTCTTCGACAGTTTAGTTTAGAAACTTATGCTGCTGTTAAATCAAAACATCAGCTGGTTATTTAAATTAACAGAGATGATAAAGTACTTGAAAACATTTATAAAACTAGTGTTGAAGATAATACCAGTCTCACCCAGTCATGCACACTCTACTGTTTACAACGTAGTTCAAGAAGACACTGAAGGAGAATTTGTCATGGTACAAAACAGAAGAAAACATGCACATCAACGGTATATTTCCACTATTGGCGTTTAAACGGATGGCAGTGAATATTTATTAAAATACTGATATGAAACTATTATATATCGGTCGATATGCACCAAACAGAACTGAGCCAGATATGAGAACATTAAAAAAACCTTCAATTTATAAAAAAACATGAAAGTTAATTCAAAAGAGAACGATACATCAACATCCTTTTGAGTAAAGCTTAATTGGTCATCATCAGTTGCAGTTAAATATTTTTCTCTCACGCTTTTGCTTTTAATCGTTAACTCTTTTTTTAACCTACAGTAACTTGAAAATAAAGTAAAGAAGAGTCTATGAATAAGATTCACAATGAATAAATATGTTTAATTTGGTATGTTTGAATGTCATAAATTTTTGACATAAGATTATATATTAAATCAGTTTATTTGCTTTTGTGATTAAGTGCCTAGTGTCTTAATATTTCTTAAATCATGGTGATGTGATATAAAGCCTCCGTCCTCATTGTTTAAGAGTAATATTGACTTTATTAGCTTACCTACTGGGCAGTTTAGGTGGAATTGTTATTTATTCTTCTTCTACTTAAATTATAAGTTTAATTTAAATTACGTTACTGTAACTGATCTTAACGAATTACGTAGTTTTACTATTGAATAATTTTATACTTTTTTACTGTATTTATCGCTCAACCTTTGGAACTGGTGTAATATTATGGACACACTGGATTTAGTATACTAGTGGACAATATAAATTTTGATAATTTGATGACTTTTGGGTGAAATTTTAATGTTTTTTCTCTGATCTACCAAGGCAAATACAAATAAACTGTGTTTTCCAATTAAATTATTTGTTTTAGTTTTTCATTTTTTATTGTGAATGTTAAACCAGCTGTTTATTAACCTATTAGTGTTATTGGTACAGCTGTGTCCACAATTTATAGTATTTACACAAATTTTAGTGACGTTGTTTCTTATGATATATTTTGTGACATTTCAGATCATTATGCACTATCTTTATCTGTTGTTGTCTTTGTTATTATTTTCCAATAAAAATTGATAAGTGCTGACACTCTTAAGAGCTTCACTCATACTTTACATGATATTTATTGGCACTCTGTAATACACGAGAAATGTTATGTTCATTCATATATTTTCTCTTTTGTCGAGCAATATTATAAACTATATAAATTATGTTTTCCTTTTACTAAAAGTATTAAATTCGATAATGCTAGATTTCTATCGCGCATGACCTTTTCGTTATTACGTATCATTAGGCGTATATAACAACTGTATCGTCGCTTCAAACAAATTGGTATTATAATGCCCTCACAGTTGAAAGGGCGAGCATGTTTGGCGCGGCGGGGATGCGAACCCGCGACACTCAGATTACGAGTCGCACGTCTTAACATGCTTGGCCATGCCGAGTCCCGTGAAAGATATACCAAAGATAACACGTATTTATAACGGATAGGTTATAAAGTATACGTTTTTGTTGTTGTTTTGAATCAAGCACAAAGCTACACAATGGACTATCTGTGCTCTGCCCGCCACGGGTATCGAAACCCGGATTTTAGCGTGTAAGTTCGCAGACATACCGCTGAGCCACTGGGGGGCATAACGGATAGGGTCCTATAGTTTTTTATTCTACTATCATTGTTGATACTTCCACATATTATTTCTCAAGATTAGTTATCACTCTTAGTAACCTCAAATATGGTTATAAGCCAGTAGTTTCAGTCTCTTTGTCTTTTCGCTGTAACCACGACTGAAATTCGTGCATCCATAAAGGCATTACAAAGTGACTCTTCTGCCGCACGGGATGATGTTTGTTTTTTATTTCAGCTGTAAAGCCCACCAGTGATCCCCTTATCTCAACTACTACAATTGTAAATAATGTATATGTTACTGGTAAATTTCCAAATGATTTTGAACTCGCAAAATTATTACCAATTACAAAAATAGTTTTCTTGATCAAGTAAACAATTATTGACCTTTTTCCTATCCTGTCTGCTTTTTTTCGCATCATCGAGTTTTTAAAACCAACAAGGTTTCAAAAAATTCACAATTTCGTTTCAGGAAACACCAGTCTACCTAAAAGTATCTATTGGCAATCAATACAAAGGTTGTTAAGACCTATGAAGCAAAGAGATCTGTTCTGGTTTGTGAGCTAGATAATTAAATTAAATTTGACAGTGTATATCATTAAGTTTTTATTTGTTTGTTTGTTAAATTTTGCGCAAAGCTACACAAGAGCTATATGCGCTAGCTATCTCCAATTTAGCAGTGTAAGACTGGAGGGAAGGCAGCTAGTTATCATCACCAACTGCCACCCCCTAGAATACTCTTTTACCAACGAATAGTGGGATAAACAGTCACATTATAACTCCCCCACTGCTGTAAGGGCGAGCATGTTTGGTGGGATGTGGATTTGAACACGCGACCCTCAGATTACGAGTCGAACGCCTTAAACCACCTGCCTATACCGGGTTAAATCGTTAAGTATTACTGTATAAATGTGCTTAATAAGAATTACATGGCAATATATACAATATTCTATAATATTCTTAAAATAATAGGCAAAGCTACACCACAGTTAATGGAACTAAGTATCTTCTCGGCAGTCTTCACTGTGCATTTCTCATGACTCAGTTCTTGATCCCCTATTGTTTAACACTTATGTGAACGATTTACTTTCATTATTTCCAATTTCTCTTGCTATTTATATGCTGGAGATATGACTCTTATTATTGAGTCAACCATCTTGTTGATTGTTTTAGAATGGGGAACAAAATGTTGACGTCTATTAAAGCTTGGTTTAAACGCATTATTATACCTAGTGAACCGATAAATGAGAATATGACTTTTAATAGCATGTCACTTCTCAAGGTTGACTCCTTAAAGGTTCTTGGAGTGTTTATTTAAAGAAATCTTAAATGGAATGTATAAATTTTAATGATTTCAATTATACTGTTGAGAGGTATTTATATTATTATCAGATGTAAAAACAATTACTGTATGGGTACTTTATCAAATTTATTTTTCCATCTTCTATAGTCAAATGAGTTATTTTTTGGCACTTTAAAACTCATTTGGTTGTTACAAAACTGGGTCTGAGTCTTTCGTTGTTGGTACCTTTTTACCGTGTAGTTGCTACTCACAAACTGAAGAAATTTGCTGTTTTCACTGTTTACCAGGCCTATATCTACCGATTCATCTGTGTCCCCATATATATCAGTATTTTTAATTCGGATCTCAAACTTCATTCTTCTTTGATATACCCTTATTTCTTTCATCCCTGCAATCTGTCTTATTATTTAAGAGCTGTTTAAGTTCTAAGTATGTTTACAGGTTGGTTTTCGTTGTTTTAAATCGTAGAAAGATGTTCGGATAGCTCATAGTTTCAGATCACTTAAAGGTTTCTAATTGTTTTCCAATGTTCTTCTACATTTGAAATTACGGTTGTATAAAACATATTTTGTATTATGTTATTTCTTTTATATGGGCGTTGAAAATTATCAAGTAATATATCGTAAAGATTCATACAGCACAGAAAATATTAACGTCGAAAGAAAACTTCGAAGGCTATTTGTGTTTTTTCACATTGTTCGTTTATTATAATCGTATTTTTATAGCGGATCGTTTTTAAAGTTTGGTTTGAACTTTTCATAATGGTTAACAACCTTATAAGTATCTTAAGAGCAACAGGAATAACCGTAAAAGATTGATACATTTTTTATAGCTACTTCAATAGTACAAGACCTATTTCTTTTGTATACTATACATTTCAATCAATTCCAAACTGAACTTGGCATCTTCAGTTTTTGTCTGTTCATGCTATACAGCTAAATTATGAAAGTACTAATGTCATACTTGTGTGTTCTCGCTCTGTCATTACAACAACTAATTATAGTTATTACCATCAATCGCTCGACAGCATTTTTAGGATGTCTTCTTATTTGAAACCATTTTGAGGTACAGTTTTGAGAAATTAGAGTAATTCAGCGTTATGATTTATCTATATAAAAATGTTTAAATCTTTAAAATTATTATAGTGTCCAATTGTTCCTTATTTGTTAAGTGTAAATCCGGGATTATCTGTTCTGTACCCGTCGAACAGAATGAACCTCTTTTCTTTCTTTTAATATAAATCATCAGTATTCACACATGAGAACCACTTTTAGGTTAAGACATTTTAGCCATTTTTGTTGCCTTTACTTTTTGACCGTCTGCTAACTACTAGAAGAATTAACCTAGGATGGCTTATTGCGTGTAACGCAGCTGTGCAAAAGTATTAGAACAAATTAAAAAAAAAATAGATATCAGACTTTCCATTTTCCTTTGAAATCACAGGCGAAATATCAGAATTACCTTAATCTTCACATTTAGTAAACAGACACTTAGTGGAAATGCTTGTTTGTTTTAAATTTAGCGCAAAGCTACTCGAGAGCTATCTGCGCTAGCCGTCCCTAATTTTGCAGCTAGTCTTCACCACCTACTGCCAACTCTTGGCCTACTCTTCAACCAATGAATAGTGGGATTGAATATCACATTGTGATGCTCTTACGACTGAAAGAGCGAGCATGTTTGGTGCGACGAAGATTCAAACTCGCTACCCTTGGACCAGTAGAAATGCTTGAGTTCAGCAAAGAGGTAATGTTTAGCTGCAAACAGCCTTTCAGGCATTGTTTCAACATGTTTAATCATGGTTCTACTGGTTGTATAACCTACGCTTCAAACTAATTATTTCAAACTTAGAATCATCCGTCCATAACACTATTTTCCAAACATAAATAATAATTTTTTATACTTTTCAGCAAATGTTAGTCTCTTAACAATATTTGGAGATAGAAGTAAAGAATTTTAAATGCTACATGACCAAATATTTCATTCTCGTTGAGTCTTCTTAATACCGTAGATCTGAGCACATATGTCAAAATACCACTGTTTAATGAAAATGAAGTTAATAAATACTTCCAACATTTCAATATTTTGAGAAGGTTGCACAAACCATGGAATGACCAACTGAAAAAGAATTATTATTATTACATAGTTTTAACTGATAAAACACAAGAAAGTTATGCCAGCCTCTCTCTAGACGATTGTACAGATGATGATAAAGTTAAAGCGGGCTTTCTAAAAGCATACGAAATAGTACCGGATGTTTACTACAAACAAGATAACGAAACTTGTATGGAATTTGTCCACAAAAAGAAATATATTTTAATTGATGGTGTAATTTTATGTATATTTCCAATAGTTTCAACGGAGTTAGACATTTTTGTTTAATTGGAAAATTTAAACACAATGCAAGTGACGATCTCAAAACGTACTTCGATTAAAAGAAAGTTGAGACAATGCAGGAAGCGGCAGCTCCTCACGATGTTTACATTTTAATCCATAAAACTACTTTTCACAAAAACAAATTCCTTCTATCTCAGCACAAATCTGTATCTGATCGATAGATCTGAAGATTATTCTAATAAATCCAGCTTCTCTAGTTCGAAAGAGTCTGAAAGTCAGAAAAAATCATCAAAAGTCTGACTGCCATTTGTGTAAAAACTTGGTCATGTTATGTCTGATTTTTGGTGTATGAAAAGGAGGAAAAGGCAACACCCAGTGCATTCTTGTCCACATATGGACATAGTTTCACCCGATCATCCGATGCTGTTGATTTGGCTACTAATAGAAAGGTTGATGCAGATAGGGAGGAATTTAGACACGTGTCTGTTGGTTTTCTGTCTTTGACCAATAACATTGCTAATCCTATACCCATACCTATTATATGCGATACTGGAGTGATTCATTCATTGTAATTTGAAGTATACTGTCTGTCTTTAGATTAGTCACTAGTGAGTTTGTTATTGCTCAGAGTATTGCGAGTGGCTTTACTAATATTCCTCTTCATAACATTTCTTTAGCATCAGACGTAGTTGTGGTTGGAGTAAGACCTAAATAGCCAATTGTATCATTATCTTTGGGAAACAATTTTGCTGAGAGAAAGGTTGTAATTGAAATAAAAATAATTAGCAAGGCAAATGACTGTTTCATCTAAGAATAATGTTATTTTTGAGACGAAACCGGATGTGTTTTCTTCGTGTAGTGAGACTCGAGCTTAAGTTAAGAAATTAAGCCAAAAAAAACTGATAGACTCGTGTTTACCGGACTATGTTATAGATTTGCCTCAAATAACTTTTTGTGATCCGACGGGGATCTTGTGGTAACTGTTCTACAGGCGATTCTTCACGGAGTTAAAACGATGGACGTGATGAATGTAACTCAGCTGTTGAAGTGCCGTTTGCTAGAAGTAAACTCATCCTTGAGCAAGAAAAAGATTCGCAGATCTCTTGACATTTGAATATGCATTCCAAAATAATGTAGTGAAGAACGTTTCAAACAGCTATTTTTCAAAAATGTGTGCTCATGATAAAATGGAGATAAACAAATGTATCAATTTCAGAGGCCCCCAGTGGCTCAGCGGTATGTCTGCTGACTTACACGCTAAAATCCGGGTTTCAATACCCGTGTTGGGCAGAGCACAGATAGCCCATTGTGTAGCTTCGTGCTTAATTCAAAACAACAATTTCAGAGGAATAGGCTATAGTTTATCAGATGATTGTTTCAAAAGCATATCGTTCTGAAATATAAAAAGTTGCCTATGAATTTCCTAGAGAGGTCTTTTAGGAATCAAAAAGACAAGTGACAAAATTATGAAACATTTCTTTTGACCACAAATTAGGCAAAATGTTTCTCAGTTTTGTAAAACTTTTCATACCTGTCAATTAGTTGTTAACACCTATCAAGAAAATTCCTGTTGCTCCTTTGAAACCTATCCCGATTTTAGGAGAACCCTTCAGTTATGTAATTATTGATTGTGTTGGGCCTTCATCAAAAATTCGATCAGGTAACCGGTATTTGTTGACTATCATGTGTGTATTGACTCAGTTCTCTAACACTATCTCTTAAAGTAAGATTTTAGCAAAAAAAATAAGGTTTTGCTAACTTCTTTACTTTTATTGACTTGACTAAATAAATTCAGAGATAAAATTTTATGGGAGGCTATTTCAACAAATTGTTTATCAGCTCATTCAAATGATAAAATATAGGCTGTATCACCATTAATTGCGAGGTGTGCTTGAAAGATTCTATTCTACCTTTAAAATATGACATGTACTTATTGTCTTGATAACAAGAATGATTGATAAGCCTCTCACATTAGCTATTGATGCCAGCGATTGTGGTGCTGGTAATATTTTAATAACATCAGACGATAGAGGTGTTGCTATTTTTATAATGTGTGTATGTATCTGCATCAAAACAACCTACTGTCATTTACACTGATCATAATTCATTGACGTTTATGAACCAAATGAAGGGAAAAACAGAAGATTGTGAAATTACAGTTTAATATTACAAGAATGTGATTTGAAAATAATCCATGTCAAAGGGGTTGATAAGAAATGTTTCATAATTTTGTCACTTGTCTTTTTGATTCCTAAAAGACCTTTCTAGGAAATTCATAGGCAACTTTTTATATTTCAGAACGATATGCTTTTGAAACAACCATCTGATAAACTATAGCTTATTCCTCTGAAATTGTTGTTTTGAATTAAGCACGAAGCTACACAATGGGCTATCTGTGCTCTGCCCACCACGGGTATCAAAACCCGGATTGTAGTGTGTAAGTCCGCAGACATACCGCTGAGCCATTGGGGGGCATAAAGTATAAAATAAACAACAATACAAAATTACAAAACCAGTGATTAAAATCAAATAATGTTGATTATGGAACGTCTAATCATAAATATGAAATTAAATTGAACCTTAAGATATATTACTAAAACTCTATAAATGTTATTTAGTTAATAGTTGATATGTAGACGAAACGCATTCAAAATTCATAATACAACTTAAGTATTGTAAATGTTTTTAATTTACATTAAAATAAACAACATAAAATTTTCCATTTTTTGTAATTACAAATTGCTGTTTCTTAAAGTGATATCATGCTCCGACTCTCCCAAATGGCCAAAGACGTTGAAGTAAATTTTACTCTTAGATATGTATAAAGTAAAATATTGTAATACTTAAATCAGAGAAAACTTTATGTAGTTGTTTAAAATTATTGTTACTGAGATTTAAATTGTATAGGGTATAAATGAAGATGTCGTTAAAATACTTTTTGATTTTCCAACACATTTTCGGAGTAGTTATATATATTAAATTGAAAAAAAATATTTTATTAAGTTAAAACCATAAGAGACATCTAGCTTATTTAATTAAGCGTTTATAACTTTTATTTGTGATGACTGTCATCAATATAATTTCTCTTAATTTCAATATTCTAAATAATTTCAAATTATTCTGAGAATACAGTAGTTAACATACATAATTTGTTTTCCATTTGGATTCGGTGGTTAGATAATTGGGACGGATACGTTTTCTGGGCGTCTGGACTACGCATTAACAAATACGCTGTGTGAGAACTCCATAATTAAAAAGAGAAAAGGCTGCGCTTTGACTAGTTTTGAGAGTTTTTCTAGTACCTAACCATAAATAATATATATTTTTATCAATCTTTCTTTTATACCTATATTCTGGTGATGTTTAAATATATGTCTTGTTATGAGACAAGCAGATCTGAACGCAATGAAATGTTAGAAATTATATATTTGTCAATTTAAATTAGTTACAACTGAATGTTATTTTTCTTTAATATTCACTACAGGATACCGTGACACTGTGCACCTTGGGGGCTGGAACAGCTTTTGGAGATGGCGTTCTAAATAACAGCCCCCACACGGCTACTGTTGTAACTAGTGAACATTGCGAACTTTTGCGAATCGAGCAACAAGACTTCCAGGAATTATGGGAGGTTGGTATAAACCAGTAAAACTATTAGAACTTCAGTTGTGTTTCTTCTCTAAACCAGGAATTATGGGAGGTTGGTATAATCTAGTAAAACTAATACAGCTTTAGTTGTGTTTTTCTCTAAACCAGGAATTATGAGAGTTTGGTATAATTTAGTAAAATTAATAGAACTTTAGTTGTGTTTTTCTCTCTAAATCAGGAATTATGGGATGTTAGTATAATCTAGTAAAACTAATAGATGGGTTTCGTTTTGTAGATATAGTGGACGTTGTGAGGAGAAATAGCAATACTGCTATCATTCATTTCCATGATACTCCATTTCCAAATATTACCGTTTGCAAGACTCATTCATATCAACAATTTCACTCATGAAGAACAAATACTAAAGACTTGTTAGAACGCTTTTTTTAACTTTGGTCATATCTTTCGTAAAATTGCATTCTAGGGAATTATCTCTCTTATTTTAACAGTACTGTGCTAAACGAAAACAAAAAAATCTGTCGTGATATATAAGCTTGTGTACCCGTGGTACAAACAGGGACATATTGGATCAAACACAAGAACGCGCGTTTGGCAGAAGGTTAAAAGGACAGTTATTTTAAAACTTACAAAACAAGCAGTATTACCTGATGGAAACTATAATACAACTTGTCAATAGTAATCTACAAATAAGAGTTTTTAAAAAGGAGGTAAAAGGTTTTTTCTCTTTATTTTGTGGTCTTTATTTTATACATAAGTTGTATGAAGTCAGTTACCTATACTGATATAGTATTACATAACATATTTTATTTTAAAAGATAATAACAGTATAAATTTAGTAAGATTACTGTACAACACAAACAGTTGCAGGAAATAATTTCTCATTACGTAAACTTAATAATTATAACATAGCGTGAGAAGTATGCGGTTATACATGTTGTTCGTATGCACAAAGTTTCGTGAAAATGTAAGTTAGTTTGTGGAAGTTCAATCATAAACAGTGCAACACTATCTTATGACTGCTTTGGGATGATTTTCCAACAATACTTCCGTCTTTCTTTTGCAAGAAAATCATTACATTAAATGTCTAAGTAGAAATAATCGATGAAGTTACAAAAAGTAAAAATAAGAAACTGCAACACAATAAGACGTACTGAGAAATGCTGAAAATTGAATGCTAACGTGTTTCATAATTATAAATGGTTTTCTACATCATTTCTACCAAGACCTTGGTTGTATAAAAGCAGTAGTCTAAGACGTAAACAAATTGTACAAATGGTGGCTGTTAATCTAACGTTATTGTATCATTGATGATTAATTTGATATATTATTTTTTATTGAAAAGTTAACTTTAAAGACAGTTTTCTTGCTAATTTCAGTTGTTGGAATAATATAAGTCTACACTACAGTGCAACGTGTATTTCAATTATCTATATATCGCTTTTAATATATTAAACTGATGTTTAGTGCTAATAAACTGTTATTCTTCAATTCGAATGCTAATGCATGAAATTTACTAGTAATCTACTGATATCACTTATAGCAGAATAAACGTGAAACAAAACAAAATAAAGTTTGTTGAATTTCGATAAAAGCTATTGAATAAATTTGCGGTAGCCATTTCTAATTTTAAATTGATAGGCATGGGGAAAGGCAACTGGTCAACATCGCCTATAGGAAATTGAATTGTTTGTTTGTATGTTACAAACACGAGGGCTATCTACGCTATCCGTCCCTAATTTAGTAGTGTAAGACTAGAGAGAAGGCAGCTAGACATCACTATGCACCACCAACTCTTGGGCTACTCTTTTACCAATGAATAGAGCGATTTATCGTCACGTTATAACGCCCCCACAGCTGAAAGGGCGAGTATGTTAATTGCGACAGGAATTCAAACCCGCAACCCTCAGATTAGGAGTCGAACGCTTTAACCCACCTGGTCGTGCCGGGCCAAAGCGTGATTTTTTATTTGTTTTTGGAGATAACAAATGACATATCAAATTCACTACCTTTTGTTAATTATAAAAAAGTTATAAAAGAAACCAAGGAAGAATGAAGTAATGAAATATTATATAATTTCTAACCCCTCTATAATGCAATAATCTTTCTATTATAAGAATTTAATTATCATAATTATAAATCATATACTTTGTACAAAATCGAATATTTAAAACGCATAAGGACTTTTATTATTTTTCAAACAATTGTTTTATAGCTTTAGACAGACACTACTTTGTTCAAAAAAGGTTTAAATAATGAAACAAAAATTGGACAAGTTTATATATTCATAGTATTAACTATTTTTTCCTCGTATCGCCTGTTTTTTTATTTAAAACTGTTATTTCGTTAAATTTATGAAAAATTAGTTTCTTTATAGTTTGTAACAGGTTACAAGAAATATACATTTTAGCAAATGTAGCAAAGAACAGGTGTTAATGTGACAATAATGTGACCTATACCAGGTTTATATGAAAATATAAACAAATATTGTAGCAAATACGGTACAACTGGCATGTTTTATCCTTATCATATAATGATTTCAATCCTGGTAACCGCAAACGCATACAAGAATGTAAGATAATCGGGTATTAATAATGTTACAATTATATTTTTAAAACCGCAACAGAAAAGTATTTATTCCATTAATTTGATTTGATAATATGCTTGAACTAACCATGGTGATAAATGATATAATGAACAGTCAAATTAAATTTTCTGCATCTGCGGCTTGTGCACTACGTTATATTTAAAATAAGTGTAAGTTTTACGAAGCATCTTTAGTATTCGGTGAATTTAAAGAATTATCATTTCGTTTTTTTATGTCATTTGTGTAATTCTAAACAGTAGAATCCCAGAGCTGTATTGCGCTTAAAATACAAGTCAATTATTAATGAATAATCTACAGTACATCACATGTTTCCTTTTAAAATTTTCTGTAAAACAATTATCTAATTTGTCTTTCAAAATCTTGTTTTTATGACACAGTGATATCCTCATAATACAGAAAATAGTAGGTTTGCATTGATGCTAGGATTAAATAATGATATATTTAAAAGTATGAAAAGTATTCACTTGCGTACATAAATAAATTTTATTGGATAGTGATCAATTATTTATTGTACATAGACATAGTAAGTGAGTATTCTGTATTTTAACAGAAAGTTGTGACTGTATCCTCTCCATGAAAGTTCAGATAACGAATCAAAATCAATATAAGACAATTGTTCTATAATTTTCTAAATGTCAAATAACTAAAAAGATTAGATTTATTTACACTTATTACATTTCAGGAATCCGTACAAGTAATTATAAAAGCATCCTTTCAGTTTCGAGTTGACTGTATTACTAATCCTTGCAAGGGTTTGGTCACAAGAATATTATAGCAATAATTTATATTAATGCGTCATATATACTTTATTTAGTGTAAGGATTCTGCGATGTGAACTTGAAGGTCTACGTTGACTTGGCTAATCATAATTAAAAAAAAAAAACTTCATACTTTATAGTAGTTTATGCGATACTGAAACGCTTTTTGTTGAAATATAAGTGATATAATATATGATATGATTTAACATTTAATCCCACAAAAATATAAGTTATATAGAAATCACAGTTTGCGCTACATTTTATAAATAAATACACGATAATTTGAAAGACAGAACTTTGTATAATTGCATTTTCGAAGCTATATAGGTTTATATGTATTTATAGATTGTTTTTAAATATATTACGCTTCTTGTTAAATTAAGGATGCATATTTAAATGCATATTTAAAAACGAAACAAACAAAACGTAAAGGCATTGCAATTTTGAAAAAAAAATCATCTACCATGATCAGTATTGTAATATCACATCTCGGAAGCTTTGAGTATACAGATTACAGCTTAATAAACACTTAATGAAATATATTTTGGTGCATTACTTTTTCATATATATATTTCATTAATAGTTATACAATGAAATTACTTTCAAAAAGCTATTGGCATGAGTAAACAAACAAATGGCTTAAATATTATGATATTAATATATTGTTTTCAATTTACTTAAACAATGTTTATAATATAAAACTTCTGATTATTTCTTGCGACCTAACAAAATGTATATTCATTGCTTTATCAAGGTTATTTATATTTAAATACAAACAGATAAATGCAGCACTTAATTGATCCCATATTATCTATACTAGTGAACGAGAACTTAATTAGAACTATAAAAAATAATTCTGTGAAAAAAGCTGAAAAATAACTAAAAAAAACATGAAGCTAACTCTTGTGACCAACAGTCCAAAACTTACAACAAAACTTAAAACTAATATAAGACAACGAGAACTGGAAATTTACCACAAATCATGAACCTAATTACACTTCCAAATGTTCAAATTAAGTACGATTTTCTGTCAAATAATTTTAACTAGCTTATATAAAACTTATCTTTGAACCGAAACTTTGCTACAATTACACTGCAAAACATTTAAAGGTGTTGAGTTATTGTATTATGTCTTAAGAAAATGAAACTGCTTCCTAAACAATGGTACAGATCCTCGAACGTCTAGGAAAGTTAATTGTCATTCACAGTACAAGAAGCATACCGCTATCAGTCGATTCTGGCTCATATTATTACTTTCCAAGATTAAATAAGATACTTTCAGTTGCAACTGGATGGCATATCAATATGCAGAAAGCTGGGAACAAACATCAAGAGACTGTCATCTGTTCTGGGTTCATAGTAATGTAAAGTATTGTCACAGCAATAAAAATGGAAACCTATAACGATGTTAAGAACACATCGTATTGACCGGGATGAGAAAATCAATGTTTTTATTACGGATAATTTACATTTCAACTTGCAGCCAGGTAACAGAAGTACTCTTCTTTGAAAAAATATAAAGTTTTCTTAACCTATTTTCTTCGTCGAAGTAAACTATTTCTAAGTGGAAGCTGGTAACGTGGCAGAATTATCCTGCTCCAAAAGAAAGGTCTCTCTCAGCGTGCTATCGCTGATGAAACTGGGTGTAGTAAAATTGCTGTTGCAAATTTCTTTAAAGACCCTGAAGGATATGGAACGAGAGTTTCAAGTGGTCGGTTCGAGAAAATTTCGCCGGCGCTGAACAGAAGGATTCGACGGGTTGTCCAGCAAGACACTAGCCGATCGTCGAATCAGATTAAGGCCCTTACGGACGCAGAATGCAGCTCAAAAACAATAGCACGGCATCTACGAGAGAAAGACTTTAAAAACTGTAAACGTTTTCAAAGGCCACGCCTCGTTTCACACTACGAAATAGCACAGTGAAACTTTCCTGAGAAGCACCAAACATGGGATGTAGAAAATTGGAAGAAGGTTTTGTTTTTTGATGAAGAAAAAACCTGAATGGTCCAAATGGCTTTCAACGTTACTGGCATGATAAGGATATCCCACCGGAGACATTTTCTACACGACACAGGATTTTTTCATGGAGAATAACGTGATTCTTTTAGACCATCCAGCGTATTCGCCCGAACTGTAGCCCATTGAAAATATTTGGGAGTGGATGGCAAGGGAAGCCTATAGAAATGGACGTTAATTCCAAATAGCGCATGATCTTCGTGAAGTCATCTTCACCTTTTGAAGTAACATTCCAGCCAGTCTTCTGCAAACGCTTATATCGACCATGTCAAAGCGAATGTTTGAAGTTATTCGCAATGATGGTCGTGCAACTCACTACTGAGACCTCCTGTTGGGCATTTCCTACCTTGTTTAGGACATCTTTTTGGTATAGTCTTCAACTTTTGACCGGCTAGTATTTAGGCAAATTTCATAGTGTTCACATTTTCCCTATTAAATGCTATTTTTTTTCTCTTTTATTTTCATCTTTCGAAGCTCTACTCAAATAAGCGGTTAAGTCTAACAACGCAAAGTGTGTATTTTTTCTTTATGTTCATTGACTTTAAGATTTTGGCCAGCAGTGTATATATGTATATATATAATCAATAACAAATAGATTTG
Source organism: Carcinoscorpius rotundicauda (assembly GCA_011833715.1). NCBI lineage: Eukaryota > Metazoa > Arthropoda > Merostomata > Xiphosura > Limulidae > Carcinoscorpius > Carcinoscorpius rotundicauda. Next base: position 22,511,415 of record CM022395.1, read on the forward strand.
GAAATAAGGTTCTCTTTCTGGTGGCATGCTCATTTCTTCTCTTCTCTCTCTTGGTCACAGCTACTTTTTTGTTGCTGTTAATGTTGAACTTGTGTATTTTAAATTCCGTTCCCAAAACAATGCTGAACGCCTGGTTTTCATATATCGGATTATGATGTCTCATGACAGAAACGGCGGAACGTAGAAAGGCAGCCAATCGATACAATAACTTTTGAGTCGGAGCATTGTAATCCCCTAATTTCTGAGAAACTGATCATAAGCCAGTTGATTTCTCACATCTCTCAGTTTCGACTGATGTTCCTTACACTTAACTTTATAACAGGCGAAATTATTGTGTTTGAATAAGATTATGTAAGGTAGTAATGTAGAATGTTATGCATAATCTATATTATTGTATTCTTGTTAATGGTTACATGAAAAGTAGCGAGCCTGTGGCTGTTTTACATTTAATTGAAACAAATCGTACTTACAACAACACTGAGAAAATGCTTTGTGAATGTTTCATTGTACTGTACCATATGTGATTTTTCTAAAACAAGAGTGACTAATGGCCAGATCTGAAAGGTAGATGCTAGAGCTTTTGAAGAGAAAAGCTACAACAAACATAATCAGTTCCTAAAAGTAAAAAAAATAATTCAATAGTTTTGGGTATCTTTTAAAAGCTATTATTATTATTACCATCATTTGCATCCTTAGGATATTTTTATCATTTATTTTCAGCATAATAATCACTGTCATCCCTATATTGGTGTTTTACTTATAGTAAAACCATATCGGGCAGTCTGAACAAGGGGAATCGCTCAAATCATATTAGATTTTTTTTATCTAAAATGCTAGATATTGTTATTTTTTCCTTAGTATGATACTGTATTTACTTTATAAAAATTATCTGAAATAATATATTTTGTTTTTTATTTAGTTTCTTTATCTTTGATTTTGTTTAAAATATCAGTAAAATATATTTACCTCCTTGGACTTGATGATAGAATATTTGTGCTCTAATCTTTACATTTTTTACAAATTCCTTTCAAGTAAGTGAATCTGATAATTTGTAACTAGGGTAATTATAAATCTTTAAGTCACAAACTGAATGGCAGTTTCTATAGGAGGATCATCTACTTTATTTAATTTAACTAAAAGTTTATTTATCTTTCTTATAGCACAATTACTACTTTCAATTTTTCTCTTTCTAATCATTTCTATTGTAATGTTTAAAGTAATGTTATTAATATTTCTATTAATTTTGTTTTATGGTATCCACGTTACATGAATTGTAATGCCAAATATTAATTTCCATAAGTAGCATTGATCAGATTTTTAAATTTTAAAATACACTGAATGCTCAATATCTTTACAATCTGAAACTATCAGTTTTTTTCTCATATTAGAATATAACGCTTATTGAAATCAGTCGATGTTTGTGTAAATATATATACCACTTCAATAGGACTACGACTGACAATTCTTTCTTTTATATATTTTATAAATAATGTTCACATTTCACTGACGCACGTTTTTATAGAAAGTTGATATTGTGTGCAATTTCTCTTCACTTTATTTCAAATATTGGTTTATGTATTTTGATTTTTGATTTTTAGAAACTTTTACATTATGTATTTCATGAATTTTGAAAGGAATGGAATATTCAATAAAATTTTATTTTCTAAATTAACAGATCTACTTTCTAATAAATTTGTCTTTTTAGCTGATAGATCAATAGGAAAAACGCCTCTATAAACCCTTCCACTTTTTATTATTTTTTTTCCATATCTTCATTGTTCAATAATGTATTTCCCAATTTTAATTACTCCCTTTTAACTTTTTTACAACCACATACTTTAGAAGACCCAGATACAATAACTTTATCTACTGTATTTTTCGCGTTTCAGCGCCCATCTAACCACTTCATAATAAGATTGGAGCAAAAATGCTAAAATCTTTCATTTTATATTAATTATCGTTTTGATTTTGCAGTACTCTTTCCTTCATTTATGTGTTCAATTTAGTTTTTTTAAAAACGTTTGATGATTAAGCTATTTATAATTTTCTATTTCACGTGAAACAGTTCTTGTACGCTGTTTTCAAATTTTCCTTTTCAGTCATCACCTATTCTATTATATCTCATTCATTGTGTGCTAATATCTATTTTAATATTCTCCAGATTCGTTAAATTCTTTTAATAAAATGCCTAACAAATCAACAAATTGGTTAGATCATTGTTTTTTAAATATATCTGCTATCAACCTATCAGTTAGTTTTCTAATTTATTAATTAACCCTTTATCACTTATTTTTGTAACTTTAGATTATCTCTCAGTACTTTTATTATTTTGATATATAATTTAATATCACTGGTACATTTCTATTTGAATTTTATGAACAATACGTTTCTTTTTGAATAACTCAGCTGTAAATTAGTGACTACATAACGTTAAAAACGGGGTTCTAATATTTGTGGTGGACATAGCACAGATAGCTTATTATGCGGCTTTGTTCTTCGCAACAAACAAACAACTTTTTAAATATTTATTTTTTTCTTAATAAGTTATTATTTTAGTGTTTGCTTTACCTTTTATACAACCTACAGATTTATTAAATATTCTTGTTTTTCGATTTTTTTCCAAATAATCAGCTATATTAATTAATTCAAATAGTATTAAAAATTCTTGTTGATCTAAGTATTAAGCAGCTAATACTCATTGAAATTAAACCTACATGTTTTTTGATAGTTTTGATACCAATTTAGATTCAAATTGTGGTAAAGTTATAATTGACATTTTATAATTTTGTGAATTCTTTTTTCTTCAACTTCTAGAATTATTGATTCGGAGAACTTTGTTATTCTTCAAATTTTACATCATCTGATGTTTATATTTCACTTTTCTTGCCATAGCCAGGTGGCTAAGGCACTCGACTTGTAATCAGAAAATTGTGTGTTCTAATCCCTGTCACACCAAACATGCTTGCCCATTCAGCCATGTGGGCGTTATAATGTTACGATCAATCCAACAATTTACGGTAAAAGAGTAGCCCAATAGTTGACGGTGGATGGTGATGCCTTTCCTTTAGCCTTACAATGCTAAATTAGGAACGGTTAGGGTAGATAACCCTCGTGAAACTTTGCGCGAAATTCAAAATATATCAAAATCATTTTTCTTTCTTTGTTTAGTTTTAATAGTTAAATGAACTTACATACTTTTTATTGACTATTTATTTATGCTTAACTTATAATTAAAGGTAATTAACTTGTAGTTAAACGTATCTAACTTATAGTTACATAAACTACATCACATAGAACCGTAAAAGTTTTAAGATTATAATCAAATTCCTTCACTATCTGTCTAGTCGTATCAAAACAAATTTGTTGTAAACCGTAATTTATGATTAATTAAACTACGATATTCTATATTTATATGGAAAAAGAAGAATCAAAGCATGAAAAATTACAACAGAGCAATGATATAGATGACTTACAATTTATTAGTGACAAAAGTAAGAGAAATTTACGGAAATATATAAGATAATTTAAGAAAAAGTATTATCTAATAATAAAGAAAATGACTATTGACAGCACCTTTTTCTTCTTATAGCAAAGCCACACCAGGCTATATGCCTAATCCACCAAAGAGGGGATTCTACAAATAAAATTTTGTCATTTTTATGACTGCATAATTGAAATGAAACAAGATAGAGTAGTTGCCTTTTTTACTAGAAGAAGAAAAAATGCATCAATAGTTTATCTATCGCAGTCTTATATTCATTTCCAATTAATTATTTTATCATTTTCAAACTTCAAGACTTTTAATAAATTTAAAAGATATATATATATATATGTAAGCAAAACATTTTTGTTTATAGATGTTGTACCTCCTGAGATTGGGTAAATAAAGAATTTTAATAGAGTATTGTTTATAAAGAAAGTGCTGGTATATCGTAAAAGCTATAAAAATATTATAATATTAATATATTTATAATAAGCACTAAATTTTTATTCAGTGCTTCTCGTATAGAAGTAATTGCTATGCTTCTTTAACATCATTATGGGGAGAAAATGATTTCATTTAAATAATGATAAGTATGCGATCATATCTGCTAGAAGAAAAATATATAAAATGTTTTATAAATCTTACAAAGAAATGCTAAATATATTTAAATGTCAAAATATTACTGAAGAAGAAATGAATTTAAAAGATAAATATTTCATACAAACATTAATGTACTTTTCAAGAAAGAAGTTCATTAAGCAGGCAATGTTAAATGGGTATAAATGTTTGTTTGTTTAAGGTTAATTACAAAGCTACATAGTGGGCTATATCTGCTCAGCCCACCGCGGGCATTGAAACGCAGGTTCTAGTGTTGTAAATTCCGAGAATTACTGCTATGCCACTAAAGAGCTATTCAAGACAGAAAAGCAAAAAAATGTAACTTAATTGGTTGGTTTCAAGGTGAATTTAATTCCTCCGTAGTTAATTTACATGGATTTCAATACTGTGGACCGTTTACGCAGCATCAAAAGGTGATCTTAGTATCAATAGAATGGATAAAGCAAGTAAGAAATGTAATGTTATTCATGATAAATCAGCTGCTTCGGATTTACAACGCTACAATCAGGGGTTCCATTCCCCTCGGTGAGCTGAGCAAATAGCCCGATGTGGTTTTGCTATAAGAAAACACACACACACAAATCAGCTGATAGATACATATCTGATAAAAATTAATGGAATATATGAATGCTATTACAAATGTGTGTTCATGTGAAAGAATTGCTGGAGTAATTATTAAAAAAAAACAATTATTAAAGCAAAATTTATTCATCCTTGGAATATCATCCATTGTATACTATTTGAAGTGTAAACCAAAAATTGAAACAGACAATATTCAAGAAGCTGTCTCAACAAATGGAAGACCTATGATTCAAGGAAAATGTTAAGTTTTCGGTACAAAAAGTATCAATTGGAAAAATTAAAATATATCATGATTCAACCCCAATGTGGCTTTGCTATAAGAAAAAAACACTCACATATTTTTAAGTCATTGGCCCTCAAGAGGCGCAGAAATCCTATTACCTATGCTGCTAATGTTAGAGGTAACAGGTATAATTTTAAGCCTGTTCTTTGTCGTGTTAACATTTAGCCATTTGTTGATATACGTAAGAGGATTAAGAAAGTTATTCATATCGATACTCCAGCGACTAGGTTAAATATGTCATCTATACTGAGTCAACGTGGCTTCTTTATTTGTTGAGTATCACACCAAGCTATTTGTTCTAACCGCCTCTAATTTAGAAGTAACAGATAAACACTTAGTCAACTCCACCCCACGCCAGTTCTTGGATTACTCTCTCAATGAAAAGTAAGATTAACAATAACTTAACGGCTGTAAGGGCGTGTATGTTTGGCGATGGGATTCAAACCTGAAACTCGCGGATTGAGAATCGATTGCCTCAACTAACAGGTACGAGGCTCCACACCTTGATAAATCTAGTATAAACTCGGAGGAATTGAATGAAGTGAAAATAAATTGAAGGTTAAATAATTGGATTTGTACAAATTTTTTATCTTGGATAATAAAAGATTTGGTATTCTGTATTGATATGCTGATAATGCAATTATAAAGATTGTGTGTAATACGATTTACTACTGGTAGATTAATATGAAAATAATTTTATCAATAAAGATGCATGTATATATTTTGTATAAATTACTATGAATTATTTGTAAGTAACATTTAATTCATTACATTTCAATCATAACATTTAAATTTTTAAGCAATAATTAAAAAGTAACATTTCTTATCTTTCATTAAGCTGCTGTTTTTAGCACAGCTAACTATATATAAATTAATTTGTATACATTTTTTACCAATTTTAACTTAGTTGTGGTACAGAGTTAAGCACGTTTCTATATCATTATTGATTTTTTTATATATAATTAAACTAATTATACATGTAGTCTATACATCACAAATAAAAGAAATTCAGTAACTTTTTATTATCCTTGACTTCAGTTAACTGTTGTGGTAAAAGAAACATTGAAAACAAGTGAACGTTCAAGAAAAAATGTGCTGGTCGACATAAGTAAAAAAATTACTAAAATAACAAAAGAAAATATATATAAAAATAACTTTTGTCATATCTTTTGCCTTTTAAGCATAACTATATATATAGCAAATTTTGTTTTTTAGTTCAATATACTTTTTATGCTGTGTCGTAAAAGATACTGATAATAATTAGTTCAATCTCCAGAGTGTATCTATGTACTACTTAACTTCACTGATAGAGTATTGGAGTAAAATCAGTTCAAAATTGCACTTTGTTGTGATGTCAAAACCACAAAACTTATTTATTTCTATCCATCGTTTCTCTTTCTACATCAAAATATTAAGCAATTAATAAGTATGGCATTTTGAAGACCGTTTATAAAGGTTTTAATTAGGACTAAAATTACATACTTTCCTTGTCAGTGATTTCTCTTGAGAGAAAAGCATAATTTGGATATTTGAAATTAAAACAGAGAAGGTAAAAAAGTAGCCATCAATTACAATTTTAGCTGTTCTTAAGCCTAAGAAATAAAAAAACGTTCATCTGAACAAACGCATGTAATCAATATAAAGCGATCAAAATTGATATTTTGGAAGTAAGTGTATTTTATTAAATCTTCTTACGTTATGGTAACAAAAAAAACTTGAGCTTTGCTATATATGCAAAGCAATATGATAAATGCTGAAATGGTACTGTGATATACAAAAAATACCTTAAGTGAGTATCTAGTTGTTTGCATAGAAAAACTAGTTTCGCTGAAATATGTTTTTCCTTCTTAAGAAAAATTAAATTACAAATGAATTGATGAAGAGTCTTGTGGAAAACAGTTTATCCCTCATGATAGAAATCGATGTAAATGGTATGTTTCATTAGTGTTTAAAATACTGGGCGAATCAAGAATTGCACCCGCCTCCAGTGGCACAGTTGTATGTATTTGGAATTAAACTACTATGCTATGGGACTGCTAAATTAAGGATCTCTCTGTTTATGTTTGTATACCTTCTAGCAATGCATTTTACCATGGATAGCGGCGATGACGATGTCAGTGTTTGATACTGAAGTAATGAATGGACTAATTATTTATGAGAATACTGATAAAAGATTTCTTTGGAACATTTTGAATCATTTAGGGCAATTATATCAGATGACTATGGGTGTTAGGTAAAATGGAGCGTGTGATTTTTGAAACGTTTTTGTATAGTTATATCAAAGTAGTTTTTAAATTGTCACTTTATGCACATTAATGTAAACACGTGCAAGAAAATTTATGAAGTATAAGCAATTTACCTTTAAATCTTTAAATTTTCTATAGATGTGTAAAGCTTGCTTAGTGAACGAATGCAATTTATGATGTGCAAACAAAGTTATTATGCATTTTGAAATAAGTTGATTAACATTAATGTGGATTTTGTAAAATTTTGAAAGGAGACTATAGTCATTGGCAGAAGGATAACAGCTTTAGTCAATCTGTTAACTGTCAACTATTGATAGAAAATGAATAACAGAATAAAAGTAGTTAAATAAGACGCGATTTGCGAATTCATTTTTAATAGTATTTTCAGGGGCCAGGCAGCCAGGATTTGGGCTGTGTGGTGGACTTTAGTATATAACATCATTCCTGAATAAGTTAAAACTTTACTTTTGGCATTTTCAGGTCGAAATAAATATTCAACGCAAAGCTTTACGAAAAACAAAATTGAAAATTTAGTGATGGTATCAAGTTTTCAGCACCCGTACTACACAGGTGTGCTTTAAATGGACACATGGTTAGGGCGCTATACTTGCAACCTGCGAGACGTGGGTTCGAATCTTTATCACACCAAACATGTTCGCGTTGAGTGGTGATCGCTAGTTGCCTTCCCTCTTACACTGAAAATTTTTAGACAGCTAGCACAGGTAGCCCTCGTGTAACTTTGTGCGAAATTCAAAGACAAACAAATACTCTCCACTGGAGTAGCGTAATCAATTTTTCCTTTTTTTGTACATTTAATTTGCTCTGCGGGTGTTTCCCACCTGCCATTTTGACCCGAGTCTAAACGTTGCATTTAAGCTGAGATCAAGGGCATTTCTTACATTTACTAGCCATTTTCTTATTTTTTCTGTTACAGTTGCTTTACCAGTACGTTATCAGTACACTTACTCATTAAATGTCGACAGTTTGTTAGTATGTTTGTGGATCCAATTTTCTCAAAGAGTGCGGCAATCGTCTGTTTTTTGTTCAATCAGATTTTGGTAAATGCGTTAGTGAATAAATAGTCCGGAATTACTTGAAAAATTCTGGGTCCCTGGCATGTGAAAACACTGTTAATATAAAAATGCTATATTATACTACAGTGTTTTACCGTTATTTGTAAACTGTTTAGAAACGAAACATGTGGTCAGTAAAAGACCATGTATAATCATTGGTATTTTTCCTACCAAAATTGCATGGTTAAATATCTGCAGATATTTACTCTCCGATTTTGTATTTAACAGAACAGTCCAGTAAAAACATTTTTAATATTCCATAAAGGTGTACATAAAAATAATGAAACGTTTTTCAAAGGTGATAGACAATAAACGTCATGTAATAATATTCTTATATCAGATTTTGTAGAAATGTCCAGCTTTCCACTTTCAATTCTCATTCGATACTTTTCCATACTGAATTATGAACTGAATTATTTATTTAACAACTTTTATCATTAAGATCACTTGACTCAGTGTACACTAATTGAAACAGTCCATATTCACCAAAAAAGGCAACTTGAATACACGTGTCTGAAAGAAAATACTCTATTTTATTGAAAATTGTTTCAAAATTATTTTAAAAGGTTAGCAGATGCATAGATTGTTTTACAAACTATATTTACCTTACATTAATGGCTCACCTTTACATTCTTAATAGCATTCTATTTTAAAAGTAGCTATAAGCTAATCTGAATTTAACAACCAAAATCAATGTTTTTTATTGATTTAAAATCACCACTGAACATCCATACGTCTGTCAAATATAATCACACCTGTTTCTTTGATTTATTTAATACTAACAAAAGTATCCATCTTCACTCTGATTATTAGGTTAATGTATTTTAATTGACTATGTTACTGTGTGTTTTCTGAACCTATTTTAGCATAAGTATAACCTATATGTTATTTTTGCTAAACTAAGGTATTCAAGAGACGCTTGTGTTGATTTTCAGCAGTAGTGTACAGAGGGTTATACTTTAATAAAATTTTTGGAAAACCTTTTTCATCATTTTTTATCCACCTGCATACTTTAGAGGTGGTGGAAAATGAAATTTGTATTAACTTCCACTCCTATTTTTAGGTGTTCCTTTATCTAACTTTAAACTGCAGGTGTGAGATGAATTAAGGCCGAAAAAAATATAAAGTTGTTGAAGAATTATAAACAATAAGTAACACGTAAGTTGATATATTTAAAGACATAACCCGATCATGTCTCTAATCATCTGGGAAAAAAATTAATCGCAAAAGCAAATGAAAATAAATCGTACACCAAAGCATTTCAATTCTTCATCGAATCTTCGTCATTAAAAGATAAAGATAATAGAATGAATGTTGCCATTGGAATTGGTTATACAGAAGTAAAACGTGATAAGAAAAAATACAATATTCCTTTACAAATAAATATGTTGCTTGTATATGTTTACTTAATAATGCTTCTTCAGTTATATGTATCTTTTGTTCGTTACCGAATACCTTTAATAGCGTGTGAAAGTGATAGCTGCTATGATCACATAATATGTTTTAAATCATAAACTTGAATGTTGACAATTTTATTGAATATCTACTAATTTAGTTATTTTATAATCATCACAATATGTTTTCAACTACAATTTTGTGGTAAAGTTACACACTTATTTAATAAAAACTCTTTTACCAACAGATGCTAATAGAAATGCTTACTTCGTTTAAATGACAAAAACAGTTCTTTACCAGAACATACACAGTGTTGTTGGTTTTAAAATCAAAGCTACACAATGGGCTATATTCTCTCTGTCCAATGTGAGAATCGAACTTCGATTTCGAGTGATGTAACTCCATAAATTTATCATTTATTCACAGGGAAACCTTGTAAAATGATAATTATATTATGTCTATATTTTCTTCTTTTATTTGAGTTTTGTTACTGATAGTATAAGATACCACTCATTGTGTGTTGAATTTTAAAAGATTATTAGTTGTTAATATTTTCACTTCTTTAACGATTCTTGGTGATTTAAAAATTAACTACTGTTCTTACCACAGCTTGGTACAGTGCAAGATTTACATTTAAGTACAAGTAGAGAAATTTCAAGAATATTATGTAAGTTTCCGTTAGTTGTGGGCTACTTGATATGATAATATGTATAACTGATACTACAACAAGAACAAAAAGAAATAGTTATTTTAGGTATTTTACAGGCATTAGGCGCTATAACTGAAGTAGTTGTGTGTGCTGAAGCGAGTGTTCTCCATTTGTATCCCATTCTTCATTTTCTACTTCGAAAAATATCTGTATAGCTCCTTATTTGCTGCATTTTTCTTGAAAGTTAGCTCCATTAATATTATTGGCTACTTAGTTTAAAACACTGTTAAATATTTTGATTATCATTGTTAATGCTCCTTTTTATAAAGCCATTTTTCTATATATATATATCTGTGTGTGTGTGTGTGTAGTTAAGACCAATCTAAATCTGTTAGTTTTGCAGAGTCGAAATCAATAAGATATAACTGTGAAAGTAGCCGGAAATACTTTTTAATAACGAGAGTGCTTAGGTGATGCATTATAAAGATTAAATGTTTCGTTTTTTGTGTATATAGCAATAATATGCTTCTTATAAAGTTGTTTTGAAGAAATTAACTTGCACTAGGCGAGAAGTAAGCGTGCCGGATTGTGGATCTTTGGTTTATCTCTGATGTCATCTGATTAATAAAAGAAAACATTCATGCTCCACACTTTGACATTATCGGTGTGTTATACAGATGACAGCAAAGTTTTGTTATTAATTTAGTTGGCGTTTGGTGTAGTTAACTAGTTGTCTCCCCTCAAATCAGTGTATCAATTCAAAATTAAGACATTTTTATCTCAGCTAGCTACGAGTAGCTTCCTGCAAATATAGAAAAACAAGTATAGAATTAGATTAATTATATTTTAAGTGATGTTTTGTTTTAAATTGTAGGGTCGGTTTGGTTTTTGGAATTTCTCACAAAGCTACTCGAGGGCTATCTGCGCTAGCCGTCCCTAATTTAGCAGTGTAAGACTAAAGGGAAAGCAGCTAGTTATCACCACCCACCGCCAACTCTTGGGCTACTTCTTTACCAATAAACAGCGGGATTGACCGTCACATTATAACGGCCTCACTGCTGGGAGGGTGGGCATGTTAAGCGTGACTCGGGCGCGAACCCGCGACCCTCGGATTAGGAGTCGCGCTCGCACGCCTTACGCGCTTGGCCATGCCGGGCCTTAAATTGTAGGGTCAGTAGCTGTTAATATTACATATTCAGATATATATGGTTAAGTTCTTGACTAAATCTTTTAATGTTAATTTGCTTTTTACAGCGAAATCCTCAACTGATGGAAGATATTGTGTCACCACTGAATACCATTCGCTCTCTAACAGGTCAGATATAAATTACACCCAAAGTTTACTTATTATACTGATTACTTCACAGCAGTTTTATTTGACAGGGTAACATATATATTAGTGTCATTAGTAAATTGATACATTGAATTGCAACAATCAATATTGCTAAAGGAAAATCTTGAAGATATACTCCAGCATTAAAATGCAGATGCCTCCATGTAAGCGAAAATCATTAACTTGTTTAAGAGTACACTTTGAATTAATTCGTTTGTTAAAATTCAAAGGCTTTTTAAAGCTTTTTTTCTAGTTTTTTCGTCATTATACTCACAAAGATACATACCTGTTTAAAAATTGGATTAAACATTTTAATTAGTAATACCATGATGACAACTGATTTTGTACGTATAAGTAGAAGGATATTTATTAATAAGTATAATAGATACGATTAATATTTAATTTGTTTTGTAAAACCAATTGTCTGTTTTATGGGTTGTAGATTCTCCGAAACAAACTGATAAGAAACCTAGAAACGGAACACACCTTAACCTCCCACCAGCTAGTAAAAATACAGAACCCTCCTCCCCAGAAGCACAAAATCCTGCTTTACCTATCACACAGGTGAGTAAATATTAATTTGATAGTAATACGTTACTGAATAATAAATAATTATATTTTTACGTGTGTAATATTTAGAAAGAAGAGACAAGCGAAAAGGTAAAAAGACTAACGTTTGAGTAACTTTAAACTTTATGAAAAATGTATCTTGAAAGTGTTTGTTATTTACATTCTTAAGAAAAGAGTTTATAACTATTGTCAGTTATCAATATTTATCAAGGAAGAATGTACTACTGTAAGTTTACGACTGTCCAATGATCTTTACTGATCTTAATCTTAAGTTAATTCTAAAGACGATAAAGAACGTCATAAGCTACTTAACTCCATTTTGTCTGAAAAGGAATGACACACTGAATTTTTCTAATTTTATAGGCAGCATTGTAAGTTTTTTAACCATAACAGAAATCCTGGATCAACCAGTTTGTTAAAATAGAATAAATGTTGTAAATAATGTTAACATTACTAACTAATTGACATTTGTCTTTAATATCAACGTTACTCAACCTTTTATATTTTGACTTAATTACTTCTGCATTTTATTCAGGATCCCTCCCTTAATTTTACACAAGCTGCAAAAAATATATGTTGAAGAATAAAGAGACATGACTATTATTTGACCATACGGGGTTTACACTATATTTGATTGTAGGCATTGCACTGAGCTCTACTGTATGAATATCGAAGATTCTAGGCGCGTATTTACTGTTTTTTTTATTATACATGATTTACTTCAGTGTTATAAACACTTCAAAATATCCTTTCCATAGTATTCAAATTTACATTTTAGTTATTTTTAGTTTAAAGTGAATTGGTTTCAGCAATTTTTTTTAATTTAAGGCACTTTTTTATTTTAAGTACATTATTCGTTAATAAAGAATGTTTTTTGAAAGGATATTCTTTGGCCACTTTTGTTAATTCTGTCTTTAGTTCTAAAATGGTTTACAAAACGATGTGCGAGATTGTTTTATTACAATGACAAGAATTTTGTTAGAATTTTATATTGGTCATTTTATTTCAATATTCGCGGAGAACGTTTTATCACATAATCTTATTTCTGAGAACATTTGATGGTAAACGTTTCATGAAAAACATTTTATTGTGAAAATTTTATTATAATATTTTGTGAAAACATTGATGTAAAACTTTTTTTATGGTAAGATTGTTTGAGCATAAATTTATTAATATGTTTTATCCTGTTTAGACCCTACATTTTAGTAATACTATGATAATTCTGTGTAAACGTTATAAAATAATGTATTAAAACTGCTTAAAGAACATGGGAAGCTAAGTCTGAGTGCTATTTGAGTGACATTTAGAATGTGCTTTGTTCAAATACAAACATTTTATCATTCATTATGAAAATTCTAAATTAGTAGCATGGCTATGAAGAATTTTATAATGCTAAAAGAAGATGATAAATCGAATTTAAAAAGTTTATAGTCCCATATTTAATGCAAATGTTAAATTAATGGGATACTTTCGTCTAGTCGTGGACAATTAACAAAATACAAAACTGAAATGAAAGCATCACATCAAAATTCTTGTTATACAAAGCGTAAATCCCTGAGGCATCTATTTGCGTTGTAAGTATTCACGAGCTAAACATTTTAAAATACAATTAGCTTATAGAACTTTTACTCGAAAAAAAAATTACTTGCTGCTTTCAGAATGTTTTTTTTCCAGTATATCGGAAGCCTTGGCTTTACCAAACTATAAACAATTTTTCGCATCATATGTGACACAACTTCACAAAATCATGACTGACACGTATATTTAAGTTAAATACTGGCTCCTGAAAACAAACTCTGAACAACTGACAGTCATCTTACCGATATATTTGATATTTATCTTTTCCTTTTCAAACTTACTTCGAAAACTATATAAAAACAGAATCAGAAAGACCAGGAAGATCACATCTTGGCATACTTGAAACAAGTGGTTTTCGTGGATCTTGAAAATAAAGTTTCTCAGAAAGTTAATTTAAAAACGTTCTTTCTGGCACTCTATTAATTTTATGCTAGTTAGTATTAAAAAGAAATCAGCAACAAATGTATTTCATAATGTTTTGTCACATCGACAAAGATTAATTCAGCAAAATTTTAAAACAAAATATCAAGCAACTCCAACAACAGTGGCACAACACTAATATAAGAACAAAACAATTTCCGTAGAGTATATTTGAAGTCTAATGAGACGGTTTTTTTCTATTTCCCTGAATTGTATGCAAAGTGAAGAAAATATATAGTATAATATATTCAAACGTGGAGGGAGAATACTTAAGCACAACAGTTTCTACAACACTGATAACTTGCATTCGCATAGGAAAAACATAGCAACGAATTCCCCCACTTACATGCACACATCAAGTTTTTGAAGTGAGAGATACTTTCTTTTAAAATCCCATCACAGTACCTCTTCTATAATAGTTTAATTAGAGTTTTTTTAAACATTCAGCGAAACGTTTTCATAATTCAGCACACTGAAAACCTTTGTTAGATTGTTTAAGCAGAGTATTGATAATGAAACTGTAGAATGGACGGCAACTGGCAATTGTAGAGACACAAGTGTAGAGGACGACGTTTCGAAAGTCTTCCGCCTTTTGTCTTCAAGTTAGTTATTATTTGGCAGGTATTTTGGTTAAATTATCATTTAGTTCCCCGAAGGGAGACGGAAAATAACCCAGGACAGTCATAAACTCTTGTTTCTCTTCACCACATACGCTGCTGGAGTTAATTTAGCACATAATTAGAAATTTAATAACGAATTGAACTAACACTTATTAACTAAACTAGAGTGGTGGTAGTAAATTCCCTTGGTTATTGTTGACGGGTGTATTATCTCTTTGAGGTGCGTCGGTCGAAGCTGCGAAAAGGGCTCGGTGAACCGGAAAGCGAGTGAAGAGTCAGACAAGCTGCAGCACACATTTTCTAGAAGATATCTTCTAGTGTAGTTGTGGTCATAGCGGAAAGACCAGGAAGATGCTAAGCCAGCACGTCGGCGCTGTAAATACACGTGACCGTTGTTTCTGAAAATTTAAATACTTAAAGACGGGCCTCTTTTCAGGGCTGGGAACTATAGATCCAATGAAACTGAAATTTTGCTGTCGGAGGGGAAACAGGAGTACCCCGAGAAAACTCACTTTCACGGCCAGGACTCCAAATAATATTGCTCTGACCTTGCCCGGAAGCAATCTATAAGGAAAAAGAAACAAGGATTAACAAATATCAATATAAAATAGCTCAGATACATCTAACAACGCAGATTAGTGTTAGAAGAGGCTTGGCTCGTGTAGAGAGGCGATGAGATTAGATTCAAGAGGATCATCGTTGGTAAACTTGCTTGGTGTTATTATCATCAATCTTTGTTAGATAATGGTCTCAGTTATCTGGGAGAATGTGTGGATGATGAAGCTGGTTATGCTTGGTGGTTACTGGCGATATTGGTTTGTGTTTCTTCACTTTTCGCGAAGAAATATTCAGTGGAAGCTGAGGCGTCACACGTATTGATATCCAGAGTTGTAGTCTAAGTGTTCTGTGATATTTTACTGTTGGAGTCAGTTTGAGTACTCTTGCTGGTTGATTGTTTCTTGAGCAGTAATGGATCAATGGATCAATGACTGGCCCTGGTGAGCCGTTAGTTGGTGGAGTATTTTGTGGTTGACTGGGGGGGGTATTCTTGGCTTGAATGAGCGACGGAGAGGACGCTTGGCACTGAAATGGAATATACGGTAATAACATTCGTTGCGTATAATGTAGTCGGCACTGTACTTCCAAGTAGTAACTGTAATGATGAATATGGTAGGTTGATTGGAATTTTTCGAGAAAATTCTGTGCACGGCGTTTGGGTTTGGGTTTCTAGGACATGTTTGATTTTTGTGAGATGAATAGAGGCATCAACTTCTTTGAGCATAAAAGAGAACAGGTTGGAGGGGCTCTTGTTGCGTAAACAACTGACTTTGATTTCTGTATTCCAAGGTTTGCATAGGTATGATAAACCTGCTGGTGTAAAAGGCTAGAGGAGAATTCCACCTCGTTGTAGTATTCTGGTTTTTGTAGGGTCTATGGTAGTACCAGGCTTAGTCTGGGTGATATAAGTGGCGATTTGTAACGGCGTGAGATGTGGCGGTAGGCCGTTAACGATTACCGGCGGGACCGGTGGCAAGACTGGCGCGGTAGGTCCATGCAATGAAAACATCATATTAGCAGAGGTAAACAACACTTCTTGCTAGTTTGTTGTCTAAACTGGAAGTCTCCTACAAGTCAGTGCAAACCGCAAACGAACTTAGCAGGGGTTTAGCTTAGAGAGAGAGAAGTCTGAAGAATTCTCTCTTCAATAGGGATGGTCAGAACGTTGTGGTTCCTCTTCGTCCCCTCACATGAAATATCGTTTAACTTTGCATGGGAATTTACCTGTATTTTTCTTTGACTTGTTTAAGGTGGTGAAGTGCAGTGAGGCATTATAAAAAAGACGGGTGAGAAAGGAAGAGAGAGATAAAGGCGGCACAAGAGGAGTAAGCCAGACTAGAGCCCGTAGTCCAAAAAAACCGATGAGATATTAATTTAAAATGTCCCGATTCAAGGCCAGGCATAATTTTGCCTTGGCTGGGAACGAAAGATCCAATGCGTGATATTTGGATGTTGGAGTGCCCTGAGAAAACCCACTTTTACAGGACAGGCATTCAAGTCAGTGCAAACGCAAATGAATGTGGCAGGGGTTTAGTTTAGAGAGAGAGAGAGAGAGAAGTCTGGTGAATTCTCTCCCTAACAGGTATGGTCAGGAACTTTGTAGATCCTCTTCGTCCCCTTACTAAAGGAATTATTAAAATTCTCATGGTTTTTGTCCCTTTACTTTTATTTTGACATTTTTAAGGTGGAATGAGGTATTTGAGAGTAATACGAAAGACGGAAGAACTGGACGAGGGCGGCATAAGTGAAGTGAGCCAGAATTCTCTCCCTAACAGGTATGGTCAGGAACTTTGTAGATCCTCTTCGTCCCCTTACTAAAGGAGTTATTAAAATTCTCATGGTTTTTGTCCCTTTACTTTTATTTTGACATTTTTAAGGTGGAATGAGGTATTTGAGAGTAATACGAAAGACGGAAGAACTGGACGAGGGCGGCATAAGTGAAGTGAGCCAGACCTTGGACCATAGTCGGAATACGCTGGCGGCTGGCGAGTTGAATTAAATTTACTATAACTGAATAAACAAACGGCTCTTTTCAAGATCAGGTAAGAATGTGGCTGGGACCTACAGATCCAATGCAAGAGATTTTGCTGTGGAGGGAAACGGGAGTACCCGGAGGAAACCCACTTTCACGGCAGAGGCGCCGAGAAATTTATCCAGACCGTGCCCGGAAGTAGTTGGGAAGAAATGTAGGAATAAAAAGAAAAACTGATGGACTGTGACGGTGGTATACATGGAAACTGCTAGCTACGGTCTTGTAGATCGGGTAGTCATTTCTTCATGGACTTGTTTTTACACCTGAAGGTCATTGGAGATAGTGAAAAACGTAACCTTGGTGTTGAAACAAGTGGTTGTTCTTCTTCGGTGAGTTGTTCTTCGCTGGTCTGAGATGCTTCGTTTCTTCTTGTGATTTTGGTTTCTGTTTTCTGACAATTACACAAGAAAAAAATACGCAAACTAACGTGGCAGGGGTTTAGTTTAGAGAAAGAGAAATCTTTCGAAGGAGACAATGTATACGCCTGATTGGAAACTGGAGCCCAGCTTTGCTTGAACGGGATTTAGCCTTGGCCTTCACTTTGCCATCTTTGCCTCGTCCAGACATTTTCCTTACTTTTTCTCTGAAACTAAGAACAAAAATTAAACACTAAAATACGGTTCTCATTATGTGGAATGAATACGTATTGTGACTATTACGCATGAAGAATTTTCTCTCTAACAGGGGTGATCAGGAACGTTGTGGTTCCTCTTCGTCCCATTTCGTGAAGGATTATTGAAATTAGGTTTTTGTTTTTCTTTTATTTTGACTCTTTTTTTGGGTGAAGGAGTGATGATGGTCATAATATTGATGAGCGAGACAAAGGTAGCACCAGAGAAACCAGCCAGACCAGATCACGAAAAGCAGATGTCAAAGTAAATATGAACATGAACATAAACGCGAAACGACCAGATTCAGGGCATGGCAATAAAGTTTCATTGGCTGTGATCTAAAGATTCAATGCCTAAGATTTGACTGTGGGGGAAAACGGAAGTGCCCCGAGAAAACCCACTTTCACAGTACAGGCGCCGAAACATTTACCTGTCCTGTGCCCAAGACCTGAAAAAGAAATACATAAAATATACATGAGGTTAGTCCTTCATATACTTTTTTGTGTGATTTGTAATTGCTGAAATATGTTGTTTTTTTAGCCGTAGGGGTGTTATAACGTCACGATCAATTACACTATTCAAGTCAATGAAGGTGCTGATGGTCTTTTATGGTGTCCTGGTGGGTTGTGGAGATCGTGTTGTGATTAAATGGATTAGCACTGTTTCTGATTGGAGAGATTTCCTGTAGATTCAACCAATGCCAGCAACAGGTTACTCAACTGGAAAGAAAACTCGCACAAGAATAAAAGAACATAAAGATAGTACAAGTCTCATGAAAACACAAAATTCAGCCATTGCAGAGCATGTTACGTTAACTGGACACAGAATAAACTGGGAGAAAACTAAAATCATCGACACAGACAAATTCTGAAGAACAAGAAAAATCAAAGAATCATTTTATATTAACACTATTAAACCTTCGCTTAACAGAGATTCCGGAAAAGAGTTGAGTAACTTGTTACTGCCATTGGTTGAACCTACAGGAAATCTCTTCATTCAGAGGCAGTGATAATCCAACCAATCACAAAACGCTCTCCAGAATCCACTAGAACACTATAAAAGACCGTCATCACCTACACACACACACACTCCACAAGATCATTTGTGACTATCATTCTAGATTAACAATCAAAGTGCCACTCTAATTCAGTTAACTAAGATTTTCGATATCAGGAGACTAATTTATTCTTGCCTCGTGTGGGGTGAAGAGAAACAATATTTTCTGACTGCACCGGGTTATTTTTCGTTCCCCTTCGGAAAACGGAATAAAAAGTTAACCCGAATATTTATCCAGAATTACTACTACACTACAGAGGCACAGGAGAGGTTAAACATTTGGCGCCTGTCCTGGGAAAGTGAGTTTTCTTGGTGAACCCCCGTTTTCCCCCCCACATCCAAATCTCAGGCATTAGATCTTTAGATCCCAGCCAAGGCAGTATTCCTGCCCAATCTTGAATCATGCCGTTTGAGTTGATGTTTCGTCGGCTTTTTGGACTATGGGATCCGGCCTGGCCTGCTTTCCTTTGTGCCGCAAATGTTTCGACCCCCTTTCTCACCCCCCGTCATTAATTCCTCAGAGTTTTTTTCCTTCTAAACTAAACCCCTGCCAAGTTTGTCTGTGTTTTGCACACATACTGACTTGAAGACGAAAGGCGGATGACTTTCGAAACGTAGTCCTCTGCATTTGTGTCTCCACAACAGGTGGTTTCCGTCCATTCTAAAAAGTTTCATCATTGAAAACCTGTTGATAATTCTTATTTATTTTACTGTCTTTTCACATTCTTGAATTTCTGAATGCTATATTTTATACAAAAATTAAATCATGTCTGATATTTTAGAACTGAAGGCCTGTTTAGACGTTCAACTCTTTTTATTCTCTCATCTAATCTGGATACCAAATTAAATTAAAATTTAATTTTATTTTATTTTATGAAATTTTAAATGTAATCCCATTTAATTAGAAAAATTGGATATTCAATCTCTTTATTGTCAAAACATGTATCATGTGCTAATGTAATATTACAACAAGTGTCTAAAGTTAACGTGACACATTCTATCAGAGGGTGATTGAAACTATTTTCAAACATGTGTTCGTTATTTTAACATTTCAGTATATGTAGTTGTTAGGATAAAAACGCTCCATCACAAATTCCATACTATACCCTCACTTATATATACAATCACGCTTCCTCAAGTCAAGTTTTAGAAAATGATTTGGAAATTGGAAAAAACCTGGTCCACTAAAAATTAAGCCGTAGGACATCTGAAATTATTTTTTTAATTACGCTGTCATAAATATGAGTGATTTTGTTACTAACTTTTTCTCGGCAGAATTCCTTCATGTCCTACACATTCAAAATATCTGCATTTGATTTAGCATAGATAATGAATCCAGTGCAAGGCCACAATCTATGGTGTACTGTTTGTCAATTACAAGAATATTGCGTCTGTTTTTTGTAGCTTTCAATTTAACTTAACAGCCCAATGACGTATCGGAAGGGATGTTGTAATTGAAACGTTTGTAGGCATCTGTAGAAAGAAATTACAAAATTAATATACATTGTTCAGTGATGTTTCTATGACAATTCTGCATTAAAACGTCTAAAGGCATCCAGTAAAAAGAAGTACAGTATATATCTATTGTCTGTTGCATAGTGTTTAGACTTCAAGTCCATTATGCGCTGCTTTACTGAAAATATTTTGGTGGCCTTTTTTGCACTTTAAGTAGAAGTGTCTTAACCTTACATTATTCTTGGACTGTTAGGCGCAAGATTATTTTGTTTTTTCTATACTTTATCTTATTTTATCGCTGGTATTGCAGATTGGACTAAATTTACATCATCAGAAGATTGATGTGGTTTGCTTTGAATTTTGCGCCTAGCTACCATTCAAGAGATATCTATACTAATCGTCCCTAATTTAGCAGTAGTAGCCTAAGAAGAAAGTAGTTTAGTCAACATCACCCACCGTCAACTTTTGGGCTGTTATTTTACTAACAAATAATGGGATTGACAGTTACATTGTAACACCCCAAGGTCTACAGGTCGAGCATATTGGTTGACAATAATTCGAACCTGTGATCTGTAGATTACGAGACGAGTGCCTCATTAACCATCACCTGGAGAACTCGCCCTCAGTTTTCCATATAGCGATTTAAAAGAGGAAACGTTAAGTTAGTACTGAGTGCTCAGACTATTAGACTATGACTTCTCGAAGGTGAGACAGAGGCAGTGACATTACAACTTAAAAGAGATAGAAAAACAGAGATTATTTAAAACTACACGTGTAATCAAGATACAAGGCCAAGTTAGCGAATCTACCATTCTACAGTCATGGGTTCAAATCACCTTTGGGACATAGCATATATCCTGATGAGGCTTTGCTATAAGAGAAAACCACATACATTATCAGTGTCGTAGTATGTTTGAAAAAGCTTTGGCAGTTCAGAAACACCATTGAGTTTATTCATAATACACAGAAATCAACCCAAAGTCAAAATTGCCGATTAAAAAAAATATTTTGTTTAGAGGTTAAACGAATAAGACGTTTTTAGTGAATAAATTTTAGCTTCGAAACTGTTGTTGTTTTAGCTGGATATAATATTTTTAATTAAGTGTATCTATTTTGTTCTGACGCAAGTTCATCAATCGGGTAATGACGTAATTACAATTATTGGCGTTTTGTTTGAAAAATAAGTTATGAAATTTACCTCTCATCGTATCTTATGATAAGCTAGAATATCAATGAGCAATGTAATTTTAAATCTTAGAGTAAATTAAAAAATGATATTTATTTTTACAAAAAAACAAACAAAAATCGTAAACCTCATATTTAGAATTCTAGTTACCATTACTAGTGGATTTCTAATCCATATATCTTCCATGAAATATTGGTTTACAGCTGAACTACCCAAACTATTTTGGATATACCAGCCTCTATCAATAAAGTAAAAAGATTATCAGTCAGTGAGTGCAAAAATTCTTACAAAAATATGAATTCCTTCTACAAATGTCAGATTTGAAAGGCGGGGTACTATTTCTTTTGGAGAAATAGAAGCCAAACTACAAACCAGCCCTCAAATTATTAAGTAAAATCAACCTTACAGCATTAAAAGCTCTGACCAAAACTTCTAAACAAGCAGGTTTTGTGACTTACCTGTTTACAATTGTTACGTTTTTTTATGTATGTAGACTAAACGCAACAGAAAGACACAGATAACAGCTTATATAATTTATTACAATAAACTATTATATATGTGACAGATATAAAATAAATTATATAATAACAATGACAGATATTCAGTTTCAACCTTCAAAGTTAATTACAATACAAAATGGTACTGGCCTGTGTCTAATAATATGATCTAGAATGAAAGTCCAAAAGTCCAGATTAGAAATCTAAAATTCCAGTCTAGAGTGTGAATTTGGTCCCACGAAGAAATTCTGAAGTTTGCTCCGGTCTCCCCTAAACAGTCTTGTACGTGTTGACTTTCAGCATAACCAGTAATTAGAATGAATCGTAAAGATTGACGAAATAAAATCACAGCTTCTGTAGCTCTAGCTCCTGTCACAAATCTAAGTTGAATAAACACACAGCAAACGTTGAAAATTTCTCAAACGGAGACAATATCTCTTGAATCGAAAGTAAAAACGAATGACTGACTCTTCTTATTTCTTTCTCGCGTCACCGTCTGTTTTTATACCAGTAGGCCTACTGTTTTCTCGAACAATCGCGTAACTTTCACAGAATTCCAGAGCAATCCGCGCATGTCTGTTTTTGCACGAGACTCGTCGTCTAGACACCAAGGCCGACATACACATTCTATTTATAAACATATGATTGATCTACCTAATTCTAGAAATTTCTAAATGTTATTTTAAATGAATAACAACGTATTTTGTTGGTTTAAATTTCAAAACAATAATATAAACATGGAAATATAAATAATAAATATGGAAATCTAAACACAACACGACATGGTTGTCGTTTACATAACATTTACATAACAACAATAAATTCAGAGTTGTTTTTAATGACTAATACATTAATTATGTTTTATGAATATAAATAAAGATAGTCAACATAAAGTGAGTAAGTAGCAACCAATTCGTTCACAAATGGTATTGAGTAAAAACATTTACTCAGACAGTTACATTTTCAATGATATTATGAAAATAAAATTAATCATAGAAATAAATAATAGAAGTGTGTGATCTTACTATGATCGTCTATCTATATCACGTTTTGTATTGTAAGTTAGGAAATATACACACACATATATAGTCTCTCGTAGGAGAAATGTATGTTCTAGGAACTTGCACGACAATCACATCTGTGTTAGCCTAACAAATACTGCATGACCTGATGATTGAAATGCTACTAGGACTTGTTGGGTAAACTAAACAATTATCAAAACGATAAAACCGATAACTTACTACTAAATATTCTTTTGTAGCTGAGAAAGAAAGTTTCACAATATCCTTTCATTTAAATAATTATATGAATCTCCTAGATTTGGTTTAATCAAGCGGATATTACACAATACCATGGAGACACGTTACCGTGAACCACTATGAAAACAAGGTACATTAATTATTTTCAGTTACTAGTATGTCAGATAGCTGGCTAATGACCATCCTAACAATAATAAGGATGAAGATGTCGGCATCTCAGCCAATCATTAGTGTCAAACTGCATATCCATTAGTATCTCTTCACCTAATTCTTCATGGACTTCTAGAAGATATGTATTGCGTGAGTCTTGCTTCTCATCACCTAATTCGTGATCACACAACTGTGTTATTCTTATTAATGAGCACACTTATATTTTATTAGTAACATAACCACTTCTCCTGAAGCTAATTATTGACGGTTTTTGTTTCATTAATGTGTTTATGTGTATCATAGGACATTGATATTAGACATAATTCACATCATTTACTTATCAATGAATAAGATATAGACTAGTTTTACTAAAACCGAATTATTTACATATATAAGTGTTTCAATGATGTCGAGAAACCCACTTGTTGAGAAATTTATATGCAAAAACGGCTCGTTTGGGTTGAGGTTGAGGTTCGCTCTTCTATGTAAAATATTTTCTCAACCCAAACGAGCCGTTTTTGCATATAAATATATAAGTGTTTATTCAAGCTATACTTCTGTCATCGGGTTTAAAGTTTTGTTCTTTTATAGTTTTGTCATAAAATATCTCTTGGCATATTGTCTTTTGAATCATATGTTGGTATGCAAATTCAACTGATTAAATAACTGTTAAATAAAGTCACTCCATATTTAATTGTGGGCATTACAGTATATTTGCACTGAGTGAAAGAACGTCCTAAAATCCAGTGAGAGATGTATTTATCATTTAAATATAAATAAATTTGGAGAACAACGAGTTGTCTGTTGCTTAGTCATAAAATATCCCGTCAGGACAAAAATGTTGTCAGGGGCTTATCCTAATCAGTCACTTTGAGTCCACAAACATAGTAAAAATACACTTGTAAGTCTTTACTAGCCATTTATTTAAATCATCTGACAATAATATAGTGAAGCGTAAATTTTTTGTCACACCAAACCCTTGTCAACCAACAACTGGGTTTTATATTTGATCCCTTAAACCAGATGAGCCTCTTCAGCTGTTTCAAACTAAGCTATTCATTGCTCAGCTAATGCTTTTTTTGTTTGTTTGTTTTTGAATTTCGCACAAAGCTACTTGAGGGTTATCTGTGCTAACCGTCCCTAGTTTTGCAGTGTAAGACTAGAGGGAAGGCAGCTAGTCATCATCACCCACCGCCAACTCTTGGGCTACTCTTTTACCAACGAGTAAAAGATTGACCGTCACATTTTAACGCCCACACGGCTGAAAGGGCGAGCATGTTTGGCGCGACGGGGATGCGAACCCGCAAATCTCGGATTATGAGTCGCACGCCTTAAAGCGCTTGGCCATTCCGGGTTCTCAGCTAATGCACCAATGAGCTGTGCTTAAGCTCACTCAGTGAAATGATTGATAATTCACAGGCCTACAATGTTTTATTGTCTTAATTTTTACATGTTCTACATTAATCAGTAATTTTTATGCATTAAATCCGAAAATTATATCATTTTTTCTCTATCATGTACATTTTTTTTCACAAAACGTCATATGCACTTTTACATAAGTGAATTATTTTAATTGAAATCGAGTTTGATTTTGTTATATTTAAAGTATTGATAGTCATTGTATATAGAGTTCTCTATTCCAATCATGACATGAAAGTCTTATCGATTGTTCTGGAACCCACGTGGAATACATACCGCTAGTGAACGGTTAACAAGCCACAGGTGTCATTTCTGAATAGTATTTGTTTGTGTGTGCACTTCAATATTATTTTTTTCTTTTCAATGTTATTTGTTCATTACTATGTCAACTTAGAATTTGTGTAAATAACCAAAACATATTTTGTTATATTAGTGGTAAATTTGATGTAAAGTTGTTGTTGTTGTTTCAAATTAAGCACAAAGCTACACCATGGGCTATCTGTGCTCTGCCCACCACGGGTATTGAAACCCGGATTTTAGCGTGTAAGTCCGCAGACATACCGCTGAGCCACTGGGGGGCTTGATGTAAAGAGAAATAGACAAAATGTTACAGAATTCACCAAAGAAGCGTATTTCACGAATTTTGGAATAATAAATGAGAAAAGTTTTTTGCCTTTTGAAATTCCACCAGTCTGGAATGAACCTAAAAACCATGGAGATGACTGATATTTTTGCTCATACAACGTGCAAGCTACAACACTCGAAATAAAAAGTAATTTCTTATCCGAACCTTCAGTCTGCTGTAATACCTGATGTACCTATACCTATTCTACCAGAGACTCTTAGTACAATCTCATCTGATTCTGAAACTGATGTCAATAGAAATAATGATGGGGATTGTTTTCAACATGAAAAAGAAAGGCTCCATCAAGATGTCAGAGTAATGGAGAGGAGGTATCGGGGAAGGTAAAACAACAGCAAGATAGCTCATTACTGGCGGTCATTGAAACAAGGTACTCCAGACGCAGTACCTTAAAGAAAGACCACAGTATGTAGTTTAAAGACTAAAAGACGTAGATTTCACATAAAAATTGAGAATGAATGAAGATGCATATTAATTTGATATCAATGTTCTTCCAGTTTCTTCAGTTTGTTTATATTTTTGCTAAAAACATAGTGATAAGAATTGTTCATTGTCGTAAAAAAATAGTAATTTGATCTAGGTAAGAGTTTTCTTCCTGATTCATAAAAAAATATCCTTATGTGATTGAAAAACATTATTATCTAAGTTTGAGCTGTTAAATTGTAGAAAATTCGTTATATAAACCAAAATAAATTTTATGATGTTTAAAATCGTGGGCCTGTGTAATAACCAATATGTGCATATTGTCTTTTTCACAGACAAACATCTGTATTAGGTGTGTGTGTGTTTTTTCAGACAGGAACATATATTACTGACGGAGCTTTCCTGAAATAGTTGCTCAATGTTCCAGTGAGCAAAATGGTGTTAAATTTATCCCTCAATGTATCTACAAAAATGTGATCAGAGTTTCCCTCAAGTATTGATTCAATGTTTCTTTGAGCAGATCAGTATTTAAATAATTGCTTAATATATTTACAATATTGTGGTCAGACAAAACACGTCTATTTACTTTTTGTCTTTCTTCTGTCCGTACATTAAAATAAATTCCGAAGTATCCCACTTTCATAGAGTATTGGGAAGCATTAGCTGCGTCACAAATTGGCTTTCATATCTTACTAGATCATAATAATGGTACTTGTAATTGTTGGAATGCTTGTCAAATGTTATATATTTTAATACTACATTCACTTACTGAAAATCATGCTCCACCATGCAGCTATGTTTGATCACTTATTTGTCGTGTCCTTTCACGAGAAAAAAAAATTCAAAGCTCACATTGTATATTGCCTCATTTGCTACTGTGGTTTTAATTCCTTCATTCTGTTAATAATTTTGACATTTAACAAATACATATATCTTTGCTGGCTGGTAAAACAGTACGTTCATATTACATAACCGTAAACCAAGACAGTATCACATAATGAAGTTGTAGTGTTGAGTATATTGTACATGTTGTTTGAACATCTGGCGCAGACAATTCGAAAAAACTTTGTAAGTATACTAATGCACTGTAGATCCGAAGGAAATCTGCAGTGAGAAACAGTATATTGTAATAAAAAAAAATTTTCAATAATAACTTAAAATTCATCATCAATATGACTGAACATTTTTTTTTATATTTTGCGAAATTCTCTTTGAAAATTATAAATATTGTCTACAGTATTTGAATTATTTGTTACTATTTCTCTAGGAACCTTCTGCACAATTGAGAAGAGTGGGAAAGGTGTTCCGCACAATGATTATCAACCATGCATCTCATCTTATTCGTGACAGGAAGTATCATACAAAAACGATACGCAGGTGTCTTGTCGGCACTGAAATGGTGGACTGGCTCCTCCAGCAAGCAATAGGAGGTGCTGTGCGTATTCACTCTCGAGCTCAGGCTATTGGTATGTGGCAGGCGTTGTTAGAGGAAGGAGTGATTTCACACGGTAAGGAAAATGTCATAATTAACATTATAAGGTTACTAACAAAACATTTTGCAACCATTTTTGTATGTGTGTGCGTGGATACTGTATTGTTTTATTTGTTAAAGACGCTATATGATCTCATATTAACATATTTATGTTTTTCAGTTCCTATACACTTTGATAAGGTTCTTCAATTTCACAAACTCAAATTTATGCAATACATAATGTATGCACCACATGACAAACATATATTATGTAATTTTGTAGTTGTGGACCTGTTTGATTTTTAGCATTTAACTTTGAAGTTTTGAAGCCAATACAATGAAATCAAGACAGTTACATATCTATTTCGGGATAATAAAGAGATATATTAATATTATAACTTGTGAGCACTATTATCGGAACTTTTAATCTAATTAAACATACGTTAACTACTAATGTAGATGTGTCACCGGTATAATATTTTCAATACAAAATTTATTGTATAAAAACAACAGTACTCAGTAGTTTGCATAGCTTTCAATGTAACACTAATTTAACTTACTTTTTTTTTACTGTTAATCGTATCATTTAAGATGTACGAAAATTCGATTTCATATTTCGTGTGTTAAGAAACAGTTCTTTGAATTTTACGATAATAATTCTCAGTATTAAGTCTTTAATCTATGTTCTTATATAATTATGATAGATTTTAGTTCTACTTCATATAGTGGGAACTCTATAAGCTACTAAACACTAATTCGTTATCCTTTAAGAATGCTGTAGCAGCGCTAAAGGTATGCCACATAACATTTAGCTTTTCAAAAAATAACTTTATTGTAAAATTGAAAATAGTCATGTGCATGCTAGAGAGAAAGAGTGAAGACATTTATTGAACATTAATGATTTATACTTAAACACACAAACAGTTGATACAACTCATAATGTTTCATAGCCAGAAGTTCAGAAATATTATTTAGCATAATATTAAAACCATTTTATTCACGCTCAAATATTTTTCGACTCAGTAACCTATTTATTTCTGCTTTATCTTATCTTAAATGATGTTTATTGAAAATTTAACGCATTGTAACTATGTATGTCTGGATAGTAAAAATAATGTTGCCATCTCAAATTATTCACAATTTGGTAAGGATAAGATTAGAAATATCTCTTAATTGACTTTAGAACTATTCGGCATTTAGGCATGGTTTGAGAAGGAATGTAAATTTTCCTATGTATTATAAAAACGGTCGTAGAGTTGATTAAATTAAACGTAAAAACAAATTATTTGTTGTCAGATCATTTTCGGTGTTTGGTAACAGTTATCAGGGACGTAAAAATCTTAATTATTATAATCAAACAAAGTTGGTGTCTAACAGTTAGGTGAAACGTTATGATTATTGTTACGAATATTCATATTTTAGTGATGATTAAAGACAAAAATTTTAATGTATGTCAAACTCAAGCATTATTAGTATGATTCTGTAGAGCTTCTCCATAGTAACTTGAATATTCTGTTTATTATCTTGACAAGCAGTAAGCAAAAATATTTCAATTCACCTAAATAACGATATGCCACATATATCTTTCAGACCGCAGACCAATGAACTCGGAAAAAAATTACTTAGGAGATAGGAATAAAAAGTAATAACAAATAAATAACTGAAACACTGTAATATATTAGGAATATTTTACAATGAATTACGAACTGTTTCAGTGGTGTATGCGTGCATAAACTATTCAGCTACTGAGATAACTAATATTTGTTACCAAATGTAAAATTCAGATAATTAACGTTTTGAAATACAATATATTTATTAGATTTGAAAATTTAAGAATGATATTTGAAATATTCATTTATTTATATCGTCAAGATTTATCTTATCCTCAAAAATTTCATAATTTTACTGAAGAAAATTTCTTTTTTTCATCTAAGAAGCTGAAATCAAGAAACATACAAAAATCCCTTCTGTGATAAATTACATCTGCTGTAAAAAGAAGCAAAAGGAAAGCAATAGTTCCCATTGGCCTGTTTTTAACCTTGCTTTATTAACTTTGTTAGGGAAGGCATAAAATAACTAGTGCTAAACAGAGAACTTAAATTGACGTCTATGTTTTTTTCTTTTTTGTGTTTACATGGTTAGCATGGTCCAGATACTTTAAGATTTTACTTTTTTCATTGTTGCGTCCATTCTTCGGTCCTAAAAAAAAGCAGAGCTGCCACGAGACATCATAGGACACAGTGAAAAATTGTTATATGTCCTTCCTCACGAATAGTTTTTCAGATTATTCCACCTTCATGCATATGTGATTAAGGTTGTGGTTAAATGTTAGCTTACGCTTTTCTAAACTGATTTGAAACATTCCATAGACATTACTTGTTGCTCGAATAGGCTCAGTGAAAATATTTCACGTTTCTCAGTGATGTCGAGAAACCCACTTGTTGAGAATTTTTATATGCAAAAACGGCTCGTTTTGGGTTCAGAAAATATTTATGTTTAAAATATTTTAAAATATATTTTTAATATTTTTAAAATGTTTAAAATATTTTCTGAACCCAAAACGAGCCGTTTTTGCATATAAAAATTTCTCGTTTCTCCATCTTCTCAAGGAGCCTGAAAATAGGACAAGGAACTTTTGAACAAAATTTCACGAACAATATTTATTGGATTTTATTGAAACTTTATAGCAATATTGTACAGAAAGTTAAAATATATATGCATTATTTTCGAGCAATTTCTTATTTCATTTATCAATTTATGAAAAATGGAATTAACTAAGCTACTTTCAACAGTGATATTTTGGTATTTTTCTTGTTTTTAAGATTACTATAGATCTTTTTTACTTTATAATAAATTATTTTAAACATTTTACATATTTGTTTCTATCTGATAGGAAGAACAACTAACTTATTTCTTGTCACTACAAATCTCAAAGTAATGTTGAATAAAAAGATATTTTGATTATTGGGTATTCCAAGAAGCTTTCTTTCAATACTAAATCAATAAGTGGCTTCTATATGCTTAACCAACAAAATACTTGATGAGCTACAATATGGTTTTGATAAGCCACTTCTTATCCATCTATTTTCGTGCTTTAATTATTCTAGTAAACTATTTTAAGCGGTTAACAATTTTGTTTTAATATCGATTTATAATTTTTATATAACTTACGATTAATACACAATGCTGGTGTAATGGATTTCATGAATCTTCCTCGGAAGTCTCAAAATAAATTACATACTACAAAGTCGTATTTAAATGGTCTAAGAAAAATAATAAGTTGTATTTGTATCCTTTTATATTATAAGAAATGTTCTCACAATTGAAACATCAATTTATGAAAGAATGACTTAGGAAGAAAGATGCATCAGTTTAGTTTGTATCGTTAATATTCAAGTTTGAATGTGTTTATATCAATAGTCACATGTCATGTCTGAAATTACAGATCATCCAATATCAAGTAAGAATCTCAGGCAATAATTAGAATAGAGTACAAAATTAACTACAATGAGTTAAAGCTTAGGTATGTAAGAGATTCAGTTTCCAGTAAAAAAACGTCCACTTTCAAGTTGAGAGATCTTCTAAAATTATGAGTATAATTACATGAAAATGGAAAATGTAGATCAAGACTGTTTCTACTTTGATCATAAAGAACTTTAACGGTTTGTTTTATTTGTTTTGTTGGAATTAAGCACGAAACTAAACAATAAGCTATCTGTCCACAATATCTTATCGAAACCAGATTTTTAGAGGGGCGAATCCGCAGACATACCGCTGTGCTACTGGGGGCCGAACTTTAACGGAAACATTATTTACAATCAGCTGTAAAATGAGGTATTCCATGGTCACCTTATCGGCCGTGGGAGCATTATAAAGTTACGGTCAGTTCCATTATTCGTTAGTAAAATAATAACTCAAGATCTAGCAGTGGGTGGTGATGACTAGCTGCCTTTCCTCTAGTGTTATGCTGCTAAAGTAGGGACAGCTAACGCAATAGCTTTCGTGTAGCTGAGCGCGAAATTAAAAACAAACAAACAAACAATCAGCTGTTCACATGTGAGGCTATTTTTTTAAATTTGAGACGTGTTTAAAATATTGCGGAT
The DNA here is from genome assembly GCA_011833715.1 of Carcinoscorpius rotundicauda. NCBI lineage: Eukaryota > Metazoa > Arthropoda > Merostomata > Xiphosura > Limulidae > Carcinoscorpius > Carcinoscorpius rotundicauda. The sequence goes on from CM022395.1 coordinate 22,543,129, forward strand.
TCCTTTTATTTGTAAAAGGAAGCTTAATCTTCATTTGGATTTTTGATACTTTTAAGAAAATTAAGTTGGTATCTCAAACATAGGCCTAAGAAGACTAAACTGGAAATTTAAATAATTCAATCTGTTAAGCTTAGTTTTGGGAAAATAACAATTTCTCTAATTTACTATTTGTTTTCTTAAAATAAGGATAATATTATCCACAAGACATATCACTTTGAAAAACTTTGTTTTTCCATATAATAACCTCTAACTGAATGTCATGTTGTGCTTACTAAGTCCAGCAAAATACTGTTTTTAAATCGTTGCTTTGTTTATGCTTCATTATAATGAAAAGTAAAATAGCTTTACTTCTGTATATTTTTATGTGACAAAATATCATAGAAATATTAATTACTTACTGCAATAGAAGGAATTCAGCAAGATTCTTGTGTGTACAAAATTTAGTCATAACGTAAAATAGAAGTGGTCCTTCTATCAGGAAAAGGAAACAAAAATAAAACTAATGTAATGTTTCTTTAAATATTTTAGAGCTTTCTCTGCAAAATGTTTACCCAACTTTGTGGTATATCATATTTTCTTCTCCCTTTTACTAATGAAGAATTTTGCCATTTTTTCTTTTGTTTTAATTGCATGCAGTTTTTACATAAAATGTAGTGAAGAAAGACATTAAATTAATTTTACTTTAGTTACGTGTGTCGCTTCCTTTAAATAACATATGATCTGCCAGTGAGAAAGATGTGCGAAAGAATGTACTTTTTGTAAGAAAGTAGATAACAATATCCCTCAGTGGTAAGTCAGATTATACATCAAAGTAATAGCTAATCTGATTTTATGATGGGAATAACGAGTTACATAGGGTTCCTCAATGTAACAATGGTAAATGTACGGGCTTGCAACACCACTATTTATCCGGCGTTCGATCCTATGGCTGACGTTACAGATAACCCAAAGTGGCTTTGCCATAAAATATATTTCACGTATGTAACACTATTGTCTTGTGTTACTGAGTAAAGATTGATTTTGCTATGCATTTATATTTTTGCCCAGTCACTTTCCTTGCATAAAATCAGTTTCAGAGAAATTCGAAATTACTTTGCAGTATGTTGCGGTCTAATCTCTTGTATACTTTTCAAGGATATAACTTTCATCTTAAAATACCACAGACGTAATTTTGAAGAAAGTTCCAAGAATCTATTCTTGTTTAGAGCATATTAGTTACAGTAGACTTAATGGAAAGTGGTTGGGAGATACGCTAGTTAGTTTATATAACCAGATGGGCCCCTTTCATACTAGTCTAATATATTTACTGGGCTACCAATTAGTATCTTTCTACCACAATGAGGATTTGCATGCTGACTTTAAGAGGTAAGTTTATTTAATTCAGTTATCCCTAAATGGTAGTACGTTATTTTTCTTATTCTTATTTTTAAATTAATTTTTATTCTTTGTTTGGAGAGCAGTCACCTTCCCACAACTGTCTGCAGGCAGTGAAGAGTAATATATGCTTGAGCATCCACATCTTTTTCTCCTAATTTCAATTTTTATATCTATTATTTTTATTGCTATTCTTTTACTTTATTTTATTTCTTTACGTGAGGTCGGCGAATGGAGATTAAGACTGATAGACGATGTATCCCCACCGCAATGTGGATCCTACTTCTTTAGTTACCTCCAATACTTGGGGTACATATTTTATCCCACATTATAACTTGTACCCATGATCCTTTTAATAAGTGTAGCGTTTTCTCTTTTTTTAATTTAATTTAATTTTAAATAAGAAAAAAATCAAAATCGAGGAAAACAAAGACAGTTATACCTTCCACAAATATTTCATTTATCACTTTCTTGATTTGTCGCAACAAATCAAATGTTTTTGAAATGTATAATAGTGTTTGTTTGCTTAATTCTGTAATTATGAAGTTTAGTTAGGTACTAGTCAATTCAAGTATTTATTATATATGAAAGGTAAATTAAACGTTACGCTAGACATTCCCCTTTCTTATACAAAATTTCTAAAATACTATAATATCAGGAGCATAGAGTTGGTTTATTACTGTCTGCCTCTCTATCCTTGGTAGATGTTGAAACTCAAAGAGCTAAGGGCGTTCAGAAAAAGAAAACTGTTATTTATCTCGCTTCTGATTTGAGAAGTGCAATAAAAAGGCTCTCCTGAAAAAATATCAACTTAAGCTGTCGATCCTCCCTTCATACAAATAATATATAGAACTAATTTCATTTCAAAGTATAGCACCGATTATGAGCTTCCAGCTTTGTTATAATGATTTTAAAGGAATTTTATATGTTTTTATCTTATTTACGACTTATTAGTTTGAGTTTCATAAATAATGCCTGACTGAATTAATTGTGATATCAATATTTATTCCAATACTAAACATGTATATGTTTTTAGTTACTCTAAATTAATGTAATTCTAGTAAGAATAACATAACACCGGACAGTAAAGGAACATTTGGTCCTTCAATATTGTCCTTACGTACCTTTCCTTGAGAAAATAAAAACATTTAAACCCACCATATATTTGGTCAGGAAGTCATAGATATTAACTTTTAAAAAATTTTCAAAGTGCCTGCCTCCTCTACTGCTGAAATTTTTGTAACTTAGAGGTAAGTCTGAGCACTCATAACACCAAAAATCGTGTTTTCATACTCTAGGTAGGCACATTAAACAAAGCCCATTCTTTATCTCTATGCTTGTTAAGAAACAAAAAAGTAATACCATCAAAAGTAACTTATTCCAGGAGTTTGTACCACCATATAAGAGCATTAACAACTGTCCTATTTGGAGTCTAGCTAGTCTGTTCTTTCTTTTATTTTATTTTTGTTGTTACAGAATAACTATTATTACTTGACTCTTTAGGTCAACGGAACACCAAAACAACATTATATAAGTGAACGATCTTATAACACTCCTATGTAGTTTTTATTATTATTTAAACAGACATAGTATGTTTCACTTTATAACTTTCAAAGCTTCAGTTGTTTATATCAGAAATTCAAAACTATTTTACAGGGTATGATTCTGCAACATACGTTTGATATTACACGTAGCAAAGCTTGTTACTGAAAATAATAATGTTCAAACCTTAAATTATTTATATTTTAAGTAATAAATAGCTATGTTTTCGCATGGAATAGATTTTTAATAAATATGGGGAGAATATATTAATGTCACACATTCTTTAACACGAAAAAAAGAAGCAGAAAAACCAAGAAATAAATAATTTTGTAATCTAAATTACAAAACTATGTATAAAAATAAAAACCATAAATCCAAAAACTTACACTATTTTTAAAAGTTACAGAACAATCAATGTCAACTCTCAGAAAATAGCTATCGAAATCTTAATACACTACCCTACAGAGTAATAAAGCCAACGCGTATTCTCAAGATGGCTGATGTAGGTATTAAAACTCTAATTAAAATAAAGAACAACGTTTAAAACCTATAGATGGATACCTTGTTCCAGTGTTGTTTACCTATTAACATGTAATATTTGTCATCATACATACGTTATGGGAAGAACCTCTTTACACAAAGATAGACCGTCTTGGTTCTCGTCACAAGCTATATCATGAGATAAGCGCAGTTACAGATCATTTTTTATCTCAGAAGGAGCTACGAGGCGAAATGTTAAGTGTCAAATTAATAAAAATCAGTAACTTTAGTGTTATAAGCCTATTTATTTCTAATATTAAGATGTATTTTATCCTCCAATATGCATTTCAGAAATACTTTTAAATAATTATTCGATAAGAATTATTATATACTAACTATACACATTGATTCCATTTATTGTTTATAGTGAGAAAAATATTTGTCCGAGATTTAGAATGTTTTTAAATATTGGAAAATATTATAGTATTATCATGTGTTTTGGAAATTAAATTTGAATGTTATGTTTTTAAGTGTTTTTTTAGGTAAAGGCATACTTAAACAATGTTTTGGTAGTTATTCTATTATTTGAAAAGCGAATTAAGTATTCAGCCCAAAGTTTCTGTATAAAATTATGGTGCTGTAATTCGTTGAACATATTTACTTAATATATATACTCACGTGAAATGGTATTTGGAGAGTATAACACATTGTAGCAGTTTCCTCACGCCACACTGAGATAGCTCACGTGTACGCTTTAAGTGTATGTATCTTCAAAATATACATTAGTGATTGTGTGGTAAACAGAGAAACGAGTTTTTCAAAGACGTAGGTTGCAAATGCCTGTTTCGACACAATAGATGAATTGTAGGTGTTTTAAATAATAGCAAGTTGTTGTGAATACGTTCTGAAGTCGCGTGTAATAAATGTTTTGAAATATATTGGCATACGTGATTAAGTTTGTAAAATAAGGTTTTATACATAGGTATAGCACTTATATATCTGCTTCAGAACAAAAAACCTTTGATTTGTTCTTTCTCAGACTATATGCTTACATCTGGTGCAGTTTTTACGAAAAGAGAATTTGACATATTTCTTGTACTCAGCTCTTCATTTGTGTCTTGTAACGTGTTAATTAAAACACATTAACATGAAAATTCACAGAGAAAATCAAATGAGGTCATACTAAACGAATTTCTAAGTATATATTTAATGGAATTTCTAAATTAGATTATAATTCTTAAGGAATATTGCGCTATATACACAGCTAGTTTTCGTCACTTAAATAGTATAGGTTAGACAATACTACTCTGTAGTTATCTTTATTGTTTAATATCGCAAATGAATTATTTAGTTTCACAGGAATACCAATTTAAAGATAAACATCTGTTCTATCGGTTTCGAGAAGATCAAGATGGATTTGGTCAAACACCTTCTCAGGATGATCGTCATTTAGCAGAGAAAGAAATCCAGGAATCTCTAACAGTATTACTCCAGTTATCGCCTGAAGCTATCCTAAGAAGTATTGTGCGCAAACCGTATGTCAGTTTGTTTTTTTCAATATACATAATGAACGGAGAAGGTTAAAATGTTTTGATTAGTTTGCTGTATGAGCATAATCATGTTTAAATTTTGTATTATATATTATGTAGTATAGTTTTTCGTTTACATCTATTGGTTTTCATTTTGTAAGAGAAATTTATTTTCAAACTAAAATCTAACAATATGCAACGTGTTTTCCAATTTTGAAATTCAAAATAATGGAAAACAGATATCTTTATAATATCTTCTTGATTCGACTAATTATAAAATATGTGAATATTGTGTATTTTTAGATCATGCTTTAAATTATTATTAATTTTAAGGTAACTTACATAAATCCAAAAACAAACTTATCAAGTATTCAGCTGAATATTTAACAAGTTCAGATATCTGACTGTTATCACTTAAAACAGCAAAGCAGTAGATAAACGTATATCAAGTATCTCTTAATCTTTCAGCTTCTATTATCATTCCGCATGTGGCTGGCAAAATAATCTCGAACGATCAACAAACAACAAAGTTTTAAGTAAATTATAGCAAACAACATCTCACCAAAGAGCTTTAGACTAAGAAAAGTATTAATGGATTAAAAACAAATGACCAGCAATGAGTAGGCATGGACTATGATAAAGTAATTTGGCTCCAATAAACAAGGTCGCTTTGAACAGGCAGTAACAGTGACAGACCTATGCGGTAAACTAAATTCAGTCTTCTCCTTTTTTTAGTATTTCTATTCTTACGTGAAACATCCAGCTACAATGAAGAAAGATAAACGATCGTTACACCATTTCAGCCGGAAATGTGGTATACTGTATTTCTTGTATTACTGATGCGCATAGTAGTGTGTTAGCTACATAACAATTAGAATATGTGGAAATCGCCATTTACCGCAACTTCATCATTACTTGTTAGGCAGTTTGCTTCTTTATAGGAAAACATTTAAGTGTAATTTCTATACTTCATAGCTCTGGGGCAAATAACTTTTATTAAATTCATGTAAACTAATTTTAGTTAGAATTAACCATTCTATATTAATCTAAGTTGTGTGCTTGTGAGTTTGTTTGGTCACGAATACCTCACCCTGTTTGAAGCAAGCAGAACCAAACTCGATAGGTGGAATCGAGATAGCCTTATGCTTACGGCTTAATCCCCCCATCAGGATTGTGTAAAATGTATTTGAAAGATTTGCCAGATATGATATGCGTTTTCAGGGTTAGGAAACTTGAACCTGCTGTTACACTTTGTGTTCCGGAGGGCTCAATTTTTAAAATTGTGTTTACACCTACATTTAACGGACTCGGGTTTCACAAGCTTGTGTTCTAAGAAGGGTCATTTTAGGTACGGACCCTATCCATAGGGTAGCTATTAAGATAACTGGAGATAAAAAAGACATTTATCAGTAGCTTGAGACTTCTGTGAACTATGAGGAGAATATCGGATCCCACAAGAAAGTGCAGGCATTTTGTGCTGGTAATAAGAATTGATATACGTTTGTTTTAGTAAAGTATATTATTTTATGTATTATTTGTGAGTTTATTAACTAGTGTGTTTTTGCAACTGTAATATTTGTAACTTCTTAAGGTGTCTGAATTAAACTTTATTTCAGATTTTGTTCCGAATCTGCACAACGGAAGATAAATAGATATCTAAAAGCAATTTTAGTAACAATAATAATAGATAAAGTGAAACATTCCATTAAAAATAATCAATATATAATGACAAGGTTAGCTTATGATGTTAAAAATATAATATTCTATCGTAAATATGGCATTTAAGTATAACATGTAACATTTTGTTTAAGTCTTCTAAAGATGATTGAGATATAATTCAACTTACATCATCTAGTTATGATCCCATTGAGTTCATTGGCACATTTAAAATAAAGTCTAAGCTATAATTATACCTGTGATTATGCCTGAATTAAATAAATTTGTAAGTTTTTTTTGTTAAAAAGAATATAAGACAATTTATGCAAATAGATATATTTCTATTTTATTATGTAAGTTTCGTAAAATCTACTCGCTGAAGAGGTCTTAAACATTTTAACCAATTCCACAGAAAGGCTACTTTCTAATATTCATTTTTTTTCTTGTTATTTCTATTCCGGTAGCTAAAACACGTAAGCACATTTATATAAATTAGGGGTAGTACGCATATTTATGTTAATTTTCAATATAAATTACATCTCACGTAGTCCAGAAGACCGAACAGGAGATGACATAGAAATAATTTATGAAGAACTGTTCCATATCAAAGCTTTATCACACTTGTCAAACAGTATAAAGAGAGAATTAGCTGGTGTATTATTATTTGAAACACATTTGCGAGCAGGAACCGTTTGTAAGTATGTTATTTAAAGGTATATATGCATGTCTAACACGGTAAAGTTTTCTTAATATTTATTAATTTACTGTTAACTGTACGTTTCACCTGTGTAATAAGATATTCCAATTAAGAATAAGCAATCTAGAGATATATCTTAACTGAACTATATCATGTACTTGCAAATAAAAGTGAAAATATCCAATAAATCTTTGTTGAAACCCAATGTTCCCTGGATAATTTCAGTGAAACTTTATCACTTTTTGAATCAATTTATTCTTTCAATCACACCTCTTAGCTATATTAATGACAGTAGTAAAACAGTTTAATTGAATGTGTCAAGTAGTTAAAGTGTTATTTAATTGATGGCATGCCGAAATGGTAAGTATTATTTTGCGGTAGAAAATAAATTCAGTTTGCACTTGTGACACATTTTATAAAACATTGCATGCAATGACATATGTCATATTTAATTCTTCACAACCGATTTCACGAAAGCGTGAAGTGATGTTGTCAACTTACTATGTAACATAATGGTGTTTCCACGTTAACCCTCATTATATGGTTTATCAAATATGATTTTTTGCCAACTTATAATTGATTTAATGACTTTACAACATTTCTTATACTTAAAAATGATTAGCGAAACCACAAGTCTGTGAAATGTCTGTGCCAAAATCAAATACGCAAGAATATAAGACAAGTCCAGACTTACGAGCTCTTATTGTCACATCTTACCACTCTATACTAAGGTTCTGTGATCCGCTTCCCCTTTTATGAAAGGATTTAAGCTACACGTAAATGAATATATTTATTAAAAGAGTTTGAGTACAACACGGGTATTAATGTATCATCATTTATTATTGTCATTAAAAGTTTAAGTTACAACATCTTATTATTTATAACATTTAAACCAAGTTCATATTCAAAATTAACAAAATCAAACAAAATTTGGGTCTTCATTGGAAAAGTTGAAATGAAAAATTTATAAACTGTTTGAATCAAATTATATTTGATGTAAAGACAGCATAATACAAAAGCGACTAAAAGTTTTTCATATGATGAAATAAAATCACATGCTTCTTCCGAAGAAGAAATGAACGCTCTTGAGACTTGTAACTTTCCTTCATAAGCAAGAAAAGGCTGACTATTTCAACAGACCTAGTAATGAAATATTTGATATCTCCATGATATCTATTCTTATGCCCTCCAAAACTATGATACTTAGCAAACACATCTTCTTAAAGAATTGCTGAACATAATAAAATGATCTCTTAAAATTAATTAATTTAGCAAACAAACGTCTCAAGTGTTAAAATGGTTAGACTGTGAATCCGGGGATTCGTGGTTTGTATCTCGTTACCGCAAAGCACGTTTTGCATTATGGGGTAGAGTAAATTTTAAGAGTTACTCTCAAATTTTAATATTTAGTCAAATAAAAGTGACTCAAAAATTGACTTTGGATGCTCCTTTTAAAATTAAGGCCTGCTCTATAAGCTTTGTGAAAATTCTTTTTTCTACTTGTCTATTTATCAAATTTTTAGAAAGGTTAAACTTGACATCAAATTCTTTAATTTCACTTGGTTTATTTCCATAACAGGAAAATTAACACTAATCTTTTGAAATAAAAAGTAAACCCTCAGTGTAATCTAAAATTCAAAATCATCACAGAAAAAACTCAGATAAAACATTCAATAAAAGTAAAACACAGATATCTAAAAATTATTTGCAAGAATGAACTACATCTCCTCATGAACTTTGTGAATCTAAAACCGCAGCCTTAATTAAAGATGTAAACTACGTAGTAACATCCTAGTGTTACGTTTAAAAACCAGCCTTTAAGACTTCAAAAGGAAGTAGTTCCATGTCAAAAAAACACGTGAAAGATTTGCGTCTAATTCATCTCAATACAGAGAAGAGAGGTCAGAAACATTTAAAATTCCAAAAACCAAAAATAATTTAATGAGCAATTTCCCTAGCAAACCAAAAGTATGCCCATTTAAAAGCTTCCTAAACGAATTTAGTAAAACAAAAACTTCAAAAATACTTTATAAAATGAAGCCCATAAAAATTAATATCAGCAGAAAGAAAAGTATTAAAACGTATTAGGAGCAACGAGGACATTGTCGTTCAAAGAATCAATAAAGGAAATTCGATTGCAATTTTAAGAATTAAATGGTAAACATATTGAATAATACGTATAAGTTTATTCAGTCAAGTAGTGACCTTAACCCAACATATAATAAAAAAATTGAGAAAAATGCTCAAAATGTTATTTTAAAATATTACCTTTAATCTTTATATTTTTTGCATAAAAGCCTACCTAGAACACAAAAAATTTACAGTTTACCCAAAGTACCTAAAAACCAAATAAACTTACACCCAAGTGTGTCTTCTTATAACTCTCTAAAATACAACCTTGGTAAATACTTTAACTGGGTTTTATAGCTTTATGTTCCAAAATAAACATTTAATTAAAAAATAACACCTTCCACAACACTTACATAGTTTAGACAGTAATATTATTATCTCCAGCTTTGATGTTGTAAACTTGTTTCTTCAACCCCCTTCTTATAAAAAAATACAGCTCACTGCAGAAATTATTTTACAACTAGCCACATTTATCTGCTTTAAATGCAAAATCTGGTACTTCCTACAGTTACACGAATGGGAATCCATTTTCAGGTACTTTCGCCACTCTCTTCTTATATCTCATAGAACAGCGTGCCACGGTCACTTCCATATCCAAGCTTGCACTTTGGCTTAGATATGTAGATAACATTTTTTGCAGCTTTACTTCCAAAGATAAACAAACAAAATGTCTCTAACACATAATCTGCATAAAAACACGCATTTTACAGTAGAAAATAAAACCAACTACACGATAAAACTTTTAACGTTAATATCACACGAACATCTCAAGGTTTCACTGCTAAACTCACAGGAAAAAAATACGTATAGCAGAAAATTTTCTCATCACATAATGCATCAGAAGTGTCTGGATTTTTCCTCTACCATTTTTGTAGCTCTAACCCTTATTTTGTTTAATTTACGAGTTCTATTTCTTACATCACAGCACTTATCCTAACTACAATATAAATATTTGTGTAATATAAAAACAATGTTACTTGAGATCACTTTACTCTTCAAACTTTGTCTTCAACTAAACTTCAGATGAAGTAACTACGGTGAAAGATTCCTACTGTTTGATTAAACAGTGAATTTCAACCAGATGATTAAAATATTTACATATATACCTAACTGTTGTTTAGTGTTTTTACATTACAGTGCTCACATGCACAATAGTATCTAATATTATATCACTTATATTGTAGATGATTTAAAACTAACTTTGATCTCTGGACAATTCTTTTCTATTAACATAATGTTATCATTGATTACAATGTTACCTTGTTTGAAAGTGAAGTACATTGAATACTAAGTTCATCTGCTTATAAGCATGGTAATACTGTGCTAATTAAGTACTTATTTGTTATAGTGTGTATGTGTGATTTCATATAGCAAAGCCTTATCGGGCTATCTGCTGAGCCCGCCGATGGTTGCTATACGTACAAATATAGTACTTTCTAATATTGTATTATCCAGCTTATAAGTTTAATAGCATTAGATACTACATAACTTCATTTACAAATTTAGTAATGTCAGATAATAGGTTTTCTTTGTTTACATCAGTATTAGAGTCTAGCGTTATTACAATCTTGCTCATACAAGAAGTGAATTTTCAGAGAAAGCTGGGCCATAAGGTGAAGAATCTTTAATACAAAATGTAATGACTAAAATTAAAGCGAATAATTTATATATTGTTCAATTAGAATGAATAATGTATAATTTATTTTTTTACAATATGTTTCACTGGTTTCAGAATGTTATGGACCAGATTCAAAACTTAACAGTTTATATGGAATTCATCATAACTGATTACAAATGTCCATAAACTTTTCTCTTCAGAAATTACATTTCAAGATCAATTTTTACTGCGGGAAGACACACTAGTGCTTTGACAACTGAATGGCTAGCATTGAAATATTGAATGTTTTGATAACTGACAAAAACAACAATTAACAGTGTAAATAATACAAATAATTTCAGTAATCTCACTACTATTGTTTAATTTCTTTGCTAAACTTAGCAATCATTTACAACACGAGAAAATGAACTTTACGTTGTACATCATAAAGTCAAATAAATTTTTATAATAATAAATTTATTTCACATATTTCTTCGCAAGACATTTATAGTACATTAATAATTTCAGTTCCATAATAAACCTATATTTTTGAGTAGCTTGGTTGATAAAATAAACTTTATTTAAATTAGTCTGAGTTTATTTCATTTGTGTAAGTAACAGAGGTGCTCATGAATATTGATTTTACAACTTTATTAAAAATAAATTGTTAAAAGTTGTGTTTTTTGAACTACTTTGAGATATTGCAGAAAATAAATACTGTAGCAATTAAATGCAGCTGTGTTTACTGAGGAAAAGTTTATTTTTCTTTGGTATTTTACACCATTTGTTTAAAATGTAAAAAATGCATAAAAATATTTCAATTTTGATAGTGTTTAACCAAGGTGATGAAGGTACATCATGGTATATCATTCTCAGAGGAAGCGTGGACGTCGTTATTTATGGAAAAGTGAGTACACCCTGGAACTCAAACTGTTTTTTGATTGTGTTATATCCCACGTATCTGTACATTATGTCAATAGAAAAAAATTGTTTAGAGAACAACGCTAGTTTTTAATCATTCAGTATTAATGAACTTGCAGATATACTAAGGTTAAATAATATTTGATACTCAAATTTACCTTTTTATCTCATTTTCTACACTCCTTGTCCTTGAGATTTGAAATTATTTTGATTTTGTTTGTTGTTTTTGAAATTAAGCACAAAACTACACAAAAGACCATCTGTGCTTTGCCCACGACGGCTACCAAAATCCCTTATGTAGCTTTTCGCGAATATCTAGAGTATATAAACTTTGCATATCCATTTAAGATTAAAATTTATAACTTATGCTTTATATTTTTTGCTTTACTTCTAGCCAGTATCAAGTTTCTAATTTGAGCAAGTGCTTTATGCTTACTAAGTTAAGTTGTAATTTTGTATTTCACATTTGGATTACTGTTTTCAGTTTTACTTTTTAATTTGAAGTTCAGGCTATTTGTTAATTCTAAATTATCATATCGACTAACCACTGTCAGAATGTCATATTCCAGGGGACTATTTTTGAGAAACAAGATTTCAGAATAAGGAATGGCTCTAAATTATAAGCCTGATTTAGCTAAGGTTAACAGAGATCTTATTCTAGGTAAGGCTAGTTTTCCACTTTTAAAGGACTCAACTGCGCAATTCCAACCTCGAACGACTGTTTCGAATAGCTAACTCAGAACTGGAAATGGAGGAGAATCTCATTGCCCAGTTAGTAAATTGACGCAAAAACTGTTGGATGGAGCTGAAATAACGCGATCTCTTTCCATTGTTCTAAGTGTTATTTTCTTTTTTATGTGAACATGACATGGCCAGTTGGTTACAGCGCTTGACTCTTAATCAGAGGGTCGCGAGTACGATTCCTCATCACATCAAACATGCTCTCCCTTTCAGCAGTGTGGGCGTTATAATGTGCGGTCAATCCCGCTATTCGTTGATAAACAAGTAGCTAAAGATTTGGGAGTGAGTGATGAAGACTAGCTGCCTTCTCTCTCGTCTTACACTGCTAAATTAGGGACGGCTAGCACAGATAACCTTTGTGTAGCTTTGCGTAAAATTCAAAACAGACCAGACTATTTTGATTTACTCGTGGCATATTGGAACAAGCTGGTGGTGAGTGACTTGTTTCAAGTGTAAATCAAAAGAACAGCTAGAAAAACGATAAAGGTACTCCTTCAGAAGTTCAAATCTGATTCTGACTAAATGTGGGAGTAAATTATTTATCAGGGTGCAGGGTCAATATGAGAGATTGCACTATGTAACAAAATGTTTACTTTTTCTTGCTGCTGGGCAGAAAGTGTTATTTCCCAATTGCTTGTGCCTTAACCAAACGAAAAAGACCTATTTTTTATCTTGAAACTTTGCTTTTGTGACATGGGTAATGAAATTTTCAAATATGCCCATTTTCCAATATATTCCAGATAGATTCAGTGCTGAGTAGCTGATAAAGAATTTTCAAGAACTTTCTAGAATTTTGTAGAATCTAAGGAAATTTTCAAGAACCTTTTAGAATTTTCTAGAACTTTCCATAGTAATATGTATACAGGGACTCGTTATCTAAAGAACACACATTTAATTTTTTCAATCACATTATATCTACACATGCCAACATCAACTTCACATGTGAACAGGAAGAAAGCAATCAATTATCATTTCTTAACCTCAAAATTACAAGAACCGATACATAAGTTAAAATAGAAATCCACCGAAAAATCACCCATACTGGACTAGACATCCTTGGAGCTCAGTACATGAAACAAAACAAAAACTCAACACATAAAGAAACCAGATAAACTCAGCCATAAAACTATGCTCACCAGATAAAATTAACAATGAATTAGACAAAATAAAACAATATTTCATCAAAATCAGTAAGATTCCTTCACAAACTGTAGAAAACATTGTACGCACACATCTGGACAAAAAGCAAAATCAACTACCAAAAGTAAATATATCCCACGAATTAAAAAAATCACGAAACCATATACTGCTGTATACCATATACTCCCGACATCAGCAGAAAAAGAACCAACATTTGGCAAAAACTACCCAATTTATTCAAACACAAAACTATAATCTACACGATGTAAAAACTACACTGGCAAACACCACACCAACGTTATTTATAAAATACAATGTGATAACTGCCATGACGTCTATATTTAAGAAATAAGTAGAAAAATGGAAACCATCTTCAAAGAATACAAAAAGTCACCTACACACGCTTTCGAACACTGCAAATCAAATAAACACAACATAATTATAAAAGACACCCAAATACTAAATAAAGAAACAAACATTAACAAACGCAAAATTAAAGAAATCATGCTGATCCAAAACTCAAGCCAAAATAAACTAATACAAAGGAAAACCTTTATATCTATATTAATAAATATAATCAGACATCTAAGTACGCCCTCTACATTCCTACACTCATTACACAACCCCCTTCAAACATGTGGTCAGGTATTAGTCAGCTACCTCTTTCTTTCTTTATGAACCTGACGATGGCCGAAGAAGGTGGAAATCTTGTTCGCTCCTCTACATAAACTTTATGAATCCGTACCAGCCATTTTTACATATATACAAGTGGGTTTTCTCGTCATCACGGATTAAGATATACTGGACTTTGAACGCCGCTATCAAGGAGCGTATAATGCAAACATGACGGGAGATTATAATTGGGGGCTGATACGTGAAAGTGATTTACATTACAGTCGCAAATCTCAAAAAAATTACTTACTTCTAAACATGTTTGTTCATTTTTGTATAACTTTAGTATAAATACATGTAAATTTCGATATTTATGTAGTTTTATTCAGACCTTATGTATATGAAAATGTGCAAATTTGCCCGTTTATACATAGAAAACAGGTTAATTTCTAAATTTCATTATTCAGGCTATAAAAGCAAAGTTTCAAGGGAATTATGGCCATTTTCTGTACTTTTACAACATAAGCAATTAATAAATAACACGTACTATCCAGGAACAAAATTTGTGTTATGTTGTGTTATCAGGGATGTGATTGCAGAAAGAAGTAGAGTTTTGACATGTCTTCATGGTAAAGGAAAAATGTTTTAAACATATGATCCACTAAGCAAGTTAAATGGTAGAATATTTGAAAAAAATATTAACAAATGAATTAAAGAAGTTTATTGTATAATTGCTTTTGAGGTAAAAACTATGCGTGTATTCCATAGCAGCAACTAAATTTACTGTAATGTCGTATTTATTCTAAATGAATGTTCCAGCTAATTACTGGAATACATTGCTAATTCATATAAGCAAATTAATATTTCTTTATATATTTTTCATAATCTATATGAGTTTTTCTTACAATAAATATTTAATGCGGTTAAATTCTCAATTATATTTCACTTAAGAAGATTCAGAGAAGCTTGAAAAAATTAAATCAATTTTATTATGTTATTTTTTACTAACAAGTATTGTTAGTACTCATTCTAATAAGTATTTCAAGGAATTTAATGTTACCTGTGACATTATGAGCATAACACATACATACACATTTATATGTACATCTTTATGTTTCAAGGGAGTCGTTTGTACTTTGCACGAAGGTGACGACTTTGGAAAACTTGCCTTAGTAAATGACGCTCCAAGGTATTGTTATTTTCTAGTATTATAATTACGTTTATCCTCAAAACTAAACCTGACTCTATTTGCTCAGGAATAATATTTCTGACTTGTGGTTGGGTAATGTCGAAAGCTGTAGCTATGTTGGAAATAGCAGATATTAGTCATAGCAGGTATACCTGATGAATGAAAGAGCTGTTAACTTGAGAGTAGAACCATGTTAATTTTCTAATGCATGGGATAATACTTAGTAATAAGGTTAGTATTCTATCAATCAATTAAAATACTATTAGTATGATAACAGTATTTCTGGTGCAAGTGTTTACAACATGGTTAAAGTATAGGTTGAAATAGGCAGACTCAAAAGCCTGAAATTGGGACCGTGTGTGTTAATTAGAGTGCTTATTGAAGTATTAATTATTGTTATTATTGACCCAAAGTTAATCATTTTAGTTTACATAGATGAGTATCGAGGATGCTTGAAAATAATAAACTTGTTAACTTTTGATATGATTCATTGTGCAAGAACTTTGTGAGCAGGTGATAGGTTATTGATTACAAACTGATGTACCCATCTTTTGTCCGGGTTAAAAACTTTAAAAAAATGTGTCGGCTTATATGTGATAAATAACAAAAAAATAACCTTCACATAATTTATTATAACATAATCTATTATTACAAAATTTATTATCTACCCACCGAAGGTTTTGTTTAAACTTTAATAACTCTATATTTATACACTTAAAATATGGTATACCCTTTGCGACTGGCCAGTGTAACGTTGTAAGAAAAGGTAGCAGAATTGCTTTCTTTTGCTCAATTTCGGCACCCATTTCTTAATATTCTTCAACAGTGTTTCACGTGATTAATTAATTGGCGGTCACTGACCACAGAAGTACCTTACAGGATGAAGTTGAAAGGTCAAGAGTCGAAGTAGAAAGTAGGAATAACTCAAGATACAGCTCATCATATCAACTTTATACTGGCTGTTAGTGTAGAAATTTCAGTTGAGTTTATGTATTAATGCAACAGTAGAAGCCGTTTCTATTTATTGCATTCTTCTGTACAGAGCAGTTAATAGATTATAACTTCATTTTTACTGCTATCCCGTTTTTAAAAAATGTGATAATTTTCGGAATTATGTTCAAAATAATCAATATATTTAGCCTTGTATAAAACGTCTGATATATATTGTTAGTACTCCGATATTGGTCAATAAAGGAAGAAATGAAACAAAAAGTTCAGTTATGAAACATTCTACAGACATTCTTAAGACACTGTGACACATTGCTGGACAAGGTATATAACTGAATGAATGTTCTTTACTTTAACCTTTTGAACTAGCAATAAAAGTATTAACGTCAGTAGACAATGCGAAAAAGAAGTATTTATTAATACAAAAAATATGAGTATGTGTATTTAATTATGAAAAATATTGTATACGTTAACAAATGATATAATTAAATATCTGTAGTTGTTTTTCTTAGAATTTTCCAATTACAAAATAACGCTATAATGTATATAACAAGACTTATTTGTATATAATTTTACTGCTTTTTGTTACTCTGCATGAAATATTTTACTGGGAATGGAATGTAAAATACAGTAAAATGACGCAAATTATGATGAGAACCAATGATAGTTGAATATGTAGTTCTTATCAAGAAACTTCAGCTTTTCTTAGACAACTGAAAAAAAAATCCTATATTTCACCTGTATTCCAAGATATTTCACCTTTTATCAAAGATTTCTCTATTTGTAAAAATAAAACGAAAGATTCCATTTTATGCTTGAACTTAGGTGAAGAGATTGGGTGACCTGGTAGGATCAGATACACAGGTATACCTATTCCTTCTTTCATGGTGTTGGGTGTGGGCTTATCTATAAGTATTACCACCATAAAGTCAATGGTTGAAAATAAAAGTTACGCTATTAAAGTTTAAAAACATCACTATAAATCAGTTGGCCGTTTTTTAACATGTCCATGGATAAATATGCTTAAAGTACATGTGATTATAAGCTCCTTTTCACTTGTTAATACGCAGAAATCCACATCCATTACAAATAGTTCGATTTTAATGTATAAGAATATTTGAGCTTTAGTTGACCAACATCGGGTAACCTTTAGAAAAGATTTGAGCAGGTATTTAGTATGGACGAGAACTGGTACTTGGCCCTGTTTCCATCACGTATAATATAGTTATAAGTATCACGTAAGTGAGCCTTTTTTGGTTTTTTTCTTGAAATATTCTATTGAAAATTGTAAAGATTCGTTCGGAACTATTAGAAGCTTCAGATAATTATGTAAGAAGTTCATGAATATTTGTCTGAGTACTCTGCAAACTGCAATAAGAAAAACATTTTGAATGAATTATCATTTTAAGACAGTATTTTTTCAACGTTTATCTAGACTGATCGGACGTATTTAGTGAGGACAGAATTTACATTGACTTTTAAATTGTTCAAACAAAAGTCACGTTCGTGTGACAGATGGTACTGAATGTAGCTTTGTGATAGCAATTAGGGTTTTCGATTTAGTGTAACACTCCTGAAGAAACTGTAAAGCGGAACGTCACATATTTTTAATAATGATTGGTATTTCTTTTTTTGTATACCGCCTTCTTCCTCACCTGATATCTTCATGTTTTGTAAATTACAAAATTTTACTTTTAACAACTGAGAAAGCGTCGCTAATAAAGCAAACGACTTTATACAAGTTTTTTTTTTATTCAGTTGCCTTAGATAATTTGAAGTTTATCAGGTACTCTAAGATATACTTGGATTCCATTGTCAAACACATCGACATGTGGTTTGTCTGGAAGATTGTATAAAACACTCAGGTAGCGTAGCTAACAAAATATATTACTTAATACAAAATCCAATAAATGGAAGATTTAATTTATACTTGGATGTATTAATCAAAGATGTTTCTGGAAGTTGTTTGTAGATTATCTATTGAGATCCAACACACAAGAGTAAATTTGTGAAATTTATGAATATTAAGAAGTTCAGTATGATAGTGAGTAGAAACACAATAGTGTTAAGGCAAATGGCTGAGATCTTAACTCTTTAGAAAATAGAGTATCTCATTGTATTATATAATTATCTCATATATAATAGTTGAAAAATCTAGATAAATGACCGAAGAATGTAATTAAACAGTACATAAGATTGCTAATATTAAAGCTTTCGCTATTTGTATGGCTTTAAACCTATTCAACAATAAACGGTAGATTATTTTTAAGAAATAAGCGTATCAGAATCCTTGTGATGTTTGACATTTTCTATAATTTAGAGCAGCAACTATAGTGACGAGGGAAGACAACTGTCATTTTCTCCGAGTAGACAAGAATGACTTCAATAGAATTCTCAGGGTAATTGGAAAATATCCTTATAGCCTTTAACAACATTTCACTTACTGCTTGAAAAGATAACTTTGTAGCTTGAGAAACATAATTTATTCTGGGGTCAAGCTAAAAATTAAATACTAACTTTTTTCTCGTGTTTAGCTTTAATATGCTTTTGAATTGAATGTGGTACCTTAAATATAATAAACCTTAAATAATTTCGTAGAAGTACCTGATATGAATAGGACTCCAAGTGAGAGTTTCTGTGTTGTGTTTAACTTTGATGTTGAATTCACTTCTCGTCTGAGTGACATATATTAGATGAGTAAGTTTTACAGTTAATTTGTCGAAAGCATTCTCATATTTTTGGTCATTCATTATATCAGTACATTGCTAAATACGTATCGTGTGACTTGATGTTATGCAAAGTCGTTGGTAATACCGTTTGAAAGACTACATGGAAAAATACTAATTTTGTTAAAAGAAGTAGTGTCATAAAGTCTGAAGTAGTGTCATGCAATAGTGCAGTAATTAACGTTCAGATTGACAGTGAGTACGCTATATGATGAGAACCATCGTAGGAAATGCTAAACTTATGCGCATTTATCTTTTTCAGTTCCTCGTTGTGCTTGTTCTTATTGTACGTTACGTCACGCAATTTGCTCGTTAACTGCAAGCGCGGCATATAGCATCTGATTACATTTTCTTACTGTTACTTTTTGGTAGTTAACAACAAAGTTCTGTATTATGACATAAATTAATGTTTTTGGATTATGTTAAAAAGCAGGTCGTTGTATAACGTAATGGAAACTAAGATTAATATTATGAAATGTGAACAAAATTTTGTCGTGGCGTTACCCTGTTTTTCATGGTTACTGTTATCTTAGTCTTTAATGTTATGTAATTTCTACTATTTTGTTTGTTTTTCTCTGTATAAACTAGCGAATATTATTTAACAATACATAATGGTTTATATTTAAGGAATAAGCCTTTCAGAATCCTTGATATTTGACATTTTTTATAATTTAGAGTAGTAACTATAGTGCTGCTCCAAGCAAATATGTTTAAGTCATTTTACTTAATAAACATAAAGTAGAAAATAAAATTTACAGATAATATTACTTTGATGGTGAAAAAAGTACTAAATATGTTTATTTTATATACAATTTTAAAATGTTTTAAGTGCCCGTAGCTATTTAATGTATATTAGTTAAAATACAACATATGGATTAATTAATTAGTCTCTCTCTAATTCAGTTTTAAGACACAGAAGACCCGAATAATAAGTTTTCAACTTTCAATAATAAAATTTTATTTTATGCATTTGATTTCAGGACGCTGAAGCAAACACAGTGAGATTAAAGGAACACGGACAGGATGTGTTGCAGCTTCAGAAAATACTCTCTGATCCAAAAGGTGCCGAGGGGGGTTCCTCTCACTACAAGTAAGCATAACGATGTGAAACATAAATATTAGTTTAACATGTTATCTATCATGTATTCCACCGACTTTTAGTTACGGACCGCATGGCACACCGGAGGATCATAGACATTAATGTTTTAAAAGTCGACTTTCTTTTTTGACACATGTTTGGGACATTGTAACTGCTCTTCGGCACCTTTAGAAGGTTTAGTTTTATTTGAAGTTAGTTTATCACATGGCAGGCAACGTATTAAAATGATACAAAGTAAGCAGAATGCCCTTAATAACATAAAAATGAACAGAAATGTACTGTACTTGAATTAAGCAAAATAATGAAATGTACTGCGAATGTTGAAAGTGTAATGTGAAAATTACAGTTTACAGTTGATCTTATATATATTTTTATATACTAAAATTTCAATAAAAGTAATGTATTAATTTATTTCTTTGACATATATATTTTGTATAAATTTCAACTGAGAGGAATTTCTTACCATTGACCCTCTTGGTTGAAGGATACTGGTATAACTGAATAATGCAACTCTCAAGAGGTCATACTTTACGTTTTCTTACTTAATGTGAGTTGAATGTTTTCATTACAAAACTGAAAAGTTTAATGTTTCTCACATTTATATAATTAATTGTAAGGAAACTTACAGCTTATTAGAACAAAATAAACATTTTTCTGTCGTCTAATTTACCTTATTTAACTTAAAAGACTATAAAGAAATATGCTTGTAGGTCTTTTGTGCTGTTTCGTAGTTAATGATTGACAGTATTGTTGCTCTAGAAATAGAAAGTATATTTACTTTACATGTTATTGTATTACGTTTTATGTGGAGAGTAAGGTATTTTGTAAAGAGTTGCACTTCGTTTCTGTAGACAGCTGTGCACGAACTAAAAGGTGTTTATAGACACATTAGAGTATTAGAAAGCAATGCTGAGTTTACCTTGTTTGCTGTTTATAGAAATGTAGACTTACTTCAGTAATAAAGTAATAAAAAGCTTTTCTGTTGTGACCTTACTTTACTAGCAGTATTTAATGATTGCTTGCTATGACAGATATGTGTATATGTCACCATTTTTTCCATTTATAATGTTATTGATACATTAGGTACACTGTAATGGCAGGAACACCACAAAAGATGCTTGAACACTTACTTGAAACAAGAATAGACGTTAGAGTTGAAGATGGCACAGGCAAGTACATAGTTTTATTTTTCTTAAGCATCTAGACACAGTGGAAAATTTCTTCGTGTATCTGAAATGTAAACATTAAGAAATCTGTCTTATTCATCTATACGTATCAAATTGGTCTTGAGTTAATTATAAAAGACAAACAAAATATTAAACATATATTATCTAGAGACAAGAAAATAAATTTTATGTAAAAAAAACGTAAACTAGGAATTATTTATATTTATTTTATTTTTTTAAGACAGCTTGTAAGTATAATGATGATACTATGGTTAAATTAATGTATTAAGGGTTTTCATAGATTTCATTTTTCCATTTCTTTAAGGTCCGTTAACGTATTCAAAAGACACATTTCTGGAAGATTTCATTTTAACACACGTGATATTCATGCCCAGCCACCAGCTGTGTCCAGAACTAATGAAACAATATCCTTTGATTAGATAATGGTAATCATCGGGAGATATCGGTGATAATGGACAAGGTAACAATATATATGTTATTGTCAGTGGTTGGTGAAAACTTCAATTTTAAGAAATATTTTGGGAAAAGCAGAATAACCAAGTAAGACATTTTCCCCTAAGGTGAGAACTATGAAATGAGCATTGAGCATTATTATGTAGGTGTTAAAAATAATTTTATCACTATGCTTTTCTATGGCACATCTGTCGAAGTCTTTTGAAAGCAACGTGCAACTTTCATTTAGTGTAACATCTGTGCTTACACAGCATATGTTGCTTTAATTGTTAGTCACATTACATCATGTAAACATTAAGCTTCTTTAAGTTATATATGTTGAATCTGTTATTATACAACCGGTTTTTAAGCTTATTGGGAAATTGCATAAAAACATTGAGGAATCTCCTGTAAATAAGTGAATTTACAAATAAGAGTGCTGTTAAATTATGATAGAATAATCATACCCAATAACTTGTAAACAACTTAGAAGTAAATACGTTTTGGGTAGCATGATATGTATATTTTTTTTTATTTCACTAATTTCAAGCAAAGGTATAATATTTCATGTTATTCATGATGATTTTACTGTTATAATGAAAACAAACTATACTCGATTCTTTATAAAGTGGTAAGATAAAAAAATGATTTCTTGTAACAATGTACTTAAGTTATGTACTATAATTAGTAATCCTTGTTTGTCTACGAAACATCACCTATGTAATACCGAACCCGGGATTTTAAAGTGATGAACTTTCCACTGTCCATCGGGGATTTTGTTTGTTTGTTTTTGGAATTTCGTACAAAGCTACTTGAGGACTATCTGTGCTAGCCGTCCCTAATTTAGCAGTGTAAGACTAGAGAGTCATCACCACCCACCGCCAACTCTTGGGCTACTCTTGTACCAACGAAGAGTGGGATTGACCGTCACATTATACGCCCCCACGGCTGAGAGGGCGAGCATGTTTAGCGCGACGCGGGCGCGAACTCGCGACCCTCGGATTACGAGTCACACGCCTTACGCGCTTGGCCATGCCAGGCCTAAAAGATATTTATTACTTCCTGTAGGTAGCTCTATGTACTTGTTACAGGGTATACTTTAAGCTTTAAATACACAACGTATGCTTAGCATATGTTACATTTCATAGTTCAGTATTCTACTCTACAGATGGCTAGTATGGGTATTAATATTTTAATTAAAATGAAGTACAAAACAACACTTCGATCTTCTTAAGTCTTATTCAGGTTAACAGATAGAGTGTGCCTAAATGTCTCTCATGTGGCCCCTAACTCTATCAGGTGCTTTTACCTATAAACGTAAAGTATTTTTACCTTGTACTTTGTGAAAAATGACGATTTGTGTATATGCTTAAACAGACTTGCAACCATTCAAAACATTAATCTTTAACAGTTTTCACACTGTAAGTCTGGATGATTTGAAATAACTGATACAAGTAACCAATATGCATTTTATACGTTTCCTTAGCAATAAAAGTCCTTACTGTTGGACTAACTTATCACAAGAGTGCGCATCTGTACAGCTGATTGATTGTCTGATTCATTTGACGGTTGAACAGATTCATTTTCCTTTTGGAAGAATGAAGATTAAAGTAAACACGTGTTCTGTTTTGTACAATAGATTGTGATATATTTCTGTGCAAGGTAATACCTGGTTCATGAAAATGTTGATTCTTGAAGACATTTTATTTTATTTTGACTGTTGGATACGTTATTTTAAGCTATTAATTACATAAAATTACATATAGATATAATTTTTCTTTTTTTGATTCACGCCAATAGGAATGTAAATATATTCATTCATATTATATTTTTGGAAGTTGCATCTCAGATTTATTCAATAAATGGAGGCACCTTTTATTTGACGTATCTTATTTATGTTTTTAAGTGCTGGAATCTCTCCCCCGGTAGTAAAGTGGTAAGTCTATGAACTTATATTGTTAAAACCGGGTTTCGTTAACGTGATGGACGAAGTAAGGATAGCTCTTTGTATATCTTTGTGCTTAAAAATAAACAACAAGTGATGGATTTCCTTTTCCTATGCCGCTTTCTGGTTTTTCAAATCGATTTGAAACAGAAACAGAAATTAGGTACCTGAAAAATATTTAATATGTAATTTTAATTCTCATAACTTCAGATTTTACTTCTACCGGCTATTATTCCGAACCGACAGTAAACTGCCTTATCCTGATCCTAAACTTTATGGAGAAATACTACATGTTGCACACTGTCATATAAATTTATCCTAGCCTTAGAACTTTAACCAAGATCACACGTTAAATTTATAGTACTTTACGTATAGCTATGTTTGTATGTAAATAGTTGTAGTATACTTTTGTTTTGTTTGTTTAGAATTAAGCACAAAGCTACTCAATGGGCTATCTGTGCTCTGCCCACCACGGGTATCGAAACCCGGTTTTTAGTGTGTAAGTCCGCAGACTTACCACTGTGCCACTGGGGGGCGTAGTATACTTATTGTTTATCAAATATTGCAAACAGCTGTATATCTTATATGTTCCTAGTTAAAACTGTCATTACTAATAATATTATAGGAATAAATGAGGGTATTCTTATTGTTTACTTTTTGTCTTATTTTTGTATATATCACAGCTGAAGTAATATAAAAAACGCACGCTCTATAGATCTTTTTTAGTTAAGTTACAAAATATTGAAAATAAGCAAATAACTCATGGCCGAGCGCGTTAAGACGTGCGCTCGTAATCCGAGGGTCGGGGGTTCGTGCCCGCGTCGCGCTAAACATGCTCGCCCTCCCAGCCGTGGGGGGTGTATAAAGTGACGGTCAATCCCACTTTTCGTTGGTAAAAGAGTAGCCCAAGAGTTGGCGGTGGGTGGTGATAACTAGCTGCCTTCCCTCTAGTCTTACACTGCTAAATTAGGGACGGCTAGCACAGATAGCCCTCGAGTAGCTTTGTGCGAAATTCCAAAACAAACAAACAAACAAAGCAAGTAACTGTAACAATATCATATACTTTCAAGATATCTTACAAATTAAATTTTACGTTTCAAATTATTTAGTGATTGGAGATAAAACGTAGAACGGGATAAGGCTATTTGTTGTATAAAATGAATCAGTTTACAGTATATTACTTTGTTTGAAAACTACATTGTTACTGAAAATAAAGTACACATCAATTCAAAATCAATATAACAATCAAAACGACTTTCCAAATGATGCTCCTATATGATTAATTATGTTTTTAATGTATAGATTTAAAAGCGTACAATTACTTCAGAATCTAGAAACTGTACTTCTGATTTGTTGCTTAAATACGTTTTTAGAAAATATAAACAAATAATAATTACTTAATATTCAGATTGGAATGACAAGTATAATTGATAAAACCCGCCGTTAATAATACGTGTGTGCATTTTTTTTTTTCCTTTGTGAGGATTACTTTGAAAGTACTACTATAAAAATTTATCATAAATGTTTAAGGGCTAGCACAACTAGATGGTTACGATGTCTCGTGTTCGATATTCCGTCACATTAAACATACTCAGGCATGTAGCTGCATTTTATATTGTAATGGTGTTTGTTGGTAAAAAAGTGGAGCGAAAGTTAGCGGCGAGTAATAATAACTAGCTGCCTTCCCTCTAGTCTTTCACTCGTAAATTAGGAACCGTTATTTTTGAAATTCAAACCATGAGTTTTTACATAATAAATGCTTCCCGAGAAACTTTATGTCGCTTCGGACTCTAGTAAATACTGTAACACCAGAATTCTTAATTCATCAATATGTACTTAGGCAAAAAAAATGCCGTAAAATTATTTAAATTATGCTTTAAATTACGCAGCTGCCACAAAATCATCATTGTTCTGTTTCCCTCACGAAATGTAGAAAAAGTGATGAGTGAAATGTTAAAAATACGAGCATTAATGTCTCAGTATTCTCACAGACTAAGCTGTTTAATTATTCATAATTTTTACTTGTGTGATATATATAATCATATAAAAAATAAAGTTACAGTTTTTGAAACTAAGATTTTTTTTTATTTTAGAATTTTTGTGACTCATAATATTATAGTCTTAACTAGTCAACTTATAAATTAGATGTGTCCAACTCCCGTCATGAAAAAGAGTTTATTGTCGCCAACAAACGACGAGTAGTACAATTCGTTCACACTTGGGCCATTGTTGTACGTGAGGCTTTCTTTGAAGATCCAATTCTCTGCAACTTTTTAGACGTAAGTAAAGGCTGCCCCATATTCACAAGAGTACATGCTACTTAAATTTAAATGAAATTTACTCCTTATAATAGCATTATAGATATATGAAAACGGTGATAATTTTTCATGTATCTTGGTTAATACTTTCTTTTCATATATTACTAGAATACCTGATGATTATAATTTATCACACACACAAAACAGGGTCGTTGATATTTCTAAATACTTGTTATCGGACTGTTTCTTAGCAGGGCCGTAGTGAGAATTTTTTGCGTCCCAGGCAAACCATACCTTTAGCGCCCTTTACGAAAATTTTAAGAAGTAAGAAAATAATATTCTCAAATAATTTTATCTATTCTATATAAACAATAATACAAACAATTTACTATTTATAGAGTAAAGAGTACGTAAATACAGAAATAAAAACAACTAAATTTTATTTGTTTTCTGTACTAAGAACATGTCAATTAATTTATCATAATTTAATAATTTCGCTGTTTCATATTCTGTAGAAAGAATTACAAAGGAATTGTGAACTAACCTGTTAATGCTCATCGACAATTAATAATTTTTAATTTACTAAAGCCTTGTTCTGATGAAGCAATTTTAACAGAAAACGTAAACAATATTCTTAATAAAATGTCAGTAACGGAAAACAACTCTTAAATCACTTTTAACAAATTATTGTATTTTCATTTGGTACATATCAACTTTGATGTCAAATTTTATAAAATAATTTTCTAATAACCTTAACTCAAAATGTACCTCTATTAAATCAACATAACTGGAATAAGATTGACATATGATCTTACATGACGTCATAATTTCGTCATCATTTGAATTCAGTAATGACTTCTTTGATAAAATTCTGATTTTTTTTTGTAAATTTCGTTGATTACAATAAATCTGCCCTTTAGTTCACATTTGAAGTCGGTACAACATTTTGTATTTTCATTCGTTAATGATTCCTTAGTCCCCCGCTGGTACAGCGGTAAATCTACAATTTAAAGTAGACAAAGTTTTAACTTTCCTTTAAATATGTTGTCATTTTATAAAGGTAAGTTAAGAAAGAAAATACGTTTTGATTATTCCAGGTATATTATTCGTAATAATGTAAATTTTTTTTGTCAATTTTATTCTAAATTTGTTCGTCCTTTTCATAACGTTACATTATTGTGTGTTCTTTGATATGAGTAATTACCAATAGTATTCGGTGCATTCAATTGTATATAATTGTGTATTTGATTGTTGTATTTGTTTTGTATGTAATATATGCGTTTATCAAGCCATTTAAGAGGTTGGTAAGTAAAAAAAAACGATTTGCAACGCTAAAAAAGTAGATGATCGATTCCCCGTTGTGGACTCGGCAGATAGCCCGATGTAATTTTGCTATATTAAAAACTCACACACACAATGACTCTTTACATGATTTATTTTTTCTGTTTACTTTTATTGAAATATTTAAATCTTGACAAATTATTTTAGCTGTTTGAAAATGTTTGTCCATATTTTTTCAATGTTTACGATCTTAGATTCTAAGTCCAACAAAAGTATCAGCGTCTTCTGAAGGTTACACTTTTTATACTGCAGCGTCTTTGTTGTCTTGTCAATTTGTTGCAATCATAAGTCACAGACAACTGAGTAAAAATGAATTCCAAATCAATTTTAGAGATGTGACTTTCTACAGCTGCATCATTTTTACCAAGTTCATTCAAGACTTCTAAAATGCCTTTCAGTTCGTATCTAATAGCTCCCACAGCATTAGCTTTAGAGCTCCAGCATGTCGAGCAAAGCTGTTTAACTGAAATTTTCATTGTTTTACTTATTTCATCCCACCTAGGTGTTCATCCTGATAAGTAAGTATATATATATCGACTTTGTTGAAATACGAGTAAACCTTTTTACTGTTTTCTTTCAAAAGCATAAATAATCGATAATTTTAAACAGTGTTCACAACATGGTACATAACGAGCGTATTTTGGCACTTTTAACATTCTTGACGGGGACCACTTGTTGCGTCGGCTCATATTTTTACCATATGATTGAACGCGCATCATAGTGAGATCCAAATCATCATTCTCCAGATTTCCTCAGTGATACAGTATGCAGTTTCTCCACGAATATTATTGAAATCTATAAATGTTTTTTCAATGCACACGCACTTATTTTCTTTATCAATCTTAACAAATCTTATAAATTCCATAAATTTATCTCTCTTGACAATTTCAGAAAAACTGTGGCGCTATTATTAGATTGCACACACAAACACAAGTTTGTTTAACTTCACTCTATATCACATTGTCGGATTAATACTAGGGGTTCGAGGAACTGATCACTTTTTATGCCATTTGTAGCTACAAATTATCTATTTAAACTTGATTCTTTTAATTCAATACAGTACATTGTGTGAAAGCTGTATTTATAGTTAAAATGGTTCAATAGTCAATCTCATGGCATTAACTCAAACATTTTTTTGGAATGAATGACTCCATACTTCCAAGAAATTTCACGCTTTGCATAATGAGTGCCCCCAGTGGCTCAGCGGTATGTCTATGGACTTACATCGCTAAAACCGGGTTTCAATACCCGTAGTGAGCAGAGCACTGATAGCCCATTGTGTAGCTCTGTGCTTAATTCAAAACAACAACAGCATAACGAGTAGTTATTATATTGCATTATATTGTTCAGTTGCAGCAACGGCCTGACCACTCAGACATTGTTATCTAAGGCAGTAGGTACGTTTCATTACAAACATATTTTCTTGTGTTTAATCATGTGAGAATTAATAACAACTGAAATTTCCAATCACACCTTTATTTGTGCAATTAAGTCCTCACCTTACATATTCAAAATCATGTAAGTTCCAGTCAGAAAATAATATTTGATACCTGTAATTATAGACTGTTGAAAATAAAGATTATTTGAATAACCAAATAACCAAAGATGTTAGAGATATGAGCTGCAAGTATACATAAACCTGTGTCTGAAACATTAAGAATAAACTATAAAATTTTATTTTCTTAAGCTGGAAGCAAATTAAAAAACACAGACGAAATAATATAAATTAAATAGAAACATTAGATATGTTGGTCAACCCAATGTTTCAAGGAATTTTTATCACATCATTTTCAAGCTTATTAAACTTTATGTTCATAAAATGTGTTACAGAGTTCTTTTTAACGAAGACTTGCTTCTCCGCGTTTGACTTTTTTGTACTACTGCTAATTTGCTGCAAAATTCAAAACAGTGGACATCACGAAGTCCACAGTTTGAACGTTAAAGAACGCTTAGTTTCGTGTAATGGGATTGTTCATAAACACTTACATTTCTGAGGATATTTTCGTGTTTGTTGACCATTTACTAATACATTTTACAGATTTCACTTCAAGCAAATCTTTATACTATTAATGCATTGCAAATAGTTAAAGAAATTAATTACCAAAATAAAAACAACACAATGTTTAAAGGAATTGTTTTGTTAATTTATTTTACCTCTAAAACACATCAGATATAAATCCCGTTGTAATGATTCCGTAGATTATGTTAAATAATTTAAAGTACTTTCTTGCTGAAAATAAAAAAGTGTAATTTATCACTTTCACCCGATCCGACATGGCCATGTAGGTTAAGGGGTTCGACTCGTAATCTGAGGATCGCGGGTTCGAATCACGTTCGCATCAAACATATTCGCTCTTTCAGCCGTGGCAGCGTTATAGTGTGACGATCAATCCCACTATACGTTGGTAAAAGAGTAGCTCAAGAGTTGGCGGTGGGTGGCGATGACTAGCTGCCTTCCCTCTAGTCTTACACAGCTAAATTAGGGACAGCTAACACAGATAGCCCTCGAGTAGCTTTGTGCGAAATTCAAAAAAATAAACAATTTCATCTTTGAAAAAAGGTTTCAGTGATAACAATGCTAAGGATTTTATTTACTGTCGTTTCATGGTACCATATTATTTATGCTTGTTTGTTTGTTTTTTGGAATTTCGCACAAAGCAACTCGAGGGTTATCTGTGCTAGCCGTCCCTAATTTAGCAGTGTAAGACAAGTGGGAAGGCAGCTAGTCATCACCACCCACCGCCAACTCTTAGGCTACTCTTTTACCAACGAAAAGTGGGATTGACCGTCACATTATAACGCCCCCACGGCTGGGAGGGCGAGCATGTTTGGCGCGACTCGGGCGCGAACTCGCAACCCTCAGATTACGAAGCGTCCGCCTTAACGCGCTTGGCCATGCCAGACCTATTATTTATGCAGGAGTCCATAAAGTCTTTGTGCAGTTTGAATCCTTGAAACATTCGCTTTTATATAAGATGTAGAAAAGAGGGAATTTATTCAAGATTAAGCATATTTAATTGTAAGAATGTTAATTCTGTACCATATCCAAAAAAGCCTCACCATTCACAACAGTTCATTCAAAAAAGAATAGAGAACTATGCGTGTTTTTTCTAGACCACGCCAGTCATTCACTTTAGAAGAATTTCTTTCATGTTGCCAAAAATATTTTGGTTTCTCTGTCTTTCAAATACACCAGTTACGTAAACGCCAGCACTACAAACAACACAGTCTCATTGTTTATAGTCGGTCTTGCAGTTCGTGGCTTATCATTAATTAAACCAATCTCCTTATTTTTTTTCATCCAGTTTTGAACTTAATTTCTGGAGGGCGATCCATCTTGTATTGAGATCTAACTTTTCTTCTGATGGTTGATACTGACTTCAACTGAGCTAGCTGAAGAATACGATTGACCTTTATCTCAATTGACATCTGCAAATGACGTTGAACTGTTGAATGGGTTGAATTAAGCTTCTGTGCTAGTTTTTTAACTGTTACACACCAATTTTAATCAAATGCAGCCAGCTTCAAGTTATCATTAAACTCAACAGGACAACCTGAACGTGGCGCATCACATAAACTGTAGTCACCTGATCTGAACTTCTGAAACCACCTTTCCCTTCATTGAGAGACTCCGCACCATAACACCTTCAATGTTTTGTGTAGTTTATGCTGCACTATTGCCTTTTTTAAACTCATAAAGCATTATATGCCTAATGTGCTCCTCATACACATCCATCTTCATGAGGGTTTATTTGATTAATGATTTAAAAAATGGAGTTGAGATAGTTTCTTTTATTTGTCTGAACATTTTTATGCACATTATAATACATATTTTAGTCATTAAAGCCTTCTGCAAAGACAGAAATTATGATACACATTTTGCATCAAATTTTCGGACATTACTTATGGGATGACATGATACATTCTGTATAAAGTTTGTAAAATAATAAAGATATCTGATGCTAACATTTTAACTTACAAATTATTCTCTGAAATGTCATAAATATTTGTGAGTTGTCTAATCCTAATAATGCGTAAATGAAGTTGATGATAACCATGAAATAAAAATGTTGTCGAAAATAATAGTTGCTAAAATTCTGTCAATGAGATTTTGTCGTAAATTAGTAAATTAAAACTTACATTATTTTTAATTATCTTGTTTAATAACTGAAATAAGACACACAGTTATGTCAAAAGGAAGTTTATTCAATATCCTCCTAGTACTATCTTATCTTACTAATTGCAAATCTGTAAAATTATATACCGTGTGAAACAACATATGCTCCACACTGTGCGTGTTTTAATACATAAAACACTCATTAAATATGTACATTTTCAATTTATCTAGGATTTGCAAGCATTACTGCTTCAAGACTGCGAATTTTATCACGGACATCTTAAAATGGAAATCAAACTACTGACTAAAATGATCGAAGCCAAACAAAGGTACGGAAAAGCTGCTTTTAACTTTTTACAGCTAATATTTTTATCATTTTTAATTTTGATTTAGAGCAAATAATATAAAAATAAAAAAATACTTTTCTTTATAAACTGAAGAAATTTTTAGCAGACATTTACCTTATTTCTTCATAAAATGATGTGAATCTAATACATTTTGCTAGAATTAAACTCATTACTGGGTTCAGGCACTAAAATAAAGAAAATTGTTCGTTAGTAAGGTTTCGTTTTTAAAAAACAGAAATGTTTATGTCGAAGACAAAACTAATCAACATAAAAATTATTGCGATTCTACATGTGAAGAGTTTTATTTTATTAAGAATTTGTAACTTCGTTGGGAATTGGAAGTGGCGTAGTGATTAGTGTAAACAGACTGTTGCTTCAAGATCGCGCTACGCACTTTGGATGCATTATAAAAACGAAGGTCAAATATTCGATTAAACTATCATAAAAGTTGGCGTTAAGTGCTGTTAACTAGTTACTTTTCATTTACTTTTACATTTCTTATATTCAGTTTCAAATTAGCGATAGCTAACCCAAGTAATCATTGTGTAATTCTATACGAAAATTCGTAACAAAGAAATGTACAAATAATTCTCCTGAGAGTTATGACAAAAAGTTGTTTTTGTACTTGCCAATCTGTCCTTTTTAAACAAAATCCCGCACATGTTGTTTAGTGAACTCTTTTGTCTGTTTGTTGTTAAGTACATGAATATCGAAATCTGGGTTTAAACCTCTTGAACCTTGAGATTGGATGCTGAACCATTGAAAGGCTCTTGAATTTTTCGAGAGAGAATTGCAACTTTTAGAAAAATAATCGTATTCATAATCAAACAACTAAATATATCTATTTTAAATTTTGTTCTTAATTACTACTTTAAAGTCACTTCGTTTCTCTTGAAAATATTTTTAGTGATTTTTCACTTTTATTGCATTTAGAAAATGTTGTTTTTCATATCACATTAAGAACTATTTTAGTAACTAAGAATATATATGTTTATATATTAATATCTCTGTCGCAACTTTTTTGAAAGATTTCAGGAAGAATTAGCAAGTACTGCACCTCAGCGGTGGAAGATTTCAAACAGCGGTCAAATAGAAAGTCTGACATCCAGTGGATCTGCTGAAGAGAACGAGGAGGAAAGTTTGTCAATCAAGTCCAGAGACGAAAGTGAGTTTACGTTATAAAGTTCGTATATTTCCGAATCGAAGAATTAATATCAGGAGTACATTTATTAATTTGTGTATACTGAAACATTTATTTAAATTAATATAATTTAAATATTCTAGTTTAGCTCTCACACAAGTTTCATACATTATGCTCATACTACTATTTCAGTTAGAGTTTATTCGTTTTTTTGAAGTTACGTACAAAGCTTCACAATGGGCTATCTGTGCTCTGTCCTCTACGGGTATCGAAACCCGGTTTTTAGCATTGTAAGTCCGCAGACATACTACTATGTCATTGGGGGCAGTAAAGTTTATATTTTCATTTCTATAAGATTATATGTAAATAAACTTAAATTTATCACGAGACATTTTAAAATAATGTTACAGTAACATGTGTTGTTCTATATTTTACACTTACACAAAGAACACCAAGTTTTATTATTCGTTTTATCAAAGGTTAGATAGTTATATATCTAGCTTAACGTTTTCGATATACTTGAGAGAAAAACGAATGAACATTAAGAAAGTTACTAAAACATGTACGAGATATTGTTTTATCTAGACATGCTTGAAACGTCAGGCATACCAATAGTATTTACAAAGTTAGTTTTACTGAGGAAGATATACATAACTTGCAAGATGAGACAACAGATTAATGCTAATCTTTATTATAAATATTGAAAGTGAGATTTTTTATCATTAGAAGTTGTATGTGTAATTATAACATTCTTCTTCTCAGGATGTGATGGTCCTAAAAAGGATCTTTAAATTTTACTCATTTAAAGAGATCACTTTCTTTACTGTCTTCAGAACGAATCCTCATTTAAAACATCTTATGGTTATTTTGAGTAACTTCAAGAGCTTATTGTAGCAATAATTGCGGAATATTTAAATTTTCAGTCAAATTAATATGTAAGTAAAACACATCTTTATAAACAAAGGAGCCTGGCATGGCCAGTTGGTTAAAGCGCTCAACTCGTAATTTGAGGGTCGCAGGTTTGAATCCCCATCACACCAAATATGCTAGCTCTTTCACCCGTGGGCTGTTATATAGTTGGTCAATTCCACTGTTTGTTGGTAAAACAGTAGCTCAATAGTTGATGGTGGATGGTGATGATTAGTAGCCTTCTCTCTACTCTTACATTGCTAAATTAGCGACGGCTAGCATTGATAGCTCACGAGTGTATTCTTTATAGTGGATATTTTCAAAGTGTACAATCGTGTGATTATCTGCAAAAATGTTCTATTAGTTTTGTTTATTGTTTAATTTGGTTTGTTTTGAATTTCGCGCAGATTTTACACACATATCTCCATGTATAATCTAGAACAAAGAAACACTCCAAGAAATTGCACCTAAAGCTTAAATTCTGTGAGAAATGCTTTGGCTTTTGATCGTTTGTCACTTCAATGTCAACGACGATTACTTGATAAACAATAAATTTTCTAACGTTATTTTTTGAGGATTTTAAGAAAGACTAAACCCGTAAAACAACTGAAATAACAATAAATAACCTCTTCTAGTGCATCTTTTGTTTTGTTTATGTTGATTTATTCATTTTACTACTGACATGCTAAAACAAGCGTATTTTGTTGTTATTACTATGTTGGGCTGTAGCTTAGAATTATAAATGGAGACTTATATTAGATGTTAGAAACTAGCATTTATTGTGTAATTTATCATAAAAGACTTATCTAGACATGTATTTACGAAAATGTTTTCATAAATATTATATGAATAAATCTTAGAATTTTGTTAACACTTGTTTTAGTATGTGTGATACTTAACTTTAAGGCTTTATTTACGAGCGGTTATAATGAAAAAAAAATGTTTTTATGTAAGAGAACCACAGAAAACTTATTTGTGACTGACTGTTTATATAATTTTTAAATGAAAAGATATTTCAGCTTACGCGTAACAGTTTTAAAGTCCACATGAGGAAATATCTGTTTTGAAATAGTCGAAGAATAATCAGTTGGGTAGTAAGAGTGGAACTATCATGACCAAAGGAGAGTGGGTGATGTAATCAAAGATGACAAGATCATAGTTACGAATTTGACTATCAAAGGACTCGTCAGGGACGACTAGCTTGGTTTCCATGGCAGCTGGCCATGGTGTTATATTTCAATTTCACCAGAGATTATAATTAACTTATGGATGGCCGAAATTAGTTCTATGCCATGAAGGATGATTGCGTCAGAAGTTGAAGAACTTCTTTCTAGACCACCATGATAGGCTACAATAACTCATGCAATGCGTATTTCAACAAGAATTTAATTAATTAAATCACCTTAAAATAATTAATTAGTTAATCCTAAAAAGGAAAGTAAATGCTAATTCATTAGTTAATTAATTAATAGTTAAATAATCAACTACAATGAAGTAGAAAACGTGCTTCTCGAGTGTCATAACTCATACAATTCATGTCTCAAATGCCGATAATCAATTCATCATCAAATTGACGCTTAACACTAATTCATTAAATCAGTTATAACTAATTTAATCATTTATAATGAATTCGTCCTAAAACAAGCAGTTGACGCTAATGCATCAGTTAATTAAATTTTTTCTCCTAAGAGGACGATATATTAATTAAAACTTACTATTTTAATCATCAACGAAGTGTTTCAATGTAATAGTTTATGATACAACGTAATATGATCATAATTATGTACATTTATACCATCCGTATAGTACTGAGTATAGATTCAAATCAATCAAAAAGTCCCCCGATTATAAAGCAGTAAGTCTACGGATTCACAACACTAAAATCAGGGGTTCCTCTTAACCTCAGTAGACACAGCAGCTCGCCCGATATGACTGTGCTATAACAAAATCCACACACTCACTCCAAAACGGGCAATGTCATACAATAATCAAAATTTATATTTTTACTAATCTAACTTTAAACAACAACTTACATTGTCAATAAAACGTTTATAATGCAATAACACCCTAATAACAAAATAATTTACGTGTTGTTTTATCTCACGTTTTTAAAGAAAAAAATCCCAAAAAATGGACATTTCCTTATCTTTTCCAAAATAACGTCCTCATCATTAATTAATTAATCCTACAAATACAGTACGATAATGAAAACCTACTTAATCAAGTGATTATATTTTCAGTACTAAATTATTACATTTCCTGTCCTAAAAGAACTATATCCAACTCGATCTCACGCACACAATACATGACTACATGTTTAAATTACCCTAAAACGACGTTATTCTACAATAATGTAAAATTATATTTTATACAGAAAATTACAACGACAATACAGCCTTTATTATACAGTAATACTTATACTAAGTTATGACAGAATACTTTATACATGTGTTACAAAGACAGACTTTCACATATACTTAATCACTGATATTACCGTAAGGTTTAAACAAATAAACTGTGACGGTGTAAGTCATCAAAGTCCAGATTTAATCATGTTAACTTTCATTATATATATAATAAAAATAGTAAATGACTGATTTACCTCGTCCACTTTCTATATAGCCATTAACACCTCTATATGCACAAAACACTTTTGAAAGTATGAAATAACTTTTTATTCAATGTTCTATAGGACACTGTTTCATAAATCATATTTAACCAACCATCGCCACACAGATAAATGAATGATTTACTGACTGTTATTATTTAAAGTACCAGAACTAGCACAGTGCCGATATGAAACACGCACAAATTTCAATATGTAATTTCTAAGCTCATAAGACTAATTAATACGATATAGAAAGTTATTTGTGACAACACATAAACAAATGTAAAGCTTGGAGATATTGTCGTTATCAACATGTACACACACAGATTATGAAAACTGTTATTTAAAATACCAGAAGTTTCAATGTATCAAACATTAAAACACTAATAGCAAGTCATTCATGATGACTTTTGTAAGAAACCAAATAAACACAACTACAAAACAATACTCACCGGATAAAATTAATGATGAAATCAACCAACTAAAACAGCACTTTATCAACACCAACAAATTTCCTTCACAAATCGTTGAAAAACTTGCATACACACCAAGACCAACAACAAACAATAATAACTTCAAAAAAAGAACAAACTCTGAAACCTTATTATTACTATTATTCCCGATATTAACGAAAAAATAGCCAACATTTGGAAAAATATCTTATAACAAAACATAACATTCTAGAAAACACTAAACTGATTCAAAACACAGACAAAAACTAAAATCCATGCTACATAAAAACTACAATGACAAACATCTCACCAACATAAAATACAATGTAACAACTGCCACGGCTTCTATATCAGAGAGTCATGCAGAAAATGAAAATCGGATTTAAAGAACACAAAACACCTTCGTATGTTTTTGAACATTGCAAGTCAAATAAGCACAACACAACTGCAGGATACAACAACATACTAAGTAGGGAAACAAATACAAACAAATGCAAAATC
Source organism: Carcinoscorpius rotundicauda (assembly GCA_011833715.1). Classification (NCBI taxonomy): domain Eukaryota; kingdom Metazoa; phylum Arthropoda; class Merostomata; order Xiphosura; family Limulidae; genus Carcinoscorpius; species Carcinoscorpius rotundicauda. The sequence continues at coordinate 22,580,748 of CM022395.1, forward strand.
AAATAAACCCTACGTATACCAGAACGTAAACCAAAACTGAACCAATACAAAGGAATACCTTTTTACTTATATCAATTAATAACCTAATCTAACGGCAACATCTCTACATTCTCGTCCCTAAGACATGCGCCTAGAAACAGTCAGTTGTAAACTTATTTGTTAACCCGAAAATGACCTAAGAAGGTCGAAATGTTGTTATGTACTCTACTCTAATTAAAGTTTTAATACCCATATCAGCCGTCTTTAGGGCTGTGAGATATTTCAGTCAATGAGCATTGCTCATTAGTTACATTAAAAAGAATATTACACATTTCATTTTGCATCTTTCGCGACATTGTGTACATTTAAATTTAACTAGACTAAGACTTTGGAGCTATCTAGATAACAGTTCAAAGGCACTGACCATCTTGGTTAAGAAAATATACAAAATTAGAAAAACCATAAGCTTAGTATTACCAAACCATTCCACAATAACCGGCTGGCTAGTCCAAGAACCAAGGGATTAAAATTGTTGGTAACGTGAATTATACAGTTAGTTTATTTTTACAATGTCTATTATAGTTCACAAAACTTTGTAAGTAGCTCATGAACGCAATCTTGAAACTCACAAAACATTGAAATTCACTTATAGACCTAAACGATCTCTAAATTCTATCAAAGATTATCATGTGGTTACACATGACAATAATTAACAGCGATGTTTATTGTAAATATAAATAGTGAGAAGCTCTTCTTCAGTAGAGGCGATATGTACAATAATTTTTTTCCCTTTTCACATAAAGTAACGGTCCTAAAAAAGACCTTTAAATTTCCATACATTTAAACAAAACAGTTTTCTTTAGAAGAAAAATATTCTTCATTTTCATCATCTTTTGTCCAGATTCTCATCTGGAGCTTATTATGTCTATTCTGGGTGGAATGTCTTAATGTTTAATCATATAAATTTGTAAATAAAATATATCTCAATAAACAAAACAAATATAACACACCCCACAATTATTTGTTTAAAGATGCTGATCACATGAATGTATTGGTAACCCATGGCACTGTCTAACTCTGTTTATTAATTTACACACACAAACACTTATATATCCATAACAAAATAACTTTCAAAGAGGAGACTAAAGGGTGACCGGTGCTTTGACCCGTATTCATTAGTCATCTGTTATTTCAATATCCTACTTTATAGAAACGATTGGAAATGTCAATCTAATCTTATGTATTTTAATGAATGATGTAATGTTAATAACTAATATTGTGTTTTGACTGATAAACTGGTTAAGAAAAACAAGTATTTCTTTCGTTTCTACAAAACAGGCAGACAAACTAGAAATCTGTTTCTTATTTTGCATATTTCTAAAAGACAAAAAAAATCTATATTTTTTATTTCACATTTCGTAAACCGAAAGTTCGGTTAGAAACAATATTCAAAGAAACGTCAGTGCTTTTGTAAATATTTATTGTTAATTCTAGAGAACCTCACTTTAATAGTTTATAAATCGATGCACCAAGAGGCAATTTAACATTGTTGGGTTGCTACAGTCATTATACTATAAGTATCGGAAGCTATAATAGTGACAAATGCCTATTAATCAAAGAACAACAAATATATGACTAGGAATGTTTATAGATTTCGAACATTTTAGTGAATTAACTTTTGTTGGTATTAATTCTACGAGGACATTAGATATTTTCATCGAAAAAAGACCACTTACGTGTGATGAATAGCATTCTCGTCAAGTAAAGTGTATCTGTATATTAACATAGAATTAATTCGCTCATCGTGAACCGTTAATAAAATGTTCAGTTTCAGAACACATAGAAGACTCAGTATATTGTTTGTAATTTTGTAAAAGTTCTGTATATAAATCATTATTTATTATAACTATTCGTTATAACCGTTTTATACATTTTATTGTTGTTTATATATTAAAATATATTTGTGTTAAGAAAGAAAATTGTGTGAATCAATCTTGTCGGCAAATACTATAAAGTTGATACATATCGACATTGAATTAACTTCTTTATGAAAATTTAAAACAATCCGGTTATTTAAAATCGTAATACATAACGTATGTAACATAATAAATTGGAAACTAGTCCTGAATAAATTATAATGATTAACACTGTTTAGTTAGTGTAGAATTATTAAATAGCGTAACAGCATATGGTCATATTCGTCATTAGGCTTGGAATAATTTTCAAAATTAAAAATTGGTTCACTTCTAATTTATAATATTTACTTAGATCACATAAACATGCAAATTAAACTGGATTAGTATACATTATTTATTTGCGCAGGAAGACTTAGTTGTTTCCAGATAGAGTCAATAAACTCACTCACAATTTTGAATTGACAATCACAACCGCAAAAGAACCTCTAGTTTGTTTGTTTGAAGTTAAACACAAAGATACACAATGGTCTAACTGTGCTGTACTCACCATGGGTATCGAAACCCGGTCTCTAGCATTGTCTGCAGATATACTGCTGTGCCACTGGGAGGCAAACCTTTAGTTATAAATCAAATTATTAATCTACGACTATTTCAAAATAGTTAAGTTACTTCACACATATTTTGAAGTTGTTACGTTCCAAATGTATAAAAATCATCAGTTACAAATCAGAGCTTAGTAATTTTCTCGTATGAAATTCACTTCTCAACTTAGACTAATGTACCATCTTTAATCTCGGACTTACGTATTACACATATGTTAACAAAACTTCAAAATAGATTAATTACAAAAACATCTTAGTTTATAAATAAAAGTCGAGGTTACTTTATTGTGATTAAATTACACACCATGAATATTAGTTTCTAATGAATATCTATCTGATATGGAAAAACTTATATTTTATTATAACCCTACGTTATATTGTTAAGATATGTAAGTAAAATCACATATTTAGCAAGCATACTGAACTCTTTGTGAACAAAACTTTAGGCTATACATGATTTAGAAATACTTCTCAGTTTCACATCACAACATATCTCAAGTATGTTACTATAAATGAAATATGAGGGAAGGATTATTAAAGTTTCTATATTTTATACACTATACAAAATACACGACAACTAAATCGCAATACTTTTACCATAGTTTATCATCATTAATGTATTTGATGTTGTACTTTTTGTCACTACAGCATTATTTCTACTGATCAAAGTGAAGGAATGAGTATTTCAGTTGTAGAAAAATACCAAGATAATAGAAGTTTTCCTCGTATAGACGTGCAAACAATTCGAACACACGACAACCTTTTAGCATATAAGTCCATTGATGAAAACTTTTTATATTTACAATAAACATCACTTTTAATTATTGTTGTGTGTATATGTGACCACGTGATAACCTTGTTTGAAATCATGTGGGTTTATGAGCTACTTTCAATGTTTTTTGAATTTGAAATTACGTTTATGAGCTAGTTTGAATGTTTTGTGGACTTTTAATAGAAATTGTAGGGGTACAAAATAAGTTTTTCGTTTATTATTTTTAATTGTCACAAAATGAACTACTAGGCAAAAAGGCATAGATGTAAAAGAGTATGTTTTCGTATAACTAACATGATTATTTATTTCCGTTAATATATTTTAGAAATTTAGTATGTTATATATGTAATTGTAATAAACTCTAATGGTAAAATTAACGCAAACAAAAACTTCATTCTTTAATAATTTACTCGTTTGGTAAAGAAATTTCAGTAATTAAAGTATAATGTATGAATGTGTAGTTCATTATTAAATATATTGTGTATTATAATCTCAGTCTAACTAATTATATTTAACAGTTTGTAAAAGTGAATATTAATTATTATAGTAACTAATATTAAGTGTATATGTAACAAACACCGAATGGTGTAGTTCATTTTACCATAAAAACTTTAATCACTTGGTTCTTAATAAGATATCATAAATATTAAAAGTAAAACGGAATCAATCATAGTCAAACTATTTTTCATTTAAAAGAAAAATAAATAAGATGTTTAACAGCGAAATGTCTTTCAGTTGTTTCTCATAAAACCTGGTAAGAAATCATTGTTGTACGAGAGATTTTTCAAATGAGGGTGCTTGTACAAAGTTTGTCCAAACGGGTAACGAGGTTTTCAAATGATGTCCATATTTTGTGCTCCTAATTTTGCCCGGAAGTCCGTATTTATTACATGCTAAAAGAGTTACCGCACCAGTCCCTCATTCTGCATTGAATGCCTATGCAATCAACATTTATGAGTTAATCTTTCCTGTATATAGTACTCTGACATTCAAATGCCGTAGATGTCCTGTACTGTATATGACGAATCAGCGTTTATTTTTTCCAATCACAGCATTTTTAAGCTTTCGATATATATATATATTTAATTTCGTGTACTTTAAATGACTTTCGTACATTTTTCAGTTATATTTAGAGTATACTGTAGTGACCATACTTACACAACTTTAAAGACCTCGGTCGTAACTACAGCTGAAACTATCAAACGAATCGCTGCCGAGAAGCTTGGGCTGAAGGATAATTTGGTATTAGCTGAAGTCAGATCGGTAGGAGGTAATGTGTCTAAAACATATTTGTCTTTCAGTTACTTAATCGTAGAATTGATCTTTAAGTCAATTATTAACAAAGTCAAAGCTCAGTTTTGTTCACCAAATATTGGAAAACTCAAAACTAGTTAACTAGTTTCTCTTAGTAGGATATGTAAAGTGTAAGAACTAATATGCTTATCACATAGAAAACAATATTTTTAAAAATATAACATGAACAATATTATAAATTACTTATAAGGTTATTGTTTATGTTTCGTATGTTGGAAATTTCTACATATTGGATTTCACTTTTCTAAAATTGTGAGAGAAAAAAATATTTGAGATAAAGCATATGTATACTGTTATACAAAGACAACCACGTTAAGACTAAGCTAAATCGTTCAGTAACGATTTATACGTAATCCGTAATATTGGGTATATTTAGTATGTACTTTGTTATTTCAGAAATATATCCATTTAAAGATTCTGAAGTCAGTGTTCCAACAGGACTTACTATTAATGGAAGAATTTTCCTTTCAAATGTGGACCAAGTGAATGCTCTTGTAAGTGTAATATATTATCATATTTATAATCAGATTTTTATTAACAGTTCGAACTTTTAGACTGATTTAGAATGATGCTTCTGAGGCAAAGTAGTTTTTTTTAGTTTCTAGAAATCATATAAGTATATCATAATCAGTTTATAAGTGATTTGATATTATATATTTACTTAATCCACTTTATGCGTAAATTTACACAATATTTTTTTGAATCACTAATATTAAACTAGAATAATTTCTCTTAACTGCTAAGTATTATTATTATTATTTTATTGCCATTTGGAAGCTGTTTATTCACTTCACATGGACTTGGTAAAAAGAGGCAAATAAATTCATATAATTCTTAGCTTTTTTGGAAAAGTAAAGATAATCAGGAATTATGTATTTTCATAACTGTGCATCTGGCAACTATTAATCATCACCAGGTCAGAATTATTAGTATTTGCCAACAAGATTGATACACACGATTTTCTTTCTTACCACAAATATATTTTAGTATACAAAAAAATAATGCAATTTATAATAACGGTTATCACAAATAGTTTTTACGAATAATTTATTTACAATAGTTTTACAATCTTATGAACGATACTTAGTCTTCTATCTAGTCTGGAACTGAATATTTTATCAACGGTTTACTATGAATGAATTAGTTACGATTTGATATCAGTACAGTTCACCAAACAGGTAAGTTAAGTACTTTAAACGTTAACCTTTATTTTTGGCTAGTCTTAAGCTTTACAAGCTGATTTTTCACCATTGAAGTTAGGTAATGTTTTCATAAAATTGTTGATTTTCGATGTGAATTCACTGAAGTTGGTTGTTTCATAACATTCAAAATCTTTAAATAATCCTGGTTAAGTATATATAGTTTCCCGAGCAATAAGCGTTTATCACAGTAATATCTTCTATGTTTACCTTCTACTAACTGTAGCAAACTAACAATATAAACTGTCTCTTGACATGTCGCGTTCATTTATAAGCTACAGAGGAGAGTTTCTAGAAATTTTAGCTGATGCAACAATTCTGGTATTTGTTGTTTCTTAGCCTCGAGAATCTTCTACAAATTTAGTGAATGGGTGTGAATTTCGCTATACACACTTAACAATATAAGCTATATGCATTTCTAAATATATGTTTAACTAAAACAAACATCGATATAAATATATAACAGTAAATATGTTATAGTATATAAACTCTGCTATAAAACATTTCAGTCTGTAAATAATGATGCTTTTACTGGTAAAACCGTGAACGTAATAAATCTAGTATTTTGAAAACTGCAGCAGTCTTGTTTTTCTCAGTTTTGTAATAATATTCATTATATGATGAATTATGAATTCTTTACAATGTCATTGCTTTTACTTCATATAGGCAAACAGTTTATAAACAACCATAATATATTTTACATAATTACTGAGCTCCAAAAGGATAGTTATTTGCAGCTTACAGCAATATTTTACCACATAAATAATTTTTTATTATATTATTAAATTATATTTGACTATTTGCTGAAAAGTATAGGTGTATTTAAAATTCTGGAGATATTGATAAATCTGCAGATAAATAAATCATACAAAACATAAAAAAATATTATGTATGAGAAGTACAAATCTTTAAAGTAACAAAATGTTTTAGAGACCTCTTCCAGAACAAGAAGGACCAAGAGAAGGAACGGGTGATGTACTAGAAATGTTCAGTAGTCATGACCTAGCCCATCAGATGTCTCTATATGACTGGGAGCTATTTAATGCTATTCACGAGGTTATTTGCACATTTTCTGTCTTTAGTAATCTCCTTATAAAGACAAACTTTTCAGAAAACTTATAATGTTCAAATGTAGTCATTCCTTCGTTTTTATACAATGAAAAATGCTCATAAAGAAACTAATATTAATTATTAATGAAATTCAACTCTTCATTAACACTACCGTTTATTTAATTGTAAGTACTGATCTGAATTAGCAATAAGATTTGTAATGACGTACAAACTTACAAATTAATTTTTATTACTAAAATTTCACTCTTTACCTTAAAATACCTATAATTATTCTACTTTGATAACACCACATTTTTCTACAAAGAAATGGAATTAAATCAATGATAATATTTGTAAAAATCAAAGAAACGGCTAGAACGATTATGTGTGAAAATCACTTAAATTGTTAACATTTCAACCAAACGTGGAAGTCGTTTGCCCGAAATGTTGATTGGGAAGCCGTTAAAAGTAATGATAGCCTGATCTTAAAATTATCTTAATGTAAATTAAAGCACACCAGCTTTTATTATGGTCTGATATTTTTAAGAGACACTAGTTCAAGAAATGTGCGTTAAGTTCCAACTCTATTTTCATTACTTTAAAGAAGGAAAGATTGAAAATAATTATAACTCAATTGAAAATCATATGAAGATAGATAAAACACTGTTTGTTTGTTTTCAGTATGAACTGATCTATCAGGTTTTTGGACGACATCAGTTCAGGAAATCTATGTCAAACTTGGATGTGTTTTTGGGAAGGTTCAACGTACTCCAGTTTTGGGTAGTGACAGAGCTTTGTCTAGCGTCTTCTCTCAGCAGACGAGTCCAACTTTTACGGAAGTTCATAAAAGTGGCTGCATAGTAAGTTTCTGTAAAACAGTCTTAACAAGAACGAATGCTTTAGATTTTAAGTTTTTCATTGAGTATGTTAAATGTGATAGAATATATTTCATTTCAATCTGCCCGTAAAAACAATCAAATTATGAAAATTCATTTGGAAAGAATTAACATGAATCTCAAGAATAATAAAGTCACTTTCAAAATTATTAAGTTTTGTAAGTGTTCAGCTGTAAACAAAATCAAAATAAATTGAATTACCCAATTCCAAGCGTAAATATATCTCTTTAGATCTGTTAATTGTATACTTATTATTATTAATAAACAAAATTCATCTAATACTCCTCTTTTTAATATAAACTTAGTCACACGCCTGCCTGCATTTTATAATAAATATACTTTTAAAAAATTGAAAAAACTATATACACCAATATTATAAAAAAGTCCTATCATAACTAATGCATTGCATTTCAACTACTGCGTTCGAGTTGTTTTCCATGAAGACATCACACATTATGAGTATGTGTTTCTACACGTATTATTTCACGCCAAGGAAATATATAAATTTATAAATGTAATATTTAGACTGAAAACTCGCATGAAGTGAAATCTGTTAATAATATTTGATTTTAAGATTAGGTGTCCATGATATTATTTCCTTTAATAACATTAAATTTAACATTCATTCCATTTTTGTGAAACATCACATTTATTACTTTGCAGATTGCCACGTCAACTTATATAATGACCTTTTGTAATAAATACAATTTTGCAATTTTTTATAGTAGGCTTTATTATTATAGTTTGTTATTGTTAGGAGGGTGACAATGACAATTACAACTTGTTTACTATCAACTTAAGCTAAAAATTACGGCAACTATCTAAAGTTAATTTTCAACATTTTGAGTGTGGAAGCCCGAACATGTAATCATCTACTTTTCATTGTTTTTTTTCGATTTTTATATAACGAAAAACAAAGTGGTTTATTTGCCATTCTTCGAGTTTTGAATAAAAGGACATGAACAAGAATAAGTTTGTTTTTTGGCTTCAAAAATGAGAAAGTAACCGGTTTTTCTTTTTTTTCGTTTTTCAATTTTTTAGCAAAGGAAAATGAACAACAAACCTATATGTTTCTGTTCCTCGTTTCTCTTGTTTTTTACTTAACGAAAAACGAAATGCTTAGTTGATAAACTAGAAAGTACAAAGAAAGAATATATGTTTCGCTGTCCGTTTTTTGTTTGAATAATGAAAAACGAAGTGGTTACTCTTTCATTTTCTAGTTTTTAAATATAACATAAAGAACGAACTATTTTGTTGTTCTTATGGCTTCTGGAAAACGAAAAACGAACTAGTTGTTACCAGTTTTTGGATAAGGTAAAATGAACAACGAATCAGTTTCTTTTTTCATTTGATATTTCTTTGTAACTTTACACTATTATGACCACAATATGAATTTATTAATCAGCAAATTGTTTTCGCGATTAAAGATATGGAACGTCATTTGGTCCATTAGACGCTGCTAAAGTAAATTTAAGTGTAATTTTATAAAGTTTATTTTAGATCATTTTTATAAATAGGAGGAAAATGCTAATAATGTTTGTAACCTATTTTCTTGAAATTAAAAAAAAAGTCTTACCAGAATAGTTTTAGCTGACCGTGATGCTTTTAAACAAAATGTCTTGTTTGCTTTGCGCTGATAACAGAATGGGAATTTGTGGGTTTTAACTTTATTTTATCACTAGGTTTGATTATATCCGCTAAGTTCACCAAGGGAAATCGAACCCCCTGATTTAAGCATTGTAAATCTCATAGACTTACCTCTTAGCCAGCGGGTGACAAATTCGGCCTTGGTATTTCATCCTGTAATGTTGTCGTACAATTATTTACAAATAATCAATCAGTCCGCGTGGATACCAATGTTTAAATAATTAAACAATATCAGAAAACTTGATTTCTTATCTTGGAATAGAAGGCAGATACATTAATCAAAAACAATGTTACACATAATAAATGCATGGAAAAGGCTTATATAGCGAAAATGTTAATACTGAAAATGTCCCATCAACATATTCTTTTCAAAACAATGCATTAATTATAATTTAAAATTAATATTAGGAAGTGAAAGATTTATCCAATAAAAGTTCATAAAATAATAAATAAAAGGTTTACAAGTAAACGGATTAATTTTTTGTGTGCATAAACTTGCTGCAGAGAATCCATTCAAGAAAAAATTGCATTGTGCGGGAAACTGCATGAGAAGAAACAAAAACATTGTTCTTTCTTTACTGGAAAAACAGTTTACATGTTTCCATTATATGCGTAGTATGTTTTGAAAATAAAGAAATAGCCAAAAAGTCAGTGAAAGCTAATTTATCAACTGTAAGTCCGTATACTATTATCAAGCATGAGGTAGGATTCACTAAAGACAGACCAACAAGAAAGATGGATCGTAGACTAGTAACTGCTGAAATCATTTAGATTGGCCCATCAAATGCACATTCCCTGTTCTCAGCTGAAATTACTGAACTTTCATATAAGGTTGGCAGTACTTTAAGATTTGGGCGAAAAATGATTTTATTTTATTTTATGCAAAGCTACATAACAGCTATCTGCCCTAGCCATCCCTAATTTAGCAGTGTAAGGCTAGAGGGAAGGCAGCTAGTCATCACCACCCACCGCCAACTCTTGGGCTATTATTTTACCAACGAATAGTGGAATTGACCGTCACATTATAACGCCCCCACGGCTGAAAGCGTGAGCATGTTTGGTACGACAGGAATTCAAACCCACGAACTCCTTAACCCACCTGGCCATGCCCCGTCACAAAGAATGTAATGCAGAAACTGTTCTCCGAGAACAATATATCAGAAACTTGCATTGTTAAAGGAAATATCTGAGGATTTGAATGATGATCCCTGTGCAGTAAAATTCGGCATCCAGAAGTTTACCTGTATGACTGAGAGCAGCTAATAATACTTGCAGGTGTAATTGCTAATAAGAAAGTAATTCTACATTTTGATGATACTGGTGCAGTTGTAGACGAAATCTTAAAACATGGAAAGAGACAGTTGTTTTTATCAATCATCCTCAAATGACAAGAGAAAGGTGACCCACCACTACCAGTAGCAAAAAATATCAGCAACCAATGGTGTTGATGTTGGATACTACCTCATGCTCATGACCACGGGCCAAGTCATCTTAATGTGTTGTGGTTGATTACAGTTGGGCTTTCAACCAAGAAATCTCCAGTTACCTTAATTGTTCATGGGTTGTACTACACAAGGAATGTGAATGGGAAGAGAAGTTTACCTACATATTCTTTGTACATTTACTATATCAAAAGTTTTGAACATATTTACAATAGACGCATACTTTAATAAAAATCGCATTGTGCGGGAAGCTACATAAAAAACATTGCTCTTTCTTTTCGTAATCGAGTAGTGAATTTAGCTTCAGCCTCCGAGCCTAATATTGAACATATTGAAATGTTGCTTCATGCGAGATCATAACTGATTGAAGTACTTCAAAACAATAAGTGTATTTGTGTTGCGCAACCTGAACAAGAAGAAATAAATGTTCTTCTTTCACAAACCAGAAATTATATTAATTACTTAGGAAAACTTTTTGAGCTGCTATTTACATCCACGCGCTGATTCTGATTTTTTTTATAAAATATTTTTGTGTTCTTCCCCCTTTTACCAGTCTCACTAATATGTTTTTGTTTCTCTTAGACACTAATTTTCTGATCAAATGTAACTACCAAACTCTGTACTTATTCTTTTATTTTTGATATTTTTAAGACAGCATCTTGTATCGATGTTTAAATGATGCACTCACGCAACATGAAATGCTTCGTGAGTTCTTATGCTCATTTATCATTAATACTTATGTAGACACTGTATTCTTCAATTTGTAGAAAATCTCAAATTTAATGCTATGAAATATTCAAAGTTATCTACCTGATTAACCTTAATTATGTTCTGTAAACATAACTGTATTCATTCAGCCTTACTTTAATAATGTTCTGTAAACATAACTGTATTCATTTAGCTTTACTTTAATAATGTTCTGTAAACATAACTGTATTCATTTAGCTTTACTTTAATGATGTTCTTTAAACATAACTGTATTCATTCAGCCTTACTTTAAAACTCTGTATTTTAATTTTGAAACTTGTTTACATTATTTTCAGGTTTAGTGTAGTATCGTCTGCATAATCAATGACATTATTAGTCTAAGAAATTAAAATAAATACTTATAAAATGTTCTGATTGTTAAGTAACACTTCATAGGCTAAAAGATGGGTTTCAACTTTATGAGAGGAAATCTAAGTTTGTGTTAAAATGTTCGACACAGAGCTTTAACAAAAAATACAGTTACAAAACACGCGTTATATTAAAACACAAATATTAAATAAGCTACTAATTACGTTGTGAAAATTGTAAAATTATTTGTAAATAGAAGACGCATATTTAGACAAGGCATTAATATGATGAAATATATTAGAAACCTATAGTTTCTTTCTGTTTAGAGTTATAATCCAGTTGAGACATACACTCAAACAGTTATATAAAAAAATCTTACTACAGAGACTCAAAAAATCTAAATCAAATAAAGCGGTATGTTGAGTAATGTAATTGATTAGAAACCAAATTGAATATATATTTATCACCTGTTTATAGACGTATTTATATATATTTTATGTGTTACAGCTGTCGAGGTTACCAAAATCTCAACGCCTTTTACGCGATCGTTATGGGACTGAGTAACGTCGCAGTGAACCGAATGTCACTCACTTGGGAGAGGCTACCAGGGAAGCTCAGGAAAATGTACGCAGATTTTGAAGCACTGATTGATCCGTCGCGAAATAATAGACGCTATAGGATCTTTGTTGCTAAGATGGCGCCACCTATAATACCTTTCATGCCCTTGCTTCTTAAAGACATGACCTTTTCACACGAAGGAAACAAAACATACTTAGAAGGACTCGTTAATTTCGAAAAAATGGTAAATATTCTTTCTAGATGCTCGCTTTAATCCATTGACTGATGATTCGCTGCTTAGAATACGATCAGAAATTATTCGCTCGATATGTAAATTGTTAGCTCTTCGCCAGGAGAGTATAGCTTATATGGCGTTATATCTTTGGTATGTAAGTTTTTGACTCCTGTCTTTGAAAGTGCGGTTCATTCGGTGTTACATCTTTGATATGGAAATTGTTAGCTCCTCTCCAGTAAAATAGAGCAGGAGAGTTTCCATTTCTTTATTATGTAAATAAATATCTCTTGTTTAGAACATTTTAGCGTCATTATTGTTCTTTTTATTTAGTGTGTGATCTACTAAATATTTATTCTAAAAGTGTAGGATTGTTGATGCACTTTTTTCTCTTTAATGTAAAGATTTAGCTGTTTGAAAGGAAGTTTACATATGTTTGTTGTTTGCTGATGGTAGCAATCCTGTATTAATTCATATTGTGTATGTGTGAATCTGTTTGTTTGCCCGGGAACTCTTCCCACAGTTTTGAAGCCACCAGCATCTCAGGGGTGTTTTCTGTGTGGTGAAGCTCTCCTTCCAAGTTGATTCTACAGCGTGTCCTGAAGGTCTAATAGGAGTAAAGGGTTATAAGAGTATGTTCAAGGTCATACAAACTGAGCCTGACAAAGGCTTTTGCATTTCTTAATCCCTTGGGGCTCCTAGCGTTATTATGTTGAAATTGTGTTCATATTTTAACTTTGAAAGTGAGAAAAGACATTTTAAAATATTAGTACGGTAGGTAGTCCACTTACGATATAAACAATTAAAAACATTTTCTTATGTTCATTACCATTATGTAAAGGGGCCACGCTTGCTTTCAAACCAGGTTTCTTCCAAGAACTATAAATCCACTCCAATAAAATTACGTTCTGGAAACTTTCTTATGCAATTCAGAAGTACATTATTGTTTCCTTTTGCTATATTGTGTATTCCTAATACACACCAAATGGTGTTGATATTAAAGTTTGTAAAAAGGCAAAATGTAATTTGTTATGAGATCGAGTGTTATTTTTTAAGTCAATATGGATGGGAGCAAATGAAGAAGTGATGACCACGTTTTCTCTCTGATAAGCTTATTTAGTCTACATTTAGAAGCAACCTGAACATTTGAAGTAAGTCGTCTAATTTGCAGTTCATTGCAACTTATTTTATTGTCAGCCGTGAAACCTTTGAATTAGTATCATATTTTTCATTGAAATCCCATCTTCTATATAACTTCTCGCTAAAGATCAGCAAAATCTTAATTACATTAATATTAAGATTAAAACGTTTAAGGTAAATACTTGAATTAAAACTTTCATAAACTCGTTTATGATAAACTTTCATGTTGTTGCTGGTAATATGAGATTTAGAAATTCTCGCTGTTTGTGCGCTTAATATATTTGGGATTTAAGTGTATAAGGATCTAATCCACTCAATATTTATGTAAATAACGCTTTTTTTAAAATCTAGATCATAGTTGCTATTTGGATAGCATTTAGATATTTCTAGTGAAACTTATCCGCTAAAACGTTTTTATTAGAAGTATTATAACCTTTTATTATATATGTAAGTTATTGAACACTTTGAAACACTTTATTATTTGTTTAGCACATGATTGCACAGACGTTACGAACATTGCGGTACTGCAGAAGTCAAGCCTTAGGTAAGATAGTTTGAATTTTATTTCCTGGTTTGTAATAATAATTACATGTATTCGGGCGCTATAGTTTAAAATTTGTTTTTTATTCTAAAATTTTCTATTCTTCTACAATATTAAAATACGTATGTAAAAATTTAAACTTTGTAAAATTTAATTTGAAATTATTCGCATGTGTATAATTTTTACTATCAAAATATGGTTCGTTATTGTACTTTTTCTATATGTAATTCTTTTATGAAACTTTTCAGAATGTTCTGGAATTATTTGTTGCAAATACATTTTGTAAAATATTTATGTGTGTGCAACTAATTGCATGTATGATGATTAATTTGTTTCTTCGAGTTTTTTTAAATAATATACCATCAACATGCATTCAATTCTATTACTTTTGCTAAATGTACAATGTATTTATTGAGTGATTTTACTCAAATTATTTTATAAGTTCTGTATGCTCACTATTATAAAAAGCAGCATGTAAAGTACCTGAAATTATGCAAGATGTGGTCCTAAATGGCAGTAAACAGTGTAAAAATCTGAGCGGTAATCTGAAGGATAATTATTTTTTTCTAAATATCGTGAACGTTAACCGATATTTTATTTCCTATTTACTCTTCGAAACTAAGCATAAAATGGCAATGTTATAATTGTAAATTGTATAATACATTCTGCTGTTTGTTCTCTTGATTGACACGAAAGTAAAAGGTATTATACATTTAAATATATAGAAAAAATTGTGATAGGATTTCATACTTAATACTGCACTCAAACATGGAGCGTTTTTATAAAACCTATTCTGCTCCTTTGTTGTTTTTGAAAATGTTTTCCAAAAAAGAATAAAAAGAAACTCATAAAATATAAGAACTGCATACCGATTAATTTATACTTTAAAAATTAGTTACACCGAAGTATAAACTTCCTTTTTAATGATTAAGTGAAAATCAGTGATGTCGAGAAACCCACTTGTTGAGAATTTTATATGCAAAAACGGCTCGTTTGGGTTGAGAAAAAAACTAGTAACAAAATATGACATTTCAGTTAATACTAAATTTATTAAAAAATCAGGCACAAAATTGAGGTATATACTATGTAAGAACTACACTGACAAACACCACACCAACATTATTTATAAAATACAATGTGATAACTGCCACGACTTTTATATTGGAGAAACAAGTATCAAAATGGAAACCAGATTCAAAGAACATAAAAAGTCACCTTCACACGTTTTCGAACATTGCAAGTCAAATAAACGCAACATAACCACAGAAAACACTCAAATACTAAATAAAGAAACAAACATAAACAAACGGAAAATTAAAGAAGCCTTACTTATACAACAACTTAAACCCAAAATAAACCAATATAAAGGAACGCCATTATACCTATATTAATATTATAGATAAAATTGTATATCCAAACATCTAACCCAGCCCTCTACATTGGGACACTCAGTTACACAATCCCCTCCAAAAATGTGGTCAGCTTCCGGTCAGTTACCTCTTTCTTTGTAAACCTGACGATGACCGAAGAAGGTCGAAACGTTGTTCGCTCTTCTATTTAAAATATTTTCTGAACCCAAACGAGCCGTTTTTGCATATAAAATATAAGATTAAGTGAAAACTTTATATTGAGCCTCTTGCTGGGAGACCAAAAGCATATAATGACAAATCAAAGAGATTTAAAAATTCTAATGAATAAACAAGAATGCGTTTATATATGCAGCGTTGTAAAAGATGTTCACAAACATTAAATAAACTATACTTTACCCTAAACTACATATCTGATTAAGAAGAGATTGAAATGTTAGCTCAAGTTAAAAAAATGATTACACTGGGGAACACTCATTTTGTTGCATTTAAAAAAAGATCTTTCTATAGTCAATTTGAGTGTGTTAATTTCAAATCTGAAGTCGGTTTTTGTTTGCAAGCTACAGATTATATGCAATTTGACATTTTTATTTATTTTTTAATTTTTCGTTATTATAGGAAATTATAGGAATAGCTTATCAATTTGTTTGTGTATTTTATTCAGGTAGGAATTTGCATTTGTAACATTTGCTTTGTACACTTCATCTGGACAATCTCGTTTAATGCTCTAGCAGTAGTCAGCCATCATACTTTTGTCCCAGCGCCCTTGGTAGCGTTCTTCTATGACCTTTAGGTCTTGGTGAAATCGTTCTCCTTGTTCGTCACTCACAGCCCCCAGGTTGTCAGGGAACTTATCAAGGTGGCTGTTTAAAAACATGATGCTCATGTTGCACCCGAGATCACGAAAGGCGAGGAGCATTCTGTTCACAAGTTCACTGTAGTTCTCCGCCTTATTGTTTCCAAGGAAGTTCTGAACGACTGCCACAAAGGATAACCATGCTGCCTTTTCTAAAGCGGTCATCTTAGCAACAAACTGATCATCACGAATTAGGGTTCGAATCTGTGGGCCATCAAACACGCTTGCTTTGATCTTCTCAAATGATAACCGTGGTAAAGCTGTGATGATGTTTTGGAAACATGCACCTTCGGTTTCCAGTGCCTTGACAAATTGCTTCATCAAACCTAATTTGATGTGAAGAGGAGGAAAGATTATCTTATCTCTGCTTACAATTGGGTCTTGTATGATATTTGCATGCCTGCTTCAAGGGTGTCACGAATAGGCCAGTCCTTCTGGACCCAATGTCTGTCTCGTGCTCGGCTGTCCCACATACAGAGGAAACATGGAAACTTGGTGAAACCTTTCTGTTGTCCAAGAAGAAAATTGACCATCTTTAAGTCTACACAAATGATCCAGTTGTGCTCATGATATTTTAATAAGTCCATGACCATTCTCATATCATCATAGTCTTCCCGCAAATGCACTGAGTGACCGACAGGTACTGCTCCATAAACATTCCCATTATGTAAAAGAACACACTTTAGACTGCGTTTTGAACTGTCTAAAAAGAGTCTCCATTCAGCAGGACTATAGTAAGGTACACCCAGTTCTTTGAGAAGCCCTTGGATGTCATGGCAGTAAACAAACTGTCTGTCTTCTGAAAAGAAGGTCACAAAAAGCTGGTCATGCTTTCTGAAATATGATACTTTAACAGAGTGATCAACAAGATTTCTGCCTTGTAATCTTGATGCCAAAAGCTCTGCTGCTTTCTTTGAAAGACCTAAATCCCGCTCTAAATCATTCAGTTCAGCCTGGGGGAGAGGCTTGGGAACGAACGGGGAAAGGTTCAGTGTCTGAAGAACAGTTCTCCGATTGTGTACACTTTTCTGACAATTCACTGTCACAACTCTCTTGTTCGCTTGTATCATGTCCAATGTCTTTATCGTCCAATGAAGGCAAGCCTTTGAAAACTGGAACAGGAACTTCTTCAGAGTGCGGAGCAGTCCGAATAGCTGAGGGAATGTTCGGATACGTAATCTTATGTCGGTTGTTCTTCCCAACACCCGCTGTGTTTACCATGCAGAAATAACAGTCAGTTACATGGTTGGTGGGTTCGCGCCAAATCATTGGAACACCAAAAGGCAGACCATTGCGTTTTCCTTTGGTCCAGTCTCGAAGCATTTCCTCACAATTGTGGCACACAACATGAGGAGCCCATTGCTTGTCTTGATCACCAAGATGAACTTCAAAATATGCCTTGTAGGCACGCTTGACGAACTAAGACATGTTACGTCTCTGACGATTGAGTGTGTAGCATCCACATATGTAGCAGAAGGCATCAGGCTTGTTTCTGCAATGATATCTATTTTGGAAGCCATGATCTGAAACAAAAGAAGAATGATCAAAATATTAGAAGCTATCTATATATATGGACGTGAAAATGCTTATACATGGTTTACGCAAGTTCACATTTGTACAATTTCATTAACCTCAAATTGCATACAAACTAGAGCTTGTAGAGAAAAACTAATTTCAGATTTGAAATCAGCGCCTAAAACTCCTTCAGAATCAGTTAAAATATCCAATGCAACTCAAACTTACTGAAAAAGTGTTCCCTAGTGTTATTTAGCTATTTAGAAGTTTTAGAAATATCACTGGATAAAGCAGCAATACGAATCACATACTTGAAACACAAATTCTTAGAATAAAATACCATCTTTTAGTTGTCATAATCTTAAGACTCTATGCCTGCTTTGTTAGTTCAACAGCAAAACTGTTACATACAAATGAATAACCAGATAATTGATGTCGAAAGGCCGAGCCATTGTTTTGTAAGCTTTATTTTATCTTGCTTCTCTGAATCAGTAAGATTTCTTTTACATGATGTAACAAAATACATTTATATGTACCTCAGTTTAAAAAGTGTATTTATTAAAACTTAAAAGCGTATATTATCTCCGCTACAAATTTACTGCTAAATGTAACATTTAATAGAGATGTATATTTCTCTACTTTCTAGTCTTGGAGGCACCACCAATGAGTAAAGTCCAACAGGAAGTAAGAGAATACATCAGGTAACGACTAAATTTAAGAAATTTTAATGTACTTTAGACATGTTTTAAACATATTTTTATGCATCTTATAACATAAACCTCATTAAAAATGTGAATCAGATAAAAATTTAGTTACTTTTAGGTAAATAAGAGAGATTAAAATGTGTTCAATAATAGTACAAACAAATAAAATCAGGCTGTTACAGCTGCAATGATTAACGTGGACTCGATGTAGCATAAATTGCTCAATATACCAGATTTTTTTTATTTCAAATCATTCTGTACAGTTGTTTACAGAAATTGGTAGAGGTCTGCAGTGGTAAATGTGACACCCGAGTTTATTACGTAACAAGAGCTTTGATCAGTTTACTAACCAATAAGAGTAAATGAAGTCATTATCATGCTCTTCAAGTTTATTTTGGACAGTATGAAAGCAGTAGATCATTTAATTATTGTTTTAGAATAATTCTGTTCCTTAACTGAATAGACACGATAAGAGCAATGTTCAAAGTATACATAGAAAGCTGTTCGCCCTTCTAAATAAATCAGACTTTCAATTTTAGTTATGAAAATTGTTACCAATCTATTAACTCTTCTTCAGTAGCTCATACCTTAGAACAACTGCAGGAAAGTTAAATGGCACTATATCTTAATACTACCATCAATCATGAGACAGGAAAATATGACTTACTGGTTTCGTTCATTCATAGTGTGCAGTATAACAGCCAGTGAAGTCGTTTTATTCTGTTCTTGCTTTAACTTTATTGTGATTAACATTATTGTTTTGGGTATTAAAAATATCTAATTTTATATCTATATTTTTACTATGGAGATTAGCTTTTATTGTTATCTTAGTATGTAAACTAGAAACAAAAAATTCTTAAGCTGGCCAAATCGCGTGAGATAGCTTTGAGTTTACAGCAAAAAATTTTATTGACAATGGATGTACCCAACTGAAAAAAAACAATGTATTCTAATCTTGAAAAGTAAAAACTTCTAATCGGTAGTTAATATTATCTTACTTGCATCTGAAATAGATATTTTGAGAAAAATTTTCGTTTCTCATATGACAGTTTACATTACATGCGCCCGCGTCGCGCTAAACATGCTCACCCTCCCAGCCGTGGGGGTGTATAATGTGACGGTCAATCCCACTATTCGTTAGTAAAAGAGCAGCCCAATAGTTGGCGATGGGTGGTGATGACTAGCTGCCTTCCCTCTAATCTTACACTGCTAAATTAGGGACGGCTAGCACAGATAGCCCTCGAGTAGCTTTGTGTGAAATTCCAAAACAAACAAACAAACATTACATTTGTCACGTAGTACAGATGAATATTGACCAATTAAGCCCGAAATATGAAAGGAAGCAACCGACAACGAAAAAATCTGACACCTTTTGTACTTTACAAACTTATTCGTTTGTCTTTTCTTTCTAGTTATGTCTACTTGCCATGGCAAAAGATTTTGTCGAACGTAGCCGGTCAAATAAACAGACTTTGATAAGAATCAGTGATGTCGAGAAACCCACTTGTTGAGAATTTTATATGCAAAAACGGCTCGTTTGGGTTCAGAAAATATTTTTAAGTAGAAGAGCGAACAACGTTTCGACCTTCTTCGGTCATCGTCAGGTTTACAAAGAAAGAGGTAACTGACCGGAACCTGACCACATGTTTGGAAGGGGTTGTGTAACTAAGTGTCGCAATGTAGAGGACGGGATTAGATGTTTGAACATATAATTTTATCTATAATATTAATAAAGGTATAATGGCGTTCCTTTATATTGGTTTATTTTGGGTTTAAGTTGTTGTATGAGTAAGGCTTCTTTAATTTTGCGTTTGTTTATGTTTGTTTCTTTATTTAGTATTTTAGTGTTTTCTATGGTTATGTTGTGTCCATTTGACTTGCAGTGTTCGAAAACGTGTGAAGGTGACTTTTTATGTTCTTTGAATCTGGTTTCCATTTTTATACTTGTTTCTCCAATATAAAAGTCGTGGCAGTTATCACATTGTATTTTATAAATAATGTTGGTGTGGTGTTTGTCAGTGTAGTTCTTACATAGTATAGACCTTAGTTTTGTGTCTGGTTTTTGAATAAATTTGGTATTAACTGGAATGTTATATTTTGTTACTAGTTTTTGCCAAATGTTGGTTATTTGTTTGCTGATGTCAGGAATATATGGTAAACAGCAGTATATGGTTTCGTGATTTTTTGATTCGTGAGATATATTTACTTTTGTTGGTTGATTTTGCTTTCTGTCTAGGTGTGTGCGTATAATGTTATCTACGGTTTGTGGAGGAAACTTATTGATGTTGATGAAGTATTGTTTTATTTTGTCTAATTCATCGTTAATTTTATCTGGTGAGCATAGTTTTATGGCTGTGTTTATCTGGTTTCTTAGTATGTTGAGTTTTTGTTTTGTTTCATGTGCTGAGTCCCAAGGAATGTATAGTCCAGTATGGGTGATTTTTCGGTGGATTTCTGTTTTGAATTGTGTGTCGGTTCTTATAATTTTGAAGTTAAGAAATGATATTTGATTGCTTTCTTCCTGTTCATATGTGAAGTTAATGTTGGGATGTATAGAGTTAATGTGAGTGAAAAAATTAAGTATGTGTTCTGTAGATTTGAATCCCGCAACCGTGTCATCTATATATCTGTACCAGTATAGTGGTGGATGTAATGCTGTATTAATTGCTTGTGTTTCAATTTGTGTCATAAAAATATTGGCTAGAACTGGCGATACTGGGTTGCCCATGCTTAGGACATTTGTTTGTATATAGTTTTGGTTGTTGAACATGAAGTTTGTCTTTATTGTGGTGAATTCTATGAGAGTTGCTAACTTGTTACTGGGAATGTCTATAGTTGGGTTAGAGTCTCGGATATAGAGTTCTAAGGCTATCTTGCAGGCTTCTGTTGTTGGAACTTTTGTAAAGAGGGATATAACATCGAAACTGATTTAGATTAGACTTTTAATTAAAAGAGTCTTTGATGAATGAGCTGGCTGATATTGCATATTTGGAGAATGCCCATGCTATGTATTTACCAAGATTGTAATTAAACGATTCATATGTTGACATTATTGGTCGTAATGGACAATCTGGTTTATGAGGTTTGGGGATGCCGTATATTTGTGGTGTGCGTGAGTCGGTTTTACGTAGGTAGGAATAAAGTGTTTGTGAAATTGTGTTGGCTTTTTTCATTTGTAGTAGTAATTTGTTCAGTTGCGTCTCATGTGTCTTTGTTGGATTTGTGTGTATTGGTTTAAATTTGTTCGTGTCTGATAGGATGTTATTCATTTTTTGTATGTATTCATTCGTGTTCATTATTACTATAGCCTGGGAAGTTTGGCTATTGGATGTCAATACAATTATCTAAGTTGTCTTCTTTCTGTTTGTTGTTTTTGTTTTGTGTATAAAGTAGCACATGTCTCCTGGCTAGTTCTTCTAAACAGCCAAACTTCCCAGGTAAAATTACAAATTTATATTTTCCAGAAACACCTAAAAACAACATCTTAAACGATTTTTTCAAAGAATTTTCTTACAAAACCATCAACATAATTTCACAAAACAGAAAACTAAAAAACAACCTTACAAAAAGAGGCATTAATTCAATTAAAAACCTAAAACAAGACAGAAATATAAAAATTCTAAAAGCAGATAAAGATAACGCTATAGTAATAATGAACACATGTGAACAGGAAGAAAGTAATCAAATATCAATTCTTAACCTCAAAATTATAAGAACCGACACACAATTCAAAACAGAAATCCACCGACAATCACCCATACTGGACTATACATTCCTTGGGACTCAGCACATGAAACAAAACAAAAACTCAACATACTAAGAAACCAGATAAACACAGCCATAAAACTATGCTCACCAGATAAAATTAACGATGAATTAGACAAAATAAAACAATACTTCATCAACATCAATAAGTTTCCTCCACAAACCGTAGATAACATTATACGCACACACCTAGACAGAAAGCAAAATCAACCAACAAAAGTAAATATATCTCACGAATCAAAAAATCACGAAACCATATACTGCTGTATACCATATATTCCTGACATCAGCAAACAAATAACCAACATTTGGCAAAAACTAGTAACAAAATATAACATTCCAGTTAATACTAAATTTATTCAAAAACCAGGCACAAAACTAAGGTCCATACTATGTAAGAACTACACTGACAAACACCACACCAACATTATTTATAAAAAGTCACCTTCACACGTTTTCGAACACTGCAAGTCAAATGGACACAACAT
The DNA here is from genome assembly GCA_011833715.1 of Carcinoscorpius rotundicauda. Taxonomy (NCBI): domain Eukaryota; kingdom Metazoa; phylum Arthropoda; class Merostomata; order Xiphosura; family Limulidae; genus Carcinoscorpius; species Carcinoscorpius rotundicauda. The sequence continues at coordinate 22,603,787 of CM022395.1, forward strand.
AACCATAGAAAACACTAAAATACTAAATAAAGAAACAAACATAAACAAACGCAAAATTAAAGAAGCCTTACTCATACAACAACTTAAACCCAAAATAAACCAATATAAAGGAACGCCATTATACCTTTATTAATATTATAGATAAAATTATATATTCAAACATCTAACCCCGCCCTCTACATTGCGACACTCAGTTACACACCCCTTCCAAACATGTGGTCAGCTTCCGGTCAGTTACCTCTTTCTTTGTAAACCTGACGATGACCGAAGAAGGTCGAAACGTTGTTCGCTCTTCTATTTAAAATATTTTCTGAACCCAAACGAGCCGTTTTTGCATATAAAACACTTTGATAAGAATATTTCTGCAAAACATAAATTCTATTACATTACATGCGTGTCTTTGGTCCTAATAAATGATCCTGATAGTACATAACGCAGGAAATCGCATAATAAATTGTAACATATTTGGTAATTAGTTAAAACTGTGAAAGCAAAAGTGGGTATTAGGAAACCTAAATATATCAGAAAGATAGCAATATTGAGAAATATGATAGCATACTTTTTTATGCAAAAACGGCTCGTTTGGGTTGAGAAAATATTTGTATTTGAAATATTTCTCAACAAGTGGGTATCTCGACATTACTGATTGATAGCATACTTATTCTGTATATAAACATTAGTTTTAGTGTAATTATTTCAGTTGAGAAACACGGTTAATATTGTTAGTCTTCTGTTAAACCGAGTAAAAACTATTAAAAACACATGAATCTCATTTTATGTTGAATAAATTTTATAACTATACTCTATCTTTTTGTATTTCAGAAATATAAAAGTTATTGACAATCAGCGCCGTTTGACACAACTTTCAAACTCACTGGAACCTAGACGAGCCTGCTAAGGTCATAGCATACTGGAGTTAGTAGACAGGTGGAATAGATAATGCTCACCATTGAAAATATTTTGATAAAGAAAGAGAAGGATAAATTGTATTTATTTGTATGTTAATCTAACATAATGAGATGAAAATATGATGATTAAATCATCACCCTATTTCGATATATACATATATTCTCTATATATTTGTGCGTTGTTTGTGTATATCGCGAGGTAAATTTTGTATAAAGTTATGTCAAAATAAGTGTTGTACTTGTTTGACATGTTTTGTATCAGATTGCTTGTTATACGTATAAGTGAAAATAATGTATAGTGTAACTAATGAATCAAATCCTTTCCTTTACTGAATATCTATCAAAATATTGTAATCTGCATACATAAAACAATTGTCGTGTTTTTCTTCAATGAAATGTACGACTAAGCACTGAAAAATCATTGTAGACAACTGTTCACAACTTTTTTATGATTTTACTTTTTCTCTAAATGACAATCAAGTGAGGCATGTCGTACGTCTTACATAGTAATGCTTGATTTGAAGAAACATGTACATTTCCCAGAATTTAGTCCATTAAAAAATAAAAAAGTATATAGCTTTTCATTTGTATTTCTTTTTCAATTCTATGTAATAAATCTAACATTATATGTATAAGTAAATCAATTGTATACGTGATATCAATTGAAATGTGGAGATTAAATATAGTTGAAATAATTAATCCTGAAAAAAATTAAACAATTATCCTTCACGTGTTATTAAACTGGTATTTTAAATTTTATATTTAGTAACATATTAGCTTTTTATTCAGTCTGTATTAAACTTGTAACCAATTTTGGTCGATCGGTCTCAGTTTTACATTTTCCTTACATCCATGTACAAACTTTATTAAAAGATAAACACTTTCAATTTAATTTACGTTATTTTCTATGATAACGAAAGGTGAGATGCTGCTGTTTAAAGACTTGCTCTTATACGTTAAATGGTTAATAATAAATATGCAACAAATCTTACTGATGCAATCAGAGACAAAGGTAATATACTTGAAATATACGACTATTCAGTACTAATAAGATACTTAATGTGGTAAATACAGGTTAAATTATATGCCAATAATCACACCATATTTAGATCAGTTTCTGGAGAAAGTAAAATGTTTATTTACTTTAATTTATATAACATAATAATAAATGTTGGGAAAAGTATTCCTAGTGCACTTTGGTTTATGGTACTAAACTCAGTATTCCATAAGCTTGTTTGCTACTCTCCGTTAAGTTATGATACTAAACTCAACATTCCCTAAGCTGTTTGCTATTCTCCTTTAAATTATGACACTGGACTCAGACCTCTAAGGCGTTCGCTACTCCCTATTAAGTTAGTGTAGTAAACGCAGCGCTTTCTAAACTGTTCATTACGCCCCTTTAAATTATGGTACTAAACTCAACGCTGTTCGCCAGCATTGTGCACTTTATTTTTTTTTTGCTATAAACATTTTTTTCGTTGCCACAAAATAACAAACACGGTTTCTGATTTGTTTCTATGTTACTTTCGTATTTTCTAAAATACTTCAAAAGAGAATATAAAGATATTATGTTAACACTATTGCTTAGTTTCTACGTGTTATTTAAATTAAGGTTTGCTCTTTGTACGTAGGAGAAGTTAATATATTTTTTTTATGAATCACTTTCATGATGTTAATACTCTTGAGAGTTTTGCATTTCAACAAACAAAGACGTTCAGAGAGCTGAAGGTTTGTTAACTACCATTATTGTTCCTTTAATCGTCAATGTTCTTTACTTACCGACTGCTCTGGGTAATGTAACATCACTACCATGTAGTGACTACGTAATTTATATTCAGACATACAATAAAATGTTAAGACCAATATATCAAATGCCAGTTATTTTAGCCATTGAAGCTACTTGTAATCCAAAATTTTGAGGTTTAAGAAAGTATTTTAAGTATGAGGTAACGCCATTATTAAACTATCAACCTTGCACTGCATCTTTACTTTTTAAATAATAATTCATTATTGAAAAAGACTTCCCTCAGTTTTGCTTTATAGTGTCAAATAATGTTTTTGATGGTGTTTGATTATTATTATTGTTAAAAGCTAGATTTATTCTTCTTTTTAAAGATGGCTCCGGTAAGTTGGTTAAAATAATATAGCAAAAATTTAAAAATGGTTCGAGATTACTTAGGTATGACATATAAAACAACACTTAAATTATGTATTTATTAAACTGTAATGCCCAGCAGTTTCAAGTAATGCAATTATGAATAATGTAATAGCTTTATCAAAAACAAGGAAAAATCGTGATTATTATTGGAATGTTTAGGTTATTTTAATAGTTTCATATTTAGTATAGCCCTTGAAATTATTCTGTGGGTTATTGTATTTCGTTTCATAAATACGTATTGCTTAACTTTTATAAATTAAACTATTTTAACAATATTTTTTCAAATTATTTAAAATATTTTGTTTCTAATGAGTAAAGTAGAAACTCCCCATCGAGCCAAACGTGCTCGCCCTTTCATCCTTGGGGGCGTTATGATGTGACGGTCAATCCCACTATTCGTTAGTAAAAGAGTAGCACAAGAGTTGGCGGTGGGTGGTGATGGCTAGCTGCCTTCCCTCTAGTCTTGCACTGCAAAATTAGGGACGGCTAGCACAGATAGCCCTCGAGTAGCTTTGTGCGAAATTCAAAACAAACTGTAGAAACTGTACAGTTTATGTGAAATATATATATAAACAACTTACCTTCACAAAATATATCGGTTTAGTAAAGAGATATTTTAACAGATACTAAAGTTATGTATTAATTTGACTATTGCCAATGATGTCCGTCCGTGTGTTTACATTCCTCTTTTTATGTGAATTTCTGTATTTTGTTCTACATCTATGCTCATTGGAAATAACATTAAGTAGTTTTCCTTAATTGTATCAAATATTACTGACCAGTCACTGTTGCTATTTCCTTTGAGATTAAATGTCGTTATATTCTAGAGGAGTTTCTAAGGTAGTTTACTATTACTTAGGAGAAGATGAATTAGAATGGGATATTTTAAACATATGAAAACCGAATTTGTTATATGTAACTGATTTCCAAGATTATTTGGTGTATTAAACAGGCAAAGTGTCTTTTTAAACATATATTTTTTGCTAAGCGTTTATTGTATACACAAATTATTATGATGGCCAGACAAATACCCAAACATTTTTACACAATATAGCCAGCAGAGTAATCTGTTTTCCTTGAATGTTCTAATTTTTAAAACAAAAACAGGATGAATCAAAATATTATATGAACGTTATATAGCATCATTTAGGAAAAATGCAAGCTTTCAGTGTTATTATATCTGATATAACTAAGGTCATGAAAGTAGCAAAGATTACTGCCCTTTGGATAATTTTAAGCTTTATAATACTACATTTTAGTAATAATGACTGTAATTATTCTGTTAATCAGATGTGTTTTTTTTATATTTTAAATATTGCTGCTGCACTGATCAGTCTTTAAGGTCAATATTTGATTCGTTTTGTCTTTTTATATAAATAATGTTTAAGCTACCATACGGTCGTAATAAGACAAAAAGTAATGCTGGAATGCATACAAACGTTTAGTAAGTTTAACTGTGTTTTTAACATAGTTGCATTTATTGTTTAAAACTAAAACTGATGCTAATTTTACATATCCAAACTGAATATTGCTAACAGAAAAATTGTCTTTGAATCAATTCTTTCTTAAAACACCTTCTTAATTCACTTCCAATCAACCATTTATTGTGTTCTAAAAAAAACTTATCGGTATAGATTCAACACTGGGATGTTTGTGTTATTGCATACTCCATTGATATTCTGAGAAGTGTTATTTAGTACTAATATTTTCTTTGAAAAATAATTGCTCATATACTAAAAAATGATGAAATCAAATTCCATTAATATAATGGTTGTTTAATTAATAGTTTCGGGTTTCAGAAATGCATGTTAAACTTGTGTAATCGTTACAAAGAAGCCTTAATGCATTTTCTTGAGTAATTTATTATTATATTTCACATAAAAAACTGTTCGTTTTTCATATATATTGCTTTTAAGTCATCGTTACGAGATACTTCCTATGGGAAATATTAGCAATCAATTGATATCTTAGTTTCAATTTATTGGAACACGTTAAAGGTAATTACTATGTACATATTATTACTTAATTCGTCAATCTAAGCAGCGATGTGTGTTACTAGTATTTGAAAGTATAAACATAACTTGGTGTGGTAAGTAATTGTTTGTAAATGGTATGCCGTCTGAAGATAAAACATAGTACCCAACATTTAGCACCTTGGAAACCTTGGATATAATTCCTCGGAATGCTACAGTCTTCCATTCTGTAAATATAATTTCACATCTTGTTATCATTCATGCACGTTATACAGGTATTTTTGTTCATAGACTTTCGTATTTTATATGTGTTATTGCGTCATGCTAACCTTTTCTTCATAACTCTTAGTGCCACTAAGAGTAAGGTCAGCCCTAAGTAAAATGACAAACAAACCTCTCACTATTAGTTTCAAGATAGTTTGGCTGCTATCAAATTCTTAGCAAAATGACCAATTCAAAACTGGTAATGAAAAAGTTGGTCTCCTAATTTTATTATCAATTCTGGCAATTTTTGTCACTGAAAATTCAAGCATTTTGTTGTGTATGTAAAAGTAAATATAATATTATGGTTGCTGAATAAAACTGTAATTTGATGACAGTTGTGATGTGACTTATTCTATGACGATTATGAAGGAAGAATAATCACAAAGATAAACTTCAATCATCTAAGCTTATAAATGGTGTAGATAAAACAACTTTGAATAAGTTTAAATAATTTATTTTTATTCTTTTTTACTAAACATGTCAGATTTCTCAGTGATGTACAGTTAAAAAGCTATTATATTTTCCTTAATTGGAAAATATATATAGCTATCTTATTTAGTTTGTTACTAATGTTTGAAATACATTATAACTTTTAAAATTATTACAGTATTTTTATTTGCTTGCGAAGGTCCCACTCTAACCAACAAAAATTATAACCACTAAAATTAACAATAACAACAAAGGTTTTTCTCAGAACCTAAATTCAGTCATTGTTTTAACACTGAAAGTACAGCTACTTTTCATATTAGTTTCTGTTGTTTTTGTTATTTGTGCAATTTTGGGTAATATCTTGATAATAAAAAAAGCATTGATGTAGAACTATCATCTAGGAAAAATAATAAAAAAGTATAAAGTCAGCGAAAACAGGAGTTATATGAATTTGTGTACACAGCATGTATAATCAAAGTAAGCAAAAAGGGAGATAAACTGGCATGCTTATTTCGCCCTAAAACAGAAAAAAAATCTCATTGACTAGTTTTTTCATATAAATTGGAATTCATATATGTATATAAATGAACACAAACTAACAACATAACAAAGTTAACTTAGTTTCTACAATATGAGGAAATATATTCGCGTTCATAATTTTCAAGAATGGGTCGTCGGTCATATTAAGGAACTATTTTCATTACTTAAACAAAAAGCGTGGAAACAAAAGTTCAACAAGCTAAAGCTAAAGCTACTGTAAATAAAACTAAATACTTTACTGGTGTAAGAGATCACACACAGTCACTTTTTTGTTGTACTAGTTCTGACTATAAATAATAACTGTCTAAGGTCAAATTTGTTGTGGTGTAATTCACATCTAGATGTTTTCTGCTAATGTATTTAATAAGTACAATGCTGTTTAATTGTCTCAATATCAAGAAAAAGAAGTGTTCTTTTTGTAAGTTGTAAAAGCGTTATAATGATACTAGTCATAAATGATGATGCGTATTGGCTCATAATAGCGTTACAATAGAGTTTAACTGTTTTCACTCTAGGTTTTGCTTTTACTTGACTCAGTAAACACTCTGAATCCTTGACCTGAAACTTTTTTATTGTTTTTTGAAAGCTCTTATAGCATGTTAGGCCTTTTATTCCTACTGCATTTTCTATAGTTTTAAAATAATTCCTCATGTTCTGCTTTGCCGATCTATTTGTCATGATGTTTTTTTAGAAATGGTGAATCGTATTATACAGACACTTGACAACGAAAATATGACTAATTTATCACTTTTAATTTCCAAATTCCATACACAGTAGATATAAATCCTTTGAGAGGAAACATCTATACATTAAATAGAATAAAACAGAGAAAAAAAAGCTAATATAAAACACAAGTTTTGAATCAGTGATGTCGAGAAACCCACTTGTTGAGAATTTTATATGCAAAAACGGCTCGTTTGGGTTCAGAAAATATTTTAAATAGAAGGTCGAAACGTTGTTCGCTCTTCTATTTAAAATATTTTCTGAACCCAAACGAGCCGTTTTTGCATATAAAACAAGTTTTGAATCTTATGTTTAATACATAAGAAGACCTGTGTCCAAAACCTGCTATATTTTTACAGTAGATGGTCTGATATTTCACTTTTTTAGACTTACTAAATAACCTTGAAAGATAATATCTAGTATATGTATTTTCTTAGTTACAAAATAGAAACAAAGCAACCTTCGGTTTTTACGCATTATCTTAAAGCTGTTGTATTTTATCTTGGGGTTTTAAATAATTTCCGTAAAACTTTCAAACGTTGAGGTATATAATACTACAAAATCTCTTGAAAGAATTATAATAATTTTATATTTTACCCCGAAATGGTCTCCAGTGGCTAAACAGAAAAAAAACAACTTTGTCTCAGTACTCGTGGTGGGCATTACACAGAAAGCACATAGTGTAGCTTTGTTCTTACTAGCAAACATCAATCTAACAAACCAAAAAAAGATGCTCATACGTGGTAAGGAGACCTCCCTAAAAAGGTTCTGTCTTTTACTTTTACTTCCTCAAAAATATTTAAATAAATTTAATACAAAACTCCTAGTATTTCTCCTCCTTCCATGTCAGTATCTCAGTTACTCAGAATAAGTTTGTTAAATAACACTAATTAGCTGCTAATTAACCAAGTCAGCTTATCTGTCACCAAAACTTGGAAGAAGATGAAATTATCAGCTATACATAAAGTTTTATTTATAAAACTTGGTTATACTGATTGCACATTTTGGTACTATTAAGATTTTGGAGAAAAGACGGTGACATTAGTATCTTGTCTCACATTTGATTATTTTTTATGTACATGAAAAAACAATTCTCATGAGTTTCTCATATCAGTCAGTTAACACACTTAATTATTCACTTTGTAACTAGGAAGACAGGAACAATGATTGTTACCTCAATTTATAACAAAAAGTAAATTATAATTGATATAATATAGATAATTTAAGCTTTTAAAATACCATTCTCCACACTTCACACGCCCGGCATGACCAGTTGGGTTAAGGCGTGAGACTCGTAATTTGAGGGTCGCATCTAACATGCTTGCCCTTTCGGCCGGATGGCGTTATAACGAGACGGTCAATACCACTATTCGTTGTTAAAAGAGTAGCCCAAGAGTTAGCGGTGGGTAGTGATGACTAGTTGCCTTCCCTCTTGTCTTACACTGCTAAATTAGGGACGGCTACCTCAGATAGCCCTAGAGTAGCTTTGCGCGAAATTCAAAAACAAACAAAACAAACGCATTTCACAATCGAGTACATCAAAATCCAACTGTATTACTCAACTAGTTATCCAGCTTGTTGTATGTAAAAGCATATTGTCTTATTAGTAAATCGCTAAGTGAACGGAGATCAAAGATGCCGCATGAATGTAACATAATTAATATATAATATGCTACGTGGGTTATGTAAATGTTACGTAACAGAGAAAACAATTTTATGCACACGAAAACAAAGTTAATAAATAAATCAATAATATGAAATAACCTTATTTCTAAACTGTAGTGTAGTTTTTGTGTGTTACAACAGCAATTTATAACAAAACCGGTTTACACTCACTACTCAGTAAGATTCAACACACTGTAATTGACCTAAAGTTCAAAGAAGGTCAGCCTACAAATATCGTTTGAAATATTTGTCAAAATGAAAGATAATTTGACTTTGATTGATTCAGTTCTACATTTAATCTTTATTATCCATATTTAGATTTAAAACTGCAACATTTTATAGGCATGTGAAATATATGTGACTATATAACGAATTACATATTCAAATATTTTGTTGTTTCTAATTAACATTGATTATTTTTTACAATTATAAACATTTTAGTCTTTAACAAATAGTCTATTATTTAAATATCAACAAACTTCTAGTCTCATGTTCTTATTTTTAATTAACTTTCTACACTCATGAAATATTTTTTTCAAAACATATACAGATTTTGAAACAATATTAAAGTAACATTTGTTATCTCTTTTAAATAAAATTTAGCATTGCCTTATATATTAAATGAAGTATACTACTTTAGCATTTAATACTTTTCATAATTTTTAAATGAAAAACTTAATGATGATTTCTTGTATTTTGCTGAGTTCATCATACATTACAACAAAACATTTTATGTTTACCGCTTAGTAATATTAAAATATGTTGACATATGGCATGCAGAAAACGAACAAATGTTCAGACAGGGTCAGTCTATAAATATTTGAAAAATTTGGCTTTGAGTATTTTTCAAAATAGTAGTTAGTTTTGCTGTGCCCCGTCGCGCTAAACATGCTCGCCCTTTCAGTCGTGGGGGCGTTATAATGTGACGGTCAATCCCACTATTCGTTGGTAAAAGAGTAGCCCAAGAGTTGGCGGTGGGTGGTGATGACTAGCTGCCTTCCCTCTAGTCATAGACTGCTAAATTAGGGCCGGCTAGCACAGATAAACCTCGAGTAACTTTGTGCAAATTTCAAAACCAAACAAGTTTTACTATGATCGTTTGAATCGTACTTGTTACTTTTAATATTTATAATATCTACTTAGACTTAAAAAAACTACATCAACGTGTGAAATGTATAATATTTAATATTTTGTTAAAGAATGCAACGAATTTTATTTGTACATGCACAAGTGGTGGCTGAGCAAGATATAACTGATTATAGTTCATTTATTTTTACAAGTTGTTTGTTTGTTTTGGAATTTCGCACAAAGCTACTCAAGGGCTATCTGTGCTAGTCGTCTCTAATTTAGCAGTGTAAGACTAGAGGGAAGGCAGCTAGTGATCACCACCCACCGCCAACTCTTGGGCTACTCTTTTACCAACGAATAGTCGAATTGACCGTCAAATTATAACGCCCACACGGCTGAAAGGGCGAGCAGGTTTGGCGCGATGGGGATGCAAACCCGCGAACCTTAGATTACGAGTCGCACACCTTAACGCGCTTGGCCATGCCGGGCCTTTTACAAGTTAAAACATATCTTAATTTTTGATATCACTCTTCAACGAACAGTAAAATAATTAGTGAAATCTGTGTGAGTTTTAAATATAAATACCTTTTCCTTTTCCTCACTAATAATCAGAGTGATACATTTAACTACGTTGAAGAAATCACAATGAAACAACCTTAAATACTTTAGACAATTATTTATGCGTAAATATATTTACTATGGTTTTTGTCATGCTAATGTTGTTTCAGTTATTTTCCTTATTTTAATAACCAGTGTTTCTATATTTTACAAAACTACCCTGAACAACCTGAGCATTAACTGTGGCAGAAATCGAATCTAAAGGCAATATACTCGCTAACATCAGTGACTGAGTCTCCCCAGTATCATGTAAAATATGTATGGGAATACAATTAGCAGTCTCATTTGCCAAAGACACAGAATCAATAGATACAAAGGACACAAATTCGTCTTTGACTACATCAGCCCTTTTATCAGTAGCTGAATTAACAACTTTGGGTGAACTGGTGAAACTACGTCCATGTGTGGACACGAATACACTTGGTACTGCATTCTTTTCTTTTCTCTTTTTTAAACACTGACAATCGGGCATTACGTGACCAGAATTTTTACAGAAATGGCAGATAAACCTTGATGGTTTTAATGAAGTTTTATCCTGACTGTCATAAGATTTCAAACAAGAGCTGTTGAATTGTTTAGAGAAATCTTCAACTTTAGTGGATAAAACAAGTACAAGTTTCTTTTCAGCTGCCAGAATTTTTTTTAATGAAAAGTGGTTTTATGTAATAAAGAGTAATCATTCGAAACAACAGCTGCCTCCTGTAGTGTTGTAACTTTCTTTTTAGGTTGTCACTTATACAGCATTTAAGTTCCTCAATTAAACGTAGTTGTCTTAGATTGTTGAAACAGTTGTCAATATGCATAGAATTACAACACCGATCAAAATAAACCTCTTTTTTTTTTTAGCAAATTACATATAAGTTTGGTTGTCTTGCATAAGATAACTTCGAAACTGTAGCCTCTGGAACTCGTATAGTTTGAAAATAGCTATTTTAACCTTATGGTAATCAATAAAATCATCTGGAGAGAGCAGCATAAGCTTCTTGCTCTTTACCAGTTAAAAACTTTGTAATAATAATGACTATTTTCCGATGGGAGATTCCATGGTTTGAGAAACCTTCTCAAAATGTTGGAAGCATTTATCAACTTCAGTTTCATTAAATGGTGGTACTTTAATATATCAGTTGAGTTCAAGGTTGTCAATTTGTCTTGGTTCATCGGCGTTAAGATTAATATTCATTTCTTTTAGCCTAAGTGCTTTCCCGGCTTCAATACGGACCTGCTCGGTCTCTAGACGTTTTCTTTTTCTTTTCGCTTCAAAATGGGCTTGTTCCTTTTTTGCTTCGATACAGGCTGACTCTTCCTGGACGTTTTCAAGCTAATTTGTCTGAGTTTGAACTGAATTTCTACCTTACCTTTATCATTTAACTCTGATTGGTAAGAGGAAACACAAAAGTATTCCCTTAATGCTTTCTCAGACAATAAATCATCATCGACTAGTATTTTAATCATACACATTTTTAGTTCATTTTTTCTCCTTGTTTTTAACGACTAATTCTAAAAGTTTGGCAATTTTAAGTAATTCACTTTTGTTATATTTTTTTTACTTATTATAACTAACCCGACATGATCAATTCTTGTCAACAGTGATAAATATAAATTGAATTATTATTTTAATTTGAATTCAGATATTATCGTCTAAAGTTTAACTTTGTCGGAAGTAAAGTCAAATTATAATACTGCTAAAGACAGAAAGGTTTGTAATGAGCTAAAGTTAGAGAAGGAAAACAATTCAACATTATAAAATTCAGTTCATACAAAAAATTGTATATTTTTGTTAAAGCTAGCAAAGAATTTAAGAGTTCTGTAGACACATTCAAATAAAAAGTAACTTGAGAATCTAAGTTGCGGGAAGGTAGACAAAATTTAAATCTTTTGATAGAGCATTTTCATATTGTTTTTCTTTATAAAGATAAGATCACTAAAATTACAAATAACATTATCAGGATTTATGTTACTGTATTTTCTCACTGCAATTAGTTTTATAAGCTTAAAGATTCTGGTTGTGATCAAATCTAGCGATGTTTTTCATGTTCTGAGCTTTTTGTAAGAATTCGTCCGTTGAAAACATTATTTTATTTTCTCATTCAGCTATAGTTAAAGACCCTTCAGAAAATATCATAAGTGGTCTGTTCTCTGTTCTATGATGGAAAGTTTTAATCCAATTCTTGTTCTTTTACAATGTTATCAGTTTTCTGGGTGGTTAATATATATATACACATGGATTATTTTAATGATTTTATTGGTATAAAACACTTGTCATAAATCAAAATAACACTTTTATATATGTAATTCTACCTCTACGTAAACGACTGCAATTGATTTGTTTCATATCATGATTACTGTAGTGTTGTTTTGTGTCGTTTAATTTATGTTATATTTTGCGTTTTTTCGTTGTTGAGAGTGTAGAGTGGCGCGTCGAAACTGATAGTGAAGGGCTCGTGGTGAACCGACAACGGGACGAAATGTATAAAGATAAGCAGAAAAAGAAGCACGTAGAAACAAAATTACAGATAAAATAATGCGTGTGTATGTGCTGATGTATTTAGTTCAGATTACAAATGTTGATATTGAAACAAGTGTTGTGCGTCATCGTTGTCATACCCTCAACAAGTCACCTACTGTACAAAAACACAAAAATAAAACCTGACAAAACTAAAATTGTTTATAAAGTTATATGAATTTACACCCTAAAAATCTTATTATAACCATAAGACTTAATGCTGGTATTTCTCTCACTAGCAATAGAACGAGTAAATTTTATTACAATTTCAAGAGGTTTTTATGTTTTTTTCTTATAGAAAAGCCACATCGGGCCCACCGAGGGAAATCGAACCCCTGATTTTAACGTTGTAAATCCGTAGACTTACCGCTGTACTAGCAGGGGCTAAAGAGGTATTAAAAATACAATATGTCGTTTCGGAAATACTTTAAAAAATTAAATACTGCAACGGATTTTGCGTTTCACGTTTATTTTAAACCTACACTTATTTCAGTATAGTTTTTTTTATATATGTGATGTATGTTGTTGGCTGTGTGATGCATAAGTTCTGTCTATTCTCTAAATTGGTAGAAGATTCTTGAGAGTAAGTATCAACAATATTTGTTTCAAGAAAACACTAGTTTATTTTCGAATATAGTTGAAACTTCAAGAAACTCACGTGAGTCGTATGAAAAGCAGCTAGCTGAGAGACAGTAGAAGTAGCAGTCAGCTACAGTCAGTATGCTATAGGCCTCGGAAGCAATAATTGTGATTAACCCCGATAAATCGAAAAAATATAAAATTTAACTAGGAACAAACAGAATTTGCAACTAATCGTTGCAGGGCACATGTCATAGGGACGAGAGTGTAAAGGTGTTCGAGGTTGTAGGGAGCGTTAAAGTTTGATGCTAGGTTATCAATTAATATAGGTACAAAGGTTTTTCTTTATATTGGTTAAATTTTGGTTTAAATTGCTGCATAAGTAGAAATTCTTTGATTTTGCATTTATTTATTTGTTTTCGAATTTCGCGCACAGAGGGTTATCTACGCTAGCCGTCACTAATTTAGTAGTGTAAGACTAGAGAGAAAACGGCTAGTCATCACCACCCACTGCCAATTCTTGGGATATTCTTTTACCAACGAATAATAGGATTGATCATCACATAATAATGCAGTCACTGCTGAAAAGACGAGCGAGCATGTTTGGTGTAACAGGGATTCGAACTCGCTGCCCTCAGATTAAGAGTCGATAGCCTTAACCACCTAGCCATGCAGAACCATTTCTATTTGTTTCCTTACTTAGTATGTTGGTATTTACTATGGTTTGTTGTGCTTATTTGGTTTGCAGGGTCCAAAAATGTGCGAAGGTGTTTTCTTGTGTTATTTGAGTCTGGTTTTAATTTTACTGCTTCATTCTTCGATATAGAAGTTATGACTGTTATTAAAATGCAGTTCTAATATGGTCTAGAACTGAATATTTTATTGATGATCCGGGTCCATGAAGAATAAATTAATCCTGAGTTGACTTTGTTACGTCTCGCCTAAGTTTACGCTGTCTTTTCTTTCTTGATCGTACACGGGTTATAAGTTAGAAGAAGATAGTTGATGTTCGCGTAGAAATAATAATGTACAAAGTAATTGATTGAAGTTTAACGTTTTATAATGATCGAAATCTATAAACTTTCCTGGTCATATTCTGTAGTTTTTTTAATTAATAGGCGTTAATCACAGTTATAGCTTCCAATATTTATATCACACTGATTGTAGGTAACCGATAATAATCCCCTACTGTATCACGACTAGCTACTTTTATACAAATCACTCGAGACTCTACAACGTTCACTAAAGTTCGAACACGCTAGCGCTTTCTTAAAACAAATATTGTTGATTCTTACTTCTAAGAATCTTCTATGGTCTGGCATGGCCAAGCGCGTAAGGCGTGCGACTCGTAATCCGAGGGTCGCGAGTTCGCGCCCGCGTCGCGCTAAACATGCTCGCCCTCCCAGCCGTGGGGGCCTTATAATGTTACGGTCAATCCCACTATTCGTTGGTAAAAGAGTAGCCCAAGAGTTGGCGGTGGGTAGTGATGACTAGCTGCCTTTCCTCTAGTCTTACACTGCTAAATTAGGGACGGCTAGCACAGATAGTTCTCGAGTAGCTTTGTGCGAAATTCCAAAATAAACAAGAATCTTCTATAAATTTAGAGAACAGGCGGAACATGCGCAATGCACAGCCAACAATATACGTCACATGCGAAAAAAAAAGAGAGAGAAAACTTTACTGGAACAAGCACAGGTATTAAAATAACCATACATCGGTAACTCTGTCACAAGGGCAATGTATACACCAGCAAAAAATAAAGGATTCTGCAAATAAGAATTTCTGTGATTACAACAGTAACTATTTTTACTTCCTATTCACTTTTGAAATTGATGAGATGGTCGCAGAATAGTAGGATATCTAACAAGATATTTATTTTGGAGTAATTCTGTGTTTCTTTGAATGGCCGAGTTTATGAAAGTAAAATAAAGAGACAAGACAATAAGAAACAAAACCATGATCTTTATTATATTGCAACACAAACACAGACATTGTGTGTGTGTGTGTATGTGTTTACTTGCTTTCGATGATGCATTACTATTTGTATTAAGTTAAAACTATCCTCTTCGAGTAATCAGGCTGAAATAAATTACCACTCCTTATTGTTTCACGAGAAATGTAGGATTTACACACATTGACTAGCATTACCACGTGATTACTTACTCTCATACAAGTGTATGTAAGGTTTTAATTTCGAGATATCACCCGATATGCCACTTAATGACAGTATTGTCTACTATTCACAGAACCACAACATTAGAGCAATTTCCCATGAACAGTACACTTATTAGCACGTAACCACAATATAAAGGCAAAGAACAAAGAAAGCTAGAGTGATGTTAACATCCTTCGCCATGTGTTACATGAATATGAGGTGGATGTAGAAAACACATTATATTGATATGAGAAGTTTCAAAATGCATGGTGTGTTTACATACTACGACAGCAGTGTCTGCAAACTTAAAGGTTTTGGTACTGAAATAAAATTGTTTGGTCCTTTACTGTTTTTAAAAATATGTTTCAATTATTCATTTCTAGAAATTTATTTATACGAATGTATGAGATTATTACAGTGTTTATCACTGCTCTTGCTTTTAAATAATATTTTCAGAAGTCTGTCAATTTTATTTGCAAATATATTTGAGTGACATATGTATGTCTGTTTGTTTGTTTTTGGAATTTCGCACAAAGCTACTCGAGGGCTATCTGTGCTAGCCGTCCCTAATTTAGCAGTGTAAGACTAGAGGGAAGGCAGCTAGTCATCACCACCCACCGCCAACTCTTGGGCTACTCTTTTACAAACGAATAGTGGGATTGACCGTCACATTATACACCCCCACGGCTGGGAGGGCGAGCATGTTTTAGCGCGACTCGGGCGCGAACCCGCGACCCTCGGATTACGAGTGCACGCCTTAACGCGCTCATATGTATGTCATTCGTTCGTTTCATTTGTTTTAGAGATGTTGAGCTAGGGGTGAGAATAGTCTTGTTTTATATGAAAAATTGTCAAATGTAATAGGATATAACAAAAAAAAACCATCAAATGAACACAAGACAACGAAATTCAGATGTAGACTAATTTTGTGTTAAAAAGATAATGCTACAACAAACTACTATTGTGTGAAGTTTATATTTGTTTGTTTTTAAACAAAAAACTGTACAATAGGTAAAGTTTGAGAGAAGTATTTTTACACTAACACTAACGTTTACTTGAGAATCAACTGAACTGAATAATTAACTCCAAATAAAAAACAAAATTTTTATTTGATAAATGTGTGTGTCTGTGTTTGCTATTTTATAGCACAAACACATCAGGTTACCTGCTGTGTTTACCGAGAATAACTGACCTTCTGATTTTAGTGGTGAAAATTTGCAGTCTCACAGATTTCCCCAAGTGATTGGTTGTTAAGGTAGTATTACATCACATGACATAAACACATACATTTCCGCTCTTTGAATGAAGCTACTTAAGAATGAGCCCCCACTAGTACAGCGGTAACTCTACGGATTTACAACGCTAAATTCAGGGGTTCGATTTCCTTCGGTGGGATCAGCAGATAGCCCAATGTGGCTTTGGTATAAGAAAACAATTACAATTTATTGTGTGACCAATATATAAAAGTCATATTTCAGAAATAGTTGTTGTAAATTGTAATTGTAATTGAAATCTACATTTGAAAATATTACAATAAAAAATTAAATTTCTCTTGGTTTGAATTTGACACAAGGCTACTCGAGGGCTATCCGCGCTAGCCATTCCTAATTTAGCAGCGTAAGACAAGAGAGAAGGTAGCTACAAATCACCACCCACCGCCAACTCATGAGCTACTCTTTTATTTACCAACGTATAGTGGAATTGGTTGTGACATTTAAACGTCCCCGCGGCTAAGAGGGCGAGCACGTTTGATGTGACAGAGATTCGAATCCTTGACACTTAGTTTACGAGTCGAGTGCCTTAACCACATGGTTATGCAGGACCATGAATATCTCTTACTTTGATCTTTTGAACTTCAGAATAGCTTATAAACAGAACTCTGTGCTTGGCCCATAGTGAGTTCCTTAAACTTGGCTACTCTTGCTTGTGTATCAGTTGCTGAATGATGACACGTAAGTATACACAGTCGTTTGGTTTTCAGTTTTCAATCATAGGCCTATAAAGTTAAATAACATAAGATTTGTCACATGGTTTATTAACAAACTAAACCTTGTTTCCGTAATGATAAGGTTCATTACTTCTAAAGACTTGTTCATATTTACAAGAAATGTACGCCATGATTTTTGAGCACTCACTTAAAGGATTCAGAAACCCTTACACAACCCGTTTCAAACATCTGGTGAATCTGACGATAACCGAAGCAGGTAAAAAATGTTCTCAACCCAAACAAGCCGTTTTTGTATATATGTGTTTTTAAAGCCAGGAAAATTCTGATGTCAAGAATTGCAATTCGTTGTTGTTTTTTTCGAAAGGTTTCTAGTTTATCCGCTACCAGTAAAATAAACATAGTGAATAGATCCGAAAAGCTTTGAAATAAAAATTTTTAACAGATTTACTTTGGAATTTTGTGGTCCACACTGAAAAGTCCAGAAAATACTATTGATTTTGTTTTCTCGATTTTCAAGGTAGTTGCTAACAATATAATGACAACAGATTGTACTTTGATAACTTGCTTACAAACTGGGTAAAAGGGTCAATGATTTCTTCTTCTAGGGTTGGAAATAATTTGAGAACGGCATTTCGACTAGGAAAAAAAACTGAAGTGAACGTTGTTTTCTTACTACTGTATATAACTTTATTGGCCCCCCAGTGGCTCAGCGGTATGTCTGCGGACTTACACGCTAAAATCCGGGTTTCGATACCCGTGGTGGGCAGAGCACAGATAGCCCATTGTGTAGCTTTGTGCTTAATTAAAAAACAACAACAAACAACAATATAACTTTATATATCTGTAAATTTTAATATGTATATCAGGGGCATAGATTTTTTACACCCGATGGGGAGGATGTTTTTTGCAACCACCTATGTGGACTGTTCAGTTTACAAATTGATAGTCTTTGATTATGTGAACCTGAAAGCTGTAAACATGCAGTTACAGAGTAATCTTGTTGCCACGATGCTTCAAGGTTTCCATGTAGGTTTGTATAAGTGAGGTGTTGTGAACGGTTTTCAAAATGTTAAAAGAAAAAAGACAAATGTGTCACAAATTAACTGGTACATGAATTTATTCCTGCACACTGCACAGTATAAACGATGGCCATCATACTTACCAAGGTTACTAATAATTTTCATTGCATGAATTACGTTTTCAAATATTAATAAAATTAGTAATTACCCTTGATAAGTTTATATCTACTGAAAAACTGTTCATGTTATTTGATAAATATAATTAAAATGTCTTTGCAAACTCTTGAAAATTACACATCAATACAATGTAGCACATAATTATTCATACTTTACATTGAAGTAAGATTCATTTAGTCCTCTAGTCTACATGTTCCCAAACGTAGACCTCGTTTGTTATGATCTGTTGATGAATTCTTTCACAAACTTCTCATATTCGCAGCTAGATACTGGACATACAAGCAAAATTTTCATGAGAAGAAACACTTCACTAAATATCTGCCGGCTTGTTTCATGCATTTCACAGCAAGCATTCTTCAAACCTTTCAGAGATACTGCTTTTGTTGTTCCTTTGAACATGGTCAACTAAAACTCGAGCCGTTGTGCAGAGATTTCTGGATAGAAGTTTGTAACCGAGTTGTGAATCTTGCCAGATGTGATCATGTCATCAAGTGCCAGATATTGCCTCAAGTAATTGTTGTCTGCATTGAATATCGTGGTCAAATGTTGTTTGACTGTGTTTACAAATTCAAAATACTGGCTTCTGTAGTAATTTCTAGCTGTTACAGAATGGTGTGCTGAGCCATCATCAGTGATCCTTCTGGGGGTCTGCGAATACTTGGTGGTTCAAAAGGCACCAGATTTAGGGAAGTTACCTTTTTCTCAGCTTCATCAAATATCTTGTTGTAATTTTCCTCTGTTCGAAATACCCGAAGTTGCTCAACTATCATTGCAGATGCTTCAATCATGCCAGATACTGTCGCTGATTTTCCTTGGAATGCAAGGTTTAGTTTCTCTAATGCAGCTAATGGATGCTGAGCCATCAAACATCCTAAAACTGTCTTTTTTTTTGTTGAATCTGTCCAGCAGACCTAGTGCTTTTACTGATACATCTGATTTTTCATTTGCTAATTCAGACAAAGAATCAACAATGTCACTGTAGTGATCATTAGCACATGTAATTGCAGATAGGCGGCACAACCAGCGTTTTGGACACGGAGGGCGGATGTATTTAACTAGACCATTGTGGCTGTCTGACGATACAATATTTTTAAAGATTGTCTTGTAGTTGCCTGACCTCTGAAACAAAACACCAAGTTCATGTATCCACTGGATAGAATCTCGAACACTTTCACAAGCTTCAACTGCATGTTGCATTATTGAATTAGCCTTGTGCGCTCCTCAGTGAAAAAACAAAACTGACGGTTGCTTTTCTTTAATGTTTGCCTGGCTTCTATTGTACGCACCATTCATGTTAGCGGCTCCATCATAAGTTTGTGCTCTTAATCCTGACAGTGGTAAATTGAGTCTAGTCAATATATCAAGCAAAGTCGAGGATATTGTTTCACCAGTTATATTGGAAACACTGTACAAACCAAGAAATGTCTCATGGACGTCAAGGTTCTCATCTACGTATCGTACACACATTGCTTTTTGTTTGGCACTTGTAACATCTTGAGTACCATCAACCATTATTGGAAATATTTTAGTTTGCTGCACTTCGTGTGCAATGTTCCTTAGTATTTGATGGCTGAACATCTCCATTATTTCATTTTGAGCCTAGTGTGATGTGAATGTGGTTTTCCTTGACAAGTAGACCGTCAACTCAGGGTCTTTCTCTTCCAGGAGCTTCATTAACTGCAGGAAGTTCCCCTCCGTATCAGTATGTCCACATAATGCTAAACCTTGACGCAGTAAGAAACATAAACTTCTGAATATTTTGGGTAGACTTCTTTTGCATTCTTCCTGCTACTTCTTTTTCCATCATGCAGCTAGACAATCACTGGAAATACATCAAGTGAACTTTCTGGAGATACAGCGAATTTATGCTGAGAGGAGGATTGGTGTTCGTTGAATTTCTGTTTTGTCTTTTTCTAGTTGCAAAAACCGGTAGATATGAAGGTATACTCCACTAGCCACAAACAGAGGTCTAATGAGCCCTGTTGTAAAATCGAGGCTCAGACTAAAGGGAGCGGAGGAGGGTGATGTAAGGCGCGTCTGGATCCGAGCGGCCCGAACCTTTCGTTAACTGCACACTAAACGTACACTATGGTCAGCGATTTCGGCAGCTTTGGAGAGAGAGTAAAGCGTTCGACAGCAAAACCGGCTGGAAATGCATAAGAGCAAATGGCGTTGGAAAACTGCACAATATACACACAAGATTGATGCAGGTGTAAGCTAGAAGTGGCCTGCCTAGATCTAGATCACAGGAGTTTACGCTTGGGAGTAACATTTTAGATGAAAATTTTACTTAATCTTACACTACGTACAAGAAGTATGTAGATTCCGTGATAGTGCTTGCAGGCCTTGCATGTATACTTAGGCCTATTGCTTAGATCGAAAACCTAGAAGCACGTCTATATTAAATATATACATTTCGGCTTCTGAAACAGTCTACATCTAGGCCTAGTTATGTAATTCAATTGATAAGAATACGAGAATCACAAGAACAAACACAATTTGTGGGCCTGTGATGCAATAAAACAATTCAACAGACCAATTTGTAGAGGGGATGATTGTATAGTGAAGTAAAGTTATGTTGATTTGTTAGCTTTTGTTCAATACACTTCAGCTTAAGCTGAATAAAGTAAAGAGATGCTGTGGAATAGCAGGAAATAAAAAAGGAATTAGCAAAATTAATTAAGGGATACTTTTGTAAAATATTTGATAAATTTTGGAAATAAATCAGAATAATTTTGAAAAGTTTGGCTATGAGTCTTTTTGTCAATTTTGATTTTCTATGTTAAATGCTTGAAATTTTTTGCTAATTTTTTCACTAATTATGTATATTTGTGAAAGTCCTGGATGGTGCTGCTGCTATTAAGGTTAAGCGTGTTGTCAATGAGTGTCATAATACAAATTAAACTTGACGTGGAAGTGGCCTTTTCAGCTCTTAGTATTAACATGGAAGTAATTAACTTGGTATATTGTTTATATATATTTTGCATGCTTTTTCATTTAACCGTTGAGTCTTTAAAATTCAGTAATGGATTTGTGAAAGTAGAATGTGAAAATATGATTCCAACTACGCCTAATGAGCTAAAACTAGCTAACTGGGCAAGCCCTTACAAAATAGTCGTGGCAAGTGGACTGGAGTACAGAAGAGGAGAGCCAGTAACTGGTAAGAATAAAGTATACTTAACACCAGTACTAATCATATGATATTAGTTCAGATAATCTCGTAAATTTCTATAAAATAACCTCATATCCTTCCTTTTTCTGTAGTAATTTGTTAGACCAAGGTAAAAAAAGAAGAAATTAGCATCTATAATTATTGAAAAAGAGAAGTTCTTTTTTTTAATGCGCTCTTTGAAAGAAAAGTTTTATTTTTTTTCCATGGTTGTTGCTTGTTTTAAAAGGGTCTGTGTTAAACAGAAGCCTGCTTTGTTTCATTTTTATTAATTGAATTAAAACAGAATTTATGACAAATAAGAAAAAGGACATAATAAATCATCAGTGCTTATTTTATTTTTTATTCAGGAGTTGTTTGTTTCTTTGTATGATTTCAAAATAATAATTTAAAAAGGGTGGGGGAAGTGGCAACGAAAAAGGAAGTGGATAGGAATGCTAAACATGTTTTTGTTTTTTTTCAGCTTAACATATTAAAGGTGATTTGTCAAATATGTTTATTGCTTGATGTTTGTTTTGTAGTGCATACCTGACCAGCTTCAATACAGCTGGAAGTGCCCAAGAGTTTAAGTACAAGTGTAACTACAATTATGTCTGTCAATAGCATTGATATAAATTAAAACACAATAAAAAAATTTTAAAGTACAGTTCAGTGATCAATTTGACACTCCATTAATAACAAAGGTACAATTTGATGTGATACCATGAATAAGTCTGGCTTTCTCTATGGAACCAACCTAATAATCTAGCAAACTTAAACAAGTCTTTTTCAAATCCTTACTTTGATAATTATCAGAGGTAGTTTCATTTGCAGCTTCTTGCTGAAAACATTTAGTAAATCTAAATGCATGAAAATGATATACTTTCCATTTGTAAGTTACAAGTAACACCCTTAAATTATATGTACAAGTTAAAAGATAACAGACTACCTACATGTAGGAGACATTTCTCTTTGGTGAATGCATGTTGAATTTCTTTTCATATCACATTTGATTGAAATAGTTATGCAAAGCTTCTCAAATTCTGCTCTGTAATTTCCATGGCTTTTGTTATCTTCTTTAAGATTATTAAAATAACATTAACAACTTTCCAATCATCATGTGCCTAGTCATTCTTTATGGAAGTAAAAATAAGAGACCTTATATCATGTTTAACTACCTTTATCTTTCTGAAGAAAACTGAATGATATGCTAGTTCATTTTAAATCTTTGTCTTTGTGCTTACACTAAGGAATTAATATACACATAATTCAGGTGAATTTTACTTTTCATATTTTGTTTTGAAACTGGTGTATCTATGCCATAAGAGCCTAGAGTGACAGTTTTCTGCTGGAAGCCACCCTATACTAAAAAGAAATATATATATATATATATATACATATATGTTATGATTTAAATGTGAAGAGCTGGTGAAGTGTTGGAAAATAATACTTGCCGAGAGGCATTACATTTGTGTAAAGTATAAACAGTTTAGAAGAATATACAAAAAACACTTACAATATTTGTGATTTATATTTTTTTTTATTATTACCTCTAATAAGCAACCACTTATGGACAGTATTTCTAATGAAACTGTGGATAAAACTGCACTGGTGGGAGTCTGACTAGCTGATTATCTTGGTAATCAAACATATGAAAGCTGTGATTTAACTTCTCCATTTCCTAACACTTAGTTTGATATGTCTTACAACTCAGTTGGAGATCACAAAACTGGCAAGATACTGACTAGTGAAACAGTCTTGTTGATCACAATTGTAATGATATTCAGCACTCAGTCCTGCAGCATAAGTGATTGAAATATATATACATTTATCTCTTACTAGAATTCAGTAGTAAGCATCTATAAATCTTATTTTCAAAAATATATCCTAGCAGTCTTTTTCTAAGCTCATTCTAAATATTGCTAGCAAAACTGCAACACTAATTAACAATTTATTTTTCTAGCATAAATTTTGAACCCACCTGTATGATTTATCATTATCTTTCAGGTCAACAGTATCTTAAGCAGTTTTTCTAAATTTAGTAACATCAAAGTTTTCTAATTTGACAAGAGCATTTGAATTTATCGATTTTTGTTGCTTGTAGTAACTATAATTTTTTTTTTTATCCTACCTTATATTTCTTTCAATCTGTTGGGTTTTTCATTTTCTCAATTTCTAATTCTCCCAGTTATCCTATCAATTTATTTATTTCAATGTCATCAGTAAACAGCTGCTTACTAAAATGGATCTTTATTCATTAATCATAGGTGACAAATTTTAGAAATGCTAATCGGGATGGTATTGACTCGTGTAATAAGGGTAATAATTTTTGATGGGTTTTTATACCAAATGGTTAAGAAACTAACAATAAAGATGGTATTTTATATTTATTTTTAACATGAATGGATATGATTACAAGAGTTTTATTGGGAAATATCAGAGAAGGAATGATGGTTGTGTAACTAGGTTTCATGTTTTGCAAAATTCTCAGAAATCTTGATGCTGAGAGACAAGGTTTATTGTTAACGAATTTGAATAATGAGTTAAAAAGGTGAAACACACATTTGTGCAAATGTAAAAATAAGTTGTTTTAATTCAAGATAGATAGAAAAGTTTATTAGGAAATATTAAGCCTAATTGATTCATTAAGGACATAAATATCGTAGAAAATAACGAATTTATAACTGAGGATTGGTCATATTTTCTAATCAGTTGACTGTCCAATCAGTGAATGAGTTTGGTGATCTTTAAACTATAATGTGTGAAAAATGTTTGACAGTAAATATGTCATCCTATTCCTTTCCCTCTAGTGAGTAGTTCAAGAAGAAATACAATGTTGGTTGCTGATGCTATCAGTCACTCATACTTGTATAAAGGATTTAAGCAATATGCTTACTGTGAGCATTTTGTCATAGTTTTGGAATTAACCTGAAACATTAATGCTCCCCTTGATATGGATTCCTGTACATGGTGAGGGGACCTTTCAGGTAAGGTTCTGTTCTTTGAGTGTACCTCCTCTGGGATCTAATCATCCACCCACATTTGCAATGTGTGGCAGTCTGATCCGTGAAGAGGATTCTGTTGTGTGAAGGGTCCAACTCTAACAAACCACTTTGACCTTGAATCCCTGTAGACAGGCGACCTTGGGGTGGTTTCCCTTGGGTTAGTCTGCTTGTCCACTTGGGCTAGGGTCAACCAAGTACCAGTGTTGGATGTTCTCAGCAAGTGTTGTGGATATTATATCTGATGCTGGTGTGAGTATAGTGCTCACAAAACCCTGGTGTTGCTGCATTGTAGTATGTCCCCCTCATAGGGCTCCATGGTGGGTGGAGTCGCTGGGCACCAAAATTTCCTCCTTTTATTATGGATCCTCCAAATAAAAACTTAAATGAAATAGTGAAAAAACAGTCCATAGGTAAATGACTGCACCTTGAAGATTCTGAGCAGCAATCTTCAACATTTGTAACACCTGTTGTACCTCATTTGCTTATCACATATTCTCTTTCAGACAAGCGTTTAGGGCAAATGTCTGTTTTTCATTCAGAAGGAACTAGTGAATTTGAAGGACATTCCTGAGTCAGAGATTAACATTGGTTTTGCAACTTGGAGTTTTTGCAGTGAGGCATATCTCCACTTGCAACGATGACTAGATGACTGTGTGGCAGCAGTAACTGACTGTATTATACAGGCAGCAGCTCAATGTATTTCTGAAACCTCAACACGTTTTCCATGATATCTTCGTTCATGGTGAAATCCTGCCTGCCACATGGAATGGAAGGCTCAAAATGGGCCTGGAGTGTTTTCTGTAGATATCAGACACTCTTGAACTGCATTGCCTTTCAGCAGGCTCATGCATATGCATGGTGGGAAAGGTGTCAAAGCCAGAAGGATTCATGGATCAAGTTCACTATAGCATATCTTCTACCAGTTCCAAAGTCATATGGGACAAGATTCAAAAGGTCAGTGGACAATATAATTCTGTCCCCTTCTCAGTCTTGCTTCCTGATGGCCAGGAAGTAGATGATACCAGGAGCATTGTTGATACTCTAGGTGAAAGCTTTTGCATTGTATCCAGCACTTGTGCTTCTTCCTTGACTCTCTTAGCCATCAAGACTCGGGCAGAGTGATCATCTTTCCTTTTGAGCTGATTGTCTCTATGACTATAATTGCCCCTTTATACTGGTGGAAGTCAAACTGACCCTTCATTGGTCTTGCAGTACATCAGTTGGACCTGATGTTGTAAACTATGAAATTCTGCACCTTCTGTCTTCTTCTTCTCTTGCTTTTCTTCTGATTGTTTTTGACTTGTCTGGAAGGAGAATGTTTATCCTGATGCTTGGTGCCAGGCTATTGTTCTATCTTTCTTTAAGCCTGGGAAGGATCCAAAGATTCATTCAAACTACTGTTCAGTTACTTTGAGCTGTTTCTGTAAGACCTCAGAGAGAATGGTTAATCCTTTCTTGTTTGGTTCCTTGAATCAAACAACCTCCCCTTGCCCACCCAGTGTTGGTTCTGATGACAGCGCTCCACCGTGGACCACATGATTTGACTTGAAATGTGCCACAGAGAAGACTTTTTCAAATGACAACATCTTGTATCAATATCCTTTGACATTGAGAAGATTTATGATACAACATGGAGGTATAAGATTTTGTGAGACCTACATATATATGGGTTATGTAGCCATTTACCCATTTTTATTAAATGTTTTAATGGACAAGAGATTCCAATTCTTGTGGGTTCACTTTCACTTTCTTTTCTACAGGAACTTGGAGTCACTCAGGGCTGTGTTTTGAGTGTCACACAATTTTGTATAAAGATTAATGCCATCACTGAACAACTCTCACTATTGCAAAGGGGCCCTATATCGACGACTTTCACATCTTATGTCAGTCATCGAACATGAGGTATATTGAGCAGCATCTGCAGACTGCCCTCAATCATTTACTGAAGAGAACCACAGCAAATGATTTTAGCTTCTCTCTGTATGCAAACAGTTTTAAACTTTTGCTGCCAACAGGGTGTATTCATCCTATTCCTGAACTTTGTATTGGTAAAGTTGTGCTGCCTGTGGTCCCTGAGATAAAGTTCTTGGAGCTTTTCTTTGACTATAAGTTGACCTTTATTCTACACATCAAGCAGCTATGGGTCATATGTACAAGAACACTGAACATCCTCTGAGTCTTCTCTTTCAACACTTGATGAGCAGATCGATGTTCTGTTCTAAAGATATAATGTGCTCTTATTTGATTGAAACTTGACTATGGATCATTGGTCTATGGCTCTGCCAGAATCTCTGCTTTAAAGGTGCTGGACCCCATCAAGGACATTGGCTCTGCTCTGGGGCTCTCTGCATTTCCTCAGTTAAGAGCTTATACATGGGCTCATGAATCTTCTTTGCACCTTCGCTGTTTGCAACTGTCTTTACTATATGCTTTGAAACTTCATTCCTTACCAAAGCATCCTACCTGGGGTTGTGTTTTCCTTCCTCAGTGGGCCACGCTTTTCAGAACAGTCAATCTGCTATTGCTCCTTTTGGCCTCCTTTCCATGCACAGTTGGTTGAATTGGGTCTGTCCTTGGATAACATTGTTGTATCAACTTGTCAGTCCATCTCACTATGGCTTCTTAGAGTTTCCAAATGTGACCTATCTTTATGTCATCTGAGAAAAGCAGACACTCTCAATTGGAAATACTATGTTATTTGCTGAACATCTTTTGAAACCTCCTTCCATTCCTATTTATACAGATTGTTCAAAATCAGGTGACTGTGTGCTGCCAAGGTTTATTGTGGTTCTATGGTTGTGCACAGAATCCCCTCTACAGCTGGCACATGTCTCTCTAACATCTACTTCTATCCAGTTTTTCTGGATACTGGGCCATGTTGGTATTCGGGGGAAGGAGCTTGCAGCTAAATCTATCTGATATGACACTATCACTGCTGTGCCTGTTTAATACATGGACTTTAGTCCTCTATTGAAGACTTGACTCCATGCCATCTGGTAGTCGACTTGGAGTGAGCAACAGGAAAACAAGCTTTTCCAAATAAAACTATATTGAACTTTAGCTGTCTTGCTTCCTTGAGCATCGAAAAGTTGTTCTCCCTAGATTATGTATTGGTCACAGTTTTGTAACTTGTCATTTTCTTTTATCTGGGACTGATGCAACAATGTGTTGTCTGTGTAACACTCGGGTCACAATAAGCCACATTTTACTTTCTTACTGTTGTTACAACTCTCAATGATGGCCTTCAGTTGCTATATGCACAGTCTGCATTCTTAATTAAATTCCTATTTTGATGACTGACTTTTCCTCTCCATTCCACAAGAAGAGCTTTCTCTTCATTCTTCCTCCTTTTTAAGGAACACTCCCTGAGTTGCTTGCCAAGACTCCCAAATCCTTTTCCACTTCTACCTAATACCCACCCTGTTGTGAATTCCTGTACATGGTGAGGGGACCTCCCAGACAATGTTCTGTTTGTTTAGTTTATCTCCTCTGGGATCCAAACATCCACCCACATGGTTGCTGTGCATGGTGACTCATGAAAGGGAAGAGAGCATCTTGGTGACTGAGGGGTCTAACCCTGAGACACCACATTGGTTTTGAATTCTTGTAGACAGGTAATTTTGATGTGGCTCTCCTAAGGTTAGTTGAGTGGTCACTTGGGTCAACCAAGTACCAGTTTTGGATGTTCTCAACAGGTGTTGTGCACATTGCATCTGATGATGGTATTTAGGTGTCGTGCTCACAAAACCCTGGCATTGCTGCAATGTCCTAGTTTGGCATTGTACTCCTTGTAGTGCTTCATGGTGGGTGGAGTCAGTGGGCACTGAAATTTTCTTTTTTTTTAATTATAGATCCTCCAATAATGAATGAAAAAGGGACTAGAGGGACTTGTGGCTCTACAAAGTCAGTTAATAAGCTTTGTTTTGGTGACATATTGGTGGAAATGTCTAAATCTCAACACACGAACCCCTCTTGCATTTGAAGGTGATTGGGGATATACCCATTGAGGTTACTCCACATGCTACATTGAATTCATCATGAAGAGTTATTGTTGAGAGGGATTTTGGAGAACATCCCAGAGTCAGAGATCCTCACTGGTTTTTCCACCCAAGGAGTTTCTGCAGTGAGGTGAATCTCCACTTGCAAAGATGAAATTATGACCCCGACCAACATTCTTATTTTGACATTTACATCACTGTGTCCACTTGCCACCATCAAGGCAGGTTATCTTGATTACAAGGTAAGGCCATACATTCCAAACCCTCTCAGATGTTTCCAGTGTCATTAGTTGGTCACTCAAAGACATCATTTGTGGTTCCTTCATGTGTACTTGTTGCAGTGGTAAGGACCATGATGCCTGTGAAGGTGAAACAGTCCCTCATTGCATTAATTTTAATGACTCTCACCCATCCTACTTTCATTCTTGCCCTCAGTAGTTGGACAAAAAAGATATGCGGCATTTGAAAATGGTTAAAACATTACTAATACTGAGGTTTGAAAGTTACTATCCATCACTTTAGCTTAGACATATGCTGCTGCACTTTATTCTACTACTACAGTGGAAGTGCAGGTGTATTTCTCCAAGCCTCTGAATCATTTTTAAACCATAAGAAAAGTCTTTTGACCTCCATTGTTAAGAAAGTTGATGAATCAATGTTAACAACCCTCTCTGTCCCTAACATTGATTCCTTCCAGCAAACCCCTAGATCCACTTCCTTGTGTTTATGGTACAAACATTTCATTGGGTACAACTTCTGCCCAGAGATGCAAAATGATCATTCATTTATGCCCTCAGTCACTGGCATCTTCTTTCAATGACAGAGAAGGTAAAAATGTTCTCTCATTATCAATGAAAGTGTTAATACCTCTACTAACCATTCTAAGATATTTTTATTTCATGTGGGTTTCTTATCATTAAGAGATAGCCTAGTTGCTTCATGCCATAAAATATCAAACTAACCAACCAGATGCTGGACCATAGAATCTCGTTAATGAAGAACTTAACAACTAATGTAGGTTTTAAGAGACATAAATACTTTTTTTTCATATGTATACTAGTTCACATAAAAATCAGAACAGTTGTTTGAGAAGCAAAAGTAGAAATCTATATGATTAATAAATTGATAGGCATGTTTATTGCACATTATTTGTAAATTTCATTTAGGAATATTTCATTTCTTTGAACAACTGTTTTGTTTTATGATTTTTCATATATTCATCTTGCATATATTCAAAATTATGGTTTATGTCCAAGCATTTGTTTGTCTCTCTTTTGAAAAGCTGTGGACTCAGGGAAACTTCAACATTGACTCTTGAAATGTTGGGAGAATAGAAATTACATTGATAGCAAATGTGTGGAGCATCACCACAAGCAGGTGATACTCAACTGAGGAAGACACAGCTAGGTTGTGTAAGTAGTGCACAATGAAAGTATTGGGAGTTGTCCATATATTGACTTGGGTAATCTTCAG
Organism: Carcinoscorpius rotundicauda; assembly: GCA_011833715.1. Classification (NCBI taxonomy): domain Eukaryota; kingdom Metazoa; phylum Arthropoda; class Merostomata; order Xiphosura; family Limulidae; genus Carcinoscorpius; species Carcinoscorpius rotundicauda. The sequence goes on from CM022395.1 coordinate 22,634,138, forward strand.
CAAAAGGATGGCAAGCAGATAAAGACAGCTATATTGTGTATTTAGTTACATAAACATTATTAGCTAGTAAGGAGTAACAGGAGAAAGTTCAAGGGAAGCAAAAGTGATTCCACAGTATGCACAAAGATCACCACAAAATAACATGGATTATTTTCAAATCATATTTTTGTATTGTTGAACTGTAATTAAGAAGACTCCTGTTTTTGTCCTTTTTTCATCAAAAAATGTCAATGGATTGTGATAAGTGTAAATAATAATTGGTTGTTGTGATGCAGATACACAAACATTGAAATGTTGTAAAACTAACACTAAAGCCAATGCTGTTTTTTTCCACAGTTGACTAGTTCCTTTGACTATTAAACATTTTAGAAAAATGAAAACGGAGTGTTCAATACACCTGTTATATGATTATAATAGAATGGAACCAGCAGCACAATCACTGGCATCAAAAGCTAATGCGAAAGTCTTGTAAAAGTTTGGTGCCATTCATACAGGGTAAGTGAACAATAAAAATTTGACCTGTTCAAAAGCAGATTGGCATGTTTCACACCACTTGAACTTTTGATTTTTCTTTAATAGATTTGTTAAGTTTGTTAGTGACATCAGCAATTAAAAAAAAAAAAAAAAACTTCCTTTGATAACCAGCCATTGCTAAAAATCTCAAACTCTTCTTGTGTGTTAGGGCTGGATAATTTACAATGCAATCAACTTTGGCTTGAATCGGAGAAATTTGTCCATGACCCACTACATAACTGAAATATACAACTTTGGCTTTAGATATGTCACATTTTCTCAAATTCACATAGAGATTGGCTTTTTTAAGCTTCTCAAAAACACTGAAATGCACTTAAGTGTTTTTCTCAGGTGTTACATTAAATTACAATATCAGCAACATAAATTCCAACATTTGACAGGTGGTTAAGACATTGTTTCATCACTCGCTTGAAAGTTGCCTGAGAATTTTCATCCCAAAGAGAATAACATGGTAATGGTGTAATCCATCAGGATAAACAAAAGCAGAAATTTTTTTTGCAATAGCTTAGGATCCCCTCAGCAGATCACAACTTGTGATATATCTGACTTTTTCAATCTTATGAATACAGTTGCCCATTCTTGGAATTGGATAGTAATCTGTTTTTGTCAAAGCATATACTCTGAAAACCTGTACAGAATTTAATCATACCATCAGATTTACGAACCAGTACACAAAGTGAAGACCAGTCATTTTTACTGGATTCTATAATGTCATTTTCCACCATATATTTCTTTACACGTTTTATCAGCCTTTATTGGATTTGCATGACAGAATGTTGCTTCATAGGGTAAGCATCACGTATATCAACATTATGAACAATAATGTTGGTTTGATTAGGAACATCTAGAAATGTACATTTATGTTCATAAATAAACTAGCAAAATCTGCTTGTTGTCCCTAAATGTTATGTTAACTTAAAATATGGATTGTTTGGTAGGATTAGTTTAACAAAATTTTGAACGTAATACACTAACTTTGTCATGTATTGTAAAGGATAATTGAGGAGAAAGAGTTGAAATATCTATAGTTGTTTTTTGTGAATTTTGTTCTTGATTTGATGTATTTAGTTAATAGAATAAATCTAATCAGCCACAGTAGTAATACCTGTAAGATGATCATCTAAAATTCTCTAAGTGCATTTAAAGTTGTTTTTTTAGCACAAAGCTGCATTGTCTCCACTGTAATGAGATGCACCTCAGATATTAGCATTTTCAGTGTTTAAAGTTATTGTTGAATTTCCAAAGGGCAAATTAAGATTTTCTTGCCCAGTCTTGCTTCTTTTTTTGTATAAAAGCCAAAGAAAGAAAAATAACAATGTTATAATAATGTTTTAAATCTTTATTCTAATTGTTTTATGAGTTAATTAACTAGTCTGAAATCATATTTCAGTAAGTGCCATTTATTTTCTTATAACTGCAGTTAATATTACCATTAATGTGCTTTATTGTATGTATTATGCTGCTAACACAACATAAAAGCTAATTTTACATCACCGCAGAAATACTGCATTTTATGCAGTAATCCCTGTAAGTGGTTGATACACTAAATTTTCAGCCCTTATTTGACAATGAATGTTGCACAAGTATAGGTCAATCAAGTGTAATGTCTTTTTTTACATTATTTTTCAGAAATTTAAGTATTTGCTCAGTGGTAGAAAGAATTGAAATAGTTTAATTTCTGTTAGGGTGACCACAAACACCTTGATTTTGTCTGGATAGTACCATTTTTTGATACTAAGAAAAGTTCTTAGGACACATGCCTTGGTTTTATGAAGATACTTCAGACTGTCAGTCACATCAAATAGTTATAATGGGCCTAATTTGACTTGCTCATCGTAATATATCAAACTCTATTCAGCTACATTTGCTGTGAAAAACAGATACCTGCAGGTTTGAATGTTGAAACAATTAGTGCAGTGCTAATTACTAAAACATGTTTTATGTAATCATGTTCTAAATATTATGACTATTTAATGAAAAGGACTTTTTCATTTATTCTTCATAAAAATTATGTTGGAAAGATTTCCAAGTAATGCTAAAACCTAAAAGTTGTATGTTTGAAAATATTTTGATTTCCTAAAGAAATCCAACTGGCCTATATTACAATGAATTAGATGAAGTAAAAAAGTAGTTGGAATAATCTCATAAGCAGTGTCATTGTATAAAAGCTAAATAAGCTTAAAAGTAAATTAAATAAAAAGTTAAATTATTTTAAGTTTGACAAACCCTTTTGACCTTATAGGCAAAATCTATATTGTAGGGATTATTTGGTATGGAAATTGGATCACCCTCATCTCTAAGTGTGAAAAAATGAAAAACAATTTGATAAATAATCAGTAAATTTTGATATGCTGTAATATTTTATTTTACACATGTAAATGAAATGAATAAACAATTCATGCTTTCATATTAGTTATTCAGAAAATTGATAGTTGTTTGTAGCTGTATTTTATGTATGCATTGACATGTTTTATTTACTTTTACAGTTAAAATTGAGCAGTCACCAGAAGGCTTGATACTTCAGTGTAGAGAAGTAAATGGTAATAAGCGAGTTGGGCAGTTCATAAAATGGCCGAGCAGTATGCAACCTTTAATGTGTGATGAAGAGAGAAATTCTTCTGTAACTCATGTGGACATGAATCCTAAAACCAACCTATCATTTGTTTGGGAAACCTGGGAAGCAGATTTGACAGATGTACAGTTTATGTAAGTACAAGCTATTCTCTAAAAAATGATTTATTATTATTGTTAAACATTTTTGTCACTATTAATGAATAAGAAGTTATGTTAATAGATACTTTTATGCAATATTTCATTGTTATTTGTAGTATCAGATGCAGTAACTTTTTGTATTGATCCACAACTGTCTGTTGTGGAGATACAAGTGTAGAAAACGATGTTTCGAAACTAATTCACCTTTTGTCTTCTAGTCAGTGTGTGTGTGTGTGTGTGTGTGTGTGTGTGTGTGTGTGTGTAGTTGTCTTTTATAGTGTCCTGGCAGATTGTGGAGAGCGTGTTGTGATTGGTTGGCTTATCACTGTTTCTGATTGGAGGAGAGATTTTCTGTAGATTAAACCAATGGCAGCCACAGGTTACTTGCCTATAATTCAGAATCTCTGTTAAGTGATGGTTTAATAGTGTTATTATAAAATGATTCTTTGATTTTTCTTGTCTTCCAGAATTTCTGTGTTGATGATTCTAGTTTTCTCCCAGTTTATTCTGTGTCCAGTTGGTATGACGTAATCTGCAATGGCTGAATTGTGTTTTCATGAGTCTTCTACTATCTTTGTTATTTTCTTCTTGTTTCTCCAATGCATGTACCATTGCAGGAACACAGAATTTCATAGATGACATTTTTGAGATTCTGTTTGGTAGGTTGCTGTTTGATTTTACCAGAATGGACTTTAAGGTATTGAAGGATCTCCCCTGGACTTTTATGTTGAATTTTTTGGCTATGCAATTAAGTTTTTCACTAAAATGTTGTAGGTAAGTAGTGGTAATGGTGTTAACTTTCTGATTTTTTCTTTCTGCCGTGGCCTTCTTCAAGGAGCTTTTGATCGAGGAGGAGGTTTGACCATTCTGTTTAAAACTCTCCATGATCTTTTGACATTCTGCTTTGATGGATGTCTTTTTGCAAATGATTTCTGCTTTCTTGTTTAGACATCGGATTATACCATGTTTTATCTGTCCGTGTGGGTGGGTTTTCTGTATACAGTTGTGGTTATTTGTCTTGCTTGTTTGCTGATGAGTATGTCAAGAAATAACAAACTGTTTTGTTCCTCTATTTTTATGGTGAAGTGATTATTTTGTCTATGGAATTGAGATGTTCTAAGAAGTCTGGTAAGATTTCATAACCATGGGACCAAATAATGAAGGTGTCATCAACGTAATATCTGTAGAAACTTGGATTTATCAGTGTGGATGAACGGGTTCTTTGTTCAAAGCCTTCCATGAAAATGTCTTCTGGGATTGGAGAGAGTGGTGATCCCATGGCAAGACTATCTGTTTGTTCGTAGAATTCCTCATTGTATTGTATATAGGTTGATTGTAGACAAGTGGTTGTGAGTTCCATTATGGTATCTATTTTCATATCTATTCTGTGTGGTAGAGAATTGTCATTCAGCAGTTGTTTACTGGTGATGTGAGGGTTTCTGAGGTTGTAACATTGGTAAATAGATCTGTAATGTCAAAAACTTAGCATAGCATCCTGGATGAGGAAAGGTAGAAAACTTAACTTTATCTTTTATACTTGTATCTCCACAACAGGCAGTTGCCATCCATTCTACAAAGTTTCAACCTGATTCTAGTTATTTAGACAAATTTAGCAGAATGCTAAAGTATAATGTAAACCTGGATAATTTTCAAGATTAATTGTTGCAACTGATTTCTTATGAGCATAATAATATTGAATAGCATCATTTAAAGTAATTAGTTAAATTAATGAATGACAAGAAAATAATAAAATAGGTTTCAGTTATTCCAACTATCTAGTAATCAAAGTTATTAAATTTATTAATGTCACAAAAATAACTGTCCAATCAAATTTAGTGTTTTTGAGTATTTTAAAGTTATTCCAACTATTCAGTAAACAATGTTGCCATTATGACTTTATTTTCTATTAACTTTGTTAAATTTAATTCAATTGTCACAACTCTCAAAAATAATCAGTTAATCATTAATAAGGTTTCCAGGTATTATTGTGTTCTATTATTCCAGTTAACCATACAAACAAAATATTGCCTTTCAGCTCATTGCTTTTAAGCATAAAGCTACAAAATGGATATCAAGTAAATACCCAACACCATCTGAAGTGATATTTAATAGCTTTACATCTATTATTGTGAAAGTTTGAAGCTTACATGGAAACAAATTTTGAGAACTTCACACATTTTCTTCAGTCTAATTTTTCTTTGCAAAAGAAACACAAACAGTTTAATTTATAATGGCCATTCTAAACTCTCTTAGAGTTTATTATATCAGTAAAGGGCTCAATTTGGAAATCATCCAAAATGATGAATAAAACTAGAAATTTTGTTAGTTCACAAATTTCTGAAATTCGGCATTTTAGGAGGTCATTATCAACTATATCATAGGATGCTATAAGACCTGAAGGGACTTTGAATGGTTGCTATAAACTGTACATGTTTCTCTTGTTCTTACAATAGTGGATGTAAAATATATTTTTTCACACAATTTGCTCTCAATCCACCAATTACCAAATTCACTTTTGTTTTTAATTTTTACCTTTTTTAAAACCATTTCATTATATCTGTGATTAGCTAAATATGTTTGACTAATGATCCTGACGTTTAATCAATAACCATAAGAATCTAATTGCTGAGTTCTAGATTACAATGTAAAATATCCAGTGAAATGTGAATGCGTATGTAGTTACATTTACGCGTAAGGTTCACATACCTGTAACATTTGCTTTTTTGATTTATACAACAGACTGTTAGAAAGTAATTATTCTAATTTGGAAATGCATGGACAAGGTGTTTTGCAACAGTTACAACATATAGGAGGGGTATAAATTTACAGTCTATCCAAAATCCTAAATTTAGTATTACTATACATCAGGCCTTGGCAAATCCTGGACACCAGGTCATCATGGTAACTGAAAATTTCACCACGACATCTAGTATTTTTTTCCATTTTATCTATGCATATGACTGCTAAATTAAACTTAAATCTAGAGTGGTTCTGAACTCTTGGAAGTCTGGAAATATTTTCTCATTCTTTGAGTCCTAAATCAAACTTTCTAGGATTTTGATGGCAGATTGAGCACTTTGTTTTGTTAGGAATGAAACACTGCAGTTTCACAACATTTCACTAATTTGCATTATTTTGCTTATCTTCTTGCTCTCCATTCAACAAAACTAATTCAGATGGAACAAAAGGCAGGTAATTCAGGTAATGGTTGTTGATACCACATGATTATTAGAATGCACTTATTGCTATGAAAATAAATAAATTTACACTAATGCCTTGATTATCTATGTTGGTCTGGAAAAACCAACTTGCATATATCAGAAATGTATGCTACTTGATATTTAGATTTAATATATTATCATCTGAGTATATGTCACTAGATAGCCTATTGCTATGGGCTCAGTATAACATACACTAGTTCTGTATACTTTTATACATTTGCACGTCAAGTGTTTGCAATATAACTTTTCATACAGCATCTGTATTTTCACAAAATATGGAAAACCTTTAGTTAGGAATTACAAGCATTTTGTAAACAAAAATAAGAGTTTTTAATGAATACTTTCACTAAAAATTTGTTTGTGAAAACAAGTTTCATTTCTAATTTGAGCACAAAGTGATTTTGTGATACAACTAAAAACTTTTTTCATCCCAAAAGTCTCAAATATTATTTGCCTAATCTCTAACACCTCCTAAATACATTTGTTTTCAGTGATACTTTGTTATTTTTTTACTCTTCCTTTGTGGGGTCTGTCACTTGACCAACCTTGTAAACATCAAAGAATAAATTATACTTTTTCAATCTAGAATGACTACATATAACAAGAAAATACAAATGTTTAGTCTAAGTAGCTTTAGTCTCATAATGCTGTTTACACACACATTTTATTATTATTATATTAATCCTCCAGTCATGCATTGCCACTGTGCACATACTCATGTTAGGTTTACAGTAATATAAAACTGACCTTTAGTTTTCTGTCTTGTGTTCTAATGGACTAGTATTTTGTAGTATCCAGTCACATTTCTGTTATTATACATTATAAGGGCTCTGCAGGAATATTGGTCATAGTAGAAATATCTCATTTGCCTTTTTCTGTATCATATACTGTCATTCATTTTTGAATCACAATTGAAACTAATCCAGCTAAAACTGTAAATTTGTTCATCTTTAAGTCACAAACTGTTTGCACAGTTTTCAGTTAGATTTGTTGATATGAAGTTAATGGTGTATAAACATATTTGTTGTTAATGAGATTGCTATACTGGTTGTTTTCTGTTACTTGTTTATGATATGTATAATTAATGTCCATGTTATGTAACCAACTAACCTCAGTTTAATGAGAAATTTGTATATTTTTTTTATTTTTGTGTTAGGACAAAATAAATGGTAACTAGGTCATAAAATCCATTGAAGTTGCTGCTTAAGTAACCTTCAACTATTGTAAGTACACCCATTTTTTTTTCTGGAACATATAGTGCTTGGATTGTCAAAGCAATCTAAAATCACACACTTCTTTATGAAGTGGAATTATCTGATGTGATTTTGACATATAGCTGTGATATAGACCTTTTTAGCAAACTTGTGTCTTCCCTGAAATGTACATTGGATACAAAAAAGTTATGATTTGCATAAAATGTTTCTCCTTTTCTTGCTCAGAAATAGTTTTTGGTGGGCAAGCTATAAGATTTTGTAATGAGATTTCAAACAGAATGAAGTACTATAATAATGTTGCACTGAGAGAAATTGATATCATTGTTTTTAAATTTAATTTTACTAAAGTAAATTTTGAAGCCATTTACTGCTGCTGTATTGGTTCTATCATTAAATTTCGTTTGTAATAAATATAAAAAAAACTGTCTGCTGTTGTATAAAAAAACAAAGGAGAAAATATATGTGACACATTCTTTCTCTATTAATTTGACACAATGTAGAAAGGTTGTAGAATTTTCTAATACTCCTAAGTTTGTATTTCAAACTTTAAAGTTCAAGTCATATATTGCATTTACTCATCTCAATTCTTAGAATCAAAACTCTCTACTGTATAAAGTCTTACTTTACAATTAACATTCTAATATATTCAAAGAAGTCAATAACTAAAGCAGCAAACATTATTGTGTTCCCATCTTTGAGATGCCCAACAGTGTGGCGAACTTAGATTGATAATTCGGACAACTGGTCCCTTGGCAACAAAATGCTTGATAACCAGAATTGCTTTTGTTTCATCTGAAAACATATCTTGTACAGGGTACAAAACACTAACTGTTGGATCATGAAATAACAGCCCCATTGACAAACATCTTGATACTAGGCTCTTTATTAGAGGATATTCCTAATGAGAAATTGGATATTTGTGTGTATATTTTCAAACAGTTTTCTAGTATTTTTGACATAAACCTATGTTAATTTAGCAAAGCACATTTAAAGAATTTCTTTACATAATCTTGTGTTTATGAAAGCAGATAAAGCTTTGAACAGCAAGTAACATGTACTTTATTTGTTCTCAGTGTTTCATCCCATATCATTTTGGAGTCCTTGCTATTGCCAATTTAAACAAGAGAATTTTTGTTGTGTTGTAAGGTTTATTCAATACTTTACTCTGAAGTAAACAGAATTCCAGTCATATGGACAAAAGAGGAAAAATACTAATTTTATAGAAAACCCCATTTGAACTTAAAAAAACAAAACAATTTTAGTCATTTTGCAATATTTATAGTACATGTGCTGAATTATTTGCGATCAGCAATATATGTAATGGATCAGGAAAATTTATTATTTCCAAAGAGTGTCGTTGTTTCAGATATAATATTAACAACTTTCTTAATATAGTAATGAGATTAGTACATGAAACCTTAGAGATGTAAAATTAGCATTAGATAATAATCAGGCAGAACCCATTACTGTCATTACAAGAGATAAAATGTGAACTTATTCAACTATTCCCATAAGAGCAAGTGCTTCATGTAACCACAAAATGACATTTGGAACCCTAGTTAATAGCATGTTTAGTTTCCTGCTCCTGTGTACATTCATAACAATTAAATTGTTTATCCATCTTTTAGTCTTTTCTTCCTTTACTAGAATAGTTTGAACTAAAAATGACAGTTTTATCTTTTAACTTCATGACAAAAAAATAATTGTAAATTCACGTGGCCATTGAAAGAAGACCAATGAGATGTATGGATACTTGAAGTTCTTTTTAAACTCATGAACATTTATGCATTCTCCTTACATTTTTGTGTCAAAGGATTCTGAGAAAATCGATACACAAGTAAGTTGTTCCTCAGTCTGAGCTGGCTGTTTTATTTTATTACAATTATGTGGGTCCACGTGAGGTGTTTCCAACTCCTATCTGCACATTTCCACATATGCATTTTATGTACAAGGGTCAGGTGCTACATTTCAGTGATCTGATCTTTGGATTATAATTTGTATGAGGGTTTTCCTATTGTCATTTTTCCCTAAGCATGTGCATATACTATTACATGAATGGCACAATCTTGTCATTTGGCATATAACACTCTGGTTCTACAGGGTGTTCAGAAAGTCACTATGCAGTTTTGAGAGCAGGGATAACAGCATTCATTTGGTCTATTTCAAGTCAGCAACTGATAGAGGTGTTTAGAAACAAAACAAAGATCCAAGCCTGTATTGTATTGATGCCAATGGGGGTCACTTTCATCATTGTTTATAACTGTCATTCATATTTACCTCCTGTATTCTATATTGAAGCATGTTTGGTAATAAATGTATAAGTGTACAGTGACTTTCCAAACACCCTGTACCTTCATAAACACTGTGAAGGTGGTTCTTTCTCTTTTGGGAATGTGTGCATCATTTGAATCCTTTATTCTTTTTGGATGAGTACATGAGGTCCCTTCAGTGGTCTTTATGCAACTAGTGGATCATGAACAACAATTCAGTATAATCCCTAGTTCCATATTCAGTATCACTGTATTTTATCTTGAGGATTGGTTAGGTTGGAACAATACTAAAATATTCAGTGCTGTCGAGAAACCCACTTGTTGAGAAGGTCGAAACGTTGTTCGCTCTTCTATTTAAAATATTTTCTGAACCCAAAACGAGCCGTTTTTGCATATAAAATACTAAAATATTGGTTCTTCTGCCACTACCTTATCTATAGATCTGTTTCTTCACAGATACGTTGCTTCAGGAATGGGTTAATATCTTAACTCTTAGGAACTCTATGGTGTACACACAGATGATGAGACTTCCCTACACAATGTTTTATACCTTCTTGGTGTTCAAAAGGCAGTGTTTATGGTCTAGTCCTACTAAGGAGAAAATAGGCTTCCTTCTGACACTTTCTTGGTGGTGTCTAGCATTTTCCATCAAGAGGACACTTGGTTCAGGACTCTTTGTTGTTTAACCATGGATCTTCTTTCTTGAGACTACTACTGTCATCTCACCCTACTAGCTTGCCATGTTCCATGTGTGATGACTGTTATGGGCAGGCTGGGAGGCTAGCCATTGGATTTTTGACTATTACTACCAGTCACAATTTATTTATATTAAGTGAGGATTACAGTGGAGAGAGGAGCACACAAGCACTAACTCGAGGAAGTTTACAGATAAAGTAAAGGATCTGATTTAAAACTAAGATTTAAAACAGTGAACCACTTAATGTACTTTTCATAACATTCTTTGTTACAATCAGTTTGTAGAACTTGAATTAAACTAACAAAACTGTTTTAACATAACTGTTGATATTCCTAAACCATACTTTCAGTGGCATTACTAAATTCAGTTGACCACTTGTTAGTTGTACTATTCCATGCGATGGAAGATGGCAATATGTTACTTGCATAAAACTTTGGCAAGAAACTCTGGGTAGCTCTATCACGAGGGTAGTCATCTTTCATGTAGCTGAACCTTCTTTCTGTATTAACTGCAATGATGGCTGGTGAGTCCTCTGACTTGACTTTAGACTTCTTGATTGTTTAGCTTTAGATTTCTTTGACTGTTTGATTTCTGAATGTAATTTTGAGCCTCAAACAAGGCTTTTATACTAAACCATTCTGTTATTCCTACAATCTTTTAAATAGTGTACAAAAATCCCCACAATAGATCTGAAACTTAATTGGTTATTTTGCCTTGTTCATTTTATAGTACTTGAAAACAGAATGAAAACCATTTGTTCACTGATTGCAGATAAATATAAAGTTGTATGCAGCCTTCTCACATGTATCCTTACACACATTTTTGATATGTATACTTATTCCTTTCTTGGCAACATTTGAGTATTGTAATGTAAACATTTGTTATAGCTTTTTTTACTACTGCAGTATTGCCAGTATTATCATTAGGTAACAATCTAATTTCCTTTCTCTAATGAAGAATTCATGACCTTACTCATGACCACAATTGCATCATTGGAAAATAGTACGAACACTGACATTTCTCAACACATCTCTTTTCAGTCAATTATCATTATGTAACCTTTGTGAGCAAATATTGCTTTTCTCCATATTGCATTAATTACTCATACTTGAAGCATTTAAAAAGCCAAGAAATGCTGCAAATGTTTCACTCCTCTCTCTTTTAGAAATGTTTGTCCTTGAATAAATTTCATTACAAGACCTCTCTGTTTCCAACTTTCCATTTGTACTTTATGCAACATATATAATTTTTCTAATACTCTGATCTTGGTCAACCTTTGGAGTAAGAAACTACTACATTTACTCATTTGCTTTTAAACTATTTTCATACTTAAATTTATTTTTATATATACTCTTCTTATTTCTACTAAAAATATCAATCTTGTATATTTCACTCATGATCTAACAGTTAATATATTCTATAATATCTAAAAATAAGTCGTATAGATCAGTGTCTTGCTTTTTCTCATTATATCATATGTACTTACATGGCTGCCTTGTATAAAACTATAAAAAGATTAATATCTTGTAACTGGATTATTATGAGTTCATTGCTACTATTATTACATCAAATTTAAGACTATCATATTAGAATCAGTTGATGTGTTCTCTCTTCATTTTCTTCAGATATTCTAATCATTCCATCTTCTTTTAGTTTTCCTGTCTTTAGAACTCATAACAAGAAAAAATACTGCTTCATCATTATTTAATGATAAAACACATAGGCTTTCTGCTTGGCCCAGTGTTCAGAGGGTTGTATATGGTAGTTGCATATTATGGGTATATTTTAGGTTAACTGTCTATACATAGGTCATCCAAACTTATTATCATTGACCTAATATGTCATGACCAGTTTTGTCATCATTTTGTCATTGTGAACAGAAGACATTGTAAATCACTCTTGCACTTTACTTTCAATGTGCACTTTATTATTTCATGTAATTAACTATCTCGCAGATACTTCAGTTTGTTGTCTAACACTTTTGCTCTCGAGTTGTCTTCTGTATATTGAATAGTGTATTCCTCATTATCTGTGTCAGTGTTGGCTCCCTTTCTATCTGTCCTCTATTGATGTTAAGTCTTGTCTATTGGTGTGACTTCATAACCTAACTAATCATATTGTAGTAGCATTTGGTTCTCAGACTTATCACCTTACTAATTCTCACTCTAGTCATCTCTGATTTCTCAATCTTTTTGTTGGATTATTTTTCTAGTCCTATTAATTTTTCATAATAAATTTGATTTATAATGTTCACTTTATAATCAGCTAACCTCCCCACTTGCTCAAACTAGTTTGAATTTTGTCATCCGTCTATTAGTAATCAATCTTCTTATTAATTAGATGTCACCTTCACGTAATTTTGCCACTTCAGTGGTCTCTGAGATATCCTTCTAGTGTTGCCTGTTTTTCTCTTTGAATTTACACGGGCCATGTAACTTCCAAAACTTCATCAAGGTCAATTTTTCGTTTACTGTATGTAACACTTACTAGTACTGCTACCAAGCATAATTTCATCACTGAATTATTCAGCTTTCACTTATCTTATGCAGTTTATTCTGCTGAAGCTCTTAAATGGTCTACATTGCTGTTAAAATTATTTGATACTTAACCCTGTTCTCATATGGAACAAGCCTCAAATTTGCTCTAATATGCCTGCCAGTCTCTTAAAATATGAACCTACATTTATACTCTGAATTAACCGTGACTCTTTGATAGTTAAACAGTTCTTACCAATCAAGTATTCTTATATTTAGTGGGATTCCTATATACTTAGTTTTACCCGTACTTACTAAACTTGCTACAGAGTGTTGACACTTGTATATCTGTTTCTCTTAGCTCTTCTCAAGTAATTACCTTGATTAAATCTAGTAATGTTGCTTCTCAGGTATTTGCTTCATTAACATGGCTGAACTGCACTAATAAATAAACCTTGCTCATAATCAGATTTTATGTCTTGCATCATTACTTTATTTTGGTGCCTGTAATCTCTGTTTAATCTGTTTCTCAGTTCTTGCAACTTCTGCCCAAACACTTAGAGACTCATCTTGCTGTTGAGTTAAATAACATATTTGTGTTAAAATTGTATTTGGTGTAGCTGCTTTAATACTGTAGTGGTGCTAGTCTGTAGATAATGATCTAATTTCTCATTTCTGATGGGGCATTCTTGACCTTTTTCATGATCTAACATTGTTTGGGAAATAGTAACACAAATGTTTCTCAACAATTCTCTCTTCTTGGTCAGTCATTGTCATATAACCTTCTTTTTTTTTTTTTTTCCTTTGTAAGCATGTATCACTCTTTTCTATAATGTATGCAATTGTTCAAACTTGAAGCATTTGAAATACCTAGAAATGCAGTAATTGTTTCATCAGTTTGATGGTAGATCAAATTCTCAATCCAAACATATTCTCTTAAAAATAGAAGATGCATTATGAAGTTTTTCCTTTAGATTTTCTCTCATTTTGAAACATTAAGATTGTTTGATCTCTGGTATCTCACCTTTTGATTTTGGCAATAGATGCATCAAGGTGGGATAGGATTATAACTCTAGTCCTTTCCACTGATTTGTATGTTACAAAATGTACCAGCTATGGTTCATTCCAACTCATTTTTGGATTTTTGTTGATAGCATTGAATTTGCAGCTAAATCCTATTTTCTTCTTCTATGGTATCTTTATGAGTGCTCACCTTTTTCACTTCTTTTTTGACTATCTCTACAGAGGCAGCCATGATTGATACTGTACGCTCGCCTATCCAGAAACTCAAACTTCTGGTATCAAACAGCATTGAAGTTTAATATCTATGGTTGCCACATATTTGTCTCGGTCTTTGTTTAGTCCTGCAGTGGATATATATCAATGGAATGGCACACATATTAGCAATGGTATATTAAAAGGAGGTAAAACTTGCTATGTTCTGATGTGCCAGTCATCACTTGTTTCTAGATCTGGCTCTTTGACAAAGGAGGCTTGGAATGGCCAAGTGTGTTAAGGCATGCAACTCGTAATTTGAGGTTTGCAGGTTCGCATCCCTGTCACGCCAAACATGCTTGCCCTTTCAGCCATGGGGGCATTATAATGTACGGTCAATTCCACTATTCGTTGGTAAAAGAGTAGCCCAACAGTTGGCGGTGGGTGGTGATGATTAGTTGTCTTCCCTCTAGTCTTACACTGCTAAATTAGGGACGGCTACCACAGAAAGCCCTCGAGTAGCTTTGTGCAAAATTCAAAAACAAAAAAAACAAATCTTTGACAAAGATTTTGCATTTTCCATAATCACTGCATATAAGGCAGCCTTACTGACAACACTTTGATACTTAGAATAAAAAAATTCTTTGAGTCCGAAGTACTCTCCAATTTCTTTATGTCATTTTGGATTTTCATATTTTGCATAGGACTCTTTCTTGCAGGTTGTATTTAACTAAACTACTTATTTCAGTGCCTTTTCCCACATTTTCATTTGTCCTGTCCCATCAATCCACATATTTGTTCTTAGAGATCGTGTCTTTCAGTTTTGTGCTTTTCCCTTTGGCTTAGCTGTAAATCTGTATGTTTATAGTTAGTTCAGGCATTTCTTTGTACAGTGCTTACATCTCCTTGGCCTTTTTTCCCCATTATCATGTAGTTGTCTGGCTTCTCTTGGCCCTGTCTCAACAGGAATTAGTGATTGCTACCCCCACTCTTCTTCAGTAAGTCCCTTGCTTTGGCTGACTGATATAAGTTTTTAAGACCATTTTATTTCTTGCAATGGCTGAGATCAAATAGCTTTCCCGTGTATTCACTTCATAAATATTTTGGTATCAAAAACAATTTTGTTAGGCATTTGAGGACTCTTGTTTCCTAAGGAGCCCTGATTCCTCTTGGTTATGTACACATGCATTCCCTTCAGTGGACTCTGATGCATTAGTGGGACATGTACTGCATCTTCTGACCATTTCTTTAGCCTCTAAGTTTTTATTTACTTCTTTCTATCTTGATCTCTTCATCTTATCAATCAACCTCTGTTCAACTTGCATCTCTACAGAAATATATTTTTTTCTTTTTATTGGGGCACTTCTCAATACCACTTTCTCTATGATCTGGTCTCCAGAGGAGTATTCTCTTTTTGGAAATTAACTCCAAAATTAACTGGTATGGATGAATCTGATCTAAAGCTTCTTGCTTTCAAATCCTGGGCCTTTCCTTTTAAGCCAATTTTCTTTATTTCCTTGCCTGCTATGTAACAGGTAGTATTAAACAGGTTGAAAATGGCCTCTCTTAGCTGAACTGTGTTCTGCATACAGATGGTCTCTTCTCTGTTCATTTCCTTTGGGAATGTTCTCTTTGAAACTCCACTCATCATTGCTTAATAAACCCTCTCACATTTATGCTTGTTCTCATCTGACCAACTATGATCTATTCATCAGCTTTAGCTATTGTTGTCTCATCTAGTTTTATGTTTGTCATAATTTTCATCCACATTTTTTGGCTCTTTATCACTTCCTTTAGTGGTACCCTTCTGTTTGGCCTTGCTTTGGATTCATCTTCTGTGCTACCTGACAATCAAACCTTTTCCTTTCCATCTTAAACACACTTCAACATCACCCATCTTCTTTACATCATGGTAATTTGTCTTACCAATTTAATATTTCTATTAGTTTAGTTTATTGCCCATTTAACCATGCATTCCTATTTGGTAATCTTTTCTTTCCCATTCTATGCATCATTCTACCTGAGTAGTCTTCTGATTTTTGAGGGAAAGGGTCGCTTTTCTTGATAGCTCATCTGTTTATAGATGTTTACAGTGTTTACAATAGAACTGAGAATGACAAGCACTAATAGTTTTCATATCCTCCTCCTGCAGCTGCAGAGGGAATTTGTTTTGCTTTCCTATCCATGGAGAGTTTTTGTTGCATAATAAAATTATTTAATAATGAATTTACAAGGAAAGTCAAGAGCCAAACAACATACATTTCTCTAAGGCAGATGTACAGGAAATATAGCTTTCTGTGTGGAAGGTATTTCTCAAAAAATATGCTATTTAGGTAAGGAAAATGTTATTTTTGGATTCTCAATACAAATTAAACACCAAGAACTGGTTCTTCAGTCATTATGTGTATGTATTGTTTAAATATGAGTGAATTATACTAATAGTATTAAAGGTCATCTAGCTGTGTATTTAAAAATAATAAATAACAGAGGATGGTAATCAATCTCTCTCAATCTGTAAAATTTTAAGATGAATTGCCCTTCATTAAAAGAAACAACTTTCATCAAACTAAGGATTCCAAAGTCAAACAAAATACATAATAATGTATTATTGTGTATGAAGTGCTATTAACTTTGAAAGAAATTTTTTTATTGGAAATTAAGAGAAGTTAACTCTGACACTAGAGAAACTATATATCAGTTTATGGCATGTCTATGATGATATTTAAAAAGACGTTTTGAAATTATCTAGTGTGAGAATAGTTTTGAATGACTGGCAGATCTCGTATGTAAATAGTTTATGATCATGTGCTTAATTAACATGTCATTGTTTCTAAAGGAGGTACCATCAAAAGACATGGATGAAGTGAACAAGCTGGCAGAAGAGTGTATGGAAGCACATGGAAGGAGTATGAAGTGAGAAGATCAAGAATAACTATTAAAGTTGAAACTAGGGCTGGCTAACCAGAAACAGGTTGTCACTAAAGTTGATAAGAGGTTGAGAAACAAAAGGGTAATGAGATTCTGTGCTTTTTGTAAAATGGAGCACATTGCAAATAGGTGCAAGTATTTTCCCAACAAGCAGCCATAGAAATTTCCACGTAAAGCAAGTGGAGATACCCACAGAGATGAACATGGCAATAAACAAGAAAATAGTGACTGTCACCACTGATGCCACTGCCAGGAGAACAAAATGTCGACATCTTGTCAAAATCACCACAAGAAGGAAATGCTATAACCATAAATGAACAGTGCATAAGTATATTTCAGTTCAAATCAGCAAATGGATCAACAGTGTCAGTAGTGATTGAACCATGTGACAAACATTGAGAAGTGTCGAACCATGACATGTCAGGTTTAGGCTGTGTAAGGGACAAGAATGAGGAAATGTGAAAGTCCTACAAAACACTAGGTGCAACAGTGCATAAGTGATAACCAGAATAGTATCTGAGGATCAGATAACAGGCAATGTACATCTTTGTGTAATACAGGTGAACATTCCAAACTGTTTGGGGGGGGACCTTGAAGCCATTTGTGTAAAGGCACCTGTCTATGACTTGGTGATCAGCAACATATCAGACAGTAGAAATTTGGAGGAACCAGACAGCAGGAAGATTGAGGCATTTGCAGTCACCAGAAGTGCTCAAGAAAAGAAGAGCAAGAAAGACGTTGAGCTTCTTAAAGTCTTGAAAAATTACATTATAAATGCAAATGTAGACTCTTTCTGCAGAAAATTTGGGATGATGCCAAGGAGAAAAAAATCAAAGTGGAGTGCTGTTCTGGCTCTACCAAGGCAGTTTTACAGGAGAAATTGAACAAACCCTAGTGCTAACAGAATACTGAACTTAATTGATGAAGCTAGCTAATGAGTTTATTGTGGAAGGACACCTATGAATAAAGATAACAGACAGAATCACTACTAATTTCCATTGGCTGAGGATCATGTGAGATGAGACCAATTCTGCACATCATGTGACATCTCCCAAAAAACAATACCTAGAGGGAAGGTGGTCAAGGAGCTACTGGGTGAGATACCTTTCATAGAATAGCTATTTAGTAAAGTAACTGTAAACATAAGGGGCCCACTAGCACCTGTATCTAACAAAGTCAACCTTTATGTGCTGACACTAGTCAACTATAAGACATATTACCCAGAATTGATAGCATTGCTTAAAATAGAGAGAGTAGCAGAAGCTCTCTTGGAAGTGTTATACAGAGTATGCTTTCTTAAAAGTTCTAAGTGACAGAGGAACCCTGTTTACCCCAGAACTGATGCAAGAGGTGTTAAGACTTATCTAGACTAGGCAACTTATTATCAAGCTGTACAACTTCAGGTTTATTGAAGTTTGTGAGAGATTCAGTAGAGGCATGCTAAAGATGTGCCACTATCAACCTCATGACTTGTAGAGTTACTGCAGACAGTATCATTTGTTTACTGAGAAGTCCCACAAGTAAACACAGTTTGAGTTAATGTATGGATGAATCATACAAGGGTCAATGTTGATATTGAAAGAACAAAAGGGAAAAGGGGAAGCTGTTTAATTAATGTTTCATCCAGGACATGTAAATCCATATACTTTTCTTAGTGAGTAGCATCTCTTTGCTACATGCACTCCCCAAGCTGTTAAAGTGCTTAGAAAGAACATTTACAAGTGGTTAAGAAGATGGATAACTGATTATATACAGCATTCTGCTCATGCTCTACAATACACAAGCTCAAATGACATATTGTAAAGCTCACTTAACCAAAGTTACACTCTGAACATGTAAATTTATGTGACATAGGAGCAATGCATGATTGGGATTTTATTTAAAATAAGTACTTAAATGAAACAGTGGTTTAAATACAATTCTAAACTTTATTGTGGGGGTAAATGTTATTCAAAATTGATTTAATTTTTTTCTGTAATTCCTTTGAATGGTTGCCAGTAAATGCTAAAATACAGCAAACTGTTTCTTTATTTTCAACTTGTTTACTGGTTTTATGAATGTACAAAGCTTTTAAATTATTCTTTGAAATAGTATCAATTCATTGTATAGGAAAACTTGTTTGTTTGTTTTTTTAAATAAACTTAATGTTTTATATATATTGTTATAAAAAGAAGAAATGAAACTAAGTATGTTATAAGCTTGATGAATTAAGTTGCTACTTAGGTTCTTTTTAAATTCTGAAGGTAAAAAGTGTCACAATGAAAATATTGACCTGTAACAGATGGTTTTATGTAACATTTTGTGTCAAAACTTCAACTTAAGTCACAGTCTTAGTGTCTAAAAAAGATACTGTTATGTGTTTGTCCCTCAACTGTAAATCTAATATTTTTGTTATTAAAGTAATTTTGAAATTTGAAAGTGTTAGATTTATTTTTGAAATCTATTAAAAAAAAATGTCAACATATCTATTTTAAATACAAGGGTTTAAATTTTACCAGACAACTTAACTATTTTTCTTGATAATAATTTTAAAATAAATTAGTAAAATATGATGCATTACTTGAACCTATAGATACCCCATCAAGTTGTTTGTAATGACATACAATTAAAAAAAATTAACTCTTTGATGACAAGTTGTAATAGTTTTATAAATATAGGTTTTGGTTATGCTTGTTACAATGTCAAAATTTTGAAAAATTAAATAGCCACTAGGCTCAATTGTGTTATTTAAGAGTAAATTGGTATACAATGATTTAATGTCAAAACTAACAATATATTTACAGCAGTATTTTTACTGCTGTAGTTATATAATGCCTTTAGTGGATTCATACCAGACATTAATATTTTTATAAAGTTCAATAGTTTGTAATTTTTGACATTTATTAACGTTTCTGGTCAAATATCTGAAGTTCTTGATTAATAAGTGTCAATCACAGTTAAATTTAAGTTATTTTGACTAAACATTCACACTAGTCATTCTAGTGCAAAAAAAGCATAATTTATATTTATTTTGTAGTTGGTCAAATTGTAAGTAATCTATAAAGAAATACAGTAATAAAAATAACAGATAAAGTGTAATGTTTTTCAAAAAATAAATTTAATTATCTGTAAGTTACAAAGATTTTGTGTATGAAGTTTGAAAATGTTCTAATGCATGAAAGTAATTTTAATCTTAAAATCAGAATTACTTTGTATATTGGATAGCCAATATTCTGAAAGAAAAAAAGTTACAAGAATCTAAGAAATTTTAATGCTTTTTATAAAAATCTGTTATTTCATGTACGAAAGTCTTGTAGTGTTTAATAATATGAACAATTTTGTAAAGATGTGTATGCATTATCAAACATCATGGCACAATTATTCTCATGAATACTTTCGTGATTATGAACTGGGTGTATTTCACCTATCTTGGAATTGAAGAGTCAGAGTAATTATTTCTTAACTTGCAGATACAATAATATATTTGACTTTTTAAAATGTGTTTGTCGAGAACAGAGAGATTAGTTATTTGTGTATATTTGAATATATTATTCTGGCTTTAAATCTATTTTTAAAAGTATACATATCATAGCATAAGGATATTGTAATTCTTCTTTTCTTTTGTTTTCAGAGCTACTTTCATCTCTTCTACAGAAATATGGGAAAAAGTTAAAAGCAAATCTGTTAGATTAGTCTCTCAATTTCGTGAGTATTAAACCGTACTTTTGTTTTTTTGTATGAATTTCAGTAATGATTAAAAGAATTCAAGGTTTAATAGACTTGTTATTATTATGAAAGTTGCAAGTTTTTAATTTAGAAAGAAAATTTGATTTCTGTGATTTCTTACCATGTTGAAATTTATATTTGTTGGATTTATCAGACTTTGTACCTGTATTTATTGCAAAGTTGTGGTTTTTATTTAAGAAATGCAGACTTTGAAGCAACTGTACATTTCCAATGCTGATATGGTTTTCCATTTTGTAATCATTTTAAAATAAAATATCTGATAAATTTTGTTGAAGTATTCATTATTTCAGATAAAATTATATAAAAATGAAAAAATGAATCTTTGTTTAATAAAACTGTTTTTATACAATTTTTTATTTGATAATTTGATCTTATCATGACCACCTGCATATCATACTTTAAACTTTAAGTATAACTAATAATTCTTATTGTATTTCAACAATTGTTTACCCAAAAATATTTTAGAGTTAATATTTTATTTTATAATATTTATTTTAGTGTAATTTGCTTAGAAAAAATTTCAAATCTCATGTTTGTTTTTCCATAATGTGTCTTGTCATTTGTCAATTTTTAAAATGTTTTCTGCCTATCTGAAAATACAAGTTTATATTTTCTGAGAAATTAATTTCTTCTTTCTCACATGATTTTCTATGTTAGGGGAATGTATTTCATCTTTCATTCCCATCAATTTATTATGCCACTCCATTTGATCTGAACTTTAAAAAATGACTGAAAATGAGATTTGAAAATAGATATAGTCAATGTTCAACTATTATTGAACAGAGCTGACTACAGACAGTTTCTCTCAGTATAGCCCCTTGGTGTGGATTCCTGTACATGGTGAGGGGACCTCCCAGGGAAGGTTCTGTTCTTTCAATTTACCTCCTCTGGGATCTGAACATTCACCCACGTGTGTGCCATGCATGGTGAACCATGAAGGGGAGGAGAGGATCCTGGTGGTTGAAGGGTTCTACCCTAACACACCACTTTGGCCTTGATTTCCTGTAGACGGGAGGCCTTTGGATGTCCCCCTTGGGTCTGTTGGTTAGTCCACTTAGGCTAGAGTCAACCAAGTACCAGTGTTGGAAGTTCTTAACAGGTGTTGTGGACATTGTGTCTGATGCTGGTGTTCATGAAATCCTGGCATTGCTGTAATGTCCTTCCATGACATTATAGCAAGTTCCCTTGTAGGGCTCCATGGTGGGTGGGGTGAGTGGATACCAAAATTTCCATTTTTTTCTTATGGATCCTCTTTCAAAAAATTTAAATAAAATACTTAAACAGTCAATAGGTAAACAACCACATCTTGAAGACTTTGAGCAGCAATCTTCAACATCCATAACACAAGTACCTCATTTTCTTATGACATTCTGTTTTAGAATAACCTTTGGGGCAAATGTTCCCCTTTTTTAATGAGAAGAGACTCGAGGGTCTTGCTGGCTCTCCAAAGTCAGTAAAGAAGATGTGATCTGGAAACATATTGGTTGAAACATCCACAACCCAACAAAGTCAACTCCTCTTGAATTCAAGGGCAATTGGGAATATACCTTTTGAGGTTATCCCTCATGTTACCTTGAATTCATCATGAGAGTTATTGTTGAGAGGGATTTGAAGAACATCCTCAAGTCAGATTCTCACTGATTTCTCCAGTCAAGGAGTTCTGCAGTGAGGTGCATCTCCACTCACAAAGATGGAGTTACACTGCCAACAAATACCCTCGTTTTGACATTTACTTCATCACGTGCACTTGCCACCATCAAGGCAGGTTATTTAATTTCCAGAGTACAGCATTACATTCCAAACCCTCTCTGTTTCCAGTGTCAGAGTTTAGGCAACTCAAAGACATCATGTTGTGGTTCCATGACATGGATTCGTTATGGTGGCAAGAACTACGGTGCTTATAAGTGTTACACGTACCCACATTGTGTCAACTGCAATGGTTCTCACCTTTCCAACTTTTGTTCTTGCCTAAAATGTTTCGAGAAAAAAGAGGTGCAGTATTTTAAAACAACTTATGACATTAGTTATCCTGAAGGCTTGAAAATTGCTGTCTGCCACTTCATCTTCGACATATGCTGCTGCACTTTATTGCATAACTACAGTGGGAGTGCAGACAGATCTCTCTGTGCCTCCAAGAGAATCATTTTTAAAACAAACGAAAAGCCTTTTGACCTCCATGGTGAAAAAGGTTGAATCGACTTCCACACTCATCTCTGTTCCTCCCATACATTCCAACAAACCTCAAGATCCTTTAGTTTCAAATACAGGCATTTCTTCTGATATATCTTTTTCTCCCACCCCGAGTTGCAAAACAATCATTTGTTCATGTCCTCAGTCACTGGAATTCCCTTCCAACAACAAAGACCTGCCCAATTGACCCAGGGCAGGATCTATGGAGGTCGATAGACCTCCTCTGAATAAGTACAGTAAGGAAAAAAGATGTGGTCATAAACAAAAGGATTCTCTAGCCATTTCATCTACCTATCATTAAAAATGGCCACCTTGATATAGTTGAATTGTTGAGGTTTAAGTTCTAATCTGGATGATATCAAAGCACCGATTGCTTCCTACCATCCTGTATGTTTTTCCTTACAAGAAACATTTCCTAAACCTGCTGATACTGTCACCTTTCTGCAGTTTTCTCTGAACAGAAATGACAGACTGTGTGATGGATGAGTATCTTGAGGGGTGGCACTATTGGTTGATCAGCATGTGCTCACCCTGTCTTTGTCACTCAACACTCCCTTGGAGGCCATAGCCATCCATGTTTCCTTAGGTCATATCATCACTTTTGTTCTTTTTACCTGTCCCCTGGAGAGACATATGATCAATCAGACCTTGATGCTTTCATTGAACAGTTGCCATCTCCCTTTCTAATCCTGAGGGACTTTAATGAATATCATCCCCTCTGGTTAAGTGCTGTATTGATAGGAGATTCCAAGTTTGTGTTGGTTCGACACTTTCCCGTTCTTTTATACAGGAACTTGGGGTCCCTCGGGGCTGTGTTTTGGGTGTCACACTTTTCAGTATAAAGATAAATGCCATCACTGAACAACTCCCTCTCACTGTTGTGAATGGGCTCTACAACAACGACTTTCACATCTCGTGTCAGTCACCAAACATGAGATATATTAAATCGCAACTACAAACTGCCCTCAATCGTGTACTGAAGTGAACTACAGTGAACAGCTTTAAATTTTCTCACTAAAACCGTTTGCATGCACTTTTGCTGCCAACGAGGTACTTACCCTTATCCTTAACTCTATACTGGTGAATTTTCACTGATAGTGGTCCTTGAGACCAAGTTCTTGGGGCTTATCTTTGACCATAGGCTGACCTTTATACCACACTTAAAGCAGCTGCAAGTCAAATGCACAAAAGCATTGAACATTCTCAGTGTCCTCTCAACTGCCAGTTGGGGAGTGGATTGATGTTCTGTTAAAGATGTATCATGCTCTTATTCGATCAAAACTCGACTATGGATCTGCCAGACCCTTGGCCTTAAAGATGCTGGACCCCATTCATCATCAAGGACTTTGACTTGCACTGAGGCTTTGACTCTGTACCTCTCCAGTTCAAAGCTTGTATGTAGAATTGCATGAACCTTTCTCGCTCATTGCAACTGTCTTTACTATATTCTTCAAGACTTTGTTCCTTACCAAGGCATCCCACCTGGGGATGTGTTTTTCTCTTCCTTGATGGACCATATTTTTTTTAAAACAGATGATCTGCCATTGCTCCTTTTGGCCTTTGCATCCAGGCACAATTGGATGAATTGCATCTGTTCTTGGATAACATTGCAGAATCCACTAGTCAGCCCATCCACCATGGCTTATTACAGCCCCCAAATGTGACCTTTCTCTCAGTGATCTGAAAAAGGCAAATACACCTGATTGGAAGTACCGTTTTTTTATTTGCTGAATATCTTTTGAACAATCATTCTGTTCCAATTTATACAGATGGTTCCAAATCAAGTAATTCTGTGGGCTCTCCCATGGTTTGTTGTGGTTTGGTGGTTGTGCACAAAATACCATCTACAGCTTCTGTGTTCACTGCTGAACTGTATGCCATATTTCTTGCCTTGGATCATATTGATGCTGGACCATACTCCAACTGCATTATTTCTACTGACTTGCTTAGTTCTGTACTAGCCCTAGAATTGCTTCACCTTGGCACACTCCCTGTTCTCACTAATGTTCAAAACCAACTGCCCCATTTCTCATTAGCATCTACTTCTGTCCAGTTTTTCTGGATACCAGGCCACATTGGTATTTGTGGGAACAAGCTTGCAGACACAGCAGCTGAATCTATATGCTCTGGCACTATCACCACTGTGCTCATTCTATGCATGGACTATGGTCCTGTATTCAAGACTCAGCTCTGTGCCAGCTGGCAGTTCACTTGGAGTGAGAAACCCGACAAAAAGCTTTTTCAAATAAAACCCTATATTTGTCTTTGGCTGTGTAACTTCCATAAAATTCAGAAGGAGGAAGTTGTTCTAACTAGACTGCATTGGTCACAGTTTCTTAACTCGTCATTTTCTTTTATCTGGAACTGTTGCACCAGTGTGTAGTTTGTGTACCACTCAAATCACTGTAAGCCACATTTTACTTTCTTGCCATTGTTATTACTCAACGATGGCACTATTTTAAATATGTTTTGTCCCAGGGTTTGTCTGTAACATTGGACAGTGTTATTGGTTATTGTGACACTCTCCACCTTGATAAAGTTTTTAGTTTTTTAATGGCCATTAATCTTTTTAATCTCATTTAAGTATTGGATATTTATTCATTACACCTTTTTATTTGTGGTTCCCTTTTCAGAGTCTCAATCTCTCTAGTTTAATTTGAAATTGGAAAATGGCCATAACATTAAATAACTCGACACCAGGACTGGAAAGGCCAACTTCAGGTGATCTATGCTGCTGTTTGAACTCTCAGTTTGAACTACTCATTAGTCATCCTGGCGAGTTGTTATTACACTTTTGCTGCATGTTATTTAACACTTTCATTACTTTACCTTTTAGTACTGGCCATAATGACACATAACCTGGAACCAGGACCAACTTCAGGTGACTGACAGTGGTTCTTATACTTACCTCTTAGTCTTCTTGGTGGGTTATGATCATTACCATTCTGCTACAGGAAGTCCTTTACAACTTTGTAGGCTGGATGTCAACATTGGTTTTATGCCATTTTCTGTTTTGAATTGCTGTCTTGCTTTTACCTTTGTTTCCTTTTTATGAATTTTACTACATTTACTTTACTTTTACCTTTGTACCGGACATTTGGCTAATCATTATGTCTTTTAACACTTATTATTTTACCTTTTGTTAATGACTGTTATGACACATAACCTGGAACCAGGACTGAAAAGGCCAACTTGTAGTTCTTGTACTTACCTATTGGTCTTCCTGGCAGTTTATGATCATTACTATTTTGTTAGAGTAAGCACTTTACAACTTACTCTGCTTTCTTTCTTAACATTGTAGACCAGGTGTCAACATTGGTTTTATGCTTTTTCTGTTTTTCAATGCTGTTTTGTTTTACCTTTATTTCTTTTTCTGCATTTTACTACATTTAATTTATTTTTACCTTTTTACCAAGACGTTTGGCACAGATAGCCTAGCTGCTTATTTTTACCATAAAACACTAAATCAGTCAATTCTATCAATATAGAGTAAATAAAGTGGCTTACTCGGTAATTTCTGTTGTTGTTTTTTTAAATATCGAGTGTGTAGTCAGAAATCCTTTAAGGGGGAAAAAAAGGAATCTAATGGAAATTTTAGAAAACTTAAAAAAAAACAAACACAAATAAATACTTGATTTTTTTTTCATAGTTTCTTTAGCCTCTTTTTTTTTTTTTCTTTGTGAAAGAATTTTTGTTGACTCTAGAATCCTGCCATAGTTATTTTAATATACAGGATTAACTTGTGTGGGATCATATTGACTCAAGTGTTGCCTGAAGTTTAAGGTATGTTTTTTGAAAGTTACAGAAATTTACTTGTGTAAAAAGCAAGTGGGCTTAGATGGCTTTTATTATTTACAGTAGGCAATGGAAAAATATTTCAATAACTCAGCTTATTTATAAGATACAGTTTATCAAGTTCAAACAATGCACACAAATAAAAAAAACCTCTGAAGAACTCAACCAGAGCTGGTTTGCCCTTGAACCATTGCTAAAACAGTTCTCACTAACAGCAGGCTAGTCTTTTATAACTCTTCATTAGAACATGACTACTCTCTGATAAATTTACTATGTGATCTGTTCAGATGAATTTAGCTCTTTCTACTATTCTAGCACAATCCTAACTTTTGTGGCTGGCATTGTAGTATGTAGATGTGTTTTAACTCATTGTCCATGTTTCTACAAAAGTTTGTTTCTTTATTACAAATTTATTAGTTTCAACTTTATACTTTGACTTCTTGTGTTTCATTTCCGTTGTTTCTACTCATTTGTTTAGGAAGTAATTCTGTTTTTTTAATTCTAATTTATCTATATGAAATAGAAATTTAACATGGCAGATATTGTAATTTACATGTAGAAGAAATGGTTCTGACACAAGTTCCCCAGGTTTTGAGAAAGCACAGGATTTAGTTTGTAGGGAGTTTGTCTTATGTTCAGCAGACAATTTCTTCCTTTCACATTATGATTATTTTGAGGAAGATATAACAACATTGTGAAAATTTCTTTTTAGAGCACTTTCTACCTATTACCATGCCTCCATGCAATCTTCTAGATTAGGTATTTTTTACACAGGAGATCTGTGATAAGTTTTTCAGTATATTTTTAACATTTATTATGTATACCTTTGTTTAGCAAGTTTCTGTGTGCTTGTGTGAATGGACCTAAATTCTGCACTTTGTAATTTAGGTTTTTCATGTCTTATTTGCATAGGATTTAATAAGTAGATTTTTATAATTATTCTACCATCTAGGTTACATTAATTTAAATTTGCTTTAAGAGTTTGATATTTCTTTGTTTAATTTTTGGTATATTTAATGGTTTTGCATTATTGTTATTGTTTGAGTAATCATTCCTATGGCTAATTTTATGGGTATGTTGATTCATTATTTTTACCTTTTTAGTATTTGTTATTTAGTTTGTAAGTTCTTTTTTTTTCTCTGCTGCTATTGGGATTAGATTTGAGTCAAAATTTGTTATTGTCAATTTAATACCATTTTTATTCTCATTTTCTTCAGGGTAGGCTATACTTTTGTGTCCTTTTGACTTGTAGGTATGTTCCTTGTGTGGACTTATTTATTCAATATTTAAAGGTTTTTTATTTTAAGTTCTTTTGGTGGTTTACTTTATATGTTGCTTATTGTTTTATGTTTTAGTCAAATGTTTAGGTATTTTCTCTAGATTTTTTTATGGGAAGGATCAAACTTGTTGCTCTCAGTATCCTAGACAAAGCATTTCCACTGGATGTTTTCTCATTTGGACAGCAATTGACATACTCTGGTGTGTTCCAAGACTATTCTTGGCACACATTTGTGTGGGCCTAAACACAAGACTGTTTTTGTCCATGCTGTACTGTTCTGTGTCATAGTTATACAGCATTTCTCCACAGAATGGTACTGTATATCTCTTTCTTTAGCCTATGGTGCCTGTTCATTACATTCCTGCTTGAATGTATTACTGTGTTTGTTGCTAGATGAAAAACGTACCTGTTCCAGAAGTACTGTACCTCACAGATGTGCCTTCTTTTCTTATAATAGCAAACCTGTTTTTTCAAGGTGGTTGCTCTCTCCTTGATATAATGCTGTTGCACCCTCACTGTCCCCTCTACCTTTACAATCTGTGATTCTAGCTTTGAGTTAATAGTTAGTGTGGTGCCATTTTGAAATTTAACATTTTCTTATACTGAAAATATTTCTGCTCATCCACTTCCAATACTTTTTCTCTATTAATTCACTGCTGTCCAAAATCTTAAGACCAATGAACATAAAGAAAAAATATGTATTTGGAATTGTTAGACTCAACCACTTATTTGAGTAGAGCTTCAAAAGATGAAAATAAGAAAAGGGAAAATGAAAATAAAAAAACTTTTTTGAGCATTTAATAGGGAAAATGTGAACACTATGAAATTAGCCTGGTCAAAAATGTAAGAAGTTTTAAACTTGGTATGAAATGACCCAAAAAAAGGTCTCAGTAGTGAATTGCATGGCCATCATTGCAAATAACTTCAAGCATTTGCTTTAGCATGGCTGATATAAGCATTTGCAGAAAGCTGGCTTGAATTTTATTCCAAGGGTTGGAGATGGCTTGACGAAGATCATGCACTATTTGGAATTGACATCCATTTCTATAGACTTCCCTTGCCATCCACCCCCAAACATTTTCAATGAGGTTCAGTTTGGGCAAACATGCTGGATGGTCTTAAAGAATCACATTCGCCATGAAAAAAGTCCTTTGTCCTACAGGCATTGTGGGTTGCAATGTTGTCCTGTTGAAAGATCCAATCATTTCCACACAAGTGAAGGTCTTCAATCAATAAGAATGTTCTCTCCAACATGCCAATGTAGCCAGCTGCTTTTTGATGCTCTTGTATAACCTGAAGCTCCAGTGTTCCATGGAAGGAGAAAGCACCCTAGATTATGATGGAACCTCCTCCACTGTGTTGCGTATAAAATGTCTCCGGTGGGATATCCTTATGGTGCCAGTAACATTGGAAGCCATCTGGACCATCCAGGTTAAATTTTTTTTCATCAGGAGAACAAGACCTTCCACTTTTCTACTTCCCATGTGTGGTGCTTCTTAGCAAATTTTAACCAATCTGTTATGTGGTGTAGAAGGAGGCATGGCATTTGAAGACGTTTATGGTTTTTAAAGCCTTTTTCTCGTAGATGCCATCTTATTGTTCTTGAGCTGCATTCTACGTCCTTATGGCCTTAATCTGGTTTGACGAACCAGATGTGGTGAAATTTTCTTGGGCTGACCACTTGAAATTCTCGTTCCACATCCCTCGGGGTCTTTTAAGAAATTTTCAACAGCACTTTTACTGTGCCCAATCTCACCAGTGATGGCACATTGAGAAAGACCTTTCTTTTGCAGCTGGACAATTCTGTCACATTCAAACTCTGTTAACATTTTAGCTTTTGCCATGTTTTTGCCCAATATAACACAGGAGATATCAGTGGGAGATGTTGACAATGCTAATGCTTGAACACAAATGACTAAATTTTATTACGTGTTTACAGATTAATGCTTCATTTTGGTATGGTCTTAAACTTTTGACCAGATAATATTTAGGCTAATTTCATAGTATTCACATTTTCCTTATTAAATGCTAAAAAAATTTTTTTATTTTCATTTTCCTTTTTTTTATTTTGATCTTTTTAAGCTCAACTCAAATAAATGGTTGTGTCTAAGAATGCAAAATGCATAT
Source organism: Carcinoscorpius rotundicauda (assembly GCA_011833715.1). Classification (NCBI taxonomy): domain Eukaryota; kingdom Metazoa; phylum Arthropoda; class Merostomata; order Xiphosura; family Limulidae; genus Carcinoscorpius; species Carcinoscorpius rotundicauda. The sequence goes on from CM022395.1 coordinate 22,664,520, forward strand.
TTTTTCTTTATGTTCATTGGCCTTAAGATTTTGGCTAGCAGTGTATGTTGAAGTTTCTAATTTGTACCTTTCATTTATTAGGAACGAGAATTGTGCCAAGATTGTAGAAAAGATGACACTGTATGATTGGTGGAGGTTAGTCACATAATCAGCACATGTTCTGAAATGGGTATAAAATGAAGGAGTATAAAATATTAGTGCACTATCTTAAGAATATTTAGATAGCAAACCAGAATCAGATAACTATTTACTGGAAATGCATATTATTTTATTCTTTGTTACTTTCTTACATTTTTGCATTGACATGTGAAATACATGTAACACCTGTATAATAAAGAATATTGTATCATTCTCACATTGTTATGATACTGCTGTTACTATTAATTTATTTCATTATTCCACATACCTTTCTGTATATGTATCTATAATTAAAATTATCCAGTTAGTTTAAATACAAGTATTTATAATTTAGTAAAAACTTTGTTTGATCCTTTTTATGCTTTCATGTTTTGGCTGATATAAAATTTCTGTATGAAAAGGATTTTTATTGTTATTTAGCTTCGAGTTTGCAAGGTTGTGGAAAAAAGAAAAGTTGTATTTGTATGGGTAAAAAAGAAGCAAAGGCTCACATATCTCAGTCTTATGACTATGTTCTAACTTTCATGGCACTGCCTCAACAAAAAAGTATAGAAATTGCAATGGGAGGCATCCTTCCGAAAACAGACAAAGGCTATCTTGCTGTCGGTTTTACAGCCGACAAGGAAGAGGTATGTGTATGTATGTATGTATGTATGTATGTGTGCAGTAGCTGAAATGAAAATATTTACTTAGTTCAGAAGCATATAAATGACAATTTGATATAATATTATGTGCACTTCATGCTGTTTTAATGCATTTTTTTCTCATTTGTATGTAATGGAAATCATGAAATAGATTTAAAATTGTTAGTAATTGGAAATAATGGCTTTCAAGAAACTCCAGTGCTTATTAGAAAGGTATAATATAAACACTATCACCTTGAATATTTTGCTCATTTTTCATGAATGTTAAAATGCAGATATCCACAAGATATTTGGAGAATGTGATTTACAAAGTAACCTTTGGATGCAAAAACATTTACATTGGTGAAACAAAGTGCTAGTTATATGAAGAAATTGATTTGCAGAGAAAACCATTTCTTGTGATTAAAACTAAAATATTTTTCCTTGTAAGAAAAGCACAGTGTGACTGGAAAAAGGGCTGTGCAGAGAATTTGGTTTAAATATAAGCCCCATTTTTAAAGTACGTTTTTATTTTTTTTATTACAGCTGTTTAATATAAAAAAATTGTAACATTACACAATGAATTTCAGTTACATAGCTGAATATAAATTATCATATAGGTATACTTATAGCTAATGATGTTTGTTGAAGTTAAATTTATATTTACAAATTTGTATAACATGTATTGTTAAATCTGTATTGCAAAACTCCTACCTATTCTCTGAAGCTGTATGAGATTCTCAAGTGTGAGAATCAACAATGTTTGTGTGTTCATAAATACTAGCATATATAAGTGAAATATGTTAAAATGGCAGCATAAATTTCAGGATGTCTTTCTTTTCTTAGGCCAGAAAATGACTTTACTTTACTTTTGCAAGAAGACAACTTGGTTTTCATACCATGCCAACAACGTACATTTACCTCACTCACTGTATACTTTTTACCAGCTGCATGATTCCCAATCTGTTTGGTGCACAAAATAACTATTCTTTTAAATTTGACATCATACGTAAAACACCATTCCATGAGTACAAAATGCAATAAAGATAAAATAAAATAGCATCTGAACAATAGGAAAGTTAGGCAAAGACCGAGGACCGTGATGTCCAACTACTGCTAAGGACACTTCAACAAATTTGGCATTTCAAAATAATTCAATGTGTTTGTTAATGCAGGATCTTTTCAAACATTTTTGTTGTCCAAGGAAAATGTTTTCTAGACTTTTGAGGAGTGAAAAATAATATCTCGAATTTAAAATGCATTCTAATTTTCAGTTTATAAAAGAAGTGAAAAAGTGTGTATTACATATGAAGTAGTATGGTGTGTTCTTTTCTTGATTTACATTTAAAATAGTGATTGCATCAAAATCTTGTCTTTATCCCACAATTCCAGTACTGCTTTTATATGTCAGAAAAGTATTTTAACAATTCATTTAACTATGAGAGAAAAAAAATATTCAGGATACTCAAAACAACAGAAAACAGATAATTATGCAGCCCACTGAGGTCACCTTTCTTTTCACTAAATCAGTAACCCACATTAAATTGCACGTACAATTCTCACCCAAATACAGCACAAGTTTATTTAAACTGATAGCACACACTTATAATTCCACAAGTGCATATCTCATTAAATAATAATTTTTCTAAAGAAGTAGACACTAATGTTCAAGTTTCAACATTTTTTTTTATTATACCTCTCAAACAGACTATTCATAGGTAAATTACCCAATTTTCCTAATAAAATTAAAGGAAAAAGTACAATGCTGAGAAAATTACTGTTCCTTCGAGGCATTATTGAAAATCTTTTGAGTTGCTTTTAGTTTGAAGTATTTTGGTTCACTGGTGGCCATATTGATAAGTGGGAAAATGGGGAACATTGAAAAATCTTAAATTCTTGATTATTGTATGTCTGTTTAGTCTTACTAAGACTAATTCATAACGTTATTTTGGGCTTGCTTAGATCAGCTAGTAATATTTTACTGAGTGTCTGTGGTTTTTGTGGTTCAAATAAATATGGTAACTTTTAAGACAATGTTTATGGTCTATATCAGTTTTTCAGAAGAAACTTTTGTGTACACTTGTGTACAGTATAAACCATGTATCTGCTTCCTTAAAAAAGAAGAGATTATAATTAATTTTATTTAAGTATCAAGTTTATTTTTGTTATGTATCAAAGCTCAGTGTCTAATGTGGAGTAACCTTGGCTACTTTATATAATTGAAGACTTTCTCCAAAATAAAGCACAGTGATATTTAAATATTTGAATATTATTTTATAACTCCTTCTGAAACATTTAATACTCTTTATTGTTATTAGTTTGAAGTGAACATCCACAAGATTTTGACTCTGGATATGCACTTGTCACCTTTTTATGTTAACAATACTTCATAAGTTCATTTATTAGCTGATTTTTACCACAATCTGCCTTTTTTCTTTTCTAATGAAAAGAATGATTTAAGTTCTCAAATTTCAAAGGTCAAGAGTTTCTTCAAGATAAGGTTGAAGAACACAATATTTACTACTTGAATGTTCATATGTGCAATAAGCATCATGATTAACTGGTTTGAAATATTTCTATTATTGGTTACAACTGAAGTCAAACATGTACGAGTTTAATTTCCTTCTCTTATTTTAACTAAGTCTCTTCTTTTTTTTTATACCTCCTCAGGCTTACTTTAAGAAGGATGTGGCTTTCTCATTAATTGTTCATATTTCCATGTCAGTTTTGGTATTATAATGGCTGTGCTACTACTTTCCAGAAGAATAGTACACAAAAAGTGGTTGGTTGTGTCTTTCCACTTTTCATCAACAAATATTCTCATCTTTGACCTTTACAGTCATTTCTACTTATACTAAGTAGTTGCTTAATTCTGTCTTGCATTAGAGATTTGAAAGCAGACCACCTGTAACATTTACACCTTTCTACTTATGTAATATGATTACTTGATTGTATTAACTTTTTGCTGCTTTTTAAAGTGAATGTATAAGAATACAGTGATCAGAGTATCTGTAGGTGTATTTTGTAATATATTTTTGGAACATTTTCTCTTATGAAAATAGTGCCAACAGAGAAGAAGAAAAATTAGAGAAGACTGTACTACTGTGCAGTACTGATATTCTCTGTTGTGTACCAGTATTTAGCTACTTTTGTTTAGTAAAAAGTATTTAATGTCATATTAAGAAATAAATACTAAGTTATCTTTATCCACATGTATAATTTAACATATTATAAAGCCTTGTGAAACAGATGCAAAAATGTGTAGTTTTTTTATGTATGCACGTGCATAATAGGTTTAAACATGGGTATTACTCGATACAGTGATTTAAAAAACAAAATTTACATGAGCTTAGGCATTTTCTCAGAATAAATATTTCCAAATTTTTATTTTGTTTTGCATTATTCTCTTTGTATCATTCTCATAATTATTGATAAAAATTGATCTAGTGATATTTTTGTGAAAGGAGTAAATTTACCTGGATATAAGAATTATGTAACTATAAAGTTGTGCCAGAGCTTAGATGGTGTAAGTTAGACTATAAATAATAAAAAAAAAAAAAAAAAAAAAAAAAAAATTTGGTAGAAAGAATTATATAGCATCTACAATACTCAATAGACTTCCTCTCAAGATATCATAAATCTAGTTATTTATAAATATAAATAAATTTGTTTAACCAAAGGAAGCAAATACCCTTAATACATGTGAGAATCCCAATTTAGCTTCTTAAGATCAAATGTAGTGCAAATAACATGTTTGGACATTTAATTTAAAATATCTGAGTGAAATTTCTCAGTAAAACTGAATTTACAAAGATCTTTTTGCATTTTGGCTTAATTTTATCTTATTCTGAAAAAAAAAAATGCAATTCTCTTTCTCGTTGTTTCAGTACTATTAGCAGTGATACTTTCCAGAGGAAATATTTTAAAAGTTGTATGTGAGATATGTCTTGTTTGCTTCGTTTTATTTTTTGTTTTGCAACCTTAATTCATTGCTTATTGTGGTATATATATACACACACAAAAATTAGTTGTTTTTGAAGTTTGAAAAAACTTGATTTTTGATTTAGGCATATTTTAAATGTGTAAAATAATTATTAGACTTTCACATTGTCTGGTACCAGCTGAATTTTAAATTAATCATTTATAATCACCAGTCTTTGAAGATGATTACTGCTTGAATGACATCAATCACAAATTAGTTTTCAAATTTGTATAACTTGATAATCAACAAGTTCTGAAAATGAATTCAAGCATTCTACCTTAAACATAACCATAGTTCTCCTGTCATTTAAAAATGCAGTATAGAAACTTAGGACTTTCTAGATATTAGATTTTCAAAATTTGAATGCTTGTCACTTGCATGTGATCTTCATACATTTTTTGTAATGTATTGTATGTTATATTTTGTTCACTTTAATCCTTTGCCATCTCTGTTTTGTGTTTCCTGTGTTATTTTTACTTCAAATCTTAAATATTCTCTGGTTATTTTAGCTTACCTTAATTTTTGAAGGTTGTAAATCAAATAAAGGATTTTTTCACAGTCTCAAAAGTCTAACTTGTGAAATCAGTATTTGCATGAATCTTGCATAATTTATTGCAAAGATTCAGCTAATGAAAGTGTAATAGTTCCTTTTGTGTTTGTAACGTTGATTTCTAGGACACATGAAATTCTTCAGTAGTTGCTATATATTGTCTTTCATTTTTAAATTCAGTATGTGATCATATTTTGTAATTTTCTTTTATAATTTTGATGTTTTTAATTGTCTAATACATTTTTAGATGTGACAAATATGGTTTTTAAAAATGGAACTTTCTTTAAGATTCTGTATGTGTATATAATCTACTTTCATGTAATATTATTTCAGTATAATCCTTTAGCATAATGTTGATTTTTGTTTGTTTATTCTTAGCTAAGTAAGCTGACAGTGTTGGCCTGTTTCCAGTCAAATAACTTAACTGACATCTCACTCTTCATAGTAAATACTTTAGAGCAAAAACCTGTTGAGAAAAGTGGAGTAAGTATAAATGTATTCAAATTCATAGATTTTTAATGTGTAATTCAAGATTTTAATGATGATAATCTGTGTAATAATTATGCATATAAACAATGTATGCAATGTTTATGGTATAAAACTTGTGAAGCTGTTATTAACAGACCATGCAAAGTTAGCATACTTTGATATTATCAGACATATTTGTTTGTAGTGTGTGTTGGTTTAAATTTAAACAGAATTTGTTATTTGCATACATACTGTAATTTCATGGAAAGCTGTTGGAAAGCTTGTGAAACTAGTTATACTTTTCTTTCTATTAATATACAGGGTGGTCGCTAGAAAAGCGGAAAATTTGAGGGTCAGATGAGATCATGAATAAAATGCGTGCTTACTCATTTCTATTTTGATTTCTTTACATCATGAATAAAATGCATGATTTTAATATCACGGACGACATTTTGAGCATCTATGAGTGTAATATAACATATGCCTTTAAAAAAACTTTGTAAAAGTTATTCTTTGTAAAAATAAATAGCTGTTTGACAAATTTTCCGCTTTTCTAGCGACCACCCTGTAGTATTATGAATTTAATGGCATCATAGTTGTTAATTAATATTTTATCAAAACACTTCATAATTACTACAGACAATAAAAAAAAAAAAAAAAAAAAAGGCAATACCACTGAAAGTGGAACCATAAATGTGAGCTTCCTGCTTGTAGTTGAAATGAGATGCTTTAACTAGTAAACTTGCTAATTACCAGTTTGGCTACATTGATTAATGGAACTGCAGAAAAATGTGAGCTTAGTTGATAGTAAATTGCTTTCTTTATGTTAAGGTGATAATTGTCTTTCACAGTGAGTAAAGTATTGATGCTAATTGATACTGTTGTCATATTTATAATTGTCAGTGTATTGTATCATTGGAATGTTTTTTTATCAGGTAAACAACCAGTAAAAATGTTGTGGTCAGAAATATTTTTAACACCAGTTACTCATTATGTTTCAATAGGTTCAATGTTGATTAACTAATTTGATTTAATCTACAAAGATTTAGAACTCTTCATGTTATGGAACTGACACAGATGAAAGGATTAGTTAAACCAATACTTTTCTAAGTGCAAGGTTTTGTTTATGGTTTCAAAAAATATTTAATTTACTGGTTGAGTTGTGAAGTTGTTAGTATGTTTGTTAACTTTTTAAATATATTTCTTGTTTACTGACTTCATACTAGATTAATAATTGCTATATTTAAAAATGAAGTATTTCTTATGATAAAAAGCAGTTAACTTCAGATCGTGATTAAAAAAATTACATCTATTATTACACTCATACAAATACAAAACATGAAGTTTTGCAAAACTAGTGTATTCAGTAATAATCTAGAATTCTCTTTATTGTCTTTTCATTCTTGTGTGACAAGAGAAAAAGTTAATTTTCAAACTAGAAATTGATATTTTTATTATGTGCTAACCATTTATGTCTCTAAAGTTATATTTGTAATTCTTGCTTTAATTTTTGTTAATTCTATTTTGACACTTCATAGTGGTAACTGTAATAAATAATGGCAACATGGCAAGTTTCCCTCGGTCTGGGTGCTGTTCCACAATAACTTAACACTTTGCAGAAATCAGGAAACCAGCTTATAATTCCTATACATTGTCACATAACAGTCCTTCCATTCAGTTATTGGGGCACCTGCATACATAAATGATGTAAATACCTGCATGTTAGATCTGTAATAGTAATTGATTATTAAGTTTAACTGTTTTTATCTATCACTTCTGAAGTTATCTGCTCTAACTGGCAGCTTTCTTGAATTCACAGTTTTGTCTATTGCAGCTAAACATGTATTTTATAAGAAGGAATCATTTAAGCTTTTGCAGATTGAATTCATTTTTGTTTGAGTAACATTATCTCCAATTAGAACATTTTTGTATTCACTTTGGCCACCAGCAACAGCTGCCAATACATATATTAATTTATCTTATGGCTCATATTTCATTTGTTTAATTATTAAATGGCTAAGTCAACTGCTGGCTGTGTATAAGACAAAGCAATGGCCCTAGCTTTATGTATTTTACTTAGCTGAAATGCAACAAATCATGTATAACATGGTATTCCTGGTATAGATATTACAGTGGCCACTTGCATAAAGACTTAGCTACAAGTGATAGATTTCCTGATTAACCATAAGATTAATCATTGGAAGATTAAACAAATTCAATCCCATGCACATTGCAAGTCTTCAACATGTTCATACTTAATCACTTCACTTGTTGTAATTGCTTTAGATTTACAGGAAATATGGATCCATAGAAAGTTTCTGACAATCTAGAAGTTTTTTCTGGCTATACCCAGTGCATAAGAAATCTATGTGACCCAACTTGTTGAAAGATGCATAATGCACAGTAGTGACCACCACAGTGTTAGTTTACCAGATAAGAGTTTGCATTTCTGAAGTATACTTTCACATCATTGTTTTCTCCTATCATTGCCAATTTCTAGGAATTGAGTTAAGTTTCTTTAGTAATGTATTAACCATTCTCATAAAGTAGTTGGCACTTTTTCTATTACTATTATAAGTATCTTTGACATAAGTGGTTTCAGCCTATTCCTAAGATAAATTTAAAACTTTGGGTTAGCTAAGACGATAAGTTGAAGTGTCTATGGGCTCATCAGTGATTACTCCAATGTATGGACTTTCAAGTCAGTGTATGTGCAACATTTTCAATAGTAGCAGTCACTGCCATCAGTAAGTCAATTTAGTTATCAATGATGTATGTGATGTCAATCCCTTTTCATCTGAAGATTCCGGCAAATAAATTAAGAATGAAATCCAAATTTTGGTTGTAATCTACCATAAATGTATGTGCTTGGTCATATTTCATATTAAACATTTTGTTACTGCATTCAGCAATTATCAAAACATTTTACTAATTTTACCAACCAAATTCTAATCCAATTTTGTTGAGATATTTAAAGATTATTTTATTAGTAGTAACATTATCTTTAGAAGATATAAATTTTAACCTACACATCCTATAACCAAGAGTACAACAGAGCTCAACCATTGAAAGAAAAATGAACAAAGTAACTTTAATATAGTTCAATATATTTTTATAAGGCAGTGTTTGTGATTTCTAAAATTATGTTCTGACCAATTGTTTTTGAACTGCCACCTTTTATGGTATTATAGGTTTAAAGTCTGTACTGGTTTCTTTTTTGATCTAATTTTTTTTACATATTAAATTATAAAATACAATTTCTCCAGTTTTTGTTTTTTATTGTAAAAAATGGATATTTCTTAAATCTGTGGATTTTCAGAGATGTGTGAGGAGAAAATGTTAGTTTTATCCTCATAGTTAAGACTTTTATTATGATCTTCAAGGTCCTTTACTTCACTGCAATTTCTTCTTTCAAATACTGCATTTTACGCTGAAATGAAACATTCATGTTTTTCAGTTATGTTATAATACACATTTTCTGCCTGTTTAAATGAAAAACAATATTCATTGTCTCTTACCTGTATGCTCTTGCTCACTTCCTTCACATTGAAGCTTATGCAGTTGAACCATTCATTACATTTAAAAATAAAACAGGTTTTGAACAAAAGAGAGAAGTTACAAAACCAGAAAAGTGTGTGTGTGTGTGTGTGTGTGTAAATATATGCTAGAATGAGAGTTACATAAAAAGAACGAACAATAATCAATAGGCATCTTATGTTTGAATCTCGCAAACTTGCATGAAAATCCAAAAAAACTATCAAGTATTATTTATAAATGAATAAAGATATATAATTTATATGGATTGTTTATTTTTCCCATATTGTTTTAACTGTGCAATGCTATATTAATTCTCCCTAAAAAAATTCTGTTTATTCAAATATTTTCTTTTAAAATTAAGAAATTCAAGTGTTTATTATAATAATAATAATAATAATAATAATAATAATAAAAATTTGATATATTGAATATATTTCTGTTCCAAACTTATTGACTTAGATTTATAATGAAGTTTTCAAATCAGATTTTGAATCTAAGTGTAAAATGTCATGATACGCACACATTCACCTTTGCTCATAAGTCTAGGATTAAAAAGTTGAAACCTAAATTGTACTTGAATACATCACCAACAGAAATTATTGTAATAACATTAATTTCATACTGCTATATTACCAGTTAAATGTATGAGAGGTGTGAAGGGTAGCTTGATAAATGCCATGTTATTCTGTGAAAATTCAGTATACCTTGATTGAAAGTAATGTGTGTATTATTATTAAAGAGAGATGTGGAAATTATCTTCTTTTTTTTTTAACAAACATGAGTTACCTGAGGTCAGTATAAATGAAATAATAAAAAATCCAAACAAAACTGTCAGTTTTACTCTTGTGTACATAATGTTTGTGATATCTAATACTTTGCATATACAGTGCATAGAATAATTTATTTTCAATATTATTGGCTATCTTTGAGAAGTAATGCTTTAATAAAGTTTACTTACACACAACAGCTATTATGTGTCATGTGGTAACTAAAGTTTGAATGCTGGTGTTATAGATTCTGGAAGAAAAAGTACAAGAATTGTATAAGGATCACTTGTGGTGTCAATTTACAGTACCCATGAGCATGCTGGGAAATGAGGCTTTAGATTTGGAACAGCCATTATACCAAGTTTATTTCACTGGAGAACTAGATGATCATAATGGTAAGTCTTCACAGTAGTAATGTAAAGCAATTTTAGCTATTGCTAGAGAAATAGCCATTGCTTTTTTAATTTGATTTAAATGTGAGGTTTTAAACACTTTGTTAAAACACTAATTTAAAACCATGAAAAACCTCTAGAATGTACTATATTTTGTTCTTCCTTTAGAGCACTTTATAAGTACAACTTCACTCATAACATAATCACTGGGTATGTCATCCAAGAAAACATAACAAAAGTCTGGTTAACAAATAGTTTTAGAAATTGAAAAATGTAATAATTCAAATATATGCTGAGTTTTTTTATTTTATTCATGTTTCATGAAATATGGCTTGTACAACTACAATAGATTACATTTGAAACCAACACTCAGTAGATTTAGTTTAACTCATTGAAAATTTCTCTGTTAATATAAAACTATGTTCCAATAATTCTTGACTGTTTAGATTATTTATTCAAAGGAGTATGGGGCAGATGATAACAACTGAGTATCAGCTCAGTTTGAGTTATTTCTTTGAGTAAATTCTGATAGTATCTGAGTATGAAAAAAAGCATGCACCCAGTGTTTTAAATTTATAAATATATGAAACAGTTGAGTAGAATTAAGCACAAATTAGTTTGAATGTTTGAAATTCATGTCCCAAACTACATGTGTTACTGAGTCATTCTTTAGTACTTAAAATATCTTTATACTCTGTCACTATGTATAGGTTTTAGATTCAGTAACTTAGAATAGTTGTTTTCAAGTTTTGAAAGCTAGCACATTTCTTTCTATTTAAACCCATGGCCATGTGAAAAAATGTAATAACAGAAATTTTAAACTTTTAACACTTATCTATTAGTGGGAAGGCTATGATTATATTTTGACACAGTCAAAGAATATGTGGTGCAGATACTCTGTTTGAAAGGTAATATTTTCTTATAACACTGACATTAACTCCATGAACTGTTCACACTTTTCAAGCATGTGGTAGTACGGAACACGAGCAACACTTTCACTGCTTTGAAAAAAGTAAAAGTTATATAAAAACAATTTATAGCAGTATATCGGATTATGCAATTGTATCTGAAATTTAAAAGAGCATTTGGAGTTTGCATATAAATCTTCAAGCAAGTATTATTTAACGTGGTTTAATGTATGTTTTATTTTTTGCAATGTAATATAAGAGTACTTCAAAAAGTTAACCCTTTCACTACAGGCTTGATATAATGTGCATGAGTTTGTTTATACATTTTCAAAAGTTAAGTATTTGCAATATAATTTCTGGTATAGTATGTGTATCTTTGATACACTTTACTAAAATATTGCAAATATTTTGTATGCAAAAAAATCAGATTTTTTAATGAAATATTTTACCTTTTATCTCTAAAACCTCCTTGGTTTGCATTCCTGTATGTGGTGAAGGGACCTCCCAGGGAAAGTTCTGTTGTTTCTCTGGGATCTAAACATTAACCCATGTGTTTGCTGTGTGTGGCGACCCATGAAGGGGAGAAACGATCATGGTGGTTGAGGGTTCCATCCCTAATACACTGCTATAGTTTTGAATTCCTGTAGATGAACAATCTTAGGGAGGCCCCCCCATAAGGTCAATTTGTTAGTCCACTTGGGCTAAGGTCAACCAAGTACCAGTTTTCGATGTTCTCAACAGATGTGGTGGACACTGTATCTGGATGCTAGTGTGTGGGTATAGTGCTCACGAAATGTTAACATTGCTCCCGTGTCCTTGTTTGGCATTGTAGTGCATCCTCTTGTAAGGTGAGGTAAGTGGGTGCCAAAATATTCTTTTTTTATTATGGATCCTTCAAATAAAAACTTAAATAAAATTGTGAAAAAAAAAAAAATCCACAGGTAAATGACCACGTCTTCAAGATTCTGATAAAATTTTAGGGCAGATGTTCTCTTTTTACATTCAGAAGAGACTAGAGGGACTTGCTGGCTCTTCAGAGTCAGTAAAGAAGCTTTACTCTGGTGAAATGTTGGTGGAAACATCCACATCTGAACACTCCTCTTGCATTCAAAGGCAATTGGGGATATACCTGTTGAGGTTATACCTCATACTACTTTGAATTTGTCACGAGGAATTATTTTTGAGAGGGATTTGAGGAACATCCCCAAATCAAAGATTCTTGTTGGCTTTTCTGCCCAAGGAGTTACTGCAGTAAGGCAGCCATATCTACACTCCCAAAGATGGAATTATGATGCAGACCACTGTCCTCATTCTGATATTTTCTTCACTGCATTTACATGCTACCATCAAGGGAGGTAATCTAAATTGCAAGGTATGGCCATACATTCCAAACCCTCTGAGATGTTTCCAGTGTCAACGGTTTTATCACTCAAAGACATAACATCTTTGAGTGATCGAAGATGTGTTAGTGATGGTCACAAGGACCATGATACCTGTGAGTGTAAAAATGGATCCTTATTGCATCATTTGCAGTGGCTTTCAAATGCTACACCTCTTTTTCTTCCAACCATTTAGGGCAAGAATGAAAGTAGGATGGATGACAATGATTCAAAACATTAGTCATCCTGAGGCTCAAAAGTTGATGTCTTCCACTTTATCTCAGATGTATGGTGCTGCAATGTGTTCTACTACTACAATGGGAGTGCAGATGGATCTCTGTGCCTCCAAAAGAATCATTCTCAGTCTTTTGACCTCAGTTGTTAAAAAAAGTTTATCAATCAATTTCAACACCCATCTTTGTCCTTAACATACATTCCAGCAAATCCCAAGATCCTCTACCTTTTGTTCCAGGTACAGGCATTTCCTAGGGTACATCTTTTCTCACCCCAAGATGCAAAATGATCATTTGTTCACATTCTCAGTTGTTGGAATCCTTTTCCAATAACACAGACCTGTGCAGCTGACCCAGGACAGGATCCATGGGGGTCAACAGATATCTCTCGAATAAAGACAATAAATATAAAAGATGTGGGTGTAAACAGAAGGGCTCTCCAACCAATTTGCTTACACATAAATAAAAATGGCGACCTTGATACAATGGAACTGTCAAGGTTTACATTCTAATTTGGATGACATCAAAGCTCTGATTGCTTCCTACCATCCTGTAATGAACATCATCCCCTTTGGAGAAGTGCTGATATTGATATAAGGGGTTGCTTTGTGGAGCATATGCTCTCTGATCACAACCTTTCTCTTTCCAAAAGCGATTCTTACACTTATTTTTATACACCTAGTATGTACTTTACTGCTACTGACCTCTCACTTTGCTCCCCTTCACTATTCTCCCACTTTTTATGGAGGGTTGACAATAACTCACAAGGCAGTGATCATTTTCCCATAATTTTGAGAGAGACTAGCTGTGGTTGATGCCACCTGACCCATTTGCCCCAGTGAAAGCTGAATCAATCAAGCTATCCCTCTTTCACTGCTCTCACAGAACTTGATTCTGTTATTGTCTGAAAACCATCAATAGATGACTGTGTTATACAGGCAGCTGCTAAATGTATTCCTAAAATCTTAACACATTTTATTCAGTATTTTCATCCATGGTGGAATCCTGCCTGCCACATGGCATGGAAGGCTCAAAAATGGGCCTGGGATACATTTCTTAGGTATCCCACACTCTTGCTCAATATCACTTTCCAGCAAGCCTATGCACATGCTCATTGGGTAAGATGTCAAAGCCAGAGGGACTTTGATTAAATTTGCAACCAGCATATCTTCTATCACCAATTCCAAAGACATATGAAACAAGATTTGAAAGGTCATTGGGCAATGTAATTATGTCTCCTTTTCAGTCTTGCTCTCTATTGGCCAAGAACAAGCTGATAGCTGGAGCATCACCTATACTCCAGGTGAAAGCTTATGCTGGAAATCTAGCACTTCTGCTTCCTCCTCCAACTTCTTAGCCATAAATACTTGAGCAGAACGATCACCTGATTCATTTTGAGTTTACTTTTTCTATGACTATAGTCATCCCTTTACACTTGTGGAACTAAAACTGGCCCTTCATTGGTCTGGCAGTACATCAGTTGGATCTGATGATGTACACTATGAAATGCTGTGCCATTTATCTCCTCCTTCTATTGCTATTCTTCTAATTGTTTTTAACTGTATATGGCAGGAGAATGTGTTTCCTGATGTCTGGCACCAGGCTACTATTGTATCTTTATCTAAGCCTGGAAAGGATACTAAGATTCCTTCAAACTACTGTCCAATTGCTTTGAGCTGTCTCTGTAAGACCATAGAGGATGGTTAAAGCTCATCTTATTTTGTTCTTTGAATCAAACAACCTTCTCTCACCCACCCAGTATGTGTTCTGATGACAATGCTCCACCATGGACCACCTGATTCGACTTGAAATGTCAAACAGAGAAGCATTTCTCAAATGACAACTCTTGTATCAATATTTCCTTCCGTTAAGAAGGCTCATGATACAACATGGAAGTATGGCATTTTGCGAGACCTCCACTTGTGTGGGTTACATAGCCACTTTCACATTTTTATTAAATTTTTAATGTGTAGGAGTTTCAGAGTTCGTGTGGGTTCTATACTTTCCTTTTCTTTTTTACAGGAACTTAGAGTCCCTCAAGGCCATGTTTTGAGTATCATACTTTTCAGTATAAAGGTTAATGCCATCACTGAACAACTCCCTCTTACTGTTGTAAATGGGCTCCATGTTAACAACTTTCACATCTCGTCAGTTGTTGAACATGAGGCATATTGAATGGCAACTACAGACTGCCCTCAGTCATTTACTGAAGTGGACCACAGCAAATGGCTGTAACTTCTCTCTCTGAAACCATTTGTATGCAATTTTGCTCCTAACAGGATGTTCACCCTGAACCTGAACTCTGTATTGGTGAAGATGTGCTGCCTGTGGCTCCTGAGACATAGTTCTTGGGGATTATATTTGAATGTAAACTGACTTTTATATCACACATCAAGCAGCTATGGGTCAAATGTACAAGAACGCTGAACATCCTCCCTGTCCTCTCTTCCACTATTTGGGGAGTGGATCAACGTTCTGCGCTAAAGATATAGCGTGCTGTTATGCGATTGAGACTAGAATATGGATCACTGGTCTGTTACTCTGCCAGGACATCAGCCTTAAAGATGCTGGAGACCCTGTTCATTATCAGACTTCAGCTTGGCATGAGGGCTTTCATCACTTTCTCAGTTCAGAGCTTATACACAGTCTCATGAACCTTTTTTGCACCTCTTCCATTTGCAATTGTCTTTACTGTATGCTTCAAAACTTCATTCATTACCAAAGCATTCCACCTGGGGTTTTGTTTTCCTTTCTTGATGGGCCTTACTTTTTCAAAACAAATGACCTGCCATTGCTCCTTTTGGCTTTCTTATCCAAGTGCAGTTGGATGAATTGGGTCTGTCCTTGGATAACAATGCTGTACCCACTAGTCAGCCATCCAATCATGACTTCTTACAGTTCTCAAATCTAAAGTATCTTTAAGTCATCTGAGAAAAGTAGTCACTTCCAATTGTTTGTGATTTGTTAAAAATCTTTCTAACCATCCTTTCATACCTATTTGTACAGATGGTTTGAAATCAGGTGACTGTGGGGGGGCTCTGCCATGGTTTATTTTTTGGTGGTTGTGAACAGAATCCCCTCTAGAGCTTCTGTGTTTGCTGATAAATTGTACGCTATTTTTCTTGCTCTGGATTACATAAAAGCTAACCACTACTCAAATTGCACTATTTATACTGACTCACTTAGTTTTCTACTGGCCCTGGAATTGTTTCATGTTAATTCTCACTCTGTTATTGATGATATTTATAACTGACTGGCCCATTTCTATTTAACATCTACCGTATTTTCCGGTTAATAAGCCGATGCAAATTTTCAGCTCTGAAAATGAGGGTTTTTGCTTACTACCGCCCAATAAGCCGAGCTCTTAGATGTGTGTTTAAATAAACCTTTTAAAGACAGGCTCCATCAATGCTGGAATGAGTGGATGGTTTCCGGCAATCAAAGTTTTACTGCTGCCGGAAATATGCACGCTGCATCACTCGCTACCATCTGTGAGTGGGTTGTGAAATCATGGGACGATATTAATGTTGAAACTGTAGAGAAGTCATTTAAAAAATGCAGCATCTCAAATGCAATGGATGGAACAGAAGATGATATGTTGTGGTTGGACGACGACAAGTAAGACCACATTCCACTCACTCAGCTAATAACACCAGAGAATGACCCGTACGACGACCAGGTCTCTGCCGAGGATTGGAATCTATTATTTGGTGCTGATGAAGATGATGAATTTTATGGATTTTAATAAATTTCTGAGATTAAAGTGTGTATTTTTTTTATTAATTTTGTTATTTCTATGAATACATGTCATTCGTAATGTATAGACCTTTTTCTATTAATAAATAAAGTTTATTCAACTGAAATAACTCTGCCGTAACTGTGAGATCAAAGTTATGATTTTGGGGCCAATTTTGGTCTTCAGTATTTTTTGGTCCAAAGCTGGTGATTGGCCAATAAGTCAACCCTCAAAAATTAGGGCCAGAAATTCGTCTTATTAGGCAGAAAATACGGTAATTCTATTCAGTTTCCTCTGGATATCAGGCCATGTTTGTATTTGCAGGAACAGGCTTGCTGACACTGCTAATAAATGTGTCGACTCTGGCATTATCACTGTTGTGCCTGTTCCATACATGGACAACAGTCCTGTATTCAAGGCTTGTCTCTGCACCAGTTGGCAATCAACCTGAAGTGAGGAATGTAATAACAAGCTTTTCAGATAAAACCTATTGGATTTTGGCTATCTTGTTTCCATAAGGATCAGAAGGAGGTAGTTTCCAAACTAGACTATGCATTGGTCACAGTTTTATAACTCATTTTCTTTTATCTGGAACTGATGCATCAGTGTATGGTTTGTGTGACACTGAAGTCACAATAGCCCACACTTTATTGTCATGGTATCATTATGACTGTGAGTGTCATCATCATGTTTTTACCATGGGTTTACCTCTGATGTTGAACAGTGTCATTAGCAATGGTGACACTGTCTACCTTACAAATATTAATTTTTTAAGGGCCATTGGTCTTTTTAATTCTGTTTAAGTTTTTATGTGATGTTGGACTGCTGTTTGTTTTATCTTAATTTCCTTTTGCACTTTATAATACTTTTAATGTTTTTTTTATTTTTTAATCTGTTGCTTGATGCAGATGGCATAGCTGCTTTGTGTCATAAAATATCAAACAACTATTTTGCCTTGCATCCTCCTCATACATTTTTTGACAGATGTGTAGATACTTTTCATGTCATTTTTACTCATTGGACATTCACACTCATCATTACTTGGATGATTAGCTTCTTATCCCTCCTTCCTGCCACTTGACTGTGTTAACTCTAGGTTTCTTATCAAAAAGGAGATGTCTATTTTTACTCCCATACAGCAACTTTTCCAATTAAGTGTTTTTAGTTCCAGACTAAGTTGGGCCCAACTTTTGCCTTTACACCTTCAGGTGATGGATTGGATACTTCTTCAAATACAGTTGTTTCCTTTGTCATCATGTGCAGTTTTGAGAAAGTAGGTATTCTTGAAATCATTCATCGATTTAAGCTGGGCTTTCGTGTGAACCCTTCAGTGGCATAATGGGGTCAGTGGAACATTTGCACGTATGCTAGATTGTCCAGTGATCCTGTCATCTTTCTGTTTGGGTGACTTGTTTTATGGTTATATAGGGGCAACACAACAGTTGGTATCTCTCTTCCACTCCCACATCCAAAGATATATTTGGAACACTTTTATAGAGAATATGAAATTCAAAGGCCTTTGTTCAGAAGAGGAGACTTCTCTTTAAATTAATCTATTAGAATTTGTAGCACTTCAACGAGCTATGACTTAGGGTCTCAAATTGTTGCAAAGGAAGGCAGTAATATTTCAGTTGGACAATTCCACAATCATCTCATACATTTCAAAATAAGTGGACACACAAATATCAGATCATTCATCATTCTCCTTGCTTGTCGTGTTCTGCTCATAATGAACTTAGTGACTTGACTGGTTATCCTGTCCCAATATAGCTCTTGTCTTAATGTCTCAGATAGATACTTTTGCTACACACTGGAATGCTCAGTTCCCATCTTTCTGGTTTCCTGTACCTCACACTCTGGATTTAGATGTAGATGCTTTCAGCCAGGATTGGATGGGTCTTCATTTTGAAATGTTTCTTCTTATTCATCTGTTTTCCAACTTTCTTGCATTGATTTACTTCTTGTCCTGTGTAGTTTTTATGGTGATACCACACTGGCTTGGTCAGCCTTGGTTTCCACATCTCTCATTTGGATTTCATTCAGTAACAAGTATTGCCTGGAAAGTTATGTTTTTTTTACAAATTTGCACTAATTATCAGTCAATTAATGTATAAAATACCCAGTAACAAAGAGCTCTGAGGAGGAATGTTCCACAAGATCAGCCTCGCTTTCTCCAAGTGGTACACCTTATTCAGTACTATACATAGTATACCATACTGCACCTCCACTCCTATACTGTCCTGAGTAAAACATAAAATATTTATTTTTCATCACTTCTTTCCCCAGGCTTGAATAAATCAGGGTTTGTTCCTTTTTCAAAATAGAGAATATAGTTTACCTATTACACTGTTTCTGGAGCATCATTCCTTAAGACTTTCCAACATGTATTCTCCCATCATTTCTCCATGAAGTAAGGGAGTCCTTACAATTGACATTTTCCAATTGTTATTGTATATGCTGATTTAGTTACTTTAAAAACTTAAAAACAAACAAAAAAAACTGCTTCAACAAAAGTTGAGTTCACTCTGTACTTTTCCATGACAGTGACTTTACTCAGCTTTTGTCTTTATCTGCTTGCTGTTTCCCATCCATCTCATACTATTTACATTTATCACTAAATCATCTACTTTTAACTCTTATAATAAACAACTAAACAATCATGGAATACTCATCGTTAATACTAAACTAATTATTGCTATATATACTGAACAGTCCTTTATGTCATGACACTGGAACTTAAGTTTTATCAATAGGTGAGAGAAAAAGCTAAGTTTATTTTCTTGTATGAATGGTAATACTTCATTAACTAATTTTTATCTTATTAAATTAGGTATGCAAGAACACAGCCAGTATCATATAACTATCATAGTTTTTTCTGAATTTCTAACCGTGTCATAAGAGCTTTTAAAAATTCAGCTGTTTGTTGATGGGTTTCTAGTGACAAAGTTTTGAACTGAGGGTGAAATAGACAGTTCCTCCTACATAAAACAACACAACATAATGGTTCATTTGATTCATTAAAACTGTATTTCTGTTGGTTATAAATAAAACAGTATAAAATGTCAAAAAGAACAGTTGCTAATTTGTGAAAAAAGGATACAAGATATGAGCTTGGCAAGTGGGTCTGATTTTGTGGTTTATGGCTCTATAAACAAATAAGATTGAAGGCAATAAAAAAATTATTTGCCTGGGTAATGTCTGTATTACAATAAGTAATTAAATTATTTTCTTGTTGGAGGTGTAGGAAATAAATTAGAGAAGAGGGAAGGTTTTGAGCACAAGTGGTAAAATTTTCACAATAGAGGGTGCAGTAAATGTTTTTTTTTTCTAAAATATATCTTATAAAACTAAGAACTTAAAACTTGTATCAAATTTTAATTTGTTAACTATGTTTTGATTCACAGTGTATTTGTATACATTGATAATAAAGTAGTTTATTTATATTTTGAATGTAACATTAAAATTTTGTTACACATGTGCTTTGACTTTTATGAAATGATTATTTGACTGTGTGTGTGTGGTTTCCTTGCTAATACTCATCTTTAAGCACATATCAGGAATAGAATGTCTGGTTTCAAAGAGAATATACACTTTAATATTTTTTTTCACTAGGTAAGATAAAGCACTTTTTTAATTTTTTTTCTTGTTTAGAAGAGTTTAATATTATGTGTTAAGTGTCATGGGGTAGAGGATGAATATGCAAATCAGAGGTTTATTTTTTAATCTTTTTACATGCATTCCATGGATTTAAAGTTATCGTAACAAAAGCATACAGCACAAAAGACAAGCTCTCAAATGAAACCTGATTTTTTTTTATATAATATAAATAGGAAGTTATGAAATATATTTTCATCAGTAAATACTAAAACACATATATCAAAGTTTAATAAATACATAAATATTTATTTTGAGTCGCATTTGATAACCAATGACTTTTGAAAATAGCTTGATCAAAATCCATTAAGCATGGGTTATGTGCTATAAAGTGACATGAATCAGAAATGATGATGAAACCAGTCATATTTGGAAATAAAATTTTAGATCCATGTAGATGGGAACTGTTTGTAATGTTGAAGACAAAAATGATGTTAAGAATGACGATAATATTCAGATCATCTTATGTACAGTTAGAATAAATGTCTCTTTTTTTTCAGCATGTAAGATAGAAAGTGTTTTATGTCTTGAGAACATTAATATAAGACAGTTTTTTTATGTACCCTAAAGAGAAGATTTTTGTTTGTTTATTATTAGCTTACATGTATCAGTGAGTTACATCAAATTCCACAAATTTGAAGTAATATTAATTTAACATAAATAGGATTACAGTGATCTAAGGGTTTGTTAAAACCATTTTATAGATTTGTTTTCATTAGATTGCAGCTGTAATACTCCTTTTTTTTTAAACATAATGCTTAATTCATCTAGTTGCAAAAAGAAAAATAATTTTGATATTGATGAAATATTTAAAGAAGTTACCATTAAAAGTCTGAAAAACTATAGATAGCTTCAATGATTCTGTATAATTCTACGATTAAAAAACATTTAATGACCAAGGGGACTACTGATGTAAATTGATTTGATATATTTAATACATATACAACTGATCCTGTATAGCTTTCAAATGCATATTTATGCTAGGAAATAGATAAAGATGTACATATTTGTTAACATAATACCTTTCTCTTTGTCATCCCATGTACATATAACTCAACACTAGGGATAGCTTTCAGAAAAATAAAATTTTCTGCTTTTGATTGAGAATTAGTATAGTTCCAAAGCTTCCCAAAGAAATTTTAATTTTTAGTACACAGTGTTATTAAGAACACACAGATTAGTGCTACAGCTATATTGTACTATATTTAATAAGTACAAAATGTATAAGTATTGTTGTAAGTTACTCTTTGTTAAGTTCTTAATTATTTTTATTCAATTAATATTGATACATTGTCCTCTTTAACCTTTTTTGTAACAAAGTTTATGTGAAATTGTTTTTTTTTAATAAAACTACTATAAAATTGAAATGCTATTTTCTAGTATATTAAAGTAAGGTATTCTTGCTTCTACAATATTTTCCATGTGCTCTTAAACATAGTGCTAGAAATTTTCGTGTTTTTTTTTAATTTAGAAACATGTGGATGTTTACATCATATTTTTTTATTTTTTTAAATTCTAACAATAGTATTATAGTAAAATGGATTTCTTGTGAAACTTTTACCAAGCTGTTTAACTTTCTACTTTGAAATAAGTTTTTATTAGTTATTTTGGTTGGTCTTTGACAATTTTATATTATATTAATATATATATAAAAGAACTAGATGAATCATATTAATCACATACAGTTTTCAACAGTAATCCAAAAAGTTTGATTTTAAGTTTCACCTCTCAGAAATATTATTTATTCTGATAATCTGTAAAATTCACAAAACTGGGTAATTTATAACTTAGATTAAATGAAACTATTATAAACAATATTTTTGCACAATGACTATTTCTTCTAACATTTATATATATATAAAAAAAAATCACACTAGTTCCATGGAAAAATAAGTTATTTTCCTGAACTCCACCACCTTTGTTGCTGAGAGGCTGTTATGCAAGTACTCTTGATGAGAAGAGCATAGATAGCCCACTATGTAGCTTTATACTTAACAACAAACAAAACTTACTGAAACAACTCTGTATAAGCATGTAATAACTTTTTTGTAAAGAATATTTGATATTTTAATAGATTGAACTTTGATATTTCATAGATTATTGTGTGTTTCTTAAGTATTTTGTTCACTTTCATCCAGTATAAGCTGATATCATGATAATTTTCTTGGATATTTTATGTCTTAAAAAGGTGGTTGCAGAAGAATAAAAACTTAAAGATTTAATTAAAAAAAGGCAAACCAAAAGATTTAAGTGTGCCTTAAACTTTCTGTTACACACAAAAATAAATTGTATTTTAATGAAGTATTTTTCTGTTTATTCTACTGTTTACTTGACATCTTCAACTAATATACTGTACATTTTCATTGTGTAGGAATAGTTTTGCCTCCAAGAGAGAAGTTGACAGTCTCCAATTCAATGTTGACAGCAAAAGAAATTATGAAGAAAACTTACACTTTGTCAATTGCATTTCATTTAGAAAATCATATAGTAATGACTGTTTTGTTTACATTATTTTCTTTATCACTGCCATGTTTGTGAACTTGGGTTCTGCACTGTTGTGGTCTTATCTTATGTGAAAGTACTTTAGTGTCTTATCATACGTGTTTATCTTTTGTTTTTTTTTCTTCATTTCTTTTTAAAGTTGAAGAAAATATTATGCATTAGCTTTATTGAGAAACCAATTATATATTGTTTATTACATCCAAGTCAGTATGGATTGGTATGAAAGGAAATCAAAAGTAACATATTTTTTATAAAATCATGGAAAGAAGTTGCAATTATGTGTTATATTTCATAATAACTCATGCCACCTGTGTATGTTAAAAGTTAGACAAAAATAGGTAGTTCTAAGGCATAAAATTGTGAGATTCAAATAAGTAGTCACCCTTCAAAGATGTCATATCTAGATCATTTGATTTGAATTACTAATTTTTTTATTAAGAAAAAGTTATCACATTTAATTTTAACTCATTTAATTGTCAAAATAATCCTTTTGTATAGTAACATGTTTTATTATAATATTATGTTCAACATCATAAGTTAAAACTATTTTTAAATGTTCCACAAAGATGCTATCAACAGATTGCAACATTTTCACCTACTATGTAACTACATGGAACTTACTATCCTTTATTGGAAGCAGCATAACTGTATAACATTCTGTATTCAGGAACTAATAAAGATATGATGAATTATGTGGAAATATTAGCTGCAGGGTTTTTGTACTGTAAAACAAACGAAGTGTGTGTGTGTGTGTTGCAAAAATGTTGAATGTTGCACCACATAGTGAAAATTCTCTGAAATAATTCTTTCACACTCAAAAATATATGTGTAAACCATAGCTATCATGTTTTAATTAAGAAATAAACTTGTATACATCTAAATAACAGTTCCCAAAATTTATGGAGCTGATGCTTTGTGGATTTCAGTGTACTGAGTTTATTTTATGTGGAAAAAACCCAGTGTTTACCAACACTTGGATTTGTGCAAAATAACTGATTGTAAAAGCTGAGCATTATCAAAAGTTTTCTGTCTGATATTTTACTTTGGTTCAGGAAACCTTGATACTTTTTTATCACTGCACCAAGTTAGGATATAATACATTGTAGAATCCACTCAATTGTGAAATATTAATGGATTGACTATTAATTTAATTCAGTGCTATGTTATTACAGCTTTTGAATATCCAAAGATGCATTGGGACTAAAAAATGCAGGATACTTCAGTTCCATAAGACAGTTTGATACAGTTCATGAAAAACATTTTAATAATGTATTAAAATTATTAAAATCTATCTACATTTGGGAGAAAACTAAATTTAGTTAAACTGAAATTTCTTAAACTTTTCATTTTCAACAGTACAAAATGGATAATCTGAATGAAAGGCAAGTCACTGTGTAGAATATTGAGAGGTTAAAGAAACATTGTCCAGGACATATGATGCTTGCAGCAGCTTGATTTAGAAGGATGTAAAGTGTCTATTAAATGTCACATCATTTGCAAACTTTATTGATTAATGCATGATTTTAATGTACTTGTGATAAAATTTTGCTTTTATAGTAAGAGTACTTCATAAGATAATTTCAAATATTGAATTTTCTGTATAGTCGCTCTATGAACTGTACTTGTCATTTATTGGCTTTTTGTTCATGCCTTCTAGAATTAAGAAAAAAGTTTGTAAATGTATAAAAGCTATTCTGTATCAGATGCTAACTTTGGTAAATTTTTCTTTGTTTCTAATTGTCGTGTTGGTTTGGTTGTCAGTCTCGAGCTAAAGGAAGTCTTGTGACTGTTACTTGTGTTGTGAAACTTTGTTGCATTGTAAATGCATTTTCTGTTAGTAGTATAGCATGTAACTTTAGTTTTGGGTTTGAATTACACTTGTTGTAAGTAAATGTATTTATTACTAGTTTTGTTTTGAGTTTACTTATTGATAAAGTATATTTTATTCCAATTTACAGCCTTTAGAGTAAGTAAGATTCGTTTTTAGAATAAGTTTGGCTTTTTCCTAGTGCTATCATTATCCAAGTACATAAGTTTTTACAGTAAAAAACATTTTAGTGTTTAAATTAGCATTCAAAATTCTACAGTATGTAAATGCTAGAATTGATTGTAGTTACTTATTCATGTGAGTGTTAATATGCATGAATTTTACAGTTTATTTATGGTTAACAAAAAAACAAAACAAAGATGAATGTATAATATATGAAAACGACAAAAACTGCTTAATATTTTATGCAAAATATATGCATAAGCTCATGAATATGTGGGAAAATAATGCTCAAAAGTACATATATCGTAACATGTTTCTGAGTATTTGTGGGACTTAATAAAAATTATACAGAGAAATAAATTAGAGGAGCTTCATTCATATCAGTCGTGTGTTTTAGTACTGTGATGTTTTGTTCATAAAGTCTATTACACATGTTCAGGGGTTTGGAAAGGGGGTTTCTGGTGTTCTTTTGACCAGATCTTAGTCTCATCCTGTTTCACCTCTGTAAAATGCTTGACGTCTGTTACACTGAATTTTGTGTTTTTCAGGTGAAATGGGTTCTTATACAATTTTCATACCACAATTCTTTGAAGATAAATATATTGAATGATACTTCTAAGTTTACTCATTCAAATACTGACCTTAACCCAACATAAAAAAAATTAAATTACTGAAAATACTATGAAAAGAAAAACTACGATCTTTAAAGTTTATAATTTGTTACATACAAACCAACCTAGAACACTGAAAGTCTATAGAAAGCCAATAACTTTATGCTCAATTATATGTTCTTATAACTCTCTAAACTAAAACCTTAGTAAATATGTAAGCTGGATTTTAGAACCTTGTGTTTCCAAAGTAAGTACTCAATTACAACTTGTATAGGTTGAACAGTAACGTCATTATGTCCAGTTTTGATGCCGTAAAATTATTTTCAGACTACTTGTGAAGCAATACAACTTACTGCAGAAATTATTTCATAATAGAGAATCTACAGAAACACCTAACTGAACTGTTACAATAAGCCAGATTTATTTGCTTTCAGTACAAGAATTTGCACTTTTCTTTTACACAGACTTGCAATGGTAAATTCATTATCATGTACTTTGGCCACTTTTTTCTTACATCTATTAGAACAGCATGCCATGACCATTTCCGTATACAAGCCTGCATTTTCCAGCGTTACTTCTAAAGATGAACAAACAAATTGTCTCCAACACATTTACATAAATACATGCATTTCAAAGTGGAAAATGAAACCAACCACACAATGAAGTTTTTAAACGTTAACATCATATAAACCTCTCAAGGTTTCACCACTTAAACTCGCAGAAAAATCGCATACAGCAGAAATTACATAAACTGGTTTCTAAAAGCCAGGCACTCTTTAATAAGCCTTCTAAATTTAGCATATAACATACTCGCCACAGAAAATATTGATGGAGAAATTACGTACTTAACCGAATGTTTCGCATACATTAACTAGTACCCTACTACGGTAATTATAGAAGCTGTTAACAAATTTAAAAAACAAACTCACTTTACAAAATAAAACCTTGTGGCTACATAAATAAACTTGACAACATATATTTTAACTGTTTAAAAACCAATTTTCACAGTGTAGTGTTTATTTTTATCTATACACCTACAATATTCAACTAACTGAACTTCTGACTTGTGAGAAAGTGAGATGAGCAGTAATACTCAAATCTATTTTTGTAAGACCAAATTATTGATTTCCTTGAGTGTTCTATCAGAGATTACGAAAACACCAGAACCACCACCATCATATCTAAGTGCACTTCTTGTGAGACCACTAAATTTTTCAACCATATAGGACTTTCTTGAAACTGAAATAAAGCAAAACACTCACGAAGACCAAGCCAATATCTTAAGACATGACCACTGCTGTTGTATCTAATGCTGGAGCATTGACATTCATTTTGGTGATCATTACTTCAACAAAACTATATTAATCACTGAAGATAAAAACATCATTGTTTGTTTTGGAATTTCGCACAAAGCTACTCCACAGCTATCTGTATTAGCCGTCCCTAATTTAGCAGTGTAAGACTAGAGGGAAGGCAGCTAGTTATCACCATTCACCGCCAACTCTTTTTACCAACGAATAGTGGGATTGACCGTCACATTATACACCCCCACAGCTGGGAGGGCGAGCATGTTTAGCGCGACGCGGGCACGAACCCGCGACCCTCGGATCATGAGTCGCACGCCTTACGCGCTCGGCCATGCCAGGCCTCAAAGCTACACAATGGGCTATCTGTGCTCTGCCCACCACGGGTATCGAAACCCGGATTTTAGCGTGTAAGTCCGTAGACATACCACTGGGGGGCTAAAAACATCATATCACTCGGAGCCCCTGACAGCAAGAGTGACATCACTTTTGTCATTTAGTACATTCCAGTAGGTAGTACAGCTTATACAAAACTTCCAGACTAGAGTGACAAAATGAATGCCGATTTAGACAATGAAACAATAAAAGATAAAGCATGAGCCATGATAAAAATTCAGGATAACCCAAGAAACCCACTAATTTCACAAGAAAATAATGAAATCCAAAGATATAAAATAAAACATGCATGTGACCATAAACAATCTATTTGTTTATTTTTTTGAATTTCGCACAAAGGGCTATCTTTGTGCTAGTCGTCACTAATTTAGCAGTGTAAGACTAGAGGAAAAGCAGCTAGTCATCACCACTCACCGCCAATTCTTGGACTACGAATGGTGGGATTGGCTTTAACATTATAACGCCCCCACGGCTGAAAATGCAAGCATGTTTGGTGCGACCCTCAGATTACGAGTCGAACCTGGCCATGCCGGACCTCATAAACAACCTGCTGTCGTATGTGTGTAATTATATCCTGGGTGATCCTATAAGTTATGATTATTATTTTCGTAAAACTAAAGTTGTTTTACTCATTCTCTGAAAATAAATATGTAACGAACGGTTAAAATGAAAATCTTAAACAAAACGCGATATATCACGACATTTTACTAAATTAACTAGGGATAAAAACCCAGTAAAAGCGCAAATTAACCCTTGTCCCTTTACTTTTTGGCAGTTTTTTTAATAGTGAAACAAATTACTTTTTTTTCTACATATTATTTTCACATGAAAGTAACAAGTTTATAAAATTAAACATTGTTCTACGTATCTTTTGCTTTATCTGAAAGTTATTTTTTAAAAAGTAACCATGTATAGATATCAATGTTTGTAAAATCGAAGGTTGTTTTCACTATCTGTCTTCAATCTTACACTATTCATTTTCGTAAAATTGTTTTATTTTTACCTTCTATAACCAAAAATTTGCATCTTTTTAACGTTTTTTTATTATAAAATTAATGTTTCTTAGAAATATATACAAAGAGACCTATTCAGTATAATTAAGTACATATATTAGTGAAATATTATCAGTGAAAATTTTGTTCTAACGAATTAAATCTGTTTTAAATGGTTTATTCGCTTCTCTCGTTTGTGTGTGTGTGTGTATCTAGTATCGTGTAACAAGTTTGTCGAGCAAGTGTTGAACACCATCGATGCAAAGCTACTTTGTATTGTTTAATTTTGTTTTATTCATCAAATATATTTCTAAGTTTAAATTAGGTGTCACCACCGTAACCCGAAAATTTATAGAAAGGAGAAACATGGCCTGTGTAACATACCAGGCATTTCTTTTCTTTATAGTTTTGAAAGGTAAACTTCTTTATTCATAAACATTTAAAAATTTCTTTTTCTGGTCTTTCGTCTTTAGAGAATTCTTTAGCCTATGCTAGCATGATCTTTAATAGCTAAAGCTGTACAAATGTTCAGAAATTTTGCTTGATATGATGAGTGTGGGAGACATTACTATATCTAAATAAATATATAATACTTCACTCTCTGACGATGGCTGAAGAAGGTCGAAACGTTGTTCGCTCTTCTATGTAAAATATTTTCACAACTCAAACGAGCCGTTTTTGCATATATAGTTCATTCTCTTTGTCTAGTCAACTTTCTATTTAGCATAAATAATTACAGAAAAGTTTAATTCTCTTTCTTTTTTGCGAACAAGTTTAGTTGAGATGTTTATTATGGATTGTTCAATAAATAACATGTTTTGTTTTGAAGTTAAACTTGTACACACATTGTTTCTTAGATCCAGAGCCAAGTCACTTATTTTCAAATCCGTAATATATTATTTGTATTTATCAATTTACCTATGAATTCTATATGCTACTTTAATATTATCAAGGTACTTCAAATAAAATTAAATATATGTCATGTAGAAATCTGTAACATTAAAGAGTTTTTAATCCAATATTCATTTTTTAAAAATACAAATGAATGAGGACTGGCTCTTCAATTAAGGTACTTAAAAATATACTTCTATACATAAAAACTACGTATAATACGCCTCTGCAACCACTAATCCACACGCTTATGGAATATCTTAAGTAAACGCAAATATTATTCTATTTTTCATTTGTAATTCTAGTAAAACTGAAAGTACGTAAAATCATCAAGACTTCTACTCACACAACTCATGGAAACTTTATGTTGCAGTATATATAGATAAGCCTCTATCAACTGTACCATTAAAATAAAAGCCTGGCTTTATTGTTCTCCTTACATCCTACTAAGAAACTAAAATGATTCTACTGAGATTTAAAACGTAGTTTTGTAAACAAAAAAGTTCTAGCCGTCTCCTCTTTATATATATATATATACACCATGTGTAAAAAAAGACTCGAAACATTTTAGACCAAGAAAAATATTTCTATGGGTGTATATCGTCATTTTCTTCAAATATTATTCTACGAGTGGTATAACATAATATCAATAATAATATAAGTATATCCAGATATACAGGGTGGTCGCTAGAAAAGCGGAAAATTTGTCAAACAGCTATTTATTTTTACAAAGAATAACTTTTACAAAGTTTTTTAAAGGCATATGTTATATTACACTCATAGATGCTCAAAATTATTAAAATCGTGCATTTTATTCATGATGTAAAAAAATCAAAATAAAAATGAGTAAGCACGCATTTTATTCATGATCTCATCTGACCCTCAAATTTTCCGCTTTTCTAGCGATCACCCTGTACTATTTATGCGTATGTATTTTAGTTTGTTTCATTTTATCTCTAGATGGGTAACTGTTGGTGAAATTATTTTAATACCTTATACTACAGGGTGGTCGCTAGAAAAGCGGAAAATCTGTCAAACAGCTATTTATTTTTTACAAAGAATAACTTTTACAAAGTTTTTTAAAGGCATATGTTATATTACACTCATAGATGCTCAAAATGGCGTCCGTGCACTTCAGAGCAGCGTCTTAACCTAGAAATCCAAGCTAGACATTTTGTCAGTCTCCAAGTCGGATTTTCACTTTTGAAAAGAATGATCACTTGCCTTTGAAAGTCTGAAAGCTGTTTTCTGTTTCCTTTCATGATGTGGGTATCAAATAGAACCTAAAACAAATCAAAATAGAAATGAGTAAGCACGCATTTTATGATATTAAAATCATGCATTTTATTCATGATGTAAAGAAATCAAAATAGAGATGATTAAGCACGCATTTTATTCATGATCTCATCTAACCCTCAAATTTTCCGCTTTTCTAGCGACCACCCTGTATAACACGAGTATAATATATTCATAGTGTTTCACTTAATAAAACTACGCATAAGCTAAATGACTAACTGTAACTTTCAATTCGGCTAGATACATAAAATATTTTAGGAGACTATTTTGTGTTATTTCTACAAATAACTCAGTGCTGTTCTTTGATAGATTGTTTAGGTATTATATTCATGATGAAACTTTGTAGAATGGACGGCAACTGTGTGAAGACTAAAGGTGGAAAACTTTCGAAACGTCTTCCTATACACTTGTGTCTCCACAATAGGCAGTTGCCTTCTGTTCTACAAAATTTCAACTCAGTGCTATTTTAACTTATCTATAACGATTAAAATACAGTTTCTTCACCGTAAAAAAAACTGCAGTAAATGAGCCCAAATGTTATACACTATAAATAACTTGTAACAACTGTGTAACGTTTTTCAATTACCTGTGAAAAATTAACGCTAGTAGTGAGAAGTCTGAGAAGACTGATATACTATACGTACTTGTCATGTCCGAAAAGCCTTAGAACTAGTAGTGGAAACAGAAACTGTATTATTTTATTAAGCTATTTAGTTTTAGTAAAGAACATTAATATATGTATCACAATAAATTAAAACAATGTTTAACTTTTCCGAAAGAAGATTTTAGTTCTTTTAACACAGAGTATAGTTTTTATTTTTCAGGCAAATATCAAAATTTGCACTATAACCATCAAGAGCGCCCTCTTTTGTCTACCTTTTGTATAAACATACTGCTGACATTAATAAAAGCGTATACTTTCATCTTTAAATATAATTTTTCTCTGAAATATGAATCTGACAGACTTCGATTAGTTTATGTTTACTGTGAACGGTTTCAACTTACAGGAACTTCGGAAAGACAATTATAGGAAAACAATGAACTATTCATTTTGAGCTCGAAATCGTTAGCATGCTTCTATTGTTGTCTTTTAAGTATGCATTGTCTCTCAAATTATTTCTAAAAAGTACAGTCTTTAGACAAAAAGAAAGGTGCATTATTCTTTATTTAAATGAAATAGATAAATTGTGTTATTGACTTTAACATGGTTAAGGACGTTACGATTGAAAACATCAATAATATGGAAGACATTTCTTTTGATTCATGTAAGAAGGCAGTAATCTTCAGAGAAAGCACACATCCAAATACCCCGCATTATAATCCATTTTCTTAACCTTAACCACCATTTCATCCAGCTCTTGGCCTTCCTTTAAATTTTCTTGAATAGTCAGATTTTAACGTGTTTGATATGTGCGTGTGAATATAAGTTTTTGTGGTTATATTTTTGTATTTATAGATTATGTTTGGTTTCTAACACACACATTAATGTGAAGCATGATGTGTATATTAATAGTGATTTAAATAGATCTGAATGTGTGTGCATTGTTCCGACACCTTAACATCTGAACTTTTTTTATGCTGAAAAAATAAAGTAAACGATGTCTAGAAAAATGAAGCTTTTCCTGATGACTGAAAGATTGATTATTTTAGACCAAAGCTTCATTGGATTATATGCTATGTCCAACGGAGAATCAAACCACGAATTTTAGCGTTGTATGTTTGTAAACTTATCGTTGTCCCACCGGAAACCTAGGTATTTAAGATATTGTAAGTATCAGTATCATAAACACAAACATTCTACGTCTTAAAAGTAATTGTTGTTTCCCATTAGAAGTAATCTTTCTTCCAAAAAGGCTTTTGTTTCACTTTTACAGGTTAAAAATGTTTTTTTATTCTTTCATTTTGAATTTCGCGCAAAACTACATGAAGGCTATCTGCGCTAGTCGTCCCTAATTTAGCAGTGTAAGACTAGAGGGAAGGCAGCTAGTCATCACCACCCACCGCCAACTTTTGAGCTATCCTTTTACCAACTAATAGTAACACTGAATGTTTCATTATAACGTCCCCACAGCTATGCATGTTTGATATGACGGGGATTCGAATCCGCAGTCCTCAGAATACAAGTCGAGCGTCTTCACCACCAGTCATGCCAATTGAAACCTATTGCAAATCTATTCAGTTTTTGATATAATGGTATTGTGTAATGTTCTTTTTTGTGTTACTAATGTGCATGTATGTCGTTTTATATGAAAAACATAAACAATTTATTAAGTGGCACGCAGTTTTTGTTTTTAAAATTAGTCAACAATGTTAAATATCAATATGAAACTTCTGCTGCATGTGATTGTCGAAGTTTCGATTTTCTGATATTGTTCTAGCTAGGGTTGAGAGAATATGTCGTTGCTGAGAATTAAGGTTATCAGGTAGAAAAAAAAAACAATATATAATTCTAATGTAAAATTTTCGTCGTGTCTTTCACACTCGAACAAAACAACATTATTCATAATCCAACATCTGGTAGGAAGAAGTAGTTTCCCAGGTGGCTCATAGTAAAATATATGAACCCTATATTCTCGTTTTTATTTTATTTTTATTTTCATAAAAGTTGACAGTTAAGATCCCCACAAGGAATTAACTTATAGCATCAGATGAATGCCTTCTATTTTAACTTTGTTGTTTCTTGAATACTAATATGCAAAGAGTTTGGTGAATTTTAAACTGCCTATTAATTATATGAATATAGAATACCTTTGAGATTAATTTCTATGTTTTACTGTAATGTTAAACCGTAAAAGATGAAAAACTGTAGAAAGCTATAATTATTTGTGCTATCATTAAGTTTATACGATAGAAGTTTCGATGAAAGTAAATATTGTACATATTTTATATGAACCTAAAGTCAAAGTTACACACAGTTATAAACAATTAAATCTTACGAATTAATACTGCCAATTACGATACTTTTTTTTTAATCTCTTAAATACCATTTGATTAATTTTAAAATTATTTAGTTTTTTTCATGTATTTCTAAGTCCCTTCATATGTGAATAACAAACAATTTGTTTTTAAGTATAAAACCACCTAATTGGTTATAGGTTCTGTGCCCATCATACATATCAAACTCTAATCCTTAGCGGTATGATCCCTTATATTTTCCCCTAAACTACTAACCATAAATATTAAAGAATTTGCATTAAAGTTTTTTGATATTTCCTTTATAGGAGTATGTAACCTTACATAATAAGCCATTGCCATCCTGACCACGTGCAGATAATTTTATGAGAAAACAATGTTCTTGTAATTTTTAAAAATATTTTGTAACATAAGAATATAATTCACTTGTAAATGGATATGTATGAATGATGTTATGATAGATTAAACGAAGTAATATTTATTATGTTTCAACTTAATTCAACAGCAAACGAACGACTTAATGTTTACTCTCTTCAGTATTTACTATAGCATAATACTTTATCATACATTTTATGATAAAAAATCGTTGCAAGTCCGCTTCTAGTTAACGTGTAGATGAGTTATATAAAGCAAAAATGTATAGGTTAAACGCATCTTTATAAAACATTATAATGCGATAAGAAATATGTTAGATATTACATATAATCTGTGTGAGAAATGTTATCATGCCGATCAGTCATAGCCTTCGATTCGTTATGATTTACTGCTTTTTTGTTGCTGTTTTGTTTCAGATTTGAAATATTTGCTCCAACTTATTATTTCACTTAAAAGTTCTTATTCAACTGTTTTAGATTATTATTATTCGTTATAATAACTCTACCATTTGCAGATAATTTACTGTTTGTGTATGTGTGCCTACCTGAGATGATTCCCCGGACTTGTAACAAAAAAATCTTGGATTCGATTTCCCATAGTAGATGGAGCACAGATTGTTTTTTTTTGTTTGTTTGTTTGTTTTTGAAATTTCGCACAAAGCTACTCAAGGGCTATCTGTGCTAGTCGTCTCTAATTTAGCAGTGTAAGACTAGAGGGAAGGCAGCTAGTCATCACCACCCACCGCCAACTCTTGGGCTGCTCTTTTACCAACGAATAGTGGGATTGACCGTCACATTATAACGCCCCCACGACTTGGAGTGCGAGCATGTTTGGCGCGACGCGAATGTGAACCCGCGACCCTCAGATTACGAGTCGCACGCCTTAACGCACTTGGCCATGCCGAGCCCGGAGCACAGATAACGAATTACTTAGCTTTGCTTTAAAACAAGCAAACAAATTATACTTAAGATCAATTAGAAAAATAAAATTGAAGTTGAAATGATTACGCGGTAAGATATTGGCATCACACTATAAAAATAGTATATGAAAGTTTTGAAAATAAGATATGTATTTTTGAAACTATAAATTGTAACTAATTTATTCATAAGTACCTAATTTAGGGACAAAATCATTACTTTAGGTATTATGAAAGAGCTTCACTGTTAATCAAGCGTAATGTAGGTGTTTGTTTCTAATTTTCCAAGCATTGATTAGATTTCTCCTAGGAATTATGCATATTTGTTCGAATTTTTGTTGCAATAGGCGGTATTCTTCAATTGTTCACCCTAGAAACTGATTTCGAATGTTCTCAAAGAAGGATGCCCATTAGTTTGTGTCATAAAAGCACCAAACAAGGCCTGGAAACTATAAAAGCATCATCAAAATAAGTGGATATTTATGCAGCGAAATAGCTTCATCCACGCTAACTGCAACACGGGTGAGTATAATTTATCATAACTACAGTTAAAGAGTTAAGTGACTAAATTTCTGTATCCCAAAATGACATGCTTTATTGTTTTTGTGAATCTATTTGAATATGCCTTTTTTCATGCTAATGTAATTGTTCATAAACTGTTACAAGCATTTATCGGTAAATTCACGAGAACAGAGAAAGCGATAGTTAAGGTATCTCAAAAAGTTTAATCTTAAGTTTTATTAATTGCAAATTTCACCCGTTTAATAGCTTAGATGTTGTGTGTTTTAAGAGTAAGCTTAAATAATATATTGTGCTATAACTGAGAGCTATTTCAGACTTTTCCATCTGTGAATAAAATCATCAATTCAAGATTATACTGTTGCGTAGGCAACACCTTCTACAAATGTGTGGAGAGTGGTGTTATTGTTTATAATTTAATCCATTCAAAGTTCAGTTATGTTTGTTTGCATTGAAGTTGTTTTAAGTTTGCACCAAGCACATCTTGGATTAAAATACAAATTATTAATTAGTTTTATACGATGCTTTGTATCTATGCAATTTTTTTATATATAGCAAAGTCATTCTTCACTTTTGAATCTTTTGTTTTGGGTGGATCACAGAAAAAAATTAAAATGACCCATAACAGAGTTAGATAAAAAATATATAACTATGGATATAAGATATTTCTTTCAATAGGTTTTACTTTATCTATGCTTATTTGAGTATATTTTCAGGGTTAATTATTTGTGAAGCTGTTATAAAAGAAAAGTTACAGATTTATTAACAAATCCGATATTATATACTAGCCCGTATGGTGATACATAAATAACTACACCATTATGGCTCATTCTTCTTTATAGGTCTTGTTTATTTATTAAACAAGTATAATAAAGAAAACATTTTATAAAGATACGTAAGGATTGTTATATACGTAACCAGTTAGCTATAGTAATAAAGAAAGTTTTAAAGCTATGAAAAGTATTAAAACAATAAAGTTAAAATTATAAAACTAATTTTTTTTAAATGTGAAAAAAATCCATATTTTGACAAATCACTGTAATTATGTTAGCCGCCGCTAAAGTTGGGATAAAACGTTTTAAGGAATTCAAGTCTCTCGCTAGAACAGCAGTAAGTCTACAGATTTAAAATGCTAAAATCAGGGGTTCGATTTCCTTTGATAGGCACAACAGATAGCCCGATGTGGCTTTGCTATAAAAATTAACAAGTAAAAGAGTTTTCATAGGGGTTTCGATACCCGTGGTGGGCAGAGCACAGATAGCCCATTGTGTAGCTTTGTGCTTAATTCAAAACAGCAACAAGTTTTCATAATTTGACTTGCTTCTAACATTAAACCTTTCTATATTACTTCTTGTTAAACAAATATTTTTATTATACCTGTTACTTTCCTTTTTATTACCTATATTTTCGTGCACCAGAAATATCAATCGTGGTGCGCGATTGTACCCGACTTCATTTTAATACTCATCAGGATCTCTACCAACCTACCTTCAAATGTAATTATATGCCCAAATTAGTGCATTCTCCATTATATATATATATATATATATATACACTATAGGGTGTTAGGAAAGCCACTGTGCAGTTTTGTAATC
This sequence comes from Carcinoscorpius rotundicauda, assembly GCA_011833715.1. Classification (NCBI taxonomy): domain Eukaryota; kingdom Metazoa; phylum Arthropoda; class Merostomata; order Xiphosura; family Limulidae; genus Carcinoscorpius; species Carcinoscorpius rotundicauda. The sequence continues at coordinate 22,701,187 of CM022395.1, forward strand.
GTATGTCTATTCAGTCTATTTCAAGCCAGCAACTGATAGCGGTGTTTAGTAACAAAACAAGAAGGATCCAGGCCTGTATTGATGCCAACAGGGGTCACTTTCAACATTGTTTTTAATTTTCATTCATATTTACCTCCTGTATTCTATATTGAGACATTAATAAATATAAGTGCACAGTGACTTTCCAAACACCCTGTTGTATTTCCACAAAAAAGGAATTATTGTGACTACAGATGGAAGAGTTCTGTGAAAGATTTGGAGTGATAAGATTCGTTTATTTTTTCGTACGATTATCCAAAAATGTTACTTACTAATTTAAGGTAAAACTTTGCTAAAAGTGTTTTTCTCTATAAACACATATATAACGACTTAGGCGACTTTTAAGTACAATAATCTTTAGCCCTGTTCAGCCAATACTGTGAAGTAGACACTATTAACATTCAGAAATTTGTAACGTAGCTTTGAACGGACATATTTGGCTGCTGTTTTATTTAATCATTGTTTCTACTATTCGGTAATAGAGTACTTAATGACGATGTCCATTTTTAACAAATCTTATAAATAAAGAAATAAAGAAAAGAATTTCAATGCCCAAGGATATTTTCAATAAAATGAAGTCCATATTCACAAACAGGAACATAACAAATATCACTAAAATTAACACCTTGAAATCATATGTATGGTCTGTTCTCTTATATGGCTGTGAGAGCTGGACACTGAACAAAGATACAGAGAAGAGATTAGAAGCTGCTGAAATGTGGTTCCTCAGAAGGATGCTAAAAATATTATAGACTGAAAGAAAAACAAATGTGGAAGTCATGGAACTGGCAAGATACAAAAGGTCCCTCATGAAAACTATAAGAAAGAGACAAATGGAATTTCTGGGACACATCTGCAGGAAGAATGGGATAGAGAAACAGATGCTATGTGGGAAAATAGAAGGGAGGAAAAGCAGAGGGTGTCAAAGAACAGCCTCAATAACTATGTCACCAAGAACTCAATGAGGAACATCAAGTCGATAAAGAGGATTGACAACAGAGAAGTCTGGCATGCCATGGTCGTCGATGTCTGCCGAAGATTTGACACATGAAGCAGAAGATAAGTTTCGTGTAATTATTCTGGTAATAAAATGAATTTACATTTTTATTAGTAAGTCGCATGCTTCATTTTCATCTGTAGAAGCATAAAGTACGTGTTGCTCATAATATGTCTGTAGAGAGAGGAATGGTAGAAGTTTAGGTAGCACAAAACAGATAGAACATGAGAACAGAATTTCATTGTTCCTAACGTTTAATAGCGCTAACTGAAAATATCAATCGCATCATTTGTGACTAAATAATCGAATCCGAGATTTTAATGTTGTAAGTTCACAACACTAAGCGCTGGGTTTTAAATAATTATTATGAATTTCTCTGCAAAGTTTTTTAACCCTGCAGTAAACCTTTTATTCATTTTAACGTATTAGTGTTTTTAATCATGATGAACTGAATTGGATGAATATATATTAAGAGAGTTATGTGTCGTTTACAACTCATTCTATTGTATTTGTGGTATGTTCATCAGAAAGATATATTTCATAGCCCTCTATATTCTTCGATTGTTTATCAGTATACTCGCAGTGACTACAAGGCCACCTATATAGATAAGACACATCGTAAATTAAAAATACGTGTCAAAACATATTGGAATATCATACAGAACTGGACAGAAACTAATAAATTTATCTCATTCTCCTATACAAGTCTACATAAAGCAGTACAACAGTGATGTCTTTATAAATTAATTCCAGAATTATGGCAACAAGAAGTTTGCTGTCATTTAGTGAACGTCCTAATCTTAAAGAAAACCAGAGATCACATCAGCTATCACTATTATAAATGTTGATCTCTGTTTTAGGTAATTGTTTTTCTGTTGCTTATACTTTGTTCCATTTCTTTAATTGTTTTTCATTTCTCGAAATATCTACTGAATGTAATCTATCACAGTTAATTATAAAGTAATACAACTTTTGATGTAATTACAAATTGCTGATCATGGGACATGATTATTGTTGTTTTTGAATTTCGCACAAAGCTACTCGAGGGCTATCTGTGCTAGCCGTCTCTGATTTAACAGTGTAAGACTAGAGGGAAGGCAGCTAGTCATCACCACTCACCACCAACTCTTGGGCTGCTCTTTTACATGGGACATGAGTAGCCCGAAACGTTTGAATACTAAATGTATTGTCAGTTACTGCCGTGGTCTTTTTGTTTTGGATTAATATGCCCTTATTCTGTAGCTAATATAAGTTCATTATTTTTTTAAGAAAAAAAATCCTGAAACTGGATTATGTTTAATCCAAAATAAAATGTCGTTTCATTAAATTTTTAATCGTCTTAATTCAATTACAATTCATTGCCCAGTTTACTGTTGAAATGTAAACTTACTTCAGCTCATTTGATACAAAAGAAAGGAGCACTTAAACAGGAAATCAGAAACTTCACTTAATATTTCATAGTCTGATAGAACTTGACGAACTAGTTTTCACATAAAATAATTTTTGATCAATATTTCATTTTACAAACAGATTAAGGATGTAGCCGTAAGTACCAAGATTAAATCACTATTCATCGACTTATCGACTTGCTTGTGGGCTACATAGAGCACAAACGCTCCAAATTTATAATAGCCCTGTGACTGTTTTATACCAAGGATACATTGAAAACGTAATCTTAATGTCAGTTTCGAACACAGACAAATTCTTTAATTTTATGAACTTTATTCAGAACTGTTATACGTCGTTTTCTGAACACAAGCAACGTTTCAAACCATTCAGTGAAGTGATTGTATTATACACCTACAGCCTATCATTCTCTCCTGGATTACAACTACATATCCATTAAAAAAAATGGCATTCCCAAATTACAGATTAACCACCTACGTCGTTTATGAAACTTTGAATCCAAATTAACAAAACTTAATGTCATATAAATAAAATAAATTCAGCTCGCCTAGATGCTACAGAGATCAAACATGATATTACGTTGCAATGAAAGACACAAAACAATAGTCACAAAAATTAGTTCCGCTAATTTTGATTTATCGTCTGTAAAACATCCATGTTTCGAATATAATTAAATAAATTGAGCTACTTTTAAAACATAAAACGCATGGTGAAACATTTAATGATAAACCAATAATTTTGTATTGATACACATAAAAAAAACACCTTTATACCCGATGAATTACTCATCTTCAAAGTGGTGCGCGTTCACTGTACAACACATCCAAATGCTCACTTTATTGCATAACTCGTTTTTATTTGTGGGCAACTATAAATTGAAGGGAAAAGGTGGAATTTTCTCAGAATGAACACATGAACACACCTAAAATATCTATAATTATAATTCAGAAAAATATTTTAACCATCACGACCAAAATATCAACATTTTTAAAATACTTGCTCTTTGAAGTCCATCAACATATGCAACAAATAAAAATAATTAAACAATCCATTGGCTTGAGTTAATCTACCCCCAAAATAAATAAACTAAAATTGCTGAAGAAAAAGTAACCGCAAGGATTTTTAAATGTACTTTTGAGTAAACAAAATATTAGGATGGGGATAGGTCCCTTGAGCGATTACAAAGGAAGGCTTGTATCTGATGATAAATTGTGCTTTTTCTTTAGTTTTTACTAATGAAGCCTTGAGTATTATCTCCTATCTTAAACAATTGATAAATGAAAACAAAGTTGAATAAAAGAACTATACAAATTCTGAGAGTGTTAAGATAAAATTGGAAAGTTTAATTAATTATAAGTCTGAATTTTCAGAAAGCATTTGATAAAGTGACACATAAAAAGTTATAAAGAAACTTATCTCTTTAGTGGCGGACAAGGTAGCTAGTTATATAGAAAAGTGGCTTGATGAAAGAAAGCAGAAGGTTGTTATAAATATAGTTCACTTAAATTGGGTTAATGTTGAAAATAGTGTATTCATGGCTTGGTCTCATGGCCATTGCTCTTTTTGATTTCGCTCCCCAGTGGCTCAGCGGTATGGCTGCGGACTTACGACGCTAAAAACCGGGTTTCGATACCCGTGGTGGGCAGAGCGCAGATAGTCCATTGTGTAGCTTTGTGCTTAATCAAAACATTTTTTTGATTTACATTAATGACATACATGAAATAATTGTCAATAAAATACTTAAACTCAGCATAAACATTAATTTTCATAAATTTCTATATTTTTGCTATTTATAATCAATAATTATTATTTTTCATTAAATGTTATTAATCTTATATTTTATTTTATTTTTAAACATTTAAAGGCTATCATTTTTTCATCTCTAGGATTGTGACATTATTGCCTTGCAACAATACACAACATCTTATTTAACAGTTATTTTTGTCGAAGTTTTTCAAAAAGTAATAAATATATTTAAGACTTGAATACTGAATTTGTATATAAAACTTAGTTAATGAATTGGTTGACGAATAGTGTAATATCAAACAGTTTTATGCATTAGTCCAGAAGAAGCCACGAAGGAGAAACCTCGGTTGTTTATAATTCTCTCTAATAATCATCTGGAGTGTGAAGGTCGTTTTGTTCTACCCTTATTATCAAAATATTTGTATTTCCTCTTATTTGTTAATTCCATGTTAATTTTAGTTCTTCACTGACGCTAATCTTTGTGTGTGTATGTGTGTGTGTTTTCTTATAGTAAAACCACATCGGGCTATCTGCTGAGTGCACCGAGGGGAATCGAACCCCGAAAATAAATGCAGGGAGTTTCTAAAAGATTCTAGTGAATGATGAAATTAACCTGTCGTGATCTAATACGAAACTTATACGTATAGCAAAATCCATAAGGAAAGGCTCTGTCGATGTTTTATGGTCCTCATGGTGTAAGATAATTCTGTAATGGCTCTAAATAATACACAATCAAACACTTTTTTACTTATATACAAATGTCAACCAAAAGAGGGCTACCAGAAGAATGCTATATGCGATTGTTATTTTTACACAAAGATATGTTGCAATACTTAAGAGCCCCACATCTTCATAAAGCAAATTAATATGCTTGTTTTATCAATAAAAAATATTTTTTCGGAAAATCTATTTCTCATATCTTCTGATCCATTATATTTCAGGTTACTTTTGGGATGCTACTTCTCGTAATCTGTGGGTCGCAGATTCTAATCTCCGTCACATCAAACATTCTTGCTTTTTTAGCCGTGGAGGCGTTATAATGTGACAGTCAACCCCACTATTCGCTGATAAAAGAGTAGCCTAAGAGTTGGCGGTGGGTGGTGATTTCTAGCTGGCTTTCCTCTTGTCTTACACTGTTAAATTAAGAACAGCTAGCGCAGATAGCCTCCGTGTAGCTTTACGCGAAATTCAAATATAAAACAACACTAACAACTGGAAGCGTTTCTATACCCTTCATCATAGACGAAAACCGATAGAAAGACAGAACAAAAATTGCTGTTATAACATCCGAAGAGATGTCATAATTTGTCATAGCCTTATGAAAGCGACTTGATATTTTCCAGTTTCATGAATATTTTACCATCCCCGTCTACGACTGTGGTCGTTAATGAAAACACTGATGATCGTTATATAATTCAGTACTGTACGGTATGTAATGTTAATTGCTTAAGAAGTAATAAAACCGATCGAAACAAAAATAGATCTAGAAGGTTAAACTACAAGCAACTGATATTAAGTTGAAAACACTTTAGTATAAATATATATGTAAAATTCGTGGCATTTATCACATTGTGTTTTATAAATAATGTTGGTGTGGTGTTTGTCAATAACTTCAACAAATGGATTGATGTCAGGTTCTCTGAGCTGTTTAAATATAGTTGGGATATTATTTGTTTCAAACTACTGTTGAACAAGACGTAAGATAGTGCCTAAAGCATAATGATATTAAAATCAATACTTCTTTTTATCTATGATATTAACAATGTAAGCAGTGTAAAGCTATGTAGAATACCATAATAGATAAGGTACTCATGGCTTGCTTAACTGTTATGAACCGGTAAGTCCAAACTAGCTGGCCTGGTGTGGCCAGGTGGTTAAGGCACTCGACTCGTGATCTGAGGATAGAGGGTGTTGAATCCCTCTCACACCAAACATGCTCGCCCTTTCAGGCGTGGAGGCCTTATAATGTGACGGTTAATCCCATTATTCGTTGGTAAAAGAAATTCTAAACAAATCGAATTAGCTAAAACAATCGCATACCATAATATGTTTTTGCTCAGCAAAATGATCCATCATTCAAAAGCCAAGCGTCAACAAATTCATATTTGTACATATGAAATAAACAGTAAGTAAAGGAGTTTAATACTTTAGATTATGTTGTTTTTAACTTCTTTACTGTAATTACCGTTCTTAAGGCACAATGAAGGTTGAAGTCTTATATTTATGACTATAAAAAACGAATTATGGGCTTTAGCTCAACTGTTTATTCAACCTGCATTTAATTCTGTAAATATAATTGATAAAATGAAGTGCAGTTTCAAACTGCTATTAAAATACTTCGTAATAAATTAGCAACAGATGAATAGTTTCATTTCTGAACATGTACCAGAAGTTTTCACGAACATAATATGCTTAATATTAAAGACATAAGAGAATGTTGGATTAATTCAGATAAAGCTTTGGTTTTGTTAACTAGATAAATGAATTAATTTTCTCGCAAATTAATTGAAAACAATTTTAATCAAATTTGTTAACATAAGCTCCGATCTCAACTTTAGCTTCGATATTAAGGTCTAGATATATAGTGGCTTTAATCCTCTCACAGTTATCTGAGTCGATAATTTAAAAACTGGTTGCTGTGTGATGGAATACCAAGATTTCATGCATGCTTTTGAAGATGAATTTACGTCGACCGTTCTTTTCCCATTTTCATTTAATGCTTATTTCAAGTGTTCTAATAGCGGAACACATACAATCTTTTTTGCAGTAAGGATATTGACATTTCTGTGTGATGTGGAAACGTTTTAGGACACAGGATAATATTTTTGGCATACAATTTCTTTTAAACTATTTTTTATGATCTCAAAGCAATTATTACAGTAATTTACGGATACATTTTTGAAAAGTCTTTTAATTTTATTTTTAATCGATTTTGTACAAACTGCAAGATATAGTAATTAAAGGGTTTCATGACACTGTGGAACATTTGACACAAGATAAATGTGAATGTTGACTTCCTTCAACAGTTATTGAACACATTATTAACAAAGTAAAGCTGAAAACGTCTTTTTAAGAAAAACATCTTTTGTTATTACGTTTTCTAGTTACACATTTTCAACATAAATATAATATAATATTGGCTGAACGGTTTTTGAACTATTTTGAAACAAAACTCTTCAAATGTGAGTAGAGATCCAAAAACGTTTCCTTAAAAAACTTAAGGATCTTCAACGAATCTTCCTCAATCACAGACGACAAATCGAGCTACTTTCTTTCTCTACTGTGCATTGAATACCTTTATACTGTTTATTACAGTAATCGATAATTTTCTTTTCACTTGGGTTTCTTAATTGAAAATCATAAAGGTACCGTCTACTTATCTTCAAAATAAAATACATTTGAATGATTCTGAACAATCTTCGAGCAATAACTTTTCATTTGTACATAAAGAGAAAGATTGGCCAAATAGTTTTCTTTCTCAAATGCAGAAAATAAAAAAAAATATCTTTAGATGGATATTCATTATAGTGAATTGTTTGTTTGTTGTTTTCTGAATTAATCACAAAGCTACACAATGGGCTAACTGTGCGCTGCCCACCACGGGTATCGAAACCCGGATTTTAGCGTGTAAGTCCACAGATATACCGCTGAGCCACTGAGGGGCCATTATAATGAAATATTTTCTAAAATGATACTAAACAGACAGGTAATTATCATAGGTCGCTTCGGATTGTATACTTTATTCATAAAGACTTTGAGACCAAAGTTTAACTTTAACCAAACTCCAGTAGAATTAAAAATGAAAATGTAAATAAAATTGTATTCCAATGGACTGTCCGAAAATTAGTTGGTTCACCAGGCTGATAAAATCAAAACTTAGTTTGATTTAAAGCTATTATTTTGTTGGGCATTGTATTAATTTTAGCGGTTGTCTGATGTTCAACGTTAAAACGTCATTCACTCTTCTATTGTATCAACATGTTATTCACCGTGAATATGAGTAGCTAGTTGTGAGCATAATGTTTCATAAATATATCGAACATGTGAGAATACGTATTTTTCATATTTTGTCGAAGTAACATTGTGCAAAGATCCTTATACAATAATTTAGTACTGTAATTCAAATGAGTGACCCTAAAATTTGAACTGATCCAACTCATTGTTACTAATATTTATCCAAATACGCGTATCATAACAATGCAACTAGAAAAAGTGAATGTAATTAGTTTCAATTTTTTTGATGTTTTTTTTTATTATAAGATAAAATTAAAATTGTGATGCATGTGTCATTCGTGATGTTTGAAGTATTTTAATTATGTGTGAGGAAACTATGATTAAAGCCAGATTAAGGAAGTTCGTGGAAATTTTTGTGATACTCTTTATATTTGTCTTATATTGGTATAACTATTTTTATTACTCATTTAATGTGTAGCATAATGTTTTAAATAATTCTGGATTGATGTTTCTTGTGTTTACATTTATATACGGAACAAAGAAGGGTAAATATCTAATTATGACAAAGTAATGTCGTAGACTATAGTTTATAGTTATAGAGCTGCCTTAGGAATATAAGGATGTTAAAGAATCTATATTTTAACAGAGATGTATTTCGTGTTAGATATACTAAGAGTGGATGTCGAATTTTATCATCAAAATTAATTTTGATATATAACATCAATTTTCCAGCTTTTACCTCTAAATATTCGCAATTTTATTATCCAGCGCGAATGTACAACTTTACTGGCCATTATAGTTGGTATTTTTAACACACTAACTCTGCATTTAAATGGAAGCATTCACGGAAAAGCTTTCTGAAAAAAGAATTGACATCCTTAAGTAATTTAAAAAACTTAAATTCTTTCTAGAGTTCAGCTTCAAGGATACGACACTGATGTAAAATGGCGGGATCTTTGTGTACATTTTATAAATGAATGTTATATTATAAATGCTCACTATTTGACATTTTTACAATACGACCTACATACAAAAAACAATGGTATTGAGGAATAATATGCCGAACTTACTAATCAAACTTGTTTTTATGTTAGTAAACTCTCCATTACGATGAGATATTAAGAAATTACTTCTGAAAGTATAGTTTTTAAACAATGTTTTATCGCAATTTTTGACGGTTTTCATAAAAATAGTTATTACATATATTTTTAACGATAAATGATGAAAAAAGTTTTTTTTTACTTTACAACTATTGGCATTTAGTCGGCAAATTAAAAAGATCGACACTATGAAAAACAAAATAAACATTACTTTGACGTTAAAATTACTGCATATTTCACCAGAGTTTGTAACATATGACGGAACTGGTACACTTTTGTTTATATATTATGTTCATTTTAAGTATTTATTGAATATTTTTAAGGTCATACTAAAATGAATAACGAATAAAAGGGTTGAACAATGCTGACAGTTTCTTACTTTCGTTACAGCATTATTCGAAAGTATCGGTTTAAACTATTTGTTCTGGCATCCAATGCAATTAAAATTTCAATGTGACTCTTCAAGGAGATATGTACTTTGAACAAAATACAGAACTTCGACAGAATATAATGAAGTGATCAAGCTAATTTACTTTCGAACATTTTTTCGAAAAAAAATGTATTACCATTGGTAATATTCATAACAAGATGTGTTGGAAACGCTAAAAAAGATAAGACATGTTCATCGATTCCTTGAGAAATTAATTATTTTAGATTGGAGAGTGTGGAGAATTATTTTACATATCTAATCATGGACAGAAACTTTTGTTTGTTAAAAAGAACGAAGAGTTTTTTGAGACAATGGTTTTCTTTTAATACAACCTTTTTCAGAAAGAGATTTTTCATGTAGTAACTTAAATACTTTGTTTGAGCATTGAAATCAATGTGTTTTAGTCTTTGTTCTTCCTATGCTATTTTTCCCAAAAGTACTGGTTAATCAAGAAATACAAATAATAAATGCAGCACAGAGTGATAAACTCTAAAAATACGGAGATGACTCAAAATACCGTGAAAGAAAAATAGTTAAGTGGTAAATGTTTAAGCTAAACAATCTTGAATACGGTCATTTCGGTGAAAAGTTAAACATATAATTAATTCTCTTAGTCTTACAGATTATGTAAGAAATTATTCGAATTTCCAGAGGATTAAATATAAATTAAGGTATTTATCTAAACAGCGAGAGCAATTGAAAACACAGCATTTGTTCTGTTTTTTGTTAATAGTGAATTTCTTTGGCGGAATAAAATTTTATATTTTCTGCTGAAGTTGAAAACTTTATTTTAATTTTCATATATTCGAATAACAATAATACACTAATAGTCATTGAGTTAATATGTTTCCAACTACTTTTGGTATTACAAAAATTCTTCAGTTTGTATTTAATTACAAGTCCCTAATTGAAATTCATGGCTTTAGACAAGTGTGCTAAACTGTCAAGTGGCATTACTGACATTATAAGAAAGGCTTAAAACCGTAAAATTAGTTAGCAAGCATTTCTCAAATACATCTATCGACCTGTTGACTAAAGATAAGTAACAGCAAGAATTTAAGAAGCTTCAAGCAAAGTATAGGCGATATATTACGTCGTGAAATATTTCACCCAATGTTCTAATTCCAATCGGCTCATTGAACTTTGGAATAAAAAAATAAAAATAGCTTTATACATTTCTGATAGTAGATTTATTTGTGTTTGGCCCAAATAGCTAGTCAAGTCACTCACCATGGGTGATGGAACTTTGTTTACTAGCGTTACAAACCTTCAGATATCTGCTTTGTCGCCAGAGGCGTAATAGTAGGATAATAATATATTTTTCGAAACTTAGGTTTTAACAGTTTGTGTTTCTCCCACTTCTTAGGATTATGTCCCTTAATAGCTCGGCAGCAATTATGAAGACTTGTAACACTAGAATACTCGTGGTGGACACAGAACAGACAGTTCTTTGTGCAGATTTTCGCTTGACGACAAACAAACGAACAAATAAATCTTCGAATTAATTGTTTAATTTTGATTTTAGAGCTACCGTACGTTATTTAATGAATAAATTTATACACTACATCTTTACCTATTTATCAAAATTCTGTAAAATCAAAATAATTCAAGATTTTAATTCTTTATAAAATTTGAAAAACTGGTTCAGAGCACCTTCAATACTCAAAGCAAGTTTGCCTTTTCATAAGATCTCCTCCTATATTAATATGAGGTATGAGATAAAGTAGCCCAGAAATATAACGAATGTGAAAGAGACATCAACATCAAGTATATTTTTGTATGTGTAGAATTTAAAATGTGGAAATTTCCTTTAAAATGAATTTCGTTTTTTTTTTTTATTTTCAATAGATAAAGTTACGGAGTTCATTGAAAATGTTTCCTTACTTCTCAGGCAGAATAAAAACTGATGACAACTAAGAGTTCGGAAAGGTAGCAATTATTCTCTTTCTTTTGCTTTTTCCTCTTTAGGAGGAAACCATGACATTTTCATTGCTGTTATGCTTGAATAGAGGTATATTATAGATTTTTAGAACAAATTCGGTTGAATTTGATTTTTTCTCTGTAATGTAACTATGTTCTGTATAAAAATATTTAGTCATTCAGAACAACATATTTCTATGTATTCCTCTTACAATGTTTATCTTTACTTTTTATTTTTAGTTGACAAGTGAGATCTGTATACTGCACAGCATTTTGTCAGGCATCAAAGTATGTAGTACTCAACCATTAGATTTTTGGTTACAACCATAGGGCAAGAAACGGCTTTGTAAGCAAATTATTAAAGTATTTATTTCAATAATAATTGTTTTGTCATACGTAAATTAATTTAAGATTCGAGACTTTTTTTTTTACTTGCTTAGCCTAACCCAATACATTTCAGTCACTGTTTGTAGGGATTTATTAACATACTTGAATTTGATCTTCGAGCATTACTCCGTTTCAAAATTCCTTTGAGTTACTCTCACGTTGGAAAAGTTTTGGGCATCGTACTCAAATGAAAAGTTTTGTGTGCTTGCATTACATAATAGCATCATTTAAAGTAGTTTTAAAAAATAACACAATAAGGTTCACAAAATTTACTTTGAACTTCATCATATAGATTTATTTTTGTGAGCTGCACCTGAATGTTAGCAATTTCAGTTTGATAGCGTAAGAGTAAACAAATATCACTGCGATTTAATAAATCTCGTTCGTAAAACAAGTGACACGATAACTCTGTACTATTCTCAGCTGTTTATTACAAAAGTTACTCGTTATAAAAACGTAACATATGCGACAAGTATTAAATAGTGTACTTTTTATACTACTACACATCGTATATCATTTATAGTTCCTAAGTAAAACTTGGATTTTGAAAATTAACTTTACAGTAATGAAATCGATATACCTTATTGCCATTTACCATTTTGATTTTTAAAAATTGCTTTAAGTTTAACCACTAGATGTAATAACGTCACGCGTATGAAATATATTTGTTTTAATGTGTAAACAGAACGAAATAAATGATATGTTTTAAAATTGTTATGAGGTTACAAGAATGACAAAGTGGAACACATACAAATCTGTAACAATAGATGTAATTCATAATAACTTATCTTGATGTACAAGAAAACGAACATGTTATAATAGTACTTAGTATTTATCCCTCCTGAAAATTCACTAACACTTTGTTTCAACAGGTATAAATGAAAGGCAAAGGTAAATAAACTTCAGCAGCCATTTTGTGCAACATATTAAAAGCTCACCAAAGTTTTTAAACGCGTTATGTCGTAGAATAACATTATATGTTGATTTATTAACAGCAGTAGGTACGGTAGAGTTTAACTCTAAATACATGAAAGTAAAAAAAAAAATTACACAAGCTACAATGTTAATTTATTTCTTTTTGGAATATATGGTTTTAATTAATTAATAAAGGCTTAATTGATGTTAGACTAAAACAAGTAGACTTACCAGGTTTGTGTGTGCGATAAGAATTATTTTTTATTATTCTAGAAATACTCTGTTGAAAGAAGCACTGTTGTGATAAAGATATTAATTTGACGGCATATGTTTTGCTGGTGACTTATTGTATTTATATATAAACCTAAATATACTGTCTGAATGAATTATTTGAAACATGTTCATATATTCATACGTTATCTTCCACGACTGACGCCAACAATTGTTATGCTAAGAACTTATACAGCTTAAGAATATAAAAATCGTAAAAGTAAACTTCGGTTACTCACAGCTCCATTAATAAATAACTTACAAATTTCGTATTCACACTTTTATTCACCTTGGTCAAACTTAGCAACTTTAGTTTTCATTTCTTTGTTTTTGCTATTGGAAAAGAAGAATTAAAATAAAAATTATTGAATGACAGTTGTTGTAGGTTGTTTGTTTCATCCGTATTTGTAGAGAAACACGGCAGTAGGTGGAGCTCAGAAATACTCCTTATATATATATGTTAAATGGTGTTTAAGCATTTTAACAAATATATTTTGTTTGTTCTGACAGCAAATACATAATGGGTCATCCGTGCTTCGTCTCCTACGTATTTTCAAACCCGAATTTCAGCATCACAAGCCTTCAGATCTATCACTGCGCCATTGGAGGACAAATAAAATAATATTTAATTTACCATGAAATAAACAAAGAGGCTACTAGTGAATTTATTCACGTTATACTCGAGTTCTTTCATTTGTCGTTATATTACTCTAAAGGTAACAAACTGGTTTTCAATTTCTTGATTTACTTTGTTATAAATATTTATCTTAATAAAAAAAATACTAAATTTGAAATAACACTGAATTACCCAATGTAATTTAAATATTCATAAAATATTCTTAAAAAAATTAAGAGAAAAATCCCGGAAAGTAGTTCTTTGTTCAGGCATTAGAATAGCTAATAATGAAGTTTAAATCTTGTTTATTATAATTTTTGTGCATTAAGAGTGAGTTTGATATTAAAATGTACAATTTCTCGTAAATGATTTATGTATAAGGGTAATTTAGATAACGGTGTTATGTATATGTGTAAATATTTTGTAAACGACAACATGTCGTGTTGTGTTTAAATTTTCATTTCTATTATTCATTTTTCCATATTTATATTATTGTTTCGAAGTTTAAACTAATATTTTGTTATTCATTTTGGGTAACATTTTAGAATTTTCTTGAATTAAGTAGACCAATCATATGTTTGTAAATGAAGTGCTGGTGACTACGTGTCTAGACTTGTAGTCTCGTGCAAGAACGGACATGCGTGGATTGCTCTGGAGACCTGTAGAACTTTCGCGGTCTTTCGGGGAGTTTAGGCCTACAATATATAAACAGACGAAGATGCGAGAGACAGGTTTGATTAAGAGAGATTCAGTCATCAGTTTTTATTCGAAAAAAGAAGATAGATTCAGACATTAGTTTTATTCGAAGAAAAAGAGTGAGATTCAGACATCAGTTTTATTTCAAAAGAAGAGAGTTAGTTATTTGAGAAAGATTAAGTGTTTGCTGTGAATATTCAACTTGGATTTGTGATTGAAGTTAGATCTACGGAAGCTGTGATTTTATTTTGTCAATCCCTACGATACATCTGAATTACTGCTTGTGCTGAGAGACGGCGAATTTATTGAACTGATACAGGCCAGTACCATTTTGTATTGTGATTAATTTTGAAGTTTGAAACTAGTATTATTATGTTTTGTAATTAATTTCGAATGTTGTAACTTAATATCTGTCACTTTTATTATATAATTCATGTTATATCTGTTATATTTGTTAATAGTTTAGTGTAATAAATTATACAAGCTGTTATCTGCGTTTTTCTGTTGCGTTTAATCTACGAAGAACTTAAAACATCAAAAATACGTAACAAACATGTATGTATATCCCTTGAACATAAATGCATGAGAATTACATATGTAAAAGTTCCATTTATATTTATTGAATGTTAAAGTTGTATTTATATTATTTAAAACAGTAATAAGACATGAAAGAAATCCGCATAGAGTCAATATGTACAGTTTCCGTTGTTACGTATTTTTTTTGTTTTATGTTCTTCGTAGACTAAACGCAACAGAAAAACGCAGATAACAGCTTGTATAATTTATTACACTAAACTATTAACAAATATAACAGATATAACACAAATTATATAATAACAGTGACAGATATTAAGTTACGACATTCGAAATTAATTACAAATCAAAATAATATTAGTTTCAAACTTCAAAATAAATCACAACACAAAACGGTACTGGCCTGTATCTAATATAGTGATCTAAAATTAAAGTCTCAAATTCCAGTCTAGGGTGTGAATTTGGTCCCACGAAGAGATTCCGAAACAGTTCACCGTTCAATGAAATCGCCGTCTCTCAGCACAAGCGGTAATTCAGAAGTATCGTAGAGATTGACGAAATAAAATCACGGCTTCCGTAGATCTAATTTCAATCACAAATCCAAGTTGAATATTCACAGTAAACACTTAATCTTTCTCAAATAATTAACTCTTTTCTTTTGAAATAAAACTGGTGTTTGAATCTCACTCTTTGTCTTCGAATAAAACTAATGACTGAATCTCTGTCTCTCGAATAAAACTGATGACTGATCACTGACTCTATCTCTCGTCACCGTCTTTTATAACGATAGGCCTATTTCTCGAACAATCTCGCAATTTCCATACAACTCCAGAGCTATCCACGCATATCCGTTCTTGCACGAGACTATACTTCTAGACAGGAAGTCACCAGCACTCATTTATAAACATGTGATTGGTCTACTTAATTCGAGAAAGTTCTAAAACGTTACCCTAAATAAATAACATATTTTAGTTTAAACTTCGAAACAATAATATCAATATGGAAAAATGAATAATACAAATGAAAATTCAAACACAACACGACATGTTGTCGTTTACAAAATATTTACACATATACATAACAATGTTACATTCATAAAGCTTTTCCAAAACAAACAACAATAACTTAATGACAACGCTGAGTCTTCGTTAGAAACGTTTGGTGCAGATATCCCACTATGAAGTTTTATGGTTAATAACAAATAAACAAAGATAATTATTGGTGGTTTATTCCAACCACACTTATGAAGCTGAGAACTTTCGTTTAAGATAACTCATATATTATTAAGCATCATTTTCTTTTTATATCAATTTTTATTAATGCGAAAAGTGTTCTAATAACTGTTCCCTTAAGTTGTTTGTTTATGATGTTATGGTGGGGTGAATTGCTTTTCAATTGTTTGTTTATGCTGTTGAGGCAGAAAGTATTTCTCTGAACAAAAATAAATTGTCTACTGTACGGAAAAACATTAACACACTTTTGTTCTTACAACTTTGGGAAAAATGGTACACAGTATCCACGCCTTATTATTTCGTTAATTATAATATCGCTTTTAGATACAAGACTCGTAAAACGTATAAATGATGTTAAAGTGCATTGATAAATGGAGGATGTACAAACTGATTTTTATTACGTCAGTGAATTTTGTAGATAAGGTTGTACGGAATACAGTGAACATATGTATATATGTACTCAGAGATATATTCAAATGTAAATATCTGAACCAGCATACTCGTAAAAATACTGAGAAGCAGCAGCGCAGCTAATAAAACAGAGTTAAACCAAGCACATGGACACGTACGTGAGATCCCTATGCTAAACATTTTCATGTGGCACCTTGACTATTTTGTTTTTCAAATAACAAGAACGTCATTAAAGAATGGAAGTAGAGAAATCGCAGATCATTGAAGAAGGATGTGAATTAGTTAATATTTATGCAAATGAGTTACTCGCCTCAAGATTCAGTTTCGACGAAGTTATTTGAATACATGGGAGGTAAATTTAGGTTCTGAGCAAAAAATAAATAAATTGCTCAGCTTTGGTCACTCTTCTTTATTCCATTTAGTTTGAACATTTTTCTTCAGATTTGTTTCATTAGTTTGGCAAAAATAGTATATTTGGGATAGTATAGCAATAAATAAGTAACTCAGTAATTATCTGTTACTGTAATTGCTAATAAGCGATTTAAATCAGCACTATTAAAAATAAAGAATTTTTAGTCATTTAATGTATTTTCCTCCCTGGTTAATAATTTATAGTCATAACGGATGAAAGCTTGTGGTAATAGCACCCAAAACACGTTGGGAATATCCCAACAGCTTTTACCACAGGTAATTTATAAAGTTTTATAACGAGCATAATTCAACTTTTAAATTAGTCAATATTAATTATATGGAAGTAGCAAAGTCATAAGTGTTCCGGGATAGACGTGATTTATTGGGCATATCTGGACTGTGAATCTAAAGATTCATGGCTCTTTGCTGCTCTGCATATTGGTATAAAATAATAATGATTGTTAAATCCCACTATTCGATCGGACCAAAGTGACTCAAGAGTTAGTAGTGGTTGTTCCCCTCTCTTCCCCTTCTTGCGTATCGGATCAAGATTAGGACTGCTATAGGCAAGAACCCTTGTGTAGGTTTGCAAGAAAATTTTAAAACAAACAAACGCAAATATTTCGTCACTTTTTTCATAAATACACATCAGTCGAATATTACAAATAAAACACACAAAACAACAAATAAACAAAGAGGACATTACTTGTACTATTGTTTATTTTATTGAGCTTTCAAAATTCCATATCTACAGAGACAGTATATATAATATACATACATTAGCACCTCATCAAAATTAGAGATTCATAAATTTTCGCTAAACAAACACTAAAGTGTTTGCACTTTATGTTAGCACTATTCATGTTGAACAATCCAAAATAATTATTCAAGATTTTTAAAATTAAGTCATGATAATATACCAAAACTTCTTATTTTTAAATAAGTGTATATTTCAAGACAACGAGCAGTGTGTATTTGTATGATTGTTCCCTGCCAAGTCTGCGTAAAATTTTATTTTGGTGAGGCGGGAAGAACAAAATTTACATACAAGACTTACAGAACATAAAAGAGGTTCTAAAATAAAAAAAAACTGTCAACCAAATAATACTATATATAATAAATCTTCATCTTAAAATCAACTGGAAATCAATCAAAAAATTACATAAAATCAGAGATTATGTACAATGAATAATTGCGGAAAGTTCATGAGGACATAGTTTGTCGAGCTTTAATGTATTTGAAGGTCAGTTTAAGCTGACTTGAAATATCCGGACTATTGCTAAAATCTAGAGTTCGATTCCAGGTAAAGGACAGAACACAGATGGCTCATTAGGAAGATATGAGGTAAAACAAACAAACAATAATTAGTCTAAAAACAAAGTAATTAACTCAGATTAATAAAAATATGTATTTATTTTGTATTGCATACTTGTATTAACATATATTTACGTTGAATAATAAAATGTATATACCTAATGGAGACGTGTCTTTGTGGGTGTTTTGTATCAAAGCAGCTTTATATAAACAAATGACATAGAGATTCTGAGTTTTCCATGTCTATAGTCTTTATGTGTTTGTAATATACTCTAGGTAAATTCTTGCAATTTTGTTTTCAAACTATGCCAGAAACAATTTCACTACTTAAGTGTTTGGAACAGTAAAATTGGAATTGTCCAATAAAAAAGACAGAAATGTTATCTATCTCCTTATTGGTTTCTTCTATTTATATATATTAGTTTCTTTCTTAACTGGAATAAATATTTTAAAATAAACTATGAAACAGCTAAACTGAATTTTTTATACGAAATGAAAACGGTATTACGTCGTAATGCGAGAAACCCTCCTCATTTCTCACAAGAAAATTAAATAATTTGATATGTACCATATTGTTACAGTTTATGTCACCATAGCCGAAAGGCTATATCTGATAACCGTGCATTTTGACAATAGCATTGCAACTTAGTTTTCATTGAAGAGGCTCCGTTATAAGACTTTCATGTCCAAAGTATGTCCCTCTTTGTTGCAAGCTTTCCATAATCCATCTACTTGAGGAGGCCAATGGTTTCTCAATGTCTGTTTCAACAGCTAAACCTCTTTAAAATATATAGTCAGTGTTCAGTAACTTAATAGAGAATCATGACTATTTGTTTCTTTTTCTAGCTGCTTGAGGTGTGTGATGGTTGAACATGAAGTATGACTACAGTTCTTATCTTGGTGAATCCATAACCTATTGACCACGTTACCATACGAATAACTTCCTAGTTTATGTCGGGTAGAATTGCTTATCGCATGTGGGGAGATTTATATACTGATTCTTGTGTTTGTAGATTCTCACCTGTCGGTGTATGAATTATTGCATGTCTCTTGCTGAATGGTCCTGGGCCTCAAAGTAATCACATTTTTTATTTCATTGAATAACCTACAGAAGATATTACATCGTGAACATTTTAATTTCCCCAACCAATTACATATTCATTATTTGAGTACAGCACTGTTTGCAAGTATTTAGCACAAGGTCGCCCCCTCCCAGTGGTTCAGCGGTATGTCTGCGGACTTACACGCTAAAATCCGGGTTTCGATACCCGTGGTGGGCAGAGTACAGATATCCCATTGTGTAGCTTTGTGCTTAATTCAAAACAACAACAGCACAAGATGATTTTTTTTCATTTTATGGAGCTACTTTTCTCATGCCTTTACATAATATAACTTTCAATACTATGGAAATGTTTCACTAATTTTTATTCACTACCGAATTAGTCAAGGTGAGAATACTTATCATTATTTAAAATTCCCATATACTAGTTTCAAAAGTATGTCACAAGGGTCTTGCTTGAATGAGCATACTGATCAAATTTAGGGTCTAAAATAACTGAAATTGTACAAACTAAACATAGCAATCTAAGTTAACCATTTTATTCTTAAAACAACTCAAATATTTGGATAACAAACTGTGAGGCTGTTTAAAGCTAGTCTAACTAGCCTTACGTCTTTATCTCAGGATGATGCTAATTCCCAATAGTTACTTCTCCTTGATGTCAGTTTCCCATACATTATGAGGTTTATAGTAGCTATGTAGAGTAAAAGTAACTATCAACATTCCTTTGTTGACATTTTATAACCATTTGCTGTTCGACTCTGTCTATATTCTGTTTTCAGTCGTGAAGGAAATTTCCCACCCTTCTCACTGTTTCCTTTATTTAAAACTGTTTTTTATATAACATTGTTAGGAGAATATTTTATTCTGTACAATCTTTTTTTCTGCAATTTCTGGCAACATATTCTTTCAAAACATCTATTATATTTTGATTTATTTCTTCCATTTTGTGTAACTAATTATTGAACTCATTATTTCATTTCTTTTAGAATATCATTAGGAGGTGTAATATTGCATAATTTTTTTAGTTGGTGATACTATAGTCTATAGGAAGTATCTTAAATTGTTTAAACGACCTTAATATATTTAAATTCTGCAGAGATTTCTCTAAAGATGTTCGGCCTGGCATGGCCGAGCGCGTTAAGGCGTGCGCTCGTAATCCGAGGGTCGCGGGTTCGCGCCCGCGTCGCGCTAAACATGCTCGCCCTCCCAGCCGTGGGGGTGTATAACTGTGACGGTCAATCCCACTTTTCGTTGGTAAAAGAGTAGCCCAAGAGGTAGCGGTGGGTGGTGATGACTAGCTGCCTTCCCTCTAGTCTTACACTGCTAAATTAGGGACGGCTAGCACAGATAGCACTCGAGTAGCTTTGTGCGAAATTCCAAAACAAACTAAAGATGTTCACCAACTTTACTTCGGCCTAACGTACACATTCCAGTTTCTAATGACATTATAAAATGAATGTAAATATATATATATATATATATATATATGTACTTCCTTTCCTTTCTACTCTGTTCTTGAGCTTTGCTTGGATACTTCCTTCTCATCTGTTTGTCTGGACCTGTTCGATAAAAGGTTACATATGCTTAACACTTCTTATAGTTTAAAGCTGGAAGTTTGCTTAATGTCCTTAATATGGTCCTTCTAAATGGGCAGCATGATGAATGACATGTTCTTTACTATTTAATTTATTTTGAACTGATCTTAATATATTTGCAAAGCACGTATTCATAACATTCTGTTGGTTTATTTTCTTGATTGAATGATGTTGTTGAATTGGCCAATGAAATTCTAGAACTGGATATGATGTTGAAATGGCTAGAGCAGTATAGGAAAATATAGTAGTTACAAGTAAAACAATATTAGTGGTAATAGGTATAGCCAAAATAACGTCTCCTATTCCATATTTCTTATTAAATGATTATTTAGGTTCTTTGGTATAGAGATATACTGGTTTGATCTTCAAAGCTAATAATTTATTTTCTAGATGGTTTATTATACCACTGACTGACGCCCTTTTCTATCTCATTGATCTGGTTGTTATAATCTTTTTTCACTACGAAGAAATATTTTTGGACTTTTAAAAATTGTTATTACAGTCTTTTTGTACTTTTTCAGTCATGTTACTATAATTTACTTCGCACAACTTAAATACTTTATTCAATCATTTTTCTTAATTAATTTTTGAATAAGGTATCCCTTTCTTTTAGTTTCTCTCTTGAATTATTCCTTCTTTTTTATCGTTTTATTTTATGTCTCATTCTTAGAATATTCTGTCTTTTTCTTAATGTAATTCTTTCAACTATCTATAAATTTTTATTTGCCTTTTAAAAATTTACTTACCATCTCTTAATGTTTTCTGTTTCTTTCTTCTTGATCATATTCTAATTATTGGCATCGTTCTTATACTTTTACCTTCTTTCAGTTTTGTTTATTTTGTTATTCTTTTAACTTTTTTAATTATTAATGGTTAACTTTCTTGCACTTGATCTTCTTTCCACAGTTTCATCATCTCCATGGAATGTTTGATCTTGCTTGGTGACTGTGTTGTTGAGACATTGAATTTAAATGAAAATTATATTTTATTTTCAACAGAATAATCCCACTCTCGACATCATTGTCCTAATTTGTTCTATTGTTAATCCAGTGTTTAGGATCATTTGTTTAAAATAATGCTAAGTTGAGCTTGTGTAATGATAACAAATTAATGTATTTCTCCTATAACCTTTGCCACAGGCTACGCTAACTGGCAAACCCAATTTGTCAAACCACGCTTGAATCAAAATTCTAAAACTAATATACACATAACTCACAAATATACTCACTGGCAAAATTATCTCTGTAGTCGATCGATAACAAATAGACTGGCTAACTAATTTAATGACAAACAAATAGACACAATAATTCTCTCTATTTAAACCAATAATTGATAATGAACTGACTATCTCATCAAGTGAAATGGAAAATTCATTGAATCTGGCATTTATACTTAAAGCTGTTTTGTAGCTTATACAAAAAGCTTCTATATTCTAAAGAGGTCTTAACTTTCAAGAAATTTTTAAACCTTAAGTCATTTTTATGTCATGAAAGTTCCCTCAGAAAAACAAGCATTTAAATTATAATATTAAAAATGTATCTTACAACAATGGGGTATTTAGGAATTATAATTTGATTTGTAAATAATTTACAATGTAACTATTCTATATTAAATTATACTTTATAAATAATAATTGCAGAAAAAACATACATCAGCTTTTTTATTTTATTATTTTATTTATTATTTTAAAATAGCAAATAATCAGCTCAAATAATAAATTGTACAAATTTACTTCTTGAACAGAAATCAGGTGGACGTAATGTTGGTTTTCGATTGCTTTTTTGCACAGCCAGTATTGAAATTCAGTTACCAACTCATTCGTAATAATCTTGTTGTTTGTATTTCTAGATAATAACAATTATTATTTATTTGAACTCTGTTTTATAAGCATTGCTTCTTTATTCTAATTACAATAAAGAATGTAACGTTATTGCAATGTATTGAGCTTCATGTATGCACTGTAAAATTCAGTATTCCTATCTGAATATATATTGTAATTTTATTACGCTTAATGTATATCCGAACAAAAATTAATTTTAACAACATATACTTTATATTTTAGCTTAAGTTCCATTTAGTTGGTAGATCAAAATTTAAAGAGTATGATGTCTATAATACAAATGAAATGACTTGGTACTGCTGTTAAGTTTATTCAGTTAGAGGTTCATAATATTTAATTAATTTTTCTTTAGTCTTATCCTTGGACCGGAAAATTAAAACATCAATGACAGTTTTTAAAATAAGTTCATGCATATAACCTTTATCTCTAGATTGTAGTACGGAATCGAGTTATTCACTTCATTATACAATTTTTTATGGTAGTAATTTGTTTTGCCCCCAGTAGCTCAGCGGTATGTCTGCGGACTTACAACGCTAAAAATAGGGTTTCGATACCCGTGGTGGGCAGAGCACACATAGCCCAATGTGTAGCTTTGTGCTTAATTCAAAACAACATATCATTTGTTTGGGGTTTATGAATATCTGTTTTGGCAATATGCTTACAATATTTAGACGATCAATTTTATTGTTGAAATTCCAGTTGACCGGCAGTTTGTGGTTAATAAATAACTGTAAATGGAATTTCAGAAGCATCACAGTCATATCTCTTTGTTGTCGTACAGAACCACAAACACTCACAATATTCCAAAGATATATATGTGTTTTTTTCCGAAAACTACAATAATAATGTTAATAAGTATTTTCAAGTTAACCACAACATCTGAAATAAAATTTAATGAATTTTGTTTGTTTGTTTGTTTGTTTTGGAATTTCGCACAAAGCTACTCGAGGGCTATCTGTGCTAGCCGTCCCTAATTAAGCAGTGTAAGACTAGAGGGAAGGCAGCTAGTCATCACCACCCACCGCCAACTCTTGGGCTACTCTTTTACCAACGAATAGTGGGATTGACCGTCACATTATACGCCCCCACGGCTGAGAGGGCGAGCATGTTTAGCGCGACGCGGGCGCGAACCCGCGACCCTCGGATTACGAGTCGCACGCCTTACGCGCTTGGCCATGCCAGGCCTAAAAGATATGTGTCCCGCGCTGGGCAGGGAGCCCAGGTTTTCTGGGTTTGTGCCAAGTTTCCCCAGGTCTACTAGCCAACTAGACTACAACGGGACAATTTAATGAATTCAGGACTATGATTTATTATTGCATCGTATTAAAAATAGTTAAATAACGTGGCTGGAAGTTCACGTAATTATCCAGCAACTCTGAAAGTGTATTAGAAGTTAGAAATGTTGTATTCTTTAGTTAAAAATATAATTTGGTGTTTTATTAAATATCTCGCATTTCACCCACATTTCTTATAAATATACGATTTGTTTCTTGACATTTATTTTATAATTAGAAGTAAAATGTATTCCTTCATTAGAGTTTCCAGAAGTTTTTTTCACTTTTTGGCCGCCACTTTCACAGATGAAATCTTTAATATATTATCAAAATGATTTTACTTTTGATGTTTTGCTTTCCAATATACATTTAAATTTGTACTTTGTTTTCAGAAGTTTGTTTGTTTTTAATTTTGCCCAAATTTACACGAGGACTATTAGCGCTAACCGTCCATAATTTAGCAGTGCAAGACTAGAGGGTAGGCAGTTAGTCATCATTATCCACCGTTAACTCTTGGACTGTTCTTTTACAAACGAATAGTAGGATTAAGCGTAGCATTATAGCGCTCTTAGAGCTAAAAGGTCGAGTAAATTTAGGATGATCCTCAGATTACGAGTCAAGTGCCCAAATCACCTAACCATGCCAGATCATTTTGAAAATTACCTTGAGCTTTTGTTTTTCTTATGACAACTTTTACTATTGTGATGATTACTTTATCTCTACTTTAGTGAGAGGTGCTGTTTTCCATAACTTGAGTCAGGTATTTCTTTTTCTTATTAATTTAACTTGCCACAAAAAATCTTTATTAGCCATTTGTTTTTATTTATATTGGGTGTTAAATTATTCTTTCTTTAATGTATTTCTTTAGCTGAACCAGAAAAAAAATATTTTATTTTCTAATGGAATTAAATAGATCGTAATTTCTCTATCCCTCGCAGAATATCGACAACATATCGTTTCTTTTTAATATTGGTGCAAGCGATAAAACTGTACAGATGCTCTAAATTGACTTTGTTTTTATCTTTGTTACGTATTATTATTTTATTTCAGACGAAACTCCGATTCATTATATTGCTTTTGTTAACATATTAGTATTTCAGTTAACCGTAATTTTGAATTTGAGCTTAGTAGTTAATTATATATTAATATCTAATGAATTAAAGTTATTTGCCAACAAGGTTAATACAAACAATTTTTTTAGACAAATACCTTTTAATATGCAAACATAAAATACAATACAATTTATAATAACAGCCATTACTGATAGTTATTACAAATGATAGTTTATGTACAACAGCTTTACAAATTTACAGACAGCACAAAGTCTTATATTCAATAAATATTTTATCAACGATCCAGCTCCATGCCAAGCAAATTAATTCAGAGTTGCTATAGCTAACTATAGCAACTAATGATACTGTAATGTATCTTTACAGTACATTAGATTTTAATCAAAAGCTTGAGAACATAATTCCAAAAACTAGACAAAAGTATCTGCATTTATGATGAATAGGATAGGATTTTGTGTGTTATTATCCTTTCAGTTTATAATTTTTTTCTGGTATTGGGAATAATTTGTAGCGTTACAGAGTGCGGAGATGGGACATGCCTCTCTGACACATCACTGACTGAACACAATTACAGATTTTATTCTGGTAGCCATGATGTATTAAGAAGCCCCCAGAATACTGTAAACATCGTAAGCATCTCAAGGTGAGACACAAACTGCAATAGTTTATTCATTTTTTAAATTTTTGAAGTATATTTAGCTTGTTCGCATCTTGCATTCTCTGCAAAATACTTCCTTTGCCTTAATTGAGAGCTACTATGTCTTTATTCCATAGTAAAATAACCTCATTTTTATAGCTGTTTTCCAAAGTTTTCTAGAAGTCTTATTATAGCGTCTCGTTTAGTTCTTTAATGGTTATAGACTTAGAATTCCGCCTAGTTTTCCGTTATTTTCTTCATGACTGGAAATCATTGCATTCTTCTGTTAATTGGTTGCAACAGCTTAGGTGAATTGAGTTAAATGAACAACTCCTTTTTTTCTGGCATATTTCTCGAAATCTTCACGGGTTTGTCTGTTTGATCGTTTAGTTAGTTCATGCTGATAAACATGTAATATAAGGTTACAGTAATTAATTCCCTGCACAAAGCAAGATATATATACACTTCCAGTCTGATCTCGGTAGCCATTATGATAAGCATACCACAATTTAATATTCTGTGAGTTTACTTGTTCTATAACTTGAAGATGAGAAAATAATCTTACAAAATTGGTTAAAATAAAATAACTTATTACAACTTTTCGAGAAACCACTTTATGTCAAGTAGATAAGATAAAATAAGACATAACCCCATTCCAGCTAAGTGATGACTAAAAATAACGCAGGCCTTTGATGGTTTTTATTGTTTTGAAATTTTTACATTTTGTACGATTATTCCTAATCCTTGAAACCCAAAATGATATTCACTATTTTAAATCACGCACATAGTTTTCTCAAAACATCATAACAAAATACATAAAAAAGACCACAACAAACTAGAAGATATAGATTTATCAAAAACTTCAGAATGATATTGCTATCAATGTATGTTTGCATTTGTGTTAACAAACATAATAATAAAAATGCCCATTTTGGTGAACGAAATAATAATTTGACCTAAATAAGATTTTTCTTCTTAATTTGTACAAAAATCCGTATAGAGAAAACTAATATTATTTTCGAAATTTGCGTAACTAAATTATGGAAAATACGTTATTTAAACCAAAACAAATTTGATAAAGTTTAAATTTACAGGTCTGTTTAATAGATGGGTAGGAGATGAAACTTTATCTGGAATTAGAGTGGAAGTGAAGATTTTTGTTTTCATCTTGTCGCTTGTGTGTTCGTTTGTATGTATTTTTGTTTCTTCTTTTCTATTCCAGTGGCTCAGTGATAGACTAATTGTTTATGAAGCTAAAAATCGGGTTTCAATATCTTCGGAAAGCACAGATAACTTATTGTGTAACTTTGTAATTCACACTAAGGAGACTTTCGTATGAAATATTTTGAGTTGTTGTTTATCCACTTGGCAAACAGTTTGTTTGTTTGAAGTGAACAACAAAGCCACACAATGGGCTATCTGTGTTCTACCCACCATGAGTATCGAAATACGGTTTTTAGCTTTGTAAGTCTGCAGATATACCCTTTTGCTACCGGAAGAGGGAGGCCTCACTAACAAAAAGAGAGAGAGAGAAGGCCTTCAAAGATGACTTTTTTTGTTTAGAAGCAATTATTAATATACTCCAGTTATCTGGATTGACTAAGTAGTTGGATGTCGAATGATATGATACTTCAAAGTCAATAGTCTGTGGTGAAAGGGAACAAATGTAGAGATCCATGTTTTGCTGTAGGTCAAAGAAGGTCTACTGAAGGCTTTGAATGAATTTAGAAGAAAAGATGGATTAAATCCCCAAAGTGTACCTGTCAATCATCAGAGTGGGTGGAGTCAGAAAGAGATATATTTTCAAGAATTAGCAGGTAAGGCGTTTATCAAAAATAGTCTGACTATATTGGAGAATCGTATAGAATACTCACGACACAGATATAAAAAATAAGATTGGTCGAAGATTACGGTAGTCTGTACAAAAGAAGAGGGCTTTGTTTTCCTTGTAAAAGCGATAAGAAGGTTCTGACTGCTATCTGCAGAACACTGTAAAGAGTGACCATTTTCTTGCAGATAGCAAATTGACCTATGTAATCGGCATATTTACAGAACAAGGTCCTGTAAAACACCTATATCCAACCAAATGGAATGAGAATAAATGTTTTTAATGAGGACAGCTGAATGTCGTTAAAGGAAAAAATGTATCGGCCAAACAAAACTAAGTAGGAATTGCATATAGTGAAAATTACAGATGAGTCCAAGTTGCCATACTGTGTCAAAAGTTTATTCAAAGTAAAAAATAACACATATAAAGGTTTAAATTCATTAAATCAATTCGAGATTATGTTGGAAAATTTTAGGAACTGAATTAGAATTAGTAGGTGAAGGCAAATGCCAATTTGAGAGATTTGCTTAAAACATAAGTCAGACCAATGGGACAACATGTTCCATCATGCACTAGAGAGTTCATTCATTTTCAAAAGAGCAACTAACTTTTTTAAAAAAAACAGGATACAAATTTGTGCCTGATATGAAATTGTAAGATGTTACAAGAAAAATAAAACAACCTCAATGGGAATTTATAAAGAAGTAAATAAGTTTTGCCATTCATCCTGATTACGGCATTGTTGCATGTAATAGGTGTAGAAGAAAATAGTTCTTCAGTTGATGAACAGTATAAAGGGAGTTCGAAGTGATGGATCATTTTAACTAAGGATGTTTCAAATATCTTTACAGTACATTAGATTTTAATCAGAAGCTTGAGAACACAATTCCAAAAAGTAGACAAAAGTATCTGCATTTATGATGAATAGGATAGGATTTTGAGTGTTATCGTCCTTTCAGTTTATAATTTTTTCTAGTATTGGGAATAATTTCTAGCGTTACAGAGTGCGGAGATGGCACATGCCTCTCTGACACATCACTGACTGAACACAATTACAGATTTTATTCTGGTAGCCATGATGTATTAAGAGCCCCCAGAATACTGTAAATATCGTAAGCATCTCAAGGTGAAACACAAATAGAAACATTTCATAACGAGATGGTGCTACTTAATTAAGTTTGTAATTCGAAGTTTTAATAACAATCGAAATCTCAGTGGTAATAAGGATGTCAGCTATGCCAACTAACACGTGGGCATTACCAAGACTGGAGAGACTGAAGTCTAAAGGTTAAATGCATGAGCAAGGGGACATCTAAAAGCCCATCAATCAACATTTCAAACATATTAAAAAGATCTGCTTGTATCAGGATTGCTAAAATATTATGAATCTTCAGTTAAATATTAATAGGAAGGTAAATACCTCTGACCAGAGGGAGTATGCAGTTGGAAGAAAGAGATGGTATATTAGTTAAAGCAGAAGTAGAAATTGACTCAGGTCAAATAGGTCACATTTGTTAGAAGAAAATGAATATATGACACAAAGTGATCCAATATTAAACAAATTTCAAGTGAAACTGATTATAATAATTAATATTAGCCAGCGTAAAACATACAAGGAGTCAAGAAAATCATGTAATATTTTTACTCTTTAAGATGGATAAATAATGTAGTGAAAGTGACAATTCTGGAATTGAATAAATAATAACAAGGATATATTTGAAATAAGTGTTCCAAGAAAAACAATGAAACCACTCGAGAATACGAGCACGGCTTCTTGGAGCCATTTCACCATAATCAATACTCAATGAAAGATTTCAATGATGAAAATGATATTCAAATAATTTTTTTAGTTTGTGGAAGTTTGAGAAAAGTCTTATTAAGTAATAGGAAATGATAGGTAAAATCGTGGAAAAATAGTTCAAGTTACAGCAGGTCATTGAGAAAGGATCATTTATTAACAAAAAAAAAGTTTATCACTGTCTCTATACATAGACTTTCTGTATTCTATAACACAAAAATGAAAGAGTAAATTAACAACAATGCAGGTAGCCTGTATATTGAGTTTAATTGTTGCCTTATCAGCGTCGTTAATGCCACACAGGACAAAGGATTTTTGAATAGGATGGATATATTGAAGGGTAACTATAAGGCAATGCATTATGTCATCAATTGCAAGAAGAGTTAGATGGATATGTAATTGGTTCAGAGATACCATCTGGAATTATTGTAATCAGGTCGCCGTGTTTAGGATTAAGTTAACTGTAGTTCGTGTGAGAATCAGTGCGATGGTAAAGATGACAAATGTTGTAGTAGGTAGATCTAAGTGTGTGCACTGAAGTTCTAGATTTGAACTGAAGGGATTGTTGATGCATCACGCAGAACAATGTAAATCATAACAATGGCATTTCATACTGTTATGGTTGAAAAGAATGAGTTCTAAAAGCTTCCACTCGATGTCGCTGTCAAAAAATGTAAGCTACATGGTACAATAGATGATCAATGACGTTACTACTGGTACTAGAATTCAAATATGTATGCCACTCCTTGGGCTAAGTAAATTGTGATAATATATCATTTAGCAATGTGATTTTTAAAATCAAATATGATTTTTAGTAATACTTGGGTCTTTTTCTTAAATAAGACGAAAGAAAAACAAGAAGACTTATGGGGTAGTGTTTTTTGCTTCAGGATTGAAGAAACAAATGACCGAATATTGATTGGCAGTTTGATAATATCCATATTTGCGCAGGAAATTTCATAAAATTAAAAATTAGAAGTCTTAACAATAACCATCATATGTTGGTATGAGTTATTAAATATTAGCTGAAAGACAATATTTCGATTTTCAAATAAAGTAGACATCCTAGGTAGAATTTATAGTCATTTGTGAAAGAAAAAATACTAAAAGCTTAATAGTTAGTGGAATTGTCAAACTAGAAATTTGACTGCTTGAAACAGAGTAACAGGAAGAACAGAAAATAGTGTGTTAATGAAAGCTAGTTTAGTAAGCTAAGCATATGTAAAAGTACATTTGTAGGAAACGGATCCCAAGTACCAAGAGAAGAATATTTGATATTCAAATCAGCAGCTCTCAAAGTAATGCATTATACAGCAGTAAGTTAAGTTGGAAGTAGGTGCAATGACTTAGAGAAAGTTTGTTCTTTCAGTGACTCCCGGGTGTTTCACAATAAAGAAAAATAGAGTGCATTCAAACACACAGTTATAACGTACCAAACGGTCGAATATAAATTAAAATACACAGTACTAAATTACAAAGAAATTGAAATAAAGTAACAGATAAACAAATGTAAAAACACTAAAAGGTAACTCACTAAGAACAAAATTAATTCGCATGGAAATGATACTTTACCGTGCTTAATAGTTCATAGTCTGAGGTAAATATTTCTCTTTTGTCAGATAATAATATCTGCTTAAAATTGAATGCTGTTCAAACATTAATGTTTTTTCTCTTATTTAATTTCAAACCGAGGGTCTTGCAGATCATCAGAGAGTTTCTTCAGCTTTTCATCAATTGAGTGACGTGACAAGACTGAGGATTGATAGTGCATCTTGAACATATAAGTATATCGATTAATACATGAAGACAGGCGTGTGAGTAATATTATGATTTGTATATTAAGTGTATTTTTGTATTATAGCTAGAGCGATAGAAGAAAGATAGAAAAAAATAATTATTAGGCTCCTCTATCAATAAAACTGTGTAGATTTGGAAATGGGAGATTCACATGGTTAGGATCATTAACTGGAAGTAATTTAATGAACAAGTTTGAGAGTTGACCAGCTGGTGGGGAAAAGATTTTTAAGAGGATGAATATTTTGACTGGATATATTCAAAAATATGATTTTCTGAGAAAAATCTTCAAAAATATTTGGTCCATAGATGTAAATGTAGAAAAAGAAAAGTTATTCTGTTGTACAACTTTTTGTAAGAATGGGAAATACAATGTTGACAGCTATCTATTGTACATGCCATTCCAAACACAGAAGATGGCAATAAACAGTAAGAAAAGTAGAAATCTAGAAAGTATGACCATATGGATATAGGCTAAGATAAAGGATATATATATTTTTATGAAGGATAGGATAATTTAAACTCAAAGTTGTTCCTGCTTGGCATTGTAAGAGATTAAGAAAACCTTTTGACATTTTTGAAATATAACAACACGTAGATATTTTACACTGTCAGATAGTTAAAAGGGAAGCTTTATTAACGGTTACATTAGATAACAAAGAGCTGTGACATGGGCAAAATTTACTCTTTTCAGAACTAAAAAGTATCATAACCTTAATCAGCAATAACTTCATATCAAAAATGATTGATACCGCAGCTTTAAAATCTTTATTAGGAGTAACCGTAGTGTTTTAGGTAATCACAAATGCAAACTTGTTAATATATTGTTATATTTCCACAAGATATGCCTACTTAAGGAATTTCAGTAATATGCAGAATATAATGAAGAGATGATGCAATGTATCCTTAAGGAACCAAGAAATTCCATGAAACACTACAATTTAGGTTTTTATTCTCGTAATAAGCACATCAGATATAACTTGTTATGAGTTGAACAACAAACAACCAAATAATATCAATAGCAACAATGACAAGAAAATTAAAAAAAACACAAAACTACTAATGTAGAAATCAATCATCCGAATAATTCATAGAAAAAACTTGAAAAAGTAAATAGAATCTTAGTTGTTGGATGAAATTAATTGTTTTATTTGTGATTTTTGTTGGTAAAATTATAACCTGAGAGTTTGAGGTGTGTGATTTGACTCGTTGCTTTCCCTCTATCTTATCTTCCTAAATAAATAAGATTAGAGTAGATGGCCCTCGAGTACCTTTATACGAAATGGTCGGCATAGACATCGGAATCAACCCAGATAATCAAATGATTTGTGCAAATAACAGGTGAAAATATTCACGTGTTTACAATATATATGTAACTTTTCCTGAAATGTTTGGTCCTGAGTTTTGTATAGTATATCTGAATACTTATTATCTTCATAGCCTTTATTTAGAGTATCGTGTGTAAAACCACAAAGAATAAATGAATAGCAATTTATATGAACATAGCCAGAGATAGTTAAACATTTTACAAATGAAATTTGTAATGCATTACAGGCATTCTTATAGTTGCAGGTTTAAATATTACCGTCATAAACACCGTCCGATAACTCATCAGAATGCTCATTTCTTTACATTGAATTTTCTGGAGTTTATTTTAGATATTGTAAGATAAAGGTAATCAGATCTTCTTACTTTACTTTCAAGTTTCATGACGTAGAATGTCAAATCTAACGAAGAATTATATCTTCAATGGATAATAAAAGTAATGTGACATCCTTATATAATATACTGCAATTATATAATTAGTCACTGTGTGACGCGTTATGATGTTTTATTACTAAATTCTATTTGTCCGGAATATCTCACCATTTAAAACTGGCACAGCATAACTAATATTTTCCCACTGATAAGATAGTGTTGTATAAAGGCTTAATGATTCCGAGCTATAAGAATGGTAACATCATTTAATTCGTTTAGTAATTATTATTACGTCAGTAAGTGTAAAACATGTCATGTTTTAAAGATCTGATAGGATACACGAATGTATTTTTGGACTTCTTCAGGAAAATTTATAAGACATTTCATTTAGTTATACGCCCAACACAAGCTGATTGCTACGTGTGTTCGTAATTGATTGAAACTTATAAATGTAGGTTTTTTACAAAGAGCTGAACATATATGAATTAAATATTTTGAATGTTTAAATCAGCAAGTTACGTGAAAATCACAGCTGTTGTTGTTGTTGTTTAGAATTAAGCACAAAGCTACACAATGGGCTATCTGTGCTCTGCCCACCACGGGTATCGAAATCCGGATTTTAGCGTGTAAGTCCGCAGACATACCGCTGAGCCACTGGGGGGCAAATCACAGCTGATATAAAGTCGGATTGGAACGTCATAAAAGAGAATGACATTTGGACATTGTCTGATGTTTTACAGGTACTGTGATTCCACTGAAAATTGATCAAATTTGGAAATATTAAGTAACAGCCATTTCTAGCGAAAAATATCTATACATTAATATCATGAATGTGTGTCAAAATTAGGCATTTCCAAGACAAAGATGTTCCTGGCATTTAATGACATTGGTTTGTTTGAAATTAAGTACAAAGCTACACAAGGGGCTATCTGTGCTGTGCATTCCAGGGGGATCGAAAACCGGTTTCCAGCATTGTAAGTACGTAAACATACTGATGCGCTTCTGATGAACTAATGACATTGGCAACTGAATAATAGAATCAATTTGGTACATTTGTGTGAAGCAAAGTGTAACATAACATTACAATGATAATTCAGGAACACAAAAATTGGTGGCAAAAGTCATTTATGTGCCCCAGTCATCAGTACTCAACTTTATCGAAAATTACCTTCTTCTAGAAAAAGCTGCACAAATCACAAAAGATGTTTGCACAACACATTTGTCCAATCATTGCATTCTTCAGGCATTTATAGAATGAAACAACCATTTATGGTATTGCATACAAAGTTATAGCGATAAAGCTATCGCAGACAGTATCTGTAATTTCCTGAGTGATTGGACTAATAGAATGATCGCTAAAAACTCGTTGTTCACTTTCTAGATTAGAAAGATTATGGAAAGCAACATGGAATATGGAACTACTTTGAATATAGGAAAACTTTGCAATTGAAACTGTATAGCTGTTGTCATAATTCACAATCGTCAAATGGTGCCTGACCAGACATGGTGACAGGGATTTAGTGAGTTTTCAACTTCGTTTCTCTCTATAACGTACTTATAGAGAAAAATTAATATAACTGGATGGTATACCTTGAGCTGAATTGATAAAAAAAGTCGAAGAAAGGTAATTATCTCCTTATACGAATCAATAAGTAGGTTTAATTTGGAATACTGTGTACACTTTTGGTATCCTTATTGAAAAAAAATGAAAACTGACCTAATGGTAAGAGTTGAAAAGAAGACTACAAGGATGATTTTAAGTATGGAACAGTTGTCTTATGGGGATAGATTAAGAGGTACGAAGGTTGTTGTTGTTTTTTAGAATTGAAACAGTAGAAGTTATTAAAGTTCACAAGATAATGCTGAAGGCTGATAAAATAAACGCCTGTGAGTTCAAGCTTTATCCTAAAACAGAAGAAGAGGTAATAAATTTAGGATTTGGAAAAGGCAATCTAAGTCCCATATTAAAAAGTTTCATTTTTATAATAGTTTATGAATAATAGTATTAGTTTTATTCAGTAGTAGTGGATGCCATCTTTTATGAGAGTTTAAGTGGAGAATCGTAGAATTTCTAAAAGATAAAAGCTGGGTTTAAAATGTTTATTTTTTACTTCACTTGAAGTTCTTGTTCAAGTAAAGCTTTGAAGTACGAAATAGCTTCATATTATTGATATGGTACATCACGACATTAGAGTACTAATAAATGAGAATCACATGAAGAGTCTGTGGTTATAAAGAGCCTTTCCAACACTCATTGTACAAAATCTTCTAATGAGAAAATATTATCGAGTTTCTAACTTAAGAAAGTTTGCAAATAAAATTGGAGGTGTAAGAAAGTTTATTCTAATTTTTTTATCTTAACTTTCTTTGATATAGCTCCTCTCTTCTGGATTTCCATCAATGTATATGTTTTACGTTATAGCAAATTCAAATATATATTTCTTCATGTCTTAAAAGTATCCACTACAAGTCACATATCTTAGCTGAGGTAATTCTCAGCTTTTGGACTAATATTTGTACCAAATTTTATCTTACACGTTGTGTGTTGTGATCATTTGTTATAAGACATAACCGTCAACTTTGTTCATCGTATTTATAATGATTATTTTACTTATATTCACTGATGTATCTTTGTTGTATTTTCATTCTATTACTCTTCTTCGCAATTCTCTTAGAACTGATGTGGTAGCCTTAAAAAGATATCTCTTTTTCTAGCTAACTCCAACATAGTCGTGACTGAATTCAGGTGGCTTTATTACAACTTTTATGCATTCTGAATGTTGTATCTACGGAAATATTATTTATTGTGTATTGTGTATTTTTAGGTGGCCAGATCTTCCAACCTTTTTTTAAGAGAAAGTTTTCCTTACTTTCATTCTAAAAGCTTGGAACTGAACCCTACCATTGAGCCACTGGGTTACATTTGAGTGTAAAAAAAATTCCACACAAGAGCATAATTTTTTTATTTGAGTAATTTATTAATCCTTTCAAATTTATTAGGTAAAATATTTACCATTCAGATGCTAGCAAAAGTACCTGGTTTCACTCGAAATGTTATACCAGTGTATGTATCAAAGCCTATTTTAGCATGGAAGAAAAGTCAAGAACATTTTAAACATTTTTATTTTCCAGAAAAAGAATCTGTAATAAAGTACATTAAATTAAGTATTATTTATTACAAGATATATTTATTATTGAGTTAAATATTTTGCATTTATATTTGATATCACTTTATTGGTTGCTTCTCAAAGAAATCACAGATAGACATACAGACATGCTCTATAATAATACGATCAAAGAAGCTTGAAATTTTGTACCCATACTAAGTGGACCCTAACGGTTTTCATTTGGGTATTATTTTCACTACATATTTTTGCAACCATGAACATAATGTAAAACGGTAAAATGACAAATAAATGAATATATATATATATATATGTAAGGTATATAAAAGTAAAATCAACTTTTGTAATCCACAGATACTTGAATTTAATTGCGCAAGGAGTTTACGAAACCTTATATAAATAATCAAAGTTGCACTACTTTATGTTAAGCATACCCCAATGACGAATATTTAGTATTTTAGAATAGCATTAAACCTGATGCTTACATGAGCTTCTTACACGCAGGGACAAATGGTAAGTACTTATTATACAGGGTGGTCGCTAGAAAAGCGGAAAATTTGAGGGTCAGATGAGATCATGAATAAAATGCGTGCTTACTCATTTCTATTTTGATTTCTTTACATCATGAATAAAATGCATGATTTTAATAATTTTGAGCATCTATAAGTGTAATATAACATATGCCTTTAAAAAACTTTGTAAAAGTTATTCTTTGTAAAAATAAATAGCTGCTTGACAAATTTTCCGCTTTTCTAGCGACCACCGTGTATAATAATCGATATGTCCTTGTAAAAGAGGAGCCAGAATAAATAGACAACAATATTTAAAACATTTGTTAAAAGTTTCAAATAATATTTTGCCAGAAACTTAATATATTTTTTAATTTATTTGATATTAGCCACATTACAAGAAAGTACACAGAGGATAAAACATTTTATTAGTTGTTATTTTGTTCGTTTGACATTCAGCGTAATTAGTATATTTTATACTTCACTTCAGTATTTGTCACAATTCATTTCAGACTACTTCTCAGTCTTTTAAAATGATTTACTGTTAACATGTCAGACAGTAAAAGGAAATCAAGGTGGCTATCCCTTGCATCTATCATTCAAACCAGTAGAAAAATAATTAAACTTTTAAATACTGAAACACAGTTCTTTGGTTGTTCAGTGTTTCAATTTTATTATTGATTTGTAGTAACAAGTGGCGTGAGTTATGATGGTGAGTAAATACACATAGCCTGTACAGGATTAAAAAAATACCAGTATTAACCAACGAAAGTTATACCGAGAAGCGCGTATGCAAAGAGACAATAGGCATTTCAGCCTTTCGATAACATACCTTATTGAAATAGTTTATGATGTCCACCAGAAACAAAGAAATAAACTTATATATATATATTAGCACATCAAAATAACCGCTAGACCTAACTTCCCGCACTTTTAGAGGATCAGCTGATATTGAACTGTTGTAATGAACCACAAAACTTGTGCTAAATGAGTTTTTTTTATAAATCCCAAAACATCATAGTTCTACATGAATCTTGGTCGTTTAAAAACTACAGCATATCTAAGTACCTTTATTTTATCACACGCTGCCCTTTTATTTCATCATGAGGATTCTTGTGAGTATTTTATTTAACATACTTCCACGCCATTCGCGTTGTTTTGAGAACAACACTTGTGAGAATATTATCATGTTTCTTAGCAAAAAAAGCATATATCATGCATTAGTTAGCTTTGTCATTTTAAATCTTTTTTTCTACATCATTAAAATTACTGCAAAATTCTTACAAAGTATTAGTAATAATATATTTGGACATTATTTCATTGTTTTACTTCTTTAGTTGCGGATTTCTAGATTTCAATTTTTCAAGACTTTTTTGTTGCTTGTGGTTGTTGCCTAATTCTTTCTACTAATAATGATACACATTTGATTATAAAATCCTTGTGAATTTCAGATCTCCTTATTCATATAATATTGGAAATTTGTTATTTTTATTTTACAAACACACATATATATATGAGTTTAATAATATGCATCTATGTAAATTCACCACACAAACAAGATAATTTGGAATTCATTCAAACTGCATTAACCTAACCATATAAAATAGTTTAAAACATGTTAAACAAAAACTTTTTCCCTATCTTTATAGTTTAATACAATTTTAGTAGTAGGTTAGAAGTATCTGTATCAGAAAATATTGCATTGTTGTTGATGTTGTTTTGAATTAAGCACAAAGCTACATAATGGGTTATCTGTGCTCTG
This sequence comes from Carcinoscorpius rotundicauda, assembly GCA_011833715.1. Classification (NCBI taxonomy): domain Eukaryota; kingdom Metazoa; phylum Arthropoda; class Merostomata; order Xiphosura; family Limulidae; genus Carcinoscorpius; species Carcinoscorpius rotundicauda. Next base: position 22,739,559 of record CM022395.1, read on the forward strand.
CCCACCACGGGTATCGAAACCCGGATTTTAGCGTGTAAGTCCGCTGACATACCGCTGAGCCACTGGGGGGCGAAATATTGCAAATCGGAAATAATTAAATGTTGATATATTCGTGCAAAAACATTATATATAATTTAATTTTAATGCAAAATAAAGACAATTTATCAAACGATGATAAAACATCTTTTTATGATAACATTCTCACGCTTCTTCAAAATGAAATAGAGATGATACTATAAAAAGTGTTCTTTATAATTACATAAGTTTTTATCATTTGTGCATATTCAGTGACCATAGAAATCTCCTTTACTAACAGAAGTGCAGTTATTTATAAAATAATAAATTTACTTTTCATAATGATAAAAAGCACAAGCTTGAAGTATGTGAATAATAAATAAACAAATCACTAAACCAGTGCAGATAGCAAAAATTACTTATAAGCCTCAGTCCGTTACAAATCGCAAGTAGCAAAGCTAATAAAAATAAGATGAGATAAACCAGCATAAATAAATAGATAAAAACATAAATGAAATTGAAACTTACCTTAAAACCTGTGTATCCTCATTGTCATCTCCAACGTAACATTATGAAAAAAAATGTTATTTGTTAGTCTGTTAAACTTTCCTCGTGAAGTACTTAAACATTTAATCAGCGACGAAAAAGAAACATTCCAGAGGAAACATAGGAAATTAATACCTGTGTAAAATTTTCTAGTTTCTACTGAAGTATACTTATTTAGCGATTGCTTTTTGATATTGAAATTCCATGCTGTTATTTTATAATTCAATTAACTATAAATGCTACGTTGGTTTCTAATGTGTACTTTCAATGTAAGGGTTTATTTAAAGGTAAATTACTTTTTTTCAAAAATGTATGTCATGATGTGTCTATTTACTGACTCAGGGCGGGTTTCTAGTCAGAAATCTTGTATAATAATATTTCATTTGCACTTTTCGTGAGCTCAGTCATATAAAAACATAAGGAATCTAAATTAATTTTTTATAATAAACGTTAGAGGCAACGCTATTGAAGTCTGAAGTAAAAGGGAATGTATGAAGACATGTTTTACACATAAACAACACAGCATTTTATGTTCAGTGAGAAAACCACTGAGCTGAATTATTAGCTCAAAAATATAAAGACGTTAGCTCTTAAAAATCAGAATTTGCCTGCTGTGAAAGTATTTGTTATTGTATTTTTGAATTAATACATAAATTTAAATGGGACTGAAGCAATCACAAGCAAACAGTTTGTACTAGCCAAAGAAAATATCGATCTCACGTAAAATATAAACAAGAAACATTGTAAATAATTAGTAAAATTTCACCAATTAATTGCAGGAAATTATCTAATATAGAATTTTAAGTGTTGGAAACAAAATTACATAATAAAATGTATCTATCTTTTAGCTTTTAATCCGTAGCTATAGTTACCTTGTAATGCTCTTATTCGTTATGCTTTAATTAATGTGTTGATTGATATTACAAATCATTTATTTGTTTATATAACAATCCATGTAATATTTAGCAAGTAGTTTCTTTAAATAATATTTGAAGCTAATAAGTAGAAATATGAGAAGAAACACCTGTATATGTTTCCTACATAAAAACAAGATACTCACTTTCACTATTATGTAGCTATTAGTTCTCAAACAAATCACATTTAAATTATATATATATACATATATATATATATATATCGTTTTATCACGTCTAATGAAGCTGTTATATTTAATAATTTACAATTTGAAAGAGTAAGTGTAAAAGGTATCTTAAGTTTATATAATTATTTTTGTATTAAGGAAAAATATTTCATACAATCCAGATATTTATTAAAATTCTTAGTAAATATCTTTACAGTCTAAGATGATTGTAAATAGATAAAAATTTCATTATAATTATGTTATAATTATTAAAACTTTAAATTGATTTTGTAGAGTATTTGAGATAAGATTATGACTAAAGAGATATTAATATCATAAATAAAATCATTATGAAAATTCGATTCGACGAACCTTTGCTTACTTTACCATTTCTTTCCTCAGGCAAAAGCTATTCGAGCGTTCTCTTTAAACTTAGTGATTTTTCCTGGAACTTTCCATAAATAGTTTTATTAAACATGTAATCTGAGGTAGTCATGTTAGTTTACTGGTTTAATGTGATCATTATTATGGTTCTTAAAAAATTCTGGTTTTTGTAAAATTTTAACAAACTTCTTTAGCTGTTGGATCACATAACATTCAAGAACTGAATCAATAAGTTATTCCGTAAATTCACTTCCATTATTTCTAATATTATATAATACAATATATTTCAGCTTTCTATTTTATAAATTGTAATACTATTTTATTTTAACAAATACTTTGCTTTTGTTGGGGAAAACTTTTCAAAAACCGATTAAAGATAGAGTAACAAGTACAATGTAAGCTCTAGGTTTCTTAAAATAACGATAATTTAATAATGTTAATATCTCTAAAATCAGTGTTTGCGGTATAAATATCAAGAATGTAATTAAGAAGAAGATAAATTTGTATAACTGTTATCAGGCTTTAAAAATAAGTTCAAATTGTGACATCTTACTTCAGTGAATCAAGTGTGGCAAACCACGTTCAGAAATTACAATTCGAGAAAAATCATAGGTGCTTAACTGACATGTGTTCGAATGAGGACAAAAAATCAAAACAGAATATATTAGTAATTCAAATTGCATAGTTTAATTTCTTATTCTAACCGAATAATCACAATCATATTAATTTAGTTGACATGAAACAAGGATCCCTTACAATAGTTTAACCTCACATTTAGATATCTAAATGCTAAATGTTTTGCTCTTAAGGAATTACTACATCTAGTATTTAAAAATGTTTTGCATTATGGCTTTAAATTTTAATTATAGTTATAAATACATTTGCACTTATATCGAACTAAACTAATCATTCCGACTTAAAAATTATATTCGTTTTCTTTTGAAGTTACGCACAAATAATAAAATGGACTATCTGTCCATACCATGGGTATTAGAACTTGGATTGTAGTGTTAGATGTCGACACACATGTCGCTGTTCAACCGGAGAGGCGAAAAATTATGTGCAGCAGGAAAAGAAAATCATTTAGGAAGTTCGAAGAATAAGTAACTTAAAAATACCATAAAAAAGCAAATTTAAGTGCAGATCAAATATCAAACACAAAGAATGAGAATATCCTGATTTCAAAGGATAAAATTATTACATAAAACCTTAAAGAATTGGAGATTTTGCAATTTATCTAATGAATAAAATAAATCTTTTTATGGCTCCAAGCACTGAAAGATCATTTTCTCGCCAAACACTGACTTAATTAAACTCTTAGAGATTTTTTATTAATTTAGTGTGTTATGTATATGTGTAAATATTTTGTAAACGACAACATGTCGTGTTGTGTTTGAATTTTCATTTGTATTATTCATTTTTCCATATTGATATTATTGTTTCGAAGTTTAAACTAAAATATGTTATTTATTTAGGGTAACATTTTAGAACTTTCTCGAATTAAGTAGACCAATCACATGTTTGTAAATGAGTGCTGGTGACTTCCTGTCTAGAGTGTAGTCTCGTGCAAGAACGGATATGCGTGGATAGCTCTGGAGTTGTATGGAAATTGCAAGATTGTTCGAGAAGTAGGCCTATCGGTATTAAAGACGGTGACAAGAGAGAGATAGAGTCATCAGTCATCAGTTTTTATTCGAAAAAAGAAGATAGATTCAGCCATTAGTTTTATTCGAAGACAAAGAGTGAGATTCAAACACCAGTTTCATTTCAAAAGAAGAAAGTTAGTTATTTGAGAAAGATTAAGTTTGCTGTGAATATTCAACTTGGATTTGTGATTGAAATTAGATCTACGGAAGCCGTGATTTTATTTCGTCAATCTCTACGATACATCTGAATTACTGCTTGAGCTGAGAGACGGCGATTTCATTGAACTGGGATCTGTTTCGGAATTTCTTCGTGGGACCAAATTCACACCCTAGACTGGAATTTGAGACTTTAATTTTAGATCATTACATTAGATACAGGCCAGTACCGTTTTGTATTGTGATTTATTTTGAAGTTTGAAACTAATATTATTTTGTTTTGTGATTAATTTCGAATGTTGTAACTTAATATCTGACACTGTTATCATATAATTTGTTATATCTGTTATATTTGTTAGTAGTTTAGTGTAATAAATTATACAAGCTGTTATCTGCGTTTTTCTGTTGCGTTTAGTCTACGAAGAACTTAAAACATCAAAAAATACGTAACAAGTGTTTTGAAAGATTGGTAGAAAGTATTGGTTAATTTGTACAACGTATGGTCAAATTAAATACAATTTAGGTTTAAAACACTTTAGAACGACTAAATTACATAAACTTTCATCAACAAAATAACATAAATAATGTTTGTCGATTTATACGGCAGTAAACCATAAAGTTTTTAAACTGATTTACTTAGAAGTAATATCTATGAATAAATTAAAGTTCTTCCAATACAGTCATTCTTTTGTAAATTATTCTGATAGCCAGACTAAAAGGTATAAGAGAACTAAATACTCATCTTTATATAAATAGAACGTTAAGGAAAAATAGAAATTTCTTACATCACGTTAAGGATTAAAATCTATTCAGAAAGATATTATCTGAAACATTGTTGGCTTGAAAGATTACATATACGTATGTTGCTAAGCTGTCTATCTTTTATTTATTATTCTTACTTTATTGTCATAAACTGTAAAAATAAGATAAAAATCAACAGAATTTTATCCTTTGATGGATATTGTATCTAATATTAATTTTAATTGTTTGTTTGTTTTTGTTTGTTTTTTGGAATTTCGCACAAAGCTACTCGAGGGCTATCTGTGCTAGCCGTCCCTAATTTAGCAGTGTAAGACTAGAGGGAAGGCAGCTAGTCATCACCACCCACCGCCAACTCTTGGGCTACTCTTTTACAAACGAATAGTGGGATTGACCGTCACATTATACACCCCCACGGCTGGGAGGGCGAGCATGTTTTAGCGCGACTCGGGCGCGAACCCGCGACCCTCGGATTACGAGTGCACGCCTTAACGCGCTCGGCCATGCCAGGCCTCTTTTTAATAACGTTAAAAGAATATTAAAATAACCTCCAGTTTTGAATGCTGTATATTTTACGATAAAAGAGTCAATCTATAAACAAATCGAAATAATAAATATCAATTTCTTCATAAAAAATAAGTTTGTTGAGATTTCTAATCTTTGATATTGATAACTTACTTGAATCAATAACATTAGCTTGTATTTTAATTAACACGTCTTTGATAAAATTACTGGAACATTACTCCAGTCACAAGGACACATCTTCAAATGAAACAACGTTAAAATATTATAACTCATGTAAGCATTTGACTTTCTCTGTGGTTATAGTTACTGTTCTATATTTAATATTAGCATTTTCGAAACTCGTCGATGCTTATAACAGTTATTGGGATTTTTACATAAAATAACGTTAAGAGCGGTTATATCTAAACGATTTGTTTGTTCGTTTGTTTTGGAATTTCGCACAAAGCTACTCGAGGGCTATCTGTGCTAGCCGTCCTTAATTTAGCAGTGTAAGACTAGAGGGAAGGCAGCTCGTCATCACCACCCACCGCCAACTCTTGGGCTACCCTTTTACCAACGGAAAGTGGGATTGACCGTCACATTATAACGCCCCCACGGCTAGGAGGGCGAGCATGTTTAGCGCGACTCGGATGCGAACCCACGATCCTCAGATTACGAGCGCATGCCTTAACGCGCTCGGCCATCTAAACGATGAAACGAATTAATGAACATCATATGATTTTAATTTACTTGTTAATTTGCTTTATTAATTGTACTATGATTATATCTAGGTTTAAAGACTCCAAATAAATTACTATAATAAACTATATCTCAGTAAAAAATATTTTTTACAGATCAGTATAAATAAAACTAGTTAAATTATCTTATTGAATTTTTGTTTTCACAGGTTATTCAATGATACTTATATAAACGTAATATTCTTGTTTCAGGAGTAAAAAAAACAAAAACAGGAACTTCTTTGCTTGCCTGTGCAGAAAAAATTAGACAGCTGTGCGCTTATGTCTTGAAAAGCATGTATAATCGAGCCATTTAATAAAATGTTGGTAAATTACACTGATTAGCCATTAATTAGAATTCCACCCATATACATTTGTGACATGATACTTTATTTGTATATACGAAACAGGTTTACAATGTGAAAGTCAGGTAACGCTAGAGCTCTATAACTGTAGGGCTGTATTCATATCATATTTAATTTGAAAAAAACAGATTATTGTAGGAATCTCACATATTTTATGTGAATTTTTTTTAACAGCTGTATCAAACTTCTATCTTTAGAACACCCATAACTTCAAAAATTGTTAAATATATCATTGGAGTAGGTGATTCGAAAATCTTGTAAAACGAAACATACGTTAGCGTTTCTTTGTTACTGATCTTTTTTATAGGTTTGACTATTTCTAACTCCCCTATGCAAAGTTCACCACAAAAGCTGTCATAAATAGTCAAAAACTAATTCTAAAACAAATCACCTTAGATACACAGGAAACACAATTTGTGTTTTCAATTCAGAAATACTGTTTCCTCACTAATATAATGCTAATAAATCTGTGATTATTGAGACAATTTTTATCAATTCCCTTGGAAAGAGAAGTTACCTTAGCTAACTTTTAATAGTATGATGATTGCTTATCATTCAAGGACTATTCAGGAAACAGTAGCAAATGAGTCACGTATCCAATCTTTAACTCCCTTCAAAACTCTTGGGGAAATACGATCTATCCCAGGACATATATTATTTTTCAAACTTCTCAGTGTTTAACTCTCTCAGAATTAATTCAATCATCTTTTTATCCCTTTCTCCACTTATCAGCTTTCAAGATGTGAGATATTGATAACATTTTTATTGGTAAAAACCAAAGAAAAACAAAATTTTAAAAACCCAGTCATCTCATAATCATTAAATACTGCTTACCTTTATGATTCCTCAAGAATCCTACCCCATTTAAAATTTTTTGTAGTCTTAATGTATTCAAACAAATTCTGACTGTTAATTTTTATATTTTCAGCCCACCTTTTTTCATACATCATTTTTGATGACCCAGTTTCCTGCTTCACCAACTTTCTTGATCTTCTATAATATTTCAAATCTTCTGTCATACCAGTTAATTTATTTTTTTAGTTTATGATGCTTTTCTTTAATTTTATCTGCTAAATTCTTTGTAAACTAACTTTGTTTTTACCTACAACTATCCTTTTCTTTCTATAAGGAATATGTTTACCTTGAATCTTTAAAAAATGTCCACATCTGATCAGTGTATCCAAATATCTCAGCTGCCCAATTCACAACAAATTCTTATTGCTCACTTTTTAAAATTGACTTTTTGAATTTTGTAACTAAAATATCATTGTTTCTTATATCTTTATATCGCAAAACATCGAACCTACCTTGCATCTAAATGTTCCCCAGTGCCCACTCTCTCGATAATCTCTACATTTGAAGTTAACATATTAATATAAAATACCACTATTTCCAATAACTTTTTCCTCGTGTGTCCGAGAATAAAATGTTTCACTTCATTGTAAAGTTTCTCATTACTTTCATCAACATCATTTCATCAATCTTCTTGCTATTATTCTACACGATTTAACTTATTTTACAATATAAAGCCACTCATCTTCATCTTTAATACACCATCTCTGTTAAATAGCTTTTAACCTAGTATTCCAAAGGACCTTTTGTCATCAAGCTCATTTTCGTTTTATATCTTATACTTCTAGAATTACAACAGTAACAATTAAGCTTTTCTTTATAATTACTCTATATTCATCTCTTTTGCTAATCTTTTATCTGTCTTTTATTCTTTTTTGCATTTAGTTTTTTCTGTCCCTCTCTACTTTCTGGTCCTCGTTTAAAACTTCCCTTACAGCTGAACTAATAGCCTTGGCAAACAAGCCAGCCACTACCCGATTTAACTGTAAATCGTCCATGCCAGGAACTACCTTTTTCAATTAATCAATCCTACATGTCCAACCAGCTAATAAACAATCAATACCAAATGCCAGTAACCTGTTGTTAACATTGTTATTATTAAACTTAACGCTTAAGAACCAATTATATTTTTTTGTCTCTTCTTTGTCTTCATCAGCTTTATTTTTAATTGTATATAACTTTATATAAAATATTTTAATTGTAAACGGAACGAATCTTGATCTACGGTAATACGTCATCTTTGTAGCGCTTGTTTTGTTTGTTTGTTTTTTAGAATTTCGCACAAAGCTACTCGAGGGCTATCTGTGCTAGCCGTCCCTAATTTAGCACTGTAAGACTAGAGGAAAGGCCGCTAGTCATCACCACCCACCGCCAACTCTTGGCTACTCTTTTACCAACGAATAGTGTGATTGACTGTAACATTATACGCCCCCACGGCTGGGAGGGCGAGCATGTTTAGCACGACGCGGGCGCGAACCCACGACCCTCGGATTACGAGTCGCACGCCTTACGCGCTTGGCCATGCCAGGCCCTTTGTAACGCGTATGACTTAAATCGTTTATATACTTTTCTGTAAGCTTCATTAAATGGTCTGAGGCTTGGTATTTCATCTTCGAGCACGTCTGATAATATGTTAACATTTTATCTCTGATTATTAACTTTGTCTGTTGTTGACACGTGTTAATAAAAGATTTAAGGAAAACGTATTAATTTTACTAGTCTGTAATATGAATAGTATAATACATACTTTTTTGTCTACAATTTATTTACTTTTAATTCTTTTACATTATTTACATACTTAAAGCCTATTTGATTTAATTATATTTTTAAAGAAGAAATTATTCATGGAAGTAGTAATTAGTAATAATTTAATAGCAAGCACAATTTTTTGTAATGTAGAAAATATATACATCATAACCTAAATATTTTCGAAGTTATTAAAAACTATTAAACTTTGGTCTGAGAAATTATCATACTACACTCACATTTGTATGAGTGAATTTTATATTATTGACCTATCAAACGCAAGTGGTTCATTATTTAGTAATTTCTTTTTATGTAAGTAAATTGAATCTAGTCCGCTAAACTTTATATCATTATAGAAATGAATTATTATTTGAAGACAATTATCACAACGAAAATAGATTTCATGTTTATATAGCTGATAGTAATACATTTCAAAATATAATAATAATACGTTTCGAAACACAGCTAGATAATCAATGAATAATAAAGAAGGATAATGTTATAAATTAATTCTGGCTATCCAAACCGCTGCTTCCCTTCTGTGATAGCGGTAAGTCTACGGATTTACAACGCTAAAATCAAGAGTTCGGCTCCCTTTGGTAAACACAGCAGAAAGTATCTTTGTTGTAAGAAAAATACACACCTATACCCAAACCAATGGAAATGAAATTATTCTTAAGTTGAGAGGTAACGGAATAAATAATTGAATTCCAGAAAAGAGAAATAAAGAAGTTATTAAGGAAAAAATAAAACAAAAACAATCATATGTGAAAGTATAAATTTAAATATTGAAACTAAACATAATTTAAGCTTTAAAAAGTGGAAAATTTATTGAGGAGAGTGAAAATTATGTGTTTTTTACAAAGGTTTGGTCAAAATAAAGATAATCGCACAAGTATGGGAGAAAATTATGAAATTGGTGTCACGTAACAACACACAAAATATATAAAAGTTACTGCTTAAATGCTATCGCTATTATTGATCAACATTTAAAGGTCGATGCTTTTAGCGACTGTTTAGCGGATTACGTTTGAAAAAACAAGTAATCTTAAATATAAATAAACAGTTATTACAAAACAATCGATGAGTTAATACTATTTTAAGCAATATATTTCAGGTTTCTTCTCTGGCGGGTTAGCGGCAAGTTTATAAACTTCAGAGCTAAAATCCGGAGTTTGATTTTGCGCAATAGTCAGATCTCATGGAGCTCACTGTATGGCTAAAATTGAATAGGAACCAGTTTGTTTTTGCTTATTCGAAAAGCACTGGAAAACAACATGATTCTTTATTTGATTTTCATTAGTTTGTAGCTGAAGAATAAACAATTAATTTACATTGTCCATGTAATTTTATTTTTTAAAAATAACCAGATTTTCACTTTTGAGAAGCTAAAAAAGAATTGATTCCTTGTTCACGTTCTCTTATTCAAAAACGTATATTATTTATATTCCCTTATTCAATAAGTTTGTTTTTCTTTATTCAAAAAATGAAAAACGAGCAACAAACGTGGATCTAATTTCATCAAGTTCAAATTACAAACCTATTATCCTCTTTAGTTTCATAGGCAAACCTTGAGAAGGTAATAAGTAAGACAGCAGCACCTTTTATGTAGGGATGACTTGTATTGTTCATTAAAAAAGTTATTTTAAATATCTTCACAATATTTCATTGGAAATTTACAATACTTTACAGTGTCTCCTTTTATAATAAAGTATATGTAATGACTGAGTCAAAAGTTTTGGAAATGTTTGAAAATATTGTAGCAAAAAGTTCAATTTTCATGTTCTTCCTTCTTCTGCTTCTTTTTCAATACAAGACATCTCAAAAACCAACCAAAACAATGGTGTCGAACAAATTCAACGAGGTGTGATAGTTTCAAACAAAGTACCTGCTTTTATAAGTATCTTTTCTACGTAGTAGTAATAATAATAAAATCTTCATTTTAGCGTAAACTATGTTATCATTATAGAAATTTTGTATTCTTTCAAAAAACTTAAATGCAGAGTGAAACAGAAATTACTAGCCAATAATAGAATACATACATATATATATATCATTTGGAGCCTCGTTGTATTTACAACTTGGTTATAAATAGTAAATACAACTTTGCTCCGTATATTGAAACACTGTGTTGAAAAAACAAACAAAGAAGTATAAAATGAAGTAAATATTTCAATAACAATGTGAACAATGCAGTCGGGATGGCAATTATATTAAGATATAGAAATGTAATAATAGAATTATGATATAGCAATTGAGATTACTTTTTCCGAATTTTGTCTGGTAACATTCTACAAGACTTACGTGCCTGTACTATTATGTAGGGATTGTTTGAATGCTATTCCTGCTATATTGGCTGCACTGTTTTTCAGTTACTAATATTATTCATTCCTACGTTTAGCTCAATTTTGAAAAGTTTTTTATTTGATTTTAATAATATAGAATTGTCTTTCTTTTTCTCTTTTTGAAAACGATAAACTCTTGAATTTTGAGTGTTTTAAGAAAAATATGTCTACAGTCCATGGTTTTGTTAAATTACCTCAAAAATAATGATAAATAGTTACTTTTTTAGTTGTAGATAAGCTTTCACAATGTATAGTATTATCTTAAATCACCTAATATTCATTAAATATATTTTGATTATTTGAAAGATGAAAAATTAGAAAATAGAATATCAGAACAATTTATTCCTTCCATTTATGTCGCTCAAGAATTAATAATAATTCCCTTGATATAGGCTGTCTGCTTCGAGAACTATAGTGTAATACTAACAGTAATATCTCATTACATTTTGACGATGTTAATCTTTGGATGAGTAGTAACAAATGACATACAGTAACTGGAGTTATACTGAAATTACTGGACTCGTGATAATTAATGTGTAGTAACTGGCAGGTTGCCTTTAACTTGCATAAAACATTGTTTATTATTTCAGGATACTTGGACTGACTAGTAAGACGGTTAACTAAATTGCTTTTAAAAGTTATTCAAAGATTAAATATATAAAAATATGAATAAAATAGCTTGAAAAAGTTTAGAGAATGGTAAATTTTATATAAAAAATGTCTTTCTAAAATTTGTGAGTTTATTAAAACGCTTTTTCAAACATTATATGAATATTTGACAAAAGCTTATAGTTATATGTTAAATGAACTTTAAAGGAAATAGAACAAAATTTAAAATTAGAAATATTTCACACTCTTGTCATGGTAACAGTTATCTTCTGTTGGAAGTAGGTAAGCGGGAAGTACATTATTTTTGCTCATTCATATCTAATGCTTTAAAATACTTGCATTCTACTTTCCCATAAAGAGCTCAAACACATTTTGTTCTAGGTTTCCTCTTCAGTTATTTTTTCAGGCTGATTAGATGCTAAAACCTTTGTGCTTTGAACACCATCAAACAGCATACTGTTTGTCAATTTTGCACCCGACATGTGGTAACAGTGTAACACAATTTAGAAAGTAAAGTGACAATAAGATTTTATACTGTTTTTTTCTCAAGATTTCCATTTCATATATTATGTTAATTTACCGAATAAGACTGATATGCGTTTGTTTGAGAAAACATATTTCATACACACTGACAGTACATCTGTTATACAAAAGCATCAAATTCAGCGATTCCTGTAACAATGTGCTTTGTTTTTATACAGCAGCTTTAGCATGTAACAAAAATCGTAGTGTCAATTTACCTTTGATTTGCTCTCAAGGCCTCTACTTCTAACCATTATCTTTTGTGACGTGTTCAACCTTGTTATCCTCTTCACCAATAAAATACAGTGCTTGCTTATCTTTCAACTATGTGCTCAATGTAAAAGTTTGCTTGATTTCATCAGATACTATTTCCAAGTTGAAGATATAAAAACTCTCCATTGAATGTGATACATAAATACAACTTCTTCCAAGTTGTTGCTTTAAGATTGCCTATACATACTTGCAAAATATCAAATGAATCTGGATATGATCTGTGAATCAAATTTGTTAACAATTTATATAATGAGCAGTTCTTTATCGAGATGTATGTTGGATGACATTTATGGGGAAGAGGTGCTAATACTTGGATGACTGTATGCAAATCAAACATTACTACATAACGTGTGTATCTGACAAAACTTCTAACGCTGTATAAGTTCGATCTGTTAGATTGAATACTGAGGTAACATTCACCTGTCTGCTTTGGAAACATTTGCATTGGGTTCAGTGACCTCCAAAACACATGGTTAGACTCTAAAATCGCAAATATATATTCTATAAATCTTGAAATATAGAATTTTGATGCTTGGAAATCCACACTATTGATAAATTAACGTGTATGCTAATCATACTAGTTCCACAACATGGCGTCACGTGGATTCATGAACTCCACACCAATACAACATTAATTTTAAATCTTTTGACAAATGTTATGATGGTACCGGTTTGTTTGAAAGCTAAAGTATTTTTACAGTTCTATTTAAAGGCCACTAGACTTGTCTTTGTAAGTTAAAAATAGCTGAAGCCATTTTCTTCAGTTGCTCTCAGTGTTTTTACTTTGTTGTACACCAATTCAAAACCAGATGATACACTTATGCAAGTCCCCCGTCGGTAGAGCGGTAAGTCTAAGGAGTTACAACGCCAAAATCAGAAGTTCGATTCCCCTCGATGGATTCAGCAGATAGCACGATGTTGCTTTGCTATAACAAAATACACACATATATACAAAATAAAAAATACCATAGTTACGAAGTTTAACTCAATAAATGCAGTTAATTGTACAATAAAGTATTCAAGCTATTATATTCTTTTTTATTATAAACACTTTATCTCTGATTGATGTTGTTGTCTTCTTCAAACAGAACTTTACAATTCGCTATTTGCACTCTGTTCATGAGGGAAAATGAAACTCGGATTATAATAATGTAAGTACACTATCTTACCGCTGTCCCTCCAGAGAATACTTACCTCTGATGTATTTTTAGAGTTTAAAAAAATTTGATAAAACTTGAGCAAGAAATTTTGTTATTTAATTAATAAATCATTATCAGTTACTCTGTAATCTAATTAGAAATACGTATATATAATTATTTTCTAGTAGTAAAGACATTTAATTAAGATGAAGAGTTCTTTTATAGATATCATTGTTCTAAAACATTCATGATCTCAGAAAAACATGTAAGTTCAAGAATTCTTGATAGAAATTGATCAAAACCCAATAACTAGAGTGCTTTCAAAAGGTATATCTTTCTTCTTCAGAGACAAATTAAAAGGACTTTTTAAAATTTTATTAAGTTTTATTTCTTCAAATATTTAACTCATTTTCATAATGTTTTTCGAATTTTAAACTTTTATTTAGTTTGAAATTTATACTTTATAATTTTTGTTTTGCCTCGTTTGTAATTTTCTTTGTTCGTTTCAGAGCACAGCTATATTGAACTATCTGCTGTGTTTACCAAGAGAATCTAACTCCAGATTTTAACGTTGAAAGTCTCTAAGTTTACCGCTCTCAAACCGAAGCACTTGTGATTGGGTTCTTCGAGAGAAGTCTCCCGCTATATTTACAACGCTAAAATCAGGGGTTCGATTCCACTACGTGACTTCAACAGATAGCCCAACGTGGCTTTCCTATAAGAAAACACACACACTTGGTTATTTACCGTGGGGAATCGAACCCCAGAATTTAGCAATATAACTTTGTAAAATTATCGCTCTTCCTCTGAGGGACTATGTTTACGTATGTTGTGTTGTCATACCTAATTTTTTTACACTTCTTTTGAATCCCCGTTACACCAAACACGCTCGCCATTTTAGCTCTGAAAACAATATAAGGTTACGGTCAATCCACTATTCATTGGTGAAAGAGTAGCCTCAAGAGTTGACGGTGGTGGTGATAACTAGCTTCTTTCACTTTAATTTTACACTGCTAAACTACACGACGGCTAGCACAGATAGCCTTCGTGTAACTTTGCATGAAATTTCAAAACAAGCAAACAATCTTGCTTTCACAAAGTACTTATCCACTGAATCTATATATTTTATTTCTGCAACGCACTTTAAAACTTCTCATAGCTAGAGCACAAAGTATAAAATTTTGAAATAAAACTTTCATTGTAAGGTTCTTTCTTAACTGTTTCTATCTAAATTCTGCTCTCATAGTTACATATCTGTATTGCACATATTGAAGCCGCCAGAGATGACGCATGAAAAGTCTTACAAAGTAAAGAGGTAACAAGAAATTTATCCTTTGCTTCATATCCCTCGAGGTCGCCATTTGAAGCTTTAATAAATGTATTAGTAAAGGATACGTAGGCAGTTCTTGTAAATTCATGTCTGTTTGTGCATGATAAATAACTGAAACAGTTCAGAGATAAGCTTTTCAAGTTTATTTTTAATTTTTTGCGAGTATTCCTGGAGGTATTGCGACATGTGTCAAAGCTGTAAATTGAATGAATTCATTCTAGAAGCTACCTTTATAAATCTCAATTAGCTGAAACATGTGAATCTATCCCAGAGGGAACAGTCTGAGACTATTGAAACCCCTTTAACACTTGAATACGAAGGTATTTCAACTAGAAGGAAAAGAGATTATAAAGCCATTGTGAACGTGTGCTCGTAATGAACAACGTGGTTATATGCAAGTGTACTCTCACTAGTTAGCTTGAATAGGAAGAAGCTATAATCCCCCAGGGAGATGTAAGTACTGACATGTTTATTTCGACAGAAGCTGATGCTCCTTCTGGGGAATTCCTATTCTCTCAGGGACTGACAAGGTTATTAATAGTCGCTCACTTATATGCTGGCTTTACATTAAGGGAAAAGCAAGTCCTATGACGTTCAATTTAATCAATTAAAATATATATTTTTAAAAAAACTGCAATCTTTTTCTTCCGCACAATCAAAACTATGCTGACAAATTATATGGCAGAGTATGGACTGTAAAGACGTAGAAGATAAAATAATAAATAATATTCTGAATCTGTTTAACGCAGTATCTTTATCTCTTTCAAACACTATCTTATTTACATTTTGAAACAAAACTGATATAACTTACTGTAAAACAGCTCAAACATGCTCGCCCTCCCAGCCGTGGGGGCGTTATAATGTGACGGTCAATCCCAATATTCGTTGGTAAAAGAGTAGCCCAAGAGTTGGCGGTGGGTGGTGATGACTAGCTGCCTTCCCTCTAATCTTACACTGCTAAATTAGGGACGGCTAGCACAGATAGACCTTGAGTAGCTTTGAGCGAATTTCAAAACAAACAAACGTAAAACAGCTCATTGAAAAAAGGAATGTGTGGCACTTTTCTCCTTTTAAAATTTCGAATAAAATTTTAAACTGATAACATTCTTAACTTATAGTACTACCGTAATTCACAGGCAAAAAACAAAATGTGAACATTTGTGTCCCTTTCGATACACACAGCTTACATATTTTAGTCATTTTCGAATTAACTATAGAACTTGAAACGTACAATCACATTACACCCCAGCATATTAATCTTTGTAATTTAATAATAAAATTATTTTTTTTCATTGAATAGAGCTTTATAATCAAGTTAATGGAATAACTGTAAAATATTGTTTTACTAAAACAAGTGTAAGTGTTGTTTTCAATTTAGAATGAGAATAGTGATCGTGTAATCTTTACCATAGTTTAAGGCAAGTACTTTTTAGTGTTTATGCACTTTAAAGTAGTATTTCAGTCATTTGACTGCCTAGCAATTTCATTACTTGGAAACGTCGCAACTATGAAAGTGAAAATTGAGGAACATGATTATCAATACATCGGAAATAAAGTAACTGGTAAAATAAAATAGATGATTACCACAACAGACCACAATCGTAATCATAATTTGCATAACTGATCAAATAAAAGTATATGATAAATCAGACAGAAATCACTTGGGAGTTGGTTGCACCAGTTATTAATATGGGTTTAGAAGATAAATCGTACCTTAACTCAAAAGGTTTCTGGTTATAGGGTTCACAACTAACTGGACTCTTGTGTACATGGAGTGATTTATTATCCATGATGAAGGATGCAATCCAACGTAAAGTTGTTTATATTACTCAAAAATACGCTGTGAACCAAATTATAAGGCTTTTAATACTTTAATTTTGAGAAAAATACAAAATTGGGGAAGTTTATTTGTTTGAGTTTCGCACAAAGCTACACAATAGCTATCTGCGCTAGCCGTCCCTAATTTAGCAATGTAGAGCTAAATTGAAGTTATCTACACCCACCACCATCTCTTGGGATACTTTTTCACTAATTAATGGTGAGATTGACAGTTACATAATAACGTCCCTCGGCAGAAAGGGCGAGCATGTTTGGTGAGACTGAGATTCAAATAGGCGACCTTCAGATTGCTAATCAAGCGCTCTAACCAACTGACCATATAAGGTCAAAAATTTGGTAAATAATTGACTTGTAGAGTACATTGTGAAAAAAATAAAGTTTAATATGAGTGATCCAGAAAGTTTATGATGTGCATTAAGTTATAATAATTTTGTTTTTATTAAATGAAGCCCCTAGTGGCTCAGCGGTATGTCTGCGGACTTACACGCTAAAATCCGGGTTTCGATACCCGTGGTGGGCAGAGCACCGATAGCCTAATGTGTAGCTTTGTGCTTAATTCAAAAACAACAAATATTAAATGAATGACTTATTTTGATTTCAGGTAAATAAATGTTGCTCAATGAAGATCTATATTTGAAAATTGTTGTAGGATTTGGAACACTACAGTAATATGTTTATTTTAAGTTAAAAACGGAGGAAAGTTTCATAATTTAATTTCAATCCAACAAAAATTTGTTTGCTAGAGCTGAGAAAATGACAAGATAGTGCTATCTGTATGGTCTCCAGATAATATTTACAGTGATGTACACTTACAAATACGAAATATTTTAGACAATATGCCTTCCAAATGAACTCAATTTGGCGAAATACTCATAGTTGTGTTAGTGGATGAGAAAAATTAACCTGAGAGATTTATTAAAAAAATTAACTGATAAATATATGTTTAAAAGTATATAAAAGATATTTCATTGGTTTATAAGGGAATGAAAAATTGTGAAAATGACTAGAAAATTCGTATAATTGAATTTTGAGATTTTACAATATCCTTCTTGAGCATTTTATAATCATTTTGAGCATCTTTGAGTCGTGTTTTAAAGGCGAAGAAACCCTATATACTGATGGAAAGGCAGATAAAGGAAAAAGTTATTTTCACTTTGCATATTTGAAATTCATTTACCCTTAAATGGCACAGGAACTCCATTTATCTACTTTTAATTTGCCCTTCTTTATTACTGTAATTGAAATAAATTATTTTATCATTGTAAAAAAAAAACAGATTTGACGCAGTTTTTCATGTTTAATTTATCCACTTTTTATATTACATATTTACAAGTTTTATTCCTTAATAAAAGTTGAAGTTTTTGGATATCACACTCTCATGTCGTTAGTCCTTTTATTATAGCTTGACTTGCACATGTAGAATTTTTTGATCAGATTATATAGAAGTAAATCTGGGTACGTCACAAGATTTCTTTAACAATACGAACGTCTAAATAAAAAGCACTCATTTAAGACAGCAGTTTCTTGTCGTGATATTATGGGTATGACATTAATATTGAGTTTCAACACTTTATTTCTCAAGAAATATAACTTTGTTTGTTTAGAATTTTAACGCAAAGCTACACAAAGTCTCTCTGGAGATAGCTGTCCTAATTTATAGCTACACAAAACCTACCTGCAGATATGTGTCTCAATGTTGAACCTATAGACAGCTATCCACGGCATTCATGCCAACAGCGACTACATTGGAATTTGACTGTCAATGCTTTACTGCACTCATGAACAGAAACTGCGAAGTACATTGTTGCAGCAGTGAGACGCAAAGCACGATCTCTCGGATTCACTTTCCTTTCTTACAATAATCACTCTAATATTTTGTCATGGAAATTTTGTTTTATTTAAGAGATCTGGTGGAAGGTGATATTGGAATGCCATCTTTTTTCTTTTAATACAAAATTTATTTGTGCGCAGATAATCCTTTTATAGGTTTTTTACGAAAATATTAAAAACGATATAATAAACTGTTTTAATGTTGTCGAAATATTCCTAATTTTGTCACTATTACTTGTGAATTCCGAAAAATATTAGTTGAATGATATCTTATTTGTTTATACAGCAACACAGCCCACACTTAATCTTTAGGCTAATTTTTTTAGATTGAAAAGGGATTTACTTTTACTATTATAATACACCTACTACTGAAAATGAGGACAGCGATTTTACTACTTTCATTTTTAGGCATAACAGGATGCGAACCAGTAAAACAACCACTAGGCCTTTGATTTCAACAATCATGAAAATGATCATTAGTTGTGTATCCAACTCTAATAATAATTATAATTTATCTTAGAATTCTTGCTATCGTTCTACAAATAGTTATGTTAAACGGATACAAATATTTTTTGTACATACGTAGCTTGATTTTCAAAGGATTCAGTACACGGTAATGCATGTTTAGGATCACTATGAATTTCCAGTGCCACAACTGTAAACTTTTTATTGTAGGCATATGAAGAGATATTTTAAACTATTAACGTTATACAAAAAAGTTAAGTGAATGTACATGCATAGTGACATTTTGCTCCTAAATGATTAACAAGAAGGTAATTGCATTACATTTAACAGATTTTGACTTGGTAATTGCTATTAAATTCTAATCCAAGAAACTTACTTACACTGATTAGAACAAGACACCTATATTTAATAACGACCATAGTTAATCAAATATAATTTTCAAACTATATTAGTTATAATGATCAAATCCTAGACAATACGCTAAGTGATAATCTGCGACCAACAAATATATTATGATGAAACTGGGAATGTTTTATGATACGATTGGCAATATTAAGAAATAAACTGCAATTTAATGAAAACTAAAAGGTTTACAAACTTTAAACTATTTCTCGAAATCAGCTTATTTTTAATTTATGAGATAACAAAGAAACCAAATCCACTGATTCATTTCCAATGGGTTTTGTCATTGATTAACTTAAATATACAGTAGAGAGTCCATTAAAACTTTGTCAAAATGTGTGGTTATATATTTGCTGAGTATTATTTCACAGCATCTTGTTACAACAGAAGTTTTAGTGTCTGGTCAGGTGAATGGAAACTATGAAATTTATTTTGGTTTTAATAACGAATTTTCAATAATTCAGCTACTCAGACTTCGAAAATAATATATTTTTCTATCACATTTAAATCGGGAGAAAAAACACTCTTGCTTAAATTATATTATTATTTTGTTTACCACAACGGATATCTTTTATTAATATGTTTGTTACGTTTGGGTTCCAGAACGATGGATAAGACTCTCACGTCGAGATTGGTTTAGAGAAATCTATAGCCAGTGGTTGTCAACATTTTAAACAACACAATATGTGATCCGATTTCAATGAAGATGACTCACTTATCTAAAGCCACTTTTTTGTTTTGTGAAAAATCTGTATATAGTAAAGAAAAATCGATATCGTTTTCAGATTCAGCATAGATGAATTACTGTAGAACATGTAAAAGTTTTGATACAACAAAACCGTCACAGATATATGTTATTGAATTGACAGCAAAACATAAAACAATAGACATGAAAATATTGTTATATTCTAAAAGACGAGATTGGAATCATATAAAAGAAATCATTCTTTTCAATATTTTGTGAAACAAACGGCACAGTAAAACTCAAAGGTGCAGCGTTCAAGTACAAGCACTATAACATGATTTCCCGAGCGATTCTCAAGTTATAAATGTCATTTCAGCAATGTGTAATCAAATAAGTGAAAGAATTGCTAACTGTAACTTTCTATAAGTACTAAATAATATATTTTTATTCAGATAAATGATATGAAAGCATTTTGAGTGTAGTTGGATAGTTGTTTTTTAGAAAATGGATTTATTAATAGTCCGAGTTGAATCTAGGATTTCAGCGTTGTATAAACTTACCATCGGATGACTTGTCTTATAATTACTTCTTAATCTTCTTGTTAAGATAAAAGTTATGTCTCACAATTATGGTTTTGTAAAGGTTTATCTTGCTCGATCTTTTTATGTATTAATTCTTTCTGGATAGATCATTTATATTTCAAGCTGGTTTATAATTCTTTAGTGCTAAATAACACATTGAGAACTTTACTCTTAAGTTAAAGTTGTGTATAACATTGTTCTGATCTGATTCATGTTTTTATCATTTTGTCTTTTTTTTATTTTCAGTACTCAGAGAGTTTTTAAGTACCAAATATAAAAAATTGGCCAGACATAGAGAACTCCCAAAATCATGTCTTAATTTTGTGTTATATTGTTTTCGCACGTTGTGTATGTTTAAAATAATTTTTTGTTTGTGACATATCTTAAATTTACTGTGTTTTTATAATTTATTTAGCTTACCTATTCAAAGTCAGTGTATCTAAAAGTAAATTAGGAATTTACTCATAGCTTTTGCACTGAACATACTTTTTTCTATTTAGGTTTCTAGCTATTGTAAAGGATGTATGTAATAATCATTAAGAAAAGAACTCACTCTGAGATTAAGTATAACTCAAAGTGAATAGAAGAATGTTGTAACGGAAACAAGAAAGTGTATAAAATATCAAATGGACTAGAGAAGACTTATTCTAAACCAAATACTTCACAGTCATGATGAACGATATCTTTGCACTCTTCATTCATTTTTAAACGATAAATAGCCCTCGTGTAGCTTTGCGCGAATTTAAAAACAAACATTATTTGCGCAACTCCATTCACTTTTCATCACTGTCCTGAAACACTAAATTAGCGTAGCTCTATACAGCAACAATTTATCATCACTAAACGAAAAGTTACTGTATAAACTGCTGGTCGAAGGATTGCATTCGAAACTGCTAGCCATATTAAAGACAAACGTAACTTACAAAATCCAAAATTTGTCTGTGATTCATCACGTCTCTACAACTGCTGTTCTTCCCCGGAGATGTGATTGACATAACCCCAAGGGACAATCGACCCATTTAAGGGTATCTTCCATTGTATAAACAATGTAGGACGCTTTTCAAATCCTATCGCAAGTTGTTTAATTGAAATAACAGACAAAAATGGCTTTCTGAAGTTCATCCAAAAAAAGAAGACTATTTACTGTAATAGACCTCGTATAACTACACTACTATGAACTCATGCAACATACATTTGCTCTCATGTAAGTCCTATCTATACCTCACCAATACGCCATCATTGAAATTAATTATATACAAAATTGTATAAATTAATGAAAGAAAAAAAATATTACTTAAATCAGACTTAGTCAAACTTTCTGATTGACATGGCTCATTATCAATACAAATTAGACGTTTCATCTTTAATAGGCAGGATATAATAACTTTTGAAGATAAAAATGTATATAAAAAAGATTCATACAGTGCTCATGGCTAAAATTGTATTCCATACATTATGCTCAAAGTTGTTTTTGAGAGTTTTGTGTGTAAATTGAGAAAATTAGTTTATTTATATTATTTCTTTTGTTGAAAAACTATTGTTACTATAATCACATTATGTAATTAAGCAAAAACTAAGCTTGATGTTAAATTGTAAGAAGTAACTAACAAACTAACTTGAACTAAACATGTCCTTTGGCAAAACGTTAAGGAAAGACTGTTTGGGTTAATTATTAAGGTATGTGGAAAGAGTTTAGCAAAGTATTAAAAAGTTGTTAAACTTTTTTAAAGAAAATGCGTCATATATAGATCACTAAGTCAGATTAACAGTGGGTATAATATACGGTACTCACCATATACATGTTTTTTTTTAAATATAAAGTAAAAAGTTCGTTTTTGAATTTTGCGCAAAGTTCCACGAGGGCGATCTTCACTAGCCGTATTAAATTTCTATTTTATCAGTTTCAGTTCTCTGCCAACTGAGAAACTGAAGTTTTAACACGAAATATAATTTAAAAAATGAAAAATCCTTCTCTCCAACAGCAAAAATGAACAATTAAAGATTTAATAATTCAAACTCTATATTTACTTCACATTGTTATTGATTTCTTAATTATTAAGTTTTTGTTATTTTGTTAAATTGTTTTAGTTACTGTTTAGTTTTGTATCTTATTTGTCTTTGTTATAATTAATTTTGATATGAATTACATTTTATGGATTTTGACAAAGTAGTACTAGTAAAGTACATATCATGCTTGTTATGTATATGTGTAAATATTTTGTAAACGACAACATGTCGTGTTGTGTTTGAATTTTCATTTGTATTATTCATTTTTCCATATTGATATTATTGTTTCGAAGTTTAAACTAAAATATGTTATTTATTTAGGGTAACATTTTAGAACTTTCTCGAATTAAGTAGACCAATCACATGTTTGTAAATGAGTGCTGGTGACTTCCTGTCTAGAGTGTAGTCTCGTGCAAGAACGGATATGCGTGGATAGCTCTGGAGTTGTATGGAAATTGCAAGATTGTTCGAGAAGTAGGCCTATCGGTATTAAAGACGGTGACAAGAGAGAGATAGAGTCATCAGTCATCAGTTTTTATTCGAAAAAAGAAGATAGATTCAGCCATTAGTTTTATTCGAAGAATAAGAGTGAGATTCAGGCATCAGTTTTAGTTATTTGAGAAAGATTAAGTGTTTGCTGTGAATATTCAACTTGGATTTGTGATTGAAGTTAGATCTCCGGAAGTTGTGATTTTATTTCGTCAATCTCTACGATACATCTGAATTACTGCTTGAGCTGAGAGACGGCGATTTCACTGAACTGTGAACTGTTTCGGAATTACTTCGTGGGACCAAATTCACACCCTAGACTGGAATTTGAGACTTTAATTTTAGATCATTACATTAGATACAGGCTAGTACCGTTTTGTGTTGTGATTTATTTTGAAGTTTGAAACTAATATTATTTTGTTTTGTAATTAATTTCGAATGTTATAACTTAATATCTGTCACTATTATTATATAATTCATGTTATATCTGTTATATTTGTTAATAGTTTAGTGTAATAAATTATACAAGCTGTTATTTGCGTTTTTCTGTTGCGTTTAGTCTACGAAGAACATAAAACATTTTAAAAAATACGTAACAATGCTCCAGACAACAGTACGAAACATAATAAAAAAAGATCTTACTTGGAAAAATGAAACAAGTCACAAGTACACGGCCTGACATGGCCAAGCGCGTAAGCCGTGTGACTCGTAATCCGAGGGTCGCGCCAAACATGCTTGCCCTCCCAGCCGTGGGGGCGTTATAATGTTACGGTCAATCCCACTATTCGTTGGTAAAAGAGTAGCCCAAGAGTTGGCGGTGGGTGGTGATGACTAGCTGCCTTCCCTCTAGTCTTACACTGCTAAATTAGGGACGGCTAGCACAGATAGCCCTCGAGTAGCTTTGTGTGAAATTCAAAAAACAAAAAACAAACAAACACAAGTACACAAGGTGTTTCGACCACATATTTGTTCAATTGTCACGTAACTAAAGCAGACGGAGAATGAAGCACGACATTATGTTATTCGATTAGAAGAAATATTGATCAAATTTTCAGATTCCACGCTTTCAGACTTTTGTACTACTGGACTGTTGGAACGTGGATTTGAAAAACATTTTCCGAGTACATAAATAATTTTCATAAAATTCTTGGGAGGACGCATGTGCTTCATACATTATAGCCTTACGAATGAGCTTTTTGTAATATAAACTAAATTACGAGGCTGTTGTTAAGATGCACGGTCGTCAAGTATCATTCACTCAACCTGTACATCCAGTTCATCGTGTCATGTAAAAAAAACAAAAAAACTGTTTTCAGGCATTTTCAAGAGCAAAGTTAAATTCGAGAACGAGGTTAATGTCTGCCAGTTCTTGTCATAGTTCCTAATGCTACTGCTTATCTGTAAAGTTTAAGCAGATTTTGTAATGAAAACTGCTCCCCCAGCAGCACACCAGTATATCTACGGACGACTCACACTGTTAGCAGTCGGGCTTCTATACCAGTGGTGGGCAAAGCAAAGATTGCTCATTGTGTAGTTTTGTAATTAATTTTAAATAATCAGTCAATCAAAAATAAAACCTATAATTATAAACAATCTTAAATTAATTATAATTTCAATGGACAAAATATAAACTAAACAGTTTTTTCAGTAATATTTCCGTTTGTATTTTTAAGTAAAAACAAAAAGTAACAATAGTCACGCAAGCACACACACACATATGTATGTACTGCTATATATACTTATAAGTACCTTATAATTTTAGCAAAGAATGATTTTGAAAACATTGTAAAGAAAGCTAGAATTCACAATTTTGAAGTACAATAAATCTCGAATGATAAACTGTGTTGCTGTATTATGAATCTTTGATAATGATTAAACTGAAGTGATAAAAACACTTTTAAATATCCTCTGATTACACGTGCCTTCGTTGTATACATATATATATCAATATTTACTAGTAATAAAGAAATTGTGTTTTAAGCTACTTTACGCTTGGATGTAGATCATTATGAAGATGATTGTCTGTTAATATACAAATTATTTATTTCGAATGCAAACAAAAAGAATACTAAAAAATAATGCTTATAAGAGAAACACTCTTTTTTGTCTATGAGGTCGTGAGAGCAATATACTTACGCTGAAATTATCCGTTCATTTTACACTCGTTTCACTACAATACGTTTACTGTCCAATACTCGGATAATTAGTCCTTTCTCTTACGAAATAAAAAAAATTAAATAATAATTTTACTAAACGAACTGTAAAAAAGTTTGTTACTTTCTAATTTTAATTTTATTCTTTAGTTTTCATTATTTCTTATATTTAACAGTTGCAAGTTATATATTCTCGTTTTTACCAGTCATAAAAATATCAAATAATTTAATGAAAGTAAAGCTCTGTAGAAATTAACACCAGAAAGAAACAATTTTTGAGGAGGTAGGATGGTTCAGCAAAATTTTATTGTTACGTTTAGAAAGTATGACTTGAAACGTTTCATACTTATTTAAACAAGTTTATAGTGAATAGAAGAAACTAAAAGTAATAAAAAAGAAAGGGACGTAGTGTCAACAACCCTATTCCTTAACCTAAAACGACTTCGTTAACAGTTTGCCCGATATGGACGAGCGCGATAAGGTATGCGCTCGTAATCTGAGGGTCACGGGTTCGCATCCGAGTCGCGCTAAACATGCTCGCCCTCCCAGCCGTGGGGGCGTTATAATGTTACGGTCAATCCCACTTTTCGTTGGTAAAAGAGTAGCCCAAGAGTTGGCGGTGGGTGGTGATGACTAGCTGCCTTCCCTCTAGTCTTACACTGCAATATTAGGGACGGCTAGCACAGATGGCCCTCGAGTAGCTTTGTGCGAAATTTATAACAATCAAACAAACAGTTGCCTTACAAGTAAGGGTATTTCTGTTTATAATTCATTTTCAAATCATGGATAGCTTAGAGTCAGGGATAATGATCATATTTTTGGATTTTGAACCATCAGATGTAATCAGATATTAGGAGACTTGTTAGATAAGTTTGACATTATTTAATATTTCTGGCTAAGAATGTTTTTACTAACAATTTTTTTTATCATTTTTATGTTTATAATTATTGAAAAGGTTCAAATATCATTTTCGTCATTAGTGAAATTTATATTATTGTGTACGAACTTGAGTGATAGAAGACTCTTTCCCTCTCTGTGACAGGGAAATATTTGTACGATGAGGTAAAAGCCGCGGGAAAATGACAAAATAGAAAACGTAGCTCAGATATGGAAGGAATTACGTAGCTGTGAACTTTCCTTTTAAAACACAGTAGTGTGTATATCTTTTGTTTTTTTCATTTATTGTATTAAATCCACTAAACCACTAGGAATCACTTGAATTGTGTAGATAACTTACAATGTAAAAGATTGGTTTGTTTGGTTTGTTTTGAATTTCGTCCAAAACTACACGAAATCTATCTGCGCTATCCATCACTAGCACAGATAGCCCTCGAGTAGCTTTGTGCGAAATTCCAAACCAAACAAACAAAATAATAGTGATAATAAAAAATAATCCTTTGATTTTTCTTGCCTTCCAGAAGCCCCCAGTGGCTAAGCGGTATGTCTGCGGACTTACACGCTAAAATCCGGGTTTCGATACCCGTGGTGGGCAGAGCACAGATAGCCCTTTGTGTTGCTTTGTGCTTAATTCTAAACAACTAAACAACAGCCTTCCAGAATTTATTTGTGTACCGGTTTATTCTGTGTCCAGTTAACGTAACGTGCTCTGCAATGGCTGAATTTTGTGTTTTTAT
The DNA here is from genome assembly GCA_011833715.1 of Carcinoscorpius rotundicauda. Taxonomy (NCBI): domain Eukaryota; kingdom Metazoa; phylum Arthropoda; class Merostomata; order Xiphosura; family Limulidae; genus Carcinoscorpius; species Carcinoscorpius rotundicauda. The sequence continues at coordinate 22,766,653 of CM022395.1, forward strand.
GAGACTTGTACTATCTTTATGTTCTTCTTTTCTTGTCGAGAGTTTTCTTCCCGTTTTTCCAATGTATGTTTCGTTGCAGGAACACAAAATTACATGGATGACGTTTTTGAGATTCTGTTAGGTAGGTTGCTGTTTGTTTTTTTACCAGAATGGACCTTAAGGTACTGTAAAATTTCAACCAGACTTCTATGTTGAATTTTTGGCTATGCATTTGAGATTTTCACTGAAATGTTGTAGGTATGGGTGGTAGTGGTGGTAACTTTCTGATCTTTTCTTTCAGTTGTGGTCTTCTTCAAGAAGTTTTTGATGAGGGAGGAGGTGTCTGCAATTCAGAATCATCAACATATACATATATATTATTTATAATGAAATCTTTTTCTAATAACCTATCTGAAAGAAATAGTTTTTGTTACACTTTCATGAACTTTAGTCATCGGGTTTCTATACCAGTGGTGGGAAGATCACAGATAGGCCATTGTGTATTCACTGAATACTTTACTGTCGAAATGTCATTGTTTTATAAGGTACTGTTTGGTAAATGTTAATTTACTTTAAATTCTAGTTATGTTAATGACAAATTTCGTGTAATAGTGTCTTAACTTGAAGAGTAATCTGCCTGACCATTCTTACTTACATGTTGGATGATCTTTCTTTTTCGTTTTTTCTTCTATCTACTTTAAAAAAAAAGAATACCGACTGGAATAACAGTATTTGCAGTCTTTCGTAGCGATTCTGAATAATCCACAGGTTTATGTATATTGAAACTATACTATGTTCAACTCGTTGGTAAGCTGTAATCACAAAAGGTCTTCATCGACAATCGTAGAGAATGATACTGTTACATATTGTGCAACTAGAAAACGCAAATGATGGATAATCGTTAGGATGGCATACAGTCATTGGTAACTTCAGTAAAGGAGCTCTCCTACCTCTTGCTGTTCTCCACATCAAGAGTGAGTATCTAAACTACAAAATACAGACAAGTTATTATATTTGGTAATAGTTCACATACCAAATGATAAACTCGTTTTTTTTTATTGTTTGATACCAATGTTTAAGCGACGAATCGAATTTAATAGGTTAGAAAACATCGTTTTTATATGGCAGGTATATATTGTTATGTAACAGATGTCGTTGAGTTTTACTTCCACTTGTTACAAATAAATTTATTAATTTACAGATAACTTAGGCAGTCACAGCTAAAGCGAAAAGTCACTAAGTCGAGAAAGCTTACGTAAGGAATAAAATTCGCGACTGTGGAGTTTACAGAATATAAAGCATGTGTTCTTTCACAACACAAAATTCACACTCACACGGATAATATCTATAAATTACTTTTCAGCAGTTCTTTCAATATACTCATTAATACTTCACCCGCGTTTAGCAATGTATCAATTAGTTCAAGTTTTAAAAATTCTATAGAAATATTCAAGGGATTTTGTTGGTAAACTAGACAGAGAGGTCAATTCGACTTACATAAAGCTTAAACAGCGAAAGTTCGTGATTTCAGCTAGTGCGGAATTTTTTAACAACGCATTGACTGGACCTGACTTGGTTGACTTCTTCGTACCCTACTATTTATAAACTTCAGTTTCTCGTAGTCAGGAATGGTGTTATTGCAATTAGAACCAATATTATATCTGCAACACATACTTCTAGCTCAATTATGTTTGCGTAACGTTAGGGTGTATTGTTAATTCTACAAATGTTGTTGCCGAAGTTCTTGTTTCTCCTTATTTGTTTAGAATTACACGTACCTTTCTCAGTATACTACACATATTTTTGACGTGTCTACAATCTAAGATAATAACTTCCAGTTTGCTCTTTAGGTTTCGAATTTTATTTTAAGATTACATTGATTCATCCTCTCTGAACACCTTTCATGACGTGGTGCGCAATATTCTACCTTAACACCTGTCTTGAACTTCATGGATCATGTTTATTTGTTTATTTAATAGCGTCTACTCTAGAATTGTAAACTGTACCATGTTTTCACATTTAATGTTTCACTTCTTGAATTTCGTTTTTAACTAAACACATATTCTTGTTGATCTAAATTAATTGTTTCCCTTATCTAATTAAGTACTAGCTCTTATACTTTTATATCGTGTATGATTCATTACATTTACCGCTAACAGATTTTCGCCACAAAATTATAAAGATGTTAAATTATAGAACATTAACACACTTAATAACATCAAATATTCTGATGATTACTAGTTTGTTTATGTAAGTTAATCTATATTTGATTCACACAATGATCTTAAAACAAGCAAAAAAATCCGTATCTTTTTTCTGAGAAAAATTTAATTTATCGTACATAAATATCAATACACTTATAAAAGAAATAGACAAATGCACGTGAATTGCTGTATTAAATGCTATTTTTCTCTTAGATAAACATTTGATTATATAGAATTTACTTTCACACTATCTTAAAACCTATTAGATTTCAAGAAAGGGATATTATAATCATAAACAATAAAAACAAATCGTATTAAATAATGCCCCAATTTAACTTAAAATACATTTGAGCAATATTATCGTTTTCTATGAATAGGGCAACTCTTTGTTTTACTACAGAAAGTTCAGTTTTATATGGCAAATGAACTAGTGATATTTTAATTTTGTTAAATTGATATTTAGTAATTATACATAAATTTCATTTTCTGCCTTAATTACAAATCCAAATTTTTGTAGTAAAACCTAAAATTTCGTTCATGAATATTTTTTCATAAAGTTTAGAAATACCAGCTAATAGTATTTAACAGATTAACAAATCTTTAATCAAATTTAAGTTTTCTAACAATACTTTATGAATCCTAACCATTAATCACCACTCACCACCAAATTTTAGGCTACTATTTTACCACCAAATGATGGGATTGGCTGTCATATTATAACTCCTTACAGCTGAAAGGGTGGGCATGTTTGGTGCGACGGAGATGAAAATCCGCGACCTCAGATTATGAGTCGAACGCCCTAACTACCTGGCCAGATTTTGTTTGAGTGCTACAGTTTTAATCAAGTTTTCTTATATGTTGTGTATTTACTTAATTACGAAATTTGTTTTAAATAAATGTGTATTTAGAAATGCATGGAAGTAATATAATTAAATGTGTACTATGAAACTCTCGCTTATTCACTAAATTGGTAGAGTGTAAGAATAAACAATATATGTTTTACGAAAACTTTGTTTAAAATTTTGCGCACAACTACATGATGGATATCTCTGTTAGCTGTCCTTAATCTAGTAGTGTAAGACTAAAGGGTTAGCAGCTAGTCATCACCACACACCGTCAACTACTCTTTTATTAATGAAGAGTGGAATTGAATGTCACATATAAAGATCTTACTGCTGAAAGGACAAGTATGTTTGGTGCGACCCTCAGTTACGAGTCGATCACCTTAACCACCAGGCCATGCCAGGCCTTTACGAAAACATTAGTCTCCAAATGTTGTTGCCAACTAAGCTCTCAAGAACTTTACTGTAAAACATATTAATCGATGTGCCAAAAGACACACGTATATATATTTTAATTTTCTCCAGTGAATGTATCATAAACCTCGGTGCTTTAACTTTGATAAACGCTTATTCATCGGAAATTTATGGAATTTGACCAGGAACATTTCTAGATTTCGAACATTACAAACCGAATGTCATTGTTTCTACGAAGACATTAACTAACGTAACAGAAAAAAACAAGAGTCGTGTGAAAGAATAGTTACCAATAAGTGTGCTGTACTCTTATCAACTCGAAAGTATTTTGCTCATCATGAACCGTCGATAAAATATTTAGTTCCAGACCAAATAGAATACTCATTATTGTTTGTTTTTAAAACTTTCGTACATAATTCATTACTTGTTATAATCCTTATTATTGTTTTGTATTGCCGTTTGAATAGTAAAATATGTTTGAGTTAAGAAAGAAAACTGTGTGTATCAATCTTGTTGACGAACATAATAAATTTGATACATGTCAACATTAAATCAACTTCTCAATCCATATTGTAATAGTAATATAATAAAGTGGAGTCTTGTCTGAAATAAATTATAATATGTAACATAATAATTTGGGGTGTCGTGCTCGAGAGATAATTAGAGACAAAATTTGTTCTAAATTCAAATTCGAATCTTAATTAAATTTATACAAATTGGGCTTCAATAAGTTTGTATTAAAGCCGAAAAAAAAACGTATAGAAGCCCCAAAAGACCAAGACCGTATCGAAGCCAAAGGAGTAATTAAACGACATGTTGTCGTTTACAAAATATTTACACATATACATAACAAAGACCTTTCTGCTATTTTTGTAAAAAATCTTGTTATATTATGTCTGATTGTTTGTGTTTGGAAAAGAAAAATAAACAACACCCAGTGCAATCATGTCTACATATAAACATAGTTTCACCAGACCACCTGATGTTGTTCATTTGGCCACTGATAAAATGGCTGATGTAGTTAGGGAGAAACTGAAACCTTTTATGCCTGTTGGTTCCGTGTCTTTGACAAATAACTGCTAATACCATACCCATACTTAGTCTACGTGATACTAGGGCGACTCAGTCGTTGTTGTTCGAAAGTATATTGCCTTTAGATTCGAATTCTGCCGCTGGTGAGACTGTTATTGCTCAGGGTGACTTTGTTAATGTTCCTCTTCCTGACATTTATTTAGTGTCAGATCCATTCTCGGGAATAGTTGTGGTTGAAGTAAGAGCTAATCTGCATTTAAGAGTTATTGTTGGGAAGCTATTTAGCTGTGAAAAAGCTGTTTATAAACCAAAAACGAGTAGCAAACCGATAACTGTTTCATCTAAGAATGATATTTTCCTTAAAAAGAATCCCAGCGTGCTCTTTTGTGTGATGTGATTCAAGCTTATGTTTAGAAACTAAGACGAAAACAAAGAGTATATGAATATTCATAGAAAAATATAATAGATTTGTCTAAGACATATTTTAATCTGACGAAGATATTGTGAATAATTGTTGAATCAGCAATTTTTTAGGGAAGTGACAATGATGGACGTAGAGGATTTCGTCTATTTGGTGAAGTTCGGTTTGCTAAAATTAAAATGATTGCCGAGCAAAAAAGGAGCCACATATTTTTTCATTATTTAAATAGGCAAGTTCTAAATTGTTATTTTTTTCAAAAATGGCGTGCTTATTAGAAAATGGAGATCACTAAATGTTCCAACCTCAGAGAATTGGGCTATAGTTTATCAAAATGTAGTTTGACTGAAAGTCGTCACGAACTCTCCATGGGAGGTCATTTAGCTGTCAACAAAACATGTGACGAAATTACGAAACATTTCTTTCGGCCAAAAATGAAGCAAGATGTTTTCAATTTTGTAAAACTTGTAATACTTTCAATTAATTAGAAAACCAAACCAGAAAATTCCTGCTGCTCCTTTGAAACTTATCCCAACTTTTTATTGAAAACGAGAAACCCACTTGAAATAAAAATTTATCTCAGAACAGATTGTATGGGTATTAACACTGTTACTGATAAGTGGAGAACAATGTTTCGACTTTCCTAAGTCATCTTCAGGTTAACAAAGAGAAAGTTTGCAACTGACCGTGGCCTGGTGCATGTTTTAGAGACGATAGGATAAACAGGTACGGGATTGTATGGGGCGTTTTTAATTTGATTAAACCAAAATAAAGGAATACCTTTGTATCTATACTAATTAACAGCCTAACATCCAAATGTCGGTTAAATAAGCCAATATAAGGGAAGACCTTTACTTCTACACTAGTTAATAGCCTAATATCTCACTACAACGCCTCCTACAATTCCATACCCGTTCATACTCTCGTCCCTAACACATGTGCCCGGCAATTGTTAGTTGCACACTTTTTTCTTTGTTAACTTTAAGATGACCCAGGAAGGTCTAAACGTTGTCCCTCTTTATCAGTAAAACTGTTAATATCAGCCGCTCTAAGATACATTTCTATCCCAGTTTTAAGAAAACAGTCGTGTGATTATTGGCTGTATTCAGTTAATGAGATAACATTTGTGTTTAAGTACTTTTACGTTCTTATATAACTTTATTATCATAAGATTATTTATATTGATTGTTATATACTGTGATGGTTGTTGAAGTTGTATAATTCTTTGACAGTGTATTGTATTTAATATATTGTTATAAATGTATGCTCGTACATAATATCTTTGTTAAAAATTGTCTAACACAAATTGTCTAAGGAAGGGGTATAACGGATTTATTATAAAATATTTATCTTTGTTTCAGTTTAATACATAATTTAAAATGTACATAACTTATACTGTTGAATGCATATTGCAAAATGTTGACCTATTCACTGAATTTGTAAAAGATTTTTTAGTGTAAGAATCAACAATGTGTTTGACGAAAGATATAGCCTGTCTTCAAATATTGTTTACAACTGAACTTTTGAGAACTTCGTTTAAAAGTTTATAAATTGACTCGTAGAGAGACAGGCAGATATATATTGCTAGTTTGCTACAAGTAATATACTAAAAAACGTAAAAGGCATATTTATGATAATTAAATTAACTTCTAAATCCAAATCGTAATATGTAAGATAATAAACTAATACGTTATAATACATAACATAGTGATTTTCAATATTGTTAGACCTTAGTAGAAATTCTCCCCTTGAGCTCATAAAAGGTAACAAATGCAGAGAGACAGTTTATATTGATGGGTTGCTACAGTTAAAATTCTGTAAGCTTTGGAAGCTATAACTATGATTAACACTATTAATTAGAAAACTATAGATATATGACCAGAAACATTTATAGATTTTGAACACAAAAAATCGTTTAACTCCAGCAGGCTAAGTTCAGATGTTAGTGCTTCTGAAAAGGCATTGTATAATTTCGGGTGTGAAAAACTCATATGTGATCAATGAACAGATAGTGAGCATTTTGTTAAGTGAATTGCATTTATGTCAAATCGAAATTAATTCGCTCATCGTGATCTTTCAATAGCATATCAAAAGAGTTCAGGATTTGATAGAAGACCTAGTTGTTTTTTGCAAGTTTGTAAAAGTTAGTGTATAAATCACTATTTTTAATAATTATTTCCAATAACAGTTGTTATAAATTGTATTATTCTTTGTGTATTACAACATATGTGTATTAGAAAATAAAACTATGTGTATTAATATTGTGACGAATATCATAAATTTGATATATCTCGACATTTAATTAACTTCAGTTCATATTGTAATTTAAATCCGTTTCATTCCATTTGAAATCGTAACACATAATATAATAAATTTAATACTCGTTCCAGGAAAATCATAATACGGAAGAATATTCATACATATTTTAAAATTCTGACCATGTTTAGATTTGTAAACACTATAAAAACTATATATTTTTGTGATTGTATGTGTTCCTTTTTTGTGAATTGTGTTGGTCAAGGTAAAGGGTGGAACTCTTCAAACCAATAATGAATAACATTAGTACAATTGATGGAGATATCGTCACCTTGCAAGTACCAATTACCAAGAGGATAAAAACAGAGTTGAATTCTGAAGAAGCTCCAATAACAACAGAACATAATGAGACCATTCAGAAATGCTAATTATTTCAGACAATCCCATTCATTTGGACCCTACTCTGTTACTTCATCTCCTTGAACAGTGGAAACAGCTCACGTAGGTTCCACAATTTTACGAAAATGTTGTAACATTTTACTGTGTGCGAAACAGCGTGTATCAACATCAACTCGAGAACAAGAAACATGTAGCAACATCTTGATCTTTACCCTGGTTACCAAATACATATATGCGTTTTTTTGTTGTTGTACTATTCGTATTGTTCTTGTTGAAAGGATTGGTTTTAACGCATGGTTCGTGTCATCTGTCAGCTGTTGCACCGCAAAATCAATATTAGATATCACAAACTTTCTAGCCTCTATTTATTTCTGACTTGGAGTTGTTTTTTCTCATGCGCACTTTTTCCTGTTTAAAATTTCCATTGGACTTTTTGCCACACTGTATTAGAATCACGAGATGATCTTTTCTTATTTCCAAGTCAAAAATGAATAATAAAACACGCAAATAACATGTTTACTCTATTTATACTGGCTTCGTTTACTTTTTACCAAACATGCTAAAGTTATTTACAGGTATATGCACAAAAAATAACAGGTAAATTACCTCAGTAGATACAGATGTATTATTTGGAAAAATATTAAAATTTGTTGGTACTAATAAACTTACAAACTTAACGTGTTATTCTATAAGTGCTTGTGTGTGATTATTGAACACATATTTCAAAAATTTCAAAAATGTTTTTATTAAAAATAAATTGAACATACGGATAATCTAGTTTAACTTCAGTATTCTAATAAGTTTATAAATAATTATCATTTATTTGTAATTTAATAGTAAGTTCCAATTTATATTTAAATAATGTAATTCATTTTCTCTAGCATGAGCTGAAATCAAAGTGAAGTACATTTTAACCTTTATTAATTATTTTCTTATATACCTGATGACGATACTGTTTTATCCTGAAAATATTCTTTCGCAATGAGAAACGTGTTATTAATTCATTAAGCTTCACTGTATCTTTGCTGTTTCATGTATAAAAATTAATCGTCATACCATAATTCTAATTCGAGTTCTGATTGATTTGCTAATTTATAATTAAGTTTAAAAGGAATAAAAATTGTTGTTTTCCATAATATAAACTTTACAAAACATGTTTGATTAACATTTCTGATTAACTAAATCTTAAAGATAACAAATTCACCATTTGAGTTGCGTTTGCAAGTTTATTTTTCCTTTCACGTCACTGACCCAAGAGATACCGTGGTAATTTACGGACTTTCAACGCTAAAAACAGGTTTCAATGCAATGGAAGCTTTATGAAGTTAAGTACATCCTTGTGCAAATTATTTGAAACAAATGGTCATTTTACAATATTTTCAGCATGGCGGCTGGTGTAGGCTCGCTGGACCTACTGGTTTCCATTAATAATCATATTTTAACACAGATGGCGTCATTAGCTGTGTTTTACCATAGGGTCGATCTATTTTTGAGGAATATTACATCATTCGAATTGCGTCAAAAGGGCAAGGAAACCATTCAAAAAACAACTTCTTACCAACTCAATGAAGGAAAAACGGTATCAATGGGGTCTGAAATACAAGAACTGGACGCAAGAACAATGGAAAACGTGCTATTCAGTGACCAGACTTATTTCTTCGCACAGGGTAAAAAAAGTCTACATGTTCGCAGATCTACAGGTGAGAAACTTCGAGAATCTCACATCAATCAGTTCGTAAAACATCAATCGAAGACTTTGGGGGGCTGTTTCAGCTACTATAATGTTGGAGGCTTACATATCGTAAAAGGTATGATGCAAGGACCACAGTGCATTAAAGTTTTGGAGAGAAGAGTCATTCCAGAATTGAAAAAGAGATTTCCAGATGGATCTGGCATTTTTCAGCAAGATCCGGCTCCGTGCCACACATCGAATCTTGTGAAGAATTTTATGACTACAACGTGAATAAAGGTGCTGGAATGGCCTGGAAACTCTCCGGACTTTAATCTTATTGAAAATCTTTGGGCGATTTGGAAAGAAAGACTTTGGAAAAAAGACTGCATTACAAAAGATAAGCTAATTGAGGCCATAATTGAGGTGTGGTGCTGCATTGAAAAAATTAGTAGAGATTGCACTCAACTCGTGGACTCGATGCCAAAGCGGATTAATGATCTTCTGTAAAATAAAAACGGTCATATCATGTATTCATTTGTGAGTAATTTTTGGATTATCAGAAATAAAACGCAAAAAATTGAAAAAATCATAATTTTCCGTCGTGTTTCAATTAATTTGCACAAGGGTGTATAATTGCCTTAACTAGTGACATATTAAACTAAAAATATAATTAAGCCTAACAAGCTGGTTATAGTAAATACATTGCTGCAAAGATGATAATAAAAATATGTGGTATATTTTGTTTAATTTAATGTATTTTGTATATAGCTTAAAATGATGGTTATTATATATATAAAGTGTTTGATCTTATGCTTAGAAATCTTCATTCCCCCCAGTGGCTCAGCCGTATGTCTGCAGTACTGCACGCAAAAATCCGCGTTTTGATACCCGTCGTGGGCAGAGCACAGATAGCCCATTGTGTAGCTTTGTGCTTAATTTAAAAAACAAAAAAAAGAAATTTTCACAATCTACATAACTAACATTTCATTTTATTTCATTCAAATGACTGTTATAAACTGACTAATACTCAATTTTAATTTACAGCTGATAGCTTCAATGTCTGTACTCTACATTTTTTATGCTTTATTGGAGTTCATTTTGATTTATACGTTATATAAAAGTATTGGTAAAATAATTTCATGTAATCTGAGTTGAACTTTTACGTAATATTTCATAAGATTGAAAATTTAAGGCAAAGGTAATTTTTTACTAATAATTTTAATATTTTTAGATATATTTACAGTTATCTGAGTAGTTACATATTTAGTATTAAATCTTACAACATATATTCTTGAAAGTCTTACAACATAAAAACACTCAAAGAAAAATCTTCTTTTCGAGTTATTGATAGTTCATATTATTCTGATGTACATCATTCACAGTGCATGGAAATATATTCTTTAAGACTAGTTATTTTTTATATTTTTCATCATCACATGATATGAATAAATGCTGCTGCATTTCTTAAGCATAATTAATTCAAAACAGCAATCAGCTTTGAATGCAGTTAAAATTTACAAGTTGAGTGAAAACTGCAAATGTGATAAATTTTCAATTAACAATGTTTATATGTTTTGTTGTTTCCTTAAGTTCCTTTGAAAACTTTCTTGTTTTCAATAATCAGGTGATAAATTCCATCCATTCTTTTGTTGAATTGCCTTAGTATTATCAAAGAAAAAAGTTTAAAACAGAATAATATATTTGTTCCTATCGGCATATATTAGAAAAACAGTAGTGCAACCAAACCTCGTTATTCGTGGTAGTAGTCTCTTGGTAGGAATAACTTACCAAAATATCTGGAAAATATAAGGTTTGGAAAGATATCATATCTGAGATTCTACTAATATTCAGTGGTGTTGTGATAAATACAGGAAAGCTCAATTGAAGTCCTTTTGTTGGAAATTGTAGACATATCTGTATAAATTCTTTCAAGAAGTTTTACGTTAATTCGATATCAAACTATGAAGAAATGTTTCTTTGCTCTTACTTACCGTAATGAAAAGTAAGAGAATACACTTATTATCATATTAAATCAAATATATAAATAGGCACTATATAGTTGATTGAAACACTGGCATAATAACCACGATGAAATTAATCTGTATATGTCAGTTATATTCAAGTGAAACTGAGCTTAACACATGTGCAATGTTTGCTAACGGTGGTTACAATCTCATTAGTTTTAGATCAACAAGACAGCTTTTAGGTATGATGATATAAGTTTGCAAAATAATGTATTACAGAATAAAATGCAGAACTTGTTAACCACAAGACGGTTCTACTCTACAGCTAATATTAACATATTGCAAGTGGAATTTATAGTGTTACGATGCTACAGAAACTAATCGAAAGATTACATTCTTCACAGTTAGTTTGCTATATATGTGATAGCATTCAGATTATTGCTAATCCAAGATATGAGAAAAACAGCTTGTCGGCAAAAGCAGATAATGTGCCAGAAAAGGGTTACATATATATGCATCTGTTTGATTTTCTTGGTAATATGTATCAACGCAATAAATTGTCAATGTAATAAAGTTGTTGACTGTGCATGTGAAAAGTATATAATTTACGGTAAACTAAGAGTAGTTTAAGCTTATACTTGTGCTATGCAAAAGAATTCCACAGTGGTACAGCAATATGTTTACGGAATTACAAAGGTAGAAATTTGGTTTTGCTACCGTGGTGAGCAGAGCACAGATAGCTCATTGTGCAGCTTTGTGCTTAATTACGAAAATAGTAAATACACAAGCCATTTAAGTATTCGTGAAAATTATTGTAAATCCTGTATTTAGACAAGTCAGTTTTGCGAATAAAATTGCGAGATGAATATAAATTTTATTTAGAATGTTTTAATTTATAGGGTTTGAGTGAGAAATATTATAGAAAACTTTAATGCTGAAAAGTCGAAATATTTGAGATGTTTAGATGTAGTTTTGTAGCTGATAGGAAAATTAGATGATAATTCTAATAACACATTAATACGTCTTGCTGAGAGTATATGGTTCCCTGAAATATGTTATAGAAAAATCGAGAAGCACACTATGTTTAGGGACGTTTTCCCTGATAAAAAATTAAATCATACATTTTTTCGCGAAAGGTTTTGAAAATAATCTTCAAAGATTAGCTTTTCCTAGACTATTGAAAGTCTAAATATTAAATTATAACAGGCAATAACCAAATTGTAAATAACGGATTGTATGCCATTTTGAGGTATTCCGGAAACAAATGTATTAACAGGCAAGTAGGTGAATATGGTATTTAACAAGAAAACAAATTACTATATATGTATATATATATATAGTATATAAGTGTTCATAAAGAACTTTTTCTATATCTTTAAGATTTGATTTATGTCTTCCACAAAAAGAAGAAAAAGAACTAAGTGAAGACGTAAAGAGGCAAAACGCAATTTAAATATATTCATAAAAATAGATGAAAAAACTGTAACATCCTATCAGAAACGATAAATATGCGAAATTGAAACTTATGGAAGTATTGACTTGTTAAAACGGTACGTCAAATAGAAAATACGGATGGGTAGCTAAAAAAAATTAATTTCACACTGAAAGAGCACTTAGTTCTACAAGGAAAAAATAATTTTAAAGGTTTGTTTATGGTAAGAATAACATAGCTTGTGTTAGATGCATAATTCTGTCTTTGTACATATATAATAATTTTAATTAAATAGTAAAGGTCAACCATGGAGTGCAAACGCCTGTCATTTGGCCAACAGAAGGAAAGAAAACTGCACATGCGCCTCCAACTAGCGACTCCCTGAGTTTCTACCATCCTCAAAAAGAGAGCAAACCATTGACATCATCAGTATAGGTTTAAAGGCCTGAGGCTTGTCAACGTTTATCTCTTAGATTGTGTAGTGTCAGGTAAGTGTATTGCTCAGTACTTCATCAAAGTTAAAGTTAAGAATGTTAATGTTTTTTACTTCTTCACTTATCTGTCTTACATAATTTTACTTAACTGTTTTTAGGTAACAATATGTCGCTTTTTATTTGTAATTGCATACGCAAATAATTTCACTTAATAGCTACTGGAAAATCGGTGCAATTATAATTGTGAAGAAACGTATTTTTTTCGGAATTTATAAAATATTAATTGTATAAACACAATTCGATTGTTTGTTTCTTTTTTAATTTCGTGCAAATCTACACGAGAGCTACCTGCGCTAGCAGTCCCTAATTTAGTAGTGTAGGACTAGAGGGAAAGCAGTTGATCATCACCACCAACTGCCAACTCTTGAGTTACTCTTTTAACGAATAACGGGATTGACCGACACATTATAACATTCCCACGACAGAAAGGGCAAGTATGTTTAGAGTGACGGGGACTAGAACCCGCGTCGCTCAGATTACGAATGGAGGACCCAGTCACCTGGCCTTGCCGGCCCAACATGCGTTCAACAGAGTGCTTTCACGTACATTCTTGTTTTGTGTATAATTAATATTTACAAATTATAAAACATGATGTCATTCTAATTTATAACATATCTAAAATATAATAATTCAAAATATTTCAACAGAAGCTTTGAACTCAGAACACCACTTATATTTTATTAGAAAATATTTCATTCAAAGTTATTTGAAACAAACTATGAAAGTTTAATTAAAAGAGCATGTTAACAAATTTTAAATCCCACCGTCAAAACTACAAAACTTTTAGAACTCTTTATTTGTTTACACTTGCTTTAGTTACTCTTTCTTAATGTTTGTTGAGTAAGTTCAGATTGTTAAAGATTAAAATAGGTAAGAGTACGTGTCATTATATCAGATGAATGTTGATTTCGGTGACACATGAGTAGTTACTTCCTTTATTTACTAAGTAGGTGAACACTTCCCCCCGGTTGGCTCAGCAGATAGCCTAGTGTGGCTTTGCTATAAGAAAACATACACATACACATAGGTAAGCACCTAACAGCTAACATCTTTCTTATATTTACATTATCTAACAAACTGCTAAAAATTATCAAGTGTCTAAAAACCAAGTAAAAGCTGTCACCTTTTCCTAAGCCATAAATCACATTCGTCAATAGACAGTCGCCTACTTACTATAAATATTGTTATATTTTATTACCTGAACTATTATTTGCAGCCACGTAAACAAAGACCATTGAAAAGTACTCTTAATTTCCTTCTTAATAACAAAATAAAATAATTCGACATGAATGGTTACCACCATTTTAGAAATTTTTGATTGACTTTTTTATTATAGTTAGAAAGTTACATTACATTAGAACATTATAAACTTGATTTGGTGTGATATCTAATCTGATTACACAACCCAACCTTTTCGGTGGCTTATGTCTGTTGGTTTTAACAAAGAGCAACTTAGTCTGAAACATCTATGGAACTAGATCACATACGACTTTTAAACAGTCACGCAAAACAAATCTAGAAAATTAATGAACATCACCCAACACTGTTTTTCTTAAAGTTAACAACATTGATGCTCGTTTATTACTTTCAAGTTCTTACTGACGTAGAAAGACAGTAAGAATCGACATATGCAAGATACTTATGTGAATAAAAGATTATTTTGAAATGTAGAAAGTAGATAAGGTGTGTTTTCAATCGTAAAGAATATATATATTTATATATATGTTGCAATGGTGTATTTCCTATCAATCATTTTATGATTCGGTACCATTGATGAAACTTATTTCCATTACATATTTTCTGGCATATACCCAGAAGTAGAGCACTTTATATTAATCTAATTTTGAAGATTCGCCACATCCTTACAATTCATATGTTGTGCATCTTGAGAATAGTCATGTAGCGTCGTTTCGACATCAAATGGCTCTGTCATGGATAAAGCACACTCTGACTCACTGCAGTAGTACTTTACCCATCTCGTGTATAAGGACTGCGGTTTCTCAGTTTCTGTTTCAACAGGTATTCGGAAAAAAATACGTAAGCGACTTGACTGATTTATTTTCATTTAGTATAAAATGAATACTTGTTTCACATTCCAACTACCTGAAGTATATGACAGTTGAAGAGATGTATCATCATAAAACGTTGTGTACATATGTCTCTTTCCTGAAGAATATATTTTGTGATGGAAAGGGCTGTTACATAGCCTTTAGTCATCATGTTTTGGTGGCATCGCATATCCTACGTCATGTCAAAACACAGTGTCATCACCATTTTATGCAACATACTTTTGTATTATTTTATTATTTGCAAACATAACTGAAACTTCAGCCAAACCTGAGAAAAACATTTTGATATTATTTTTAATATCAAGTAAATAGATTGCTTTACAATAAAATTTACCGTATCTTACATACCCGAAATATATGAACATGATTACGCAAAGAGTTACTGAGACAAATGATAAATTTAAACACACTATCTTCGATACAAGCAAAAGCGCTTTAATACAAGTTAAGGACATTCTAAGTTATCAAAAGGCAACGCTTTTTACAGTTTCTGTGTTTTCGTCCTATACTTCATTTTACTTTATGTAATATAAAACAAATGTAGTCTTATTATAAATATTTAAACAGACATTTTTTGAAAGTATGAAAGAGCTCTCGGTAGGCATCAAGGTTTACAAAGTCACTGTTTAGAATATTTTCATTTGATCCTAAACAAATGAATATTATTGTTACATGTTCAAATTAATTTTAGGTTTCCTAAATTAACTTATATTATATTGAAAGATAATTTTAACCTTAGAAATGAGATATAAAGTTTTAGAAGCAAGCACGTTATATGTCATTATTATATATATGTATATGTATATGTATGTATGTATATATATATATATATACACAAACACACATGCACTCTGTTTTATAGAGTATAAGGAACTAAGTTAATATATAGATACATAGATAAATATAAAATAATTCGTAAAGTAGCCTAACATACTTTGTGATCCACTGTTACTGAACAAAAACGTTTGATTCATTTATATGTGTTTTTAATGAATCTTTTGTTTTGATTAAAAGTCTGACTGAAGAGGACATGTAACGGTGTTGAAACTTGGGCACTTTTTAAAGTTTTTCTAATCAGTGTTAGACGTCATAGCCGTAATATCTTTGGGCACTTTACCATCTAAAAAAAGTCAAAGAAATGATGTGTTTGTTTGTAATTAAGCACGAACTTATACAATGGGCTGTTTGTGCTTTTCCCATAATAGGTATCCATGCATATTAAATATGTACAGTAGTGGAAATAAATACAGAAACTACAAAAATAATACAAACCATGTTCAGCAGATGTCAACCATCATTCAAATAGGACTGCTTTTGTCAATATAATTTAACAAATTACAACATATATAATTGTTTGTCATCCGACCAGCCAGAGAGTACAACACTAACTTATTAAATACATAAAACATAATCTTCGATACCACTTATCCAGTACACACACGTCTATATTTATATATATACATTGAAGTAGGTGTGATTTCTCGGAAGGTAATACCTCATAACAAACCTATAGTAGCTTTTGTTCCGAATAGTGAGGATTCTTTCATATGATAGATTGAAGCCAGACCTTTTGTGTCATTGAATAGATGAAGTTCCAAGCGTTTGGGAAAATGGCACTGTTAATTGATAAGAAATTGAGTCCAGGAAGAAATTTCAAATTTTTACCAGCAATCTTAAAATCTCACAATAAATTTCTTGAAGAGGTACTGCAATAGAGAACTGCTCGCAATTCCAGAACAAGTGCATATACCACCCTGTGTACAATAAGAAATATTTTATCTGTTCTGACTTCAAGAACACAGTATTTGCCTTTCACCAGAATGTTGTATGACAGCATGTTGACCAAGATTCTTGCTTACAAACCAGATATATATATATATTTATAAATACATCAATATATTCTCTAGTATCAAAATGTACTCCTATTATGATTCAATCTATTGTAAATCTATAGGCCTGATTAAGTTTCTATGAAATTATTATTCATCCTATAATACAGTATATTTCATCAGTGTTTCGACATTATTTTTTCTGTTTTCAGTGAAATTAAACATTTTTATTGTATATATAAGTACATCTTTGAATACTATACAGTGAACTTGTGCAAAGAATAAATAATAGGAAATAATTCAAAACTCGCTGTTTCAAGATAAAAATAGTTGATTGAGAAAATCGACCATGCAGTGGTATGTAGGTTTTATTTCTCATCCTTTGCTGTAAAAAAAGATTGTGTGTTTTCCTAAATGACTTTAAAAATGTATTACTTTAGACACAGTTTTCAAAAAAGAATTATAAAAAAGAAGGCCAGTGACATAAACAAAGCCTAAATATCACATATTAAACAGGGCATATTTCAAGGTGAAAATTAAGAGTAGTTAAAATACTCAACGCGCAGTTTACAATTTTCTCTCACTCTGACTTTTCATAATTTCATTGTTTAAGCACTATTAAGATAATCGTGGTATGGGCCAG
Organism: Carcinoscorpius rotundicauda; assembly: GCA_011833715.1. Classification (NCBI taxonomy): domain Eukaryota; kingdom Metazoa; phylum Arthropoda; class Merostomata; order Xiphosura; family Limulidae; genus Carcinoscorpius; species Carcinoscorpius rotundicauda. Next base: position 22,784,300 of record CM022395.1, read on the forward strand.
AAGGTATTTGCTGATCATTTGTTAATTTATCAGTTTGTTATGTAACTTAGTGCAGATAGCAGTTACTAAAAAGAGTTTTTGCGTATTAATCAAATTTGAAAGAGACAGGTTTGCTCAAACCAATCATAAAGTTGTCATTAAAAATGATTGACTTGATTTTATATCGTTACTAAACATCTTTTTAGTAAGATTCGTCTTTTCACTGAGTAATATATACCTAAAGTAATTATAAGCACTTACTCAGTAGATACAGGCCCACAGACTTCGTGTCTACTAAGTTTTTAACAACAAATGTCTTCTTTTTTACTGATAAAAGTAAGTTGAACAAATTTTCAATAATTTTTGCACTTTGTTGAATTTTGACAATATTTATAGAAGTTATGTTGGTATTATAAAGCACAAAACATTTTGACAGTTCCTTACGTTTGGCCAGGTGATTGTTGCAGTTACTCTATAAAGAAATATTTGATATCTAAAGTTGGTAATAAATACTGATGTTATATGTATTGGTTAACATGTGAATATACATGAAATTTTAGAGATATGAACATTTGTCTTGGATAATTAGACCAGTTTTATTTTCATGGTAATTTATTAGTGTTCAATGCTAGCTAAATTTAGTAAGGTGGTTATCAATCATGTCATTGGATTAAATTGTATATCCTTTAATCTACTCCACGGTACATTCGAATTGCGATATATGTTTCAAGTTACATCTTAGTATAGAGCATCAAACTTTAATATCTTAGTTAATATCTTAGCGCCGTCTTAGTATCATACAGGGTGATCGGAAAGTCACTGTGCACTTATATATTGATTAACAGACAGATTTCAATATAGAATAAGGAGATAAATACAAATGACAATTATAAACAATGTTGATAGTAACCCATGTTGGCATCAGTACAGGTCTGGATCCTTCTTATTTTGTTTCTAAACACCGTTATCAGTTGCTGGCTTGAAACAGACTGAATAAAATATGATTACAAAACAGCACAGTGACTTTCCAAACACTCTGTATTAGCCATATAATACTATTTTTATACAGCTGATCAACTTCTATCACTCGGTATATAAATTACAATCGTTCTATAATGATATTAATATTCAAAGGCATGATGTTCTTAAAAGACGTATGTCCAAGAATGTTGAGGAATGGTTTAAATAAATATGTTGTATACATTACTTCAGACTGTTGGTTAATATATTTTTTCATAAATTGTGAATTTTGTGTCAGTAAGCATCCACTGTTTTTTGTTTTGTTTCTACTATTTTGCATATAACATTCGTACCTGTACTTATGGCTAGGTCATTGGCAGTATCTTTATTGGATTGTACGTAAAAGGCATTACTCCAGTTTCTTATCATTGCTTGCTGTAATGTCATCAACAGAACTCTTTTCAGGCGCCCTCTGCAGAGTTTCAGTAAATCTCCTACTAAAACATGAATGTTGCTTCAATATGTAGCATGAACTGTTCTTCTTCGTTTACTATCTTATAATGATTTCATTTTATCTTTACGTTATTCGCTTTTTACATAATTATTTCTAAATGAGTACATCAGAAGTTTATCAAAATTTTCATTAAACTAAAAGACATATTCAATATATATTTTAATTTGTAAGAAATGATTACTATAGTAGCTTACTTTCTTATTATTTCAAATTATATGTAAAAGTATAACAATTTGGATAAATGAAGATCTTAATATTATAAATAATATTCTTTATTTTAAAATATATTTTGTTTTCTTTCTTAGAGATATATAATTTAATGCTGCAAAAATAGTGATCGTCGCCTCTCATAGCAAAACTGTGACTTTAAAATGCAATTATAATATATTAAATTTGTTGTATACATTACTTTTAATTTTTAAACAAAAACCTGTGTCTAGATATAAATTTATCAGAGCTAAAAAAATTGACACATGCTTGAAATTTTGTTCGAAAAATAATAATTTTCTTTGATAAGCTCCAGAAATTTTGAATTAAAACCGACCTCAAGCAATTTTCATTTGACCATTAGTTCAGAGGATCTCTCTCTTCAGAATCGTATATAGTTCTTGTCTAAGTATATCGAATCAAATATCTCTTGAAACCAGCTTTGTTGTTTGTAAATTTATTGAATTAAATATTGAACTACTGACAATAACTAAAAAGAAATATCTATAAACTGTTTTATAAAAATATATCAAGACAAAATATTGGTTTAAATAAAAATTTTAACTTAAAAACGTCAATCTAAGTATTTATAATATTAAATGTATTTTTTACTTGAATAGAACATAATTGTTACAATTTAGTTTTTAGATCTTTAGTAGCCCCCCAGTGGCTCAGCGGTATGTCTGCGGACTTACACGCTAAAATCCTGGTTTCGATACCCGTGGTGGGCAGAGCACAGATAGCCCATTGTGTAGCTTTGTGCTTAATTCAAAACAATAACAATAACAAAAGATCTTTAGTACTCGATTAAGTTGACTTATAGAAACTGCCCTCTAATGGCACAGCGGCATGAATGCAGACATACAACGTTAAACTCCAAGCTCCCATACCCGTTTTAAGAGCAATGTAGAAATAGCCCATTATGTAGTTTTGTGCTTAATTTCAAGCATAAGAAGCTTCTATAGAATTAGTATTTTAAAAACTGTATATATTTAGTATAAATGGTGATTGCATTTTCGTATCACTCCGTACAAGCCAACGACAAAATTTATTATTTTAAACTTAATAAACCGTAGTTATCATTGGTGAGAAGAAAATATTGACATGTAAATTTCAGTGTATATCTTTTTTATTTAGATTTATTTCGTGTGTTAATACGATATATGTCTTAAGATATGATTTAACACTTTATTTTTTGTCTTAGAATTTATAATAATATTGTTCTGGAATACTTGTTCACACTGCTCTTTAGTACTATTTTCCGTAACTGTTTTTTTCCGTTTTACACTTCTTTTTGAAACAAAATCGACCTGAATAACATCATGCATTTTAAGAAATTCCTATCTTTCTATTTCATTGTTTTGATAGTCTGGTGTCTCAATAATATCAAGTTATATCAATACCTAGAACAGCAAGTTAAGAAACAATATTTCAATAAAAGAAGGTAATGTAGGGATAGCTAATATCAACCCTTCAAAAACACTACAAAAGATAACAGGGGTGTCATTAACGCCATACATACATGATAGCCCGAGCATACAGTATGGTAGAATGTTAACAGACAAAAGTGGGATAAAGTAATCTCAATTGAGATTGAAGACTTGCGTATATTTCTGTATCTTGATTCTTACAAATGCCATCTCTGCTCTCCTGTTTGTATTGCTATTCAAGAATTGATATTAGCCATCCATAGATTTACTTCATTTTTGAAAAGTTTTCATTTGTTACTTTACTTGTTTTGAATGCAGTTTCAATATACATAAGAATGTTGTATTCATTATTTATAACCAAGTTCTAACTACAATGAGTTTCCAACGGATATATATATATATATATATATATTTCTATTATTGGCTGGTAATTTCAGTTTCAATCTGAATTTAAGCTTTTTAAAAAAAGATCAATTTTGGTAAGAAAGCTAACTATAAGAGGTAATTATAACATCGTTTACATTAGAATTATATAAATTTTTAAGTCTCTACTAGCTATTAATAATATTTATAAAAACGGATAGCCTGCTTGAAACTCTATCATATCAGTCAAATTTGGTGACATCATTGTTTGGTTTTTGAGTAATAGAAATGAAGCTGAAGAAAGAAAAATATGAAATTCAATTTTGTTTTGTCATATTTAAAGACATTCCCGGAACTTCTGATTCTTTCATTACATACATATTGTTATAAAAGGAAACACTGCATAGTATTGTAAAGTTGTAATGATCTATTGAGCATATATTTAAGCTAACATTTCGATGAAGAATCCAAGCCATTCCTTTATAGGCAATACTACTGCCTGTCTAGTACATAGTATTGTATTATAAGGAATAATAACATTTTAGATCAATTTGCGCTTAGTACGATACACTGTTTTTTGTGCTAGAGAAAAAAGTTACGTGCACTTACACATATGCATGACATTGCATCATTGAACTCATAAATAAAATACATAGAATGCACAAACAAAGACAAAAAGAGACCAATTCTTTTCATATAAATTCTAACGATATATACTGTTTCGTAGTTTTAAGTTATCACAATTATAAGAAGAAGAAAGTAATAAACATAACTAAACAAGCAGGTGTTTCAGGTATAAAACAGTCAATTGTCATTTACGTTATATATACTGAAAAGGTCCAATAGGAAGATGCGACAGATAGACGTTTGGGAGCCGGAGTAAAAGAACATTAAGACAACACACAATAGATGTAAACAAACCATAGAACACTTTCTGGGTTGACTGTCTCCAGTTAAAGCGTCATCAAATATTTAGTGACAAAGACATTTCCTTGTTTTATTTCATATGATGTTAAAAGAATCAAAAAGTCAATGCTTTTTTTATATTCACGTCTTAACAGTCTATCACAATCAACTAAAAAAGCATTATTGTACATTAAGCATTCCTAGAAATATATTAAGACTGCTTAGCTAGTTGGTTTTTATAAACATTCATATCATTCCATTAAACTCTTTTTCTTGAGACACTTTGACAAAGACAGAAAAGTGTACAGATAAACCTGAGCCAATTTTTGTTGTTACTAGTTAAATACTGCACCCATATAAAAACTAAATAATATATTTAACATTGTATCCAATCTTAGAAACTATACTAAATATTGTATTGAATAACTAAATCACGCCACGGATATAAAAGTACTACTGTGGTAAGACAAATCTCTGTTTTGAGTTTCTTATTCTTACATTTACACGTATACAAGAGTAAAGAAAAAAAATTATTACCTTCTAGGAATATTCAAATTCTTGTGTTTTATGTAATCTGCTTAATTTATTTATTTCAACAACTGCTTACTCCCGACCTCAAATCTCTTAAATATAAAGCTTCTAGGTTTTAGATTTTATTTTGTGGCCCATAAAAAGCTGCTTAAAGCTAATAAACATCTAAATCTATATAACAAATTCATGAACATGTTTTTAAGAATTCAGTTAAAATTCCCTTAATACATCTGAAGTTTGAAGTGTGCTATTTTATAAAAGTATATGCTGAATACACAGTATAAATAAATATGTAATTATACAAAGGATTGTTGTTGTTGTTTTGAATTAAGCACAAAGCTACACAATGAGCTATCTGTGCTCTGTCTACCACGGGTATCGAAACCCGGATTTTAGCGTGTAAGTCCGCAGACATACCGCTGAACCACTAATGGTCTATCCAAAGGAACAAGTCGTTCCATGTTATACAAAAAAACCTACATTTTTAAAACTCAGGATATATGAAGTAATTATTAAATTTTAAAATTTTCGTGTACGCCACTGCAGAGCTCAAAACATAGAACATTGTAAAATTTCCACGGTTAATCCTAGAATTTATTTCTTTTTATCACAGATATATCTCTAAAGTGTAGAAGCACCTTTAATATTTCTTGAATAAATGTTTTCAATAATAATTCTACAAATATTTCTGTGTTGTTTCTAAGAAACAATATTTTTCTTTAATTAAAAAAACAACATCATTTTGTCTAACTTTGATTTTTGATAGCTATTTAGCTATGATTAATTTTGGTAGATAAAGTTCATTGCAGAAGAAAGAAAGAACATTTGTGCACATTTATTCCTGCTTGCAATTGATACATGAGAACTAAGAACTGATAAATAAAAATTAGGAAGTTTAATAACTAATTGCTAATACTTCATTGATACATTATAAGGTTACATTCTGTCTTTTTCTTTAATAGAAAATCAATTTTTCATATATTTTACTTTTTTATTTCCAAACATTTATAGATTTCAACAAACATTGATTAAGAGTTTAGGACGAAAGAATATTTATGAATGCTCCATCTCTTAACCGAATAAACTACATCACTTCCGTGTCAATGTTTCAGTATCTTAATAAGCAGAGTATACGTCTCCAAACTGTTTCAAAGCTTTATAATCCTTCCTTTATTATGTATTTTATTTCTTTAATTTTACAAGGATAACAAACCTTTCATATCAAGAGTCACACTCTCAAGTTACACTTTAATACTATCTTCTGTCCATATCGTTTTCGGTTTCCTTTCTTTCTAGACGTAAGTTGATTTTCGACATCCCAGCTGTAGAATATTTACAGTCGTTTTAACCTCAGAATATAGCGTAAAGAAAATGAAGTGCTTTTTATTGAATCTATTTCAATAGGTCCATCTGTATTTTTTGGAGGTACAAGCATTCATAGCGTGAATATTCTGACATAGAAATATCCAGTTTATCCTGAAAATAAAAAGAAATTTTAATCTGACTGATTATTTTATGACATTTTCAACGTATACAGTACCATAACTATCTTTATTGTATAATTTATAGTCTATATTTTATGTGTTTTTTTAATTAGCTACTATTTTGATCATTCTACAATTTAACATGGAAGTTCTGATAATTTTGTCACGAAAGTTGATCGATCCCAGCTGTATGAGGAGTTGTATTTCTTCTTTTAAAGTAGTTTTTCTCTTTTGTATTAAACATATCCTTTTCTTCAAAGTATTGACGAACTGATCACGCGCGATTAAGTGAAAGATTTCTTGAGACACTTTTTGGTTGAGCGAATAAGCGAAACGTTCTATTCCTGAACGAACTCTGTGAAGATTTCTCAATTTCTTTTCACTGAATCATACATAACTTATAACATCTCCTTATAAACAACCAATCACAAATGACGTGAAAGAGCAGCCTGTAATAACTGATAATCATTCTCGTATTTTGTGGTTATTTTGCTTAATGCTTTTCATAAAGGATTTGTTTTTAATTTTATGACGATATCGGTAGCTATGAGCCCGTTATACTATCTATTAACTTCTTAAATAATACGAAACTGGATCTGGTACGTCTTAAAGGAGATGTTCCCATATTACCCCAGACTTAAATTGCAGTCTTAGTGTTTGTAATCTATTGATAATGTTTATAACTGGTATTTTTTATTTGTTTTAGGATAATCTGTACTTTTGTGACTCCAATGATCTTATCATTCACAATAGTTTTCATAAAAGTTTGTGTTTTCATGTTTAATGTCTCCTTGGGTTCACTAAGCAACGCATTGTTTTTTCACTGCTACCGAAAATATTTCCATTGTGTCTGAGTAATGTGATGAATGCTGATCCTAAAATTCGTTTTAAGAATTACTGATCGCTTCTAGGTTTTTGAATTATGAGAACTAATTGAAAATATTCTTATTTATATCATGAAAATAGCTTTTTAACAACTTTAATTATTAATTAAAAAATGCATTTCATAATGTATAATTTGTATGCTTTGATAAGCTTATTTCATGTTCACACTTTAAACAACAAGAATTGATGGTTTAATGTTCTCATTGTGCTAAAACACAGCTTTCAGATTGTTCCGGAGCCAATATATTCTATTATTTAAAAAGCAGTCAAGACGTTTCCCATACTTCTTTAGTAGACACTAGTATTAATTCAAATCATTTATCACTTTTTATTTGATCACATGAGAATAATTAAATTTCGAACTTTAAAATAACTCTTGTTATCAGAATATAATAAAATTATCCACTGTCTTCTTCGCAAAATAATACTTTTGTTTCCCAATTCTCCAGTTAATGTGACAATGGGAGACTACTCCAATGAAATACTGGTTTCATTACAGATACAATGTATGAATATTTAATGTATTCTTTAGTTTTGTCTGGATATTCAAAAACATTAGTTATGCAAAACTAACAGTCAGTTAGATTATCTCTGGGCTCACACCATGACATGAGAACTACAAAAGGCATAATTGATCTTTTCTTCTTCAGCCACTGTGTCAAATCAGATGGTCAAACTGTACAACACACACTCGGAGTTGGAAATTTTCTTGGTCAACAATTTTACAAACAAAATAGTGGTAGTAAACTGCCTTTATCTTTTATGCGACGTTTTTCCTTCATGAAACATAATATATTTTAAACAAACATAGCAGAAACTGTTTATGTGATTTTTACACTTTCGTACTTTACCTGAATTGGAGGCAGCCAACACTTCAAATAATTTTCTGAAAAAAAAAATTATGTTTATGGAACCAGAATTTAAAAGATTTAAATATAAAGTTTTGCATAATTTGATTTTTGTGGGTATGATGCAAGGAAGAAAATCAGACTTTGTTTGGAACAATGCAAAGTGACCAACTGAGTGAATGAAAGGCAATTGAGAGAGAAATATCTGACTTTGTTGTTGTTGTTTTGAATTAAGCACAAAGCTACACAATGGGCTATCTGTGCTCTGCGCACCACGGGTATCAAAACCCGTATTTTAGCGTGTAAGTCCGCAGACATACCGCTGAGCCACTGGGGGGCATCTGACTCTGACCCTTCTATGCTCAATCGATGAACTTCCCAAATATTCTAGCAAATTGAGCACAGGAAGATTTTTTTCATTCTCTAGAGAGCATGTGAGACGGTTGGAATAAAAAAAATGTTTGTTTGTTTTTGTTTCTGAATTTCGCACAAAGCTACTCGAGGGCTATCTGTGCTAGCCGTCCCTAATTTAGCAGTGTAAGACTAGAGGGAAGGCAGCTAGTCATCACCACCCACCGCCAACTCTTGGGCTACTCCTTTATCAACGAATAGTTGAATTGATCGTTATATTATAACGCCCCTACGGCTGAAAGGGTGAGCATGTTTGGCGCGACAGGGATGCGAACCCGCGACCCTCAGATTACGAGTCGCACGCCTTAACACGCTGGCCATGCCGTGCCGGAATAAAGAATAATGGCTGGTTTGAGTATTAACATTTTTACTAATAAATTCGACCTGAAGATAACCTAGGAAGGTTGAAAAGTTGTTCTCTGCTTTATAAGTAAAAGTGTTAATACCCATACCAACTGTTTTGAGATACCGTATTTTCCGGTTAATAAGCCGAATCGCCGAATAAGCCGCGGCCAATTTTCAGCTCTGAAAATGAGGGTCTTTGCTTATTACCGCCCAATAAGCCGAGGCTGACATCTGTGATACAGCTCTTAGATGTGTGTTTAAATAAACCTTTTAAAGACAGGCTCCGTCAACGCTGAATGAGTGGATGGTTTCCGGCAGTCAAAGTTTTACTGCTGCCGAAAATATGCGCGCTGCATCACTCGCTACTCGTCTGTGAGTGGGTCGTGAAATCGTGGGACGATATTAGTGTTGAAACTGTAGAGAAGTCATTTAAAAAATACAGCATCTCAAATGCAATGGATCGAACGGAAGATGATATGTTGTGGTTGGACGACGACGAGGAAGACAACATTCCACTCACTCAGCTAATAACACCAGAGAATGACCCGTACGACGACCAGGTCTCTGTCGAGGACTGGAATCTATTATTTGGTGCTTCTGACGATGAAGATGATGAATTTTATGGATTTTAATAAATTTCTGAGATTAAAGTGTGTATTCTTTTATGAATTTTGTTATATCTATGAATACATGTCATTCGTAATGTATAGATCTTTTTCTATTAATAAATAAAGTTTATTCAACTGAAATAACTCTGCCGTAACTGTGAGATCAAAGGTATGATTTTAGGGCTGATTTTGGTCTTCGGTATTTTGTGGCCCAAAGCTGGTGATCGGCCAATAAGCCGACCCCCAAAAATCAGGTCCAAAATTTAGGGCCAGAAATTCGACTTATTAGGCGGAAAATACGGTACATTTTTTATTTCACGTGTTTCTCGTCATAAAAAAAAATATGGGCATAATTCGCTACAATTGTATCAAGACTAAATAACATATAAAAACAATATATTTGGTGTTTTAAATATATTAGGTGTTTCAAAATATCAAAAGTGTATGCCTTTTACCAATTAAACTGTCTAAGTAGACATAATTATATAGCATAACTCTATTGTTCCGATTTCATTTCGTGGTATTTCACACGATACTTGTAAATACTGAGACATTACAATAACTCAAAATCTAGTGGCGATGAGCAAATTTCGACTGCGTATTTGACATCAACACCATCAAATTACCCTTGATCACTTGAGGTTTGCCCATCGCTGAATTTTTTGTCGTCCAGTTATTATCAAAAGATCTTTTATTGCTCTTAGAAACTTGATTACATGCTTGTTTTTTCCTGTTTTTCTTGTTGTTGTTCTATCTTACTAAACAAAGTTTCTCAAAATTCTATCGTCATATCTTTTATATTTTTGTAATAATTTACTAAATCCTTACTATAACCATTATAATCTGTCACTCTAACCCAATAGCTCTGTTAAAATCTTCCTTTTTTGCGTTTTTCGATCTTTATTGTTAAGCTTCACCCTCATATATGTTGTAGATCTCTTCTGACGCCAATTTGTTACAATTTTCCTATACTTGAGCTTCCCTTTAAACTTGTACCTATTTCAATGAAAAATGACTCACGATAATATACATATAAAATTTATTGTTTATTACTATAATCACCAACGCATAGATTTAGAACTAACTAGTTCGTAGTATAATAATACTTGTTTTGCCTCTCTCTTTTATTTTATTAAACACTTGTATTTTATGTTCATTTCTCAAAAACCTCGCTGAACAAGTATCTTTCTTTTTGACCTTGTACTGTACTTGATTTAATTGTAAGTTTCATAATTATAGAAGGTACTGTTGCTTCTATGCTACTGAAGAAGAAAGACAGCCCCTTACTAATTTAATAACAATACTGACTAAACTCCGATCGAATGTTTACCTCTCTCGACTCCAGCTTTCACCTAACTTCGTAGCACATCTATCTCCTCTATACATTCAACCATATTGCGTTCAGCTTAGCTGTAATTCTATGGATCACGTATCTATGTACAATATATACCAGTTTAAACCAAAGTGAGGTCAGACTAATTTCAGTGAATGAAGCAAGAGAGGGCGGCTGCATTTCGATGACTACTCGATTGTCTATTACGTACTTTTATCGCGTGCTTAACTAGTCAAGTTTACACACAACCTTACTTTTTTCTTCCTTTCAGCATACTCTGTCTGCTCACTTTGGTTATTTTTAACCTCTAAACATCTCACCACACTAATTTAAGGTGCATCTCTATTATACTTACCACCCTTAAACATATTTACACATACGCTCTACTCCCTACTTCTCCTCTCCCTATGTACCTCAGACTTTACTTTATTGACAGATTTGACATGCTTAATCCATCTTGCCGCTAAACTATTTTTTTCCACTAGGTTCAGTACCGCAACTAATAAATTCACCTTAAGTTCCATAAATCTATATTTCTAAATATACCTAGCGAAAAGCAGTTTTCACTGATCATAAATGTCCAGGCAACATTGAATCATGCCATAATTCTAATACTGTCTGTTTAAGTTCCTTTGTAAGTACTATATGATTCCTACTTTCTATTTCATAATCCCCATTACATTTATACCTCATCACGCCTTTCTACCATTAATAATAATTGTGTCTGATTTGAGTTATTTCCAGTTCTTCTCCCACAGTTTTACTGAGGCATTTATTGCGGCATTTTATAAACATTCATCTTCTAACTGATAAATTATTGTTAGTTATCGATCTGTACCTTCTATTCTAACACCAGTTGAAATGTAATTCGTCATTTTTGTATTACTTACTTGACTATTTTTGTATTCGCTAACTCTTAGCGCAATTTCAGAGTTATTTTATAATACTATTTGTTATCTGGCTCCTTTGGCTCCCTGTTTCTACCGCTAATTATCAATTTCGAACCATTATTTCATTGTTAAGTTCTTGATGAATCCCATTCCTGACACCACACTTTGTTATATCGTGCCATATTCAGTCTTCACTTTTTCTCAACTTTATTATAATGTATCCTAAAATTAAACAGAAATAAGGTATCTTTTGGTACACGTAGGCCATTTCATTCACTAAATAAAATTATATCTTAAAATACTCAAAGTCAGAAATTATCATTCAAATACTTATCAAGATTTTCCCTAAAATCGTCTAAGTTTACTGCACCTAACACATCTGAATGTAACCAGTTCCAAACAGCAGCCAATATATTAGAAAAAATAAGGCTGTCTTTACTCAACACGGCTCTTATCTTGGATATTTTACACTTGCATCCGTTTCTGTTACCATTTTCACCATTAAATGCGGAAAAAGATGCATCAACATTGTCAGTTAATTTAACAACCTTAAGTCTTCACTCTGATCTCCTCCTTCTACATTTTTCAAGAGAAGACAAATTCATGACAACCTTTCCGTCCTGGTGAAATTGTATGACCTTGCTAGTCAATCCAAATATTTATGAATCTCAACAATAGTTACCAAGTAATATTCGCACTACAAGATGTTCAAATTCTGGCTAAACATGAGCCATTAATATTTACAGTTATGTACCACGTATTTATTGAAAGTCTGCAGCCATATCGCTGTGCCAGTGGAGGGCAGGTTTAATTGCACGAATAATTCCAAGTTTTTCCGTGTGGGTATTTGGGTATGGATGTTAAATACTCAGGAGGGCCAGGTAAATTAGACCTCTTCCTCCCTCCCGAACGTTTATAGCTTCTGTCTTTAGGGATGATTTATTATTATTATTAAAGCTTAGATCTGAGTAAAAGTATACATCGTACTCAGGCCCATTTCAGGGCACAGTCCATGTATGGACGCACAAGTTTTTTTGTTTTTTTTTCCTATTTTAACCATTTTCTTGCAATTTTTTCTTTATATATATATATATATATATATTTGTGCTTTTCTCCTTTTTCTTCTTGTATTGTTTTCTCCATGGAGAAAAACAAAAACTACTACTTCTTGTAGTTACAATAGAAAAATAAAATAAAAATAATAAAAATATGATAAATAGATAAATAAATAAATAAAAAATAAATAAAATAATAAAAAATAATAATAATAATAAAAAAATTATAATAGTTAATTGTCTAGTGAGAGATGGCCAGCTTGTGTTATATTTCTTAAATACAAGTTAAAAGGGGAGAGATATTTAGGACTATTTACATCAGTCTGGTTTGGTTTTGGTTTGTTTTGAATTTCGCGCAAAGCTACTTGAGGACTATCTACGCTAGCCGTCCCTAATTTAGCAGCATAAGGGTAGAGGTTAGTCATCACCACCCACTGCCAACTCTTGGGCTACTTTTTTACCAATGAATAGTGGGATTGACTGTAACATTATAACGCCCCACGGCTGAAAAGGCGAATGTGTTTGGTGTGACGGTGATTTGAGCTCGCGAGCCTCAAATTACGCGTCGAGTGCCTTAACCGTCTGACCATGCCGGGCCCAGTCTAATTTGCCTAGTGAAATAGCGCTGTGTGTGCCTTACTCTTAAATATTAGGAAGAGCTATTGATAAGCTTACTGATGTGGAATTTTTAAATTGTTAATTGGGTTGTATAATACTGGCGTTTTGGGTCCAAATGGTTCTATGAACTACTTTTTCAATTGTTGTTGATTTCGCCCCGATAAAGCATTATTGTTCAACACTTTACTTTCTGTTTGTTTGTTTTTTAAAAAACTTTTTTGAAAAATGGAAAATGATTGTTTTAGTATAAAGCCAGATTAGACTATTTGCTATGTCTACAGCTGGGAGAAAAATCCCAACTTTTAGAGCTAGTAAGTCTATAAACTTACCACTGACCCACTAGGGTTCGACAGAAAAGAGACGGTTTTTCTTATCTTCCATTGTATGTCGATAGCAGGTTATTAAATAGACCACGAATACGTTCATGTAATCAGTAAGAATTCCGATTTCTATTCATCCATTTATATTTCTCATGTAAAAAGCTTTAAAGTTCGAAGAATTGTTGTATATTTCTTAACGTTTGGCTTGTAAGCCATTACCAAACTTCAGAGCTTTGTTTGATGCCTCTTCAACAATACCGAGCTTCATCGCAGCAGATTTTTGGATTAGAAAGTTTGCTTTCGTAACATTGATCATCATTTAATAGACAAGGGTGGGTCTAGATAAGTTTCGTATATAGTTCGGACCCAGTTGCTTTCATAAACGTTCTGTTTTGTACGAGTGTTTTTCGCTTCCATGAATAGCAGTGACGACTTCCTTCTTCAGACATTGATGTCTCTTGAATATCTATCATTTAACACTCTGGTTATACAAATATTTTTCCAGAGGAAAGCTGTGAGAATAAGTCTCTAGCCATAATTGTGCTTCAAGTGACATTGAACAAAATGTATATAGGTGTTGAAACATTATTTTTGACGCCTAGGATCCTATCTGCAACATTACAATGTATTAGAATATACACAATTGTTCAAATAAAAGTACGATGAGCACTCCGTACAATTTTCCAAAAGGATTTATTCGCAATACAAATAATGTGTGAAGCGCATAATTTCATAAAACTGTGCTGAAACGTAATATTTATTATAAATTCCAATTGACCAAAAGAATATTAGTGTAGAAAAGTGCTCAGCATTCAAAAATATGTTGTCTTACGTAAGCAAACTCGTTTCTGTAAATAAACACAACTCTCAATAACAGAATGATGGTTTTAAGTACGAAGATAACCGAAAATGTTGTTGTTTGAAAATATATTTTTAGTTTCTTTGTCAATAAATAATAGAATATCTACCAAAATGTCGCTTGTTATTGTGATTCAGATATTTACCATTCTGATCAATTTAACTTTTACTGTTATATGTCACGAAACAATAAAATAATAAAGAAAAGGCATAATAACAAACATTATATTCTTTAAAATGTTTTATTTTGAACTTTTTACTAAAAGAAAACATTCACCTATTGTATACTAAGGTTAGAATTAAAATTACACACGCTGAAGATAATATAGTTTATATACTATATATATTGGCGTTATTAATACAAATTAATATTTATTTACAGTTCCTATATTTGATTTATCTATATTAGTAACATTATTTCCAAACAAAAAAACGTTTCTACATTTTGGTGGAAACTTTTTTTAAATAGCAATTAAGAAACATTTAATTTATATTTTGAAATATTAAGTGTTTTACTTCGGGAAGGTATCTTTCTATTGTATTCTACGTTTACATACCTATTTCAAAATATTTATATATTATTTAGATATTACTTTTATTTCCCTCTTTTTTTAATGTTATAAATACTCACCTTCATAAAGATATCCATAAACTAATAATTTGAAAAAGTACTGATTTTAATGCAAATCAAGTAATAAAATATTTTACGAGTTGAAATGTACTTGAAATCGTTTTAGAGCTCGTTAAAATATCTGATGTTGAAAATATGGTCTTTTGTACGGCAGAATAAAGAAAATTTCAAATGACCAAATACGTAGGAACGTAAAATTATGAACATATATATCAAACTCTAAAATGAGGCATAAAAACGAAGAAACGTGTGTACTTAAGATCCCAATGGACGGCTTGAAATAAAACAGAACTGGTAAAAGCTATAAAAACTAGTTGAAGTATAGAAATAAATATTCTAGAAAAGTCGAATATAACCTGTGAAAACTGAGAATCCTCAACACGCCAGTAGCATCAAGTATATTCCAGTTTTTTAAACATTAAAATATGTTTAGTTTCTGAATAAGACTTTGTCACTTGTATATTCGCTGTGATAGATAAGAACAAACTAGATATCCTGATCGCATTTAACATAACAAAACAAAATGCTATCTCACGATTACATAAGTTTGCCAACATCCAGTTATTTCTTATTTGTGCAGATAATTCAGTCTTGGCGCAAGTTAAAATAAGAAAGCCGTTAGGGAGCACTCCATAATTATAAAAATGAATTCATTACTGATGACATTAATTCAGTTTACCAAATTAAATGAAAATTCAATTGTATTTTATTTACAATATTCTTATATATTTCTTATTTTTCAGATAGATTTCTCTGATTACCAACCAGGAAATTAAAATGTATTTCGTCAGCAACAACGTTAAAAAAGATTGTTTATTCCTATTACACATAATTATATTATTCATTGTTTATAAAGAAACTATACATTATGCGTTTTTGAACAACAGTACATATTTCATTGCTAAAATCAGATTTAAAAGGATGAGTTCTTACATTAAAAATGAAATTATTAATCATACTGACAAACATTAAAACGTCGATAGTTCATGCAGTGTCTGTTTTCTGTTTTTTAACGTTATTAAAACTAGTATTAGAACTACAAAAAGCTGCTCATTACAATTTTTTTCATTTCTAATCTTTTCTGAATACTAAATACGGTAATTGGTTTTATAAAATGTATGTTTCTTGTCTTAGATTATTGCAAGCACCATAGCTTAATGACTGTACTATCACAATCTTTTACTTTTAACACTACTGTCAAAGAGGAAACTATTTTTTTTTCTGTTTCTAAAATAACTCTGATGGTACTTACAACTTCATTATGCTAGAGACGAAAAGCAGGTAAATATAAATACTGAAATATTAATAGTATTTTCAGTTATCATGCCATCTACATGTTTCAGCAAACTCATGAATATCAGCTTTAGTTATAAAGATACCTTTTCCATGTATACAAGTACTTTGTTTCCTATTGTCATGCAGCGAGAATACTTTCATGGGTTTTACTAATGTCAGCAGTTTAGAGGCATTTCAGTGTCTCTGCTTTCTCGCATATCAAGAAAGAATGTTAAATGTAAATAATGAGTATAAAAGGATGAATTATAGCATAAATATATCAAATTTACTTCTAAAAGAACAGAAATTTGTAAAATGTTTTGGCAAGAAACTGTGCTGGAAATGCGTTTTAATATTTCTTTTAACAACATATTCCAGAAAAGTTATCTTTCAGTGTGAGTGTGTTTTGTTAAAGCAAAACCACATTGAGCTAACTGCTGAGTCTATTTTCTAACCTAATGAGTGTGTGTGTGTTTTCTTATAACAAAACTAGATCGGGCTATCTGCTGAGCTTACCAAGGGGAATCGAACCGCTGATTTTAGCGTTGTAAATCTGTAGACATACCGCTGTACTAGCAGGGGGCTAATCTAATAAACCACAGTAACGTTATATAAACTGGTTTCTTTGAAACTAATTGGCAAAAATATTCATCTTTCATTATTCGTGTTGAAGTCTCAGTTTCCTTGTTTTAAAAGTGTTCACTGCATCTGTGATGCCATATTACCATATATTAACTTTTATGATATAAATGTATTATTTCAAAATATGAAAGTCTTTATGTTAAATACAATGAAACTTGGGTGTAATAATGTCTTAAAATATTTTTTTTTAAATATTGTTAGTAGATGCGCTTCTAAAGGATGTAATGTCAAGCTACCTTGCAGAGAAATTACAAAACTCAAACAAAAATAAATAAACTTACTCTTGCAACGTTTCAGTTGTAGTTTTCTACATACATACACACTTTAACTATCTACCTACGTACCACTTGGACATACTATTAAGACCATTTGTCATGGCGATAATAGCGTATAAATTAGGCTTAGTATAAATACCACAATATCCCAGAACCAGTTTTTTTATTTTACTTAATTTATTTATCAAGAAGTACGGGTTTCATTAAGTTCGAAGACATCATTAGAGGATTATGCTGGCAATCGAAACATTGAAATTCATCTGAAGGATTCTCAATATCATAAATGCTAGGTGAATGTTTTGTTCAAGGATGGTTAATACAATCGCTGTATGACCACTGTTAGATGGTAAAGAAGTATAGTTACATTCTAGGTGTTATTTGCCGTCATAAGGAATCAAAGGTTAATTTTGATGCGAGAATATTACACACACACACACTCTGCTGAGAAACTTAAACTTGTGTTTTCAGCAAAGAAAGAACTAGTTTGCTTTTCGTTTGATTTTTACTTTATCGTCTGCACAGAAACGGAAATTGAACAAATTATCGAATTACATTACATATTTTTAGTGCTTCATGAAACATAAGTTGCGTTCTAACCCCAATGAGGAAGAGTTTTGTGAGTTTCAAACTCTTCGCCAGGCACCGAATGACAGTTTTTAATGCTCTTTATACGAGAAGTTGAAATTACTTTAATCGTGATCATTTTCAAAGAATCGAGAATCGATCAACTGGGACACAGTCTAATGTATTTCGTACTTTATAAAAATTTTCGAACTGTCTTGGTACTAGTTCAAAATCCGACAATTATTAGATATGGTGAACCAGTAACTCGGAGCATAATTTACTATACAACTCATAATTCACCATCCAGATAATACAGATGTTTTGTACAGTCTATAAAATAAATAGCATTTTTGTTAACTGGAAGTTACTATTGTGACTTTTGAAAATAAGTAGAAAGTAAAATTAATTTAAAAATCCCGCAAATAACCGTTTAAGTTACAGGCAAAAGTCATTTTACAAAATATCTAGACTATTAAATAATTTATTTCAATAAGTAAAATGTAAATTAAGGTAACAAAATATCGAAAAATAAAACTAACATTGAGAAAATTTAGGAAATAATAAATTTAGCAATTAATAAGCGTACTCGCCAATAAAAACGAAAACCAAATTAACTGATAGAAAAATTAATGGGAACGAAATTAACTTACCAGATAATATCAAACATGGATCAAACATATTATGGGATATTTTACTACAGAAAGGATTGTTTGTTTCTTTTTGAGTTTTGCGCAAAGCTACTCGAGAGCTATCTGTGCTAGCCGTCCCTAATTTAGCAATGGGAAGGCAGCTAGTCATCACCACCCACCGCCAACTCTTGGGCTACTCTTTTACTAACGAATAGTGAGATTGACCGTCACATTATAACGCCCCTACGGCTGAAAGGGCGAGCATGTTTGGCACGCAATAGAAAGGAAAGGAATGGCGTAAAAGATAAATGGGTACGATAAATGAAAAAGAGCTGGTGCGGATTAGCGATAGTCTAGTGTTAGAGGAACGTCTGGTAAAAATATGCATATATAGTGAGCTATAATGAACTGAGGGTGCTCAGAATCGGGACACGACAGAATCACTGTCAAAATACTTGAATATAACATTGAGGGTATAATTGAATTTTTAAAATATATGGCGAATTTAGATATAAATAATGGTACACTCTCTGACACATTAACAACGTCTATTATTAGATCAATATATAAAAGTGAGCGATCCAAATCTACTGTCCAAATGTAGGTCAATGTCAATATTGCCAAATCTTACCAAAGGCCTAGAGAAAATTTTATAAAACATTTAATAGAATTTCATGGATGTTTTAAATGTTTAGATTTTAAGATGCGAAAGTAACTACATATATAGTGAATAGATGGACAAGGGTAGGAAGCCCACGGCCGTATTCCTTTAACTGGCCAAAGCCTTCAATACACAGTTTAAGTTGGTAGTTGTACATACAAGAGTTAGAAGGGTTACGCGGAGTTGATATCTACAGAGCAGGAATCAGATGGTTAAAGTAAACGATATTGTCAGCAATTGTTTGCTTCAGAATATTGAATCCATCAGAGTACAGTTTTAGAACTGGTCGTTTTTATAATATTTATATATGATTTATGCAACTTAGTACTGTTTGTGTTTGTTTGATCCAGATGATAATTGGATACTAGAACTCTCGGTACTAGAAAATGTTGTTGTTGTTGTTTTGAATTAAGCACAAAGCTACACAATGGGCTATCTGTGCTCTGCTCACCACGGGTATCGAAACCCGGATTTTAGCGTGTAAGTCCGCAGACATACCGCTGAGCCACTAGGGGGCTATTAGAAAATGAAAACTTAACAACATAAAATAGTAGTTGAATATAAACACACTACCACTGATTAAATATATAAAAAAATGTTGCTTGACGTTATAAAAACAAATTATATGACACTCTTGCTCTATAATGCAAACCATCCAACTCCTGCGGTTCTCAGCATTAATGAAAGGAACTGTTCCCAATCCCACCTCAATAATGTAACTACTACAAAATGAATAGAATAGATAAAGTTAAATACTTAGGAGTCACTAAAGATAACTGCTTAAATTACAGACACCCTGTAATAGATTTAACTTTAAAATACGGAAGTTAGTATACATATTTGTAACAGTTAGATGATTTTTGTCGATACATAAACTACATAATTCATTATGAATTAGATGACTCTAGTTTGCAATACGGAATCATAGCTTATGGAGAGGGAGGCCTCTGACTTTATAGAAATGTAATTAGCCATACTGCAGAAAATATAATAACTGTAAAGCTTAGAAAGAAATCAAAGAAACCGTCTAGACCTTTGTTTTAGCAGCTATCTATATGAATATTATGAAAATATTTTTTTTTTTAAAAATGCTTTGATTAAATCGAATGGTGGGAGACGCCGTGAAACGACTAGATCTTTCTGGTAACACAAGAGAAATAGTTAAGAGTGTGTATGAATTACCATGGAGAAAAACAACAGTAGGTCTTAGACACTGGCAGGTGAAACTTTTACATACACTTCCGGAATATATATCTACAATTAATAAACCAAAATAATTGACTAAATAGTCTGAAAATTATTGATTTGAATTAAAACAAGTAGTGGACAAATTAAATAATTCATGGTAAGTGCATAAATAATTATAATAAGTAACAGTAAATAGACAAATAATTAAACCAAAATTAAATTAATTATACAACTAGTAAAGTGTAATCTAAAATCTTAATTTAATTAAATAAGTTTCTGTATTTTTATAAATAATTATGTAATTACCAATTCACTTTAAAGAGTATTTTTTGTTAAATATTTATTTAAGAGGCCAGCCTACCATATTAAGTTTATTTACTTTTTGATGATTAAATACATACGTTCGTGTGCAGTTACAGTGAGATTTTCTACGGTACAAGAAAGTAAACCCTAGGGTGAGAGATAATTTCTGATTAATTTTATCTTTGTAATAATAATTTAAAGTGATACAACAAAGGATTTATTTTTAAATGTTTTGTGGCAAATTATTACTTAAAACTAGTCAAACTAAGATCTAGTCATACTACAGGAAGTATGCAAGACGCTGATAAGAGCAAATAAATATCATATTTATGCATGACAGTAACTGCCCATTTTGAAGGAGCATCATTAACAAAACCATTGAACTGTTACTTATTGTGATCTATCTGGGTCGAGTCTCCAATGTATTATATTACGTATTACGATTTCAAATAGCCAGAAAATACGTTAAATTTTAATTTTAATTTAGAATTTACTTAAATGTCGACGGTATCAAATTTATTATATGCCCAGAAAATCGATAAAGATTTTCTTTCTTAGTGCAAATATATTTCAATATACAAATAATAAAACAATTTATAATAATGGTTATTACAAATAATGATTTATATATAAAAGTTTTACCAACTTACGAAAAATATTGATTCTTCTATTTGGTCTGTAACTGAATATTTGATTGACGGTTCACGACGAGAACAAATGCATCTCCACTTAAACTCTTTAATACAATCCATTTATCTTGTACCGTATCGCATTATAAGATGCGTTTTTTACACTTCCATATCGATTCATTAGCCATGGCAAAACACTATGAATGACAAAATTAGGTCAAACTCATCATGCTGTATTTCTAGAAATACTTATATTGGATACTATTTTTATTTATTCGATTTTAAATCAATAAAATTATGCATAGTGCATTTATTTTAGAATTTTTAGGGATATCAACAATAACTTTTCAGAAACTGTGCTCTAGGCAACAAATTGGTTAATTTAAGCCAAAAATGTTCATCTCTTGACAGACAGTAATCAAACAAATTTGAAGATGAATAAAGAATAATTCATTATCGAGAAAATCGCTTTATGATATAGAAAGGCGGTTAATAATGGATTATTGTTGATTTAAAAATATGAAATGAAAATGCTAATGCGAAAACCACTGCTCCATGTGTGTTTTTTGTTTTTTAATTATCACAATACGGCTTGATTTTCTCGTTTCTTTGGTTTTTTCTGCATGTTTTAAAGAACTCCGCGATCTCACTAATATGACTGTTTGTATATTGAATGTCGAGCAAAAATTCTCGAGGAATATTCGTGTTAGTCGCACCTAATTTTGAAGTGAAAAAACAGAGAATGCAGTTAGCTAATACCACCCATTGATAACATTTGAATTATTATTTGAGCAAAGAACAATGAATAATGAGATTGACCGTCACATTATACAGTATCCCCACAGCCGATAGGGCGAGTATGATGGATAATTGTGCTTGAGCCGTCAACTCTCAGATCAGGGGAGGCAAGTGCTTTAACAAACATACCATGCTATACCTTAAAGTGTATTTATTAATGCTCATTTTCTTAGGCTTGGAGATGTTTATCTAAGGTTAGGCTACATACAGGCTATTAGCATAAATTCTGTCCATTAGGCTTAAGGTAAGTAGCAATATTTCATTCCTGTATTTATTGTAATTTATTTTATGTATTTTTCTCAATTTTTGGGAAATTACTTTTTGACATAGCCCGGTATGGCCAAGCGTGTTAAGGCGTGCGACTCGTAATCTGAGGGTCGCGGGTTCGCATTGCCGTCGCACCAAACATTTTCGTTCTTTCAGCCGTGGGGGCGTTATAATGAAACGGTCAATCCACTATTCGTTGGTAAAAGAGAAGCCAAAGAGTTGGCGGTGGGTGGTGGTGACTAGCTGCCTTCCCTTTAGTCTTACACTGCTAAATTAGGGACGGCTAGTGCAGATAGTCCTCGAGTAGCTTTGCGCGAAATTCGAAACAAACAAACACAAACTTCTTGACATATGTTTTTTTTTATTGATTTCGTTAAAGTTGTCTATACCTGAGAGCTATGTGTGTTAGCCGTCCATGATTTTTACATGACTGACTATAGTGAAGGCAGTTATTCAAAAATACCCATCATCAACTCTTCAATTACTCTTACTAATAACAAATAACTCTTATAACGCTAAACGTTTATGGCTCCAAAGTGTGGAATGCGATTTATTTCTCATAGCAACAAAAAGCGATCAACGAAAGTTTACTCCACAATTTGATGACTAGATAGCTTAGCACAAATAATCTACCAGAACGCCTACAACTAGGAAATAAATATATGTGATATTTTCCATGATTTGCAAATCATTTATTATTTTAAAATTTGTTCCTATTTCATTTCCTCTGAATCATTCAGAGTAAACACCATAGACACCAAATTATGTTTAAAAAGTGAATTTCTTGATTAAACCTCTCCAAGAAACAAATTCATTTTTACGGTTGTTTAATATGCTTCTAAAACCTAAATTTCGGCACTTACGTCAGTAACGTTTTTCTGAGGTGGCACTAAATTTGTGACTAACCATTTAACCTACATGTACCTCTTAGTTACTTTTGAATCAATATCTCCTGTTCAAATGTCATTTATTCTTGATGAATTATCTTTATAAGAAACTTCCTTCCCTTTGATGTTTAGTTCATTTCTTAGGATACCATAAATTTTCATGCTCTCCGTTATTTTATATAACAGTTCTCACGTGTGAAAGTTTCACTATATGTGTCTTCCAATAAATTTGTGCTGAAACTTCAGAGTAAAGTAATAACACAACGTATACAATTTTTGTAAAACAACTCAGTTTGTAACCAATGCGTTAAAGAGTGCTGACAATTGAACATACCTGTCTGAAAAATTCTTCGTCCAGTATGTCTTGACAAACTGCTTTTTACAAAGCCCCAAAACATAAATCTCCTATCCAACTGCCAGTTTCAATCCAATATTGACTGCCACATTTTTGGTTTATAGTATTTATACATTTTAAATTGCCGTTCAGAATATTAGATCCTTCTATTTACTGGTTTGTTAAATGCTTTAAACTTCCTAACAGCGCAATCACACATTACGTCGTGTTACGTATTTTTTATGTTTTATGTTTTTCGTAGACTAAACGCAACAGAAAAACACAGATAACAGCTTGTATAATTTATTACACTAAACTATTAACAAATATAACAGATGTAACATAAATTATATAATAACAGTGACAGATATTAAGTTACAACATTCGAAATTAATTACAAAACCAAATAATACTAGTTTCAAACTTCAAAATTTATCACAATACAAAATGGTACTGGCCTGTATCTAATATAATGATCTAAAATGAAGTCTCAAATTCCAGTCTAGGGTGTGAATTTAGTCCCACGAAGAAATTCCGAAGCTTAAATGAAGAAGTTCAGAAACAGTTCACAGTTCAATAAATTAGCCGACTCTCAGCACAAGCAGTAATTCAGATGAATCGTTGAGATTGACGAAATAAAATCACAGCTTCCGTAAATCTAACTTCAGTCACAAATCCAAGTTGAATAATCACAGCAAACACTTAATCTTTCTCAAATAACTGACTCTCTTCTTTTGAAATAAAACTAATGTCTGACTCTCCTTTTTTTTCTTCGAATAAAAACTGATGTCTGAATCTCTTGTCTCTCTCGCATCTTCGTCTGTTTATATATTGTAGGCCTAGACCCCTCGAATAACCGCGAAATTTCTACAGATCTCCAGAGCAATCCGCGCATGTCCGTTCTTGCACGAGACTACACGTCTAGACACGAAGTCGCCAGCACTTCATTTACAAAATATGATTGGTCTACTTAATTCAAGAAAATTCTAAATGTTACCCTAAATGAATAACAACATATTTTATTAGTTTAAACTTCGAAACAATAATATAAATATAGAAACATAGATAATAGAAATAAAAATCCAAACACAACACGACACGCCGTCGTTTACAAAATATTTACACATTTACATAACAGTCGTCATAACCTTAGTTTATTTCACTCATTTTTCACAATGTGATGATGTCCAGCAGAGTGATGGCCTATCCATTAAAGCTTTACTCCTTTTTATACTGTGTAATAAATTATCCTATATACTTTAGTGTAATACAACAAAGAACATTCTGAGAAAACAGCCTCATACTTTCAGATCAATACATATTTTAAGGTAGAATTCCACTCTTAAAATATTTTTCATGAAAATTTAAAACATACATATCCTACAATAAGAACTTCAACATTGAAAAATATTTTCAATCATGAAAACTAGAATATTTATATTTGAACAGTTCTTACTCTATAAAGCTGACCTATGTTAAAATAATTTCTTGAAAGTTAAAACGAATGTTTATCGAAAGAAAACAAACTTCAAAATTAAGAGAGCTTTCATAAAACAACACTCATTCTTCTGAAATTTCCTTTCTCTTTTTAAGATAAATAAATGAGGCCCCGTATTTAATGAGTACGACCTTTGAACACGTTCCATATTAAGCAGAAATATTGACGATAAAATGCTTATTCCACCTCAAAACTGGTGACACCTAAAAATACTCAAATATTTATTAGATTATTAGGCTCTGTATAATAAAGCACATTCTGTTAAAAGTCTGTCTCTGCAGTAAACAAAACTCGTTTTGTGAAAGCATTGAACAACAGATATAAAAATGCATAAACAAAATATTTTTTGTGTACATCGGTTCAGAAATTGTAAGTGTAAAAATCAATAATCTAAATATGTAAATAATCCTTGTTTTTGAACGTAGTGTATTGTGCGTGTCTTAAAAACAACTTTTGTATTAAAGTATATGAAAAACATAATTTTTATATTTTTACAAATAGAAATATGTCTACAAACTTGCTGCATTGTCATCATTCTTCATAATTGCTGTAAACTTCTCATACTAATACAACATTCATATTTAGTATATTAATATTTTTTTACAAGGCATAGCGTCTCATAAAATAGCTCCGAGTTTGTTTTTTTCAAGTGCAAACTTATACTCATAGCTTCATCTCTTGACCAATTAGAGATTTAATTTAAGCCGCGGCTATTGAAGAATCCTACATTTTTCCCTACTCCTCTTGATCTAACAAATACTGAGGAAATTACAGAAGTAAAACAAGCGTATAGTTAACGCTCGAATAGACGTTACACTAAAACGAAAAGCTTTCTAAGGTAACACGACAGCTTTAATACACTAATTATAATGTGTTATTCTATGCCACAAAATACTCTATACTTGTTCTTATGTTTTGTTTTATTCATTTTTCTAAAAAGACAAATACGTGAATTTCTATTTTATTTTAAACCAGCGAAAATAATCTTGACCGAAAGCTCTAAATATTTGTACAAAAATTGGAATGCATTTTATCTCTTTTTTTAAATACGACTTCATATATCCATAAGTAATCAAAATGTTACATCATTATATCAGATCAAGAAAAAGTCCATTAGTATTATAAATTGTTTTAATAAGACAGATACAACGGATTAATAATATATTCTCAAATTTCAATGCTTAGTTTTCCTATTTACGGCACCATTTCTAAACTTAATGAAAATATTAAAAATTGGACCTTGTTGTTGTTGTTGTTGTTGTTGTTGTTGTTGTTAATTAAGCACAAAGCTACACAATGGGCTATCTGTGCTCTGCCCACCACGGGTATCGAAACCCGGATTTTAACGTGCAAGTCCGCAGACATACCGCTGAGCCACTGGGGGGCAGGACCTAGTTGTAGTTGACGTGATGGAAATACGTGTTACATGTACTAAACCGTTGAATTTCCTTAAACGTTGTAAAATGACCTTAAATGGAATTTGTTTTTTAAAGGAAGCTAAAATAGAAAATACATTTGCACAAGTATATATCCATAACTACATCTAAATTCGGAAGATTGTCAAATTCAAACTAAAAGTCTGTTTCGAATAAAGTACAACAAATAGCAAGATAAGACAGAAGAAAAGCTGCAATACATTTATCTGTTCAGTGATGTCGAGAAAACCCACTCGTAAAGAAAAAATATACATGTATAACGGCTCGTTTGGGTTGAGAAATTGTTTTACGTCATCGTCAGGCTCGCAAAGAAAGGAAGAGGTAACTGACCGGAAGCTGACCACATGTTTGAAAATGGTTGTGTAACTGAGTGTCGGAATGTAGAGGGCGTGCTTAGATGTTTCAATATATAATTTTATATTATTTATTTTATTATCGCCCCCAGTGGCTCGGCGGTATGTCTGCGGACTTACACGCTAAAATCCGGGTTTCGATACCCGTGGTGGGCAGACCACAGATAGCCCATTGTGCAGCTTTGTGCTTAATTCTAAACAACAATTTTATTATTATTATTTATTATGTTATTTTTAATATAGGTACAAAGGTGTTTCTTTGTATTTTTTATTTTGGGCTTGAGTTGTTGTATAAGTAAGGCTTCTTTAATATTGCGTTTGTTTATGTTTGTTTCTTTATTTAGTATTTGAGTGTTTTCGCTCCTCTACGTAAAAAAAATTCTCAACCCAAAAGAGCCGTTTTTATATATATATTTATCTGTTCAAATCAAAATGATATTATGACATATTTAATAAAAGTGATATTCCTGTTAATTAACCTTCTTTATTGAAACATTTGTACAATGTTGTTTTCTTTTCTTCTTTTATAAGATTACGAAATCTAAGCCAGTCAGCTCAATTAGTGTTTAATGTACAGATCGTGAAAGTTAAAAACACATAAATTTAATACTTTATATTAACATGACTTTTCAGACTCACAACAGGCTAGCATGTCGCCCCACACTGTCATACTCTATCTGACGACAGTATGTCATGACAATAGCACTAACGCGTAACTTTCATTGTAAAAGACTTTATCATAAATCTGTCATGTTTTAAATACACTCTTTTTTACTACAAGCTTTCAAAATTCTATATAATGTAAAAGGACAATGGTCGTTTAACGCCAGTATCAACAGCCCAACCTCATATAAATCCATAAGCAACTTGTCTGATATCTCTTCTTATAAAATATCATGAACAACCACTTTATTCTTCAACTACCTGAAATATGTGGCGCTTGAACAAATGTGTTGTTGAAACAACTTGTGACGATTTTCGAGACGAAGGTCGCCCATTTTTTTTAAATTACGAATTATTGATATGAATACATCTTTATTATCTGAATGTATGAACGTTATGTATAGAAATGACGAGATTTCTCATCACAATAAATTAATATTTTAAAATATCTAACATTTTTCTTTTGATTTTCTAGAGCTTTTTAGTTGAAAGTAGTAATCTATATTCGAAGTTTAAACACTCAAATGAAGCGAAAAAATATTTTGCAGAACAAAGTGTTAGCTATATACAATTTATACAGAATTAATTTGAAATTTAAATTGTTTTCGGTTTATTAGCGACGTTTTTCATTTAGGCAGGAAACCACACTCTAACAGTTAGACCTGTAATAACTTGTCACTAAATATATAGTATCAGTTAAGTCATGCACGTCTTCATTAAAACCAAACCATGTTTTTCTTACACAGTAAAATTACTAATTACAACAGCTTCTGCTGTTGTATAGTTGTCTACAGTCTAGTTTCAATTTGTGATTTCTTTGACTGGGATATTTGTGACAAACAATGTCACATCAAACATTAACATAGAACATTCACCAGGAAATTGTAGAATCTGAATTTCACCAGCAATAGTAGATAATTAAAAATCTGTAAATTCTTTTATTTGAGAACGAGAACAATACATTAATTACATAGTAACTGTGTGATGCAGTTACTAACAACTGAACACTTAAATGGGACTGAAGATCTAGGGTCCTATGAAAGGCTATATGTTAAAACATTAGTGAATGTATTGTCAATAATGGAGTCTTTGTTCCTTATATCTCAAAGTAGTGAAATGTTTCTTCCTTTTGAAAAGTGTTAATTAGAGAATTTGAATTAAGAAGCTCAAACGTAATCTTTTCGAAAGAGGACCTTTTGTTTAAATAATGTATTGTATCTAATAGAATAATAATATTTTATTTCTCTAAAACTGTTGCAGGGATTACACAAAATATGTTAGTTCAGTGTATTCTTTGTTTAATTGTTTGAAGTTTTATTAAGCTTTCAATTATAATAATAAGAAAATAATAATCATATTTGAAATAGTTTTATGTAATATATTGGTAAAGATAATGCTGCTATAAGAGTGCGCTGGCAATTTGGTAAAGAAATAACTAATTTCGAAGAGAAAATAACGTAAAAGTTCAACTGTAAGAAAATATAACTTTTTTTGTATTAAGGAATCATCTGTAGAATAATTTTCCTGTTTCATACCATTATAGGCTAAATAGCTGTCTTAAACATTTAGTTAAAAATACATTTCAGAAAACAAAACCATAGTTCCTAACACATTTTTGGTCATCACACACGTAACAATATTACATATCTACTTCTGAAGCATTGAATTCGGAAAAAAAATCCTTAAAAAAAAATCTCTGGAGGAAGACAAAACCCCCAATATATGTTCAAAACAAAAACAAATGTTCTATTTAAATGTTTATCCAGAATGTTCCTATGTTATGAGAATACCCCAGTAATTTTGAAAACACCATTCAGTAATTATGATACCAAAATCTGACAGTTCTTCAAAATATTCAAATACCTACAAACCAATAAGTTTAATTAAATAACACAATACATAAACTACTGTATAGAATAAATTCTCAAAAGTTGCTCATAATTTTAGAAATTAACTCTGTACTTACATAAATATTAAAAAATTCAGAGAAAAACAACAGCAGACAAAAAATCACTATCTTATTCTACTTACCAGGACGATAGTAAAATAATTAATATTAACTTTTACTCTTTTCCTTCACGTTCATAAAGCTTTTGACTCAATCTGTTACGATTAAGTCAGATATGAGTTAAAGACTGTAACACCAAAATTGTACCTGAGACACATTTTAGACTTTTGCAATACACAACTGAAAGAAATAAAAGATAATCCAAATAATCCTTTCTCCCCGTTGGCTACAGTGCATTTTTACTTATCATCAGCTCCTTTCTTTAGATCTTATGCGTAAAGATTCAGGGTTCCCATACAAAGTACATTTATATACATAAGCTACCAAGCTTGCGGATGGTATTCACCAAGAAGCTCTCTCCAAGTACTTAGTTAGTCTTCCAGCGTCAACAATTAAATCAACTTCAGGTTTGGTGATAGAAATGACAAATACTCATTTAAGCCCTTATAAAATAAAATTCATAACTTTCAACATAATATTAGGCAAAATGCAAATATATATAAACTACTAGTTCAGACGAATTGTTATAACTACACAATAATATTCTTTTAATCTTCAAAATGTTATGGTATTACGTATGATACCACTAACAAATATCGATCATACTTATTACCAACATCCCAGGCCCGGCATGGCTA
This sequence comes from Carcinoscorpius rotundicauda, assembly GCA_011833715.1. Taxonomy (NCBI): domain Eukaryota; kingdom Metazoa; phylum Arthropoda; class Merostomata; order Xiphosura; family Limulidae; genus Carcinoscorpius; species Carcinoscorpius rotundicauda. The sequence goes on from CM022395.1 coordinate 22,814,524, forward strand.
AGCGTGTTAAGGCGTGCAACTTGTAATCTGAGGTTCGCGGGTTCGCATCCCCGTTGCGCCAAATATGCTCGCCCTTTCAGCCGTGGGGGCATTATAATGTGACAGTCAATCCCACTATTCGTTTGTAAAAGAGTAGCCCAAGAGTTGGCGGTGGGTGGTGATGATTAGCTGCCTTTCCTTTAGTCTTACACTGCTAAAATAGGGACGGCTAGCACAGATAGCCTTCGAGTAGTTTTGTGCAAAATTCAAAAACAAACAAACAAAACCAACATCCCAAGCAAAACCATTTTCCACCTCAATATATTAATATGCTTAACACGCTACCAGTCAGAACCAATCCTTCAATTTATAAAACAGCAGTAAACAAATATATCAGATGAAAGCAGGTGTTACTGGTGCAGATAGTAGTTAGCTTCAAAGTTGTGTCAACAGATAACTTGCTGGGAACGCTCTACGTTTTATCCAGCTATAATTTTTCTGAGTGATGACAAGAGTTTCTTCTATTGATTTGGCGTTCCCCATAGTGAGACTTATAATGCTAGGAACCAGGTTTCATTCCCGTGTCGGGCAACACACAGAGAGCCTTTTGTGTAGCTTTGTGTTAAATAACAAGAAACAACAACATCATTTACTAATACGTTATTGAACTTATAGAGTATATCAAAACTGACTAATATATATATGTCACTCTGTGTTCGTATAGAATGTTTTCAGCTCATATTTGAAAATTTAATTTTCTGTTCTGATTATACGATTGGACAGTTACAATTTAAGAAGAGACGGGATAGCAACAAGAAACTTTGAGTAGTTGTCTTAAAACACAACAGTATGTTTTATAACAAAACTTCAATTGCAGATAAATTAAAAGGTATTTAAATTATCGGCATTTAAACACATTTATCAAACAAGCATACATAACGAATGCCTCCGAACAAACCGAATCTGAGTCATAAGCCATAATCACCATTACGTTTTAAGCTTTTATGTTTAAAACAGATAAACAATTTTCAAATTCAGATTTACTTTTAATCAAGTAACACTTTACTAAAAACTTTAAATCATATTAAGCAACCTTATCATAAGAGAAACAAAATAATTACTTTGCATTCTTGTGGAACTTCATACATATTTAACAACTGGCAGAGAGTATCAACCTCAAATCATAGATAGAAGGTACAATAAATGTTGTAACAAACCTCAAATTTCCGATGATATGAAATCGTAGACAACAAAAATAAAAAGTAGGGAAAAATATGATTGTCCTATGTTTCACAATAGTCAGTTGAAACAGGTAATGTATTTAAGAAAATTATGAATTGCTAAGTAACATTTACTCCTGAATTAAAATTAATTAATGTAAGTAATAGTTTAAAAATTGAATGTAAGCATAAATTCGGTATACATAAAATTTCATATACCTATGGTCTGAGTTATATTGGACAGACTTGTCCGAATTTAAAATTTAGACTGAAATAACATCAAAATACAGTGAACAAATAAAACACGAGTGAATCAGCCTTGACAAAATATGTGGCGAATTTTACATACGTTGCTGGCTGGGATAATATAAAAACATTTAAACAAGTAATGGGGAAAGATGACTAAATATAAGAGAATCTTTCAAAAATTTTAAAAATAAAGTAAACAGAGATTTAGGCCCAGCAACCACGAAAGTGAGCATTTGGAAGGCGTTGTTGTAAATGACGTTGTCGTACATGTACATTAGGTTTACAAGTAACTCTAAGTGTACCACACGGTGAAATTATTTCTACCTAAACATGTAGAATTTTTAAATTATTTTAACATATGTTTTTAAACTTTATAAAACAAGCATTGCTCAAGTAAAATAATGTTGGCGTCTCGTAGTATTCATTTCATTTAAAACTAAAAGAGTTATGGAACAACACCTAAAAACATAATAAATAATAAAAAACTCAAAGTAATAAGAACAGTGCATCAGTTGCTGCCAAATATGTTATTAAAACGAAGTATAAAATAGATCGGAACAAATGCAAATTGTTGGCACAGAAATAACTAAAATATATAATCTTAGGGAATCGACCGGCATCAGAAAATTAGACACATCTCTAAACATAAACTTAGGATTAGAGATAAGCAACTCTGGATACGAGAAGCAGAGGACAAGCAATTACCATATATAAAACTTCAAACTGCACTACATATACATTTATCTTTATAATCGAAAAACGACAGATATGATGAAGATACATGCAGGTTAATCAAGCCAGGTTGTTTCTGTCAGAAATTTCTAACAGTTATCTTGCTAATAAATATGTCTTTCAAACAATTGTTTTTTTATATCGTGTGAGTTGTATGTGCGTACCAAACATGTTCTCTAAAAATTTATATTTGTTGTTGACAAAATGCTTCTGTTTGTATCACGCTTGTTTTCAATACATTTCCGGGCGTTTTTAGAATCTCACTTAATATATTTTCTAACCTTGTATTCCAACAACTTTGAAAATGTATATTTAATACTACTAATTGTATTTTTTGTCTGAAAATGAAAACACTTATTGAAAACAAGTAAAAATTTAAATCAAATATTGCATTATATACGTATATCCAGCATAAACTAACCTTATATTAAAATTGGAGAAAAATATGTTGCTAAATACGTTTCTATTTAGCTACTTTCACTGAAAACAGTAAAAATTAGACCTATTTTAAAAACCATTTGTTTAAAATTTCTCTTAAGACAAATTTAACTAGTTTAATTGAATACTAGAATGAGAACTTTAACTGCAATCTATTTTGTATTATGTATTAATAGCGATTATCTTTTAATATAAAGTATTTACACTTTAAATGTTATCAATTACGAAAATATTTTAGATGTTTGGGGGACTAAATTTTGCAAAATTATCGTTAATTTTGATTATAGCTTTTATTAAGGTAGCAGACATAATTAACGTTTAAATTTGGAGTTAAAATTAAAATACGTATAAGATGATATATATACCAAAGTAAGGTAATGTCCTCGAAATATAAACATTTCTTAAAAAATAGTATTAAATTAATGGCTAATTTTTCTGAAGATTAATTTATTAAGTATGTCTAAATTTTAATTGTTTAATCGTTCGCGTTAATGACTGATAGATATCGCATGAAAAAATTTAAAGATTAATTTTGGTGAGTAAAGCGTTTTTGTTTGTTTTGGAATTTCGCACAAAGCTACTCGAGGGTTATCTGTGCTAGCCGTTCCTAATTTAGAAGTGTAAGACTAGAGGGAAGGCAGTTAGTCATCACCACCCACCGCCAACTCTTGGGATTGACCGTCGTATTATAATGCCCCTACGGCTGGGGGGCGAGTATGTTTGGTGCTACGCGGGCGCGAACCCACGACCAGCAGATTAGGAAGCGCACGCCTTAACGCACTCCGCCATGCCAGGCGGAAGTAAGGAGCAATAATATTATTTTCAACATGCTATTATGAAGTTGTCTCATTACAGCTTCATTAGAATAAAATTATAGCAAGTAAACTTGTTAATGTGACAACTTCAATGAGCAAAATATTGTTTCGTGATGATGAAAAAGCCACATGAAGTAAAAATGTATCTCAAGAAGGCTGTTATGGGTATTAGAACTTGTATTAAAATAAAGTAGAGAGCAACGTTTCGATCATCTTCGTGTTAAACCAACGTTGTTCAAAGTTCCCATTTTATGTTGTGTTCTATACTATTATTATGTAAAATACGTAACATAAAGCAGTGAACAGATATCGACCAACTAAGACGATCAATTGTTGGCCACAAATTACTATTAACAAGCGAATAGGAAAGAAAATACAGTTTTCTTGTTGTTTTCATTTTGAACGTGTAATGTTCAATGAAGTGAATTTATTTTATGACATCATCTGTAATTCATATTCGCTAATAACAAATGATTATGTGATTCATAAGCCTCAATTTTTCTTTATAATGATTAGTGTATATTGATTCAATACTTGCATATTATTTTATGCTATGAATAGAGAAGATCAATGAATATCACTCCTTCAGAAGATAATTTATCAAAACATCCATTTCGTCATGGAATTGTAGAATAATACAGCAAATGTAACAAGCTTTTCAATTTTTTGTGAATAAGCATAAAAACACAAACAAGTTTCTTGTTTCAAAAAGACTCATATGTTTATAAAGCTTATTCCGCCCAACCTTACAAGAAACAAAGTTTAGTCAACATTTTTAGAGAGAAGACTGTCTAATAAATTTATATAAAAGTGAGTTATAATTTCCTGAAAAAAATTCCCAACATGGTATTTTGAAAACTCAATAAACATATTTTAATTTTTACTCTTTTTCTGTTATTGTAGTAAAATAAAGATAATTAAAAGGAACTTGTTGCAACATATTTGGTGAAATATGTATTATATAAGAACTATTTCAGATATCTGTCACGTCACAAAAACGTCAGAAAGGATAATGGGATGGATGAACAGTTATTCGATTCTCTTCAAACTTCTTGAATTGGGTTTAGTGTTAGTGGTAAGTAGATATTTTTAATAAATATTTTGATCTTAAAGCTTACCTATCTACTTTCATATACAATTTTTTTATGAAATCGAAATTGTTCATATTTAACTATAAATAGAAAATACATACTTTCATGTAAACATCCAGTTTTACCATAAAGGTGTTGTGATTGCAAGTGAATAAACTGCTTTTCTTACTGTAGTTTTCTTCAACATAATATATGTACACTCCATTGTCGCAATAAGATAAAGGGTTTATAATGCTAAAAAAGTTGGCTTTGTACCCGCTATTGGTAGATAACCCATTCGTTGTGTGGCTTAAGTTTAATAATAAACAAGATTAATTTTATGTAGGAGCTGCCATCAGGATTCATATTAAATAACTAAGCTTGATACTCTTATATCTTCAAGGTTTTTTTCTTAAACAAATTATATTGTTCATATTTCTAAAATCTACAACAGTTGTATATACATTCAGTAGAAAAAAAGCACAAATCTGAACAAGTATAATAAGCTATAAGCTTGATATTTATTAGTATAAACAAAGGCATCCAATAAGCAATTTTTAGAATGACTTTTCATAATTCTCAGATGTTGATTTTAGGATAAAATCAATTGAAAAGAAACAAATTACCAACAAATATTTATTTTCCAATCAGATTAACTCAGGATCTGATTAGGACGGTAAAATAGGTACTAATTTAGCACGTAGAAACGATGCGACAGAGACTTAACAAATACTCAATTTTAAAGCTTCGTTACGTTATAAATATGAATATGAAAACTTAACTTTGCTGGTCATTTAAGCTAAACTCCCGTTATTATTGATAGATGTTATAACGTTACTGGTCAAATCTGCATCCATTATTTCAGTTTATGGAAGTCGTTTCCTTTTGCAGAGCTAACTTAAGTCTACGCTCCACATCTCTTTATTTATGCTATTCTCTTTCTTGTTTTAGTTGACGTAAAGGTGACTGCTACATTTAATGTTAATATTTGTTTCTTCTTTGTTTAGCCCATTGTGGGTATCAATAAGCTAATATTTAGCCTTGTAAATACTAAAACTTACCGTTGTACTGCATAAAACTCCATGGTAAGAGCATGACGTTTAGTTTAGTATTAATGTGTTACTATTCTAATATTAATAAACATACAGCTATTATTATTTAGGTTCAAAGATTCCGATGTGTTGCGAGTCATCAAAATTTTTCTTTATAAACCTACACACCTTATAACGGATATTAGTTTTCTGGTATTCTTTTGACTTTACTACAGAAGTGGACCGGGCATAGCCAAGCGTTTTAAGGCGTCCAACTTGTAATCTGAGGTTTGCGAATTCGCGTCCCCGTCGCGCCAAACATGCTCGCCATTTCAGCCATGGGCGCGTTATAATGTAATAGTCAATCCCACTATTCGTTGGTAAAAGAGTAGCCTAAGAGTTGGCGGTGGGTGGTGATGACTAGCTGCCTTCCCTCTAGTCTTACACTGCTAAATTATGGATGGCTAGCACAAATAACCCTCGAGTAGCTTTGTGCGAAATTCAAGAAACAAACAAACAACACTTCAAAAGCGGCAATTTATAATGAAAGGAATATTAATTACATAATTAAAATTGTTGCATTACACTGTTTAGAGGGAAGACTGAAAATGTATATCGTTGATAAACTAATAATTTTTTTTATACAATTAAGAGTAATAATATTCTGTTTATTACTGTTATTATAAATAAAAGTAGTTTTGTAAATTTCAGTATTTTGCAAGGTTCACAATGTACTTTATTACAACACTTAAGTTATACTTGTGATATTTTTCAGGTAAACTGCACATAACAGGCAAATATTAAAATTTTTGCAAATGCAGCAGGTTCAAAGGAAACAGATTAAAAATAATGTAATTAGCATTAACACACAGAAACGACCCAAACAGTTGCAGAGAAAGAGACACGTTTTTGTTGATTATGGTAAATATGCTTGAGCTTAAGCATGTATGCTTCCTTATAAATAGCTGGCTTCTGTAATAGAGAACTACAAGACTTTGGTACTCAACAAATGTACAATGGATTAGGTCGATACAATTCTGTTAAGTGAGATCAAAGCAGTAATACAGCATCTCATAATCCTAAATTACCTGCATCAGCGATCATTCTTACTTCGTAAATCCAAAGACAGTTTAATTCTCAGATCGTTATAACTTGTACAAACTTGTGAAACATAGCTGCACATGGATATTAGTCGCTCCCTGTGGAAGAAAATACAAAGTGTAACAAAATAACTGAATGTCATATCGTATGACCAGTGTGATATATAACCACAGCTTGAAATAAAGGCTACTTTTATATACACGATATTGTTAACATGCTGCATAAGACCTATAAAAATGTAAATATATATTTATTTATAAAATATATCTGAGCAAATATATCATGTACACACTTGTAAAAGAATTAAACCTGTTTTATATTATTTCAAGACCTTCTTAAAAACACTTTTGGTTATACACAGGAAACAGCCAAAAACGAGATTAAATAATAAAATAAGCCCTTCTGTGGCACAGCGAAATGCCTGCAAACCTATAACGCTAAAAACCGGGTTTCGCTACCTGTGGTGGACAGAGGACAGATAGCCAATTGTATACTTTTGTGCTTAACCTAAAACAACAACAACTAGTACCACTAAAATAAATTAAAAAGACTAATAAAACAAAATAATAAAAAATGTATATAAAACCGAAGAAGCAATCAACGATGAAAAAAAATACAAAAGACAAAGAAAAATGAATTTGTATCCGCGTTTTGGAAATTTTCTAAATTAAAATCCAAATTACTGAGATTGGACTTGAAGAAATATTCCAGATATATCTTAATACTTTATAGGATAGTGAACTAAAAACTTAATTCAAACCAGAATTGACTATGAAACAAAATATACTTGAGAATGTAATACAATGTCAGCCAGAATACAACACAAAATTAAATAATTCACGTTAAATGAAACTACATTAAATGAAATAACAGCGAAATAAAATACAAATTTTATTACAAATTATAAAAATAGAGTAATAAAAATGAAGTTTGTGATAAAGTGAACAGGGTGTGATTTAATTGTTTTTTGTCAGGCTGCAGATTGAAGGGTTTATATTTCAAGACGTTATAATAATGAACATGGTCCACATTCTCACATGCTATAAAAGTGATAGCCAATGAAGTTATTTGGTTCAAAAAGCTAAACAAGGTCTTTGTGATGGTGGATGGCACTAGTTATTTGTTTTTGTTCGATTATTATCTCAAAACGAGGGCGGATATTCCTTAGCTCTCACGGCCTTTAACTTGATTGTTTAGCCAATATGTGTAAAATATGTCATTCAGGTTGAAAGCTTCAATTCCAGGATAATTAATTACAAAAACTGAATAATACATAGACACGCATTAATACAAGATACACATTAATCAAAAGTTATAGCTTAACATAAGTTAGCGCTCACTGTAAGACTTCATAGATAACAAAATCAAACAAAAATAAACACAACTGAAATAACATGAAACTCTGAATTAAACTCAAAATAATCTTTTGTAATTAATCACGAAGAAACACATTGAGGTATCTGTGATAAAACCTACACAGGTGCAACCGTTTTTGTAATAAATCACGAAGAAACACACTGAGGTATCTGTGATGAAACCTACACAGGTGCAACCGTTTTTGTTTTGTTTTTTATAGCGTTAAAAGTTCAGAGATTTATGGTTGTGTCAGGGAAGAGAGGAGATTCAAAACAAGAAAATGTTTAGAAAAAACGATTAGAGAATTACTCTAATTCTCAAGTCTAATTGTACTTAAAATGTCAAGGGACAAAAATCAAGGAAAAATCAAAACTGTATAAGGCCTGGATATCATCTGGACTAATCAGAACTACTGCAACGAAGTTAGCCATATAACCCTTTACAGAGATGTTCATCAAAATGGTGTCTGCATCTACTTTATGGATGTTATTACAAGGCATGAACAATTCCACATCCAATAAACTGGTAAGCCAGAATTGAAAAAAAAGGCTTAATCGTTCGTACACTACACTACATTATTTTAGGGTCACTGTTACTGCTTAACTGGTAAGTTTAAAGCAACTGGAATTTGTAAATATAGTGGCTACATCTAACATTTGTGGCATTTGCACCTGTGGAGCTATTGTACAGTGCTTTGATTAAGTAATGGATATTTTGTTGCTCTTAAGGGTATCGTTAAACTAAATTATTCTATCCACTAACAAATGCTGTCAGTTTCACTTTATGGCTAATATGACTAACCTAACATTTATATAAGAAGAGATTTGAACAGACATTTGCTAAAAAAATTAAGCCTAATTAATAAATTGAAATTAATTATATAAAAATGTAATTTTTAGCTTAAGACATGAAGATTTTGATATTCTTTATATAAAAGATTTTGGACTAAACCTGCTATTTAGAAGTGGTTAAAATAGCATGCTCCATTGCATATTTCTCAACACTTTAAAGGTGTAGAACACTATAAAGATAAAAATAAAAATGATTTGTTAAAGGATAATATACATAACGTATAAAGAAAGCTGTTTTATAATTTGAGATGATTCTTCAATACCATAATACGTTAATAACAATTTCGACTATTAGTTTTGGGTGTCCATAACTCATCATTTAATGTCTATTTTCTCAACAATTTAACCAATTTAAAGTGAAAACTTATTCTCCATTATTGTAACATACACATCGTTCTAATGTAGAATGTGTTTATGTTGCTGCTACAGGGCATATCATATAACACGATTTATTATCTCTTATGCATTAAGAATTACACGACTGTTACAACAATGACATTTTTATCTTCTTCATAAAGCTTTATGACGTCATATCGTATGAGTATATTTTCATATTATATTATAGTACATCAGTGTACTACATTCTATGGCTGCATTTTGTAAGTATATTTTATATCTGCATTCACACTACATAAGGCTTTATATTTTCATAAATGTTTTCTTTGTAATACATAGCTTGCAAACTATCCTAAATTAAGCTGAAAAACATTGTAATTTAAAAACTTCACACACACCCATATGTACATAAAATGTGGTTTCGTTAAGAGTAAAACACGAATGTTAGTTCTTGAGCCAACTTAACACAACCTAATAGAATGTATATAGATTTATTGAAATGTTACGTCGAGTTTAGCGATTGAATTTTCACTTTTTTATCGTTTTTTTTAATTTTTGAAATTCGAAATCATATTAATATTGAATGAAAAGAAAATTTTCAACAGCTGCTTTACAATATAACTGCTAATATGTTAATGTTATTTGTAAAATACCTTCCTCTAACAGTAAGATAAAATCTGATTGCGTGTATATATATCTATCGTAAATTCAAAATAATCTTTGAAAAATTATTAACCTGTCAACAGTTTGAACATCCTGCTATATTAAAAAGATTTTATAAACTAAAAAGTTATATTTGTCTTTCAAACTAAAATAAGCTTTATTTAGTTTTCCATAAGCCAAATATTATAGATAGTTTAATAGCACGTAACCAAAAATTTCAAACATGAATCTTAAGCTCATGAAACTTATCCCTACATCATCTTTTTGATTGGCTACATACAGCCTGAATCGGGTTTATGACTGAAACGACAGAAAGAAATAAAAAAACGTGAATCTTATTAAATATGTTGACAGTAGCCCAGTTATTTATTTGAACATAGTCTATTATTTTTAAACTTACCAAATTTAGACAAAATCTTCATATTCAGTATTTTTCCTGGTTTTCTACTTTATAGCAAAATCTTAATCACAGGTGAATAACTTAGAGTATAATTAACCTTGACCAATAACAATGGGCTATCTGTGTTGTGCCCACTACAGGTATCGAAATCCGATATTCAGATGTAAGCCTTCAGTCTTGTCGCTGAGCCAGTGAATCAATAATTTATTTACATAATTTGTTTTATATTTCAATTATATTAAAGTATCATTTGTCTAATTTTAACTATTAATGAAAGAAGCTAGATTATTTCTAAGGTTTCTATTGTTTCTTCTCGTATTACGAAATTCTTTTTTTTCGGAATAGCAAACATGTTTCAGTAGTATTTTCCCACCTGGATATAAAAAATATAACGCAGTGAGGTTCGAAAATACATTACGTAGTTGTATCAGCTTGAAAATTATTATGTCTTTGAAAACGTATGTAATAAAACGCCTATTTGAAAAACAATGTTAATTTTTTTTTCCCAGATGGTGTTTGGGTATTTGCCCTGGAGGGTCAGGTTCACTTTGACCTCTTCCTCCTTCCTTAACATATTTTCCCTAACTCGTGATGTTATGTTAGGTCCTTTTCAGGGCAATGTCCATTTATAGTCTCTTATTCACAGTGGTCAAGCTTGCTGGTGGCATTTTTTTTTTTAATCTTATTATTATTTTAAAATACATAAGTATGTAAACTATAAATACAAGATTTAAAATTTATATACATACATATTTTAATTTAATTTATTTATTTTTTTCTTTATATTTAATATATATGTTAATTGGGGAGAGGTATTTAGGAATATCTTCATCATGTATAAGGTACCTATCTAGTTCGCATAACAAATCATTTTTCTTCCAATTTTTGTTAAAATACCTAATTGTAATATTTAGGAGTCTATCTGCTATTATTGGTATGTTCGAGTAATTATGGATGAATTTAGATGATGTTGCTCTCGGAACTCTGTATGCTGTTGTGAGAAGTGCATTTTGTATTTTTTGTAGTTTGGTTTTGATTGTTACATTACTTACAGTTACCCATGCTGGAGCTGCATAGTCTATTACTGGTCTAATATATGTTTTGTATATTTTCAAAATATTATCTGTGGATGCTCCACTGTGTTTACCAGTTAGACTCCTAACATAGTTGGTTCTTCGCCAAATTTTATTTTTAATTTCGTTGACATGATTGATCCAAGTTAATTTTGAATCATAAGTCAGACCTAAAAATTTTGCTGATTGGGCAATCTGGAGCAGCGTGCCATTCATATATATTTCTAACTGTTGTTTTCTGTGTTTTGGCGATTTCGTAAAGAGTACGAGCTGAGTTTTTGCTGTTTTTATTTTAATTCTATATTTTTCACAGTATTCACTAATTCTATTTAATTGTGGTTGTATGTTTGTAGCTGCTATCGTGGGTGTTGCAGCACTTTTCCAGATTGCCACATCATCTGCGAACTGTGATGAGAATCCATGATTTGGATCCTTCAATGGCATATTGTTAACATACATGATGAAGAGTATAGGGCTAACCACCCCTCCCTGCGGGACACCAGCTAGTGGAGTAAAGTATTCGGAAAAAGTTCCTTCTACGTTTACTCTACATTTTCTGTTTTCCAGAAAGTTAGATAACCAGCGAATAATTCCTCGCGGTAGTTCCATTTCATTCATTCGGAACCTTAGACCATCGTGCCAAACGGTGTCGAATGCTTTCTCGATATCGAGGAAACAAGCGACTGTACATTCTTTTTTGTTGAAACTATCTATAATGGTTTCGGTTAATCTTATTAAATGATCTGTCGTTTGTCTAAATTTTCTGAATCCATTCTGTTCTTCTGGTAATTTTGATGTTACCTCCAAAAATGTGGAGAGTCTATTACTTATTATTTTTTCGAGAATTTTGCCTACACAGCTGGTCAGACTGATTGGTCGATAGCTATTTGGTTTATTCGCTGGTTTTCCTTCCTTATGGAACATTAAAATATTTGCTAGTTTCCAAGAAACTGGGATATATCCTGAGGATAGCGATAAGTTAAATAGAGAATTTAGATGGTCAAACAATTTCGGAGTGCCGTTTTTTAGGAGAATAGCTTGTATTTCGTCTTCTCCTGGCGCTTTGTTTTTGGTGTTTTTTATTGCTTCTAGTATTTCATGTAGGGATATTTCCTTTGTTAGTAATGTGCTTTCAAAATCAGTGTTAGAACTTGTATTTGTATCAGTTATGTTTACTGGAAATATTGGTTCATATTGATGTTTATTGTTTGCTATGTGATTAGTGACTTTATTGTAGAAGTGTGTATTCATTTCTGGATCTGTGTGAGTTTTAAATGTATTTTGGAGTTGATCCTTGAAAGCTTCGGCTATTTCTTTATTTGTACGTGCAATGGTGTTATTATGTTCAAGTGGAGGATATTTCTTTGTGTTTGTGTTTTCACTTGTGAATCTTTTAAGATGTGACCAGAATTTTTTCGGGTCAGTTATGTCGTTTAGTTTATTACAGTAATTGTCCCATTTATTTTGCTTTTGTTGTTTTATTTGAGTTCTGATGTGATTTCTAATGTTGTTTATTTGTGTTTTAATTTCTCTGTTTCTTGTAATCATGTACTGTCTTCTTAGTTGTCTGCGCTTTTTTATTAGGTTGATTATTTCTGTGGTTGGTTTCCATGTGTTGATTGTTGTTTTGTGGTGTTGTTTTGGTATTGTTACTTTGGCTGCTTTCTGAAGGCAATCCGTGATTGTTTGACAATAGTTGTCCATTTCGACTTGCGTTTTAACTTCTTTAATAATTTCATTTGGTAATAGATTATCTAATTCTTGTTTATAGCATTGCCAATTTGCTTTTCTGTAATTAAATTTTTCTTTCCTATATGTTATATTTTTATAGGGGGTGAGATCGAAGACGCAAAAAATTGGGAGATGATCACTATCTACATCTTTTCCCACTTGAAATTTTACTAATTTCTGGCTTAAATTATATGTACACATACACAGATCTAGTATGTCACTAGAGTTAGTAGAATAGGATGTATGTGTTGGGGTAGTATCGTTTAATAGAGCTATATTATTATCATCAATAAATTTTATTAATTTTCTACCATTTGAGTTAGAGCTTCGGCATCCAAATGAAACATTTTTACTATTTAAATCTCCTATGACTATGGTGTTTAGATTGTGGGAAAAGATGTTATTTAGTAAAGTTGTATCTAGTTGTTTATTGGGTGAGCAGTAAATTCCTGCTACTGTTATTTTAGTATTATTTGATTGGAGAATATCTACAGTAACATGTTCATTGTTACTGTTTAATTCTATTTCTTCTACAGATAAATCTACTTTATGAAGCAGCATAATGCCTCTGTTTTCATCATTTTTATTTTTCCTGTCTTTTCTAATTATTGAGTAATAAGGTATTTTAAATCTATTATTATTATATGTTAAAGTTTCACTTATTATTATAATCTGGGGGTTTAATTCTTCTATTAGATCTTCGATCTCATGTTTCTTGGAAGCTATTGCACCTTGGATGTTGATATACACTACTGTGAACATTGAGCTGTGAGCATGTAACCTGTTAGTGTAGTTATTATGTATGGTATATGAGGTGTGACGTGTTTTATCGTAATTGTGATCAGTAGTTCTATAAAATTAGTTGTTTGATTTGGTTTGGTGTATTCTGTTATAAACTCTGTTATTACATTTTTAAACACTGTTGAGAACAGGCTTGTTTTATCTGTTGTGTTACTATTGGTTTCTTGTATGGTAGTGTTGTTTTCTTTTGGTTTTTGTGTTAATGTGTTCTTGTTTTGTGTATTAGTCTTCTGTACTTGTTGTTTATGTGTTTCTTTTCCTTTTACCATTTCTGCATATGTGGTTTTTGTTGTTTTAGTATGTTCTGTTGATGTGCTTGTTTCAGGTTGGCTGCTTGTTTTTGGTTGATTCTGTTCTGTTGGTGTGTCTGTTTTAGGTAAACTACTTGTTTTCGATTGATTTTGTTCTGTTGGTGTTCTGATTTGAAAAATGCGTTGCTTTATTTGTTTATATTTCTCGCATCCTTTATAATTGGCTGTGTGGGTTTGACCACAGTTACAACATTTAGGCGTTTCTTTTTCTTTCTTACATTGATTAATATGGTGTTCCCCGCCACATCCGCAACACCTCGGTGATGCTAAGCAGGCTGCTGAAACATGTCCATATCTTTGGCAGTTGTAACACTGTGTTACAACAATTGCCGGTGTTTTCAATTGCTCAACTTGATATCTTTGATACCAGAGCAATATTCCATTATTAATTAAATATTGGGTGTTGTAACTGTCATCAATGTCAATTCGTATTAAATTGGTTGGTGTTTGTGTTTTTTTTTTATATTATCCGTTCTATTTTGTTGTGTGGTATGTTCTGTTCTTGTAGTGCTTGTTTAATAACATCCAGGTCAATCGTTTGATGAACCCCTCTTACCACTATCGATTTTGGTTGCGGCTTACTTCCCGGTAGGTGGATTTTAATATTTGCTGGTTTAAAGGCATCTGTTGGCCATTCTTTCAGTAGTCGGTTAAGGTCGACTACATCGTGCCCTTGCACCAGTACTCCGCCTCTAGGCAAACGCTTAATGTTAACTATGTTAACATTTGGTTTGCATCTCTTTACTTCAGTGGCAAGCAGGGGTTGGTTATAATGACCTGGAATGCCTTCTATAATAATTGCATACTGTGGTGGTCTTGTTTTTGTTATAGTACTATTACTTGTTAATTGTTTGTTGTTTTTTTTCATGTTTCTTTTAGAAATAACAGTGATAAATTCTTGTTCTTCCAATTCTTTATCACTGTCATTTTTTTTTTCACTATCATGTTTACCAACATCCATAGTGTTAATTTCTTTTACTGTTATATTATTTGGACTTAACCCTACTTTAGATGCAGGAGTAGCTACCTCTACCTCAGTATTGGTAGCCATCACTGCTTCTTCTTCACATTCGGAGTTTTCCGAAGAATTTATTTCTTTAATTAATTTACGCTTAGCTTTACTTTTTTTTTTAATTACAGTTTTTGTTTTCTTTACAGTATTTAATTCCCTTTTTGCCAAGCTACAAAGAGTTAGCAATGGGGAATTAGTAATATCATTGCCACCAGTTACACTTGACTTACCTGCATTATTCTTATGTTGAGTCGTAACGGCTTTTCCCGCCATTTCTTTTATCGGTCTTAAAGGACCCGTAGTTGTTGTTTCTTGCGGTTTCCCGCTCTTCTGTTCCTGATTTCAGAAGTTTTCCCTGTTTTCTTAAATTGATTTGCTGTCTTGAACAGTTGTAAAGTAGTTCTAATACTTCTTCTTAAATTTTCAAGTAAAAACTATTAGGCCTAAATCACTTTAACCAAGAGCCAGACAAAACACGTCTTGTTTCTCTCCTTCTCTCTTCAAAAGTCCAATGTTAATTGATTGTTTTTGCAAGAAAAGTTTAAATATCGCGCTTTGCGTTATAACTATAGCATATGGAACCAGAGTATTGCAACATAACCTGCATTGTACCTAACAGTAGCATAACATACTATAAAATGGCTCCGTAATGACATCCTTTGTCTGATTTAACACAAGAAAGACAAAAGTTATATATTTTTTTTAACTATCTATGAAATAGGGTGGTATTAATTTGATATTTCTGTACTCAACAACAGAACAAATACCATAAGATATGTCTGTTTGTTGAGTTTCGCGTAAAGCTTCACGAGAGCTATTTGCTTTATTCATCCATAATTCTGAAATGATAGACTATAAGGAAGGCAGTTAGTCAATATCACATACCGCTAACTCTTCAGATACTTTCTAACCAACGAATAGGGGGGGTTAACAGTCATTCTAAACGCTGCTACGGCTGAACATGTTCTGTGAACCCCTCCTCCAGGTTCCGAGTCTAGTGCTCTCACTATAATATAATAAACTTAATCATATTATATTGTATACATGCGGTAAGATCAAACAGGTAGAAAAACTTTCAAGCACTGGTAGCTACACGTGATGAGGTACAATTTTTTCAACTAATCATTTTTGGATTTTTACACTGTTGTGTGTATTAATTATTCAATTAAGGCACAGCCAGTTTGTTTTTGCTTTTATGTATACTTTATAATATCCATCTTTTGATAGCCAAAACCATAACTTTTATTTGAAATTTTTCTTATTCGTTACTTATGGGGCCCGCCATGGCCAAGCGTGTTAAGGTGTGCGACTCGTAATCCAATGGTCGCGGGTTCGCATCCCCGTCGCGCCAAACATGCTCGCCCTTTCAGCGGTGGGAGGGATATATTGTGACGGTCAATCCCACTATTTCGTTGGTAAAAGAGTAGCCCAAGAGTTGGTGGTGGGTGGTGATAACTAGCTGCCTTCCTTCTAGTCTTATACTGCTAAATTAGGAATGGCTAGCGCAGATAGCCCTCGAGTAGCGTTGTGCGAAATTTAAAAAAAACAAAAACAATCATATACTTATGTATATACGAAACAGAAACATTCATATTCCACATAAATCAGGAGGTTTTAATTTTTCGTTTATGTAAAATTTTTCCTGATATTGGTGTTTCTGTTTTCGTAAATATTCATGAGAAACAAATTTTAATATTCAAGTCAACACAATCTTAGATTAGATGCATTTATTATATTTTCACCTTTATCATTCTATTTAATTTAGAAAAAACATGCAAATTTGTGATGAGCAGACAAAAGTGGCATAGCGAAATTTAAAAATATAAGCTTTTACAATATTCACAAGAATCACAAAATACCTACATACACTATTATTAAATAGAAAGCGTTGTGTTGTTCAATTTTGCGGATGGGTTTCAGCCTATAAGCTGCTCATAAAATTGGTTACGTCAACTCGTTGGTTCTCATCATGCTTCAATAAGCATCGAGTATAAATGAGATACAATGGAAAAGTCGACTTTTTTTCTTTTTCAATTTAGCGCTAAGGCTACACGAGAACACTCTGCGTTATCTGTCCATAATTTACTAACGTAAGACGAGAGAGAATGCAGTTAGTCATCACCACTCACCATTAGCTCTTGGACTAATCCTTTACCAACCATCACATTTTATCGCCACTACTGCTGCAAGAGCGAGCATGATTGGTGTGAAATACAATCATAAAATGTTGTTCTAGCTGTTAGAGTAGTGAAGTCAGTATCATAATGAAAAGTGGTTTTTTTCTCGGTTAGATACCAGAATTTTTTTTTCCAATGATGAATTGTCTGAATTTAGTATTTGTGTGTTAAAGGTGTTCTTAATAACACTTAAAATTTAAACAAGGGCTGTCTACGCTTACAGATTTCTAACTTGGAATTAATAGACTAGAAGGAAGTGAGTTAGTCAGCATCAGCCACTGCCAGATCTTGGGTTACCTTTATCTGAACATATCATCTTATTTGATTAACACTCCTGTATTACCTCACACACCAACCAAAAGACGTATTTTTATGGCAACGAGCTAAAAATTCGCAATTTTTGGTCGTGAGTGAAAGAATTACACATATTTCATCGCGATAATGTACTATTTTATAATCTCTACTGCACCTAGCAGTGGCTTGAAATCTCACACGTCCACCCATTTAATACAATTAAACTGCAATAGAGCATTTTAAAATGCTGTTTGAGATGCTATAGAAACAGATTCTGAAATTGTACTCTGCCTGCAATTGTTTGCAAGAAACATTTATTGCAGAAGATGAGCATAACATAGTAAATCCCTTCACAAAGTAACTATGCCAAGACACTTAAAAATAAAGTGTACATTAAGATATTATACACAAATTAACATTAGCAACAAGAAGATGATTCCTGTTTAGTAGTTTCTGGCAAACTTCAAATGGACAGTGTTTTAAATCGGAGTAGTTAAATAAGACTGTTTTCATCGTGTCTGTAACCCGTTTGTATATAATCAAATATGAAATATTTAATTGAAAAAAATGTATTGAAATTTGATTTATATTGCTGTGGAACAAAAAAAAATGGGTGTTATTCAGAAAGCCAGAACGGCTGAACTTCTTTGTATATGTTATTAAGTGATATTATATATATTTATTGAACTAGTAGTTTGTGTAGTATTCGATTAAAATAGTTTTTATCAAATATTTCTTTATTGGCTCTATACAGATTTACACTGAAAAAATGGAATAGCCTATTGACTGTGCATTTTGTGTTGTGCACGTTGCTGTTTACGAGGCATTTCGTACAATACCTGAGCTCATCAAGGCTGTTGAATTTACTAAACTTAGTCAAAATGCTTCTTTAGCTTAGGCGTTATGTACCACAAAATCACGTTTTCTTGTTTCGCTTGTTAAATAATATTTAACAATATAAAGCAAAATATTCTAATACTATTTATTAAATATACACATTATTATAGCAATTATACATATATATATATATATAAGGTATATGTATATATATATATGTGTGTATGTGTGTGTGTGTGTTTGTGTTTTTCTTATAGCAAGGCTACATCGGGCTCTCTGCTCAGCCCATCGATGCGAATCGAACCCCTGATTTTAGCGTTGTAAATCCGGAGATATACTGCTGTACTAGCGGAATATATATATATATTTGAAACACCAACATATCGTAATAGGCAATTGTGATATTTAGAGTATTCTATACACACACATTTATAATTTTTTTAGAAAAATCTCAAATAACCATTTCAGTCAAACATGCTATGGTTTCTTTTTCTTCTGAAATCAGAATTAATTCATGTTTCTATGCTTCAACTTTTTATGCAGATCAGTGAGATACTCTGTTTTTTTCTTTCTCAACAAAAACAGTACTAAGGATGTTTTCCTTGTTCACGAGTCCATTTTCTCTCTGGCAATCATATAAGTGTTTGCCTTGGTAACCTTGTTAATATCTTCCATTCTAAAACATATATAAAGTAGTACACGCTAGCACTTAGGTAAGCTGCTAACATTCATGTGCCCCCAGTATGGAGACATACAACGCTAAAAACTGGGTTTTCGATACCCGTAGTAGGCAGAGAGCAGATTTGTGCTTAATTGAAAACACAACAAAATTCATGTGATCGAATCACATTAGTCCTTTTATATATTTGTCTTTGAAACTGATCTGATAGTTTTAAAGATTTAATATATTTGCTAGAGTATTTAGTTAATAAAAATTATATTCTCTATTTTTCCAGTTGCGGAGATATTTTGTCATATTCGTCATACGTATTACTTCCTCTCTCGTTATCTTACTTAATTTTATTCCAGGATTGATATGCATTTATGAGTCTAAAATGTTACGTGTTACAATTTCAAATAACCTGAAATTGAGCTAAATTATAATTTCAACTTAGAAGTTAAATAAATATGGATGTGTATTTAATTTATGACATTTTCCAACAAGATTTATGCACACAGTTTTTAAATACAAATATATTTTATTATAGAAACAATAATACAATTTACAATAACAATTTATCAAAAAAATAATCTTTGTACAAAAGTTTTACAAATTTCCAAACAATATTGAGACTTTTATCAAGGCTAAAAGCTCCTTGATATCTTATCGAGGGTTTGCAATGAGCGAATTAATTCTCAGTTTATGTATATACAATTCACTTAGCAAATTTGTTAGTTTGTTTTTCATGAAGAAAAATCTACTTTTCGAAAACACTTTTATTATCGGGCTTCAAGCTTTTGTGTTTGATTTACACTAAGCCGATAATATAAATTCTTTTTCTCAAACTTAGTGCCAGAAATACTTGTTAAGTATATTTTATAAGTAATGTGTAATTTATGTGGCTACTTTGATATCGTATTTTTTATGAATCGTAAAACAAATATTTCAGTTTTTTTCAGATTAAGTTCTTTACTTAATGAAAAAATAGTATCTACTCAACATTAAATCAAAATATGAAAAAAACCTAAGATATCGATACTTGCATTGTCCTTCTACATTTAATTTTGCTGTTTTCAGAAAGTATTTAATTTATCTTGTTTACTTTTAACAAAAGCAATGTGCTTTTTATTTTTTCGATTTTAACTTTTTAGGTTAGAAGAAATTATAGATCTCATGACATGAAAGATTTGAAAACGAAGACAGTTTAGTGATATGCGAAGGTGTATTTGTGTTTTTCGTATAACAAAGCCACAAAGGGCTATCTGCTCAGCCCACCGAGGGGAATCGAACCCCTAATTTTAGCGTTGTAAGTCCGGTGACATACCGCTGTACTAGGGGGGGGGCAATACGCGAAGGAAGCATAATAAAAGCATTAACAAAAGTACCTTAAAACTGTTTTTCTATATAATTGTAAAATAATTTTGTAAAATGGGGTAACACTAAAGTAAATTGATAATTAACGTGTTTTATGTTTCGTCTGTAAAGAAACACAGTCTTATATAATTACTTAATGTTTCTCCTTAATGCAAAACTACACAAGAGAATGTCCACCCGCAAGAAATTGATCCCTGGTTTTTAACGTTGTGAGTCTGTAAGCTTATCACGGATCCATTAAATAGTTTTGAACACAATTCAGTTTAAGCATTGAGTGTTTTAGTTTGTTGATAAATGTTTTAAGGGTATTTTTTACTTTAAACAAATTATCAGCTAGTACACAGTTTTTTTAAATATACAAGCTACATATCTGAAATTTTTTTAAAGAAATATATGTTTGTAAAAAGTACAAAATTGAAATATACAAATTAAAGGTTATAATTTCATACTTTTATATTTTATCTTTCTGTTTGTATTGATCTGGTTAACCGATTTCTTTAACTTTTCTTGAAGGTTCACCTGAGTGATTCATCGTCGAGAATAGAGGCTGATGAAGTTGATAAGGTTTTACTTAGGCACCAGTTGAAAGCTTACTGGATGTGTCGTTTGAATGTCACACAATATGCTAAAGGTTAGTGAAACATTAATAAACGCTTATTACGTATGCAGAGGATATTTAACTGTTTCTTGGGGTAGCTTAACTTATTAATTCCGAGTTTCAACAGAAAGTTTCAAACTGAAATGCATTCACGAAGAAAAAAAAGGATAAAAACCGATAAGTGAATATTATATTGTTAAACTTAGGTCGGAAAGTAAACAAATACCAATCATGGAGTTGGATTTAAACATCAATTTCAACATTCAGAGACGTATATATATTTAGATATATATATATAAATTATACTGAAGAATAATTCCATCATTGACTATTTAGTTCGACAAATGTAAGAGGTATGGAAGTTTATAAGAACTCACTCTGAAGTAGCACATACATAGTGATCAATATTGCATTTGTAAAACAATTTTTGGCTCTCATCAATAAAGTTTACTAGCTCAAATAATTCTAAAAAGTGCTAAACACACTGCATAATATCCTTTATAGCCTAAGCCTTAATTAATTTTCTCAAAAAATATTTTAAAGTGCGCTTTAGAAAGGAAGAATCAGCAGGGGAAATCACGAATTATATTTGAGTTACATTAAACTGAGTTTTAAGAAAATAAATAAAGAGAGAAAGAGCATAATATGTAATAGAAAATTAGGACAATTGTTATTCATATCAAAGAAACAAAAACAGTATTCACGCTTGCCTAGAACGGTTGTCTTCTGTTGGACTTGTGAATTGATCAACTATTATTTTTTCCCTTTAGATACCTTTTCCATCAACCAATTCATTTAAGATCAAATGTAAACTAATATGAATCAAGTGTTTCTTTTCTAATGATATGCTTTGAATATACTTATAAGATCTAGTTCTTTTCACATGAATGATTATTCTTATTCAACACAGTGAAGACCTTAACCTATACACATCACCTGTTCTACAACTGAAGAACACTCTCTTAATTTGACTGTCTTGTACAAAGTGCAGCATTTCAACAATATCCCGTCAGCGAAAACATTTACAGAGCAGAGTTAGTTGGAGCGAAGTCAAGTTATCGGGTTTTTCTTTTAACCATGTATTATGCAAAAACTTCTTACTTGTAGAATAAACGATTTTTTAAATATCTATTTTAAAGTAAGAAGATAGAAAACGCTAATATGCCAGCATACACATAGATGTAATTTTCATAAAGGTGGCATGGTTTCCGCATTCTTAAAAGTATTTTTGATAAAAATATACTTTTTCCTATGTTTTATCATCCTTAGTCTAACTACATGTTTTAATTTCTTCACAAAATGGTGTGGATGCTTACGTGGAATATTCACACCAACGTACACATGGGCCATCTATACTAACCGTCCATACATTTTAAATGAAAGACCAGAGAGAAGACAGTTAGTTAACAGGGACCATCGCCAATTCTTAAATTACATTGGCTGATTAGAACGATTTAAACGTCACTCTTATACTCTACTTACAGCAACAAAATATTGAGAGTAACGTTGTTGCAACGGAATGCAAAATTTGAACCTTTACTTCACAGTCCATTTAGCCACATCCAGCCTAAAATATCTATAGAAGATCTCTTTAAAAATACATAAATATGTTTGTGACTAAGATGTTAATATGAAGTAGAAATTATTCTTTTAAACACCTAGTTTAAAAAATATTAAGCTTGAAGAGTGCCGACACCAGCTCCGCCCCAGTGGCTCAGCAATAAAAATAAAAGCTTATAATATTAACACCTGTTACACAATCCAGCCCCAGCATTTTAGTACTGATCCCAGAACGGGCATTAGGGGTATCATTTTAATAGATCCAGATTACTGACACAACTTCTAACACGAGAAACATAAACAAAAATAAACAATTAATTACTTATAAAATATATGATATGATAAAATATTTATGGGTTGTACTATGATTATAGCATACTATGCATTATACCATCCATTGCAGAACAGTACATTGGTATGTCTTTGCAATTATAAAGCCAGAAAACGGATTTCGACATCCGTGGTAGGTAGAATACAAATATCCTATTATGTATCTTTATGTTTAACCTCAAACAAACACAGCAGAAAAAGCGTTTTAAAATTAAGATTTGATTGAAAATTCATCTTATAATGTAAAGTTCGTGTAAACTTCAACACTGCATATTTAAGCTTTACAGTGTTGTTTGGTTCACAAAATACTGACATGAATGATTTCTTATATTTTATTACAGTCCACCCTTTTTGAAAATAACATCACTACTATGTCTATTGTTTTATGTTTTGCTGTCAGTGGGGTAAAATATATCTTTTAATAGTTTTGTTGTATTGAAATTTTTACACATTCTCATTTATCTAATCACATATATTTTTGTTCACAAAAAGCTATATGTACTTTTATATAGTTAAATCATATTCATTGAAACCGGATCACATTTTGTTATGTTTAAAATGTTGACAACCACTGGCTATAGATTTCTCTACACCAATCTTGACATGAGACTCTTATCCATCGTTATAAAATCTAAACATAACAGGCATATTAATAAAAATGTCCATTATGGTAAATGAAATATTAATTTGGTCTCAATAAAAGTGTGTATGTTTTTATTCCCTATCTAAATTAGTAAAAAATCCTTAAGTGATATAAAATTGAATATTATTTTCAAAATCTACGTAGCTGAATATAAAAACTTCGTTATTAACTTGTACAATTAATTGGCGAATCTCTGATTCAACTGTTTGTCAAGTCGATTGAGGTATCCCTAATAAGTTCCTTTAAATATAATAGCTGTCACTCATCACTTTTAGTTTGTTTGCTTATTAAATTTCCCGCAAAGGTACGTGAAAGCTTTTGTGCCACTCTTTACCAACAAATAGTAGGAGTGATTTTACATTACAACGCCCTCACAGTTGAAAGAGCAACTATGTTAAGTAATTTGATTCGAACCCACAACCTGTAGATCACAAGTCCAGCGCCTTTATCACACAAACTTTAAATATGAGAATTTTGTTTTTATAAATCCTAACATTTTTCCTCCAGTTTTATTCACATCTCTGAAAACATTCCTTTGATTTTGTGTTAGAGAAAAATTATTTCTTGGTTCTTTGAGTTGATTTTTTTAATCTGCTGCTCAAAGCGATTGTAAAATCTGTAATCAATTTTGATTTGTTGTTTTTTGCAATATATGAAAATGGAGATTATAACGATTATGCATTATGTGAGTGTATGGATTGGAGTGCTTGATTACCGTAACTTTTAATATGGTAACTGAAAGTTACTTCGATGTGCACAGGCTATTTTGTTTTACGATTTTTTTCCGAGAAAAAAAAATAGAGATGAAAAGACCCTAAAATAAGGAACAAATTAAAAGCACAAATACGTAATGAACTAGAGGTACTTTAGGAATGTCTCCGAGTTCCCCACTGGTACGTCGATGAGTCTACGGATTTACAACGCTTAAAATCAGGGGTTCGATTCCTCTCAGCAGATAGTCAGTTGTAGCTTTTCTATAAAGAAAAAACATAAACATGCGAGTTTCCTAAAGTTTTCTGTTTCAATGGTAAATAAAATTAACAAATATTTTTTATTTCTCGCAGTTTATAGCATGCAAATGTTTTACTGACGTTACAACAGTAGAAATTGCAATATTAAGTGTCCTTTGTGTGACGGAATTTTAGCGTATACTGACTGACTGATAAAAAATTCAGTACTGTGCAGTAGTACGAGTGGTTAAAACCTGTAACGTTCCAGGTAGCCTTCAGCCCTCTCTCGGGAAAATAAATAAATCGATTAGTAACTTTCACAAAGGAAGTTATATAATTAGTTTCTGAAAAGTTCAAACGTAAGAAAGAAGGGAGACATTAACTAATCATTTCTTTATAGAGTTTTTATTTCCTTAACAAGTACCTTCGGTTAATTATTAGGAAAATAAAGGGAGCTAATAAATTTAATACAAGTAACTTTTGTTTTGCATCTTGAAATTTTGTGTATTCAGCTTTAAAGTACTTTAATAAACGTAGTTTTAAATTTCAAGTTTCGAGATAATAAAATTTCGAATTAATACAAATTTTATATCAGTATTTACCTTAAATAAAATTTTTCTCCCTAACTGTTCAAACGTATATTTTGAGTTCTACATATAAACTTTGTGTGCTCTAAGTATGCTTATAAGTTTGATTTTTAAGGCCTTATCTACTTGGCTTTTTTCTAAATAATGTTCAAAAAGTTCTGTCACGTTTACGTTTTTTAATTACAACATATTTTAAATTATTTTAAAATGCTAAGTCAACTAAGCGGACAAAATATCTTGTGGTGTTAAATAAGTCCTTAACTTTTATAAACTTTTTCGTTAACTTTGGTTTTCTTTGGTTGTGACTTAAGAAACTTCAAAAATAGCAATTGAAGGATCTTGAACTAGCAGGTACTCTTCTTGGTATGCAACAACGTGAAGTCTGTAACACTTTTAGAGCAGCTGCTGATTCTCAGGGCTCTGATGTAAATAATTATTAAGCTTTTAAATATTGCAAGGATGTGAGGACAACAAGAATCATGCGCATTTGTGTTAATTTCCAATTGCATTGTCCCTGACTAAATTTAC
Organism: Carcinoscorpius rotundicauda; assembly: GCA_011833715.1. Taxonomy (NCBI): domain Eukaryota; kingdom Metazoa; phylum Arthropoda; class Merostomata; order Xiphosura; family Limulidae; genus Carcinoscorpius; species Carcinoscorpius rotundicauda. The sequence goes on from CM022395.1 coordinate 22,840,232, forward strand.
GCTGCAATAAAAAAAAACTTTATCCTAGAAAGAATAAACTCTAGCACAGAATTATTGACCCTTATTTAGATAGAATAGCCCTATGTATCACTAGTTCTCCTTCAGAAAATAAATGAAGTAATCAGTATGTGTCATTTATTATAGACTGCTGCATGTGGGGAGGATTACCTATTAGTGGATACTTCAGCATGATCAAAAGTCTGATTTGGAGTACCTCAAGAACTACATATGGATAAGAAAACTTTCAATAGCTAAATATTTTATAATTTGTACAAAATGTTGGGTGTGGTCTAACTTCTCACGTTTACTTATTTTCACAACCTGTTTGTTTGGTAGAATAAGCAATATAAACTATCAACCAGATACTTACAAAGTTTGTTAAACCCAGCCAACCTGACAAGGGCATATGCTTGCCATATATCCCAGTAAGATACTGCGTAACATAACACAGGCTAACTGAATAAAAACGTTCATGGTGAGTCAACTTTATCTGTGATATATATGTTCAATAGATGTGCAACAGTATATAAAACTCTGAAAATAAAAATTTGAAGTAGCTGTGAAAAGCTCATGTATGACAAGAATTAGAAAAGGTTGCCGTGTGTCAGAATGGGTGTTAAAATAAAACATGCCCAAAACATGACTTTAATCATTGGGTCTGGGTATGACTTTTGTACATTCCAGATCCTTATTTCATAGTCTGATAGAACTTTGAGGTACACCTCTTATGAAATTAATCCAGTTTCACTGAACTCCATTTGTAACAACTCTCTGCTTCCTTCCATCCATCCACTCTTTTATCCAGTTTGCTCATTTACAGCGACGATTCTTTTATACTTCTTTTATGTAGCATCTTTTCAAATACTTTCTGAAAATACAGATATACCAAATCTACACTTTTATCATTATCTACAAAAGAAGTAAACTTTTCAAATAATGTCAGAAGATTTATATGGCAAGTTTTTCCTAAGTTAAACCATTTTGACAATCAAAATAATTTTAAATTTTGTTAAGTGACTTTGCATAGCTTCTTTTAACAGACTGTTTTTCAAAACTTTTCCCACAACCAATGTAAGACTAACGAATCTATATAATTAATGGGACTGTTTTATCACCTCTCATGAATTGAGGAGTTACCTTAGCTAACTTACTATCTCCTGGTACCTGTCTACTATTCATGAACTAGCAAAACAATAGTAGAAAGTGGCTCACGTATCCAATATTTAACTCCTTTAATACCGTTGAAAAGTATTACCTGGCCAGGAGCCTTGTCGTTTTTTTTACGAATTTTGTTTCTCAACCAACTACACGAAACCGCATAAAAGTTACACTTTACCACAGCAGCAATTTAGCATTCTGTTTCTGAACATTTTACTACAGAGAATTGTTGTAAATGAAAAACAACAGTTTTACATTTCATTCTAGATCTTATCTATTTAAGCCAGTTGAATTTATTTTCATTACTTTATTGTTTTTAAGCATGTAAATTTTTATGTTGAAATGAAAGGAGAACATGGTAAAAGTTTCCTGCTTGGCGGCTTCAGTAATGTTCTTGAATATCCCACTGTGTGAGAAACACCAAGAGCCAGTCTCACTATTATCTTGGCCGAGCCCATAAAAATTTATTGTTAAATGGCGCATTTGAATTAATGAACCTGACCAAGGCCCTCAGTGGATCTCATTCTGAAGTTTCTGGCGCTATTCTGAACAAACACTGATGAGCCAATGCCATTCAAGACATCAAGAAACGATAATTTCCTGACAACACTATCTTAAGTAGTATAACAAACGTCGGAGCCCTGGTTGTCTGCTACATAACCAGTAAACCATAACAAGATTATCCAGAATCACTGGAAACATTTACAAGATGAGGGAAATAGTTTAAGCATGGACAACCCTATATCACCAGTTCTAGCCAATATTTTTATGACACAAGTTGAAACACAGGCAAACAACACAGCATTACATCCACATTATACTGGAAGACGACACGATTGCGGGATTCACATCTACAGAACACACATTTATTTTTTCAATCACATTAACTCTATACATCCCAACATCAACTTCACATGTGAAGAAAGCAATCAAATTTCATTTTTTTACATTTACACAATTTAAAAGAAAAATCACCCATACTAAGCTATAGATTCCTTGGGACTCAGCACATAAAACAAAACAAAATTTAAAAAAGAAATCTAAAATTTCTTGTTCGTTAAAGAAAGAAACTACTTTCTCCTCTTGCCTCGACATTTTAATCAGCTCTTAGAAAATGTTAAACTTGTGGTTAATATACACTTTATGACATGTGTGGACTTATTATGTAAAAAATTAGTGTATTCCACTATTTAGATACAGAATTACAAGATAACAAAACTAGATTAAACACAATTTTTATACTTTCGTAGAAATATTAAAAGCAAAATTGTTTTAATGTACCATAAAAATGAAAATCCTGGGAAAAGTTTCAATAATTCAGTTAATAATTTATTTATAAACTTATAAGTTTTTAAACCGTTCCGAGTAAAAATGTTACAACATCTTATAGCTTTGTAATTTACATTCAGGTTTTTATCCAAATGTACATAAAATGTGATTGACCAGTGGTCAGTAGAAATGTCCTAAAATTATTTAAAATATATGTAATTTTATTTGTATTAAAAAGTCTAGAAAACATTAAATCTAAAAAATTACTCTTCTCGTTTACACTTTCGATCAGCTGATTAATCATCATTGTATTCAGAGATACAGAATTTATGAAAAACAAATATAAAACATCCATTGCTGTTTTGATTCATATAGTCAAAGGGCATCTTTGCAGTCTTACGAGGTCTGTCCAAAAAATACGCGAACTGTTTGAATTGCGCGGCTCCAGTTGGAACCAGGGGAATCCGCTTGGTGTCGCTAGGTTTGCACAGATCAGCTAATTACGACGCCATTTCCCGATTGCAGATATCTTCATTTGTGTATTAGCTACGCGGTTTTAAGTGAAGTGCGATTTTTTCGTTTGGAGGATTTCAGAATGAATGACCAGAAGGAGCAACGACTTTCTGTGAAATTTTGTGTTAAGCTTGGACTGAAACTGCGACTGAAACTTTTGCTATGCTTAACACGGGTTACGGTGATGTTGCTATGAAGCGTACGGCATGTTTCAAATGGCATGAACGTTTTAAGGATGGTCGACAGTACACTGAAGATGATAAGCATCCTGGACGTCCTTCCACGACCCACACATCGAAAAAATCAACACCCTGGTGCGGACAAATCGACGTCTGACTGTCAGGGAGCTTGCTGAATAGTGTGGGATATCAGTTGGATCTTGTTACGAGATTTTGACCAAAAAATTGAAGATGCACTGCGTTGCTGCGAAATTTGTGCCTCAAAACCCGTGAGGTTTTGGCCAAGCACTCAATCACTGTTCTTCCCCACTCCCCCTACTCACCTGACCTTGCTTCTTGCGATGTTTTTTTGTTTCCCAAACTCAAAAGACCCTTGAAAGGAAGAAGATTTGAGACGATTCCCGAGATTAAGGTAATGCGACATAAGGTAAGATGGAGGACATTACAAAAGAAGCGTACCAGGACTGTTTCAACAAGTAAAAACACCGTTAAGATAAGTGTGTGCGTTGGGGAGGAGATTACTTTAAAGGAGTCTCAGACCTGTAACTTCTAAATAAAGTACATTTTGTTTTATGACGTCAGTCCGCGTATTTTTTGAATAGCCCTCGTATACCACTATAAACAGGGTAACAATACCCGTAGTGGGCAAAGCACAAATACCTCTTTGTGTAGTTTTGTGCTTAAAAACAAATAAGGCCTGGCATGGCCAAAAGTGTTAAGGCGTGCGACTCGTAATTCGAGGGTCGCAGGTTGGCGTCCCGAGCGCGCTAAACATGCTCACCCTTTCAGCGTTATATTGTGACGGTCAATCCCACTATAATAATGCCCTACATTGTGAAATTTCAAAATATTTATTTATTATGTCATCAATAGTATTCTGATTATTTTAACTTTACTTTTTATGTATATAAATTATTTTGTTAATCACCTCTTTATCATTTCTCCCCCAAGCCTTAAGATGTATCTACAGCACGATTCATTCAAAAAGTAATATGATTTCACATAAACGCAGCTAATTCTAGACCAAATATATGATTTTAGATATAGATAATGAACCTGAATTGATTTGAATGTGAATAAAATATTATTATTTCTTATTTAAAAAACTTATTACACACAGTTTATGATTATTTTCCATGTGGATACCAGGATACGTGAGGGTGAGTCTTGCCAGCTTTGGGGAGATTTCCAAGATACCCAACCCGTATCGAGCAGGAAATACGGTTTGTAAATAATGCATAATAGCATCGTTTACACTTGTAGCTGCATCCGGGCTATTCAATCTACATCTAAAATGATACATTTGGTCTAAATTTGTTTGCAATTAGTTGCTGTTTCAGACTCTGTATTAACATTAGGTGAAGTTTGATTTTGTAATCTTCTTTTAATCTTACTTCTTGCTAACCGTTGTGTTTTCTACCTATGGTGTAAGCTGATCCTTAATTAACATTTAGCATTTGACTTTCACCTATCATTTTTTTTTATAAACAAAATATTTTTAATAACTTTAATTTTATTTACTTAAAAGAGCAAACTGATTCATTCAAATTGTACATTTCTACTCAGCTCTGAATGGCAGGGTAGTTATGACGCTCGACTCGCAATCTGAAAGACACAGGATCGAATCCCCGTCACACCAAACTTGCTCACCCTTTCAGTCGCGACGGCGTTATTATGTAACGATCAATCTCACTATTCATTAATAAAAGATTGGTTCAAGAGTTGGAGATGGGTGGTGATGAATAGTTGCCTTCTCTCTAGCTTGGCGCGGCATGGTCAGGTGGTTAGGGCGCTCGACTCGTGATCTAAGAGTCACGGGTTCGATCCTCGTCGCATCAAACATGCTCGACCTTTCAGCGATAAAGTCGTTATAGTGTGAGAGTCAGTTCCATTATTCGTTGGTAAAAGAGTATCCCAAGAGTTGGCAGTGGGTGACGATGACTAGCTGCCTTCCCTCTAGTCTTACACTGCTAAATTAGGGCCGGATAGCGCATCCCCCTCACACGCACATGACAGAATAGTCTTCCCGATAAACGACTCATACGCCGCCTCTATATAAAAGTAAATGAAACAAGATCTAAATTTTCAAATTCAAGAAAGAGCAAACTTTCATAAAGGTAGGCACCGAATTTTGACCTAAAATGCAAGCTACAGTTCATGCGGGCTGTCACTTCATACATCTATCTTGACATTTGTGTAATTCTGAGACAATTGAAAAGCGGATGACAGATTATGATTTTACAGATAATTAATTTTATGATCGGCTTAATTCATCTTCCGTCTGTTATCTCTTGAGTTGCTTTATGCAGTGTTTTTAAAAATAATTATTTTGAAATTCGACACTATTTAGTGAACTAGGATATAAATTCCAGTTCTTAAAAGTGCAAACAGTGAAGAATCGTACCTAATATCGTGTCGCTCCTAGTAAAATAAGAATAAAAGAGACCAAGCCATAGTAAATAGGTTTAGCACAACCCTATCATGTTTTCAAGTTCACAAATTCCAGAAGATGTTTATCTGAATCACAAGAACATTAAATTGGATTTTGAGTATCGAAAGCTAGAAAAGTGTTAGAAATGAGCAAATCTAATATTCGTAATAAAAAAACAACAAATTAAACCATTGATATGTTTTAATTTTTTTCTTTATTGATTAACTAGTTATCATATCAAGGGTGTGTAATCATAGCATTACTTATTTATCTATTTTTTGACACAAAAGCCTCCCAGAAAGTATGGAGACGCACACAAAAAGTGTATCTCAACTGTTATTCCTACGCACTTTGTTTATATTTATGTACATCAGCCAACATAATTCGAAAAATCGATTATTTTCTACCAGATATTTCTCTTTAACTCATACGTTAATTATTCTATCATTGTGATGTCAATATATTTATTCAGAAATGTAACGTAAACTTTTTTAGCCTAATACGTCGTCTTTGTGACATGTTTTCCTTCTTATTAAAGTTTGTTTGTTTGCTTGTTTGGGAATTTCGCGCAAAACTACACGAGGGCTATTTTGCTCCTATAGATATTCTGGTTCAGCTGCAAGAAAACGTGCTCCAAGCTTTTGTATTATTCTTTCTATTTCGACACATATCTTATTTGTCGAAAAGAAACTCTTCTGAAATATAATCTTTCCAATTAATACTGAAAACTATTTTTTCAGTAATTTAATGTAGGAAACTTTGTTTGAATGGTTTTGTTTTGGTTTGTTTTGAAATTCGCGCAAGGCTACACAAGGATTATCTGTGCTAGCCGTCCCTAATTTATCAGTGAAAGGCGGCTACTCAGCATCACCCACCGCTAACGTTTTTACCAAAGAATAGTGAAATTGACCGTAAAACAACAACGCTCTCTCGCCCTTAAATCCTAACATTTAGGATAAATAGAGGTGCTCTTAGCATGTATTTTTACCTGTTACATTACATAGTTTATAAGATATTTGTTATAATCCAGAAATTGTCATAAAGGTAACTAACCTTTCTACCAAACGAAGACTATTAATAACTAAGAAAAGTTTTGTTTGCGATCTAATTCTAAGAATTATAAGTAACTCGAACCTTGTTTTTACAGTCGTCATTGTTATTATTTTATAACATTTTATCCATTCATGTTTACTTATTACAGTTGTATTAAGACTTGAATACTGATAATAATAAATCGTAAGAAAATTAGACAGTGTAATAAGGTTAATATAAGGTGTATTTATTTAATTTTTCTTGAAGTCGTATTCGGTAAGAAGATTCATACTAAATAAAATATATAATCAAAAATTGCACTCAAACCCTTCTTAACATCTCATACAAAACTATAACGTTATTTCACTTTGATATTATATGTTACTATTTCTTTAATATCAATGGTAATTTATCTGATTTATTTCAAAATTATTCCATATTATTGTTATTGCATAATTATATTATAGATATATTTTATTTGTTAACGCTATTATAATATCTCTTATAAATTGAGGTTTTAATTGATTGAACTTAAGCAAAAAGCAACACAATGGGTTGGATACCTGTACTTCGCCTCCACGGGTATTAAAACCAAGTTACTATCACTATAAGTCCAGAGACATTCTAATGAGGTACCGGGGAGCATAAATTAAAGCTTGAGGAATTTAATTCTAATGATGGGTACTTTGAGCCGAGTGGAACTAGATGTCAGATCATGTACTATTTTGTTTAACAAATGAGAATGTTTTACTTTGTAGTCGAACAGTGTGGATAAAAATAAAGAGATGGCTAGTGTGAGTTTAACGATATCAACAGCATGGTACGAAATTAGATATACAAGTAGTTGAGAATGATTGATTTTTGGTTTGTTCTGAATTTTGCATCAGGCTACTCGAGGGCTATCTGCACTAACCGTTCCTAATTTAGCAGTGTAATACTAGAAGGAAGGCAACTAGCCATCTTCGCCCACCACCAACTATTGGGCTACTTTTTCACCAACGACTAGCACGACTAATCGTCACATTATAACGCCCCCACGGCTGAAAGATCGAGTATGTTTGGTGTAACAGGGATACGAACTCGCGACCCTCAGGTTACGAGTCGTGTGCCCTAACCACCTGTTGAGAATGAAGCATTTACTGAAACTGCTATAAATCAGTGTCTGTACATTAAGTCCACAAACATAAATACTTTCATTCTTGTTAAATTTTAAGATCGGAATACAAAGTTTATTTATTATACTTAAAATTGTCCGGCATATAATATGGTTGCTTGTATTTAAGCTTCACAATAAGGTATCTGTTTTAAAAACTGTAAAAAAAATGTTTTTCACTTTTTCGAAGACAACATTATGCGCCATTTGATATAATTGGTAAAAAGAAAATTGTATTTTTATTCATTTTAAGATTTCACCTTAATTAAATTGTGTGCTTACCTCGTAGTGGATAATTTCACAAAAAGATACACAGCCGTTTCTAATTTTAGAACTGAAAACTAGAGAAAGGGCTGCTAGACAACAGCACTCACTGCCAATTATTTGATTTCTCTTTTGTGATAACATGGTAGAATTGAACTGTCACTCTTATAATGCACCTATGGTATCAATGTATGGAGTCCATTTTTATAGCAAAGGGATACGAACCATGAACCGCCGGATCCACAGTGTGTGGACACTAAAGAATAGGCCATGGTTGATCACTAAACTCGAAAAATAAAAAATAAAATGTTCGCAATAATTACAACCGTTAGAAAACATGCACATAAAATTTCATGTTTATGAAACTCTAACGAAAATCGCTGAATTTTTTATCATATTTATTCTTCCATTATTATATATTTTGTGTTGTAGGCGTTCTAGAAATAGTATTTAAACGATTTATTGAGAAATATTTTTGTGTGTTTTTGAACTTACTGCATTGTTATTGTTACCTTTCCTACATTGATCCGAAGTGTCGACTTGGATTATTTCGATTCTAGGCATAACTGATATTTAATGTTTGTGTAACCTGACAGAAAACTATAGTTCAGGATTTTAGATGCCGCTAGGAGGCATTGATTCATCTACCCACAATTTTAGCTAGCTGAAAAAAAACATATAGTGATAAAAAGTTCCCACAAAACCATTTTTAATTGAAGATCTTTTCGAGTATGTTACAGGTTTTACCTCACTTCAGCTGTTGGTCAGAGACATCTATAACTTGTTTTACGATTAAAAACTCCAAGATTGTTACCCAGTTCTTTTGGTTTACATGTTTTGTATACTGGTAGGAATTTAATGACTAATTTATATACAATCATTAGGTGAAACAGTTTACAAATAGTATTTCTTCAACTTTTATAGGATGTAAATTAATTCTTCCTTTTAACATAATATAAACACATTAGTTTAGAAATAATATTGACTTCAAAACTGGTATTAATGAAAATTAAATATATTTTAAATAAATAACGCAAAAACATAATAAATTCAGCACATTCAGCGAAAAGGACTTTCGTTGTAAATACATAGGAACAGGTAAGTCTAACATGGTTTAGAAGACAAGCGTGCCCGGAATGTAAGTATTGGAATTCATTGTTCGCTTATTATTGTCGCTCACTAAATTGAACCACGGTTGGAAGTTGAAAGGTAATTAAACTGATATTAAACGAGAGCCGGAACGTGCAAATACAGCTAAAAAAAATGAAGCATTTTTCTGCCTAACCTACCACAAAGTTTAAAAAAAGGTATGTTAAAAAATGGTTACTCGTTATTCTAATTTGAATTCCATGTAACTGATGTAAGAATATTAACCTACTTTCAAGGTTTTGTAGCAAAAAAAAAAAACTGCTGAAGTTTGTTTTTTTTGTTTTGGTTTTTAAATTCGCACAAAGCAACACGAGGGCTATCTGTGCTAGCCGTTCCTAATTTAGCAGTGTAAGACTAGAGGGAAGGCAGCTAGTTATCACTACCCACCGCCAGCTCTACGGCTACTCTTTTACCAAGGAATAGTGGGATTGACCGTTACATTATACACCCCCACGGCTGGGAGGGCAAGCATGTTTAGCGCGAACCCGCGAGCCTCGGATTACGAATCACACGCCTTACGTGCTCGGCCATGCCAGTTAAAGTTTGATAAATAACGCTTCTTACAATAAAAAAATATATATATACTAATCTTTCGAACTTCAAAACTAAAGTCGTTAGAAAATCATTAAACTTTTCTCTGCAGCAATAAAGTCTTGGAACACAAGGTTTTAATCTTATCAGGCTCTATTTAAAAAATCAACATCAGATTTCTTCGGCGCTAATCATATAATTGCATCATAAACATTGTGGTACTTTCGGATTTACTGTTTTCGCGTTCATTTGGAAACTGTAATCTCAATAGCTGGAGGAATGTTTGGAAGTTTTATGCGGTAATAAATCTAAATTATCTCACCCTGTGTTTGAAACAAGAAAGTTACTAAATACAATTATAACAAAATGATGTTAATTCAAAACACAGTCACAAATTATAGTAGGCAATAATCAAGCTCTAGAATTTCCCAGATTAAGAATGGTACCTCACTTGTCCCTGATAGACAGAGAAAACTCAACATTATATACAAGCTTTTTAGCGCCGTGTCTCTAAGTGTTCGTACACTATTTATATTCTTTAAAGTCATTCCAAAATCATATAAAGAGAACACGTACTTGACAAGATACCGTCTCATGTGACCATATTACTATTCAACTTCCCATAGTGCCTTAAATTATATGTAATATTCCAACGAAAATAAAACAGAATAAGTCGGCATAAGAGGTGACTAGGCCGAAAATAATCTAGTCACATTCAACCGCCAGTACTCATTACTCTTAAATCTAAACACAAGGCTACAAACGTGCATGTATGAACAATTTTGAAAACAGTATTTAAGGAACTCATGCTTCAGTTCATAAACTTGTCTCCATAAAATTATTCAATTATAAGAAAATGTGACATTTATGTGTTACTCATATGTTTTTATCTTACCAGTTCATTAGGTTATTTTTTCCACCAACATTAATAGTTTGTCATGTTTGTCATGGTTACTTGACCTTTTTTGTTTTAATTACAGAAGTGATAATGAGATTTTCTTTCAATCATGTTACATTTGACTTATATGAGTGTACATTATAATTACTTCCTGGTCGATACAATATCATATGAATATAAATTATAATACATAAGTTGGAACATTTTTTTTCCGAATTTAATTGCAATTCAAAATTACTTTTGCGGTATGTAATATCTAGTAGAAATAAGAAATAATATTTATTAAATTCCATCATCAAAGAGTTTAATTAAAGCTATTTTCTCTACAAAACTTTTACTGGAAAATTGTTTCCCAGTGACAATTGTTCTCCATGGACTTATACCACTAGAAACTAGGTTTCAATACCCGTGGTGGGCAGAAAACAGATATTCTTCTGTGTAGCTTTCTGCCTAATAACAAAAAAGAGCCCCCCCAGTGGCTCAGCGGTATGTCTGCGGATTCACACGCTAAAATCCGGGTTTCGATACCCGTGGTGGGCAGAGCACAGATAGCCCATTGTGTAACTTTGTGCTTAATTCAAAAACAACAACAACAACAACAACAAAAAAGAACAACAATCATAGAAAATAATAAAAAGAAGTAAAAAAATAGTCATGATGTTAAATTCAAAGAACTTATAAGTGAATAAAAAGAGAGAAAAGTTTCATTACAAAGACTGCACAAATATGAAGTTAAATTGATACTAATTTCATATTTATTATGTTTACTTTCAGGAAACGACACCTGTCCGCCAAAGTTCGATGGCTGGGGATGTTGGGAAGCGACGCCTGCTGGTCAAGTTGCGAAGATCGAATGTCCTAGTTTTGGATCATTAGCAGAAGATAAAAGTACACTTTTACTTATAATTAAATTATTATGTAGTTAGAGCACTCTAAGTAGTTCATGATTATCTTGATCTTGCTCAAACAAATCTTACCCTCTTTCGTTATTTGATAATTACATTATTACATCTTTGTCAACTCAACTTTTACTTCACTTACAGTACAAAAATCCACAAAAATAAAAAAAACATTTAAAATTCACACTTACAATAACTTGATAACTTGATCGTTTTTGAAATTTTAATCCTAAAAATGAAGGTTTGTTTTTCAAAGGAACTCAAACAGTCATGCTTAAAATGTGAAGGTTTGGTATCAACAATTTACTTAAATTAAACAACTGAAAGCTCTTACAAAGTTTCAAATAGACCTATTTCATCAGTACTTTTAAATTGATATATATACTACAGAGATCATAACTAAAAGTACACGCAATTCTATATAGACAAAGATCTTGGACTAACTATGACCTGAGTAAGTATTACACGTGATAACACCATGTAATACAAGTTTTGTTCCTCAATAGTATGCGTTATTTCTTAATTGCTTATGTTGTAAAAGTACAAAAAGTGGCCAATATTCCCTTTAAACTTTGTTTTTATGACCTGGATAATGAAATTTAGAAATTAGCCTATTTTTTATGTAAAAACGGGCAATTTTGCACATTTTCATTTACATAAGGTCTGAATAAAATGATATATGAATCAAGATTTACATGTATTTATACTAGAGTTATACAAAAATGTTTAGAAGTGAGCAGTTTTTCGAGATTTGCGACTGTAATGTAAATCACTTTCAAGTATCAGCCCCCAAATAAATCTCCCATCATGTTTTCGTTATACGCTCCCAGGTCACAAAAGCAAAGTTTGAAGGAAAAAATAGGTCTTTTCCATTTACTTTAGGCATAAGCGATTGGGAAATAAAACTTTCTGCCTAGTAATAAGAAAAAGTAGAAATTTTGTTACAAATTATAATTCGTCGATTGTGGATTTAATTTTATCTATATTAATATAAATAGTACTGCCTCTTGTATGACTATAAAGGGAGTGGATAGATCTTCACTAAAATTAGTTTGAAGGTTCATTAGGTCTTTACGGACATACATACAAATTTTCGATTTTTGCATTTTGTATTTTTATCACCACTTTGTTCTCTTTAGATGGACCTTCACCAAAGTGGGCATGAGGGTTTGTTAGGACTATGCAGTTTCACATTTTATCTCTTTCAGTTTTTATGGGCATTTTTCGTATTTTACAATTATATATCAAGGAAGCAGTTCTTCGTATTCTAAGATAACTTTTCAGTATAAACAAACAAAAAAATCTATCAGGCTTGGGAATTTTCTATTTCAATGTGAGGATTATTTGTTTGTTTGTTTTTGAATTTCAAAACTATACGAAAGATAGCTGTCCCTAATTTAGCAGGGCAAAACTAGAGGGAAGAAAGTTTGTCATCACCCCACATTGCCAATTCTTGGACCATTCTTTTACAAACGAATACTATGATTGATTATTGCATTATAACGCTCCTACGACTAAAAGGCCGAGCATGTTTGGTGTGACAGAAATTCGAACACGAGATTCTCAGATTACGAGTCAAGCACCCTAATCACCTGGCCGTGCCGGGTCTATACATGAGGACTGTGTTTGTGCAAACAATCTGTACTCTTTTTGTCGTTTTATATATAAAGTTACGTTACAAAATACAAGCTGCTTTGCTATTGGTCGCAGGACTAATTAAGAAAATGTCTTGTTATTGAACAATAATTTAAAATTTTTTACATTTTCAACATTTGAGCAAGCGTACTGTTAGGACTATCAAAAGACTGAATGGTTTTCAGATACTTTAGAAAGATGTCATATTTCACCTAGATGTCCATGGCACATTCAAACTGATTGCAAAGCATTTTAGTTTGTGCTGTACAAAAATGACAAAGAACATTAGTTGTAATCCAAACGAACAATTCTTCAGATATTATCTCGCGAAAAATCTGGAGACGTTTTCAGTATAAATTTCCAACATATGTATACTTTTATTTTTAGTGCTCTTCCACAGAAACAGATTGTTATACAAATCTTAGTACTTTAAATTATCACTTAATATAAAATATTTGTTTTGTTGATTCCCTTTTAAGTTATCAAAATAATATATTCATCGTATTCAACTCTATTCAATTTCTTCCCTCTCAATGAATGTCTGGAGACCAATATTTTTGTCATTCCAAGGTACACTTGTAGAAACGTTTCAGGTATTAAAATAACTGCAACAGTTATATTTACACCACAGCCTCAAAAGTCCACCTCTACTCTCGTAGTTAATATTTTGTACATGCATGATGTATGCATGTTCATTCTATATGAACACCAGAGGCTCAGCCTATCATGCCGTTTTATGACCTCAGTTTTGTGTATCGTCTGTATACAAAAGTAGCTGCATTTGCGTTATGAAAATCGACGCTTTTTGGTAAATCTAAATAAATATATATATTTATAAACTCATTTTCGCAACAGATAATAACATGAACTGCTTGACACATGTTTTAACACTCCTACGAAAAAAATATTTACATCCCCTAAAGTGATACCCTTAGTGGATGTTTTTTTAAAAAAATGTAAATATTATTTCGCAAATGTCTGAAAAGTCAAAATATTATTGCTCCTTAAAATATAAAGGGATAGGGTCAATTAATGGCAATTTCATTTAAATACAAAATTATTAGCCTAATATTAATAGCCTTTCAAGTTGCTCCGGGGCCTATTAGGCCCCAATTTTCGTAGGGATATTATAAAAATACAAATTTATTTTATTTATATGTTATTATCTCAAAACTAGAATATAACATTACCAGTGTAATAAGAGCTATCTTAGTATTGTAACTGAACAATGCTGAAGTGTTTCATTGGAAAAGAGCAAATTTATTTCATGATATGTAATGAATGATATGTTTGAAGTTTAATATTTAATTTCAAGGATACATTTTTGCTTTATGGTAGTTGTATGATAAATACTGATCATATTTCATCTGTATTTTTATTAATCTGCTCACATAGAGGTTGAGTATGCTGTATTAAGTCGATTTTGAATTTTTATCACATCGGCACGTCTGGTCATGCTTTCACAACCACGTATCTTGGCTATAGATCTGTATCGTAGTTTCCACTACAAAAGGCTCAGTCATAAGTTGAGGTAGAACTAATTGCAAATCTTTCTGAAAAATTCACATCTTTTATTGAAATGACATTAAATCCCTTCTTAAGCACATCTTTATGTTTTTAGTGTATGACAATGTTTCGATGGAAACGGCTGCCATGTACACTTCCCAAAAATAGTAGCATCATATTCCCACGAACCACAAACAATGACAAAATTTATTTATGATATATACCTTTCTAGTAGAAATTTATATCGGCTGCAGTTTTCACGTGACTTGCTGATTTGTATCATCAAAATAGTTTTGATTTAACTTACTCATTCCTCTTCGATATGTCAGTAGCTTTGTAATGTATTGTTCCTTCCATTACACCAACATAACATTTATGTAAAGATTTCAAACACAGATTGACCTGTTAATATTACATATTGAGCAAAAATTAAAGTTAAAAGCTCTTACAAGTTCGGAAAAATACAAAGTTATAACTAATAATCACTAAATTAAGTTAACAAAGTTTATGCAATTTGAGACGGAATATATAAACAAGCGTCTGCACCCAGGTACAGAATTCTTAAACTTAAACTCAATTTATCAATTGAGAAATAAATATGAGTTACTTCAAGAAAAATAATGAAGCACTGATGATAGAATAGATTTGCTACACAAATATCGAGAACACTCAAGTGCAGACTCTAGGATGTATATAAGATATAATAGTATCACTGAAAAATTACTAGCCAGAATATCATTGATATAAGATATATTTTAACTGTAATACTTTGTGTGGTGCTTCAGAGCTAAATAACATGGTTATATAAATTTATAATGATCTCTTAGATCTGTTCTTTATAATACAACAATTAAATTATGATAAATTTAATATTCTAATATACTAATGATATAATATCAGCATCAAAAGATACACTTTTAATGTCTATAATTAGAGTTTGCTTGTATTATTAATGAAGTGTGATTATACCACGCTATTAAAAAACTAAAATTAAAAGTCACCGAAATAATGTAATATGTGTATCAGAATAAACACACTTCAGAAAATGCGTGTCATTTACTTCTAGAACAATTAGAGAAACTGCATATTGAAATTATATATACATATAAACAATGTTTGAAGTTTGATTAAAAATACTAATTTATTCGCACTAAGATTTCTATTTTTTTAACTTTCTTTTTCTCTAATTATTTCAAAGAAGATATGTGTGTATTTTCTTATAGCAAAACTACATCGGGCTATCTGCTGAATTCACCGAGGGTAATCGAATCCCTGATTTTAGTGTTGTAAATCCGTAGACTTATTGCTGTACCAGCGGGTGCCCTAAAGAAAATAATATGCCCATATAAAAGCTGAAATATTTTAACATTTACTTTCTGTTGAAAGAGTGCTATTATACGCAATATGGGTAGGGGGTGGATGTACGTAACTATAGAAAAGATTGTTAATGTAATTTAACTTAAAATATTTTGAAGATATTCCATTAATTGTATTTGGATATTTCCATTTTGCTTTTTCTGTATTAACACTTGAATAAGATACATGAAATCTCTAATGTGGAAACGTTTAAGATTTACTAAAATAATGTTCGGTAGTAAAAGGCAATTAATTAAACAAAACGTGAACGTATAAAATTAGCTATAAAGTGTGATCATCTGGATTAAACCTAATGGGCGGGATTTTGGTTTATCTGTCTTTATTCAACCTTTCAATCGCACTCAAATCACGAGTGATCTTCTTTGAAAATAATTTTTATTTCTTATTTATGTTCCAGTTGAAAGTGGTATATTTTTAGCATCTAAACTAATAAATATAAATGTTCATGTAAAGTTTATCTATGAGATTTTTCTAACTATTAAAAAGCTTAAAATATCACATAAGCAAATTTTCGATCATACCGAATTTAAGCTGTTATTATATCAGTCAAGCCTGAGTTCTGTGAATTAACTATTATGTTGCTACAGGCATTAATTCCAATTTGTGTGGAGTAATATCTGCGTGACATTTTATTACTAACCTTTAAAAACAATGTTTAGATGCAAAGTACTCTTTTTTTCTCTCTCTATCAGATGTAATATGAGTCATTTTAATACAATTAGTTTGTGTTTTGATTCTTATGAGAAATGATAATTTCATTAGAAGTTTTATTCGGAATACCGGAGCACTGCCTACGAGCTTAATAAAAGTTACATATTACAATTAATTTCGGACAAGGTTCCGATTTATTATGTTACGTATTACGTTTTCAATCAGCCGAAAAATTTCATTTTAATTTAGAAGTTGGACCGGCATGACCTGGTGAGTTTAGGTGTTCGACTCGTAATCTGAGGGTCGCGGGTTCAAATCCTCGTCACATCAAACATGCTCGCCCTTTCAGCTGTGGGGGTGTTATAATATAACATTACCAGTGTAATAAGAGCTATTTTAGTATTGTAGCTGAACAATGTTGAAGTGTTTCATTGGAAAAGAGCAAATTTATTTCATGATATGTAATGAATGGTATGTTTGAAGTTTAATATTTAATTTCATTTACCCATTATTTGTTGGTAAAGAGTAGCCAAGTGCTGGCGTTCGATGATGATGACTAGCTGCTTTCTTTCTAGTCTTACACTACTAAATTAAGGACGACTAGCTCAGCTAGCCCTCGGGTAGCTTTGGGCGAAATTAAACAAAACAGAAGTTAATACAATGCTAATATGTATTAACTTTATCATATTTACCAATAAAATTGATACTCACAACTTTATTTCTTAACATAAATATATTTTAATATACAAACAACAATACAATTTATAATAATGGTTATTACAAATAGTTATTGCTAATCATGATTTGTACAAAGGAGTCTTGCAAACAGAGAATACTGAGTCTTCTCTCTAGTCTGGAACTGAATATTTTATCGACGGCTGGTTCATGATGAGCAGCTTAATTCTTGACGGGAATGCTATCTAGCTCTATTCTAGGCTGGTCTCACACGATTTACAGCTTACTTTTCAGAAATGAGGATATCTAATGTCCTCATAGAAATATTAACGTCCAAAGTTAATTTTCTGAAGTTGAAAGGTTTGTAATGTTCGAAGTATAGAAACGTTACTAGTCAAATATCGGTAGTTTTTTAATTAATGAGCATTTATTAAAATTATAGCTTTTGAATTTTGAAGTGTGCTGATTATAGCAAAGAGAAAATATAAATCTGTCTCTCCTCGTTGCATTAGTTACCTTTTATAAGCTTTAAGGCGAAGTTCTTGAAAATTCAACTGGCAAGAATGTAGATATATATATTGTTGATTCTTACTCTCTAGAATCTTCTACAAATTTAGAGAACAGGCGAGACATTTCACAATATAAGTTACATGCATTTTAAAATATATATTAAACCCCTTATTCAAATATTTCAGTCAGTAAACTAATTTACAAAACTATTTTTATTATAACAACAAAAGGTATACTTCCACATTTTTGATAGTAAATTAGTTTTAATTTATATATGTTTTTTTATTAAACTACTACAACACTGTCCACATTGATACTAATACTATCCCTGGTTGGTCACCGGTAAGTTCAAGTAATAACAAACCTAAAATTTGGGATTCAATTCCCCATTGTAGATATAGTGCAAATAATCCATTACGTAACTTGGCCTAGAAAGAAACAAACTTGACAGTAAGAACCAATTTCAACATTACACTAGTGAAATTCAACCTTATTTATTTTCAAATATTATTGTTGTGTATAAACGCTCCATCAAAGCTGCTGTTTCTGTTTTGCTTTTGATCAGAGTTAGTCAACTTCACAGATGTAGTATTACTTTTATGTTCTAACGGCACTTTTGAGAATGATTTTGTCACTGTAGACTGCACATCATTTCTTAGTGTGTTCCTTTTCAAATTTCTATCAGTGAACTAAGGTCCAAGCTAGCTAAAACTGCTCTACACAAATCTACTCATAAGAACAGCTTATATCAAAATCATTCTCCTGGTAGCTGTCAAACACATCAAAAACAAATAAAGAATACCAAGATTCGTTGTTATTTATGTTATTTTTCTTTTGCTTTTACCCCAGCTGCATTTACTACTATGATAAGCTTATCCCGGAAATCTAACAACGCGCATGCTGTGGATTTGCTGGCTACTGTCTGAAATTATCATTAAAGTTTTACAGCATTTTTTAAAGTTCTCTTGGAACGAAGAATAACTAACTTACAGGACGTTACCTAAGATGGATATAGATGTAAGTGAGATGAAATGTCTCGATACTCATAGCAATAAGTTCTTCTTTTAAAATCCATAAACTCTTTTTATTCGGAATTTTGACCTCAACTTACTGCTTATGTAAGTTTACTATTCTTTAAGTTATACCCAGCGTCCAGCACAAGATTCACAAACATATTAGTAGTGATGTAAAGATACAATTTGTTCCAGTACCTTTAGAAAACAGTAATTATATCTAGTGAATTAAAGAACCAAACAGGAATCTAAACTAACAAAATTCTTTATTTGAAGATTCACACTTGCTCATGTGTTAAATGAAATTAAATTTATGTTTCAAATAACAATTTCAATGATGTTTAGAAACGTATACTTCCTAACAATACAGACATTTTATTACTATAAATGATATTGATTCACAAATAAACAAGTGCTGCTAACATTTTATAGCAGTTGATTATTATATAGCTTGACTTATATATATATATATATATATATATATATAGCTACAAATACAAAAACGTACAACAAATTATTATTCAAAAATATTTAAAATTAACATTTAATAACGAAATGAAAATAATTAAGTGCTGTAAAAGAAGACAGCAGGTTAACTATTTTAAAAATTGTAGAATAAACTGATGAATTTCTAAGTACAAGATTAAATTGCTTTGTAAAAAACCCAGAATAAAACGTTTCTGTTTTTTCTTTGACAAACTTAGATAAACGGATTAGTAGATTTACCAAACAGAATATACACCCAGTGGCACAACGTGGCATGTCTGCGGATTCATACAGCCAGAAACTGGGTTTCCATACCGTGATAAGCAGAGCACAGATAGTCCAATGTATAGCTTTTTTGTTTCACTCCAAATAATCAATCATTTAGTCAACCAAAATTCATATATATTCACTTCCAACCAGTTTTATTAGATTACCAATATTCTAGTTATTTATTGTATGACTGAAGTACTCCTTTTATTTTTTTCGTTATTTGACCTGACTTCGACTGCTGATTAAACGCTTGAATCGCAATGTACGGATGGCGGGTTGGTATCTCATCGCCTAACATGCTTGCCTTGTCGAGTGTGGGAACATTATAATGTGATGATTAACTGCTCAAAAAAAACTAGAAATTAGCAGTGGGAAGTTTTGCTCAAAATTGAAGAAACTTCTTGTTTATTATTTTGTATCTTCATAAACATATATTTTTAGCAACACTATCAGTATTGTACTAAGTAGGCAACATGTCGTAATAATGTACCTTACTTTCCATTTTCTTCTAAAGTCGGAAACGCGTTTTCATTATTGTTTCATTCTTGACAAGACGTTTTCAGCAAGCGATAATTGTGGGCCGCTTCGCTCCTGAACAATCACACTTACGTTACGTTAACTAACGTTAAATCTATGTCAGTAAGTGAGATATGTTGCATTTTTTCAGTAGCTTAATTTCGTTTTGTAGACACAAACTCTCAAATAAAAAACTATATTTTATGTAAATAAAAAATACCTAAAAGCTATTTACTAAAAATTTTAAATATATGAAATTGAGTAAGATACACCTAGTTTTAACTTGCATCTGATAGTCCTTTTTACTGTGCCATACTTCTTGTAATGAATTTGTTCTTCTGTACGTTTTCTAGAACGTTAAAGCATTGAAGACCCTGGCCCGGCATGACCGGGTATCGAGGCACTCAACTCGTAATCTGAGGATCGCGGGTTCTAATACCCGTCGCACCAAACATGATCGCTCTTTCAGCGGTAGAGGCGTTATAATGTTACGGTCAATCCCACTATTCGTTGGTAAAAGAGTAGCCCGAGAGTTGGCGGTGGGTGATGATGACTAGCTGCCTTCCCTCTAGTCTTAAACTGCTAAATTAGGGACGACTAGCGCAGATAGCCCTCGTGTTGCTTTGCGCGAAATTAAAAAAAAACAACTAAAATATCATACTGTATAAATTATCAATGTACAATATATACAATCAAACTAAACTAATAGAAAAATTATACGAGTCAATAAAATCTGTTGCCACGTCTATCGATGTAACTGAAATACTCATGAGTTAGTGTTAACTTTATAATCATTAAAAATTTGTCAGACCTATGCTGAAATTTAGCTTCTACATCTAAAAGCCAAACGTTTCATGTAATAACATAAATAACACAAGAACAAAAGCACTTGAAACACTAAATTATACATTATAATTATTGTGAACAAATAAATGTTCGATAAACTTAACAAATTGTCTAGCAACTTAAATGGCTTACTTCAGTACTAATACTCATACAAAAGAATTAAACTGTACAAAAATGTCCAAGTAATACATTGGAATGTTTATAAGCTTATTAGGCAAGGAACTGCACTCAAAATGTAAAAAATGTTGAAAATATGTATTTTTGGGTTTAATAATGATTTACTTTTTCAACAGAAGCTACTTCAGACAGTATACTTGTCAAGTGCTTATTTATTTCTGTCGTGTGACACTGTATTTTTAATTAAAGCTTTTTAACTGTAGCATAAGGTAGTAAAAATCACAAGAAAAATATTGCAATAATAATATTCTCACTGCATGAATTGTAAACAATACTGATATGTGAAGCTGATATATTTTAATATTACAATACTAAAAATATCAAAACACTGAAAAATAACGGTGCAAACTAAATAGAAAAGACTTACATGGTATTTTTGTTCACCCTGGATGTAATGAAATAAATTAGCCTCAAGTAAACCAACCGGATATTTTATGCAAGTTAAGGAACAATCATTTTACGTCTATCATTGTAGGCATTATGTTGATCAGTAAAGTAAGGTATTTTTTATTAATCTTCTTACTGCTTTCTTTTCTTATGGGAACTATGAAGGTTGATATTTTTCAGCCAAAACGTTTTGAAAATACAGGTTGCATTATGTTCATTACAGAAATCTTATTATACGGATTTAACAAAAAGATAATATTGCATGAACAAAATTATTCCTATAAGTAACCTTTTTTTCAGTTCAAGTAAAATCTAATTAACAAATCCAACATCATGAAACAACGCCTACAACATTAAAAAAAACAAAAAATTTTTTTGTTAAATCATACTTTTATAACATGCATTTATGTTGCGTAATTCTATTAAGATATTAACTGGAGATTGAATCATTTTGTAAAAATAGCGCGAACATAATTAATATGTGATTTACCCAAAAATATTTTTCGTCAAAACATTCTATATAACCATTTGATTAATGCTCTGTACGGTATTTAAAAGACTGGAAAAAAATTAAATTGGAAAGACATTTTCATGAATTAAAATATCTAAAGTAAATATTAAGTTGCTGTTTAAAAACGTTATGTGACATAAATTAAAAGCAATTTCTTATTTTTTAAACAATGCAGATCTGTTATCAAAACCAAAAGAAAATTACTTTAAATGTCACAAAAATAAAGCGTACCGTTTTACAAGTGTTTGGTAGCCTCGCTGTTTACTTTTATATTTAACTTAAGAATAAGCCTTCACTAAACTTTTTAAACACCGTTATCATTCAGAACTGGGTTATTCCTAATTCAGTATAGTAAACTAACTTTGCCAAATAGTCATCATAATTGTTTGCATTAACAGCAATAATAAAATGTTCTAAACATGATAATTGTTATTATTATTATTATTAAAGAAACTGATTTAACATCAAAACAGTGTTTCGTTATGAAATTTAATACAGAATTGACAACAAACACCAAGAAGCTCTCTTTTTCAAGTATATTATGTTGTTGATTGCTTTTGTTGATTGATATATTGAATCATGCTTAACACAAGTATGTAGGGAGTCATTACTGTTATGCAAACTATAGTGGTTGGAACTTTATATTGTCTAAAACGGTTCATACTCTGCTTTTATTTCAATATATGATTAACGGGCATGTTCTGATGCAGTGCTAGACCTTGTTTGTTAATTAATCAGCGTCATTGCATGTTCTTTAGTAAGATAAAAAAAATCTTTACTTGAATACAAATACTGTTATACGAACTATACAAATAATTATTTTTGTTGTTGCTTTTATTTCTCTCTCGTATCTATTGTAAATGCAATTAGTATCTATTTTAACCGTTTGTTTGTTTGTTTTTGGAATTTCGCACAAAGCTACTCGAGGGCTATCTGTACTAGCCGTCCCTAATTTACCAGTGTAAGACTACAGGGAAGGCAGCGACTCATCAACACCCACCGCCAGCTCTGGGGCTACTCTTTTATTAACGAAAAGTGGGATTGACCGTCACATTATACACCCCCACGGCTGGGAGGGCGAGCATGTTTAGCGAGACGCGGGCGCGAACCCTCGACCCTCGGATTACGAACGCACGCCTTAACGCGCTCGGCCATGCTAGTCCTTATGAAAAGCCATTACATTTTGTCGAATTGTTAAAAATCAAGATATTCTCCTGGTCAACATTCGTAAAGTTTCGTAGGGGCAAAACAGGGTGGTATGACCCGATGATACAGCATCCCTTGTTCCTTAATGAGACTGACCATCTATTACGCGAATAACGTCCATGTCCAAAGAATAGCTACAGGTTTGTTTATCCTGTATTTCATTCTTCCTAAATAAAATTCATACGTAGATTTTCTTTTTCTATATGCTATTCCTAAACTCCATAAATCTTCGATTAAATTTAGTTTTATTTCTACTGTAATTCAACATAAAAAATTATTAAACAACTGGCTATTTTATTAAATAAATTACTTAATATTTTATCTGATAAAATTAAAAGTGTAAGAGTCAATAAAAACATGGTTTTTGGATAATAAAAATAATCAGCCCATTTTTAGAATATCTAAGAAATTGCGAGAAAAATAAGTAATATCTAAACATTTTATTTCACCACATTGTACACCAAATTCCATTAAAAGGTTAATTATTGTGATAAATTCATTAATAGAACACTTCCGTTATCCTTTCATAGAAGTGGAAGAAAGAAAATTTAGATATTAAAAATGTAAGCGATATATTAAGTTTCTGTATTTACAATAATTATGTATTTTTAAATAACCAAGTAATAGGAGTCCCAGTGGGAACTCTATTGTACTTGTATCGCAAATCTGTATCTTTTATTTCATGAGAACAGGCTTATTGAAAATTACGTGAACCCAGATATTTGCGCTTTAATTGACAGATATATAGATGATTTAATTAATATGAATAATCCTGAAATGAACTATGTTATTAACACCATTTATCCTGTAGATACAGAAGCTGAAAGTACTTCAATATCTGATACAGGAGCACGTTATTTAGTTTCAGAAATTAAAATTATAGTTAAGGATATTAATATAAATATTTTTGATAAAAAATATTTTTCCTTTCCAATATATGGTTTACCTACTTTTAATAGTAATGTACAATATCTCTTTGTTATGAGCATTATACCTTCACAATTATTCAGACTTTATAAAATTTGTAATAAATGACAATATTTTATAAGTAACGTTGAAATACTGATACAAAAATTTATTATAAATGGATTTAATAAAAAAACTGTAAATAAAATTATTAAATATTTTGTAATAAATATACGGATGTATTGAATAAATATAAAAAAATAAAAATTAAAGAAATTTAACTAAACATTTCTGATAATTAATTTTAGTTCTGAACAATTTGGCACTATTTTATGCGTATGGATACTTTACCGCATCTAAAGACTTGTTTCGAGTATAACAACTAATAGTTGCAGTTGTTTTAATGGGTAGTGGTTGGGAGTTATACCAGTTAGTTTAAATAACTGGTTGGGGTATGTGTTTGTGTGTTTTCATAGAGTAATGCCACATAGCATTATCTGCTGAGTCCACCGTGTGGAGTCAAACACGTGATTTTATGGTTGTAAATCAGTAGACCTACCGCTGTACCAGCAGGGGGCTCACTGGTTAGAACCATTAATACTAGTGTAATTCTTTTACTGGGTTAGCAATTAGTACCTTTTTACCATAATGGGGGCTGGAATACTAACTTCAAAAGGTAAGTTTATTTAACTTACTTATTCTCAAGAGGTAGTGTTTTTTCGTATTACTTACTCTGGAGAGTAGTCACCTTCTCAGAACTGTCTACAGGCAGTGAGGTTAATATAGATGTAAGATGCTGTGGGCTTAAGCACCTACATTTCGCTTTTCTATTGTTATTTTTTCTTCTATTATTCTTATTTTTATGTATTGTATTCCTTTAATTTATTTTGTTTTTTATGTGAGAATGTAGAATGAAAGTTAAGACCGATAGACGATGTATCCCCACCGCTATGTGGGTCTTACTTCCTCAGTCACCTCCAACACTTAGGATTTATTCTATATTACACATTATAGCTTGTACCCTGGAATCCTTTCAATTAGTTTAGCGTTTATTATTTTTGATTTGGTTTGTTTCTGGTTTGTTGTGACATTAGTCTGAGGTTGGGATTTGTTGTTTCTAATACAGTCCTTTCTTTTGAATTTGTTTTATTTTACTTAATATTCCCTTTCCATATATATATATTGTGCTATGTCCTCATATTATAAGAAATAAAGCTACACAATAAGTTATTTATGTTGTGTCCAATGCGTATATCAAAAGACAAATTTTATCTTGAAGCTCAGCTGAAATGTAGGATTCAGAGTCTCTCTTTTATCAACGAATAGTGGGATTGATTGTATATTATAACGCCCCCACGGCTAAAAGGGCGAGATGGTTTGACGCGACGGGGATGCGAATTCACGACCCTCAGATTGGGAGTTACACGCCTTAACACGCTTCGCCATGCCGGGCCAATTAGTGAACCTGAGAATAACAGTATCATATTAACTGTTTACGTAACGACAATTAAAGATAATCTTGTATATTAACAATTTCATCTATTGTTAAAAATAACATGAAATAACTAGTATGCTTTTAAACAAGATTCAACCAAACGTGTAAAATAATATACATATGTACATATTATGAAATTAAGCAAAGGATTATTAGTTGAAAATGGTTTCAAACTAAAAATGCAAAAGGAATTTATCCCATGATTGTGAAACAAAAGTTAACAAAGTAAAATAAAAATATCAATAGCAAACAAAACACTAAGATAACAATTTTTCGAGTACTTAGAAGATGTAGTATTAAATTTAACAATGAAAATAAACGAAGAAAACCTAGATTTTTTCTATCTCGAATATATAGATCGTGCTATGAATGGTGGCCAAAATAAAATCATAGCCATAGTATAATGAAAGGCCTATCTATAGTGTCAATGTTAGTATGATTGACGTCAAATATAATGTGACAACATACCTCTTTCCAGTGCCCATGTTTAACCTGTGAAATGATAGTGGGCCCGACTCGTAATCTGAGGGTCACGGGTTCACATCCCAGTTGCGCTAAACATGCTTTCAGCCGTGGGGGCGTTACAATGTGATGTTCAATCCCACTATTCGTTGGTAAAAGAGTAGCCCAAGAGTTGGCGGTGGGTGGTGATGACTAGCTGTCTTCCCTCTAGTCTTACCCTGCTAAATTAGGCACGGTTAGCACAGATAGCTCTCGAGTAGCTTTGTG
This sequence comes from Carcinoscorpius rotundicauda, assembly GCA_011833715.1. Lineage (NCBI taxonomy): Eukaryota > Metazoa > Arthropoda > Merostomata > Xiphosura > Limulidae > Carcinoscorpius > Carcinoscorpius rotundicauda. The sequence goes on from CM022395.1 coordinate 22,866,604, forward strand.
CGAAATTCAAAAACAAACAAACGAATGATAGTGTGATTGACATGAAATATAATGTAATAAAATAGATGCTATTTTTCGTGTTTCGGAAACACTCTGGATTCGTTATTGACCGTATTTACAGCTACGTGTTATAATTTTTTTTTACTTTTAAAATAATTTTTTTCCTCCAGATAGCGATGGCGCTGCCTTTATCAGCAAGTTTAATTATATGTCATTTTAAGTGACTAGGTAAGTTAAATATTATTATAACTTTTACTATGTACAGTTACTTTATTAAGAGTTTGTTCTGATTTGTTTTGAATCAAGCGAAAAACTACATGAGAGCTATCTGCTCTATTCTTCTCTAATCGCCAACTCTTGGAATACGCTTTACCAAGGAATAATTGGAGTAGCCGTCACATAATATCATCCCACGGCTGAAAGGACAGGTATATCTGGTGATGAGAATTCGATCTCGCAACCCTCAAATTGCGAGTCGAGTGCCATAAGCATAAGGTCATGCCAGTCCAGCAGCATAAGATTTCAGTGTTATTCAAGCATTACAGTTCTGACAGTCTTTTTATATAACGATAATATGAGTTATGTAAAACTTCAATCAATGATACATCTATGTTGTAATAACATTAAATAACAACTTTTATTTGTGTTAAATCAGCATAATCAAGCTATTGTACTCTCCAGATCATATCCAATAAATCTGAAATGTATATGTGCATACTTTAGAATTTTAAAAATATTTCAAGATAATATTTATTTCAAATATATTTTTCAAAGTGATTATTAATCAAGTTTATAATTACTATAGAAACTAAATATAACATAAATTTTTAAAGTCGGCTATATACCATCAAATTTTCTAAGCCTAGTATGACATTTTAATCTAAATATTATGTATTAAATATGTTTCAGTCTTTATAGTTTTTAATTTTGTTACATACCTTACGAGTTCTGCTACTTGTTGTCCAGATAAAATTTACCTGTCGAAAAAAATATTATAAAGTAATTCTACAATTATGTATCTAAGTATTGGAGTATGGATTTAAATGCGACAGTCACCAAATTTAATTTAAAACATGCAACACCATATTTTTCACATAAAAGATTAAATGCAGAAAACTGTATTCAAAAATCATTTTGCGAACTTAAGTTGTTTTTTATCAGTATAGTGTTAACTTTGAAAACTCGTTTTTCACGCAGTTTCGAGACAATACCGATCTTACGAAAAGGATAAATAAGTCAAAATCTAATTTATATAAAGGCTAGCGTGTGCTATGCCCCTCTTGATTTCTCGATATAATAGTTTGATTACTGTCTTTCCATTACAAGTTTAGTGAAGAAAGTTCAATGGAAACTTATAAGTGTTGCGAGTGTTGATATAATGAGGTCAAAGTAAACGATACTCTTCAAAGAAAGAAACGCAAAAGGGATATTTTTGTTATTTTAAAGAGAAATATATGTAATAGCGTTACAAGCTCAGAGTATGTGATGTTACACGTGTTAAAGCACTGATTGTCTGACCAAAATGACAATAAAAGTTGTGTACTTTGAAAATGGAGGAAAACGTTGGATTTTTTGCTATTAAATTTGTTTGAGAGATCTGCATGTTCTGCAAGTGCAACATGTGCAAAATTCCTATAAAAGTGACGGGTTCTCGGTTTCCATACCTCAGTGTTAAGCCACTAACACGCAATACAGTTACGCCAAGACTGAGTGAACCACAACGCAACAATGCCATTGGCCGCTTGGAAGCAAGTGAATTTCGATCAGATGTTGCTAGAGCTGTGAATGTCCAGTCAAACACCATCACAATACTATTGAATCGTCACCAACAACATGGATCAACTTGTAATCGTCCACGATCTGGCAGACCTGGACCGACGTCTGCAACATCGACAACCTCAACCGCAGACTCTACCTCAGCTTGGAGCATCTTTGCAGGCTAAGTGGACAGCCATTCCACAGGATGTGATTCGTCATCTCATCACTTCTATGGGCAGGAGATGCCTAGCAGTTATTGATGCTCACGGGGAGCATACTCGTAATTTGCGTTGAGTGACGTTATACATCAACTAGTGAGCGTGGACTTCTCCTTTGCAGACTTTGGATGTTCAGCAGTGAAAGTGCAAAGTTTCACACATGTCATACAGAACTACCCAGAATAAACTTGTTAATAATCTGTCTCAAATTTTGCCTTTTGCGTTTCTTTTTTTGAAGAGTATACATAAAATCAAGTATATAAAATTTAACATTAAATTTAAAATATTAATTTAGTTTTAAAGTGAAATCGCTTCTGAATTAAGCTATTTTATGTTATAGTCTCTTTAACTGACAGAGCCTCTAACCTTTAGAAAAAAATTTGTTTCATTTTGTACTTTCAGCACATAGACTGACAACAAGATTTAAGACAACGGGATATTAAGATATACTTTTGTTGCTAAGCAACATGACATAAAAGCCATTTTGGATCCTAGTGTTACCTAAACACATTGACTTTTCTACGTATTATAAGTTATTAATCTAACTGATTTTTATCAACAGTTATTCTATAAATACGCCAAGTATTCATTTGATGAAAGATCTTAATTTTGGTTATCTCACAAAGGAATTTACTGACGTTTACCTGCCTCAAATGCACTTTTCTGCCTTTTCATTAGTCAAGCTTGATTTCGCAAAATTTATTTATTTTATTTAGCTATGAAATGTGAAGTTAGGGTACACTATGAAGACAGAGTGTGGATGATAGGACTTGCTTTCTCAGTTTTAACGGGTTGTACGCTGGTGTTAAATAAAAATATAAGATTTGTTTTTTTTTAATTAAGCACAAAGCTACACAATGGGCTATCTGTGCTCCGCCCACCACGGGTATCGAAACCCGGATTTTAGCGTGCAAGTCCGCAGACATACCGCTGAGCCACTGTGGGGCAAAATATAAGACAAAAAATGTTGAAATTAAACAAAATGTTAATTTTATTTTATATATGTGACATTTCAATCCCCCGGACGCAGATGTGCAATGAATAAGTTATTGGTAGGAGCTTTTAAACTATAAATTACAACATAATTACAAACATATTAATAACTATTTCAATTTATGTGAAAATATATAATTTTACACATGTTACGTATTACAATTTGACATGGCCTAAATCTGAGTTAAATTTTAATTTCAATTTAGAAGTTAACGGAAGTCAATATGCGATAAATTTATAATACTTGTCACAGTATTGCAACACACAGTTTCATTTCTTAACACAAATATGTTTTCATAAATAAACAACTATAGAATTAATAATTATGCTTGTTGCAAATAATGATTTATATATAAAAGTTTTATATTATTACAAACAATAATGAGTCTTCTATCTGGTCTGAAACTGAATATTTTAACGATGGTTCAAACGAACAAACAAGTTTAGAGTTGATATCAATACAGTTCACTTAACGGGAAACATAAAAATTCGTAAAGGTACGATCATAATAAAATTAATGTAGATAATTCTAAATGCCACTACACGTCACCTTATCTAACCTAAATAAACGCCAATGTGTGTTTCGTTCGTTATGTCTTGCTTGATTCTCGAAATAAGGTAAGTCATAAAAGCAAAAACTCATTTATCCAAATAAAATAGTTCCTTTAATGTTTGCTTATTATGATTTTTATAACGGGTCGTAAGGAGGCCATAAAGAGGTTGCCGTAAAATCTTGTAAGTATAGCGAATATTGGTATAATTCATAGAATTTATAAATAAACCTGTAGTAAAGACATAGTCAAATGCATAAAATCTATCATTCAAGTAGAAATGTAGATCCAAGTATAAGCATAAATCGTTTTTAAATTTGATCAAAAAAGATTCTAAATTAAGAAATCAACACTTGTTTTTATTTTTGTCGGATGTACATTTCATTTGATACTTCCCATACATAGACTAACTAATAGGTTATGCTTTCGTTTCAAAGTAGCACGATATAAAAGCCCTTGTTGGAACCTTGTGTTACCACAACGTAATGGCTTTCCTACATACTAGAAGTTTTTTTTTAAGGAATTATTTTTTTTCTATATGGTTTTTCACTAGCTTGCCTGATCAAAATGACACGTGGATAAAATAAGTAATAGTACACAAATGCACACACACACACATACAACTAGCTATAGTTCTCGAGAGAAATATATAAATATTCATACATTATGTCTTATGATTATGACTCAGTTACTTATTTTGAAAGTAATAACTATGCCTATGGACATTGAGCTCTAAAATCAGGGGCTCAATTCCTCGAGGTGTATTTTTGCTATAAGAAAATAAATAGTTTGATAGTTGTAAATATTGCATTTATTTTTTACTGCTTTGCGTATTATCAGCAGTAGAATTTCCAGTAATGAGGGGAAAACGTAATAAAAATAATTAATATAAAACGATTGTTTAATATGTAATTCGACCAGAAATAGGTCTTGAGTGATCATTGCTTATGTATAAAAAAACTACTTTTTTAAACGATTGAAATTAAATATTATATTTTTATGTTATTGATTTGGTTTCATTGTGTGTATGTGTGTGTTTTGTTTTACATTCCTTAAATCAAAAGAAGAAACAAAACTAATAAAAGTTAGTTTTAGTTTAAATACAAACCAAAATTGTGCATTTTGATATTTTGAACTTCGATGCCACCATTTTTTCGTTTAAGCCCTACCCTAAACAAACTCAAGTTATCATATAGTTTATGGGATAAAATTATCCTGAATATTTTTGTATCACTACTTGTGGTTTTATATATTTGAAACTACAATATAATAGATGACCATTACAATATCTGAAAAACTGCACAGAAAATGGAGTGCTTTCAAAATTTTTGAATCTTAAATTTTTTTTCCAACAGTAGTTAAATTTTGGGATGTTGAAAGTAAAGCACAGCAAACAGCTCTTAAAACTATATTGTCAGAGCACCGCAAATCATCAGTATCTCGGTATATTATTGACACATAATTCGGTTAATCAAAGAATATGTAAACAAAATTTTGATGAAAATTAGGTTGACATATTTAAAGACATTAAACATTCTCAAACAAAACCAATGTACCTGTGATACGTTATTATGAAATTAAGTAAGATAATTAGTTATTTTCTGGCTATCCTATCGATCATTTTGAATAAAACAATACTAGCTAGAAACTTAAAATGTTTAGCATTTTTTCGAAATGTTTACATTCTTTTGGTATTTGTACAATTTAATCTGTAGTACCTTCGATTATTTCCAGAGTGCAGTGGAAGCTTAAAACTTCATAAAATATCTAAAGGTTAAACAATAACAATCCTGTTAAAACTAATGTTGTTTTCCTACTGAATGAATGTAATTATATTAGAACGTGTTCTATATTTTGATGAATCAGAGTAACACAAGAAAACTTAAACACAGCTAAAAAGAGATCGCAAGTTACAGAAGGTTCTTCTCAAAGAAACGAAAGAGAGTTTATTTAAATAACTAGAATTACAACCTAATAACACCCATACAATCTCTCTCTGACATTCATCAGAACAACTGAAGTTTCACAAAACTGATATCTCAACTACACCTACAGTATCTAATACTAGAATATTTAATCACGAATTAGCAGGTTTTTTTCAGTTAAAGCTGCCAAATATTTTGTTCAAAATGCTGCTAGAAGTAACGCAATTTTGATAATTTTGAATTCATTTCCCTTTGTGAAAAGTTCAAAGGTAATAACATAACTTTTGTGCTAGCTTTGTTATAGTATATTTTTTTACAAGCATTCCTCTTAATGAATTAATAAAATTCACTTGTGGCCTTCTTTATAAAAATTGACTGGCACGCGTTTAAGAAGTTATCAGATTTCGCTTTTAAGTTAATTCTCAACCGTGAGATCCCGGCATGGCGAAGCGTGTTGAGGCGTGCTACTCGTCGCGCCAAACATGCTTGTCCTTTTAGCGGTGCGGACGTTATAATGGGACGGTCAATTCCACTATTCGTTGGTTGAAGAGTAGCCCAAGAGTTGGCGGTGGGTGGTGATGACTAGCTGCCTTCCCTCTAGTCTTACACAGCTAAATGAGGGACGGCTAGCGCAGAGTAGCTTTGCGCGAAATGCAAAAACAAATCAAGAGTGAGTTTTATCACCACATTTGTGGTTTTGCCACGAGGTTGTGATTATCTCCCAGTTTTGCTAATTTGTTTCAATGTGAACGTTAGAGAAGTGTCTGAATGAAGACAGACTTATGATTTACAAAGGATATGTTGAGGATACTTTCTCAGTCTTTAAATAGCAATCCCTATTAATATTTTTATTTAATTATGTTACCCAATAAGATGGAATCATTAAATCCACAGTAGAAGAACAAGCGAATTCAAAACTCCTTCTTTTCTTAGGTACTAAGATTAGAAAAAAGATAAATGATTTAACATCGATTGTTGCCACAAACAAATTATTTTACTAATTTATATTTAATTTAAAAAAATTTAAATAGTTTTAAACATTTACTGCTTATTTTAACTCAAGGGCATTTCCAATTGTATAGTAATTATAGGAATTATCGAAAAACACTAATTATAATGAAGACTGAGTTACTGAAGAAAGACTTCACGTTGAAAGGTTTAAACAGTATAAAATGTGATTTTTTATTTCATAGCTAATAAAATTGCTGCACAAAAATCACATTATTTACATATTAAAATTCTTTAGCATTTAGAACTTTTAAAATACACGTGAAAAAACGTGAAACTGCAGCAAAAGAAAGTCTTCTGTCCACTTACATGTTCAGATATTTGTAGCACCAGTAGATTATCAATATTTTAAAATAATGAAATATACTTTGAATGAGGAAAGTGTCGGTCAATAATCGTTTATACATTAACCTACTTCAATAAAGCCTTCAATATGCTTTATTGTTAAGGCTGAAAATGTAAGTTGCTATCAGCAAATGACATATGATAACAGAAGTACCTACCTGCGCGAAACATATATACAAATTTAATATAACCTTGACATTTACTCAAAGTGTTATGTTATGCTATTTCAATCTTATCTTTGTCTTACAGATTTCGTCACAAGAACATGCCAGACAGGAGGTAAATGGGCTACAAGCGGGACAGATGAAAAATATGACGGAGATTATTTTCGCTGTCAGCTGAAGGAAATGTCTGTACGTATTGAAATCTTGGTTCGTTTTATAACGATGTCGCCTACTCTTCTCGGCACACAAATAGAACCGATGACTTGTGTTGTTTTGCAAATATTATCTGTAACAAAATTAAAACCTACAAGATTCATTGCAAATATATACAGGTTAATCATTCTTGTGTCCTTAATTAATTATTTAATGTTCAGCGTATCCCGCTGTTTCTGGCAATCAATTAGTACTTCACGATCTTCTTTATAAACACTAAAAACAAATCTAATCTTTACTTCGGAAGTTACGCTTCTTGTAATAATTATCTATGGTGTGTTATCGAATTTGATTTCTTAATAAGGGTATAACAAACATCATGTTGAAGTTTAAAAAGATGTGACTTGAAGTACGTTAAGCCACATAACGTGTGATGAGCTTTGGTTCCTCACAGCATAATGTTTTAAAAACTAAATATTGCATGAATGAGTTCTAGAAGTGGTTAATTACCTCTATACTAAACATGTAATATTCATACAAAGGTACTGTTTAAGTTTGAATTATAAATGTAAGTATTGTCGAAGCAAATGACAGCCTCATGTTTTATTCTTGTGTTTCCTGTTTTTACTGTTGTAATAATAATTAGTCAAGCTCAAAAAAGCAGATTATTTTTAAACAAAATATTTTAAGATTATTTTCCTAAAAGTTAGAACAAACCTTTTCGCATCATATAGTTTTATATTAATAAAATTGCTAGTAACAAATAACACAATCGAAAATGTTACTTAACTGTTTAGTTTTATAGTGTAATATTATTAATACTGAGTTACAACTTGAATAAATTCAAATTGGAAGAATAACATTTTTATACTATTACAGTGGTATTGTGTAAGAAAATCAGATACTCTAAAAAATCCATAATATTTTTTCAATGTTTAACATACTTAAAATTATGCTCAATAGATTTATTCCAGGCTAATTCAAAATTCCACTTTATTGTGTTTTGTGTTAGAAAGTTATTTTGTGATAATATTTTAGCACATATTTTAGTTTTTTGTTCCTGTCGTTATTATTATTTTGTAAGAAATAATATTAAGAATAAAAACGGATGGTTACATTTTCAACAAGACAATGTGTTAGTATGTACTTCGTTATCAACGAATACGAAACATTTCTGGCAAGACTAAGAAAAATAATAGTATATCGTATTTTGATGAAATTTGGTGAACATGTGTATTATATTATTCCTCGTGTCTGCTAATAGCGATGAACGTACATACGTACACATTTTCGTATTTTATGTAGAACGATTGTTATCAAGGCTGCATGGCGGAGTTATGTACTCTACTGTGTGCTTTTTCAGATTTTGTTCAATTTGTACATGAATCAAGTTAAGGTCGATCGTGTTGAAAAATATACTGTTGTAGATTTGAAAGATAGTTTCATAATCACTTTTCAAGTGCTTATTACAAGTCAAAAATAAAACGACGTTTTTCTGCGCAATAAGAGTCGAAAGGCGCATTGGTTTCATAGAACATTCTTAACATTAGTATAAAATGGTTTATTATTTTACCTTCCCTCATCAAAAACTTATTTGATCCTTTTTGTTACTTTAAAACAAATATGTATATAAAATACATCGAAAAGTAAAGTTGATTTCTTTCACATTCTAGCTCCGTTTACTTGTGTCCGGTCGAAATCAGTAATTTTAGAATGCAATAATAGCCTACATATTGTTGAAGTTCTTCCTACAGGCATTTTCGTAGTATAGTGAAAGATAAAGGAATCTATACATTTCGAGAGAACAAATTTGATTTTAATTAAAGAAAACAGACGTAAAAGAAAACAGACGTTTTATACAAAGAATTATCAATCATCTGCTATGTAACATTTAAAAGATGGATACATCCAGTGGTTTGTATACCTTGCGAATCCACAAATTGATGAGATTCTCTACTTGACAGTTCGTTGTGTCTTGTTATGTGATACTGGCAACAAACCTTGTAGTCCTGTGGGAGGCCGCAATTCAGAGGTCTGTAATATTACCATCTTTTCGTAGTCTTTGCTTCATATGTTGTAATACAGCTGTCGACAGAATCAACCAAGCTTGAAGAAGGTTTCTTGGTATAAAGTGTTTTCGATTTTGTCAAGAAACCCTGCAGGAAGAAAGAATTCAATGTTGTAATCTTGTAATTGAAATTATTTGACCTATTATTTCCATAATTCCGTCAGTATTGCTTGTTTAATGCTACTAATGTTTTTTCTTATAGCAAAGTCACATCAAGCTATCTGTTGAGCCCACCGAGGGGAATCGAATCCCTGATTTTAACGCTGCAAATCCGTAGATTTACCGCTGTACTAGCGGGAGCCATTTCCGTCAGAAACATACTTAATGTTACTTTTGTAGTTTAAAACAAACTTTCATTACAGCTAAGCTAAGCTAAGCCCCCCAGTGGCTCAGCGGTATGTCTGCGGACTTACACGCTAAAATCCGGGTTTCGATAGCCGTGGTGGGCAGAGCACAGATAGCCCATTGAGTAGCTTTGTGCTTAATTTGAAACACCAACAACAAACAACAAAGCTAAGCTAAACATAGTTCGGTGATATGGAAGACGACTAATATTCTTAAGTTTATAAATATAGTTGAAAACTAATGGCCTATTTTTCATTTTAAGCAAAAGTAAAAAATAAATAAATAAATTATGAATTTCCGTGATAAGTTTTACTTTGCAACCTTTCCTAATAAATAATATTTTTCCGTGTATTAGAAAAAACATAACTTTCCTTGGATAAAATACTTATATGTACTTTAAATACATCTTATTTGTTCATCATAAGGAAATTATATTTGGGAAAGGCTTTATTTTAAAATAGAAGTTTAAGGTGTCATGAAATTTATTTTTTCTGTTCTTCTTCATATAAAATATTCATCATATTGCATTAATATTTTCTGTGTTTTAGAATAAAACCAAATATTATCAGTAAGTTACACTGTCAGAAATCACTGCTTCACTGTTAGCACAAGACAATTTAGACTGGGCCATCCACACCCCCTCCGCATTTTTACAGCTTCGTAATCAGTTTTATTCGAAACACCGAAGGACATTGTATTAACATTCCTGTAACAAAATGTGTGAAAAATATGAAAAAATATCTTATTTTCATTGCTAAAATGGTTCCAAGCCTCTTATTTAATAGAAGATTTTTCCCCTTAATCTCATTCCAAGACTTGCCACTTGGATGTCTGGGGCCACCTCTTCCTAAAACTCTGGTTTTGTATCACTGACTAGTAACAGCAATTTTATGATTTAGAGGTTGACACTTCATCACATATGGAGAGCTCTGTATCTAAAACAGCGAGCATGTTTATAGCTGTACAGGAGAAAACAAATAGGAATTTGTAGCCGATTATTATATCATAACTTACAAATGTATTCAGAATTTGTCTTTAATAAATTGGTTAATAGTAAGTTTTTTATTTTTATCATAAACACCAACTGTAATCTCAGAAAATACGCTTTAGTAACACACTTACTAAAGTAATATTTACAAAAGTCACAATTTATTGAAGTGTTGGTGTTGCTTGAAGTTAAGCACAAAGCTACAGAATGAACTATTTATAAGTAGTCCACCATGGATATCGAAATCACGTTTCTAGTGTTGAAAGTCTGCAGACATACCGCTGTGTTGTCACTGGGATCTGAGTGTCAATGAAGTATTCAGTGTCATTCTTTTATTTGTTTACTACATGATTACTTAAAGAATGGAAAAAAAGATGAAAAAAAAATTATGCTAAATGTTCTGAAATGTCAAATAATTCATGAAACAATAAATTTTAAGGGTATTGACTTGTGCACAAATATATTTTTTTATATAAGGAGAATAAGAATAATACAACTCGGTATTGAATCATATGTTAAATATCACGTTGGTATAAAAAGAAACGGTAGCCCTTTTAACTATTTCGCCGCATCTGCCCAGTGATTAATTCGTCAGAATGGATCTGCGGAACGTTCACTTTTTGTTATCGCGAAATAAAAAAATCGTGCTCTGTACTTCAGAACTAGGGCTACCATTAGACAGTGACGAATAAATCCCACAGTGTGGTTAGACTAATGCAACCGAAGAGATGGTGATTTGTGCTACTGACGAGCTGTCTTCTCTCTAGTCTGTCAGATTAAAATTGCTAGTAGGTATGTGATGAAGAACTTTTGAATTCAATGGGATGACATAAAAAGGTTTACCTGTTACAGAAATAAACAAAGATACCTGAAAATTAAATGATTCATCTAAATGCACTGATGTCAGAACCTATGTTACTACACAGAGAGATTCTATTCTTGTGTTATCTGCAGTCGTTCGTAGACAAAACATATCATCTGTGTGCATTACTATCACACTAAATGTTACTGCAGAATAGTTGTGTAGTTGGTGTTACCTATAGGTATTTGAAGACAAAAACTGATATTAAACTGTGTGTTACTAAACAGTGAAACTGTATCATGTTTTATCTGCTGTTTTCAAAATATCTTGATGTATCACAAAGAATCTAGATATCTAAAGGTATATTTAATGCATTAACTATGTACAGCGTATTCTTTGTGTGTGTGCGTGTGCGGCACTTTAGTCACAATAAAACAGTAAAAATGTCTTCATTATTATTGAGTATGTAAGTAAAATACTCCTTTTTATCTACCGCTTTTCCACAGTTGTTTACAAGTCACTGTTCTGAACCACAGTTAAGCTACAGATATTATTTATTGTCAGATCATATCCACAATTAGAATTTTCATTGTTGTTATTTTTATTATTATTATTATTATTACACATAGTTTCAGTTATACATAATTCATCATGTATTTTTAATGCTGTTTCGAGTTTTAAAAGATATTTAAATGCACATTTGCATGAAAAGATCTTTGAGATATTAACCAGTGCTAAACTTTCATAAGTGTTACTTTGCGTTTAGAGTATGCTACCTAGTTTTTTTTTTGTGAACCTGACGATGACCGAAGAAGGTCGAAACGTTGTTCGCTCTTCTATTTGAAGTGTTTTCTGGGCCCAGAACAGCCGTTTTTGCATATAAAAGTTCTCAACAAGTGGGTTTCTCGACATCACTGATTGCTACCTAGTTTAATTTACTATGTCACTGTAACTACACGTGTAGCTATTCCATAATATCAGTTATACTGTTGAAATGCATTTTTTAGTATTCATAGATTTTTTGTTTTATTTGTAAAAGAGTTCTCTTGGCCTTTTGGTTTTTGTGTAAAAATGTTTGCAACATCAGTGTAGTGTAAACTCATATGTCTCTTTAGCGGTCATTGTAGGTTGGAAAGCCTCTAAATCAATTTGAGACTAAATTCGTTTCCTTCTATTACTTTAAAACTCTTTCTGTGCGAAACATCTAAGGGCTTCTTTTGAAACCACCGAAACCACTACTGTTTTTATCTTGTTAATTTATTTGAAGCTGAAGGATACAAAGCCTACTATTTCTAACATTTTGTTAAATAATAATATAACATGAGTAGAACTTTAATAAAGTATTCCATGCTTTTTTCAAAATACCAGAAGTAAAAAATAACTTTCCATAATTGGATGTTTATTACAAACGAAGCAGCTTTGCAACGATAAATTATACAAACATAAAGAATCAAATCTGCTAAGATTGCTTCCAATAAAACCATAAGAAACGGATTTTGATTAATATTTATATTGCATTTTCAAACCTTGAAAAGTTAAAGCTTTTAATCTACAAAAGCAAAAAACCAAAAACAGAAAATCAATGTCACAATTTTTCTTAAACTACTTATATAATAAGTTATTAAAAATCTATTTTAAGTAACATACTATTTTGAGGTACGAAGCTCATATATCTGTACCGCAATATGTATTTGTTTGTGAAAAGAAATTGTGATTAAAATTGTACCTAATCATATTAAAAACGTTTCTTTAAGACTTAAAAGACGTGTGAGCATAATAAATGTGGCATATTTATTATTTAATTTCTATTTGTATGGTTATTCATTTTGAAATAATCAAACGCATAAAAAATAATTATATAACACAGAAAGTGTGAGTTTTCTTATAGCAAAGTCACATCGGGCTATCTTCTCAGCCCACCGAAGGGAATCGAACCGCTGATTATAGCGTTCTAAATCCGAAGACATACCGCTGTACTGGCGAGGAACAATACAGAAAGAGAAACATATTTGTGACATTAAGATTCAAAAATATTTCGTTGCATGAAATTTGATTATACCCTACATGTTAGCTAATGATACTAGTTTGATAATGGTAAAGGATTTACGCTGTAAAAATACGATATTGATGTATATCTTATAAACAATCACTTTAAACTATAGCCAGGTATCATATAAGCATCTATATCGTATTTTTACAACGTATAGAGTTAGTATTTACAATATTTTAAGAATACGTTTTTTGTGTAATTTTAAAAATTAGTTATATAAGGACATCTTCAATGTTTTACACACAATAAATAATGTTTAGTAGTTAAGAATATTTGTAGTCAAAAATGGCTTGTTAATTTTTTAAAGGCAAATCATAAAAAGACATTAGAAAACCTTTTGCGTGAAATGGATGATATCAAAACTTCACCATATGCGGTGTCCGAATCTGCTCTGGAGTTTGAAAGGTGTATTAATGATGTCCTTTCTAATCCTGGACCTACAGGTGATTATTTTCATGTATTTACCTTTTAGTAACTAGTATAATAAGGTTTCTGGCCTTTTTTACCAATTTAGATTATATTCACTTACTGCAATACTTTTCAGAGAGAATTTTTGATACTTTAAAGAATTTCCCAAACTACATTATGTCCAGAATAATTCTCTAGGCCCGGCATGGGCAGGTGGTTAAGTAGCTCGAAGTCGCGAGTTTGAATCTCTGTCAAACCAAACATGCTCGCCCTTTCTGTCGTGGAAGCGTTGTAATCTGACGGTCAATCCTACTATTCGTTAGTAAAAGAGTAGCCCAAGAGTTGGCGGTGGGAGGTGATGACTAGCTGCCTTCCCTCTAGTCTTACACTGCTAAATTCAAAAATAAACAAATAACTCTCTATTGTATTTCCAACTTCATTTTGTTTAACAGTATTTTATAATGTTCCGTAAATTTATTATAATTTCACGTTTGTAAAGGTGTTATTCTACATATTACACAAGCCAGAGCTTGAAAATTCACAAACATTTCAAAATTAGCAACAATAAAGATTCTTCTTTAATAGAAATATATGAAGTTTATAGTTATACCAAGCTATTAAAGCCAAAAGTTATCGAAGTGATTTATAATATTTTTGTTTATTTTTGAATTTCGCACAAAGCTACCCGAGGGTTATCTGGGCTAGCCGTCCCTAATGTAGCGACTCTCAGATTACGATTCGCACGCCTTAACAAGCTTGGCCATGCCGGGCCAAGATTTACATTATAGTATAAATCAAAAGAGCGGTAATTACATTTTTTTATTATTTGATCAAATTGCGTTTCATTTATGCATTAATAACAGTTCTGTAAATATTGTTTATTCCTTAAATTATTTTATTTTAAGTAATTTTCTTTAATTCGTATTACATTAAAATGTATTATATCACGGTTATTTTTCATGACCATTGAAAGACACGAGATATTCCTAATTCTCAAATCGCATCATATTGATATCCATGTTGTTACAATGCTGTTATCACAAACTATTTCTTTTATCGAATGTTTAAAGACACTTAACATTTGAATTTATCTTCACGGCAATCGAAAATTATAAAACCGCAAATTGAAAAAATGAATGTCTTTTGCAGTGTTCTCATCTTATATTGAAGTGAAATGTTAAAATCTGCTAAGACGTATGATGTCATTTACGAGTATAGCTAAAAGGTTATCGTTTCTATTTCAGCTCACATGATGGTTCATTACATATCTGATTTATAGAAAAAGAACTGAAGGATTAATATTTTATAGTCTTTTGCTTTGTCACAGATAAACATATTGAAATTACAGTTACTCTTTAACTATTTTGTGCAGTTTGTTTAATTTCTTAAAGATAATTTGAATTCAATAATAACAATAAAAAATTAAACAACCTAGATAAAATCTACATGATAATAGATGTGTCTGACGATTATTATTCTGTTGATTACCATGTCTTGGTGGTTAAGACAATTGACTCGTACTCTGACTGATGCGGGTTTAAATCCCTGTCCAACCAAATATGCTTGCCCCTTCAGCCAGGGTGTAAAGTTTAGTACACGCGTTTCCTCTATTTATTCTCTGCTAAATTAGAGAGACGAATATCGCAGAAAACCCTTGTATAGTTTTGCATAAAATTCAAACCAAACCTCTTGACTGCAAATATCTTTTTCGTGAAAACAAAACAAACTTGTGTAAAATTTTTTTCTAAGTTATCACATGAGAGGCAGGAAATTCATCAGCTTATTTAAATGAACACCTTTCAAACTGTCGATCTGTTTTGTTTGTTAGGTTCCTTCTGTTGTGACAACAACTGATGTAGCATTAATTTTAGAACAGTTTTACACAGGACGTAAATAATGTTATTTCAACGTTAACCATACCAAGAGGAAAGTGTTTATTCTGTAGAAGCTTTTGGAAAGCTTAATTATCAGTAGTAATTTAAATGAAGACTCAAAACACAGTATCTCAGTAGAACTGCAATCTAACTGTATGTGTATCGGCAATATTTTACTTTCAACCTCGGTATAGAAGAATACCACGAAAAACTACAAAGTAGCGTGGTAAATGACGTTGATAAAATTCACGTATAAAGAATTTAGAATAGATTAATTACTAAATAATGTTAAAACTGTATATAATGTTCTTGTGAAGCTGTAAATAAACTTTAATTCAAAAATATTTGTAATAAATAAAATATACGATTATTATCATTAGTTTTATCAGCAGTTCTAATTCGATTTGTTAATAATTATTTTGTTCTTTGTCCAAACGAATAGTTACTTACGTTACACGCTGATTTATGAATGACACGATGAATTAATAGAGACCTAAATAATTTAGTAATTATAAAATTTTAATACTCATATTTAAACACTGAATGAAATTAATGTATGTTTGTTTTATATTTTTATTGTTAAAGTAACTTCTGATTCCCTGAATTACAACCACTAGCTATGTACTTTATGTTGTTTGTTTGTTTTTTTGGAATTTCGCACAGTGTTGTATTAACGCAGAAGAAAACCGAATTACTGTTGTAGGTATTGAAACCTCCAGAAGAACAAATGGGTCGCAAACAACTACATTATCCATTATCGGATTTCTATACGGAATAAAAAATCAATTTCCTGACTTCGAAAAGCAATTTATATAACAAACAACTTTACCATCGAATATCGGTATAGTATAAAATAACTTCACTATTCATCTCGAAAAACAGTATGCATGTAAAAACTTCAATTTCCACCCTATATAAATAAGTTTACTATGAAATAGTGTAAATGACATACAGAAACAAAAAAAATAATCTAGACTACCAGCTAGTCTGCTGCATTCAAATAGACATTTATGGACTCATATAACACAACATCAATCAACTCAATAGTAAGAACAACAAGGAAAAGAAGGTCCACAACAACTAGAAACTAGACAAACTAAGGTGTTAACAACACGACGAACCACCAACAAACCTCGTAATTAACAGATCCGACCGAAAATTAAGCAAAGAAAAAATACATCTACTTGACAAAGGACTCAACTTCGCAGTAACACCTAGAAATATTCCACCAATCGAAATGAAATAATGCGTGGAAGACCCAGCTAGAAGACTGGTGATCCACTATACACAAACTGCAAACACCAACGAAACAACGAAAGACAACCACCAGAAAGATGACAACTTCGACAACAATTCCACTGAGAACCGACAATAAGATATTGATTCTGTAAACAATTTAAAACAAGACAACAACATCAAAATTCTAAAAGTAGATAAAGGAAATGCTGTAGTTATAATGAACACATATGAATACATTCAAAAAATGAACAACATCTTGTCAGAAACAAACAAATTTAAACAATTAAATACTAATACAACAAAAACACATGAAAACCATTTAAACAAAATACTACTATGAACGAAAAACCCAACACAATGTCAGAAAACATTATTCTTACCTACGAAAGACCGACTCATACACACCATAACTATACGGCACCCCCATAACTCACAAACCCGATTGTTCACCATGACCCATAACGTCGACCTACGAATAATTTAAGTACAGCTTCTAAATATATAGCGTGGGCATTTTCTAAATATGTAACATCAGGCGGTTCCTTTTTCAAAGACTCTTTTAACTTTAAATATGTTCTTAATTAACTAAATCATAAAGTCTTAATGGCCAGTTTTGACGTAATTTATCTTTCCCAGAAGTTCCAATAACTGAAGACTGCAATATAGCTTTAGAACTGTATATCCAAGACCACACCCCATTGATACACATCCCCAGCAACCAATTAGCAGCCGTTAGAGAATTCACTACAATCAGAACTAACTTATGTTCAATAATCAAAACTAACTACAAAGAAGTGGCCTAAGTATGGGAAATCCCGTGTCACCAGCTTTAGCCAGCGTTGGTATGACACAAATTGAATCACAAGCGATCAATTCAGCCTTACACCTACCATATACTGATACAGGTATGTTGATGATAAAATTGCTGGATTCACACCTACAGAACACACACTTAATTTTTTTTCTACCACGTTAACTCGATACACCACAACATTAAGTTCACCTGTGAACAGAAAAGAAAACTAACCAAATAGTATTTCTTATAACCTCAAGATTACTAGAACTGATACACAGAAATCCACAGAAAAATCACTCACCCTGGATTATACATTCCCTGGGACAAAACTCATGATATTAAGAAACCAAATAAATACAACCACAAAACTATGCTCACCAGAAAAAATTAACGATGAAATCAACAAAATCAACATCAACAAATTTCCTCAAAAAACCGTGGTAAAAATTATGCATACACACCTAGACCAACAACAATAAATCCCAAGATACAACAAACTACAAAACCTTATACTGCTGCACACCATATGCTTCCAAAATCAGCTAAAAAATAACCAACATCTGGAAAAAACGTATAACAAAACACATTTCAGTAAATACCAAATTTATTCAAAACTAAGTACAAAACTAAAGTCCATATTATGTAAAAACTACACTGGCAAACACAACACCAACATAATTTATAAAATATAATGCACCAACTGCCACGACTTCTGAACTGGAAAAGCAAACAGAAAAATGGAAACTAGATTCAAAGAACAAAAAAACACCATCACACGTTTGTCCGTCAACGGTCACATTCAAATTTATCTTTCTTAACTTGAAGACGACCTAGGAAGGTAGAAACGTTGTTCTATACTTATCAATAACAGTGTTAGTACTTTTAACAGCCGTTCTGATATACATTTTTATTTCTAGCGTGTTTCTCGTCATCAAGAATAAATCATCTATATACAAATTATTTCAAGAATATTAATATACGATTAAACATATTTTCCAGCTTTCACTAGCGAACCCCTAAAGTGAAATTTGTAAAATAGGCATCTGCAAGGTAAATTAATTAGTCTATGTGAAAGTAATGTTTGTTTGTTTGTTTGTTTTGGAATTTCGCACAAAACTACTCGAGGGCTATCTGTGCTAGCCGTCCCTAATTTAGCAGTGTAAGACTAGAGGGAAGGCAGCTAGTCATCACCACCCACCGCCAACTCTTGGGCTACTCCTTTATCAACGAATAGTGGGATTGACCGTAACATTATACACCCCCACGGCTGGGAGGGCGAGCATGTTTAGCGCGACCCTCGGATTACGAGCGCACGCCTTAACGCGCTCGGCCATGCCAGGCCCCATGAAAGTAATTTAATCGTAGTTTTCATTTGTATCTTATTCATTTTGTACAGATAAATTCTACTGTCCGGGTACATTTGTTTCTTATTCATTTCGTACAGATAAACTCTACTGTCCGGGTACATTTGACGGCTGGAGCTGTTGGAATGCTACTTCTGCTGGTGATGTCGTATTTGTGCCTTGTCCTGTTTTTGTGACAGGATTTCATCCAGGACGTAAGTGTAACAAATATCATCAAACAATGTTGAAAGCATTACTTGGGAAAAGGAAAAACATTTGTTTAAACTAGCCGTTTTTCCATGACATATTCAAGACGTCATATTTGCATCCTAAGAACGGAGAAAAATAATGTTATCTCTGACGGGAAACAGAGGAGAAACGGGAAAATCGCCATACCTATTGCAAATTTATGTGCACACAGGATAAAAATTTCGCGAAATTGGGGATTGCATATCAAAAAGGTTTTTCAATATCACATAAGAAAGAGTTCTATTATTATATGATATTACGCTTAACGTTGCCAGACAAATGCAAAGAAAATAAATTATTCATTCATAAATGAATCACACTTAAACGGAAACTATAACTAATATTACTATATAAAACTCTTTAATTTTTAGTTAAAAGATAATGTTTACTTGTGGAAGAACAAAAATACCTACCTCGTACATTTTATTTATACGTTATTTAAATTCCTATCAAAGGTTTGGAAGCACGGTTTAAACTTAGTTGAAATTAATTTACTGAATTGAAGTAATAATTTAGTAAAAAAAACAATTAACTGCTGCGACTAAAACACATTTGTAGATACGACAGTAACTTCTATATTTCTACCGAACAAATCGAAATCTTTGACCTACCTGTTAATTTTCAGCAACTCCCCATCTTATGTATCCATTATAATATAAAAACTATTATTTTTTCTAGCATCTTCCACCACTTCAGTAAATGTATTGCCCGGTCTATCATTCGATTAAAGATACTAAACAGTAGGCTATATCGATTTCAGAAATTTTCATCCCTCGACAAGGGCAAATCGAAATAACAGGACTGAGCTTTTTGTAATGATGAATAATATTACATGCATGGTATTTTTAGTTAACCTTTTACACATCACGTTGGCCTATACTTATAATGATTTTGAATAATACGAAACATTGATGCTTCTAATTTATTATTCTGAATTATTGATCAGACAAGCTGTTTAAGATGTTAAAAATAAATATGAATTTTTAACATATCTTTTATTTTACTACCTGTCACTGAATTATACCAGTTTCAGGGAATTCTACATTTCACCATAGGTAGAATCTGATTCTTTCATTCTATCTAGATTAATGGAAAATAACGATACTCGCTGGTTTTTAATAGGCTTTATTATCCAAGATAAGTTCAAATAGTTCATGTTTCGGTGAGTTATGGCTTGATTTCTAAAGTATTTTGTATTTTCTTGTTTTTGATTTTTGTTCTCGTAATTGTTTTGTTGGTCTTTTTTTCTAAAAACAAGATTAATAATAGTTTAATCAATTTTTGTCAGTTTATACTGCATATAAGTGGTTTTGTTAATGCAATAGTAATTTTTCGGTTTAAGCATAAAACGCGGTGTAAGTCAATAAGTAAGAACATTCAAAGAGTAAGTTCTAAGTATCCGTATACACATTGACAGAAAAAATCCTTGTTTTCATTTTTATACAATGTAAAACCAAGAAATATAGATTACAAGAGTCATTCCAGCACAGTATTTCTTTGTTGCCTCACATATTTCGTGTTTTCTTACAGGATATGCTCATAAAGTTTGTGAAGAAGACGGAAGCTGGTTCCTTCATCCTGAAACCAACAAAACATGGTCTAATTATACCACCTGTATTGATAAAGATGACTTGAGTGTAAGTTACTTTGCAATTTAATATGTGTTTGTTATTATTATGTTTATTTCTTTGCTGTGAATAAAACAACATTTTGAAGACAACAACAGCATCAACTACTTTGTGATATGAGTGTTGCATCGTGTTGTATCGATTTATTATCAACGTCAGTTACAAAACTATGCGTGTGATGGATTTTAAACAATCTATCACGAGTCTTCGTTTGAATAAAACTCACAATAAGGATATAGAGAGAAAGTTAAGCTTCTGCTCTCTTCTTCGTACTTATAGTCTTGGCTAAAATGTTTTCATGTGCTATATTGGTGTTATTTGTCTACATACTTTCCCTTTCAGCCGTATGGACGTTATAATGTAACAATCAGTCCCACTATTTGTTGGTAAAAGAGTGGCCCAAGAGTTGGTGGTAGGTGGTGATGAATAACTACATTCCCATTGGTCTTAATTTGCTAAATTGGGAACGCTATCGCAGATAGCCCTTGAGTAGCTTTGCGCGAAATTCAAAACAAACAAACCACTGTACCAGCGGGAGGCAAATTTAAACGGAAACTAGAGATCGTTGACTATCATAGCATTGCTATAAGAAGTGTTAAAAAGAAAATGAATGCCTGCAATAAAAATCACACAGAGAATTAAAGTGATACTATACTTATTGAATGGATAATAAAACAATTTTAAGCCCTACAAGTTGAAAAATTTAAACTATACTTTATTTAGTTATACATATCACAATGCAAACCAAAACAGGGATTGGAAAACTTTTTAAAATATATCCAAATAATATAGAATCACTTTACTTCTGTAGTACACAAACATATCATTAATTACAAGTCTGGTAAGTTTTCCATAACACAAGGTTACAAAACCTTTAAGTTGATATTATTCTAGTTGCCTTTGTTTCTTATTCTATATAGGCCCGGCATGGTCAAGTGCGTAGGCCGCGCGACTCCTACTCCGAGGGGCGCGAGTTCGCTCCCACGTCACGCCAAACATGCTCACCCTCCCAGCCGTGGTGGCGTTATAATGCGACGGTCAATTTCACTTTTCGTTGGCAAAAGAGTACTGGCGGTGGATGATGATAACTAGCTGCCTTCCCTCTAGTCTTACACTACTAAATTAGGGACGGCTAGCACAGATAGTCCTCGAGTAGCTTTGAGCGAAATTTCAAAAAAACAAACTTATTCTATAGAAGTTCCACCTATTCCCGCCATGAGAAGAAAATGGATAAATGCAGAAGTGCCGATAGTCAGTATTTTCTTATGATAGACAAAATAATATCTCGATGTTCGAGATTGCGGTCACTCTAATTTTAGATGAGATTGAGCAACTTGTGGCAGCATTAATTTCCCATTATGTAACATATGTTAGACTTAAGCATTCTGGATTGTGTCGTCATAGAGTAAACATTAGCACATTGAATCGTGAGTTCATAGATAAGAAAACGTCTTAACAAAATAAATCATATTCATCTGTCCAACAACCAAAAATCATATACGTATACATACTGTGTTTATATCTTTTGGTCATTTAAAATTGTTTTCATTTTGGTTACTCGTTGTACCACTCTGTTTACTTCTTTATTTCAATTCACTATATTTTAACTAAGCTCAATATAACACAATATTTTTTTCTATAGATCCTCCCAGTATAAAGCAGACCTATCTATCAATTTATTTCCACGATTCCAAGATTTCACATGGCGGTTTATCCTTTCCCAAGACAACACAGTTTGGAAGTTTTTTGTGTTTTATTTTACGAAAGTCAAAAACTGCCACATTCTAACAACAGGCTGACAAAATGTCCAACAAATATTTATGCAAAAACTTGTGTCACTGTATAAAAATATAATTATGGCTGTAAATAGCATATTTAGAATATCTCAAAATTTGTTCTTTAAGTGAAAAAGTATTAACATTTATTATTTGGTTTAACTTGATTCAAAAAACCATATAAAGCATGATACTAGTCTATTGTACTCTCAGGACCACAAACATCTTAATTATAGACTTGTCTGAACTGTTTGTTATTTTAACCTTTTCAGACTTCCTTAGTGGCACAGAGGTGTACCTGTTGACTCACACCACTAGAAGCTGGATGTCGATAGCTATAGTGGACAGAGCACAGATAGCCCATTGTGTCGCTTTGTGCAAACAAACAACCTTTTAATCACTGCTTATATATGTGACTATAACTTGTATGTACAACACTATATTACTATAATATTACAACATTTATATAATACATTATTACGACTGACACTAGATTTTACAGCAATTGTTGATATATATAATTGTGAACTAAATTTTAAAAAAATCTAAAAATTCTAAAATGGAAAAGCTATTATTGTTTGTTATCTATGGTTATTTCGAATTTCTTTCACTGCGATTGATAAGAAAGTGAAAACTCAGAGAATATCACCAGTGTTTTATAAATAGTATAAGAATATCACCCAGCTAAAAGGTTTAATTAAAAGGCATAGTCTTGAATATTCCAGTAGATACTACTTATTTGTGTTTTAGTGTTTTACCGTAGTCTTGTTACGTGCGTGATGAAAGCCTCTTCACTGTCTACTATAAATATTTTGTTAACTACTTTTTGTTTGGCAAAAAAAAATTTAACTAATTTTGTTTTTTCATTCTAATAATAATAATAAAATATTTATTTTTTCTTTCAGTTCCGTGATAAGATCAATAAAATTTACATTGCTGGATATTCTATATCTGTTATAGCTCTGAGCGTTTCTCTGGTGATATTCTTCTATTTCAGGTGAGTGTGGTATCATCAGTTTAACATGTACCATTATCATGGCTACTTTTATCTCCTTCAAGAGCGCCTATCATGCAATGTTTATTTGGTCCTATTCTTCTTAATCAGAAGAATGTACCAGATATTGCTTCCCTGACCAAATTATTTTATTTCATGTGAATGCAACACGTATTTTGTTTCTCTTTTTTTTTTTACTTTCCTATTTCAGGCGAGTGCAACAGTAACTATTTCTCTGATCACATTCTTCTAACTCAGGTTAGTATAACATGCATTTCTTCCCTTGCCATATTATTATTAATAAAGTGAGTGTAGCGTGAATTGTTTCCAGGGTCAAATTGTTCTATTTCATGTGAACGTTTACTCTTTCTCTGCCTACCGTTTTCTATTTCAAGTAAGTGTAACTTACATTCATCATAATCTTCTACTTCAAGTGAGAGTATTAAACACTGTTTTCCACAATTACATTTTACTTTAGGTGATTATAAAACTCTCACAGTGTACATATTTCCCTTCTTCAACTAAATGTTCGATATTTCTTTGAAATATGTTAAATTAGAAATGTATAAAAGCTTACTTACATACGCGTATTTTAAAATATAAAATAAAATTTTAAGAATTATAAAAACACACAATAAAGCTTCCGCTGACTTTGATATTTACTTGAAGTTCGAAATGCCGCCTTATGAATCTTATGACATTCTATTATGTATTTTGCGTTCGATACATTTATAATATTTGAATGTTATTTTATTACTCTCCAAAATTTCCAATTTTTTCTTTTAGATCTATGAAATGCACCCGAATTACTATCCACAAAAACCTTTTTGTGTCTTTTATCATCAACAACATTCTGTGGATAGTGTGGTACACGGAGGTAATCAGATATCCAGAAGTCCTATTCAGCAATAAGGTAAAGACCAACCATTTTTGACATGATAGACAAGACAAGTTGCATTTCAAGTATTGTTTTTGTTCACGATATTTGAAAAATTACACAATTTTGCATATCTTTGTTACGATATACTTACTTTGAGAAATATGATATACATGATTTAAAAGTAATTTATCTCACTCACAATGCATAGATACGTCATCCACGAATGCCCTTATGTTAGCTTATTAGGATTGATATTAAATAGCGTACCTCTTCATCGGAATTATAGGTATAATATTTCTGTTAGTACGTTGATTGATCAATTTATCAGAATTCCCAAATTATATCAGGTTGCACCACCTGTTAAATATGTTAAGGGCCTGGAATGTGACAGTTTGGCTTGAATATACTAGACTGGCTTTAAAATGTTAATAATTGATTACGGTGATGAATGTAATGTTCAAGTTCAATCACGCCAGGATCGAGTGACTGTGAAAGTTAAGAAAGAGGACTGAAATTTTTTCATGTTATTCAAAACACATTTTGGACAATACAAGTACTATGTATTGTTTTGGAAGAGGATGAAGAAATAGTTCCTTTGAATATAAAGGAGTTCCTTGTTAGTGTACATGATATGACTATATCTCAGCATTAGTAATGTTCAGGTCGTCACGCTGTTATACTATTTCACACATGCAAATAAGCCATGTGTGTCTTCGAAATATCTTAGATTCACTTATTATACCATCAGGAACCGCTGTCGCTTAGTAGCTGGCAACAAGTAATGGATGCTAGTTTAAATACTTGGTCTTAATTTGAACGCTGATCTTTATCTCTATTTTTTATTGTAGTCTTCGAATACAATTAAGTCTTAATTATACATTTTCAAATCGTTGGGGTTTCTACTTTTACAGATATCTCTCCAAGTTTCGGACCCTAGCACGATACTTTGAAATTTTAAAAAAATCATCCATGATAAAAATATGATGTCACGTGATGCTTTATTTCCTTTCCGTGTTAAAATAAATATTAATTTTGTGTTGTCATTAAAATTGCACATACATTTCCAGCTATTTACATATAAATTTAATTTTAAATTTTTGTTCATTTGTTGTTAAGGACAAAGCTACACATTGCGATATTTTTTTTACCAGTACGAGTATCGAAACCCGTTATTAATATTACAAGTCTGCATACTTGCCATCCAGCCACTGAAGGGGTAGGGAGCTAATTTTAAGCATATCGCTCTTTTGAAAAATATCAATATATTGCATCATTCTACATTATTTTGTATATTTGCTGTAATACATGGATTTCGTTTAGAAATATATAAAATAAATTATCCTTAAACTATAAACAAAAAACCAAAATGTTTCGTTTTAAATCATTTTCTGACTTTGTGTATGTGAAAGTATTTTCCATATTACTAGACGTGCTTTCTTAGTTTCTAGCAAATGAAGATAAATTTTATCCGTTGCAGTTCAACATATTTTATCAATACTTATATTTATACTATTTGACCATGTGTTAGCACCTTAAAAACTTATTTAATATTTTCCATGCTTTTGATTTCCAGTCTTCAATCTCAGGATATTCCTGATTGAAGCTCGTTTTATAGAACAAAAACAAAACAAAAATTTAAATGCATTTAAATGTAAATACTCCACTTAAATATTATTATATTTCTGTCATTCAACTTTATTTATTTCATTACACTGAAGTAAGAGCGATCAATATTATCCTCCTCCCCCTCAAAAAATAAACACTTTATTATGTTTATTTTTTTTTCAGTTTACTATCATACTAACATTATGTGCTTCCATATATTATTGCATAGGTACCATGTATGTTGGTCAATAAGATATTTTTGAAATTTCAGATAGCTTGTCAGGTTCTCCACGTCTTAGTTCATTACTTTCTACTAAGTAATTACATGTGGATGTTTTGTGAGGGCCTCTACCTACATACTCTGTTGGTGATTGCCTTTGTGGCTGAAGACAAAATAATGAAGTGGTTTTATATTCTTGGTTGGGGTAAGAATAGCGTGATACATCTGAAAATATTGTACTGTTTGTCTCCACTTATTTGAAGATTTTCCATAATTAACTTGTCAAAAAAATGTATTAAGAACTACAATTGATACCCATTGATCATTAATGTAGTCTTTAATGTTAAGTCCATGGAAATGGAATTTTTTTATATATTTAGTAAATTTATCACGTATGATAAAGAGAATTAATTGGAGCATTTGATATTTAGCGGGATCTTAAACATATAGAGAACAGATATGATATACTGTTTGATCTACAATAAAGAGTTCATATTAAAAGCAACCAAATGAGCTTTTTTTTTATTTACTTTTAACGTTCTAGATACAATAAGAATTTCTAAGTGCGAATATATGATGTTTAGTAAAGTTATAGAAGTGTTAAGAACAATAAAATGGCACAATTTGCCTTTTAGTAAAGCTATAGAAGCGTTAAGAATGATAAAATGTCACTATTTCACTATTAGTGAAGCTATAGATGTGTTAAGAACGATAAAATGGCACTATTTGGCTTTTAATGAAGCTATAGGTGTGGTACGAACAATAATAAAATAAGGTTATTCGATTTAATAGTATCCTAGATACTGCTGATCTTTCAATGAAGTTCTACCCAAGTTGAAATCATGCCTTCACTATAAAAATGTGTTCTTAATTTAAGTATATCATCATATATGACTACATATTCAACATGTGCTTATATACTTGTTATGTGACTTTATCATCTATATGCGGATATATTCTCACAATGTAAATTTATCTTCATTGTATTCTGTGAATATATTTTTGTCGTATAGATATACCCTGACCCTATAAATATATCTTTATTATGTAGTATCATTCACTATATGAATATATCTTTATCGTATACATATCTCTATAGTTACCGGTGATTAGCTGAGTCATTGATTTAGTTGTTAATCAGGTTTATAAGTTTGTTTTATGCCTCAGTGGCTTATATATAATTAGTATTATACAGTCATCCTGTTAGATTTCATTAAGGCCTCAAGTTTTTAACATAATTGTTACTGATTATATCGTTTCTCTTATCATTAACTTTCTCGCATGATTTTAATGATGTATAAGTGCTTACTATATTCACTATACCTCCACAAATTTTGTCGGGGATACATTTACTTTAAAGGTTGATTATATTATTCAATGCATTAAGTTGTTATTAAGCAGTTTTTAATAAAAAGGTAAAGATAAAGAAACAACGTATCTTGATTATGCTTAACATTAGTGTTAAAGAGTAAAGGAATGGACTTAATTCATTACAGTGCTTTCCAATTTAAGTTTGAAATACTAGAAAACAATAGATTTTTGCGCTATAGAACTCAAGAAACTGAAAAAAACATTTCATAACTAGTCAATTTAAACTGAATTTATTATGTATATTACTTTATTAATAGTATGCACGTTAATTAGATGCCACTTTTACTTATTTAGGGTCTCCAATCATTGTTATAACTTGCTATGCTGGTATCAGAAGTTCGTATCCAGAGGACACTGTCTTGTAAGTTGAAGTTCTGGCATATGTGTTTGTTTTAAAGCAAAACCACATTGGACAATCTATGTCAACCGCGGTGAATTAAATCCCGGATTTTAGCGTTAAGTACCTAAACTCACTACTGTCCCATCTAAGAAACAAAGTTATAATTGGAAATTATTATATATGACATACACGTTAATTTGTAGCGTTTGCTGTATTTTTTTTAAGGTTACTTTTCACGATATTAACTAATCTAGTAGTTTCAACATATATTTATTTCAGTTGTTGGATTGAGGAGAGCCGTTTCACGTGGATTCTTTCTGGACCAGTATGCATATTTATGCTGGTAAGTTTAGGCATAGCTTTCCTTTCATTTTTCGAATTTATAAAATAGAGATCATTATAATTTTCAGAAAAAAGTTACAACTGGCCCATTTGAACATAGTTTAGCTACAATATCAAAAAATAAGCATTAATACGTATATCACGACACTGATAACTTATTTTAGTTCGATTATATCTTGTGGAATTAGTACAAAAGAAAAATACAAATTTGGAAAATGTTTAATTTTGGTTAGCTTCTAGAAATAAGTGTTTAATTATGTGATTAATATTACATATTCATATATTCACGTAAGCAGTGTTTTTGTGTTTCTGTGTGTTGAATCTATAATCTGAGTCAAATACCATGTTATTGGTTATATACTTTCACATCTGTTTACATTAATGAATAAACTAAAAGATAAATCATACAACGAAGTCTAATGCTATTTTACTCAATTGAAGCCAAATATATTATGCTATATTCTAGTATTTTAACTAATAAAACTTTTTATAGTTTAAGAACAACCTTCAAAGATTATAAGTAATTTAAAGACAAAATATTTTCTCATCTTTTTTCTAGCTCAACTTTATCTTCCTCATTAACATTGTCCGAGTTCTGGTAACAAAACTAAGAGCAGTCAATTCCCCAGATACTCACCAGACAAGGTTGGGTTTTATATAAGATATTTACGGGTTTTAAAATTATTTCTAAAATATTATTTTTACTATGCAATCATAACCTGGTTACATTTTAAATCACAGTCCATTAAATATTAAACCATAAACATTTTGAGTTTAAAATATTTTAGTAACTTGCATTGTTTGGTTTATCTTGAACGCTATCTGTCTGTTTTGTACCCATTAAAAATGTTTCCTAAGAAATTTAAAACCAATCGTGTCACACGTTTGATCTTTTTTTAAACAATTTGTTTTGATATTAGCAATGCTACTTAATTATGTAGGTATTGAGGTGTTGTCATTATTACTATTACTAAACATTACGATTTTCTTTCCGTGAAAGATATTTACAGTACAGGCTTCAGTTACTAGGCTTAAATAAATTATTTTTCTCTCTGATTTAAAAGTATCAAATTAATATTTTGTTCGCTTAGGTAAAATTCACACTTTCAAAACATTTTCGATAATGATTTTAAAACATACACATAACTATTTCTCAACAAGCACTTCTCATTCAGAGCCGCACTTCTTCTACAAATATACGTCTCGACTTATCTGTATTGACCTGATAGAGACCTACACTAACAAGTAGAAATATTAACTTGAAACAAGTTCTGGCAAGAATATGAAGGTTACTAAAAGAATTTTCAGCCGTATTAGTAACATTTTTATTCACTCGATTCTCAGATTACATTATTATGACAAAGAGCACATGACAACGTGGATGAGTACAAATAAAAATTTAATGCAGTCATTCAGATTTTGAGGTCATCGAATAATTTGTATTGTAAGCTCATTAATTTATTTTCAACTCTAATGACCAATTCGTGAAATTACACTGTTGAAACTTATTGACTACAATTTTAACCTTCTATTTATGTTTGTATTCTTTTTCATTAGTGTATATTCCATTTATAATTATTTTTGTGTTAATTAAAATTATAGCTCGCTTCTATAATTTATAAAAAAATATTTACTTCGGAATTAATTTTTACTTCAGAACGCAAGTTATAAAAGCAAACCGAAAAGGTTCTGAAAAAGCATGTCGTCTGTAATAGCAACTTCTTGGTTCTGTTAAAATACACGTAGCATAACCAAATTAAAGGTAAACTTCTCTCCTGACTTTAGAGTCAGTGGTACTAGGATATATGTCATTTCTGTTGTTGTTTTTGCGGTGTTTTTCAAGTACTACCTTAATTCTTGAAATTAATGGTCCCGAATGTTCGACACTACTTAAAAATAACATACTATGTGAGTGAGATTTGCCTCTTGGACAAATCAATTTTGAGACATTCCACATACAAAGAGGCGTACATGAGTTAACAAAATTCCTCCTTTCCCGCCCACTATCGCCAGAGATGTAAATTCACACTCGCACCTTATTATTTCCTGAGTGCAGAAAAGCAGTACGAGCCACGTTGATTTTGATTCCTCTGTTGGGTCTACATTACATCATTACACCATTCCGTCCCGAGCCGGGATCACCTGAAGAAGCAGTGTATGAACCAATCTCAGCTGCTGTAGCTTCGTTTCAAGTAAGTCTTTCTCAGTGTAGATAAAACACATCACTACGATTAACATAGATTAATTTGTTTATCACTAAATATATCCAACGTATAAAAACTTTGCAATTTCCAGCAAAGTAATTTTTACGTAAAAGGTATGAAAATTCTGAAATTCTGAACAAGTGTATTTTTAATTACTACTAGAAGAAGTATGCAATCACAATATATTATTAACAAAATATAATAAATTATATTATTATTTTACATTTATAGATAAACTACGTAAAATATCGTTGTGGTTCTTCTAAAGCTTAAAACTCTGATCTTAAACTACAAAAAGTTCATAACCTGTACTGAAGTTTTCAAAAGTAAGCAAATAATTGGAAATAACTAACACAAAACATGTTCTTTTAAAACTAGATGTGGTTTTACTTTTTCAGGGCCTGTGTGTTTCTCTGTTGTTTTGCTTCTTCAATGGCGAGGTGCGTACAAATAGTTACTTGTTTTCACGCCATAAAAATCAAAACTTTATGATCACATCTAATCATAATACGATTGAGAAAAATTATTTCATAACATTTCGTGTGCCTTGGAGATAAATATACTTATACTGAAAGTCAAGTATTAACACAAGCTTTCCATCTTGTTCTTCTTTGACTACTTCTAGTATAACTAGTATCTGACTGCGCTATCCAAGAACGACGAACATGAGGTGTACTGTAATTTGAAGATACAAACAAATAAAATATCAGTGCTTAAATGTTTATAGATAGATATTCTATTGTTTAATTTTAACAAGAAATATCTTATTCTTGAAATATTATAAAGGCAATATTTACATTATTATTGTATGTTATATTTTAATTTAGTAATTTGTATCGTTGCATAGTGAGAAGTTTTAACGACAAGTAAGAAGCACGTATTGTAACTTCTGGCTTGCTTTTTTTATTATAATTTAGCGCAAAGTTATTCGAAAGTTACATGCATCAGCGGTCTCTTAATTAGAACTGATATACTAGTGTCCATTCGACACCACCAACCACCATCTCTTGGAAGTGACCTTAACATTATAGGGCTTCAACTTTAATGGCTGGGTTTAAATTTACCATCTGCAGATAAAAAGTATTTTCCTAATTACTATGCCATGCCAGGCTTAACTTCTGAAATTTCTTCATAGCTTAGAAACATTTTCATCAGTATAAAACGTGCATTAATTTAGAGAAGATTATGAATGATTTTGGGGGTCTGTTAGTAAATGTTTCTCAATATTATGCTATTAATTGATTATGTTTCTTAATTGGTTAATTAATCCCTGCGAATCCGAATCAGCCTGATGGAAGGAAAATAGAAAGTGTATTTATTTAAACTTAGAGAGGAATGGAAAATGTAACGAAGAATTATAATAACATGGTTTAAGAAGTACAAGAGGAATACAAACAGAAAGATTAAGACAGTACAGAAATATAATACAAACAAAATAAAAAAATATACAAATATACATTAATGCTAGAATAAAGTATCTAGAAAAACTCAGTTGGTAATGACAAGAACCAAACAAGCCATGTTTTTCTTTACCTTAGTATTTCCAAACTCACTTGTTATTTACTATGGCATATGAAATAGAAGAACCCACATGGTATACAACTATTACCATAGGAGCTTCATGAATATATGTACTTAAACAAGAAAGATCAACACCATTACTCTAACAGAAGACTAAAAATGCTTTGATAAAAATCTATCGTGGAAAGTATATTAGGCACAGGGTTAAATAGTTAATAAGATGAGTGGTTGGACTAAAGAATAGCAAGCTATCTTACTACACGTTTAGGAGTATCAACAGTTACCAAGCATTAATGGCTGCATTAAACAGATTCTGAGCGTTACGTCAAAAGGAAAATCGTTAAAACGAAGCATATAATTATATTATGCATGTAAGACGAGACTTTAGCTGAACTTACTGATGATGTGAAAATACTTATGAAATCATCCTATCCTGAAACTCAACATGAAATGGTAGATTTGTTGCTATACAACCTATTAATAGATGACTAAATAAATTAAGATATGTGAATTATGATAAAGTAGAGAAGGTTTACATCCTAAAGTAGCTTGTACAGCTAGCATAATAACTCGAATCGACTAAAGCAGCAAATAAAAAACTAAAGAAACCATTTTATAATTAGGATATCATTAGATCAAATAGTATAGAAACATTAGTTATTTATCACATAGGCCTATAAGTACTAAAATAATTATTTATTTTAACAAAAATAAATTACTAGACAATAAATTTCAGCTGTAAATTAAAATGGCATATTATCAGTAACTTCATACAAACTTCTAAAGTTTTTGTTCGAAATGAAATCTATAGGAGATGACTCAACTACAACTTAAAATAGTATACTCTCAGGAAATGCGAACAAAAGTCTTTAGAAAATTGAAACCACTTTAAAATAACCATAGAAAAAGGAATTTGTTATAAGCGTGGAAAACATGAACATAATACTCACTAGTGTAATAACACTGCGATTGTTTGTGTGTGTGTGTGTTTGTTTTCTTGTACCAAAGCCACGTCGCGCTATCTGCTAAGTCCACCGAGGGTAATCGAACTACTTTCCTTTCTTTAATCGAACTACTGATTTTAGCGTTGTAAATCCATAGACTTACCACTGTACCAGCAGGGGACACGATTGTTAGTAAAGGTAAAAGATGATGACATTAAAATGAAAATATTATATATGCCCCATTAATAATAATGAGTACATTGTTTAAAAAAAA
This sequence comes from Carcinoscorpius rotundicauda, assembly GCA_011833715.1. Classification (NCBI taxonomy): domain Eukaryota; kingdom Metazoa; phylum Arthropoda; class Merostomata; order Xiphosura; family Limulidae; genus Carcinoscorpius; species Carcinoscorpius rotundicauda. Next base: position 22,899,979 of record CM022395.1, read on the forward strand.
ACAAGTTTTAAGAAACAATGAAATTGATATTGGCCCTACAACTACCATAGCCCAACCTTATCTGATAAAGAAAGAAAACTTGTATGATTTTTTGTCGTTATTGGCTGAGAGCAAATCACATTGTATGAAACATTTCAAACACTGTTTTTAAAAGCTGATTAGCAATTCATATTAAATTTACTCAATTTTAAGGCCGTTGCCATGCATGTGTTATGTCGCAATATAACTTTGCAGACGACAAGTTTTTGCAGCACAAAACAAAAACAATCTGGATAATTTAGACCAAATTACCAACAATTTTTTGCAGCACAAAACAAAAACAATCTGATAATTCAGACGAAATTACCAACAATTTGCCGAAATCGTAAAATAAATGAGTATATATGGAGTAAGGTTTTTGTTATAAAGAGTTGAAATATGTATGTAAAAACGGCTGGTTTGGGTTGAGAAAATCTTTTATCCAGAGGATGTTGTTGTTTTGAATTAAGCACAAAGCTACACAATGGGCTATCCGTGCTCTGCCCACCACGGGTATCGAAACCCGGATTTTAGCGTATAAGTCCGCAGACATAACACTGAGCCACAGGGGGGCTTATCCAGAAGAGCGAACAACGTTTCGACGTTCTTGTTCGCTCCTCTGGATAAAAGATTTTCTCAACCCAAACCAGCCGTTTTTACATATATTTTTTCTCTACAAGTTGGTTTTTTTCGTTATCACTGAAAGAGTTAAAAATTTAAAGAGTTGTTTGGATAGTAGAGCTTTGCAGACGACGACTTTTTACAGCACAATGAATGCCTGTTCGTTCAGTTAGGTCTAATTTATAAATAACGTCCGAAATCGTGCCATTTCTGAAGTTACATAGGTGTTTACTTTATACTTTTGTTTTTGTGACCACACATTATGGGCTGTTATATTTTGAAAATTTAAAAGGAAATTCTAAAACTGTAAACGATAGGGGGGTGAAAGAAAGATCAACTACTGACAAGCGATTTCGGGCAACAAGTCATTTATTGCCCTTATAACTTGTGAATAATTGTTCTTTATCACCTGAATTTTGAGATTTGTTCGCCGCCAAGGATATGAATCTCTTAATAAATGGCTAAGCACTGCCATATTACACAGCAATAATTTCTAGGTTACAGTGTTATAAATCCTACTTAGGAATAACTTTAAATTATTTATAAATTCCATGAATAATATAATATGTTGATTAAAACTAGGCATTGACACTCCGTTGTCGTGTTTAAATTGTTTGTAAACGTCAAATTGTTGGTATTACGAATATTTTACTATTATCTTATTAATATTTATTTTAAATTATAATTAATTCAAGAACTAAATCTAGGGCACTACCTCACACTTAATATAATAAACTCTAACTATAGTTCAAAATCGTAATAAAAACACATTCATTATTTCAATAAGTTCTACCGGAATGTTCATTATGTTCCTTTTGTTCCAAGGCATAATCTTAAGTATACGAATAACTTAAGCAAACTGTTTCAAGAAACAAACGTCACTTAAAACTTATACTTGTATATAAGTCTGAAATGTTAAGAACATAACAAAATCATTGACATGATTTAACATTTCAAATGCTTTCTAAGATACATCATGGACATCTTTTCTAACCAACATTATTACTTTAAGTTCTTTCCTCTTTTCCCTATGTATTATTTAATCAAATTTTATGTTATCGGGGTTATGATAGAGAAATGTTTTTGTTTTGTTTTTTCAAGTCCCTTACATAAGACATTGGACTCAACAGATAGCCCGACGTGGCTTCTCTATAAGAGAGCACACACACACTAAAGACGTACAATCATTATTCATCTTACGGCACTGAACGGCAGCCTCTGATTTGTTCTACTTACTACAGGTGATCGCTCTAATTAAGAAGAAATGGCAGCAAACTTTCACGACCTGGGGCAACGATACAAATAGAAATTACGCTGTAACAACAATGTCTGTAAGTATACAATACAAACTGGTTTTGGTTTCGTTTGTTTGAATGTGTAATTCAAAAAGAATAAAAACATTTTAACTTTTACTCTTGAATGAATTGTATATTTCGTATATAATTTCGTTTAATTTATTCGACTTCAAAAAAATCCTGCCTATTGAATATTAAAGCTGCTGTAATGTTTATAGCATTGTAGCAGTGCGTCAGTTTAGTTAGGTAACTACAAAGTATTCAAACGCTTGAGTATTTCTTTAAGAAAATAATATGATTTTGAAGAGGCGATTAAATTACTTCAAGAAAGTTTGACTAAATTATTGTACAGTATTTAATTTTATAAATATTTTTCTGTTGCTTTTATCGCTTAGTGAACTATAGTAACAATAAAACTTGCATAGCGAAATTTGTAAGAGACATTTAAGTACATGAAAGTGTTCAACTGAAAATAATGTATAAATAGCTATGTTTTGTATCTATATTCTCGCACACTTGGGTTATCTTCGCTTAAAAGCTCCAATTTTGAGCTAAGAGAGTAAAATGTAATATCACAATCCCAAAGTGCGAAACAAATTTTTGTTGTTGTTATAACAAGACACGAATCATGGACTTAAGCTCCTCAGTTCAGCTTCCTAAACCACTGCCTAAAGCCCAGCCCTATATAAATAGAAGATAAGTGATAGTACAGCTTCTGAAGGTGCAAGTTAGTGAGTCTGTGATAATAAAACTCAAACCTATTGCTAATGTAACTTCGCAATGTGTCTGTGTGTTTTGTTACAACAAGATCAATGAAAGATTTTTAACTAGTCCAGGTCAACGACGAGCGTATTAATTTTATGTTCATAAACAGATTCATTTCACTTGACGGGTATGCTAGCTAGCTCTATACTTGTTTGGCCTAAAGCGGTTTGCAAGCTTACTCTTGACAGAAAAAGATGAATATTTAACGTCCTCGTAGAAATACTAATGTCTGAAGTTGAACGGCTCGTATTTTCGATATCTATGAACGTACCGGGTCAAATATCTGTACTTTTCCGAATACTAAGCGTTTATCACAATTATTGCTTCCGAAGCTTATAGTTATTGACAGTAGCTGACCAACAATATTCTACTTTCTTTTGGCACGTCGATTTATAATCTTTAAATGAAGTTCTAGGAAGTTCACTTGGCCCAACAATATTCGAAGATACTCTAGTGCTTTTGTATAACATATATTGTTGATTCTTACTCTCGAGAATCTTCTAGACATTTTCAGAACAGGTGAGCACAATACCTATTTTACACTATAAGTTGCACGTATTTCTAGATAAATATGAAACTGAAAAAAAAATACATATTAAAATAATATTGAATCCGTTAGAGTTCAAGTTCTAAAAGCATTTTCGTGGATAAACAATAATTTAAGCTAATAAAAACAATTTTGGATCTTTACAAATACATTTTATTCCAATTTAATGAGAATTAATTTTAACATTAAAAATAATCATGGTTTTTTTCAGAAAACACAAAAATAAAAATGCGAATTTAACGAATCGTATAATAATATACTTTATGTAATAGGTAAACAGAGGTATAGCAATAAGATTACGGATTTCCAAACAAGGTGGGTAAACAATTGGGTGATTATTTTTTTAGTTTGTAATTAAGCCCACCAGAGGTATTGAAACCTGGATTCTAATGGTGTAAATCCGCAGATATATCGCTGTTCCACTGGGGAGGGTGGATTATGAAACAACATAAAATTATGAAAAAACAAAAGAATAATTCTAATGTAAAAAAAGTATATTAACTATTAAATAAATAAATACATATTTTTCATGGAGTAAGTGTTTTTGCAAGATGAGCTTTCGTTAAAAGTAACTTGCAGTGTGCTTTAGAAAACACAAAAGAAATACAACGTAAACTACTGTAACTCCTATAACTAATGAAACAATAAAATAATTATAAAATAACACAAAATAAAAGAACAAATAGCTTGTTTCATCATAAAAGAAGAAAAGTTATGAATTATATGTATTGAGAAATGCATATATTTCTAATTGAGCAATATTTTTGTGACTTTCTTTTAATAATAAATTATATTTTGTTTCAAAAAGACAACAGAAGTATGAAGTTGATAAACTTTATATGAACTTCAAAACTTTTGCATTCAGTTTACTATACGGAATTAAACGTTAGATTATAGTGTTGTAAGTCTGTACATATCGCTAAGTTACTGAGGAACAAACACCTTGAAATTATCACCGATATTTCATTTTATATATGTTTAATACGTACATGTATTGTAAAATCGACAGCAATATAATTCGAATGTCTACTAACAATTGGAGAATTTCAGGACAGGTAACATGTCGTTTGCATATGTAATAAGTAATTGAATTATGAAAGTAGCAATAACACAGTATTTTCGCCGAAAATCAATGTGGCATCGAGCAACTTGTGATAAAAGTGATTTGTTTGCTAAACAGTCTGGTGATTTCGAAACAGGTAAAAATGTAGTTTATATGTATAATAAATATATTATGAAACTCATAACAATGTAAGGTTTATATAAAAACATCTGTTATTCACAAAATAGACGATGATTGATAATCGAATGAGTTATTATAAATCAACCAGTACAGTAATGTTATTATCGAATACATGTGATTTAATTATAAAACACATAACAATGTAGCGTATCTTAGCTATTCAATAAATAAGCACGTTTCTTTTAATCTATCCCAACTAAATGATTTTAAATAATTATGTTTATAATGCTATTTTTACAATTTATTGGGATTTAAATATGGTTTTATTTCTATCGTTTTGGTTATTTTATAGTTAATTGTGCGATATCTAAGACGATAAGAGTTAACAAAATATACTCTAGATGTATTGGAGTAAATTGAATCAACTACGAATGATTTTAATATCTATACCTATAAATTTTTATGTAGTTGTTCTGATGTTATTCAATAGGAAAAATGATAAGAAAGAGTGAAATAAATTGCCACAAGCCTTATTTTTGTGGCATATTTTATTAAATAAAGACCAATGATGATAATTATTGTCGTTAAAAGTACTAATTTTGAGCATTATTTAGTTGATGCTTTCTGCATCACATGCCTATCTTTACTTTTGTTTGTTTTTGTCTTTTGACCATGCCAACCACACCGTCTCATCACGACCGAGAGGATACTACTGCAGTTTAACCGAACTAGGTAACTCGTTTTATCAGTTATTGTTGTATTTATTTATTCTTTGAAAATGGAAAACGGAAATAAAATATTTGTGTCACAGCCGGAGTATTTACAACGAATAAGGCATCGAAGCTGTATAGAAATGTCAGTAAAACAGTAAAAACAGATTTTTGTTTATCCTAACTTTGCAAACTTCTAAAATAAAACATATAAAATTCAGCATTTGGGTTTTTCTCACCTCTGTTATGAGTGAGTTATTATAAGGAAAACTTCAAGTTCATATTAAGTAACAAATTCTGTAGAGTGTCACATAAAAACTGCTGCTTTGAACTGTATTAATTCTCGTGAGTGTGTGCACCTAAAATATATGTTATCTTGCAGAATTAATACTTTACAAAATTTCATTAGATAAACATTTGTATCATCAGCCTAGCTGAATACATTGGAACTGATAATACTGTTTGAAATTACAGTTTCAGTTGGTGGTGCTACGGGATTTGCGAGATAATACAAAACTTAATAGATGATTCGTTAAATAGTTTAAACCTCATCTTCAACAGAAAAATTATGGATGTTTTATCTCAAATCTGTAACAATCAGAATAAATTGTTTTTTATTCTTCTATTGACTTTCCGACAGTTCTCAAATTCCCATTTTATATTTGTTTATTCGAAAAACGTGGTAACATAAACATATCGCGGTTAAATGAGTTCCATAGGAAGCTGGATCTTAGCAGATAAAATAAAATCATCGGTACAAAATATCTACTTCCTAATCTTAAATAAAAGTCATACTTAGCTTAAATTAATTCCTCTTTCCCTAACTAAGCTTCAACTGGATGGTTTGGTGATATCAAAGTCAAATTTAAAAGAAACGTTTATTTAATCCAAATTTTTTCACATGGGCCTGACTTAACTCTTTTATTACCTTAATTCATAAACTAGTGGAAAATATTAATTTTATTTAATAACAAAAAACATTTCGGTATAAAAATTACGTTTACTGGTAAAATCCATGATAATAGTAATTTGAAAGACCAGTAGCTCCGTAATTATAACAAACTATAATGAAAATATTCTTTTTTGTTTATTTGTTTTAGAAAACCCAAGAAGGAATAATAAAAGTAGACTTAGTATAACCGTAAAAGAAAGAAGAGGGAGACGTTTATCTTTCTTGATAAAGAATCAGATTTACTGGTATATTCCAAAGAAAAAGGGAATTCTCAAAAGGGAAACATAAACCTTTCGACAGAAGAAAATATTTATAAAAATTGCACCATAATATATCTATTTGTTTTTGGTGTGTTTTAAGCCAGAACTCATTCATATAAATATGTGTTCAAGAATGACTAGTTTTTATTTGTCTTTCTTGTAAGAATAAAGGAATGTGTTGACTGATTGTTCTTAAAACAGAAACTTACATCTACTTCAGCATAGATATAGAAAAAAAAACAGAAGCTTATTTAATGTATACCAATATTTTTTTCATTCTTTGGTAACTAAAATAGTATTCGTATGTGCATTTTTTCCTTTGTAGTTGAAAAGTTATAACATTTAAGGATTTATCAGTGATGCGCTTACTGGAAAATTTCATCGATACTTCTGGTTAAACTTTGTAGTTGGTGATCATTTAGTTATCTTTCACGTATTGTGTGACAAATATTTGCATTTCCTCTGTAAATGAACACATTCTTAAAATGAAAACGATCCTTTGAAACATTACTTTTTGATTTAACCTAAATACACTCTAGACAAATTATAGCAGGAATGAGAAAAAGAAAAACAGAAGTAACTGATATTAGTCTTTAATAGTCAGATTCATTATTATATTTCGTTGTTGTTTTATTGAAACATGTTACATTATAATAACAAATTCTAAGGAAGAAAAAGTGTTTTCTTTTTCATATAATTTTTTTTTATTCTTCATGAAATCTTTTTAGCTTGGAAATATTAATTAGTTTTTAAAGTTCTGAAAATATTATAGTAATAGCTTAAAATCATTGATCAAACCCTGAAAATAAATTATAGTCTTTGTAACTCTCAGTAACTATATAATTCTTAAAAGTGTTATAAGAAATATGTATACTTTCGTGTAATATAATTTATAATGTTTAAATTGTGTTCACCATTTAGTCATATGCATCCTAAAAAATAAAAAACAAGACTGTCTGGAAGTTCAAAATTAAAATGGTTTCACAGATCTCTTTTAGTAAAGATTGAAATGCTCAAAATCTGAAGCTCCCCGTACTATATGATGCTGAGAAACGAAAAGTAAAACTATTACTGAATAATTTTATGATACATTTACCCAAAATTAATAGATCCAAAACTATAATACATAATTACCCAAAAATAATCTAAAGTCTCAAGCATTTTAGTTTTATTCCACGCCTGAATTTATTATTTTTCAATATATTATAACGTTGACTCAAAACTTCAACTGCTACCAAGTTATGAGAAAGAGGCTTTGTAAACGTTCAATTTTAGGCGATTAATGATATAGTTTGAGCGCAACTGTAACATACAATGTGTTTGTTTATGATAATGACAGTTTCACTTTCATCAGATAATAGATTTCAAAATGGCTTAAATTACTAGGGTTAAAAAGAAACAGGCAGAATTAGACCCGTTTTATTGGTTATCACATTAGGTTTGAATTATTTTATTTTTTGATATTTATCTAATTGATAACAACTAAACATCATACAAAGTTATTGGCTATATAAACAGTTAAATGTACGTTTTATGATACACAAAGAACATCAGTTTTAAACTTTATAGTTTCCTGTCATATTTAAGATAGACATTTTCCAAAACGGGTTCTTTTCATTTGGTTATCCGCAAAATTATTTAGCTGTACACACTGTAAAATAATCATTAGTCAAAGAGCTTTGTTAGTCATTACATTCACATAAGCAAAAAGTATATTAATGATTTAATTTTATCACTGACAACTGTATTTGAGAAAAGAATATTTTAGGTTTCGCCTTATCAATACATGTATTGCCCTAATTAAATTTCATTTGTGAAATATGCAAAGAATATTTCCTGGGCGATTTTTTCTATATAATATTCAAAATAACGATAATTAAGAAAAAAGATTTTAGTTATAACACTGAGGTAATTATTTATTTACTACATTTATAGTTTTCTTCGCAACACTACTTAGTTTCATTATCACATTACTTAAGAAGGTTATCATGAAAACGTTTTATTCATCACAGTGGAATCGCATATAAAGTGTATTAAGATTTAATTATATGATGAAAGTAAACGATTATGAAAGAAAGTTTAGTTATTACGTTGATAACTGTGACTTAACAGAGAGATTTTAGACATATCGCAGAAAATAGTAATTATGCAAAAAAGTTTTATGGCTTTCAACAGCATGCTGAGTTTGAATTTATGTCATCTAAATGTTATGGTGTGTACTGTAGGTATTGTCTTTGAGGTTCGCAATTCAGAGAATGTTTTAAGCATTCATGAAAAAATGTGTAGTTCACAGTTACATTAGAAGTATATTTTATGTTTTGTTGTTTAATGTCTAGGTGAAAATAATGCTGTATAAATATATATATATATACTTGTGAAATATGACCATTTTCTTCATAAACAATTTCCTTGTTAGAATTTTATTACCTGTCTCAAGAACAACCGTTTCACTTCCTAAAGTTACCTTTGAGTGTTTGTTTATGTGTATATCCACAGTCCTGTGTATCTGAATTTTAAGTGTTGTATCAGGTTCATGGAATGTATTAATAAACACCAGTGGCAAACACCAAATATGTTATGCATTTCTCAGCTGTTGCATGTAAAATTAAATATGTATTATTATTAATAGTATAAAAAGACCAATTCCAGCAATTTTTTAAATAGTTAAATGATTTCTCATCTAACGAAGTAAGTCGTCTTTTAAGCCATGCTAATTCATGTTGTTTGTCAACAGTTTTATCACACATTTTGCTCACATCAAAATTATCCTGAAGTTGTAAAGTCGGAAATAAGCACGTGTTCTGAAAAGAAATATTCTTTTGACGTTAAGTGACGAAACATAAAAAATACTGAGAATAGTAATATCGAAGCTTACAAGATATTATTCTTTTAAATAATTAATTTATTGTTTACGTACTCATAAAACATGATGTCATACAAAATTTATTCTTTCGTAAATATTTCAACCACAAAATTGATTATCTCTAATTATTTTCGCATGTTCATTTCAGTACTGTGAAACACTGCTTTAACAGTATTTTTGATGGTCTTCAGAAGTTTCTCTTTTTCCTAGCATTAAGTGTACCTTAAGTAACTATTCATCTAACTTAATTATAATGACCGGATCAAAGATTCCATGGTCAGAACAAAGTTCCCTCACGTAGAAATGTAGAGAAATTAAGCAGAGAACATCGCCAACCGTGTACATGGTTATCTTATTTCAAGAACATGAATAACACTCATAACACTTTTAGAAAATGTTCACGTATAAAGTGTAGAGAATGTTAGGCAGCATATGTCAAGATCGAGCCTTGAATCTTCCAATTCGGAGTCTGACACGCTAACTATCACAGTTATTTCTACTCGAATCTGTCTTATATTTTTAATGTTATTTTAATGTTAATATGAAATAGCCTTTAAAAACAAATTAGTTTATTTGAAAAGTTGGTACGCTTTTATTTATCTTAAAATCTAACAGAATATTACTGAAAACTATTCTAATATTATCAATGCTACAAGCCCTGACTATTTGCCAACTTTTTGTTATCTCAACAAGTAATTTATGACATAGGAAGACACGTATTCTTAATATTTAATTTTTTTTTAAAACTTAAGTAACTGGATCCTTTCTGTGATAAAATATGTGTAAGAGTCTCTAACCTTTCATTATATAGAAGTAGCCAAGCGGTTAAGAAACTATTAGCAAACGTTCAATGTCTTCGTTTTTAAATTGCACTTTTCATGATGTGAAGTTTGACTATTGTTTATAAATAGAAGTATAACCATCCCCAAGTACAAGATTTTTTATATAACTATTGCTGAACTTAACTGTTTGTAAGTTTTACTTCAACTGGCATTTCTCGTCACATCAAACATTCTCACCCTTTCAGCCGCAGGGACATTATAATGTGACAGTTGAACTCATTAATCGTTGGCAAAAAAGTAGTTGCCTTTCCTCCAGTTTTACACTGCTATATTAGGGACGGCCTGAGCAGATATCCCTTTTGTATCTTTGTGCGAAATTCAAAACAAAACAAACCAATCAACTGGCATTAAGATAACAAACATTTAATTTTACATTGAAAAATTTTAATTATACTCATATAATTATACTAGAACTGGTGATACTAGGTTGCCCATGCTTAGGCCATTTGTTTGCATATAGTTTTGGTTGTTGAACATGAAATTTGTCTATATCGTGGTGAATTCTATAACGGTTACTAATTGGTTGCTGGAAATGTCTATTGATTGGTTATGGTTTTGGATACAGAGTTCTAAGGTTATCTTGAAGGCTTCAGCGGTTGTGACTTCTGTAAAGAGGGATATAACATCGAAACTGGCCATTAAGGCTTTATAATTAATTAAGTTGATTAAGGTTAGATTTAAAATTAAAAGAGTATTTGATGAATGATCTCCCTGATGTTACATATTTGGAGAATTCCCAAGCTATATATTCACCAAGACGGTAATTAAACGTTTCATATGTGGACATTGTTGGTCGTAATGGACAATCTGGTTTATGAGGTTTGGGGATGCCATAAATTTGTGGTGGGCGTGAGTCGGTTTTACGTAGGTAGGAATAAAATGTTTATGAAATTGTGTTGACTTTTTTCATTTTAGTAGTAATTTGTTCAGTTGCGTCTCGTGTGTCTTTGTTGGATTTGTGTGTATTGGTTTGAATTTGTTTGTGTCTCAAAGAATGTTCTTCATTTTTTGGACGTATTCATTCGTGTTTATTATGACTATAGCGTTACCTTTATCTGCTTTTAGAATTTTTATGTTTTTGTCTTGTTTTAGGTTTTTAATGGAATTAGTGTCTCTTTTTGTAAGATTGTTTTTCAGCTTTCTGTTTTGTGAAATTATGTTGATGATTTTGTGAGAAAATTCTTTGAAAAAATCGTTTAAGATGTTGTTTTAGGTGTTTCTGGAAAATATAAATTTTTAATTTTACCTGGGAAGTTTGGCTGTTGGATGTCAATAAAATTATCTAAGTTGTCTTCTTTCTGTTGGTTGTTTTTGGTTCTTTCCTTGTTTTTGTTCTCTGTAGAACAAAAGAGACATTAATTCCATTAAAAACATAAAACAAGACAAAAACATAAATAATATTAAAATTAATATAATCATCCTGTTGTTACTTCATACTTATATGTGTGCATCATCAAAATCACAAGCCGTGATTATATGCTGACAATGATGGATTTAGGAAGAGTATAAGTTTATGTACATTAAGAAATTTGAAGTCGAACAGAAGTTTATTTTGAATAAATATGAATTTAAAAAGGCAGTGTAATATATGTACATGAGAGAAGTGAATTCCTTTGCATGAGAAAACTTATGCATTAAATCCAGTATGTTTAAAGTACTGATAGGTATGTGTCGCATGATGTTAGAAATTTTGCATATAGTAATAGTTCATGTGAATTGTTCTCGTATAATATTTTAGCTGTTCAAACTAGAAACACTACTGAGAAGAATCCTGTGTATTTGACCAACAGTCATTTACAATATATTGAGTTCGTATAATACGATGCCTTTCTTATGCTTTTACCTGGAGGAAAACACAATTTGGCTTTAATTCAATCAAAGACGTATATGGTATTAAAGTTTGGAGACAGTAAACCACCTCTAAGCTATATTTTCTAAATCTGATTTCTCGTCATCATATTTAATGTCGTATCTGGTATTTGAGAACACTCAGAATTTGTACCATGATATTCCTATTTCCCAAGCCACGTTTAAAATGCTACTTTTATGTGACTTTTAAAACAGAGATAACGTTTAGGTCTTAAACAGTTAAAAACAGTTTTAGCCTCTCTTGTTTTTTTCATTTGATTGTATTAATTAAATTTCTGGTAATAACGATTGTATGTTACGTCCATCAAATATCATCTACAAACAAATATAACAAAGGAGCCAAGTATTCCAAAGACCTTGATGTGTACGTTCAAAGCATGCCGCAAGGAAATTTCAAAAATAAATATGAAATTTATCAGGCCTTTGTAATGTCGAATTTTTAGTGTAAACCGTGAAACAAGTGCATGTTTATCTTGTTTAATTTATTTAATCAAAGTGTGTTTGTGTTTTTCTTATAGCAAAGCCACATTGGGCTATCTGCTCAGCCCACCGAGGGAAATCGAACCCCTGATTTTAGCGTTGTAAATCCGGAGACATACCGCTGTACTAGCGGGGGGGCTCTTTAATTAAAATAAGCTCCTTTGGACTCAATACTCTTTATGTAATGAAGTCTTTAAAGGCAATTTCAACTGACCTTTGGTTTGTAAACATTTTTTTTCTAAAAAAATGTTCAAATTTTTAAAAAGTAATAATCGTTGCGTGTTGCTTTTTATTTCGAATGAGTTTCCGATTTACTATGTTATGTTCGCTTCATGTTACTATTTCAAATAACCTGAATTTTAATTTTAATTTAGTAGTTAATTAAATGTTGATGTGTATTAAATTTGTTATTTGCTAACAAGATTGATATTCATAATTTCATTTTTAACAGAAAGTTATTTTAATATACAAACAAAAAACAATATAATTTGTAATAACAGTTATCACTGCTAGTTATTACAAATGATGGTTTATATACTAGAGTTTACAAACTTACAGGCAATACCGAGTTTTATATCTCAGTATAGAACTGAATCTTTTATCAAAGATACATGTCCACGACGAGAAAATTAATTCTGAGTTGACATTGCTTGGTTGGCTCATACCAGTTACCAACTTACTTCTTTCGACGAGGATATTTAAGGTTCTCGTAGAAGTAGTAAAATCCGAAGTTAATTTACTAAAGTTGAATAGTTTGTAATGTAAGAAATTTATAATAATTCATGGTCACAGTCTGTAGTCTTTCGATTAATACACGTTAATCACAATTATAGCTTCCGAAGCTTATAGCACACTGACTGTAGTTGTTCAATAATAATATTTTGTTCTGCCTCTCGCTAACTGCTTTTAACATAAATCACGCAAAACTAGCGCATTCACCAAGGTTCGCTTGGCAACAGTAATGTCAGTCACTAGTAGTACACACACATCTAGTGCATTATTAATTCTTATTCTCGAGAATCTTCTACAAATTTAGAGAACAAGCAAGAGTTGCACAATATACAACCAACAATATCCGTCACATACGAAAAGAAAAACTATACTGAAACAAGCATAGGTATTGAAATAATAAAAATAACGGTAAATCCGTTACACAATCTCTAAGGGAAAGACCTGGTGAATGTGGTGGTTGAGATAAAGATTCGTAGTTATTGGACTGTAATGTGTGAAACGTGAGGTCGAGCATTATAAAGAAGCACTACGGATCCACTACGATTGACAATTGTTGGTGTTTTTATGACAACTATTGATGCAAATTTCAAGTTTAGAACAATTTTCTTTGCTCTGATTATTTTTTTGCTTTTAAGAATAAATAATGGGCTACACCTGCTGATGCCCACCAAACACATAAGCTTCATAGGGTGAAAAGCTGATTTTGATGCTTCTTCATAGTCAAGCCAATATTAAAATTGTCTTTAAATGTCGTAAATAATCCATTTGTTTCATCACTGATGAAAATAAACGGGTCGTTTTTCTTGCAAGTAAGAAGTGAGAAACAAATTTCAACTCATTTTGTTTGATGATTTTCAGTCAATTTTTGAAGCATCCATTCAATGAGCCTTTTCACCTTGAAGTTCGTCGGCAATTACCACGCTGTTTGGAGTATATATAATTAAACTAAGATCTTAAATTCTTCCTCATTAATGGCTATCTAAGGACTTTTCAGAGGCTCATTCTTAAGGCCTATGTCACCAGAACAAAATATTCTAAACCAATGCTGTATTGTGCATTAATTAGCTGTGGCATCACCAGGTGCTTATGCAGTTGATGTTATAAGGTGATGTTGCGCATTGTGATCAGGTTTGAATTTGTACAAGAAAATTACACAAATATAAATTTTATTATGATGACAAACATGATGACTTGGCTTCTGAAATAAGAAAAACAAACGAGCTTGAAATGAACAAAACAATATACTATATTATTCTGATAAATTCACAATAATGTTTCACTTTTAGTCACTAAAAATCAAGTTTTAAATTTGCACATGAAAATCAGATATTTCCTATGCAACAGCATGATAGAATTGCTTGAAGTTTAGACGAGGGATGGAAATCAACTGAAAAACCTTTCAAATTTCAAGTCGTCATGAAACTGTTTAAAACATGTTTTACATTGAGGAAATAGATATTTTGCATTTCAGCTACCGAACAAAAATATCTTCTAGCATTATAAATACTTTTCATGAATAATGTAAATTAATTTCTTCAGGTAATAAATTTACTACAATTTGAAACTAAGAAAACAAGAATTTTGTAAAATTAAGATTTCAATAAAACCTGTTTAAGTACACTAAATTTAATAAGTTATGATACTAAAGTTAAATGACTCAAGGCAAATGACAATTTCAATAGCAAAACGAATTTATCATCAGCCTTTATTTATTTGACTTGCATATTTACTATTAAAAGCTAATTTTAAATGTTTTTTAGAATAAAAACCATTTCTGTAGATTGCACTAAAAAGTGTTTTTCTTCTTATGATTTTTTTCTGTGTTTTGAATAACAAGAAAACTAGTAACCAACTACGGTTTAAGTATAATTTTACTTCATTAAATTATTTTCAGTGATACTGTTTCAGTTACTAAACTTCGATCAAAACGTTTATATATTTTGTAACAAATGAGGTTATTATTATTAAGACGGAATATAAATAATCTCAGTGCTGTGAAACTGATAAATGCGTTTTATGTTAAACACCTACTTGTGTAATTTCTAAAATGAAACAGGTTATATGGATGTCGTGACGATTTATTAGACCAGCGAACAATTTGACACCTCTAGAAAGATGTGTAATTCGACAAATTACCTATGACAATAAAATCTAACCAAAACAATTATAATGACAAATTATAAAATAGCGTATGTAATCTTCATGTTAAACATTCATTGCTTGGTTGGCTCTCTTTGTATTCTAATAACCTTCTCAAGGTGACTTTGCATGCTTTTAATGGAATTATTGATGTAATCCATAGTGATTTCCTTCTTACTTGTCACTAGAAGATCTTGCAACTCTGTTATATGAAGCATTTTTTGGTTATTTTGTGCACAATAGTTCTTAATGGAATTATAATATGGAGACTTTTCTGCCCCTGGCAATATTGTAATGCCCTCCTGATTGAGATAATCCTGTCCAATACGTGTACTGTGTTCAGTGGTATTGTCATTCTGAAACACAAAGTTACTGTGAAACCTTACCCTAAGATATGACAGAAACACCGTCTCCATGTAATGCTTGTGGGAGGGTCAATTGAAATTTCCATGGAGTATATGAAGAAGTTTTTCCACCATGATGAACAGTAGCCCAAACAAGCTGCATGACTTCCTATGTGTTCCATGAGAGAAAGACAGTCATCCCTCATTTATTCTCTAGACAAACGATGAAACTTTAACACGAAACTTTTAAAGCCAGAAATACCCTCATCTGAAAAAAAATATTGAATATTCATAACAAAACAAAGAAAGAAAATAGTACACATTGATCACAGTCGCTATACAATACAAAAGGATGATGTGTTACACTGTCAGAAGTTGAACACATTGAGGAAATTGCAACAACAGCAAGTACCAAACACAATTTCTATAACACAAACTAAAAATGTCTGCTCCTAGCAACAGTTAACCTTAAAAAAATTATCAGCCACTCTAGTGCTGAAAAGGGACTGTATCGGCAGGTTTCAGAAATGTTTCCTGAAAGTACATACAGGTTGGTAAGAAGCAAACAGTGCTTTTATGTCATCCAGATTAGAACGTAAACTTCGATAATTCCATTTTATCAAAGTAACCATTTTTAATTATGTGTAGGTGAATTTGGTGGAGAACTACGTAACGAGCCACGCTAGTACAGAACCTTTCCTAGAAGGACTCCTCAGAACGAACAGGAATCCTTGTTAAGAGCTCATTACTTTGTGAGTGGATTAAAAGAATAAAATGATAAATAATGTATACTTTCCATTCACCTTTCAGATTTTCCAAACAATTTGAAACTGATGATAACTTCTTTTGCTACTAAGTCTGATCTATCACACGTTGACATGAGTCATAAGATAGCTATGTAATTTATAAGGCCTGGCAATGCCAGGTGAGTAGGACGCTGGACTTGAATTTTAATAGTCATGGATTCGAATCCCCCGTCACATCAAACGTGTTTGTCTTTCGACCGTGGAGGTGTTATAATGTGAAAATGAATTCCACTATTTATTGACAGAAGTGTAGCTCAGAAGTTGGCAATGGGTGGTGATGGCTAAAAGCCTTTCCCCTAGTTTCCCCTGCTAAATTAGGGGCAGTTAGTGCCGATAGCCCTCGTGTAGTTTTGCGGGAAATTTAAACTTTTTATTGATGTAGTTCATAACGGTAGGATATATTTTACAAATATCTAGTGCTGGTTTCTGAGAGATCTATGGCTTTTACCAGTTAGATATCTATCATTAAAGAGAACAACGTTGAAAAATGTGCAGGATTTTCTAAATATTGCAAATACAGTTTCCGACACAATATGCTTAATTGCAGCTTCTATATAATCGTTAACAGATAGTGACTAAATATAATGTATCTTTGATATGATGATTGGATGAATGCTTCCGGTTTCCCTTAAAATAATTTGGAAACTAACGCCGCTACTTTTATTATTGCACACCTCTCAAAAATATAGTAAGAAAAAAGATGAACAAGTAGCTGCACCAAGAAGATAAATGTAACTTAGAAAATGGAAAAAATAATTGGAATCTATTCTTTTATAGTAAAAAGCTATATCTGGGTTGTATGGTAAACATTCTAAAATATAAGCAATTTATTGTTATTAGAAATACAAGTGCTCGGAAAGTCACTGTGCACTTGTATATTTATTAACAGACATGTTTCAATGTGAATGACAGTTATAAACAATGTTGAAAGTGACCCCCGATTGCATCAATACAGGCTTTGATCCTTATTATTTTGTTTGTAAACACCGCTTTCAGTTGCTTGAAATAGACTGAATGAATGCTGTTATCACTGCTTTCAAGTCATCCAGCGTGCGCGGACGATCTCGATACACTGCAGATTTTGCTGCTCCCCATAGATAAAAGTTTGGTGGATTAATAAGATTTGGTGAGCGTGGAGGCCACGCGTCTTTGGAAATAATGCTGTCTCCAAAACATTTCTTTAATAACTGCATAGATTTTGGAGATGTGTGGGCAGTAGCAACATCCTGTTTAAACCATGAGTAATTGATTTCATCACTTGTCATCTGACCAGTGAAGGTGTGAAGAATCTCTGAACAATAGCTCTCGTTTATTGTGTTTATAACGAAAATAGGGCCAACAGTTCGACGTCTGGAAATCGCAACCCACACACCAACTTCGAAATCATGTAGGGGTGTTTCGTGCAAACTATGAGGATTATCGGATGACCACAATCTTGAATTTTGTGAATTAACGTAACCCGAGAGATGGAACCATGCTTCGTCGATAAAAAAGGTCACATCCAACACATTATCTGTATTCTCTTCGATAAATCGGTTAAACCATCTGCAATAACGTATTTGTTTTTCATTATCATTTGCTTCCAGTTCTTGTGCCGCCATCATTTTGTATGGGAAGAGCTTTAATTTCTTTCTGACAGCCTCATGAGCAGTTCCAAGACCAATATCATGCTGTGAGCTAATTTTCGTAATGATTTTGATAAACTCTGCATCACACTGTCAGAAATATCCAACAGTTTTTCCTCCGATAGCTCTGCTGGCTTTCCAGAGCGTTTGGCATTATCCACTGATCCTGCTTTCCAAAACTTATCAACAAGATTACTAACTGCATTCCGATGTGGAACAGGGAGTTTTTCAACAAATCGCTGTCGCACTACATTTGTGTATCTAATACCTTCTCGGAATACGTATTTCACGAGCCATACATATTCTTCAGTTGTTAAAACCATATTGGGATCAAAATCTGAAATATAATAACATATGATAACAAAACTGTACAGTGACATTTCGAATAACCTGTATTATTTAGAAAAAACATATTCTAAATGCTATATGCCTTCTTCTGTGTAATATATAATTATTTGGAACTTATATTTATCCCATATATAGCAAGTACAATTATCGTTTACAGTTCCCTAAAATCTGTTGATTATAATGCAACTTTTTCACTCTTTTCTTACTTATAAAAATAGTGTACGCCAAACATATAATGTAATGTAATATTCACTTAACATATTTTGAAAATATATTCGCATCATTATGGTTAGCATATCTGTAAACACACAAGTTTCTGGTTTTTTTATTCATTACGATAGAGATAGAATGACTAAAGTTTTGCATTGTCATGCCAACTAAGAAAAGACTAAACTTACGATGCCAAAACCGGATTTCGCTACCCGTGATGAGCACAGTACAAAAAGCTGATTGTGTGACTTTGTGATACATTACAAACAAATACTAAGAAAAGACATTCACATTATAACAATTATTGTTTTAACAAATTGTTTAGATAAGTAATTTTGACTGCTACTACGTTTATTGTGTCTAATTTAACTTGATGAGCTCTGTAATGAGCAAAACGTGTTGCAAAAATAGATAAGGTGAGCACATTGTGCTTGAAAAATCCTCTAGTCTTATAACAAATATAGTTAATTTTAAATAGGTAGCTTTATAATTAATTATATTATATATTATTAAATGTGGATTATAAAAACAATGTAAAGTGTGGTGTGTGGCGACAGTAATGCTTGAATTAGTTTTCTATACTTTTGAAGTCATGCTGTAAAACTGGGCCCAGCAAGGCTAGGTGGGTTAAGGCTTCCTACTCGTAATCTGAGGGTCGCAGGTTCCAATCCCCGTCGCACCAAACATGCTTGCTCTTTTAGCCGTGAGGGCGTTATAATGGTACGGAAAATCCCCATATTAGTTAGTAAAATAGTAGCCCAGGAGGTGGCGGTGGGTGGTGATGACTAGCTGCCTTCCCTCTAGTCATACACTAGCCATAATTAGGATGGCTAGCGCAGATAGCGCTCGTGTGGCTTTGCACAAAATTCAAAAAACAAACAAATTGTAAAACTGTTGTGTAGATAACAGTAGTTAAGACTATGATGCTATAACAAAATATCTATTGGAAATTTGATTGAATATCATTTTACTATAGTTTACCTTGTTAGTTATGTAAAGTGATATTAGTATCAAATGGCCGGTAAGACATAGTGAGTGTAACAACAAACATGACCATTATACATTTGACAGGGAGATATCATTTACTGTAACAGTAGGAAAGAGAAAAAACTCATCAGATTACAAGTATATAATACGTCAAGAACTGGACACTAAACTGTTGTATAATATACCATATACAGATAAAACGGTGCTGTGTTTGTAACAGGAAATAACCCTACATAGCAATGAATGGTTAATTTCAAATGATCCCAACTAATATGTTAAAAAGTATGAAGAATCAAAAACAAATGAAAAAAGGTTATTCAATTTATATAGTAAATTGATTCTGCACAAAAAAGAAGTTCAAACCCATGTATGGGTATTCAATTTGAAGTGCCAGCTTTCAAAGCCAAAGTTGCTTGTGCAATATTTAATTGCACATATCAAAAAGAAAAAAACAGCAATAAAGAAGATAGAAATTATGTGTGCGAATATTAGAAGAGACATTATTTATCATAAATAAAACAAATTTTATAGAAATGAAATTTTATTCAAGAAATTAGCTAAGAGTACAATATGAAGTAAAAATGATATATGCTATAATACTCTGTGTAAGAATAATTTTATAGCTATATATAAATATATGTTGGAAAGCAACATGTTCACAAACGATCTACGATATGGCTTTCTTCTAGCAAATGAAATGAAATAATATAACGTTATTTTAGAAGGTCTTTAAAAACCAATAAGAAAGGGTTTTAAATCGGACATTGCCAGTTGACATCAAAAAACATTGATAGTAGAGAAGAAAACCAAAAAATATATCTTCAAACCAAAATTTAGCACTTTTGTATGCTACTGATAAATCATACTGGAAGAAAAATACTAGAAGAAATAAACTTGAACTTAACAATAGTAATAACTGAGCATACTGAGAGAATGCAACAATCTTTCTCTAATGAATAAAAGCTCTAAAGGAGATACCTAATTTAATGATACCTACATATTGCATAAGCTGGCAAAAGAGATTAGTGTCGGAAATATTTTATCATATAGAATCGATAAACAGCTCACAGACAGAGAATATTGGATATACTGAAAAAATGTTATTTCTGAAAGCATGGAGAACAATACAAATATGTAATCTTATTCTGACAAATTTTCTAGTTTATGAAATTATGAAGTTTTTCTCAGTACTCTGAGCATGAATATCACAAAAATATAAAGTTGTACAATTAAATATTTGCTGTTGATTCTAGAGTCCAGAACAAAACGGGTATTTCGTAGAGAGAAAATGTAAAATGTTACTATTAGCGTAAACTTCAAATACTATTAGTTATTAATAAACAATTATCACCAAAATCAATCAATACAAGAATTAGCAACGATTATAAGGATAAAAAAATGCAAGACTCATTTGGTGTTTCTTAAAGGATTTCACTTACTTTACAATTACATAAAGACTATAAAAATCGTATAGTGAATAAATGTGAAGCTAAGGTTGTACTTGTAGACCTGAACTGTACTTTGAGGAAAACAATCAGTGAGGTATTTTGTACATGTCTGTTTTCGAATTTCGCGCAAAGCAACGCTAGGACTCTCTACGCTAGCTAATTTAGCAGTGTAAGACTAGAATAAAGGCAGCTAGTCATCATCACCCACCACCAACTCTTTTACCAATGATTAGTGGAATTGACCGTCACTTTTAACGCTCTCACGGTTGAAAAGGCGTGCATATTTGGTGCGACGGGAATCCCAACCCGCGACCCTCAGATTACGAGTCGAGTTTCTTCGCCACCTGGCCATGTCGAGTAAGTTATTTTGTGAAAAGGTTGGGTATTACTCATCTTTAAAAGATATAAAGATTTTCAGTAATGCTGTGTGGTTTATTTACTAGATAGCGTTTGAAACAAGGGCTATTAAAAACCAAAACTACTACCTTATAAGAAATAGCTACCTTAGCAAATGTGGTAACTTTTTTTTTTATTAACAGGAGCTGGGCATCACAAATAAGGGCAGCAGTCACTCCTAGTGTATTTGCAGAAGATGAAGTAATTGATGTATAAAGCTATAACTATAAACGATGTTCAGGTAAAAGGTGCTTTTGTAGGAAGAAGAACATATGGTTTACGTGATAGTATTTCTTATGGCATATTACTTTAGCAAACGTACAAGGCTGATGCATTTGTGACAAGTAAGCTTAATGGAATAAACTCAGGATGACAAAACACGTAGGTATATACATAGCTTGTGTTGGCAAAATTGTCATCAAAACTGAAATACATATTGTTCTTGAGCAATGTTCATGGCTTTGAACAACAGGGTATGTAAACACATATTGTATGACATTTACAAATGGTGCTACAAATTGTGTGAGTAATGAAGACTAATTACTTACAAAATCTTTACCATTGGCTAAAATGAGATCCCATTATTCAAGAATAGCTACCTATGATAAAATAAATTGGATTAAAAGTCATATCAGAAATCATATGAAACAATACAAATCTATAGATAAACTAAATACCTTTCATATAAAGAATCTTAAATATTGGAATCAGTGCATCGCCTAGAAAAAGCAGTGATGTGGCAGAATGTGTGATATGTGTGTGATACAAACAACTGCAAGTTAGAGGACAAAGTTAGTCAACCACTCTAGAAATCACAAGCTTAACAGCATGCTGCCTTCTTGTGATGAAGATGCCTTTGTGATTTTAATGTAATACAGTCATTCTGTAATGTAATAAATCATTAGTTCGAAAAAAGAAGATTTTATTTTTAAAAAAATGTTTTTGCAATTTTTTTAGAACTATGGTTCTTTTCATACGTTGGACTACAAAAGAATGTTTTACAGAAGAATCTTGTGTGTTTTGCAAAAAGTATTTTTTATTCATACGTAATATTTTACGTTTGGAAACCTCATGATTCATTCATTCATGAACAATGTTGGAATTTATTTTTTTGTTGTTCTTTCAGTTGTCGGGAGTTTTTCCATCAAAATTCGTTGAAGTCAATTCCTAGTGATAGATATATACTTAACGTAACTCTCAAGCGTGAATACAGTTTCTCTATCAATAGTACAGCAGTTGGAGAGTGAAATCGTTTAATTTATATAAAATGAAATTCCACAAATAACCCCAGAAGACAGTAGATTGACTTGCGTTTTCGCTCTTTTAAGCGAATAGTATCGTTTAACTGCCTAAATAAAATACTGTATACACTAATTTTTATATAAGTTAGTTTATACTACATAAAATATATGTAATAAGACGAAGATGAATAGATTATTTAACTAAATGTTTGAGAGAGTTATATTGAGTAAGTAAAATTGTCAGTTCATGTTATAGGAAATCGTTTATAGATCCACCTGAAAGTGAGAACATTAATTTCGAATTCTTTAAGATAAATTGCTGTTAATTTTGAGAAAAAAACGCCTTGGATAATTTAATTGTTCGAAAATATATTAATCTATTATTACATTAAAAAATTATTTTGGGCAAGAGTAAAACTGGAAAAAATATTTGTTGATTTTTTTTAATTTACAGGCTCCGTTGATTAAAGAGGCTTGTTGTTTATTTAAAACTTTGTTGATACAACAGAAAATAGCTTAAATCAGAGACGATTTTCATTTAAAATTTAAACATCAATTTAGAAATTCTATAGATCAGATTTACTTTAAAGGAAAAATAAATTAGCATATTTTCAGTAAAAGTTTTAAAAACCAAATTTGTACTAAATTTAATAGCTGGACACTTTTTTGTTTTTCTCAAGATTTACATTGAACGAAAATCAGCGAAAAACTGTATATAAGATCTGCTTAATAAAAGTAAGTGATACTATGCAAAAGAGTTAGGACAAGAGAATATTTTATTATTCTTTCCATTTTATAGTATAACAGGATATAATGTATGAGATAAGTGATCTTTATCAAATGTCAGAAAAGTTTTCAGATCTACAGTATAAAAAACTCAACGAGAATGAAACCTTTGGTTATGTAGCAGTTTAAAAACCTTTTATGTGATCTCCAAATGTTCTCAAGGAAATTAAATTTGCTAAAAAGTACAAAACTAAACTCTTACGGTTAAAAAAGAATGTTATGGATAAATGAGCCAAAATTTCAAATATTTGGTGGTACGTTCGTTAGAAATAAGGTGAAAGATACCTCCATGCATAACACCTATCACGAAACATGAAGGAATTATTGAGATGATTTGGATGAGCTTTTATGTTGACGCGACAGTAGATATTTGCAAATTAGATGAAATAATATAACCAGCACAACTTCAAACATTGAACCGTCATGTAATTTGCAGACAGTGTTTTGCGTATTACTGAGAAAGGATTCTACTCCGAAGAAAATAATGCCTCCAAACATTTATACAACATATGCAGAAACTGCTTAGTATGAAAGAAACTGCTGGAGACATTAAAATGATGCAATGGCAAACACAAATCCCCAATCTCATTCTAATTGAGCATGTATGAGATTTGATAGATCAGAAACATGACAAATCCAAAGTTACTTCCAAAGAAACTTTACGTGAGTGTATTAGAGCCTTTTGAAATAAAATATCAAAAAACAGTTTAACTAAATATGTTCCAACAATCCTTGAAAGATTGTCTGCAGCTATTAAAACAAAAAAATGAACAAACAAAATATTAACTGTTTGTTGTAACGAAGTACTTGCATTGAATTTATGTTGTACTTAATATAGAAATTGATACATTATTGATGTTTCACATGTAATTTTTTTCCATTGTTTTTGAAAGTAGCCTTAATTCTAATTTTAACTTTATCCTAACACTACACATGTTAGAAAAATATAAATAAACATTATGAAAATCAAGTAACATTAGTTTCATTAGCATATTTTAGGTTAGCTTTAAGTGTGAAATACCTTTACAAAACATGGCCTATATCTGAGTATTCACTATTTACTGTATAATTGATTCCCTGTGAGACAGCGGCAACACTTCAGATTTTAGACACACATACTTGTAAAATCGATTTACTCGACAAATATTTAAATAAACAAAGATAGCCCTTATGTAGCTTTGCGCATAATTCAAAAACAAACAAACAAACAAAATATTGTCATAACCAATTTACATATTAAATGTTTTCGTTTATATTTTCATTAAATAGACAAAAATAAATCACTCTCATATCATCTTTAATTTGTGTTTACAATTCATATAACTGGATTTCACATTGGTTTGCTCCATTTACGACAAAATACTAATAAATATTTGTTGGTATAACATTGTATATATATTACATAACCAATTTATTTGTATAAACTATATTGTTCCTTGTTACTAAGATATAACACAGATACTTCACGTTGTCACTTTTAAAGTATAAAAGCAGCTTCAATCTGAACAGCACACCATCAATACATTGGTTAAACTTAAAGGTGAGATAACTCCAAAGTTCACTATGACAATCAATAATTTTAAGCTACTAAACAGATAGAGAGCGATAAGTCAGAATTCCTAAGACTGAATAATAGGATTGGCTGTTATATTTATATCGCACACGGAGCTGAAAGTACTTAGATTGTTTAGTAGCGTCGCACATCAAACCTTGACTTCCTTATCTGATCACCGCACATTTTCTTCAAACTAAATAAGTAGCTATCAAACAGTGGTCATAGAAAGTAATATTTCAGCTTTTTATATCCTTGAACGCCTGTCATATTGTATGTTTACAAATGTTCCTACTTTAATATTTTCGTTGTTTATTCTACTTGTATATCTAACCCAGAGAACATTTTGTCAAATGAAATGTCAGTATATTTGTGTAATATTGAATTAAATTTACTGTTTCAATCTCTTGTTCTATTCAAATGTAAATGCTTGTTTGTTTGTTTTTTGAATTTCGCACAAAACTACTCGAGGGCTATCTGTGATAGCCGTCCCTAATTTAGTAGTGTAAGACTAGAGGGAAGGCAGCTAGTCATCACCACCCACCGCCAACTCTTGGGCTACTCTTTTATCAACGAAAAGTGGGATTGATCGTCACTTTATAACGTCCTCACGGCTAGGAGGGCGAGCATGTTTGGCGCGACTCAGGCGCAAACCCGAAGATGTAAATGCAAAAAATTATTATTCTGTGAAGTCGACCTATCTCATATTGATAAGATTTGATCAAGTCACTCCGTCATCTATTCTGTTAAATTTATGTATTCTATATAAAAATTTGGATTTAATATGGTAGACGGTTCACCTTTTATCCAATAACGACCCGTAAATTGTAACGATATCAAGTGTTATTATAATAGATTTGAATTTATGAAATGTCATTATCTAATGCTACATAAGTAGTCAAAATGAATTTCAAGCTGTATAAAATGGCTTTGTCGTGCGAATTAAAATTTATTTTTTCCATAGAAATAATACATGAAGAAAAGCTAATCACCTCTTATTTAATTTTTAATAACTTCTGATCAACGCAAACTTATTATAAAGAGAGATACGTTAAATTTCTTGTTAAAGGAAAGCTTTTTCAAACAAATATTTTATAAAATGTATTTTATAACCGAGTAGTTTGTCAAATTTCTCGAATTTAGCCAAAATTAAATTATAGGAGTAATAATTTCAACTACATTGTTGCATTACTAATAGTGTTGAGGTAATTTGGAGTTTCATGAGCTAAATGTGTCATAGTTATAAATAAGGTGTTTGTGTTTTCTTATAGCAAAGCCATGTCAAGCTATCTGCCCACCGAGGGGAATTGAATCCCTAACTTTGCGTTGTAAATCCGCAGACTTTCTACTGTACCAGTGGGGGGCTGTAAATAAGGAAAATTTCAGCAATTGAAATTATGGTTTGCATGCAACTGCAAAATCAAAATAAAACTAAATACATATGGAACTTCTAACAGTGAAAACTAGCCTAATCTATGACTACATGTACATATATTACAATGACTGGTAAATTGATTATATCTCTCAATTTGACCTAATACCTGTATGAACCACCTCTCACCGCATGAGTAGTCTGACCTTCATAAGAACCGTAGAAGGTGTCTCATTTAATTGTAGCTTATTACTATTGAATTAGTGTATGAAACTGGTTCACAAATGTGACAAAATGAATATGACACAAGTCTCAAAGAGGTTAATCGGATTGCTGTTCTGCGATTTTACTGACTTATAGCTGCTACTACACTCTCAAATCATTTTTGTGCAATAAAAATTATTTTGGATATCATTGTTTCTCAAAGTGAAAACACAGTACTATGGAATGATTGTTTATTTGTTTTGTCTGTTTTTGAATTTTGCACAAAGCTACACGAGAGCTATCTGTGCTATCTGTCCCTAATTTAGTAGTGTAAGACTAGAGGGAAGGGAGCTAGTCATCACCACCTACCGCCACCTCTTGGGCTACTCTTTTACCAACGAATAGTGGGATTGACCGTAACATTATAACATCCCCACAGCTGAAAGGGCGAGCATGGTTAGCGCGACGGTGATGCGAACCCGCGACCCTCGGATTACGGGTCGCACGCCTTAACACGCTTGGCCATGCCACTATAGAATTAATATGACTGAAAATCACATTCATGTGCTCTCATTACAGTGTTCATTTTTCTGAGGAAACAAACACATTTTCTGCACAAAAAAAGTTTCCAACCCCAATATACTAATTAAAATAAAACGAAACTAGAGGTCAAGTCGTTAAAGTTTCTTTGTATTTTACACTCTATTTTTACTATATATAGAGAGAAATATGACTCATTAAATCAAACCATAAACATTCAATAATTCCTCGACCACGGTTTATGCTCTAAATACCACTGAAACTGTGCTTTCCAGTTTGTATTTTATGAATACTTGTTTTAAACTATTTTATAAGCTATTCATGACAATTTTTATGATCTATTTTACATAGTGAATTATTTTAGTTCCTTTTCAATTTCGTATAGAGCTATTTAATGGCTATCTGCGATAGCTGTTCTTAATTTAACAGTGGTAGCAAAATAACTAGTAAACCTAAACTGCCAACTCTGGGTGATATTCTTTCATCAAAAGATAGGACGATTGACCATAACATTATAACCTACCCACAGCTTATAGAGTGAGCATGTTCAGAGACTGAGATTCGATTTTGCAAACAGCAGAATGTGGGTCAAATGTTTTAACCATCAGCCATATTTGAAGAGCACTTAACCATTGTTGAAGAAAACGACTAGTTTGGTCACGTCCTCACATCTGCATCATTTATAGTGTGACGTTAGCTAAAATTGTAACATAGTAAATAGGACTCATGGGCTTGTGTTATGAAGATGGGTATCGGTGGTATTTCAAATTATATTTAGATTTGAGAGAAGTGTTAAGTTAATATTGGTAATGCATGTGAATAATTATATACAACTCAAATCCCGCATAAAATAACGGGATAAAACAAAATGTAAACTATAAGAAATGCATCACAAAGGTTTAAACTTCTTCATTTTCATACACATACTTTTTTTTTTCATTTAAAGTATTTCTATGTTAATGCTAATGATGATTTTTCTACACTGTTTTATTCTATTTGCATCACAATTAAAAGCTTGTGTATTTCGATCCATCACCATTCACTACTGGTCATTAAAGTAATTTTGAACTCGATCGAAAAATATAATTACGCTTCGCATGGAGAGGCCCCCCAGTGACTCAGCGGTATGTCTGCGGACTTACACGCTAAAATCCGAATTTCGATACCCGTGGTGGGCAGAGCACAGATAGCTCATTGTGTAGCTTTGTGCTTAATTCAAAACAACAACAACAACGCATGGAGAGATTTATATGTAAATATTCATTGGAAAAGCGTCGGGATTCATTTCAAAAAGAAATTAGTAAATACTTTTAAAAATTGATTTAATTTCGTTAAATATTAATAGAGAGAAAGAAAGCGACGCCTTCTTGTTACTATTCTAATTATAACTAAATTTTATTGTCAGTTGTCATTTAACCCCTATTTTATTTTATATATCTTTATTATTTTATATATCTTTATTAATGCTATAACACTTCAGATTCTAGAGCCACAAATTATTAATAACATTATGAATCTAACATTGAAAATAAAATGTTATTTGTCTGCCTTCATCAACTAAGAACAATTAAATAAACTTTTTATTGTATTTTGCATTGTACAAAAGATGTTTAGTTGAAGTCAATTAGAACGTAGAAAAACACAAGAAATAAAGGTAAAACATTGGTTAAGTTTCAGTCAAAATGTCTTCAATTGAGCCAAAGATAAGCAACAAAGCCAGTTGTTAGTTTTGATCTAAACATAGCATCAAAAAAGCAAGAATTATAAAAAGTAGTTTTTAGTAAATTTACCACAGCAGAAAAAAAAATGAAACAAAATTATATGAAATGAAAGTTTCTGCCTACCCTTTTGAGGACATTTATATTTCAATGTAGATCAAAGGTGTAACCTACTTATCAGTCTCTTTGGTTCATTTCGTTGTTTTAGCACAAACTGCTTGACTAAATATGTTTACAAGAGTTAAAGTAACATAAACCAATATCACAAGTTAGTGTTTAATTGGCATTCCCTGAGATTTCAGTACTGTTTCACATCGAAATGGCAATGAATTTTGTGCAAATATTCCTGAGTGATTGACTGCTATCCTTTGAGTACTTTCGTTAATCAGTTTAACCAAGTGAATGAATTTCATAACATCAGTTTTCTTTCATTTTTCAAATATATTTGAACAACTTTACAACTGGAGAGAAATTTGTTTGATCATTTCGTACGCTAATTGGAATAAGAAGATCTAAGAAATTATAACAGGTACACAACACTTTTTATGAGAAAATGTTAACTAAAATATGAAAAGTTTATGCATTTATGAAACCCAGTGTTAAAATTAGGATTTGATATTATAGTTGAATAAATCTAGTCGAGCGTGTTTTAAAGCCATATAATTTTACATGTTTTCTAATATATAATAAAAGATACAAAAATTAGCAACATTTTCAAGAGAAACTTCTTTTTCGTCCACTCCCTGTCATTATTACTTTCCCTATGAAAAGTTACATTATAGTTGTTTAAAACTACTGATATGTGATCTGTTCTTACCGAGTACCCATGAGATAGATTTTTACTAGTTCTCAATTCTACAAGTTTCTACAACAGATGAAAAATCAACTACCACAATTCTCTACACACAGAACTCTAATGATCAGGACAAATGAAGCGAGGGCGGAAGTTCAGTACAGACTGAATTATCCAAAAGCCTGACATAGTGACTCACTAATGAAACTGGCTGTGATATCGACTTTCTTTTCTAACTTAAACTTTTAGTGTACTTTTCGAAAGTACATGAACCTGTGGATTAGAGATCTTAGTCATAGTTATGAATGAATGCAGAGTTCTCTTTCCTTTAACTCCAGCCTTCCCATTTCCCGGCCTTACATTGAGAGCCCGTCTGCACAACTTTTTTTTGCTCAATGTTCTTCCTCTCCAACCTGTTCAATTTACTTATTCACTTATCTTACCTTTATATTTATTTGTTTTTCACAGTCTGTTTAATACTTTTTTTAAGGTTAGATAACTTTTACTGTTGTATTTTTTTTAAACAACATTACCAAAATAATGTTTTCTTTTGATTCTTTATCTCACATTGTTGCCTGTGTTAACATTTGCTTTTTTTATTTTTGGTGTATTCTATTTACTACATCACAAACGTGTATAACATTTATTTTATAAAAAAAACATAAAATAATTAGAGCAGTAAGGTCAGTAAAAGAACAAAATTGCATATCAGGACTATAATCTTCGGTGTGATAGTTTCTAAGGCATATTTCTTCTGATAAAATTTTGTTAGGTTTCTCAGCATGATGATACTTAAAACTATTCTATAAACTGTGATTCAATAATGTTTTTTTGTTTGTTTTGGAATTTCGCACAAAGCTACTCGAGGGCTATCTGTGTTAGCCGTCCCTAATTTAGCAGTGTAAGACTAGAGGGAAGGCAACTAGTCATCACCACCCACCGCCAACTCTTGGGCTACTCTTTTACCAACGAATAGTGGGATTGACCGTTACATTATACACCCCCACGGCTGGGAGGACAAGCATGTTTAGCGCGAACCCGCGACCCTCGAATTACGAGTCGCACGCCTTACGCGCTTGGCCATGCCAGGCCAATTCAATAATGTCAAAATACATGAACAAATATTTTAATAATGCTGTATAGAAAAAAAAAATTATGTAACTTCCATAAAGCTAAAAAAATTACATTACACGAAAATAAAATTATACATTTAAAAACGGCTGGTAGGTAGAGAAAGCACTAGTAAAGAAGCAAACAACGTTTCGACCTTCTTCGATTATCGTCAGGTTCACAAAGAAAGAAAGGGTTACTGTCCGGTACCTGACCACATGTTTGAAAGCGGTTGTGTAATTGAGTGTATGAATGTAGAGGGCGTGCTTAGATGTTTCATTATATTTATTAATATAGGTATAAAAGTGCTCCTTTTTATTGGTTTATTTTGGGCTTGAGTTTTTGTATATGTAAAGCTTCTTTAATTTTGGGTTTGTTCATGTTTGTTTCTTTCTTTAGTATTTAGATGTTTTCTATGGTTATGTTGTGTTTATTTGATTTTCAGTGTTTGAAAACGTGTGAAGGTGACTTTTGTGTTATTTTGATATGGTTTCCATTTTTCTACTTGTTTCTCCAAAATAGAAGTCGTGGCAGTTATCACATTGTGTTTTAGACCTTATCACACTCTTAGTTTTGTGCCTAGTTTGTAAATAAATTTGTTATTAATTTGGCAAATGTTGGTTATTCTTCTGCTGATGTCGGGAATATATGGTATGCAGCAGTGTATGGTTTTGTGATTTTTTTTAAATCGTGGGGTATATTTACTTTTTTTAAATTGATTTTGTCTTTTGTGTTAATGTGTGTGTATAATGTTTTCTATGGTTGTGGAGGAAAGTTGTTGATGCTGAAGTAACAAATATATATGTAAAAATGACTGGTATGGAGGGAAGCGAACAACGTTTCGACCTTAATCTGTCATCGTCAGGTTTACAACTATGGCTAAAGAAGGTCAAAAAGATTTTTTGTCCCTCTACATAGAGTTTTCTCTATCCATACCAGCCGTTTTTAAATACATATATTTTCTCTACAAGTGGGTTTTCTGGTCATCAAGGATTGATGAGGTATTGTTTTATTTTGTCTCATTCGTCGTTAATTTTATCTGATGAGCATAGATTAATGAATGTGTTTGTTTTATTTCTTAGTATGTTGAGTTTTTGTTTTGTTTCATGTCCTGTGTCCCAAGGAATGTATAGTCCAGTATGGGTGATTTTTTTGTGGATTCCTGTTTTAAATTGTGTTTCAGTTCTTGTAATTTTGAGGTTAAGAAATTATATTGGATTGCTTTCTTCCTGTTTACATGAAAGTTAATGTTGGGATATATAGAGTTAATATGATTGAAAAATTAAATGTGTGTTCTGTAAATATAAAATCCCACAATCGTGTCGTCTACATATCTGTAAAGTGGTGGATGTAATGTTGTGTTAATTGCTTGTGTTGTTTCAACTTGTTATGAAAATGTTGACTGGAACTGGTGATATTGGATTGCCTAATCTTAGGCCATTTGTTGTATACGGTTGTGGTTACTGAACATGAAGTTTGTCTTCATCGTAGTGAGTCTTATGAGGGTTGCTAACTGGTTGCTTGGAATGTCTATTGATGGGTTAGGGTCTCAGATATAGAATTCTAAGGCTATCGTGCAGGCTTCAGCGGTTGGGACTTACTAAAGAGGGCCTTATGATTAAACTGATAAAGGTTAGATTTGAAATTAAAGGAGTCTTTGATGAATGAGCTGGCTGATGTTATATATTTGGAGAATGTCAATGCTATGTATTTAACAAGATTGTAATTAAACAATTCATATGTGTACATTATTGGTCGTAGTGGACAATCTGGTTTATGAGACTTGGAGATGCCGTATATTTGTGGTGTGCGCGAGTCAGTCCTGCGTAGGTAGGAATAAAGTGATTTTGAAATTCTATTGACTTTTTTAATTTTTAGTAGCATTTTGTTTAGTTGCGTTTCGTGTGTCTTTGTTGGATTTGTGTGTGTTGGTTTAAATTTTTTGGTTTTTGGTAGGATTTTTTTCATTTTTTTGTTGTATTCATTCGTGTTCATTTATGACTATAGCGTTTTCTTCATTTGTTTTTAGAATTTTAATGTTTTTGTCTCGTTTTAGGTTTTTAATGAAATTAATGTCTCTTTTTGCAAGGTTGTTTTTTTAGTTTTCTGTTTTGTGAAATCATGTTGATGGTTTTGTGAGAAAATTCTTTGAAAAAATCGTTTAAGATGTTGTTTTTAAGTGTTTCTGGAAAATATAAACTTTTAATTTTTTCCTGAGAAGTTTGGTTGTTGGATGTCAATAGAATTGTCGAAGTTGTCTTTTTCTGTTAGTTGTTTTTGTTTTCTGTGGAGAGCATCACAACTCTCATGTCTTTAATTTCTAATACCTACGTGCTATTGCGAAGTTGAGTGTCTTGTTAAGTAAATGTATTTCGTGTGTGTTTAACTGTCGTTGGATCTGTTAATTATGGTTTGTTGTGTTGGTGTCTTTTGTGTTGTTTGCATCTTGGTTTCTCTAGTTTTTTGTTGTGGCAGATCTCTTTCTCCCTGTCGTTCTTGGTGTTGCTTTCGTTGGTGTTTCGTTGTATAAGTTTGTAAATATCTAGTTTAATGTAGCATGCCAGTTGATGTTCTAGATTCATTTTTTTGTTACTGTGTGTCATGTAGGTTTTTGTACTGACAAACACAACACCAATATTATTTATAAAATACAATGTGATAACTGTCGCAACTTCTATATTGGAGAAATTAGTTGAAAAATAGAAACCAGATTCAAAGAACACAAAAGTCACCTTTACACGTTTTTAAACACTTCAAGTCAAATAAACACAACATAACCATAGAAAACACCCAAATACTAAATAGAGAAACAACCATAAACACACGTAAAATTAAAGAGGAATTACTTATACAACAACTCTAAACCAATACAAAGAATAGTACTTTAAGCCAAGATTAGATAGTTGAAGTTACAATCTACACTAGAGCTATATACGTGTGTTTAAAATATATCATGTTTTACTGCTGGGTAAATATAAAACGTTTATACTCCAGGGTTAAATTGATAATAAACGAGAGTTGAGTACGTTATATTAACAAAAAATGTTAATATGCTAATCAATAAGTTACTTAAGAAAAACAACTGATATAAAATTGTGATGGAACGAAATGTATCAGAACTACGTTTTGACATTGTTTGACGTTTGCAGGTAATGTGATGTTACCAAACATTGTCCACTTTTTGGAAATATGTAAAACATACCTTTCCGATGTAAAATGTTCGAACACTCAGCTTATAAATAATTTCTCAGATCGAAAATCCAAAATTTCAAAGCAGCAGAAATCATTTGTATATAACTGTAATAGAAAGTAAACAAATACAGATCAATTTAGAACATCAAGATCATCCAAAAAGACACCTGCAAAAATTCTTCCCTCAATCAAGGTAAGCAAAAAACGGCTTTTTGTAACCGATAAGAATCCCCAAATATGAAGGTAGTCCATATTTACCACGCAACATAATCAAGAACAATCACCGGGTGAGAAAATGACAGAAGCTGTATTAAGCAGCCGCAGAGCAAAACTAGCATTCGTGCCATTCTATATTAATTCTTAAATCACTGATTTCCAAGTGAATTAACTGCCGAAACGAGCGTTGGTTAACCATCGTTTTATTGCATTAGGTAGTTAATGGAGAGGATAAAAAAAGTAGTGATGTACTTTTAACATGACATTTGTACAGTTGAACTAAATGTAAATGTACATTACGCTTTAAGATTATTGTTAAGTTGAACAGCCTGGCAGTTTCAGCACGGCCAGACACAACAACATTGATTGTGACGATATGTTGAGGATGCAAAATATTGTTGATAAAATGTAAATAACTACAGTTCAATATATTAACATACAGGGGTGGACAAAAATCCCCCTCCCGAAAATGCTATTTTGTTATATCTTTTATTGTATGACAGAAAAATATGTAAAACACGTTTTTTCGAACGCAGTTGACGAGATCTATTCAAATATGGCATCAAATTCTAATATTAACACTGGATTTTGTAAGTACTTGAACATGTACTTGTAAGTACATGATTTTAATTACATGTTCTCACAAAAAGTGTTGTTAACCTTCTGTAGTTTTTTAGATCTTCTTATTCCAGTTAGCTTACAAAATAATCAATCAAAATTAGGCTAATATTTTGTAAATAAACTGAAAGTTTATAAACTTTTGAACACAGAAAACGAAAAAATTAATTTAAAGCTAGACATAGGATTAACATAATATTTTAATATTCTACCTGCTTTTACTCGAAAATGCGAAAGAGGTACCACAACTGATGGTTTTGAATAAATGATCGCAACAACCGAAATGCTAAAAAAAATAAACTTCATAAAAATGGGTCAAGTCATTAACAAGTTATATATGTCGCATACATTACTTATCTCAGCTTACAATAATTTTAGCCCCCCAGTGGCTCAGCGGTATGTCCGTGGACTTACACGCTAAAATCCGAGTTTCGATACCCGTGGTGAGCAGAGCACAGATAGCCCATTGTGTAGCTTTGTGCTTAATTTAAAACAACAACAACAACAACAATTTTATTAAATTTCAAATGTTATCTGTCAAAAAATATGATTATTGAAAATAAACGATAATAGCTTTTTCTCATTAAACGCTTTGTTTATTTTGAGAGTTAATCGTACTTAATTATATTACAAGTCTGCCATTAGAACTACTTCCTACATATTCAGTCGTAGTCATTTTGGTAGCTGTTATTATGCGCTGTTGTATCACATCACGATATCAGCGTAAATACTTTTGTATGCGAGGAACGGCAAGGTCAATTTTAGACCTTTGACAGATTTTCCCAGGCGTATATATAATAATCTTGATTTTGAAGTATGACTTGAGAGTTTTCGTTAATTCCAAATCCAAGTTAAACGTACAAGAAAATACTTGAATATTTATGAAATAACTTTTCATGGTCAAATAATTGTTGTTGTATTTTTAAATGATTCCTCACTTTTGTAATGAGAGCATGTGATATGGTTTTGGGGGTTTTTGCTGTCATAAACGCTACATTGTGTATTTTTTTATTTTTATATATTTTCTTTCCATTGAAAACACTGAAGACTTTTGTTTGTTCTGTATGTTTTGCATTTTAGTTTTACGTCATTGATA
Source organism: Carcinoscorpius rotundicauda (assembly GCA_011833715.1). Lineage (NCBI taxonomy): Eukaryota > Metazoa > Arthropoda > Merostomata > Xiphosura > Limulidae > Carcinoscorpius > Carcinoscorpius rotundicauda. The sequence continues at coordinate 22,935,857 of CM022395.1, forward strand.
AATTGAGTTATAAAAATATATTACCCCAGAAATCTAATGTGACATATACTTCTGGCTATAAAACTATCCTTTGTCGAATTGTTAGGAAATCGCTAGTAACCACCTGATGTCACGGTTCCTGTCTTCCGCAACACACCACTGTATTAGCATAAGTAAATCGCTGTTTATAAACTGCAATTAACCATTTTCTCTGTATATACATAGAAATAATTTGTTCTTTTCCACAAATAATAATCTTCTCAAGCTTGAAGTATAACTTTTACCTATTCATACAATCCCTCTAGTTCTGTATATCTTAGCCACTTCTACTTTTACCATATTCTGATTTTTGACATGACTCTGCTCGTCGTTACTCCTGCTACGTCAGTGGCTTTAAAACTTTTCATACTCACTAAATATTAGTCAATACAAACGTAATTTAGCTGGTAATCGTTAGTTAAATGCATTTAGTGTAGTATTTCATTATAACATAGAAGCACTGTAGCATTTAACTCAATATTAAATGATCATACATTATGTTCAAATTATATTTATTTGGGTGACAAACAATATTTAATAAAAGTCTAAACATTTTCTGACACGTTGTCTTTCAAAAAGAAAAGTCCTATTTAACTGTTAGTAAATTTTTAAAGCTGCAAAAAACAAAATTTTTATGAATGCTGCGTTCACAGAACCCATCTCTTCTCTTGATGTTAAAAATACAGTAAATGCAAGCTCTGTTTAAGGATAAAAATTTCAGTTTATAAAAAAGCTGAGCCCAGCCAACCGTTACAAGTAATTTCCTTCTGTGTCTTATCAACAGTTTCCTGGAGTTAGCAAGAGATATCTAGAAATATGAGAACACTCAAAGCATCAATAGAAAGTAATATTAACTGAAAAATAAAACGTAGTGAAGAAATAAGTGAAGTAAAGACAAACAGAAGAAATTGATTTTTACGCTCTTGATACCATAACTCTTGACATTCTCTATCTTATAATGTCGTTTTATAAAGATAAAAAAACTATCGACTTCTGAGTCAAAGGTGACGATTATCCACAAAGACAAAATGACTGATTATACAAAAAATGTTGTTAACGGTGATATATTTCGTTTATTGTCATTCTACGTTTTTACATTATTCATTTTAAATTTAAATACATCAAGTCTACATTCTGCTTAGTAGGTTTCTGCTTCGTTAATGTCAGTTAATATAACAACAGCATTAAGTAAAGGGTTTATTTATTCAATACATATATTCTTCTCACTTAGTTATTCTGCATACCTGTAAACATTCTTTGGACTTTGACTCATAAGGTGTATAGCGCATTTCGTATGCAGAATTCGAAGGTTCAGTCCTAGACATCATTTCAGTAGTAAATTATATTTAATACATGTATCGTAGGCGAAGCACGAGTTTATCCCCTAATCTTTTAAGCTTTTAGCAAAAGAAGATTTAGATCATTTCCATAAGCAGTGTTACTAACTAATCACTTAAACTTATCGACCTGAAAACAAGTGATAAATTTAGTTAACCTAATTCTAATTCCTACTGGGAAGTCGTAGTTACAGAGCTGCTAATAGGTTGTTAGGCTTACATTTTCAATCATATCTCTTACTGATGACAGAAGATCAAGAGAATACCTTAGTTTATAAATTCGTGGAATTACTAATTCTGCAACAACACTTGTTTATTATACACATCATAACTATAAATGGAACCATTTCTTTAGCAGCATGGTATGATGCTATGACCTCATCTAAATTACCAGAGTGAGAGAAACTCCTGATTTGTTTGTTTTTCGATTTCTAAGAAACATATAGGAGAAAGTATGACTTAATACGTGTCCATGGACGGGAAATGTGGCTGTAAGATTGAACAGGATATGTGATAATACAGTAAAAGTATATCAGGTCGAACAAGGAAACTAGTTGTGGTTCTGATGTACTCCAGCAACAAAACTACTAAAATCCAGCTTGGCTGACCTGTATCTTCTTTCAACATTGTTTTAATCTTTCAAACTATGATATTCAGTTTTTGTGACACAAATAAATGATTTCGAATACCTTGATAAACTTAAATTCCGTCTTAATTATGGACCTCGGAAGCTACAACTCATTAATCGGGAAAATATAAATATTTGATTAGGAGCATCTACAAAATTCGAAAATTACAAACCGTTCAACTTCATTAAATTAACTTCGGACGTTAGTATCTTTGCAAAAACATTATGTAACTTCAGCTGTGAAAAATTCATATGTAAAGAGATACCTAGATGTCCGTTAAATGAATTGTACCTATATCAACCCGAAGTTAATTCACTCATCGTGAACCTTTCATAAAATATCAAGGAGATTCCGGATCGAATAAAAGACTCAATATCGTTTATAAGTTTGTAAAACTTTTACATATAAAATCATTATTGTAATAACTATTTGTATTAATCGTTATTATAAATTATATTATTATTTGTACAATGAAATATATTTATATCAAGAAAGAAAATTATGTGTATCAATCTTGATGGCAAATATCAATAATTTGATATATATCAACATTTAATTAACTTCTAGACCTAAATTATAATTCAACTCAGTTTTAGGCTATTTGAAATTGTAATACACAACGTAATAATTTGAAGATTCGTCCAGGATAAATTATAATACGTAACACACGTAAATACTATATATCTCACTTTCCCATAAATGCATTACTTACTTACAAAATTATTAAATTTTTATGAGTTCCGGTTTGTAACACTAAATCCAGTACAAGTAACGTGACAAACTGAAAATAAAATGTTGTATGTAACATGACCAAAAAAAACTTTATTTCCGTGTGTTTTTTATAGTAAAGCCACCTTTGGCTATCTACTGTGTACACCGATGGAAATCAAACCCCTAATCTTAGCGTTGTAAATCCGAAAACTAACCGGTGTCTCACAAGGACAAACTTATTTATTGTATTGTATCTCTCTTGCCCTATTCATAGAGAAATGAATATCTTCCAGCTGTAATATGAAACAGAGATATATCTGCATCCCAGATCTCTTCTGTGATTGATTAGCTACATGGAAAATATATTTTTGATATGTAGGCTTAGTATTTTGAGAATTATTTTGAAGTTTGAAAAAAAATGTTTGTTCTATTTTTTGTTGAACGTGTACGTTTTATATATAACATTTTATATTTATTTATTTTTATGCCACTTGGACAGTCGGTTGTGTTCATTTTTCTCTTTTGTTTATTTATACTGTAAACGAAGCACTGAATTTTTATTTTGACTCCAAAATCGTGTCTTATCTCTCTCTCTTTCCTTTTAATTGTAAGAAATTTCACTTAAATCCACGAACCATTCAACCGGATAGCAATACTTATTTACCACACATGTATTAGTCTACCGACCTTACATCTTAATTAACTTCTCAGACAACTTAAGCTTTATTACTTGCAATACTAATTTTGAAAACATTACAGATTATTTTTAACGAGCACATATTAACTATATATATTCAACTTGTAACATAAGTGCATTAATATCCTTTTTTATCTAGCAAATAGCGTGCACTTACGTATTTAACATAACGATTTATTGATTTCACCCAATATTTATTGTAAATCTTCACTTGAGTATTGTAATAAACAAAACACAGAGTTACTGAACATGTGAACCTGTGCACTTACACAGTTCACTAATATCCTTTCGTATCTGACAAAAACATACATCAAAGCGTAAGCTACCTATCTTTAGTACAGATTCACTGAGACCACCCATATCGTGCACATGCTAAAGATTCTCTACATTTAACATTCAATCTAGATTAGTGTGCGTCTTATACATGAAGTAGACTACTTTATTTTAAAGCCTACACAACTCACTATCTTCAAAAACACTATAGACTGTTATGTTCTCACTACATAATTTTTTTTTTTACTTCACCTGAAATACATACCACTTCTCGGACTTGCACGTAACACCTCACTAATCTTCCACCAAAAGTATTAGGCTTCATTTATGAGATATAAACATTAGATTACATACAGTCACCACACAAATTCTAATTCCTAACATATTCATTAATGTAATTACTTTACTTCTTTTGAATTCACACTATGCTGCTCTATCTCTCATAAAGAACGTGTAGCTCACTTCATAAGACAACCTATCTTTTGTGCATTTTGAAGAATAACATGATTAGAGATTACACGAAAAGAGTAAGGATTTAAAGATAAGGACATCTTTCATTACATTTAATTATAGTAAATAAAACAACTATCTCTTGTTAGACAACCTATACCTGATAACAGGACTAATAGGATTTCCAATGCCAGGTTTTATCAGCTCAATCCCAAGAATAAGTTCTTGGCTTAAGAACTTATGCTTTAGTAGAGGAAAACATAAGTTAAATTTTAACTCAGAATCAATAGAAAATAAATATATTAATAGACAATTAATGTTCTTAAATTAACGTTTTTAGATGCTTATTTACAAACATATACCTTTATTTTATCATTTATAGGCTGAAACCAAAAAATAAAAAGGTTTCTTTATATTTTGCGTATAAAATGTATTTAAAGTTTTAAAAAAAACAACTGTAGAGTTCTCTTTCATAGAAATGTAATGTTTCAGCATATTTTTCAAAATGATAGTCGAAAAAACACCGAAATGAATGTAATAACTTTCTATTTACCTACACACTCTCATAAGGTTCGCCTACAATCTTGAAATAACGTTAAAAATTGCACATTGATTATCAACAGAAGTTTTACCTCTTATCTGTTCATGTGTGAAGAGTGTATCAGATATTCTTTACAATATGACTAGGATTTCAAGCAACTCTCATTGGAAGTATATATTTTACATTGGTCTTTCGTATTTTTGTTATAAGTTTCACTTTTACGTTGTCTTACTTTTATTTTGTTTTTCATATAATATATTGTTGTCGAACATTTTTCTATGCATTCGTATTGGCATCTATTGATTTCCAAGAATTTATTTCACAAATAACATGTGCTTCGTCCGGACTTATTAAAATAAAGTTTCTAATAAATTCGTTTTATTTCGTAAGAAATTGCGTAACGTGTTACTGTATCGGGGTAATTAATGTTACAATGTATAAAACTACAGTTTTCTATGGGTTTATAGTAAAGTTCAGTGTCTATGCATTAGTGATTTAAGATTAGAGTGACGTCCACAAATCTGAAATTTCCCTCTTCATCTAAACAGATCATGAACTATATCACGTGAGTGAATGTTATTTAGGAAAAAATATAATGCATATAATTTTCGAAACCGTATTTCTTTGTATATGACTACACCTTAATAATCATAATATTTATTGTATCTGAGCCGCATTCAAGATTTCTAGTAATGTGTGTATCAAAAAAATACAAAACCAAAATGAAATCCACACTATATTTTACACAGTGAATCCCATGAATTGTTGGTAAAAGGTTTTATTCCAAACTAAAATATTCATTCTTTAAGTCTAGATATCAGTAATATTTTAATATCATTTGCACTTATCTGAATTAACTCTCCTGATCTGTAAAGAAATTATGCACAAAATTATACCTCAGTTTCTGATAACAGAGGCACATTATACCAAGGGTAACAAAAATAGTTTTATCTATAATATCAATACTTTCTTATTTAATCCAGAACAAAATATCTTGTACTGATACAAATTTCAACAAGGGTTTAGAGTATTTACTAAGGTAACCAAGATGATTTCTCAGAGGCAATTCGAAAAACACAATTCAATTGTAGTTTATTGTATTTTGATTAGCCTATCAGCTTGCATGTGCAAAACCATAAAGTCAAAGACAAGTCTGACGGTTTATAACATTAAACATCACGATGGAGAGAACAGATATAGAACATTGTGTAGCATTTGGATTAACAACAAACAAACAAACAAGCCAATTTATCTGTAAATATTAGATGATCTTATTACCCACAAACGCTCCTTCGATGTATCACTTTTTGATTCAATAGATTTTTAATTGTTTTTATCTTACAGAATGTTTCCTGGGAGAGTATGTCTTTAGTAAATTAAAGTTTATAGAATCCTTAAGATTTTTCACGATTTGTTCTTCCAGTATGTTACAATTTATTTGCGTTTATTAAATGTTTTTCGAGTGTTTTAAATTTATTTGCTTGGCTACATCTATTTTCTATATTCATTAATCACTGAAGTCCTTGTTGACTATAATTCAATTTAGAAAATGAAATGACACCTTTTATTCATAATATTGTTACTGAAATAATTTATATGTCTAATAGAAAGATATCACATTTTAAATCTTTGATAAAATATGTAATAATACTAACATTTTTCATTCAAAGGAGGATATGAAGCACTTTCAACACTTTGAGGTCTCTTATAAACAATAAGTTTTCTTATTGCGACTTATATTCTTCATCAAAACATTTTTATTTTGTAAGAAAGAACGATTACAATTATTATTAAGATGGAATGCAAATATACTTAGCGCTATCAAACTGCTAGATGCATGCTATATTAAACATTTCAAATATGTAGCTTGTACATTGAGCAAAGGCAAACCATTTTATCACACACCTGTAGAAAGATGTATAAATCAGCATTTCATGTATAACAACATAACATTACCAAAACATATATAATGACAAAATATAACATGAAATTATTATAAACAGCGTCTGTAACCTTATGTTCACATTAAACATTCAGTACTTGATTCTCCTCGTAACCCAATAACCTCAGCAAGACGAAACGGCATCCTGTCAATAAGGTCATTGATGTTATCCGCCATAATTTCATTCAGTTTACCATTAGAAGACGCTGCAATTCACCTGCAGTAACTGGTTTAGGATCGTGGTTAGCAATTCAAGGCTCTGTTTTGACCACCGGTTTTCAATGGAACTACAACTTGAGGACTTAATTTTCTGATCATGACTATCTTGTAACAAACTCCTGGTTAAAATAATCATGTACAATGTGTGCACTGTGCGCAGTGATATTTTCATACTTTACACAAAATTATTGTATACAGATATCGTCTCCACGTGATGCCTGTAGGAGGTACCACTGACTTTTTCTTCGAAGATATGGAGAGCAGTTTTTACAAAATGATGAATAGCCTACCCTCATTTTTTCTTCAGCAAGCGACGAATAAGAATCCTACCATTAACAAGCAAAAAATAGGATTCATCTGAAAGAATAGCACGTTGCCAGTTTCCTAACTTTAAGTAGGCACTATATATTGCCAAAGTAACATGATTGTGGTTTGACTTCTGGTAAACTTCAGTTTACAGACAACCCTTCTTGCAAAATAACCTTATTTGGTCAGTCTCCTGTTCATTATGTTTGTGGATACTCTAGAATAAATATGTTTACGCCATTTCTTTCGTAAGATGTTACAAGACTTTTTTCGATCTTCACATTTTAATCTGATTAAAATAACGTTATCTTGTTTAGTAGAGGTTGGGCATCAACCAGTAAACTTTGTTTGAATAACGTAGTCCGATGACATCTTCAAATTCTGTATATACTACATTGGAGATAGCCTATTGTTCTGGCAATCTTCCTTACTTCGCACCATTTTTGAACAGTCGAACAGTATGACGTTTTATAATTTCTGTCGTGTAACGAGGCATAACTATAAACCAGGTGCAAAGAAATTTTTGAACATAGCATCGATCTGTTTCGGAAAGGATTATACCAAAATACACCCTATTATACAAAACAGGTGTGTGTTTGTGTCTTTTGACGAGTAAATACTAAAAAGAGCAGTGTTACAGGACATGTGCTTCCTTTCGAGTACTTCTTTTATCACGTTAAATATGAATTTCGTAATTACCTGACAACGCAGTTTCCGTTATAATAAAGTTTTACCATGAACTACGAGGTGTGTTTTCAAACACTTCACGCAGAATTTTCATTTTACGTATAAGTCTGCTTTTGTGAACATAATTAAGCAAAATAGATACACAGGACGTAATGGTTGCTTCGCAATAGCTTTCTAGCTATTTAAAAGTATATTGTTATGCTTGACTAGATAATTCTAATTTTAATAATATTTTTTACTGGACTTTAGAATATGTTTAGTACAGTGCGATTGAAGGCTAGTTTGTTTGTTTGTTTGAAGTTAAGAACAAGCCTCCACAGTGGGCTGTCTATGCTTTAACTGCCAACGTATCGAAATTCTGTTTCTAGTGTTGCAAGTCCACAGATATATAGCTATACTACTGAAGGGTAAAAGTGTTTGTTTGTTTTCCACGGTAAAAACAAATAAGATTATTTGTAGTGTTTACCCCTGGGAATCGAAACCAATGTTTGGCATTGTAAGTCCATAGGCTTGCCACTTCCTCACCAAATGACGATTTAAGAAGACTTAAATATCCAGTTATTGTAGCTGAATATATTTCTAAACACAAAACAAGTTTATTAAATTTATGTAAAACCTGAAAACCTAGTGCATCAACAACAGAAGATTTAAATAAAACAAAGATAATAAACTTTTTATCACTTATTTTAGAGTTCTTAGGTACACTGACTTATCTTTCAGGTAACACTTATACATAAAGGAGTAGAATAGTTTTGACTTTGAATTTGAAACAAAATAACAAATTGAATACAACCTTAACGAAGTGAAAAATGATCTTTACTTACAAAAGCAGTCAAATTAAAATTGTGCATTGAACAGAATATGAACTTTTAAACTAGAGCTCAAATCTAAGTTGTCTATCTCATTAACCTGAAAGCTTGTAGAACTTCTGTCGATCCAATTTCAAACTAAACGGAAATAACATCGTACACAATATTTCAGAATACCATTCCTCTCTTTCTGTATGGGTACTCTACGCCACTGTTAATTATTTCAATATCAAATAAAAAGAGTGAAAGAACATATAAATACATCATTAAAATATCACCTGACTCATTGAAAAGATAACTTTCTACATCCACCTAAGTTATTATATTTCACTGCAATTTTTTTCAATAGAAATTGCATGTGGAGCAATATAATATAACAGTGACAAAAGGGTGAAGAATAATTGCTAAACTTTTTAGTACTGTGGGTTTTTCACCTAAATATCATCAAATCTAACTGATTTGGTTGATTGAGAACATAATGAACTTAGCCACATTCCTTGAGTGACTTACACATAATAGAAACATTTATGTGCAAAACATTTTTAAAATTACTGGTTTACTTGAAATATTGAACTTAACAATTCAATAAAAGTTAATAATCCTAAATACTTGCTTTAAAAACAATTACGCAGGGTTGCGAATTTAAGCTCCATAAATGTTGTTTTGGTTTTAATAACAAATATAATACAATTTAACTACGCAGATTTTGAAAACAATATTGTTATTTTTTTCTATCGCTAAGGATTTTTCTCAAATCGGGAAGAATAGAAACTCTTACCTTGATCAAAATTATTATTATTTCATTTACCACAAGGAGGTCTTTGTTATTATAGTTGTCTCATTTACACAATATCTTGTCGCATTAGCGACGAACAATTAATGTTGAAAAGAAACCTAACGTCCAAATGCACTCATAAACAAATATTATTCAGAGACGAAACGTTATGAGACATGTTAACAGTATATATAATAGTGGTATGTTAATCGTTGGTTCTACAGGAATTGATAAGACTCTCACGTAATAATTGGTCTACAAAAATCTATAGCCAGCAAGTGTCAAAATGTGATGCGATTTCAATGAAAATGATTATCCTATGTAAAAGTACAGTTGACGTTTTGTAAAACATGTATGTGATGGAGAAAAATGGATATAATTTCATTTTCGGAATCACTCTAGAGAATGCTCTAAAACATGTAAAAATTTCAAGATAATACAACCATTGCAGTCCTGTGTTATTTTTTAAAAACCAGAAATATGAATTTTAGACATAATGTTAAGTAGTTACATTTCTGTACAATTTATTATTATTTTATTATGATTAAATATTCTCCAGGAGATATAACAGAAGAAATAATAAATGATGTAATATTAAATAATGATTCACCAACATGTGCCACAAATATAGTTAATTCATAATAAACCGCTTATTAATTAAACTGTCATTTATTATATGTAGGTGTGTTTGTTTAGGATATACAAAACCAAGTGGTCCTTCTAAATCTGAGAGCATGCACCTTTAAAAACTAGGTTTCTCTAGCTTCGAAAAACATAGCACAAATATCGCATAGTATGACTTTTCCTTAACAATGAAACTAAGCCAATATTTTGTTTATACTATCATAATTTTAATCAGTTTACAATTTATTATCTGATTGGTGAAAAATAAACCGATGATACATGACAGTAAATGTATACTACTTCTTTCTGTAACTCACTGTTGTTGTTTTATAAATAAGCAGAGTTTAGGATCTGAGATATCGGTTCAAGATGTGCTTCCATGTTTTAGATGTTTATGCATAATAAAAAATGACATTCATAATAACTATTCGATTTAAGAACAATTACCTCTTGTGGCAAGTGCTGCAGACTGATTGTATCCTTCTTCTTCACAGTCCAAAATTAAGGATGGCTATGCCTGAATAATAGGAATCTTTGAATTACTGTATGCTTGTTTGTTTGTTTTGGAATTTCGCACAAAGCTACTCGAGGGCTATCTTTGCTAGCCGTCCCTAATTTAGCAGTGTAAGACTAGAGGGAAGGCAGCTAGTCATCACCACCCACCGCCAACTCTTGGGCTACTCTTTTACCAACGAAAAGTGGGATTGACCGTCACATTATACACCCCCACGGCTGGGAGGGCGAGCATGTTTAGCACGACGTGGGCGCGAACCCGCGACCCTCGGTTTACGAGTTGCACGCCTTACGCGCTTGGCCATGCCAGGCCTACTGTATGCTTCACTTTGTATATAAGGTGTAGTTTAGGTTAATAAATCACGAAAATTGTTTAGAAACTTGAAAAACCTTATATCACTCTAGGTGTACAGAATCGAGTCTTCTTAATAGTAACTCCATAAATTATGCACAATATATAACGAAAATGTTTATTGGAAAATAACATATTTTCGAGATTGAGACAAACTTTGATATAAATGTATTTCTTAGATGTTGTTACAAAACTTGTATCAGTAGCTAATAACTTATATAGTAGCCGTTTTGCATTACGGTAGTGCTGTATCATTACTTCTTCAACAAAAATATCTTACTATATGATACTTTCTTTACAGGCCAAAAATAAACATTTAGTTTGCACGAACCTTATTTGTCTATCATTATAGATCCACTATAACTTTAATAATACATAGTTTACACTTATACGTCTTAACAGTTTCGAAATATCATTGTTTTCCATGTCCTTAATCTTCATACTATGGATCCACATCAACACATGATAGTTGTATATTCTTGAAACCAACCTTTATCTTTTTCACTTGTCTGTCGCTAGTACAGCGATAAGTCTACGCATTTATAACGCTAAAATCAGGGTTTCTATTCCCCTCAATGGACTCAGCACATAGTTCATTGTGGCTTTTCTATAAGAAAACACACAACGTTTTTCCTTGTATTAGTTTCTTATGCATATCATTTAAATAAAATTTCTTCCATATTAATGGCAGCCTGGCATGGCCTAGCGCGTTAAGGCGTATTAGAGTATCAGTAAAAGCGAGAAGAACTTTCATAGACTTCAGTTAAACAAAGCTCTTCCCCCGAAAAAATAACAATAACAAACAGGTCGTATAAAGTTTTCCCTGGATGATTTTACATCGGCAAAGTAGATAGAACTATCCAAAAATGAAACGAAAATCAGATATGCAGCAAGACTCGTGCACCCAGAATACTTTGCCATTGCCAAACATTGTTATAATACAGAATATAAATGTGAATTGGAGGGATATACAATCATAAGGGCCCGGCATGGCCAGGTGAGTTAAGGCGTGTGACTCGTAATCTGAGGGTCGCGGGTTTGCATTTCCGTCGCACCAAACATGTTCGAATTTTTAACCGTGGGGGCGTTATAATGTGACGGTCAACCCCACTTTTCGTTGGTAAAAGAGTAGCCCAAGAGTTAGCGGTGGGTGGTGATGACTAGCTGCCTTCCCTCTAGTCTTACACTGCTAAATTAGGGACGGCTAGCACAGATAACCCTCGAGTAGCTTTGTGCGAAATTCCAAACAACCAACCTAACCATGTTAATGGTAACATTTATTTTAAAATTTTGTTTTTGGTTGCTATGGTACCATGGTAAGTAGAAGAATTATAATTTTCTTTCTAAGCTCAGAATCAGCATTTTTTTCTTAACTTTGGAACTTTGAAGTTTTGTCACCAAAATGTATATTTTTATTCTTTGGAAGTAAAACTAAATATGAACTGTAAATTAATGATTTAAAGTATTTGTCCCAAATGTTTTACATGATTGTATTAGTTGTATAAGTCTCGGACGACTATAAAGCTAAAAGTCGAGAACCACACTGGATAGCAACATGTACTTCTATAGAACTGTATTTTAGGAGATGAAATAAACTCCTGCAGAACTATATTCCCAGTAGATGAGAAAGTCAAGCTCTGCAAAAATCTTTCTTATTCACTTTGCCGTTGGGGATTATAAAATTTGTAAACATGCAACTGGTATCCCTTAAAAAAAATCAATACTTCACTAACCTATTGCTTCACTTGAGTGATTTTTTCTATTGTGACCTTAACTTGTTTTCTTTCCAATTTATCTTCTCCAGCTACGAACATTCTCTGAACAAATAACAAAAAGCTCTTTTACGGCATGACTGGTATTTGATAAAAATGTAATAAATTGTAACATTTTTCCCACATAAGGTTAATGATTTTATGCATTACAATTACGTTCAATACTGACATAAGTACTCTGATCCGTAAATAGATTAATAAATTTATTATATAATGTGTTTTTCGGAATTATTTAAAAATCAAAAGCTTATAAATATTATGTATTGTTCTTTCATCTAGAGTAACAGACTTCTCAATTAATAATATCAACTAAGAGTAATGGAAATAGGAGTGACCACTGCTATGAGTGGTAAGAGATAGTGCAAAATGAAATATTAAAATAAAACTAACGAGTTGTAATTACATTACATAAGTTAAGAAAGAGTTTACTACAACAACTGTAGAGAACAACTAAGCTTAAGCTGATAAAAACAATAAATGTCAATTTTCGGCTAATGTGGGCTATCAATAAACCAGGTATAGCTTAATAATGCAATCAGTATCACCCGTGTTAGAGTGTCATTTCCACAACTAAATCTTAAAATTATAATCGATCAAGAGAAAACAGTTTGACCTAAGTGATTAACTGAGTCACTATTAAATGGGTATGCCTACTTCTAGTAAAATTACAGTTGTAACTTAATCATCGCATTATTACATATTAACTTTATTAATTATTTCATATCATTTTATTCTCTTTTTCTTTGTATAGTTTCCCTTTAGTAGAAACATTAAATGAAAAACAACATACTTCATTTGGTCCGTAAACAAGGAAGACAGTATTTATCTCAGTTATTTAGAAAATATTCAAATATTTATTAAATCTAGTAAATTATATTATTAAAGTTTATTAAACCTGGTAAAAATTATCTTAATTCATTTTCAAATTTTTGTTATGTCCCCTTAGTGGCACAGTCATGTTTTTGCGAACCTACAACTCTAAAATTCGGGTTTCGATACAAGAAGCCACTGCGAAATTTTATGCTTAATTACAAATAAACATAATTTTTGTTACATAAAACGATTTATTCAAACTATTATTTAATTATAATTTGATCTTCCAGACATTATTTTAACTGAAGTACCCTAACAAAAAATTTACAAATGTTTCTCTGCTTCTTGTTACCTGCTTTCAACAACCATTTCTTACTGTTCTTTTACAGTGTTTCACATGATCAGTTAGTTAACGGTCACTGGTTACAGAGGTCTCTAATGGACCAAAGGTTGCAGGTCAAAGTAACAAGTGAGTATAACTCAAGACACATCCTTTCATATCAGCTTTATGGGGGCTTTGGAGTACAAACACTACCTAAGTTTATATACTGATGTGCCCCCCAGTGGCTCAGCGGTATGTCTGCGGACTTACACGCTAAAATCCTGGTTTCGATACCCGTGGTGGGCAGAGCACAGATAGCCCATTGTGTAGCTTTGTGCATAATTCAAAACAACAAATATATTGATGCAGTAGTGGCAGCCATTTTTACATTCCTTTGTAGAAAGTGTTAACACACTCTGGCGACCCGTGAAGGGGAGGAGAGGATCTTGGTTGTTGAATGGTTCAACTCTAACACACCACTTTGGCTTTGAATTCCCGTTGACGGGTGGCCTTAGGGTGACTTCCCTTGAGTCAATCGGCTGATCCACATGAGCTATGGTAAGGATCGACAAGACGGCCAAAGTCCAATTTGAGTTTTATTTGAAAAAGCTTGTTTTCGCGTTGCTCACTCAAAGTCGACTGCCAGCTGGCACGAAGCCAAGCCTTAAATACAAGACCATAGTCATAGTGCATCAGTTTCAGATAAAAGATTGTTTGTTTGTTTGTTTTTGAATTTCGCACAAAGCTACACGAGAGCGATCTGTGCTAGCCGTCCCTAATTTAGCAGTGTAAGACTAGAGGGAAGGCATCTAGTCATCACCACCCACCGCCAACTCTTGGGCTACTCTTTTACCAACGAATAGTGGGATTGACAGTTACATTATAACGCCCCCACGGCTGAAAGGGCAAGCATGTTTAGTGCGAACCCATGACCCTCAGATTACTAGTCGCACGCCTTAACACGTTTGGCCATGACGGGCCCCAAATAAAAGAAAACGACTGAACAAGTTTTGTTCATAACGTTAGACAGTGTTATTGAAATGTTTTTAGTTTTCTAAAGGCTATTAATCTTTTTAATGTAATTTAAGTTTTTGTTTAAATTTATACACCATACCTTTTTTAAATGTGATTCTCTTTTAAGAATCAAGATCCCTGTAGCTCGATTTAAAATTAGAAAATGATCGTAACATTAAATAACTCAAAACCAGGACTGGAAAAGCCAACTTCAGGTAACTGACGGTTGTTTTTGTACTTATCTGGTAGTCTTCCTGGGAGTTGTGATAATTACAATTGTACTACAGAAAGTCCTTTACAACTTCAAACTATCATCCCACAAAGGTAGATAATAGTAAGACAGACTCGTATATTTCAGCGCCTTGTATATTGTGACGGATATACCATTATGTATTTATTTTAATATTGGTGTTTGTTTTAGTTAAATATATATTTAGAAATGCATGTAACCTGTACTGTTAAATCTGTATTGCAAAACTCCTGCCTATTCATTAAAATTGTGGAAGATTCTACAGTATAAGAATCAACAATTTATGTTTCACGAAAATACTAGCGTATCGTCAAGTATTGTTGGGTCAACTGAAACTTCTATAAACAGGAACATAGCATGACGGGTGCATAAGTGAAGGTTTACTTCGTTCCCCGACGAAGAACGAAATATAATCACAAGTGAGTCAGATACGTCTGTTTTTCTTCACATCACTGCATGACTAAGTACTTAACGAGTACTTGACTTTCAGTATTTTTTAATCAAGAGAAATGTATTATTTTTATTAATTAAGGTGATTACAGAAAGTAAGAAGAAGCATGAAGCTTCTAGAACTTCCCCCAACGTTTATAACTATACACTGCAAAAGACAGTTAATATTGTAGGTTTGCTACAGTTAGTATACTATAAGCCATGGAAGCTATAACTGTGATCGATACTTATTAATCGGGAAACTATAGATATTTTACCAGGAACGATTATAGGCTGCGAACGTTACAAACCGTTTAACTTTAGCGGATTAACTTCTGACGTTAATGTTTTTACAAAGACATTGTATAACTTCAGATGAGAAAAACTCACGTATGATCCAGCGAAAAGCTAACTAGTTTTCCGTTAAGTGAATCGTGCCGATAACAGGAAAGTTCCAAATTAAATAGAAGACTCGATATTGTTTGTAATTTTGTCAGATTTTTCTATATAAATCATTATTTGTAATATTTGTATGTAATAACAATTATCAGCAATTGTATTATTTTTTCTCTTAAAATATACTTGTATCAAGAAAACTGTGTATATCAATCTTTTTGACAAAAAATAATTTTGTTAGACCTCTATATTTATTTAGTTTCTAAATCTTAATTACAATTTAATTCAGTTTCAAGGTATCTGAAATCGTTATACAAAGCAATATATACTCTTCAAGAAAGAAACGCAAAAGGGATATTTTTGTTATTTTAAAGAGAAAAATATGTAATAACGTTACAAGCTCAGAGTATGTAATGTTACATGTGTTAAGGCACTGACTGTCAAACAAAAATAACAATAAAAGTTGTGCACTTTGAAAACGGAGGAAAACATCGGAATTTTTGCCAAAACGCATTGGTGTCCAATAAATATGTTCGAGAGATCTGCATGTTCTACAAGTGTAACATGTGCAAAATCTCTATAAAAGTGACGGGTTCTCGGTTTCCATACCTCAGTGTTAAGCCACTAACACGCAATACAGTTACACCAAGACTGACTGAAGCACAATGCAACAACGCCATTGGTCGTTTGGAAGCAGGCAAATCTCGATCAGATGTTGCCAGAGCTGTGAATGTCCACCCAAGCACCGTTACAAGACTATGGAATCGTCACCAACAACATGGATCAACTCGTAACCATCCACGATTTGGCAGACCTCGTGTGACCACGCCCGGACAAGATTCCTACATCCGGTTACGTCACCTTCGGGATAGGACCATCACTGGGACGTCCACTGTCTCAGCCATACCAGGGCTGCGTAAGATTTCCGATAAGAACGTACGCAACCGTCGATGAGATTCTAGGCCTCATGGGCAATCTATCATTGTGTACGTCAACAACGTTTTTCAACATGACTACGCCCGTCCTCACACAGCCCGACTAACCACTGTCTTCTTGAGACGCCACATCAACGTTCTTCGCTGGCCCTCCAGATTACCAGATTTAAACCCCATCAAACATCTTTGGGACGAGTTGGACCGACGTCTGGGACGGCGACAACCTCAACCGCAGATTCTACCTCAGCTTGCAGCAGCTTTGCAGGCTAAGTGAACATCCATTCCACAGGATGTGACTCGTCATCTCATCGCTTCCAATGGCAAGAGATGCCAAGCAGTTATTGATACTCATGGGGGGCATACTCGTTATTGACGTTAAACGTCAACAAGTGAGCGTGGACTTCGCCTTTGCAAACTTTGGATATCCAGCAGTGAATGTGCAAAGTTTCACACATGTTACACAGAACTACCCGAAATAAACTTGTTAACAATATGTCTCAAATTTTGCCTTTTGCATTTCTTTTTTTTTGAAGAGTATATATATAGATATCATTAATAGATATAAAATTAATTACTTAAAGCTTTGCCGCTGTTTATTATTAATTATAAAGAGTTACATATGCTCTACCCACCACGAGTATGGAAACCCGGTTTTTAGAAATGTAAATCTGTTAAAAAAGTTAAAAAAGTAGCCCAAGAGCTGGTAGTGGGTGTTGATGACTAGCTGTCTTCACTCTAGTCTTACACTGTTAAATTAGCTGTAGGCTAGTGCAGATAGCCCTTGTGTAGCTTTGCGCGAAATTAAAAACAAACAATGAATTCTTATCCTTAATGCTTCTATTATTTACCGAGTCATAATATTAAGTTAAGAAGAGATTATAATAGTTGTTCACTTTTCCCTTATATTTTAATATTTTAACAGTGCTTTCCCGGCCATGCATTCAGGATCTGAGTTATATATGAAACCTTAATGTATTGCATCATTCAAAAATGAGCTTAAAACCACATTTTTAGCATTTTCAGGTTGAGCTAAAACTCCTCACAAATATATACGAAAAGTATGCAGACTCAGTGACACTATCACAAGTTTTTGACTCCCATAGTACACTTAGAAGATGTATGTGTGGTGCTGACTTACCCGTTCGGCCTCTTGCCTAAAATCAAGCATAATTTATTGTATTCTTGGTTATTTGTTTGTGCTCTAGTTCTTTATAGATACAAATGTCTTCAACTTTTTGTTAGTGAGATAATCCTCATCACCTGGATCAATGGTACTCTACCACTTTCAGTGCAGCTCGTTTACAATGATGCTGAACTGCAAGTTTGAAATAAAACCAAAACTGCAATCTATAAAAGTGCCATCTACTTGTTTCAAATCTTGTTATCCAATCTTCTATCTCTCTTTAACTTCTCTGAATATCATCGACTAACATAACAGTACCAGTATAACTTTTCTCTTAATACGTTTTCCTAACAGAATTTTTTGCACATTGTGCAGAGGAAAATAACTTTGTATCGTCAGATTCCTTACAAAATATCGTTTTCAGTCACATTCATAAGACCATCTGGATCTCCTGAGATAAACATAATGCTTATAGTCGCGAAGAACGCAAGCAATCGATTGTTCTTGCCAAGAACAATGAAATCTGATGCGTTCTATCGAGCTTCTTCATTTTAAAAAAATTGATATTGATGTGGACTAGAACCAAAGAACTGTCGAATTGTATATACTTGCAATATATACATCGTTCTCGCGGTCTATTGGTGTACTACAACAATACCTTCAACACTTTTTCTTTCACACTTGAATTCTTGGAGGGCCTGGCATGGCCAAGCGCGTAAGGTGTGCAACTCGTAATCCGAGGGTCGCGGGTTCGCGCCCGCGTCGCGCAAAACATGCTCGCCCTCCCAGTCGTGAAGGTGCATAATGTGGCGGTCAATCCCACTATTAGTTGGTAAAAGAGTAGCCCAACAGTTGGCAGTGGGTGGTGATGACTAGCTGCCTTCCCTCTAGTCTTACACTATTAAATTAGGGACGGCTAGCACAGATAGCCCTCGAGTAGCTTTGTGCGAAATTCCAAAACAAACAAACAAGAATTCTTGGACAATGTGCGTCGTTTTTTCGGTATCCTGAAATCTAGGGGATCTTCAGAAGTATCGCCAGACATTTCATCTTCATCACTCTACAATGGAACAGCGTACTCATTTCTTCCTTTTTTTCTTTCTTCGTGCCTTTAATTTGGTCTGTGAATGTTTCACACATGCTTTTCTTGCCATTGTGACCACACTGACATCGAGGGCATTTCTAACAAGTACCGCATATACGTATTTTACATTTACTAACTGTTTTCATATCTCTCTGTGTTAATTAAGTGTAAGTAAATGTTAATAGCATATCGATGTCTTTTTTTTGTGTGTCCATCCGTAGATCTGGTTTTCATATAGGGTGCGGCAATCGTTTGCTTTTTGTCCAATCAAGTTTCGGTAAAAGTGTTAGCCAATAAACAAACTATCCGAAATTACTTGAAAACATAGGATCTGCAACATTCTGGATCCCTGGCTGGTGGTGAAAACATTGTAAATAAGTTTAATAACATAGTTTTTATTAAACGATAACAATTAATAATCTATAATGTGTAGTAAGTACAAAAGCCACATACTGAAGTCGCTGAAGGGCGACAAGAAATGTGTTTCGATCAGAGTTGGTCTGATGGAAGATTCTTTTGTTGTCATTCACTCTTTGCTATACATGTTGACACATTTGATCATCTGGTTGCATACGCAGAATGAATTGTAGCAACCTCTCTGGTACGCATAGAATAAAATAAGCTAATATTGTTCTGTTCATCTAGCTTTCTTGTTCATTGGGAAATTCAGAAAGAAACAAATTAAACAGGTAAAATGAATTCATGATTTAGTTACCATACAAATTGTCTAGATGAATGTATATTTTTTTAAATAAAACATAATTTATTTTCTTAAGTGTACTGAATAATTTACACCGTTTTTCTTTGTCATTTCATTTGTTTGATGAGATGCTTTAAGTCATGAACAAGTCTAAGCATAAAGAGAAATGTTTTAATAACTGCTAACGATGCTTAGAATATCCGGATTTAAATAGTTTTCTATCAGGAGAAGTTGCCGAACTGAAAATCTTAAAAATAGAAAACGTAATGACAGGAAACATTTTATCACAAGTAATAATTCTTGAACAACCAGTGTTACCTGGAACTTGTGAATGCCGTTAGTATATTTTTTCGATCGTAGATAAAAGCTTCCTATCCTTAAAATTAATAACCTTAATAAAACTCCTTTCATGAATATTTTAAACTGTAATTCTAGCAATACAATTAATTACTCTAAGGTTTTTATCAATGCACGAACAATAATTTGTTCAACATTGAAAAATTTAAATCTTTTCACTCACGTGGTCTTACAAAAACGTTTTAACAATAATGGATATTTTTCAACTACCAAGTAAAATAACAAAATAAATTGAAAGTATGGTATAAATTATTTTTAGTTTGGACTATTTGTTTGCAATATTACTTTCTGACCATTTTCGTTAAATCGAGCATGTTAAATCTCTTATTAATGTTGATTTCAAACAAATTTTATTCTTTGTCTGACATAACATACATTAGAAAATGGAATGTCGTACGTTAAAATATTTAGAATTACCAAATATTAGAACATTCAGTTAAATATATGACCTGAATATATTAATTTAATATAAAAATAACATTTCTTTCTTTTTATATAAGCTTAGTCTAAAAATGTTACCACACAATTAAATATCCTATTCATTTGGCTCAGATTAATATGAAACTATTTAACTCCATTAAAATCACATTAGAATGCCATTATATGTGTAAAAAAGGAAATAATAGTTTTAGTAATTTACAAAGGTTCATACGATATAAAACTAGTCAGGTGTAATAGTTTGCGTTAAGATTACAAAATTATTTATTTTAATTGAGAGATGATGTAAGGTAAATGTGAAGGATAATTTAAAGTAAGTAAATTATATTATATGATTTGCCTTTTTTCCTGTTGCTCTTTTGATTCGTTTCATCGTATATATTGAACAAAATAAATTTTAGGTGTTATAATTCCATAAGGGTTCAGAGAGATCTCGAATTTGTTTTATTAACGCATTTACAAAAGATCCAACAAACAAAATGAAAAATGTAGCACTTTTGTTTCTTTGATATATTTTTAATATTAAACCATGAACCACACTTCTGTAAACCAAAGAGCGAAATAATTTGTTGTATATATATATTATATGTTTCATTTTTATCCCGTACAGTCTACGTTAAGATTTGAATTTTATCGTCGCTAACAAATTCACATCTCGTCTTATTTTTCTATAATGTGTTATGAAACAATAGTATCAAATATTCATGAGTTTTTCCCGAAGCAATACTACAAACATCTTTGAACTCCTGCAAAAATGATATCCTTTTTTATTTTAAATTATAATTCTATACACTATGTAATTAAAAAATGCATAAAAATTTTATTTAAATTTGCAATCTTCTTTGTAATCATTGTATTATACTATAGATAACAGTTTTTACTTCTAAGTAGCATTTTAAAAAAGCCACAGATAAATTATGTGGAAAAATGTTCTAATTCTAGTAACTATCAAGCTACTAAATTGTTCTAATGCTGTCAGTTACAAATTACAACATAATGAAATAAAAGTATGAACTTTTCTGTATTCGTTATTATAATCTTAATATCAGTATATTTCACAGTACTTTATGAAAGTCGTCTCCATCATAAACAAATTAGTTTCCAAAGCTGTAATCGATTTCCTGTTCTTCAGAAAAGTTTACCAACCAATGTTGACTACACTACCAACAACAGTTTCTTATCAATAAAGGTATAATTGTCTAGCTGTCTTTCCTCTAGTCTTACACTATTAAATTAGGGACGGCTAGCACAGATAGCCCTCGAGTAGCTTTGTGCGAAATTCAAAAACAAACAAACAAATAAGATACAGGTTTTCTAAAAGCGTAAAGTCATTACAAAATGGAATAGGTCGCTATCAAAAAATATAAAAATCAGTTTTTGAGGTTATGTACTGTAAGCACTTTCTTATAATTTTTGTATCGACATTAAAAAGTTAAAAGGAAATTATTACAATTTTCAGTTCGAATTAACAAAAACATTTACTAGCATCTATACTAGTTAATACCTTTGAAAATGGCAAATGAAGATCATAGTAACAGGATAATACAAAGTCTCTCCATGGATTTTCGCCAGGTACAAATTCGAGGATAATTTGATTTCCATTGAATATGCAAAATATTCTCTTCGCTCTGTTTTGGCGTGAATCTTAATTGAATGTTTACGTCAATGTTTTCATAACAGTGTTATATAATGTACGCATGACACTCTTGAATTTATATCAAATCAAATGTGCATTTGTATCTCTAGATGTGTGAAAGGAAGTTTTCTGAAGTTAGTGTAAGATCGGACTTATGTTTGTCTCTCATTGTATCGCAAGTTGCACAGGTCTTAACGTCACCTTCAATTTTAATTCATTTTAACTTACAAATAAGTTGAATTATATTGAAAGGTCTTTGTATCATCTCACGCATACTTTGTTTCAAACTTTTATAGTGAATTAATCAATAGTATATAAATGGTGATACAGCCCAATAACTATTGTTCCGTATAGCCTCCAAATGAAGTAAACTAATCTTTGTTACCAAAAAATTCAACGAAATAGTTTTCCTATTCCAGTATTTGTTTTATTAAAAATTCAAACTGATTTTGTTCTCTTCCTACAATAACATACTGTAAAATAGTATAGTGACAGTATGAGAAGAGAGTAACGTAAAATTATCAAATGGGTTATTGGCATGCTTTAATTTCTGATGCTCTTAATAGCAGTATCACTTCCTTAAAATAATTACATTATATAGTGTGAATAGTTAACATAACTGAATTTGTGCCTTATGTTATCAATATAAGAGAAATCGAATATTTAAATTATTGTTACAGGAAATATCATATTATTGCTTGAGAACTAGCCTTTAGAATATGAATAGGAAACAATGTTGCTAAGCCCTAACTTTTAAATTGAGTAGTAGACTACCGTCATCAACATAAACATTCCAGTAATCAAAGAGTAAGACATAGATTCAGGTAAAACAAAATATGCAAATATCATATCCAAATAAAGTATTGGTGTTTATCAAATTTCATAAAAATTGAGTCTGCAGCCCTCCCAGCGGTAACTCCCAATGCTTATCACGCCAAACACCAACTTTTGATACCTATAATTAGCACAATACACATAACCCATTATTTAACAATAACACAAACAAATAGTTCTGTTATTTTAGCATTAAGTTTGTTATTATTATACATATATACAAATGCAGTGGTTTCGATGGGATTAAACAAAATGCATCATGTATATTCAGATAAATAAGTAGCGGATGACAAATCAGAAACAGTAAGAAAAGTAACTTACTCATAAGATTTATTTATAAATTATTGTTATTAAAACCTTGTGTTTAGCTTACTCGTATTGTTAAAAGAGTTTATAAAACAAGAACCAAGTGAATAGAATAACACTTTAGCTAAATTCGATCGGCGATACAATCGCATTAAACTTTTAAGGACAAAAAAAACCAGAAATATAATCATTAAACTAAGCAAACATCCAAATCTGATACTTTATACAAATAATACGATGACACACTTAGTTAACGACCAAGCTGGGAAAATGAAAGCAAACATTCCCAAGCTTATCATTGCATGATTTTTCTCCTTTCGATGAAACAGCGATAAATTTACGGACTTACAACACTAAAATCTGTGGTTTGATTCCACTCGATAGACACAACAAATAGCCAAGTGCGGCTTTGCTCTGAACAACGAACAAAACATGGGTTCTGTCATTTACTGTGAGAGCATACTTTATCTTATTAAAATGGACCACACTCAATGTAATGACACGTCGCCCTAGATATAAACTAATTTGGCAAAATAAGACTAGAGTGAAGACAGCTAGTCATTACCACCCACTGC
This sequence comes from Carcinoscorpius rotundicauda, assembly GCA_011833715.1. Taxonomy (NCBI): domain Eukaryota; kingdom Metazoa; phylum Arthropoda; class Merostomata; order Xiphosura; family Limulidae; genus Carcinoscorpius; species Carcinoscorpius rotundicauda. The sequence continues at coordinate 22,959,724 of CM022395.1, forward strand.
CAACTATGAGGATACTTTTTTTACAAACGAAAAGAGGGATGGACAGTCACATTATAACGCCCTCAAGGCTGAAAGGACGAGCATGACGGTGTTGTGAACACGCGACCTTCAGATTACGAGTGGCATGCCTTAACACGCTTGGCCATGCCGGACCGCAAGAAAAGGTCTACAATAAAAGTAAATATTCAAAATACATTGATAATTGAAAGCTTTATATGAAACTGTATAAGTTAATTCAGTATATCATTCCTTTTTGGTCACTGACGTTATATTATATAACTAGATATGTGATTATACAATTGCGTGGTTATCTAAAATCACTCGTGGAATCAAGTCCTCAATTTTAAAGCAAGCCGATTGATCAGGGTGAATTGAAAGTGTATTTTTCTGCAATTTCAAAGAAATATCTCATGTTTTTTTTCATTTTATAATAGAAGTAGTTATTAATCTAAATATTTTGGTTTTTCGTGGTAACCTGTGTGTGTTTTTTTATAACAAAGCCATATCGGGCTGTCCGCTACGTCTACCGCAGTAACCTGTTATATTTATTTATGCTCTTTTCTTCTCAATAAGAGACACTACTCATTTACATACGAGGTTTTTACTATTATATATTAAACACAGAATTCATGACATTTTGTATACTAGTAAACACGAGTAAAGATAAAATGGTTTTTTAAGGTTTTAAAACACCACGTAATAAAAATATGGAAATAGGTAACAGATGAGGTTATACTGAATTTTGAGCACACGTTTTCTTTTTATTACATTTAACATTAATATGTTTTAATTACAGTATCAATATTCTAGTTATTTTATTTCTTATTTTGTATCTCCAAAAATATTTTTTTTCTATACTGTAGGCAATGCCTTGCTACTCTACTTCTCACGAAATCAGTAACGTGCTGTGACAATTTATCTGATACGTTAAATTACTCTAAAACTACACTGTCGAAATCGTTTAATGAGTTTTCATTTTTAATAAGATGTTTTTAGGTAAGATTTGAAAAGATCTGTTTTGACTATAAACTTTGTAGAATGGATGACAACTGTCGTTCTCTATAGTTGCCATCCGTTCTACAAAGTTTATCATAAATACTCTGCCTAAACAATCAATAGAATAGGTTTGTTTTTACATGGCTATGTTGGTGTAACATTGTTTAAAGAACATTAAATTACAACATCACTAGAAACTAGTAATTAATGATTGTGTGTTCCGTAAAAAAAGTAAACTTTCTTAATTTCTTAATGTTACTTTTTCTAACAATGTAATCTAGTTTTATTATTTTTATTATTATATCGATTTTTGTGTGTTGTAAGTTTAAGTTTCGTTTACGGATTTTGGATTAACCTAAATCTCCTATAAAAGCTGATCTTGACATATTTTTGTGGGTTATGGCCAAAAATAATGTTAACAACGAGGGTATCGACTCATAAAACAATGTATTTTATTCTTTATAAGTAAGGAAAGATAATATAATAAACTATATTCATTATCACACTGAGTTTTAGCTATTTCTGACCTGGAATTAATATTAATTACCTTTATACGTGAGATGTGGGCTTGAGCACTATTAATCGTCCTCATTGTTTTAATTCTATTTAATTACATTACAAAATTGAGTTTAATTTATCCCATTTTTGTCTGTTCACATTCTACTACATTATGCACCATCCTACGTTTACTTCCTTTCTTTGTTAAGTTTTTTCTTTACTTGTATAAAAATAAACCTCTATACTGATATTAGTTCAATTTAGTAAGATGTATATAGAGACATAGGGTAGGACGTGCCCGTAGTAAATAACGTGGCAGGCTACAGAACTGATGACCTGAGGTTAGTGGAGCAATGCTATAATTATGCTCCATGTTTTTAAAAGTTATGTTAAATAAGTAAAAAACTAACATACTATTTTGTTTAAAGTCACACAAAATTTTATGCTAGTGTAAATCCCATTGAATTACTTACATTTCCTCAAATTAGAAGTTCGAAATTAGGGACGGCGATACGTGAACATTGGGGATGTCCGACTTGATCATTTAGCCCATGCACGCTTGAGGTCACACTGAGGCTAATTCTAGCAGATAAAAATTAAGTAATTTAAATTTTGTTAACAGCTAACTATATTTTAAATCATCATACTGAAAAAAAGATTAGGAAATACACATAACACTGTGTAACAAAATTTTTCCTTTTTCTTGTTCCTGGGAAGAAAGTGTTATTTCCCAATTACTTATGCCTAAAGTAAATGGAAAAGACCTATTTTTCTCCTCAAACTTTACTTTTCTGACCTAGATAATGAAGTTTTTAAATTTATCAATTTTTCCAGAACAGTACAGGTAGATTCTCGAACTTACAATAATTTAATTTTCAAGAACTTTCTAGAATTTTGTAGAACTTACGAGAATTTTAAAGAGCCTTTTTGAATTTTCTAGAACTTTTGATAGTAATATATATATACAGTGGCTCACCATTTCAGTTTAGTTCTAGCTGCCTAAGTGAATTTACAGACCCATCTCATTTTATCAGAGATGGCATCAAGAAGTTGCAAGCATTCTCCAGTCGCATTCTGCTGTGTATGTGGCCAATTTATCAAAACAAAAGCGAAAAAGTACTCTGTGATAGCATCTGCCAAAATGTCTGAAGCCTACAAGGTATATTTCGGCATGACTGTTTGAGATCAAGACAAACTCGAGCACTTCATTTTACCTGCGAGCACTGCAAAAGAGCTCTAGAAGGTAAGACAAACAGTTTTGCTTGCTTGAATAGTAAGATTCTGTATTATACAAATTTTAGATCTTTTAAAATTTAAATATCTTTCGGTGCACCTAAAAGAGAAATGCAACAGCGTCAAGACCTTGTTAGAAGCCTTGAAGTATAATGAGTATGACTGAAAGGTTATCGGAGACTTCAAAATGGTGGTATTTCTGATGGGTCTCAAAGGTAAGCTTTATTAAGTTTCCCTGTTATCATTGCATTTGGGACAGCAGAATCACCACTGGCAACAACGGACCGAGTTTTCTTTGGAGAGGCACAATGTAAAGTGTAAGCCACTAGTAGACCTTCAGAAGGTGTTGTTCCTACCATTGCACATAAAATTGGGTCTTATGAAACAGTTCTTCACAGCTCTTGATAAAGAGTCTGCAGCCTCCAAGTACCTTCGAGACTTCTTTCCTAAGCTGTCTGAGGCAAAGATCAAAGCTGGTGTCTTCGTTGGACCACAAGTAAAGAAGATCCTGAAGTACACAGAATTCCCTAAGAAGCTCACTAGGAAGGAAAAAATCTTGGGGAAGCTTTATCATAGTGGTTCGGCGTATCTTGAGCAATCACAAGGCGGAAATTATGTGGAAATTGGTTGAGGCTCTAATGAAGAACTACGGCAAAATGGGCTGCAGGACGTCTCTGAAAGTCTATATCCTTGACGCCCATCTTGATAAATTGAAGGAGAACATGGGAGCATACTCAGTGGTGCAAGGTGAGCGCTTCCACAAAGATATACTAAACTTTGAAGCTGCTAACAAAACTGGTATGATAAAAACATGATGGAAGACTATATTTGTGGGTTGATAAGTAAAAATGATATACATTACAGTCGCAAATCTCGAAACACTACTCACTTCTAAATATTTTTCTTCATTTTTTGTGTAACTTTAGTATAAATACATGTAAATCTTGATTCGTATATTGTGTTATTCAGACCTTATGTAAATGAAAATGTGCAAATTTGCCCTTTTTACATAGAAAATAGGTTAATTTCTAAATTTCTTTATCTGGATCACAAAATCAAAGTTTGAAGGGGAAAATATCCATTTTTTGTAACTTTACAACATAAGCAGTTAAGAAATAACACATACTATCCAGGAAAAATATTTGCGTTACGAAGTGTAATTTGCTCGGCTGACTTTTATTTACATTTTATTTTTTAATTTTACTCTACTTTCAATTTGAGTTGTGTTTCTTTGTTAGTTGTTGTGCACACAGCAACATAATTGTTATCTGTGCTTCGCCCGTTGGTACAGATATCGAATACGCTTCTAAGCCACTGGAGAGTAGAAGCAATTGAATTAGAAAATGTTGCTTAATAGTTATAGTTCAACACATAAAAGAAATTCGTTCATTCAGTCAAATCTTCATTATATTTTAGAAATAGTCTTGCTGTTAAAATTGATGGTATGTCCATTAGAATGATATATTTAGTTTTCTTCATGTATGCTTGGTAAGATATTGTAACATAAACAAATATTTATTTTCAGGAAATTACACAAAAAAGTTGTATTTATTTTATTAATACCATAAATTACAATGTAATGAGACCTAAAAAACTTTATAGTAAATTGTCTCCGTTAATATTATGCGCAAATCTACACGCTGCACTTCCCATTGATAAATCTACAGTGAAATATAAAAGTTCAAGTAATTTTTGTACCTAGCTTTCTGATGTGAAAATAAATTAATAAAATTACTTTAGTGCTATATTATATACCCTAATTTCACTAAGTTGTTAATTTATTGTTTAAAATATTTTTATTATTGCACAAAAGAAGATAATTCTATTTGTGAAATACGAAAAGTTTAGCTAAAATATCTATTCAAAATATCATTCTTTAGACATCATACATTATTATTTTTTATCTAAAATATCAGTATTATGATTCAAAGTAAAATGTATTTCAAATGCTTTTAATTCAATTACATGGCCACTTCATTTAACATTATTTATTCCAAGTTTGATTATTTTGAAGAAATATTATCAATAACTTTGTATTTATTTTACTTTTTGGCTATTTATTTTTATCTAAATAAGAACTTTGGTTAAATAAAATAATTTTGAATTAATTTATATATTCAAAATGTTTTAATTTGTTTAAACAAGTAAGCTCTATTGTGAAAGTATTATTAATCTAAACGCCTTTTAGAAATGTTTTTCTTTTTTTTATCAGCCTAATGCAAGTTGACTTATTTTGAAACGATTGCAGATCCGTAATATGTTCTCGTCTGTGCAGGCAAGATAATCTTTCCATCAAGTAATCTCTTAATAAGATCATTACTGTTCACTCCTGACCTGTTCAAGACCTCCTGTAGAGATGGTTTTATACATTATATTGTCAGGTTTAATCAGTCAAGAAAAGAATTATCTGATAAACATTTACCCATCGATGTCTAAAATGCAGTATATCTATTTAAAGTTATACAATGGTATTATATAAGTAATTTTAAAATTCGCATGTCAACAACTGTATATAATAAAAAGTAGCTACAGGCCTTCTTTGCTTAAGAAAGGGCCTGGCATGGCCGAGCGCGTTAAGGCGTGCACTCGTAATCCGAGGGTCGCGGGTTCACGCCCGCGTCGCGCTAAACATGCTCGCCCTCCCAGCCGTGGGGGTGTATAATGTTACGGTCAATCCCACTCTTCGTTGGTACAAGAGTAGCCCAAGAGTTGGCGGTGGGTGGTGATGACTAGCTGCCTTCCCTCTAGTCTTACACTGCTAAATTAGGGACGGCTAGCACAGATAGCCCTCGAGTAGCTTTGTGCGAATTTCCAAAAAAAAACAAAAAAACAAAGCTTAAGAAAGGGATAATTTACCCTTTTGCTACGTGCTCAGTATAACATACACAGGTTCGTCTACATATTTGCACACATTAAGTAGTTTCGCTATAACTTTTAATACAGCATGTGTATTTCCACAAAATTTGGTAGACTTTTATTATATTTTACAAGTATTGTGTATATAAAATATATCGCATTTTTAATTAAATACTTTTACTAAAAATTTGTTTGTGAAAATAGAGTATTTTTTGTTACTAGTCTCAGTGTAAAGTGATTTCATATTATGGTTATGAACTATTCTTCGTCCCAAAAACTTCAGATATTATCAATGTCATCTCTGAAACCTCCTAAATAATTCCGAACATTTCTTTTCAGTAAGACTTTATATTTTAGGTTATTTTCTATGCTCTAACTTGACCAACATCGTAACTATCATAAAAAAAGGAAATAAATATAAATTATGTCTTTTTAACATTAAAATGATGTTACGTATTTTTGATGTTTTAAATTCTTCGTAGATTAAACGAAACAGAAAAACACAGATAACAGCTTGTATAATTTATTACACTAAACTATTAACAAATATAACAGATATATCATAAATTATATAATAGCAGTGACAGATATTAAGTTACAACATTCGAAATTAATTACAAAACAAAATAAAACTAGTTTCAAACTTCAAAATTAATCACAATAAAAAACGGTACTGGCCTGTATCTAATGTAATGATCTAAAATTAAAGTCTCAAATTCCAGTCTAGGGTGTGAATTTGGTCCCACGAAGTAATTCCGAAACAGTTCACAGTTCAATAAATTCGCCGTCTCTCAGCATAAGCAGTAATTCAGATGTATCGTAGAGATTGACGATATAAAATCACAGCTTCCGTAGATCTAACTTCAGTCACAAATCCAAGTTGAATAATCACAGCAAACACTTAATCTTTCTCAAATAACTAACTCTCTTCTTTTGAAATAAAACTGATGTCTGAATCTCACTCGTTTTCTTCGAATAAAACTAATGACTGAATCTATCTTCTTTTTTCGAATAAAAACTGATGACTGACTCTCTTGCATCTTCGTCTGTTTATATATTGTAGGCCTAAAATCCTCGAAAGACCGCGAAAGTTCTACAGGTCTCCAGAGCAATCCATGCATATCCGTTCTTGCACGAGACTACACGTCTAGACACGAAGTCACCAGCACTCATTTACAAACATATGATTGGTCTACTTAATTCAAGAAAATTCTAAATGTTACCCTAAATAAATAACAAAATATTAGTTTAAACTTCGAAACAATAATATCAGTATGGAAAAATAAATAATAGAAATGAAAATTTAAACACAACACGACATGTTGTCGTTTACAAAATAATTACACATATACATAACAAATGACTATAGGTTATTACACGAAAATGAAATGCTTAGCCTAAATAGCTTAAGTCTCATAACACTATATATTTACATATATATATATTATTTATTATTATAGTGACCTTCCAGTCATTCCTAACTAACATTACATAACTGAAACTGAGGCGATACACTTTAGTTCTTCTCTGTTTTGGCTGTATTTTATTGGACTAGTATTTTGTAATATAGAGTTACATTCCTATTATTATACATTACATATATGTATACAGATTATTACCACTTAGAAATAAATTATCAAACTTATATTTCTTAAAATATAGAAAAAGAAATCAAGAAGTACAAAAAAATTATCTTTTCGTTACGACCTTTGTACTCGGTTTTAAAATTTCACACGTGGAAGATATAAAAAAACACATTTAAATAAGAAAAATATATAAATAAATATTTGATAAATACGCTTTCAATATAATTTATTAATTTCAGTAAAGAAGATGTATTAAGTTTTAAAAATATATGAAACTTCAAGCAGGGTAATGACACAGCCTATCTCTTTGAAATCTTGAATCGAAAGAACGTTGTATTTTTCATAGATAAAAATGGCTGAGAAATCCACTCTGTGGACATTCTAAGTTGTTGATTGTAACTTACATGTCTTGTATTGAAATAAGTGTATATAAAGGACCGTTTTCAAAAATGTAAAGAGGTGAACGGGGCCACAGCATGTGGTTCAGTATATAAGCCGTACCTCATCAAGTTAAAAATATATGAGACTTGTATTTGATATTCTAGCTTGTTAATAGTAGTAATTTGACTCTTAGCTTCTACGAAATTATATACTTTGTATTTTGATACCACAAACATATAATTTTAAACAGTTCTGCATTCGACATACAGTGATTCACTAAAATATAAATTTAAATATGTGTTCTTTTAATATTTACTTTTAAATTAGGAAATTAACTCATATATAATATTAAAGTGTGAATTATAATCTATAATTTCATTTTAAACTTACTGACATAAATTCATAAAATACCAGCTCAATAAACTTTTTTTTCCTCATCGAATGTTGGGCCCGACACGGCCAAGCGCGTAAGGCGCGCGACTCGTAATCCGAGGGTTGCGGGTTCACACTCGCGTCGCGTCAAACATGCTCGCCCTCCCAGCCGTGAGGGCGTTATAATGTGACGGTCAATCCCACTTTTCGTTGATAAAAGAGTAGCCCAAGAGTTAGTGGTGGATGGTGATAACTAGCTGCCTTCCCTCTAGTCTTACACTGCTAAATTAGGGACGGCTAGCACAGATAGCCCTCGAGTAGCTTTGTGCGAATTCCAGAAACAAAAAACATCATCGACTGTTTATTATATAGGTGGTATAGCATTAATTTTAATGTTTCTGAATGTTTGTTATATGGGTGATTTAATAACCTTCTTAATCTGTGTTTCTGAGTACTGATTATACAGACGTCTAATGGCGAGTTTGTTGATTGTGGGACTTTATGTGCTTTTGTTGAAATATAGCAGCCTCTCCAGTGGCACAGCAGTGTGTCTCGCGTACTCACACCGCTAAAAACCTGGTTTTGATTTCCGTGATAAAGCACAGACAGCTCCTTGTGTAGCTATGTGCTTAATCAAAAAAAAACAATAAACAAAAATATAACTTTGTAGTTTGTTGGTTTGTGTTTTAATACACAGGTATGTTCCACGACTGGTCTTGCATATATTTTATGAATAGTTAACGTTTTCTGGTGAAGCTCCTTGGTTGTCAGAAGCAGACTCTTAAGGTAACTCGTTTTTTTGTCTTTTTACAGTTTTTGTTTTTTATGCTATTATTGTTTGGTATCCAGTTTAATTTTGAGTCAGATGTGATCTCTTAGACTTTTACTGATGCTTCTACCTACAGAAGAATCCCACGAGTATCGAAAGCTGGAATCTATTCCGCAGACATACCGTTGTGCCACTGTGGGGCCCAGGAGTATTGATTTGGTTTCAATGTCACTTATAAGTTTTTAAGTAATTTTCCTGGATTGCTTTGTTAAAGTTATGGATCTGTAGTTTTTGCGGTTATTCGTCGACTTTCCTTTCAGGTGGCTGCTATATATATTCTGTTTTTAAGTGATAAGTTGTATAAAAAATGTGAGATGCTCTAATAATCTCAGATACCCCTCTTGAGTAAAATGTTTTAAGTTTTTTTTCTTTAAAGACGTATACTAGTTAATTACTATATTTAAGTGTACGGTAAGTGGTAATAGTTGTTTTATTTGAATGTATAGCTTTTTATATTGAACAACAAATCTTTATAACCTTCATTTGTTTGTTTAGGCTATCTGTGCTCTGCTCACCATGGGTATCGAAACCCGATTTTTAGCGGTGTGAGCACGCACACATACCGCTGTGTCACTGAGGGCTCTTTGGGATTTGTTCTTTAGTTTAGTTTTATACAGAAAGTTCTCTATTTTTGTTATTTTGGTAGATTAATGTCGTTTCTAATTTTGTTTCTGATCATCATTTTGTGGATCACCGGTTGTCTTATACTCTCTTCTTAATCTTCTTTGTTCCTTTCTTTTGTTGATTAAGTTAGTCTTTGGTTACTAGTTTGTTTTGGTATTGTTTATTGATATATATGGTACACGTCTGTCTGCTGTTTTTATGAAGATCTCTGAGATCGCTGAACAGTGCCTGTCTATATCCAAGTTGCTAGGAGCTGTTGTGATAGGTTCGTGTGACAAGAGCTCTTTTAATATCTCATCATATTTCTTCCAATTTGCTTTTGTTGTTGTTAAATTTTTCTGTGTGTTTTAGTTAATTTTGGCATAGTGAGAGATCGAATAGGCTCCATATAAATTAATGTTTGCTGTTTGAAACTTCTGCTACGATGAATGTTAGAAATTTGACTATTAATGTTGGTGAGTAAATACACAGGTCTAGTATATTATTGTACTGATATGTGCCACTTTTGTGTGTTGGTATTGTACCGTTTAGTAGATAATTTACTGAATCTTTCAGAAATGATAGTAGATATATTCTATTAACATTTGTTGTTCTCCAAACAAAATTGTGTTTCTGCTGTTCAGGTTGTCTATAATGATATATTTGTTGTTGTGGAGTTGATGCTGTTTAGTAATGTAACATTTAGTTTAAAAGTACATTTATTGTAATATTTCCACCTTTTGCTGTTAAATTTGTGTTTATTGATAAAAGTTTTTTTTGTATAAGAGTAGAATACCTCGCTCTAGCGGTTCCTTCTTTGGTCTCTCTTTTCTTTCTACTTGGTATCCTGTCATTTTAAATGGTAGCCCGGTATGGTCATGTGGTTACGGCGCTCGACTCGTAGGTCGCGAGTTTGAATTCCCGTGGCACCAAACATGCTTTCTCTTTCGGCCATGGGGTATTATAATGTTATGATCTATCCCACTATTCGTTGGTAAAAGACTAGTCCAAGAGATCGCGATGGGTGGTGATGACTAGCTGCCTTTCCTCTAGTATTACCCTATTAAATTACAGCCGGTTAGCGCAGATAGCCCTCATGTAGCTTTGCACAAAATTAAAAAAAACAACAAATTAACATTTTAAATATATAATAGTTGTATAACATTGTTTTGTTGATAAACATGATATCTGCAAATGTAATAAATTTCATGTATAATGCAGTAAGAGTATCCATTTTGGTATAAAGACAGAATTTTGTGTATAACATGTGGTATTAAATATTGTAATTGTTTTTTTTATTAGATTGATATTCAATGTTAAAAATTCAGTTTTGTTATTTGTTTTGCTACATTTTTTTAAAGGAAGTCGGTGATTATATTTGTAATTGTTATTATTACTTCTCTGTTACTTTGATTGTTAATAATTTGTGCTTAATCTCCGAGGCTTGTTTGCTCGATTCTGGTGCTCTTCTCTGGTTTGTTGTTATGTTTTGTTATGTTCGCTTTGGTGTTGTATTTACGTTCGGTGTCTTTATTTGGGTTATGTGATTTGTTCAATTTTTTTCTGCTGTTATCGTGTTTGTGGTGTTTATACTATTTCCTATGTGTTCTTTTACGTTTATATTTCTGGCATTCTTTATAATTGGCAGTATGTTTCTGGTTACAACTGTAGCATTTAGTTTTTTCACGAATTCAGAAGAATTTATAATAATCCATGGCATGTGTGTGTTGCGTTACTACAGTGATGACGAGAAAACTCTCTTGTAGAGAAAAATAGATCTGTAAAAAAGGACTGGTTTGGGTTGAGAATTTTTTTTATATAGAGGAGCTAATAGCGTTTTGACCTTCTTTGAAACGTTATTCGCTCCTCTATATAAAAAAAATTTCTCGAACCAAAACAGCCGTTTTTACATGTATATTTTTCACTGCGTTACTACAACTACTGGTGTTTTAGCTTATTATACTGTGTATTTTTGAAACCACATTATTAATCTGTTTTAGATGTGTTTTTGTATATTTCTCTTGTTTTATTGTAGATTCTTTGATTCAAGTTATGGTTGTGTTGTTCATCCAGAAATATATATATATATGTGTGTGTGTGTTTTTTATTTTCAAGTCCATTATTTCTTCTTTGAGATCTATTGACCGGTGAATACCTCTTAGGACAAATAACTATTGTTTTGGACCACTTCCTGGTAAGTGAATATGTATTCTTCCGGATTAAAGGCGTTCTGCGACCATTAATGTTTAAATGCTTAAAGTAATGAAATTCTTGACCTTATAAAAGAACTTCTCCTTTGGATAATCTTTTTATTTGTAATATTTTTGCCTGTAGTTTAAATCTTCTTATCTCTACCGCAAGTTATGTTTCTCTGTACTGTGTTGGGATGCCTTTTATTGTGATGATGTAATTTGGTTTGTTGATTGATTCCGTTTTTTTAGTTTCTGTCTGTATCTTTGTTCTTTTTACGTGTATTTATTTATTCTGTTAAGTGTTGTTGTTTGTGAATTTTTTGTTTACAACCTTGATGAATTCTTGTTTTTTGTTCTGTGTTTGTGTTCGTCGTTTATGTGTTTTGAAATGTGACTGATATAAATGTGTTTTGAGATGTTATTTGTGATCCCTTGACTTCTTTGTTGCTTTATTTACTATAATTATGAAAGAAGCTATGTTTAACTTTTATAATATTGTCTTCCATATGTAGTTTCTCAAATTTAACAAGGACATTTTCTAGCTTCTTAAAATAATGTATTCTTTGTCGTTCTACTTTTGTGTATTTATTAGATGCGTCATTTTGACAGTGATTTAAAGAAGTTTCTGGTGCGAACAGCTCGAAGAAAAAAGCTAATATCCGGTAGCACTTGACCGGATATTTCGTGACTTGTTTCATGTAAGAACGAGGTTGTTGTTTTTTACACAAACATTTCTTACAGAAACTAGATACGGTGTTATTTGGAAAATGTGGCAAAAGAATGGATAGATGAGAAATTGAAAATTCTTCTTAACAACTATTCTTACATATAAGAAACCTGTGTCATTTAATCTGTCAAATAAGTTTCCTTGGTCAGATCAGAACCCATCCGACAGTAGAAGATGTTAGTAACATGCTATGTGTGATTGATGAAGAGTTAAAGCTTTTGTAATTAACACTTCTTAAATAAGACCTTCTATCCATCCAATCCAATGAGTAGCTTATTACATAAGGCAGTGTTTTCATACATAATCAGTTTCTACATAATCAGTTATAGTCATAAAACGATAACTTAGAGGTCAAACTTTTACGGACAACCTTATTCAAATTCTTCGCCAGTAGTGAGATATGATTCCACGATCCTGATTTCAAATTTTGTAAACACCAAAATCCAAAAATACTAATAGAAATGCCCCCCGCTAGTACAGCAGTATGTCCACGGATTTACAACGCTAAAATCAGGGGTTTGATTCCTCTCGGTGGGCTCAGCAGATAGCCCGATGTGGCTTTGCTATAAAAAAAAATCACAACACACACACACTAACAGAAATTTTGTTCTTTTTACTTCAATAAATAATGGAATGAAAATGGTTGGTCTCGTATATGTGCTATATAGAGAGAGATTCCTCTCTTTCTTGTTGTACTTTTATCATTTTATACAAAAGCTTTTGCCACATTTTCAGGAAATAGACTCAGACCTTTTAGTCTAACTAGCATTAATTGAATTAAGAACCAACCAGAAACATTAGAACAGATTAAAAATAACACAAAATGAGAAAACTTAATTTTCTTTATGTTAATATATATATATATATATATATACATCACTTACACCATGTACATGAACGTGTTTCGTTTATTTTGAAAACTTTAAATATAGTAAAATATTGTTTGTAAAAAAGCAGTTGTTTGATATCTTCCTTCTGTATTACCATTTTTTCTTTCCCCAAAAAGTCTCTGACAAGTACGCACTTTACTCACCACGAAAACAATAATTAATTAGTTCATCATCCATCAGTCTGAAGACTGCAAATGAGCTCCAACATAACTGCAGTGAAATAATCGATGAAAATATACTAGGTAATACATGCAGATAATGCTTTCTTTCTTTCAACACTAACTTAAATATAGATTCATTAGATTAGCGATGTTTCATCTTACCTATTCATTTGATTTTATCCTCTAGTTTCAAAGATTTAAGTTGCTAGTAATTTATTACAGTAGTAGTTAATAAATATGGAATAAACTATTCCATATTTTTATTGAAATATTCAGAAAATAAGTGTAAAATTTACAATAAAAATGGTATAATTTTGCCAAATGAGTAAATTTAGAAATAAAAATGCCCTTTCAGTACAACATCATAATTTATCAATCATTTTAATATAAAACGACGGTATAATGCCTGATAGTAGTAAAAAGTAAGTTTAACTAAATTGCAATATTTTGTGGTAAAACATTATTAACCTATCATTTGTTTGAGAATAAAAATTACGTTTCTTACGTTATACAATTTATTTCGGAAGAGTCTTCGATTTATTATGTTAAGTATGTTTGCCAACAAGATTGATACCCACAATTTTTTTTCTTAACGTACATATATTTTAATATGCAAACAAAAAAGCAACAAAATTTATTACAACTAGTTATTATAAATAAAGATTTATATACTACAGTTTTAAAAACTTATATCCAGTACTGAGTCTGATAACCCGTCTAAGACTGAATATTTTATCAACGACTCTTGTCCACGACGAGCAAATTAATTCTGAGCTGATATTGTCACATCTCGCTTAAGCTAACTAATTTGATTAGCTTCGCACAAGTTGCAATCTCAATTCTTTCCGTAAACGATATTTAATGTCTTCCTAGAAATGCAAACGTCCGAATTTAATTTACTGAAATTTAACGCTTTGTAATATTCGACATTTAGAAACGTTCCTTTTTAAATTATTAGTTTTCTGATTAATAGACGTTAATCACAATTATAGATACTGAGGCGTATAGCATCCTGACTGTGGCTGACTAATAATTATCTTTTATTACTGCTTTTATATCAATCACACGAGTTTCTTGAAGTTTCAACAATATTCGAAAAAGCGTTAGCGTTTTTGTATAAGAAATACTGTTGATTCTTACTCTGAAACCTCTTCTACAAATTTAGAGAGCTGGTGAGATTTGATCAACACAAATCCAACAATACAAAAAAGAAAACTATATTGGAACAAGTTTAGGTATTTAAATAGACGTATAACGTTAAATCCGTTACTATTTACAATAACAATACTTTTATTTTCAGTGTTTTGATTTATAGCTTGTATTAGTATAGGGTAAACATGGAAACGCAATATTGAGCAGCGGTCATGGAACTGTTACTTAACGTACAGTTCAGCGTTGGTTCCAAAGGTTTCGACACGGAAATGAAAGTTTTGAAAAACACGAAGCTCGTGGAAGGAAACCATCATTAGATGAATCCACATTAAAGGAAACAATTGATACAGACCCTCGCACAAAAGTACGTGAGCTTGTAGAAAAGCTAGACACAAGCAAATCAAGCATTGCCAACCACGTGAGTGCGATTGGAAAGACGAAAAAGTTAGATAAGGATTCCACATGAGCTGACTGAAGGTCAACGAAATCGGTTTTATGTGACCTGCTTTAAGCTGCTGTTGCGAAACCGAATGATCATTTCTTAAACGGGAAGTGAAATGCAATGAAAAGTAGATTCTGTGTAACAATCAGAAACGACCTGCACAATGACTCAATCGCAAATTGGCCCCAAAGTGTCTCTCAAAGCCCAAGTCTCACCAAAGAAACGTCATGGTGACTGTATGGGGGACTGCGGTAAGCATCATTTGCTACAACTTTTTGAACAGTCATAGAGAACAAATACTCTCAAGAATTGACCGAAATGTATCGAAAGTTGTACGAGAAACAACCAGCTCTGGTCAATCGAAGGGTCTCTATTCTTCTTCAATATAATGCTCATCCCCTCGTTTCAAGGATGATGCTCCAAAAATTAAATGAACTGGGAATCGAGGTTCGGCCTCATCTACCTTATTCCCCAGACCTTTTCCTCATATATTTTAATTTTTTCAATCACTTTTTCAACTTTCTGAACAATACGCGCTTTCAAAACCAGGCAGCTGCAGAAGAATTTTTCAGGGAGTTCACTGATTTCTACAGCAGGAGCATAAACAACATCGTGGCAACAGTGTGTTGAAATACATGGTTGTTACTTTGAATAAAGCATGTTGTAAAACACTGGTTTATATTTTCTCAAACATTGCAGCTCAAAAAAGACATTTATTTCTGGACAACCTAATATTTCTCTTATCTTATATGAACTGATATATTTCAACATTACAGTTTAGACTAGAATAGCTACTACCACCGTGCTATGTTTAGCTGTAAAGCTGCATAGTTTCATTTTTTCTTTTAAAATGTGTATTACACTTAAACATAAAGTGATCAGAAAATTATTTGTACCGTTCAATTCCTATTAGTTCTTATGTTTTTTACTTTACATTCGTTTTTATTGTTCATTGCCTTTTTTTCTTTATCATTTATATGAATCATTTGCTTGGAAATGTTTTACTTTCATCTTACATATTTTTTTAATACACTCTTATTTTTAAGTGAAGTTTAGACTGATCATCCTCTTGTAATTTGTTATATATGTATATAAGAAACGGTTTTGTTTTGTATATGTTTAACAAGGTGTTAGCTCTTTGACTCTTGCCGTGTTTCATCATTCTCAAGTCTATCACTTAAATATAAATACGTTATCTTCATAACTTAAAGCCCCCTAGTGGCTCAGCGGTATGTCTGCGGACTTACACGCTAAAACCCGGGTTTCGATACCCGTGGTGGGCAGAGCACAGATAGCCCATTGTGTAGCTTTGTGCTTAATTCAAAACAAACAAACAAAAACAAACAAATCATAACTTAAAATATGACTTTATGAAGTGCTTCCATCTTATTGGCTTATTGTTCACATGACCATTTACACAAATGTCATAAAGTTGTTATTACTTTTATTTTTTTCTCTACCTCTTCCGCACAGTTCTACCGTTTGTTTGATTGGACTTTACTGGGTAACTCTAACGTCTCTTTAAATTAGATTTAAAAAACATATATATGGTAGTTGTAAAGTAAAATCTCACATCTACTAATTAATACTATTAGCAAAATTATATATAAATACATATGATAATACAGCTTAATAAAGTACAATCCACCGAGTATAAATTAAAATTGACCTAGAAGTTTCTTACTTTTCACGTGTTGCTATGAAGTTGGAAAAACTGAAGATAGTTATAATGACATAGCAGCAGAATGAGCAACATGTTTCACCCACAAAGAAAAACCTAATCCACTCAAAGTTACAACATGTTTACTTTTTTCTGTATTTTAACTACTACTAATCGTCAAGTCTCCCGATTTTTCAGCTGTAAGTCTGAGGGTTTATGTCTCTTAAAATCGGATTGCAATGCCCACAGTGAACAAAGCACATACAGCTCCTTGTGTAGCTTTGTGCTCAACAACAAAACATACTAATCTATGCTGGTTTCATTTCACAACAAAACTGTTTATCCATTTACCACTTAATTTTCAAGGAGCCGTGTGTGTGTTTTAGAATTAAGCACAAATCTACACAATGAATTATCTGTGCTTTATCCACCACGGGTATCGAAACCCGATTTTTAGGAGTATGAGTCCGGAGACATACCGCTGTGCCATTGGAGGAGGGCCTCTAAGGAAATAATGTGGATTTTTCGAAAGCTCATGGGGTTAGGATTTTTTTCTATTTCACAATAATTGATTAACTTTATTACCACCACGCAACAAGTCAATACTCACTCTGACAAATGTAAGGGGGTTAATCACACTTCTTATGTATTATTTGTACATAGTAATACGAGATGGGCTGTCTGGAAATGGAAATAGCCTAATAATTTTCTGTTTTGCTCAGAAGAAATTATTGACCTTTTAATACTATGTTACCAGAGGTAGAGGAATATATTACATCCCATTTATAGAGAAAGGTTTACGATTTAAATTGTATAATGTCTAATACTGTCTTTTATATCCTCAAAATCTCGTTAAAATGAAACCTGCTGTAAAAGACACCAAAGCGTGATTATTACTATCAAAATCAACATGACCCATAGTAGTTAAAGCAAGCTCAAGACGTGAAACATCACTTTTGTAATGTATAATTAAATTAAAGAGCAAGCATCTTTGCATGTTTCAAGATATATTGCAGGATAATTTCAAACTTTGCATCGATGGGTAAAATACATGAAATTGTTCGAACAGAAGTTAATGTAAACTAAAGAAAGAACGTGAGTATCAAAGGGATTCATGAAACAATTATAGCAAATAACAGTATTTAAACAAATATGTAATGTCGTAATCATTAATATTATGCCTATTATATGATTAACACTACATTCTATACTCAGTTTCTTAGTAATTTTGGAGAAAAAGAGGGTATAATGTTATTTAACCACATATTATAATTAATATGCTTATCACAGATATTATATTCAGGCTTGTTAATATTTTTAATATCACTGTTGTTGATAAACACTTATAAATATATTTTATTTTTTGAAAACCTTAAGGTGCTGAATAAAGAGTAGTTTTGAAAATAAAATTACTCTAATTAGTATAATTAATTATAACAATGCTTTGTTAGCTCAGGAAATGCTCTCACACCATGACAATTTTTTGACAAAATGTTTGGTTTAATATAAAAGTATGCTATAAAGCATTAGTAAGTTTACTTATGAATATAATAGTTTTGATATAAAAGATGTTTGTTTGTAACTAAGCAGAAAACTACAAAATGGGCTATCTGTTCTCTCACTGCAACAGGTATTGAAACCCGGTTTCTATGGATATAAATTTACAGACATAATGCTATGCTAGTGGATGCGATATGATGGAACTGAAGTTCCATCACATAAACATCATTGACATATGCTTTTTATATTACAGGGTGGTCGCTAGAAAAGCGGAAAATTTGTCAAACAGCTATTTATTTTTACAAAGAATAACTTTTACAAAGTTTTTTAAAGGCATATGTTATATTACACTCATAGATGCTCAAAATTATTAAAATCATGCATTTTATTCATGATGTAAAGAAATCAAAATAGAAATGAGTAAGCACGCATTTTATTCATGATCTCATCTGACCCTCAAATTTTCCGCTTTTCTAGCGACCACCCTGTATATTACGCGTTCTTTTATTCACAGCATTTCGATTGCTTTGTTTCTTTATGTTATTCTTTCTATTTACGTTTCACTTTACAGAAATCAACTGAACGGAGCAATAAACTGTCTGTTTCTTGAAGAAAATCAGAGAAAACAATGTAAACATTCATTTTCACACAGCTTTTTTTGGATTGAAGGATAAATGGATGATACAATATCTTGGGATACTAAAATAATCTTTATTTACGCAAACAACAAACAATAATAAAGGTGTATTAACTGCAGCATCTATGCATGAGAGAAATGTGTATTCTGTGTTAAAATATGTAAAATATCACAAAATTGTATGTTATTAACAACAATACCATATTTCTCAATGTGCAGGTGTCACGCGACACTATAAAGAAGTAGGAAATGCATGACGCATAGGAGCATTCCTCTACCTATTTTTCACTTCCAGGAGCAGAGTAGTAGGTGTTAAAGAGATCAATTAAATTTTAAGAAATAGTTACTAATACGTTATATCAGCATTTAAACAGGGCAAGTTCTGTTACTAAACACCCATACAGAGCCCATGTTTTTTAGATATGATGAAGTCAGTGGTCAAATGGAGTTTATTCTTCCGTTGCAAATAATAATCTTAAAATATGCTTATCTCTTTCTCCATTATCTAAAGAATTCCACATAAAAAATCTAGATGATGATCCATTCAGCTAATTTGTGTCTTAGCTCATATTTTATTAAAACGATTTCTCAACATCAGTAAAAACTGTAGTCTAACAAACTAAAAAAAAGATGAAATGACTATTTTTTTCGTAATCACTTCCGACTGATATTTCCGAGGAAAATCTTGTTCTAACCTGCACATGTGCTCCACTTCAAAACATGGTATGAGGAAACAGATATTGTGCCAAACATTACATTAGCATGCTATGTCTGATGATATTGCCGGATACTTTCCAGTAAAATACCTCTCATGAATAACTACAGAAGTGTACTCTGTATTGTAGGAACGATTAACTACTGTAAAACCGTTAATTCACTAACTTTACCTCGTCTCTAGCTATTCTGATCTTACAGTTAGTTAATTATTTCAGTGTTAGCTGTTCTTTTATCATGGAAGCATTTACTATATGTGTAGAAGGGTACATATTTTCTATAATGGACACAACAACGTTGTAATCAGAAAACATTTATTCTTGCCTACGACAGACCGACACATACACACCACAACTATACGGCACCCCCATACCTCACAAGTCAGAATGTCCACTACGACCTGTAAATCATTTAACTACAACCTAGGCAAATATATAGCGTGGACATTTTCTAAATATGTAACATCAGCCGGCTTCTTTTTTAAAGACTCTTTCAACTTTAAATATATTCTTAATCAACTAAATCATAAAGCCTTAATAGCCAGTTCTGATGTAATCCCCCTCTTCACGAAAGTCCCAACAACTGAAGCCTGCAAGACAGCTTTAAAACTTTATATCTAAGACCCCAACCAACAGCAACTTATTATCAACCCTTATAGAATTCACTACCACCAAAACTAACTTTATGTTCAATAACCAAACCTACTTACAAATAAATAGCTTTAGTGTGGGGAATCCCGTGTCACCAGTTCTAGCCAACATTTTTATGATACAGATTGAATCACAAGCGATAAATTCAACCCTATATCCACCACTATACTGGTACAGGCGTGTTGATGATACAATTGATGGATACACATCTACAGAACACACACTTAGTTTTTTCAAACATGTTAACTCGATACACCCCAGCATTAAGTTCACCCGTGAACAGGAAAAAACTAACCAACCAAATAGTATTTCTTAACCTCAAAGTCACTAATACACAATTCTTGATCTTTATGTGTTAACTAAATCATTTTGCCTTATATATATTTGTAACGCACAGTATGCTCTTAAAGTAGTATGGCGGGTGTATATGATGACATTTTCTATTCTTAATATCTGTTATTGTTTTGTTGTTTTTTGAGTTAAGGACAAAGCTACACAATGGGCTATGTGTGTTCTGCCCACCACGGTTATTGAAATCCGGTTTTCAGCGTTGTAGGTCCGCAGACATACCGCTGAGCCACTGGAGGGGACTTCTCAATATCTATTCTATACATCTATAAGGTTGATGATATGCTTGAAATTATATGTATCTTTTCAAATTACAACAGCGAAACAGATATCAATGAAATTAACAAACTGATTTTTAAATGTATTCATAAGAAATATAGTGATTTCCACAAATTATTTCATTTCTTATTATAACTTCTATTTTGTTTTCAGATGTAATAAAAACTGTTTATTTCATGTGTTGTCATAAAACTGGGCATTTTTTCTTAACTTTTACTATTAACATTTCTTTGTTCAAACTACACTGTACATTCACCATTCATTATTCAAATTTTTACTGTGCAATATTTGCTCACTTTTTAAATTTTAATTTTGATTATTTTAACTGGTTATTCTTAATTCGAGCTTGCATTATCCACTGATGTTTAAATTTTCACTGTATATTATTCATCCAGGATTGAAACTTTCTGTGCATTTGAAAATTACAGAATTAAAAAAAAGGGAGGTCATACGAAATATAATATCTAAATAGTTGAAGTATTTTTAACTTGTCAGAAACATAATCTGTAGGTTCGTCAGTTGCATATATCAAAAAGCTCCAGATCAAACATTTTAGTCTGTATTTTACGTACAATTCAGTTTGATTATGGATAAAAAAGAAGCATATAGTCAAAAAGAGCTGATGGGCGAGTTATGCCGCCCTAGGATCTAACATTCGTCAAGTTTTACGTTCCTATGAATACAATCACACCTCAACACCCCATCTTTTAAAACTTCTCATTCTGATGCTGCTGAATGTAAAAGCCTTGTAAAAAACACTTTGCTATTAGCCTCATTTTATATAAAGAAATTTACAAACATGATTTTTAAGAGTGTGATAAAAACATTCGAACAATTTTCTAAAAATTTCTAAGCAAGTGATTGTTGGAATAACTGGACTTGGGAAGAAGTAATTCAATGCTTTGACCCTTAATTTGGGTAATCTAGTACTCAATTATATTAAATGCATAAATAAAACAACAATATGTGACTACAATACAGTTGTAGTCAAATTACATCAATATTTGAACCTGAGAGAGAACCTAACTGCCCATCATACTGAATTCATGGCTAAAAATGCACGCAAGTTCATTTTAAGAACTTGAATATCTATGTCGCTGATTGCAAAGGATACCATTCTTTTATTGAACAGCTTCTTTCTAGATATTTATAAACATATGCAGTAGATAAAACTTGACCGGAGGTGGTGACATTACATGGTGAGTCTCCAAATGGTTTAAACTAGTGTACTCAACCTCTGTTACAAAGACTTGTAAAAAGGAATTTTCTTCTCAGAATACGTTCACAATTTGATTTTCTTAAATGTTACTATGGTTTTATTTCAAAATAAAGGTATTTCATGACCGATAAGATGTTATCCATACTGTCTTATACAAGTCTTTCCAATATTCCAGTGTCTGTAAGTTCTCAATAATTTTGCTATACGTATATACTCATATCTTCCCCTCTAGTTTATTTTTATCAATAAGAAAGGAGAAAAAAAACTGGCATCCTAGAAAATAGAAAGTTGCTTCAATCTCTAAAAATGTATATCTGTTCAGCTTCGATAACTTAACATTTTTAATTCTCCAAAAAGCATGATAAAGGAAAGTGAACTGTGCACCGTTGAAACAACTCAATGCTATTAACAGTGAAATTTCGCTGTACACCGAATCCCGCAATAAGGCCCGTCGAGGCAAGAGTTACTCAAGGCACAACCAAGTTTCTTATTTTTAAAATGGCACTAACTAAATGCAGGAATACTTGCATGAAATATTTTTCAAATTTATTAATATACGTCTATCAAGATCGATGTTACCGGTCCATTGCTTCTTCGGTGGTCAGTACTTCCAAATTAGGAAGGTTACAGATACTGTTATAAGCTTTGCAGAAACCAATCAAACAAATCATTATACTGTATATCAAATCCTCGTCAAGTTACTTTAGTACACTTTAGATGATGAGGGTTGAACCTTGCTAAGCGAATTATGTACTGTTTGTTTCTCCTTAACTATATCTTTCCATAAACAGTATGTTTGTCTAATTCTACATCTCTGTAAAGTGACAATATCGGGTAGCTTGCAAGAGTAAACGAAAATATAGTTATTAGCTGGATATGTGCGTTCTTCGTGAATTGTTTATTAACCAAATATTGCTTTGTTTACAGGTGGGTCTTATTTCGAACTTAATTCAATTAATTCAAATCTGGGAAATTAGAAAGTGGGTTCCAATTTAATACTGGCTACAATTACAGGCCTATATATTAAGTTTGCTTTCTGATTTCCATGATATCGCTTTCCCATAAGATAGTATAAATAATTGAAAGAAACAATATAAACTTATACACATATAATTTCAGTTTATCAAAGTTTTCAATCTCCACTTCATTGTTATCTTGTTCAGAAACACAATGCACTTACCTACATGTTATTGTTTTATCACACACGCATCTTTTAGCAACATCCATCATTTTGAAATTTTAAGATAGCACATCTTAATGTGAAGTTAGAACTGTTTGATTATCTAAACAAATTGCACATGTAATTCACTCGAACTTGTTCATCGAGATTCTTTTTTTATGTTGTATATTTCATAATAGATGCAAATTAACGTATTTATCTTTTTGGTATATTGTATTAATATACACAGTTTTAAATCAAATAATTTTTATTCTGTTATATAAACTAATTTTTGTTTAATTTATTCGCTAATTGAAATTTACAGTTCTCTGTTAAAAGTCAAGTTTCACTTCTGATTTCGATTTTATTATCCTCCGAAGTTTAGCCTCGTTGAACTAAAACTTTTGAAATATCAAATCATGCACTCTATTAGATGAGTTGTGCTTTCCTTGACTGCTAAAGAACTTTGTGGAATTCTTGTAATACTGGTATTATTGGATTTTATCTATTTAGTTTTTTATCTTGGGTTGGTTTTGTAAGCCAAAGAAGCCTTCATTAGGTTAAAAAATGAATAAGTTCGCAAGTTCTATAAATACTTAATGCTGTTTCTTCTCAAATAATAAGAAATAAAAGCAAAATAAAAATATTCTCTCTATTATCCCCTACATTTCTTTCTCAGTTAAAATTTTGTAAGAATGAAGAGAGACCGATGCTGTTGGTGAACTTTAATTATTACTTTACACAAATTATTAATAAACAATTAAAATATTACAAAATGGTTTCCTTGTGTTTTTTCTTTTATTTTACAATCACATTTCAGTGAAATTACGGATTGAAAATATCGCGTATTAGCTAATATCAAAAAGGGAATAAAAACAACTTGAATTCATTTTAGATAGTTCTAACATATATTTCAGTGACAAAGTCAAGATCCGAATTATTTCATTTTCACATTTGCTTTAGGCTTAGAAGTAGCTATTGGTGTGCGCTGGCTGAAAGTATATGTTTATTATTGTAGTAATTTTTTTAAAGGAAAGAAAGATCGCTGAAAACTAAAGTTTTATATATATATGTGCAAAACACATATATATATTTATATATATATAATATATAATAATATATAATATAATAATATAAATATAATAATATAATAATATTATAATAATATAAATATAATAATATAATAATAATATAAATATAATAATATAATAATAATATAAATATAATAATATAATAATAATATAAATATAATAATATAATAATAATATAAATATAATAATATAATAATAATATAATATATAATAATATAAATATATTATAAATATATATATATTTATTCATGATATATGGGGCCAGCATGACCAGGTGGTTAAGGCACTCGACTTGTAATTTGAGGATCACGAATTCGAATCCCCATCCCACTAAACATGCTCGCCTTTTCAGCCGTGGGGCATTATTATAAAGTGAGGGTTAATCCCACTATTCCTTGATTAAATAGAAGCCCAAAAGGTGGTGGTAGGTTGTGATGATTAGCTGCATTCCTTCTAGTCTTATACTGGTAAATTATAGACGACTGACGCAGATAACCCTTGTGTAGCTTTACACGAAATTACAAAACAAACAAACAATCATGACATATATATATATATATATATAAACGACATGCATGTATGTACATATGTGTATGTTTTTAACATGGAGTTTCGTGTAACTGCTATTATTTTTTTGCAAATAGTCATATTTTACATTTCTGACATACTTCACTTTCAGCTAAAATTTCGCTTACAGTTTTGTGTCATGCAGTAACTTCTTAGTACATTATAATTGTGAATTGTTTAATTGAAATATAGTAACACAGAATATTACTAATTGCATCTGTTTAGAAAATATAAATACCAAAAAATATATCTAACCTTAAATTCAAAGAAATATTTCTTAGAATTATACATATAACGGAAAATTGTCAAATTTTATTTAAAAAAAAATTAACATATTAGATCACTGATGACAACCTATGGCACGTTTGCTCAAGGTGGCACACGAGAAAATTTTGTTCGCATGCGACATGCAGTGCCGTCAATTGATTCTTTAAACTGAAACGCTAACCCATAATAAGTAAATATGTATATCATTGTATTATTACTGCCAAATGCGGAAGCGAATGATTTTTCCAACCCTGAAGCAGGAATATAAAATTTTCTTTCTTTTCGTTTTCACAGAAATTATTTCAAACAAATTCAGAATACTTTAGTATACTGTTACAAGAAGAAGAAATAAAACAAGTAAAAAAGAGATTCACAAGAAATTTGTCCCTATGGGACTTACTGTGCTAAAATCAAGAGTTCGATTCTCCGCGGTGAAAAAAGTGCAGAAAGAATATTGTGCGAGTTCCTTGGAAAACAAATAGACATAATGAGTTTAGTTTTGTAATTTATTTGTTTTGTTAGACATGCTGAAGTATTTTAGTTTATGTATATTTTAAACAAATTTAATTTATTGATAAAATTTATTTTATATAACTTTAACTCACTGCATCCTTACTGAAGCCAACTGCGTCAACACAGGAGTAATTTAAAAGAGTTATTTGCATTGGTTGGATGAACGCATGCTTTCTTTTGGGAATTTAGCCCAAAATTGTTAAAAATGAACTCTTTATATATATATATAAAGAGCTGATCAGTGATGACGAACCTATGGCACTAACCCATACTGAAAGAAAAAACACTGTAAGTGAATTATTTAATCTTTTTAATATATATAGTTACTGCCAGAAAAAGGTCATATTTTTTTGTTCACTAAAGATTTTCCGAAAGCTGTCAATAATTGATAAACACGAAAGTTTTTCCAATCTATGTTGATGCCAAAATAATGGTTGTAAGTATCACGAAGATGGCATTATAGATCCCCGACTGAGTCGTAAATTTTGCTTACTGATTCCCCAGAAAAAAATACTTTTAAATATTCAGATATTTCCATTCTCAGAATGTTCTACGACAATCGATTTTTCTGTCAATGTAAAAAAATCTAAGAAAAGTTTTAAAAGACATCTCAGCTCTTGATGTTCTATAATCACAATTTAGGCTTGAAAATAGCATTTTAGCATTGAAGCTCTCGTTGAGTACTTAACTTGAGACGTGAGCTGGCTTGAATGTTTGTTGACCTTTACTGCAGATGGCTGTAACTGAGAATTAAGCACATTGAGTATCGATTTCTTTAGACATAATTACCTTATTTCTTAAATTTAAAGATACTGACATTTCTGATAAATAATTTTTGATAATAACAGCGACTTTCTTGTCTCATGATTTTAATACAAATTAGAATATATGATATCAGAATGTTCTACTCTCAATCTTTTTAATCGAAATTCAGAAAACAACATGAAAGAAATAACAAATGTTCCCATACACCAACGAAACACTTTATGCTCTGACTTCTTGTCCAATCGATTTAAATATGATTAGATCATCTTAGTGTTGTTGAGCTATGAAAGTGAGTAAAAGTTGAAGTTGGCGTATGTTTTAAGCATGTGAAGGATTAATCTCTCAGTTTCTTTAATTTTCATTGTATATTTTATGATCTTTGTTAAGTTTTCGAAAAAAATTAAAAGAAATGTTTTCTCCCATTCTTTTGTGTAAAACCAGGTGTAGTTTCAATAGACACAAAAAAGTTATAACCTTCTTATACATCCATCTTTGTAATTATTTTGAGCCATGATAGTAGTTCATAATAGGATCATAAGAAATTGACATGATCCGAATAAACGCACCTTAAACAGCAAATATTCAGTCTAAACAACACTTTAAAAACTTTTTAGTATTGCTAAGAATGTCCAATACAGAACATGTATTAACGTTGTTAAGCACAAGGAAAATGAAATTCACTCAAAACGGCCCATTTATAATCTTTCTTATTATTCTCTTGCCATCCTAGGACAAAAAGGTTTTGGTATACTGCACCCATACCTTTTGTACAGCATTAAATAAGGTACTGGGAGGGTAATCGATATTTTGAAAAGTCTGTTTGTTTCTTTTAAATTTTACGTAAACTAAAAACATCAATAATTGTAGTGTGAACGATATTATCATTATACCTTAAAGTTAGTTTTCTTATAAACACATGGTGTTAGTTTAAAAAGCTTAAGTATAAAGTGAAACAGGAATTATCCGCCAACAATAAGTAAACACTCAATGTTTTCTACACTATACTTTAGGGAGCCAGCCCCTATATTATGTATGAAGTGAAGGAGTAAAAAAGAGTCAATAGACAAAATATTAAGTTTTATTGGACAAATTTGTATAATAGTTACTTTAAAATACATGAAGATTTATTTAAATAGATGTTTTAGACATAAATATATATTAATAGAAAAGACTGCTTTTCTACTAGTAAATTTCGCACTTAGTCGAAGTTATGTCTTAGTTTAGTGATATGCTTGCCCATTGCTTTACACTATATTTACACTACAAATGTTCATGTATTTTCAAGCAAATCTCCGTGACAATCTCCAGCTACAGCTTAATGTTTCACTTCTTGAACTAATGCGATCAACTAGTCAATAGCTACAGTAAATCATCCTGAACCGTATCACCTAGCTACTAGCTATGTTTATTATTGTCGTCATAAGATGGCTGATATGGTTATTAAAAAATTAATTAAAATAAAGTACACAACAACATTTTGACTTTCTTTAGTCATTTTCAGGTTAACAAAGAGAGTTTGCAACAGGAGTTTGTTTATTATAATTACAATGCATAAAATTAGCTGCCATATCAACTATTCCTTTACCCATAATCAATCATAAAGTAAAACAGCCAGTAAACAAAATAAATAAAAAATCAGAATTTCAAAACCAGACAATAGGGATCATAATAATGATCAGAAAACAAGACTGAAGATACTGTAAACATCATTTACTCAAACTATAAGTCCTTATTTTAGTTCCACTAAATATAATTCTAGGTAGTGGCATGAAACCAAAATATAAGTTTGTAGTTTGAGTAAATAACGTCTAGTTTGTTTGTTTTTTAAATTCACACAAAACTACTCGAGAGCTATCTGTGCTAGCCGTCCCTAAATGGCAACTAGTCATTACCACCCACCGCCAACTCTTTGGCTACTCTTTTTACTAACGAATAGTGGGATTGACCATCATATTATAACGCCTCACAGCTGAGAGGGCGAGCATATTTGGCGCGATGGGAATGCGAATCCGCGACCCTTACATTTCCAGTTGCACGCCTAAACACGCTTGGCCATGCCGGGCCGTTAACTTTTAGTTAAGCGGTGGAAGACTTTGTTAGGTTTCGTACTTGGTATGAGCTTCATATGTTTTTACCATAAACTACGAGTGAGTGGTTTATTAATAAGTTAAAAAATTCACGACTTATGAAGTGATGCGAATTAATATGATTTACCATAATCCATCTTTATTTGTTTATTATTCACAATAAAATTGTATTAACGAAACAAAAACCCTAAATGTTTGTTTTAAAAGATTTTTTGGGCTTTGAAGTGAGCATGGGTAGAGTGGAATGACGAAAAATAACATAATATAGCTCATATTTATGAAGACAATATTCAATTATTTGATTACTTTTTTCTTGTTGCGTTAAAAGCTTAGTTCCATAATAAAAGTTTGACAAGGGAGTGTCTAAAGCAAGCTAAACTTTATTTACATATGATACCTTAAGCATCAAACAAGTACATATAATGATAAATTAATATCGAACAGAGAGGGAGAAATCTGTTCATTTGTTTTCATATAATATGCTATACGTGTACTCAGTATTTTATGTCTCATTCTTTAGTTAAACATCAGACATCTAAATTACACACAAGATTGCCTGTTTTCTGTTTATTAAGAAACAATCTAATTTAACAAAAATTTATAATTCACTCTTTGATAATTCAGCTGTAGCATTGTACTTCAAAGTTTAATATGTTACTATATTTATGGTGGATAGCATATATATTTTGAGAGAAACTGAAAAGTAACCAAAAACACGAGCTTGCATGGATTTGTAAGTATTATTCCCGTTGATTCACACTTCTTAAACTTATTGTTTATAATTACATTATCGTCTGGTTCAAATGTGTGATACAACATAAAAATAGTTTAGAAGGAAGTTAAACTATTTCGTCATATAATTATAAAGAAGATTAAATCAGAAAACTTTCTTCCTTTTCTGGGATCACTTGCACTTCATAATTTGATGAGAAAAGGAACACCTTTTGAAAATAATTTAGTGAACATCTTTAATTGGTTGTAAACTTTAAACAGGCTTATCATTCAAAATAGCTGATGGTAAAATTTGTTACCTCCTCTATAAAGTGCTTAATGACCAATATCGGTACTTGTCGACTTATTAAACTTTGAAAAGGCTCTCTTGCACATGCCATGCATTGTTAAAATCTCATTTAATTTGATTATTTCTAAATAGATTATTTGTATGATTTGTCAGATAACTATTTGAGTATTGTAAAAGAAGAAATGTAGTTTTGTCATTGTCAACCCCGTGATGGATAAAACATTTGAGTAAACTTTTGATAAGTCAAATTATAAAACCGATAAGACAACAGTACTTTTTGCAAGTTGAGTTGTCTTGATTGTTTGTTTTAGAGCTTAGACTACACAGAAAGCAGCAGATTCATCGCCTACTCTTAGGGTGCTATTATTTGACTTTAACTCTTATAAGACATTAATCACTGGACCAGTCATCATAATGAGTGAAATCACAATTATTCCCCTTAACCATTAAGGGAACGACAAATCTACGTGTCAAAACCTAGTGTATTCTTCGGGTTATTTTTGTCACGTGACTTACCAACCTTTCTAATACCAGTTTTTACTATAATGAACTTAAGGTTAAATCCTCACGAACTTACTGCGATATATAAATCAAAAATAGTTAGTTATGCAGTTGAAGACATAAAGAGCCAGTGAGCACAAATGGACAATAAAATAATTAGCGATACAAAACATTATAGCATATAAAATTACTTTTAACTGTACAATACAATAGTATTTTGCAAATAAACCCATTGATTTAGAGAGCATTGAGTCTTATTTTCCTGCTGCAATATAGACCACCCATATACGATTGGAGAATATTTTTGTATTCGACTTTACCCCTCAAAATTCACCTAAGTTATTTGGTTGCCTTTTGAACTTTTCAGTTCAAGCACACATGCAGTTTTAAAATTCTTATAACTAGACTCTGTTTAGGTGTGTGCGTTTATCTTATAGCAAAGCCACATCAAGCTGTTTCCTGGGCCCACCAAAGGAAATCGAACCCATCATTTTAGCGTTATAAATCCGTAAACGTAGCGATGAACAAGCGGGGAGGCTCTCTGTTTAGATAAAATCAAAATTGTGAATGTTTATTATATTCTTTAGTGTTACGTATTTTTTAATGTTTTATGTTCTTCGTAGATTAAACGCAACAGAAAAACACAGATAACAGCTTGTATAATTTCTTACACTAACCTATTAACAAATATAACAGATATAACATAAATTATATAATAACAGTGACAGATATTAAGTTACAACATTCGAAATTAATTACAAAACAAAATAATATTAGTTTCAAACTTCAAAATAAATCACAATACAAAACGGTACTGGCCTGTATCTAATGTAATGATCTAAAATTAAAGTCTCAAATTCCAGTCTAGGGTGTGAATTTGGTCCCACGAAGAAATTCCGAAACAGTTCACAGTTCAATGAAATCGCCGTCTCTCAGCTCAAGCAGTAATTCAGATGTATCGTAGAGATTGACGAAATAAAATCACAACTTCCGTAGATCTAACTTCAATCACAAATCCAAGTTGAATATTCACAGCAAACACTTAATCTTTCTCAAATAACTAAAACTGATGCCTGAATCTCACTCTTATTCTTCGAATAAAAGTAATGACTGAATCTATCTTCTTTTTTCGAATAAAAACTGATGACTGAATCTCTCTCCCTCGAATAAAAACTGATGACTGAATCTATCTCTCGTCACCGTCTTTTATACCGATAGGCCTATTTCTCGAACAATCTCGCAATTTCCATACAACTCTAGAGCAATCCGCGCGTGTCCGTTCTTGCACGAGACTACCCGTCTAGACACGAAGTCACCAGCACTCATTTACAAACATATGATTGGTCTACTTAATTCAAGAAAATTCTAAAATGTTACCCTAAATGAATAACAAAATATTAGTTTAAACTTCGAAACAATAATATCAATATGGAAAAATGAATAATAGAAATGAAAATTTAAACACAACACGACATGTTGTCGTTAACAAAATATTTACACATATACATAACATTAGTATGAAAATATTGTTTAAAACAATTGCTTGGAATCATTGTCTTCTCGAAGTATGAATCTCTACCTGGTGAGTTGTGTTTCTCAGGCAATGAAATGATAGATTATAACCCGCATCTGTTTATCAGCAGTCAAGTTGCCATCAGTGTTGTACATATCACCAATATCATTAACTGAAAAGCAGATAAACTTGTATTAATCATTTGTAGATGTTTACATTCACTATGATATCGTGCTTTCCTCTTCGACAAAGAACAAAATATCTTTGATTGTTGACAAACAATTCTAACTCAGATCCATTTGTAAAATTTGCTAATTTAACTTTTTGTAGTCTTAAACCCATTTCAACCTTTTGCTGTTCTCTAAGTGATATTTTCACCTATATTTAGAGAAAGGTTTGTTTGTTTTGGAATTTCGCACAAAGCTACTCGAGGGCTATCTGTGCTAGCCGTCCCTAATTTAGCAGTGTAAGACTAGAGGGAAGGCAGCTAGTCATCACCACCCACCGCCAACTCTTGGGCTACTCTTTTACCAACGAATAGGGGGATTGACCGTCACATTATACACCCCCACGGCTGGGAGGGTAAGCATGTTTAGCGCGACGCGGGCGCGAACCCGCGACCCTCCGATTACGAGCGCACGCCTTAACTCGCTCGGCCATGCCAGGCCTTTTAGAGAAAGGAAGTTAGTTGGTAATTTCTCCACTTAACTGTCATCTATCTCATAAATAACATAACCAGAAATAAACAACATCACTTTTGGATAGTTTTATAACAATAATGTTAGTGCCCATGGCATACAAATACGATGAATTCTTTAATTTAATTATATTAATATGTTACAAAAATTAATACGAGAAGTTGTTTAAGAAAATAACCATATTTCTATATTATTGAAATATGTTTATTTATTCCTTTTTGTTTTATGCTTCTGTCTTCAAAATATTTATTAATAAGATAGCTAATCATTTCACTATATTCTGTATATATGACAAAATCTCTATAACTAACTGCCTCCGTCTCTAATTTTAAACTACTGAACAGAAGGAAAGTAGCCAGTCAACAGCACTCTACCACTTTCTGTTTATAAACTGTTACTCTAATAACGTACTTACACCTTAAAGTGCAGGGAATGTTGTGTCTTATCGCATGGATTCATGCTTTTCTGGTTAATTCTTAAATCCGAATTTCTAACTCAGAGCTAACGCACAGCATCATTCTACTTTTAAAAAAATGAATGCTTTTGTTCCCGTTTTGGTACTTAAATTGGATACAGAATTTCCTGTAAAGTTTCATTAAAATAAACAGCGTGATAATTATGAACATGGGGATACAATTTCTATGGTCTACGTCGACATATTCCTTTATTGTATAAACATTTAAACAATAACATGGTTTCTGTTTAGGGGCACATATTGAAAATATTTTCATTTCTCTGATGAGGCTTATTTATAATTTAAATCATAGAGACTAGGTAAACTTAGGCTACATTAAATACGCAAATACATTTATTTGTTTGTGTTGAATTTCGCGCAAAGCTGTTGTTGTTGTTGTTTTGAATTAAGCACAAAGCTACACAATGGGCTATCTGTGCTCTGCCCACCACGGGTATCGAAACCCGGATTTTAGCGTGTAAGTCCGCAGACATACCGCTGAGCCACTGGGGGGCATGCGCAAAGCTACTCGAGAGCTATCTGGGCTAGCCGTCCCTAATTTAGCAGTGTAAGACTAGAGGGAAGGCAGCTAGTCATCACCACCAACCCCCAACTCTTGGACTACTCTTTTACCAACGAATAGTGGGATTGACCCTAACAGTATAACGCCCCCAGAGCTAAAAGGACGAGCATGTTTGGTGGGACGGGAATTACGAGTCGAGTGCCTTAACCACCTGGCTATGCCGGGCCAATTACATTTATATTAGTTTTTCGTATCAATCACAGACGTCGGGAACTATCATGCAAATGTAGTTCGTACTGCATTAAACAATATTTAATGTATTTCATCGAATTCATTAGTAGTGTAATATTCTTGGTGGAATCGATCTTTATATTCAAACTAGTTACATCATTAAAATGCTAAGAAGTCGACATCCCCTTTCTGAATTAATGCATTATAATAGTTCGTTATTACTTTCTTCTCATTTATCTCTTTTTACTTGTATCTTTCGCTTGATAACTCGCTATCACATCTCGCTCTACATGTTACAGACTCAAAGTCTCTTTGACATAATCAAGGCACTGGCATTTCTCGCTATGTTGTATATAAACTCGATAACCAGATAATGTCAGTAATGTCTATTAAGTCTTATATCTTATACAGTAGTTAACTTTGCATACGGTTTATAGAGTGTTGATAAACCCACTTTAATCAACCAAGTGACAACACGTAATTCATTACAGAACAATATCATTCCACATGTCACATAAATAAGCATTGGGTTGTAAATGTTGAAAACGTAAAGTAAACAATTTCCTTTACATAAAATCTAGCGAGAAAAGATAAAACATCAGTAGCTAAGTTGTGCACAGACCGCTCAGTTGAAAACAGTAGATATCGCAAACTCTTCAGCAAATAGAAAATCAAAATCATAACGGTTAAATACAACAAGGAAAACAAAATTTTACGCCAAAACTATGTTTTACATGTATGTCAGAATTTTAAATATGAGTAGACTGAGGATTCTTCAGCAATACGTGCATGTGACGTGTTAGCGATAAATTCAAACAATAATTCAAAACGGATTGCACAGAATCCACTTGCTTTAAAATAATATATCCAAAACAAGTCAAACTACGTGCAAACATTCTTTACACTATGGACATCACAATTGTATCTCAAACTCTAACAAATCCTCTATGCTTTTTAAAAGTCTATTTAGACTGAATAAATTATTTTAGAATCTGATTAACAAGACTTAATGGTTCCTTAAGTGAAACCATCTTGGTATCTACAAACAACACCTTACTTTAAAGTGGTGCAAGTTGTTAAAATAGATGTTTCCTCCAGGCGGTATACGGTCACCTTTGAAGGAAATAAATAATATAATAAGATGTCTCCTATATAGAGTGCATATTCTGTTGTTATGTCGGTGAATTCTTCATCACAATATAACAATAAAATACATTATATTGAGATCAACGTGAATATTAAGACGTATACTTGGTCACATATTGTAGTTATTTATATTAATCCTTGTGAAGAGGATAATTATTAAACGTTAAAAATAAAAACTTAAAACAAATTATTATTATTTAACATACTAAAGGGCTTTTGGTGTTGGGAGAATGGTGTGTATATATATATACAGATATTAATTTATAAATATTACACCACAATCCTATTAATTTTAAAATATAAGGTGTAGATAAAAATATTTTGACCTTTCATGGTATTTTAAATGTAATATATTCTAATAACAACACCCAAAATAAAATGGATTTAAAAGAATGATTTAAGCCCAAGACGACACAATGTTTTAACATTTAATTAGCTGATTGTACGTATCAAACCTTGTCGTTTAGTGTTATAAACCGCAGAGCTACTAGGGGACTTAAATAGAAAAAAGTTTTATTAGAGCAGTAAAGTTGATATAAGTTAAAATAGTTGAATTATTAAGACTAAGCTTGTTTCTCAAATTCCAGCAATAATCTCTGAATATTTTAAATTTAAAAAGAAAAGTAAAAATTATTTATATTCAACCAGTACATTTTACTGAACACTAAAATTATAATTTTAAATTGTTCTAAACATTAAGCAGTGGAATATCCATCCTGGTCTAACAATGTTCTATTTTGACTGGCAGAAAATACGTATGACGTATTGTTTTGAAATGCTACGCTATTAATTAATAGTCTATGTGGATAGTTTATCTTAGTCTATATACAATATCATCACACTGTAAATATCCGTGTTAATAAACTGAAACCTCGATAAAATGAAAACATTGCATTATAGTATCATAAAAGTTTTCTTCATTTAGTGACAGCACTGACATGCAACTTTGGCTAATATCACATAATTTTTCTTCAGTAGGGAGGTTATTGACACACTTTTAATTAATACGTAATATATATCTTCAACCTACCACACCAACAGCTCACACTGCTAAAAATATGGTTTTTATACTTGTGACAGCCACGCCACATGTATTTTACGGTATAGCATTTTGTGCTTAATAACAACAAACATATAAACAATATTTGAACTAACAATAGCACAAACATATGTCCTCTAGATTTTTGTTTAAACGAAAACTACAGTGATATATTTTGAATAAGAACATCGCATTTTTGTTTAATGGCAGCATTGATACACCCGCAACTTACGAGATATTTTCCCCTCAACAGGTGACATCACTGACAACTACTTTGAATAGCATCATAATATTTTTTGTTCAATATGTAGCACTTCTTACACATATTTAGATAATACACATACATACACATTAATATCATATAACCGACAACTACATTGATTAACATCATTCATATTTGTGTTCATTACATTTAGAAAGCAGCACTCACGTCCTTTGACTAACATTGTATTTTTGGGCTTGTTTTTCTTTTAAAATGTGATAGCATTAACACACCCTTAAATAATTTTTAAAATATGTTTTCTTCAAGTGCTGACAGCAATGACGACATAGAATAACATCATATCATTATTATTCAATAGGTAGCAGCACCTGCACACTTTTAACTAATTATTTTTTTCTTCACGCAGTGATAACACTAATATTAACTTTGAGTAACATCATAATATTTTCAACAGTGGAAGTAGCATTAACATCTTTTGAGTAACATTATAGCATTTTGTTCAACATGTGATCGCATTAATAACAGCTTTTACCATCATCACAGCATATTTATCCAATAGATGGCAGGACTATACATTCTTTGATTAATGTCATATTTCATCTTTAATCTTGTTGCTTGTAATATAAAAATATTTAAATCTGTCATCGTGGTGCTAATACGTTGTGCACGCAATTATGTGATAGATAATCAGCATGCTTAGTTGTAACCATTTTTAAAATCTGTATATATATTATCTTTCTTAGTACAGTTAACAGCTAACGTATATTTATGTAAGGCATGTACGACCGGTTTGGTGTTACTTTGTATGTAACAATGTTTCAACAACCATCTTGTAAGGGATCCTACACAGCTTTTTTGAAACATATAAAAGTAACTGGATAACCACATTTGATGTTCTCAATAAAGTAATTTGGTCATTTGTCTGCAAAATCCTGCAAACTACATTTTGATTTTAAAACAAATATTATATGTATTTTTAAGTGCACTCTATGAAGGACAACAATGTACGAATATTAGTGCCGATGTTTGAAACTGCAGATCTTAAAAGACATTTTACCTTAAGAACGTTAGAAAGTCTAACATGTTTCCAAAGGACTATCTGATCACCTATTTATTTCTCTCTCTTTGTTTCTATATATATATATATATACTCTTCAAAAATAAAGAAACGCAAAAGGCAAAATATGAGACAAATTGTTAACAATTTTATTCCGGGTAATTCTGTATGACATGTGTGAAACTTTGCACATTCACTGTTGAACATTCAAAGTCTGCAAAGGCGAAGTCCACGCTCACTTGTTGAAGTTTAACGTCACTCACGTCAATAACGAGTATGCCCCACATGAGCATCAATAAATGCTTGGCATCCCCTGCCCATGGAAGCGATAAGATGACGAATCACATCCTGTGAAATGGCTGTCCACTCAGTCTGCAAAGCTGCTGCAAGCTAAGGTAGAGTCTGATGTTTAGGTTGTCGCCGTCTCAGACGTCGGTCCAACTCGTCCTAAAGATGTTCGATGGGATTTTAATCTGGTGGACCAGGGAAGAACGTTGATGTTTGGTGTCTCAAGAAGACAGTGGTGAGTCGGGTTGTGTGAAGACGGGCGTTGTCATGTTGAGAAACGTCGTTGATGTTCACCATGATGGGTTGCACATGGAACCTAAGAATCTCATCGACGTATCGTTGAGCCGTAAGATTCCCTCGAATGTGCAAAATGTCTGTTCTGGCATTGTAGGCGATGGCACCCCACATCATGACGCTCCAACCACCAAATCTGTCAACATCCTGCACATGAGATCTGCAAGATCGTGGACGGTCATGAGTTTATCCATGTTGTTGGTAATTGCATAGCCTTGTGATGGTGCTTTGGTGTACATTCAAGGCTCTGGCATCATGTGATCGAGATTCGCCTGTTTCCAAGCGACCAATGGCGTTGTTGCATTGTGCTTCAGTCAGTCTTGGTGTAACTGTATTGCGTGTTGGTGGCTTAACACTGAGGTATGGAAACCGAGATCCCGTCACTTTTATAGGGATTTTGCACATGTTACACTTGCAGAACATGCAGATCTCTCAAACAAATTTATTGAACCAGCATGCGTTTTTGTGAAATATCCGATGTTTTCCTCCGTTTTCAAAGTGCACAACTTTTATTGTTATTTTTGTCTGACAGTCAGTGCCTTAACACGTGTAACATCACATACTCTGAGCTTGTAACGTTATTATATATATTTTTCTTTAAAATAAAAAATATCCCTTTTGCGTTTCTTGTTTTGAAGAGTATATATATAATTTCGAGAACTGTGCTATCCTTTTCTAGTTTTGAAAGGAAGCAGCTAGTCAATAATACTGACCGCCAGCTCTTGGGCTACTGTTGAACAATAAGTAATAGAATATACTGTTTAATTGTAGCGAGCTCACTGTTGAATGGGAGATCATATTCAGCCGTGAATAAACTTCTACACTCTCGATGCATTATAAGAGTAGCGATCGATCTCTTAAGGTGCGAGATTAGGGGTAAGGTGATGATGAGTAGCTCTTTTTCTCTCTGCCTGTACGTCAGTAGGTCAAAACTAAGATTGTAGCACATACTCTTAGTAGTTCTGTTATAAAAACTAAAACAATACAATAGAGTTTTTCTACGAAGAAAAGTTTAATTTTGTTCCTTCCTAGTTTATCAATCGATTTTTTTACATTATAAAAATGTTATAATTTTGTATATTTTATTTTTCAATGTCGAGAATACAAATTAGTGACTTATCTGAATAAACAAAATACCTCTGCAGCTTCACAAATTAAAGATTTAGAAAGAGATTATTTTGTTTTATTTAAAAATCTAACAATTGCCCTTAGAAATTGTAACAGTATCTAAACAGGGGGATGAAAATGTTAAAATTCGAAAAGTTTGCCAATACACTTAATTACCAATTTTCTAAAGTTAAAGTATTGAAAGTGTAAGAAACATAGTCATTTTATAGAGTTATATTCTGTCCAACGAACTGTTCCTCTCCAACATTTAGCTCCATAGCTGGTGATTCCTCAGCCATTTTACCCACTACAGCACTACCTATTTTTAAGTTATATTTTCCGAAATCCACGTTACTTTCATTCAAATACATAACAACCTAGCGTCCTGAATAGTTGTAACTTAAATCTACTATTGTAGCTATTAAAGCCACCTGTAAATTCTGAAGATGCTGTCCACTTTGAAATGTAAAAATTCAACTTTTAACGTATTTATTCGTTTGTTTGTTTATTTACTTTTACTACAACTTATACATACAGTGGACTAAATGGTTAGCTCATGAACCCCTATAGTTCCATAATATTCGTTCCTACTTTTGTACTGTAGACGTAGAGGTAAGAAAGTATACGGTACTATCTACAACCTGAGAAGGTTACTGTTAAAGATTCTTGACAGTGGCTGCTGCTCTTATAACATTCACACAGCTGAAAAAGCGAAACATGGTTGGTTGCATCACATCTCGAAACAAAAACCTGCAGATTTCTGGTCCATACGTTAGACATAATATGACCTAATGTGTTGGACTGATTGAATAAACTACTTGAGAATAATTCACCAGCAATAAAAGTTTCACCAATAGATTTCGTTTAAGTTAGCTTTAAAATATATTGAAGATATAACATTTATGAACTTGCACTCAGAAATCTATAACTTGTTTTTGATTAAGAAAACAAAAAATAAAGAAAAATTGCGACAACGGCAGCGAAAATAAAGTGATGAATAAGTATTTTTGTATTACAACACAAAATATTATGTAACGGATTTACCGTTGTACATTTATTTTAGTGTCTACGCTTGTTTTTATAAAGTTTTCTACCTCTGCATGTGATATATATTGTTGACTCAGTATTTCACAAATCTCGCCTGTTTTTGAAAATTTTAGATAATTCTAAAAAGTAAGAAACAACAATACTTGTTTGACGAAAGCGCGCGAGAACAGTGTTGAAATTTCTACAAGCTCGTCTGTTTATTATAAAAAGCCAAAAGACGGAAAGTAGAACATTACTGAACAGCTACAACAATACGTCAAGTTTGTTTGTTTGTTTTTGAATTTCGCACAAAGCTACTCGAGGGCTATCTGTGCTAGCCGTCCCTAATTTAGCAGTGTAAGACTAGAGGGAAGGCAGCTGGTCATCATTTCCACCGCCAACTCTTGGGCTACTCTTTTTACCAATGAATAGTGGGATTGACCGTAACATTATAACGCCCCCACGGCTGAAAGGGCAAGCATGTTTGGAGCGACCGGGATGGGAACCAGCGACCCTGAGATTACGAGTCGCACATCTTAACACGCTTGGCCATGCCGGGCCCATATACGTCTAGTAAGCTATAAATGGGATTAGTCTATTAACGGAAAACTACAGAATCGGATCAGTAACGTATTTCAGTGAATTACTTCAGACGTTAAAATTTCTACGAGTACATTAAATATCATCATTGATAAGAAGTGAACTTCTAACCGATGTGAAGTAAATCAAGCCAAGCTCGCTCATGAAGTTGGATTGTCTATAGATAAAATATTGCATGTTTTATAGTATATTCCCTATGCAGAATGAATACAACAAACTAGATAAATAACAAAGGAGAACAACTGCTTTATAATTGAAATAGAGCCTAACACAACTTGCATCCATATAACGTTTAAAAAAATCAACTTCAACTTAATAACGAAAATTTTAAATCAAGTTTTATATCTAAAATTTTTTGACATTTTTAAATACGAAACAATACTCAATGCAACTTCAAACATAGCGAAAAGTGCATGTGGCTAAATTTCATCAATCATTTATAGATATATTTATGCATTAAAATTAGGTAACCCTAACTAAATATATGACTTCAGAAAGGGATTTTTGACATTAAAAGTGGGACAGAAAGCTACAATCATTATACATTTCTTATAGGAAGCATTATAGCTGACTGGTGTGGGATGGGAAAAAAACAGTATCAAAACTGATGATTTTTTAAAATTTGTTGAATACTTATAAAAGAATAGCTACTAATAAAACTCAATCTATCGCTAAAATTAAGTCAAACTTCAAATTAAAATAAGAAATAGGAATGGCGAGACGATGGCCACACACACTTTAACGTTGCAATATGTCAAAAGCCATGAAGTTTCAAAATTGTAATCTCGTTCCTTCCTATCTTCTTTCCTTACTTTTCGGTGCTGCTAGTCCTTCTTCCTAATTTTTCAACTTAATTTTTAATGCTTGTCTCATAGCTTTTAATTTTGGTAATGAGTCTCGTGTGGTGTAGGATATAGTTAGTGTTTGGAGTAGTCCCATTGTACTTTGTCAGCCGTATATCTGCATCAACATGGATGTGGACATTGTACACTGGATTTCTACAGCTACAAAACTTTCACTTATATTAGCAAGTAGCTGAAGGTGTACACCAGTGGTCACCCCACAGAACCTCGACTGGTGTGTTAAACTAAATGAGAATATCGGCATGAAGGGTGGAGCGGCACAAAAAGAGGAAAAAAACCTGAACATTAGATAACACTCAGTGATGTCGAGAAACCCACTTGTTGAGAACTTTTATATGCAAAAAACGGCTGTTCTGGGCCCAGAAAACACTTCAAATAGAAGAGCGAACAACGTTTCGACCTTCTTCGGTCATCGTAAGGTTCACAAAGAAAGGGTTACTGGTCGGAAGCTGACCACATGTTCGGGAGGGGTTGTATAATTGAGTGTTGCAATGTAGAGGGCGCGGTTTGAATATATAATT
The DNA here is from genome assembly GCA_011833715.1 of Carcinoscorpius rotundicauda. Classification (NCBI taxonomy): domain Eukaryota; kingdom Metazoa; phylum Arthropoda; class Merostomata; order Xiphosura; family Limulidae; genus Carcinoscorpius; species Carcinoscorpius rotundicauda. Next base: position 23,001,203 of record CM022395.1, read on the forward strand.
TTGTCTATAATATTAATATAGGTATAATGGTGTTCCTTTATATTGGTTTATTTTGGGTTTGAGTTGTTGTATAAGTAAGGCTTCTTTAATTTTTCGTTTGTTTATGTTTGTTTCTTTATTTAGTATTTTAGTGTTTTCTATGGTTATGTTGTGTCCATTTGACTTGCAGTGTTCGAAAACGTGTGAAGGTGACTTTTTATGTTCTTTGAATCTGGTTTCCATTTTTCTACTTGTTTCTCCTATATAGAAGTCGTGGCAGTTATCACATTGTATTTTATAAATAATGTTGGTGTGGTGTTTGTCAGTGTAGTTCTTACATAGTATAGACCTTAGTTTTGTGCCTGGTTTTTGAATAAATTTAGTGTTAACTGGAATGTTATATTTTGTTACTAGTTTTTGCCAAATGTTGGTTATTTGTTTGCTGATGTCAGGAATATATGGTATACAGCAGTATATGGTTTCGTGATTTTTTGATTCGTGAGATATATTTACTTTTGTTGGTTGATTTTGCTTTCTGTCTAGGTGTGTGCGTATAATGTTTTCTACGGTTTGTGGAGGAAACTTATTGATGTTGATGAAGTGTTGTTTTATTTTATCAAATTCATCGTTAATTTTATCTGGTGAGCATAGTTTTATGGCTGTGTTTATCTGGTTTCTTAGTATGTTGAGTTTTTGTTTTGTTTCATGTGCTGAGTCCCAAGGAATGTATAGTCCAGTATGGGTGATTTTTCGGTGGATTTCTGTTTTGAATTGTGTGTCGGTTCTTATAATTTTGAGGTTAAGAAATGATATTTGATTGCTTTCTTCCTGTTCACATGTGAAGTTAATGTTGGGATGTATAGAGTTAATGTGAGTGAAAAAGTTAAGTATGTGTTCTGTAGATTCGAATCCCGCAATCGTGTCATCTACATATCTGTACCAGTATAGTGGTGGATGTAATGCTGTATTAATTGCTTGTGTTTCAATTTGTGTCATAAAAATATTGGCTAGAACTGGCGATACTGGGTTGCCCATGCTTAGGCCATTTGTTTGTATATAGTTTTGGTTGTTGAACATGAAGTTTGTCTTTATTGTGGTGAATTCTATGAGGGTTGCTAACTGGTTACTGGGAATGTCTATGATCGGGTTAGGGTCTCGAATATAGAGTTCTAAGGCTATCTTGCAGGCTTCTGTTGTTGGAACTTCTGTGAAGAGGGATATAACATCGAAACTGGCCATTAAGGCTTTATGATTAAGTTGATTTAGATTGGACTTGAAATTAAAAGAGTCTTTGATGAATGAGCTGGCTGATGTTGCATATTTGGAGAATGCCCATGCTATGTATTTACCAAGATTGTAGTTAAACGATTCATATGTTGACATTATTGGTCGTAATGGACAATCTGGTTTATGAGGTTTGGGGATGCCGTATATTTGCGGTGTGCGTGAGTCGGTTTTACGTAGGTAGGAATAAAGTGTTTGTGAAATTGTGTTGGCTTTTTTTATTTGTAGTAGTAATTTGTTTAGTTGCGTCTCATGTGTCTTTGTTGGATTTGTGTGTATTGGTTTAAATTTGTTCGTGTCTGATAGGATGTTATTCATTTTTTGTATGTATTCATTCGTGTTCATTATTACTATAGCGTTACCTTTATCTGCTTTTAGAATTTTTATGTTTCTGTCTTGTTTTAGGTTTCTAATGGAATTAATGTCTCTTTTTGTAAGGTTGTTTTTTAGTTTTCTGTTTTGTGAAATTATGTTGATAGTTTTGTAAGAAAATTCTTTGAAAAAATCGTTTAAGATAATGTTTTTAGGTGGTTCTGGAAAATATAAATTTGTAATTTTACCTGGGAAGTTTGGCAGTTGGATGTCAATCACGATATGAGATTCTTATCTATTGTTTTAAACTCCACGAAAAATACATCGCATGACGTGTCATTTCTGGACAGTATTTGTTTGCCTTTACACTTTGACATCATTTTTCTTTTTAGTATTATTTATTCGTCGTTATGGCAAAAAATATGTTGTGTAAATGACCCAAATGTATTCTGTTATAATTGTGGTAAATTTTTTGAAAAGAAATTAAAGAATTCATAAAAAATGAATTACACACATTTTGTAATAAAACTTGGGCTTTTCACAAAGTTTGCACAGTTTTTTCGAAGAGATGAGACAGTGAAATATATTTAAAAAAAAAATTTTTTTTTTCGTTTGAAATTCTAATGGTCTGACGTGAACCTAGAAACCATGAAGATGACTTCTATTTTTGCTCGTGCACATTCGAAATAAAAAGGAATTTCTTATCCAAATCTTCAGCCAGCTGTAAGAGCTGTTGCTCATGGACTTTATATACCTGTACCTACTCCACCATGGACTCGTAATATAGTCTCATCTGGCTTTGAAACTGATATTAATAGAAATAATGATAGAAATTAGTTTCAAATTAAAATGTCTGAAAAGCTTTCATCAAGACATCATGGAAATAGAAAAGAATTATCAGGAAAAGTGGAATATCAGCATGATGGCTGATTACTGGTAGTCATTGAAAGAAGATGATCCAGACACAATAGGTATAATAAATACCACAACATGTAATCTTAGACTAAAAGACGTAGTTTAACAAAATAAATCGGTATGAATGAAGATGCATATTTGGTTGACATCATTTTTCCTCCCTTTTCTTCAGTTCTTTTGTATTTTTGTTAACAAACATAACAATAAAAATGTTCATTGTGGCAAGCAAAATAACAATCTAATCTAAGTAAGTCTGTTCTTCCCAATTTTTAAAAAAATACTCACATGACAGAAAAAATGAATATTGTTTTTGAAGTCTGTATAACTGAATTATGGAAAATATATTGTTAAAACCAAAACATCTTTTGTAATGTAAAGACCTATTTGCAAAATGATGTTTGGGAAGTTGAGAAAAAAGAATAGTTAATACTTTGTAGTAGCAAAGAAATTAAAGTAATTAATGTTTAATAAACGAATAGAAAATTTCTTATCCGCACCTTTGTAATTTTACACTTTATCTATTTGTTATATTTGACTGGTGTACCTTCTCACTGTAGTAGCAAAAAAAATCAAAGTAACTAATATTTGATAAGTATTCTTTTCATTCTACATGTACATCTCTGTGATAGGGGTAAGTCTACAGGCTTACAAAGTTTAATTCTGGCGATTGAATTCACTGACCATATATACCAGCCTACAGTGTTAGTTGTTTTTAGTTTTCAATGTGAATGCATTAATAAGCCTTATTTGAAAGTTTGATCTTTATTCTAAATATATATATCTCGTTTCCTTATTTTTTTTAGTTTAGCTCAAAACTAGCCGTTCCTACTTTAGTAGTGGAAGACTAGAGACAAATCAGCTAGTCATTGCCACCCACCACCAGCTCTTGGACTACCCTTTTGCCAATTAATAGTGGGATTGATTGTCATATTAGAGCACCTCAAGGCTCAAAAGACGACCATATATAGTGTAACGGGGATTCGAACTTCACCTCTGAGATTACGAGTCTAGTGCTCTAACCACCTGGCCACGCCATGCCTAATTGTACATAAGAATTATTTCTTACGCATGTAATAAACTCTTTATAAGTAACATTTACTGAGGCTAACGAATGCATACTAGTTTAATTTTTAAAAATAAGTCTCAAAAATTATTTCCATGCCTATTAATTTTCTTTAAAGTAAGATCATAAATCCATACTTCGAATTCCATTTTGTATAATGCAATAAGAAAATTATAATTTATATAAAATACAAATATTCCAACTCTTTCTTGAAAATAATAAGATTTATAACATTATATGGTAATTTGATATATTTACATATGTTTATAACAAAAGAATAAATAACACTGATTAGTTAATCTGCAGTGATTATTGACATATAAACAAAATTAACTCCAATAAGTACTCCAATTCAGCGTGACAGTTCTATATTAACGACATTTATGAATTTCTAGTCCTTTTTTTATTTTGTTTTTTACATGAAAATCTCAAAATCTTACTATTTTGTTTTCATCTTTGTTCTTTACTGATGAGAAATTATTTAAGAATTTTGAGGTACTCCTATTTTTTAATGTTGTCATATGAACGTCACTCACGCTTATTTATCCTACAGTCTCAAACTAAGACATATTATTTTTAAGTGAACCTTTTTATCTCAGTAATTAACTAATTGACCAATTTCTAGATTTCATTTGAGTTCTTTTCCTCATTAGTTCGATTATTGTCTTTTTATAAGAAATTTTGTGAGATGAATGAAATCCTTCAAGGAACTCTTTGACATATCATTAAAACTTCTTTTGAGTGAATTTTTCTTGATGATTCTGAAAAGAAAATAGCATAAAGTTCTTTCAAGTTACATCCTTCAAATATATCCTGTCACATATCATTTTTTGCATTTTACTTTTTACTCTTTATATGATATATTGCAACATAAAAGTGTATGCATGAAAAATTTGATGCTGTATTTGGAATGGATAATCATAAGAACATAAAACATATAAACTAAACGATTTGTTGTTTCATCTCTCGTAATAAATACATCATTGATACCTCAGATAAGTTATATTTAAATATAGCCTATATAAAATTATAACAACTAAGAAAGATACAGTTTTTTAAAAAATATATAGTGTCTAAATCTATAGAACTTGTACTTGAAAAAGTCTTCTGTATCAGACCTCACACAACCAACACTACAAATAACCAAAATCGGGAAAGTAACTTTGAAACTAGGTTATACTAATACATTTGTTTGTTTTTTGTGTGTAAAGTGACATTTGGCATAAAACTCTAGCTCTTATAATATAATACATTGTGTATATACTTTTCTTTAATGAATGGATCTCGATAGCCTTATGAAGCAGGTTTTATGAATGATATTATATAATAATTAAAAAACAACTGCGATTATTGTCAGGTCACAGTAACTACGTAAACAATTATACAAGTAATGTGAAACTAATTGGTAGAATATTTGAATATAAGATGCCTGTACTCATCCAGGATATTTCTATTTATAGTTTAAATAAGTTATGGTTTATGATTGATACTAATTATCAATTAGTAATTGATAATTTATACTTTAATACAATCTTATGTAATACTAAAGCTCCAGGTGAGAGAAGACGCCTGAGCCTTAGACGTACCCACTTATAATTTATAAGGAAGAAAAAGCATCAATATCACCTATCAACTGTTATGCAGATACACTTAAATGAATAAAGAGACTGGTTATTGACAGTTACAACACTCTCATTTGTGACAGAGAGCAACATATTCCTATATCTTAAATGAATAATGGGATTGATTATTGACATTACAAACACACTCATAGATGGAGCCGCTGATACGCTATTAGTGTGGGGGTTTTCGTATAGCAAAGCCACAAAGGGCTATCTGCTCTGCCCTTCTAGTGAAATCAAAACCCTGATTTTAGCGTTGTAAATCCGGATACGCTATTCAATAAATTATACTTCCATTTCTTTCACTAAATAAAGTGATTTATAGTTGTATTTCGCAAAGTCTTTGACTGATTCTTCGCAGGTATTCTGAAAAAAACTTTTTAAAGCTTAGTTTTTATAAATATACAAAAGAATTAACTCCATATCATTAGTAAATATTTCTTATTATAACTACAGCATACAATAAAAAGATAATTATGAAAAATCTTTATATATATACCGAAAGTAAGACGATTTATGCTTTTCAAGATTACCTTAAAACTAACAGTTTCAAATAAACCTTACTTGAATGAAAACATTTTTGCGCAAATTAGTGTAACAACAGAAGAAAATATATACCTTTACAAGGCTTTCGGGAACAATGCAATTTTTTTTGCTGCTCTCTCAATAATACCATGTAACCACTGTAAACTGGTTTTGTTGTAAGCCAAATATTCTGTATTTGTTGATTTACTGTAATGACCATTTTCAAGAAACTATGCAGCAAACAGAAGGAACAGGCAAATACATGAAATACATGAAAAATTTATCCCAGCATATTCTAGAAAATAGTATAAAAATTGTCTGATATTTTTTTTCTTTATCTTATTTTTAACACAATACAAAGCTACGCAATATACTATCTGTGATGCGTTCACCCTAGATATTAAAACCCGATTTTGGCATTACAAGTCTTAACTTACCGTTAAGACATTGAAGGGAGCTCTCTTTGTTACGGTGTTTCTATGGAAGTTAAGAATACCGTGGTACAATGACGTCAAATTTCAATTTTATAACATAACTAGTATTTCATGGATAAAATTTTAATTGAAGTTAATTTTTGCGTGAAAATTTTTTCGACAGGTTATCCAAACCCTGTCCACAGTCAGCAATCCAACCTTGGATTTTAATATTGTAAATTTGTGAACTTACTTCTAACTTCTTAGAGAACCAGATTTTGTTGCTTATAATCAAGATTTGATCAATAAATATTATACTCTCTACTCTTTATCAACATTTACCTGGTAAACGATCGTATCTAGTTTTTGTGACACCTCAAGACTCTCCGAAAATCATTAACTAACTTTTCCCAGCACGTTAAAATTCGATCTTTATAATGCTTAAGACATTTTTTTACTTCATCTCAAATTGTAAGACGTAGCTAACATATTCTGAAATACATTGTTCCTAAACTGATTAAGGACTGTGTGAAACTGAAAAAATTTAAAATGGATATTTAATAGTGAACACATTTATCCTTAACAAAAGATCCCAATGTTACGTAGACTGTAATGAATAAAGAGTATATGCGCACCCCACGTTTGGTATTCCTGGCGTAAATATATATATATATATATATAAGTAATAAAAAGGAAACAAACAAATATAATAAAAGATTATAAATTTTATAAACACAACTAGGGATCAATATATACGTAACCTACTTAATTATAGTAATGCATAAAGTTTTAACGTTGCAAAAAACATTCAAATAAGAGTGTTAAATCTCCGTACCAAACTTGAAAGTTAAAACCTTTTATCCATACTTTCGCTAAGACTAACCTTCCCCTATCTCGGAGATTTGTAATTCTCTCTTTCTAGGCTCAGCATGGTCAGGTGTTTAAGGTGCTTGACTCGTAATCTAAGGGTCGCGGGTTCGAATTCCCGTTACACTAAACATGCTAGCCATTTCAACCGTTGGGGCGTTACAATGTGACTACCAATTCCACTATTAGTGGGTAAAAGAGTAGCTTAAGAGTTAACGGTGGGTGTTGATGACTAGCTGTCTTTCCTCTAGTATTAAACTGCTAAATTAGAAACGGCTAGCGCAAATAGCCCTCGTGTAGCTTTGCGCGAAATTCAAACCTTTCTTTTTTTTATTTTATTAGTTAAATGAGAGTTGGACATAAATTAGTCTGATTTATTTGATATGCATTAGTTAACTAAACCAATTAATCCATTTATTACTTTCTTTGTTATTAGGTTGCACTGTAAACTATTTGTATAGAATAAATCTCAAGTAACAATAAAACTTTGAGAACGAAACCAAACGATTCAAATATAAAGTACAAAAACATAATTAAAATGTATTATTTGAAAATAGTTATGAAAATTAAATATCCTAAATTCACTTAAAAGATAAAGTATTCTTAAGTTATACAAATCATTACGTCGTACGGATAATATAATTATGTATACAATATTCTCTTGCCGTACAAAACAGATGTAGTTTCGGTTTTAAAACTCACCGATTTTATCTTTTCCTGAAAACGTTGAATAAGGAATTGGTTATAATCACTGTGTGTTTTGTATTCTGCATCTATTTGTCTTTTCCGTTTACCTTGCACATTAGTTGTTACCAAAGCAACAGGAAGAAATAATTGACCAAAAGAAAAAGGAGCCAACAATAGCACAATAATCAGAGGAGCTAATACAGCAAAAAATATTTTTAAACCATTAATTTTTCCAAACGCTCTTTTCAAAGGCAACGATATCTTATTTCTGATATCTGTAAATGCTCTTCTTAAAATCCATGAAATCCTGCAAAAAACGCTAGGAGACAACATTCCACCAACACTATGATATCCATAACTTCCATCACCAACATTTCCATACTTATTACCGTATTCAGAAATATAGTGTCCTGAAAGTCTTCCGAAATTTTCAAGTTCATTAAAATTCAACGTTTCTTTTTGTTTGTTATAGTCATAAGTTTTGGATTCTCCTTCGATAGGATAAGATTCGATTCCTAGTTTGCTGTACCTATTTGTTGTAAAATATCCATTATTCGCAGAATCATAATACATAGGAGTTTCCTCAGTGCCAGAAGAAAATACACTGAATTCGTTAGTTTCATAAATTTTACCAGGTATTCTTTCATAATTAATCTCTTCAAAAGGGTACCTTTGATATGCACCCAACTTTCTGTTTTGTGGGTAAAAAGTTAACAGGTTAGGACTGTAATCAGATTTCTCATAATCACGAGTTTCCATTTTTGAGGTAACTTTTTCATTTTCACCTGAAAAGTCAAATATATGTATTACATTTTGTACACTATACAATTCACATTTTAAATTGTATTTCCAATATTTTTGCTCTTCATATTTATATGAAACAAACACTCTTCTATAGTGTAACTTACTTAGTAATCATTTGACGAAGCTTTTATGGCTTCTAACAAAATAACGTTGTTTTTATGCACATATTCAACTTAAAATTTGTGTTATAATAGTCTTATACAGATCAAAAACAGATTAAGCATTGAATAAAATGACAGAAATGCGGGAGTCACATCTATAAAATACACATATAATTTTTTCAATCACATTAACTCTATAATCCCAACATTAACTTCACATGTGAACAGGAAGAAAGCAGTCAAATATCACTTCTTAACCTTAAAATTACAAGAACCGATACACAATTTAAAACAGAAATCCACCGAAAAATCTCTCATATTGGACTATACATTTCTTGGGACTCAGCACAAGAAATAAAATAAAAACTAAACATACTAAGAAACCAAATAAACGCAGCGATTAAACTATGCTCACCTGATAAAATTAACGACGAATTAGACAAAATAAAACAATATTTCGTCAACATAAATAAGTTTCGTCTACAAACTGTAGAAAATATTATACGCACACATCTAAACAAAAACCAAAATCAACTAACAAAAGTAAATATATCCTACGAATTAAAAAATCACGAAACCATATACTGCTGCATAGCATATATTCCCGACATCAGCAAAAAACGACATTTGACAAAAACTAGTAACACAATATGACATTCCGGTTAATACCAAATTTATTTGAAAACCAGGCACAAAACTAAGGTCTATACTATGTGAAAACTACATTGACAAACACCACACTAACATTATTTATAAAATACAATGTGATAACTATCACGACTTTTATATTCGAGAAACAAGTAAAAAATGGAAACCTGATTCGAAGAACACAAAAAGTCACCTTCACACGTTTTCGAACACTGCAAATCAAATAAACAGAAAATAATCATAGAAAACACCCAAATATTAAATAAAGAAACAAACTCAAAATAAAAGAAGTTTTACTTATACAACAAGCCCGAAATACACCAAAGCAAAGAAACACCTTTATACCTATATTAATAAATATAATGAAACATCAAAGCACGCCCTCTACATTCCTACACTCAGTTACACAACCTCCTTCAAACATGTGGTCAGCTATTGGTCAGTTACCTCTTTCTTTCTTTGTGAACCTGACGATGACCGAAGAAAGTCGAAACGTTATTCACTCCTCTCAAAATTTTCTCAATCCATACCAGCCGTTTTCACCTATATATTTTTCTCTACAAGTAAGTTTTCTCGTCATCACGAATTAATATCACGAAAAAATATCAATTTTTTAATAAATGAAGAATTAGATTGTTGTTTTTTGTTGTTTTGAATTAAGCACGAAGCTACACAATGAGCTATCTATGCTCTACCCAACACGGGTATCGAAACCCGGTTTTTAGCGTTGTAAGTCCGCAGACATACCACTGAGCCACTGAAGGGCAAAGAAGTAGAAAAAATCAACAATGTTATTTAAAACAAGAGAGAATCCTGAATAACCGCGGCACTTGAATTTTTTTAGACGGATTAGAGTAAATTGATATGTGAGACTTTGGGTGTAGTTAAATATTATAGTCAAGTTGTAAGGGTTAGACTTCTTGAGACCAAAATTGCAATTAAACCTAAAACTGGTCAAGATATGATGGAGTTATGAATTAAAAGCTTGTACTTGAGAAAATCTATATCACTCATTTTGTCGTGGCTAAAAATGTTTTTGCTTGTCGACAAGTAACACGATGTTCATTTACGTCCTTACTAACAAAAAAATGCTCATTGTTTTTCAAGAGAAAGTGGGTAACACTGAATTTGGAAAAACTACATATTTCTATTGTATCTATTACAATAAACAATAAACCTGCAATAACAAATTATTGCTATTTCTTCTTAAAGTTCTCTATTGCATTTTCCCATTATTTTTTTTCAAAGATATTAAGCATAATATTACTTTCATATTTTCTGTGGTTAAGCAGATTTTACCATCCTGCCCGTCCTTTCAAAATTTATTTTTGATACAAGTTGTAAATTACGTGCAGAGAATGTACAGTTCTTTAAGTTCTCTTAGATATAAGAGGAAGAAAATAATTATGGTTAAAATCACTTGAGATAAATATTAGTAACTATTAATAAATCTAAAATCTTACCCAATATTTTACTTGCTCTTAGGTATTGTGGTGTCGAAACTATAAAAAAGACGATCCATTTGACAAGAATTTTCTTTGCATTCATGTTCTTCAGAAAAATACTTTATAGGAAGTCTTCACATTATCCTTAAAAAATAAAAATATATTTATGAAAATGATATAAATAAAATTCTGCTTCTAATACAAAATTAAATACAATACAAAGAAGACTGGTATAAATGGTGTGATTTTAGTTATAATTAATATTTATCATATGTAAGAAAATTAGTTCCACGTTTATAATTTCTTGGTAAGTTATTGGTTTTATATTAAAGATATAGCTAATTACTTTATCGCTTCTAATAACAGCTATTAAAGTACTCCTGCTAACTTTATAAATTGAATTATTTTGACCTAACAAGAGACAAGCTTATTTTCCTCCCGAATAAAAAGTTTCTTTGCTACTTATTTAATGCTTTGCTAACCATCAAAACGGCTAAAATTCTTCATTCTTAACTAGCATTACAGAAGTTTGCAAATTGTTTCTTGTCTTGAATTCAGCATTCGTTTCCCTTCAATGTGATGTTATATTACTTGGTATATATTTTTTTATTTCTGCTTTTATATTTGATTCAGAAGCAGCTATACTCTTTTCATTGTGGAACTTCGGTACACCATTTATATACGTTCATACTACAGGAAACTACTTCATAAGGTTAAAAGGGCAGTAATGTCAAGATAGCGTTACTCGAACTTCACAAATCAAGCGTTACTAGTGTAATCTACCTTCAGTAAGCCGAAAGTAAGTTAAGAGTCAACTCAAGGAAGTATATTCGAATTATTCGCATTCTAAAGCAAACTACGGATTACAACACTCAAAATAATTCTGTCGAAAATTACAAGAGTCATTAATATAAGCAAATAGTGTATTTCGGAAAAAACTAGTTCATTTTAATTTAAGACAACCAGCGATGTGTTTTAAAATACGTTTATTTACTTTAATAATTATTAATAAACTAAACCGTTTCTATTTGTTACTGTAAACACACAAATCAGTAAAAATTAAAATATTTTACTCACTTTATTTTTCAAAAATCATACACCGATTGTCAACATTTCAAGAATTCTTGAATTAATCAATTATTATTACAAATTCAATTTATGTAAGGTTCATCTTGACCTGATATTTTTCTTATAAATTGTACTCAAACACAATTTAAGTTTTGAAATGTATAATTTCAGGTTTTCGTCACTTCTGTGTTGAGAAAAAAAACTCGTTGCCATATTCATTTAATTCTTTGCTTTGGTTTACTTTTCATATTTTTAACTCTGAATTAAGGAAGTACAAAAACTAGCGAAGAGTTAAATATTTGCACACGTATTAATGTAAAATACTTATAACTTTACTAACTATCAATACTTTGATGGATATTTTTTGTGTAAAAGCACTTTGAGCAAATGGAAATCTAAGTTTCACTCGATATAAATCTAATATTCTGATAATAGCCTTTTCTGTGAGTTACTCATATTTCTTGTGACAATTCTGTGTGTTTGTGTTTTTCGTATCGCAAAGCCACAAAGGGCTATCTGCTCCGCCCACCGAGGGAAATCGAACCGCTGATTTTAGCGTTGTAAATCCGGAGACATACCGCTGTACTAGCGGGGGGCGTTGTGACAATTAACAACATAACCAAATTATTTTGTTGGTTGTTTTGAATTTTGCACAAAGCTACTCGAGGGCTATCTGCCTCAGCAGACCCTAATTTAGCAGTGTATGACTAGAGGGAAGGCAGCTAGTCATCACCACCAACCGTCGTCTCTTGGGCTACTCTTTTACCAACGAATAGTGGAATTGGTCTAACATTATAACGCCCCCAGAGCTGAAAGGGCGAGCGTGTTTGGTGAAACGGGGATCCTAACCTGTGACCCTGGGATTACGAGTCGTGTGCCTTAACCACCTGGCTATGCTGGGCCAATTACATTTATATGAGAGTTTTTCGTATCAATCACTATATATTTGTTTTTAAGATCGTGTCAAATCTGAGCTTTTATAATTATGATTATTTACGTTTTAATGCAAAGCTATGGAATGGGGCGGTCAGTTACACTAATATCCGCCATTAGTTACAAGCTTGTTTGTTTGAATTTCACACAAAGCTATTCGAGGACTATCTGTGTTAGCCGTCCCTAATTTAGCAGTGTAAGACTAGAGGGAAGATAGCTAGTCATCACCATGGCTTGGCCATGCCGGACCTCGTGCAAAGTGTCTTGAAATGAAAATAAAACATTTCTTACGTGTTTTGGAAATGAAAAGTTTCAGTCAAGCGCGTTAAGGCGATCGACTCGTAATCCGAGGGTCTCGGGTTTGAATCCCGGTCGCACCAAACATGTTCGCTCTTTCAGACGTGGGGGCATTATAATGTGACGATCAAACCCACTATTCGTTGGTAAAAGAGTAGCCAAAGAGTTGGCGCTGGATGGTGATGACTAGCTACCTTCCCTCTGGTCTTACACTGCTAAATTAGGAACGGCTAGCACAGATAGCCCTCGAGTAGTTATTTTTATGCAAAATTCCAAACAAACAGATAGTTTGAAAGCAATTCAAAATACTTATATTTGTCTTATAAATCATATACCATAGAGAAAGAAAAAATATTCATAGTAGTTAAGATGAAATAGAAAGATAAAAACGTTTCATGCAAATAATGAGCTATTTGTTCTTCACTGATACTCATGAATGACGTTGCCACTAAAACCCGTAACCCAGATTAATCTTCCCATGGCCTTCACTCACAAGGTCAGTAAACACCCTGCTGTACGTTGATTAGTGTGGTTTTGTACTATACTGTTACCTACATTTCACGCTACGACGTTGATTAGTGTGGTTTTGTACTATACTGTTACCTACATTTCAAGCTACGTTATATCTAGATATGCAAGATATTTTGAAATAAATACTCAGTGTAACTACTGTAATTGTCGTTGACACTTTTGTGTTGGACACAACAGAATTGACTAATAAACCGAAATAATACAGCTGCAGCCCACTTATAAGTTCTTCATTGATCAGTTGTGATCTCAGTAAGTGATTGATGTCTTGTTTTTCGATTCCATTGAATCCAACCTGACGTGTTAATCGCATGATTCCTTTGATAACAGGTTCTGTTTTACAGACACTTTCAAAATCGTTCATGCATTCTGGCCACAATAATTTCCAAACTTCATTCGTATTCAAAGTGTATCTTCCTTCCAAGGCCCTGCTACATTGTCTATGGCATTCTTAATGCTAAACGATTCCCAGAAATCTCTCACTGAAGTGTTTCCGTCGTTGTCCACTGCACTGATCATTTTCTGAAGATGTGTCAAAGGTAATATGTAATACGTAAGTAAATAATATATATGGGTTGGATCAAAGAAGTGAAACTTGGGAGAAGAAATTCGCCACAAATGTTTGTTGATAAATCAGCAAGGCTGATAAGGTGATATGTTGTTGATAAGCAGCTGTGCTTTGGAAAAAAATATTGTTGTTACAGATTATTTAGCACTGGTTTTGTTACTTTTTTATTCTGCAGGCCTTTAAATAACAAAAGTATGTTTTCCTGTAAAGTCGTGTTAGTCATCAATGAATTCTTCTGCTGCTTCATGCCATGCACCTATAGAGCTAACAGATGTTCTATTTCTTCCACTATGCTTAAGCGATACCTAGTTAGTAACTTAGCAGATGCAGATTTTAAAGACTTAGTACAATGGATATGTTTTTCTTCTTCCTTCTTGATAGTTGCTAGAATTGATGGCAAGAACTTGAAAGCCTTGGTGACTTCTGTGAACCTCTGGCCCTCATCAAAGTTTTAATGATTTCCAGTTTTGTTGCTACTGAGATGGTTTTCTTATTCTTTTTTGGCTTACTACTGACACAAGATTTACTTACCAGTTATACTGGATTTAATGGTAGAGTACAATCTAAATAAAACGAGAAATCAGCTGACTGTTGCCATTCATGATTCAAACAAAATTCAGTGATTGTAAACAGAAACCAAAATGGTTTATCACAAAATGATGGTGAAACAGCATGCAAAGACGTTTCAGTAAGTTACATTTAGAATTTAATTAAACTACTTAATTACTATAATATACAAACATATTTGACATAGATAACTTAAATTTTAATGTTGTATTAGTTTTAAGTTCGTTACTACATAAGAAGATATTTAAAAACAATTTGAAATTACCCCAGTATAAGAACTTGAATAATTGTTCTTGATTGGTTTCCTTTTTTGGAGTTTTTGGTCCACGCCAATTAAACCATGAAATGTTACATAAATATTCTATACAATTTCGTTATTGATATTCTCAATCTATATATTTTTATTTTTCAGTTTTATGGAATTGATTGTTTGTTAACCGTCCATATTTAGTAGTTCAAGACTAGAGAAAAGGTAGCTAGTCATCACCATCGTCAATTCTTGGGCTACTCTTTTACCAACGAATATTGGACTGGCCGTCACCTTATAACAGGAAAACAGTTTCAAGATCAAGGAATTGATGTGGGATATGATGAATACTCTGGAGAATATAAACTCCGTTTTTAGTCTTCTATCAAAACAATGTCCTAGAAATTTGTACTTTGACTAAGTAAAACAAGGAAATTTACATACATAAATAGTTTTTGGTAGAATGAATGCTATGAATGTTCTTATCTATGCTAAATTTTAGTAAGTTTTAAAATTGATCAGTCTAGAAACATCATAGCTGATTGGTAAGAAGCTATGAACAATACAAAGATTTATTCAATGCCTTTAAAAGATTTGTGTATATAAAAGAAATTTGCAAGTGTTTTCGCCAGTGACCAGTTACTTGAATATGCAGTAAATTAGTTGTAGTTTGTCTACCTGGATTTGAGTCATGAACCAAGAAGCCACCGCGTCTGCACCTACTTTGGCCAAAATGAGAAAGAAGAATATTTTGATCCATTAATCTCAATATTAAAAGATTATGTAGTGGCATATAAATAATTAAATCTTACCTCCAAGCTGTAATCACCAAATAAGTGAATTTTTGCACTGGTAAATAAGTGTTTGCCTACATTTATATACACAATTGATGATATACAAGTGATGTCACTACCCTTGTTTATATAATAAAACTTATTGTGACAATATCACTAAATTTAACAAAAACGGACTGATTTCCATTAATCATCTGTAAAAACCATCTTGTATTTCTTCGAAAACATTATCTGACATCAGGGACTTAGATGTTCGGTGTTGATTTATAATTAGATTAGAAAACAAATATGTTAACTCAGACAAAACGAGAGGAATAACATGATTTCTACGATTTCTTGGAAAACATCTGCTGATTTCAAAGACCTGCATAATAATCATTGATTATTTGATTATTACCTGCATATTAGTCACCCCATTAATTAAACTTTAATTAATAATATTAATGAGGCATTAGAAACGTGAATGTTAATGGTTAGATGAATATCGATAATTTAATTAATTAATAAACCATTATGTAGACATTAATTATTAATTATCATATCATTTACATCTAATTATTGAGTTGTAATTAATTACCCATCATTTACATATCTATATTAATTACATTTGACTCTATAGTACTATTATAATTATTAACATTATACATGATGTTTAGGCTGTGAAATTTTCATTGACGTTACATTGCTGATTTACATCAGCCACACTATTACTGAGTCCTTGCTTTAGACTTAAATATATTATCATATTATTTATGTTTTTCTTCTTTAATGAATAGTCACCAAGTCTCTACCGAAATGTTTGTTTGTTCTCATTCTCTAACTCGATTTTTGAAATAAATTTAGGATTCTTCATTAATATACCGTAATCTATTGTTAGCTATAATAAACAAAAAATTAATTTCAAAGATTGAGCTAATTTAATCCAGTGCAATGTAATCACACCATTCATGATTATTATATTTTAAAACATATTTTTCAAGGCATAACACACTTGGAACGATGGCTCAAGAATGGACCATATTTGAACAAATTATGTAATTAACAAAAAGTTAACTTACATTTTTGTTTTCTCGATTATAAATAGAATGTAAATGCTAAAAACAATCACATGATGAAAAAAATCACTCATTTATTAAATTATAAAATAAAATGAATAAAAAACTTATTGCTCAAATATGAGTTCATCCCCAAAAAATACACATAAAAGAAGGGATAAGTGCTAAAAACAATGAAATCAGACTAAAACACAAAATGTATGACAGTGAAGATCTTCCGAGAGAGAAAATGTAGACGGAAAAAGCTAAGTTCTTTGATCCTTGTTTTTAATCATGTTCCAGCTCATATCCTTTTTAATTCATTAAAAACATTCTAATTAATTTTAAGCTATTTTAGAACACGATAGTAAACTTGAATCATGTTACTTACACTTTACGATTTTAACTAAAAATTATGTTTCTTTCATGTTGCTAAGTTTTAAAGTTCATACACTATAAGTAAATTATTAAGGTTATTAGTTTACATTAATAACACTGATGTCTAAGTATAAACATGGAAAATAAAACAGCACTCTCACTATTACTCAATATAACAAAAGTTTATTTTAAATGAAGCTCTTTACCAGCTCAGCATTAAATCTTCAGGCTTAAGACACTAAATATTACCTATATAAAACGTTAAGTAAAAACTTTATGGATGCTTATCAGTCCAACATGGCCAGGTGGGTAAAAGCATTCGACACGTAATCTGAGGGTCGCGTGTTCGAATTACCGTCACATCATACACATGCTTGCCCTTTTAGCCGTGGGGGCATTATAATGTCAAGGTCAGTCCCACTATTCCTTGGTAAAAGAGTAGCCCAAGAATTGGCGGTTGATGGTGATGACTAGCTGTCTTTCCTCTAGTCTTACACTGCTAATTTAGAAACGTCTAGCACAGATAGTCCTTGTGTAGCTTTGCACGAAATTAAAAAAACAAACAACCTTACTTTTGTTTATCATATTTTTATAGTATATTGTGTAGTTGTAGTGTGTTGATGTATATTGTAATAGATTTACATTTATTTTATAATAAAATAAATAAAAAATATACTAGGTGTGTATGTAATACTAGTGATGGGCAGTACTGTTGCCAATCGAACTTTGGTGAATGTTCTGGAGTCTCGATCGATTGGTATATAAAAATCAACGCGCCAAACAACAAATGTATGTGTGTGTTTTCTTATAGAGGAGCCACATCGGGCTATCTGTTGTGTTTACCAAGAGGAATGGAACACCTGACTTTAGCGTTGTAAATCTATGGACTTAATGCCGTCTAAGAAGAGAATGAGAGACAAATAGTCTTAACATTATTGGTCAGCTACAGTCAGTGTGCTATAGGCCTAGAAAACCATAATTATTGATGACGCGTATTTGTTTGTGTGTGTGTGTATGTTTTTCTTATAGCAAAACAACATCGAGCTATCTGTTGAGCCCACCGAGACAGTTAACGCTTATTAATCGGAAAACTACAGAATTTTACCGGGAACGTTTATGGATTTCAAACATTACAAAACGTTTTACTTCAGTGAATTACTTCGGACGTAAGAATTTCAGCAATGACATCAAATATCATCATTAATAAAAGTCAGCTTGTAGGGATGTGAAGCCAAACAAGTTAGTTTGTTAAAGCAAGGAGTGACAATATTAACACAGAATTAATTTGCTCGTCGTGGGCCAAGTCTTCGAAAAATATTCAGTTTGTAAAACTGTTATATATAAATCATTATTTATAATAACTATTAATGATAACCATTATTATATATTGCATTACTTTTTGTTTGTATATTAAAATATATTTTTGTTAAAAAAGAAAATGTGAGTATCAATCTTGTTGCCAAACACCATAAATTTAATGTATATTAACAGTTATTTAACTTCTAAATTCAAATTTACGGTTATTTGAAGTAGTGAAACCTTAAGATACGTAACATAATAAACCGGAAACTCTTCCGAAATAAAGAATAATACATAACAATATACATATAATTTGACATAGTAAACATTACGTCCAACGGACTGATGGTCAAAAAGCGCAGAGAAATAAGTAAGTAATATGGAACAATTTCTGTCAGAAATGTGATCAGACACACCACAATATACTAACATAATTTTGTTAAACATAAAAGCCATATAAAAAGAGCATTGATTTGATGTTTGGTAGGGCTACAATGGAGCAAAAGATTGAATAGTGTCTGTCTTAGAAAATCTAAAACCTAATTACAAATATATTTGAACTAGCTACAATAAAATTATAGGTTCCTTTGAAATGGGCCTGGCATGGCCGAGCGCGTTAAGGCGTGCGCTCGTAATCCAAGGGTCGCGGGTTCGCGCCCGCGTCGCGCTAAACATGCTCGCTCTCCCAGCCGTGGGGGTGTATAATGTGACGGTCAATCCCACTTTTCGTTGGTGAAAGAGTAGCCCAAGAGTTGGCGGTGGGTGGTGATGACTAGCTGCCTTCCCTCTAGTCTTACACTGCTAAATTAGGGACGGCTAGCACAGATAGCCCTCAAGTAGCTTTGTGCGAAATTCCAAAAAACAAACAAACAAATCCTTTGAAATGAACATGGAGGAGAAGCACAGGAAGTGAACCAATTTGGGAAGAATTTTTTAAAGCAATACAATGAAATTTTGTATCAGGTCCAGATAGTGTGAGGTACTTCAAAAATAAAAACCATATTTATCAGTTTCCGAATGATGAAGGAGAGAATAGAAAATTATCTAAGAACCTAATCTCATTGTCTGCCTATCACATACAGAATCTAGCAGTACGTGTATATTCAGAACTCACAGAGCCACAGTTTTTGGTTATTTGATCTTAAAAATACTTGCAGTCGTATGTATATTAGGAATTTTGCAACAAAGATAAAGAGTCTTGGAATATCAGACATTTTAATATAATATATATTGGCTATGGTAAACACCAAATTCTTTTATTTGAAATTTTGCCAATGAAGGTCCGAAATGTTTGAAATAAGCTGACTTTCTATAATAATCCCACTGAGTTCTGTCACCTTCAATACATACACAGTTAAACTTAGCGTTCTTTTCCTCAAATATTACGATCCACGATATTACGATATAAAAACGACCGTCAAGTCCCATTATTTGGTCATATAAGATTAACCCAAGATTTAGCAGTAAATTATTTTGACTAACGTTTTAACTTTATTTGTTGATTTCATGTTCTTAAATAAACTGCAAAATGGATCATATTCATATAGTCATTTCTATGCTACCTTAATGTTACGTAATGAAAGTGAATAAAAAGTTATCAAGAAACTAAAAGACATACCATATTAGTATTTGTATTTATCTGCTGAAACGGGTATAGCTCATATGGAATCTAAATACCCTGCCCTAACCTATAGCAAATGGCTAAATAAGACAATCCATTCCATATTTTAAGCAAGAGTTATATATATCCTGAAGAAGAAAAGTCAAACTGGGTCATAGCACATCAGACAGGTGAAAAGAAAATATTCTAAGCTGTTTTTTATCTGTTGCCATTGATTTCCATGTGGTTCACGTAAAATATTTTATATTTTTAATAAAGTAATAAATATTTCAATCTATATTTGCCAAATAAAACGTGTATATATTTATATTTAATGGGATTTTTTATTTTTTATTTTTCTCACTAAGTATCATTACGTATTCTAAACTAAAAGTAGCTATATCTTCTAGCAGAATTTGTCACTAATTCCTTCTAACGTGACAAATTATGTTTTCAAATAAAAAGAATTTTAGAAAGCACATTAAGATTTTCGTGAAAGTAAGTTAAGATAATTTTATATGTTAAAGTTATGAATAGAAGTGGTAAGGTGCAGAGGCGTCGTTAGGTCCTTAAGGATAAGGGGCTAGTGGGATTTTTTGGTGTTTTGGGTATATTCAAGATACCAACTAGGGATTCGAGGCACGGTCATAAAGAATTGAGGAACGAGACCCATGTGCCAGGGCTGAGCAACGCCTCTCATAATCTGATAATGCTCTGCATTATAAGAATTTGAACATTAGACCTAATCAAAGTGAAAGGAATTACTGAGTAGTGATTGATTTTTGTTTTCAATACATCTCAATAAAATCGTTTTGATGTGTTGTCTTGGTGAAACTTAATCAAAGACATTAAGTTTTTAAATTTTGTCTTTTTAAAAGACGTGTTACTGATATATAAGGTAAATTTACAAATGCCCATATAAATATAAAACAACTTTCACAAAATATCAAAATTATAAGACGGTTACCATAATTGTTATATTACTCGTTAAATGTATTTCAGCTGTGTTCTGTTTCCAAAGTAATCATGCTATCACAAAAATTTAAAAGAAAATAAAGTTGAAGGAATTAGTCGGTTTTCGATTACTAATACAAACACGAGATAGCGCCACTATGTCAAATGCATAATAGAATTATCAAAACAGCTTAGAAAAATAGCAGCAGCGATGTCGATAAATTCCGTAATTTTTAATACCGGATATTTAAAATGTGCAATAAATTCACGCCGAGATAAATATCTTAAATAACTAACAGCAGTAGACATACAAATCTTTCTTAAGTAATTTTTAAATCCTACAGAAAAGATAATTGAATATTACATTACAAAACATATTATTTTACTGCGAAATCATAAGCATCATGATGTAGTTGCTATGAAGGTGTATGAAAGAGAATCGTTGAATTATATCAAAACATCCAAAATAAAAATAAAATGCTACGTATGGCAAATAAGCAGCACTGGTGCAAGGAAGGAGTTAATCTAACTTGTATGTTACTAAGAACAAAGCTACATAATGGGCTATCTGTGTTGTGCTCACCGTGAGTATCGAAACCCCATTTTTAATATTATAAACCACACTTACCATTTTGTTTACATTTAGCTTCCTTAGAATTATAATGCGTATGTAAACCTCCCGAAAATCTTTTTAAAGTAGGCTTTTAAAATTACATCTGGAATATTCTATCTGTGAACATTAAATGTAGAAAATCATAAATATCTAGTCTTTTTAATTCAGAAACAGATTGCAACTCATTCTATAATAACTGAGATCGATTTATTTTATGTTTTCGTTGTAGTAGTTATTGAATGAATAACGCACTTCACCACACTATCCTTATTATAGACTGCAATTATTTATATCGATAAGCCTATATCTACCAAGAATTCGTCAGCGCTACAGTTGAGAACTGGAATGTAGAAATCTCAACCTAGAAACTTCCGTGCGATTAATCAGTAGGCTATGTCCCAATTAGGTGTAGTTTGACATAATTTCGTCTTCTTTCCAAAAGCACAGCAATTGTTACATGTGTATACACAATTGTTAACTTCGATATGAAGATCGAAACGTTAAGTTGTAGGTTTTGTTATAGTGGTTCCAAGAAAGAAGTCAAAATGCTAATATAGAATTATCATAAAGCTCAGTAATTATAACTTTAAGTAATCATACTTTTCAGAAACCTCATTACAAATCCCTGGTTGGTATCTCTCCTCGCAAGTTTATGTGCGACATCATCATCTCTTTTGGATATAAACTTTCTTTGGTTTATTTTACAACATATTTTTCATTCAGGAATATATCTTTGTAATCTCAATCACACCTGCTGCTCTGACGGAATTTCAAATTTTTTTGACTTTTTACTTACAAGTCAATTTAGAATCAAGTCAGTTAGCATTACAAACTTTCTGACTTATCGTTTTGCCACCGGCGGACATTTTCAGAGTGAGATCTGTGTAAGAGGTTTGTACTTACATCAATACTACTAACGTTATCCGCCATAATCCCTAATTTTGAATATTAAACCAGAGAGAAAGTAGTCAGTCAGCAGCACTCTAACACCCACCATTCACTTGTAGAGATTGGTTCTTACTCCTATAACACATCTACAGTTCAGATTGTGGAAAATGCTTTGTGATATCACTCCAAAATTATTACGATAAAAACAGTGTTTCGAGATCCATAGAAAGCACAGTACAGATAGCCCATTGTGCAACTTTGTGCTGAGCTACAAACAAACAAAAATCTGAAATTCATAATTCTACAACAGAGACAAATCGCACTCCTTAATGAAATAAAACTTTTGCGCTACCTTCATTATAATTATCGATTCAATATTCCTTATATTGTTAAAAGTCATAAAATTACAAAATACCTGATTTTATAAAAAGTAGTTTTTCTTTTACATTAAACTTTACTGAATACTGTTTGATATATTCATTTATTTGAGTCATGTATTTAAACAAATCAATACTTCTATTACGCATGCATTTGACTTTGACATTTTTAGAATAGCGAATACATATTTTGAAATGTTGTTTTAATATGTTGTATTCACAAAATTCTCGTCTAAAATAACAAGATAACATCTATCAGGAAATATTATATACTGTTTAATTAAAAACAAACTTGAAGATCTAGATGGTCCTTTAATGTGTGTATTTATAAGCAATTTTGAGTAAAACAACAGTGCATAAGAATATAGATTATGCGTGTTTGGGTGTCTTTTTACAGTAAAGTCACATCGAGCTACCTGCTGAGTCCACCGAAGGGAATCCAACCCCTAATTTTAGTGTCATATATCTGTAGATTTATCGCTGTAGAATATAGATTATGTTCTCAGATACAGTTTCAGAGGAACAAACAGTGCCTCGTTCTTCGTATTTATAAGAAATTTTGAATGCAAAAAAACAAGAATGTATAATGATATATGTAATGTTGTTAGGGACAGCCTTGAAAATCCAAATGGTCCCTTGTTATTTGTATTTGTAATAAATTTTGAGTAAAAAAATACATGTGAAAGAACATATTTTATGTTATCAGGGACAGCCTTAAAGGACCAAACTGTCCCTTACTTTTATCACGTTATGTTAAAACTTGAAAACATTTTTTCATTGCTTTATTGTTTTGTTAAAGGCTTATAATAGTAACACCTCTATATCAATAATTATATAATGTTTCTGTGTGCATTGTAAAGACGTGTTAATATGAACAAAAAAGTCAAATATTCGAATTATTTTTCCTCTGACTTTTCCTCGTTTTCTGGATGAGTTCAATGAGTGTATATAGTTGTATTAAATATGATGTCTGAAAAGAACGATACTATATAAATATAGATTACCATATGTACGACTACTATTATCCATACAAATAAGTTATCTTCAATACTACTTCAATTGTGAAGGGTCCCCCTTTGGTACAGAGGTAAGTCTATGGATTTACCACGCTAAATAAGGGGTTCAATTCCCCTCGGTGGACTCAGCTGATAGCCAGATGTGGTTTTACTATATGGAAACACACATCCACACTCATTTGTGAAGACACATGAACAGCAGAATAATCGATATTTCATTATTTAAAAGGTAAAATAATAAAAGCTGTTGTGACTGTAGTATAATTATTCATTTATTTTACTAATATTTTTGTCGTTAGTGAAGTTTTATTTAAGTTCAAAAAATTTATTCAACCCATATGATATCTTCATTTCACGAAAGAAGAAAAAAGTTAGTTATTACAGATATAAAATAAAATAAAAACGAATTAAACATTGGCTGCAATTCACTGTTGTGGTTGCTATTTCAAGAGTATTGACTATAGCTATGACGTAATACTCTCTACTTTTAGGTAGCCTCGTCTCCATCAACACTGTTATACTGGAAAAACGTCCTGCCATTGCAGTTCTAATGACGGATACAGCCGGTTTAAAGTCCGAATAGAGCCGTCACATGTCTAACTGCAGTAAGAACATACCATTGAATTATAAATTTTTGTAAGATTTGATACAAATACCCTACTTACCAAGTGGTGATACTGCCTAGATATAATTTTCTGTTTCTTCCACAGTTGAAATAACAATATTTAGCGAACTTAGGAAACACCCGTACTGGCTGAATCTGAGTGTGAGCGAAAGCTTCAGAAAGTGTGACATAAGCTCATCTTCCAAGTGAACAGTGGAGTGCAACCAAATTGTGGTAGGAATTTTTTAAACGTTTACTTCTTGACTGTTTTTTCACAACCTGCACAACAGATAGTACTTAAATTTATAACTCATTCTTAGATTTATTATAATAAACAATTTTTGTATTTAGATTTGAGATTCATAATTAAAGCTTCATAATTGTAACAGATAACTACAATAATATTTGTTTTGTTTCAAAACTATCATCCTAATTACATTTGTCACAAGCAAGTAAAAAAGTAGGAGCAATGATTTGATTGTATTGAAATCCTTAACAATACTTGTATTTTCATACCTTCACGTACACATGAAATCAGTAATTAGAATTTGGAATAATTTGATTTCCAAGTATGTTAGCAATAATTTATGATCCTTTTTTTACTATAAGCCTTTCTTTGTTCATATATTTTTGTACTTTATATACGTATTTTATTACAAGTGTTGAAATACTTAAAGAAGATACAGGTTTTGTTCTCTGATGAGAAAAATTAACCTGGATGGTCCAGAAGGCTTCCAACATTACTGGCACACAATAAGGATATCCCACCAGAGACATATTCTACATGACACAGTGGAGGAGGTTCCATCATAATCTGGGGTGCTTTCTCCATCCATGGAACACTGAAGCTTCAGGTTATACAGGGGCATCAAACAACAGCTGATTACATTTGCATGTTGGAGAGAGCATTCTTATTGATTGAAGTCCCTAGCTTGTTTAGAAATGATTGAATATTTCAGCAGGACAACGCTGCAATCCACAATACCTGCAGGACAAAGGACTTTTTCATGGCAAATAACGTGATTCTTTTGGACCATCCAGCGTGTTTGCCCGAACTGAACCCCATTGAAAATGTTTGGGGGTGGATGGCAAGGGAAGTCTATAGAAATGGACGTCAATTCCATACAGTGTATGATCTTCGTGAGGCCATCTTCACCACTTGGAATAACATTCCAGCTTTCTGCAAACGCTAATATCGACCATGCCAAAGCAAATGTTTGAAGTTATTCTCAATGATGGCCTTGCAACTCACTACAGTGACCTCTTGTTGGGCATTTCCTACCTGTTTAGAGCTATTTTTGGTATGGTCTTAAACTTTTGACCAGCTAGTATTCAGGCTAATTTCATAGTGTTCACATTTTCGTTATTAAATGCAAAAATGTTTTTATTTTTATTTTCTCTTTTGTTATTTTCATCTATTGAATGTCTACTCAAATAAGTGGTTGAGTTGAATAACGCAAAATGCATATTTTTTTCTTTATGCTTATTGGCCTTAAGATTTTGGCCAGCAGTGTATAAACACGTAGACCCATAAACACACATATCAATGCAGCACTGTAATTTTCTGTCGTCAGGATGGTGAATAGGGTTTTTGCTTTCGGAATTTCGCGACAAGCTATGCAAGGGTCATTAATGTCAACCATCCCTAATTTTGAACTAATATATTACAGAGGGAATGCAGCTATTCATCACTGTTAACTCTTTGACTCCTCTTGTCTGACCGAATAGTGCGATTAAATTGTCACTCCCAGAAAGTACTCACAACTCCGAAATACGGGTCGCGATTTTTCTTTCGTTTTTTGGATACGTTAACGAAATACTAATGGGGAATCTATACGTCAGTAATCTAGAACGCCAGCCTCAAGGCTACGATCCACCTATATGGAAGTGTAGTACCCACAAGCAAGACTACAGCTAACAGGAAAATATGAAAATCAAAATGTTAAGAAGAACAAAGAAACGTCTCTAAAATGTGTACATGCAAAACTAATAAAAAAAAAGAAAAGAGACTAGTTTTTATAAAGTGACAAATTGGGATGTAATGGCCTACAAGCTCACACAGCGGATCTTTACTCACAGATCTGCTTTTATCAGTTGATTTCACCACATACTCCCAATAGCTGGAGAACTCAAGAAACAGATAAATAGATATGATCACATGATAAGAATTAATATCCTTCGAAATTATATTTCAAACCAAACTCTGACAGAATTTTCAAAATGGCATACTACTCAACTCTGTGGACTAGTCTTACTGTCAATGAAAAAAAGGAGAACTTCAAGTTAAATTTCTTGTTTCTCTGTTCCTATGTTTGTTCATTGGCCTTAAGATTTTGGCCAGCGGTTTATGTATAATTATCTTCACTTATGATGCGTGTACACAGTGTGAGTGTGCATACGTGCTGTACATGTGATGGCACACACTCTGTTGCGTGCAATATCATTTGGATAATGTTGTGTGAGTAATGGTTTTAGTTAATTAATTTCATAAGCTAAATCATCTAGTGCAGACAATATCAAATAGTTCATCTGTAGTGTATAATTACCCATCCACAAAAGCTGATCAATCCAGACTCAAAATCAGAGTTCATCTTATAAACACTTGTAGTACTTTCAAATTGAATAACGTTTCATGACAAAAACTGGAAAAAAACAAAATTTCCAACCATTATTAATATGTAACTAAAACTGTTTGTGAAAATTTGAGCTAATATAAATTCCAACGTTACATATTAAGTTCTTTGTGAATATAGATTTAATTCAATTTATTATATATTGTAGAAGAACGAACAACATCTACAGAGCTCACACTTAATTTTTTCAATCACATTAACTCTATACATCCCAACATTGTCACATGTCACATGTCAACAAGAAAAAATCAATCAAATATCATTTCTTAACCTCAAAATTGCAAGAACTGATTCACAATTAAAACGGAAATCCACCGAAAAATCACCCATATTGGACTATACATTCCTTGGGACTCAGCACAAGAAATAAAATAAAAACTAAACATACTAAGAAACCAAATAAACGCAGCCATAAAACTATGCTCACCAGATAAAATTAACGACGAATTAGACAAAATAAAACAATATTTCGTCAACATAAATAAGTTTCGTCTACAAATGTAGAAAACATTATACGCACACATCTAGACAAAAAGCAAAATCAACTAACAAAAGTAAATATATCCTACGAATTAAAAAATCACGAAACCATATACTGCTGCATTAACATATATTCCCGACATCAGCAGAAAACGACATTTGACAAAAACTAGTCACAAAATAGGACATTCCTGTTAATACCAAATTTATTTAAAAACCAGGCACAAAACTAAGGTCTATACTATGTGAAAACTACACTGACATTATTTATAAAATACAATGTGATAACTATCACGACTTTTATATTCGAGAAACAAGTAAAAAATGGAAACCTGATTCGAAGAACACAAAAAGTCACCTTCACACGTTTTCGAACACTGCAAATCAAATAAACAGAAAATAATCACCCAAATACTAAATAAAGAAACAAACATAACCAAACTCAAAATAAAAGAAGCTTTACTTATACAACAAGCCCGAAATAAACCAATACAAAGAAACACCTTTATACCTATATTAATAAATATAATGAAACATCTAAGCACGCCCTCTACATTCCTACACTCAGTTACACAACCTCCTTCAAACATGTGGTCAGTTACCTCTTTCTTTCTTTGTGAGCCTGAAGATGATCGAAGAAGGTCAAAACGTTATTCACTTCTCTACGTAAAAATTTTCTCAATCCATACCAGCCGTTTTCACTTATATAGTTTTCTCTACAAGTTTGTTTTTTCGTCATCAGAGAATATCATAAATTCCTTGCACAAGAGCGTATCTTGTTTTCTACTTAGCCAGTGAAGCACCTCCGTCAAGGCTCACCCTGCTCTGACATGCCCCGTGCTACTCACCGTTTCCAAATTTTATCACACAACGCCATAGATCCAGAAGATCACATCTCTTCACTGTTTAATTTCACCACACCTGCATATGGAATGAGCGAGTGAACATATGCATTTTAAAATAGCGTTCATGTTCAAGTCTAATTAGATATAAGTCAAATAGCTTTTCTTTTTGGTGATGTTCAGTGTGAAAAGAACACCAGCACTAGCATTTGGTCCCTGTGCTTTGTTCTGTTTGTTACCCGGCTAGAAGCGTTCAACAATGTTAGTCAGTAACTGATTAAGAAATCTGTGGTTTTGTGAATATTTGTAGCTGCTCTGCTGACTTTCTCAAGTAGTTTTGTAACTTGTAATTTTGTATTCAGTTTATTTTGTAACTTAAGTGTGTCTCTCCAAGTAGTTTTGTAACTTGTAATTTTGTATTTAGTTTATTTTGTAACTTAAGTGTGTCTCTCCAAGTAGTTTTGTAACTTGTAATTTTGTATTTAGTTTATTTTGTAACTTAAGTGTGTCTCACCAAGTAGTTTTGTAACTTGTAATTTTGTATTTAGTTTATTTTGTAACTTAAGTGTGTCTCTCCAAGTAGTTTTGTAACTTGTAATTTTGTATTCAGTTTATTTTGTAACTTAAGTGTGTCTCTCCAATGCTTTTGAAGATTTATTATACGGTTTTTCAAGGTGTACATGTGTAAATGGTTTGTATGTTTGACCCATTTGGACTGTAAGTACTTATGGTACAATTGTTACAAGCGTTTGCCCCTTTATATCAGCATTCCTTGTATCACAAGCACATACTTTATAAATGAATTGCCTTTCTAAAGAACGTTGAGGTTAGTTTACTAAACTCATCCAATTTGAATAACTAAATAAAAAAATGCACAAATAGATTAACTCTTCTATATCTCAGAAAGTAAAAGGAATATTATAAGACAACTTCTCATCCTGGAACATAGTTATTTCATGTAAAAGCACACTTTCTTTTTAAATAATAAAATTTGCTTAAAAAGTGAAACATTCATCTTAGTTACACAATCATAACTGTTGTGCACTTCTGTTTAAACTGCTTGCTTCAAACTACATTACTTACACTTACATACCAATGACAGTTGTACAATTCTATTTCAATTGCTTGCTTTAAGCTATAACATTCATCACAGTAACGTGCCAGTAACAGTTGTTTCAACTGATTCATTGCAATCACACAACAGTAACATTTGTGTGTCTCATTTTCAATTTCGTGCTTTAAGCAACAATATTCATCACTTTCCATACCAGAAACAGCTGTTCACTTCTGTTTCAACTGCTTGCTTCAAGCTATATTCATCACTGTTATATGCAAGTAACTTCTTCACTTCTAGTACATTTGACTCACTGATATCATACAACTGTAAATTACATAATTTAAGCTATATTTGTCGCATTTAAACACCAGAAAAAGTTGTATATATTCGTTTAGATTGTTTCATAACAGTTAAGGCTACTAACAGTTGTGTACTTCTGTGTCCTTTAATATAATACATAGCTATTTCATCAAAGTACGATTAAAATGTATCGTTCATAGCTGAAGCCAGTTATTGTATTCATATTTAATTTAGTTATTATTAATAATTCAGTAAAATATTTGAAAGTAGTCATTTTTAGTGAAATTTGCAATTCACTAGTGATTACCATATATTATTGTCTCTGAACATCCCCCCAGTGGCTCAGCGGTATGTCTACGGACTTACACGCTAAAATCCGGGTTTCGATACCCGTGATGGGCAGAGCACAGATAGCCCATTGTGTAGCTTTGTGCTTATTTCAAAACAAAAAAAAGTCTCTGAACAACGCAAGTTAATGTGTAAAATTTATGAGCATCGGTTAATCACAAAACTTTACTGCATAAATAAGTGGCGCTCCCCTGTGGTTCAGCAGTAAGTCTGAAAGCTTATAATACTAAAACTCGAGTTTCGATATCCATGGTGATGGATCAATGGTATCTGGGTATTTTGCCCTGGAGGGTCAGGTTCTCTTTGACCTCTTCCTCCTTCCTGAACTTATTTTCCCTAACTGTTTGTATAAATCCATGGTGAGAAAAGAACGGATAGTCTATTTTGTAGATTTGCGCTTTATAGCAAAAATTACTACCTGGAATTAAAAGGCTAAAGACTAAATCACCATTCATAGAACAATAACTAAATGTTTGTATAAGAATACAAACAATAATAACAAACACAATGTACATAGATATTCGTCTTTTATACACCTTTATTGTGACAACTTTGTAACCTCAATAGTTATCTTTGTTAGCTTGTACTATGTTTGTACTTTATTTTAATTTAAGCTTTAATACCAATGAGAATACAAGATCAGGTTACGTTGCCTGAATAATTCTCGTTGAAAGCAGAAGTGAACTACAATGTTGTTTAAACCACAACATCAACAGAAATTCCTATATACAAATAGAAAACAGTCAAGTTACACTGAATGGACAGTTTCATCATTGGCAGCAACTGTTTAACAAATTCAAAGCACCCTAATATTAAATTAAAGTTAATTAGGACGGGTTTTGACGTAAAACTTAGCAGACGTACTAAGTTAAACAAGATGAATGTTAAATTACACATTTTCGTAAATTTCTCATATTATTTCATTTTATGTGTCGCTCTTAACTAATCACAAAAAAATTAAAACTAACTATGTCTACAGTAAATAGTCTAAGTGAAAAATAATTACAAAAAGTTTAAAAGAATCAAAGGCATTGACAGAATAATAATTTAGAGTAAATCCCATAATAAAGTTATTCGAATTTTATTTAGTTGAATTTAAATAACGTATAACAATACAGAGTTTGTTTGTTTGTTTTTGGAATTTCGCACAAAGCTACTCGAGGGCTATCTGTGCTAGCCGTCCCTAATTTAGCAGTGTAAGACTAGAGGGAAGGCAGCTAGTCATCACCACCCACCGCCAACTCTTGGGCTACTCTTTTACCAACGAATAGTGGGATTGACCGTCACATTATACACCCCCACGGCTGGGAGGGCGGGCGCGAACTCGCAACCCTCGGATTACGAGTCACACGCTTTACGCGCTCGGCCATGCCAGGCCAACAATACAGAGCTCGAAAGTGTTGAAAATTATGTAATTAATCAACAACATATTGTTTAAAGCCAACTATCAGCCGCGAGTATGGAAACAAATACTAAGTAAGTTACAAATAACTGATCTTACGCCTAAAAATAAAATAATAATAATAGTTAGAAATGAAAGACATCTTTCAACCTAGCCGTTTTCTACCTTGCGAACAAATGAGCCTACCTGTAGCACAGTGGTATGTCTGCAGACTTACACACTAAAAACAAGGTTTCGATACCCGTGGTGGGCAGAGCACAGATAGCCCATTGTGTAGCTTTGTGCTTAATTCTAAACAAACAAACAAACAAACAAACCTTGTGAACAAATGAAACTTCTTCTGACATTAAGTTGATGAGTCAGCAAAAAATAAAAATAAGATATACGATTTTCAAGATGGAGTCCGTAAATATTTAGTCTTCAAGACGTAAAATAACTCCCACCTTCGACATTGTATTTCTAATGTGTAACATCTGACTTTACTAGAATTGTGAAAATATCTTATGAAATAGCAGAAGCGCATGTTAGCAGTAAAAGGGATACCCAAGTCATTATGGAATTATTTCATCCTGCTTTTAATTCATCTGATACAAAAATTGAAACTCAAATAATTATGCAACTATTTCCTACTATCTTTAATTTAGCGGATAGCAAAAGAAAAACCCATACTATTATGCAGTTAATTCCTACTACTTTAATTCGTCTGATAAGAGAAGTTGAAACCCATATCGTTTCATTTTGTTTTTAATACGTCTCATAATAAAGTGTGTGTGTTTTCTAATTGTAAAGCCACCTCAGAGTATCGGATACGCCAACCGCGAGGTATCGAATGGCCCATTTACGTTGTAAATCCGTAGACTTACCGCTGTACTAGCGATTCGTTGGATAATAAAGACTGAAACTCAAGTCATTATTCAAGTAGCTGCGAGTGTAATTTCGGAAAAAAAATATTAAGAACAAAAAATATTCTAATCAGAGAACTGTATTTTACACAATATAAAAGTGTTCCTATTTCTAAAAAAGGATTACTCATAGATTTTAAACATTATAACTGTCTAAGAATGCACGTAATAAAACAAAACTTCACTTTGTGTGACTCAAATAAAATTCAGTTTTTAATTAAACCAAAACAACTGATAACTATGATTACGTTATTGCTTATTGTTTTTCTAACTCATATGTATGTATATATGTATATACACACACACAATATTTTACATTTTCCTTTTGTCCTCTTACACGTATTTAGCTGATGTGTTAGCCTCAATCGAAACCAATCTTTTCTATAAATTGTTCACCTTTAAAGTAACGTATAAATACCCAGTAGATTAAATATTTTGCACAGATATACTCAAATGAAAGCTCTGCATATTAGCACTTCATATTCATGAAAACAAGGGGAATCCCTTGATGTGATATTCGTGCGATAAAACGTGTGGAAGTAAATGTTTATCAATTGCGTAACGTGGTCTTAAATTACTCTGGGGCAAATACTTTTGTTGTATTCCTTCAAGCTTTAAGTTATCCGTGCTTCAAAATATTTTCATTTAATTCCAATACCGAAAATTTCAATTATCAGTTTTGAGGGACAACTTGTCGCCCGCGACCTGAGACAGATGATCCAACTATAGTTATGCAATTAGTTTTACATTCGAGTTTATACTGAAGATATTACTGACAAGAAAGTTAATAAAATGTGAATTGCGACACGTACTATAGTCATTTGCAACATGGTTTATGTAATTTTTCCTGCAGTTTCTCTGACCTACCAGCTTATGTTTTTCTATGTATTATTTTAGTTTTCAAATGACGATATCTAATTTTGCATTATCTACATATAATAAGTAGTCAAATACATTATTTTATATACCGTAGACAAACTATCGGGAATGACAAGTTGTTATTAGGTATCTTTCTCACTTTTGCTCCACTTTCCGACCTTAAAATTTACTACCATGATCTTTCGATAGATGTAATGTTGTTGTTATTGTTTTCTGGCCCGGCATGGCCAGGTGGGTTAAGGCGTGTGACTCGTAATGCGAAGGTCGTGGGTTTGCATCTTCGTCGCGCCAAACATGCTTATCCTTTTAGCCGTAGTGGCGTTATAATGTAACGGTCAATCCCAATATGCGTTGGTAAAAGAGTAGCCCAAGATTTGGCGGTGGGGAGTGATGACTAGCTGCCTTCCCTCTAGTCTTACACTGCTAAATTAGAAATGGCTAGCGCAGATAGCACTCGAGTAGCTTTGTGCGAAATTCAAAAACAAACAAACAACTACTGTTCTCCGGTGAATAAAAGTACACAACTAACAATCGTAGCCAGGAATTATTCTCCATTTTACTTGTGCAAGTCTTTATCCCACCGACGATATACATTTAATATTTCACATACATTTTTTTATAATGTTTCTCTGTCAAAATTTCTCTCATTATTTAGATATAAACTTATCTCATATTAAAATTGTTTAAAATATCGAATTAAAATTAAAACAGTACACAACATATATAACATCTTTGTAAATAAATGTATTATCTTGCAATGCTGTTGTGTTGCACTATATTATTTGAACAAAATTCTGCAGTTATAAACTTCTTACGACATCACTAAATATACTATTTATTTTATTTTCTTATAAGTTGTACTAGAAATACATCTGTGTATTCCTGTCACTCTGCTATTAACATTACACATTCCAACTCGAATGAACATGATTATAATGTGTAACTTACTTTCATTTCTTTTTTACAGTTAAAAATGGTTTTATTTTTCATTCCCATACTACAAAATAACTTTCACACAATGTTAAATGATGCAAGTCCCATTTAAAACAAATTTCACCAATTTACCTCTCAAATGCATTCCACAACAAAGTTAAAAATATTTTTATGAAATCTAATTAAAATAATAAAACTAACAAAACGAAAAACATTAAAACAGGTGCATTTCAAAGTATAAAAGGCAACTTTAAAAAAATGAAATTAATAAACTACATTTTTAATCATGCACAACACTATAAAAGCATGTTCTAGACCTGTATTTAAAAAAAACACCACGTTTCAATGATTTTTATATGTCTTTGTGGATGGATGACAGCTCTTCAGAATCTTCTAAAATTCTAATATGAAATAATTATTTATTTCATTCCTATCTCACTAATATTTTACTCCTTTACATTCTTATTAATACCTTAAACTATTTGATAATATACTGTTACTTATACAACAAAATATTATGTTTTAGCAACATTTTAAAAAAATTTACAAACCTTCCAAAAAGAAAATTAATGATACAAAAATTTAAAGTTATAAAACCCCGTGATATTAATATTGTTTGTCATTTACATTCGCCGTTATTTCTCTTTGTTTGCTCCTTGCCTTTGGACATTGATAGGATTCAGAGAAGGTCTAATAAGACGATACCTGGGATGGAATGGTTATTATATGAAAACAGGTTAAAATCTTTGAAATCGTTTTCTTTTGAAAAAATAATTGTTGAAGGAGATCTAACTGAAGTGTTTAAAATTGTTCAAGAAGTTTATAGAGCTCATCCATCATCTTCTCATGTATGTAATGATGAGAATTTAAGAACTAGAAAACACATGGATGGAATTGTTAGAATCATCTTCAGCTAAAACAGCTTCACTTTTGTAACGTTTTTGGTTTTTGGAATAGGTTGCTTCAGATGTGGCAAATGTAATTATTTTAAGAGAGTTTAAATGAAGGCTTGATATATATTTGAATAGTAGTGGACTGGCTTTAAGTGTTTTATTGTATAGTATAGTGGATAGGATGGCCTCGATGAACCAATAGATCGTACATTATACGTATTGTAATACGATTCTCCTATGTTAATTTATGTGAAGTTACTACATAACACCCAAATATTGTGCAGTTTAACACATTACAGTTGCTTTCAATATATCACAGTGTCGTCATTATCTTTATGTTAGTAACTGCCTATAGTATATAGTCAGAAGAGCTCTAGCTGTTAGGTAATTACAAGGATATTCAAGTAACCGAGACAACAGTTTTACTTAGTATGCAAATTCCCACAGATACGAGCAAATTGGAAGGTCACGTAACATATCAGCAGTCTACGATCTTAAAAGTAGTTTACATTTTACACAACTGCACCAGTGAGAAAATATTTTGGCTCTAATAGCTTTTGAAATGTGTTATTTTTCTCACCAACACGTAGTTAAAACTCGTTATCCGTCATAATGAGAGTCAACTTCAAATCCTTGATGGCATCATTAACACAACAATCACCATTTTAAGTATTTATATCACACAATTAATATATCATTAAAAGCTGTAAGATAACTACCTTTACATATCCAACATAAGTCTAATAATTTTTACACCATAAAAACTTAAAATTGTATATATATTTTATTTCTGGCATTACTTACACTCTATGTTAAACTTTCTTGAATCGTTTTTCCTCTTTTAAGAACTAGTCGCCTTTGGCTGGTTTCCTTCATAAGCCCCTTTCAAGCTTGACTTGGGCAAATTCACTTTAGCAAGGTCATATTAAATATACCAGTGAACTAAAATGAAAACTTGTCCAGTGACACGAGAGGTCAGGTGTACACAGATTATACTACTATTCTATTGGAAATTGTCGCAGAGTGAATAAGATGTAAGTTTATAAATGTTTATGTAATTAATTCGATATGCATTGATCGATTAGTATATTTGATATATAATATTACATTCCTTAAATAGTAAAAAATTAATTAAACAAACGAGATAGGCGAAGTACATGAAGCTTTTTGTGTGACATTTCTGTTCCATGCTCTTTAAGCGAACCCAATCATGTTAAATGCTCTTGGAATAAAGGCCGAAAACGCTACTGACATCGCGGACATTATACTAATGATCTAAAGCAGAAAGTTCAGAAAGACTTTATGTAGCTTGCTTGTCACTCGTAATTAATACTAATTACTACTAACTGTAATTTTTGTTGAAGACTTTTGGTAATAATTATGTTTTTGTTACATTAATGAAACTCGAAGATTGTTATTGCTTTGAATTAAGCACAAAGCTATACGATGGGCTATCTGTGATCTGCCCACAACGGGTATCGAAACCCAGTTTTTAGCGTTGTAAGTTTACAGACATACCGCTGAGCTACTGGGGGGCAACTCGTAAAAGATTTCAGTGTTCTTGATTGTTGAGTATTAAGATGGCTAGTTACATATAAAGTTTGCTTCTTTGAAATGTCAAATTAACTTTAAGGCTTAAATGTTGTGGAAAATGTACTTTTATATAAATACTGTTTATGTTTTCATTTATTCAAACTTAAAGCTTTGCTTAATATTTTAATACGTTGATTATAATTTCATATATAAATACAAATCACTAATCCGTGATGACGAGAAAATCCATTTGAAAGAAAATTATATAAACGACTGGTATGGATAGAGAAAGCACTATGTAGAAGCGCGAACAACGTTTCAACATTCTTCAGTAATTGTCAAAAAAAAGGTCGAAATGTTGTTTGCTCCTCTACATAGTGCTTTCTCTATCATACCAGCCGCTTTTACACATATAAATACAAATTACTCTTCCATTTTAATTTAAGTTCTAATTATAATTTCTGTTTTAACTTCAAACATTCGCATTTTATTCCATAGTTTTGTTGATATTTCAACTTTAACCTTTTAGATACTTTATATCTTTTGTGTTGTAGTTTACCTTTTTTTCAAATATACTTTTTTCAGTTCATGTTTTAGTTTAAAGATTATGCTTTCAATGTGCATTTTTGTATAAGTAACCAATAGCGTTTAAACATCCACGTTAATCTCGTTGAAATAGAACAAACTACATAGATGAACAAATGTGGTACAGGTGAACTCGTGTATCAAGTCTGTCTACATTAGGTTTGTGTACCTTTATAAAGAACTTTTGTGTAATCGCACTACTATCCATGTCCACTTCTTTGACTTAGCCTGCGATCACACATATTACAATAGAAGCAAGGAAGTAAAAGGTTTACCTCTGTTCTAATAACCTGGAAATTAACCTATAAAAATATAATTAAATGAACATGAAAGGTCTTAAACAACTCTGAAGATTTTAACATTAAGATATTATAAATGCGATTTTATGTTTACAGTTTTAAATAAATAAAAGGTCAACAAGATGAATGGAGAACAGCAAACAAAAAATATTTATGTTATTTTGAAAAAGCAAGATAACGTATAACTGTTTGACGTAGCATACAGTAATTAGTTTTTCATCTATGTCAACTTTACACAAATTTCTAGAACATTCCATGAATTAATTTATACCATATTGACTCATAACGTAACGGTAATTAGTTTTCAGTACACGAGATAAGTAAAATGGTTTCTCCACTTTTCAAAGGAGCATGATTCCTGTCAAACAGGAATGTTATAATAAATTTAACTATATGTTAAAAGACACTTATCATTACAGTCTTATGAACAGGCTGAAAACAATATACTAAAAAGGATGTTAACTGAGCTTCTAAAGCTGTAGGTCTGTAACAAGTAGATATATGGCTATAAGTACAACTGGTAACTACGTATTTTCTGAATATAATGATAATTTTGAAAATGTATAGCAATTCTCATTACAAACTTTATTCTTTGTAGCGAAACTGAAACTTGACCTACCAAACGATTGATGACACAAGTTTTACTAAGCGTTTTTATCAATATTGATCAACTAATATAAACATTTGAAAGAAAAACAGTTTTTATAAAAAGCTAGTAAATAATAAAACAATTGCGTTGAAGAAGATAACATTATCAGCCCAGAATATGCTTAAAGTGTAGAAGATAAGGTAGTAAAGGCTCTTCATATCAAAGTCAGTGTGATACAGAGACGAGTAACATACTGCGACATTTAGAACACAAATAGCGTCTTACTCCATGTATACAATGTGTTTATTAGTAAATATAACTTATTTATACATCTTCTGATCATTGCATCCAATTTTACAAAAATACAGTATACCACAATATAAAGAATTAGCTAGTTTTATCCTACTTGTCTTAATAATAGTAAAATAATTGTATTGTTTCCAATTCTGGAAAGTGAGCTAAAACAACAATGTAATGTTGCATCTTCATAAACACACTTTCAAGCACTATTTTAAAAACACTGTGATAACCGCAATTTCTTCTTGATTTCTGCAAAAAAAAAGAAAAGAAGTGTGCTTATTTGAATGCTGCTTTTAAGAACAAAATATGAATGAAAGCAATTCATTTCAATGTGATCAGGTTATAAACTGAACAATGTTTTAAACAAATTTTAATACTGCAGGTGTTTAGTAGTACAATTGTTGCACGAGTAGATAAACAATTTTTCAAAGCTTAACACGAGAAGCATAATTAGTGAATAATTTAATTATATTAAATAAAACGTTCCTGATTAAACTAGCTTCTGAAGAACATCATTAACGAGGATGAGAAGGAAATGGAATTTTTATATTTTACCTGACATTCGATTAATTTATGTTTAAGAAACCTTTAAAATAACCTAAGTGAGCTTTGTTAAAGAATAACCTCATTATATAAATAGTCAAATCGTAATTGTTTGAGATCGACTCACATAAACAGTTTTAAGGCTTACAGAAATCCCTAAAAACATTACATCCTCAGATCTATTCAATGCAATTTGAAATTGTAACATACTTTAAAGTTTATCTGAACGTATTGCGCTAAATTTCTTATCCTTACATTTTTAATGGTTTTTGAAATTTATTAGATTTAAAACTGTCATCAAGTGAATGACATATTAATAACTAGAAGGTTATTATTTAAACATACTTGTGTCTATACAGTATCCACGTTTTAAGAAAACTACAGGTTTGTATACTTACCAATGTTTACGTTTTATACTCCATATTTCTCCCCATTTCGATAAAATATCCCTTTTTCAATATTTGCGATAGTATTTTAATAAAATATTCTTCTATTTTTGTCTCCACAAACCTTTCACATATTCCATCACCATGCTTACCGACAATAAATAAAAATTCACTACATAATAATAAAGCGTACCACACGATAACAACAGATAATTTGATAATATATATAAACAAGTAGCATTAGGCGTTGTGTAGGCTCCAAGTTAATTTTCTTTCCAAATGCTTTCTATTTCACTAAGAAAGTTTTCGAAGAAAAGCAAAATACGGGTGCATCATTATAGATCTTTTAATATATACAGTTCATTATAAGGAAATGATAATTAGTTACAATAATTACAATTTAAACTGAAGATGCTCATAATTAGGAAATAGTAATATATATATATTTACTATGTGCAAATTATCCTTATTTTTCGTTCCACTAATCAACGTGAATATAAGTTTCATGAATATTAATAACATAGTATGAAAGCTTTGCCTACTCTTAGTACATAGTTGACAGGGCCTTACAATCATGAATATTTATATTATTTATATCCTAACACCATGGTACTGATGTTTGAAGTTATAAACAAGTCTTATGCTTGTAGATAGCATTGTTTATTAAACTTTACCTAATTCCAATTTA
Source organism: Carcinoscorpius rotundicauda (assembly GCA_011833715.1). NCBI lineage: Eukaryota > Metazoa > Arthropoda > Merostomata > Xiphosura > Limulidae > Carcinoscorpius > Carcinoscorpius rotundicauda. The sequence continues at coordinate 23,041,225 of CM022395.1, forward strand.
CTCAAATAAAATTTGTAATAATTAGAATTCATTCAACACAGCAGTTGTTCATCCCATCTATACTGATGAGCTATGTTAACAGGCTGAAGGTCTCGTTGGCACTGTATATGACAGATATATAGTGCGTTTGACAAATAATTATATATGAAAGTGTAAGCAAAGTACAGTAGTAAATTACTATAGAAGGAATGTCAGAAATAGAATCAAACTTATTGCAATATATAGAGAATTATTTGTAAAATGAAAGAGATATAAAGTCAATATCATGGTATAATATGTTCACTTTTTGCAATCCATTATTCTCATTTACACTAAATTTGTATTTTTTTTAGATTGCACTATGTCTGTGGTTGCAAGCAATTTCTGGGTGACTGCCAATTTGCCTAATTATTCATATATTTTCAACTTCGAACGGAATTTCGACCAAAGAGAGCACCGTAATTGGATGATCAAGAATTGGTATCAAGCTTTCTACTTTGTAGGTGTTTACATGGTTCTGGTGTTCGGAGGTCAAGTTTACATGCAGTCACGGCCTCGTTATGACTTACGACGTATCTTAGCAGCGTGGAATGTTTTCCTCGCAGTCTTCAGTATCATAGGTGCAATGCGTACACTACCGGAAATGATTCATGTACTTCGAAAATATGGGTTCCAGTATTCTGTATGCAACCCGAGCTTCATCGAACAAGTGAAAGTTAGCGGATTCTGGACATGGATGTTTACCTTATCCAAGGTTCCTGAATTATGTGACACTATTTTCATCGTCCTCCGTAAGCAAAATTTGATGTTCCTTCACTGGTACCACCATATCACTGTCCTTCTCTTCTCCTGGTACAGTTATACGGAACATATTGCTCCCGCTCGCTGGTATGTCGTCATGAACTACATCGTACATTCTGTCATGTACTCCTACTTTGTACTAAGGGCTCTCCGTTTTAATGTTCCTCGATATGTTGCTATGGTAATAACAACATCTCAGATTCTTCAGATGATACTAGGGGCTTATGTTAGCTACTTGGGCTACCAAGTAAAACAAGAAGGAGAATTTTGTCAAATTTCTGAAGATACAGCTAAAATCGCTATACTTATGTATTTGTCTTATTTTGTGTTGTTTGCTCGCTTATTTTACAATGCTTACATTCAACCAAAAGGAGAAAAACTGCAAAAAACTAATTAACTGACGCCGATTACGGAGCATTATTTAACATTAGCTTGGATTTGTTACCTTTAGCTTTAGTGAATGCTACAAGATTAGCATCAACGCTATGACATGCGTTTTATCATTACCATGTTTTTTTATGATTTAATATCTTACATTTGGCTTTAGGTAAAATTGCTGGGCGTATTTAGACTTCGAAAATATAATACAGAAACAATAAAACACTTTCGATAAAATGAATATTTACTATGCAACAATACTATAGTATCAACAAGTAAGACACAGTGACTACATTACGTGTGTATATTCATATTTTAGCAAATAACCTAGTAGTTAACGAAATTTACATATAATGAAATTGTTGAAGTAGAACTGTATTTTTATAATAGTCGTTAATTATAAGAGAGAAATGATAAATTCGTTTTGAAAACTATATACAATATTTCGTTTGTAATCTGTAAAGATACATTTATAAAATTTAAGAGCATATTGTTCTAACACTGTGATAGTATTATCGCGGAACCTCCAGGAGTCCCAGAGGTGAGTCTGAGAGCCTATGACGCTGATAATAAAGTTTCATATTAACGGAAGGCACAGAACAGATACCCCACTGTGTAGCTTTGTACTTAAGAAACAAAAAATATATATTATGGAATATTAATACAAAACTTGAAAGAACTGCAAACAACTTGAAGATTCTGCAACTAGAAAAATTACATTAAATTTCCGTGTGCGAAAGGTATTTATCCTTTTTCTTCACCCAAGAAAATTCACGAAAGAAACAAATTTTAGAGCGGATGACTGAAAGAAACCATACGGTGTAAAAGGATGTACGTTTCGTAAGCACTTCATCCAAATTACCTTCATCAGCCTTTAAGATAATCGAATGGTACCAAACGTTGAACAAGAGTCCGATTTTTTTGCATCTTTTTAACTGTATTTTTATTATAATAGTGAATGTCACCACATATTTTATAGTATTTGCTAAAGAACATTGTCAATAACGCAAAATCGTGCCTTTTCGAAGCCGTTACTTTAGTAGTTATGGTTTTGATGAATGTCTCTACTTAGAACTAATTGTACGTTACGTAAAATTTGTATATAAATGAAAGCTATCGGGTTTGCTGTGGACATGGTTTCGTAGGCCGCGCACTATTAACAAGATAATTTACTGACAATAGATAGCAACTTTTATTTCAGACAAGTACTGGTGATGTAAATATCTGTAGAAAAAGAAGGAAAATAATGAAAGCTAAGTCAAAAGATTGACTAAAGTCAGCTAAGTGAATGTTGAACAAGGGAGAAAATATCACGTAGTAAGCATTTCTATATTACGAAAGGACCAAAGTACAACATTGTGGCATATATATATATATATATGGGTGTGTGAATACAACTATTGAACTAATTTAATATTTGTATGATTGCAGATATAAATAATGATATTTTTCTTCAGAATTTTAACCTGTCTAAATTTTAAGTTGTAATTCACAAAAATGATAAACATCTCAAAACAGTTTTCTTTCACTTAAAAAACCAATATTTACATACTTTATTGCTCTATTAAGGATTAAAGTTAAGGAATTTACCAAAAGAAAAAAAGTACGTTTTGTTTAATGGAAGACAGAATATGTTTTGTATTTTGTGCCCACTAAGTTTATATACATCAGTAAACGTAAAGTGTTTCTAACTATCACATTATTTTCCTACATACTTTATTGAAAATAGTTTTTCTTTCAGACAAATATTTGTATTTCTTTTTGACAGACATCTGTAATTTATATAATATATATATTATAAATTTTACATCTATTGTTTTCTGATGCTTCGACGGCTTTTGGCGTTTAGTACTCAATTTTTAACCACAGCTTACAATCAACCTTTTAAAGACAGCTATTTAGGCTCAACAAATAATACAAGTACATGAAACACAAAGATAATAAATCAAAACAGTTTGAGCTTTACCATTTGATTAATCACGTGCTAATATTTGGTTTGGAAAATACAGTAATAATTACTCTGTGACAAATGAAATCTCAGGTTATTGAAAATCTTTGTTCTCGTATTTTGTTTTGTTTCTCACTGTCACATTAATGAAATGTAAGAATACATACGTTGTAAACTGTAAAAAGTACTGAGATATCTGTTGAAATCAGATCACATGATTTCGCTCTTTTTTTGCGTAGTTGACACTTTAAATTGCTCCAATAACTTAAGAACATAAGGAAGATGTGGAAGTAGAGTTCATTGATGCTAGTAACAATGTATTTATCAGTTCGCAGATGTGTTTATTATCAGGTAATATACTTTCATGTAGGAAATTAAGAGAGATATGAATTAGGACTCTCGTGTACAGGAAAAATTTAGAAAACAGAAATAATAAACTTTGTTCGGAAAATAGCTAATAAATTTCCTAAAGTATCAGAAAACAATATTTTTGTTAAACACTGATATTATTTTAACTTTAAATTATACGAAAAAATAATTGTGACTTTAATAAATTGATAGTTATGTGTAGAGTTTCAGGACGTATGGTATGTTCAGCTTGTCTAGTTTAAGACAAGTCTAAAACAGCAGCGGAATATGGTATCGAAGCATTTGCTCGTTTGCCTATTATTTGACAATTACTATCACTTTTGGATGGTCAAGTGATTAGGGTGCTCGACTCGTAATCTCAGGAGCGCAGATTCGAATTCCTGTTACACCAGGTATGCTCGTTTCTTCAATCGTGGGGTGTTATAACGTGACGACTAATCCTATTAGTTGTCAAAAGGATAGCCCAAGAGTTGGCAGTGGGTGGTAATGACTAGCTACCTTTCGTCTAGTCTTCCACTGCTAAAGTAGGAACGGCTATTGCATATAGCCTTCATGTAGCTTTACGCGAATTCAAAACACACATACACACCTTTCTAATGTTATTGTTCAGTAATTACAACATCTAAAAACAATCATGAAACATTCTAGCTTTCTCAAAATTTCGGCTTGTTTTCTGATAATTCTTAGCTCTCAAATATAATAAAATGACATCAGTACAGACATATAGTTTCAGTAGAATTAAATTTCGTCATAATCATAAAAATAAACCCAATCAAATGAAAAATGATTAACCAAAAGTGCACTTTTTGATTAATTTCATCTTTAACACAATGATTCGAAAATTGAATTAAAAGACAATACATGCCACCATATTTATATTTCAGACAGAAGTTATAATTGGTATTAGTCATCTTTAGTGACCCGGCGTGGCCAGGTGGTTAAGGCACTCGATTTGTAATCTTACGATCACGGGTTCGAATCCACATTACACCAAATATGCTTGCCCTTTCATCCGTGGAAACGTTACAATGTTACGATCAATCCCACTATTCGGTGGTAAAAAGAGTAACTCAAGAATTGTCGAGGGGTGATTATGACTAGCAGCCTTCCCTCTTGTCTTACACTGCTAAATTACGGACGGCTAGCGCATATATAACCCTCGTGTAGCTCTGCGCAAAATTCAAAAACAAACAATCATCTCTTGTATTGTATGCTAGTTCATAATTTGCGTATTTCGAGTTTTATGGTGACTATCAATCGACATCAGGTTATTTTATGGTTTACCTATGGTTTATTTCTCAAAGGTGTACACAAAAAAGATTAACAAATAAAGTATAATTCTGGATATTGGAAACTAAAAGTATAAAATTGAGATGGCTGCAAACAAATTGTCTCCAATTCAACTTCATATATATACATATTACAAATTAACACATTTAATACGAATTTTGTCTAAGTTTATTCTATTATACGTAAGACGTAATTACTTATAAAATGAATAATGAAAACAAAGAGCACAACAACGCTTAATAATATTGTATTTGGATTCGTTCAATTCTTTATATAACAAACTACTTCTAAACAAATAATCATGTAAGATTCTATTAACACTAGCAGATTCATTATTAAATCTCTAAAACATGAGGTATCAATGCTTTAAACTGATCTTTTTTTCGTATATACTCATATGAGTGTGTGTGTTCTCGTGTTGTTTTAAAAATTAAGAAATTGAATAAACGTCAGTAGGCATATAAAATCGTAGTCCAGTGAAGAAAATTTACCACAAATAATTATTCAAAACACAAATTCAAAATGGGACTGTACGGAGATGAGATTGAAATTACGTTTTATGGCTAGCAAAATACAGGGTGGTGGCTAGAAAAGCGGAAAATTTGTCAAACAGCTATTTATTTTTACAAAGAATAACTTTTACAAAGTTTTTTAAAGGCAAAATAGAAATGAGTAATCACGCATTTTACGATATTAAAATTATGCATTTTATTCATGATGTAAAGAAATCAAAATAGAAATGAGTAAGCACGCATTTTATTCATGATCTTATCTTACCCTCAAATTTCCCGCTTTTCTAGCGACCACCCTGTAGTTTTGAAAAGAACTATGTTCTTAGTGCGAGAAATATGGAATTTGGTTTCAAGAGATTCATCCAGTTGGCGGCTTTATTCGAAGTTTAGTTTTTATTGCTGTGCTAACACCCAATAAATCTGAAGTTAGTTATAAAACAGTTGTTATATTACCAAGATATGAGTCGAGCTTAACTGCTGGTAACAGAATCAATTCATATTATAAGCAGGAAGCAGTGATTTTAAGAATCGTATTCTACCTATTTCTATTACGTTCCGAGTTATCGTCAAAATTATAATTATATTAGAAAAACGTCTATACCGTATATTTTCGTCCCGTATTTTTTATTGTATTTGTGACAGTCAGCAAACTGACCTATAGCAAATAATAGTTCAGACGACACTGCTATAACTATAGAAAGTTCCTCTTATTGAAGTAATTAGATCAAGCGACATAAATACAAAATCAACTAAAGCGTTCCAACAACAGAAAATAATCACAAGACTTTCCTTTAGATTTGCTAATGGATTTTTAGCAAAGTTTCATTCAGTTGAGCCCACTTTATTATTTTCTTGCAATCTTTTATCGACTACTTTTTTCAATGGGCAGGTCTTGATATTTAGAAAGCTATTGCTAGTACTCCTGTTTTAAAAGCAGTTATAAGAGTTGCCTTGGAAAATAATAGTCAGATAGTCTTACTTCTGTAATAGGAATGTTCCATGGAATATAAAGTTTCCAGATTCATTTAGTAATGCAAAATATCGTAAAAAGACAGCTAAAGCATATTCATAAGAAGTAATTTTTTTCTTATTAATATGGCAAACTAATTCGGAGTCGTACTTTCATTAAAAAAAGTATTCTTGTAAAATAATTTCTGACCCCAAAACACCTTTCCATTAAACCTGGACACACTTTTTATACCGTTAAGAATATAATAAACAAGTGTATAAAAATAATCGAGTTTTCACCTACACATTTAAAAAAACAATTGTTTTTCTAGGAATTATGGCGAACAACTGAAATCACACTAAACTCATTCGAAAGCAGTCAAAACTAGTGCTTGAATTTAGTTAGCTGAATTGTGATTCGCTTAAAACTAGGGTCCATGAAAAGCTCATCAAAGTGTTCTAGGATCGATCTCGCCATCCTTCACTAAGGATGATTTATATGATGAAAAGATACAGAGTCAGGCCATTGAATGCTTTTTACAGTGCACTTATATTCCCGGGTGAGCTATTATAATGAATATAGAGCAACTGATGATAGACATACTTGTTCAAAAGGTACAGCAGTGCCTAAAGCACAGGGGCGTAGATCTTGGGGGGATTGAGGGTACACATCCCCCCTTTCATTTTAGGTGGGGGGTATGGTGCATGCAATCATCCCCTCTACAGTTTTGTCTGTTGAATTGTTTTATTGCATCACAGACCCATAAATTGTGCGTTTGTTCTTGTGATTCTCGTTGTCTTACCAATCGAATTACATAATTAGGCCTAGATGCAGGCTTTTTCAGTAGCCGAAATGTACATCTTTAGTATAGCGATCTAAGCGAAAATTCATAAGTATCAGTCAGTAGGCCTAAGTACACATGCAAGTATCGTGGCAACAATATTACTCTGTGACTGCATGTTTACAGCTTTCAGGTTCACGTAATCAGAGATTACCAATTTGCAAATTGAACAGTCCATATAAGGGGTTGTAAAAATTATCCCCCCCATCGGTTATAAAAAAAAAATCTACGCCTCTGCTAAAGCAGCTTTCTTATACAACTACAGGATGATCGCTAGAAAAGCGGAAAATTTGTCAAACAGCTATTTATTTTTACAAAGTTTTTTAAAGGCATATGTTATATTACACTCATAGATGCTCAAAATTATTAAAATCATGCATTTTATTCATGATGTAAAGAAATCAAAATAGAAATGAGTAAGCACGCATTTTATTCATGATCTCATCTGACCCTCAAATTTTCCGCTTTTCTAGCGACCACCCTGTAGATTGACCTTTGTTTCTGAATTAAAGTAAAATATGTACACCAACCAGGTTTCAGCTCGCATTATCAACAAATTGTACAGTTATAGAAGAAAGCGTCTAACCTTAGCTGTTAAGAGTGGTCAAGAGTTTCAAAACACAAGCAAAAAGTGTGGACTTAAGCTCATTTCAGTATTTATATCCAAAAACGTTTCTTCAGCACTTGATCTTACGCTCTACAAATTATTTACGACGCTGAAAGAAACAAAACAAAATAGGCTCCTATATCATTGTTGTTTGGTATTAAGCACAGAACTTAAAAAAAAGAGCTATTTGTACTGTGCCCACCATGGGAATCGGAACCCGATTTCTTGAGGTGTAAGTCCACAGACATACCACTGTTCCTCTAGGAAGCGTTTTTATATTGTCTACACATTTTATACACTAATGATCCAATATGTTTATATTTTATAAATGGATGTTTTGTAATAAACGTAATTTTAATTTTATCTTCCAAGCTTTGTGTATGTTTGTTGTCTCAAAATGTATATAACTATAAACTTTAACTTAATTTTCCTGATACTACTACCAGGAAAAACTACCAGTTCAACACTGATTCAAGTAGAATTGTGTCAATAGTGCTGCTGATAAAGTTGACCTGATCCACTTTAATGCTATAATTAATAAACTAAAGTGATTGAAATCACGCATACTTTACTACGTTTTACGATACACAGACGCAATGTCTTAATTTTAGTTATATGTTGTTGTTTATTAGTTTGTTTAGGTAATTAAGACATATTACAGAGTTAGATATATGCATGAAGAAATAATAAGAAGCTTCTACTAGTTATCTTTCAGCAAACCAATAAAGAAACTTTCGATCTAGTTTGGTATTTTTAGACTCCAACAAGTGTATTGAAGTAACTTTCAATGCTAATAACAATAAAAATTGGGCTTCTAGATAAGGGCGGGGCTGGGCACAGAGAATGTAATTAAAAAATAAAATAACATTTTTTAACACAACCATTGCCACTTATTTTCAATTTAATACCACACTTATATCATAATGAATTGTTTATAATACGATAAACATATTTTGAAACGTTTTGAACATCATGTGGTTTTAAAAATCTTAAATGTATTCGCTTTTCAGATAATTATATAAGGGCTTATAACTGTTTATCCGAATTTTTCGTGATTCTGGCTGGTTTGGTTTGTTTTGAATTTCGCTCAAAGCTACGCGAGGGCTATGTGCGATAGCCGTTTCTAATTCAACAGTGTAAAAATAAAGGTGATACAACTAGTTCTCACCGCACCCCGCTAACTCTTGGGCTACGAATAGTGGGATTGACCGTCAAATTATAACACGATTGAAAGATTGAGCATGTTTGGAGGGACGGGGATTTGAACCCATGACCCTCGGATTACGAGTTGAATGCCCACACCACCTGGCCATGTGATTCTGACTCAACCAGGTAGAATTTGTCGTTAAAGAAAAATTAATAAATTTGGCGAGTTTCAGGCATGTATGTACTAAAGATGTTACTTTAAGCATTAGCTCTGCCATTTTTGTACTTACTGAATTGTTTATCACATCAGTCATAGGCTTATTGAAACTTGGAATTCGAGAAAGATTAACATGTATTTTCGAATATTGATTACCACAAAGGATTCACAATTAATGAAAAAAAAGGTCTAATAAGAACTTGAAGTATATTAAACGAATATTTTGTTTAAAAAATAAAATTATTACATCGTTAAAAGTACTATACAGAAATACAGTTCTCAACAGCTGTTGTGAAGCGATGATTATCTCATCCTCTGATTTGTAACTGGAGACACACTTCTACTGTTTGTGCCCCTTGCAGATTTATAAACGCTAAAAATCCGAGGGTGACACAGCTTATTTACTAATACCACGCTTAAACATAAACATATTTTAATTTGTCATGGGAAATTTATAACTATGGTGAAAAAGAATGCTTCAGATTCTGTCTTTTCACACAAAAATTACAATAACTTTCTATGCTACTTCTTAAACTATCTACAGGAAAATGTCCTTGTATTGCTTTCTCTTTGCGTCATAACCTCGAAGATATTTATTATCTTTGTGACATATATTGGTCTCATACGTGAATGTCAAAACATTTTTCCTTATGTACTCATTTTATTTAGTGACCTCAGCAGATAACCGAATGTGGCTTTGCTATACTTCATGGAAAACTTTACGTTTTTTTACTATTAGAGTTTGTGTATTATTTGCTCTCACTACCAAAGACCTTGACAGACTAAACCAACAACTTTAATTAAACTACGTATGCGTTCTTACAAGGAAAAATGAGTTTTAAAACATTGGAACAGGAAAAATTCTTTAAAAATGTTTTTTTTTACTACAAATACTTTAACTACAATTAAAGACAAAACACTCGCTCACCTTATTCAATTTTTTTATTGCTTTTTTTCTCACAAAAAATACATGTTTTTTAAATAATAAAGTGCTGAGCGAACCAAAGTATAACTTACCATTAGAAACGGGGTTTAGTTACCACTGATTAGTTACTCTTTACAAAATATAATATTTAAGTACCAGTTTTCTAATTACAACAATCACCTGTGGTTTTCTATGCCCTAACCCCACGACATGTAGTGAGCTCGAAAAATAGAGATCTTTTATTAACTAAAAATCTAGAAATGGGAAAATTGATCCTCATTTAGAGTAATTTATTGTATGACGGGTTCGAAATCTTGCTGTACCACAGAATACTCCTGTGCTTTCAGCTGTTGATGTGTTATAAAAGATAATCTCTCAAAGGTGAGTGTTGCTAGCTGGTTGGTTGTCTTCCCTCTGATCAATAGTTCCATGTTAAAGATGGCGGCTTTCGCATTTACCTCAATTTCTTTAAGTAACTGAAACCTGCGAGATATTATAAGGATTATTACCGAAAGTATCGTTAACAGCGAGGACACCGAATTGATAAACAATGCATTCCAATAAGTAACAACAGTACGTTCAATTAGCTATCATCATTAGTCTATTAATTTTTAGCACTGACATATACAGATAATTTGTTTTAATCAGAAGTTAATATTAAAAGATCTCTATATAGTCACTAGCGAATGGCAGCTTGTTTTTCATTACTTTTTAATAAATTCAAGAATTTATGAGTATTAAGCCTTCATGCAACATTCATTTTGATGGACAGCTTAACTATTCCTCTGAGACGAAGCCCGGTGCTTAAACACTCGACTCGTAATCTGAGGGTCGCGGGTTCGAATTCCGGTCGCACCACACATGCTCGCCCTTTCAGCCGTGGGGGCGTTATAATGTGCGGTCAATCTCACCATTTGTTGGCAAAAGAGTAGTCCAAGAGTTGGCGGTGGGTGGTGATGACTAGCTGCCTTCCCTCTAGTCTTACACTGATAAATTAGGTAAAGTTGAAAAGTGGAATAATATGCATTCGCTCATTAATCTCATTTTAAACAATAAGTATTGTAATATAAGCCCTACTCTTTTATGAAGTCGATTTTACGGTAGACAGTATTTTTGTTTTATAGGCTACGCCTGCTATTTGCTTTTTCACACTCGAGAATCTAATTCTGTATATATTTCTGTTGTGTACAGAAGTAGATGTACAGTTACTGATCCATAACTAAATATGCCTATAATGTTATATTCTAAATAAAACGTTAATTTAAACACTACCAACAACTGTCAAATCTGCGAAGTTTATTCATTTAACATATACGTTAACGATAAAATTATACGTTCGGTAGCAGACAACAGACGCTTATATCAACGAAAAAATTGTCGTTTTGCGTATCTTCACGTGAGAAATACGCGACCTCAGCAGCAGGAGCAGTTTACAAATAAGCAAACGGATATTTTGAATTTTATATATCGATGATTTATGTTTTTATATTGTGATTATCTTCGATTGTTTTGAATACAATATTTGACATTACAGATGTAGAAAAAAGGTTAATCCTTTTTCTCGTCTGTTTTTTAGTGTCAAGCTTCATAATATACTGCTGGCCAAAATCTTAAGGTCAATAAACAAAGAAAAAATATAAATTTTGCGTTGTTAGACTCAACCGCTTATTTGAGTAGAGCTTTGAAAGATGAAAATAATAAAAAATAAAATAAAAATAAAAAACGTTTTTAGCATTTAATAAGGAAAATGTGAACACAATGAATTTAGCCTAAATACTAGCTGGTCAAAAGTTTAAGACCATACTAAAACGAAGCGTTAATCGGTAAACACATACAAATTTAGTCATTTGTATTCAAGCATTAGCGTTGTCAACATCTCCCACTGCCATCTCCTGTGTTACATTGGGAAAAACATGGCAAAGGCTAAAAAGATGACAGTTTGAACGTGGCACAATTTTCGAGCTGTAAAAGCAAGGTCTCTCTCAACATGCCATTGTTGGTGAGATTGGACGTAGTAAAACTGTTGTTGCAAATTTCTTAAAAGACCTTGAGGGATACAGAACGAGAATTTCAAGTGGTCGATCCAAGAAAATTTCGCCAGCGCTGAGCAGGAGAATTCGACGGGTTGTTCGGCAAGACACCAAACGATCGTCGAACCAGATTAAGGCCCTCATGGATGCAGAATGCATAAGACAACATCTACGAGAGAAAGGCTTTAAAAACCGTAAACGTATTCAAAGACCATTCCTCTTTCCACACCACGAAACAGCTCAATTAAACTTTGCTGAGAAGCACCAAACATGGGACATAGAAAAGTGGACGAAGGTTATGTTCTTTGATAAGATAAAATTTAACCTGGATGGTTCAAAAGGCTTCCAACGTTACTAGCACCATAAGGATATCCAACGGGAGACATTTTCTACAGGACATAGTGGAGGAGGTTCCATTATGATCTGGGATGCTTTATCCTTCAACAGAACAATGGATCTTCAGCAGCTGACAACATTGACATGTTGGAGAGAGCATTTTTACCGACTGAAGGCCCTCGCTTGTATGGAAATGATTGGATCTTTCAGCAAGACAACGCAGCAATCCACAATGCCTGAAGGACAAAGGACTTTTTCTTAGCAAATACCGTAATTCTTTCGGACCATCCAGAGTGCTCACCCGAACTGAATCCCATTAAATATGTTTGGGGGTGGATGGCAAGGGAATTCTATAGAAATGGACGTCAATTTCAAACAGTGTATGATCTTTATGAAGCTATCTTCATCACTTGGAATAACATTCCAGCCAGACTTCTGCAAACGCTTATATCGACCATGCCAAAGCGAATGTTTGAAGTTATTTGCAATGACAACCGTGCAACTCACTACCGAGACCTCTTGTTGAGCACTTCCCACCGTGTTTAGGGCTTCATTTTGACCAGCTTGTATCTGTGTTTTGCCCACCGTGAAAATCGAATCCGGTATTTTTTTTCGTTGTAAGCCCTCAGACTTGCCCTAAACCGCGGGGAGTCATTCGTTTTGACAAAAAATGTTAATTAAGTCTCTTATTCGGTAATCACCTGGTGTAGTACTGAGTGTAGTGATATACTCCGAGTAGCGTTTTTGATAGGTTTCATCACGTGATTTTTGTAAAGGATTTATTGTTTTATACAAATCATAAATTCAAAATTACAGTTTATGGTGAGAGATTAAAAGCATATTGTTAGTTAATCCGGTACTGTTGAGCACTGTCAAGGGTTTGTTTGTTCATATTATCAAGACGGCTGGTGTGGGTATTTGGACCTTTTTAATTCATCTTGAGGTTAACAAAAGAGAATTTGCAACTGACTGTTGCCGGACCTGAAGATGACCTAAGGTCAAAAAGCTGTTTTTTACATTATTTTAATTAAACTTTTTAATACTAATTCCACAGATTTGTTAGTTGAATTTCGTGACACAGGGTAGACACGAGAGAAACTTGCGTTAGACGTCAGTAATTTCGCAGTGTAAGAATAAAGGGAAGATAACTAGTCATCATCACACACTTTAATCAAAAAGTACATATATTTTTTTCTTGTATAACAATAATTCCCATCACACAGCATATTAATATTTAACTTAGCAACTTCTGCAAGTTTGTCTTGGTAAACTTCTATGCCGTTGTAACATATCAAAGCCTTCGACCACAAAAAATAATTACTTGTTATGAAAGGTGACTGTTTGACTCGAGTTCTGTTCAGTCATGTTGTTGCAAACATAAACATTGGAGCCACGTTATGTTACTCTTTAAATAGTTCACACTTTGTTGTTCATCAAAGATCAGTGTCGTATGCAAGATTTACTTGATGAATTTATAATTAGTTAAAAAAACACTCTGATCAGGCGTTTTATAAAACAATCCAAAATATTTGAATACTAACAAGTAACTTTCTAATAATTTCTTCAAAACTTCTTGAAAGTTCTTTAATAATTCATACAAGCCCCAACTACAACTTAAACTAAAAACAACCATATTCAGAAATTATTCGATCTATAAAGTGCTGAACGAAACTGTAGTAAAGCACAAATGATACATATACACAAGTCGCAAACTATAAATAATTCAAAGTAAACTGACGTTTTATCATTGGCGTTTTATATTATTACAGAAAATGCAAAAGATCTGCCGGTACGTTACATAATCTACTTGCATCTTCTATTTCATTAAACACAAGTAGTACATTTTTTTTTCATGCTACCATAAGTTTATTAATTTATAATTGTGAAATATTTCGTCAAATGTCGTGTTGTACTTCCCACAATTGAGCCATGTTGATTATTTGTCATATGACGTTCTCAGTTGCCATGTATAGCAATATCCTCAACAATATTCGGATCGAGATTTCATGAAGCTGCATTCGTGCTAATGTGCATATTTTGTTCTTCCTAGAACATTTCATACTTACATTTAAGTTATTAATAGAAAACTACTTAATTATCATATATCATGTAATGAGCAAAAAACAGTGACTTATCATATTTGAAAAGTTCGGACTTTCATCCTCCATCACTTCTATATATTATTAACAGTAATAGTGTCATACACCCTCTTCATTTAAATACAGCGTCTGCTGAAGTATTAAATTTCACTTCAAGCTGTTTCATGGAGTAATATTCACCAGATTTACTTTCTCTATGTTTCACAAGCGACACTTTTATTTGAGAGCTATAATTGCATTTGCCTCACTACTGCTGGGAAATAGTGAGATTATGCTGTGTGACATTCGTAAAATATTAGCATGTGACTGTAATATGTTGCAAGTCATTTTAATATGATAGAAAGTAAGCAATTCAATAATATTTGCATTTGTATTATACTGTCGTTCATTTCCACGAAAATAGCCCAAGTCTCTGACATTTAATCCTATAATCATAATTGAAATATTTTCGTTGATTTATAAAACAAAAATACAATCTATTAAACCTATTCTTAATACATCTCAAATAATTGTATTAAAATTTTAATCTGTAGCTCTGTTTGTTTTTATATTTCTCGCAAAGCTACACGAGGAATACCTGCACGAGTCGTCCCTAATTTAGCAGTGTAAGGCTAGAGGGAAGGCAGCTAATCATCACCACCTACCACAAACTCTTGGGGTATTATTTTACCAACGAAGAGTAAAATTTACCATCACATTATAACACACCTAAGGCTGAAAGGGCGAACATTTTTGATATGACAGGGATTCGAAGCTGTGATCCTCAGATTGCGAATCAAGCGCTTTAACCCTCTGGCCATGCTGAGTCACCTACAATTTTGTAGTAATTATTCTGGTTTGATGTAATTTCAGCTTTAGAATATTTACTGGCTTCCTTAATCTATTAGTTAGAAAGGCTATATGCAATTCAAAGGAGATTTTGTAGTAGAAAAAAATCACACTGTCATTCGTGAAAATACAAGTTTATAATTTTCAATATTATATTTCCATTACTTAAACAATCAACCAAAATAAAATCAAAAGAAAGGAATGCGTTAAAAACAGCAAATCCGTGATAAATAATTAAAGACGCTGCAGAAATCAAAAAACCCCTAGGGTACAGACTATGATGATAGATATAAAACGTACTCTGAGTGTTAGAAGTGACTGCCTTCTTTTTCAGGTCTCGGGCACAGGACAGGTAAAACTTTCGGTGCCTGTCCTGTGAGAATGGGTTTTTCTCGTGGCGCTCCCGTTCCCCCCTCCCATAACAAAAATTTAGGCATTGGATTTTTAGATCCCAGCCCAGGCAACTTTATTGCCAGGTCCTGAATCGGGTCGTTTGTGTTCGTGTTCTTATTTACTTTGACATCTGCCTTTTGGGACGGGACCTGGCCGTTTACTCCGGTGCTGCCTTTACCTCGTTCATGGATAATATTAAGCATGCCCTCCTTCACCCAAAAAGTTTAAAAATTAGGAGAAATAAAAAAAAGCTTAATTCAATAACCTTACACGAAAGGGGACGAAGAGGAACCACAACGTTCCTGAATACCCCAGTTGGAGAGAGAATTCTTACGATTTCTCTCTCTCTAAACTAAACCCCTGCCACGTTAGTTTGCGTTTGCGAAGTGACTGCAGAAGTAGTACCTACACTGTGTTGGGAATACAGTCTGTCAATCACGACCTCTGTTCACCAGTCTAACATAAAGAAATACAATAAAGTAATAAAAATAGAAATTAGGAGAAGGAGGTGTGGGTGCTCAACCTCACAGCGTCCCATATCTATATAACCTTTCACTGTCTTCAGACAGTTTGGAAAGGTGACTGCTCTCCAAAATAAAGAGTAATAAATAAAGTAATACGACTAACAGAAGTCGTATTAGAAATTATTATAAGTCTTAGAATTAAATTAAATAAACTTACCTCCTGAAGTTAGCATTCCAGCACCCATCGTAATGGTAAGACACTAATTAATAGGCCATCGGAGGAATTATACTAGTATGAAGGTTCACAACTAACTAGTATAATTATCAATTTTTAGACTTTACACAAACCTTTATATTCGGCAAGGTGTTTAAATGAAGTTTACAAAACATTACGAAAATTAAAAATACTTATCAGAAACTTTCAACAAATACTTCAATTGTTCTTCTTTACATTTATCATAAAATATTTTAATAATTTCATTTAGTTTCTTTACTAGATCTATTAAAGATTACATTTTAATCAGTATTTCAACATTAATAATGAAATATTGTAATTTATTACAAATTGTACAAAATCTGAATAGCTGTGAAATTATAATACTTATAACAGAAGATCTTACTATCAAAAAGAAAGAAAGTCTTAACTATGAAAAACTGTTTCTGGAATTTAAAATATTTAGGTTGGTATCATGATTTTAATTTCTAGACTTAAAGAATGTGCCTATACATTACAAGTTTAAGTATTTTCAGTTTTTAATTTTACTGGATAAGTAATCTTAATAAAATTATTTATCTCTGGATTATAATTTACTCCCATTAAATAATCTATACATCTGTAAGTAATAACAAAAAAAAAATTTAAGCAATATGTTTGTAATAGAAGTAGAACAGTTGGCTTTGTTTGAAACTCCCATTACTTACTTAAATACCCAGTTACTGAAAATACATTATTATAAATGCAGAAACTTAGTTTCTTTTCAATTTCACGCAAAGCTATATGAAAGCTATCTGCACTAGCTATCCTCAGTTTAGCAGTGCAAGACTAGAAGGAAGGCAGCTAGTCATCACCACCAACTCTTGGGCTACTCTTTTACAAACACAAAAGTAATTTTATTCCTGAAAAACACAAAATAAAAATACCAAACAGTAAAACTGTAAATTCTTACACATACCACAATACCCTATAACAGATACAGTATTATGTTCGTTCAGTAAACATTACTAGAATATCTGTAACAATAATATTTCAATTAAATGTGATAATCTGATTTACAGTACCTTACCATACAAATCTCTTATGTTAAGAAAAATAGTTTTTCAAATCACAACTGTAGGTGTAATAACAAAAATGAACAAACAACTTTACGCTTATGAGATAAGCTAATAAGGATAATTCATGTGGTCATAAGAATAATGAATAGCACAAAATGTCAAAATGAAACATTCAAAAACAGGTTTAATTCTATGGTGAACATTTTTATTGAAGCAAAACTTACAAAAATAAAAAGTAACACAAGTAACTTATTCACATTAATCAACACAGGAAATGTTTAAACATTTCAAAACAAATATTTATATGCCACATTTTATATAATTGAGCAAAATTATACCAGTCTCTACAAATATTTCAAAAACTGAAATTTGAAAACAAATATACTTTTTGAAAATACATTTGGCAATTTGTTCACCTTAGTTTTCAAAAAACAAAAACTTTTAATTATATAAAGAAATTAACTTTATTTGCAGGTCAAATAACCACAATTACTGCTTAGTTCCAATTAAACAACTGAACATGAACTAAATAAAAAAACGAGTTTTATAATGACACAGCACTATTTCTTTTCCATGTCTAAATTTGTACAAAAGAAAGGTACTCAATTAATCCTATATAGTATGTAAAAAATACAAAACATACCACCATTAAAATTCCATTTACAAACTTAATATTTTCAGTGGAGTTTCCTTCTTTTTTAGTGTACTTTCCAAAATTCAGATTCAAGGGCAAAAGTTAGAAGTTTAATTACACATCACAGTCTTACAGCTCAAATTCATAAATAGTGAAAGTTTTGATTTTGAATGCTGGAAAGTTACCTTATTTTGACTGCCTTAAAATATTATGTAAGATGCAATATATCAATATAAATGTAAGTCTATTAACTAAAGATATTAGTTTAAAAATCAAAATACAAGTATATTAAAAAATTACAGCTATTAACAACAATCTGCACGAGATCTGATAGTAACATCTGGACTTCAAATGAATATTTACTGTTTCATTCATAATGTAATTACCTACATAATATTACAAACACACGTGTGATTTTCCAAACAGAGAAACAATATTCTTTGATGCTTTTAAAGAAACAAAATAAAAATAAAAATAATTAAAATATACTACTGGTATTAATTCAGATTGTTTGCAAAAGAATAATTTTTTTTTAGAAGTTTATTAAATTTGTATTCAGGATCTTGTTCATAACACAAACCAGTTACTCTCATATAAAAACAATTTACAAAAATTAGAGTATTTACAATTTTTTTTGCTCATTAACATTTCATTCATACAGCTTCCTCACTGTATAAGTGCTGTAATACAAATTATTTTAGTCAAGTTTAAGTTTAATTGGTTCCCATTTTTCAACAGTTAAACATAAAAACAGATGACTATTTTTTAAGTTACTTTCTTGTTTAGAATTAATAAAGTTAAAGTTATCTATGTTTTAATCAAGAACATTTACATAGTACACAGCATTTATACCCTTACTATTTGTTTGTTTGTTGAATTTTCCCCAAAGCTACTCAAGGGATACATCTATACTAGCCATATCGCCCAGTGTCAACTCTAATCAGATTGAATTATGGAATTTGATCATCAACCTAATAAAACATCTACAATCCTATAGTGGGGAGGATTTTTTTGTCTTATTTTTTTTTTGCTGCAATGGGGTGCAAATCATAGAATCTTCTATTCTCTTCTGGCATACTAACGACTGAAATATGTTCATCCCTTATTTCCATGATGAAGATGAAATAACCTTGGTAAATTAAAATTCAGTGGTCAAATTATTTATTTTTGAAATAAAAAATATCGTGGAAGCAATATTTTTGCTATTAAATTCAAAACCATCAAAAGGTAAAGTAAAAAAAGTTTTAATTTGAAACTTCTTTTATATTACCTTAGTTTGTATCCAGCATATTTTTTTATATTTCATGAAATATATCTGCTATCAGTGCAAATTTTTACTAGAAACAAAAAGAAATTAAAATCCAACTCATTTGCAACATTTTAAAACTGTATATTAGGCAAAAATTAATCATCATAATCATCATTATTAGCTACCAATATTTATCCGTAAAGTGAATTAATCACATTTAATAAATTTTTTTTTTTTAATTGTGTTAATTTTCAACCCTAAGCAATGTAATGTGAGATTACAAAAATAAAAAATGAGATGAAACTGCATGAAATCAAAACAAATACATCATAAACAAAAATTATTCAATGACTAACTAATAGTGAGTTTTTTAGACCTAATTTTAACATATTTCCATATAAAGCATACAATTTATTCATAAAAAGTAAAATATATAAGCATACAGTCTTAACATGTAGTGTTGGAAGGTAATTGTGCAATAAAATATTGTAATTTCTAACAACAAAAATATGTATTTTACTATAATAATGTACATTACATTTAAGTCATGATCTATTTTTGTTTTCATATCAGATTACAGCAGCTTTCAAAATTATTTAACTATAATTTTATCCATGATTTTCATTTCTCATAATCCATTAATGATCAATTAAATCACTTTAAATTCAAAGTATTTCACAACCTAGAATTCGTTTTTCAAATAACTTGCTTTTTCTATAATACTCTAAAAGAATGTATAACTAAATTTTAAAAGGTTTTTTTTGACTTGGCTATCATCATTCTGATAATTACAATTCACATCAGTGTATTTAACTATCAAGAAATAAAGTGTAAAAAATGCTTAAAATTAATATGCACTAAATACATTTCTCTTTATATTTATATACACATACATGTAAATAAAAAACAATTAACTGGGTATTAATACAGAGATTTCTATAGACCTTGTATATTACTACAAACATTTAGGAATGAAATACAAATATAGTTAAGCTACTTGTTTCTCACTTGTCTTTAAAATATTGGCTGCTGTTACGCAGCTATAAGTACTCATCTTATGTGATACTGAGATTGTTTCATTGTTCCCTTATTGCTATCAGCTTTTCTAACACCACCATTCTCATGTACCAAATGATACATGACAAATGTTAGATATGATATTTTTGAGATACAAAGTTTCTTAAAACATTAAAAATGAGAAAGTTAGAAGAACCAATTATTAATGCTTACCAAAAAGCATTAACCATTCACGACCACTTCAAACTTCAAGAATATCAGGGAAAACAGCAGAGAACTACCCATTCACATTACCCATAAAACATACTGAAATAAAACTACTGAGGTTAACTGGTGTTATTTTTTACTTAAAATATCATAAAATTATAAAAGATATTTTATTAAATATTTATACTTGAGAGCCAACTCTAAACCATTCAACATTTGATACACTAAACTGTAATCCCCATAAGAAGTTTAAGTCTATCTTAGCACCAGTAAAACAAAATACTTGAAAATAACTATTTAATAAAACAACAGTTTTTACTACAAATATTTCTATATTTGTGTATATATATATATATATTACCCATTCAAAACATGAAGTTTTATGTATTTATCAATTTATTATTGGTATGTGATCATAAGTACAACAAACATTCTCTGAAATTGGTAAATGATGTTTGAGTATTTTCTTCAAACTTAGTGAGAAGTTATAACAAACTGAAAACAAGATCACCAGATCTGGAGCAATACTTTAAATATTTCAAAGTTACTTCCCTTAACAGTTCTCAAAAATGTTAAAATAAACCATCTGGTTTTATCCTGACTTTATCAAACTGTCTATAAATTTTCCCATTTCCTTCCTTTTATTAGCATTGCAATTATGCTTTCACCAATTATTACACATAAATATAGATTTTATATAAGATTCCCCAGAATTTAGACTTCCGTAAAAAAATTCTACATACATGTCTTTACTCACTACATCAAGTTATTTCTAATTCCTAAGATCATTTTTTGTACTCTTCAGAAGTCCAAATCCCAGCCTGAGTTGTCATCTGGTGGTAGAGTTTCATTATTTGGTGGATACTGATCAAAGTTACTGGTGTCTATTGCATTTCTTATCTGTAAGAATGATGAATTACATAGACAGTTATATAATTGTTTGTTTAGAAAAGCTTCTTTCCTGACACTTTTAGATCAGCATTAACAATTTCAAAAATGTTCTGGGCAAGTTAAAAGAATCTTTAACCATACATTCATTATAAGTAAGTGAACTTAGAACAGCATGTGATCTGAGCCTGGATACAAAATAAGTCTTAAAGAGTCACTGTTTTGTAAACTTTAACCAACCCACACATGAGATCTGGGTGAAAGCCTGACATAAACGTCTGTAAGGAATATTTTTAGAAATGTGATCATATTGTTTTAAAATGATTAAAAAACCCATAACGTTATAGGATTTTTTATCATTTTGTATCAAAAATATGTGAATATGGAAACAATAAATAAAATCTGTGTTGATCTTTCATCATCTAATTTTAAAATAAACCTTAACTGTGGTATTTTTAGTGTTATAAGTGTAGTTTAAATAAATTATCAAAATTTTATAATTCTAACAGAAATTGTATACTAGAGTGAAATACTGATATTTTGAAATAAAAATATCTTGGATATATCATTAAAACGTTTTCATGACAAATGCATGCAAGTTAACTAAGAGGTCAAAATAGATAAAACTTTGGCTAATGTTCACAGGCTATACCAGCAATAATAGAGAAAAAGAATAAGACTAGTGATAACTTTATCACTGTTACCTGAGATTAAGCTCTGAGAGTTAAAAACAAACGAAACATAATCCATGTTGACAGTTACAAAAGTCCTTCAAAATATGATAACTGTTAGTAAAGAAGAGTGACAAAAGTTCTTACTCAAGAAAAAAAAAATACATTGTGGAAGTTACAGCTGATTACAGTTCTTACCAAAGTAGAACTGACAAGAATAAATTTGTATGATGAACATTAGCAATAAATAGCTTTTACCTGAGGTAGAATTGGGGGTTGAAGTGAATGATCTCGGAGTCCTTCCCAATTGAAGCCATCAAACCATCTAATAAATACAAATGTTCAGATTGTAGGCTCTTTAAGTATTATTTATAATGACGATGTTTTAATATAAAAATTATTGCAATTTCTTGTTTTACAAATTAATTTATCAGTTTTGTTATTAAACAATATAAACTTTATGAATTACTAAAGAATAAACAAAAATACATCTAAAACAGTACAAAATAATGAAAAATGTTCTATAATAGAATACAGTCTAAAGATAACTTTCAATAATCAAAATAAAAAAGAACTATAGCTTCCTCTTACAAAGTGCCTTTTTTAATCCAATAACTTGTTAAAATACAACTCACATAATCTCCTAAAAATAATTATTTCAACAAGTATTCACAACATGAAAAACAAGGAAATTCTAAAACTAAATATGATATTACATATAAATGTTAAATTTGATGCAGAGCCATTAAAACCAGACAGTGCACTGCAATGAACAAAGGTACTAAGGAAAGGTAACAAAAACTTGCTCGATATTTATTGAAGCTTCATGAAAACTAATCTTTGGAGTTAGTTTAATGATAAATAATTTTAATTACATTCAGTAGTAAAGACAAGTATTATTACACTCTCACTGTTTTTTTTCTTTTAAGAAACAAAGTATCATATGGAATGAAATTCAATAAACATTCAAAGTTCCTTTAATCATTTTTTTCACATTGAAATACAAAGATAAGGTGTTATAAATTTCTTTTCTACTTTTATAAAAATGTATACAAAAGTGATTAAATTAAAAAATTATATTACAACTGAAGTGAAATAAACAATGCAAAGTAATAATAAAAAACTACACAAATCAATTTATAGTTATTCGTGAAAGTACTATCCATGATGAGCACTTGTGCAAAAATTGTAATCATTCAGTTTAAACAATCAATACAAGTACTCTAAAATATTTATACTATATCATCCTCGTTTTATTATTTAGTGGCACAAACAATAAAACTGAAACATCTATTTCCTTGTGAAAAATATACATATATTTAAATATATATGCTGGAAAGTAATTGGATATATTAATCATATATTTCAAAGTTCATAAAAGTTGATAAGAAGTTTCTGAAATTCAGGATTTTTTTAATGGAAGAAACAACTGTAAAATTAAAAAAAAAATGAAATGGAGCAATAGTTACTCATGGAGTAAATTTCTGAAACATTTAAGTATAGTGAAACTTTCACTATATTCACCAATCAGGCTTTCAATGAGTAAAGTAATGCATAATTAAAAATTACAAATGTTTATGAAATTACTGAAACTATCTTTATTTTACAATACCCACACTCTTTTGAAACTAATGTGAGATGTAAAGGTAACTAAGTATTAAGTTCAATAAATATACACTTGATAGTTTAATATTTAAAAGCTTAATAAAATATCATAAATGAGATAATTTAGTCTATAGTAAATAAATTAATAATCAAATATGAGGTACAAAAAGGCTGCTAACCATACTTATGTTTATAATCAAAATAATGAGTAAATGCTTTGCTTTAAACTCCATTTCTTTTTAAATTAAATGGGGTCTAAATATAAAAACATTTTTTTCATAGATGTGTGCACATAAATAAGTCATTTAAACAGTCTGATAAATATTAAATTCAATTGGGTTGTAGACCTTAAGTTAAAGTTAAAAATTTTCAGTATCTGTACAATGTAGACAGAATACTGAAATATTCCCAATCTAAAACTCACAAACTAAGTTAGCTATATATGAGCTTTGCACTGTTGGTAATCTTCAACGGTAAATCACTTTAAGTTGATTAATTGTGGCAAATAGTCACCAAACATTGCAATAGGCCATTTAAAATATGTTTCAGTCATGAATTTGTCTTGTTGGTATTCCAGTTGATATTTAGAAGTAATGTATGATATTTGAAATGTTACATTAATATATCATATATGTATTAAAAATACCTCCTACTTCTGACACCCTACAAAACTATTATACTAAATATACAAAACAGAACATTATTCTTGTGATGAAGCTGAAGCGTTGTCTATTCTGTTTCTTCTAACAGCAGTATCAATGATGTCAGTCATTTTTCTTGTTTCTTGCCTGCACCATCTTTGTAGGTAGCCACAGCTGCTGTATGTCAGAATTTGTGTTATTGCTTGTAGACAACAGACTTGCACTCACTCACAACATATCTCATCTTATAATAGCCATAGCATTACTTCTCCCTTTTGTCTGATGAGTTTTTGTCACCTTTGATGGCATTTGACTTCTGATTGCCCACAACTGGTTTCAATTTTAACTGGTTATTCCTGGAATTGCCAAATATACTACCTCTATAGGCTTCCATGCACTGTTCTGCAAACATAATTATTGCATCACTCCTTCAACACCCTCTTCTTTAGATACAGTTATATATTAGTAATGCACATGATTATGAATTATTCACATAATAGTAGCTCTGAGAGTCCTTCAAAACCATCTTTATATTTGACTATGTCAATCAACCTTGTGAAGCATTATCACAGATATGCTATAAACTGAAATAGTCTTTCCAGTATCATATTTGACTACTCTGAAATTCCAGTGAAAACCTTCCTCAGTAAATTCAGTGTTTTAGCAAAGCTACTTTCAATTTGTCAAAGTCCATGGCATCTTCTGACATCATGCCAACACATATTTATAAGCTTTGTCCTGTGAGAAGACAGTTGAGACAGACTGCCCAGTCACCTTTTTTCCAATGACAGATTGTTTAGGCAGAGTATTCATGATAAAAATTTGTAGAACAAACAGCAACTGCCAGCTATGGAGATGCAAGTGTAGAGAATGACATTTTGAGTCTTCCACCTTTCGTCTTCAGGTCAGTGTATTGTCAGTCTTTAACAGAGTCCTGGTGAACATAACACGTTCTCCCCAATTTACCAGGACGCTACAAAAACCGACAACACCTACACACACTGACCTGGAGACAAAAGACAGAAGACTCTTGAAATGTCGTCTTCTACACTTGTGTCTTCACAGCAGGCAGCTGCCATCCATTCTAAAAAGTTTCACCTTTGTTTCAGTTCTGACTTTGGGCAAATCTTTCATGTGTCTTCAAGAAAGTGTCCATGGTATCTTTCCATCAGGTTTGAGCAGCTTCAGTAAGATGGTTCTGACCCATTTTCATTCATGAGCACTTCATCTTTCTATTGGGTAAGCTTGCTAGTCTCAATTTGTCCTCTTATTCTCTCTATTTTCAATCTCTCTCTCTTTCTCCTTCCTCAACTTATGCTCTTATATTCTATTTCCTGTTTCTCCTTTCTTCATTGTTATTTCCGCCTTTCTATTTTTATTGTTGCATTTCTTCCTCTCTCTTTCTCTGTAGTTTAACACTGTCTCATAGATCATCATCACTGAGCCCAAGTCACTCAGTTCTCTCTCTCCACTTATCAAAGTAATCCAACATTGTTATATAGTGTGTTATGACCTCTACAATATTTTTGCAACAACTAAGTATAAACAGACTTACTTCCACCATGATTCATGTCTTCTTTTACTATTTTTTTTACCACTGTATAATCCTGTTTGGCTCACCAATATTAAGCTTTTATTTACATATGTGCAGGTAAGATTCTTTACATTAGACATTACCAACTTTTTGGTAATAAATATCAACAATAATCAAATAGCACACAATCAATTTGTTTAAAAATATTTTGTCAAAGTCCACACAGACTGGTTCAGTTACTTTATAAAACAGTTGACGAGACAAATTATTCTTCTGTACTCTACTTTTATAATACAATCTGCAATCATTTACTTTATAATCACTGATATAAGCTCTTTGTGGCTAAAAACATAAATACACAGTCAAGATCTATTTGACTATATCACTCAATGGCTTTGTCTTACTCTTTTATATAACTAACTTGTATTACATTTTGGATGCATACACGTGGCTTGACTGAAACTTAAAATTTCCTATACACTATAAGATACTATAATTAATAATACTAAATCAAAGCAATGAGAAAAGCTTAGAAAGTTCTAGTAACATGATGTAGCAATACAAGCACCAAATCACAACAATGAAACTACTCGAAATGCAATTTGTACGACTAAACAAACCTGCAAATGAACTATTGCTTTTAAAAATAACTAGATTTAAATCTTATATTATATTTAAACCATCTGAATCACACATACCACTCACATAAACTTAAACAGTTAAGTATATCTAACACAAATACCGTATTTTCCGGTTAATAAGCCAAGGCCAATTTTCAGCTCTGAAAATGAGGGATTTTGCTTATTACCACCCAATAAGCTGAGGCCATTTTTAAAAAGTGACAAGTTTCTTCAAAATGATTTCTTAGTCTCGTTTCAATGTCAGCATGCATGTTGTGTGTGATCATTGGCGTTCTGTAATAAAACAGAACGTGTCGTATTGAGACAGAGATGGAATCAATATGTCTACCCTCTACAAATGATTTTTTTCGATATGGTTGGAAACAAAACCGTTAACAAAGCTGGTGAGAAATAACACCAGAGAGTGGCACGTACGACAACCAGATCTCTGCCGAGGATTGGAATATATTATTTGGTGTTTCTGACGATGAAGATGATAATTTTATGGATTTTAATAAATTTCTGAGATTAAAGTATGTATGTTTTATGAATTTTGTTATTTCTATAAATACATGTCATTCGTAATGTATAGACCTTTTTCTATTAATAAATAAAGTTTATTCAACTCAAATAACTCTGCCGTAACTGTGAGATCAAAGGTATGATTTTGGTCTTTGGTATTTTTTGGTCCAAAGCTGGTGATCGGCCAATAAGCCGACCCCCAAAATTCAGGTCCAAAATTTAGGGCCAGAAATTTGGCTTATTAGGTGGAAAATACGGTATAGCATACATGTGATACTGAAAAAAATGTGGATATGCATTTTGGAGATACTTGACAATATAGAAGTATAATATGCAAATTATACAATAGACAAAAGTATTTTTATTCTTTACATGAGCAATGCATTGCATTCTGACTTGACAGATTCTGTCAGACTAATGTCATTAATTCACAGACATATTTTGAGTGCAAATACATTGGTAACATCTGGCTTTTTTGTGTATAACCAACTTGTATATTTTCCTTAAAGCTTGTTACATTTTGTGTAGATATACACAGTAAATCCAGAATCACAGTCAATATTCTTTCTCCAGTACAGGATTGATCTAGCAGACCATTCCCATCCACACTGGGCTAACCCTTTCATTATGGGTCATTGGTCAAAGATCATGTCATCACATTTGTTGCCTTGCATTCAAATTTTAATTCAACTATTATTTTATTAATTTATGTTAAGTTTGGAATCAAGTTGTATATTATAATTCAAACTCTAATATTATATATCAGGTAATTTATTAACTTAAAAGTAGATATTTAAAAAATATATCTAAATACAGGTTTTAGTATGTTGGTATGTTGAATCCAGTACTGGTTAAAATTATGTTTATCATTTCAATATATTAAGTTAATCGTTTCATACAAATTAGAAAATCAGATTACCAACAGTAACTAACTAGAGTATAAAATAAGAACCTTATATCTTTTAAATTTGCTGAGATATAGCTTATGTACTGAATCAAACACAGTGGCATAATTCACCTCTTTTCATTTTTAGAAACAATCCCTTATACACTCTTACTACAATCTGTATCATGTGAATAACCATTGAACAGTTTAGGATGTCCCCTAGTGGTTTTCTCAAATTTTTAATCTGTGAAAAAACTACCATATTCTTACGAGCCAAGATTTCAAGAAGGTAGATTGTGTATCTAAATTGCTGAATGACTGATGATTTTTAGACCTAGATACAACTTAGTTACTGAACTTGACAAATTATAATGGAATTCTATGGTATCAGTATAGTTATTTATGACTTTTTGGTTATTCAAATGTACATATAAAACATATGAAACTTTGTTTGATATTCTCCACCTGCAAAATTTTAAAAGGCTTAGCAATCTATGTCCAGCAGCAACCAAATTCAAAGGTCATAGCCAGGAAAGATAATTATTTGCTTTGCTTCTTTGTTTATTGTTCCATATTTTAAGAAAAACAAGTTTTGTAACTTATTTCTAAATAGTTATAACATACATTTAGTAATTGAAATGTGAATGATTTTGCAATTACTTGTCACTATAACACAACCATGACAGAATCACTTTGTAAAGAGTAAAGGTCAGTTTTATATTATTGAATATGACACCATGAATGTACATGCACCATGTCAATGCAAATTATGTAATGTTAGCTAGGCACAAATGGAAGGTCAATATGATAAAAAACTAATAAATATATACTGTTAGACTACACATTTGTATTTTGGTGCTATAATATGAAGCCATTCTATTTAGCATTTAGATATACAATTTATATTTATTTCCTCCTTTTTTCCTTTTTTTTTTTTTATAATTGTTACAAGGTCAATTAATTGATAGACACCATATAGTTAGAGTATACAAAATAAACTATAATGTCTTACTGAAAACAAACACTTGAAATGTATTTAGAAAGTTTTAAAAGAGTACACAAATAAAATTTGAGATTTTTGAGACATAATAGTTTTTTTTTCATCATAACATAAAACCACTTTGCACTCAGGCTAGTAATAGACTTAATATTTTAACAAACAAATCTTTAGTAAAGATATTTCATTAAAAAATCTGATTTTTGTTTTCATAAAAACTGTAATCTGTACTAAAATTCTACCAAATTTTGTAAAGATGAAATACTGTACTAAAAGTTATTGAATAAATATTTAACATATGCAAATGTGTATGTGAACTCGTACATTATACCAAGACTGTTGGGAAATGGTTAATCCAGTACTACAATACATCAGTAAAATCATCTTACATGTTATGAAGAAATATGAAAGAGGTTATTTGCAATTACATAAACAAGTTTTCTTTCACAAAATAAAGAAATTTCAATTTGTAGAGATTATAAAATGGCATGGATATTATATGTATAAAATCATCCATATTACTTACTTCTAAAGTATCAGGTTTACTGGAAGAGCCTTACCACTTTCTATATTAAAATAACTTTTCTCACATTTTATATATTCATCCAACTTTAGAAAGAGGCAGAAGCAAACATTAAAGCCAAATCTCTACTATGATTACATTGTCTAAAATACCCCTCAAACAATACTTACTTGTGTTTCTGGATATCTTTAATTCCACCACTCTGATTACCAAGCCGTTCAGCTGGATTATCTCTGCAAATGAAAAAAAAAAAAAATGTTTATTAATGGGAGTTACACGTTAGATTTTTAAATGAAATCAATTAAATTGTTGAAATGTATATACAGAAATTTTGTTTTATATCCTCCACGTTAATGAGAATTATAGATTAGATTTGCAAATGAAATCAGCTAAATTATTCAGATACACAATAATCTAAATGAGTAACTGATTTAAATAGTACTTAAGATCATTATAATCATATATCATTAATAGAAACTACTATTGGAAAATGAGTGACCAAATATTAAGTATATAAGAAACACTTCAGTAAAAGATTATCATTACAGCATTGAAGGTGAAGAAGGTTAATATATTTTTAAGGAGAGAGTAAAATTTAATTCATAAACTAATTCAGTATGATAAATATTCCAAAATAAATGAAATTAGATTATCCATTCTACAACTATTCAATGTCAACACTTTTTACAATATGAAACAAAGTATACATGTATACTTATAATATAAAGTTCCAGTTAATTCACTAAATCAAACACTGAGAAAAGCATAACAAGTAGCAAGAGCACCCAACTAATTACTTAGAATATAACATCTTTTTTTATTGTTATGCCCAAAGTTACACAATGCACTATCTGCACTTTGTCCACCAAGGTATCAAAACTTGAAATTTTCTGTAATAAGTCTTCATGTTTCCAGCTGAGCTACTGTGGGGTTAGAAGAATGGTTATAGAAGCTTTTCATAAACTAGTTGTCTAATGTGACATTGCCTGGGTATTACTTGAACACAAAGCTGATTATTTTTAAACACAAAGAATTAGAGATCTTATGTTCTTGGTGTTTCTTATGAATGGCACTCTGCATAAAAGATGTGGTCACTTTCTTTGCAGAATTGCTCTTCCTCAGTTTTGACTTGAAGCAGCTTGTCTTTTTCTTTGACTGTCAAAGTGTGTTTCCTTTTCTTGTGAAGTCTCACACTGTCACTTTTGTTGTATATGTTTTGCTGTTTGTGATGGGCAATCAGCTCAAGAAATATTTATAGTACCCAACTTTCTTCTCAAAGTAAAATGAATAAAACCAATTTATTTGTACAGAATTTATGGTGTTCATTTTTTCTATTCTATAAATAAAACAATTCATGTTTGTCAGCAGACAAAAGCATTTGACAGATTTTTATTCTGACATCACAACAGTAGCACAGTTCTATAAAATACACACACATTTTTCAAATATCATATCCACTTAAATCCAATCAAATATCTAGTCCAGCTTTTGTGGAAAAAAGTATATTAAAAAATTTTCATCGACACTAAAATGTGATGACACAAACATTAAACAAATATGCTGATTTCATATCTTCATAAGCCTACTATTACAGGACTAAAAGGTGTCAACAAATAGACATGAATTTAGATTTATTTATTAGATTCATAAACAAGCCTATTTATTATTAGTTCTACTTAATATTTTAGAATTTTAGCAGCATTTCATTTAAAATTTATTCATTACTGTACCAGTTAGCTTTAAAATAATATATCCTTATATTCATTCATCTTTCTCACCTGCAAAGCTTCTTAATCAAAGCCATGGCATTTCGAGAAATAAGGCGAGGGAAATCTACAGCATCAATTCCTTTCAGAATAATATTATAAGTTCTCATAGGATCTGATCCTGTGAAGGGTGGTCTAGGTAATAACAAATTTATTGAAGTATAATTTTTAACTTTCAAATATCTGGAAACTTAAGCATCTAGTCAATTCCATATTTACAATATAAAACATAGAAAATGTAGGTCATTTACTTCAAAATAATCAGGGATTTTAACAGTTTTTGTTTCTTCTTTAATTCATTCTTCAGTGACAAAATATAACAAATCTCTGACCACACAATTTTTTTTAACAGCTAGATTACAAAAAGAGGCACTCATGTTTGACTAACTGATTAATTACAATCAAATATATTAGTTCTAAATTAAAAATAGAGATATGCTTTCCAAGTGTAAATCAACTTTTAGCTTAAAAAATAGTGCACAGTTTCCAAACCATGGCTTCCTTAACATTGTTTGTACAATGGCAAAAATAAAACAGGCTTTTCTTTTGTCAATAAATATGCAGGTAATTTGGGTCAAAAATATAAAGCAATTAAATAAAAAAATGATCAATTCTCTTTTGTCAAAAATGTAAAATGGCATTAAGGAATGAATACAAAGCATACATCAAAATCCCCCAAGATCTTTAATGTGCAAATGTGTGCTCTGAGTTCTCTCGATGACACATCGAGATTGATTTAAGTAACACAACTGACATCTCAAACTCTGAAAATTTAGGAAAGTTTGCACATGAGTGGGTGTTCAGTATGATGCAAAACATACTGATTCTTAAAAAGAGGAAATCAGTGTTTTCTGATCAGCTGATATGATAAATAAGAATGTAAACTTCCATTAATATCCAAGATAAAATTTCATGTGACTCAACTGTTTTATAAGCAGGAGCAAACAGCTTTCATTTCTCGTAAGGATAATACTGCAGAGAAAGGTTAAAATGTTGAACATAGGACAGAAATGTTTTTGTCAGTGATATAGTACATTGTGAAAGTGTACTCAATACTGTGTAGATATAAAATAAATTTTAAAGTGAACATTCATTTCTATGTAAAGTAATATAAAATGGAGGATAGACATGTTTTTATCAGTGATATAGTACTCTGTGAAAGTGGGACCAATAATATGGAATAAATTTAGAAGTTTGGCTTGATAATATCATACTGCCAAATGAAGCTTGCACTAACAATAACAATACCAATTCGTTAACACCAAAAGTTAGACATCAAGGTATGGCCCAGGAGCACAGAAATGCTTAACTATACCATTTCATGCACATGATTAAAGTGTAACCCACTCAAATACTGATGAACCAACAGTAAATATCTCGCTGCTTCATAGAATACATATGGTGACTTGCAAGTTTTATTCTTTGGAAGTTTAATAGAATTATGTTTATTTATTTCATCAGTAGTTTTTTCTATTACAGGACACCTGTAGCTAATAAATCCCCTCCCAGACATTTGGTACTGGACATGTGTTGTTTTTTTTGCTTTCACTGGCATAAATATGTATATTTATTTATATCTATCACCTACTGGGCATGGATATTGCTCTGAAAAAGTGCTGACTATTTTCGTTTCCATGACCAAAAGTATATAAAATTTTTTTAATGTACACTTCATATCTTATATCAATCTACTAATTAATACAGTTACAAAAAATGTCTCATACCAATATAAAACTATACAATAAATCAATTTTTCAAAGTTTTAAATCATGTAAAAATGTTTTCTGGTAAGTTATTTCATAAAAATCAAGACACTTTAACTAAATTTAAATTCTTTCTTCTTTTTTTTCTTCAAATAATTTAATGTCTTAATGACGAGTACTCGTAAACAATATATTCACTTACGTCCCTGTTAGCAACTCAAACATAAGAACACCAAGAGACCAATAGTCAGCTGAAATGTCATGACCACGGTTCAATATTACCTCTGGAGCAACATATTCTGGTGTGCCACAAAAAGTCCAAGTCTTCCTCCCTGTTGTTAATTTTTTAGCAAAGCCAAAGTCTACCTGGAAAAATATATGATTTCACTGACACTCTTAATGCAACTATTTCTATTGTTCACTTTTCAATATTATTTTATAAAGTAAAAACACATAAAATGTGAATCTGGTTCACTTAAGGATTAAGATCCTCATTACTAAACTTCAAACAAGATAACAAATGAAGTGTCAAATCCACAGAAAGTTAAGATTAAAACTAAAATATTTTCAACAAAGACATTTTTTCCCACATAGAACTGGAATACTAATTTCAGCTCACAAGATACTTTGCTCTAACATTGTTTTTAATTCTATTCTATTTCGTTAATAGAAGTCTCCTTCCCATTACTGGTTGTACATAATGAATGGTGAGTTATCTGTGGGCATATCTATATTTGATCTTGATTTTGTTTTTTCCATGTGAGGTTTGTGAACGGAGGTTGTCTTCGATTGATAGAATATCATTACCACTGAGCAGAGCCTGCTTCTACAGATTACTATTTTTAACAAAATAAATTTTACCTTTCTCAAGTTGTAATTCATACCTTGGGTTTTATCTTTTTTGTTTAATCTTTTGTAAAAATCTTTTGCCAAAAGGCCTTTCTTTTTTGAAGAGTTTTTTTAAAGTATATCATCCAAAGTAAACAGATGATATTGCTATACTCTCTCATGTAGGTTTTAAAATTAAAATAGCTGTTGTTACATATGTACCTTGAATGTTATAAAATCACATCCACTGCCTCCAACAAATTTATAATTTGTTTCAATATAACACTTTGCTTTTATTATTTCAACAAGAACACCCTGTTTTTTTGAAATATCTGCATTATTTGTTTCAGTCACAGCACTAAACATACAATATTCTTTTATTGTGCGAATTTGTCTTCCTGTAGAAATTGATATATTCTAAATGAAGGCAAAAGTCTATTCAATGAAAAAAAATCATATGAAACACTGTCTACTACCAAGATGAACAAAATATAATCATAGGAACCATCTACAAGTGCAATACATACCAAATTAAGCATATCTTTATTTCTCATAGACTACACACACCATACCTAGCATTAATTCTTCATTGGATTAATGTATATATATAGATAGATAGATAGATAGATAGATAAATATATCAACTGAATGAAGAATTAACACCAGCTAGGCAAAAAAAATAGTTAAAAAAATTCAATTAGAATGGTTCCATATTGTATTTAATAGTTGTCTCAAACTTGTGTTATTTTAGTATACAGTTTATAACCACCAATGACAACCAAGCCACAGGAAAAAAAAAAAAAGGGGGGGGTTACTCAGTAGGGTGCATACCTTCTACTGCACAGCATTGATCAATTTGGCTCTCAAAAAATAAAAAACAAATCCACGTGTCTAATTACCAACACCCACAGGTCATTCTTAGCAAGACAATGAAAAATAATACACTGAATTTTCCCAGCAAGATCTATCAAAATCTGATAGTTTGGCTGAATTATGGAGCTTAAACAATGAAGAATTGGACTCCATGTTAATAGGCAAAGAATTTTTGAAATTTCCTGACCTTGTTGTGACCTTGACTCTTGATAAACTAACCACTTCTATGTTGGGTCATAGTCAAAATATATACCAACTTTTATCCAAGTCCATTCAAGGTAACAGAGTCAGTAAACAATAAAATAAAAACAAAATGCTAAGAATAACAACAAAAGTAATCAAATTATAAATAAATGAAAAGCTCAAGAAATTAGAGTGCGTGAATCTACCAGATGTACTTAATTTTGAGTAAATTAGCAAAAAACAAATTTACTTGAATAGTTGTAAGACATTTATTTTTCTATAATATTCTTGTTAGCACAAGATATTACAGATTAAGTACAGTAGATGATACATACTTATGCATATAAGCTATTTGCACTTTTCTCTAGAAGCCTTTTATTCTTTTTTGATTTTTAATCATTTGATTTCTTGCTTTTCATTAACTTTTCTTGTGGTTTTATACATATCTCTGCATCTGTCTGTCCATTTCTGTGTGTGTATACATCTCTGTCTCTGTGTACTTTGTTATAAACATAAAAGCTGACAAAAATGCTGCATCTGTTGAAAGGATACCCAGGATACAGGCTATAATGAGGGATGTACAATGTACCCTAGGTTTTGAAGGTAATTTTTTGTGTGCATGTGTGTGCACGTGTACACGCTAACCAGTGCCTTCCTAATGTATTCACCACCCTGTAAAGTTTCTATGTTTTGTTGCTGTCTATACTTGGAATTTTGAAAGTTTCAAATGGGACTTTATATCTAGAATCGATCAAATATATTCCAAACTGAGAAACTACATAAATGCTGGTATTATATACGCAAATTTGCTTTCCAAAGAAAATTAGAAAATTTTCAACTGCACAAGTATTCAACACATTTGCTACTTCACTCCTAAATCAATTCAGGTGAAAGACCAGTTTGAAAGGTCACAAAATTAGTATAATGGCAACTGTCTATAAATAGTCAAAGTGGTTTAACCTGACTTTAGAGTAAATGCATCTGTTCAAGCTACAACTCGTATAATGATGGAACAAACCAACCATGATGGACAAGGAACTTTCCAAATAAGTAAGGAATACAGAGGTAGAGAAAGTTACAAGAAAATTTCCAAGTTGCTGATTATCCTGTTGAGTGAAATCCATCATTAAGAAGTGGAATGTGTTTAACGCCATCCACTTAATGCCATCTTTCCAAAATAAGTAGCTGGGCAGTCAGAAAACTGATAAGGGTTGCCTCTGTAAAGTCAACAGTATAAGGTCCCATATCTGAGATGAGAGACATTGTTCATACATTAACTATATCCTAATCCCTAAACAAAGCTTTCCTGTATGGATGAATGGCAAGAAAGAATCCATTACTGAAAGAAAATCACCTTAAATTTTGTGTGGAGTTTGTGAAAACCCATGTAAATGATACTACAGGAATGCAGCAGAAAGTTTGGTGATCAGATGAAACCAAAATTAAGCTTTTATGTCTAAATTCCAAGTACTATGTCTGGTGCTGGACCAATACAATACATGATCCATTCAACCTCATCCCAAATGTCAAACATGATGGTGGCTACATCATGTTATGGGGATACTTATCACAGAATGCAAAGCTTATCAAGATTTACAGAAAGGTGAATGGTGGAAAGCACAAGTTAAAATAGTCAGGCAAAAATTGCAAAAATTCACATTTCAGTGTGGCAATGACCCAAAGCACAATTCAAAGCCACATTGAAGTGATTTCTGAAGAAATGAATATTCTGTAGTGGCTCAATTAATGTCTCGACTTGTATCAAAAAGAAAAATTTTGATAAGACAAAGACATGTGGGTGTGGTTGTAAGGGGTTGATTTTCTACTTGATGGTTCTGTGACTAAATAAGAATGAATGCTAATAAAAATTTGCTTTTTTCAAGCAATGACAATATTATAGCAAGTAAATTTATGTTAAATTTACAAGTACTGAAATAAAGAAATTATACATCACTGACAGGTAAGAAACAATGCCTTTCGTAACATATACGTAACATTAAAATGACCCTGCTTAGAGTCAATTCGTTTAGAGCTCTGTTCTTATGAATACTTCACGAGTGCTAAACAGGGCATTACTATACTGACTTAGTTGGCTAAATACTTGTGTAATTTTTACTTTACAGGTTTTACAAACATTCAGTCTCCTTTACAATAATACTAAGTTTGATCATTACAGATTTGAATAAAAAAGAGGGTGAATACTTTTGCAAGGCACTGTGTGTGTGTGTGTGTGTGTGTGTGTGTGTGTGTGTGTGTGTGTGTGTGTGTGTGTGTGTTCAAACATATGAATATTTTAACAAAATTAAGTGAAAAATTACATACAGAGTTTGCTTAAACATTTAACAAGTAAATGGTCAGAGAAAAGCTCCAATGTTCCCTTTCAGTTTAAGTACTATAAAAATAAAGTTCTGAGAACAGCTAAATAATCAGTTACACAAAAATATACCACATCATATACACACAACCTTCTGCAAGCTACAGAGAAAAAACAACTTCACTAATCAAACCAGCATAACCGGTTGTAAGTACTTTACATTATTGATATTTTGTGATGTAAGGAGTTTAAAAATAAAGCAAGAGACTTTGCCCCATGTATTTAGTTTTCTTTTCAACTAGCTTTTCTTACAAAAATATTGCACCTACCAGTTTAACATAACCATTAATATCAAGTAACATGTTCTCTGGCTTAAGATCTCTGTAGATAATGAGACGAGAATGGAGGTAGTCAAAAGCTTCAACCACACAAGCTGTATAAAATCTGGTGGTCATGTCATCAAAATTTCCTCTAAAAAATTTGAACACAAGTTACTTCTCTAGTTAATGTGGAAAATGTAGTCATAGCATATCTTATATCAAATGAATATCAGTACCACACATGCTTTTGTAGTAGGTCCTTAGGCACATTATTTTAATCTATTAAATCTGATTATAAAATTATTCACTTCAACAAAACAAGTTCTGGAAAATCTCAATTATTACTCTTTCAAATTATTCCATAATATGATGCACTTGCTTTCTCTTTATAAATATAAGGCACTCATCATCAACAGATATTACAGGTAAAATTTGCAAGTTATTTACAATCTCAATTTTTTTAAATTGGCTATTATTTATATATCTATTATATCCATAATTTAATGGCAAACAAACTCATCACAATAATTAGGAGATAAATTCATTCAATCATCCATTTCTCATTTTTTAACTAAAAACAATGAATGCCCACAGGAAGGAACAAAATGGAGAATTTAACCCCTTTTACATTTAACTCAAAATTGTATGTATTATGATGTAATCTAACATTAACTGTCACTGCAGACTTTCAATTTGACCAACCATGTGACCTCTTTGTATGTAGATGAAGATAAGGATGCAGACTTAGTACATATGGATTTTTATAAAAGAAATGCCAAGGTGACATATAAATGGCTTAGAAAAAATTCTCTACAGGTGTGGAAGATATGTTATCTAACTGGATAGAGTAGCTGGATGGATGAAAACAGAGAGCTATTAGAAACAGAGTTTAATAAAAGTGGATTAATGTCATAAGTAGGGTACCTCAGGCCTCAGCCTTACATCAGTGACATAAATGAGGGAATATTTAATAAATTACTTAAATGTGCAGATGATGTTAAAGTCTTGGGTGTTGCTAGCTGTGAAGAGAATGCAGCTGATTTAGAACACTTAACAAGTTGGGCAAATAAATGGCAGTTGGGTTTTAATTACAATAAATGCAAGATAATGCATGTAGATTACCATAATTTAAATTAGAAGTATAATTTGGTTAGAAATATCCTTAATGCATTTACGCAAAAAAGGGATCTTGGTGTAATAGTCAATCAGTCCCTAAAGTCATCCAAGAAGTGTGCTGTTACTAGTGGTAGGACAAACAGGATTTCAGGTTGTATCTACAGAAATACTGAATACACGTCTAAAGTTATAATTTCTTTGTACAGGTAGCTGGCTAGGCCATATTTAGAACATTCTTTTCAGTCTTCGACTCTTTACCATAGGAATGACACCAAATTGTTGGAAAGAGTTCAGAGAAGGGCTACTAGAACATTGTCTAGGAGGAAATTGTCATATGAGGAGAGGCTGAAATCTCTTAAAAAAAATGAAGAGTTATAGAAAATCTGATTGAGGTGTTGTACAAAATAAATGTTGATACATGTTAATATATGTTAAGATTGATGGGAATTAATAGTGTTGATGCATCATCTTTTTTCACATTAAACAGGTAAAATAGTAGGACTAGGAGACAAGTGTAGATTTTGGCATGGAGGAGTCATCTTCAGCTACCATCATTAACAGCTAGCTGGCTTTAAAGTGTTTGTTTTTTAAGTGGTTTATAGCTTGGAACAGCTGAGATGTAACAGTAGATCTCATGTTGTTCCAAAATGTTATGTTCAATACTTGATTAAGTACAGAACACTAACACAAACATTGTAAACTACCAAATATTTCTTCTAAAGTATTAAATAAAATATTAATATATTAGCACAAAACTTGATCCAATAAAATAAAAAAAAATGTACACCATATAGGTCTACAGTAAAATACTGAACTGTAGTCAGCAATATTTTTCATATTTGTGCTTTATGAATTAGCCCATATTTTAAAAAAGTGTCCTCAAAAAAATTTAACAATTTAATAAATATGTTAAACAATATCTTTATGTAATACACTTCTTCTGAATACAATGTGTGGTATTAACATATATCTCATAAAATGCCACACATTAAGAGCCTTTTAATGCATATAGACATAATTTCAAACATCACAAACATAACAGCTTGTTACCAGAAAAATAATTGTACAGAATTCATTTTTTGTAGATCAACAAAAACACATTTGGAAATTAATAAACTTTAATAAGCATGTTTGTATATCTTCAAAAACACTCTAGTTCATTCTTGCTAAAATTTCTTAAGTTTCTATATATATTGCTATATTTGCATGAAAATTTTACTTTTTATCTACAGCAAGAAAACAATTCCAAAACAAGAAATTAATCCCTGATTTTTATATATTTCATATAAGGAAAACTCACTAAATTACAGAGTATTAGGTGTAGATATAAATATAAAAAAAGACATCAATAATTCTGCTTTACATAAACATATTACTTTATGTTATAAATATATCATTCATAATTGTTCAGATACACTAAGAATTATATTCAAAAGTAAATCATATGTTATTCAAAATAGAATCAATAACAGGTCTGTTAATTTGGTACACAAGCAAACAATCTTCTACAACTTTATTCTAAAATTAATGCTACAGTAGAACCTGTCTAAGGCAAAATTGCATGGGATCAAGTAAAATTTCTGGCTTAAGCAGGTTTTCCAGCTTAGACATAGCAAACGTGCATTTCCTTAATTATATTTAATTTTTGAGCAGAAGATTATACTTGCTTGACTCAAGGGAAGTAAGATGTTTATGAATAATGTTATTATACTATTTATACTATATTTATAAGAATAAAAACAAAAATAGACATTCAAAATATACACAAGTACACAAAATCTTTATCAAATTTATTTGAAGAAAGTGTCCAATTTCAACTGTTTTGGTTTTTTTTTTAATGGGCTTTCTCATGTGGTAAAAAGAGAATGCCAATTATAAAGCTTTTCATGAAATTGATTATCTCCCCCTTCATTTCTGCATACAATTAAATAGCATTAATATAACATCAGACTGCAATGAAGTAAGAATTTCTATTTCCTCACTATCTTTTCCATTTTGTTCATCTTTTGAATCTCTCACACTGATACCATCTTGCAATTCCATTATAGATTTTAAATCAGTTTCATTAGTTTCTGTTAAAACATTCTTGTCAATGCTTACAGAATAATTTGCATCAATCTTTTCAATCATAGTTTGAATTTCACTATAATTACCATGACAAACAACTTCTCCATAATCTCTACCATTATCAAGAATAAGTCCACAGTTTTGAAAACACTTTATTATGCATTCATCTTTTATGCATTTGATTGAATGACTTAGAAATACAACTGCATCTAACACATCAATTTTCGTGGTCATTTCAGTTGCTCTCTTAGAGTTGTCCATGTTTGCAATAATACGCTGAAGAATCAATTTTCTGTATTTCAGTTTTATACACTCTATAATTCCATTATATAGTGGCTGTAGAATTGATGTCATAGATAGAAAAAAAAACTATATGAACATTTAAAAATTTAACTTTTGGGTGACAAGTTGCATTATCTAGGAAAAGTAGAATATTTCTATTTTCTTTTTCCATTGTTTTTGTTTAATTTAACTGCAAAAATAATGACAAAGAACAGAATATATTTAACCAATACTCACTGAAACAATTTCTGAGAATTTATTAATATTTGTTTAATTTAACTACAAAAATAATGACAAAGAACCGAATATATTTAACCAATACTTTGTGAAACAAAATTTCTGAGAATTTATTAATATTTAAACGAAATTATTAATTACATAAAAAATTAATATATCAAAACATTTTTGATTACTCGAACACATTACTTGTTGATTAATGAGGTAGGTGAAAAACAGCTTTTCCATCTGTGTTATGCAGATTCCACCATATAGAGGGTCTTTTATAAGAAAAATCTTAAGATAATGCTACAAAATTTTGATATTTCCAGTTTGTACAGGTTTCTGCCTTAAACAGGTTTTACTGTACTATAATTAACAATTATATACAACATACAAGTACAGAATAAAAATTCCTAATCAAATCATACCAAACACAAGTATAAATACAAAAATGCATGAATGACAACTATGCACAACAAGAGACATTTCATGTGATTCTGAAACTTTTGGACTTATTAAACAATGTCCAAACAGTGAAAACTTATACGCTGAAGAATCAATTTTCTGTATTTCAGTTTTATACACTCTATAATTCCATTATATAGTGGCTGTAGAATTGATGTCATAGATAGAAAAAAAAAAACTATATGAACATTTAAAAATTTAACTTTTGGGTGACAAGTTGCATTATCTAGGAAAAGTAGAATATTTCTATTTTCTTTTTCCATTGTTTTTGTTTAATTTAACTGCAAAAATAATGAGAAAGAACAGAATATATTTAACCAATACTCACTGAAACAATTTCTGAGAATTTATTAATATTTGTTTAATTTAACTACAAAAATAATGACAAAGAACCGAATATATTTAAC
This sequence comes from Carcinoscorpius rotundicauda, assembly GCA_011833715.1. Classification (NCBI taxonomy): domain Eukaryota; kingdom Metazoa; phylum Arthropoda; class Merostomata; order Xiphosura; family Limulidae; genus Carcinoscorpius; species Carcinoscorpius rotundicauda. Next base: position 23,083,146 of record CM022395.1, read on the forward strand.
CAATACTTTGTGAAACAAAATTTCTGAGAATTTATTAATATTTAAACGAAATTATTAATTACATAAAAAATTAATATATCAAAACATTTTTGATTACTCGAACACATTACTTGTTGATTAATGAGGTAGGTGAAAAACAGCTTTTCCATCTGTGTTATGCAGATTCCACCATATAGAGGGTCTTTTATAAGAAAAATCTTAAGATAATGCTACAAAATTTTGATATTTCCAGTTTGTACAGGTTTCTGCCTTAAACAGGTTTTACTGTACTATAATTAACAATTATATACAACATACAAGTACAGAATAAAAATTCCTAATCAAATCATACCAAACACAAGTATAAATACAAAAATGCATGAATGACAACTATGCACAACAAGAGACATTTCATGTGATTCTGAAACTTTTGGACTTATTAAACAATGTCCAAACAGTGAAAACTTCAAAAAAAAACAAAAAAAAACAGTGGAAGTTTATCAAATATCTGCTACTTGTACATAAATTCAAAAGATAACAAGTTTTAACAAACAGTTCAACTGAAACTGCTATAAATGACTACAGCCTCTAAATAAAATGTATTTTATAATACAAATGTTCAAAAATAATGTAACAGGAAAAGACACAAACTTAATATTTTTAGAAACATTTCACTGAAGAAATGAATAATTAGTGTAAATTTTGATCTGATAATAATAACATATTTGCAGGAGACATAAGTGGCAACTGAGAAACAGGTGTATTGAAAAGCTGATGGGTAAATACAGGTAAGACTAACATACTTATAAAAAAGGTAATTCACAGGCAAATAAAATTAACATAATGTAACATTTACAATTTAAGATAATGAATTCTATTTGATTGTACTACAATTAACACAAATGTGCATAAAGCAAAGACCTACCTGTCTCTTAAAATTGTCCAAAGTTCACCACCTAAGCATGATTCCATCAACATGTAAAGATATTTAGAATCCTTGAAGGTTTTGTATAATCTGTAATGAAAAATCATCTCTTTTGTTGTAGATACAAGAAGTAAGAAATATAAATTTTAGTTATTTTTAGTGTACTAATTTGTAAATATGGGTTTGGTTGGTTGATTTAGCGATTTATGGCACAAAGCAGCTAGGCTATCTGTGCCAAATGTCAGGTAAAAAGGTAAAAATAAAGTAAATGTAGTAAAATTCATAAAAGGAAATGAAGGTAAAACAAAACAGCATTGGAAAACAGAAAAAGCATAAGATCAATGTTAAGAGAGAAACCAGAGTAAGAGAATAAAGTAAAATATTTTCCATACCATAATGGCAATTATAATAACCCGCCAGGAAGACTAAAGGGTAAGTACAAGAACCACCATCAGTCACTGAGAGACCCCAAATTCTTGTAAAAAAGAACGGGAAAGTGTTGAACTCACACAAACTTGGAATCTCCTGTTCATTAAAAAATTAATAAAAATTGGTAAATGGCCATGTAACCCATATTTATGGAGGTCTTGCCAAATGTCATACCTCCATGTTGTATCATAAGCCTTCTCAATGTCAAAGAATATTGATACAAGATATTGTCATTTGAGAAAAGTTTCTCTGATTGATGTTTCTAGTCTAATTAGGTAATCCATAGTGGAGTGCTGTCGCCGGAACCTACACTGGGTGGGCAAAAGGAGGTTGTTTGATTAGAGGAACCAAACAAGACTAGCATTAACCATTTTCTCTAAAGTCTTACAGAGACAGCTTGTCAAAGCAATTGGATGATAGTTTGAAGGAAACAACTTCGAATTATTCCCAGACTTAGAGAAAAGTAAGATAATAGCCTAGCACCAACCATTAGGAAAAACATTCTCCTGTCAGATCTGGTTAAAACCACTGAGAAGAATATCAAGAGAAGCAGGAGATAGATGGCACAGCATATCATAGTGTACATCATCTGGACCAACAGATGTACTGTCAGAACAGTGATGGGCCATTTTCAGTTCCACCAGTGTAAAGGGACGATTATAGTCAAAGAGATAGTCAGTTCAAAAGGAAAGAGATAAACACTCTGCCCAAGTCTTGATAGCCATGAAAGTGGAGGAACAAGTAGAAGTGCTAGATACCTGGCAAAAGCTTTCACCTAGAGTATCGGCAATGCTCCGGACATCAGCTGCTACTTGGCCATCAGAGAGTAAGATCGAGAGGGGGCAGAATAGTAGTGCCCACTGATCTTTCGACCCTGTCCCATATGACCTTGGAACTGGTGGTAGAAAATATACTAGTTGTGAACTTAATCCAGGATTCTTTCTGGCTTTGACATCCCACCCACCTAGCAGGTGAAAAGGGATGAGGTTTGAAAGTGTGGGATATCTACGAAAAGTATCTCAGGTCCGTTTTAGACACTTCTGTGCCATGTGGCAGGCAGAATTCCACCATAGACGAGGATTCAGAGGAAAACGTGTCGAGGTTTTAAGAATACACAGAGCAGCTGATTGTATAATACAGTCAGTTATTGCTGCCACACGGTCATCTATTGATGGCTGACAGATGATGGCAGGATCAAGTTCTGCAAGAGCAGTGAAAATGGACCAGTCTGCCTGATCCAGCTTCCACCAGAGCACAGGGGTAAGGTGGCATTGACCACGGCTAGTCTATCTCAAAAGTATAGGAAAATTATCACTGCCTAGTGGATTATTGTCAACCCTCCATGAAAAATGGGAGAATAATGAAAGAGAGCAATCCAAGAAACCAATAGTGGTAAAGGACTGACTAGATGCGTGAAAATAAGTGGAAGAACCAGTGTTAAAAAGAGAAGGGTTGTGATCAGAGAGCATACGCTCTACAGAGTGACCCCTCCTATCAATAACAGCACTAACCCAGGGAAGATGATGTCCATTAAAGTCCCTCAGGATAAGAAAAGGAGAGAACTGTTCAATGAGAGCATCAAGGTCTGATTGATCATATGTCTCTTCAGGTGACAGGTAGAGAAAAAATAGTGATTAATATGACCAAAGAAAACACAAATGGCTACGACCTCCAAGGGTGTGTTGAGTGACAAAGACAGAGTGGGCACATGCTGATCAACAAACAGTGCCACCCCTCCATGTACTTGATCATCACACAGCCTGTCATTTCTGTACAGAAAAAAATGCCAAAAGATGACTGAATCATCAGGTTTCAAAAATGTTTCTTGTAAAGAAAAACATATAGAATGGTAGGAAGCAATCAGTGTTTTGATGTCATCCAGATTAAAACGTAAACCTCGACAGTTCCATTGTATCAAGGTAGCCATTTTTAATGATGCATAGGTGAAGTAGCTGGAGAACCATTTTGTTTACGCCCATGTTTACAAATAATTGTTTTGCATCTTTGGGTGGGAGAAAAAGATGCATCTGAAGAAATGCCTGTATTTGGAACCAAAGAATGTGGATCTTGGGGTTTGTTGAAACGTATAGGAGGAACAAAGATAGGTGAAGAAGTTGATTCATCAACTCTTAACCATGGAGGTCAAAAGGCTTTTCATTTGTTTTGAAAATGATTCTCTTGAAGGCAGAGAGAGATCTGTCTGCACTCCCACTGTAATTGTGGGAGTGTACCAGCATAGGTCCAACAGCAATTTCCGAGCCTCAGGATAACTAATGTTATGAGTCATTTTCAAACATTGCACCTCTTTTATCTCCAGCCATTTAGGACAAAAACGAAAGTAGGAAGGATGAGAACCATTGCAGTTGACACAATGGTATCATGGTCCTTGCCACCACAATAAGCATATGTCAGGGATCCATGACATGATGTCTTTGAGTTGCCAAACCTCTGAGACTGGAAACATTGGAGAGGGTTTAGAATGTATGGCCATACCCTGCAATTTAGATAACCTGCCTTGATGGTGGCATTGGTGATGCAAATGTCAAAATGATGATATTTGTCAGCAGTGTAACTCCATCTTTGTGAGTAGAAATGTGTCTCACTACAGAAACTCCTTGAGTGGAGAAACCAGTGAGAATGTTCCTCAAGGATATTCCTCAAATCCCCCTCAACAATAACTCCTCGTGATGAATTCAAGGTAGCATGAGGAGTAACCTCAATAGGTAGATTCTCAATTGCCTTTAAATACAAGAGGAGTTCACTGTGTTGGGATGTGGATGTTTCAATCAATATGTCTCCAGATCGAAGCTTATTTACTGACTTTGGGGAGCCAGCAAGTCCCTCCAGTCCCTTCTGAATAAAAAAGGGGGCATTTGCCCTAAAGATATTTCTGAACGAGAATATAGGATGAGAAAATGAGGTACAACTGGTGGTACAGATGTTGAAGATTGCTGATCAAAGTCTTCAAGACATGGTCATTTACCTCTTGACTGTTTTTCAGTATTTTATTTAAGTTTTTATTTGGAAGATTCATAGAAAAAAAGAAAACTTTGGTGCCCACTGACCCCACACACCATGGAGCCCTACGAGGGGATGCACTACAATGTCAAGCAAGGACACTGCAGCAACACCAGGGTTTTGTGAGCACTATACCCAAACACCAGTATCAGACTCAATGTCCACAACACCCATTGAGAACTTCCAACACTGGTACTTGGTTGACTCTAGCCCAAATGGACCAGCCAACTGACCAAAAGGGGGCCACCTAAAGGCTGCCCGTCTACAGGAACATTAGGCCAAAGTGGTATGTTAAGGTTGGACCCCTCAACCACCAGGATCCTCTCCTCCCCTTCACAGGTCACCACACTCGGCAAACACGTGGGTGGATGTTTAGATCTCAGAGGAGGTAACCAGTACCTTCCCTGGGAGGTCCCCTCACCATGTACAGGAATCCACACCAAGGGGAATTTGTAAAGAAAAAACATGTACGACTCTTAATAAAATTAGTTTTAACTTTCTTCAAATATTTCTAGTAGTGTACAGTAACAAACTTACACAACACTGCTGTCATTTAAAGAAAAAATTTTCTTTGAACCAATACAAATTTAGTAAGTTAGCAAAAAAAATGTAATTTCATGAGTAACATTTTTTCCCAATATTACACACACTTTTTAATTAATAGATTAGACTAAATAAAACTGAAATCTGGTTTGGACTATATTAAAATATACTTATGTAATAGTGTGTTTGTGAACATGTTAGTTGGCATTTATTGGTGCAAAGTAACTGGGCTATCTGACCCAAACAACAAGTAAAACTAAAATCATTGTAAAGTGCAAAAAATTAATCAAGGTAAAACTAATTACAAAAAATTCAAAAAGCAGGTAAAAAAACTGAAATAGAACTAAAGACAAATGGTCATTCAGAATTTAAAAATACAGGTAAGGTGAACAGTGTCACCATCTCCAATGATACCGTTCAGTATCAGGGATAAACCTACAGAAAAAGAACTGTCTAAAATGGTGCTGTCATGCAACCATTGAGCCACAACAAACCATGGCAGAGCCTATACAGTCACCTGATTTCAAACCATCCATATAAGTAGGAATGGAAGGATGGTTCAAAAGACAGCACATTCAACTGGGAATACCTGCCTTCCTCAGATGACTCAAAAAAAGGTCACAAGTGATAATAAGCCATGGTGTGATGGGCTGACCAATGAAAATAGCAACATCATCCATGAACAGACCCAATTCAGCAAGCTGGGTCTGAACACAAAGGCCAAAAAGAAAAATGGCAGATGTTGTATTCTAAAAAAAGCATAGCTTACTGAGGAAAGAAGACAAAACCAAATAGGATGCTGTGGTAAAAATCAAACTTTTGAAGCATACAGTAAATATAGCTGCAAGTAGTAGAAGTGAAGAAGAGAATAATGAGATTTGGTGTACAAGCTATGGACTAGAAAAGTGCTGAAAGCCACTATGCAGAGCTGAAGCCCCGGAAGGTGAATGGGGTCCAACATTTTCAATGAAAAAGTCCTGGCAGATCTGTAGTCCAGAGACCTGCATCCAGTTTGGATTAAACTGGAGCACAATATATCTTTAGCATAGAACATCTATCCACACCTCAAGAAGTGGAAGAAAAGACACAGAAGATGTTAAGTGTCCTTGTACACTTGACAAGAGGCTGCTAAATGTGGAAAATAAAGGTCAGCTTATAGTCAAAAGTGGATGCAAATTTTTGAAGAGAAAGAAAACTGTTTGCTGTGATGTACTTCAATAGATGATTAAGGGCAACCTGAAACTGCCACTCAACAAACTTTATGCTTGATGACCGACAAAAAATGTCCATGCAGTCATTTTCCAATTATCTGTTGTTGTTTCTTTCAGTTTTACTATTATGTTTATGATGGATTGGGGTCTGCATAATGAACAGAATAAAGGGTCAGTGCACACTGACCCCTCTCACCATGAAGCCCTAAGAAAGGATGCACTACAATGCAAAACAAGGTCACTGCAGTAACACCACAGTTTTGTAACATTCCCTAATGCCAGCACCAGATACAATGTACACAACATCCATTGTGGACATCTAACACTGGTACTCAGTTGACCCTAGCCTAACAAGTCCAACTGATTGACCCTGGGGAAGGAGGGGCATCCCAAGGCCACCCATTTACAGGAATGTAAGGCCAAAGTAGCATGTTGGGGTTAGCCCCTAAACCACCAGAATCATCTCCTGGATCATTACACACGGTAAAGACATAGGTGGATGTTCAGATGCTAGAAAAGGTGAACAGAAAGTATAGAACCTTCACTGAGAGGTCCCATCACCATATACAAGAATCCACCACAAAGGGTTATAAACATGTATGCAAAAGTCTAATAGATTACTTAAGACTTGTTGCACACTATTAAATTGTCCAGAAATAGGTGTTGGAATTCTCATGATGACATTTAGAATCTGAATACTAAGTAACTTATATATGGTTGGTTGGTTTAATTCAACGTTTGTCACTTACAAGATGTCTTAATTGTTTCCTGTTTCAACTCCACTCAGAGTTAATTTGACAACCCCCAATGCAGCATGGATAAGAAGGACTTTCACCTGATTTTCCTCTATGACTCTAAACTTGGATGAAAAGCTACCAAAACTAAACAAAACATCAACCAGGCATTCAATCGTGGATCTGTTATTGAATGTACAGTTCAGCATTCATTTCAAAGGTTTCAACATGGAGATGAAAAACCATGAACATTGTGGAAGAAAGCAATACTTAGATGAAAACACAATAAGGAATGCAGTTGAGATACCCTTGCACAACGATAAATGAACTTGCAAAAAAGCTAGGTACAAGAAAATAAAGTATTGCCCACCATCTGAGTGTGATTGGGAAGACAAAAAAATTGAATAAGGGAGTTTCACATGAGCTGACTGAAAATCAACAAAATTTGCATTATAAGACCTGCTCTATGCTGCTATTGCAGAACCAAAATGATCCATTCCTTGAATGGATAGTGACATGTGATGAAGAGTTGGTTCTGTACAACAATAAAAAATGATCTGCACAATGGCTCAATTGCAAAACAGCTCCAAAGCATTTCCCAAATCCTAAGTTTCACCAAAAAGAAGTCATGGTGACTGTATGGTGAACTGTGACCAGCATCATTCCCAGAACTTTTTGAATCCAGGGAAACCAATAACAGTGAACAAATACTGTCAAGAATTGGCCAAAATGCAAACGTTGCATGACAAGCAACCAGCTCTGATGAATCAAAAAGGCCCTATTCTTCTTCATGACAATGTGTCAAGGATGATGCTCCAAAAATTGAATGAATTGGCAATCAAGGTTTTGCCACATTCACCTTATTCCCCAAACTTTTCCCCTATAGATTTTCATTTTTTCAAGCACTTTTACAACTTTTTGAACAATAAACACTTTCAAAACCAGGCAGCTACAGAAGAATTTTTCAGGGAGTTCATTAACCATAGAAAACTCCAATTTCTATAGCAGGGGTATAAATAGCATCGTTACCACATGGAAAAATCATGTTGAAGCAAATGGTGTTTACTTTGATTAAAGCCTTTTTTTACAACAGTGGTTTATACTTTTCTAAACTTTGCAGTTCAAACAGAAAACATGATACTTCTTTTCTTAACATGATAAGAAAAAAACATGTTAATTCATAAAAAATAGAGTTTATGATAGCTTAAACATGGTACCTAGTGCTAATAATGTTATGTCCTCAAAAAAACTGTTGTGTAATTGAGAATTTCTTCCAGAAATATCAATCTTAAATTTACATCCCCTAATTTAAATATCTTGTCAGATTAGATTTACTTGGAACATGTTCAAACAGGTATTTTTGTTATTAACACTACAAAGCAATGGCCCTGATAGCAAAGTTTAGTACTTAAATTAATTAAAAAATATAAACTAGATCAAACAGATGTGAAGTGGCATGTCTAAGCATTAAAAAGTTTGACTACTATAAAAATAAAGTTTAGCAGTTTAAGATATATGATATAGTATTATAATTGAAATGCTATATTACTTCACTATAAAGTCACAATTTGTCTCTTCCATTATGATTTTCTCCGACAAGATATGTTGCTGCTGCCGTGTCTCTACTATCTGTGCTTTCTTCATCACCTTCAATGCAAAAGACCTAGAAGAATTGTTGGATATTTGGACCTAAAATAAAGCAACATACAAAAGGAGTAAATTTATAGTAAAAATTATGCAAGAAAACTTCACTACATTCAACAATAGGTTATTTTAACCTATAATAACATATTTAAAATTGTAAATAATCAGACATAAAAAATTACAACAAAAGGTAGGAAGTATCACAAGCAACTGTTGCCACCATCTACAAATGTACAATATATATGACAGGTGAAGTATAATTTGCAATATACTGCCAGTTTACAACCACATCTGTAGTATTTAAAATTAAAGTTGAAAGACTTGTATAAAGCAACAAACAAAATCTTTGTTGTATGTCAAAACAAAAGTGTCAAGCTTAATTGAAACACTGGTCAGTTTCTGAACTATAATGTAACTTTTGTGGGAACTGAAGCTAATAAAAAAATGGGGAATTATGGATGTATTCCTGTTACAACCAGCATGCACCTTTCAGGTGTCAAATATACACCTACTTATAAGATTTCAAAATTTAAGTAAAAATATTAGTTATATCTCCATTTCAACAATTTTCACTTAAAGATATTTAAAAATTAATATTTTTTTCATTATTTAGGGAAATTTGTAAAGAAAAATATTCAATGTTAAATTGCTTCACAGATATGAAACATTTTACCCACATAGAATGTATAAATATCGGTTCAGTTAGAATACTTTTGTCAATTCCACAGCACAGGTTGATTCAGTATTTCAATTTGATACAGAAAAAAAAAAAAGGGATATCAGTGCTATCCTTCTAATTCAGATAGACTAATGTAACCAGAATGGAACAACTCTGTCAGATTAGACCAAAGTCCTAGATCAGTATTCCATAATCATAGATTATGTACATCAATTATCATTACCACTTTTGCTTATTCAGTAAAAAGTTAACTCATGACTAATAAGTTGTAAAAAACCTCTACTCAAAGATCTTTACTGCTAGGTATGACAGAGGAAGTGCAGCCCAGAAAATATCACCTTTATAAAATTGCCATAAATCTCAGCTGGATACAAGAAATTATGCAAATTTATTGCCACTGAAGTCCTGTTCACAAATTTCACTCCACACACACACACACACACACACACACAAATAAATTATCTAAAACATGTAATCAAATATATTTTCACTCTAGTTATATATACAATGATAAAATATAATAGGTTTTCACCTGTTATACATCCATGAGATTTACAAAACACATTGTAATTAAATCTAAAACTTCATTTCATATGCATTGTATTCTAAAAGTAACAACTGGAAAAAAGGCCATATTATTTTAGCCACCATAAATCTTATTAGCTTTCCTAAGTATGAGCATCAATGCGTATTAAGTATGATTTATGTGAAAACAAAGCATAATTTCACATTTTGAGTATACACAATTAATAGATACATTTTGTTACATTTTTTATGTTAACACGAGTACAGACAGGTTATACTATTACAATTTAAATCATTGTTTCTCAAGTATTCTTATTTATGATCAAAACACTTGATCATATATGTACATGCGGTACTCAAAGATAACTTATAAATAAACATAATCAATAATATGCCATACATTATAGTTATAGAAACTAAAGGTAAAATTCACAGTAAAATGTTTTAGATATCAATGCAAGGTATTAGTAACAAATGTGCTTTTTTTTTTTTATTTCACTTAAGAGGAAGAACTATAAAAAACCACATATATTAAATGATTTAATTTAGTTATTTTTAGGTATTTAAAAACATGTTGATTGTACTAGAAGTGCCGTTACTCCAATGCTACATTGGCACAGTATATTTTTGCTCTTTTATAGGAAAATTGTAAACATTTAAATCCCAAAATGAAAAATGAAATATAATGCAAATTATTTTCAAGATAATAAGTTTGATTTATATTGAGAGACAACAAGGACAGTGATTATAGAAGAATTATCTACCCCATACATATTGGCAAGTCAAAACATTGTAATTGAAAATGGAAGACTCAGTAGGTTTTGATGAAATATATTTCATCATCCTACATAGAAGAGTAAACCTGTCTTTTTTGTTAATTTTTTTTCACAGATAACTGAGTTTCATTGTTCAGAAGGTTCTGTACCTTTTTTCTTTAATACACATGCACACATACACGTAATTAAATCAATAACCATAGGTAGGAATTTATAAAGCTTCTTATAATAAGAAAACTGAGCCAGAAGCACAGGCTTCTAAGTTAAGTGTTCAAAGCAAAATGCTTCTTGCTAAATGATGATTCATCACTGAAGCCCTTTTCACTGTAATAATATTGGTCAAGTGTTTTCTTTTTAGCATACTTTAACTGGTTACATAAAATCAATCCACATGCTTTACAATAGAGATATAAAATAAGCAATGCATGGTATAAATATATAACACTTGTATTTAAGTTTCAAAGGATATCAAATATTTACATTTCCCATAAGTTACAAAATAAATACATTATAGCTAAACCAGTGTTACTTTCACAACATTCAGACATTTTAAAGCAACACTATTCTGTGCAATTTAAAGATTCAGTAACATAAAAAAAAATTGGAAATACATTTTTTAATAATGTGAAGAAAAATCTGTAATAATTATTCCAAAATGACAACTAATATATGCATGAAAAATATAATACAAATACAAATATTCAACCTTATCTAAAAACAGCCTTCATTTACAATTTACTCTTACAATATTTTGAAATACACTAAAAATATACCCTTTATTTATCTCTCTTATATTGCTTTTCTTGAAATTGAATTTTTTTCATACCAAAAAGAGCATTTACACAATTAACATAAAAAAACAGAATTAAGAATATAAAGACTAGCTTGCATAAAATATTCTATGCTTTATTAAGAAAATGCTTCCTAAGAGATAAATCCATATTAACTGATACATTTCACCATAAAAAGAACCTGCCTAGCAATGAAAAATTACTATTTTCTTTATACAAAAAACAACAACATTCCAACTTCACAGTAATCAAATATTTTTTTCTGCAAAAACAGTTTATTATTCACAAACTGTTTGTGTTTATTGATTTATTCATAAATAAAATATTAGTATTCAAAACCATTTTGGAACCTTCTTTCTTTTTTAAGTAATATAATTGTTTAAAAGGGTTTCATTTTTAAATCAAGTAGCAATAAGTATTCATGTTTCTTGAAATATTTTTAGTAACTGAAAATAATTTATATTCCAAATAACTATTTAGTTAAGTTTTATTTGTCTAGTTTCAATATTGATTAAAAATTCAAGTAAAAATTATAAATTCATAAGATAAAACTTACCTAGTTATTTTAGATGAGTTTGATGAGCTAAAATTAATTTTTGTTTTTTTATAAATTTCTACCAAAATAACTAATTTTTTATTTTGCATCAAACTGCTAATTTTTTCTTGTAACATCATACTGCATGTAGCTTTACTTAATTTTCATACTTTCTAACTATTATTATAAATAGCCTTTTCTAATTACATTTTTTAAGAGTTTGTATTAGTTCCTTTTAGTTATTTATTTATAGCCCCTTTTCAAACTATCAAAGTAAATAACTAAAAAAAAAGTGAAGGTTATTTTTCAGAAAAGAAAATATTGTTTAAAAACTATAAACAATTTTTTCTAAGACAAAAACAAACCCGTTGGCTCAGTAGCTTCAGAGAATGTAAAATAATTAATAATAATTGTAAAGATAAATATGTTAAATAAATGTTCTAAAACAGCCAAGAAAAATTCAAAAAAGATATAAAACATATGCAACAAAGTTCTTTCTTTAGTGAAATGCATCAATGTTAACACAGAGATATCTCCAAGAAGGAATTTTCTCAATAAAAGTACACGATGAGATGCCAACTAGTCTTGATATTCATTAATTAATAAAATTAATATTTTTAATAGTATAAAAATTTCAATTTGAAGAACACCTAAACATAAAACAGATAAACAAAGGATATATTTTAACAGCTTATTCCAAAGTATTATAAAAAAGAAATTTCTATACCTTTATCAATCACTGAATAATTTCAAAAGGCACCCATCATTTATCTGCATGCACAAGGGCTCGAACTAATAAATTAAATCATGAATTTATATTTTGGTTGTTTTACCAATTAGTTCACACATTTTAACATATAATGCATAACAACAGCTTTCTTTTCACTTACTAGCTCAACTCGTCCAAAGCCTCCAATTCCTAATGTTGCTACCAGTCTGAGGTTAGTCAATTTAAGATCTGCAAACTCTTGGTTCATCCTGAAAAATTATAGCATTTCCTGTCAAAATTACTATCTAATGTATAATTTATTTTTATCTAATTTACACAACAAAAACTCATTGGTAATTAACTCATTGAAAATCTTAGCACCTTGATCTCTTTAATAAATGCTTTTGTGAAAGGGAATAAAAGACAGAAATTATTTCTGGAAGTACCACAAATATATATACTCATTATGAATTTGTATGTTTTGGTACAAAACAAAATATCTTCTTTCCATTTATTTGTTTCATTAATGTTGCAGGAGATGATGAATGAATTATTACATCTGAAAGATTTCTGAAGGACTACAATTATGACTAAAACTAGCCCAGAACTAAATGCATGAAAGAAACACCTATATGCAATGAAGTTTTGTACTCTTAAAAAACTAGGTATTCTAACAGTATATATATATTTCTCTGGTAAGTAGCACTGAAATACTAAAGCCTTCCTTTTTTTTCATAGGAATATTCATTTTTGTGCAATTTGAAAGTAATAAGTAAGCTGCTTGATTCTGAATTTTAATACTCAATTATCAGTGTTTACACTCATTTATGATAAAAAAGGATTATTTATTATTTATTACAATATATTCATGGATTGAAAAATAAAAAAAATGATATCAATGCACAGATGTTTTAAAGTTGATTTGTTTTTCATATGTAGTAAAATATGTAAAGTAATTCACTGGACATAATGCAAGCATGTCTTAATATTTATTTGACTACATGCATGTAGATTTGTTTTGTTGTTTTTCAAATATTTTATTCTATCACTCACAGAAACAATCTTTATACTTACCATAAATACATTATACAGTTTCCAATATAAAAACTATTATGTGAGAATAGAAACGCTGTAATAAACAGTCCATAACTAAGATAAACCAATGAATTAAGTGCATTAACAACATACTTTTAAATAAAATGTCAGAAAATTATAATAAAGTATAATAAACTAAAATCAACAAATTGGATTAGATACAATTTAGACAGCCACAAATAAAGATTATTGCACTACTTTTATCTTAATCACCATAACTACAGCCAGAAATTTAAAAAATATGTATACTAGTATTATTTCAGTTACCATTCTGAATCAAGAATGAAATATCAATACACTACTCTTACCATTGTCATGATCAGAAGCCTACATCAAATTATTTAGCAGTTATTAATTTTTATGTAATTAATAAATAAGGAGTAATACACAATATAATAAAATATTAGAAATCAGAACTTCATAATTAAAAACTAAATTTGTAACTAATTAATAATTAATTCTGTAACAGCTACAATGGTAATGGTTCATATCTGGTCACCACAACATTTCTGTGTTTGTTATCTTAACCAACAATCTTAACAGCAAAGAATTAAAAATGAGCATACTCTATATCACCACATATAAACAATCACAAAATATTAGCACATTACTTTTGATTCACATACTATCCTGATAGTAAAAATAGAAAAAATAACATATTACTCTTACCTCAACCACCATCCTGTTAGCAATGAATAAAATAATTTCACTCTAATAAGTCCCACTAATAATTGTATAATAATGACTTCTCATAAAACTTTTTATTATTACTTAATTGTAAGAGTTGCAAGAATTTGAAATATTTTATTTACAAATAATACCTTTCCACCAATAGTGTAAATCAAGTGGATTTTGACAGCTGTTTCCTCTATTTCAGACTCATCTTTATTTGTTCAAACTTTATCTGGTAAATTATCCATTTACAAAAGGACAACTTTAGTTTTAAGGTATTCTTTACACAAAAGAGCATTGAAATACATAAAAGTGCATACATAAGGAATCTAGTTAGATTAAAAAACAACAAATTATGGGTGTAGTTGCTTTGTACTAAACTCTCAATATTTATGACACTTGTTTGAAAATAAATTTTGTGTGTTTGTTTTTAGACATTCATGCTAAGCTACTCAAAAGGGAATTTGGGCAGGCCATCCTAATTCTGAAATAACACTAAAATGAAAGTAGCTAGTGAACAGCTTCCACCACACAAACTTTGGGCTAAGTAACCTTTATAATGCAACAATGGCCTAAAGTGTGAAAGGCCATCTGTTTCTTACCTGTTGTTGTTATGGGATATAAATAATGGACCCATAGTCTGAGAAACTGTTGAAATTAAAAATAATAAAGATATCTTATTAAACAAGAAAACTGGTTCAGGTCTAGAAATAATGAAGCACTAGACACATGTTGTAACTCTAGATGGTTGAAGTCTAGATGGTATTTTGATATGTAAGTTATTATGTGGATATACAAGTCCTAATCTTGCTTTTATCATTACTTCTAAGGATAGTGCCACAGACACCAAAATATGCAAAGTCATTTTAGGGCAGGTCCCTGTTTTTAATTACTATGTATTAGGTAAGATTTTAAGGTTGTACTCCTTTAATCATAAAGAAAAACAAGTCTTCTTAAATCTACAAATATTTTTTAAATTAAAAGTTAAGTGTGGTTTGGTTTGAATGATGCAAATAGCTACATGAGGACTAGCCATCTCTAATTTAGCAGTGAAAGACTAGAGGAAAGATATCTAGTTGTCACCACTCATTACCAACTCTTGGGCTACCTTTTAATCAATGAATAGTAAAATTTACCATCACATTATAGCTCCCCAATGTCTGAAAGAATGAACAAGTTTGGTGGGACAGGGATTCAAACAAGTAACCCACAGACTGCGAGTCAAACAGCATAACTACCTAGCTGCCAGACTTAAAATCTAAAAGACATTAATATGTTATATGTGTTCAACCACTGTAATGTTTAGGATAATATATTACTATAAATAACAGTTACATTTACATTTTGCTTAAAATTATGTTTGTGATAAATATGTTAAAATTATAATAAAAATAAATCTGTTGCCAACTTACTCATATAGGTTTATTTCATGAAATATTTTCCAGTTGTGTTATGTTACAGGTGGCCCTACTGCACTATTGTTTTGAAAAATTATATATAAGGTGAAAATATATTTCTTCTTTATCTTAATCTGTTAAAAGATATAGCATTACATATTTAATAATGTGAGACAAAAAAAAACTACTAACATTTTACGTGCCATAGCTTCTTCTTCATCATATCTCTTCCTCTTTATCTCATCAATGTTGCTAATAAGCTGATTAAAAGACCTAGGACAAAGGATTAAATTACAATAAAGTTAAAAAATTTCCAATTAATTTTTAAAAAAGTACTGTTTTTGGTTACACATATAAAATACAAAAGTTATATTTTCTTAAATCAAAAAAATGCATTTTGAACAATATCCAATATTTAACTGCCACAATTTCTTCCTTTGCCCATCTAAGCATTGGTCTGATTTCTTCTCACTTGCTCCTGTTGATGAGGGCATTATCCATACACAAGATATCTACATAGATCATGAATGTGTCAATAAAATATTGGCAGTGAGGGAAGGCATAGCTGTCCCTTTACATAACTGAGCAATAAAACTGTATGAACCACAATGTTTGTTGATGAAAAGAAAACTTTTTGGTCCTAGACTTTCCAGCCATCAAGTAAGATACAGATTCAAAAGCAACAGGGTAAGACCCAAAACATTACACTTTCAATGAACCAATTAAATAAAACACATCAGAAGCAGCTTATCTCAAAATTACCTCCTTTTTTATTTATTTTAAAGGATATTCTTGTTAAAATTGTTTAGAACAACATTTTGTCATGTAAGTTTGTTCTGTTAAAGCAAAGTAATGTTGGGCTATCTGCTGTGTTTACTATGGGGAATCACACTCTGGATTCCACATTGCAAGTATTTAAACTTACTATTGTCCCACAGAGGGATAAAAAAACCACCATAATAAAACACAAGGCATAAGAAAAATAAATCTAAATTCTCTCCAGAATGTCCAGGATTACCAATGAAATGAATAAGTCTCCATCTCACAAGGAATAAGGACTCCTGTATTGTTGTGCAGCACTAGATCTCAGAGATAGGACAGGAAAGACTTACTTTGCCAACATACCAGAAATAATAATCTAAGAATTCATACCTCCCAACTGATTTCTTTTTTTATTACAAAAGGCAACAATGTAACATGAACACTCAAAATATTTCCAACAATGGTAACACAAACAAATCCACAATGGTTCTCTTGTGAAGAAAAGTAATACATTATCTAAATAAGGTGCTTATATAGTATCAGTATAGCAGGCACATCTATATAAGGTGAAGAATGTCACAAAACAACTGCCAAGTACAGTTAAATAGACTATAAAAATCAAGAGCAAATGAGAATAAGACAGACCAGTGCTGAGATAGGCAAAGGAAAACACCCCAGCAGGCTGGTAATAGCTAGTGTGAGTAAAAGAATGTACGGTTTGGAAGAATTATATTCAGGGTTCCAAATAAGTCAATTTGTACTATAAAAAGATTCTGAGCTGTTAATATTATGATGAATTTTTCATTGTTAGTAACAAGCCATAACCTGCAACATTTCAATATAAAGTAACAGCAATTTTATATTCTTTGCTTAATAAAGCTACTTAAAATCAGAGCATGTCAGAAGCTTTCTAATGTCAAAAATAAATAAACATTAAAATAGAAACATGATGCATCAAAATCACCAACACAATATCAACACTCACATATTCAATAGCTCACCTAATGATCTCATATTTAAAGACATGTCCAGTCATATTACGATATTTCATTCCACAAATCATTCAACTCTTAAATTAACTTTTATGCACATTAATTTATATCATTACAGATTTAAAAGTATGTTAGTTCTATATTTCTATATTCTAGCCATTTCAAATCACAAAGCCTATTTTGATTTTTTAAACTTTCCTAATAAAAACAGATTTCAGCTCTTTCTACTACTTATTTCAATCCAACTCAACCAAAAAATACTTCTTCAGAAAATATTTTTCATCTTTCAGCTGAACAACTTTGTCAAGTACATTTGACTTGTGGTTGCTGCACAGACACAATTTCTTTTAACAAGTAAATATAAAGATGTGAAAATTGTTTTCATCTGCTTTAAATTAAAATTTAGTAAACCTTCTTTCTGCAATTTTTAAACCTGTATGCACATTTATTGTCTTCAATAATCAATGTATTTATTGTTTATCAAATTTTTGCTTTCAAAAAGTATTTATATATCCTTATTAGTAAGACATTGTGAGTTAGTATTTGTTTAACCCTTTCATGACTCTTTGTAAAGATTCCATCATATTTTCAATGAAATATTTTTACCAAGGATGTTTGTGAAAAGAGAGTCTGCTTAATTACTAGTCTGAGTGCAAAGTGAATTCATGCTGTGATTAAAAAAACTTCAAATATTTGAGTAATCCCTAAAACCTCCTAAATATATTACAAACATTTGTTTTCAGTAAGACTTTATATTTCATGTTATATTCTACACTCTACTATGTGGGGTCTGTCACTTAACCAACATTGTAACCATCATAAAAAAATTAAGAAATAAATATAAATTGTTTTTTTCATGCTAGAATTACTACATATTATAACACAAAAATACAAAGATTTAGAGTAAATAGCTTAAGTCTCATAATGCTATGCATTTACATATATATATATATATATGCACTCATGCCTAGCTAACATTATATAACTTGCATTGACAAGGTGCACATGCACTCATGTTACATATCCAGTAACCCAAAACTAACCTTTACCATCTTGGTTTTGTTTCAGTGGACTAGTATTTTGTAATATATAGTCATATTTCAATTATAAATTATATACATGTATATAAATTATTACTATTTAAAAATAAACTATTAAACTTGATTTTTAAAACTTAATAAAATAAATCAAGAAGTACAGAAAACAATTATCTTTACTCACTATAACCTTCGTACTCAGTTGTTGATACTGATACCATAGAATACCACTAATTTATTAAGCTTAGTAACTAAGCTATATTTAGATTTTAATGAAAATACGAAACTTTGAGCAGACTAAAGACACAACCTACCTCCTTGAAAACTTGGATCCTTTTCACAAGTTAAAATAGCTTGTTATTATTGGTGATTTGAATTCCTAATTTGTACAAAACTAGAGACTTCGTATTTTGACAAACACCTAATTTCAAACAGTGTTGAACTTAACATACCACATGACTCACTAAAATCTGTCTTAAAATGTATTATTTTAATATTAACAGTTAAATTAAGAAATTAAATAATATATAATATTACAGTGTGAACTATAAACTACAACTTGATTCCAAACATACTGACATAAATTCATAAAACAGTAGTTCAATAAAATGTTGAATGCAGGTCAACAAATGTGATGGTATGGCCTTTGATCCTGACCCATCATGAAAGGATTAACATAAAACTTCTACCAGACTTTTACTTCCACTGCAGTAATTAGAATGAACCAAAATTTGGAAGACCTAAGAAAGGTCAAATGCCTTTTACACTTCAAAGATACTATGTGCATCACGGAAAATTAAAATAATAGTTTTTAGCATATTATTTGGCAAATTATTCTTATGTACCCCATATCTTAACCAACTATACAAATTTTACTATTCACAATCTGTATACTAACTCTGTCATAACAAATAAAATGAACTTAATTCATTAAATTAAAGTCATCTTTACATCTAAATTCATCTATATTTCTTATGAAAACATTATACTGATAAATGTCAGACTTAAGACCAGTATCGTTTTTGTGCTATCTCAAGATGTAGATGTTGAAGTACTTTTCCCAAGCTGTAAGAATCATGTCCACACAAACATGAAAATGTTCCCAGATCTTGCATACTTAAAATGGTTTAATTCTCTACCTTATTCTACATCTGGAATCAGAATGATGAGATGGCAAACATTCCTGGAACCACTTAGCACCTCATGTAACTGCACAAAGTATTTTACTCAAATGCAAGATATTACGAAAACACATACCAAGTGAAACTAAAAAAAAACTATTTGTTTATTTCATGTTTAATACTGGTTTAATAATAATAATCTCACTTGACAACAAACAGGCTGTTAATTCCAAGTATTACAAGATACATTAATGACAACAAAGTTGTATTTTAATACAATAATAAGTAGCAAATATCATATCAAAATATTTAACGATGAAATTCGATTTTAAGAAAAGAAATACTTAACCATAAAAATGGCTTATTAAAACAGGACTAAATTTAAAAAAAAAAACAGACTGAGAATTTTATTAAGTTATGATATAGAATGTTACAAGATGAAACAAATGCTCCCAATATGAATAAAGTAAATTTGACTCTTCATGTAAATGTATTATTTTTAAACACAATATGTAATATTATGTATATAAATATAACTAAGTGATTGGAATGGTAACATGTTCAAATATACACTTATCACATGATAAAATACTGTTACTAAAGCACATTCAACCTTACTTACTCCCTGTCTATAACTAAACAAGTCACTCCCTCAGGATCATCAGCAATAATGTTAGCTGTACGCACATCTTCTCTGCAGAGAAAAAATATTATGGCTATTAGTAATCACAAATATTTTTGAGCAACATTCAAAGAATACATTAAAATATTCTAGTTAGGCTAAAGCTCAAGTATGAAATTTATAACACAAACAATTACACTTGCATACATTCAAACAATAACTGCAACTTCTACATTTAGAAAAGTTCTGATTTCAATAATTAAAATGTTTCAGCCTATAGTATCAATCATCTTCAGTTAACATTCTGACTAACTTTTACTGAATGATGACTCAATACTGTCAATCAAAATGCTGAAATTAATAAAATCAAAACTTCCCTACTGCTAAAGTTCTTGTTTTTGATTTTTTTAATTAACTATTCTGTTCAACAGGTTCCTCACTAAATAGTAAATATCCTATAATTGCAACTACAAAGCTTAGTAATACACTGGCCTTCAAAACTTTTGTACTTTACTATTATCAACAAATAATCAATGTAAGTGCAACTAGAATTACTAGTCTTAATTAATAGCCAATAATTATAAACAACTTAAATGACTATGTATTTGTCTAGTGGCTAAAAAAACAAAACAAAAGTGCATATTTATATATGTATTTTAAAGTTTATATACTACTATAAAATATGAAAAAGTGTATTCAATGACCTGTTGTATTCATTAAACAACTCATTTGTATATACTCCAGTAGCTATAGCTTCATGTTTATTACTCACAAATAGTTAATAAAAAAATAATTATCATTTAATAATCTCACTCACATCCATTAATTTTTCAAATATAGGTATAATGTCTAAACCTGACAATAGAACCACTGCTTATGTTGACTTTGGAAAAACATCCATTTTTACCCTTGAAGAGCCTTTTCACCAAAAAAATCTCCATACTCCAAGTACCGAATAAATCTTTCTTCATCTGAATCTGAAATCTTCATAGTTACTTTCACCTGAAAACACACACATGTATACAGATGCACAGCTTTAACAAAATTACTAAAAGTAAATATATACATGTTAGACAGAATCACTTTTGTTATGTTTCAGTCATTGATTCACCTAACTTTAAAATAAAATCAAAATTAAATATTAAGGCATAAATACACAGTTAATAAATGACACAGTAACTAGATCAGAAGGCAATAAACATAAAAAAGCAACATCTGTTTAAAATTTGAATTTGTTTTACATGATCCCTAGATATAGATGAAATGCCAGATAAATCTCAGAACAAATATTGATATTCTTCAGATGTCTTAACCATCTTGATACCACTAAGATCTATTCAATAAT
The DNA here is from genome assembly GCA_011833715.1 of Carcinoscorpius rotundicauda. Classification (NCBI taxonomy): domain Eukaryota; kingdom Metazoa; phylum Arthropoda; class Merostomata; order Xiphosura; family Limulidae; genus Carcinoscorpius; species Carcinoscorpius rotundicauda. The sequence continues at coordinate 23,104,687 of CM022395.1, forward strand.
TCCTTCAGAATTACAGATACTTTGAAAAATATTCAAATTCACAATAAGTTACTACAGTACATATTATCTCCTCATCAGAAACACATTGTCTAAATCTTTCACCAATTACTGTTTGGAAGTTGTTTACAACTTTAACATTCGTAGAATATTTTTAAAAAGCAGCTGCACCTAGAAATCATGTATATTTTACAACTGTCCAAGATCATTACACCACAAACAATCTATTATCATTTCATAATTTTTTAGAAATTTATGCGAGATAAATTAAGTCATGTTACAGAAGTCAGCTGTGGTATCAGGTTCAAAATATGTTTTTTTACTTCATTATTTCAGCAGCTGCCATAGCCAGCTAAATGATGTCATGACACCTGGATAAAAAGCTTAAATACTTTCTTTGAGAAAGGTTCAATGGAGGTACATTAATAGTGTGTGTATGACACATTTCTACTTATGTAATGAAACCCAGTTTTACTATGAGAAGCATACTGAAGAAAAAAACCCAATGAATATGAAAACACAGAAGAAAAACACAACATGCACCATACAAAACTGTCTTTTTCTATGATGTTATGAAGCATTCTTTTGAAAGCAAACCATGAGTCTGGTATTAAGTCCATCAACCAGTACTTTAATTAACGTTCTAGAGTCTAGAGCTCAAAATATCTACTCACCTAAGGAATTCCACGTTACTGGATCACATAAGCTGTGCACTATAAGTTCTCTTGGCATCTTTAGAATCAAAATTAGGTTTATGAAAAATAATGATTATGTAAATCATTAAATCCAATGAATTATTATTTGCTTTGGATAAATAAGAATGGATTTGATGATAATTGAAGACTATATATGTTATGACTGTTAAAAGTGGTATCATAGCTTAAGCTCATTTTAGGCCATGTCAGCTTCATTCACTGGCAAAGTTAAGGAAGCTTCAAAGCCTTGACATCACTAGCATTGATAAAAGTCTATAAGAAATACTCATTGTTCTTTCACCAAAGTAATGTCTCAAACCACTAAAGATACATACAGTAACTATTTATCAAAGAAAGTATATGAGCACCTTCCATCAGATATAATGACATCAGTGTCAGTTTGACATATGTTATTTGTTTGATGTTTTATAGTGCGAAGCAACTAGGCTTTCTATGCCAAATGTCTGATTAAAAGTTAAAATTAAAATTATTAAAATTCATGACAGGATATTAAGGTAAAATTAATCAAAGTTTAATTTTTGAATTAAAAACATAAATAACATTAAATCCAATTTAGAAAAACTACAGTAATACAAGTTGTAAAAGACTTTCTGTAGCATAACTCTAATTATCATTACTTGCCAGGAAGACTAATAGGTATGTTCACAAACCACCATAACTGTCCATTAGTCACCTGAAGTTAACATTTCCAGTCCTGGTTTTGAGTAATTTGATGTTATGGCTAATTACAGTAATTAAAGTAATACGAGTTTTAAAAGACTTGTTGCAAAATTTTAATTTCACTCAGTTACACAACCCCTTTCAAACATGTGGTCAACTTTCGGTCAGTTACCTCTTTCTTTGTGAACCTGACGATGACCAAAGAAGGTTGAAACGTTGTTCGCTCTTCTATGTAAAATATCTTCTCAACCCAAATGAGCAGTTTTTGCGTATATATTTCTCTACAAGTGGGTTTTCTCAACATCACAGATTAGCCTTCTCAATTTCAAATAATATTGATACAAGGTGTTGTCATTTGAGAAAGGCTTCTCTACATCATCAGGTCCAACCAAGGTACTGCCAGACCGATGAAGGACCAGTTTCAGTTCTACCAGTGTAAAAGAATGATTATGGCCATAGAGACAATCAGCTTGAAAGAAAAGTAGTGACTGCTCTGCCAAAGTCTTGATGGCTAAGAAGGTGGAAGAAGAAGCAGAAGTGCTAGACACACAGCAAAAGCATTCACCTAGAGTTTCTGTGATGCTCTGGGTATCAGCCACTTCCTGACCATCAGAGAGCAAGATCGTGAAGGGCACAAAATTATATTGCTCACTGACCTTTCGAAAAACTTGTCCAATATGACTAAAATTGGAGATAAGAGATATTCCGATTGTGAACTTAATCCAAGAGCCCTTCTGGCTTTGAAATCCCACCCACCTAGCAAGTCTTACCTACCAAGCATGTGCACAGGTGTGTTGGAAAGCAATGCAGTGCAAGATACCTACAAAAAGTATCCTGTGCCCAAATTTGAGCCTTCTATGCCATGTGGCAGGCAGGATTCCACCACAAATGAGGATATCATGGGAAATATGTCAAGGTTTTAGGAATACATTAGGCACCTGCTTGTATAATACAGTCAGTTTCTGCTGCTACGCAGTAGTCTATTGATGGCCCACAGACAATGGCAGGATCAAATTTGCAAGAACAGTTGGCTTGATTCAGCTTCCACTGGGGCATGTAGCATTGACCATGGCCAGTCTCTCTCAAAATGATAGAAAAATGTTCACTGCCTTATGGTTACTGTCAACCCTCCATGAAAAGTGAGAGAATAGTGAAGAGGTGCAAACTGAGAGATCAATAATAGTAATGCACTTCCCCAGAGGGGATGATGTCCTTTAAAGACCCCCCAGGATTAAAATGGGAAACAGCAACTATTTAATGAGAACATCAAGATTTGACCTAAGATAAGTCTCTCCAGGTAACAAGTAAAGAGAACAAACAATGATTGTACGGCCATAAGAAACATGGATGGCTACAGCCTCCAAGGGTGTGTTGAGTGGCAAAGACAGGGTGGGCACATACTCACAGAACATGGAGGTCAAAAGACTTTTCATTTGCTTTGAGAATGACTCTTTTGGAAGCACAGAGAGACCCTTCTACACTTCCACTGTAGTAGTGGAACGAAGTGCAGCAGCATATGTCTAAGATGAGATAGTGGACAGCAACTTTTGAGCCTCAGGGTAAGTAGTGTTTCAAATCATTTTTAAATGCTGCATCTCTTTTTCTTCCAACCATTTAGAGCAAGAATGAAAGTATGACAGGTGAGAGCCATTGTAATTGATGCAATGATGGTTTGTTTGACATTTGCAGGGATCCTGGTCCTTGCCACTGCAACGAGCACATGTTAATGAACCATGACATGATATCTCCGAGTGACCAAACTGTTGACACTGAAAGCACCTGAGAGGTTTGGGATTTATAGCTGTACCTTTCAATTAAGATAACCTGCCTTGATGGTGGCAGGTGAACACAACGATGTAAATGTCAGAAAGAGGATATTGGTCAGCATCATAATTCCATCTTTGCGAGTGGAGATATGCCTCATTGCAGAAACTCCTTGGGTGGAGAAACCAGCAAGAATCTCTGACTCTTAAATGTTCTTCAAATCACTCTCAACAATAACTCCTTGTGACAAATTCAAAATAGCATGAGGCATAACTTCAAAAGGTATACCCCCAGTTGCCTTTGAATGCAAAAGAAGTTCAATGTGTGAGAAGTGGATGTTTTTGCCAATATGTCATCAGAACAAAGCTTTTTTACTGACTTTGAAGAGCCAACAAGTCCCTCAAGTCCCTTCTCAATGAAAAAGGGAGACATCTGCCCTAAAAGTTTGTCTGAAGAGAATATAGTATAAAAAATGATTAAAAGGTGTTACAGATGTTGAAGAATCTTGAAGATGTAGTGGTTTACCTATGAACTCTTTCACTATTTTATTTGGAGAATCCATAGTACAAAAAGAATAGTTTAGTGCCTGCCAACCCCACCTACCATGAGGGGATGTACAACAATGCCAAACAAGGACACTGCAGCAATGCCAGGGTTTCATTAGCACTGCACTGAAATATCAACATCAGATACAATGTCCACAACACCTGCTGAGAAAATCGAACACTGGTACTTCATTGACACTAGCGCAAGTCAACCAGCTGACTAACCCTAGTAAAGCACCCTAAAGCTGCCTGTCTACAGGATTTCAAAGCCAAAGTCGTGTGTTAGGGTTGGACTCCTCAACCACCAGGATCCTCTCAGCCCCATCACGAGTCACCATGCACAGCAAACACATCAGTGTATATTTAGATCCCAGAAAAGGTAAATTGAAACAACAAAACCTTCTCTGGGAGGTCCCCTTACTATGTACAGGAATCCATATCTAGGGGGTGTCTCAGGGATCAGTGTTAATATGTTTACTTTTTTTGGCTTACATCAATAACACAGACAAAAGAATGATTAATAAATTATTTAGATTTGCTGGTATAACTAAGATCTCTGATGTTATTGTCTGTGAGGAAGATGCTGCTGCTTTACAAAATAATTTAAATTACTTAGTAAGTTGGAATATGTTTTTTAGTTATAATAAATGCAAGATAATGCTTGTCAGTTATCATATGTTGAATTTCAAGTATAATTCTGATGAGAATAACATTGATGTGTATGAAAAAAAAGAATCTTTGTGTTTTGGTTGATCGATTCTTAATCCATTCATATTTCTAGTGGCAAGATAAAAAGAATTTTAAGTTGCATCTATTGAGTTACTGAATAGATATCTAACAAGGTTATAATTTTAATGTATAGACAAAAGCTTATGTCATATATGGAATGTTGTGCATAAACTTAGGTTCCTTACCTTAGAAGGACACTTAAATAACTATTGTAAAGGCTACCATAATAGCTTTTAGGATACAAAAATTGTCATACAAGGACAAATTAAGATCTCTACATAACTCAAATTCCCTTATTAAAAACTGTGTACCAATATAACTACCTGACAGCCACATCATAAACAGAGACTAATATCAAACCATGAACAGAGCTCAAATTGTAAACTGTTCTTTCACATTAAAATATATAAAACCTCTCAGTTAAAACCAAGGCCTTCAAATCTGCAATAACTGAACATATACAGCCACTGTGAGGAGGTCACACTACAAGCAGCTCACAGCTAACCACCACCTTAAAATGTGACATTAATCTTTCACAAAAATTTGTACAATAATTCTGCAAAGGTCTATGCTTCTAATTCAAATTCCTGAAACAGAGAAGATACAGGGAACTGAAGGTGTTTGCATAGAGGCCAAATTGTCACTCCAGTCAAGAAATAACTTGCTAGCAAGGGTAGGTTATTGCAAATTTCTAACATTACACTGATTATGCAACCCAAAATGCTATTAAAACCAAATCACGTATACATTTTTCCTTCACATACTTACACCCACCTATAATGTCTTATAATACAAAATTTGATAATGTATAACAAATATATAAAGTGAACAAGTAGACAGTAACCTGAATAGATATAATCAAACAATTTTATATTTATTTTCAGATTTGTTTTAATAGTGTACAAAACAATACATAAAAGACATTTTCCTTATAAATATAAAATGCATGAATAGAAAAGCATATGATGTACAAGCCACAAAAACAACAACAAAACAAACTTAAAAGATACTTACCTTGCCTTTGCTAATGATAAAAAAAGTATCCCCTCTAGCACCTTGTCGGATAATGTATTCACCTTTGTTATAAGATGTCTATTGTAAAAAGATCCATGTTAATCAGAATAACTCACAAAAATTACTACTACTAAAAAATCCTTCAATAATACATATACTTAAAGATTATTATTTATGTTAAGCATATTTTGAAGCAAGTTAAATTACAAGAAGTCCCCAAGAAGATGTTGATTACATTGTAAGGTATAAATTTATAATAATTACCACAACAGAAGGATTTTGAATGGTGAAGTTTACTAATCTAAAATGTTCTAAGAAATCCATTAGTGTCCTATTAAACAAGTAAGTTTAGTAAGAACATTATATGTAGCAAGTACTTCACTGTACCTTTATTCACAAGGTGTTTGAGCAAAGGTAACTAAAAGAAATGCAAATATCTACTCTCAAAGCTTATTAATAGACAAATCTTTGTGCTACAAATAAAAATAGATATCTACCACAATTACAAGATTCTGATACACCTATAAACCTCTAAATTTACACATACATATTAAAAATGTAAACCGTGTGATGTATAATGTATAACCATGCATGGCTTAACAGGCTTCCTTTAAATACTGTCAGTATTAGTTAGTTTACATACTTAGCAATTCCAAAAATAAATGTTACCATAAATTTAAATGTATTGATGGCTAAAAAAACAAAATGCTACATTATTTTTAAAATTTAAATTTTGGTAGCATAAAGAAAAATATTTCTGAAGGATTGGTAAAAATGCAACTGTCTAGAAAAGGTTTTTAGTGTAGAAATTGTGTTTGGAGGTAATCCAAACACAAGAATAATGCACTTCAAAAATAATTAATAAATTAACAGTGTAAACTAATTTTACCTCCTCTAGCACATCAGCTATCTTTATTAATGCCTCTTCATTGAGTTTTCTAAATGTTGGCACACTACACAAAATGAAATTTATGCAAATAAATTATATGATTGGTCATAATCATATTAATTTTTAATGCTACCTTACAACATTTTTAGAGATATTCTTCAATGAAATTCTGAGTTGAGCACCAAAAATATTCAATCACTTAAAAGAGTATTAAAGCATATAATTCATTTTTAGAAAATCCTGTGTATGATATTCAATTAAAATGAAAAATAATGTTTGTTGTTGTTTTCATCAATAATACACAAAGAAAAAAGATTACAGATCATATAATATTATGCAAGCATTTAGAAAATATCAACAGAAATGCTTTAAATATTGGACGAAAACATGATTAAATTGCTAATTCAAGCAAGTTTAAGTTCCTTATAAAATAATTGGTGTCATTTTTTTATGGCACTGTGTTGTATTACGCAAAAGGTTATGTTGAATGCAATATGCTTTAAGGAAGCAAGGACAAAATTAGTTTGTTTTTTAACTATTCATCTCCAGAGCAAATACAGGCTTTGGATGGAGTAAAAATTGCTGCAAGAAAGTGTATTGAAGGATGTTTTTTTTTGCAAAGCAGTCTAAACAGGGTTGGTTATTGAAATATATAACTTTTAAAGCCAAAATAAGTCACATTAAAATAAAAAATATTGAACAAAATATGCAGCATTTTTGAAAAAGATCCTAAACTACAAGCTACAGTGTAGGATTATAAAATGTGTCCTAGGTTTTGGATACAAAATTATAATTTTGTGATTGTAAACACTATAATATCCCACCATCTGGTCCATGCAATCACAGCTATTCATCAACATGTTGCATTTGTTCACAACTTTTGGCATTACACTGGTGTTTGCTCCTACTACCTTTTGAATGGTTTGTGCCACAGTTTTGGTTGATGCCAACCCAAATGGCTATTTTGTTACTCAACTCAGCATATAGGGTTTTAGTTCCCGAGTCCAAAAATCACCTAACTTTCTGATGGTTAAGTTTCAGAATATTCACTTCTGCAGGAATGCCACATTGTCAATACTGAGTATAGCAGTACAACTGAAGCTGTGTGTGCATAAATAGTCAACAGGAGCAACTGAAGTGTAGAACCTATTGCAAACACATGATAATCTGGCTGTAAGGGCTTCAGGAGAGTGTCAAAAGTTTTGACAGCATGAGCAGGGTTTGAATAAAGGTTAGGATCATTTGTGTCTTTCCAAAATAAATTTTCAAACTGTACAACATAGTCTATCTCAGAATTGCAAAATCTGAATGTCTCAAAGGGATATTTGGGGGGAGAGGCTTGCTTGCAACAAACTGTTTGTGTTCAAATCAGGCTTTACACTAAATAACCATCTCATCAATGTAAGCATTTTCATACATTTTTCAACAACAACTTCTCAAATTCCTCAATCTTTGTTTTTTCTTCATCATTTAGGTCCAAGTCATGAATAATGTTGTGGTAAATGATGCAAGAATATGATGGTACCAGGCTGGATAAATATATCCAATAATCAACCAGTAGCCTCTCTCATCTTAGGCTGAAAGTCCAAACCTACAGAAATCAAAGCTGCTGTAAACTTTAACCATTCATAATAAGCAACAGATATCCTTGAGGCAAATGATGATAATTTTTTAGGATGATTTCTCCAAAACATTTGCTGCATATGCAATTTCTTGTGGCTTATGGACTGAAAAGTTTACATTGGTTTCTCCTTCTTCAACTACTCTCTATGCTACTTTTCATATTCACCATTGTTACAATTTCCTTCTGTTTCTACAACTGTCATCTTCCTTTTGTTAGGTTAAAATCCAGATCCTGTTTTTCTTTTCCACATAGTAGCATCACAGTATTTGGCAAAACATTTTATCATACCAAAACAAAAATAACATTGAAAAAAGTTAACAGTTGCAATAATATAAAATTAAACATAAAAACCTCATACTTTACATACATGAAGCTGAAATTGACTGAATAATAATATTTAGGAAGGATTATTCAGTTTTCAGAAACTACTTAAGTACATGAATGATTTCAAATATTATTTGAGCAATTTGCTTTACAGTATTACAACTCCATATTAACATATTTTGTTTAAATAGTTTTAAATCAAATTCAGGAAGTTTTGTATCCTCATTTATGAATTTGCTTTACTGAATAATTAATTTCTTTTTTACTAGTATTTAACACTGCTTACATCTACAGTGGAACCCCTCTAAAGCAGCCACCTTCAGAACCGAGACAAATTGGCCTGATTAGAGGGGTTCCACTGTACATAATTAAGGATTATGTAAACAAAAAAAGGGACTGTGAATGAATGATCACTTTCAAGGGGTGACTGAATCTGAGCGGTGACCACTTAAATGGGTTCCATTGTACTTTACAAGATTGTTAAATTATTACCTGTCAGAAACTAGGAGTACAAAGACTATTACATAGATATTATACTTGATTAGCCAAGTTTCTTGGTATACATTCCTCACAACAATTGTAGTAGTAAGAAGGTACATATGTTTTACAGGTTAGTTTAGTATGGACAAAAAGTTGATCTGACTTTGAGCACATAAAACAGAAATTATCATTGATATACATAATCTGGGACTCCATACCATGTTCTGATTTATGCTTTTCTTAAGCAGCATAATATCGGTGATGTCCCTATTCTTGTCATTTTCACAATGAAAGTTATTTAAACAAATTACAAGATGCTCTATGCAGACTTCAGTTTCTAGTTCATGTAGGAAAAAATCATAACACATTATTTATAACTTTTATCCTTTCTAAAGTTGTAAATCTTTCAAATTTATTTTATAAAGCTGTTTTGAAAACAATAAATAATTCCTTTCACATTAGATCTTTCAATTTTCCTGTGTTGTTTTATGCAATAGTTTTACTATATACACATACAAACAGAGTCAGTTGTAATTTAGGTTTGTTAATATCATTTTGATATTTTATCTTGCTGATTTAAAACAGTTGGCTTTCCACTACACATTATACAAACACAACACAACTAACAGATTTATTGATCAAATATGACCATGCCTATGAAAATGATGTCTTTGTTACCTCTGTTAGGTATCATTGTGTAGTTTTTGTCAACAAAATTCATTTATATTTAGTACTATGCATATATGTTAAAAGTCAAAAAGTAAATATCAGGCCACGTTCAAAGAACAATGAAAGAAATGTCACAGGTGAAGCACCAATATTCTATTAATCTTCATATTTGCTACAACATAAACTCAGTGAAAGTTCTTGAGTTTAGCAAACAGTTAATATTTTGTGTGTCCCCCTTGTGCTTTAATAATTGCAGTCTTTAAGGCATTGTTGCAGCATACTTAATCAGTGTGTCCTTTAAGATTATAAACCAAATGTCTCTAATACATTCCCATAAAGTTTCTTTAAAAGCAACATTTGACCTGTCAAACTTTTAATCTATTAACTTCCAGATCTGTTCAATTGCATTAAAATCAGGGCTCTGTGAGATCACTAACAACTTCTTTCTTAAGCAAGTAATTTCTGCATAGGTTGAACAAGCATTTGTGGTCATTATTTCCTTGGCAGTAGAGCCCTTTACCAATAATATACAAATCATCAGATATATCATAACAGATCAATATCTTATGGCACTTGCACTGGGCCATCATTCCATCTACTTTACAAATACCTCCTTCTCCTCGGCAAATATACACCCCTAAGCTATCATACTGCCTCCACCATATTTCATGGTAAATGCTCTACACCGAGATAAATATATTTCATCTTCCTTCCACTAGACATACAGCCTATGCTTTGAACCAGATATTTTACACTTGGATTCATTTCAGTCTATAACTCCCTTTTCCAATCATCAGTAGTCCATTTTTGTACGTTTTAGCAAATTTTAGTCTCTTGACAACACTTGGAGAAAGAAGTAAGAGTTTTCTTACTGCTACAAGACCAAATATTCCATTCATGTTGAATCTTCTTCATATTTTAGAAATGGATATTTTTCTATCATTTAGTATATGGTTGTTTATCTCATGTTTGAGATCAATGGCAGTATTATTTCTACCCTGAAGGCTGCATAAACAAACATCTTCAAAATCAGTATAATTGAATTAAGATGCACTGCCACTTCCTCTACCACTTTCAAATGTATCTGTCACTGTCTTAAGATCTAGGATGTATTTAACAATTTCAAATCTGCAGCAATTTGTCAGAAAGTTCAGCCAGCATCAGATGAAGTTTTTATGTGAACTCTTTGCTCTACTGAGAATTTTCTACCCTTCTGAGCTGTAGCATGACAACACAAGTTAATATACAGTGTTACACACCTAATTTTGTTTCAAATCAAGATTTATTAGTGGAGTCCTATTAAACGGACTTTTTTCTGGTACATACCAGTTCTATATGCTAGCTCCTTATTAGCTTCATTCCATACAGTCAGAAAACTGCATGGGATAACATGACAGATGTTTCAACAAGGAACAGTAAAGTATTACCAAAGTGTTGAAATTTACATTCCATAATGGCATAGAAGAATTAGCTCCATAAAATTGAAGGAATGATAAAATATTCTCTTGTCCTAAACACTTGTGTACAGTACTGTGTAACAGTTACAGTTTTTCAATACATAAGAAGTTATTGCATTTGTGTATTGTTCTTATACAATACACTTACCAATATTAAATTAAAAAAAAAAAAAAAAGGCAATCCAAATACTTTGCAGCAACAGGTCTTGGCCTTCCATGTTGTCTAAAATTAAATATTCTTATGAAATGTTTTACCTTATAGCTCTTTCAAACAAACATCATATAATACAAAAACATTATCAGAAGTGAAATGAGTATCACCAGAAATTATGACAAAACATTTCAGGACTACTTATTTGAAAAGTAATCAAAACCTGGTTTTAGGGTTACTTCATTACCACTGACTGCACTCAGCTTTAACATTGGCAAATGCATTACTAATTTTCACACAGAAGTACTGCAATTTCATATACTGATTATTATTATTTTGCTTACGAAAATTTCATGCTCAGTCCACCACTCTGTATACCCTGCCAATTTTGTGCCACTAATGAACAAGTACAGAACATCAGAATACTCTTCACCAATAGTTTTGTGCTACCTTTGTTAGTGCAGCTAACTCTCTCATTCAAAGCTAAAATCTTACATTACAAAAATGGAGTGTCTAGTAAAGGTGCTCAACATTTAAACTAAGAAAAAAGTGACCATCACTAAAGTAACGTGAAGTACCATGCAACACCTGAAACAATTATGATCTTTGCCATTGAAGCAGGAAATAAAACTGATACAGATGGAAAAAAAATTAGGTCCAAATGGAATTTATTTGGAGAGGTGCAATTCTTAGTAAAACATAAGCTGAATGAATTATGTACACACCCAACCTTAACCAGACAGATACGGCTTTTGCAACTCTTTACTCAGTTGAGGATCAAAACAGATAAAAACAAATATAATGTAATATAAACATAGTGGCTAAGGCACACCGACAGTGTTGCACATATTCCTCAACTCCATCTGTCATGTATCAAGAAAATGGAATTACGAAGAGAAAGTTACAAGTCAGCTGAAATTGGACATACTCCCAAAACCACTGTAGGAACAAGAACTATGACAAACCAAACCTAGCACTGCCTCATCTCAATTGTAAAAGCAGGGCTACATACAAGCAGAACTTTTAACTAACCACAGATGCAGGAAAAAGAAATCCTGCATCCAGAATTAAAAGTAGAAGAAATATTTGGTCAACTGTAGGTTGTCCCTATGTACATCCTTTTGCCTGTATTATGAGACAAAATTCTCCAAACTCAATTGCTGGAGCAGGAATAAACCTCCTGCAACCAGAATTAATGAGAAGATGGACCTCTAATGCACAGAATCGTAGGAACATGATAGTGTAATCCCAAACATGGTATTACAAGGAGGACCCCAAATAGGCTGGTCCTGCTACAGTTGAAAGTTATTCACCTGAGAAAAAGAATGCACAGGAAATGGAAGGAGGGGAAAACAGTTTTGCCCTTTTCTCCCCAAGTGGAAAATCATAAATATGTATGGTAAGTTAAAATTCAATAATACAATGAGAAGGAAACTTCTATGGTCCAGTAATTGGGAAGTGTTAAGGCTTTCCTTGCTCCACTGGAAAAAAAGAAAAAGGATAGAGAAATGTCACACCAAAGAAAATGTAATGGATGTCTATAAGCCCCTTTATGAAAAAGTAGGCTGACCTAAATCGATCCAATCAAAGAGTTAGCCGAAATTGACTTCTGCTTTACTCATGAAATCTATAGATGATTTTCCATCAAGTGAAACTTACTGATATATAGAAATCTATACCACTGGGTATGCTACTCCACCTCTACATCTAGTGAGCACAATTAGCAAATAGTGTAGATTTGATGCAAGGCATACCTAACCATGCAATATCTGCCACAGAGTGGGATCCAATTATTAATAGTTAAAAGAAAGGTCTCTGAAAACATAAATGAAAGAAGATAACACATACTCCACTCAAAGGTGAATGGACATGTGTATAATCACTATAGGAAGGTTACAATATTCACTTAAGGAAGATAACCCATACTGTGTAGAAAATGAGCAACAAAGGTATAGATGCTATACCAAACAATCTTCTTCAACAAACAGTGAAGGTGTGCAGTCAAAAACATGGCAAGATAAATTTTATAAGAAAAAACACTGCAAAAAGAGCAACCTTCTGTAGATAAGTGCAAAAATGCCATCTTGACAAGTTAAATAATCCAACCAGTGATTATGACAAGAGATAGAACATGGCAAATGGAAGGGTTCCAGGGAATAAATTCAAGAATGTGAACTCTGATAGGAAAAAGTGTGTGCTGCATAAGTTGTAGGGAGGAAGAACAAACTGGAATATAGGATGACACAAGAGCAATGGTAGAGCATATGGATAACACTAATGGCATAAATACCTGATCAATAACATCCACAAGCAAGGAGAAGAAAAACAGATCTTGAAGAAATGGTGTATGGAACATGTAGACAAAGGTTGAAAGGGAGGAATGGACAGGACATAAAGAACATACTGAGATCCCAATCAGGTACATCAAAGCAGCATGGAGAACACACAACTCAAAACTAATGAAAAAGAAGGGAAATGAAAAAGAAGGACAAGACTTATGAAACTAGGAGAAATGTAAGATATTTGAAAAGACCATCCATTAGCCAGAAAATTGTTGAAGTGAATAAGCCTTTGTCAAACAACCAGCTGAAAGATAAGGTATGGAATGGTGAGAAGAATGGAAACCACACCAAAGAGACTAAAGGCAGAAGACAGAAAATTGTTTTTAGTAAGTGGATAATGGTTCTATAGAACAGGAAGGGAAAGATGGATAGAAGTTTATGTTAGTGAGAAATAGGTCAGTTAATTTTGAATATCAATGAGAACAGGCTGAGAACAAATATGAAGCAATTCCAGGGCCAGTAGAGAACTAAGTGAATCAGTATAAATAGTGTAATTGGAGTATTGCTTAGCTTCTATATGATCCACAGCAAGAGAAATAGCATACAGTTTAGCAATGAACAAAAAAACTGAAGAAGGGAATGTGTGCAACCACCAAACCACAACAAACCATGGCAGAGCCCAAAAAGTCACCTGATTTTGAACCATCTGTATAAATGAGAATGGAAAAATGGTTTGAAAGATGTTCAGCAGAAAAAAATATGGTACATCCAATTGGAAGTATCTGATCTTCTAAGATGACTTAAAGAAAGGTCACGTTTGGGGATTATAATAAGCCATGGCAGGGTGGGCTGACCAGTGAATACAGCAATGTCATCCAAGGACAGACCCAATACATCCAACTGCACCTGGATAAAAAGGCCAGAAGGAACAATGTCAGATCATTTGTTCCGAAAAAGCATGGCCCACTGAAGAAAAGAGACAACCCCAGATGGGATACTGTGACAAGAATCAAAGTTTCAAAGCATATAGTAAAGACACTTGAAACAGTGGAGGTGTAGAGGAAGTTTAAGAGACTGTGTACAATCCTGTGTTTTTTTTCTTTATTGTCTTTATCAAACAAAGGTCTGTCACCCTCCATGGATCCTATCCTGAGTTGATTGAGCAGGTCTTTGTTGTTGGAAGAGGATTACGGCAACTGAGAACATGAACAAATGATCATTTTGCACAGAAGATATACCTGAGGAATTGCCCATACCTGGAACCAATGGTAGTGGACCTTGGAGTTTGCTAAAATACAAGTTAGGGAAAGAGATGGATATTGAAGTTAATACATCAGCTTTCTTAATCATGAAGGTCAAAAGACTTTTAATATGGTTTGAGAATGCTTCTTTCAGAGGAACAGAGATCCATCTGCACTCCCACTGTTGAAGTGGAATGAAATGCAGCAGCACACATTCAAGATGAAATGGTGGACAGTAGCTTTCAAACCTCAGGGTAGGTAATGTTTTGAATTGTTTTCAAATACTGCTCCTCTTTTCCTTCCAACAACTTAGGACAAGAACAAAAATAGAATGGATGAGAGCCATTACATTTAGTGCAATGAGGATCTGTTTCACACTCATAGGAATTGTGGTCCTTGACATTACAATGAGCACACATCAAGGAACCACAATATAATGTCTACAAGTGATCAAACCATTGACATCAGAAACATCTGAGAGGGTTTGTAATATATGGCTGAACCTTGCAATTAAGATAACCTGTCTTGATAATGGCAGGTAGACACAGTGATGTAAATGTTAGAATGAGAACGCTGGTCAACATCATAACTCCATCTTTGCAAGTGAAGATATACCTCACTGCAAATATTTCTTCGGTGGAAAACCAGTTAGAATCTCTGACTCTAAGATGTATTTCAAATCCCTCTCAACAATAACTCCTCATGACAAATTCAAAGTAGCATCAGGAGTAACCTCAGTGGGTGTATCCCCAACTGACTTCATATACAAGAGTTCACTGTGTTTAGAAGTTGATGTTTCCATCATAATGTCACCAGAGTGAACACTCTAGTCCCTTCTGAATAAAAAATGGTGACATTTGCTCTAAAGGTTTGTTTTAAAGAGAATGTAATATAAGAAACTAAAGTACACGTATTACAGATGTTGAAAATTGCTGCTGAAAACCTTCGAGATGTGGTCATTTACCTATGGACTGTTTTTTTCACTATTTTATTTAAGTTTTTATTTGAGGTATCCATAATAATGAAAATATGTTTTGGTGCTCACTGATCCCACCCACCATGGAGCCCTATGAATAGATGCACTACAATGCCAAACAAGGACACTGCAGAAATGTCAGGATTTTGTGAGCAGTATATGCAAACACTAGCATCAGATAAAATTCCACAACACCCATTGAGAATATCAAATACTGGTACTTGGTTGACCCTAGCTCAAGTGGACAAGCTGGTTGGCCCAAGGGGAGCCATCCCTAGGCCACCCATCTACAGGAATTTAAAGACAGTGGTGTGTTATGTTTGGACTCCTCAACTACTAGGATCCTCTCCTCCCCCTCAAGGGTCACCATGCACAGCAAACACATGGGTGGATATTTAGATCTCAGAGGAGGTATCTACATTGAGGAGTAAACTTGGAGAACAGATGGGACTTGCACAATACACATTTAACAATACTAATTACATGAATTAAACTGAAACAATGTTAAAATGTGTGTGTAACAGTAAATCCATTACACCTCCCTCCTTAAATTGTTAGAAATTAGCTAATGCCAATTTTTAACTTGGGTATTATATATAAGACACATTGAGAAAAATACATTAAATATGGTACATTTTTCTAATAATTATACAATTTCAATAATCATGACAATGTAACACAATCAATACAAATAACCTTATGATCATAAAATTACATAGCATGTGAAAATGCTTAAATGTATGTGCGTTTTTTTCATCTAACATAATCAATAATCACACAAGTCAGGCATTATTTTACCCCAGCCAATTCACTTCCCAATAATAATGATACACCCTTAATTGGCAGAGTAGGTCTTACTCCAACCACAACCGGTCCTAGTACTAAGTCTGATGTTAAATAAATTTTATGAAGAGAAACATTAACAAAGCCACCCTCAATACCTTGAACAATAACAGACTCACCAGTGGCAGAACTCAAATCTAAAGGTAATACACCTTCTAACATCAACGATTGAGTTGCCTCAGCATCAGGTATAATATATATGGATATGAGATAAACAGACAAAAAGTCCAAATTCCTGCATAGCTACATCAGCCTTTTTATCGGTGGCCAAGTGAACAATATTGGGTGATCTGGTGAAACTACGTCCATGTGTGGACACGAACACACTAGTATTGCCTCCTTTTCTTTTTCAAACTCCAAAAATTGGACATGACATAAAACAGATTTTCTTTTTTTTACTATAATGGCAGACAGGCCTTTATGATTTTGATGAAGTTTTATCCTGATTGTTTGAATATTTTATACAAGAGGAGCTTGATTTTATAGAAGAATCCTCAACTTCAGTGGAATTAACAGATGTAGGTTTTTTGCCAAAACAGTAAGTATTTCTTTATATAAAAATGGTTTTGTGTGCTAAAATATATCATCAGAAAGAGCATTGCTTCCTGCAGCATTTCAAATTTCTTTTCACCTATGCAGTATTTCACCCTAGTTTTGAGGTCATCAATTGTACTGAGCTTAAATTCCTCAATTAAACATTGTCTTAATTTGACAAAACTGTTGCCAGTATACCACTGATCAACATAACTTTTTTTTGTGAACAAATTTCATATATGTTCAATTATTTTGCTTGCAATAACCTCAAATCTTTTGGCAATAAACCTAGAGTACTAGCTCATATGTTTTTAGAATGACTGGTTTAACCTTATCATAATCCTTATAACCTTCTAAAGAAATAATGGTGTGAAGCTTCTTCTGCTTTACCAATTAAAACACACTGTAAAAATAATGATAATTTTTTTGGTTGGCCATTCCACATTTTGAGCAACTTTCTCAAAATGTTGGAAATATTTATCAACCTCATTTTCATTAAATGGTGGTAACATTAATACATCATTTGAGTTCAAAGTTGTCATTTTTCCTGGGTCAATCAGAGTTAAGTCTAATTTCCATTTCTTTCAACCTAATTTTATTTTCGGTTTAAATATGAGCTTGTTAAGCCTCAAGACATTTATTTTCTCTTTCAGCTTTGATACAGGCTTGTTCTTTATCTTTATTTAATCCTACAGAGGCCTGCTCTTTCTTGGTTTTGATGCAGGCTTGTCCAAGCTTGTTCTAACCCATTTTTATCACTCAATCCTGACTGGCTAGAACAGACTCTAGAGTATTCCCATAATGGTTCCTGAGGAAACAAATCATCATTGACTGGTATTTCAATAACACATTTTTTAGTTCGTTTTTCCTCATTGATATTTTTATCATCTAATTCTAAGAAATTGAAATTTTATGCAATTAACTTTGTTACACTTTTTCTACTTTTTCAAAATATGGTGATTTAAGAAAACTTTGATAATCACACATGATCAAGTCTTGTTGGCAATGATAAATATATATTGATATAGACTTTAATTTTAATTATATACAAATTTTGTCTCTTATTTAGATCTCAGACATAAGCCCCAAATTTATTATTACATATAATTTATCACAGATGAGTCTCCAATTTATCATGTTATGTTTATTACATATTATGATTTCAAATAACCAGAAGTTTGAATAAGCTAACTGAATGTTGAAATCTATCAAATTTATGATATTTGCAAACAAGAATGATACACAGCTTTCTTTCTTAACATAAATATTTTAATATGCAAACAACAACAAAGTTTATAATAACAATTATTATAGTGTTTTATATATATATATATATATATAAGAGTTTTACACTCTTACAACCTATACTGAGTCTTAAATTTGGTCTAATACTGAAAATTTTATTGATGGTCCAGGTCCATGACAAGTGAATATATTCTGAATTGATATTATTATACTTTGCTTAAGCTAACTAGCTGCCTGTTTTTGGCTCTCCTCACTCTGCTTACAAGCTGGCTTTTTAATGAAAAATATTTAATGTCTGGTTTGTAATGTTCAAAATTTATAAATATTCCTGGTTAAATTCTGTAGTTTTCTTATTAATAACCATTAATCACAATTACAGCCTTTGCAGCTTATAGTATACCGAATGTAGCTGACCAATAATACTCTATTATTGTTTCTTGGTACTTCAATTTATAAACATTTTTTTTAGGAGTTGTTCTTAAATGTTCACTTAGCAACAATACTGTCAATCACTATATTACATACACACCTACTATATTGTTTGTTTTTATGCTTGAGAATCTTCTAAAAATTCAGAGAAGAGGTGAGACTTGTGCAACACACATTTAACAGCATAAGTTACATATATTACACTGAAACAAATGTAAATATTAAAATAAATGTATAACAGTAAGTCTGTTACAAATAGGAAACCAAAAGAAAGGAAAGTTGGTGTACCAGTGAGCTTTGAAAGCATATAAAAGTTTCCCAAACTGGGAACATACATATAAAAAGACTTGTGGATTAAGGGACCATTCTGTGAAGATAATCTTGTTGGGAAGAGATAATCTTCAATCAGAATCAGAACACCATGAACATGGCAAGCTAAGGCCACAATGTTGTGACTATAGCCTAGAAAATAAGATTTAGGATTTGAAATCAGAAACCTGAATAGTAGTACACCCTTGCTTGCTGATATAAGTGACCACTGTCTGGGAGTGAAAGTAAGGACCCCAAATCCTCTAAAGATGAATCTGGTACAGCTGCAAACCTGGATGAGATAGAGGAAGCATCTCACCCCTGTTGTCTGATCTCTGTCTAACCACCAAGTCAGGTCAACTATAATCCTGGGATGAAAGGTAAAGGACTGGTTCAACTGACCTGAGTAAAAGTTCCAACGATCTAGGAGTTTCTACTAAAAGGAACACATAAAAACTCAACTCATGGGAATGAGAGCTTGCAAAGAAGTTCACATCCTCAAAAAGATACAGAACATCTTGAGCTGTGAGAAAACATGAGGTGAGAGTCTTCAGAACAGGTAGCTCTGTTTATCAAAAATAAAGAGAAGGCTGGGTTGAAACGAGATAGGAATGAAGAAAACCTTCAAATGAAAAAGGAATTAACTGGGGGTAAAAATTGACTTCCTTTCCATACAAGCAAGAGCTTGTATCAAAGTTCATGCAAAAAATAACTACCAAAGATGTGGGCAATGTGGAGACAAACCCCAAATTGCAGTTTACAAGGAGGAAATTTGATTTATAGTAACAAGAGTGTTGGAAAAGGTAAAGCATAGGTCAGTCTTACAAACAAATCAGTGATGTAACAAAAAAAAAACAAGTTATAATCCTACTTTTAGTTAGTGTACAAGGCACAAAATTAACAATGACAAAATGAACATTAAACAGATAGAACAATAAATTACATGTTACTAGTAATAATGGTAATATACAAAAACCATCTAAACATACCAAATTAACAAAATAATTAATAATAACAAATGTGCAAACAGACAAAAATCAACAAAAAATAAAGTAATAATCAGTATCTAGCTTACAATTCATACAACTTAACTTAGATGACAAAGGACACAAGTATGAACAACACTACTGACAATTAAAATCATAAGACACACATTTAACAATGGCAAGAAAAATTAGTCAAATAGAATAATTACTTATATGTGGCTATTAGTAATAACATGTAACCAACAACTACCTAAATGTACCTAGTTAAACAAATCATTAATATCAAATTTAAAATCCTCAAAATTTAGACTCTACAAAGTATATAATATTAATGAACTGCAAAATTAATAAAATTACATAGAAAAACAAAGTAATAAACAATATCTAACTTAATAATTTATCTAAGTTAACTTAGATGACAAAGGACATATGCATAACCTAACTTACAAAAGTCCAAGCACCGATAACATGAAATATTTAAATCTTCCAAGTGAATAAAAGAAGAAAGCCACAAACATTCTTCCACCAAAGTGAATGAGGTGGTAATATGACAACTGAAACAAAAAAGGAAAACAAGTGATATCATGCACGTCTTTAATACACAGCAAAGCCAGAATATAAATTGCCAAATGACTTAAATAACTAGCAGTAAAAACAAAAAACAAAAGAGAAAACTCTAAAGAGATTTAGTGTGAAACATACCTAAGTAAGAAGGTGCTAAAAAAAGATAATCAAATTTTCTTCACTGAAAAGAAGAAATATCCAGCCAAACATATCAATCTAACTCCTTGCAAATTAATGCCTTTACTCCTCTGTAGATAAAGTCAAACACAATTCCTGGGAAGTTATACCTATAGTGTTTCTGACTGTAATAGGATTTCCTGCAGTCAATACACTGAATTGGGAATTCATACTAACATTTCTAATAAATCTGTAATAAGAAATAAACACAATATTGAATGCAAACACAGTAAAATAAAACTCTTGAAAAAATATTTGGAATAATAAAGAAGCTCAAACGAAAGCCATGTGCAAAAAAATATATCTGGCAATTGAGAAAGTTAGAAGTCAGTAGAAATAGCAAAAGAACTAGTTCAGCCAAAATGTGTGTTACAATATTACTGTTGGAGAGTAATCACATTATACAAACATGTTCAACAGTGGTGCAAAAATTGGTAAACTGTATAGATTGATGCAATGATTGTGATAACTTTTTCAGCAATGCTTAGAGAGCAGAAAGAATATCAAAACAGCTTTGTATGAAAGGAAAGAATGTACCTGAAAATAAATATGCTTACAAGTGAGCAAACAAAAAGTGTAACGATTATAGTTCAGGTACCTAGAGAAAATAGATATGAAAGATTGAATTTTCCTTCATAAAATAACATAGGAAAGCATTACATAATGTTAGAATACAAATTCAACAAAGCATGAGTAAAAAAAAAAAAATTATTGAAATAACATTAATTTTTAATTACATTTATAAATTAATTTATTTTTTAATTACATTTATAAATTAATTTATTTTTTAATTACATTTATAAATTAATTTATTTTTTAATTACATTTATAAATTAATTTATTTTTTAATTACATTTATAAATTAATTTATTTTTTAATTACATTTATAAATTAATTTATGATTGTTCACTTGAAATGATCTGAACATCTACTTGACCAGAAACAGTTAGTTAATAATGTGGTCAACGACAATTGTTTCTGTTTTCACTGAGTGGAAAAGCCTTGTACCTTTTTCCACAAGCCTTAAAGTGTAAATTTTGAGCTCTAGTTTAAGAGTGTTATGGTGTAGCTTTAGCATATTCTGTCTATTGTTTTACACAAGTGTTTAAATCTTTCTTTTGCATTCCATGATCATTTATTCAGTCACAAATTTTTTCAATCCTGCTATTATTGTAGAACTTACTAATTGCCAATTAGTCCCAGTTTTACCTGTGAACTCCACATATTATTATGAAATGAAAAATTGATATTAATAAAAAGAAAAAGTTATTTTCAAATGTCACCTTGCAATGCAAATCTGAATAAAGTACATTGTATGTTATTTGTATTTATAAAACTTCTGGAAGATGTACTTTACCTGTTGTACTTTAAAGAAACCAAAAAAACATTTTGTTCAGAACAAAATCCATCAAAGAAAGATAATTTATATTATATTGTACTTATAAATATAAAAGAAGTTACTGTTTTATGCTTACAAATATTATGCATACAGTTAGAAATATTTGACTTTACCTCTTTAAGAAATTGGTGTACTCTGCTTGTCGCACCAGTCCTGTTCTCATCATTATTGTTTGGAAACATTGTCGTTCAATAGCCCACAGTTTACAGTCCATTATGGCTAAAAAATAAGACACATTTTTGTAAAATCAATTTTGTAAAAGCACAGACACAATACAAGAGAAATGGAACTAAAATATTACACTTTTAGTATTTCTACAATTTATGCCTACCATAAGTGATGTCAAATGCAACCATAAGGGCATTATACCAAAACAGCAATGAATAACTGTGCCCTTAAGAGTTGTCTCTGAACTGCTCTTAGAAAAAGGAGAAGACTTAAGTCGACACTATTTTTCAAAATATTGATTTCCCTTTTAAACGCTACAAACTGATACTCATTCTGTAAACAAATCACCCTGTCAAAAACAATTTTAAAACTTTTAATTGCAGCATAGCCCAACATTACCAAATCTTAAACTTTAACAGTTTTGTCTTATTTCCAGAATATACATATAGCAAATAGAAATCATAGGCCTTTTTCCTAGCTGTCTGCTGAATAATCTTGGAAATTTTAATAACAGCATTGTTTCTTCTTCTTTTCTCTAAAAAACGTAAGTTAAAAGAGATTAACCTATCATTAAAAAATAACTCTCCAATCCCTAGTATCACCTTGGTATCTATCCTCCAAATATTTTCCAATAAGTCAATAAATATTCCTCCTTACATAAAGAAATCAAAGTTCTACATAGTATTTCAAATGAAGTTTAACTAATGTTTTGTATAAAACATTAATTACCTCTACTGAATTGTAATCAGTATGTCCGTAAATATATCCTAAAATTCTATTGGTTTTACTACTAATAACAGAACATGAACAACTTATCTACCACTATGCCAAGATTGTTTTCTTCGTTACTGAATGGGTTACCATACATATTACTAATTTGTTGCACGTATTATAAATATATAAAAATAATTTACATAATAGTTTTCCAACTAATACATTGACTCAAGTCATTCTGCAGAATCTCACCTCAATAAGTCGAGAAACACAACAGTTCAGTATCACCTGCAAATTTTACGAGTTTACTAATTACGCCCCTGTTGGTATCATCAACGTAAACAAGGAAATAAAAGAAAAAGGCTAAATCATACAAAAGCTTTGTTTAAATGAACAACACTAACAAATTTTTTGGATAACAATCCATGATTTCTTTGATTGAAATTACTTGAATTTTGTCTGCTATATTACTAAGACTAATTAACCTGTAATTTCTAAAACTTCTTATCATACACTTTAAATATAGTAGTAGCATTTAGAATTACCCAATTATCATGCCATCTGTCTACTTGCCTACCAAAATTGAGAGAGAAAACCCAGTATATATGATCTTTAAAGTTCTCCAAAACCTAACAAAAACCATTGTTTAGTCCTGATGCCTTAATTTATTCATCTATCTATCTTTAATCCCTCAGTCTTTCATTTTGCCACCAAAGAATTAGTAACTACATAATTTAGATGATGGGCATTATTTCTTATAACATGCTTAGGGTCAGTAGTATTGCTAACATTCATTAAAAAGCCCATACATTTTATAGTCTTTAACAAAAATCTTGTCATAAGCATCATTTCTAATCCTCATTTTAACATTTTGCTTATTTTTAAAGTCAAAAAATTGTTGCTTTTAACACAATTGTATTCAGTATCATAAATTCAAAACCATTGAAATAATTATATAAACAGTGAATTAAGTTTTTATCAAATACAAATATTGATAATCTTCTCACCTTCTATTGGAAGTAAATTAACTCAGTGTACAATTGTGTGTTGACAGTTTACACGATAATTTTATGTTCTTCAACAATCCCACAATGGTTATAAAAGTATAGACAAGCCTACTATTCCCCCTGCAGTATTGTGATAAACAAAATCATGTTTGTCCCTAACAAAAGAAAGAAGTAGAATTCTATGTTTTGGCTGATACAGCAACTTTATATGATGAAATTAAGACTAAATTTAACATTTAACATTTAATAAAAGGCATTATTAAAAGTTTGAAAAGGGTTGTATATAATTGGTAGTTGGTAGAACTGCCTATACAAGAATGGCTCGCATTACTTATTGAATTGGTACGTTAAATATCCCCTCAATACATCACCAGGACTTCACAATACTATATAGCATTTCCTTTTATAATAATATCTATGTAATGACAAAATCAAGTTCTGGGAACATCAGTAGCTGCTGAAGCAAAAAATTTGAATTTCTTTTTCTATCTTCTGCTTCTACTTCTTTCTTTCTTTTTTAATTACATATCTCAAATATCAAAACAATGGTGTCAACTAATTTCACTAAGGTGACAAATTTAAAATGGAGTATCCACTTTTATGAGTATTATTAGCAACTAATGGTAACTTGAAAAATACATCATAATTCTTGAATTTATGATGTTATCATTACCCTTTACATTAATATTTATTGCTTACTTATTATTAAATGATAATTTCTTTTCGACCATGAACTTTGTTTCTTAGAGGAACACCAAATTTCTGTAAAAAAGCTACAGTTAAAACCTCATTGTATTTAGAACTTAGTTATAAATACAACCTTCTTTTGTCTATTGAAATATTGTAGTAAAAACTAGCAAACAAGAAAAACTAAAAAAAAGAAAGAAAGAAATTTTGGGATGACTAATACCAATCCTTCCAAAACAATCAAAACAAAACTGTATACATGATAGCTATAATTCCAATTCATCTTATTTTTGTTTGTCAACACTGTAGTATAGTATGTAACTGTACTAATATGTAGCAATTATTGAAAAGTGATCCCTAGATTATATTCTCTTTTAATTTTTTCTTTACTTGTAAAACTAATAGTATTGACAATAAAAGCAGTTAATATAAAAATATCAAGTGTTTGAAAAATGATATCAAGCAACATACGGTATGTTATTTAGATAATATATGACTACAGGGAGGTGAAACCTCATCCTTAAATATACGAGTGAGATAAACATTAGCATTAAGCAGCCATAATGGGTGTGTTGTTGCAATCATATCACTGCTTCTGAGAAATACCTAAACAAAAAGGCTAAAGTGAACAAAAGATTTCAAACTTTCAAACAAAAGGATGAAACCCAATTCATCTTGTCTGGTAACAATCAATTATAGTTGAATAGCAGATAGAGGTTGAATATTGAGGTCAACATATAATATCTACAAAAAAAAGAAAAATTTAAAAAATGTATCACTGTTTAAAGCAAAATTACAATATACTGTATTTGTTTTTCTTTAAAATATCCTGTTATAATGTATTATAATACAAATAATAAATGAACCACATAGTTACAATTATTCACTTTTTGTCACTCACTTATAGGTATCACTTGTGTTCCATAATTATTTTCAAAATTGTAAATTCTGTTAATCATATAACTAAAAAGAAATGCATTTTAAATGTACATATATTAAAACAAGCCAATAACACTATCCTGAAACAATTTGTATTAAAACCTATTATTTTATAATATGTAAATAAACAAATGATAAATTTAGCTAAAACCAAGCATTATTTAAGGACCTCTCGTCAATAACTTTTAAAAAGTGTAAAACAAACTGCTACATTAGAACAAAAATATCATATTCTTGATAAGTAAATTAAATTTCTAATTTTAAAAAGCACATGGGTGAAAACAATACAAAAATTCACTACAGTAACATTGTGAAAAATGATACAACTCATAGCTTATTTTACATACTTATTACATACAGAATAAAAGAAAAATAAAACATTAACAATACCTGTAACTGTGGCAGTACGAGTACAGTTGTAAAGTATAGCCAACTCCCCAAAAACTTTCCCAGGTCCAAGTGTACAGAGAAATTTTCCATCCTTTGATACTTTCACTTTCCCCTCTGAAAAAAAAAAAAAAAAATAACCTTTACTAATTTTCTTAATTTAAAATTGATAAAAAAATTGTTTTCATTGTGTATTATACATCATGTTCAGTGTATTTACTTCTTTGCTGAATCATGATTTTAGTCAAATTGAGTATCTCTTCAAAATATACTTGTTGTATAGCAGACCAAACTAATACACTTTGAGCTAAACAGTTTTGCTTGATAATACCACATAAAGACAGCAAGTAATAAAGATTACTGTTTAGAGTTGAAGAAAGTGTAATATTACAAGGTAAATGGTAACACTACCTGAACAGTAAACATAGTGATATTAAGATTGCAGTGAAAAATCAAAAGAATCACACACTTTCATTTTTGGATACTCTTATAAATGACAATAAAGGGCAATTTAAGGGTGAAGTTTATCAAGAAAACTATTACTGGATTATATTTTAATTTTGAAAGCTTCATTCCTACTGCTTTTTTGAGAAGTTAGTTAAAATGATTTTTCAATGCACTTATAAAATATCTATTAATGTTAATGTTAAACATCTTATTTAAGAATGATTTTCAAAGTATTTTGCTCGCAGAATACTTTGTGTGTGGTAATTTAAATAAGAGAAGTGCATTTACATCTTGCATTTAAAATGCACCTAAAAATATTGTATATAGACAAATTAGCATTCTCTGATTCTTAAAAATCAGCTAAAAAAAAAAAATCATCCACAAGGTGTACTTTGCAGATATAGTCAAGGTGAATATAGACAAAATTCATTTGTCCTTATTGTCAGCAGAATCATATTGGCTCTACCAAAAGAAAGTTAATAACTTGTATAAAAGAATATACTAATGTAAGGTCTTTAGTTAAGTCCAACACACACACATGCTCTCAGTAGTTATGAAACTTGTTTCCCCTCGGTGGGCTCAGCAGATAGCCCAATGTGGCTTTGCTATGAGAAAACAACCACAACCAACTACAAGTCTTTGTTGGTTTATAAATTAAGACT
This sequence comes from Carcinoscorpius rotundicauda, assembly GCA_011833715.1. Lineage (NCBI taxonomy): Eukaryota > Metazoa > Arthropoda > Merostomata > Xiphosura > Limulidae > Carcinoscorpius > Carcinoscorpius rotundicauda. The sequence goes on from CM022395.1 coordinate 23,131,702, forward strand.
CAAGTTCAATGTTCAATACACTATTTGCTTAAAATACTTAATAGTTGGCTATTACTAATCTTTAAAGTTTCTAAGAGTCCACAACCCAACCCCTCAGCACCAGGCAACTAAGGACATATTATGATAAGCTAAGGATCACAGTTGTAATGCTTTTATAATGAAAATGTTATAAACTAAATACTGTAAATCCTCGTGTATAAGCCGCCACCATGTATAGGCTGCATCCCAAACTTTGAAGGTTGTTTTTAGGGTTACAGGTATACAGCGTATACAAGCTGCACCCGCCATGCCACACTAATTTTATCCATCCCCACATACGTTTTTCCATTCATTTAACACATTTAATTTAAACTAGTCATGTGCATCATTGTTGAATAAATTATTTTTAGCATTTGCACATTCTAAAAGGTACCTTAACCCCAGATGTAGTGAGAAGTTTACAGGTATAATTTTTAGACTGCGTGTATAAGCCGCACCCCAAACTTTTGAACAAAATTTTAGGTTCACAGGTGCGGCTTATACACGAGGATTTACAGTATTTCCTTAGATCAATTGCTACACTCACATATATGCTCCTTCCTTCAAGCAACATTTCATGTTATGAATGTAGATTAGTAAATGGTAGATAAAACTGCAATTTTCAGTTGATAAAACTCTTTGGTTGTTACCTGATGCAAGTTTGTGTGGCTTATACTTTGGATGCAATAAATACATTGTATCATAGCAGCAAAATCTTGTTTATGTAGACATATAGTTTGGTGGTCATCACAAAAATTAGTTTTAGCATAATATTTAAAGTTTTAAGAAGCTTTCCATAAAAAATTATCCTGAAGAAAATAAATAACAAAACAAACTATAAATGCTTACCTTCCATAACAAAAACAACAGATCCAACTTCTCCTTCTTCAATAATCAAACTATCTTTAGCATATTCAACTGGATACATGCAGTCTGTGATCTCTACTATCTGAACTATTTCAAGATTTTTCATGAAATCATTATCCAAGATAGCATTCTTGATTAATTCTTTTGATCTGGGAAAATAAAGCATACAAGTTTACTTTCCAGATTTTGAATTCCTATCCTACATATTTACATGAAGAATGTAAATACCCAAAATTGCTATAGCTACTTTGGTATATATCAATGCATACAAAAAATCTGAAAACACAACTCCCCCTTCAAGAGAATTTGCAGTTCTATAAAAAACATCAATGAAACATATTATAGTGTGATCTACAATACTTCCAAAATATCAGGTATTACAATAAATACAATGAATGACAGAAGTAACAAATATATTCAATATGCTGCAATACCTCATCTCGATTATACCATTCATATTCTAAAATTATTTATGTGCAAATAGAAATTTTGTGTGAGAAACAACATTTTGGTTCCAATCACCAAAGAAAAACAAAAACTTTTTAAAAGAAATATAAACTCAATAAACAAGAAAATAAGAAATACCAAACATCTTAAATGTATTCAATACCAGATATCAATGTCCTTTTTCAGTTGTTGGTTTTACAATCAGGATCTATATCATGCATTATTACCAAGTTTTCAATTATAATGGCTCAGCAGAATGAACTATCTGTATTCATGATGACTATTAGCAATCAATTAACACATGCAAATTTTGCACATTAATTAAAATTTATTAGATGCAATAAGCTAGAAATATAACAAATGAATTTGTATACACTACATTATTTACCTCCTGTCAAAAACAATGACGTTTAACAGCATTTAGTGTTAAAATATTGAAATTGTTTTCAGTGATGACTTTATATTTTTCTAATCATAATGAGTTTAATTCTAATAAAATACTTGTTTCTTTATTTAGCATTTTATGATAAGCACATTTTTTATTAAATAAAACTTCCTCAACTGATCATCATCTGACACTGGTCACAAGATTGAGAATCCCATGTACCATGTTTCCTTGTTAATTTTAATTCTAATAGATTGAAACAACTTGCATGAAACCTACTTTTCACTGCAAACAACCAAGTTTTCTAAATGTATGAAAAACTGACACTAGAGAAATGTGACAAACTGAACACAATCTTTATAACAGAAAACAAGATTTTATTACTTGTGCACAAGAAAACACAATTGTTTCTACTGGATTATGATTAGCTCCACAACTTTCCTTCTCTCAGGTTCACATTATATTGAATCAAGTACAATAATCTCAAAATAAGTCATTATTCAAAGAACTCCAGATGGAACTGAACTAAGATTTTGAACCTGAATTCAAAAGATAAATATAGTTTCTTTGTCCAGTCAACAGCATCATCTCATGACCTTTCTTTTTTCACAACATTGGTCAGCTGTAATATTTAGATATCAAATCAGCTATTAACCAAAAGATATTACAGTTGTTAATCATTTCAAACCAGGTGTTATATATTACTGCAAAGTTATCTTTGCTGAAATAGATACTATCTTCCACTGAGAACAAAGGAAACAAAGCAGCTACACCAAGGCAATGTGAACAACTTTCTGAACCACCATTTTTGTGCTAAAAATGTGTATCAAATATATAAGTAAGGAGAAAATATAAGATGGGTCTGCATATCACATACAAAAATCAATTATAATTAATTTGTGAATAGAAATATAATAATCCACATAGTGTATTAAAGCAAATGTTCGACTTCCTGGTTATTAATTTCATATTATAAAGTGCTTCCAGTTAATGGGAAGTAATACAAATGTTGACTTCAAAAAACAAAAGAGTAAGTACTTTATACGTATTGTTATTCAAATTCCCCAAGGAGGCATAACTTTTACCACTTTGTAGAAGAACGTGTATGTCCAAATATTTTATTTATCGCACTAATTACGTATTTTACATGGTGCAAAAATATTTGGATGCGATATGTCAAATGCATTATTATGAAAATGCACCATGTCTGTTCGCCAGCTGCTCAAAACAACAGTGATCACACTAGTAAAGTGTGCAGTAAATGATGCAGAACAAAATATCTCAATCATACCACTTACACTGAAAGCACATACAGATGGTAACCAGCTTACACAAATACATAGTTACAACAATGTTTATTAAAACAGACGTGTGATAATTTTCAATTATTTCTCTTTTAATAATCACAACTGTGCTACAAGGGTCCTAGATTATCAAGAAATGCAAAGTTCAAAATATTATTACAATTCTGTAAACATTAACACCCTATGAATAACTTAAAAGTAAAAATAATGTATTCAGAGGAAATGGCCTTCCACATTAAAAACAATAACGATATCCAAAATAAATGATATTGTTTAAGCAAGAGAACACAAACATTTTAGAAATTAACAGATTCCATCTTCAGTATCTAAAGTAAGATGAAATAATTACATCATTTCTGTGTAACTAAAATACATTGCTTTAAAGAATAAGTCCACAGTCAGCAAGGCAGGTGCAAAATTAGGGGAAACTAGTACAGATAGCCCTTGTGTAGTTTTGTGCAAAATTTCAAACTGTATGAAATGCTTTCTCCCAATTTCTTTATTTTTGACTTGTACATACTTACACTTATATAAACTAAGGCCTTCTATACCAACAAAATGTAGCCCTACTGGTTAGAGCCAGTGAAAATTAAACCAGTAGCAAACAAAATACCATTATAGCAATCTATTTTAGTTACTTAAAACGTAATTATTTTATTTTGATTTAATACTGAAGAAAGAATATGTTAAATTCCAAAAGGTTTATCTGTATCCCTTTTTGTTATGCTTACCTCAAGTATCATTCTTTATGAAATTTGAACTTAATTTAACTTGTTCAGTGCCGTAGACAATTCGTCCAATAATACCTAACTTCAACGCCAAAATGTCAGCACCATACGTGCATTTGACCTACTTACATATTGATTCACTTTCGATCCAAAATGGCGTTGCAAAAGGGTTAGAAAATAAAAGCATTAGAGTTGTATTTTGAACTTGGTTCGGAGTTTCCGTAGCAGCTGAAAAAGTTGGCAGTCAAGAGATTACAGCCAGTTGATTCACAAAGCTCGGTTATTTCTGGTTTTACTTTGTTTCTCATTGTCAGCTACTGCCACCTGTTATGCGATCTAATTTTACAAGTTTTAGATATTTGTTTCGTTTTATTCAGAAATTGTATTAATGGTTTAAAAATATAAAAGTTAAATTATTTTATAAACCTCTACAGCTATTTTAACGGTATAAAACAACCCCTATCCACATTCGGTGGCGGAAGTAATTAAAAGAATAATGTATTTATTAATAACAAACTGAAGTATCAGTCAACTGGTGGGGAAAGTTTAAAGTTAATTCAAACAAAGTTTAAAAGCAATCTTATATTTCAAGTAACACCTTGAACATAAACTTTATCTCATTTTTTTAAAATTATAACAAAGCTCTTTTATATACTACATTCACAGTTTGCTTTCCATCTACCAACAAATGAGATTTTGAGGTGATCCCACCCTTGAATGCCCTACATTTCACTAGCAATGAGAACAGCATAGTTGTTTAAGAAACAACCCAGTAAATTTCATACTTGAGTCTGAATTCCTTTAGAATATTCACCATCGTCTAAAGCGTTTACCTGCCCAGATTGTAGCAGATTAACTCAATGGTCTGTGAGTAACTACCCAACAGGCTTCATAAAATAAATAACAGAATTAAATTATATTTTGATCCATTTAGGAAATTTTCCATAGTTCATGGTGTTTACGTACAAGCTTAAGTTGAGAACTGGTCTGACGGGCGAGGAGAAGTTAGGTAGCAAACACGCACATTTCGTTTTTATATACATAAATACAGGTAAACAAAATATCTGTTATGCGCAACAGATTAAGAATTTAAGCATAGTTTTATATCTTCTGAAACTATTTGAGGCATTCTTAGTCAATAAAAATACGATTTTGATTTAAACCCACAAATATTGAGAGCAAATACTTTGTAAATCACAGGTGTTGACCGGTGAATACTTAACGATAAATGTACTAAGATAAACACTTTTTTCACAAGCTTATATTTAACAGCTATTCATACATTTTCGTATAATAATACATATGTAGTTTAATAAGATATAATGGCTAGTTTCTAGCAGCATGCAAGATACACTTGTCAATTAAGAGAAGTAATTTGTTAACTTAATGACTGATATAGACATTAGATAATTTTGGCTTTTAACAAAATTATCGTACGCTTTAACCGTAATAAAATATTTCAAAGTCAATTCAAAAGTATTTTCAATATAACGTAAGAATGAAATTTCAGTTATGAAAAGGTATTAATTTCCATTTAAAACAAGTATGTAAACTAAGACGAATATAGGAAAGAATGCAAAATGCAATTCATACACGCATTATAGTACTACCAAATGAAATTTTAATTCAGTCTTACCAAAATTATATTTATCAAGCTATGTAAAAATGGACGAGTGCTGAAATATTTATCACAACTCTTTAAAAAGTATTAAATAGGTGGCTAGTTTCAACTAAAATACATGATAATGCAAAAGACGTGCACCACTACTATATTTCTGAATCCTGCCCCCCCCCTTTTTTTTTTTTATGAAGTTTATGTTTACCTAATTGTCTTTCTTCCTTTGACTGGGATATCACTACCTTGTAAGAACGAGTGCAAACGATCTTATTGTGACAATCAAAATTATGCATTTCGAAAATTAAGGGCAAGACTTAGTAAAACCATGGAGGGGCATAAATTTTGTATCACCCTGTATAACATGTTTCTGTAAATGTTAATTATAGTAAATTCTTTTAGTATTTAAGATGACTTGCCACTTTACCAATAGGGAAGTCATATACACACCAGGATACATCTCAAAGACCCTTTCACTCGAAGTAAGGTTATGTCACAATAGTGACACAAGTTAATTAATAAGAGGCGTTTCTTAGTTATATTTCTCATTAAAAAGTAAAAAATAAACGATGTTAACAAATTTTCATTCAATTACTTTTTATACATATGCATAAAAAACAAAAACCGATAAAACGTGCAACTAAAAATCCCTTTACATAAAGTCTTGTGAAAACTACTCCCATAACTGTTCCAGTAATGAATATCTGTGAACAAATTATGTATCTTTTGATAAGCACTAAACACTGCTCTTACAAGGTGATCTCACCATACAAAAATGCATTCTTCTCAAAAATATAAGCTAGCTATGTTTAAACCCAAACATCTTTAACGGAGATCTTGAAAGATTGAGTACATCAATATTTTGCTGATTTTCGTAATGAAAAGAAAAGGTTTAAACATACCTATTTTAAAAATAAATAAAACAAAGTACACTTTTACATTTGATTTGTTTCCCTTTGATGTACAAGCTACGAATGACGTCAATCATATCAAAATGTGTTTATATTAGGTGGTATTTCCGGCTTTTAAACATAATACAAATTTCTATTATTGATTTTCTCTTTACTTACAGAAGCTCTGGATGATTAACTGAGGTTAGTGGTACTTTTATTTATTGTTCTGATGACTTCATTACGGCACAAAATTATTACTTCCTATTCGGCATGAGCATCTAATATCTACTGTTATAATTATAATCAATTTATACAACTTTTGGTGTACACTGTTGGATAACTGCGAAATGCACAGCCGACACACACACATCAAATGAAATTAGTAATTGCCATTGAAAGAGCCAATACACTGCTACTAAAGCGTATGATTAAATGAATTAAAAAACAGAAATGTAAATAAATTGTGGAATACGTCAGTTTCACCGAAAGGAGGCCGAAAGCCGCCTGGAAGTGTCTCTAAACACACAGCACAACACAGTAATATGTTGTAAATGTAAAAACGGCTCGTTTGGGTTGAGAAACTTTTTACGAAGAGGAGCGAACAACGTTTCGACCGTTTTCGGTCATCGTCAGGTTCACAAAAAAGGAAGAGGTAACTGATTGGAAGCTAACCACATGATTGAAGGGGGTTGTGTAACTGAGTATCGGAATGTAGAAGGGATGCTTAAATGTTTGAATGTATAACTTTATATTGTTTATTATATTATTTTTAATATAATACATTCCAACACTCAGTTACACAATTACTAGTTACTAGTGGAAGGCTTGGAGGACAGCCACGATATATAATTACTTTGCTCTCCTTACATCCAACTAAATTAATATAACTTGCAATTTTCAGTTAGCATATCTGAGTAGCTTGGAGCCTACACATCATGCAGATTTTAACTTAAATTATGGTTAGAAACGTTTTGTTATAAACATTACCTAAATCTCATATATAAACCTGTGTGCTTCTTAACTTCATTTATTATTATTAATCTTCTTTTTGATCACACATCGTTAAAACTTTTCACTTACTAATACGATACGCAAATCTACAACATCCCAACTAAAATATATCCTTACAAATTTCAATGAACAAAATGTTGTCTGAAGTGTGACAAGTAAAATACCAAACATGTTCTCTTAAAATATGTACCCTTTTCAACAAAAAACATGATCTAATAGTTATGTTCTATACTATTATATACAAACAAGCAAGAAAAATGAATATGTTCATCACAACGCATGCTGTCCTTGTGAAACCATTATTACTGCCATTGATAATATTCAAGGTGATGGTTATATTCATACATTAGTATATGTATAAAACGGCTGGTATGAAAAGAGAAAGCACCATGTAGAGGAGCGAACAACATTTCGATCTTCTTCGATCATTGTCAGGTTCACAAAGAAAGAGGTAACTGTCCGATAGTTGACCACATGTTTGAAGGCGATTGTGTAATTGAGTGTATGAATATAGAGGGCGTGCTTAGATGTTTGATTATATCTATTAATATAGGTATAAACGTGTTCCTTTGTACTGGTTTATTTTACACTTGAGTTATTTCTTTGTGAACCTGACGATGACCGAAGAAGGTCGAAACATTGTTCGTTCCTCTACATAGTGCTTTCTCTATCCATTCCAGCCGTTTTTTATACATGATTTTCTCTACAAGTGGATTTTCTCGTCATCGCGGATTCTACATTAGTGTTTAATATCACAATTTTCATTATAAAAATTTCTGGACAAAACGGCGAGGTTAATTTAAGCCCAAACTTTTAATACATTTATACAGACCTTCGCTTATAAGTATATTTCGACTAAGTTAAACAAAGCAAGTTCGCAGAAGAGATGAGTGCGCACTCGCATACTTCATATATATTTTTAAAAAACGGTAGCATAGCTGTTTCTTTAATTTCGCGCAAACCTACTCGATGGCCATCTGAGCTAAAGTTAATTTTTCATTTTGAAGTAACAAGCTACATAGAAGTCAACAACACAAACCATTAACTTATGAGCTATTCTGATCCAATAATTGTCAAGCACTTTTATATCTACGGTACCAAAATATGAGGTAGTAGGGTTTTTTTCGTTTTTGCTTTATTTTTGTTGGTAACGGAACGTGAAACAAGAAATTTTAAATACATTGTCCATCACGTTAAACACTGGATCTCATTCAATCCTGAGAGCATGAACACGAGTTTAATTTTCCACAGTGCAGTGAAAAGCTGTTGTTTACATAGCTGTAAATCTAAGCTCAGCAATTTTGGTTCTGACCATACAATACACACTTATCTCACATACAAAATTGTTGTCGGTGTTCATGATCTCCTAATAGTAATTGGTGTTCACCTTAGCTTTACTGTACATTTTATAAGGTTTAAATTTCTATTTATACGAGCAGCCTGGGGCAAACAGTCAAATTTAAAACTTCTTTATCGATTCTAGCATGTGTGAAAATCATTATAATTGTGCGCTTAGTACTACATCGTCCTTTTCTTGCCCAGTTCTATTAATAAATAGAACTTTCGAGTGTTGCATTGAAACAGTTCTATCTACTGCGCGAAAGATTTTTTTTCTGAAACATTTTCAATAATTTGCATTTCATCTGTCAGAGTATCTGGGAAAAAACTTGTAGATTAGTTTTTGCTTTTCTTAAGAGTAAGATTTTTATAATTTTTTTCTCTTGCATAATTCTTGAAAACAAGGATACAGACTTTGGAAGTACTAGCCGTAGTCCTTGTGCGATTTCATTCTGTTAAAGTGATTGATTTTTACATCCATATATAGGTGTAACCTACTTTTATGGCGTTATATGCTATTTAATAGGTTTGCCATTACTTAGAAAAAGCTGAGATAATTATACTATTTCAGCCATGAAGCTATCCATTGTAGTATTGTACTGTCTAATGACAAGTAAATCCTATGAATAAAACATGCAAGTGCTAACGTATAGCATATGGCATTATGACTATCATCTACGATTCAACTAACTCTAAAATGACTACTTCTCATGTGTGCCCCTTGAAATTATTATTTTGCAATTATCTGTTATGGGTGAAAAATGTTTAAAAGCATGTAAAATCAAGGTTATAATTTTACTTGTCGGTTGTTTCAATGTTTCAGTAGTAATTAGCTCAAATTGTTTATCCTTCCAAAATGCTATAAGCATTACATCTTTGTCATAAGTTATGTAGTTGCCTCGTATTACTAGTGACTAATATATCTACAACATAAAAGTTGTTTTTGGTAAAACATCATAATTACATGACACTAAAATGAATCTTTACAGGCCTTTTTTTTTTTTTTATAGCAAATTAACGTGATTTATTTAAAAATGTCCACATTTAGGAAAATATAATTTCACTAAATCTACATTATATGAACAAATAAAGAATTATTTATTTCTATTTTAAGTTACAAAATTTTGACAAGCTAAAAAGCCGTCTCTAATTTTGGACAAATGGATTACACTCACGAAAGAAATGACAGCTGTTCGTCAACACCACAGTAAACGTTCAGTTATTCTAATATGGTCGAATAAAAAGACATCACTATTAAAACCTCAGCATACTCACAGCCATAAATATTACTGCAACGTTCCAAGAACCCTCAAATTTATAATCCAAGTAACTTAACCCATAAGTCACGTCTAGCCATTATCAATATTAATTTTTAACAGCGACATAGCAGCTCATGTAATAGATCCAAGTTTTGATTTTTGTTTGTTTGTTTTTTTTCAAGTACAAACTCTTAGTTAATAAGTCCGTCATCTCTTGAACGATTTGAGTTCTTCTTACAGATTTGGACTAACAATGTCAAACCTTTTCGACTAATGTATCTGACTTCACCCAAGGTCTTACAATTCATTGATGCTAATCCTGCCAAAAAATCTTCAAGTATCGCGGCTACTGAGAATTTCCTCTTGTTTCCGATGGAGTTTAACTTTCACAAAATATTTACACTGATATGACTGGTAAATATCAAACTTTCTAAAAATTCATCGCTAATATATGCACTCTTAATCCTGTAAAAATTATCTTACATCAAATCCTACCGATATATTTCGGCATTCTTGAACTATTAAACAATACATTTTTTATTCAAATATATTCTCATAAATGTTTTTTCATCTAAATTTTAGTCAGTGTTTACATGTAGTTGGTTGGTGACTTCCTGACAGTATTTATGAGGTCGTGGAAAAAAGACTGAACTCTCGTTTACTGATTATTAATACTCTACCTCAACAAATCACAACTGTTTCTGTATCAACTATGTGGTGACATTTACTTAAAATATATACAAACATTTCATAGTTCTTTGTTGTTTCTTTATGAAACAAAAAGTAGATTGTCTTCTATGAAATGCTTAAATTTCATATTACCCAAACCAATAATCTGGAAAGTTTGATAAAATGTCGGGGTTAGGAAGTCGGAAGATGTAAACACAAACAGGGCATCTGCTTCATGTCGAACCCCATTGAATCACGTGCCTAATAACACTAGTTTACAAAGAAATTGAGGCAAGCACAAAAATAACTGTTTTAACCTAATTTGGGGGTGCTGAATTCAGATTTGAAAACCGTTTTTACTCATCACCTCTAGTTTTTTTAGATATGCATACTGTACATTTTGTACAGGTACTGTACATAAAGGCGTACATGCATTCAGGGTTAATTTCTAATATTGTGTGACTTGCGTCTTCTTTTTTAGTTATTATGCAATAAATGTAAGTGATAGCATTACATAATGTATATATATATAGCTATATATGAAGACGGATTTTGGCAGTTAAGCGTAGCCAACACGTCTCAATCAACAGCCAGTAGTGCACTGGCAGTCAGCACAGGAGGTTGGTGTCCCTCGACAATTGTGTTACACAATCTTTTGGGTATATATTTGTATTACAATTTCCAATGACGCACATAATTATTATTGCCTTATATATGACTTAATTTTACTTTGTTTTTTTTTTCAGATTCTCCAATGGCTTCAAGCTCGTCAAAACACAGAGGATGCCTCAACAAGGCCAATTCTTTCTGCTACGGGTATGGGTACTTCACGACAGTTGCACAGCGTCGAACCATCACTTCCCTCCTCAGAACTGCCTACTTTCATTATTTTGATTGTAAAATTGGTGATCAGGACAAATCTTGGGCTCCACACATCTGTTGTAAACCCTGCTACAATGGACTAACTGCTTGGTTTAATGGTAAGAAAGCAGCTTTCAACTTTGCAGTCCCGATGGTTTGGAGAGAGCCACGAAGCCATGCAGATGATTGTTATTTTTGTCTAACAAATATAACTGGTTTCAATGCATCTTCTAGAAAAAATATCAAATATCCCAACCTTCCATTTGCTATGAGACCCGTTCCCCATTCAGATAATCTTCCTGTCCCAACACCTCCAGTAAATAAGGATCTTCTTTCCTCATCAGATGAAGAAATGCCTCCAAGGGAAGATTCTGCCAAGTCAATCTCTTCCAAAGATATTGAATTCTTATTCAGGAACAAGGGGCAACGAGCCACACTGGATCACGCAAGAAGACCTGAATGACCTTGCTCGTGATTTGTATCTGTCAAAGCAGCAGTCAGAGCTCTTGGCTTCTCGGCTTAAACAGTGGAACCTAGTCCAGGAAGATGTAAGGATCACCAGTTTCAGGAATCGGAACAAAGACCTTGCTTCATTTTTCGACATGGAAAGCAAGTTGTGCTACTGCACAAATGTACCTGGCTTGTTCACTTTCCTTGGTTTGCCACATAATCCTTCAGACTGGCATCTTTTCATAGACTCTTCCAAGCGAAGTCTCAAGGCTGTGCTTCTGCACAACGGGAATAAATATCCCAGCATTCTCACTGCACACTCTGTCCATCTAAAGGAGTCCTATGACAATATGGAGCTTCTTTTAGAAGCTGTTAAGTACGACCAGTACCAGTAGAGTCTGTGTGGGGACCTCAAGGTCATTGGTCTTCTTATGGGTATGCAAGCGGGCTTCACAAAGTACTGTTGCTTTCTCTGTCTCTGGGATAGTCGAGCTGTATCCCAGCATTACAAGCAGAAAGACTGGGGGTCTAGAAGCACTTTCGTTCCTGGCGAACACAGCGTCAAGGAGAATCCTCTGGTTGACATGAAGGTGCTTCTTCCTCCTCTTCACATCAAGCTTGGTTTGGTGAAGAATTTCGTGAAGGCCATGGGCAAAAATGATGCTGCCTTCCAACACTTGTCTACTGTGTTCCCAGGTCTCAGTGCTGCTAAGCTCAAAGAGGGCATCTTTGTCGGACCTCAAATCCGAGAAGTGCTGAAGGATACTGATTTTGAGGAGCTTCTTACCTTAAAGGAACTGAGAGCATGGGAAGCATTTAAGTCAGTCTGTAGTGGCTTCCTTGGTAACACACCAAATTACCAAGCCTGTATTGAGAAGTTGCTAAAGACTTATGAGGATATGGGATGCCGAATGTCATTCAAAATTCATTTTCTCCATTCCCACCTCAACTTTTTCCCTCCAAACCTTGGAGCAGTGAGTGATGAGCACGAAGAAAGATTCCACCAAGACATTACGAAGATGGAGAGCAACTACCAAGGCAAGTGGAACCACAGCATGATAGGAGACTTCTGCTGGATGTTCTTGCGTGACATCCTGGAGGCAAAATACACCAGATCATCTAAGAAAACACACTTCTGTCTGCGCTACTATGAATTGTGTACATTGTGTCATCCAAATATATTTATTCCGTCAATGTTCTTTATCTATCCTGTTTTATCTGTAATAAGCGGCTGCAACTATTGAAATAAGCACGTATATACTCTGTATATACTAAAATGAGACTATTTAACAGCCAGAAAACTAGAGGTGATAGAGCAAAACTGTTTATAAATTTGAATTCAGCACACCCAAATTAGTAAAAAACACCTATTCACATTCTTGCCTCAGACAAAAAATATTTTTTTTGTAAACCAGTGTAATCTAATGATAACTGAAATAAAACACCACAGTTATGTTCCTAAAGGTTGTAATTAATTTCAAACTTGTGATAAAAGTACTGTGGAAACCTGTAATTCAGGTTTTCCATTTAAATGATATTTATCAAATTCCTTCGTTGATCCCTTACTTGCATATTTTGTAAAATAGTTATTAACACTAATTATACAATTTTAAAAGGCACGTTTTTATATTCTCTGCCAATTAGTTTAAATGAAATAACGAGTATTAAACGTATTTTGTTAATCAAGTATATCGAATTACTCGACTTTTACTTTCCTACATTTCCAACGTTTTTAATTATAACAACTTTCTGTTATTAGTTTGTGAACTTGCACAATTTTTCCATCTCTTTCTTGTTTTAAACTCATTAAACTTAGATTTCCTTCCTTAAACACTTTTTAACGATCTCGTGAGCACACTTTTGTTCTAAAATCCATTTACTCGAATATTCAACATTGATAAAATGATAACAGCCATGTACAATCTGTCCAAAATTCTGATATATTTCTAAAACAAAATGTCTAACAAAGTCTTAAAGACTCACGAAATTTACCAGGACAACAAATCTTGTTTTATTTCTACACATCTTCCAAATACTTGTGGTGGTAGAGAAATTTGTATCTTTCGGCATTCCTGAATTATTAAATACCATACATGTATATTCAAATGTATTTTGGTAATTGTATTTTTCAAGTTTTCTCTTGGTGTTTGACAGTCTAGCTGGCGTCATCTTAAGCACTATTTTAAATACAAGTTTGTGTTAATCCTATAGTTATAGTATATTTCAAAACGTTATCCTGTAAAGTTTTACATTTATTACAATAGAAAGTTATTTTCTCATACTGTATATGTACTACAAATATAGTGCATAATTCGAGTGTGACAAAATCTAATGCAAAGACGGGTATTTATGGCAATAAGTAGTTTGGAAATCCTCAGACTATTTCAGGTAAGCTTTAAAGGGCTTTTTGATGTTCCTTGACTAGCCCAAATAATACCATTTCCAGAAACTTGCTCGAGCCATCAACGACTGGGATACAAAATATTAGGATGTACGTGGTGAATAAAAACACCTCAGTATGAATCATAAATACTGCTACATGGGCAATCACAACTTCATCATAATCTAAAAGATATAACGAACAGACAAAATCCTCCAGACTGAAAAAAAATACACTAAAGATGTTCCAAATTTCCATCTGATGGTTTGGTTTGTTTTGAAATTCGCACAAAGCTACACAAAGGCTATCTGCGCTAGAAAGACTAGAAAGAAGATAGCTAGTCGTCACCACCCACCTCTAACTCTTGGACTACCTTTTAACCAACGAATAGTGGGATTGACTGTAACTTAACGTTTCCACAGCTAAAAGGGGCGAGCATGTTTGTTGTAAGGGGGATTCAAACCCGAGAGCTTCAGATATCGACTGGAGCGCCCTAAGCACCTGGCCATGCAAGAGGCCAACAAGGTGATGCGGGAGAATCATTGTCTGATACAATGTATAAACAGAACTTCAACCATTTTTAAAGTAACAGAAAGCAAACAATAAACGTTAATAAACTAATATATATAATACTGAACTCAATGTTTCAGAAATAAAATATTAAAATGAAAGCAATAAATAAAGAAAACATATAATTATAATGTGTGGAAAAGATTATCAATTTCACAAACAACCATTTTACACCTTAAGTAAAACAGCTGCTGTAAAATTGAATGGTATACCAAAATAAATCAGCTTACGGAAAGAACATAGGCACCCACAAGTAAAAAAAAACAACCATACTACTCAAAAGAAAACAAGAAAAATTACACTTATCACTTAAGAAACAAAATACTTTTCAGAAACAATCATACCTTGAAATGTAATCGTCTACAATAAGTATTCGGGATATGTATGGATTATTTACGAAGCTCTCATGTAATAAATATAATATGGCTTTCACTTTTAAATTAAAACGGTTAAAAATTACATTAGTATAATTTTTCCCAGTGAAAGTTATTTTACCAAAAGGATATAAGCTCAAGCTGATCTCACACTTCTAGATATTGGTCGATAACTTGGACCATTTCCTCAAATGTTTAACGTGTGCTGCTACTTAAAGTAGGTGGACACAGGGGAAGGAAGTGGAACATCTGATGCCGAATCTTCCGTATCTAGACAGTCCAATACTTAAAAACCTTACAGCATTCAGATGAATATTTTTACAACTAGGGCACCGGTGAGCTGTACCATAGATATGGCCCATTCGAGAACCAAAATTTCTATAGAACAAAATTCAAACTCAAAAGCAAGACCATTTTTTGTCACTTCACTCACGAGCAAATTATTTCTAGAAAACTTGTGGATTATTGGATGTATATGGGCTTATCCTAAGAGTGCATAATATACTCAGATATGATGTAAAAACAATGTAGGTTGGTTGTTGATTTTTTTTATAAATTTATCACCACTTACGTTCTTTGAATGGATACTGGTTCATAAGCCAGATGCTGAGAACCACCAATCTTAGGGAATTTTAATATGTCAAAGGAGGAAACTAGCAGTTTTAATAAAAACAAGAAATGTATTTTACTCTTTCAAAGCGAGATCTTGAGAACATTGTAGATGTCAAGACCTTATTCAACTTTACCATATATTAGGTGCTTCAAATGATGTCACTACTTCTGGCATTTAGCAGTAAAGATGTTCTAACAACTGGTAACCAGAAGTGAATGGAGTTTCTCCATATTCATCTTTAAAATGTCACTCGATTAAGGAAGGTGGGCATATCCAATGTCCTCTTCCTTTCAAAAAGACTAGTTATCAAAATGTATAATCTGCTGTCTTTTTCTCGATCTCCAAATTACGTGAATACTAAAATATTTTATGATGAAAGTATTTAATGCAAAAATCACGTTTCTTCACCTATAGGAATGGTCTGCATGCCATAAGATACATAATGCTAATTGAAATTAAAAGCTAATAAAAAAGAGGGAGAAAAATAGAAACTTTATCCCTAAGTTAATGGTGGTTTCATTTAATTTACGCTTTGTTTTTCAAGTCTGAGGAATCATTTGATTTTCGTATTATATCAGAGAATGCATATTTTCAGTCTTAATGAAATGGAAGTCTGGTTTAACTTTTGCTTTGGTTAAGATCTTTATGAATAAAATTGTTTTTTGTTTTGTTTTTTATCCTTAATCGACCCATCACAATCAACTGAACCAATAACTGAAAACTGGTTACTATGAACAGGAATAATGCGATTCCATGCACATTATTCTACGAACGACAGAACGTCAAATATTTTTTGTGTTTCTTAATTTGCGTATTAAATGTTCGAATAGTCAAACCGATAAAAACTCCTACATGAAAGGCATTCTTATAGACGGGTTTGAAATGTTTGAGTAAAGAGATGCCGGTTTTGATGTAAAAGGAGTTTTGAATTATTATTTGAGGTTTAAAAAACACTATTTTGTGGATAACTTTTTACTGACCTTTCAATTAATTTTTTTAGAGAGTCTGTACATGTGTCTAAATATGATAACACAAGGGTCCCAGAACAATACATTTGGTACTAGATGAATGGGGGTTGCTTAATTTCTTCAAAACCCACTGAAACCTATTACAAAACTAAATAGAAACTTGTATGAAACTACCTGGAACTAAAATGTGGTTCGATTTGTCTTAAGCACTGTGACAAATACAATAATACACTGGTAGTCTCATTATTATAACAGCTTACGTAGAAATTGTTCGTTTCCCTATATTTGGTGACGTGACTGTATTATATGCTTTGCTTTTTATTATTATTATTATTTAACATTAATAGTGTTTCTTTAAGTGATATTAAGAAGACAAAACTGTTACAAACATTGATATTTTCTTCATATAACAATTGTATTAATAAACTATTATAAGTTTTTTTTTTACAATAAAAGTCTTCAAAATTAAATGCAACATAAGCTATTCCTTTTATATCCACATATTTTACGGCCGATGTGCAATATTACAAGATCCGCATAAGTTGCCACAGGTGGAAAAGGGTATAGGTAACAGATATGTTAATTAATAATAAAACCAAAAATTCGTATAAATATACTGTTTAAAGAGCGTTTAATTTTCTGATATCTTCTATAAGCTTGTATCTTTAATATAATGCATGATTTCAAACCGTTTTGTCTCGTGGCATTAGACTAAAAATAACATTATAAAAAGGGAAACAAATCCAATAAATTTCGAGTTTACTTTATAAGCACCAATTATGTGAACTGACAGCACGAGATAAATGACAATTTAAAGTATTTAAGGGAAAATGTAGTGGCAGAACATCAGACAAGGGGGACAGACAGCACTAGTCAGTGTTAAGCCGTGTAAATGAACAATAATGCAACAAACAAGTCAATATAAAAATAACGTTCCTTGTATTTTAAGCAGTCAACTCACTCTTAAAGTGGCAACCAGCAAGTGAATTTCAACCTAAAAGTGGTTTCTTAGGCAAAACACTTGTCTGAAAGCCAGCTAAAACCAGGGGATGGTGTAATCAGGGATCTGGATAAAATGATGTGCCCCATAAAAGATGTGCGGACTTGACATTCACTGGTGACTAGGAAAACACATTCTTGGAGTACAAAGATGAGTGCATATACTATTTATATTGTAAAATATGTCATGTACCCCACATCCTAAGAGGCAATTTTATTAGGAAATGTTATTTAATAGTTTTATTCAACATTACCTTTAACATTACGTTGACTGAACTTCGGACTAATTCCAGGTTGCATTAATTTGGAATTTTCAATCCTGTGTTCTGCTACATAAAGCCATGACTTTTTCTGCCCACCAGTTATCTTGACTTCTTATTCTCAAGGCAAGTTGTTTGATCCTAAAACAACTTTATACCTAAAGGACATATACATGCGACATATTTAGCTTACAACTAACGAATGTTGTGTACACCGATTTTTTTATTTTATTAAGTACATTGCTACACGAGGGAGAAAATCATGTTGGCATACTTCCCACACTGGTAACTCCTAGAAAAAAAGTTTTCTAACTAATGGAGACATTGATTGTTTCAGAGCTTCCACTGACCCTCTTTATCGCGGGGAAGAGCATGCTAAACTATCTTTGATATATGGGTAGAAATCTATGATGTGTGGTTACCATTAGTACTTCTAGCATCTCTTCCCAAGTTTAACAACACTTTTAAACTTTAGATGCAATTGTCCTTCCTTATTCACTCACCATCAGTAATGGTTCCACAATTGTTTAAATGCAAAAGTTTTGTAAACTTTCTGTATGTAATTTCCTTGTCAGAGATTGTGTTCTTTTAAGAGAGGAATTCATTAATATAATAAAAAGATGAAAATGGGTGAATAAACGCTTTCTATAATTTTACTAAATAGATTTATTTCGCAACATTTCGGTTTTAGGCCCACTTCAGACAAAGAATAAAATACACGTGACTAACATACACGCTGGAAAATAATTTAGAATTAGAACACAAATGTAAGGCGCGGAAGGAGAAATAGGTAATACCTAACAGAATATCAATGAAACATTATTACCGAAGAATAAAACCAAAAGTACAATGTAATAGAAACCACAAAAAAGACCACCAGGTTCGAAATACTGTATTTTATAAATATTTTCAATTAGTTGCAAGAACATTCGCAGCTTACATTGCTCTTCAGCCAACCTAATTAAATATTAACACTTTTGAACAAAATCAATGTTTATACAATAAATAAATCCCAGTAAAAAAAATTAATATTTATGTTACTTGAAATCCATGAATAACATATTGTAAAATAATAATTATATATTATTTAATATTCATAAAAATAACATGCAAGTAAAACAACTAAATACTTGAGAAATTAACGAGTTATTTACATAAAATTCATGAATTAGCTTTAATATAACAATCGTTTTAGTTGGTTATTAAAACGTGAAAATCGAAAACAGAAGAAAGGTTCTTGTAATATATCATGGATACTTAAGATACAATTGTAAAAATGTTCAAGAATATCTTAATGTACTCTTGATTTAGTCCATATCTTAAAGTTTCAGTTTGGCCAACGCAACAGTCACACCATGCTGTACATTTTAACATGTACATTTCTTCGAATTGCACTAAAAGACACTGATTTTAAACACAATCGTTTTACCTACATTTCCAATAATTTTGGTTTTAATAATATTGCTTAAATTCCAGAGTGTATATCTTTACACTAAGTGATACCTTCTCATCTATTTTTAGTTTTATATTTATAATAAAGTTAACGGTTAAAGTATTTTAGCTGTCTATAAGCTACAATGACATTAGCATTATTTACGGCTAACATGTACAACGGTTACAACTCCTTTATGTTAGCTTTCAATCCGTTGCATCATTTATATTTAACAAACATTTTTTTCTCTTTTCTTTACTGTTAACAGTTTGTATAACTCTTTGTTAATGATATGGGATCTTTTTTTTGACGTCTAAAATAGTTACTTCTAAAACCTAAATAAGCATGGGAATTTGTAGGTTATAAAATACCAGATTCTGAAGAATCATTATCAGACATTTCCTCAAGTAATATATAGATGTACAAGAATTTTCGAAAGCGAATTTAATGTATGGAGGGTCAGGTGAATTTGACCTCTTCCTCCCTCCTACACATGTAAGTTTGAGTAATGTTATTATATTTATTACCAGTATATCAGAGTCAATTACGCGCACTTGTTCTGACCCCTTTCAAGGCCATGTTCATGTAAGTAACTATGGTAACATGAGATGCGAAACACATTATAATTTTGTTTGTATAAAGTTACATACTTCAAAAACAGTTACATTTCAGTATTTTCACATATATTTTAAGCTAGGATGAGAGCATTTAGTTAAATACCTTACAATGTGTTTACAATAACTTAATATTACATTTAACTATCTAGTACACTGGTTCCCACCCTTTTTATGCCCTGCACCCCTAGAAAAATTTAATATGTTATTGCACCCCTCACAGTAATTATTTATTTAAGAATAAAGGTGAAGATGGCCAAAACAAATGTCATCTTGCACCCCTGAAACGCTATCTCGCACCCCTGGTTAGGAACCACTGATCTAGTAATTAGATTGCTCGTTTTATGTTTGTTTTTATATATATATATCACTGAGGTGAAAAGGTTAAGGTTATCATTATCATGAATGCAGTTATCAGTCAAGTTCACAGAATAAGTTACTTTTTCAATTTTTCGCGAAATAATTTAGGATACTATGTAGAAGTCTGTTGGTTACTGTTTTTGTGATGGCATATTTGTGCATGAAATTAGAGGAAGTTAATCTAAGAATTTTTAAAGCTGTTTTGAGTAATGAAAGTTGTATGGTTTGTAGTTTAGTTGTCTTTTGTACTAGTTTTGGTACGATATATATCCATGCTGGAACTGCATAAACTATTACGGTCCTATGTATGTTTTGGATATTTTTAGTATGCTGTCGGCTGTTACTCAACTGTTTTTACTTGTTAGACTCCTTGGATATCTTGTTCGTTGCCAAATATTGGTTCTGATATTATTTAAATGCTTATCCATGTCGGTTTCGAATCATACGCTAGGCCTAAGAATTTGGCAGACGTAGCAGTATGACGAAGTGTTCCATTCATATACTTTTGGCAGTTTATTTTTTATGTTTCGTTAATTTTGCAAAACTACGTCTTGATTTTTGGTATATTAATTTCATTTCTGTATTTTTGGCAATATTTCCCTACTCTGTTTAGTTGTGGCGGTAAATTTGTAGCTGCTATAAATAGAGTGCGGGTACTTTTCCAGGCAGTTACGTCATAGAAAACTGTGAGAAGTGTCCGTGATAGGACTAACTGCTACTTCTGTCTCCGAAGTGAATAACCTACTCACAGAAGATTCCCACAACATCTATATTTTACAATTTCCGTTTTCAAGAAAGTTTAACAAACAGCTAATAATACTGCCAGGCAGCTCCATTTCCGACATTCGGAAACTGAAACCATTATGCTACATGAAGAAAGCATAATACATATTTGTTAAAAAGATTTACTGTGCTTTTAATTAGTCTAACTAAATTATTGATTGTTTGGATGAATTTTCCGATTAGTTTGTGTATATTATCTCTAAGAATGTGGAGAGTCTGCTACTAATTATTCGTTCAAGAAATTTGCCCACACAGCTAGTCAGGCTGATTGAAGAGTAAACTATTCAATTTATTGGCCAACTTTCTTGCTTTGTGAAACATAAATTCCAGGATTTAATTGTTTATTTGTTTTTGAAATTCGCAAACTTATACGAAAACTATCTGTGCTATCTGTCCCTAATATAAACAGTGAAAGACTAGCGGGAAGGCAGCTAGTTATCACTCTTTGGCTACTCCTTTACCAACGAATAATGGGAATGACCGTTACTTTATAATGCCCCCACGGCAGAAAAGGCGAGTATGTTTGGTAGGACAAGAATTCAAACCCGCGACCCTTAAACTGCGTGCTTGTTGTCTAACAGGCAAAAATTACGAAGCTCGGAAAAATTTATTACCAAGTTGTATTTGGTATCACTATAAGTATAATTTTTTCTAATGTAATATACTCAATCTCCATTTTGGAGAAATCATGCAATATGTATATTGCATAAGTTTACTAATGATGATTTTATATTTTACATTATTTTTGACGATTTACGCATCACAATACTAAGTATAAATGCTTTATTATCCAATGAGCATTTACATCTTAGTACAAGTTCAAATAATTTGTTATTGGAAAACATATTAAACAAAAATAAATGCACAAATGGTAGAGAAGAAATTAGTATGCAGTTTTCCAAAGCATACAAATTAATATTCTGTTGTATAGAATTTGTAACTAATCAACAGTCATATATCTGAAAACTTATTTACTACAAAACAGAAATATTTTACAGAAATAATGTTTACTTTCTGTTACAAAAAATATTTTCGCTGACATAATTAATGCTACAAATGTACATACGAGCTCGTTTTGGGATTTTATGTATTTAAGTGACTACAACCTGCAGCGGCTGCAGTCTTAATCTAAACAAAAAACACCAATTTGACGCATCCTTCATATACATCCTCTCCCATTGTGAGATCTTGATACAATACGAGTGTGCTAAAACGTGAATAATGCCGCACAACAAAACTATTATCGTGAAGAAATGTATCATGTATCTGGAAGTTTTGAAAATGAAGTACTATATATAATAATAAAAAAATAGGAATTTGACAGTGTGTCGACTAAACTTTTGAAAAGGTATATTAGTTACACCAGATAACTATTACTGCTCTCTTTCATCAAATTTGTAAATGAAATTATATGAAACGTAAAAAATTAGAACATCTGTGTATCGGGAAAGATGTACCAAGTTGCAAACAAATAAAACTACGCTAAGAGAGGAATTGTTTTGATTGGATACGTGATAGCTTTTTCTGCACGTATTCAGCTAAACCAGCGCTACGTCATACAAGTCGCACAAATGGAATTCGAATAGCCTACAAATTGCTATTTCAATAAAATCGTCTCACCACGTGTAAAGAGAGAAATTACACTTGAGGTGTTGAAGCAGAAGGGCGACTACAACAGTGTTATGATTTTGTTGTCGGTGAAGTAGTTTATCACAAGGCCTGCCATTCTCGTTTCAGAATATCTTCGGTCAGTTAGATGACCTGAAAATAACAACATGATGGATGTTTTTAATAACTTGTATCAATGGTTTGAATCATGTACCAGTGTTGAACTCTTCACACTGAATGATCTACGTGATCGAATGGCTCAAGTCTCCAATGAGTGTTGTGACATTACTGAAATTATTTCAGAGAAAAATACCAATTACAGGAGAGATGAAGTGACCGCATGTTTTTCACTGAAATAGAAGGAAAAAAGAAAGCACTATATTTCCATGATATAGCTAATTATATCATCGACAAATGGTATCTTGACAGAAAAGAAAACAATGACACTGCAGAGAAATCTACAAAAGCAGCAAGTAAAATTATCAAATTTGAAATTAGAGACAAATGGACTCTAACCCAATAAATATTGGAATCAAAGAAATGAAATTAGGCAGAGAGTGGATTTAAAATTCTTTGAAACTAATAATGGAACCTATTTTACATAGAAGAGCGAACAACGTTTCGACCTTCTATGCAAAATATTTTCTCAACCCAAACGAACCGTTTTTGCATATAAAATTCTCAAGTGGGTTTCTCGACATCACTGAATAATGGAAGCATTTCTGTTATCAGAGCTTACGCAAATAAGCATTGTCCAGTGCAATATACGTACATCCAGAACACTATCTGTTATCCCTTCGATCCTTTTGAGGTTGGGTATCACATTAGACCGTGTTTACGGATCGAAATGGTTGATCAATGAATTAACAAGCTTAAGATTTTCAATTTTCTATGACAAAGTATAAAGCTACAAGCATTCTGCAGTTCAAAATGAAATAACTGAAGAAATCTTGCCAAGAGAGCTGTCAGAAAGTTTCATACAGGAGGTTGCTGATAACGTGGACAGTCAATGGAAAGAGATCTTTTCATCAATCATAGCAGCTTCAGCAGCAACAAAGTTTCATTCTGTGGCAAAAGAAAAGGCCATTGTAAGACTGGAAATAATATCAGCTAGAGAGCTTTTGAAATACAAAAAATTCTAGTCTGTATCAAACGCTAAATACACAAGGGTCATCTTATGATATGTACATACTTCTTCTAGAACACCATGTTTCACACACACACACACACACACACATTAACAACATCAGTTTTCTTTAACCTTCTACGGCGATCAGGGCTCATCTCACAAAACAAGTCACAGTCGATTTTGTTTGTTTGTTTTTGAATTTCGCACAAAGCTACTTAAGGGCTATCTGTGCTAGCCGTCCCTGATTTAGTCGTGTAAGACTAGAGGGAAAGCAGCTAGTCATCACCACCAACCGCCAACTCTTAGGCTACTCTTTTACCGACGAATAGTGGGATTGACAGTCACATTATAATGACCCCACGACTGAAAGAGCGAGCATATTTGGCGCGACGGAGATGCGAACCCGCGACCCTCAGATTACGAGTCGCACACCTTAACACGCTTGGCCATGCCGGCCCGTCACATTCGAAGCATAGTTCATATAAGATGTCACGAGTGGTGCACAATCACTAGACTGAAGTTAAGGTCCTGCCTATCACTAATTTGAATCCAGTTAAGGAAATTTGCATCTACTCCACTCCTGTGTTCAGGAACAAGGCCCTCAGACTTTATGTCAAAGTTCGATAACATGATGTGTCGCTGGGGGGGGAGTATATACTTAAAAGCTACCTTGGAAATATTGAGTCAGTAATGAGTGAATCAGGACTAGCGTAGGCTTTCGAACTGAACTATGAGCCAAATGTAATGTGCCACATGTTAAATCTCTAGTATTAAGAGATCATACGCTGATAGAAGCAGCACTAATGATGAATATTTTACACATGATAATGTCTTGCAAAATGTCCGATGAAATGACAGTTGAACATATCTGACCCTCTAGATTTTGAAGATACTATTAAATGTCAGTTGATGACACACCCAATACTTTTGAAAATTAAGAAATACAGAACTACAAAGCTCAAGATAGAAATCCTTAGAATATTCGAACTGATAAATATGACCATTTCATTATTTCAAAAAATAGAAATGGAAGCATTACAAAACCTGTATGTTAGTTTAATGTAGTAAAGCAAAATGTAGAGCCTGGAAAATTAAACATCTCTTGACAGTTACAGGAGTTTGTTCTCAAGAAAATCACAAACAAACAAATTATGGCTACAGTACATGTAGCATATTAAACAGTAAGGCTATTTATATGAGCTAATAAAAGCTGGTGATTGTCACTTACAAGTCACATGATTTGTTTGCAGTCAATGATCACAACAACGACTCTAAATCTGCACAGCTTTATCTGCAGATGAAACATCATTTGCCACGAGACCATGTTTTATTATACATTTTTTTTAAGCATGGCTAATATAATATAATATATACTGGAATGGCCTGTGGACACATCTTCTGGTCATAGAGAGAATAATGATGCAATCAATTAAAAGTCGTGAACGGTTAGCATATGGCAAAACGAAATTGTTGAATATACCTGGATTTATTGTATGTAAATCTGGGCCAGTGTCAATGAATCAACGATATCCTTAAGTAGTACAAAATACTTCAATAATTGAACTGTTTATAGATCCGACAAAATCAAGAATAAATCGTGACTGTAACGATCTTTTGAAGACCGTACATTTGAATGCTCCGAGTCCAGTGAACGTAAATTTCAATGTTTTGCTACCGATCTTGATGTTAAAACACAAGATGAAATAAATTTTGATGAGGCTGATCAAGCTGGAGCTACGATTCAAGATAAATCTGACAATAAAAAAGTGTATAATGTACCAATGAAGAAAATAGTCCAGGTAAAATCCCAACAGGGTCTTCATAAAGGAATCAAAACTGGCCAACAGTTATTTCAAATCTTTTCAAACGCTTGATAATTTGTGGAAATAACTGATAGAATCAAGTCATATTTTCATTACGAGTTCATCGCATTTCTTTTGCAAGGACCACTACATGGAGACCTATACAAGCAAGCTTGGCTGATTTCATTGTACAAAAAATGGCAGTACCTGTTGCATCAACTTCAATAAAAGTTTGCTTTGAGTGGTGGAGCAGTTTGGTACCGAGTGAAATAAGATGCCATAGATCACATCACAAATTAATTTCAGCAGTATCATACATAATTCACACAAAATACAGCCAAAGCATTAGTATTTCGCATGGCTACCATAGGCAACAATAAATGAAATATCATGAACATCAACAATGCTCTGGAAATTCTTTAGCCCATGAGAAAATTGAAGAATCTATCACTGTTCATAAGAATCAACAATAATTCTTAGCAAAGGAGGAAAACAAGATCAAGTTCATTGCTATATTGGCGTTCTATCTAATCATTGATGGACATGAATTTGTCATGTGATGCCAATACAAAAATTGTCTCGTGTGCAATCATGCTTTCTGAAACAGACGCAAAAATAGCTGTTGTTGCTGATGACACAGACGTTCTGATATTGCTGCTATACTACAGGGTGGTCGCTAGAAAAGCGGAAAATTTAAGGGTCAGGTATCTCACAAGTTACCCTTCAAAACGCTACACGAGCTTGGATTTCTAGGTTAAGACGCTGCTCTGAAGTGCACGGACGACATTTTGAGCATCTATGAGTGTAATATAACATATGCCTTTAAAAAACGTTGTAAAAGTTATTCTTTGTAAAAATAAGTAGCTGTTTGACAGATTTTCCGCTTTTCTAGCGACCACCCTGTATTTCCAACGAAGGATATCCGATATCTTTTTAGTTCAGATATTAAAAAATAACACAAATGAAAGGTCTAAAACCTTAGAGTATTTCAGATACCTGAAATAATGCTGAAATAAAAATTGAACAAATTATCTTCATTCATGCTTGTGGAAGTTATGACACATCTGCTTTGCATGATCAAGAAAAAGCTGCTATTCTGAAGAAGAATAAAGATTCTTAGATAGTTGCAAAGCTGTTCAACGAGTATAGAGCATTTGAGGCCAGGCAAGATGTTGCAAAAATAAGTTTGGTCCTGCTGGTGCTCTTTTCTTGGAAGCAACGAAAGTGAAATATTTAACACATTGCAATCCACAACATGTATGAAGATGCCAGCTGTTGGAACTTCAAACTTTCTACCTGATAGAGTATGCAACTCACTTCCACTGCATCAGAGCATAACTGCAAGAGGTACAGTGGAAAGATCTGATATCACATGACATCTACCCAACACAATGGGGATGGAAACTATGATGTTGGTTGGTTAATGTTTTATGGCACAAAGCAGCTAGGCTATCTGCGCCAAACGTCCGGTAAAAAGTAAATTTAGTAAATTTCATAAAAGGAAATGAAGGTAAAATAAAACATCATTTGAAAAAAAAATAGCATAAAACCAATGTTGACATCTAGTCAACAATGTTAACAAGGAAACTACAGTAATAAAAGTTGTAATGGACTTTCTGTAGCAAAATGGTAATTATCATAACCCGCCAGGAAGACTAACGGGTAAGTACAAGAACCACCATCAGTTACTTGAAGTTGGCCCTTCCAGTCCTGGTTCCGATTTATGTGTCATTATGGCCATTTTCAAAAGTAATAAAATTTTAATAATAACCCAACAGGATGACTAATGGGTAGTTCAAACAGCAGCATCAGTCACTTGAAGTTGGCCTTCCCAGTCCTGGTGTCGAGTTATTTAATGTTATCGTCATTTTCTGATTTCAAATCAAACTAGAGACTGATTCTTAAAAGGGAACCACATTAAAAAATGTGTAATGAATAAATTAAAAAACTTAAATGATATTAAAAAGATTAATGGCCTTTAAAAAATTAAAAGCTTTATCAAGGTGGACAGTGTCACCAGTAACACTGTCTAACGTTATGGATAAACCTTGGCACAATATGTTTAAAATGGTGCCATCGTTGAGAGTCGTAACTACGACAATAAAATAAAATATGGTTTATTGGATCTCAGTATTATATAGACAACACATTGGTGCATCATTCTCAGATAAAAGAAAATTATTGGTTCAAAAACTGTGAACGATGCATAGTCTAGTTAGTACAGATTCCTCTTTCCAATCTTTATAAAAGCAAGACAGCCAAAGTGTAATAGAGGGTTTTATTTGGAAAAGCTTGTTTTAACGTTGCTCACTCCAAGTCGACTGCCAGCTGCCATAGAGCCGAGCCTTGAATACAGGACCATAGTCCGTGTATGGAATAGGCATAATAGTGATAGTGTCAGAGCAGATAGATTTAGCTGCCGTGTCTGCTAGCTCGTTCCCGCAAATACCAACATGGCCTGGTATCCAGGAAAACCAGATAGAAGTAGATTTTAAAGAGAAATGAGCCAGTGAGTTTTGAATAGCGGCGAAAACAGGGTGTGAACCAACGTGAAGCGATTCCAGAGCCAGTAGAAAACTGAGCGAGGCAGTATAAATAGTGCAGTTGTGGTGGGATGGGCTGACCAGTGATACTGGAATGGTATCCAAGGACAGACCCAATTCATCCAACTGTGCCTGGATAGGAAGACCAAAAGGAGTAATGGGAGATCACCTGTTCTGAAAAAGTATGGCCCACTGGGGAAAGAAAACACAAACCCTGGTGGGATGCTTTGATAAAGAACGAAGTTTCGAAGCGTATAGTAAAGATAGTTGAAATGGCGATAGTGCAAAAAAGGTTTATTAGACTATGTATAAGCTCTGAACTGGAGAAGTGCAGAAAGTACCACTGCAGAGCCAAAGTCCTTGATGATGAATGGGGTCAGCATCTTTAAGTCCGAGGGTCTAGCAGAGCCATAGACCAGTGATCCATCGTCGAATTTGGATCGAATAAATTTGAGACATTCATCGAAAACATCGTAGAAAGAACTTCGTCAAATTTATTGAACTGTGAATTGTTTCTGGACTTCTCCATTCAAACTTCGAAATTTCTTCGTGGGATCAAATTCACACCCTAGACTGGAATTTTGGATTTCTGATCTAGACTTTTGGACTTTCATTCTGAATCATTATATTGGACACAGGCCAGTACCATTTTGTATTGTAATTAACTTTGAAGGTTGAAACTGAATATCTGTCATTGTTATTATATAATTTGTTATATCTGTTACATATATAATAGTTTATCGTAATAAATTGTATAAGCTGTTATCTGTGTCTTTCTGTTGCGTTCAGTCTACATACATAAAAAACGTAAAACTGCCGCTCAATATATCTCATGCTCCGACTCGAGATGTTCTCAAATCCCTCTCAACAATAACTCCTCGTGATGAATTCAAAGTACCATGAGGTATAACCTCCATTGGTATATCCCCAATTGCTTTGGAATTCAAGAGGAGTTCACTGTGTTAGGATGTGGATGTTTCCAACAATATGTCTCACGATCAAAGCTTCTTTACGGACTTTAGAGGCCCAGCAAGTATCTCCAGTCCCTTTTGAATAAAAAAGGGGATATTTGTCCTAAAGGTTTTTCTGAAAGAGAATATAAGATAAGAAAATGAAGTACAACAGGTGGTACAGATGTTAAAAATCGCTGCTCAGAAACTTCAAGATGTGGTCGTTTGCCTGTGGACTGTTTTTTTTAATTTGTGTTAGGAGGAGACAAAAAAAGGAAATTTCTGTGCCCACTGACCCCACCCACCACGTAGCCGTAAAAGGGGACGCATTACAATGTCAAACAAGGACACTGCAGAAATGCCAGGATTTCATGAGCACTATACCCAAACACCAACATCAGACACAATGTTTACAAAACCTGTTGAGAGCTTCCAGTACTGGTACTTGGTTGACCCCAGCCCATGTGGTCCAGCTGATTGACCAAACGGGTGCCACCCAAAGGTCACCAGTCTACAGGAATTCAAAGCCAAAGTGGTGTGTTATGGTTGGACCCCTCAACAACCAAGATCCTCTTCTCCCCTTCACGGGTCGCCACGCACGGCAAACACTTTAGTGGGTATTTAGATCCCAAAGAAAGTAAACTGAAAGAACAGAACCTTGCCTGGGAGGTCCCCTCACCACGTACAGGAATCCACACCGAAGGGGGAACTATAAGGTCATATATTGGTACTATTATAAATTAACTTGTAAACAGGACCACAGGTTACCCTGAACAAAAGTAGCTACGATAAGTAAATCTTTATGAAATCATTGTTGATTAAACGTATGCTCATATCCTAAAAATTGACTGAAGTGCGCTGCAGAATGTCAAGATGAAAGTTGCAAGAATGATGTGGAGCTAAACTTGTTTGTGGAAGAAAATAGTGAACGTGAAGTATAAAAATATCAAGTACGAAAACAAGAATTTTTAAATCCATCCACAATAATTTGACTTGATAATAATGATTTTTAGCCGTAATATGATTAATTACAAAGTATTTATATGAATGTTTACGAAATAATCTGCCTGGAAACACTCTGGACTTAAATCCTATTGAAAATCTTTGGGCAATCTGTAAAGAAAGACTTCGGGAAAAAAGACTGTACAACGAATGTTAAGCTAATTGAGGCTATTATTAAGGTGTGGTACCGCGATTCAAAAATTAGTAAAAATTGCAGTCAACTCGTGGACTCGATGCCAAAGCGAATTAATGATCTTTTGAAAAATAAAGGCGGTCATATCATATTTTAATTTCTGAGTAATTTTTAGATTCTCAGAAATGAAACGCAAAAAATTAAAAACATCGTATTTTTCCGTCTTGTTTCAATTAAGTTGCACAAAGATGTATTTATACAGATAGCACCAGTGCATCACATTCACGTATGACGTATTCATAACGTCATATCTGCACCCTGAGAACAGATACAAATAAAATTATCCGCAACGGTCAACGGAGGTGAAATGGAAAAATCGGGACTTGTATTGCAAATCTACACAAACAAAAGGATAAAATTTTGAAAGTTAAAGATTGCACATCACGTAATAAAAGTTTTTTTTCCCAGTATCATATAACAAAGCGTTCCATTACAGTACAATTCCTATTTTATTTTTATTGCACTGTCGTCTCCAATTTTGACCCGAGAAATTAGAAGAGATAACTCGTTAAAACCACTCATCACCAACTCTTGGGATACTCTGGTCAAACAAAATAAATGGATTTGACCGTCATTCTTATAATGCATCCACGGTTGCAAAATGCGAATGCGATTTAACTACTTTTAAGAGGCAATGGCAAGTGAACCGCAGAACCTCAGTTTTACAGCTAACACAGCTAGCTGAGACTACTGTCCAAAGAGTTTCAAAACTAAGCAGGATTTACCTATCTAGCAAACTTGTAACGACAATAATTTTAGATTACCATAAAAATTTATTTCTCACTTAGTAACATAAATGTACATACCTGTTAATTGTTAAAAAGAGCGCACAGTGACAGGAAAAATAATCAATGAACGTGCAATACTCTTACTTCTCTTTGTATAAGAAACA
This sequence comes from Carcinoscorpius rotundicauda, assembly GCA_011833715.1. NCBI lineage: Eukaryota > Metazoa > Arthropoda > Merostomata > Xiphosura > Limulidae > Carcinoscorpius > Carcinoscorpius rotundicauda. The sequence continues at coordinate 23,163,019 of CM022395.1, forward strand.
AAAAGACCTTAAATCTATTTATGACAAATTTACCAAGCGCCATATATGCACGAAAACTCCAAGTACGAATACATACATACTACGCGTACAATTATAAACGTTATGCAAACACCAACTTATTTTACCAGCTTCTCAAATTCGAACCTGTATCTGTAAAATAAAATCGTTAAATAGAACTTTTCTTCTTCGTAGAATCTTCAAAACTTCTCACTAATAGTATAAATAATTTCACAACCAAAGTTTTAACCATTTTCTTAAACATTTCCAAAATTTAATTTGCATGTATATTTGCAAAAATCTACGTATGTTTACATAATTCTCGTTACGCATCCACGCCTAAAAAAAAAAGGTAGTAAACGATTCGCCGTTTCAAAAACAAGAAGAAACATAATCTTAAGGTTACAGTATTTGAGCTGGTTAATACAGTTAATTGCTAAAACATGCGGTTCACAAATCGTGGCACATGACCAATGTATCGCTAGAGATATCGGGGAAGGTCGCAGATAAGTGTAGTGGGTCATACTGGAGAGCTCCAACCTTGCGTCCCACTTCAGTTTTGTTCTTCACTCAGTTTTAGTGAACCTTTAATTGTGTTGCATTATATTATTAAGTAACTTCTCAAGATTATAATACTTTTATAATTACGTAAGCTTCATCCTGGATGTCCTGTTTCACATAATACTTATGAATTCCTTGAGTTGCAATATTTATCTATTCAGTAATCTCAGAATCAAACATTGTCAATTATTCAACTAATTTAGAAAATTTATTTCTTGATGTGAAAAAATGTTCATGCCTGTTACAAAAAAGCAATAATTTGTGTTCCATTAGCTTTTGCCAGAGCCATTAATTTTACAGAACTTGAAAATGCTTCATCCCATGTTAATCAGGGACAAATTTCAATTTTACATATTTTGTTTATCTCTTACTCGAAATTCTAATTTCCTCTACTTATGAAAGGCTTACATATGGTTGACTGACCTTTTGTGTCAATTTAAGTCTGGAATTACTGATATGGGCATGTTCCAGAACTATAGTGCAATGTCACACAAAGGACGTCAATGCATAGCTCTCCCTAATTTCAGACTGACAGACTAAACAAAGAGCAACTAACATACATCGCCCACCATCAACTCCCAAACTACTCTTGCCTGAATATACAGTACGATTCGATAGTCACTCTTAATTGTACCAGCAACCCAAAGTGCGAAGCGTGTTTTGTGAAAATGGGCAGCGAACCATGATTCCTCAGATTCAAATATTATCAGTATCCTACCAATACAGGACTAGATCATCTCCTATCAAACATATTTTGTAAGCATTATGTACAAAACTGTTTGTGTGTCTATACATCATAGGACGGCTGGTGTAGGTATTAACATTTACTAACAAAACAGAACAACTTTTCGACCTTTTTAGGTTACCTTCAGATTAACAATGAGTTTGTAACCGACTGTTGTCAAGCACGTCTTAAGGACGAGAACATACATATAAATGAGTACGAAACTGTAGGCGGCGTTGCAGGTGGATGTTAAGTTAATAATTAGTACAGGTATGAAGATGTTCCTATATATTGGTTTAATTTTGGTTTGAGTTGTTGTATAAGTGTGGCTTCTTTCATTTTGCGTTTGTTTTCATTTCTTTTCCTTCATGGTATACATGTGTTTTCTATGGTTATGTTGTGTTTATTTGCAGTGTTAAAAAATGCGTGAAAGTATTTTTTAACCGATTTCCATTTTTTGCTTGTTTTTCAATATAGAAGTCGTGGCAGTTATTGCATTGTATTGTATAAATTATGTTATGTTGTGTTTGTCAGTGTAGTTTTTACACAGCACGGACTTTAGTTTTGTACCTAGTTTTTGAATAAATTTGATGTTCACTGGAATTTTGTTTCAAGTTTTTTCCAAATGTTGGTTATTTTTTCGCTAATGTCGGGAATATATGATATGTAACAGCGTAAGATCTTGTTTATCTTGGGTTTATTATCATTTGTTTGGTTGTTATTGATCTAGGTGTGTGCGTATACATTTTTTCAACGGCTTTTGAAGGAAATTTGTTGATGTTTATGAAGTGATTTATTTTGTTGATTGCATCATTAATTTTATCAGGTGAGTATAGTTTTGTGGCTGTGTTTATTTTGTTTCTTAATATGTTGAGTTTTTCTTTTGTTTCATGTGCCAAGTCCCAGGGAATATATAGTCTAGTATAGGTGATTTTCTGTAATTTATCTTTTGAATTGTGTATCGGTTCTTGTGCATCTTGAGATTGAAAAATACTACTTGGTTATTTTTGCCATGTTCACAGGTGAACTTAAAGGTTGGGGTATATAGAGTTAACATGGTTGGAAAAAACTAAGTGGGTTTCCCAGTCATCACAAACTACTTGTGTATCTATAAATTTATTGCTTAGAAGGATCTTGTAATCGTAACAGTCATATAAAACAATGTAAATAAAAACACCACCAACGTTATTGTTAATCCTACCAATTAGTTAAGCCACTTCTTATTCCACAGATTTGGAATATTTTAACTTCGCCGCAAATTTTTATAGTAAACTAACTAATTCTTTCATTGGCGATCTACAGCAGACCTAAATAGTAAAAACAGAACAAGCAGTAAGCACATAAAGCCCTTGTTGTTGTGGGATATGAATTCATCGTTTTTTTGTTTGTTTTAATTAAACACTTCGTAGTCTTTCCCAGTTTGATAAAGCTGCTCTTGATAATATACGACTTTGTAATACACAATACAACAACAATTGTGATTTTACAGGAAGTATTCGTAATACTGCGCAGATTAATATAATTCGATAAATATTGTGAATGAAAATATACTTTAAAGTACAATAACAGTATAAAGATTCCGTTGTCTTAATATTTAGATATTTTTAAATAAAGAAACCAGTAGTGTGAAAAACTGGGAATGTTGTAAATTGTGTCTTCCAAAGAATAAACTAGTGTAAACTACGAGGAGAACCTGGCTAAAACGTTTAACGAAATACGAGTATTCAATCGCTGTAATGTCGGTTTTCTTTATTATGTTACCAGGCTTATGTTTCATTTTGAAAATCGAAAAATGTTAAACACAAATGCCAATTACTAACAGTATAAAAAGGTTTATCTGTATCTTTTCCAATCACTTGAAATTGCAGTTATTGTTAATTTTTACATTTAAATAAACATCAGAACGCCACATACAAAATATACAGTACTTTGAAATAATTTTCTACATATAAATCAAACTTGTAAAACTTTTAATAGCGTTATAAAATAGGGCATCTATAGCAAAATAAATATTGTATAAGAAAGTTTCATATTTGCACAAATTGTAAGCTTCTAATGTAACAAATACTGAATTTATAGTATACATAACCCTCTGTGAATAAAGCCCATGGGAATAAACAATGGAAATCAGGCAAATCGGAAACCGAACAGTTCCAATGAAAAAAAGTACTCGATTTCTCACAACAATTATAGCAACATGTAAAATCCATGGCGTTATTTATCTTGATTATAATAATTTATTAGTATAGCTTATGTTATTTTAATTGATAGGCTCTGTTCTTAATGGCACAAAAATTAAAACATTCTGATATAACTACTTAAAGAACATTTGAAAGTTAAACAGGAAACGAGTAAAAAATATTTCTTATACCTGAAATACAACAGTTTCCAGATACTACAGAATTAGATTATCTTACGGTTATTTGATTGGCTTATAACAGTTAAGTGAATTTTCACAATAATGTTCTACAACAGAAGAGTATCATTTCCCTTCTCCAGAAAATCATATATCCTATATAAAACTTAAAAGTTCAGTACAAAACAAATACGATATGCACGTGACATTTACGAGTGAAATTGCTTGTACATACGTAATACCAAACAAAACACCGAGACTGTCCAAGAAAAAAAACGAGTATTTAATACAATACTTTATCTGAGTTGCATACAATATTTCTTTCCAATTCCTCTCATCTACACTAAAAATTAACATAGAATTGAAACAAATAATTTAAAATATACATTAAAACTTTGTTAACATTACAGTATCATATGTATAACATTCTCCCCGATTGTAAAAAAACTTTCAAAACAAAAATGTGCATTGTTACTCTCCCGGTGCCAACTGCCTACATTTTATAAACCGTAAAACTTCTGGGAAAAAAAAAAAAAAAAAAAAAACTTTTGTAAATGATCTCTTAAGAGTTAAGAAGTTGCTTGATTTAAAATTTAGGATGATTTATTACTATATTGATCATATGAAAAGCATATTTTTAAATTTGGCTATAGTATGGTGTAATGTTATAGCTTTTATACTCGTGTTCTTGAACAGCTAATTCGTCACATTGCCCGTGAATAACAAAAAGGTTAAGGCTTGTTCTACCAGTTGCTGCTAGCCACAATTTTTAATATTTTGATATTAAAAGGAAACTACTAAGATTTTAAAAATAACTGAGTATGGAATAAAAGGATACATTTAAATCACAAGATTGGTCGTTAAGCACAAAGCTATAAAACGAGTTGCGAATTTTTCGTAGCATCGGTTTCGAAATCAGATTTTTGGCACTGTAAGTAGTTAGGTTAGAATCATTCGATTAACAAGATGACTAAGAAGGTCGAAACATCGTTCTCTGCTTTATTATTTAAAGTGTTAATACCCATACCAGCCGTTCTGAGATATATACAAGACTCTTATCATGTTGTGTGACCCTTGTGCACTTAAATGTTTCAACTTTAACAAAATGTTCATTTCTTATTAATATTAACAAAATATTTGATAATCGTTAATTTATTTAATCACGAAATTCATTTATTTCACATTTAATTATGTTACGTACACAGCCAACACTGTTAGCACGACTTCCTCGTTACTCAGCAGTTTCAAACACTTCCTTGAGATACAATAACTAAACCCATAAACATAATTTACAGTTTGTCCTAAACGGTTTATTTTATAGCTGTTTTTGCTTCCCCTTCTTGTTCCTTCACGATGAGCACAGATAGTCCTCGCGTAGCTTTGCACAAAGTTCAAAACAACAAAAAAAACCTATTCGATGAGTAGGAAAACTCCAGGCAACAATGAAGTACTTGTAACATGACATACTGGTTTTTAAATTTGCAATACGAATTGTACATTTTTAAATTTTCTTATAATCGTATAATTTTCTTATATATATACACACACACGTGTGAAATATGTCCTGTTTGCACCATTTTTATTTATAAGCTAGAAACCAAAATTATCATCAGCAAACGCAGCAAATAAAATGCAAGTTCAATTCTACTTGTATATTCAGCACAACCTTTAAAATAAGAATCAAGTCATGTTCAATCAAAACCCACTTTTCTGAATAGCTGATAAAAGATCAAGTGAATATACTAGCAAATGCTCGTTGAAACAGATTAACGGTAATTTTCAGGAGATACAGAGCGCTACGGGCAAACATTTGGTCAATACACAAATAGATAGAATGGTTTTCCCCTTCCAGAGTCAATACACAAATAGATAGAATGGTTTTCCCCTTCCAGAGTCAATACACAAATAGATAGAATGGTTTTCCCCTTCCAGAGTCAATACACAAATAGATAGAATGGTTTTCCCCTTCCAGAGTCAATACACAAATAGATAGAATGGTTTTCCCCTTCCAGAGTCAATACACAAATAGATAGAATGGTTTTCCCCTTCCAGAGTCAATACACAAATAGATAGAATGGTTTTCCCCTTCCAGAAATCGAACAAAAAACAGTTTTACAGACAAAGAAAAATAAGCTTACGTTTATATTTCACAAATATCTGAATAAGAGTTATTTCTTTGAACATTTTTTAATCATTGCGTATATGTGCTAGTCATGTAGTAGTAAAAATATAGGATGACCATGCTTTACAAAACAAGTTTATACTTTTACAACAGCTATGGCCTGCTAGCCTAATTATCGTGATCACACTACGCTATCGAAACGCAGAAATATCTATAACTACGAAGTTAATTATTACTGTTGACGAAGCTTAATATACACGGAAATGACTTTACATAGAAACATTAGTGTAAAACCAAGGCTTAATGAATATTCTGTTGTGCCCTCAAATCATGGAAGTTTATTCTAAATTTTTTGTGCGTGTGTCTTTGCTTTTCAAATCGTACTTATATTACATAAAAGTTACAATTTTGGTTAAAGTTATCCCACAGTGTTCTTTAACGCAATAAGCTTGTGCTTTCACGATGTTTAATTTTAAGATACATGATCATTTCTACTACTTGTCGTCAGCATGGGAATGGCTTGCGAAAAACACGTTTGCGTAGTACCAGAAAACAAAATCACAAGCTCGAAGTCGTCTGGTAAATAGGTCGGTTGTTAATTTTGTCACATTATTAGCTTGTAATGTTAGAGCAGTAAGAGGGATGAGAAGCTATTGACAAAAGAAACAAACGTCATTGTAAAAGTTGATATAAAACTAGATACAATAGTAGTTTAGAAAATCATATCTGTTTGTCATTTCACTTATAATGCTGTTAACTTATGCATCTTAATGTTGAGCAATGACTACAAATGTTTATTCGAAATTGTAAGAAATTAAATTCTGTTAGCCGTATCGATTTTTGCTTCACTAATCTTCATATTTTACGTTTGTTTGAACATTTATATACGCTTTTCTCACTCAACTAAAGCAAATCTTAAAAATTTTACAAATGATAACTGACAAATGATTATCTTTTTCCGGCCACAAATATTCTTGCGGATTAAATTGAGGAATTGTTATGAAATATCAATATCAGAAATAAGTGTACAATACTATTTCTGAAAATGTATCTTGTCTTGTAAAACATCTATTAATTTATTAATATTACATTATTAATTTATATTTAATAATATTATTATTATACTTGCGTTTACGTGGTATTATTTACATATTTTTATTTTAATTACACTTAATTATTTTGACCATTATTTAAATTTTATTGGCATATCAGAATGGGGGCTCTTCTTATCTATTTATAATTCAGTACTTTTGGTGCAAAACAAAAATCGGCCTGATAAAGAAACAGTCTTGACTGATGTTATGTCAAAATATTCTAAAACACTAAGTTTAACCAACATAAGAGAAATATTTTGAAGCTAAATAAACCTGGATTAAGAATTTAAAGGGGTCGTTGCAACACAGAAAATACCTAAGATAGTAATGAAAGAAGGTTTGTCTCCGTTTTTGTTTATTTGTTGTTGTTTTACATCTGATTACTTGAATATATAACAACTATTACCATAGGAATAAAACTGAGAATTGAAAAAAGTTGTTTGTTTTGATACTTAGGATGAAGTAATTTAAGATTTTATTGGATTTTAGATCAAGTTTACAAGTAAATGCATTTAAAATTGTTTTCATACAAAAAATAGTTTTTCAGTTCAACTTTGCCAAACCATAGCAATTGGAAAAGAAAACTTGGTGAGGAAACTAAATAACTTCATAAAATTACCAAATAATTATTAAATATTTCACTAATTCAAGTAGAAATATTTTTAAAAAATAAGCAATAAATTCCTGCAAAATTTAATATTATATTAATTACATGTGTTATGCTTTATTTAAATAATGCACTTCATTTCACTTTTGTGTGTGCTTGGCATTTAAAGTTGTGTTTATTATGATTTTTGTTTATATACAATTTATATATCATTATATAAATATAAATTAAGATTAATCTTGGTCCAGTTACTTAAGTTTTTAACCATCAAAATATTTTTTTCACAATAATACAAAAAACTTAAATTCATAAAATTCAAGTGTACTTAATTATACTTACAATGATAAAATACTGAATTCTGTTCATATGCTAATGTTGTAACAAATTAAAATATTAGTTAAACAATCTGATCATTTTATTTTTTTCTGCAACAATTTCATCAATGAAGCTGGAAGATTAATCAACAATCAACTACCTACAAGTATCACTGTCATGTAAATATTTAATGTAGTGTCCAACTTATTGTTTTGCATAATTTCAACTATCTAAATGTTCAAAAGAATGCTATAACAATTTCTCGTTATTTTTTGTCCCCCACCAGTACAGCAGTAAGTCTACAGACTTACAGTGCTAAAATCAAGGTTTCAGTTCCCCTTGGTGGGCTCAGCAGATAGCCCAATGTGGCTTTGCTATCAGAAAAACACATTTATTAATATAATACGATGGTTTTGCCATAAAAACAATCTGGTGGCACCTTAATAGGTGAAACCATAGTAGTAATAAATGAAGTGTGAGTGAACTGTTTTTTTAACTCCTCATTTCTTTAATAATGTAGTTACAAGTATTGTCAGTTTCAATTAATAATTATAAGTAATAAAAATTTAATTAATGAGAATTTATTTAACATGTAAAAAGTAGAGAGAATAATTTTTCAAAGACCTTGTTATGTATATGTGTAAATATTTTGTAAACGACAACATGTCGTATTGTGTTTGAATTTTCATTTGTATTATTCATTTTTTTTTCCATATTGATATTATTGTTTCGAAGTTTAAACTAAAATATGTTATTTATTTAGGGTAACGTTTTAGAACTTTCTCGAATTAAGTAGACCAACCACATGTTTGTAAATGAGTGCTGGTGACTTCCTGTTTAGACTGTAGTCTCGTGCAAGAACGGATATGCGTGTATAGCTCTGGAGTTGTATGGAAATTGCTAGATTGTTCGAGAAATAGGCCTATCGGTATAAAAGACGGAGAAAAGAGTGAGAGTTTGAGTCATCAGTTTTATTCGAGGGAGAGAGAGTCAGTCATCAGTTTTATTCGAAGACAAAGAGTGAGATTCAGACACCAGTTTCATTTCAAAAGAAGAGAGTTAGTTATTTGAGAAAGATTAAGTGTTTGCTGTGAATATTCAACTTGGATTTGTGATTGAAATTAGATCTACGGAAGCCGTGATTTTATTTCGTCAATCTCTACGATACTTCTGAATTACCGCTTGTGCTGAGAGACGGCGATTTCATTGAACGGTGAACTGTTTCGGAATCTCTTCGTGGGACCAAATTCACACCCTAGACTGGAATTTGAGACTTTAATTTTAGATCATTACATTAGATACAGGCCAGTACCGTTTTGTGTTGTGATTTATTTTGAAGTTTGAAATTAATATTATTTTGTTTTGTAATTAATTTCGAATGTTATAACTTAATATTTGTCACTGTTATCATATAATTTATGTTATATCTGTTATATTTGTTAGTAGTTTAGTGTAATAAATTATACAAGCTGTTATCTGTGTTTTTCTGTTGTGTTTAATCTACGAAGAACTTAAAACATTAAAAAATACGTAACAGACCTACATACTGATTTCTGACAAATTTAATGTAAAATCCAGATAAACTTTTTTTTTTTTTAAATCACACACACATTTGAACAGAACTATTTTATGCATAGGCCCAGTGTAATAGATAATCCAGACGTGCTTACACACATGTATACCAAATAAACACTACCTATCTGGTGCCACAAGTTATGGTGAATTAGCCAAAATAACTTTAAAAGAAATGTGGTACAGGAATGAGTGAAGTTCCAAAATATTGAGTATAAATGGATAAGCAATTGGATAAATGGTTTGAATATGATAAAAAAAATTTAATTTCACCACCATAATGCAATGAATGAGGGTTCAAATAAGCAAAAACATCAGTAACAAAACAGATGGAACAGCAACTAAAACAAATACTATGTTTAATGCTCTACACAGCACAAGTACCTTTGAATTGTTGAAACAGATATTTGCAACAGTTCCAAATAGTGAAAATAAATGACCTTCTATTGATGATGTTTTCATTGTGTAATATTTTAAAGTTGCTAATAAAGATTGGAAGTTGATTTATTGTGCTGTATTCTTAAACTTAACTCTTATAAAAATATACTTATTACTAATTAATACAAGTCCAAAATACCATCTCTTGTGGTCAGCTTTCTCGTCAATTGGTAAAGAAATATACTCTGAATCACTTCAATAAACATCCCTCCTCTCTCACTACTGATTCTATATACTTTCAATCAACAAGTTTAAAGTTAGTTTCTTATAATTATTGTGTCAGTATTCTTATCAATAACATCCCTGATCTCTTTACATAATTTCTCATTGTTTACTGGTTAACATTTACAATTTGTGACAGCTAATAAAGTAACATTTATTTCCTTTTAATTATTAAATAAAATATCATGAAATGCATCATAAAATAACTCTACTAACAAATGATAGCACTTTTCTCCAATAAAAATTTTAGTTATTCAACACTGTAATAATAATAATAATAATAAAACTATAAATAAAATACAAACTGTTTTAGAAACAGGTTAAATTTATGTAGTAACTGTTTGAACATTTGTGCTTCTAAATGTAATAAAAATGTATGCTTTTTTTGCCTAAATAGTACTCTATAATCTTTAGACCATTTTAAACCAAACTTGGAAGGATGATACACTGGACCAAGAATCATATCACACAGCAATCATTATCCAACCCCACTCACAAAAGCATCATCACATTTTCTTAAAAACATAAGGACTACATGCAGCTATCAATCATTAGTACCAATTTTATTTAGTTCTTTAATTCAAACATGTCAAAAATACACATTTTTGTCAGGAGAATACCAACCAAAGCACAGGGTGAAACCCTTAAAGCAGTAATGCTGTGTCTGAAACTCCTTTGCTTTTCTTAAATTCTTATGCCCCCAAACATAGCAAGTATGCCATAGCTTGTAATCTTATATTTTATAAATGAAATGTAAATTAATTTCTATGAAAAATGTAAAATTGGTATTTAATGATTTGTTATCACACTCATTTACAGATAATTAATTTCACCATTTTTAATATACCAGAATACCATAACAAAATTAATTTGTCTTTTTTCATGTAATTAGTCTCTTCACATTTATTTCACATAACACAAATCAGAACAGTCTCAAGATAAAGTATCTTCTATTATACAGATTCCAAATTCTTAAACAGGAATGTAATTCTTACAAAATCTTCCAATAATAAAAGTAACACCATTCTTTCTCATTATTATGATTATTTCATGAATAAATCCCATCTTGGTATCTTGGAAAAACTAAACAGAGCTCTTATGTATAATAGGTCCACTACTTATTACTAAAAGAACTTACTATACTAAACATCATGTTTTATGCCTATATTTTTGCAAGCCATCCAAACACTTCCGTACCATTATTTACAAGAGCATTATCATAATTTCATTAAATACTTGCATGTAGCTATCAATTGCTAGTATCAACTTCTATCACTCCTACATAATTATCATAGAAACAGACTTCCATAAAGTATTTTACTACAAATTACAGCTTTACAGCAAAGAAGATTTTCAAAGCAGATACAAAATTTTGACCACTAATGTCATCATTTAAGTAACAATTGTGTGCTCGAGACTGATTGTAACAGTGATTGAAATTTCATGTTTACAAACTATTCTTCTTAACTGTAAAACTACAACTTGTATTAAAATACTACTTACAATCATTAAGTAAATTCAAAACAAATCATAAATTTAATAAAAATATTTCTTCTAAATTATTACACTCCAAATTTTAAGCAATATTTTCTGCAATTTTAGATTGGAATACAGTGTACAACTGGACAATCACGAAAGTCACACAACTTTAAGGTTTTGAAGTTTATCAAGTGTTTAAATACTTTCCATCCTAACTTGAGCTAGACATATACTAATAGACATTTAATGAGAGAAAATACTGTTATTAGTAATAGTGCACACTGACATTTTAAAGGAAGTTTAAGATGGTATTAAATAATTTTCTGAAAAATAAATGGTGAATTTAATTTTTTTACTTTTTCTTGGGAGTTGATGTTTAAGGATGCCCATGAAGAACTAAAAACTTATGGTTATCCATAATGTTATCTTTACAAAAAGAGAGACTATCAAATTGCATAATATCTGCTGGTACTTATAGCTCAATCATAAGATCACCAATTTCAGAATAATAGTGCAAAATGGAGATCTTGGGTTAAAGTTAGGATGGAATATTACTTTAATAAAAATTAATTGTTACACCTGATAAATATCACTGGATAGATAAAAAACAACAGTTTAGATTTTACTCCAACAAGCAATTTTTAATGCTTGAAAAATACTTTATCAAATCAACGTATATGTAGAGGAATGAGAATGTTCTTAATATATCAAATTACGAAAATTTCATTGCTTTCCTAAAAGAAAAATCCTTCAGATGAAATGCTACATATGATAAACACTTTTGATATGGAGAAACCATGCAGAATACTAACAGAGAACCAATCCTGCTTGAGTAAATACAGATTCTTGTCTTCTTAACATTAACAAAATCACCCCCCATATATTCTGTGTGATATAACAATGGTTTCTAGAATTTTTGTGAAAGTCTATACATGTGTAAGCAGGTTATTCTGCATCATTTCAACTAATGTTGTATTAGCCTATCATCGCAAATACACAAAGCAAAAAAGTAGTATGACGCCACATTGGCTACTAGGTTCAGAATAAATTAAACAAAGAGAAAGCAAATTGCTTTCAAATAGGTATGTGCTATAAGTGTTTTTGTAATATCACAAAATATTAAAAATGATCTAGAGAACTTTAAAGGTTGTGATAAAGGAAGCTGTAGCTTTGTGTAACAAGGTGCACATTTCTAATTTGTCCAGAATAGCATACTGTTATCAGACTGGTGAAGCTTTCTGGAAAATGGGCAAATTTAAACTTAAAATGAAAAACTGAAACATAGCAGCATAATGAGCAATTTGTCAGAAATCAGGATCACTTTTTTGACATCACTGATAAAGATCTCAAAAAACAAGGAATTTCTTCTTGCACAAACAAAATGCAGATCTTACAAATGTATGGACCAGGTAGATAGTGTTCTTTCTTTATAGGAAACAAGGGTTCAAAAAATAATCAGGCAAGTATAGACAGGAAGCAGCAAACAAGTGATGAGGATTAAGGAGTAACTGGAGAATTATCACTATATAAACCATAAACAGGGCAAGAAAAATATCATTCACAATTCAACAGCAGCTATGAGCAGAACTCAACTGAGTGACAGAAAGGCATCATCCTTACAACCAAAGCTGACAGCCTTGTTCATGATGTGTAGAAGCTAACCAAAAACCATTTCTTGGTCCAAAGATCTCAAAATAACTTCTGTCAAGAATTAGTTAAAAACTTACAAGATTAGTTCCAGCCATCAAAAGTCTCATTTATAGTTCACCAGTATAGCAAGTCCCTCACAGGAATAAGTGGTGGACTTTCTGAGAGTGAACTTGTCTGGAGAAGAAGTAATCCAAATCCTAGGTGTTCCACACAACTAAGTGCTAATACTGAAAGTCTCAAGCTTCTGCTGTGGTACAGTTTCTGGAAGAATGGGGAGTTGCTGATAATGTAAAGATAGTTTGCTTTGGCATAACATCAAGCAACATTGGTCACATAAATCTAGCATGTATGCTGTTAGAACAAAGATTAAACAAGAATTTTTGTACTTAACATATCAGCATCATATCTTGAAACTTGTCACAAAGTGCTTTCAAAGACTGAACAAATTTTCCTCTAAAAATGATATTGCAATTTTCAATTATTTCTAGCAATCTTGGGAATACATAGACAAATCCTGAGATGAAACTGCAGCTGACCATAATAAAGTAATAGAAACTAGAAGAAGTTAAGAAATCAATTGGTTTGCAACAAGACAACTTCAAGTCAGCTAACCTCAAAAAAAATTACTGAGAGATTCTTAATATAGCCATAGCCTTTCTTGGTTGCATCCCTCCTTGTAAAGATGATTTATAGCATCTGAAGCATTATTTCATGCATTGTAGATGATTAAGGTTTATAGAATGGTTGAACTCACTGGCTGTGCGAAATGAGACTAACATCTGCATCTTTATGATTCAAGTCTATCTTAGGGCATGGTTCACTGCTCCGATGCAATTTCTGCTCTTCCGAATGATTCCAACTTCCTTCAATGTCTTGTTAAATATATGAAACTGAATTCTGCTCTTTCAAAATCTGTCTGACATCTATAATTTCTCAATGATGAACTCACTGATTTGGAATTTTTTGATTTAGCTGTATCCATAAGGACACACTGAACAATAATAGTATTAAATGAGAAAGAAGGCATAGATGAACTTACATCTAGCTGAATATCGTAAAAATGTGAAGATACTTAATATTCTGTTTTAATGCAGTTTTTCATGGCTGAAAGGATTTCTAACATCAGTGCATCATTTTTTTAAATTAATTTTTAATCAAATAAAGCAACCTATACAGATATAATAGCTACATATCTACCTACTATTGAGTGTCATCTTGAAAATATAAGTAATAATGTAAGAGCAATGAAGACCATTATGCATTATTTCACCTTATGGATGCTCTCACTAATAGTAATATTTTCAGCCATAATCCCAACAATATCTCAAGGTCTGTTCAACTTAGAAGATTTATGCAAGTCTTGTATCCATATCCTAATCTAACAACACAGAATAATCTTTGTAATAATAATAATACACAAATTAACCAATACTTAAGATAACATTATGGAAATAATATAGTATACCTTACTTAGAAACCCACAAATAGGTTGTTTGATATACTTTTGTAGATTACAAATTTAAAGTTTAAAAAGTTTTCCTTAAATAATCTGTTATTTAAACCTCTCTTTAAAAAGTTATTTCAAATATGTTGCAGATCCTTGTTGTCTTAGAATCTTCTGTTAATTGTAATTTTGAGGTGTATAGAAAGTTTACATTTCATTAGTGCTTCTAATCATTTGTGAAAGAATGATATTGATGCTGTTGAAAATGTCTCTCCAAAACAAGTTACAATAAAAAATGTAAGTTACCGAATGAAATTACAAAATCATTTGATGTTAAGAAATCAACCAAATCCCTGTAATCATCCTAGTAGTCCTCCTCTCAACCCAATACAGTTACTAAATACCCTTTCTTAAACAAAGAATAACAAATGCCTTTTATATAGATATCTGCTTAATATATAAAAGTAAAAGAGGTATTTTACATATCTGCCTTCTAACATCCTTAAAAATTCTAAGACAACTTTATCTTGTAACATTAAGCTTATTTTTAACTTCTTAACCTTTTTTATTATTTATATAAGTAAAAATATGAAAAAATGAAAGGAACAATGCTTTAATGCTATGAACAACACGTATTTATATCACTACATGTTACAACGACAAACACTTCAGACTGAAGTCTTTAATTAAAGGTTTGACATTAATAAAAATATCTGTTTTGTTACCAACAGGTATAAACCACAACATATAAACTAAACGTGTTTCTGATTTCATCAAACTGGGTTTCGATAGTAAACAAACAGCATTAGTTTGGTAACTCCAACAACAAGGTATTCGAAATAATTAACAATTTATGAAAATAATATTACCATTTAAAATGTCAAAAAATTACTTCAACAAGACTTACTGATCAGATTTGGAATACTCTGGAAACTTTGTTGATATAAGATCTTGAATTGTTTGTAAAGACTGTGGTTCTGCAGATATTCCTTGGGCTCGTTCTTTACGTCTTCCACGGTAAATGTAACTATTATAAGACGGTGGCATGAGTACAGACTGAAATTTGTCCAATTGACTACGTAACTGTTGAATTTCTTCATCTTTCTGAGAAAGTAATTTCTGTAGTTCTTGGATAGTGTCTTCTTGATATTTGACAGTCTCATTTATGTCTTCAATGGTTCCCATTATAAATTTATTTAGCCCTAGAAAATGTTAAAACCTATTAGTATTACAAAAAAAATCAATGATTCTAAGAATAATTAAAAGTCCAAGCAAACAAAGTGTATCACACTATAAAGGTTAAAATATCAGAAGTAATAACATAATAAATTAATTTATAGTCATAAAATGTTTTTCTTTATCCTTAAAGTTAAATATACGTACAATTATACTTGAAAAAAATATTATGGTACCTTAAGAAGTTAAGAAATAGACTAGGCTAAGTTAAAGATGAATTATTCAAAGCATATTGAGCACTCCAAAATTTTCCATAAATAAACTCGAAAGTCAAACTTCTAAAGTTCTGTAACTGAAAGCAATATTTAATTTACTTTATCTAGGTCTCTAGGTGACCTCAGCTTCGTATCTGAATGCAAGCATAGCTTCGTTTACTTTAACATGGACTTAGTATTTTGAACTTAGAAAACGAACATCTTTTCAGCCTTCACATTTCAATAGACTCTAAACCAGTTCATGAACTACTTTTTCAAATCTAATTCCATGCACTTTTAAAACAGGATTTTGTAAACGTATTAACGACTTTACACTTAATAAAGTTACAGAAATTAAACTTAACATTTTTCGACAAAACTACAACTCAACTTCGACTCTCACCTCGAGTGCGTCAGGAAAGGTTGTACATATCACATGGAAAATACAAATGTGGTTAGCGTGCCACATAAATTCAAAACATATATCTATTCACTATGCCGCCCTCTATTGGTGTACTATATTCTATTTTCTTTCTTTCTTTTTTTTTCTTTTTTGTATGTGTATGCAGTTTGCAACAAATCTCAATCAGCGAAGTGAGGCTCAAAAATCGGACGTTCGACGAGCGAAGATAATGCCGATGTTAAAGTGTTTATAAACGCGGTAAAATCATTTGACAGTAAATTTTACTTGTTACAGTTATCACAGTAAAATAATTTCTTTATTATTTTCCCTAATAATCCCAAAATGTATAGAAACTTAGATGCGTGTTGCACTCTCAGCAGTTCTTAATAATGAAAAGTTGAACAATTTGGTGCAAAAATAACATCTTAGAAAATAATCTTGAATATTTTGTAGCGAAAAGATAGTGCATTATTGCATTTGATCTAATGTATATATATATATATCATGACCAAAAACAAATTAAAATCAAAAACTAAAATAACAATGTGTTTGTGTTTTTCTTATAGCAAAGCCACATCGAGCTATCTGCTCAGCCCACCAAGGGAAACCGACCCTGATTGTTGCGTTGGAAGTCCGGAGACATACCGCTGTACTAGCGGTGAGCAAATAACAGTAAGAAAATACTGTTTGCATCTTCTTAGTGTGTGTGTGTCCTTTTTTATATAGCAAAGCCACATCGAGCTATCTGCTCAGCCCACCAAGGGGAATCGAACCGCTGATTTTAGCGTTGTAAATCCGGAGACATACGCTAGCTGTCTGAGGTGTGCTGAGTATTTACTTGTCGATCTGCTAAACTAAAGGTCCAAAGTTGGAGTCCGTAATATACTGACAAATACTGCACTTTCAAGCACTAAACACTTTTGTTATCTTTCAGTAGTTCAGTAGTACTAAAAATGTTTATGCTTGAATGTTGGGATCGTTAAGTGTATATGTCACTTAAGATGTCATTCACATTGAAACTGAATAAAAAGTTAAATAATTCCAACGCTTTTGTAACTTAGTAAAACAAGTTAAGTTTAACACCTAATTATTTCCATCCTACACAATTGACTAGCAATATGTCAAACTAAAATTGTTATGAATGGAGCTTTTGTTTACCAATGTTTAAAAAGTTGCTAAATTTCGCTGGTAATTATTTTCATTTCTTTTTATGAAGTGCAATTCAGTAAAAGTTATTTGATTTCCGCTATTACTCCAGTAAATTGGAGTATCACGTTACTATATATTTAGTCTATTTGTTACTAAGAGGTAAATTTAAAAACTTATAACGCTGAACTTCATGTTTAAGTCCATGGTAAATTCACAGGTTTGATTCTCCCGATAGTCAGAATGTAATTACGCTCATGGTGTAGCTATTGGCTGAGAATAACAATTTAACAGTTCAAAAGTTAATATTTTTGAAACATTTTAAATGAAATAATTCTCTGTAATAGAATAATCATAAAGCTAAGAATTTATTAGTGAAACATAATGAACGTTTATCCAAAAGATTAAATATTATTATGTAATAATAATATTTTCATCTCTTTATCAACAATCGATAATAACAAATTTTACACACCATAACTCTGAAAATGCAAAAATGTTTTTACTTTAAACTTAACATTAGGTGCAATACAAAAATAAGTAAAATAAAATAAATGTAATTGTTTGAGCTGGTTTATTAGTAGCAAAACTCAATGAAAATTTTAAACTTATTAAGAAAACAATGAATTTCAGTTATGTTATGTCATGGGCACATAATATAGAAGATTCCATAACTTTATATGTTTAAACTACCAATTTAGTAAAAAGTATTACTTGTTTTGTCATAGACACATCGATGTTATCATTACAGTACTAAATTTCATTCTTTTATTTGGCTAGTTAAACTTTCTACATTTTTCAGAGTAATCTGTTTTTAATTTCGCACAAAGCTACTCAAGGGCTATCTGTACTAGCAGTCCCTAATTTAGTAGTGCAAGACTAGAGGGAAGGCAGCTAGTCATCACCACCCACCGCCAATTCTTGGGCTACTCTTTTGCCAACGAATAGTGGGATTGACCGTCACATTATAACGCCCCCACGGCTGAAAGGGCGAGCATGTTTAGCGCGACGGGTATGCGAACCCGCAACCCTCAGATTACGAGTCGAGCGACGTGGCTGAAAATAAGTTGGAAAAATCTGATTTAATTGTAATATAGTATGATAATTTTTTACAGAGCGTTTACTGATAGAAAAGAAAATCTACTGATAATTTGATATAAAAATCCAGATATACAGATTTGGAAAAGATTATTTAATGCTATTTTTTAACTTTATTATAACGTTTCGACCTGTCGTTTGGCTATTATTATTATGTAAATAAACAATCCACTCAAAAACTGTACATTTGAATTTTAGTTGAGAGAGCTTACATCACTGCAGCGATATCAAATGTCAAGATAGAAGAAAATTACAGTTTTGATGGATGGTAGGTCACGATGTGTGGTTTTAGTCTTACATACATCTTATTAACAACGTTTGTTTACACAGTCACATCATTATTACAGTTATACTATTAAAGATCATTATTTTAATGATCTTTTAAAACTGAAAAACATTTCAAGCAAAGTAAATATTGTTTCAATTGAAAATACATTACACATTGTGTGGCAAAATGCTTCATCAATATTCCTAACATATGAAAGTAGCCTCGTAAAATCGTTTCATTTTCCTTCATAAAATGTTACTGCATGCTAGAGGCACCATAATTTTTAAACCATCTACGTGAAAAGTATGTTTTCAAATATTTGTCTTTATTATTATTTCAGATTCTATTCCACATTATTCTGACAAAGAAAGTATTTAAAGTTTCAGCTACATGTTGATTACAGCTTGTCATATTTTTATGTTGTTGTATTCATCCTCAGAATATGAATACTTTGATTTGTTATCAAATAGTTAATAACTGTTTTTCATGTGTTATAAGTAAATAACTCTCTTTAAATATGCTGTTACGCATATGCACTTTTAAAACATTTGTATGAATGTAATTATTATATTTATTGAAATGCCCCCCAGTGACTCAGCGGTATGTCTGCAGACTTACACGCTAAAATCCGGGTTTCGATACCCGTGGTGGGCAGAGCACAGATAGCCCATTGTGTAGCTTTGTGCTTAATTCAAAACAACAAATTTATTGAATCATCTTAAATTTCGTTTTCATTATAATATAATATATTAGGTTGTCCAAAAATAAATGTCATAATTCCCTGGATGACATTTAGAAGCTGAATATTGAGTTGGTTCAATCCATCATTTGTCTTAACTGTCTGCTGTTCCAACTCTAGTCATAGTAAGTTTTGTAACCCCTAAGGCAGCATAGACAAATGAACTTTCATCGATTTTCCTCTACAACTTCAAATTTGGACGAAATGCTACCGAAACTACACGGAACATCAACCAGGCATTCGGTCATGGATCTGTTGGTGAACGTACGGTTCAGCTTTGTTTCCAAAGGTTTCGACATAGAAATGAAAGTCTTGAAGACCACGTAGGTCTTGGAAGGAAGCCATCCTTAGATGACAACACAATAAGAGAAGCAGTTGATACAAATCCTCGCACAACAGTACATGAGCTCATAGAAACGCCAGACACAAGCAAATCAAGCATAGTCAACCACCTGAATGCGATTGGAAAGACAAAAAATTTGGGTAAGTGAGCTGACTGAAGATCAACAAAATCAGCGTTGTTAGGCCTATTAAATATGACGCTCTAAAAATTGAACGAATTGGTAATCGAGTTTCTGTCTAATTCATCTTATTCCCCAGATCTTTCCCCTACATATTTTCATTTGTTCAAGTACTTTAACAACTTTTGAACAATAACCGATTTCAAAACCAGGCAGCTGCATAAGAAACTTTCAGGGAGTTCACTGACCATAGAAACTCTGATTTCTACATACACAGCATCGTTACACGTTAGCAAAAGTGTGTTGGAGCAAATAGTGCTTTACTTTGATTAAAGCATGTTTTACAACACTAGTTTTTACTTTTCTAAACTTCGCAGTTCAAAAACGACATTTATTTCTTGACAATGTGATATAGTATGTGTTAAAAATATATCGTTTATAAGTTTTTAAGCCACACTGCTATGCTGTACTCTATCCACCTCAGGTATCGAAGTTCGCTTTTAAGGTTTTAGCACGTAGACTTGCAAGAATAACACAAATATTCACTTGCGGTTTACCACACAGAAGAATGGAAGTTCCGTTCTTTTCCCAACTACATAACTCACGAATGTTGTAAACTATTTAAATAACTATTTTAAAACACCATTACGTTAGAAATACTTAACATATAAAGAAAATAAAAGTGACACAACAGCAGGAAGAACAGTTGCTCACTCGTAGATTTGTTCAGAAGAAGAGAACGGGAGCGATTGTCTTCAAGTCGAAGAATATATATGACTAAATTCACGTCTAGTAATTGTAAATGGAATCAAACACTTCACTATTTCCTGAAAGCTTAATATTTAAAAGAATCCTCGTGGAAATGAAGGATAAAAATGTCATCATTAGGGCAATAAACAGAAAAAAAAGCACATAAACTTCCAGTCAAATCTAGCTTGGACATTGTAAGGTGTGAGGTCATACAGATAGAAAGTCTATATCAAAGAATATTAGAAGAAATCACTTTTGAGAAAAAATGTGGAAAGTTTGATGTCAAAATCTTACACAAGGAGAACTTACTATTATACTATCCCACTTACAAGAGCTGTGTGATTATAGTTGTAGAAGCTTCACACCTGATTAATTCCAGATTTCATATGACTTGCACATTAAATAGCAAGACTTTTTTTTTTCCAATGGACTTCATAACATTGGCTAAACAAATAAAATATCTCACAAGAGCAATTCTGGAAATGGAATTACAACACTTGAGTTAGATAGATTACTTCAATTTTTAAAACAAGCTGAGACTTTCAAATAGATAAAAACCCTAAATTATGAAGTAATAGAACTGAGTACAAGTCCATAGACATCCCCTATTTTACTTGTGAAAAAGAAGAAGGGTGGTTCCAAAAAGTTCTGCGTGAATACTTGAAGTAAAAAAGGAGGATGCTTACCCACGATAAAGGACTGACTCTTCTTTTTTTAATGCTCAATATGGAGCCAAATGTTTTTCAACACTGGAAGAGTGGATATTTGTGGATGCAAGTCAACAACACAAGTAGAGAGAAAACAGCCTTTCCTGAAGGAAATAGCTTGTGGCAGTTTGTCGTGTTACCACTTGCATTATGTAACAAGCCTGATACATTTAAACAATTAATTGAATATGCTCTGTCTGAACTACCCTGGAACATTATACTTATGTACGCGGATGGAATAATAGTAAATATGGATGCCTTTTATAATGCGTATGTAGGGTTGAGTATAGCTTTGAGTCAGTTGAGAAAAGAGAATTGTAGGATGAATCTCAACTATCAACAGATGAGTTTATTTGAATACATAGTAAGCAAAGTGAGAGCATCTAAGGATCCATTAAAGATTGACTATTTCCAGAATTGGCCAATACTATTGAATCTGCAGGAAGTAAGATAATTTCTTAGATTATGTTCTTACTATAGCCATTTCGTAAAATAACTTTCTAAGATAGTTCATACTTTACACATATAACTTGGAAAGTCAAATAAATTTTATTTGACTGTTTGTATTGAATTAAACATTCAAGAAGCTGAAGAAAGAACTGGTTACTATTCATATATTTGTGTACCAATCTCTCAAAAAGCCACTAATTTTAAATACGATTAGGTTCAAGTGATTTTGTAATAGGTGTAGTATTGTCACAAATACAACATAAAAAGAACGTATTTTGCCTACAACAGAAAACAATGAATATTTCTAGAAACATATATTTCAATTATTTTTTTTCATGGTAACTTTACAAGAATGAAAGGAAATACAGTATTTAAATGGTGAGTACGCAATCCTAAAATGCAGAGCACGATTTTTGTGCAACAGAATTACAGTCTGAGCATGCTAATTGTTAGGCCACGCCCATCATACATTTGCATGTTTGTTACTTTTAGAGTAAAGCCACATTGAGCTATTTGTCGTGTCTATCGAGGTGAATCGAGCTTAGAATTTTAACAGTGTAGGTTTATAAATTTCCTGCTGTCCCACTAAGGAACCCCAACATACAATCAATTAAAATTATGTGAAGTAGAGATCATTTATTTCTTTGTGGTCTGATATGAACAGGTGGTTAGGGCGCTCAACTCGTAATCTGAGGGTCGTGGTTTCGAATCCCGATCAAATCAAACATGCTCTTCCCTTTCAACCGTGAGGGCATTAAAATGTTACAATCAATCCCACTTTTCGTTGGTAAAATAGTAGCTCAAGAGTTGACGATGGGTGGAGATAAATAGCTGCCTTCTTCCTAGTTTTGCACTGAGAAATTAGAAACGGTTAGCGCAGATAGTTTGAACCTCAAATTCAAACCATTTCATTGTGTCTTTTCTTCAGAAAATATAGTTCTTCTAAACTACTATTACGTATATTTTAATAGTAAGAAATAATAATTTGAACAAAAATAAAATTATTTTCTTTAATTATGCATTCAAAAAAGCGTTACGTTTATGAACATATCAAGACAAAAAATATCATGTACAAAACACTTACTTTTCCGCACTATGATCACCATACAAATTTCACCAAGTTTTTAACCAAGAAAAATAAACATCAAATTACAAAATCAAATCAGTAAAATATATAATAATCTAAATTTTATTCACACTGAAGTGTTAAGTATGCTTCTTGTTTGATTGTAAAATTCGCGCAAAACTAGCTTTAATAATTTGGAAAATGATGATTTGTTTGTTTGTTGTTAAGTGCAAAACCACACAGTGATTATCCGTGCTCTGCTCATCACAGCTATTGAAACCCAATTTCTAGTATTGTAAATCCGTAGACATACTGCTATGCTGCTAGGGGTGGAAGGATGTAAAAGATAAGGGGGAAGGCAGCTAGTTAACACTAACCACCACAAACTGTTGTCTTACTCTTTTCAAACTAAATAGTATGATTTGACAGTCTCTTTTACAACTAGTCCACGGTTCCAAAGCGAGGAGCGCGATTTTATGAAGAATTTGGTAGCACAATACCAGACGCTATACAACACCTGTCACCCTTTTACTTCTTTTCATTCGTATAACGTTTTGTTTTGGCATTATGCCTCTCTTTGAACATGATTCATATGTTGTATTAAAATACAAGACATTTGCCTTGAAATAAATAAACACGTTTGATTCAATATTTCCTTTGACCTGTTCATTACACCTTACTCCTACCACCAAGGAAATAATGCTTCCATAAGCTATGTCAAAAATCGTAAATTTCTTTTTGATATGAGATAGAAGGAAGCACGACCGAAGTATTTTTAGTAGTGGTAGAGCAAATGGAATTTAGATTATATCCAAAGAAATAATAAATACAAGTTTCAAAAGAGTATAATGTCATTATATAGGTTATACCACATTTGGAGTATTGTGTTTAGTTTGGGGCACCTTACCTCAAAAAGAACATTGCATTGTTGGAAAAGGTTCCGAGAAGGGCTACTAAAATGGTATCTCTGATGTAAATGTTATCATATAATTATAGGCTAAGCTCTTTTAGCTTTTTCACTCTCAAAAAAAGAATAGGAGTTAGCGATACCTAGTTGAGGTGATTAAGATTGTTAAGGAATTTATTAATGTTGATCCATCATCTTCTTTTCGAATTTAATAATGGAACACAAGTATAAATTTTAACATGAAAGAAATCATCCTTAGATAAAACAACTTCATTTTTCAAAAATGTAATTGTAGATTGTAATTTAAAACATGTTTCCTTCAGATGTGGTGGATACAGTCAACTTAATAGAGTGTAAAAGAAAGCTTTATAAAACTTTGAATTATAAGGGCTGGTTCTAAGGGCTTAATTTATTTCAATGGATTGCAAAAAATATGTGAAATAAAAAGTAAAATTAAATATATAACAACGTTTCGACCTTATCAGGCCATCTTCAAGTTAACAAAGATAATTTGCAACTCTCTTTATTAACCTGAAGATGACCTAAGAAGGTTCAAACGTTGTTATATATTTAATTTTCATTAACGTTTTAATACCCATACAAGCCGTCTTTAGAATTTTTTCGTTAAGCACAAAGCTCTAAAATGGATTATCTGTGCTGTGTCCTCAGTATTTAACTATTTTTTTAACCAGCAATTGCCCACAGAATAAAATTAAATCAGCAAAATAGCCTTCACAGTTTGGTTTCAACTGATTAATTCTGTAATTTTAAACAATTATCAAATAGGTTGTTCTAGTAACTCCAGAAAAATGAAACAAATTTCAGTCAAACATATAACAGTTAACAGTTACCAACTTACAGAATGCTTATTTTTGTGCATTTTGAATTTCGCACAAAGTTACACGAGGACTATTTGCGCTAGCCATCTCTAATTTAGCAGTGTAAGACGAGAGGGAAGGCAATTAGTTATAAAGGTGTTACTCAACAAAATACACAACCTTTCACTGATGCGTTGGAAGAATAGTAGATAACATGCTTTGGAGCCTCTGTATAAAATCACATTAATCAAGAAAATAATTTCAACAGTCAGTTATTTTCCATTGACTTTGAAGATGCAGTGTTCATGTGGTGTGCTTAGGCATACTTAACACATGTTGTTGTTGTTTTAAATTAAGCACAAAGCTACACAATGGGCTATTTGTGCTCTGCCCACCACGGGTATCGAAACCCGGATTTTAGCGTGTAAGTCCGCAGACATACCGCTGAGCCACTGGGGGGCTTTAACACATGAAAATGCTGTGACTTTACATAATAGATGCACCTATCATGCTTTGGCAAATCTAACAGTCACAGGTCGAGACTGGGCAGATGAAGGAAGATGAAAATACTGACAAGCAGTACTTTGGCTAAGCCAGTAAGAGAGGAAAATGCTACAAGCACTTATTTTTCTGTCGTTCAATGACCAAGAAGAAACACTTGAATAGGTGTGAGAGAGTTTTAGTGACTGGTTTCGACGCCAGCAATACCCTGTAGATCATCATAACTAGGATTTTGTGAAATCAAGCTGCTAGAACAGTCATTGATATTCAGAATTATTGATTCAAAGGAAGTGTGGTCCCTTACTTTTAAGCTATTAAGTAAAGTTAAAATTGTCATTTGCCGTGTTACTGAGAGCTGAAATGATTTACCATATTGTACCATATAATACATACATTTTATGGTACAATTACCACTTATAATTGTGACTGCATATACAAGCCATACAAGATTAGTTTCTAAATGCAAGTTGCGATGTGGAGAAAACATTTAATACATGATAAAATTATTACTGGCATGCTAGTTAAGATAGTCAAATAGTCAAAGATTACTGAATTAATGAATATGGCAATCTTTTTTTTCTGAGCCACAAAATGGTGATGCAAGATGTCATATGTGTAATACATTGTGCAACTACAATTTATATAACACTAACTCGTAGTTGGTTAGTGGTGGAGAAACTGACAATTAAAATAATGTTTTAACTCACTCTTTCTGAATGTCCAAAATTTTTCTCATGAAAATTACCAATTTTATCAGAATAGCTGTAAATTTCTAACCCAATGTTAAAGGTTTTTCATTGAGTTCTTGCATATAAATATTACTGTGCATTTATCCAGCTAGGGTTAATATGTAATCAAAATATTGTCGAATGAGAGATCTCAACAGCTTTTGTTTTCTGAGACCCAAGTGGTGATTTAAGATGTTATGTATTTGCTACATGGTGAAAGTATAAATTGTACATCATACTATGATGCTTGGTTTTGATAAATCGACAGTTTTACTGGACTAATGGTGGAATTTTACTTTGAAGGAATTTATTTATGCATTTAATTGTGTGTGATTACTCCGTGGAAAATGAGGAGGTTGTGTTATTTGTTTAAACAGATAAATAACTCAATGGCTTTTTGATGGAATAACTCCTATTATGCTCAGGTTGTTTAACAAACGGTGATACAGCGTCTTAGTGATAAATGATTGGCAGCAGTTTGGAGTAGTGAATATTTATCTACAGTGGCATTAGGTACTTAGCCAATCCAGTCCCAGAAGTTTATTGATAAATAAAAGAAAGTGGAGATACATTACAGGCACATGTAATTTTGGACTGAATGGTTTAGTTCAGCTAAATTCCACCAAGAAGGGTTTGTTTCATGAGGACTGTGAAGCTGTTGAGTTCTACTACTCACAGACGCTAGCAGTTACTGAAAGCAACAGAATTGAAAAACGACATTTTCTTATGTTTTATTGATTATACCAAAATTTTGAGAGAGATTCAAATGTTTGGAGTTTTAAGAAATGCTACAAAACCTAGGCACTGATGATAAAGACATAAAAAGCTTAAGAAACTTCTATTGGGACAAAGGTTCAGCGATGAAGAAAGAAAACAAATTAAATGATCTCATCCAAATGAAAAAAGGCATGAGACAAAATTGTGTCTTTTCATCGCACTTGTTTAATTTTTACAGTGATAAAATTTAAGATGTGATCATTAGCAGACAAAATTTGAACAACTTGTGCTGTGCTTATGACTCAATTTTAATAGCTGATTCAGAGTAAAAGTTTTGGTACTGTCATTAATGAGAGTGAGAATAAGAATTTAAGTAATAAATGTAGGAGGTCATAATGCGTAGTAATTGTAAGGAAGTTCATTTCTGTATGTATTGTCAACGTAGATAAGTAACATATGTGGCAGGTCAATAAATTTAACTACGTGGTATATGAGTTCATGAAATAAAACGGAGAATAGGGATGACAAAAGACGAATTTCTTAAAATGAAAAAAATACTAACAAATTGTGAGATTTCTATGGGGGAAAAATAAGAGTGTTTTGGATTTCTATGTTAAACCAGTTTTCACGTTTGCATCAAAATGTTGGACAATATCACCAAGTATGGAAAACATAATTTAAGGAATTAATTTGTGTTGTTTTTTATTGCGCATTTTGAAGGTGAGTTGAACAACGCACGCCCTAAATGAAGTTTTTTTGTGAAGAGCAGTTGGAGGTGGTCCGCGACATTATGAAGAAATAATAAATTGAAATTCTGGTCGTTACTTATAAAACTGAAGGAAGGACAGGTCATGGAAGACAGAAGATGGCTTATGTCCAAAGTTTATCTAAATAACGTCTGAGATATAACAAGGTAGTGATCATAACACTATTTATATAAGTCATTTGTTACAACAACCATTTTTCACATGTGAACGCACCTATGGAAAAGAGGAAAGAAAGTGGTGAAAAATTCATCATCTGTTTTTTTCCACTAAAACATTTAAAAGTTCAAACTTTCAATCAAGTTAAATTTTAATTGTAATATTAATGTTGAGATGAATTAGAGTCAAATTTAAAAGAAAACTATCAATACAGTTTAATTCTTTAAAAGCCTTAGAATTTAAAATATATACAGAATTCAAAAATGTGGATTGTAGAAAAAAGTGTAAAGACCAGTTTCTCTTGTCTGTATTTCAAATTGATTTTTAGTTTTACTTTAGTATTATACCTCGCTGTAATCGAAAATTAATATTAGTTATTGATAATAATGCTAAAATAAGCATAATGGATTTTGTTACATATTATTTCCTTAATTAGTTGCTGCTTACTTTCGTTACATTATCTCGTTGACACTGTGGCTAAATAGCTAGAAAGAAAACAAGTAGAACAGCTTGCAGATACACAATTTTCTCTTAATTACAGTTATAAATAAAACAAAGAAACTATGTTCAGTAAAATGAATATTGTGCTATTAATTCGTACCTATAGGATATGATTTATTAATGACTTAAATAAATCTTATAATAATTACATTTCACTTGTAAGGTCTTCGCCGGCACTGGATATTACAGTTATAATATAATACGATGTCCTTCATTGTTTTTTCTTGTGGATATTTATAATTAATTTTTAATGACAAAATATTGTTTCTAGTGTTGTAATACGAGACAGTTTGAGCTGTTGTACGATTCTATTCAAAGCTTGCTACTTGTTGATGTTAGGTAAACTTACAGAAACGTAATGATTTAAGTCAAGTGGCTTTTAAACATACATACAGAGATATCTACTTGTTTATCAATTAATTAAAAATATTATTACATCCACCTCCTCGCTACATTAGTTAAACGCTATTCACTACCTTATTGCTGTACTAAAACACTATGCAGTCAACACTATTAAGCATCACGTCATCTCTTCGCTACACTGTATACACTATTACATGTTTTAATCCAGTAATAAAACATTATGCTCTTGACACTATCGAACGCTAGAGTATTTATTAGTAGTGCAGTCTCGTTTCACTTCTAAAAAACACTACTTCTTTAAACTACTAAGCGTGGATAAAGTTCGATTCAAAAGCAGAAATTAATTTCTTGTCATCTTCTAGTCTTTTTTTAAAAGTCCACTGGCATACGTGAGAACAATAATAAAATATTCATAAGAAAAAAAACTGATGGGAAGTGTAAGCATTTATCAGATATTAAGTGTGACTATTCATTATCATACTAATATATATATATATTAACTGTTAGGAATAATAATGTAATCGTTTCTTATTCATTTGGTTTTTGTTCAAACAAAAGACGTGCATAGGTTTTTTTTTAATGAACATACTTGTCTTTTATACACTTAAGCAAAAGTACCCATCCGTTAATCTATCAATTGCATGGCATGACCAGGTGGTAAGGGCGCTCAACTCGCAATATGAGCATCGCAGGTTCTAATCCCTATCATACCAAAAGTTCTTTCACTTTCAGCCATGGGGGCGTTATAATGTGTCAGTCAATCCCACTATTCGTTGATAAAAGAGTAGTTCATGAGTTAGCGATGGGTGGCGATGATCAGCTGCATTCTATCTAGTCTTATACTACTAAAATAGGTTTTGGTTTCCTTTGAATTTCTCGCAAAGCTACACGAGGGTTATCTGCGCTAGTGTAAGACTAGAAGGAAGCCAGCTAGTCAGCACCACCCACCTCCAACTCTTGGGCTACTCTTCTACCATCGAATAATGGGATTGACCGTCACATTATAATGCCCTCGCGGCTGAAAGGGCGAGCATGTTTGGTGTGATGAGGATTCGAAACTGCAGCCCTCGAATTACGAATCTAGTGCCTCAATCATCTGGCTATGCTGGGCCCCTGAAATAGAAATGGTTAGCATAGGTAGCCCTCGTGTAGCTTTGTGCGAACTTCAAAGACAAACAGTCAATCCAATTTAAATTATTTTACGGACTTTGAAAACGCTTATTGTGTTCCACTCTTATCTACCGCGAAAAATAATTGCTGAGCATTTCAGTCATTTTTATAGCTCAAGTTACGTCACATTTTGAAATGTGACTGACAGTGGGATTAATTCCTAACAGTCTTGTTTGTGTCATCAACATTATTCACGCCTGTTCTTCTGTCATTTCAAATGTTAAGATTGACCTTGGTCTTGGTGTGTAGCTTTGCACAAAATTCCAAAAACAACAAACCTACGCGAGCAGCTTTTAAACGAGAGAGAGATGAGCGTTCGGACAGTCGTCACTGTTTGCAATATTTGTACATATACAGATAAGGTAAACAGTTATTAGTTTCAAAACTTTCACAGTAAAAATGCAACTATCCCCATAAAATTAAAAAAACAACAAAAACTTTTTTTAGATAAAATAGGAACAGTTGGTACTTGACCAGGTTTCTGATATGAATCGTGAGTCGTAGTATTGAGTGGAGAAAAACAAGTTATATTAAATAAAAAGAAAGTGTAATCATTAATTACTGCCATGTTGACATATGTTTAAAAAATAACTATATTGTCCATCTATGCTGCATGCTTCTTACATAACGCTTCACTTATCTATTTCGTCATTTTCCACTAGATGGCGAGCCATGCGTTTCCGCGACAAATTAGTGCAGCAGCACCTGAAGTTTTCGAATGGCAGGGAGGTACTGAGGCCAGATGGTTACCAGACGATCAATGATCCATATGCTGTTAATTTCATAACAACACAGCATATGGCAAAACCATCTTGGTTAGTCACAACATACTGGGATAAAGTGCAAGCGATTAATCTAATCATAAATATCATTTTGAAATAGAGAGTAAATTAGGTTTTATTTAGAAACAAATGGGTACACAAGGAATCTGTCTGTAATAAACCTGATTTATTGAAGCTTTATATAAGGAACTGAAGTTGTGTATACAAAAAAAAACATCAATGATTTGCATTACAAACACAATTAAGTAATTAAAGTTTTGATATCAACACAATAAATATATTTTGTTAATGAATTGAATAATGATAAAAACAAAGCAAATGAAAAATAAAAGAGCATTTTAGTGTGACAACAATGAAATAGTTTCAAAATTTTCATTTTATACTTCCAATAAAACTTTCTTTATCATTATTCAACTAAAACTTAGACTGTGCGATCTCATTAACCTTGCTTAGTCGATGATATGCAATTGAGCTTTAAAACTTATTCAACAGAGGTAAAGATAAGATGAATGCAAATTTTAACTGAAAAGCTAAAAAAAGTTAAAAGTCCTTAGACTTATTGATAAGATAAGGTAGACCTTTCGGAAGGAAACGAGAAATAAAGGCGTGCGTATATCTAAAAATACTATATCAAAGAACCAGATAATGTCCCTAAGTGGCTCAGAGGGAAAAGTTTAGAACAATAAAAATCGAGTTTCGATACCCATGGTTAGCATAGCACAATTAATCCATTGTGTAGCTTTGTGGTTAACAACAAACAACAAGAAGAACCAGATAGCCTCAGAAGTTATTTATTAAAGTAGCATAAAAGAGAAAAATTAAATTAAAAATTAAAGGGAAATTTAAACCTCATCATACTAAAAATAAACCAATTAAAAATTAAAGCTTGCTAAATTGTGAGTCACATTCTGCACTGTTTAAAAATTTGGTTTCTAACAGCTTTTTAGTCACTTTATTATAAAGGAAATGTTTGTCAAAATGTAATATTGTGTTTAGTTACTATCAAACTAATTCGCTCAGATATGTTGTGTGGATGGCGATATTGAATGAATTAAAAAAAAATTGAAATAGATTTTCTTTATGAAATGCATTTTTGACATATGTATTTCGTAATTCTCATGCACTGAGATAATAATGTCATTTAAAATCCCTGTTTTTAAAGTTTTCCTACTTATTTTTTTTCCATTATTCATTGACTGCTTTTCTTTCGAAACAATACTTAAAATCATTAAGAACTCGGATGCCATAAACTTTGAGTTTATTACAAGTGGCCCTCCAGTGGCTCATCTGTATGTCTGCAGACTTACAACGCTAAAAACCAGGTTTCGATACCCGTGGTGGGCAGAGCACAGATAACTCATTGTGTACCTTTGTGCTTAATTCAAAAAACAAACAAACGTATTATAAGTGAAAAGTATATAAAGATAGATAGTTTTATCAAGTTTATTCAAATTAAGTTGTCAATTTAACAGTCCATGAATTAATCCACTATGTCTACTCATTATATTTTTAGCATTCATTTGCATCTTTAAATCTCCACAGGGTTTTCACTTCTTAATTTTGGTAGGAAAAAAATACAGTAAATTCTAAAAATGAACACAAACTAAGTGAATCTTACATGCAAATTTCTATAAAATTTGTTCAAATACTAAAATATAATTTTGAAAAAATAAAACTAATTTTAAAAGAATCAAACATTGTTTACTTATGTGACTTAGGAAGATAAAAAATGATACTCCAAGAGTCCTATTTTTGAAGCTTAAGAAATGTTTACGCTGTAGTAACAAAACATTCTTTATTTTCAACTGACAAACTAGATGGAAGGCAGCTAACACCCATAATGTACAGTAAACTTGAATTTTTTTTATCAAAACCTTAAACGATTGCAACATTTGATTAACACGAAAAATATTACAATTATTATTTTTAAGGATATATAAATGTAGTGGGTTGTATTATGTCAACAAACACAACATTTTTCATTTTCCTTGAAGTAATTAAGACGTCTACTTTATTTCTAATAGTTAAAACTTAAGTTAAACATACGTTACTTTAAAAAATATTACCAAAAATAAAATACCTGAACAAACATCTAGCACAGCCAATCAAATAGACCAATATTTATTTATAACTATTTATAAATATTAAAATTATTTCTTTATTATTAAATATTGTCAAATGACGTGCCTGTCGTTTGAATTCCAAAACAGTTTTGATTTTTATTATCACCATGATACTTTGCAGTGGCGAATATCTTTAGTAATTTTTCACTGATGAGTTTTCAATTTAATTATTATTTACATAAAACAAGCCGATAATCCAATGAATACGACGGATGTTTTCAAAAATGTATTGACCACTCTATAGTTATGAACAAAAAACTGAATCAACAAAGTGTTTGATGATGTTTATTAATAAAAGTCAACTATTTCTTTTGCAACTGTTGAAATAGATGAAAACAATTAATTAAATAACATTCACAATTAATCTAATTCATAATAAACAAAAAGACCTAAGAATGCTTTTTTCATTATTGAAAATGCTCTTTTGATTATAAATAATAGGACATGCGTAGACACTCAGTGAATTTAACGAGAAAACGGTCAATAATCTTAATGGACTAGACTTTTACTAAACAGAACCCGTTCACTACTGGTTATTCCAAGGCAAAGTGAGCAATCACTGCTAGAAATCACATTTAATTCTTTACAGGTTCATTTAAATTACACGTTATTTGCACAAATTAATAATACAACAAACTATAAGAATAAAAATTGCTACACTGAAAGACAAAAAGACATGTTACAACAAGTAAATAGCGTATATTTATAATGAATATTGGAATTCGGTTTTAATACTGAAAATAAAATTACCAAACTCTGGGATGTTGAAAAAACAAAACGAGAACACTTTCTGACCTGAAAAAAAAAATCGTAATGTCTCAGAGACGTAGATTATACTTTTTTCACAGACTAATTTCTCCATAGTAAACGAAGTAATTAAAAATAAGGTATTTTTTACAATTTACAAAACTTGGTTATTTGAATATACTTTTTTTAACTAAGAAAATTTTTTTGTTAAACATAAGAAGAATACACAACCAACGTTTGTGATGTTTTTTTTAAGAATGTGTTACTTGATTAAATATTTAAAAATCCTGAACATTGTTTCAAAACAAAAGTATGAAGAGTGACTATGCAGCATATATTTAAATTATATGTTTAGAAAGTTACAAATTTTAGACTTTTTTAACATTTTCGAAAACAGCAATAACATATGCACACTTTTAACTGCAACTTGTCGATAATTGTCACCAGTATTTTCTGGGTTAGAGATATAAATAAACTTATTATGGTTTAGAGATATGTCTACCTTTATGGAAGACGAACTCATGTATATACATTAAGCCGCTTACACTAGATCTCAGCAGATTGGAATTAATTTTTAATAAAGCAGATGATAGTCCTTTAACTAGTTAGAATTTTTCACATATAATTATCGCTTACATTTAACTCATACACTATTTTACATATATCAGTTGCAAAGACCAAAAGCTGTTTAAATAGGAACTCTATATCAATTAAGTTAATTCCACCAAACTTTTATCACTTTCAATTTGATGTTTTAATGACATTATTTAATAGCAGTAAGCCTGTAAATCACTGTAATAAATAAAATCTTATTAATCCATCGAAAAGCTTGAAGTCGTGATAAAACAGTTCTCTTTTTCTCTAAAAGCTTACTTTTCAAATTGCATTTGGCAAAATGCATGCCTTCTGGAGCTTAAGACATCTACGATAACTAATATTCACATATCTACAATGACACATGGATATTTTAGACTACAAACTAACAATTCAAGTAATGTCTTTGACATTTCCAATGGTTTAAGTTAGAACATATTACTATTTAACTAATTACATGAGTCATAAAGTATTCCTTTTCCATAATAAAACATACGTTTCTAACTTTATTACCATTCTTCTGAATATTAGTTATTGCATTTTGCAACTGCAAGCCTGAGATACATAAAATCACTGAACTGAAATCTAAACATGTAAACCACTTATCGACAATATACAATACTATAAAACAAGTTGCATTTGTAGATAACCATCTTTGTCATGGTTTGAGCTGTAAGACCATTTAAATTATTGTAAGTAAAGTAACTTTAACTAACAATATTTGGTTAGTTGAAGTAGTAAATATTTATAATTGAATAAATAATATACCTTAGATTGCATTATTCTGATACAGACAACATACTCAAAACATAGGTGTTGGAGTTCATAAGCTAAATATGGATATATATCAAATATTTACTTGCCATACATGAAATTCTCGCCTAAAATTAAACCATAAAGCTAGAGAAGCAACAATGTAACTGGGCAAAATATAGGATACAATATGAAATAAAGAAGTATTCAACGATTTTTTTCTTTTGCTCACATTTCAGGTGCAATGAAAGTTGCCATAGTTCTCAACAAAATATATTACCACCGACCTTTCTTTCTTGTTTTATTAGAATATTTTACATGTTTTCACGGAAATTAGGCTGATCACAGCGTAATACATAAATTTAAATTTTAAATACAGTTGACTTTAGTAAAAATTATAGAAGTCGTTATCTTTATTCTCAAGTTAAATAGTTTGAGTACACTTTAATTCAATCTCAAGTATGTAATGACGAATTATAGATTCATTTAAAAATGCGAGAGCAGGTCTTAATCTCAAAGGTCAGTTTCATTATTTAAATCTCATCAGGAACTAGTTTCTCTCCTCTTTTGACATGTTTCTAAGGAAGTGAAATTAACATTTCTATTTTTCAATATACTTTGATATTTCGTTACATCAAGAATATGAGTTAAAGATTTTATTTTTTATTTAGAAATGAGTCATGGCGTAGTGTTATTATTTTACTTCTCCCATATTCACACAATAGACTATCTGCACTCTCTTCATCACGGAGAATTGAACGCTAGATTTCAATGTTGTAAGTCCCTAATCTTACCGCTGATCCATTGGGGTACGTAATATACCCACATTGTACAAATAACTTAGTTAACATTATACTTATTTCTAATGTCGGAATAGTTTGTAAAATAATTTTACTTATCATATCAGTTGTTTACCTTTTTACTTAAAAGCATTAATGTTTGAGTGTAGAATTGAAAATGATATCAATACGCAACCTTCAGTCCATTTCTATTCAATTTAAAGTATTATTTTCTACTTTAAGCATTATTTCTAGCAACGTATATGGCTAAATGAAAGTTTCAATATAAAGTGATAAGGTGAAAGTGGCGCAAAAATATGCAAATTTATAATACTCTAATTATTACTCGAACGTATAATTTTTTATACGTAAGTGGTTTCTTATTGTGAAATATTAAGCTATATTGTTCCTCAAACAGGAGGTGTTTATTTCGAGTATCAAGTTCATTGTAATTCTTTCTGGACAAACAAAACGAAATTCCAGGTAACTGTGTGTGTAGGTATAGTACAACTTAAGATAATTGACAATGCAACCAGTCACACAATTAAGCCACAACGGTATGTCTGCGGACTTAAACACTAAAAATCTGGTTTCGATACCCGTGGTGAGCAGAGCAGATAGCCTATTGTGTAGGTTTGTGCTTTAATTCAAACAAACATCGCAAAATTAAATTATAAACATTTATATTGTAGAAGGAATGTTTTAAAAGCAACATTCGTCATCCTTTTCAATATATGAACAAATAAAAATCTTATAAACGCACGGAATGTCTTGCCATATTTTTTGTAAAAGCTGTGGAAATGGAACAAAGTTCAACATATCTTGTAAAAACTAATCGAAAACTAAGACGCGCGATGTTTTATTTTAAAAACACAAAATATATTATCATAGTATTCATATAGTTATTTTCAACAGCAATTCAAATGAAATGTAGTTTGTCACAATACAAGCATTTTTTGTATTATATTCAACAACACAATTGAGAGAATTGTAGTTTATCGTCACAATTTTGCCTTTAATAATTAATGATCGTTATATGACGTCACAAGGCAATTTGCATTTTCTATATGATCTTCAACAACATGGATAATGGTGGTTTTATTACAAGGCTTGACAAATATTTTCAGTTCTAAGAGCCAGGTCAAAAACTTAGGAGCCAGGTGTGCCTAGCTAACTTCACAACTACTTCACTACTACCGGTAAATTGAAGCTACATATATTTATTTACCTTTACAGCAATGAATTAATTCTAACGATCACATGATATAAACAACCACTTGATAGTATTGCCTGAGCAAATTGTCTTTGGTCCCGTCTGAGTCTAAACACGCGCACTGATTGGTTCAATTGAGAGAAAGAAGAAAAGCAATATGGCGCGAATTTAGTAATGTGTTGTGTAACCACAGCATTTCATTCTCGAAAAAAGCCTGAAGAAGTGCTGAATCCGCCATTAAATTTCTAAAGACGAAATTCGATTTAGAATTCAAAGAACATGAAAACAGTTCCGGACTTCGAAGTGTCAACAAATATTTTTGATTTGAATTCTATTTAGCAAAGCCACACGTATAAGTAAAATAGGAGGAAATATTAGACACAACGATGAAATTTTTTGTCGTCACGGTGACCTACTGTCAAGAATTTATCAAGATCTGTTTTATTACGTCACTTGTTAATCATTATCTACTGTATTATCGTTGTAAATTACGAAGTGTGGCGTTATGTTGACAGAAGACAATGCTTTGAGGTTTAAAAAGGTAACCAACTGGTTCAGATAAATTATGTGTTTTGTTTTCATCCTTGTGGAACTTCTTCAATTGATGGTGGTAACTTTCTGGACACTACCAAAAATACGTTTGCTGGACAAGTACAAAGGTGATGGCTCACATCTATATCCTGCAACAAACGATTGAAGTCCTGTTACTTTTCTGCATGATTTTTTAAATATTACTTTTAGTATAAAACACGTAATTGTATAAACAGATGAATACTATTGATAAATATCTGTCTTTAATATATGTTGATGATTTATTATAGTATTTTGATATTAGTCCAGAATGAACAAAAGAAGACGTGATACGTATGTTTATACCATCATGTAGAACGCATTTTTTATATTGCATTTTCCTATTAATTGTAAGCACCTTATATATCCTAATTATTATAATACTCTAGAGCTAATAATTTCTGGCCGAAATCCAGGTGTTTCAATATATAAAACATGCGGAAGATATGCATAATAAGCACACGTTATTACAGGGTTAAATATAAAAAAAGTACGAAAAAAAGCGTGGTTACTGCACTTAATTGCCATGCTGCGTAGTGAGAAGTACGAAAACAACGTGTACTACCTAATAATGTTGATACAGTATAAAAACAATGCATATTATAATAACCTCATAGCAATACGGAAGTACTTTTATTGACTTTTTGTAAGTAAATATTGTTTACGTTAGATATATGAGTCTTATATTATGCATAATTATACTGACACAGTATTAATAATACAAATTTAACTACTTATATTTCACACAATTCTCAGAAAATGTGGCCAGGTACTTCTTCTTCCGTAAGCTTTCATTCTCAGTATAGGCTAATCCAGTCTCTAGCATTTAATATTTGATAAAACAATATTTACATTTAAATTGTTACAGCCAACTCGAATGGTTAGAACAAAAAATACGTTAATTGGCTTCTATAAACATAGAGCTACTGAACTTGACTTAACGTAATATATTTTAAGCCCGTTTTCGTTAGTATTAGACAAATGGATAGAATTCAGATGTATGTTAAAGACACATACGTTTAACCTTTCGGAGTAAAAAACTGCCTCATAATTGATGTACTGTGGCACAGCCTGATATAAAACAGGAATAATCAGCGCTCTGAGTGTGCGCTTTTCCACCTTCTTCC
The DNA here is from genome assembly GCA_011833715.1 of Carcinoscorpius rotundicauda. Lineage (NCBI taxonomy): Eukaryota > Metazoa > Arthropoda > Merostomata > Xiphosura > Limulidae > Carcinoscorpius > Carcinoscorpius rotundicauda. Next base: position 23,201,434 of record CM022395.1, read on the forward strand.
TCTTCTGCCGCCTTCTGTCAAGAAAATATGTTGTGCTTTTATCTTTTTATTTCAAAACTATCGCACAAAAAGACAGATGTACCTTATAAGGTTAGTTACTGCTCTTTTATTACCAATTTCGCTCTAATACTGCAACAATTTGTTATAATTAGATGCAAAAAGTAAAATTTAATTCAGTCAAATCAAGTGAAATACACGTCCTTAAACTTGAAGATTTTTTTTTTAAATTTAATTAAACACATACATAAACAAGTGATGGTTAAATACATGCATGTCGAAAAATTTAAAAATAAAGGGTATACTTTTCTCAAAACATTGTATATGTGAATTTTATATTAACTTGTGAATGGTTTTCTTTTATAACCTTATATCAGAATATATTAGTAAAATATTGAATTGAAATGATATTGTGTATCTAGGTATACCATGTGTTCCAAACACCCAGAGTAAGTATTAACCTTATTACTGGTAATTATAAACAATGGTTGAAAGTTATCTTAAAACTCAGGTTCCGATAAACCACCCAAATATATGCGGCTACAACCGCGATGAGTGTTTGGACGATTAATAATACCAATGTTAACATATGTATGTACACAGCGATATCCGGATTCTTAATTTCTAGTTGGTTGGTTGGTTGGTTTGGCGTTTTATATCGCAAAGCAACTAGGCTATCTGCGCTTCTTATTTTCTAGTTTCAGAGGTTAAAAACCATACATACGCATCCTTTAACCTCAATGTATTGAAATTTTAACTCATTGTTGTAAATAATAATAAAAAACACTGTCTTATTCATTTCATATCGATAGACAAATAAATCTGAAAAATACGTCTTTGAATATTCACAAAAACGATTAAACAAATATTTCAAGAAAAAATCCAAATTCATAGGTATTTCTCAAGTGAAATATCTTATGCACTGAAATGAAAAAATACAAATAAATCGATTAATTTAAATTATTTGGAACTAATATGAATTTCTACACTAAGGCATTCAACTTGCATTCATAAGTTAGGAAGGACAAAGCTCACAAAACTGATACCTGAGACAAATGTAGAACGTAACACAAGTTACGACCGCGGTGATCGCAAACCCTAAGCTGCTTGCAATGCTTGCTGTTTTTCTTATAATTTCTCGTTCTTTAATAGCTAAAAATAAATAAGTAAACAATATTAGAACTGAGCAAGACAAAGAACTTAATATTAGCAGTTTGATTATAGTCATAAAATGTAACGAAAAAGTGATTATAAACTTCACTTTAATGAACTATATTGCAAAGTACCAAATTAAATATACCACAATAAAACTCATAACTAAGTTGAAAATATCGTGGGAGATTGTAATAGTCAACCCTGTACAGTAAAGTATTTACATATGCAACTATTTATTTTAAATGAAGAAATAAGCAGATGTTAAAATGGACAAGCTACTTTAGAAACGATTAGGGTAAGTTTCTGAAAGTCATTCATATAAGTTTAAAACTATTAATAGCTGGAAATCTGGGTACATAATCTGTATAAGAATACTCAGATTTTGACTGTCCCGAAAGTGCTTGCACGCTTCATTTCAACAGATGTATATATATTTTAAAATATATTTTCTACAACAGCATATTAAAAGCTTATCAATTTTGAAAAGGTCCAACTAAATACAGTAAAATTTATCCTTAACTATTTTCTCTCTTTAAATGCCCCTCAGTGGCACGGCGGTATGTCTGAGGACTCACATCGCTAGAAACCAGGTTTCAGTACCCGTGGTGGGCAGAACACTGGTAGCCCATTGCGTAGCGTTGTGCTTAATTTCAAACAACCCTCTATTTAAAAACGAACTGTTGTAATAAAGATTCTAATTTGACTGCAAATGTTTAGCAGATGTCTGTTAGTTAGTAATGAATATATTGAGAAAATAGCTTGAATACACACAAAGAGAGTTGGATAGCTAAACATGACAGCCTACAAAATAATGCAAGGGTCTTCAGCAATTTTCTTGGAATTACGTTTGGAATATTGAATATATTCGTACAGACACGCAACGAATATCATGTGAGCATATTCAGCATGCCATTGAAAAGATATACGAGTATTTATAAAATAAACTATTATATAAAACACAGAGATATGCATAGCCGTATCAGTTCTGGAAGACATTTTTCATATTTTGTAGACTTTGACAGAGATATTTAGTTTTCTCTTTTCTTTTCTTGTCACCTTCATTACTATAATCTCTTTCATTTTCATTTTCATTATAAAATCTTTAGCTGCTTCATTTATTTTTATAACTAAAAACTGATGTCCTCCCTCTGTGATAGCTAATGCTTATCACCTATAAGATCTCTTCCTTTTTTCTTCTAACCATTATTCGTTCAATCGTTTTATCCGTTGTTTTATCATTATGCCTCTTGGTAGACATTGAAAAATGTGGTTGATAATATGCACCCCATCTTACATCTCTTTCGATTATTGCATCACCAGATCCACCTTCAAATATACTCACTGATATTGCCTAATTCATGTACAAAACCGCAATTAGCTTTTTTTTCCTTCGTTCTCTCTGACCAATCTGAGTACATATCTAGGTATAAACACCAGAATATGGGCACTCATGCAAATCTCTACATACACAGAATTTGGTATCTGGATATATGCACTCAAATAAGGGTATTCAACTAATATTTTGAAGAGATACAGTTGTGTAAATACTTATAAATACGTGCAGAATAACAACTGAGGGGAGACGAATTTTGAAAGAAAGCAGAGAATAAGCACCTGCAAAGTCGCATATATGAGTATACCCATAAACGGTTGCAGACACTCACACACAGTTGTTATTAAATATAAACAACTGTAGTTTTACGGCTGGTGGTATTGGGATATACACTTGCAGACGAACAATGAATTGGTATGTTTTGGATATTTAAATCCTCTTTGATCAGGATGTTGGCGATCATCTGTATTTCGGCTTTGTTCTGACTTCTTCTCACTAGATCTTGCTCGATAACAAGCCTATCTCTCTCCCGATTTTTGTTCTGTAATTTACATCATGACATTTTACATTATTTCTCAAGTTTCAAACTTTCTCCGTGATAAGTTATTTTTCTCTTTGTCACTTTTAGCATTGTGATTTTTGATGTTTTTGATCACTTTATATTCATACTGAAGTAAAGAAAGAAATACTCGTGTAACTTAAGAAGATCGAAATACTACAAAATTCATACAAATTTATATGCAAAACTCCATATGAAGGACTTGCGATTTCTTTGATCACAGAAAAATTAAATTCTTATTTTACGTTTGAATTTTCCAGCCGAAAAATGTCACTTTCCTTCTACAATAGGATAATTATTCTCCACTAAAGAGACTCACCTTGAAATTGTGCATTAAACTCACTTTACCAAAATTTCAAAAACGCCATTTCTCAATTTAGGAAACAATTTAGAGGAAAGAATGTTATAAAATAAGGTCGTATTATTCTTTCACTTTTTCTATTTTATTTTTCTGCGATATAAAAAAGTTATTTACTTATTTCTTAAAAAGAGTGGGCATACGCACTAGATAAACTTGGTTATGAAAACTCAGTTGTACTAAATCTTGTTACTAACTTTCCTTATGTTGCTGAAACTTCATGCGAAGTTTCATCCGAATCGACGTAAAATGTGGGAGAAGTTTTGCGGACAAACAGACAGACAAATATCAGCCTCTTATATGTATATATATTAGTAATTTCAAAACAACTATAAAGGGCAACATTCGAATAAGATATAATAAGCAAATGTATACATATACAAGTATATAACCACAAAATCTCATATACAAGAATTGAATCCGGTGAAACAGAAACAAACATTTAGCAGATAACAGTACAAGCATCAAATACATAAGACGTGAAAACATTTAATGAAGCTGTTTGGAAAACTTGCCGTTAACTATCTTGGTATAAACATTACCACGTTGAGGTGCACACTTGCAGATACAGAATAATTTAGGACTGTATTCTATATATAGCTACCACACATGCACAGACACAGAACACTTCATTATCATTACAAGCGTACGTTCTTTAACATGTCAGTAACTGTGTGTTTGAACTCAAATATTCTACTTACCATAAGATCCATCTAAGTCTTTGAATTCACATCTCTGTCCCATAAAGCCATCTGCGCACCTGATAAAAGAAAATATAGGTTAAAGTGCTGTTAGTACTATAACTTCGAAAGAAACCTACAGAACTTGCATATTTTGCAGAAATTTTTAATTTCGTAGCTGTAAGTTAGAAAATGGAAACAGGTTACCTTATTTTGAAACAGGCTTTATGACATATTGTGCACATAATGTTTACATAATAGCATTTTGAGCTTATCACATATACTGTAATTCAAAATGATTATCTTAGGCCAAACAACAACACTGTTCATCTTCACAAGAATATTAAAAGGCTTGTAACTTGAGCTTCAGGAAGCATGCTTACAACTGGTTGAACTAGTTGATGTTATCATTTCACTTCAGTTAAGATTAAAATTTCTATAAAAGAGATATGTAAAAGTAAGTAATAAAATTGTACAAAAACATTAAGCTATAGTTTATTGGATTTCTAATCCTTCAGAGCTTCGCGTTTTTATGAGAGGTAGACTACGAATTTAGCCCCCCATATATATAACTAATTTACTTACTCGCAATTGTAAAGAATTGATTCTCCTATTTTCACAGAAAAACAGGTGGCACCATTAAGACAGTACCACTTAGCATAAGCTTCGGGACATGTATACGTCTGGAAAGTAATGTTTGGTCTTGAAGTGGTTGGCAAAGGAGCTCTGGGCTTCGGCGTTGACCTGGACGAACAAGCCTCTTTACGAAAAACAACAGCAATATATTGTAAAGCATGTTTACAATATGAAACATTAATATTATGGTTAAACATTAAAATATTTAATGAAATATTCTAGCTATTCTTTTTACGTAAGTAATTAATGTGCACTTTTAAAAACTTTACATTTCTCTGAATACACAGCGTTTGAAGAAAATTGTGTTTAACATTTATATCAGGTAATCATTCGAGAGAATTAAAAGATACCCTTGGAAGAATATATTTGTTCAAAGTAACATAAGAAATGAAAATTAATTGGAAGTACACACATGAATCTTTAATTTACACAGCAGGTTGATAAAATGTTTTGGTTAAACGAAAGCATCGTGTTGCACAGTAAGTTAAAGATAACAATAAAAATGTAAATGAACCTGTATATTTTTATTTCCTTTCTTTTAACAAACGTCCAATTTTATAAGCCCCAATGGCACAGCGGTATACCTGCAGACTTACAACGCTAGAAAATGGGTTTTGATAGCCGTGGTGAGCAAAGCACAGATAGCACTTTGCATAGTTTTGTGCTTCAATATAAAGGAACAAACCAATTTCAACGGCCAGCTGTTTATTTTAAGACTATTGGAGTAATGCTGACGAAATGCTGCAAAACATCTTATGATTCAAACAGTTATATACACTGTAAACTAAGAAGCTTGATTTAATTGCAATTACTACATATTTCTATTACTGGTTTAATACAGCTATCATGGAATTTTTTAACATTTTTCTTTCACGTGAAAGTCGCAGATACTTTATGTAAGTATCTTTAGTTTTCTCTTAAAATATTTCCCTCACAATCTATGTAGCTAGCACTTAAAAAACGCAGACTATGTAGTTATGATTGCTCAAAAAGTTGGATTTTTTTACCAAAAACTCTTTCTGGTCATTGGAAATACTGCAAATGACTTAAATATCGTTTGTATAGACGCTATATACCACTTAATTTTTCTGATTTAAAAATATTAAATAAAAAATGTAATCATTTGAAAACTAAGAATATAAGATGCACCAAATCATGTATGAAATTTGTGAGTGTTAAAAGTCTTAAAATATTATCACATCTCCATAACTGCTCTCTCTATTGATCCACGTGCATACTTTCCAAATTCAGACAACAAAATGAAATATGCCAGCTTATAAAATAATAAACGTTACTTTTATGCTACATATCGCCTTTTTCAAAGTCACAGTGTAGTTCAAAGGATCCTCAAATTATACTTTAATGACGAGTGCACGTGTACGTTTTTTCTGTGTTTCGTGTATAGTATGAACCAATATTGAGAAAAAAGATGGTAAAACAATAAAAGTAAAACCTTAGCTGTAATAATTGTCAAATTGGCAACCAATCACCCTTGTAATCCTAAATTCGCTGGCATACACACTAAACTCTACATTCACGCCATTTTAAACACGTAGATGCTTTGATCCCCCTCATAAACAAACAAATTCAATAAAACATTCGCCCTAAAACATTTGCTTTTCATTAATAGAACGTTTATTTAATATTCTAAAAATTATCTTAACTAACAATTTTGCAGGGGGGTATTTATGCATGGGATTGTAATAGTCTTTTTCGTACTATTTCAAGTAAATAAGGCTTATCCTTAGTTCTTATCATACTCGGACAATGCATACGTGAGAATCTCAAGCCACCCAAAGTACGTAACACTAAAGTTATTCAACATCAAAAGTGTGTGAAATTTTATAGTATGGTTTTTCTCTCTTCACGAAAACCCACCAGTGACTACCACGCGCCACCTAGGATATTCTTACCTGCCCTTGGCTAGATATTCTGACCATTAGAAATAATTACCACGTGTCATATAGGGTACCTTCACCTGCCCATGGCTAGAATTTCTGACCAGTAAAAATAATTACCATCCGGTCTGTTATTCTGCATTACCGAAGTGTAGTGAGCTTCCCTTACTTAAATAAATAACACTCACTGCAGCTGTCTGCAGTGGTCCATAACATGCTTGATTCAGCGCAGAGGTAAAACGAGAAGTAAAATTATTGTCTTTGTAATATAACGTAACCAACTGCATCAACTAAGGCTATCTGTTCAATAATGGTATTTTATATGTACATACGAAAGACAATATCAAAATTGTGCTAGACATGGAGAATCGAACGTTTTTAAGCTAAAGCATGCGCAGTACAGTACGTGCTCAGCCGTGTTACAAATATTATCAGTATTCATGCTTTCAGTAAATCAATTAAAATACCAGAATTTCTTGATTAACTTTCTGTTTCCGATACATTCAATACGCATTTTATCTCTGGTTTGTCAAACACTTCGACATTCGAGTGAAGTTATTCTTAGGCTTGTATCTTACATTACCTTTCATATATTATTATAGTTTATTATCAATGCTTTTAGATCTTTTATATCAAGGTCCATTAAAATAAGAGACTAACAATACTGATAAATAACACCATGTAACAAAATTTTAACTTTTCTTTGATCCCAAGCAAAAAGTGTAATTTCCCAATTGCTTATGCCGAAAGTAAAAGGAAAATACCTATTTTTCTTTTCAAACGTTAATTTTGTGATCTGGGTAATGAAATTTTCAAATTGACCCATTTTCCAGAACATTCCAGATTCAGGGTTGAGTAACTGATAGAGAATTTTCTCAAACTCACGAGAATTTTCAAGAACTTTCTAGAATGTTGTAGAATTTACAAGAATTTTCAAGAATGTCGTAGAACTTACGAGAATTTTCAAGAGCTTTCCATAGTAATATATATACAGGGGCTCACCACTCACTACTTCGGTTTAGTTCTAACTACCTAACTACTTAAATGAACACATAGATCTATCTGATTTTATCAGAGATGGCATCAAGAAGCTACAAGCATTCTCCAGCCACATTATGCTATGTATTTGATCAATTTATCAAGACGAGAACGAAAAAGTACACTGTGACAGCATGTGCTAAATTGTGTGAAGGTTACAAGATATATTTTGGCATGCCTGTCGGGGAACAAAACAAGACATAGGTAACTCATTTTACCTGTGAGCAATGCAAAGAGAAAACTCTAGAAGGTAAGACAACTTTTGCTAACTTGAATAATAAGAATTTATTTTATACAAATTTTACACCTTTTAAAATTTAAATAAATATTTTTTTTAATTTCGAATAGTGTAGAAAAATATCACATATTAAATATTTTGCATGAATTTTTTACACATTAGTTGTGGGTGAAATAAATTTATTCTTCATAATAACAATTTTATTTTGCTATTTTGCAAGATGGTACAGAGGGGAAAAGAGAGTGATGAAGTTCGCTATTCCAAGAATTGGCGTGAACCCACTGGTCACTCAAGTATCTGCTACTTCTACATAGTGGAACCTTCCAAACGTCAGGTTGGCAAGAATGCATTTGCTATCACGTATCCAGACCTTCCGTTATCTATCGCCCTAGTGCCACACTGTTCTGAGCTCCCTGTACCCACTCCGCCACAGAGAAAGCTGCCATCCTCAGAAGAGAATAACAAATCGGAAGGAAAGGTAGACGTCGAAGATCCAAATTACAATTTCACAGGTGCAGCTGGTGAGAGAAACCCATACTAACCCAATCAAAGAAACTTCAATAACTTGATCAGAAATCTTGGTTTTACAAAGTTGAATACCGATCTTTTTACATCTAGGCTCAAGGAGTGGGATTTGTTAGATGAAAGTTTCTAAGTCGCAAGTCAGAGGAATCATCACCGTCAATATGAGCATTGCTTCTGTCACAATGTATCCGGTCTGTGTGAGGCAACTGGAATGGCCTGTAACCCGAACGAGTGGCGTCTCTTCATTGATAGCTCATCCAGAAGCCTCAAAGCTGTGCTGCTTCATAACGAGAATACGTATCGGTCTCTTCGCCTGACTCATTCGGTGCACCTCAGAGAGCAAGCCGAGCTCTTCCACCAAGATAAACTAGACTTTGAGCGCCGCTACTAAGAATCGTATAACAAAAACATGATGAGAGAGTTTATTTGGGGGCTGATACGTGAAAATGATTTACATTACAGTCGCAAATCTCGAAAAACTATTCACTTCTAAACATTTTTGTATAACTTTTGTATAAATACATGTAAATCTTGAATTACATTTTGTTTTATTCAGACCTAATGTAAATGAAAATGTGCAAATCTCCCCGTTTTTACATAGAAAATAGGTTAATTTGTAAATTTAATTATCCAGATCACAAAAGTTTGAAAAGAATAATGGTCATTTTCCGTACTTTTACAACATGAACAATTACGAAGTAATACATAGTATCCAGGAACAAAATTTGTGTTACATAACGTAATGAATCTAATTTTGAAAAAGAGATTAAGAAATAAAATAATGTTTCTTCAAACATTTCTCTAAGTGGAATTCCCTTACAGGACATAGAGAGAAAAACATCGAGTAACAGCATGACAATGGAAATAGTGTTAAATAACTTTAATATATAAGTATTTTGTTACCCCAAATTTTGATACGAATGGGTATCGTACAAAACGAATACCTAAGAACAAATAATATATTTTCCTACGAGCGTGCCTATATTATTGTGAACCAAGTCCAGATTTCTTATTCGGAGTACATTTTGCTTTCTTCAAAATGACGTGCGTGAAAGAGGAGGGGGTGATTTCCGGAGCGCGACGAACCGCACAATTTTCCATGACTTTAGGTCGACTGTTATTTGGGTGCGCGTGCACCGGTATGCTAAAATCTTCCTCTCCAGTTGTTAACAAAAGACACTGCACACTCTCCGATAGAAGCGGTGCACGCGCCGGTAAACATACGCGGCATTTGTTGCGACGAAATCCATCACCTGAAGGTATGAGGAAAAATAAATAAAATAACGAGATCTTTTTAACTGTCCTTCTTGGAGTTTGGATATCGAAAATGTTCATTATATGATAATAACAATAAACACAATATTTCCTTTACATATCCGACAACTTTATAGTTAAAAATAAAATAGTAATCGCTCAGGGATTTTAATATTTGTAGAAAGTATAAAACGAGTATACATTTTTTGTTGTTGTTTTTCTTTAGCTAGGACAACCTACCTACATCTAATTGTGGTCACAACCATTCTTTGAACTAAATTATAAAATGTATTGTGTTTAGTTATATTGAAACATAATCAATACCTCAGCAACAGATATATGCTAACACATTAATGTCTGTTCATGCTTGTTTCCAATAATAACTATAGAGTGTAATACAAAAATGTTTATGATGGAGTAAAATATAAATGACCGATTAAACACAACATATTTGTTCTGTTACAAGTTAACACATAACTCAGCGAAATTAAGCCCTATAGATCTATGTCTTAGTTAATACTGTATTTACCCTACTTTCGCAGCTATAAATATTTAATTTTAGGAAATGTTAATTTATTACTGATACCCTATTGTTAAATTTGTTATATTTCGTTACTTTAATATATTTAATAATAGTAATGCCTATAGTTAGCGCTTTTCCTGTCGATAATACAGTGCATGGCCACCACTTCTCAATTATGGGGTTCTTTGTAATGTACGGTAGCGAAAGGCAAATAAAAATAACAGCGGGACCTACTGACAGTAGACATGCACGCCTTCATGGGCACAAAAAGGAGGAAATTATGGTTTCCTGCTAACCAGGTACCAGTCATAGACTACACAGAAAAAGTGATTCTTCCGGAATTTGCTAACAAACTATCCCTGCCATTAAAAAGCACGAAAACATATTCGCTGATAAAACAAAAAGTGCTGGATGGAAAGGATTTGTAAATGGTAACCAAACACAAAAGGCAGAAGGCGTTACTCGCAGTTACGGATCAAGGTGTTCCATGATAAGTTAGTAAACACCGGCACTTTTAGTACGTTTCAAAATTGCCGACATGTGTTACGTTTGTTTCATTCTCAACGAAGTGTAATATCATCATTAAGTATTATTTTTCTATGACAGGAACAGAAGGAATATCTATAAAATAATGAAAATGTTTTACGGTCTTGTACCTTTTCCTTTAATAGTTTAATACATGAATATGATAATATCAGTTCTCTCCTTATTCAATTTTGAAAAGTGCAATTAGAGTTTAACAGCTCCCAATTGTTCAGTAGAAATTCTGCACGCGTACGACGCTAAACTTCTGCGTTCAATACCCGTGATAGGTAGAACACACATAGTCCATTGTGTAGCTTCGTACTTAAGAGCAATCAAACAAACAAAAATACATAACAATTCTTTAATATATTAAAACATTCTCTCCATCTTTCCACCATCACATATTATAAGTTTAAATAATTACCACATATTTTTAATAGAAGTAATCTTAGTCTACTAACATATATATGCAAAGGAAAACGTATTTTTTTATCTTCTGCAAATATATATATATATATATATATACACACACACACGTATATTTGTATGTAGGGAGCGGGACGTGAGTGTATTATAATAGTTACGACCAAATCTTCTATTCGATTAAAGTACCTGAGTTCGCAGTGAATGCTTTTGACTAGTTGTCTTCTCTCTAGTCTTACTTAGTGGTTACAGATAAATATTTCGAAATATCACAGACTCTAGTCAGTGCACTTATGGTGGAGCAAGCTATTTTCACCCCTCATGGATCCATTCTTATTTGTGGGTGAGATAAAATATTGCAAGTAAAGAGTAAAATTTACAATACAGTTATGAGTGTTCTGTCAATTACCTGAAAGTGTTTTTGTACTATCTTAAATAACAACAATGCTAATTAATGACTGAGTCATTCACGAAGGAACAATGTTAACACACTAGCTAATTGCTCACCGTGTCCTGCCTTTTGACACACACTGAATTATAAACCTAAATCGTTTTTAAAATATTAAAATATTATATTTAAGATTGAGATAATATCTCCGTATTTACCGTTTTACGAAAAAAAAAGAAATAAACTCTATTGCGCAGTTCCGTTTTATCATTTCACACAGTTGAAGTATTTAAAATCGTATAAAACTTCGAAACTCTCAAAAGTCAATTGAGCAGAATCTAGAGAACATAAAGCTATGAAAATAAAGGTATAATTTAAACTGCCTTTGAGACTAATGGAATAATAAAATTGGAATTTTATATTAGTAATTGATTCTCGGTTAAAGAATAAATAATCGATGAATCGAGTAAGCAACAAACATTTTCTGAGAAGAAAAAAAAAAGACGCGAGTAAATTTGCGACAGCTAATTTTTCATCCTGAAAGAATACATATACATCACATTTGATTTTGACGTTTGGGCTAAAAAATAGATATTTCATAATTTAAAAACATCAAATCCACATGTTGTGCACAATTGTGTAAGTACCTATTAAACACCAGTTGTATTAATGTAACTACACTTTTTGTGTGTGACTGTTTTTGTTAATTACGATGCTCTAAAAGCGTTAGTAAAACGTTTATGTACTATCAACTGCACATCCATGCACTCATAGAGCCAGCTGTTATCTGTAAACAAGTTTATGCACCATGTGCTACTTTCTCAACACTCCAGAAACTTTCAACAGCCTATGAATTTTGCTCATTAGTGATGGAGACCGGAAGTGGTAAACATTTTGATCACTGTAACCAAATACGAACTCCTTCCACTCAAAATCACTCACCCATAATCACAATGAAAATAATATTTTGAAATTAGAATAAAATTGTAAGAAGATCGAATTTAAATACGTACAAGAACCGTATACAAAGTATTTGAAATATTTAACACCGTTTCAGCAGCGTTCGATAAATCACAAAGACTGGGAAAGCTCATCTTATCTGGCAGGAAAACAACTTAGCATACTTCTTACAATCAGTTGTGATTTAGCATACTTCTTACAATCAGTTGTGATTTAGCATACTTCTTACAATCAGTTGTGAGACTGAATTAAAATAGTTCAACAAATTTGTTAATAGTAATACAAGTAATGTTTTCTAAACACGACAATTACACATCATAATTTTAAATTACTGTAGTTTGATACTGACAGCAGTTGAACGAGATGGAAACAAATCGTAAAAATCATTGCTAATTCTACCGTGTGTGATCTAATACTCTCTTCAATATTTTGGTTTGATTACATCTTTAAAAAGCTATACATATATTAAGGCTACTTCGTGCTAATGTATATTACACTGTTTTAGATCCAACATTCACCCCTAAATTTATAGTAAGGTAATTGTCAAAATCTGCTCTTGACCGTTGTCTATCTTGTAAAGAGGTTATTCTTTGGAAAATTTCGGTTTTCTACTTTGACCAGCTTCATTACTAACAATGCCAGTTTCATGTATTTTCTTTAAGGGCCTTGTAAGCAACTCCTACTTGCCACAATTTTTCTCATGGTCTCTTGCCGCAAACACAATTAGTAAAGTTATAATTACCCTTTAATTTCGTATAGTACAGTTTGTAAATTTATGTGTGTGTGTGTATTCTAGTATCCTCATCTGTATCCAGTAAAAGAAACACGGCGTTTGGATCTATTTCCCTTATGTCAGGACTCTAAGGACTATAAATTTCATTTCATAGAATAAATAAGGAAAATTTACTATGTCAATCATCATGTTATGGTAGCTTCCAAAAGATTTGTTTGTTTTAAACATTTGCATTAAACTAAATCTACCCGTTCCTAATTTTGTACTGATAGACTAAAGGGAAGATATCTATCTACTGGCACCATGTATTTCGCACACTAAATCAGATACTAATATCATATCTATTTTAAGTTCTTAATTTTATAAGTAAATATTTTAAAATATCCTTAATGTCATCTTGTATAAACATATTGACATTTGTTCTCCAGATTATTCCTCTTCTCTAAGTAGTTTACCATCTCTATGAGAATTTAATGTAAATTACATAAATCGTATTATTCGTTATAGTACGGAAATCTTGATGGTCACTTTGGGGTTACGAATTCGATCGAATGGATCGAGCCCGTAACGAAATGGTTAATAAATGTGGAGAACTTTGTGTGAAACTTCAGTAATAATACTGTAAGATTTTTGTCAATCATAGTATGATATTCTACATAATTCCCGTTCCATATCGGTGATGTTTACAATGAGATACGCAATTGAAAAAAACATTTCCTTTTCACATTACCATCTACACCTTTACCTGACGCGCCAAGCGTGTGTTGGAATGTGATTGAAGACTTAAAATAATTATTATATAGTGATGTTAAATAACGATCAGGACTGGTCGTTGATAATGTGCACAGAAATGATACGGTCTGAAAAGCTCTGCAATGCATTCAAACTTTGTGTTAGTTTTAAAACTAATATTAAAAATCTTTGCCAGGGTTGACTTCAGTTGCCATCTCTCATGCATTACCTAAATGCACAATCCACTAGTTTCACAAACAGCCAAGTCACAATCCAGGCCGTTCACATCCGTGGAATTGGACTGTGACAGGACTTCACCTGGCGGTTTGCTCGAGACAAAGCACATGCAACACTTTGGCACCTAGGAACGAACAAACACTTCACGGTCTACTAGTAAGAGTATCTTGCCGCTTGCTACATAAAGGGCATGTTATTGTGTGATTAAGATGCCCGTACATAGTAAATCCGCGTTTTTATACCAAAACTCATCCACAATAACATTTCATATTTAAAAGTTCGTGTGTTTGGATTACTTTTTTCGCGGTGTAATACTTCTGTTATGTGCATACAAAATCAAGACCAAATCTATTTAATCACAATTATTTCAATTGTACAATTCCACTCTCAAGAATGGTGGTATTAACACTCAATACCTCCCCTCCTACATCTGTGGGTGAAAGTAAAAAAACAACAACAACAAGCTAGAGTACATGGATTATAATGAATTTCCCCATTCCTATCATAAAAGTTACTTAATTGTTCCTTCTTTTGCATACAGTTTGTATACAAATAATAAGCTCTAATCTTAAACCTTTAAAAAAATGCAACTGTTAAGTTAAATTCTAAGAACTTGGTCTGAATTTCGCGCAAAACTATTCTAGGACTATCTGCGCAAATTATAATAGTGATAATATTCTTTCACAGTTACCAAGAGAACAATAAGACCGAAACAAACTGCAGCTACAAACTGCTTCTTTTTTCCTCAAATATTAAAAGTTACATTTTATAGATTCATCCCACGACTTTTTATCTGATTGTAAAGCTCAAACAGCTTTGTAGCGTGTTACCCAAATTTCCGTAACGAGAAAACTCAAATATATCGGTTTAGAACATTCCGAGTCCTCTTGCTTCGTCGGTACATTAAAAATAATAACTTCCACGTAATAATTGGATGCGTATCTCAATTAAAATACCCACTTAAAAATTTGCTAAATTGTTTTTGGCTTTATGTTTGAAAGAGTGTTACGTAAGACATATTTTCAAAGCTGAGAAAATTTGTTAAGATACTTGGAGGCATTTTATGTATATAAAAATAATATAGGTAAATAATCTTCAAATATGTATTCATTTAAAAATCGTCAACTATATAAACACAGTTTGTATCTAAAGCATTTACTCAGTTAAGAATACATTATCCATTATTGCGTAGAACTGTTCCTGTGAGTATCCTATTTTACAAAGTATTATTGTGTTGTATAAGTTCTCATTACAGATAACCTATACAAATATCTCTTGATCTACCATTTTTTTAACTCTAATTTGTACAATGTTCAAAATTGAGGTATGTTTTCAAATATTTGCTGTTTACAAAAGTATACTTTTAAGCTTCTACCTTAATATTAACAATTCCTAACCTATACCTGAACAGCCTGGCATGGTCAGGTGGTTATGATGCTCGACTCTTAATCTGAGGTTCGTAGTTTTGAATATCCGTTGCACTAAACATGTTCGTCCTTTCTGTCGTGGTGACGTTATAATGTGATGGTTAATCCCACTATTCATTAGTTTGTTTTTGTTTTTGAATTTCACGCAAAGCTACTCGAGGGCTATCTGTGCTAGCCGTCCCTAATTTAGCAGTGTAAGACTAAAGGGAAGGCAGCTAGTCATTACCACCCACCGCCAACTCTTGGGCTACTTTTTTACCAATGTAAAATTTTCGCACGAAAATTCAAAACAAACAAACCTGGCATAAAAAAATTGGTTTATAAATAACCTATACAAAAGTTATAATACTTGTAAGTTGCTTGTTTACTTTGATTGAAATCCCAACAGTTCTTGTCCGTGAAAACTGGTAATATAAATAACGCTTACACCCCTTCTATACTTGACGTAACCCATAGCCTTGGACCAAACGAAGGCAATATGGGTAAAATATTATAACTGGACCAAACGAAGGCAGTATGGGTAAAATATTATAACTTTTTTTCTGCTATCACTCTTATATTCTTTTACTTACTGATTTGTAGTTTTCTCCTGTTGACAATATGATTGTTTGACCTTTTCCAGGAACAACAATAGGCTGCTAATTCTCACTTCTTGCGAATGATGGTAAAATTGATTCGAATAAAACAATAATATTAAATAAATAAATATAGTTAAAATAAAATAGATATTGCTAAGCAACGTCCAATTTCGTACTGTCTTGGTGTTTTCTTTGTTCTGTTTGGCCAGACTGAATCAGAAGTTATTCTTATTGCAATGTTGGAAACAGTTGGTATACTGTTCTATGTTCGATGCAAGCTATAAAAAAGAAAACATCTTTCAGATTTTTTTTTCTGTTATCTGTTAGTCTCAGGTTTCTCTCTGTCTTATGATTTGTTCAATTTCCAGGAAACAGTATCGTCTAATTCCAGTTGTCAGTCTGTTTAATACGACTGTTGCAGCCCCGTTTTAGTGTCAGTAAAGAGAGATGGGTGTTCGCTATTGTTCAGTTGTGCCTTCATGGCGTGAGTTTCAGCTAACTGTGTTTACAAACAATTTTTTATATTTGCACATTTTAGGGTCTGTGTCTCTGTTTTTCACAAGTTCTGCATTTCAACAACCTATATGAGTGTTCACTTTTTGTTCTTCAATACGTTGCTTGCTAATTAAATTCTGTGATTCTCTCATTATTTCGGAGCTAACTTACCTTTGTGTATTTCTCGAGATAATAATACCACAACTCCAATAAAGTTTCTGTATGATGGAAACGCCCAAGTATTTTTGAAAGAAGAGATAATATACATTTTTTTTTTAAATAACAAATAAATCTAAAAGTGGAAAGTATGTTTAAACTTAATTTGTTCCAAATAGTGCATTTCAATCAACATAAGTAGCAATATCAAATAGCATGTTAAGATAGTAATTGTTTGAAACAAATTAAAAGGTTTAATTAACTTAAAATTCTATTTCAATGTAAGGTATTAATTAGTCTATTTGACTGTAGAAGTTATCAAACATTGATGTTTTCATTGGCAATGAAGTACATGTGTGTGTTTTTTCTTATCGCAAAGCCACATCGGGCTATCTGCTGAGTTCACCGAGAGAAATCAAACCCCCCTGATTTTAGCGTTGTAAATCTGGAGACTTACTGCTGTACCAGTGGGGAACTTAATAGATATACCCTAGTTATCCAACGAAACTAACTCAAAGAATCACAGGTTTAGAGATCTTTCAAGATTTTGTTATTCATCGGCATTTTAAACATCCAAATTGAGTTTGTTTTTGTTTCATTAACTATTTATTTGAATTAACATGTCCCATCAAGTAACAGTGAAGATCTTTTTTTACAGTATATTTAGGTTTGTTTGTTTCGAATTTAGCGCAAAGCTACATTAGGGCTATCTGCGCTAGCCGTCCCTAATTTAGCAGTACAAGACTAAACGAAAGGCAGCTAGTCATCATCACCCACCTCTAACTCCTGGGCTACGGCTGAAAAGGCGAGCATGTTTAGTGTGAAGGGGATTCGAAATCGCGACCCTCATATTATGAATTAAGCTTCCTAACCACCTAGACATGCTGGATCGCATGCTTATAAAAGAAACATTCGGTGTTAAATAGTGAGCACTTACCGGCTATCCTGAAGACGAAAGACGCAACCATCACCACTGTTAAAAGAGAAGGCCAAGAACTGGAGGCACGATAACGTAGTTTGTGACACCACCCCTGTTCTGCTGTAAAAATCATATACATAATTACACTCCCATTGTTAAAATATATTTTCATAAGAGAACTCAGTATCGTAAACCCATGTGAACAAGTGCAGTTTACTTAATCCACCACTTCTGCCGTTCAATACTAGGAAATTACATAAACTAGGATTTAATTCTTGTTATTATTACTGTTCTGTGGTTTAAAAGTTATTTGATGTGATAAATTGTTCATATTTGTAAACTTAATGCAAAGAAATATTCTAATGTGTTTTTTTTTCCTTGTTCGTGTGGTTTTAGTATTTAGCTAAGTATAATATTTTAGATATTATGGGGATAATATCAGTTCATTAGCTATTTTTGCTTAAAATATCTCTATTATTTTTCTGTCTTGAATATTCTGAAATGTATACCAAAAATTTCTTTTACTTAATTTAAACAAGTTCAGAAATGGCATTGGTTTATTTTGGCAACATACTTTTAAAAAATAATTTGAAAGTCGATGGCATGCAAAATAGGTAGATCTTCTAATTAATGAACTTTCTGGTAAATTAAGACAATACGTTAAGTCATTGTTATTGTTGTAAAGGACGATATCTATTGTACCCAACACAGCAATGAGCAGGCACTACTCAAAAATTGAGTTGTCAAACAATTTTCACATATAAATAACGTCTCAACTACATTAAGTCGGCTTAAATGTGTATGTGTATGGTTTTCTTCAAAAGCCACGTCGGGCTATCTGCTGATTCCACCGAAATTGGCTTAAAAAGTATTGGTATTGTGCAAGAAGTATAATCGATTCTAAATACAATAGATATGATGTGGTTGACTTTTATTACACAGTTTTCTTTAAATTTTCACTCAGAAGTTCTAGTTATTAACATATAACAAAAATTATATCTAACTGTAAGTCAACACACGTTATAAACAAATAAATCACGTTAGGAAGAAAAAATATACATAGAAACTTCCAAAGTTTCATCTTTTCAAACTTCACACATAGAATTGTGTCTTTTTGCTGTATTGTTGTTTACAAAAGATTAAAAAGTATGACTTCTCAGCACAATACTTACCATTTTCTTATATTTTTACAAAACTAATTGTAACTTGATAAGGTTATAAAATGAAACTTAAATGACTTTTATTTGTTTAATTTTTGTTCAAAACTTCCAGGCGTTTCTATGGTGTGAACGCCTTTTCTAAACTAGTAAACACTGTGATAATTAAGTATGCTAATTTTAAGACATTAGTATTGAATTTACTATATTTTAACATCACTTTCTTCATCTAGCTCTTTAGAGCTTTTTAAGAACAAGAGAAGTTTTTAATAGTATATCAACTTATACAATGTCCACCACTGACAACAGTTTGCTCAATGCATAGGTCATAATGCTAGCAGAGACACAACAAACACAGTAGTGGTCTGAACATTGTTTATATAAGATATTTAAAATGATAAAACTCTATAACTCTTGAAGAAGAGAGGCCCATTTTTCGAAAGTTTTCTAATTACAGGGTTTTTATAATTTTTTTAACCTACGTGTTTTTCAAAAATCATAAATATGTATAAGACATTTCTTACAATGACAGTTGTTATGGTGTAAACGCTGCTTCTTAGTTAGCAAAACATGGTTATAATTGGTCATACTTTTCATGTATATAAGTATTAGACCTGTGAGTTTATAAAAGAATAAATTGGTAAGGTATTTTTACATCAACACAGTAATGGAATGGAATTTTAAGACTGGTGACTGGGCTTTGCTGATTTGCACTTCTGTAGTGTATTATAAAACAGGTTCTGGTTGGACTGTTCCATATCAATTAACATATTGATAGCTTAATAAAGTAAACAATGAGTTACAGAAATTCCGGAATGTTATAATTCCATTTTTACGAAACATTAATTACACATATTTTTTTATTATATTCAAAACATTCGTGTTAAATAATTGTGTTTTATTACCTATCGCCGATGGAAAAAATATCTGTTGTCGTTACTGGAACTTCTGAACATCAAAATATATATAAGTACTTTTATTTAGCAGTTGGCAAAATCATACATATGATCTGGTTTTATGACTTTCTGTTTTTGTTACTGCTTTATGGGACTCTGAAGGCCATACTGATGATTGAATATGCGAAAGGTCTAATTAACAAGAGCGACAGTAATTCTTATAGCCTTCGATCCTACTTTTGAACTTAAAATGAATGAGAGAATTTGGGTGAAGAATTGGTAGATCTCAGACACTCAACAGTGACACCGGGGGGGAAAAAAAAGAGTTGAAAACTCCAGTGGATACTGAAACTGACCTAGAACGATATATGTTCATAGAACCACAGCAGAGCACTTCAGACCACTGGATATTGAATAAAAAATTAACGATAATGCTACCACCAGCATCCACGTCATTTTTTAAGCTACCATTAGACCCTTGTAAATGCAACAGGATACAAGAGCTAAGCGCTACCATTGTTGAGAGTTATGTCACACCGCAATGTCTAGAAGAAAGGAGGTGACACCTCCTATTGAACATCCAGAGGTTCTATGCTCATCAAGGACACTCAGTATAACAACCATAGGAAATCTACCATTTTCTCCAATAAATGCCATTAAGGATTAGTGAAGACAGCATAACTAAGACCAAGGCACAAAGTATATAGTGAAGAATGGGAGCTTTGTTAGTGGTTTCTGCATTGATAAAAAGGAAGTGAATGTCATTGATCGCTTAAAATCACTAGCTGAAAGAGGGGTATGCAGTGGAATTCTGAGACCATCCAAAAACTCACTGATGAACGATGGAAATCTACAAATGATCAAGATAATAAATTCACTTAATTCCTAAGAGGTACAATGTAAAAATCGCATTTAAATATATAAATAACATTGTAGCCTTTTACTATTCTGATTTTTTACTTCTTAATATTTAGGTTTCTGTTTAGATTCATTTATACCTTGACCTTAAATTTTGATATGATTTAATTTGTTCGTGTTTAATATGATCCAACAATTTCATTTATCGTAGCTGTGTTTCATTTCTATTGTGTCCAGTTACTTCTGCGTTTTTGTTTTAGCGCTCAGCCTACCTTGTCTGTAGTATTTTATATTATGCTCAGTTAATTCACTTTGAGATTAGAATTTATGTACAGTTTTATGTTATATTTTCATGTTTTCTTTTTACAGCCTCATTTACTTTCATTTTATACAAAATTATTTTGTATTCTGAGTAGCTGTCAGCATTTGCTCACTTATTATAGTTGCCACATGCTGACATCAGGGACGGTACTATGAACTAATGTTTGATCTGAACCATCAAAGAAATTGATCAGCATTACCTCCTTCAAATGAACATAACAATAACCAAACATATCTTTTATGGTATGCTGGACACTTCAAAGTCAATTGTATATGAACTTATACAAGAGTTCTCATGGTATATGTATAACTTCAGGTACCTCACGTACAATAAGAAACTAGTTTGAGTTAGATCAATGAATTAAATAACCATTCATAATGTAAGTGACTTGAAATGATTCTGAAAATGCTCCCACAAGAAGAATTTCGGTTACCAACATACAGAGGGGCACCATCTCGCACGAAAACCGTAGTGTATATCACGTTTCGTTGCTGTAGCATAGGAATCACATCGGTTATGATGACTTGTAGCACTGAGTCTGTAGCTATGCAGTCCACGTGTCGTTGGTTTTTCTGAAAAGCATAATTTAATAACGAATACAACTGTGAAACTACACAACGCTGTCACCTTAGCATCATGGAGGTGTGTAAAAAATATTTTACATGTGTTAATTTCTTACCAGATGATTCGGTTTCATGTGTTGACACTCCAGAAGGAGTTAAATATCTTTTATTAGTCCATAAAACACTAGCAGGCCATTCGTCAATGACTTTCAGTCATGCCAAGACCTTCAACATAAAATTAATAGCTTGAGTTAAATCCTTCTTCTTAAGAGCTTGAACATAGTGCAGCTTGTAAGTAAACCTTCGCAAAGTTGCTTCAAGAATCTTACAAATATTTGAACTTTGACAACTCAATACACCAGATGGGATAATACGCACTGCTGCACCCATGTGTACTTGTATTGGCTTGTTATGCAACGGTATGTTTGACCTTTGCAATAGTTTCAAAAGTATCGGTGGTTTGTCTGTACGTGGCTTGTCACAAATGCAGTCTGCCTCTTCGAATATTTTTATAACATTGCGCACTGGATCAAGGCCCTCTGTAAATGTCATGCACTCTACATTATTCCCTATGAACTACTTCAGCAATGCATCCTTTGATGTAGTAAAATTTCATAGTTCATCGTTCCGCACACTTTTCAGTTTCATACTGGTTGAATAAGCTTTATTGCTAGTGATAGGCCTGTTTAAACCCATGAAGTATGTGTGAAAGAAACCATAGGATCGCCATTGTAGTACTACGTGATAACTGTTGTGTTAGCCTCCGCATATTACCCTTAATATCCCCTTTCAATTTTACCTTCCTATATTATACTGTTCGTACTGTAGGTACTAAACTACGAAACTTTCTTTTTCAATCGCTCGTGTTGGCTCTTTGTTTACTCTGATTTGTCTCATTTTCCGTTTTATTCTGCTCATAATTATTTCTTTCATTAAATTCTATTTGGTTTATTTTATGCAAAGCCACATCGAACCATCTGCTGTGTCCACCGAGGGGAATCGAACCCCTGATTTTAAAGTTGTTAGTCCGTAGACATATCGCTGCCCCAACTGGGTACATCTTAGTTTTGAACTGATTTGTGAAATATGACCTTTTTTTCATTTGTTTGTGATTTTATATATCTCATGACATCGTAACCATGTTTTAATGAGATGATTGATTGTAGAAAGTACGACCATATTAGCTAATTTTAATTTGAATAATGAAAGTCTAATAGCAGAAAAACTGAAATATTTCGGCGTTTTATAACTATAACTGATGTATATATAGAAATATTCAGGTAATGCTTTCCAAATTTCCATGCAAGTATTCTGCATGGAATTAGTTGGTTTTCTTGTAGCCAGGAAGCTAAGGAGGTAATAGTCATTTGAAGGTTTGATACAGAAACTTCTGCAAATTAGTATGTGATGGTAAATCATTTCATATATGCTACTGCAAATAAGATTTTATTCTATATTTTTATATCAAGCAGAGACTTTGATGCTAAGGCAAGAGGGTAAGAGAAGAAACGAAGATGAGGTATTAAAGAATGATAATGCATAATAGATGGAGTGAGTTAATATACGATAATCACGTGTGATACAAAAATTATAATAACAAACAGTGGCGGACATCATAATATATAGAAAATTTTAATTGTTTCATCACATCATATGTACGAAAGAAAATTTGATCAATACAGTTTTGGTGGAATCTAATCAAAAGGATGTTGCTGCTTAAGCCCCAAATATTTATTCTTAATCACAAAAGCATTCAATGAGTTTTTAAAAGTGGAAACCCCGTTATTTGTTGAAATCTAAATTCATAACATATGGATTGATTGGTAGAATAATTATTTTGTTCCATTTTATTCTTTTAGGTTTTGTGTTAAAAGAACTATATAAACAGCATAACATTCCCTCGTATAACCACGATAGTATATTTTTCTAATCAAGCCATTAATTCGAAAAACTGTTACACCAAACATGTTCGCCCTTTCAGCCGTGGAAGCGCTATAATATTCGGCCAATCCAATATTCGTCGGTAGAAAAGTAGCCCAAGAGTTGGCGGTGGGTGAAGGTGACTAGCTGCCTTCCCTTTAGTCTCACACCATTAAATTAGGGACAGCTAATGCGATAACCCTCGAGAAGCTGTGCAAGGAATTCAAAACAAACAAATCTATTTCTTACCATGGCGTATAACATTTTTGGTTGCTAGCGAAGCCTGTTTTTTAACGAGTAAAGATATACTATAAGCAGATTATTATCCGTGTTACTATGAAGAAATGTCATATACTATACTGATAAGTCCATTGTATTTCTTTCACAACAAAAATATCTTAAGTGGAGGATTTCAATTACATGAGTTCTCCTTTTGAATTTTAACTAAGGATTTTCTTGAAGAATAATTGGCAGGATTAGTAATAACGGTCATTAACAGAGTTGGTATTCAATTAGCATTTAACTCGAATACATATAAAATATTTGAATTTTTTATACCAGTTTCAGGAGAATATGATCAATTGAAACGAAATAGCTGAAGTTCACATTTTATTCAGACTGTTTTGTGTAAAAAAAAAATTGTTGAAGCAAATAAGGTTATTATAAAATGATTTCTTAAAGTGTTTGACGACTTTAATTATAGGATTTGTTTGTTTGTTTTGGAATTTCACACAAAGCTACTCGAGGGCTATCTGTGCTAGCCGTCCCTAATTTAGCAATCTAAGACTAGAGGGAAGGCAGCTAGTCATCAACACCCACCGCTAACTCTTGGGCTACTCTTTTACCAACGAAAATTGGGATCGACCGTAACTTTATAACGCCCCCACGGCTGGGAGGGCGAATATGTTTGGCGCGACCCTCAGATTACGAAGCGCACGCCTTAACGCGTTAGGCCTTGCCAGGCCCCTAATTATAAGAAGTTTCATGTAGATTATTATCATTTCATTTGAATTACGGAACATTACAAGGACATTCATGCATATTTTAGTACTTTTTCAGTAGAAGATTAAATTAATTTTTAGATGTAATACTCTAAATGTTCAAAATATTGAAATAGCGTAATAATGTACATGAAATTATCTTATAATTAGAGTGGCCAAGCAGAACAAAATGATTCTTTATAATTATCTTATTTCAACATGCAAAAATCTTTTAGCACACAACCTTTTCCGGTTAGGTTTTCAATTATCTTTAGCTTAAAATGTTTATTAAAACAAACGAATTTGTATTACCGCAAAATAAAAATAAGTATTTAACCACTTTGTATATCAGAGGCTACTGGAAATTTTAAAAGAAAGAGTAATTATATACATTGGTCTTGCGACTTCGTGGTCATAAAATGCACTGAGTGTACTGTCTTTATTAAAGCAGCTTAAATATTCCATCCAAAACTTATTGACGAATTACCTTTAATAGCCGTATTCTTCTAGTTGCACAATAATTATACATTTATGATTTATAGCCCTAGAAAATATTTTAAAGCGAAATATAGAAATCATCTAACATTGTTTTAATTTGCTACTTAAAAACAGACATATAGAATAGGATTTATCTGTAAAAAGAAAACAAGAATCACGTCTCGCACACTCAAACTTTGTTTAAATTCAACACATAAAATATCTAAAAGGCTTCACAATTTTTATCTTTTAAAACTGTTGTGAACTTTTTTTCGTACGAAGTTCTATTTATGTGACGATTAAACCACAAAACTTGGAAATGTGACAGGTCGATGCGCTAGAATGAGAGGGGCCGACCTCTTGGTTTCCACCAAGATAATTACATATAACAATTGGCAACAATCTATACACGGTACGTACATGTATATGTGGCTTCCCACCCCCTATTACCATCACGATTCCCTGCAGCTACAGAAACTGGGATGACATTTTCCCACGCACTGCAAAATTTTACAGGTAAAATAACTTCGTTTAAATCGGGTAATACACGCACAAACTCTTCAACTTCTTTTTAATTCTATCAAGAACAACAACAAAATTTTTGTAACCTACACGTTTGCTGAAGATATAGACTGTATGTAGTCTGTTCTGAAAACTAGGTCTTGTAAAAACAAATACCAATCTTTAATTTTCATTGTTTTATTCGGTTCTTTTTTACGTTTTTAACTCAGAAAATAGACTGTCCTTTTCTGACACAGAAAACTTGATGCGCTTTAGTTGGTTAAACTTCGAAATATATTCGTTTCCTAAACTGAGCCATAGTCTACGTTCTTAAATGTGTGTTTTCTTATAATAAAGCCACATCGGGCTATCTGTTGAGCCCACCGAGAGGAATCGAACGCCTGTTTTTAGCGTGGTAAATCCGTAAACTTACCGCTGAACCAGCGGGAGCTCATTCTTAAGCAGCTTTATTCAAAGAGCGGAAATGTATTTGACGACTGTTTTTGTAACTGTTCCTAGTCGGTACTCTGCGCTCAATGGAAAGATTGTTACTGGTAGTTGAATACTAAAATTTCAAGTAAAACTTCTGAACTTCTTTTCACATACTTTCTATAAAATATGTATAAGATCAAACACAGAAAATATCATATTCAACGAGAAAAATCTGTAACCACTTCTTTCTTCTTTGAACAAGGGTAAATTAATGCACTGATTGTTAAAGTGAAAGTTTTTCAGTAAACAACATGAATTAAAAAAGTATCATTACAGTTTTCAAATTAATATTAAACATCTCAATCATTACATATTTTTAAATGTAAATAATAATATAAATTAACATTCATTAACAAAGATATAATAAATAAGTAAAATTATTTTTAGTTATAATAATTGTTTAATGTGTGAACTGTAGTTTATTCATTGGTTATCCCAAAAAAAATACTCTTTTTTTTGGGGGGGGGGTTAATAAAAGAGTAAATATATCAACAAAACAGGCTAAAAGTCCCCTAATTAATTTGTTTACATAAAATGATAAGTTTACTTTACTTAATTTTTTTTTTCTGATCAGTTCACTCGGAAAATGAATTTCCGTAATCTTCGTTTTTGATAAAAAAAAAAAGTTATTAATACGTTGCTTGCTAATTAAATTCTGTGATTCTCTCATTATTTCGGAGCTAACTTACCTTTGTGTATTTCTCGAGATAATAATACCACAACTCCAATAAAGTTTCTGTATGATGGAAACGCCCAAGTATTTTTGAAAGAAGAGATAATATACATTTTTTTTTAAAATAACAAATAAATCTAAAAGTGGAAAGTATGTTTAAACTTAATTTGTTCCAAATAGTGCATTTCAATCAACATAAGTAGCAATATCAAATAGCATGTTAAGATAGTAATTGTTTGAAACAAATTAAAAAGTTTAATTAACTTAAAATTCTATTTATTTCAATGTAAGGTATTAATTAGTCTATTTGACTGTAGAAGTTATCAAACATTGTTGTTTTCATTGGCAATGAAGTACATGTGTGTGTGTGTGTGTGTTTTCTTATCGTGAAGCCACGTCGGGCTATCTGCTGAGTTCACCTAGAGAAATCAAACCCCCCTGATTTTAGCGTAGATAAGTTTATTTTACTTAATTCTTTTTTCTGATCAGTTCACTCGGAAAATGAATTTCCCTAATCTTCGTTTTTGATTAAAAAAAAAAAGTTATTAATACTGTATTATAACCTTCAAGCTTCGAAAATTTTAATATTTTTTTAATTGTAGACCATATAAAGCTTATGGTAAATAGTATTTGGTAGAGTAGCGTGGATGCAAAACACTCACCTTTGAAGATTCTTTAACTATATACATACTAAGTAATTGATCTTTCATATATATATATATACATACATTTCACAGTTCCTAAGTGAAACCATATTTAAGACATGTCACAGAAAAATAATAGTAATTTATTACATACAATATATTGTCTTTATTTCATTTGCTGTAATAGTGGAAAAGGAATTTAAAATTAAAATATACAAACAAATGCTTAGATATTTTCTATCACCTTAGGTAGTGTGTTTTATTTTTCTAGAAATAATTTATTATGTGGGGGTTTAGAAATAGCCATCCGCATTTGTTCCACCTAGTACACGCCATGAAAATTCCCACAAAACTTTTTTTAAAAATCTGTTCGTTGTTTCTATTAATGAACCAAAAGCGCAGTAACTTCATTGTATTTAGTCTTAGTGTATTAGAGATTTTAAACAGTAGTTTTATTTCTAACTAAATGCCGCAATTTTTGACAAAGTATCATTCTAACTATTCTCTAAGGTAAACGATGTGTGTCCATGTCAGTCTTCTGACACTAGCGAACCATTCTTTAAGTTCTACCATTCTAAATAGAAATGTATTTGGTCATCATATTAGATGATCAAACAGCTCACGGTTCGTGTTCTTCTTACATCTTTACCTAAGTTAGGCGTGGTCGACAGTTAGAGTTAATAATGGTGTTCACAGTCCTGGTGAGGAGATACGATGAACGATCAACATGTAGTTAGAAGGAAAACAAATATCTTTAAAAAATCATTCAAGAGAACTGATAAAGATGTCGGCTGTCAAGAAAGCATGGTAGGCCATTAATTTTCTCACAAATAGAAGAATGAACAGAGAGTAACTGTGGTGGTCCAACCCCACACCTTGGAAGGAAAAGAAGAGGGGAGGGGTTCAATACTTTCATGACTTTTATCAGGAAATAGCACGTAGCCTTCAGAAAATACTTGGTTATACCCTCTCTTGTGTGGCTTTTCGAGTAAGTTATACCGTCTTGAGACCAAGGCCACACGCATCACAGCGTTTATTTGTTTAACCGAATCAACACAAGTATTTTTTATATCTCAAGGTTTTGTAACAACGGAAAAGTATAAAAATTGTACTAGCAAAAATAACGATACCACACATACATATCTAAACATATACGAGACGGACAGAAATTACAAATGTCAGAATATAAACAGATATTTTTAACAAAATGATTATAAACACAATTAAAATAAAACATTAACACATTAGTATAATTACACTATATTCACATTTTATATTATGACAAGCCGCGTGTGGCTAGTAATTAGCAAGTTTCATCCCTTTGGTGCAAGAACGCACTTAATTCTTTGGGCCCATGGGTGTGCTACAAGAGAGATGGTAGAAATCTCAGTATTTGACTGGAATAGCCCGTGTACTAGCGATAGATGTTCTTGGTCTAATGCCTTACTTTATCTGTTCAAATTTAGGGACGGTTGTGCGCAGATCACCTTTTTGTAAACTTGCTTGAATTAATTAAACAAAAAGCATATATATCACAATCTACACAGGATAATTACTTTATAAAAGTTTAAATTAACTTTGTTTTTCTTTTTGTTTGTTTTTTTCCAAAACGTGATACTATAAATATCTTGAAAATACATTAATAAATAACATAGCTGTTAAAATATCTACTGTGTAATGAAAAAGTTGTTACACCAGATTTAAATTTACTCATATGGAAAGCTCATACTCAGAAATACAAATTATAACCTTTTTAACAAAATCAGTATCTACCATTTTTATAAATATTTTATTTTTAGCGCAAATATTATGAAATTAAAATTAATCAAAATACAGAAAATTTTTCTGACAAACTTTCTTTATTATAAATTCAATTGAACGTTAAACTCTAGTTGAATGAATTTGCTTTAAATGAATGTTACAAGCACAAGTGAAATTAAAATCCTTTTAGCTACACTTGAACATGGACGAGTTATCGGGAGTTATTAGATTACATAAAACGCTAGTCACTGATATAATACACTTACCAAAGAGGGAGTCATAAAAAATTAGTCGTATAAAACTTTCAAAATTTAGCAGTCTGTCTGTTCACATATTGTTTCAAGTTATTTGAACAAGCATTTAGATGTAAAGAACGTGATTAACATAAATAGTAATACAGAATCAATTGTTCTGTCATAATAAAATATAAATATTCAATATTTCGAATTTTTCTGTAAAATGCATAGAAACAAATACCTTTTCGAAATTTAATTATATCATAAACAATGACAGAACAACTTATCAAATTTTACTACTGAATTACTTTTACCTTGTTATTGTTGTTTTTTCAAAATATCTGAATCTTTATCTTGAAACCAGTGATTTTAATAACTTATTTGTTTTGGAATTTCGCACAAAGCTACTCGAGGGTTATCTGTGCTAGCCGTTCCTAATTTAGCAGTGTAAGACTAGAGGGATGGCAGCTAGTCATCACCACCCACCGCTAACTCTTGGGGTACTCTTTTACCAAGGAATAGTGGGATTAATCGTAACATTACACTGCCCCCACGGCTGGGAGGGCGAGCATGTTTGGCGCGACTCGGGCGCGAACCCGCGACCCTCAGATTACGAAGCGCACGCCTAAACGCGCTAGGCCATGCCGGGCCCAATAACCTCTTACACTGAAGCAAGTATGTAGGACAAGAAGTGCGTAAAATGATCAAAATACAATATTGTAATTATTTTAATTGTTTTCTAATGAACACATACAGACGCAGAATGATATGAATTAAGCAAATATTTTTACAAAATCTTCAATGATAAATATTCAGTTTTGTTTTCCTTTTCAAAATAAAGAATACATGCAAGTCATAATTTGCAACTATATTTCTAAAGTTTATCCATAAATTATGAAAGTAAGCATGGCATTATATTCAAACATTACAACTAAAAATGTTTCCACCAAACTCAAAATGCATCTGTATTAAACTTGCCTTAAATTGTAAATTTTGTAGTATCAATATCACAGATAAAACGTTTAAACATGGCAGAGTTCTTGGTTCATGGATCAATACTATTATAAAGTGCTTGTAAATTTATTCGTCTTCAGTTAAAGGTACAATATATATAAGTATGGTGTTTTGAAATGCCTCTTCCTAACATATTAATCATATATTTATTTTGAACTTCAAGAATATACACTAATAACGCTATTAATTTGTTGCTTGAAGTTGCCTTTCCAAGGTTTCCAATAAGGGATGAAATTCCATAAAAACCGGTAAAACTCGGTGACAAGTGATAAATCGAGCGATAAACTGGACTTCACGTTTATCTTCTTGTATATTGTTTTAAACAGCTTGTCTGGATGAATAATTTCTAAGAAATTCAGTGCTACCTATTCTTGAACTTATATAATTATAGGATTACTGTGTTAGTAAAAACATTTATAAACATTACACATAGACATTCCACCACTATATGAAATCTAGTCTAATGATTTTAATTTGCCTTTTTTCAGAGTTACTGATGTTTGTTATCATTTAACGCATTTCTGATTTCTAAAACTAAACAGAAACATTTTAATATTATTAAGTTAAGGGTTTGTTTACTGTCTAAAAAAGCTAGTAACTTGAAGCAATCATATGAAGTAGCAAGTATTTTCAAATACACATTTGATAATTTATATCTTTTCAAACACAAGGTCATTTTTATACACTGAATGAATATAACGATAAAAAAATGTTTGTGTTTGGAATGAATGTACTTACCATTTAAAATAACGCAAGACTGTTGATAAAACTTCCGCAGTAATATCCTAGAATTCTGTAAACCGCTGTCAACTAGTCTATTATCAAGGCAATGAGTCATGCTCTTTCTGCAATACCGGTTAGGGTTCTCACTGTCAAAGTTGATACGGGGTTGATATTTCAGCTCGTAGCTGAAATATCAAACATGATGACAGGAGTAGTAGCACGTGGAATCCAACAGTAATAACAGTATTGAATCTGACACAATAAGCCTAAGAACTTATTTGGCCGATTGCTAACAATTAGATTTGCAATGATGTATAATTTTGAATATTCTGGATTAAATCATGTTGCAAAACATAACGAAATTTCAAGATACAAAAGAGCTAGCCTGTGAATAGGCATGAGTGTGGGCAGAGGTTGAAAATGACATTCCATTTTACCTCCACAAGATGTATCTTTCCTCTTTCTACTGGATATTAACTATATAAACACCAGGCTTCCCGTCCACTTAGTATTGTATTAGCTCCTCCCTCAATAGATGACTGCACAAATTTGATGGTAGCGTCACGTAGCGGTTGCAGGATAAGTGAAAAAGTTCGTTTATGAAAAACAGAAAATTACAAGTATCAACTAACTCATTTCTTTCTGATTTTAGATTTTGGGTATTTATTATCAACAATGGTAAAATAATATATTTATATTAAGAAAAAATCCATGCATCGTATAACTAACTTTTACATATTAATTATCTCAAAAAAAAAAATAACATTACTTCCATAGGAAGTTGTGTACACCTAAAATCACTTGGAAGATGAAAACGCGCATCTTTCACGACTACATCAATTTTTAAATATTATATTGTAATAAACACATACAAACTATTATTACTGTTATTAAAACTAAATAAATAACAGAATAACACAAAATAGCATTTCAATATAAAACTACAATTATAGACTTATGCTTTTGTTGTTGTTTTGAATTAAACACAAAGCTACACAATGGGCTATCTGTGCTCTGCCCACCACGGGTATCGAAACCCGTATTTTAGCGTGTAAGTCCTCAGACATACCGCTGAGCCACTGGGGGGCAGACTTATACTACAGTTTAAAATACACAAATAAGTTAAAAATCAGAAATTTAAGAATGAATATTTACAGGAGTATGTAAGACGAGTTTTTAATGAAGCATGTCTAAACAGGAAATGTTTTACAGCTTCATGAGGTCCACAATCTGTACATAATGAATTGTTTTTACGATAGTTAAAATTAAACAGTTGGATCTATCAACACAACAAACTCTTTATTCTCTTTAGGCGGGAAGGGGTTTGGTGCTACTGAATGGCACAGTTTTTTATAAGAGTATGTTAATCTTCCATTGAAGCATGTGTGAATGATGAGCAGTAAGTAAGCAAGCCTCCACCTGAATGGTATCAATAGTTTGTGCCATTTGGTCACGTGCTCGCGTGAGTGAGAACCGTAACTAGGACATGTGTGCACACGCTCACACGCTTTTGTAAATCAGTTGACACCTCTCATCTTAATACATTCTAAAACCTTGAACCTCAATAGTTGCAAAAATTAATCTTTTAATAAATGTTTCTTTAATGGGTTTATAATGTAAGATGTAAAGGTCTACTTTAAGCATAACTATACTTATGCAGGCAAGAAATAAAATAGGGTAAATTGATAAAATTATATCACCTGATAAAATATTAAAAAGAACAGCAAGTTACAACAAACAACGGAATATTTTGTTCTGTCTAAACAACTAAGTGCTGAAAATTGTTAACTTTTCAGTTTTAAGTTACAATGGGCTATCTTTGCTGTGCCCACTACGGGTATCGAAATCCAGTTTCTAGCCTTGTAGCCCCCCAGTGGCTAAGCGGTATGTCTGCGGATTTACACGCTAAAATCCGGGTTTCGATACCCATGGTGGGCAGAGCACAGATAGCCCATTGTGTAGCTTTGTGATTAATTCAAAACAACAACAACAATCTAGCCTTGTAAGTCCGAAACATGCCGCTGTGCCACTGGAGGGGGCAGATTTTAATTTCTTTTACTAAGAGATAAACCTCAAGATCAAAAGTAAAAATAAACTCACAAATTACAAGATTTGCAGAGTGTAATGAGTGACAGTGAAAATATTTTGTTAACAGATGGAATGATCCAGAAATAAATAACCTCCTATGAATTCAAAATCATCAAAACAGAAATTCAGTTACATAAAAACTGTGCTGCATGAATACACAAATCTATATACAGATACTTCTGTTGTTGTTGTTGTTTTGAATTAAGCTTAAAGCTACACAATGGGCTATCTGTACTCTGCCCACCACGGGTATCGAAACCCGGATTTTAGCATGTAAGTCTGCAGACACACTGCTGAGCCACTGGGGGGCCAGATACTTTTGTAAATTAGGTATAGCCAAACACTTTAAAGCTCAGAGTTATAAGTCATAATTTATCTTTCTCAGCTTCAGAGAGGTCATACCAGTTTAATTCTCTTCAGTGGAAAACTTACAGCTCTCTCTTTAAAGTTTTCTTAGCATAACCACCTCTTTCTCTATGTAATACACAAAATGTCGGCATTATGTTTCGTTTTCTAACATGAAAATGGCCAATCAACTAATTTTTACTGTTTGAATGAAGTAAAATACACTGCCTTGTATGCTTCTAAACTTGGGTCATATGAGGTTCATATAATTTCTTGTCTGAAAGATCTAGAGATCACTAATTGTATGATAGATCACGTTCCCTTTATGTTTTTACAGATTGTAACGTTGGCAATACATAACATCATGCTTCATATACATCTAATGATACATGTACCAATTTAGCGCTTCCAGTTTGCGAAATTGTAATTATTACCTTATTCTTACGTTATTACACATTTCATGTCATCTAATAACTGTGATATCACTGCATTAATGCCACAATCAATAGCCTCTTATGTATAATTTAAATGAGCAATCTTTCAATGGGTAGAAAACACCGGTGTATTTTCTAAACTACACATCAGTAACCGAAAAGCAGACTTACATTCTACAGTGTTAATTAATATTGATATACTACAAATACTAATAGGAAGTGAGCTACAAAGTGTATGTACTATGACCCATACCTGCAGACTTATTTCCTCGTATAAGATTGGCCTATTCTTTAACTACCTCAAAGTTTGTGAGATTTGTACAATTCATTTTTATAAGCCCAAAGAACTTTGCCTCAGAGACCATGAGAAGAACAACCTTGCCGAGATGGAGATCTTGATTGGAGTAAATACCTCGTTGGTGTGAAAACGGTTTCAGAGAAAGAAAAAATAAAACTGTTTGCGTTGGTCCACTTCAGAAAACGCCTGAGAGTTGTTTGAAACTGCTGTTCAATAAACATCATACTCGACGACAGGCACGAGATGTGAAAGTCTTCAGTATAAAGCCCGTTTACAACAGTTATGCAATGATGAAATTAATCTTCACAATGAAAAGTGTGGTACTAGAGACACAGCTCTGGGAGACTTCAAATTTCTATGCCAAAGAACGGGAAAGCACTAAACCCACACGGACTTGAAATCGCCAGTTCATTAAAAGTATCTGTATAAAAGTACGTGAATGGCCACGTAACTCACATGAGTGAGTTGCAAAATTCTGTACCTCCTTATAGTACCATAAGCCTTCTTAAGGTCAAAGAATATAAACACAAGATGTTGTTTGAGAAAGTTTTCTTTGATCGGCGTTTCAAGTCAAATCAGGTGGTCCACAGTGGAGCGCTGTCATCAAAACCCAAAATGGGTGAACGAGAAGAGGTTGTTTGATCTAAAGAACCAAACAAAACGAGTATTAACCACCTTCTCCAAGATTTGATAGAGAGAACTCGTTGAAGCAATTGGGCGATAGTTTGAAGGAATCTTGGGATCCTTACCTGGCTTAGAAAAAGGGAGAACAATAACATGAGGCCAAACATCAAGAGAAGCATTATCCTGCCAGATACAGTTAAAAACAACCAGAAAAATAGCAGTAAAAGTACGAAAAAGATGGCACATCACATCATAGTGAATATTATCAGATCATACTAGTGTACTGCCAGACTGATGAAAAGCAAGCTTGAGTTCAACCAGTGTAAATGAGCGATTATAGTCATAGAGACGATCACGCTGCTCGAGTTTTGATGGCTAAAAAGGTGAGAGTGAAACAAAAGTGCTAGATACACGAAAAATGTTTTCATAGAGAGTATTGGCAAGTCTCTGGCTACCAGCAATAACCTGTCCGTTTAAGAGCAAGATAGAAAGGGAGAGGAAAATATACTGCCCATTAACCAGCCGAATCTCGTTCCATATGATTTTGAAACTAGTGATAGAAGAGATGCTGGTTGTTTGCATAAATCTAGGTTCATTTTCGCTTTAACGCCTTACCTGCCGAACACATGCATGGGCTCACTGAAAAGCTATGCAGTTTGAAAGTATGGAATATCTATGAAAGGTATTTCATGCCTGTTTTTGAGCCTACAATTCCA
Organism: Carcinoscorpius rotundicauda; assembly: GCA_011833715.1. Lineage (NCBI taxonomy): Eukaryota > Metazoa > Arthropoda > Merostomata > Xiphosura > Limulidae > Carcinoscorpius > Carcinoscorpius rotundicauda. Next base: position 23,236,923 of record CM022395.1, read on the forward strand.
TTTGGCACGAGGATACCGTGGAAAATATGTCGAGGTTTTAGGAATAGACTGAGCAGCTTCCTAGGCAATGCAATCAGTCACAAGTGGTTATGACCTATAAGTGTGTATTGGATAGCAGAAATTGGGCGAGCACATGCTGATTCACCAGTATTCATGCACTCGTTCGTCATACAACTTGTCATGTCGGTAGAAAGAAAACTGCAAAAAAAGGTAACTGTATTAGCCGGATTCCAAAAGGTTCCTGTAAAGGAAAACACACAGGATATTAAGAATAAATCAAATCTTTAATGTCATTTATAGTAGAACAGAAACCTTCTACGTATCAATGCGTCCATTTTTATTTAGGTGGAGAATTGGGTAAATAACCTTCGGTTTATGATCACGTCTTTTTTCTTTATTAGAAAGAGGTCTTATGACCTCCATAATTTCTGCTCTGAATCAAGTAGGCAAGTATCTTTCAGTAGATGTAGTGTCTAGTGACTGTGGTCGAGAATGAATAATCATTCGACATCTCGAGGCCGAAGGAAGTGGACCCGAGCAGTTAGCAGAAGGCATGATTGGAAAAGAGATTACAGTAGACGTTGACTCGACAACTCTCTTAGCCATGGATGTCAAAAGAGTCGTCATATGGTTGAAGAACAACTCTTCTATTTGAAGTGTTTTCTGAGCCCAAAAGAGCCGTTTTTTGCATATAAAATTCTCAACAAGTGGGTTTCTCGACATCACTGATTGAAGAACAACTCTATTTGAGGTACAGAAAGATTTGTCTGCTTTCCCACTATAGCAGTGAAATAGAGTACAGCAGCGTATGTCCAAGATGGAGTGGGGGATAATAACTTCCTCAAGATATGACATATTGTTCACTGTTTTTAAACATTGCACCTCTTTATCTTCTATCCAGTTAGGGCATGATTGAAAGTACGAAGTGTGTGAACCACTACAGTTAACACAGTGTGGTTCCATTCACACTCGTAGACGTCATAGTATTTGCCACCACAACGAGCAAGTGTTAAAGACACACGACACACTTAAGACGCAGCTTAAGTGTATCGCATAAATAAACGGGAATGAAATGAACGGGAAAGCGCCGAATCATACGGACTTGGAATCACCAGTTCATTAAAAACACTGTGTAAAAGTGGGTAAAACCGCGTAAATAGCACTAGAAATACCTGAAAGGGTTGAAAATATATGACTGTACTGTAAGGGAGATAATTTGACTTGACGGTGACTGGTTGATGAGGCGATATAAACGTCAAAATCAAAATATGGGTAGACAGCACTATTCTGTCCTTATGGGGAGAGATACAATGTACAGAAGAAACGTCTTGGCGAGAGAAACCAGCGAGGAACTCCGACTCGGGAATGTTCTTTAAATCCCTCTTAACAATAACTTTTCTTGGTTAATTCAAAGTTACATGGGTATATAGATGGGCATATCCCCAATGCCTTTCGAAATCAAAAGGAGTTTGGTATGTTGTGGGATTGATGTTTCCAACTTTCTTATTGACTTGGGGAGCCAGCAAGACACTGTAATTCCTTTTAAATGAAAAAGAGAGACACCTGCTTTAAAGATTTCTCAGATAATGAATGCAAAATTGGAAATCGAGATACAAAATCTGACGGTGATGGTGACTGTGCAACAAAGTCGTCCATACGTGGTTGCTTTCGAATTATCTCTTTTTTTAGTTTTATTATTTTTTTCATGAATTGGATTGTTGTTGTTGTTGTTTTTGAATTAAGCACAAAGCTACACAATGGGCTATCTGTGCTCTGCCCACCACGGGTATCGAAACCCGGATTTTAGCGTGTAAATCCGCAGACATACTGCTGAGCCACTGGGGGGCACATGAATTGGGCACATAGTAAATATAACACGTTTCGGTGCCTACTGTACCCATTCAACATGGATCCTTACTAGGGAACGCGTTACAATTCCAAAAAAGAACACCCAAGCAATGCCAGTGTTTCGAGAGCACTATACCCAAACATCAACATCAGACACAGCTTCGCGCAAAATCAAAACAATGACATAGAACTACGAGAATATCTTATATTTTAACTTCTATGTGAATTTCTAAGATTTTAAAAATAAACTTTTTTCTTTTAATCTATTTATGTGCGTTGAGAGTCAAAAGTGTCACATAAGATAAGCTTAAATATTTGGTTTGTTTTGAATTTCGAGCAAATCTACACGAGAGCTATCTGCGCTAGTCATCCCTAGTTTTGCAGTGTAAGACGAGAGAGAAAGCAGCGAGTCATCACCAACTCTTTTACCAACGAATAGCGGGATTAGAATAGATGTCCTTAGAAGTGTGGATAAATTACTGTGCATGCAATGACTGGTTTTTTATAGGCTTTTTGCTGTGGTGGCACTTTTATCATAGAACGGTTGGATAATCAATAACTAGCAGTTCTAATAAAAGTTATCAATATGTGACTACAGTTTACCACAGTTAATAAGAACATGTTGAAGATACACGAGGACTATCTGCGCTATCCGTCACTAATTTAGCAGTATAAGACTAGGTAGAGTCAGCTAGTCATCACCATCCACCGCTAACTCTGGACTACTCTTTTACCAACGAATAGTGGGATTGACTGTCAGATAATAACGTCCCCACGGCTGAAAGGGAGAGCATGTTTGATGCGACGAGGATTCGAACCCGCGACCCGCAAGCGTCCTAACCACCTGGCCATGCTGGACCGTTGAAGGAGTAACATTCCTTTAGTGTTTATTTTTTACACCATTTCTTCTTACTGTTTCCATAATAATTTCTAATACCATTTATTACTTTCACAAGAACATTAAACCCGCATAAAAATTTAACAAAATGTATTTGAATATACTTAATTCAAACATATTTTTCTGGTTCTATGAGTTATCAACTGACACTCTTTCTCTTTCTTTAACAAGGACTTTCCTATATTCCAACCTTAAAGATTAAATACTTAAAGCTGAATTTAAGTCTATTGAACATTAGTTTGGTTTCCATCAGTCACATCCTCGAATTAGGCTCATTAGACCATAACATTTTTACACAATGAAAAGAATGAAACTATATTAACAGAGAGGCCGTTTAAGCCAGTAGACAAATAATATGAAATAAAACTGAATATAATAATAGGAAATAATGTAAAGTTTAAAAAATGACTGAAGTAATTTATAATAAATGAAAATAAATAGAAAACTACCAAATAAAGTTATGGAGTTAATCAATTAGTTACTTATAGGTTATAAAAATAAATTCAGAATACTTCTGTACAATGAAACAAAATCTAAATTCAAGTATTTTAAATACGATTCATATTAAGGTTTAATTTGAGAATAAAAAAACTAAGATTGCAGATAGTTAAATAAAAAACTGGTATGTATCATTACATAGGGTCAAAGAAAAAAATTGGTATGTGAAGTCAGCTTGAGGTGAGTATTAAAACAAACTTATGAATACTCTTATCCTATTCACAGGGGCATTACTAAATTTAGAGGACTTGCACAAAGTATATAGAAAATATATTTTTATATTTTTGAGTAAATGTATATATTTTTTGTAAACTAAAAACTACATACTTTTTCCATTAGAATATCATAAAGAAAATATGCTGGAATGAAAAACATTCTATAGTAGCAATCTTATCTCAGTTCCTCGTTTTTTATTAATAAACTTTATCCCGGGTCTTGTTTCCTGAATGGAAGTGATACGCGTAGCAACTCTTATTAACTCTTTCAGCTTATTGTATACGGTAAATACTTTTATAACTAATTTGTAGTGGCTGGAGATTATCGTTTCGTGAGACTGTATAAATAATGTACGAGTTTTGGCTAATTGTTTGTTTTTGAAATTCGCACAAAGCTACTCGAGGGTTATCTGTGCTAACCGTCCCTAATTTAGCAGTGTAAGACTAGAGGGAAGACAGTTAGCCATCACCACCCACCGCCAACTCTTGGGCTACTCTTTTACCAACGAATAGTGGGATTAACCGTCACGTTATAATGCCCCACGACTGAAAGAACGAGCATGTTTGGCGCGATGGGGATGCGAACCCGCGACCCTCAGATTACGAGTCGCTCGCTTTAACACGCTTGGCCATGCTGGGCCCAGTTTTGATTAAAGTTACACTTTTAAGTCACATATTTATTTAGTGATAAATTGATTTTAACATTTATTCTGAAACATACAAGTTATCAAATGACAAGCATTACTACTAATGCTGTATTCAATAATATTAATCTTTTAAAAAATGTATAAACTGTTTAAAATTCTAATTAGAGTTTATTGTTAACTATTCTATTTAGATGCACTTTGCTTTTTCATAAACGAACTTTAACATTTAAATTGATTTCTCTGGACTCAAGTTTGAATTTTAGCTTAATACGTCTCATGGCAATGAAATGTATTTCAATTTAAATATTTGCAGGTTAAATAACAGTAAGGTAAAAAATATTCATCACTGCTCCAAAACCAAACCAAATTTATATTAAACATTTCCATATATTGAAAAATTAATATATTTTGTGGATTAACCCCTATATAGTTACTACAGTTACTATTGTAAGCAGTTGAGTTTGAATAAAACTTACACCACAACAGAATTCTAAAAGCGAAATATTATAAACAAAATTTTCAACATCTTAGCTTGTTTCACATAATAACCATAATATACAGTAACTAAATATCCAGTTAAAATGCGGAGGCAAAAGATATTGTCTATAAAGTTTCCCGCTCTTTTGTGAATTATACCATTTAATTAACTTTCTGTTTATACTAGGTTTTGACTAAGCACTTAAGCCGGAATTAGAGAACCATTTTATAACTAAAATATTTTATAATTTTTTTTTTTTACTTCTTGATGTATAATATAGTTTTCTATATAAACAAAATTCAAAATTATTATTAAATTTAATGTATTAAGTGCACGAAGTTCAGGAAGTAGAAATCTTAACCACATCTCTGCTGTGAAATGGGTTAATTTTTACAAAAAGTGACACGTTGCTATTTCTTCAACGTTTCTCGACTCCATTGCTACACCTCCTCACTCTTGATCCACTTCCTCTGTCTTACAACAATTTTCTTGAAGAATGAGTATTTCTGAAAACCTTGGGAAAGAATTTGCCGTTTTGTAGCAAATGTAGTCGTGCTTTACGCGTTATCAGGAGAAAACAATGTAGGAGTGCAGTCTCCTTAACATAATCTGCAAAACGTTTAAAGTAAAATATTTAAAGTATATTAGAACAGTTTTATAAAGAATTACGGTATAAACTTAAAGTTCCTTTTTACTTGTGAAATGAATTTATCGGACTTTCACCAAGGAAAAAGCCAGGTATGCAATTTACCACTCAAAAACTTAGTGAAATTACACGTTTATTTAATTTTATATTTATTTTCTTTCCAAAACGATAACATTGGCTGTAGCTAGCTTCTATCTTTAAACTATTACCTCTGGCTAACTTTCACCACTTTAAACTGTATTTATATTTTTATGAGTTTGTTTACCATAATTATCTGGAAACGTTCTTTCTTTAATTATTGGACTGGTGTTCTCATTTAGATCCAAAGTTGTCTTTGTGTTAAGACATTTTGTGGAATATTTCTTTACTTACAACCAATAACCTAAGATAATTTATATGTTTGAATAACATTTGTCATACTATCACAATTAATTATTCTTTATTATGGAGCCAACTAATTGGTTATTTATTTAGTTTTTAATTTTCCTTCTCAATAAAATGTAAATATCAGTGGAGAAAAGAGAGGTATTTTCTTCATTAAAATGCACATTTTGGAAGAACAAAAATTAAAAACTAAATAATACTAATTGTAACAGTAATGTGTAATTTTGATTCAGGTATTTTCAGTCTTATTTTCATTCCTGGTCTCAACCTGAATCTTGTTTCAAGTGAAGATCTATTGTTGGTTTAACATAGATTATTTACAGTAGTTTATTTCATTTTAATGTTGTACTGAAGTTATAATTTTGCCTTAAAACTGACTAAGAGACCAGAATTTAATACATGGATATTTTATCTGTGTGTATTTGCAGTAAATTTTGTCTAATATAAGAAAACAGTACTTGAAGGTATTTTCTTTGGATATTTTATTTGCATCTTCCGCAGGAGCTTTAAATTATAACCACATTATCAAAGCTATTTATTTATTTCATAACCTACATTTTGTCATTTCAATCTTGGTTTTTTTGCAGATTCTAAAATTTTCATATGCATACCAAAAGTTTGCAACTGGAGTTCATTTATTAAAAGCTTTCAAAATTAAAATGACTTTCTACATCATACTGAAAGTTTGTTAACTTCTTCAGCTTTCACCCGTAGTGGTCAAATCCAAATAACCCATTATATAACTTTGTGCTTAATTCTAAAGAAACCAAATCCAAGGAACAATAGCTACAATAGTAAGGTTAAATGGGATTTTCCTTCATTCCCTTTCATGTACAAACTGCCTATTCTCTATGGTGAAAACCAAACAAACAGCAAAAGGATTATATTAGTTTTAATAAAAAGTACAAGTATTTTAAATTTGTCAATATTAATATTCTTAATCATGTGAAATTTTTAACATGAAACATCAGCTCAAACAATGTTATTTACTTAATATGTACTTTGGATTTAGATATAAAAGAGGGGAATATTGTTACTTGTTTTACGTTTCGTGTATTAATAACGTATATTATTCAATAATATTCGTTTCTTGGAGCTCTCAAAAAGAGATTTTACCTGATAATTGCTAAATCATTCAGAGAGAAAAAAGTGCAAAACAAAGTGTATGTGTCTGTTTTCTTGTAGCAAAGCCACATCAGGCAATCTGCTGAATCCAACAAAACAAAGGATGAAAAGTTATAATTAATGTTCCATCAAGATGGGAAATGAGAGGACCCTTAAACATCGTAAAAGTTACGTCCATTAAATGGTTTGGAAAAACTTGCTATATCACTTCAAAAAGGGTTTATGGTTGTACTTTGAATGAAATTCTTGTTTGTTTCTTTTTTGTCTACTTAAATGAAAGTAAAGCCTTAAAGAAAAATGTTCAATTTTTTAATGAATACTGTCGCACTATTGTAACAATGGAATAAATAATTAAATAAATTTTAAAAGTATTTAAGTTTTAAAAGTAAATTTCTAGATATTATGACGCAGGATACTTTATGACAACTATTTGGTACAATATATGTACCTATATAAATATTGTATATCTGATTTCAGAAGAGAGAAGAATTCCCCCAATGGTCAAAACTTATTTTAGTAGATTTATAAACAGTTGAAGAGTATTAATGGTAAATTATTTCAGATATACATATATATTGTTGAACAAGTATTATGACTACATAATATCAAAAATACATCAGTCCGTTAATTTTTTGAAAACATTATATAGTTCATTAAAAATTTATGAAAAATGGTATGCCGATTTAAAAGTCAAGATATGTTGTACCGAGTAATTTTGAAGGTGATTTTCTGATGGTCTCACATCGTGTTCATTATGAATTCAATCTTAAAGATCTCGTATCCCTTATTCTTGGAATCTTAAAGCTCTGAGTTATCTTTAGTGGCAAGCTAGTAGATTAAACTACGGGATATCAGCTAATTTCATGCACAAAATAAAATATTTTATCTTAACAGTGAAGCTTTAAATGTCAAAGATAAAGAAGCATGGAGAGCGGAAAATTTAGGCTAAATTCATAAAACAGTATCTCGTTGGTAGTTTGATTTGTAATGAGTATAGAGTAACTCAGTTACTATATACATAAAGTAACATATTTTTATTTCATGAATATAGAATCAATCTACCAAATAAAGTTTAAATTAACTTTCCTTCTAGAGCACAGCAGATTGACTACTGCTCTTTATGTAATACATGTGTTATGCACTAGTTTCGGTTTGGTAAAAAATTCTCTTCTTTAAAAAAATTGTTTAAAGTTACTAATGCAAGCTTATGTTCAGTTGTTTTGTTGTACAAAAACTCCAAGTAGGTCGTCCAGAGACAAAACAAGCAACAATGAAAAATATGTCCAACATGATCGATTTGATCTTTATTGTTCCAACAGATTCTACATACATGTCAAAATGTATACTCTACAGCTATTACAAGCAATTACGACAGCGAATTAGCTGGTATGCACATGATTTTCCAGATGAATAATGCTAAAAATTGACGTTTACTTAAGACTTATATGCGAAGAATGGATTAATTTATCTAAAATAAACGTCTGTTTACGAGATACTCCAGACGTTTGTTTGTTAGTTCTCACATTAACTGACCTGAGTATACTTTCAATGTCATTAACCGTCAACAAAAATGCAGTCTTCTCCAGTGTGTTAGAAAACTAAAAAAATCATGATTCGACACAGAGGTTTACCGACGTTCAACCCGAACGAGTGCTTTCTTCTCCCACCGCCTTCATAAATTTTTGAAATCACAATGATGGTAAAAAGTCATACTTTAGAAATCTACACTTACATAGATATGAAGGTTCATAAAAGACAAGCTGCGAGTTAATAAGTCTGTTCCACAATTTTGTTAAAGTGAATTACTGAAAATAGAATTACAGTAATATGAATACAAACGAGTTCTAAATTTCTTTATTGTAAGCGTAACTGGAATTATTTTATTCGCGATGTTTAAAAATTACAATTACAGTGTAACCTAAAAATATTAATTATGATTAAAGTACGTTACTTGCTAATAACAGGTCATTTCTCTTTATCTAACACGTTAAAGACTATTTGTGTCTGAATGTTTCAAGTAGTATACGATAATTTATTCACGTAATTTCTCTCAACACTATAGTTGCGAATTTAAAAGAGAAAGAGACGTGAGGTTTAGCTTGCTCTTGTAATTACTACAATTCAATGAGTTAGGCTAGATTCATATATACAATATCCCACACTTAACCGACTACAAGTTAAATTTTATAAATATATATATATTCACATGTGTTCCACAAAATACAAAACTTATAATTTTTGTTTTAATAATTATATAGTTTATATAATACTTTTTAAAGCAAAATTTAAATATTTGCTTTCCACTTGCTTTAAACGAAAAAATCGCTATAAAATAAGGAAGTACATTTAATACCCTCGAAAGGAGAAAGTTTAAGACTGTTAATGTTAGTTTATTAATTATGAAACTTTTTGTTGTTTTGAATTAAGCATTAAGCTACACAATGGGCTATCTGTGCTCTCCCCACCACGGGTACCGAAACCCTGATTTTAGCGTGTAAGTCCACAGACATACCGCTGAGCCACTGGGGGGCAATTATGAAACATTATGCCCCAAAGAAAGTTGTTGGTTAATACATACAAATACTAATATTATCTTTCAGTCGTGTTTTTATTTATCTGGAAGAGTGATTTCTTGTTATTGTAGACTACACAGGGAAAAATGTGGCTTGTTATATTACACTATGATTTATTTACAAACATGTCTGTGGAATATTTGAACCAAATGTTTTATGCATACACAATTCTTTGTAACAAAAAAAAAACTGGTTTTTATACTTCGGCCAAGTAAATTCTGAAATATTCAGGAACAGCTTTTATCAAACCTGTTTGAAAACTTTTTATCAAATTTTTGATGAGTCAGTTTTTCATTCAGAAACAGCTTTCAGCTGTAGTTCAAATTTTAAGATCAGAATAAATAATGATATCTAGCCCTATTCGAATGTTTCTAAATGTCAAAATGGGCAAATTGTTAAAACATAACGTATAGTGCCGCCTACAAATGGATCAGGTAGGCTTTGTAAGGTATAGTTTCTAGTCGCAAAGCTACAAAAGCTGTAAATATAGCAAAATGTAAACATTACAACCCATGTAACCTTTAATTATTATTTTTAGATTCATGCATTGAGCGGAGGTGTGGAACGTTCTCGTGGACAGTTTGCTTGAATTATGAATAAGAGAATCATGAATTGCGTCCCTTTGCTATAAAAACTCGCTCCCTTCCTTAGGTGTGCTCACTTGAGGCTGGTTGTTTCCCTATAGTCTACAAAATTCAGTTACAATTGGCTAGTTGTTTCCCCACAGTCTACAAAATTATGCACGAAAATTCTGAAATAAACTATTTTAATTCATAAGTTTCATGCATTATATTTGATTCTCTTATATAATTCATTTGATTATTGCAAACAAAGGTGAGGTGTTGTGTTACCATGTAACTAAAATATAATACACAACTATAAATTATGTAATTTTACAAAATTTATAGCAAGTATTTTACTTGTTCATTTTCAAACTTTCTGACTAATTTCGCTATTTTTTAAAATACACGTATAATCGTAATGTTCATTTTATTTTGCTTAATCTCTAAATTATTTGTAACGCACCATACTATAGAAACTCTGCTTGTATTTAATTTAAATGGCTTATTTTGAGAGAAAATGTACACTGCTTATACAATACAGAATATATATATATCCTACAGAAATCGAAATTTAAACATTTTTGTTTCTGTAATTAATATCAAAACAAAAGGTCAGAAGGTTTCTGAAAGGTAATTTTTATAATTCATCAAAGATTCCAAACTTTTGCCCTCAGATTTTGCTATTAGTGGTGCTCATTACTTTCTAAGTTCTAGCGCAAAACTACGCGACAAGCTACCTGCGGTTTGTCCACCACGAGAAATCGAACTCCTAGTATAAGCTTACTGCTGACCCACTGGACGACCGTACATTTCTATTTAATACAAGTACATACTAATAGTTCTTGTAATATCAAATAAAAAGGAATAATAGGAAAACATTAATATTTAGTATTAACAGGTCATAATAAAGATTAAAATTTTTGGAAATTGCCAATAAAAAATAAAGTGTAAGAGGATAATATGTAGGTTTTAACGGATTACCCACAAGATTCATTCATTTTTTAAAGTATTATATATATATTTATGTATTTATTTATTTCTATATTTCAGTACAAATTCTGTAAAAACCAGTTTAGGAGTTTGTGTTTTCTTCATATGCGCAGATCTTAAACAACTGGGCCTGATGTTATACAAATAGTAATAATGAAACATGATTTTCTGTATAACCTATAATAATAAACAGGGTATGTTTGTCTGTGGGTCTGTGTGTGACTGCCATAACTCCAAGAAACAAATCTAGAAATCTGAAGATTTGCAACCGTACAAATAGGTCCTGAGAGTGTCAACTAATGTATTATTAATTGTCTTACCCACATGAGTGCGCGCATATTTTGTTTAACCTTATTAAAATTATTATATATACTCTGACCAAAAAGTATCAACTTCAAAAGTTTTGATCACTGTTAAATTTCTGTACTGTACGATACGTGAAGATGATACGACGTAAAGAAGTGTTTGGTTGTATGTTAAACTTCTTTGATCTACACAAGATATGGGACTTAACACCGTTTTATATTCTTGTTGACAAGAAACCCACTTGAAATAAAAATGTATCTCAGAATGGTTAGTATGGTATTAACACTTTTATAGATAAGCAGAGAACGACGTTTTGACCTTCCTAGGTCATCTTCAGGTTAAAAAAGGCTAACAATTGGGACAATTGACTGTAAATTGTTAGGAACAAATGAAACAGATTTAATGTTATAAATTTATTTTTATATCTTCGTTTATTTTAATTCAGGTGACGCACTTTGTTGGATGTGTATTGCGTAAGTCCTGCCTGTAATCTAAATTTGTAGCAGATTCTCGAGAGTAAGAATCATCAATATATATGTTTTATGAAAACACTAGCGTATCTTCGAATATTGTTGAACGTTCGAGAATCTCTCTTAATTGGTATAAAAGCTAGCTAAGAGACAATAGTAAAATATTGTTTGTATGCTACGGTCACTATACTATAAGCCTCGGAAGCTCTAATTGTGATAAAAGCTTACTGAACAGAAAACTACAAATACTTGACAGGAATGTTTGTGGATTTCGAACATTACAAACCATTCAACTTCAGTGAAATAACTTCGGACGTTAGTATTTCTACGAGGATATTAAATATCTTTGTCGGTAAAAATCCTGTTTATAAGTAATGTGAGGCCAACCAACCAAGGTAGTTAGCTTGAACGAAGTGTAACAATATCAACTCAGAATTAATTTGCTCGTTGTGGACATGGACCATCGATAAAATATTTAGTTTTAGACCAAATAGAAGACTCAGTATAGCTTGTAAAACTCTTCTATATAAACCACTATTTTTAATAACCGTTATTATAACTTCTATTGTTGTTTGCATATTAAAATATCTTTGTGTTAAGAAAGAAAATTGTGTATATCAATTTCGTTGGCAAACATCATAAATTTGATACGTATTAACATTTAATTAACTTCTAAATTGAAATTTAAAAATTTCCAGCTATTTGAAACCGTAGTACGTAACATAATAGATCGGAAATTTCTCCAAGATAAATTAAAATACGTAAGACAATCTTTTTATTTTAGAATTTAAAAATTTTCCTAAAGAGTTCCAAGGCTTTCCTAGAACTTGGCTTCCACTGAACTAAGAATTCTGTCACTATGTTTCATCAATACGCTCGATTTGAACAACACATAAATGCCTTATTATTAAAAACTTTAATGTATTGGTAAATTAAAGCATTTTTACGTTATTTAATAATGGTGCCTGTGTATTTTTTCTTATATCAAAGCCACACCGGACTATATGCTGAATCCACCAAGGGGAAATCGAACAGCTGATTTCAGTATTGTAAATCCGTAGACTTACGGTAGACTTACCGCTGTACCAGAGGGTCACTTAATATTGGTTATCGAAATTTGAGCAATTCGTTGCTCAGTTATAAATGTTTCAAGTTACTGGTTAAATATAATTTCAATTCATATTACTCTTTATAAGTTTACAGTAAACTCTTGAATTTGAGCTGCTGTTTATCAACGAGTAATGTGACTGACCATCAAATTATAACGCCATAAGGATGAATGAACCAACAGGTGTGTGCTGGTTACAAGTTCATGTCAGACCTTCATATTATGATAATTTACCTCACAATAATATAAATCAATCATCAACATAACACAGTGGTAAAGGAAAGGCATAACGCTTATCGCTATGGAAGAAAACAGTAGAATGACATATCGCCAAAAAAACCCAACAAACTACTATACTACTGAAAGACATCTTGTACCCACACCTATTTGGCTTTACATAAACATGCTTTTAGTTTAAGTGTCAACTATAATGTGTGTTTTACATTACGTGATTTCATCTCCACCTTCCTCAAGCGCATGTGGGTTGGCACAATTTTCAAACATTGAACACTAAAAATAAAAATACAAAAACCACGTCCTGGAAAAAAAACTGAAACAGAATTGTCCAAATTATTATACTGAAATCAACGGCAAAAGCTCATTGGTGTTTTTGGATTTTTTAGTGTAAATGTATAGAATTTCATTCTGATTCTCAACCCGATGTGATTCAGAATATAAATTTATTTTGGTTAAGTCATTATGCAAAGTTGAAGTTGTTGTGGAAGATAATGATGTAATCGTTTACTATTCAGTATAACTTAAAACTAAAACTTTTTTTTTACTTTGAAAATCAAAGAAACAAGGCAAGAACACACACATTTCTAATATAATATATATTGTTTATAGACTTACTTTACATTTACAAATAGCCAACTACTACAGATATCATTAAGAATAAATCTAGAAACGTTCTTTAAAATATATATGTATAGCATTGAGTCTCTGACTTTTGTTTTGCATTGATACTGTGAACGCTAAACTATTTGAACGTTTTAAGTCGGAGGTTTCTGTCATTATGACAATAAAATGTTTCTGCAATTTGTATACTAATGAGTCATAACTAATGTTTCTAGTTGTTTTGTATTTAAATGTTCTTTTACACAGTAGTGATCTAAATAATATTTTTTTTTATTTTTCTGTTTCTTTGCAAGTCTATATTTATAAAAAAATATCTTGTTTCTAGTGCGTTTCTTAGTATTAATCTCACTATTCCTGTGTTTTGAAATCACTCGTTTAATTCTTGGTACAAATAAAAATAACCATATTACTTTCACGCGTAATTGCCCTTCAATTTTGACCTTTTTGCAGTTTACTTTTCTTAGCACTCAAGGATATCCAACTCAGAAGGTAAAACCCAGATGCATGAGATACAACTAAAAACTTTAAAATCTGTCCTAACACACACATAGATATGCAATTGTATTTTCACGAAAAAAAGATAAATGGTTCACCTGAAGGCCACATTCCTGAGAAATAAATGTACGTGTTTTTCTTACATTATAGAGAATTGCGACAAGAATCTCCTGCCTGGGAACATTCTACTGGTTTCACCGACCTACACCCCACGCAATAAAGAGCCTTAAGCATCAAACCCCGTTCATTCTAAATTACGTAAGTAGCAACAGTCTGCCGTTAGCCTTTTGCATGCCGAAATGATTTGACTGCACACATCTGGTATATGTTACAGGAAAGTTACTCAGTCTCACCATGTAGATATCATTGGAATTACACTGGAAAATATCTTCCATAAACAAGCTTCACCATGCTTGGTGATTATGATATTTTATATTTCATTGTTATATTAGCATAATTATTTAAGCGGTATGTTATATAGTGTGCGGGCATTGATACCCATTATTATCGTGTTATTATGTGTGTCATCTGCACAAACACCTACTCTATTATGAGCGAAACAAATCACTTTAAACGCTATCGTAAAATATTGTACATTTTTGTTTTTAAAAAATAAATAGATGCTGGTTGGGATAACATGTTTTGCATCTTTTGGTACCATAAAGAGTTATTGTTGTTCCATTATGAATTATATATATGATAACACAATAAGCAGTATGTTGTTCGCCCCCCAGTGGCTCAGCGGTATGTCTGCGGACTTACACGCTAAAATCCGGGTTTCGATACCCGTGGTGGGCAGAGCACAGATAGCCCATTGTGCAGCTTTGTGCTTAATTCTAAACAACAACAGTATGTTGTTCCAAATATTGTTGAAAACTATTAAAAATGTGTGTGTATATATATATATATATATAATAACTCATGTAGCTTCCTGTTTTATACACAGTACATAAGTGGCATATTCTATAATTGATATGTCTGGGGAAGGACAGGATAAAATGTAAATGAAAAATTATTAGCCAAGTATTAGTTACATAAGATTTTTTTCCATTATGTTACATATTTATTTGGAATAATTCAACATTTCTTTGATAAATAGTTTAGACAGAGTTTTCATGATGACTCTTCCAGAACATTATAAAGAAAAGGTACATTGTACACTCTCCGACCTGAAGACGAAAGACTTCCGAAACGGCGTTCGCTATATTTGTATTTTCATCGGCAGATAGTTGCCGTCCTTTCAAATAAATTTCATCATGATTCAATACATGTTCAGATGTATATCTATATCATGAAATGAATGGTTTAATTCATTTATCTCAAACATTTTAAACTCAGTACTATACACTTTTTTCCACTTTGTATTATTCTCAATGTACTTATTGGTTACTCAGATACAGAATTTCGACACATTTGGACCCGATGTGGGACAAGGTTAAGTTTTCGGATTTACAACACTAAAATCAGGAATTCAGTTCCTTTTGGTGTACACAACTGATAGCCAAATGTGGATTTTCTATAAGAAAACTCACACTCAACACGTTTTGATATACTTTTTTATATTAAGGAATTACGTGCATGTAAACGTAAAGCTAGACATTCAATCAATCGTTAATTAGGGCATGACTAGTTTTTCAACTTTATTGTATGAGGTATCTCAGGAAATTTAACTCCTTTAAATGATGATTTGAAACAAATGAGACAAATTACGAAAATAGCAACAGGAGGTAAAATTAACTAAAAAAAACCCATAATATAAGTTAGCTTACATCTCTTTTAAAACTTTGGAGTTTTTCTTATCAACTTATACCATAGTTCTAAACGTTAAGTTACAAAAAACAGCTTAACCGATAATCATTTGTTTCTTCTTTAGATTTCATTCTTCCAGACAAAAAAGTAACAAAAAGAACTTAGTTCTTTAGAACGTAGAATGTCTGCACTTTTAAAAAGATAACCTTGAACCCATTTTCAAGAAGTATTTGTAAAAAATTAACTTATTTTTTCGCTATCTATGATATAAAAAATGAATGTGAGTTTTTGTTAGTTCCTTGATATAAAAAGTGATAAAACCAAAAACGGTTACTTGCACTGAGTCATAATGGATAATTCTTAATCAAAAATTGAAATAAGAACTGGAACTTTCTTAAGTTTGTGTTTTGAAAATACAATAATAAAATAAACTTCGAGTATGCTGTGTACTGAATATAGTAAAATCTCTACCATATATTTACTCATATGAATAGTTACGAGCACTTTAAACATGTATAGCGTGCACATTAGTCTCTTGTCGTTAAACTCCATTGGCTTCATTCACAATGAAATGAATTTGCTAATGACACGATCGCTATATTATAACAGATGAGATATTAATAAGAAACAAATGTGTTTTAAAGGCTTAGCATCAACATATTAGCAATTCATCACACTTCTCTCGTCACATTAAGCGGTTCACATTTCTAAATTAATAGATGCTTTTTTCAGTGACTCAAAATGTTGTTGAAATATTATCAGCGTGTATGATAACACCTTGATATGAAGATTTTATATTTTTTTCTATACATGACCACCTTACGATACTGCTTTTGATCGACGAGTGTATTTACTATAGGACATATATAATTTTAAAAAACTGAGATCCTAATTAGTAATAAAATTTTGCCATTTATTTACAGAAACCAAAAGACAAAAGAGACAGTGGTGTAGCAAAAAACTAAAATATGAACGAAGAATTTCTCGCTTATTACGGAACTGAAGATCAAAACATAGTTTGTTTAATAAAGATGGTGAAGAAGAATAAATGATCAACGAACCACGAGCCACTACATAATGAATTTAATTTGTAAGGTTAAATGATATCCTTATGCAGAACAGAGAACCTGGCTAATTGTTTATAAAATGTTGTTGTTTTTAAGAAATTACTTACAAGGCAGTGCCATAACTTTATACGTATCTTTAGCCACAGACCAAAAAAATTCCGAATACTTATTTACAAGGGAATCAAACCTGAATACAGTCTGCAATGCAAGCATGCTCTCAGAGTGTTTATATAACTTCGAAGTCTTTTCTACGTCTCTGAAGAGAACTGAGAGTGAAATGCAAGTTAAATATCCAAAATACAAGCCAGTGAAGATATTTAAAATAGTAGATCGTTATATATTAAGAGACTAAACGAAACTCAAATTTTCGAGTTGAGACTTGCTTTACCTATATCATCCCTATCAGTCCGGAGTCCACTCCTTCCCTCATAAAACACTGTCTTACCTGACAAGTGTCATCATCTTTACTTGATGAGTCATTCGGAGTCAGGAAACACTTGGCTTGTTGATTTCTTCAGTCACGTTGATAAAATTATTTATGTCTATAACACAACATAGTAAAGTAGAAGAGCTATATTTGATGTGCCAAATAACGTAAAAAATAAGTTTAAAATAATTTATTTACAATACAAGTGGTTTCTTATTACACATTTCTCTTTGAAGTTTGTTTCATTCAGTTGTCAAAAAGGACTTCGTGCCATTCACGACAGTAGAAGTTTTTATAGATTTTAAATTTATTTGGTGTATTATTTCTTCTATTATATTTAGTAGATGTGTGTCTCCATTATTCAAGAAACCTTTCTTTTGAAATAGTAAATCTAAAGGTCATCTTTTTATTACAATATTTTATTATTATCTTGGAAGAATTTTTAGTTGATATTTTCGGGTAATTCCAAGCAAAAAATGTTTTTCTTTATTTATTTAAATGCGAGAAAAAGTCAAAATCTTTATTAATAGGTTATTTCGGTAAAAAAATATAATTTATTTTATCAAATTTGTGACCATTCAGTGGCCTTGTGGTGTGTCTATGGGCTTATCCTGCTAGAAACCAGGTTTCGATACCCATGGTGAGCAGAACACAGATAGTCTTTTGTGTAGCTTTGTGCATAATAACAAAATAGTCAGATTAGTGATGTTACAATCTAGTTTTAAGCATCAGAATTCGTCTTCCTCGAAGTTTTGAATCGCTTTTACAAGTATTTTGAAGTAATTTTTCTTTTTAGTTATTTTTCTTTTTTTACATGAACATTTTTGAAGAACAGAGACCAATATGAAAATACTAGAGCTAAACGTTTTCCTAAGAATTTTTTGTACTTCTGTGTCACTTATTCCTTTGTTTTTGATATAGACTTTTCTGAGCAAGATTAACTGTTTACACAAATACAAGAAGCATTTGTAGCTAACCAGGTTTAAGTCAGCCTTAAGTTTTATGTACTGCTTAACATCATCTTATTAATAGTTGTTTTAGTATTCTGTGTATTTTGCTTCTCGACAGAGAATGCGTCATTAGGAATAGAAAAGCTTTCTATATGTCTTTATTTGTATAAGTTAAACTATTATAATTTACTAAGTTTATGTTTTAACACAAGTTTTATCGATTTTATGTTTGATTTTGTCGCTAAACCATAACAAATAGAACAGGTCAGTTATTCAATTAATCAAATGCAGTGAAAACATTAACGTTCTAATTGCTGTAGCTTTGGCTGAACGTGACTTGCAGTTAGAATGGTGGTTGAAGTTAGCATATGAAATAATCGTAGGTAGCAATACGCTAAAAGAAAATTCTGCCCTCGATAATGGGAAACTTGTAACATTACATTGTATTCACCACTACATCTTCAGCCCAGTAGATCTGCACCAGTCTTCCAAAGATACATTAACGGTCAATCCCATTACTCGTTGATAAAATAGTAGCTCAAACAGTTGGCGGTGGGTAATGATGACTAGCTGTCTTCCCTCTAAATTAGGGATGGTTAGCACAGTTGACCCTCGTGTAGCTTTGTGCGAGATTCAAAATAAACAAATAAATATCTAAGTGATTTAATCCAGCTAAATAAATGTTTTTTAACCATTGCACTAGACACGATATCTAACTTTCAAATGTAGCTTATTGTTTATTTGTTTTAATGTGTATTAGATTGTTAATTATTGCTTTTTATTCACCATTTCTGTTGACAGTAAAACTGAAAGGCTTTGGAACAAATGTAAACAGTTCTGGCATCTAATGCAATAAATTGGATTGAATACAGATGATATTTTACATGTTTTAATAACGAAAACTTAACAACGATTTGTGATGTTTTAGACTTTGTTATTTAAACATTCTCTTCTTACATCCTTCAATGAGAAGGATAAAACGACACTATTTGCCTTTCTCTGTGGCAGTATCTTAGATTTATCTCTTCAACTGCGGGGTACATCATATGAATAAAATAATAGCCAAAGAATTTATTTCGGGTGGTGATGATTAGATGTCTTCCCACTAGTATTTCACTGCTGAATTATGGGCGTCTAGCTCAGATAGCCTTCGTGTAGCTTTGCGCAAAATTCAAAACAAGCCAAACCATACAGATTAAAATTAGACAAAAAGCAAGTAAAACGACCTTGGCTAATATTTATACATTATTTTACTCTTTTTTTTTAATAGCACTACAGATAGTAGCATACACGTGAAGGCATGCGGCAAAGCTAGTTGGTCCAAACCTGAAGTCCATTGTATTAAAATTACTTTTTTTCTGCTTTTCTGTAAGAATACAGATTATAGCTGTATTCTTTACTGAAAAACATAGTGCTTTGTTTTCGAAGAGAACGTATATACAGTTTCTAGCAGACTGACATATAGCTAATTTGGAAAATTTTACTTGCAGGTGAGGGGAAGAGGCAAATAGCCAGTGGCACTCGACGTGTCTGACTAACTAATGTTATTTTACTACATAGCTTTCACACATTTATTCTTTCCATATTTCTAACATACCGAATTTCATCCTTCTGATGTAGGTTTAAAGCCATTGATTGTCCAATGAAACTTCCAATTTTTAAATAGCTATGTTTAATGAATTCGAATTTTCGTATTTAAGTTTAGCATATAAGTCATATTAATTTGAATGCAAAAAAAAAAGACGGAGCACATTTATCATTATTCCACATGGCCAAACTCAATGTTCTTTGTAGTCAGGGATGTAAGTGTGCCCCCGCAGCCCTTGTATTTGCATTGGTTGGGGGTGAGCCAAGAAAGGGTGTGAAGGGCCTCACAAAGTTAAAAATTCCATACAAGGGGAATGAATATAGGATCCCAATCCCTTTTTATGTTGAGCGGATATTAAAGTGACACCTCTGTCTGCATTCCTGGAATTCAGTTACATTATTAACAAGAAAATTATTAATTAAAAAAAAGACTGATTCTGATAAATATATATATATACCAAGTTTGTATTAAAATATTTCATTAGAACTATTTCTGAAATACATACTATCAATTTTTGATTTGTTTGATCAACAATTGTGAAATAACAAATCTGTAAAGTATTGTTACTGTTTAACGCATGACAAAGAATGCGATATCTTATATCTTTTGTAATCTCAATGAGTTCTTTGATATGAATTTAGAATGTTATTATAAATAAAATTAAAATAGGTTTATTATTACTAAATAAAACAAAAAGATCAACCGTAAAATTGTTATCATTCCTCAAGAATATTTCTTTTGAACTGTGATTCAAAACAAGATTGTTTTGTTTGTTTTTGTTTCTAGAACTTTGCGTAAAAATACCCAAATGCTACTCTGAGTGATAGCATCATTAATTTTGAATTTTTGACAAGATGAAATGCAGCTAGTCAACAGCAATCATTACCAACTCATGGACTTTTCTTCTTTGACCGAATATTGGGGCTTGACAGTCATTCGCACATCCACGATTCAAAATGCTCATTTTGATAACCAAACGCGATATTTGAACCTTCGGATTCATAGTCCAAGTACACTAGAAAAACAGCCACCTTTTGTCCAGAAAATGCTCTAACTCATATTGAACATCATTTAAACGACTTAAAAGCTTAGTACTCGCTAATTCAAAAAATATATATTAACTTTAATATTGTCAAAGACTAAGTCAACAGAATGGAAGAAAATTCCAACGATACGACTATATTATTAATAACAGTACTAAAAAAGCTTCGTTGATTATATAATATTTAAGCATGAAATACAACCAATAATACACTTAATTTATTTAGAAATTTCAAGTGGTCTAACAAATACATTAGTTTATATTTTAAGTGCACTACAAATTCTAACGTTATTACAATCAACAGATCTAATTTTGTAACTGTCACTCACACAAATAATGCCACCTTAACAACCACTTTAGTCATTTATATTATTTAAGCACCTTTACTTCTTGAATTAGATATTATTTTGAATATATTAAAAATAGCAGCTCAGAAACAGCTCTAAGAACGTTATTGTGGCATGAAGGGTTATAAGAGAGGTCCACATGTCCTTTAACACGCATTAATTAAAATACCTCACTATAAGCTTATAACTTTGTTTCAGAATATTTATGCAAAGCTACATAAGGGTCTATTATGCCATAACCGCCCTAAATATTGAACATACAGAAAATGTGGGGGGGGAATAGCCAGAGGCACTCGACGTATCTGACTAACTAATGGTTGCCACCCGTATAGCGCACCCACGACTTCAAAGTGTTGTGTATGAATACTTTTACGGAAATGAGATAGAAGCAGTAACCTCTTATATTCGTAGTCCGACACACTAACTTCTGTCTCACGTCTGGCAAAACAGGTAAAATCAGAGAGGCACTCAGCACATACCTTCTCCACGCAACATTAATCATATTTGGCTCTTAAAAACAACAAAATATTCTGAATGTCTGCCGTTATCAGCGGACATGAATCATTTTTGGCAGAACAATTAAAAATAATTTTCTACACATGTCCACCAATCATCACCAAAAATTACCGATTTTTGGTGGAATAATAGGGCAAAAACTGTGTGAAAATCAATCCACGTATTAACAGATATAGACGTCATTGCATTTTCGTGATCTTGACCATCCAAAAACTAATCACTTTTAAGTTGAGTTATAAATATAAACGTACACCAGCTTTCATTAAAATCCAATCCTCCATTTTCGAAAAATAGTGCTGACAAACAGACTAACACAAACAAACACATACACAGGAGTGAAAGCAACCTTCGTCCACCTTCGGTAAAGGAGGTAAAAAAAATAGTCTCTTTTAAGTAGAAAATCTTGATTTCACCTTATTTTGCGGAAAAGCTTATTTACTCTTTTATATTAAGTTGCTCTTTAGAAATATTCATTTTACTTTTGAAGTGTGAGATTCACATCCAATAAGACCGTCAAGTGCTTGAGCTTATGACATTAATAAATATATAATGGAGTTTCGATATTCATGGTAGTGAAAGAACAGGTAGCTAGCTCACTGTGTAGCTTTGCGCTTAACAAAAAACAAAAATGATTTTTCCAATGTACTTCATGAATTTTATTTATTGAACATTATAAACTTCAACATAAAAAGTTCATATATACACTTCCTTTTCAAGCATTAGAACATTGACTGTGTTGGCGGCGTATGTTGGAGAAACAAATATTATGTTGCTTGCGAAAAAGAAAGCTATACCACCTTGTGCTCCTTCACATTTAATAAATATCATAAATTAAACATAAGTCTCTTCAGTTGTCGATGATAATTGTTTAATGATTCATGTGTAAGTTCCAAGTCAAGAAATTTACAGAAAGACAACAAACAAACTTTCTTGTTATAGTTGTTGTGTACAGCTGTGAGAATCAATCAACCATCTGGTAAAATAACATGTACAAGATATCGGGCAGCTGCTGCATATATACATTAGGAATTATAAACTGCCTTAGATAAATCTAAATTTAATTCACATATGCATTGCCAAGACTCAATAATCCAAACGAAATGTCAACACTTATCTGTATAAAATACGACGAATTAAGGACAATCTCAACTTTCTGATACACCAGTAGTAGCGAACTCAAGCTATACATTAATTTTTGATTATATGTTACTACAGACGTCATTTTTATCAGCCTTACAGTTATGTTAACCTGTTTAGAGTGTAATAACCTGTAAACTACCTGAGCTTTTGTTTTGTATGATAAATCAGTAAGGAAAAATCATATTTGTTTTTTTCATAAGTAGCAAGAACAACCTCTGTGGTAGCTATATATATTAACTATTCTACACAAGAACAATATTTATTCACTCGTAGTTCAATTACTTTTTTCTCCATTTATGCTTCCAAATACATGTTAGAACTAGTATCGTTGTATAAAATTGGAAACTTAGCTTTTTTATTGAGGGATAATAGATATCTCTGTAAAACCTTTTCAAATAAAGATGAACCTTTATTAAAATTAGGAGTTACCCTTCCACTCTTTGGCAATCATCATGCAGAATCGCACATTTCTGTTAAAAATTAACCATAAAACTCCATGATAGGAAAAATTTTATGATTTGAAAACTGTTAAATCAGCATTTTCACAAAGTATACTATTTTACAAAATAAAATAACAAATAAAACATATTAAACTTACAACGTTCTAAGCAAGCTTAAGCAAAAAAATTGACTAGTTGTTTTATTTATAAAAATAATGTCAGGCATCTGCAAATAAAAAATGAACGCAGTTACAAGCATAACATTTGTATTTATCTTTTAACATTCCAAATCAAGTAAAGATGCCCTTTGTTTAAATAACAGTGCTTTCTTAACATTCACATTTATCATTTTATTGTCAAGTTATTATTCTGTTTGCAAATAACAGTTTCCATTCAATACATGTTAAAATTTGAGCACACTAAATGATAATTAAGCGCGTTTAAGATTTTGATGACAAAAAAAAAATCTATACGTGTAAAATACGTGACATAATACTCTTTGAAAGGGTATATAACGAGTTCAACATATTACCATGTGTTAATCATAACTATCGTTCTGTACGGTGGTGACCGTATAGTACACAGATTTTTTGCACAATATTAAACTTGTGCCGAAGTTAGTATCTGCGACAAAACATTTTTTTTAATATACTCAAAACGTTAAACCATTGTAACAATATGAAACCATAAGCAAAAACAGGAAAAATTGGTTACTAATATATAATGTAACC
Source organism: Carcinoscorpius rotundicauda (assembly GCA_011833715.1). NCBI lineage: Eukaryota > Metazoa > Arthropoda > Merostomata > Xiphosura > Limulidae > Carcinoscorpius > Carcinoscorpius rotundicauda. Next base: position 23,261,022 of record CM022395.1, read on the forward strand.
AGACATTTGTAAGTTATAAAAATTTCAATTAACGAAAAAGTGAATATTTCAACTTCCTCAGACAGATATGAAAAATCGTGTGCAACATAAAACAAAGCTTACAAAGTCCACAAATGGAACATATTTATCATTCTCATAATAGGTGGCTAAGACTATATTTTTAGCTCCCGAAAATATCGATATTTGAAACTACCTTCATAAAACTTACAAAGTATTGAGATTGTTGCATACTTCGTATAAACTAACAAAGGTTAGTAATTGTTTACGGGAATTAATTAATATAACAGTGCAACTGGAAGAGTAATTTACGCACATATAACAGATCTTCACACACATTTATTGCATTTCTAATGTAATGTTTCTTCAAATAAAGATTTCTTAAGTTGATGTTCTGTGACGAACAATACAGAATGTCATCGTTTAGTTATATAATACAATTTTGGATCTTAATTCATCACGTACATCACACCCTGAATAAAACCAACGTTTAAGTTCTTAAAAATACGAATCAAATATTTACTTGTAATTATACCATACATATTATATCTATTATCGAAGAGGCCTTTCCCCTAGTATCAATGAGCTTCAGGTGGACTGGAATACACCAATCGTAGTAATGGTTGAGATGCTATTTATATTCGCACCTTGTTTGACTACAATTGTGTAAATTAGATTAAGTTCGTTAAATATATTTTTTCATCAATTTTAATGATTTCACAAAGCATCCTAAATAGTAATAAGGATTATTTTAACACCACATTATTTATTTATATGAATACTATATACTATTATGTTCTTGAATTTATTGGTTCATTGTTCAAAAGCATTGATGAACCAGCGAGCCAGCCTACTTTTTATTGAATAAAAAATAAATATTGAATCCTATTTCAGGCTAATAAACTGACCAGTTCATAAAAACCTGAATCTCAGGAACATCACTAATACATTTCGAAATTAACTTTTACTTACGCATATTTAAAAGTATCTCATTTTTTTTGTTCTCTTTAAGGTTAAAAACTGCTCAAGGTCATTGTGGGAATAGATTTTTTTAAAGACATTTAACGAAATTATGGTAGAGAAACTAGATTAAACTAAGACAATATTGCATTATCTGAGAAATTATATCAGCTCGGCATAGCCAGGTGGTTAAGGCACTCGACTCATAATCTGAGGGTAAGAGGTTCGAATCCCCACCATACCAAACATACACATCCCTTTTAGGTGTGGGTGCTTTATAACGTAATGGTTAATCCTCCGCTTCGGGGGTGAAACAGTAACCCACGACTTGGCGGTGGGTGGTGACAACTAGTTACCTCCCTTCCTTCTAGTCTTCCACGGCTAAATTAGGAACGGCTAGAGCATAAAGCTCTCGTGTAGCTTTGCACAAAATTTAAAACAAAGTATAAGTTATATTGTGATAAAACCAACATTTTTAATTTTACAAACTGAAATCAAGGAACTGAATACACAGCTCTTGGTGATTTTCCTCATATATTGTGTAGTAGATTTTATTTTTGAAAATAAGTTATAATATTTGTTCAACATTCCTGAAATGATAACACAAACATTTTTTCTGTTTTTTTCATAACACATTACATAACGTATTTTCTAGATTAAAGGTAAAATATGTAATAAAAGCCTGAACTTTGAATCAAGGTAAACTTAAAATATATAATATTTCTCTGAGAAACACAAATTACAACGAAGAATTGTTTGCACGAATAAAGGAAGCACTGCCCAAAATATATTTTACAATTTGTTTTTTTGTTCAACAAGGTTAGATATTTTGATCAGTAAAATACCCCTGTTTCAAACCTTGACAGAAGCCTTTACAATATGAACTACTTTTCCAAAAGGCAAAATAAAACAAAAATAGGCACACTTTATTGTACAGTACATTTCAAGTAAAACAAGAAATTATTATTTAAGCAGTAACTTGTTAATGAAATTCCAATTAAAATGTTTATTGCTAGTTAAGAAAAGATTTAGATAAAATTTGAACTTTACATAACAATGAAGATAATGAGCTATTTACATTAAGATGAAGGTGTACTAGAACAGGAAATATAGTGAGAGGTACATCACAGGTATAAATGAATGGCATTGCATTCTTAAGGATTGATGTAACAAAAAATGGATATGTTGTTGTTTTGAATTAAGCACAAAGCTACACAAGCTATCTGTGCTCTGCCCACCACGGGTATCGAAACTCGGATTTTAGCGTGTAAGTCCGCAGACATACCGCTGAGCCACTGGGGGGCAAAAAAATTGATATAATTTTTTTTTCAATACTGTGTGCAGCTCTTCTCTTTTGATAAAAGTCCCCCAATGGGACAGCGATAAGTCTACAGATTCACAACGCTAAAATCAGAGATTCAATTCTTCTCGGTAGACACAACAGATAGCCCGATTAAGCTTTTCTATAAGAACTCATATACACTTTTATTTTTATTTTTTTAAATAGTGCCAGTTCTGACAGCAAAATGTATTGGAGTCGCTACCCTTCCAGCTCAGATACTATATGTCACTACAATATTCTTTCTATAAGAATAGACATTAACTACTATAGAGAATAAAAATAAAGCAACTAGAAGAAAGGAATGTCAAAGACATTGATCAATAGAAGTAAAAAAACTGAATTTTTTTAAATAAAGTAATGGAAGCTTAAACAACCTTAAGCATACTTGAGCGCATGCTAATAATTTTAGACAAGCATAAGAAATTATTCTGCTTATGTTTTTAGTGTTTTGAAATAACTCTGTATACCATATAAGAAATTATGGAAGGTTAATAGTCCTATAAAAATTAAGATTGATTATATTCATAGGGTTAAAAGAAACAAGTGTTATAATAGTAACCGAAGATAATTAATCCAGATTTTCAGTTAGTTACTTTATTAGATTATTATATTTAAAAGTTAATTGACATAGATTAGAAAAAACTTCTTACACAGTGTGATATTATTGAGAAGAGAGTCTATAGATGTTTCACATCACTGGCGGAATAAAGACATATAATTTCAATCATGGCTATAGAGATACAATAATCCACAAGGTGTTCTGCAATACCCGTTATCAGAATAGCTTTAGTGTACATAAAAATATTATTTTTAAAACTTTTTTGTCAGCCTAAGAGTGGTAATATTTTAAATGAGTGTTTACATTTTTATTTATTGCTATGAATACAACTACAGAATGTTTTTTTATATCTGAGACTTTTTAAAAACAAATTGCATTGAAAGTACAATATCTCAAATTAGTTATTATTTAAAAATTATATTAAATCATTACGTGGAAGTCCTCAACACGAGCGTTTAAGGTATTTGAATCTCAAGCTTAAACGTTTTCTTGGTTTAATAGACTATGTTAGGAACTACACTGTGCATCCAAGAACTGAAGTTATGTCATTAGACACCTATGATTGCAAATCAGAGACGGATATTTCAGAAAGCATAAAAACAATTATATATTATATCTGATACAGTAGGTCTGGTGATTACGGCGCTTGACTTGCAGTCTTTTCATGGCAGGTTTAAAATACAGAGCCGAACATGCTCGCTCTTTGAGCTTTAAAGCGACATAATGTGATGGTCGATATCATTATTCGTTGCTGAAATCTAAGAGTAAACAAAGTGTTGCCGATCGGTGGTCAGGATGATTGTCTTCAACAGCTTAAAACTGCGGATGGCAACAAATAGCCTTAGTAACGTTGATATAAAAAACAAACTAATACGGAGATTAAACCAATAGCAGAAATACCATCTTATTTAATAACAGTGTCTAAGGTCAAATAATGTGAAAGTTTCACATGAACTCTACTATAAACTCTATTTTTTTTGATACCAGCTCAAATTGTCTAATTTTTTCATAAAAAACATTACATTTATTACTTTAGAAACAAAAACTATGTTAAAAATAATATTCCTAGTATGATTTTATACAGTTCTACATAAAATAACTGAAAATTACCACACACACATAAAAGATAATTCAATCAAACAATAAGAAAAAACGACTGTTAGTTGGGCAATCTTATGCATATTGTGGAAAGTGGTGTTTGTCCAAGTGTTCGTCTGTTGTTCGTTTGAAAAGCTGCACACGCTGACAAAGCTCAAAATTCAATTTTGAAACGAGGAGAGTAAAAGCATGAATAATGTTGACATCAAATTTTATATCAAGTACAGGAAATTCTGCATTAAAGTGTTAGGAAGTAATCACACTATTGTTCATGTTTCAAAATGTGACGTAAGTTAAACAATAAAAATATAGATTTACCGTATGTTATTATTGAGTGATTCTTAGCATGCTCAACTTTTTGCGGTAGGCAGTATGAATACCTCAGAACATTGGATCTGAATTAACCGAAGAATACAACACGATTAACCTTTTTAAAGTCCATAAAAAAATTTAAATTGATGGATTAATTTAAAAAGGTTCCGTCACTGGGGATGGGTACTTTTGCTTGTATTTTATAAAACAAAGTTCGAAACTTATATCAAGCACCCCAGAATATTATATACTAGCTGAGGTACCGATCCTTTGTCCGGGTTATGAACTTTGAAAATATGGGGGTGGATGTTATGATGAATAAAACAAAAACCTAACTTTCGCATAATTTATTTATAACTTAGCGTGTTATTACAGTATTCATTACAACTTCACCAAACATTTTGTATAACTTTAAAAAATCAATATGTATACACCATGCAATGATCAGAGTGACGTTATAGAAAGAGGTAAGAGCCAAATAGTGGAGTTACGAGTACTTTCTCTTACCTATTTTAAACACGGATCATGGGTCAAAGTAGGAAGTTGTTTTAACTAAAAAAAATGGCTCTTCATATCAGCTTTATAGTGGCTACTAAAGTAAAAACCTCAGCTGAGTTTAAATACTGCTGCAATAGCGGCAGCGAATTTTTTGTCATTGCATTTCTCAGTAGAGAATACTGAAATGTATAAGTTTATGTGCCCACTCCACACTGTATGTATGTTGTTTTATTAAAAATTTAATAACATTTTTTGTTTCCGATATAATGACATGGCGCCATCTATCAATTTAGTTAATATTAACTTCCGTCAAGGATAAGAAATGCTCAATAACACCAATAATATAACCCTTGTCCAAATCTATCATCCCACAAAGTTTGATTGAGATTGGTCCAGTGACTCGTAGTTAGATAATGGCCATATAGACAGGCACGCATATTTTTTGTGCTTTGTATATAGAGAGATAATTTCGACAAAATTGTTGCTAATGAATAAGCTTAATATTTGTGATAAAGACCATGTAAACTCAAATCTTTTTCCACATTCTTTGTTCACTTAGGATTTCAAGTTAGATGTACGTAAATAGTTTGACCAAGAGGCCTTTGATTCAATACCATAACTAGTTTACTAATAATGCAGATCTCCTGCAATATAAGTGACATAAAAGATTATAGAATTAACAATAAATGAATTGTATAACTCTGTTCATTTAACAACCAATTGAAAGTTACTACTTTATACCATAATATAATCTAAATACCACATAAATACGTTATATTTGATCATAAAAATCATTGTTCAAAATAACTTCCTTTGCAGCTGACAATTTATCAACGACCGATATGTCACAGCATTGTGATGTAATCACACTGGTAACCAGTAAATGGTCAGGGCTATCCTAGCCTTCCCATAATTTACAAGCTGCGATTTATGCTTCTGATACCTTCGCCTGGATGATCTTTTGGAAGACAGAATGACAATGACAATTAACAATGACCTGTTAACATATATAGCTGGGATTAGCCTCAATCTTTAGCAAGAACAGTCATGTGTTTAAGAGATCAATGAATTAAATAAAATGATTCTTACTCTTCAAGCTATTCAGTAATGTGCCAATACAAATGATACCTAAATTGTGAGATTTCCACTTGATTACCATGAAACTAAAACAGTTAGAACTAATACATATAGTGCCTGTGACGGGTTTACTCTTTCTATCTATTTTTATACTGATTGTTTAAGATAAATTTATGTTTAGAAATGTACAGAACTTATATTTTTAGATCTGTATTGCAAAAGTACCGCCTTTCCACTAAAACTGTAGAAGATTCTCGAGTGTAAAAACCGACAATATATGTGCGTACATAAACGCTAGTTTATCGCCAGTATCGTGTGTGTGTGTGTGTGTTCTTATAGCAAAGTCACATCGGGATATCTGATGAGTTCATCGAGGGGAATCGAACCCCTGATTTTAGCTTTGTAAGTCCGTAGACTTACCGCTGTACCTGTGGGGGACGTAAATATTGCGCAGACTAAAATTTCTAGAAACTATTCTCACGTCTATAAATGTAACGAATGCGCTAAGAGACACTGTATATTATTGAATTGCTATAGTCGGGTTGATATAAACCTCAGAAGCTATAACTGTGATTAACACTTATTAATTGGGAACTTCAGATATTTGATCAGGAACTTTTATAGATAGGGATCATTACACCCTATTTAATCTCAGTAAATTCACATTGCACATTAGTATTTTTAAGAAAACATTACATAACTTCGGTGGTGCAAATCTCAACATGTGATAAATGAAGAACACAGAGCTAGCTATTTCGCTTTTAAGTGAGTTATATCTACATTAACTCAAATTAACTTTCTCATTGTGAGCCCTCGAAAAGACATCAATAAATTTCAAGAAAAAGAAGAAAACCTGATATTGTTTATAAGTTTATAAAAATTTGTACTTCAATCGTTATTTGTAATAGTCATTATTGTAAATTTTATTATTGGTTATATATTAAAATATTTTTGTATTAAAAAACAAAACCGTTTGTGCCAATCTTATTGGCAAATATCATAAATTGGTTTGTTTGTTTGTTTTGGAATTTCGCAGAAAGCTACTCGAGGGCTATCTGTGCTAGCCGTCCCTAATTTTGCAGTGTAAGACTAGAGGGAAGGCAGCTAGTCATCACCACCCACCGCCAACTCTTGGGCTACTCTTTTACCAACGAAAAGTGGGACTGACCGTCACATTATACACCCCCACGGCTGGGAGGGCGAGCATGTTTAGCGCGACGCGGGCGCGAACCCGCGACCCTCGGATTACGAGCGCACGCCTTTACGCGCTCTGCCATGCCAGGCCTTTCATAAATTGGATAAATATTGACATTTATTTAACTTCTAAATTTAAATTACAATTTAACTCAGTTCTAGGTTATTTGAACTTGTTATACGTAACATGAGCCGTTTTTGCATATAAAATTCTCAACAAGTGGGTTTCTCGACATCACTGATTGCATATAAAATATGCGCGACATGGTTGTTACATCAAATATTTGTTTGGTTTCGGTATTAAATGGTATAGGTTTTAAAGGAGCAATAGGAATTTTATTATGGGGTTTTCTAGTCAACTGATTTATATGACAAGGTTAATAAAAGTGAGACGTCTTGCCTAATTTTGGCCAAAAGAATGTTTCATAATTTTGTCACTCATCTTGTTGACTTCTAAATTATCTTCCATGAAAAGTTCATGGGCAACTTTCAATATTTCCAAATGATATGCTTTTGAAACAATGATTTGATAAATTAATGCCCAGTCTTCTGAAACTGGTCCCTTTGGTGGTCTACATTTTCTCACGAAAACACAATTTTTACACCTATATTCTCAAATCTGCATTGCAGAGGTTCTGCCTGTTCTCGAAAGTTGTAGGGAATTATTGAAAATGTAAAAACCAACAATACTTGTTTGACAAAAGCACGCGAGAATATTATCGGCAGTTTTAGATACTCGTGTGATTCCTCTAAAAAAGCGGCTAGCTGAAGGAAGAAGAAAATATTATTGGACAGCTACAGTGAATATGCTATAGGCCTAGGGAGCTATACATGTGATTAACTGTGACTTACTTCGGATATTATAATTTTTACAAGGACGTTGGTAAGAAGCGAACTTTTAGCGGTGTGAAGTGCAACAATATCAACTCAGAATTAATTTGCTCTTCGTAGATCTGGATCGTCCATAAAATATTTGGATCTAGACCAGTTATAAGACTCCGTATAATTCGTAAGTTTTTAAAACTATTGTATATAAAGCAGTATTTGTAATAACCATTATTATAAATTGTATTGTTCTTATGTTTATTCATTAAAATATATTCGTATTAAAAAAAGTAAATTGTGCATATCAATCTTATTGGCAAATAATATAAATTTAATACATATTAACATTTAATTAACTACTAAGCTCAAATTTAAATTTCTGGTTATTTCAGATAGTAATACGAAACGTAGATAACGTGATAGATCGGAGACTCGTTCGAAATAAATATACAATGCGTAACACACTGGATTACTACATCCACCGAGACAGAAATAGCTAAAGTCGATTCGAGGGGTCGCTAGAATTCAGGGAGAAGTTTCAGAGCCGAGAGATAATGGTTAAATTCCAGCTGATTACCTTCATCACCAGCCATGGTGCTGACAACACTGGAAGTGAAATGGAACAGGATTAACGAAGAGTTTATGTCCTGAAAACCAGTTGATTTACTGTCAACCAATAGGTTTCTTGAGCCATTACAACAGCGATTGGAATTGCATATGAATTTGAGTATGTTTCAAATGTTATTTTATATTATTTTTCTCAGGTTAGGTAGACGATTTTGGAACATTTATTTTGTATTTATAGTTATACTAACTCGTAATATGACTTTGGTAATTACTTTGTGATGGATATTAACGAGTATTTTTGCTTTAATACAATAACCTATCAATGTTAAAGGTTACACTTCTAATGTGAGATTGAACGTTTATGAAAGATATTTGAATAGTGTAACCAGTGAACAGTTAAAAATGTATTGATGTATCGTATTTTCATTGTTACTACTTTTTTAGTCTTAAAATGTAAATTTCCATTCTTATGGCGTACCTTTAACTAATATGATTTTTCTTTTTCAAAAGAGTCTCATTATTCTGAAACTATTAATCGATATGATTTTCGAGATTTTCTTAAGGGGTGTTGTAGTCTGTTTCTTCATTAAATGCTCCCCCACCCACGCAGTGACACAGCGTTATGTCTACGGAAATCTTACAACGCTAGAAATAGAGTTTCGATACCCGTAGTGGAGATATTACAAATAGCCCATTGTGTAGCTTTGTGTTTAATTGCAAAGAATTAATCGCTATAATGCCACACTTTGTGCAAGAAAGTTGACAAGTAGTGTCTTTCAATGAAGCTTTAGCAGGTATCATAAGATTATAAACCGCCTCCTTTATGCTTGAATGAAAATCACCAAATACATGGTATCGCTAGTTACTCAAGGCAGATCCTACGTTACCAACAAAGTAAAGAAAGTAGAATTTAAACAGTTCGGTCATTGACTTACAGTTACGACAAAAAAAGTATCGTACCCCTGCGTCCCGAGTAGTTTTTTGCTCATAACTTAAAAAAGTATCACGATTAGGCTAATAAACGTATGATCTATTATAAATATTATACTAACACACATCTACATACATTTTATGTAAATTAAACGACAAATAAACTGTTTATAAACCCAAATAATAATCCAAAATAGGAGGAGTAGAAAGTGTTCGTACATTTCAAAACGTGTGAAAAAACTGATATTCGAAAAAAAATTTTGTTTAGTTTGGCGAATAGACTACATTATACCATTCCAGAACTAGACACTTACTTCATAATTATTTGAATTTAGCCAGCAAAACATTTACTTCCGGCAATTTAGCGCCGTCGTCGTCATTATCTGCTTGGTCATCATGGGGAACAGGAAACAACTGTCCAGTGATTTAAAAAAACGAATTATTGTAAAATACAAGTCTCGTGTATCTCTTTCCGGTATTGCTACACAACTTAATGTGATGAAATCTACTGTTCAAAGCATAATTGCCAAGTTTAAGCTTCCAGGATCAATTGCTAACCTCCCTCGTTTCGGACGCCCCACCAAAATTCCAGAGAGAACCAAGAGGATGGTTCTTAGAGAAGTTAGTAGGAACCCTCGTTTAACGCGTAATAACATACACAAACTAGTAAGGGAAACTGAGGTTGAAGTAAACACCTCTAAAGTTACGAACATGTTACGCTCTTCTGGGTTCAAAGCATGCCGTCCTCGTAGAACTCCATATTTAAAGCCTGTTCATTTAGAAGCACGATTGAGGTATGCAAGAACGCATGTAGATATACCCTTTACATATTGGAAGAGTGTTCTTTGGTCAGACGAGACTAAAATCGAGCTTTCCGGCCACAATGATGTTCGCAATATTTTCCGCAAGAAGGAGGAATGAAATCTTCCAAACACCGTCCCTACAGTTAAACACGGAGGTGGCTCGATCGTGCTATGGGGTTCCTTCAGCTCTTCTAGTGTAGGCAGCCTTCACCACGTCAACGGAATCATGAAAAAAGAAGAGTATATTGATATATTAGGCACTAATATCAAGAATGATGCTCGGAACTTGCAGCTTTGGAGTCGTTGGATTTTCCAGCACGACAATGATCCTAAGCACACATCGAAATATGTGCAGTCCTGGTTGCAGAAGAACCATATAAGCGTTCTGGAGTGACCATCGCAGTCATTTGATCTCAACCCAATTGAAAACGTTTGGCACGAGTTGAAGAGCAGGGTTCATCAGCGTAATCCGAAAAACTTGCAAGAGTTGGAGGCCTTCTGTAAAGAAGAATGGAAGAAAATACCAGTCGAGTACTGTCAAACGATCATGGAGAGCTATGAGGAGAGATTGCGCCAAGTAATTCACCTGAAAGGCTACACAACTGACAACTTAAGTAGACGCACGAACACTTTCTGCCCCTCTTATGTTTGGTTATTTGTTTATAAAGTTTATTTGTCATTCAATGTGCATAAAAATTTATGTTGATTATAATTATTATAATATACTCTACTATCATTATCCTAATCCAGTATTTTTAGAATGTTTTTATTTTTGCAGCCTCACACTAAATACTAGAAAAAAGGAAAATACTAATTCAGCTTTGAAAGTATGACGTGTGTACCTTCTCTATCCTGTCGTTAAACAACTACCAATTTTACCTTTTCATATCTTTTTTATAATTTTCTTTGTTCAGTCAGGTAATGTAATATCCTTGGACACTATACGTAATTTTACTTCCAGTTTGCCCCTGAAGAAGAAAGGGCCATCTTTTAAAAGTGCTATGGTTATAGGGTTTCTATTTCATTTTTATCAAGACTTTTTAGAACATCGTGTAATTCAACGGTATACGCCGTAATAATAGCAGGCTCCTCACTTCACCAGCTATTGAAAAATCTTATCAGGTGACTGCGCCAGCATTAGGCGTTCTTTAATATCTGTGGTGTCGCCTGACTACACTTTCATAAAATTAATGACTGATTTTTGGTTCAGCGATAACAAAGTTCCATGTCGTAGTCGTAATCGTGAAAATCAGGCTAGGTCCAGGCTAGTTGCATCAGTAAAGCCTATCATTTACAGTATATAAATTTTCCTATATACATGTATGTATATATTAAATAATTGTTTCAAGGAAATACAGCGACATTACAATAACTGAGTCATACAACTGGAATAAAAGAAGTTTGTATAAGCACAAAACTGCAAGTACACTATTTACGCTGAGGTGCCCGGAGTGGCCAAGCGCGTTATGGCGTGCGACTCATAATTCGAGAGTCGCGGGTTCGCATCCCCGTCGCGCCAAACATGCTCGCCCTTTCAGCCGTAGGAGCGTTATAATGTGACGGTCAATCCTACTATTCCTTGGTAAAAGAGTAGCTTAAGAGTTGGCAATGGGTGGTGATGACTAGCTGCCTTCCCTCTAGTCTTACACTGCAAAATTAGGGACGGCTAGCATAGATAGCCCTCGAGTAGCTTTGTACGAAATTCAAAAACAAACAAACAAACAATTTACGCTGAGCCAAATACATCGAAATTTCGATTTTATCGTTACAAGACCTCAAACGGAGCAACCGTGGGTTGATCAACAATATTTGTTTGTTTAGTGAGTTGAATACGAAGATCTCGAGAGTTAGCTAACTGTTCCTAATTTTGAAGTGATAGACAAGAAGAAAAGATAGCTACTCAATCCCATCGACCATCAACTTTTGGTCTACTCTTTTATCAATAAATTGTGGATGTTTTATCATAACACCTCACCGACTGAAAGGATAAGCATGTTCATTAACAGGATTTAAGCAGGCGACACATCCTGAGTCTAGTTTCCTAATTACCAGGCAATTTTTGATCTGATTAACAGATGAACAAATTAAGGCTTTCGCTGTTACAGTAAATACTGCCCTTGAAAAAGAAGGTTCAATCTTCCGAAAGTACTTGAGTTACTGGGTTTCTATTCATTTCTATCAATACTTCTTGAACCTATGTGCTTTTTCAAAGATCATGAAAGTAAATACCTTATAATACTAAGGCAAGCATATGAAATAAATTAGAAAAATACAGTAACAAGATTTTTCAAATATTCTTGCGAAACATCTGTCTGTGTTTTTCTTGTAGCAAAGACACATCAGGCTACCGGCTGTGCCGACTGAGGAGAATCGAAAGCCTGGTTTGAACTTTGTAAATCCGAAGACTCACCGCTACTAGCAATTATCTTTTCACTGACCCTATTTTGCTTCGCTTTGATTTTACAATGTTTCTTTCACAAACAAAGCTTTCGATTTCTAGTGAGATTAAAGATATTCTGACGTATAACAATATCATATTGATCAATCAATTGCATTGACGTTCCTTTATACGTATTTCTAGCCATATAATGGTCGAACCAAAATATATATATACGTTCACACCTAACATGTTTAAATTAATATACCATCTCAGACGTTTGTACATATGAAATTCGGTCCTTACAGAAAAAAATGGCACACAATTTTTAAGCTTAAAACTAGTATTAACTCAATATGCGGGTAGATTCTATGAAAAGGCTTACGCAATCGTACGTGTTACTCGTAAATGCCCCCCAGTGGCTCAGCGGAATGTCTGCGGACTTGCACGCTAAAATCCGGGTTTCGATACCCGTGGTGTGCAGTGCACAGATAGCCCATTATATAGCTTTGTGCTTAATTCAAAACAACTACTACTCGTAAGTGGAGTGAAATTAGGATTTATTGATTTAAGAAAAATTTAATGACACAAATTAAAATATGTATAATTTCATAAAATCTATATTATTTCATATAAAAAAGAATGAAGTGAGGCATAAGTCAAGACAAGCTTGCCAAATACAATCAAAGCCTAGTTACCCAACCTTCCCAATATGGCGGATGGTAGCTTAATCTGGAGATCTCTTTATACACTAGCTGTTGCAAAGAAAGCAAACAATTTAGAAACCTGATAAAACAGCAAGTCAGAAAAACCCAAAAGAAATCCCATTATGACATCGTAATATTTCCTATGAAAGAGATACTATCTATTGTGGCAAACGAGGTTGTAGTTGAACATCTGAGAGTGAAGCCTTAACCCCACCCCATTTACCAAAAGTCATTCACTTAGGCTTATTTGTTGATTCAGTTTGCAATGAAATACTGAAAAAATTAGCTACCTTATAAGTCCACAGCTAGAAAAAAAGAGAAAGAAATATACAACTAAATTTATTAGCTGTATGTTCCAATCGGAACTCGTCGCTTGTGTGTCGTTAAACATAAAGTTACAGAATGTGCCCACCTAGGGTATTGAAGCCCACTATTTTCAACAACAACACATGCCTATTAGTGAAGCAGCTTTTAACTTTAAAATATTCAAATATGAAAAAGCTTTTTGCTCTTAGAATGGAGACAAACTCAAACGTATAACAACACTAGCACAGCAGTAGACTGTTTTAGGCAAGAAGACAACGCACAATAATAAGTTAAAAGCACACACTTTGCTAGGTATTTTGAAAAATTTCAGCATTTCGTTAAATTTTCGACATTCTTTTTCAAAATTAATTTTCAAATTTTCATTGCAAAAAAAAATTTTGATTGGCATTTTGAACTTAACCGTTGTAAAATGTATAAATTCGAAAATAAAAATCTTCGTAAGACCTCGACCATCTGGAAGTTGTGATAAAAGAAAATACAAGACGACAGAACCAGGTAGCCAACAAATTCAAATCATTAGAACATGCAAAAATTTGAAGTGGTACACAAGCTATTGCGCAGCCAGTTTATTCGTCATTCCAATTAGAACATTACATATCTGATGTTTAGAAGTGCGCTATTAATTTATACTTGGTAATTATTGAATGAATTTCGTGTATTTTTTTTTCACCTTTCAAAACACAAAAACGTATTAAACACTAAGGAAGCCTTGACTTCTGGAACCCTCACTTGATTACCAAATTCCCTGTTCTCTTTGTCAGGGCTGTCAACCTATCCTATATTTTTAATCCGTGAGATGTATATACTACCTATATAATAAGAACGCTAAATTAATATTTATTGTACATAATTCTGATACTTAACTACTAAAGTTAAAATGATAACGAATTTAATATCTGTTTCTTTTACGTTAACATATATTTAGAAAATGCATTTAACGTATACTGCGAGAGTCCTATTTTTGTAGATTCTCAAGCGTAAGAATTAACAATGTTCGATGAGTATGTAAGATACTAGTGACTGCAGTATTACTGTCAGCTTTGTTTGTTTTTTTTAATTTCGAGCAAAGCTACACGAGGGCTATCAGCACTCGCAGTCCCTAATTTAGCAATGTAAGACCAGAGCTAGTCAACACCATTTATAGCCAACTCTCGTACAAATTGTAACATCTCCACGACCGAAATAACGAGCATGTTTTGGTGTGATGAGGGTTCGAACCTGCGACTCTCAGATTATGAGATATGCTGGGCCATAGCCAGCTTTATTTTAGAGAACTTCTCCCAATAAATTTTAAAAATAGCCAACGCAACATACTGGGAGACAGTTTAATATTGTTGTTTTGCTACAGTCAATATACTATACGCCTTACAAGCTACGATTCTGAATAAGCGCTTATTCATCGGAAAATTACAAATATTTCACCAGGGGCTTTTACTGATTTCCAACATTATAAACTTCGACCGTTAGTATTTCTACGAGCACGTTAAATATTTTAATAAGGAAAACTCACGTGTGAAGCATATAGCTAGCTATCATTCCCATCAGGTGAATTGTACCTGTGTCAAAACAATATTTTGCTCCTCGTGTACCATCGACAAAGTATTCAGTTACAGACCGAATAGAGGACTCACTATAGTTTGCAAGTTTGTAAAAATGTTGTATATAAACCATTATTTCTCATAATCTATATTATTATTGTATTGTTGTTTGTATATTAAAATATATATTTGTATTTACGACTATTTGAAGTTGCAATACGTTGACATACCTTACACAATAAATCGGAGACTCGTCCAAGATAAATTATAACACGTAATAAAATGTAAACCTGTAAATACCTTCAAATGATACACTACCAATGTATTAACAAATACAAGTTAGTTTTTTTACGGTATTCTATAGTAAACCTTCTATATTTAAATTGATTAATCAGATATTGCAGAAATGGACTTTAAAGAGCACTAAAGACAATAAATGTATCATCAAAACATCTTCCACAGGTATAAATTTCAACATATAAATTTTGAACCACAGTTCATGCTAGTAATTTAAAAAACTTAAGAAAAGGCACTTACATTAACCCACTAAAATTTCATCAATTTGATCACAAGTATTTGTATTGCATTAAAAAGAGAGATCCCAATACTTTCTTTAGAAAAAAAAATGCTTTAGAAATCTAATATACTCTTAATTTTGATATAGTAAGTCAACTGTTAATACTGTAATATCTTGTAAAGGAATACACGTGTAAAGATTCCACATAAAAATTTGCACAATAGGCATTTTATTGTGAAATCTTTTCCAACATCCAAAACTTTGTATTTATAAAATGAATATTTTAAGTGATAATACAATCTATTTTATTTATAATAACAATTGGTTTCCAAAACAACTTTATACTTGTTTTATTTAGGTTCCTCATTGCTGTCAGTTTATTTTTTAAGGTAATACAGTTTACCTCAGAATTATCATTGCACTGTATAAAAAAAAATCAACTGAAAATTTTGCTTGTAAAAAACTGTCTAGAAAATGTTGTGACACTAACAATAATACTATTCTTGGAATGTAATTTTCCAATATTAAAACAGGTGAATTTTCATTGTAGAACATTCTAGCTTCCCATAACCTTTAATTATCAGGTACAATGTACATATAAAACTTACTGCTAAAAGTATATTG
Organism: Carcinoscorpius rotundicauda; assembly: GCA_011833715.1. Classification (NCBI taxonomy): domain Eukaryota; kingdom Metazoa; phylum Arthropoda; class Merostomata; order Xiphosura; family Limulidae; genus Carcinoscorpius; species Carcinoscorpius rotundicauda. The sequence continues at coordinate 23,277,274 of CM022395.1, forward strand.
AAATACAACTACAACTGACAAACATTAATCTTCATTTTTAAAATTGATTTTTTCATGGTATATTTTAAATTAAGATCATATTTATGTTTAGTATATTAATCTGCTTATCTTATAGAAGCATAAGAAAGTACATGCTGTTGCAATATGGTTGAAATGTAAATCTTAAAGTGCTGCAATGTTTTGTGAGCTCTGTATTGAAACTCGGCAAGTTTTGGTACAGCTAATAGATCATATTTACCAGTTTAAACCCCATACCTCATTAGATTTAAAATTTCATAATCGGCATATATTTTATTTACTTTTTAATGTTATAACCCAGTGAGGCCCAATCCAATAAGGTGTGATATTGAATGAAAGTCCACTTTGATTTTGGATATGAAATAAGTATTTCAAATGTTATCAGACATTTTTTTTTTCATTGGAAAGCTCTTTAAATCAGTGGAAAAGGATGTAATCAAAATTAATTTTACTATGAGGTATCATACAGAACAATTACCAACTAGTAAATCATGCTTTACTAGCTTAGGAATTATACAACTTTATATTTATGAAATTTATTAAATCAGACCTTCTATATTCAATACTGCATCTTTTTTAGTTTGAAATATTCCATCCATTTTTATTTGTGTACTTATAGCAACATTATGGTGATCAGAAATATTCACAGCCATAGTTAGTAGCCTATATATGATTGTACAAACCCAATCATTAATTAGTTAATTGGATGAAACTTTGTACAAAATTTCTGTTGATATGGTTTCATATATATAAACACACACACACACATCCACTAAAACTTCTTCACATTTCTTTTGATACTTTATTTTGCTTACTGAAGCAAGTGGTTTCCTACTACAAATCATAAAAAAGATAAGTTAAACAGAATAAAAAATGTGAGGCCATAGGTCACTAATTTCTTTGTTATTGGCATCATTATTACCTTTGTTAGACACCACAGCCTTGTTTTTTGTCAATAAAATTTAAATTTGAGATCAATTTATACTTAACTATATTTTGTTTTCAACAGTTATTTACTCGTGTGTTGTCTTAATACATTAAATTTAACCCATTCAATAAACAAAGATTTTCTGTCATCTAAATAGTTTGGCATTACTTATAATTGCTAAATCTAGCAAAATTTCCCAGATGTCTCAGGTAATTGTTTTCAAACAGAGATAAACACTGTTTAAGTACAAAATAATGTTATTAAGAAGCTATAAAAATTCTTAGTTCTGTGGATTGTAATCAATTAAAGAGCCCAAGGATTAATGTATATCAATTTTTTTCTAATTACCAAGCTCTAAACATTATATTTCTAATAGCTTCTTAGAAAGTACAAACCTAAATCTGAGTGAGAAGGCAAATTCTTTAATAAGAGAGCTGCACTAAAAAGAAAAGAAAAATATTAGAGCAGTTTACTGCCAACACTGGTTTAACGAACTTATAATTATTGTAAAAAGCCATCTTCATAAGTATCATCGTATATGCATGTGTTATGAAAAAAAACCTTCCCCATTTCTGGACTACAGTAGTAAAACATTATAGGATAAAATGATCTCAGTGTCTTAGTCCGGCATGAATCCAGAATGGCACTATTTCTCATAGTTCTAATACACGTACATAACTTCCGAGGACAAATTACTGTCATACCCAAATTAAAAGTTTTGCTTAATTCTTATACTTTACTTTCTGGAAACAAGTTAAAAAAAAGAAGTTATTTTAAGTTCACTTGGTTATTACAGATGAAACAGCACACTTCCTTTTAACATTATGTCCATACAAGGTCAAAGTGCACTTGCCATGACCTTTTACAGAGTGCTATTCAACATATGTTTCAATGTTAGTTATCAACTGTTTTAGCAATGTTCCATGGTAAAGAAGAGTGTAAAAACAGATACAATGTACAGATATACTGAAAAAAAATGAAGATATGCATTTCAAATATTCTAGAGGTTATGAAAGTGCAATATACAAATTGTACAATGGACAAAGTATTTTCATTCTTCACATCAACATCACTTTGTACTCTCACTTCTCAGGGTCTGGGTTCAACTAATATCTTCAATTGATAGATATATCCTGAGTACCAATACTTACATGCACATTTTGCTAAAAGCTTGCCACATTGTGTAAACACAGTAAATTGGAACTGCAGCCAAAAACAGTCCAAAGGACCACCTAATGCATAAACGGTTAATAAACTTATTGTTACTCTGGAAACTTCCTCTAAAGTTTAATGTTTTAACCCATTTGCAGGGCTACTGCCTAACTACCAAAACAACTTTCATATTTTCTAAATATCATGATCTTCATAACAGATTTCTTTACTGTTTGAGATTTCTACAGATAACTACCACCATTATCAAGGTATTTAAATTTCTTTCTATGAAACCATTTCTTTAGATGTATCTATTCTAAACCATATTTTCTGTCTCTGCTTCAAAGAAAATTTTAACTTTATATTTCAGTAAGACAAAAATCAGCCAATTCAGAGAATTTATAAACATGCAATTCTTTGTTAAAATGTTTTGGCACTGAATTAATTTCAACCCAAAATGTTAGACTGGATATGTACATCCTTAATCCACAACTTGTATTAGCTGTATATGGTTATATAATGATGTCTAAGAAAGTGCAACATGTTTAAGAAATGCCTCATTTACACAGATTATTCTTATGACTGTAGATCAGGATAAATTAAAAAAATAACAATTATTTATAATTAAAAGTATGAAAATTACAAAGCTACTGTTATTAGTGTTTCAGAAAACAAATATTTACTTTATTGGATGAATCAATGTAAATGTTTAATTTTTGAAATCAAGTGCAAAGATTTCAGACAAATAGTACCATTTGTAAATATGTAATATATTTTTATTTTTTACACAAGTGCAGTTTTCATTGTTTGATACTGCAGATTGAAAAATTTTGTACAATAATAATAATTAAATTCAAGCTTAGTACCAGGAACAGTTACAACAGAATTAGTTTTACTCACGAAAATTAACACTTGAGTGTTGTCAACTTTGATGTTTTCAAAATTTGTGGTTTATTGCCTCAAAAGAAAGCACATCTTTAAGAGTTTACAAGTATCCTTGAAAGAATACACATTTTCTCATTTTTTAAATTTAAATTAGCTTATGACTTAGTTTTATATAAATTTTTGGGTTTGAGATTTTCAAAGTCTCTCTCCTTAATTACTTAATAAAACAAGAATTGATTACAAATTTATTCTTTGTTATCATAAAAGTTATGATTTATGAACTCTCCAGTAATTTACAGATGACAATACTCACAAAAATAAATACTAAAAATGTCCATTTTTCATGTAAAAAATTATGTCTTTTCCTTTGAATTAGTTTCAGTAGAAAATTCCTTCAACATCAATAATATTTTAAAATAAAATTATGCAGGTATATTTATTTGTGTGTAATTATTTTACTAAGAAGTCAAGAAAATCAACTTGCTTTATTTATAGCTAAAATTAATAAAAACTATTTTTTCTCAAGTGTTATGAATGTATCAAAAGAGGGGCAGTAATTGGAAAAAGATTTTGGGATGATCTTGAAAACTCATTCATGTACCAAGTCCTGTTATGGACAGATGTATTTACTTTGTTTATACAATGAATCATTGGTTTTGTTTCAAAATATTGAATATTAACCTACATATTTACTAATATGACACAATAATCATATGTATTGTGCAAGCCACCGGAAACCTTCACCATAGCCTTGTCTCTTTAGCACGCTACACATAAAAAGTTCCAAAGGTCGTCCTGGAAGCTCTGACAGAGCAACCTTTCCCTAAACAAAAATGTTAAATGTTAATCAACCAACATAAACTTTGCAGTTGCTTGAATTTTAAACTTTTTATATAAACACAAGTTACATCTTTTATAGTTTTATGCATCTTTTGGTTCTACAGACTCAAGACTACAAACAGCAGAGAAAGGGGAATTTTTGCTTATAATAACAACAAAGTAAATACTTTTTCTTATAAATACTCATTCTTATAAAAAAAATCCTGACATACAAAAGATTTTTAATGATACAAAATGTACAGATTTTAAACATTACATAAGGAAGTAATCCTCAAACCGAATTCTAAAGTCGTGTCAGCAGTTCCATAAGTTTATTTTCAATACAACTTTGTCAAATTTGCTAGTGTAACAAGTTCAAGTTGTTTAAAGTAGCAATAGCTTTTTAATGTTTGAAAACCTATGAACAAGTACAGTTTCTACAGTAGACTAATACACTGATTTAGCAGTTTTATTTTAAAATTATAGCATATGTAATACTCAGATTTAAAAAGTCTGTATATTTAAAAATTACAAGTAAACAGGAATTGATAAAAAAAAGTGCTCAACCTCCTGCAAAGACATCTTCATTGGGAGATGAAAATTTATTTTAAGGTTCGTCACTATTCTGCCTACAGCTCTGAAACTACTGAATGTTATTTATGTACACAGAATTTCAATGTACTATATTAATAATAATGTATTTTATACTTTTATTATGTCCATGAGTTCAGGCACATGCATCATTAGCAAAATGCTTACATTTTCAAGTTAGCTTTTAGTGTTACCTTTAACATGATTGTGTACTTATATGTACCTACATATTCTGAACTGAATTCAGCAACTGGGAACAAGGTTCAAAAAGTATAGTAGGAGGTCATATTGTTGCTGTGCATGCAGTAACCAAGGTGTTAAAAACATAAAGAGCTTAAATTATTTTTTTATTGCAGTGTAATACACAAGTAAACAGTGCTAAATATACAACTACCATCTCATATCACAGGGAAACAGAACTCCATATCTAAGGATAATACGGTAATAAAGCTATACACAGTAACACAAAAGTATATCATAAACAGCATTTCACAAAAATGGAATACACTGGTGCAAATGTGTACCAAAGAGCACATAGGCAAATTTAACTTGTACAAAGAAGTACCAGCTTGAACACTCAAATGTTACAAACAGTATAAGGCAGGGGTCAGCAAACTATAGCCCAATGACTTCACTGAATACTTGATGCTGCATGCAAACATTCTTTGCTTTCCTTATCTATCTTTGGTTAGCAAACAATAAAATCAATCTAAAAATAAAGCAAAAGTCTCATTTTTGCAGTGGCCTCAAATGAATCAATGTTTTAACCCATCACTGTATGCCTCATCAAATATGGCACATATCAATTTTTACATCATTAAATGCTAACTAAAATGTTTTCTGTGGTAAGCTGAATACGTTGCCACTTGCAAGACAAAAGAAGCACCTTAGTGTCATCAGACCCCATCTCAGATGCGTTAACAAGTTCTGAACTCTTTCAGTGTTTGTTACAATCTGTCCATACTGATGCTGCTCAAACTACCTCTGTTATACCCCTGTGCAAATTAATTGAAACAAATGATCATTTTACAATATTTTCAGCATGGTGGCCAGTGTAGGCTCTCTGGACCCTCTGATTTCCTTTAATAGTCATTTTTTTCCCACAAACGGCATCATTAACTGTGTTTCACAGTATGGTCATTCTGTTTTTGGGATATGTGACGAAATTGAGGAATATTATGTCATTCGAAATTGCGTTAGCAGGGCAATGAGACCAGTTAATAAACAACTCCTTACCAACTCAATGAAGGAAAAATGGTATCAATGGGGTCTAAAACACAAGAACTGGATGCAAAAACAATGGAAAGTGTTATTCAGTGACGAGACTCATTTCGTACAGGGTCAAAGAAATCTGCATGTTCACAGATCTCCAGATGAGAAACTTTGAGAATCTCACAGCAATCACTTTGTAAAACATTCCTTGAAGATATTTTGAGGCTTTATCAGCTGCTGTGGCATTGGAGGCTTACATATCGTAGAAGGTATGATGTGTTGACCACAGTACATCGAAGTTTTGCAGAGAAGAGTCGTTCCAGAATTGAAAAAGATCTCCAGATGGATCTGGCATTTTTCAGCAAGATCTGGCTCCATGCCAAACATCGAAACTTGTAAAGAATTTTATGACTACAACGTGAAAAAAGGTGTTGGACTGGCTTGGAAACTCTCCGGACTTAAATTCTATTGAAAATCTTTGGGCGATTTGTAAAGAAAGACTGCACTGCAAAAGATAAGCTAATTGAGGTGTGGTACTGCGATCCAAAAATTAGTAGGGATTGCAGTCAACTCATGGACTTGATGCCAAAGCAGATTAAAGTACTCTCCTTGTAAAATTTGGTTGACTGCATCTGTTGATAAGTTCAAAATAGTATTTGACTGCAAATTTTTTAATGTTGTGGACTATTTCATAATTACTTTAAGTAGGAAACTTTTTTTATTGTTTCTGACAAGAAGCACTTTTAATCACTAGTTTTTAAAGTGGTCAATTATTTTTTTCTAAAAACTTTTTGCAAAACTGCTTTAATAATTTTCCTAATTTGCATATATTTTGTGCTTGCAGTTACCCATCATTCACAATATCACAAGAGGCAAAAAAATTGACTATGAATCTCTCCTCTTTAAAGAACATTGGAGAGTGGAATATTTTGTAACTGAAAAAAACAAAGTATTGTGCAGTGAGGTTATTATAGGAATACAATATGCATAGACACTACCAAATGAAGCATTCACCTCACTATTCTCACCTAAAAAAATGTTATATCATGAGAAATATGAAGCCTTAAAACAGTATTTTATCACAACAATCGTTTTTCACTAGAATAAATGCTAACAGATGAAGCTGCAACTAAAACTAGTTTGAGAGTAGCTTATTTGTTAACTAAGAAAGAAAAACCATTTACTGATGGTAAATTAATAAAATTTTGTATAATAGTAGCAGCTGAAGAAGTATGTCCAGAAAAAAATAGAATTTATTCAAGAATATTAGTCTTTCTGCATAGAGAGTAACTAGGAGAGTCAAAGACAGAGACAACATTCTTTACCAATTAAACAATAAAACACAAGGTTTCCAGTGATTTTCTTTGGCTCTTTGGTGAATCAACAGGTGTATCTGAAAATTTGGTGTTGCTATTGTTCATTCGAAGAATTAATGCTAACTTTGAAGTGATGGAATAACTAGTTTCAGTGAGCAGCATGCATGGAGGAAATACTGGTGAAGACATTTAGAAAGAGGTAAAGAAAACATTGACTAAATGCAATCTGGTTTGGAAACATCTAAAGTGTATTATAACTAATAGTGGAAAAATTTGTGTGGTGTAGAAAAAGGTTTCATTGGACAAGCCTACAAAGCTTGTTACAGTATGAGATGTACAAAAACTATAGCAGAAAACTTTGTGGAAAACATTTAGATCTGTCATGTGACAGAACCAGTCATATCAACAATGTATTTTATTCAATTTCATGCACCCAATCATCACCAGTTTCAAATATTTTTGGAAGAAACAGAAGCTGAATATAACAATTTGCTGTACCACAGTGCTATAAGATGGCTTAGCAGTGGTAAAGTGGTAAAGTTATCTCACAATTTTTTGAACTCCAGATGGAGATTAACTTTTTTTTAATAAGAAAAACCGTGCTCAGCTGTTACTTACAAAAAGTGAATGGTTGTGAAAATTGGCATTCTCAGCTGACTTAATGACACATCTTAATGAATTCAGTCTTAAACTGCAAGGTGATTCTGAGCTTATATGTGACATATACTCTGCAGCAAAAGCTTTAATATAAATTAGCCTTTTTTCACTCCCAGCTAATGATAAACAACTTCAACCACTTTCCCTGCTGTGAAAAATAAAACCAAGAAGCAAATTCTCAATTTGCAGTTCACTAAAGAAATTCTCACTAGAGAAAACTTGACTGACTTTTATAAATGCCTCCCATTCGAATGATATACTTATTTAAAATCCTTTGCTTAGAGATGGGTTTCAGGATTTTGCAAAACCTATTTATGTGGAAAAACTTCTTCAAATATGAGGTATATTAGATCTGTTTACAGGTCAGTGTTAAATGATACCCACTTGCATTCAGTTTTGATTACAGAAACTACAATTTGACATTATTTTGTCCCCCCCAAAAAAAAATTTCATAGTTCTTATTGACTGATAGTACAAGTTTATGTAAGTATATACTCCTATAATAAAAAAACATTAAAGTAATTAAAATCAAGCTGTTTCCATACTTGTATGATTATGGTTTTATTTTTTTATTTGCCTTAACCCACAAGATATAAGAACATTCTAATCTGGCCCATCTCAAAAAAAATTTGCCAACCCCTGGTATCGGGTATGCAAAAAATGAGAATAATTACATTTAAGCATACAAACAATCAATTCAGAAATTTCCATTCTTGACATGAAAGGGTCCAGGATAAAGATCAGTATTTAAATGTTAACATTGTAATATATATTATATTGACCACACTTGAGAAAAAAGGAAAATTTTGTTTCACTCTACTAAAATACAACTTACACTTAAAACTGATAATTCCAGGAAAATGAAAAACAAACAGAGAGCTTTAGGCAAGCAAGCAAACTGGCAAAGCTCAAAAGTCCTGGTACATTCCAGTAAACAAGCAAGTGAAAACTGAAATTTGCTGCACTTAAGGATTGGTAACTTAGTTATAGCATCTGCCTAATAAACAGTTACTGACTAGAGTCTTGAGTTGAATGAAATTTAAATTCTCTATAAAAATTAAGCTGTGCATTCATGCCTTTCAGTTCTTATTAACAGCCATGATGCTCCACAAAATGAACAACATGGTGAAAAAAGTGAGGCTTTAGTTATATGTTCACATGGAGTCTGCTCTTATTACAAATTATTATGAAATTTAAGCCCAAAAGTGCACAGTTTAATGACCTTTTTATACATTTACAGTTATGAAAAAAATTATATCTAAAAAATCCTTTTGGTTATTAGCTACTTTTCCCACATTTCATTGGGAGAAAATATCCAGCTTTAATAGTTCAAGTAATTATATTACAGACATATTTGCAATAATGAATTTAGTTTGTTTTTTTCATTATTATAAAGGATAAACTGGCACAAAATTATTAAATCTGACACACTATTATAATAACAAAATGTACCTTCTCATTAAATCATTGCACTATGAATTGTTTCAAAGTTCCCTTTTTAGTTTCATTTATTTATACCATATACATGTTCATTTTAAATGCAAAAAATGTAATTCTCTAAATATACTACCAAAATTCAGTTAAATGTAAGCTCTTCTGTATGACAAATTTGTTTACATCTCTTATATTTAAGATTTTAAAGGAAAGAAAGTTCACATCTGAATTTTTCAATATTATACACTAGCACACATGCTTAGCAATGCCAAGTATATACAAGCAACAACTAAAAAAATGTTTGAAGGATATTACAAGACATTTATGTAGGGTTAATGAGCTGATAATAAAACTTTAAAGGTACAATGTTTTTCTACTGCTTTATTTATGAAAACTAAGTTTGTGTTTTGCCTTTTTCCAATGGTAAAATCATGTGGTTTTCAATAATCTTCAATAAAATTTTTAAAGTACCTTCAAATGAATTATCTTCCTTATTTAATCACTTTCTAGGATTTTATATTTTGTTTTTATGCATAAAGCTACAAAATGGGCTATTCACTCAGTACTAACTACAAGTATCAACACCCAGTTTTTAGCACTAGAAACCTCCAGATTTACTACTGAGTCACTGGAGAAAAAAGACCTTTATGACTCCACCATGTCAATATTACATAAATCCCTCAAATTATAGATAGTTGAATTTCACATATTGAATTTATACTCATCTAAAATTGTTGGTAACTGAAGAAATAATTTTCATAAATGTCAATTTAACATTACTTCTAACATACACAAGTTTTAAAGGCACCTCTAAACAACCTCAATATGGAAGTCTTACCTTTCCTGTTGTCTGTCCATAAAGTCCAAAATGAGCTCTAAGCTCATCTTCACTAGCAGCTCCAGGTATATCAATTTTATTCCCCAAAATAAGTACTGGACAGTTAGCTAACTGTTCATCTGTTAATAAGCTCTAGAAAAAGTGAAAACAACATTGTTAAATTTCCTTTATCCTGATATGCTGATTTGTTACAATGCAATATGGAAAAACACTTTTTTTTTTAACTTACGTGTGATAATGATCAGAAATATATATAGTGTATGTACAATGAATATATATAGTATCAAAGTGAAATATGTATACAAGTAACATCCATAAAAAGAGATGGACAAAGAAAATCAATAATAATATATATAGGAAACTAGTTTTGCATATTTTAAGTAATATATATCCTATTCTTTCTTTTATATAGTTAAGTAAGTGGAGAAAAATTTGTAAAAGTAAACGAAGGTAAAAACAAAACAGCAATTAAAACAGAAAATGGCATAAAAAACCAATGGTGACACCCAGTCTAAAAAGTTGTAAAGTATTTACTCTGGCAAAATGGTAATGATCATAACCTGCCAGGAAAACTAACAGGTAAGTTCAAGAACCACCGTCAGTCACCTGAAGTTGGCCTATCCATTCCTGGTTCCAGGTTATGTGTCATAGCAGCTATTATCAAAATGTAAAAGAATAGAAGTTTTAAAAGACACATAGCAAAATTGTAATAATGAGTAGCCAAATGTCCAGTAAAAAGATAAAAGTCAAGTAAATGGGGTAACATTTGTAAAAGTAATTGAAAATGAAAATAAATCGGCAATTAAAACAGAAAATGGTGCAAAAACCAATGTTGACACCCAGTCAACAAAGTTGTAAAGGACTACCTGTAGCAGAATGGTAATGATCATAACCCGCCAGGGAAAATTAACAGGTAAGTATAAAAACCACCATCAGTCACCTGAAGCTGGTCTTTCCAGTCCTGGTTCCAGGTTATGAGACAATATAGCCAGTACTAAAATGTAAAGTAGTAAAAGTGTGAAATGATATGTCACAAGAGTATAACAATAACTCGCCAGGACGACTAACGAGTAGTTCAAACAGTAGCGTTAGTCACCTGAAGTTGGCCTTTCCAGTCCTGGTGTCAAGTTATTTAATGTTCTGGCCATTGTTCAATATCAAATTGAATGACAGAGATTGAAACTGTAAAAATGTAACCACAATTAAAAAGGTGTAATGAATAAATATGCAACACTTATATGAGATTAAAAAGATTAATGGCCATTAAAAAATTAAAAACATTATCAAGGTGGACATTGTCACCATCACCAATAACACTGTCCAATGTTACAGATTGATCCTGGGAAAAAATATGTTTAAAATATTGCCGTCATTGAGAATTGTAATGATGGCAAGAAAGTAAAACGTGGCTGATAGTGATTTGAGTTACACAAACTACACATTTGTGCATCAGTTCCAGATAAAAGAAAACGATGAGTTAAAAAACTGACCAATGCGTAGCCTAGTGAGAACAACTTCCTCCTTTTGAACTTTACGGAAGCTAGATGGCCAAAGTCCAATATAGGGTTTGACTTGAAAAAGCTTGTTGTTGCGTTGCTCACTCCAAGTGGACTGCCAGCTGGCACAGAGCTGAGCCTTGAAGACAATACCATAGTCCATGTATGAAATAGGCACTGAGGTGATAGGGCAGGAGCAGAGAGATTTCGCCGCCATGTATGCAAGCTCGTTTCTGTGAATACCAACACGGCCTGGTATCCAGAAAAACTGTATTGAAGTAGCTGCTAATGAGAAATGGGCCAGTCGGTTTTGAAGTTGTTCAGTGATAACATTTATCTTTATACTGAAAACTGTAACACTCAATATACACAGCCTTGAGGGACTCCAAGTCCCTGTACAAAAGAACGGGAAAGTGTTGAACACACACGAACTTGGAATCTCCTGTCCATAAAAATTTTTTTAATAAACATGGGTAGATAGCCACGTAACCCATATGTATGGAGGTCTCGCAAAACGCCATACCTCCATGTTGTGTCGTAAGCCTTCTCTATGTCAAAGAATATTGATACAAGATGTTGGCAGTTGAGAAAGGCTTCTCTGATAGATGTTTCAAGACGAATTAGGTGGTCTGTGGTGGACTGATGTCGACGGAACCCACACTGGGTGGGCGAGAGGAAGTTGTTTGATTCAAGGAACCAAACAAGACAAGCATTAACCATTCTTTCCAGGGTCTTACAGAGACAGCTCGTCAAAGCAATTGGATGGTAGTTTCAAGGAATCTTGGGATCTTTCCCTGGCTTAAAGAAAGGTAAAATAATAGCTTGGCACCAGGCATCAGGAAAAACATTCTCCTGCCAGATCCGGTTAAAAACAATCAGAAGGATATCAAGAGAAGCAGCAGATAGATGGTGCAGAATGTCATAGTGAATATCATCAGGTCCAACAGATGTACTGGCAGACCAATGAAGGGCCATTTTCAGTTCCACCAGTGTAAAGGGACAATTACTGTCAAAGAAACAGTCAGTTCAAAAGAAAAAAGGTAATTGCTCTGCCCAAGTCTTGATGGCTAAGAAGGTGGAGGAACAAGCAGAAGTGCTAGATACCTGGCAAAAGCTTTCACCTAGAGTATCAGCGATGCTCTGGACATCAGTCACCTCCTGACCATCAGAGAGTAAGATTGAGAGCGGGACAGAATTGTAGTGCCCATTAACCTTTCGAATCCTGTCCCATATGATCTTGAAACTGGTGGTAGAAGATATGCTAGTTGTGAACTTAATCCAAGATTACTTCTGGCTTTGACATCTTACCCACCTAGCATGTGGAAAGCCACACGGTTTGAAAGTGTGGGATATCTACGAAAAGTATCCCAAGCCCGTTTTTGAGCCTTCCGTGCAAAGTGGCAAGCAGGATTCCACCACGGACGAGGATATCGTGGAAAGCAAGTCGAGGTTTTAGGAATACACTGAGCAGCTGCTTATATAATACAGTCAGTTACCGCTGCTACACAGTCGTCTATTGATGGCTGATTTATGATGGCAGGATCAAGTTCTGCGAGAGAGGTGAAAGTGGACCAGTCTGCCATATTTAGCTTCCACCTGGGCACGCTGGTAGAGTGGCATCGACAACAGCCAGTCTCTCTCAAAAGGACCGGAAAATGATCACTGCCTATTGGATAACTGTCAACCCTCCATGAAAAATGTGAGAATAATGAAGGGGGGCAAACTGAGAGATCAAAAGCGGTAAAGGACTGACTAGGTGCATGAAAGTAAGTGGAAGAACCAGTATTGAAAAAAGATTGTGATCAAAGAGCATCTGCTCTACAGATCGACCCCTCCCATCAATACCAGGACTTCCCCAGAGGGGATGATGTCCATGAAAATCTCCCAGCATTAGAAATGGAGACGGCAACTGTTCAAGGAGAGCATCAAGTTCTGATTGATCATGTCTCTCTCCAGGGGACAGGTACAGAGAACAAACTGTGATGGTTTGACCCAAGGAAACACGGATTGCTACAGCCTCCAATGGTGTGTTGAGTGACAAAGAAAGGGTAAGCACATGTTGATCAACCAACAGTGCCACCCCTCCATGTACTCGACCATCACACAACCTGTCATTTCTGTACAGAGAAATCTGCTGAATGGAGACTGTATCAACAGATTTGAGAAATGTTCTTGTAAAGAAAGACAAACAGGATGGTAGGAAGCAATCAGCATTTTGATATCATCCAGATTAGAACGTAAACCTCAACAGTTCCATTGTATCAAAGTGGCCATTTTTAAGAACGGGTAGGTGAAGTGGTTGAAGAACCCTTCTGTTTACGACCACATCTTTTTTCCTTACTGTCCTTTGTCGGAGGAGGTCTGTCAACTTCAACGGATCCTGCCCTGGGTCGAGTGGGTAGGTATTTGTTATTGGAAGGGGATTCCAGTGACTGAGGACGAGAATGAATGATTGTTATGCCTCTTGGGGTGAGAGAAAAAGATGTATCAGAAGAAATGCCTATATTTGAAACTGAAAAATGTGGATCTTGAGGTTTGTTGGAACGTATGGAAGGAACAGAGATGGGTGTGGAAGTCAATTCATCAACCTTTTAAACCAAGGAGGTCAAAAGGCTTTTCATTTGTTTTGAAAACGATTCTCTTGGAGGCACAGAGAGATTTGTCTGCACTCCCACTGTAGTTGTGGAATGAAGTGCAGCAGCATATGTCCAAGATGGAGTGTTGGGCAGCAATTTCTGAGCCTCAGGTTAATTAATGTTATGTATCGTTTTCAAATGCTGCACCTCTTTTTTCTCCAATCATTTTGGGCAAGAATGAAAGTAAGAGGGGTGAGAACCATTGCAGTTGACGCAATGTGGGTCCATGTCAGTCATAGGCATCGTGGTCCTTGCCTCCACAACGAGCACATGTCAGGGAACCACGACAAGATGTCATTGAGTGGCCGAATCTCTGACATTGGAAATATCAAACAGGGTTTGGTATGTACGGCCGAACCCTGCAAATGAAATAACCTACCTTGATGGTGGCAGGTGCACGTGGTGAAGTAAATGTTAAAACAAGGGTATCTGTTTGCAGTGTAACTCCATCTTTGCAAGTGGAGATGCGCCTCACTGCAGAAACTCCTTGAGTAGAGAGACCAGCGAGAATCTCTGACTTGGGAACGTTCTTCAAATCCCTTTCAACAATAACTCTTCATGAAGAATTCAAAGTAGCATGAGGTGTAACCTCAATAGGTATATCCACAATTGCCTTTGAATTCAAGAGGAGTTCACTGTGTTGGGATGTGGATGTTTCAACCAATATGTCACCAGATCGAAGCTTCTTCACTGACTTTGGAGAGCCAGCAAGTCCCTCTAGTCCCTTTTGAATAAAAAAAAAAGGGGACATTTGCCCTAAAGGTTTTTCCCGAAAGAGAATGCAATATAAGAAAGTGAGGTACGTGTGTTACTGATGTTGAAGACTGCTGTTCAGAGTCTTCAAGACGTGGTCGCTTATCCATTGACATTTTTTCACAATTTTACTTAAATTTTTTGGAGGATCCATAGGAAAAAGGAAAAATGTTGGTACCCACTGATCCCACCCACCATGGAGCCCAACAAGGGGACGCACTACAACCTCATGCAAGGACAACGCAGCAACGCCAGGGTTTCGTGAGCACTATACCAAAACACCAGCATTAGGCACAATGTCCACAACACCTGTTGAGAACTTCCAACACAGGAACTTGGTTGACTCTAACCTCAAGTGGACCAGCCGATTGACCCAAAGGGGCCCACCTAAAGGTCACCCATCTACAGGAATTCGAGGCCAAAGTGGTGCGTTAGGGTTGGACCCCTTAACCACCAGGATCCTCTCCTCCCCTTCATGGGTTGCCACGCACAGCAAACACATGGGTGGATGTTTAGATCCCAGAGAAGGTAACCAGACAGAACAGAACCTTCCCTGGGAGGTCCCCTCACCACATACAGGATTCCACATGGAGGGGTGTGTCTCAAAAATTTACTTTTGTTTGTCAGTATTCACAAGTTGAAGTCCATCTGCCTTTTTGTTTTTCTGAAGTCTTGTACATATGAAATAATAGTGTTTGCCTGAGACACATTAACAATACTATTATATTAGGGAAGATAAAAACTTAATCACAAGTAAAGAAATCAACATGACAAGTGCTTTCAGGAGGTAGACTTGCCTTTTTTAGGAGTATTGGTTTCTTGTTTGATTCACATAAAGATGATAGCCTAATCAATCTTTCTGTACAAAACAATGAATTTTAAACACTGCTAGCCACTTCAAATTGAAGTTAATTATGGATGGCTAATGTTTCCTTACATTAATTAAAGCCATTTCAACTTTAACAGTTCTATGTATGATAGCTATTAAATGGAATATTAACTCGTGTTATTTACTTCTACAGTGCGTGATTTGTAAAAATTCTATATATATGCAACATTGAACAAATTGCTTGACAAAAGCAACTCAACATTACATGTTGAATGAATGTATTTCTTATTATACTGTACTTACTCTAAACTGTATTGTACACAACACACAAACTACTAGTGATGAAATTGGGGGATAGCATGCATGGCTACTATTAACCCAGTAGAAGAAATAACTGTCATAATTTATAAGGCTACACATACAAATGAAAATAAAGAGCATATTCATTGATGTTGGTTAGCATTGAATGGGTCAATGGAATGAGGATATCTGCACTGAACAGTTAGCTTAAGAGCAAAAAAAAGGAATTATTTCATTTCTTTGTTGAAGCAAAACAATTTGCCAAAAAAAGGTAAAATGGTGAAATTCCATTCAAAGGTAAAACCCAAATAAAGTTAAAAAGGCCGATAGCCCATAAAAAACAAACCACAGTCAAGACAAACAATGTCACAATCATCGTGCAACTGTCAAAAGTCAGTGTTAAATTCTGAGTGTAAACATGTTTAATGCAGTGGTGTCATTTATGATTGTAACAGGATGACAAAATGTGGGCTATTATGATATGAATTTCACAAAGGCAACATAAGTTGGTGCACTAAAAGAGAACGTGTTAAAAAGCTGTGACAAATATGAAGCCTTGTCAAGACAACTTCCTCCTTATGGTCTCCACAATATCTAGAAAACAATAGTGCAAAGCAGGTTTGGTATAGAAAAGCTTGTTGAAACATTCTCCACTCCAAGCTGACTGCCAACTAGCTTGAAGCCAAGCCTAAGTCAGTTGGAGACTAAGCTGCTGTGCATTAGAGCTTGAACAGATAAAAGAAAATTTAAACAAGCTAGCCCAAATTTCAAGGAGAGCATGGTGAAAAGTCGCATGAAATTATTCCAGGGCCTTTAGACAGTTAAGAGAGTCTGTATAAACAGAACAGTCAAAATACTGATTAACTACTACATGATCCATAGCAAGAGAGATGTCATAAAACTTTGCAGTGAGCACAGAAACTGTAAAGAAAAGTCTCTGCACAACCACCAACCCATAATAAACCATGGAAAAGCCCAGAGAAGCATCTGATTTCAAACATTCTGTATTAAAAAATTACAGAATGACAGGTTAAGAAATGTTTTACAAAGAGAAGGTGGTACTTCCAGTCAGAAGTATCCACTTTCTTCAGATGACTCAGAGAAAGATCACATGTGGAAATAACACACCATAGAGGAACAGGCCAAATATTAAGCTCAGAAATGCTGTTCACTCCGAGATCCCAGTTGCTCGTGTTTCAAAATAAAGAGGCCAAAAGGCTTCAACTGAATAGAACACCCCACCAAAGATGGAAAACACAATCCCAAGTGGGGTGCTGTAGTAAGTAATGTACAGTGTGGTCACTAGAAAAGCGGAAAATTTGTCAAACAGCTATTTATTTTTACAAACAATAACTTTTACAAAGTTTTTTAAAGGCATATGTTATATTACACTCATAGATGCTCAAAATTATTAAAATCATACATTTTATTCATGATGTAAAGAAATCAAAATAGAAATGAGTAAGCACGCATTTTATTCCTGATCTCACCTGACCCTCAAATTTTCTACTTTTCTAGCAACCACCCTGTAGTTTAACAACATACTCCAGAGAAAGTTACAAATGTTGAAGGCAGAAAGGTGGTTCACAGGATTCGATGTACATACCCTAAACTGGCAAAGTGCAAAATGCCTCCCCATACAAAGTCTATGACTGTGGACAGGGTCCAGCAAGTAAAGTACCAAAGGCCTGTCTCAACCACTGACCAGAGACCCAGAATAGAGTTGTGATCTTATGAGGGCACAATAGATCTTTAGTTCAAAAGATCTATCTGCTCCCCAAAAGATAGAAGAGGGGACATGGGGAATGTTCAGTGTACTGGTACACCAGATGCAAAGCTGCTTGATGTGTGGAATAAAAGTCAGCTTGTGGTCAAAACCAATATCCAAGAACTTCATTTTGAGTACCTCAAGAAATGTATAGTTCTAAGCTGAGACTCAGTGTCAGGATGCAATCCCCACTGGTGGCAAAATGCATGCAGACAGTTTTTGAAGAAGAGAAAGAAAAACATGTGACTGTCCAATCTATGAAACAAGTGAAGGCAGTCTAAACCTGCAACTCAATAAGCCTCATGTAAGATGATATACCCAAACTAGGGAGATTGTTAACGTACAGACTCTTTACAACAGTTAAGAGAAAGTGATGAATGATGTTGTTCATCTTAATACTGAAAGTGTGACATTCAGGACACAGACCTGAGGGACTCCAAATTCCTGTGGAAAAGAACAAGAAAGTGTAGAACCCACACAGGCATGGAATCACTTGTTGAGCAACACACACAGAACACAAAAGGGCAAATGACCACACAAAAAGTAAGTGAGGAGGTAACAAAATTCTATACCTCTATCTTGAATCATAAGCCTTTTCAAAACAGAAGATGGAAGCTAGATGATTTCTCTTGTCAAAGGCTTTCCTGATTGAAATTTCAAGTTAAATTATAGTATCATCATCAAAACCCATATTGGGTAAACTGAGGAAGTAGTTTGATTATAAGAACCAAACAAGAAGAGCTTTAACCATCTTTACCAAGACCTTAAAAAGACAGCTTGTCAAAGCAGCAGGATGACAGGTTGTTGGAATATTGGTATCCTTTTCTAGGCTTAGAAAAAAGTAGTACAGTAGCATGGTACCAAGCATCAAAAAAGATGTCCTCCTGTTAAATCTATTTGGAAACAACCAGGAATTATAAAACAAGGAGCAGGAGATAAATGACTCAGCATCTCATTATGAATATTGTTAGGTCCAAATGATATACACTGCCAGACTAATGAAAAGCAATCTTCAGTTCCACCATGGTGAATGAGTAATTGCAACCAGACAAACACATCCCCCCAAAAGGAAAGTGGTGATATTTCATCCAAACCTTGATGGCTGAACAGGTTTGAAAAGAAGGGCTGTTGAGATAAGAAAAACTCTCCTCAAGGGTATTAGCATTTCAAAGACATTGTTGACTTTCTAGCCATTGGAAAGCAGCAAGACTGAAAGGGGTTAGAAGGTGTAACCCAAAGAACCTCCAAATCTTGTTGAATCTTGTTTCAAAAATTTAAAGCAGATGGAACTAGAGATGTTAGTGGTGAACTTAATTCAAAATTCCCTCTGACTTTGATGCCTGACAGCTGAGAATGTACATGGGCCTGCTAATAAATGATGCAGTTATAAAGAATGCAATACCATTGGAAGGTCCTCAAGGCTTGTTTTGAGCTTACAATGCCTTCTGACAGGCAGGACCCCACCATGGATGAGGATACTGTGGAAAATATGTTGAAGTCACAGGAATAGAATAAACAACACCCTGAACTATGCAATCAGTCACTATTCCCATGCAGTCATCAACAGATGGCAAACAGACAATGATATGGTCAAGTTTGAAGAGAGTGGTGAAAGAAGGAAGTCAGTCTGGACCATCTCACTCTGGCACACAGACTGGAAGGTACTAACAACAGCCAGTTCCATTAATGATAGGAAAATTATTGCTGCCACATGTGTCATTCTCCATACTTCAAGAAAAATAAGAATAGGGTGAAAATGAATAGATGGATAGATCTATAAAAATAAAAGACTGACTGGATACATAAAAGTAAGTAAAAGTATCAATGAATAGAGAGGCTATGGTTTGAGAGTATACAATCTGGAGAATGACTTCTTTCATCATTGCCAGCACCACTGCAGAGGGAGCTATGTACTTTAAAAACACACAAGAGAAGAATGGGAGATGGCAATTGATATAAAAAACATCAAGCTCTGACTGATTGTAAGTCTACCCTAAAGACGGGTAGAAGGAACAAATAGAAATGGTATGACTCAAAGGGAAACATACTGGCACAGCCTTAATGCACAGATGTGGAGAGCACAGGAAGAATGACCAACAAAGCCAGACAACCATGGGCTTGACCATCCTTCAACCTAACTTTCCTCTAGATAAAAACTGCTGAAAGGTGTGTAATTAGCAGAATTGAAGAAAGTTTCTGTAAGAAGAGCCAGACGAGATGGCATGAATCAATAAGGGCATTAATGTCATCCAAGATGGAACAAACTTCAACAATTCTACTCTATCAGTTTAACTATTGTTACTTAGTGGTGGAGGAAGTATAGAGTCTTTTGGTTTATGGCGATGCACCTTCTAGAGCAAACAGAAGTCTACTGACTTCCATGAATTGTGCCCATGATTGAGTGGGCAGATCTCTATCAGAAAATGGTGAGTTTAGTGACTGTGAGAATGACTTTATAACAGCAGTAAGGACAGAAACAGGAGTTAATGTGGAGTCATAAACACCCTTTTTCACAGAAAGCACTCAGCTCTGAAGATAAGATGAAAGACTTTTCAGAAGGCAAGGAATGGTAGAGTGGAAGACAGCAGTATGTCTTTGATGATGTGAAAGACAAAAGTTTCAGTGCCTAGGGATATGATACTGTTAACAATTCTCAAGTGCTCCTTCTTTCTCTTTGATCCACACGGGACAAAAATGAGAGTATAAAAGTTGGAGGGAGCCATCACAATTGATGCAGTGATGGTCCTGATCACAAAGATCTGCTTTGTGATCTTTGCCACCACTACAGTCACAGCACAAACAACCATGGCAAAAGGTCTTAGTGACAAGACTGCTGAATTTAACATAAAAGAATTAGGGACATAGTGCCAATCATTACAATGCAAGTAACTCGCCTTCATAGATACAAGGGGCATGGAGAAATGAACCTTAAAATGAAAAGGCAGATAGGCAGAAGTATTCCATCCTTGCAAGTGAAGATACATCACACAGCTGAAACTCCTTGACTGGAGAGACTGGCAATAACTCCCAATTCAGGAATGTTAAGATCCTTCTCGGCAATTACTCCAAGATTTATTCACGGTAACAAGGGAGTAACTTGAATAAACAAACCCCCAAAAGTCTTGGACTTAAAGAGGAGTTCAGTGTGTTCTAGTTTTGATGTTCAAAACTAATTGTCTCCAGATTTTAATATTTGGACAGATTTTGGAGAGCCAGCTAGCCTTTCCAATCCCTTCTGAATATGAAATAGTGATATCCAACCAAGATACTTTCCAAGTTAGCAAGTGAAAAATGAGGAATCAAAGTACACTATCAACTGTAGGTTGGAACAGAGTATTACAGCCCTTCAAGCATGGTTGCTTATCAATTAAGGATTGTTTAGCAGCAAGAGGGCAAAAGGTGTAAGAAGCCCTCAGAAAGAAAAGTTCAGTTTCTATTGACCCCTCCAACCATGGAGTTCTACAAGAGGATACACCACAAAACCAAAAGGCTCAGCAGCAATGACAGGATTTCATGGACACTATACCCAATGACCAGAATCAATGTCCACAAAACCTGTTGAGAACATCCAATAATAAAACTCGGATAACCCAAAGCCACCTGTCTGCAGGAATTCAAGGCTAATGTGATGTGTTGAGGTTGGATCCTCAACCACCAGGATCCTCCCCTTTCCAGATTGCCACAGATGGGTTGATGTTCAGATCACACAAGTAAACTGGAGAGACAGAAGCTTTTCTCTGGGAGTTTTATCAACCATGTACAGACATCCACACATTGGCATAAAAGAATTTAAACCTTCTGATCCACATACCAGAATGCTAAATGCAATATTATGCCCATTTCAACAAATTCCTCACACAGGTATATATAAAGTTAACATTTTCCTTATCTCCAAGCACAAATATTCCACATACATTTCTCACTTGTGAATCCTCATTCTTTGATGAGATAATAAAGAAATATGCCTTAGAAAAGAGAGAACGTGTGGTGGCAAGAATCTATCAGAAATATATTTTTAGGTAAAGAAAATGTTAACATCTGAAACAAATCTTTGCACAGAATAGCTATAATCCAACATTAAAATAATGGAGGGAATAATGCAAAGATTACCCTGACAAACTCCACTGAGAATGCATCTGAAGGAAGTTTACAGGGTGAGACATCCAATGCCAAAGGCTCCATGGCAGCATATCTGTTGGAGTCCATACCTTGCCTCATCTAGAATTCATCCTTCACTCATACAAGAGAACAGAAGAAGCAGAGAAGACATAACTATATTGAAAGAACAGAGAAAACAAATATATAGCAGTCCAATTAATTGTACGCAACTTATTAAACAGCAAATGTATACTGAGGTTGGGTCTCATTCTGACTATCTTGTGTGTTCTCTTACTCAACTATCATACTCAATGGGATAAAACCAGCTGTGGGAAAAAGGTACTTGTGATAAATATTCACGTTCACTTTCCCTACTAATACTTTCTATATATAGTGTATTCACCTTAACTCTACTTTCAGTCACTACAGTCACCCATGCTAGCTGCAGGATAAAGGCATTACATTATGTTGATACAGTGTGAATGCATACAGACACTCAATCATTAGTCTCTCTGAGCCACATGTCAAATATATGAAGCTGTATTATCAGTCCATTTGAAGATTATGATGTTTCATGAGATGACTTACACTGCACTGTGTTGTCCCACCTCCTGCCAGAGAAGAACCCCTCACTCTAGGCCCAGCAATTAGATCTCAACTGATGAGGATTTTATATAATCCATCATCAAATCTTCCATACACTATATGCTAAGGGAAGAGAGTTTGCAAAGGACAGACTCAAAGAATGTGCCCAGAGATCCACTGATATTTCTATCTGGTAAGGTCCTTTACTGAAAAGAATGCAATGAGTGACCACAAAACCCTGTTCTTAAAAGTCAGCATGCACTAGCCTGAAAAGTGGACAGAGACACTGCTCTAGCATTGCTTTTATCATTAAAGTCAACATAATGGGTATGGTCTGAATCAGACGTGAAACGTAGTGTGTATACTTTATACATACACCACAAGGAAACCTCAAGTTGTCTTGCTGAACACCCCATTTTACAGTATGCACTTGTTGAGCAAACACTGATTGTATGAGTACTTTCCATTATCTTGACTCAATGTAGAATTTTGGTAAGTATATTCTTGAAGGCAACACTAGCACCTAGTAGTACTTTATTGAATGAAAGCAGGACCCTGAAAGGGAAATGGTGTATCAAAGTAATCAAAGTTGGTAAAGTAAGGAAAGAATGGTGACCTGTGGTAGCCAAGAATCATCAGGAAATAAAACACTTAGAAGTTATAGAGATTGATGTGTAAAGAAAGTTCACATTATTCATGTACAAGATAATATTGTAAGATTTTATTTAAGATCATAAGTAAGTTAAAGCAGTAAGTCCACGTAAGGCATACAGAACTGGCTGACATAACATATTAGTCATGTACAAATAATCCAGTAGGAACATGGAAGGAAGGGAGAAATGAAAAAAATGTGGTTTACCTCCAAGCAATTAAATCCAAAGAAGAAAGGATCAATGTAGGGGGGACAAGTTTGATGGAAAAGATGCAAAAAGCATCTAGAAGATAGACATTAAAAATGTTAACTGTATGATATCAGTAGGAGGAAACAAGTCAGGAGAGAAAACTAACAAAGAGAAAGAAGACAATAGCTTGAATAAGGCATGCACAAAATTGAACAAAACCCCAATATGGATTTAAACAGGCAAGGAAGCAGGACAAGTAGAAAAGAAGAAAGGAACAGAACAAAGAATATAGGGTAAGAAAAATATCTTCACAGAGAAAATAGAAAAGCTATGGATATGACTACCTGACAACTGGGAAGAGCAGAAGCCAAGAATTCTTAGGTATACAGGCTTGTAAGAAAGAAAAGCAGATGGAACACAGAATTATCATTTAGAGGAAACTAGAGCTGAAAAAGGAAGAACAGCAAACTGTGACAAACAAGATTACAAGCAGAAGTAACACATACATGCAAAAAAAGATTGTGTAAATATAAAGAACCAGATGAATAATACACACAGTACAGAGGAATGCACCTTGATCCAATAAATCCCCACAGCAGGATAACAAAGCAGAATAAGGGAAACAAGTAAAATAATGAAAGAAATGAACATCTTTACACACTACCAGAAGAAATAAGCATCACAAATAAAAGGTGGAAGTAAGAGAAAGAATATAAAACTTTGGAGATCAAAAGACAAAGATAGGAAACTAGAAAGTAGGGATCCCATGCTCAAAATTGATAAGATAGAAACCAATGACAAAGAATCAGGAAAAGAAAGACAGTTAAAAGTATTGACATAAGTAGCCACAAACATGGTGGAGACAAAGTACTCATCCTGAGAAAGAAAACAGTGTAAATCCTAATGACAAGCAAAGAAAAAAAAATGAAAAGCCCAAGAAACAAGAAACTAACTAGGAAAATGAAAAATAATGCATAACACAAGAAAAAAGAACATACTTAAAAATGATATTCTGTAACAGCATAAAAAGGTTAAGGTAATTTATTGAATAATAGAGTATTACCTGAAACAGAGTAGGTGAAGTACATAGTCTAATAAATCATCCCCAGTTGAGGTGATGTTAGTTTAGCACATGTATAGACATTCTTTAAACTCCTTTCTGCACATGTCACAATGTTTTAATGAGCTAAATTCATATTTTAACCATCTTGACTATCAACGGATTTTAACAAAATTAGCATTATCATGTATGCTGTAATACAAAGTTTTATAGTATTCAAGTTTTAATCCCTTTATTTCAAAAGAAATCTTTAAAAAATACTTGAACTTCACTTTTGCTGTAACATGACATACAAGCATTTAAGAATCTTAATATATTATCCAAACTGTATGAATAACAATACGTATAACAGTGTAAGGGTATTTCTAGACTTAATTCTACTTTGGCCTCATTTACCTATTCAACTATTGAGTTCATTCAGGTCAATTTAGAACATAACATTTAGCAAAGATAGGATGAGGATCATAGTAGCTTCACCTAAAGCTCTAAAATCATGAATGTAAGGACAATTCTGACTCCAGAACATAACACAGGATTATTGTTCAGCCAGAGATTCAGAAATATGCCATCCAATATCCAAGGAAAGTTCATCACGTGCAATTGTAAGACCGGTCTGAAATGTCTGAAGGCTAATAACAACCCAATTGCAAAAGAAAATAAGTACCAAGAACAGAAACAGAAATATACCATTTATACCTGAAATGACCCATTATATAGAAGGAATAAGTTGATTGGTTCACTCAACACCCAAAACCAGCTTATGAAGTACTGGCATCTATACGAAGACAGGATGAGAACATACAATCAAAAGGATGAACTTCACTGAGACATCTCACAATATGACATGTCACTCAATCTGAAGAAGCCAAGTGTGCAATGTAATTACAAATGTTATTATCCAGACAACTGGCATAAAAGGTTATCTGGATCAAGAAGAGAATAGAGATGAGAATTAGAGGAAGCAAACCTTAAGGTATAGATGAAACCAACAGCACAAGGAAATGTACTCAAACAAAGGTAAAGTAAGATGATGGTTTACCATATTAATATCCCAATCTGAAATTATCGAGCACCTAGTAAACTGACATATTTGCAAATACAAATCAAAATGGCAAGAACATGGAGGGAAAAAAAGAACCTGTGGTAACTAGAAAAACAAAATATGGTACAGGACCGTCAGATAACCCAATATCGAGAAGACCAAGAACCCCTTCTCAAAAAAGCCATATGAGAAACTTGTAGACACCAGTAACCATAAAAGAGAAAGCTGGGATACCTCAAGCTTGGGCCCAAGTGTGAACAAAATTCCATTTCCATTGATACACAGACATGGATGAAGGACTAACAGAACGAGCTAAATAAATAGCAAGAAAAATAAACTGGATCTCCTTGCCACGAACAGAACAAAAGCCAAGTGTGAATATGAAGAATATGAAGTGCAGAATGTAAAACTGACAACTGGGGTTGATAAAGAAGGTCAGGATAAAAAGAAGAGTAAGAACAATTGTAACTGAGGTAATTGAGGAAACCACAGATGAGCAGCCAGTAAGTAGTGGTATGGAAGCAAGATGAAGTAATCAAATAGGAAGATAAATGTAAAGGAACTTGATCAACCAATCCTGGCTGAAAGCATTTATAACCAAAGCCCAAGAATGGGGAACTGGGAACAAAAATGCCAGTTTTCCATGTAAAAGTGTAAACTCAGGGCATGAAAGTGTAGAGTGAAGGTTTGCACCACCTAAACAAAAAAAAAGTGCTAAAAACCAGTCTGAATGAACAAGTTGTAGATAAGGATGAGAATGCTGCAGTATGTAGATATAAGCACCAGAGAAGTTTATCTTGGTTATTCAAAAATCATAAGAAAAAGGCCAGCTGAAGAGTATGGCAAGATTCCATGGTGAGCATATCAATTAAGATGCAACATGTCTTGTTGGGAACTTCAAACAGGCAGGAGTAAAACCCCTGAACTGTGTGGAGCATCTTCAATGGACCACTATATAAGGAGGCCTTGCACCTCCTTGATTAAATGCTAGGGTAATGAAGAATCCAGAGGAGGATGAAAATAGTCACATGGGACAAGAAAAAAAGAGTAAAAAAAAGTATGGTGTATCCAACTGACAAAATCCAGTGAACTCAAACATCAAAGATGAAATGACTCCATAAAAGAATGAAGGTTGCCAGATGAGCTCCCAATAGACCTGAGCTCATCAGATAGTCAACAGAACCATTGTTGGTATAACAAGTGTCATCTTGAAAAAATGATGAACAGTGGCTTTACATGAAGGAGGAACAAGCAAAGGCTGGGAAGGGGAGGATCAAGAGATAGGAATCAGTGCTACACCCAAAGACACGAACACTGAGTATTAGTAATTTAAAAGGGAAATTTATGTCCTGCACAGATAAGTAAAGTTTGCCCTCCAATAAGAGAAAGTGGGCCAATCTGAAGCCTGCAGAAAATGAGGCAAACTAACATCTTCACCTTACCCAGATGCAAAGACACCCAATGTTATCCCAAATATCAGGGCACAAGGGAAAAAGAAAATAAGGTTGGGAGCATAATCATGCAAGAGAAAAGGTTGTGGGTCATAAGAAACAAGAAACAAACAAAATATCACATACCCAAGAAATGGAATCCAACAAGGGCTTAACAGAATCCTCAGATAGGATGTGAAAGAGTGAATGAAAAGTGAAAAATACTTGAACACTCACCTACTGTTAAATTGACTTTCCACTTCATAATATCATAATTACCAAAAATAAATACACTCCAAGTTTTGAAAGTATTTCTAGAGCACACTTTATGTAAAAGAATGCTTAACACACAACTTGATACAGTTACATATAACATGACACCTTTTTATATTAAATTAACTGGAGTACCAATAAAATAAAAACTCATTTCTAACAAAAGATATGAAATTCTGCTTTTTTTCTTAACATAATAAATGTTAAAAGTGCAACAAAAATACACAAAGATGCCAACAATGAAAAGAAAGACTAAGAACAAACAATGGTGGTTACTCAGTTCATTCTAATTATGACAAACATATAGCATTAGGAATTTTTCTGAAAGTAAAGTAGGATCCCCGTGTTCAAACCTTGCCAAGTTTGGCAGTTACTGGTCAAATAGTGTACAATGAGATAACAGACAGACAAATATACACTTGCCTTTTATTTATGTAGGTAGATGGAGCACCTAACCATTGCAGGGGTAAAATAACTTGTTTGTAAACAAATAGAAAATTCTGCATCAATTTTTTAATAATCATTAAGAGTGAAATAAAAATACATCAAGGTCTCAATACTTAAAAGAAAAACATTTTTCAAGAATCCTTTACTGCTGTATTAAGTTTTGTTGGTTTGGTAGTTTTCCAAAATTAGTACTGACTGATCAAGAAATGTGGATATGCATAAAGAACAGATATGAAATGACATATGACTTTTTTTTTCACATACCCACAGACTTTGCTTCATGTAGATAACACCAGACATAGAAGAAAATAATTAGATTATGCCACATTTAAATTATTTTGTTCAATCTTGGGCTCCTTACCTTTAGGAAAAACATTGAAATGTTGAAAAGGATTCAGAGGAGTGTTTACTAAAATTGTACCTGGAATGGATGGATTGCCATACGAGAGATTAAGATCCTTAAAACTATCCTTTCTTGGAAAAAAAAATTAGGAGGAATCAGACTGAAGTCCTTAACATCGTAAAAAGTAACAATATTTTTCACACTTAATAGCAGAAGTATAGAACTAGGGAACACAAATATAAACTTAGGTTAGGAGGAAGCCATCTTCAGCGACAAAATTTTTTATTTTTGAAATAGGGTGATTTGGCCTGTGAAATGGGTTGCTTTCAGATGTTGTAGAAGCAGCAAATTTGAGTGAGTTTAAAAGAAAGCTTGATAGATATATGAATGATAAGTGATGGCTTTAAATTTTTTGAAAATAGTTTTAATTTGGCTTAGAGGATGGAACAACCAAGATAGACTAACAGATCCCATATTGCTCTAAATACTATATTTTTAATTATCTTATCAGAAACTAAACATCATACACACAGGGAAGAGCAAGATGAATGCCACATTTTGTGAGGCATGCTAAATTTTGGCATAAGCTGTCAAGACAGCATTTTAAAAATTGTACAACTTACATCAAGTTCCACTTTAGATTCTGGAAATCTTTCTTTGTCAAATGCATCAACCAGAAAAACAATTGCATCAACAGCAGGAAAATAATCCCTCCAAACTCTTCTGGCTACAATAACAAAAAAATTAGAAAGTTTAATAATATTGTATATTTATGACAAAAAATAAACAATAATGTTTATTTATAAACGAAAATAAACACTGCATAATTCATTGCTTACCACACACATTAAGCCATAACATCAACAGACGTGCTGTAATACCTAATCTTACTGAAGATAAATGAAAATATATTTAACATTTACTAATATCAGCAGATTAAACCTTCACAACTAGGCCAAACATTTAGCAGTGTTACATTCAAAGTTTTAAAAATAAATTATCAATACATGTCAATAAACCTTTCAATTTATAATCCAAATTTTTATATTATTTCAAAAACAAATACTTAGGAAATTCCCAATTCTTATTCTTCTGCATCACATGGTGCATTGGTTTCAATAAGTCTTCTGCAGTACTCAACCAATTAGAAACATGAGCTATACATAATTACAGACTATAATCTAAAATTTGTACCTCCAACCTTCATTTGCTTAGATACAATAAATGTGCAAAAACAATCAGAATTTCGTCCACTAACTCTCCTTCTAGATAGTTTGATAACTGATTTTACAAGCCTGAGAAACATGTTTATTACTAACAAAAAATAAAAGATTTCCTCTACGTAAATCTCAACAGTCCTCCTTTAGTTTCTTCACCACAAAGCAATAAACAACAAAACTATTTGGTATTCATATCCAAGTACTCCAAGCACTTTAGATTTTTTATACTTTTTTAGTTTACTAAGAAAATGATAAACTATCATGTTTGGAATATTCCAGTCTTGTTATTGGTATGTGTTGCATATTAAAATGCAAATTTCATAAATTATTTGTCAAACCTTCAAATCTGTTACACTGAGTAAGGCTTATAAAAGAATATTCACTCATATGCAAAATCCATATGCATACAATAAATCCTTTTTTTCTTATTATTTATTATGTTTTTTAACAAACATAACCAAAATGCAAAATGTATAACACTTCTCAGCTTAACTAAAATTAAACTGGCTCCAGTGCTAGTGTGAAACATGACATGACAATATCAATAATTGTACATTAACTCCACTGGAAACAACTAATGGGCTCCAGCAGCAATCCCACAGTAGTCAGTTCAAAGTACAGAAATAAGATAATAAATTTAAGAAAACAAGATATGAAGATATAAATTAAACTTATGATAATTTGATTCTTTTGGATCAAAAATAGAGTCAGAGCAAAGGGCAAAATGGTATTATTAATTTTATTTCATATTATGGAACTTTAACTGCACTGAACATTAATGATTTTACTACAACTGATGTTATGGTTGAGAAAACAAGATTTACTAAAATAAACTTTTGATATAAATCTAAATGACAAAAAGTAGAATTTTTTACTTGTAGAAAATCTGAAACCTCTCAATGCTCAAAGTCATGAAAAATGAAACTCTTTAGCTAAAATAAATAAATGGATTTCTGTGCACTTTTCATCTCCTTAACTCTTTACCCACTATATCCTTATACTCTGAGAACATAACAGAGCGCTCGAGTTAAATTTTGATTCACAAATACAACTAGCAGATAAAAATGTTTGAAACTTGAGAAAAAAATTTTCTAAAGGTATCTAGTTTCAGAAAAATATCTTAATTTTGATACATTTAGTTTTTATGCATTATCAGTTTCAAAATACAGGAAAAGTACATGAGGAATGTTATTTTCTTACACCTACTGGTAATCATGATGTCTGTTTGAGCATTCATCTGTCTCCCATTTACAAAGCAGCATATGCAGGCAAATAAGTTCAGATTGGGAAATGTTAGTCAAACCACAAAGGAGGAAAGTTTTAGAAAAACATTCAAGGTACGTTTCCTCAACTATTAATCAAGGAGCCTACTAGAAACAATGCTGTTTGAGATTTCAAATGTTAACTTCAAATACTGAAATGATCAAGAGAGTGGAAACTGAGGAATGTATTGGTGTTTGTGATCACTGCTCTATTGGTGTATCACTCCCAGATAAATGAAATAGATGAGTTAAAAACTGTGACCAATGCATAGTCTAATTTGAACAATTTCCTCTTTCTGATCCTTATGAAAGCAAGATGGCCAAAGTTTAAAGAAAAATGTGCCAGTTGGTTTTAAATATTAGCAAGAACTAACTAGAAGTGATTCCAAGCCCAGTAGAATATGAAGCAAGTCAGTATAAATAGTGCAATTTGAGTACTGCTTAGCTTCTATGTGATCCAGATCAAGAAAAATGGTGTACAGTTCAGCAGTGAACACAGAAGCTGTAGAGAGGATTCTGTGCAGAACTGCCAAACCACAACAAACCATGGGAGAGCCCACACAGTCACCCAATTTCAAACCATCTCCACAAATAAATATAGAAGGATGGTTGGAAAGATGTTCAGAAAATAACATTCAGTATTTCCAATCGTGAGTATATGATTTTCTCAGGTGACTTAAAGATAGATCACATTTGAGGACTGTAAGAAGCCACAGTGGGATGGGCTGACCAATGGATACAGCAATGTTACCCAAGAATAGACCCAATTCATTGAATTGCACCTGGATCTGAAGGCCAAAAGGAGCAATGGTAGATCATCAGTTCTGAAAATATATGGCCCACTGAAAAAAGAAAAACACAATCTAATAAGAAATAAAGTTTTAAAGCACACAGTAAAGACAGTTGCAAATAACAGAGATGCAAATAAGGTATGTGAGACTATGTCTAAGCTCTGAACTGGGGAAGTGCAGAAGGTCCCAGTGCAAAGCCGAAGTCCTTGATGATGAATGGGGTCCAGCATCTTTAATGTTGAGGTTCTGGAAGAGCCATAGACAAGTGATCCACAGTTGAGTTTCGATCGAATAAGAGCTGATATATCTTCAGCAAAGAACAACAATTCACTCACCAAGTGGTGGAAGAGAGGACATGGAAAATGTTCAGTGCTCTTGTACATTTGATCATAGCTGTTTGATGTGTGGTGTAAACTTTGTCACACAGGCCCACAACTTCACTGATACAGAGTTCAGGATCAGGGTAAATACCCCGTTTGCAGCAAAAGTGCATGCAAGTAGTTTTAAAGAGAGAAGTTCAAGCATTGGTTGTGGTCCACTTCAGAAAACAATTGAGAGCAGTCTGTAGCTGCTTTTCAATGAGCCTCATGTTCGATGGTTGACACGAGATGTGAAAGTTGTCGACATAGAACCTGTTTGCAACAGTGAGAGGGACTTGTTCAGTGATGGCATTAATCTTTATACAGAAAAGTGTGACACTCAAAACATAATCCTGAGGGACTCAAAGTTCCTGTAGAAAAGAATAGGAAAGTGTTGAACACACACAGCCTTGGAATCTCCTGTCCCTTAAAGAATTTTTAACAGAAATGGGTAAATGGTCACATGACCCATATATATGGAGGTTTTGCAAAATGCCACACTTCCATGCTGTATCATAAACCTTCTCCAAAGAACATTGATATAAGATGTCACCTGAGTAAGGCTTCTCTGATTTACTATTTTTTTTACTATTCTTATTCAAGGGAGGTCTATTGACCTCCATGGATCCTGCCCTGGGTCGATTGGACAGGTCTTTGCTGTTAGAAAGGGATTCCAGTGACTGAGAACGTGAATAAATGATTGTTTTACATCTTGGGATTGTAGAAGAAAATGTATCCAAAAAAATGCCTGAACCTGGAACCAAAGGATGTGGATCTTGGGGTTTGTTGGAATGAATGTAAGGGACAGAGATGGCTGTTGAAGTTGATTCATCAACTTTAACAATGGAGGTCGAGACGTTTCATTTGTTTGGAGAGCAATTCTTTTGAAGGCAAAAAGAGATCTGTCTCCACTCTCACTGTAGTTGTGAGACAAAGTGCAGCAGCAAACATCAGAGATGAGGTGCTAGACAGAAATTTTCAAGCCTCAGGACAAGTAATGTTATGGATCATTTTCAAACACTGCACCTCTTTTTCCTCCAACCATTTAGGGCATGAACGAAAGTAGGATGGGTAAGAGCCATTGAAATTGATGCAATGAGGGTCTGTTTGACATTCGCAAGCATCATGGTCCTTGCCACTGCAACGAGCACACGTCAAGGAACCGTGACATGACATCTTTGAGTGACTGAATCGCTGACACTGGAAACATCGGAGAAGGTTTGGAATGAATGGTCATATTCTGCAATTAAGATAACCTGCCTTGATGATGGCAGGCTGATGTGGTGACGTAAATATGAGAAATAGAGACATTGGTCGGCACTATAATTCTATCTTTGCAAGTAGATATATATCTCACTGCCTTACAGCTGTACTAGTAGAGGGCAGTGTGAATATAATCTGCAATTTAATTGCAAACTTCTTAACATAAATTCATAAAATAGTACTTCAATAAAACTTTCAATGCAAGTCAGTAAACACAATAAAATGGCTTTTGAACTCCGACCTATTGTGAAAAGGTTAAAGTAACTCTTCTAGAATAGGCACCATCTGCACTTGCAGATCATCAATTTCAACTGCAAGTTTACATTATGGTTCCAGAAACATTATCACTATTTCTCAAAAATGACAACACAATATTGGAAATTATACTGTACTACAGTTTAAAACCAGAATAGTCTTAATGCTTTCTTTATGTATATTTTAAATTTCAAATAATGACTATTATTTTATTATTATTTAATTAAAAATTTAAGTATAACTTCAATACTAATCTAAGAAAAGAACAGACATGTACTGCTACATTGAAAAATAGGTCACATTTCCAGCATCAACATTTTTAATTCCATTTCTGCCACACCTACCTACCATTTAAACACATCTAGGAAAAAAATAGTTATTTAACATGCTTACCTTATCTAACTCTGCATTATGAAATTTGCATCTTCACATAACTTGCATAGCCCATGCTTTTGTATGTCTATTAAAGGGATATGTATAAAAAAGTATATTTGTACCAAATCTCACATAAGTTGGTCAAATTGTAGAGTAATTCAGCAAAATCTCCAAAATTATGCTTTTCTGTGAGCTAAAATACAAACAGCTCAAATGGGTAAATTCAACCATCTTTACATTAATGAATTTAGTGCATGAAAATTTATCCTGTTGCCAATTTTAATCTTTAATACTGTAAATGTGACCTCATAGGAGCCAGAAATAATCATTCTTGGGTTGTTTTACCTTTGACCCCATAAAAACATTAAAAATGCCTAAATAAAAAAGAAAGATTTGGACTAATTGATTTAAAATGTTTGGAAGAAAGAACAGAAAAAATCGTATGTTTCTACATGTGTAACAATATTATGTCTGGTTATTTAAACAAATTAGGTAATTGATTCTTTGATACCATTACTGTTTTTTTCACTGCCAAATACTTTGAAATATATGTAATTCAGTTTTGATACATACCAAGGTTGACTGACATTTTTTCATTCTTCAAAATCATAAATTCATTTATTTATTCAAAATATTTCTGTTTAAGAAATTAACCATATGACCTATTCCAATCTAAACATTATCATTAACTTATAGCTTCTGATTTTCCCACTTCTTTAAAATCAAATTTGAACTATTGCCAGTTGCATTAAATGCAGCTATAAAACAGCAGTGAAAGCAGTTTATACAGCAAATGCTAAAAGTTTGTCAACATATTTTACCAAACACACAGTTACACAACTTCTTCATGCTGATTATACTTTAATTTTTTCCAGTAAAGTTCAAAATACCTGATGAATTACAAATGCTAACAAAGTATTATTTTTCTGTCAGAAAGTTTACTTCAAACTCTTCAGTCTTTATTATCATTAATTAAACCCATTAAAAATTATTACCTTGATGATGACCTCCTAAATCAAAAGTCGTAAACCGCATGTTTCCTATACTAAGTTCCTCAGATGCTAGGAAAAAAAGAAAAAATTCTTTAGTTTTATTATGAAAAATTCAAATTTACAGAAAAACAAAAAACTTTTTTTTATAACTGCACAGTATCTAAGTAAAATTACATGAATGAAAAATAAAATTCAATCTCTTAAACTGAGAGCTTGAACTTTTTAAAATGTTCAGGTACCACAGAGTAGTGAATCAAAAAATTTATTTGCTCTAAGGGATCTCCTGACCAAGCTAACCTGCTCAGGTGTACAACTGTCATCCATCTCCACAGATTTTTGCATCTTAATGGAAAACAGCTGGATGAATTATGAGAAATAAATTTGACTCGTAATTATTTCATATACACAAACACACCATCCACGCTAGTTTCCATATGAAATACAACCTCATGTGTTTACAACTCATGAATTTTACGTTTATAAAACTTAAGGAACTTAAATTAAAATCTAAGACTTGAATACAACAACTACAGACTAAAATTACTTATATAAAATAAAAAATATACAAGCTACATAAAAATATCTATAAAAACTTATCTATATACATTATGACATATATGGATATATGTTAATAAATATATAAACCTACAAATGACATTACTACTTTACAGTGGTAACTCGGTTCTCAAATGACTCCCTTCTCGAACAATTTGGGTTTTGAACATATTGATTGATAAAAACAATGTCTCGGTTGCCAAACATAAACCAAGCTGTAGTGGCCTGAACCCCGAAATAACCCGAACGACCCTTCAATCATTTTCGGCCCATGCCAAGCTTACCCAAAACATTTTACCCACACCTGTCACTCAGTCCACACCCCTGCTAAAATCTTCTATGAATGTTCTTGTTTTTCTTTTGTTGTTGTTGTTTTTCTAAATATTCTGATTAAATAAGCCAACATGGGGTCAAAGAAGGATAATGAAAGCAGCAAACCAAGAAAAAAGTTTGAGCCACAACAGAGGTGAAAAAAGATCTCTCAGTGAAGTATGAGAGAGGTGTTTGCTTGTCTGATCTTGCTACACAGTTTAGTAAGGTAAAGTCTACAGTCTGCACCATACTGAAAAATAAAGAAGTCATCAAAAAGGCTGATGTTGCTAAAGGAGTGACAGTGCTTACGAAACAAAGAAAACAAACAATGGAAGAGGTAGAAAAACTGTTGTTGATTTGGGTAAACGAAAAACAGTTAGTTGGTGATAGCAAATCTGAGAGTATCATTTGTAAGAAAGCAAAGCAGTTACATGTTAACCTCCTGAAAAACACCCGTGGAACAAGTGTTGATACAAGTGATATCAATAAGACCAGTAGGGGGTGGTTTGAAAAATTTAGGAAAAGTGGCATACATAGTATGGTGAGACATAGGGAGGGTACCAGTTCTAACAAAGAAGCTACTGATAAAGTTGTTAAGGAATTTAAGGACTATGTAGAAGCTGAGGGTTTTATTCCTCAACAACTGTGATGAAACAGGCCTCTTTTGAAAGAAAATGCCAAAGAGGACCAAAACAAGAAGAGAAGTCACTGCTTGAACACAAGCCAATGAAGGACAGGCTAGCTCTATTGTGTAGTAATGCAAGTGGGAACTTAAAACTTAAGCCTTTGCTTGTGTACCATTCTGAGAACCTAAGGGTTTTTTAAGAAAAATAATGTCCTGAAAAGTAAACTAAATGTCATGTGGAGGGCAAATGGTAAAGCATGAATAGCCAGGCAATTTTTTTATGGAGTAGGTCCATAAAGTGTTTGTAAAGAATTACCTCATGGAAAAACAGTTGACACTCAAGGCCCTTCTTGTAATGGACAGTGCACCTGCTCACCCATCAGGCTTGTAGGACGGGTTGCTGGAAGAGTACAGTATCATTACGATGAAGCTCTTGCCCCTAACACAACTCCTCTCATTCAGCCCATGGACCAGCAGGTCATATCGAACTTTAAGAAACTCTACACCAAAGCACTATTTCAATGGTGCTTTGAAGTGACCTTTAGCCCAGAGTTAACCCTCAGAGAGTTCTGGAAAAATCACTAATATCCTCCATTGCTTGAGGATCATAGACAAAGCCTAGAAGGAAGTCTTTGAGGACCATGAACTAAGTCTAGAAGAAATTGTGGCCAGACTCAGTAACAGATAGAAACTTTGAAGGCTACGAGGCTGAGCCTGTTGTCAAGGTTATTGTCTCACTAGGCAAGTGTGTGGGCTTGAATGTGAGTGGTGATGATGTGGAGGAGTTGCTGGAAGATCACAACACTGAGCTCACCACAGAAGAACTCCAAGACTTTCACAAGGAGCAGCACCAGGAGGCAACTGAGGAAGTGTCTTCAGGTGAGGAGGAGGGAAGAGAGGATATTTCTAGATCACTAATCAAGAAAATGTGTGGAAAATGGGAAGAGTTAAAGTTTTGTGGAAAAATTTCACCCTGACAAAGCTGTAGCAAACTGCAGCATAAACCTTTTCAATGACAATGTCTTACTTCAAAAACATTTTAAAATGCAGGCAGAAACAAACCTCGTTAGACAAGTTTATAGTAAGAAATACGTCCAATGAGTCTCAAGCAGATTGTAGCAGTGCAAAGAAACAGAAAAGAGAAAGAACACCAGAAGGAGAGTTACCTGACATTTTTATGGAAGGTGACTCCCCTTCCAAACAATAACCCTCCTTTTACTCTCCATGTTCCTCACCACCTTTCACTTATGCCATCAGCTCTCCTCAGCACAGGTAGAGTGAAGTTAAATTTTCATTTATTGTTTTTTTTATGGTGTTTATAGTTTTTGTGGTTGACTTTATGCATGGAAGTATTATTATACAGGTATAAATAAGCAATACTTTTACTTAAAATGCTTTATAATGCATAATTTTTGGAGATCTGTAACAGATTAATTTAATTTACAGTATTTTTTATGGAAAAATTTATTCGGTTTTCAAACAACCTTCTGGAACAGATTAAGTTCGAGAACCGAGTTACCACTGCACACACATTTATGTATATCCATTAAATGTTGTCAGAATTGTTTACATTTCTTCTTTTCTTACATTTTCATGATATTTTATAACAAATATAAAATTTTGTGTACAATTGTAAGAACTTATGATTGAAAGTAAAGAGGAATGTATAATAAAACCCACACTATCAGCTATACTAAATGCCAACAAGGCTCTTTGACCAAAACCTCATCAAGTTAGTTGAAAATATGTAAGCACAATACTTGAGATACTATATATATTATCAAACTGCAAAAACAGCTACTGTTACAGTGCAAAGCAGATTAAGTATTAAATTAGAATACTGCAAGAAATTTATGCATGTATTTGTTAAAAAACATTAAAAACCTGTGCTAATGTCCCAGACATTAACAGAAATATACTTTTTACAAAGGACCCAGAAAATCACAAAAAAATCAACTGAGAATATTTCCAAAATAAGATTTTCAAAATGGTACTAGTAGAACTAAAAATTTAGATTTTGTGGTTATAGTAATAACTTCAGAGGTTTATTTCTCAATGCAAACCCTGAACAGACTATCAAGAGGTAAAATGATATCCCCCAAAATTACAAATCAACTATGTCCAGTATGTCATATCAATTTAATCCAGATGTATAAATATAAATGATATTGCTATGTTTGCAACATCACCACCCATGCTGAGTACAAAAGCAAAAAAATTCCACTTCAATCAAACAACAATTTCTGCACAAATCAAATATTCATAATCAACAGAATACTCTTTTAAAGTTATGAAAAGTACAAAGAATAACTAACATCAAACAGCAGCTATTATAGCAGGGCAGGCACAAGTGTACTTCAATATGACAGATTATCTTTATAGGAAGGGTTACGATAGCAGAGAAGCTAGCTGTAAGCCACTTCTCTCTCTCTCTGCAAGCAGTATTATACGTTGAAAGAAGTGGACATTACAAATGCTATCACACGGTCTATAAAAGACCATTTCTTCCTCACCAATCCAAACTGACTCAATTTTCAAATAATTCAGAATTATAAGAAGGAAAGCAAAAATGCAGCAAACCAAATGTAAGATTAAATTTATTCTTCAAAGAACATTTCGCTAATCCAGATCAAAATATGATTTATGATGTATTGTTTACAAGTTAATGTCAATTAGAATTATGAGCAATTCAACAAGATTCAGTCAGTGACTACTTAACAGAGATTTAAATCACAAGTTACTACCATATTTAGATCAAAAAAAGAAGCAAAGAGTAAAAATTGTGTATAATAACTCAGAAATGGATTTTAATATGGTTAAAACTCAGTTACCTGAAGAATTAAATTCTGTTAGTATTCAAATCAGCAAGAAATATTTAATTATCAACATACATATAATAAAAACATGATTTTAAATAAACACTCAACTACTAATTATAATATTTATATGAAATATGTTTAAACAACAACCTTCTTAAGAGTCACAGAGAAAGTATTTTACCAATGTGGATAAGGTTGCTTTCTAAGTTAATAGTGACTTTACATCACTAATGTGAGAAAATAATAGTTGAGATAAAAGGAATTATTTAAAGCAATAGAACAAAAAAAACATGTAAACAAAAGTTCATGTAAATAGTGATATCTGAGTACCTTGCTCAGTTTTTCACAATATAACCAACTCACCATTCTATTGTCATGAGCAAAGCAGGAGTGCTGACCAAATGCTGATGAAGAAGCATATATGTACATTTCAACAACCTATAATACAGACATGGGCAGAACATTTTTGGCCTTTATAAGAAATGTGATATGCTTCCATTATTCATAAGTTGTGGACACAGCTTCGACCAATATTAGAAACTCTCTATCAAGGTTTCGGTGAGAAAAATGGTAAACAGTGACATTAGCTAATGATCCAACATGAAGTAGACAACAGCAGAACCCTTGTCCTAGTTACTAGGATTACCCTAGTTACTTGAATCTGAGATGTTGAAAGAGATGAAATCCTGCTATATTATTTTTGTTTTTTGAAAATATTCGTGTAGTAAAACAATGTCAGGCAATTTACCAAAGACTGAAAATGGCCTGAAGACAACATATACATACGTCCAAGTTACATTTGCAAAGATACTAGAATATTTGAAACTGAAAAATATCTACAGCTTTTCTAGAAAGCCAAGCTAGTTTAATTACAGTTATCCAAGTAAATTTTGATAACTTATTCTTACTTGTAACAAATAATAAAATATTGCACAATACCAAAATTACATCCAAGTATGTACTATAGCTCTTAGAGTTAATCATCTATTGATGAGAGAAAAGAAAATAGCACAAAATTGTCCATCAGCATAATAGTAAGCAAAAAAAGAATAGTAAGAAAAGTTAAAATACACAACCTGATATTCAATACTCTGTATCTCATTATCCATGATATATATATATTTGTAATGCTATGTAGAATTACTTTTACAAATATTTTATTAAATTATCTGATCAATGTGTAAAAATATGTGAAATTTCAAATTAAAATCATATTCATATTTGAAATTAACTTTTGAAATCATTTCACAGATAAGATCAAAATTTTTCATACAAAACTGTAACAAACTGGAACTGAGAATTTAGCATTTTCATAATCAAGTTTGAAAAACTTTTTTTTCCCACATTTTTCTTCACTGGTACAAGCAATTACCCTTTCAACATGAATTTACCTTAATCTCAAGTAACCACTTTCATCCTGTACTTGGACCAACTAAACTGTTCATCCTGTAACAAAATAGTATATGCTTTCTACATGCTGCCAGCACCTTCTAATTTTATGCCCATAACTTTAATTATAAGCTTATAGCAGCATATTAAAATATGTTGACAAAAAAAGCAAGAAAAAAATATTAATTTTCTTCTGAAGGTTAATAATTACTCATATAGTGAAATATAGTAAGTATCATACAAAACCACTGCCACAAGTGTAATGGCATTAATGGCTGACAATGTTTGATGAGAATATAAAGAAAAAATGTCAGGAATATCCATAAAAAATTATCTATTTTAGACCAAAATATAGTGATTCAGGGAGAGATTAAAAACTAAAAGGCAATAGAGCTGGTGGCAAGTAAGCCAATTATCTACACTCATTGTAATAAAAGTCATATTAAACCAATATATACACACAAAAAAGTTCTAATGTATCATAACTATAATGAATTTGTAATCTTATGGATGAATTACAACATCAATGAAAAAAGTTTCAGACCTCATTCTCAAAGTATTGTTTTTCCCGTATTTTTGTTATTTTCCTTTTTCCATTTGCTTGACAAGCATCCTAAATCCGTAGATATAAACTTTTCATAATATTTATATGAACAACAAAGCAATTACAGCTTTCAAGTATTCCAGGTGAAAAGCTCAGGCATATTTATGATAGAATGTAGCAAAGTGACAAAACTGTGGATCCAGCCACATCCAACAAAACATTTTTTTTTGTTTTCGTGGTAGTAGTATAATTAGATATCATTAAGTACGATTAACAGTTATGAAAAATGAGAGCTTGTAATACAAACCTTTTATTGAATATATAAAACTACATTTAATATAAAAAATGACAGTCATTAAATAGAATACAGATTATCTAGCAGATACTGCTCCGATAAATTCATTAAATATTTTTATCATTAAAGTATTTTAATGAAAAAAGAACAGTTGTTCGCAAGCATACCTCATGAAAATGTTTTTATCATTATTTACCTTCCCTAAGTTAACCTAAAAAGTTTATAATATTTACATTTCACTTACTTTTATAATAATAAAGAGAATACACATGAAAACTAGAAATAAATTATATACCTGAATCTTTTGACATTTTTCTAAATAC
Organism: Carcinoscorpius rotundicauda; assembly: GCA_011833715.1. NCBI lineage: Eukaryota > Metazoa > Arthropoda > Merostomata > Xiphosura > Limulidae > Carcinoscorpius > Carcinoscorpius rotundicauda. The sequence continues at coordinate 23,318,405 of CM022395.1, forward strand.
TAATGGTACCATTGCACCAAATTTATTTAATTAAATAATGCACCAAATGTAATTCATAATTCAAATCTTTTATACAATCCAAGTCTTATTATTTTTATTTAAATTTTCATTTCACTGTCACAAGATGCACCTTACTTATTAATTTTCGCCTAAAGGGGTTTCCTTGTACCCTAACGAGTTTCAGTACCTTCAGCCAATTACAATCTATATATACAGGGTGGCCCGTAAGTCCCTACCCATCCATATGTTATTATGTTATATTTAATTGTGCATGTATTATTAATTTCTTTATTATTTTTTTTTAGAGAAATATGGCTGATGTAAGCCCATTTACACTTGAAGAGTGTATTGTTACAAGTAAGTGGGTATGAGGGCAAAAATACTGGTGTCACCCTGGATACATAAGATATATGGATGGGTAGGGCCTTAGGGCCACCTGGTATATAGTAGCAAGCCAGCATGCAAAATTTGAACTTCTTACATGCGTAATTTCTCAAAATATCAATAAATAGACTACCATAGAAGTTCCTCCCACTTTATCAGAGTTTTAGGGTATTTGTCCAAAACATATATTTATTTAATGGATATCTTTACAACCAATATGAAGAGCACATTGTACTGTGCAGTACTCTAATGTCTGTTTATTTATTATTAACTGTCAGAGTCAGCAGTTCACAAGCAAAGCTTGTCATCTGATGAAATATTTTGCTCACAACGATAACAGAATTTTAACCCGATCATGTAATCATCAGATTAAATGGATTAATGAAACTTTAGTGAAACAGATAAAAATTCTCAGCGCTAGTATAATCAAACAAGTATCAGCTTAAACATTATTCCTCAAAGATGTATATCTAGGCTGAAAGGTACACTTACTTGGATGAAGGGTAGGCACAGGCTGAGCCATTCTATCATCTTTAAGCATGTGCAGTAATGTTGTTTTACCAGCATTATCCAGACCAAGAAACAAAAGCTTTCCACTTTTCTTCCATAATCCTGGTTTCCAAAAAAAAAAGAAAAAAAAGAAACAACTTTCCATCAATACCAGCTAAAGCTCACTCTAAAATACTAATATTATGAATCTTCATGATGTTACTAAAACAAATAGGTTTTAGAAGTCTTGACAGAAATGAATAAAAACCCTATAACCTGAGCACTATTGAAAAGTGGACCTTTTTTTACTCAATACTTTTATGAATCTATCACCGATTTAATTAAAACAAAAGTACAAGGACATCATTTATGATTACTTGTGTTACATTTTAGGTACAGAAATTAAGTTTATCACTTCTCAGCCAATACATTACTCAAATATCATGACACTACTGTCAAAATATTGAATTTGTTTATAACAATTAAACTTAATTACTTCACAGACTTTCCAATCAAAATTTTTACTTGAAAAACAACCTCAAAAATAATTTTAAATATCAATACATCGAATATTGACATACAATATTAATTTATAATTTATGTCAAATTTAACTTTTCTTACTAAATCAGTTCTAAGTTTTCATGAAACAACACAATTTAATATGTGAAAACTAAAAGTAACTTCAGTCATACTTTATACATAACCAAACACACATTTTCTTGAAAAAAATACTAACTTTATACCTTTTAGGGATCCTACATCTACTACCCTATAATTTTGACCCCACAATTTTTTCATAACAAAACAAACTCAAGACACAAACACCACACAGGTTAAATTTCTATAGCTCTAGAACATACAAAATCTACCAAAGTCTAAATAATTTCTCTTGCTCTTGAGAGAAAATTGATTGATTGATTGACTGATTTAGTGTTTTATGGCACAAAGCAACGAGGCTATCTGCACCAGACATCCGGTAAAAATATTAAAAAAAAATAAATGTAGTAAAAGACACAAATGGAAATGAAGGTAAAACAAAAAAGTATAAAACTAATGTTGACACCTAGTCTACAACGTTAAGATAGAAGGCAGAGTATAAGAAGTTGTAAGATATTTACTCTAGCAAAAAGGTAATGATTATAACCTGCCAGGAAGACTAACAGGTAAGTTCAAGACCCACCATCAGTCACCTGAAGTTGTTCTTTCAGTCCTGGTTTCAGGTTATGTGTCATAACAGCTGTTATCAAAATGTAAAAGAATAAAAGTTTTAAAAGACACTCGGCAAAATCGTAATAATGAGCAGCCATATGTTCAGTAAAAAGATAAAAGTCAAGTAAATGAAGTAAAATTTGTAAAAGTAATTGAAGATAAAAGTAAAACAGCAATTAAAACAGAAAATGGAGAAAAACCAATGTTGACATCCAGTCAACAAAGATGTAAAAAACTACCTGCAGCAGAATGGTAATGATCATAACCTGCCAGGAAGACTAACAGGTAAGAATAAAAACCACCATCAGTCACCTGTAGTTGGTTTTTCCAGTCCTGGTTCCAGGTTATGAGTCAATATGTCCAGTACTAAAAAGTAAAGTAGTAAAAGTGTGAAATGATATGCAGCAAAAGTATAATAACAACTCGCCAGGACGACTAATGAGTAGTTCAAACAGTAGCGTTATTCACCTGAAGTTGGCCTTTCCAGTCCTGGTGTCGAGTTACTTAATGTTCTGGCCATTGTCCAGTGTCAAATTGAATTAGAGAGATTAAAACTGTAAAAAAGGAGCCACAATTAAAAAGGTGTAATGAATAAATATGCAACACTTAAATGAGATTAAAAATATTAATGGCCATTAAAAAATTAAAAACCTTATCAAGGTGGACAGAGTCACCATCACCAATAACTGTCCAATGTTACAGACTGACCCTGGGAAAAAATATGTTTAAAATATTGCCGTCGTTGAGAATTGTAACGATGGCAAGTTTGTACACAAACTACACATTGGTGCATCAGTTCCAGATAAAAGAAAACGATGAGTTAAAAAACTGTGACCAATGCGTAGCAAGTGAGAACAACTTCCTCCTTCCAAACTTTACGGAAGCTGGATGGCCAAACTCCAATTTTGGGTTTGATTTGAAAAAGTTTGTTGTTGCGTTACTCACTCCAAGTGGACTGCCAGCTGGCACGGAGCCGAGCCTTGAAGACAACACCATAGTCCATGTAAGAAATAGGCATAGGGGTGATGGTGCTGAAGCACACATATTTAGCTGCCATGTCTGCAAGCTCATTCCCGCGAATACCAACATGACCTGGTATCCAGAAAAACTGGATTGAAGTAGCTGCTAATGAGAAATGGGCAAGTCGGTTTCGAATATCAGCGAGAATAGGATGTGAGCTAACGTGTAGCGATTCCAAGGCAAGTATAGAACTAAGCAAATCAGTATAAATAGTGCAGTTGGAGTACTGCTCAGCTGCAATATGATCCAGGGCAAGAGATATGGCATACAGTTCGGCAGTGAACATAGAAGCTGCAGAGGGGATTCTGCGTGCAACTACTGACCCATAGCAAACCATAGCAGAGCCCACTGAATTACCTGATTTGGAACCATCTGTATAAATGGGAACTGAATGATTGTTTGAAAGATATTCATTGAATAAAAGACGGTACTTCCAATCTGGAGTATCTGCCTTTTTAGGTAACTGAAAGAAAGGTCACATTAGGGGGCTGTAATAAGCCATGGTGGGATGGCTGTGGAATCTGCAATGTTATCCAAGGACGGACCCAATTCATCCAATTGCACCAGGATGTGAAGGCCAAACGGAGCAATGACAGATCATTTGTTCTGAAAAAGTACTGCCCACCGAGGAAGGAAAACACATTCCCAGGTGGGATGCTTTGGTAAGGAACAAATTTTCGAAGTATATTGTGAAGATAGTTGCAAACGGCAAAGGTGTAGAGAAGGTTCATGAGATTCAATGTATATGCTTTGAACTGGAGAGGTACAGAAAGCCCCAGTGCAGAGTTGAAGTCCGTGGTGATGAATGGGATCCAGCATCTTTAAGGCCGAGGGTCTGGCAGAGACATAGACCATTGATCCATAGTCGAGTTTCGATCTAATAAGAGCATGATATATCTTCAACATTGTACAACGATCTGTCCCCCAACAGGTAGAAGAGAGGACACGGAGGATGTTCAGTGCTCTTGTGCATTTGACCCGAAGCTGCTTTAAGTGTGGTATAAAGGTCAGTTTATGATAAAAAATAAGCCCCAAGAACTTTGTCTTCAGGACTATTGGCAGCAAAACTTCACCGATATGAAGTTCAGGATCAGGATGAATATCTCGTCTAAGGCAAAAGTGCATGCATACAGTTTTGGAGAGAGAGAAATTAAAGCCATTCGCCAGAGTCCACTTCCGTACACGATTAAAGGTAGTTTGTTGTTGCCGCTCAATATATCTCATGTTTGACGACTGACAAAAAATGTGAAAGTCGTCGACATACAGCCTGTTCACAACAGTGAAAGGGAGTTGTTCAGTGATGGCATTTATCTTTATACTGAAGAGTGTGACACTCAATACACAGCGTTGAGGGACTCCAAGACCCTGTACAAAAGAATGGGAAAGTGTCAAACCCACACGAACTTGGAATCTCCTGACCATTGAAAATTTTTTAATAAACATGGGTAGATGGCCACGTAACCAATACGTATAAAGGTCTCGTAAAACACCATACCTCCATGTTGTGTCGTAAGCCTTCTCTATGTCAAAGAATATTAATACAAGATGTTGGCAGTTGAGAAAGGCTTCTCTGATACAGGTTTCAAGACGAATTAGGTGGTCTGTGGTGCAGTGCTGTCGATGGAACCCACACTGGGTGGGCGAGAAGAGGTTGTTTGATTCAAGGAACCAAACAAAACAAGCACTAACCATCCTTTCTAAGGTCTTACAGAGACAACTCGTCAAAGCAATTGGACGATAGTTTGAAAGAATCTTCAGATCTTTCCCTGGCTTAAAGAAAGGTAAAATAATAGCCTTGCACCAGACATCAGGTAAAACATTCTCCTGCCAAATCCGGTTGAAGAGACATCAAGAGAAGCAGGAGATAGATGTTGTAGCATGTCATAATGAATATCGTCAGGTACAACAGATGTACTGTCAGACCGATGAAGGGCCATTTTTAGTTCCACCAGGGTAAAGGGTCAATTATAGTCAAAGAAACAGTCAGTTTGAAAGGAAAGAGGTGATCGCTCTGCCCGAGTCTTGATGGCCAGGAAGGTGGAGGAACAAGTAGAAGTGCTAGATACCTGGCAAAAGCTTTCACCTTGAGTGTTAGCGATGTTCCAGACATCATTCACCTCCTGACCATCAGAGAGTAAGATCGAGAGGGAGACAGAATTGTAGTGCCCATTAACCTTTCGAATCCTGTCCCATATGATCTTGGAACTGGTGGAAGAAGATATGCTGGTTGGGAACTTTATCTAAGATTCCTTCTGGCTTTGACGTCTTACCCACCTTGCATGTGCACAGGCCTGTTGGAAAGCAACCCGGTTTGAAAGTGTGGGATATCTACGAAAAGTATCCCAGGCCCATTTTTGAGCCTTCTGTGCTAAGTGGCAAGTAGGATTCCACCATGGACGAGGATATCATGGAAAACGTGTCGAGGTTTTAGGAATACACTGAGCAGCTGCATATAAAATATAGTCAGTTACTGCTGTTACACAGTCATCTGTTGATGGCTGATTTACAATGGCAGGCAGGATCAAGTTCTGCGAGAGCAGTGAAAGTGGACCAGTCTGCCTGATCCGGCTTCCACCGTGGCACGCGGGTAGGGTGGCATTGACCACGGCCAGTCTCTCTCAAAAGGATCGGAAAATGATCACTGCCTATTGGATTACTGTCAACCCTCCATGAAAAATGAGAGAATAATGAAGGGGGGCAAACTGAGAGATCAATAGCAGTAAAGGACTGACTAGGTGCATGAAAGTAAGTGGAAGAACCAGTATTGAAAAGAGAAAGATTGTGATCAGAGAGCATCCACTCTACAGATCAACCCCTCCCATCAATAACAGGACTTCCCCAGAGGGGATGATGTCCATTAAAATCCCCCAGGATTAGAAATGGAGATGGCAACTGTTCAACGAGAGCATCAAGTTCTGATTGATTATATGTCTCTCCAGGGTACAGGTACTGTGAACAAACAGTGATGGTATGACCCAAGGAAACACGGATGGCTACGGCCTCCAAGGGTGTGTTGAGTGACAAAGACAGGGTGGGCACATGTTGATCAACCAACAATGCCACCCCTCCATGTACTCAACCTGTCATTTCTGTACAGAGAAAACTGCCGAATGGAGATTGTATCAACAGATTTGAGAAGCGTTTCTTGTAAAGAAAGACAAACAGGATGGTAGGATGCAATCAGCGTTTTGATGTCATCCAGATTAGAATGTAAACCTCGACAGTTCCATTGTATCAAGGTGGCCATTTTTAAGAATGGATAGGTGAAGTGGCTGGAGAACCCTTCGATTTATGACCACGTCTTTTTTCTTTACTGTCTTTAATTGGAAGAGGTCTATCAACCTCCATGGATCCTGCTATGTGTTGAGTGGACAGGTTTTTGTTATTGGAAGAGGAGTCCAGTGATTGAGGACGCGAACGAATAATTGTTTTGTCTCTTGTGGTGGAAGAAAACGATATATCAGAAGAAATGCCTGTATGTGAAACTGAAGGACGTGAATCTTGAGGTTTGTTGGAAGGTATGGGAGAAACAGAGATGGGAGTGGAAGTCGATTCATCAACTTTTTTAACCACGGAGGTCAAAAGGCTTTTCATTTGTTTTGAAAACTATTCTCTTGGAGGCACAGAGAAATCTGTCTACACTCCCACTGTAGTTGTGGAATGAAGTGCAGCAGCATATGTCTGAGATGGAGTTGTGGACAGCAATTTCCGAGCCTCAGGATAACTAATGTTACGTGTCGTTTTCAAACACTGCACCTCTTTTTCCTCCAGCCATTTTGGGCAAGAATGAAAGTAAGAGGGGTGAGAACCATTGCAGTTTATGCAATGTGGGTTCATGTCACAGTCATAGGCATCGTGATCCTTGCCTCCACAACGAGCACATATCAGGGAAACACGAAAAGATGTCTTTGAGTGGCCGAATCTCTGACATTCAAAACATTGAAAAAGGTTTGGAATGTATGGCCAAACCATGCAAATTAGATAACCTGCCTTGATGGTGGCAGGTGCACGTGGTGAGATAAATGTTAAAATGAGGGTATTTGTTGGCAGTGTAACTCCATCATTGCGAGTGGAGATGCGCCTCACTGCAGAAACTCCTTGAGTGGAGAGACCAGCAAGAATCTCTGACTCGGGAACGTTCTTTAAATCCCTTTCAACAATAACTCCTCTTGAAGAATTCAAAGTAGCATGCGGTGTAACCTCAACAGGTATATCCCCAATTGCCTTTGAATTCAAGAGGAGTTCACTGTGTTGGGATGTGGATGTTTTAATAATTTTCACTGTGGTATTCTTCCTCCCTAAAAATGATTAGCTTGTCAAAAATTAATCATAAGTATTATACTTAATCAACAAGAAAAAATAACATCATAGTTTCATTCCAGAGTATGGTAACATTACAGTGAGACACACTCTTAAGATAAAGTAAATTTTAATATCTTATATGCTGACAAATTTTGACAAATAAAGTCACAATCAGTGATACTGATTTATAAAGGTGAATTATACTTGTAATACATATAGGCTTGTTCTCTCAGCTATTAACTATCAATTTAAAAATACAATACACTAATATTAGAAAATATTGACATTAGGTAAGACCACAAAAGTAAAAGTTTATAAACGTATGGTAATGATCTTTTTTGCCGTGAGTTGACTTTGGTTAGCTATTAGGTTTAGTGGCAATTATCTCACCAGTAAATTGAGAGTGCTTATGTGGCTCTTAAATAAATGATTTTAGTGAAGCATTCAAAACATTGTATTTCTCATGATTTTTATTAGTTTTATTATTATTTTTTTACAAGTGATCTCAATATTCCTTTAAATATGTCTATATGCCAATTACTAGTTTAAAAATAATGTATGATTAATGCATTTACATTTATCACTTTTGTACCATTTTTTTTCCAATCAACTTACAAAATGCAACACATCATTCATACTCATTTTCTGTATGCTTTATGACCCCAAATACAAAAATATATAAATACTTAGTCTATTATTTATGATGCTTTCCTCTTTTTTTTTCTGGAGAAAATCCTAATACTTGAGGATCACATTTGTATTTCTTAATTTAAAATAAATCATATCATGAAACCTAATAAGTATATAGGCAGTGTATGCAGCTCTGTTCCTTGATCAGTCTACTATATTTACATATACAACACAAGATCTTAATGTTACTACAAAAACACACACCAATAACTGGATCAACAAATAAATCTCATTCTTTAGACCTGTAAACATGTCAACATCTGTTGAAATATATACAGGGTGGTCGCTAGAAAAGTGGAAAATTTGTCAAACAGCTATTTATTTTTACATAGAATAATTTTTATAAAGTTTTTTAAAGGCATATGTTATATTACACTCATAGATGCTCAAAATGTCGTCCATGATAATAAAATCATGCATTTTATTCATGATGTAAAGAAATCAAAATAGAAATGAGTAAGCACGCATTTTATTCATGATCTCATCTGACCCTCAAATTTTCTGCTTTTCTAGCGACCACCCTGTAGTATCTTCTCCCATAAATAATCACTTCATCATGTATATATATCATTTTTGTCAACATATTACATTACCATAATGTGGTTCCACAACCAAGTCTAACTGTATTCAGAAAAGTAAAAAATAAGTTATTGGACTCAGATAAATGTAAAGATGTAAAATATTTGTATCAATGTAAAAAATGTTTGGCAAAAAGAAAACAAAAAAACATCTATACTCCATATTGTTGTGCATACTATCCCTAACAAAGTTGCAAAGACAAAATGATGGTTAAAATAACATTTCAAAAATGTATCACCATAGTTGTTGGTATATTAACTACATTATTTACAGTTCTGATCAATGAAAGTAACTTGCTTGGATAGGAAGTTACTGATAGCTGATAAACTCATTTGATAAACTCAAAATAGTATCCAGATAAAATGCAATACAGAAACATAATAAAAAAACTTACCTAAGAAACTAAGTACATTTGTCATCCATTCCAGCAGAAACATTTTTTCTGAAAAATTACACAAATAGTAACTATGAAACAGTTTGGTTCTTCAAGACTGTTACTGCATGCCCACTTTTGTTTTTTTTAGAAAATTACTGAATCTCATTTTCAACAATTATAAAGTTCTTTACTAAATTTTCTTTATATTTTCGATGCAGAAACATGATTTGCAAAAAACTATTGGGGTTTGTCAGTTTTATTTCTCAAAACAATGGTCACAGTTAATATGGGACATAACTCCCCTTCCTTAAATACAATACAGTCCCACCACCTGTTTGTTTTACACATACTCTCTCACAATAACACTTATATACATCATACATATGCAGTAATTCTGATATTTTTATATATAACATCTGAACATGTGTATACACAGTATTTATAATAAAGTGATGAAAACTGCCTTGAAAATTGTAAGCTATTTAAGTTTTAATTAAATAATAAGGAAAAGTACAGCCTAATTAAAAAATATTTTATAAAATAACACAATGCAATATAGAAAACAGCCAATATGAATTCATTAAATTAAATCTTTACTTACTAACCTATCAGCAGACAAAATCTTCTGGGTGATGAAAATTGACCAGATTTGTTTTTAATAAAATGATAAAAGATCAGCTAAAAAAATCTACATCAGTATGGATTGAGGAAAGACTCAATTTAATTGCAGAGTAGAAGACTGAGCTAAAACAAAACATTATTAATGTAATCCACTCAAAACAGACCCAAGTACTAGAGGGGTGCCTCTAGAATCAATGCTTTGGTTTTTGATATTTATTATTTAATCACATTTACAAAGGTCAACTTGTAAATAAGTAATGTTTTCCGATACTTTTTGGTTACTTACCCGTACTGAAAATGTTAAAATACTACAGAGTGATAAAGACTAAGACAAACTGCTTGCAAATGGACTTTAATTACAAGTGTAAGATAATGCATTTAGATTCTCATAATTCTTGTTACATATTTAACATGCATGTAGCCAGATTAATACTATAAACACTAAAAAGATAGTCCCATCTATGTAATTTAAAATAAAAGCAACACTAAACCATAAAATACATTATCTTTCAAAAGGAAACAAATTTAAATGTATGTTGAAATTAAAATAGCTTCTTTCTTGATTTTCTAATTATAAAATTTTGGATAATTTCATCAACAAAACAAATCTGCTTCTACACACAGTAAGGAAAGTGAATCAAATCTGTCCTGACACACTGTTGTTCTCTAAGAGTTGTTTATTCTTCACATATGAGAATAAGTAAAGTTAGTAATCATCAATGTAAGCAAAATACATAGTGCGATATTTGTGTTTGGAAATGTACACTGAATCCTGTCTATCACTAGGGTGTCATGAAGATCAGGTTTACTGAATTTTCTTTTTCCTGTTTCATTAAACTTTGCATTTCACAGAGGAACTGACGTAGAGAACAAAAATGGGAAGTGTGCATTATGGAGTATCAGAAAGCTTAACAAAGTTTTAATTTTTCCCATGATGACTACTTCCATGCTTTCTTTGAAATATCAAATTCTTTCAAAAAAAAAAAAAAGATTTCTCATTTTTTGGTGCTTGTCCTTTGTTCATGCTCCATGCACATGTTTAGTGTGCTTATTATATTATCCAGGACTGCATACACAGAACCCAGTTACTAGCATGACTGGAGAAAAGGATATTGGAATAGTGGTAAATTAGTCACTTAAATGTTTGAGACAGTGTGTTACTGTTATTAGTAAAGCTAAAAACAAATTTAGATTTTATTTATAAACCACTGACTACAAATAAAAAGAGGTAATTTTCTTAATATCACAAGTTAGGCCTCACTTGGAATGCTGTATTATTTCCTTATCCAAAAATGGATATTGACTATTACAGTGAAGTTCTGGAAAGGGCTACAGTATGATTCCACAGATCAAAAAGTTCTTTTAGAGATAAGATTTCTTTTGAGAAAAGGAGGTAAGAGCAATCTTAAATTTAGAAAATTGTACTGGAAATCAAAAGGATTAAAGTCCCCAATTTCTTTCAACTGTATTTTAAAAACAATAAAGCAAAAGGACATGCATTTAAATATCGTAAACTGTAAGGCAGACTTCAGTTATGAGTTTTATTTTTCTAACAGGATGATTGACTTAATGAATAAGATCCTATCAGCAGTAGCATAAAATAGCACTTTACAAGAGTTTATGAGGCAAATATTTTTTAAATGGTCAATGATTCTAAATTTTATTTTGTTAACAGTAGGTGTTCAAGGATAACTCAAAAACAAATGGTCCCTTGTTGACCAATGTTAATAGGATGATGACTACCATATTACTGTTCAAACTACTAACCTATAGTATAAATTTTAAAATGTATCTGATAAGAAAGGGAAAAAACATTGCAATTAACAAGTTGTTGGGATAACCTGATTGTACTGCTAAAAAAATCAAACAGAAATTCCTATTATCAAATAAGCTGCTATTTTCAACTGAACTGTTGATCATAAAAATAATGCACAAGACTGAAATGTATAATAAGTAACAATAATTACCACAGTTAGGTGTTACAGGGTTTCTAAATTATTGCAACTGACATATCATGTAAATGCATTTTTGTAACAAAGTATTAATATCCTTAATACTGGACACTAGAGTTAATTACATATGTACTGGTAGAAAAGTTAGCTGTTGCCACTGTTTTCATATCATATGATAGTGTTGAATGATGAATATTTGCTTATAAATGTTTTTTTAAAAAAAGGTATTAATCTGTGCTCGTTTAAAAGCATTACAATACAGACAACAAGGAATTAATTGGCTCATCAATAACAATGACAAGCCTGTCGTTGTACACCTATAAACATAAATGAAAAGGGACCAACCAATCCTTCAAGATAGTTGTTGCATAAACATTAACTTGTTAAAACAAAAAGTTAAAATTTAAATCTACCCTTACTTTTCAGAAAATTTATGATCTTCTATAAAATGTTGGCGTCCACTACTGCTAATAACATATCTGCCTTAAAGTAAACCTAGTATTGTTAAATACTAAGTGTCATAATATCAGAGCTAACACTTAATCGCTCAATACTATCGCTACTACAACAGAACTACAAGAACCACCATTGCAACAAGTCACACTGAAAGAATAACTTTCTTTTTTTCCACAAAATTTATCATCGTGTTGCTTTTTAACTGTCGTAAAAATTTTATTAATTTTAAAAAGTTACTGTTTAAGATGTTTGTCTTTACTACTTTCTGGGGACCTTCTTGAGTAATACTAATTATAATTAACAGTAACAACATAAATGTTAATATTGGTAGTTATAGTCCAGCTATTATTAATACTGTTATTTATGTACTATTATAGTAATTTGTAGGGCAATCTGTAGAAATTGCACTTTTCAGTGTTACCACAGTATAGCAGTATAATTAACAACGATCAGTTTGCAAAGATAAGCATACTTCGTGTCGTAGTTAACTGCCTCACCCACGCCACAGTCGCACTCACAATGTGAACTATTTTACTTAAATTGAAGCTATAAACCAACGTGTAGATATTCTTAACTGTTACTAAATTCCCCTATCCATACTTTTAAGTTTGACATTTATATATAACATCAATACCTTCCTCACCTACATTTAATAATAATAAATTACAATATAACTAACGTTGAACGTTACAGCAAAACCTATAATACAGTTTTCTATACCACGTTCAAAAGTACGTAGTACATCAAAATAACAGCTATGATGCACGTTAACAACGTTGCATAAAATTTTCTCTTGTTCGTCAAAAACACTTTGTTCTAAATGGACAGATTGTGGCATAGACTTACTTGATTGGTTTACCTGTATGGTAGAGGGCCAGACATAAATTGTTTGAAATATTTCAATGTGATTTAGCATATGATTTTTTGAATATTGGTGTGACAGTTTGAAAACAGCGGAGAAAAAACATGAGAGAGGATTATGTCATGTTTTTCAGATGAGATACTGGCAAAGTAGTTGTATAAATGTAGTTCAATTCTCATTTTCCGTTTCTAACCGTTATTGTTGTTTTAATACAAGTAATAAACGATCATATAACCCCAAAATTATTTTTTTATTATTTAATTAGACATAAACCTTTCCCTTTACAGCTCATTCAAGAGTATTACACTAAAGCACAGAGTGTATGTAATTAATAGTGCTGAACTTCAACTGATTCAAAAATGCAACAGTAACTTTTACAAAATAAACTTCTAATTTTAATTATCTTAACGTTTCTACCCATAGTGGCCCAGCATGACCAGGTGGTTAGGCACTCAACTCGTTATCCGATGGTTCGTGGGTTCAAATTCCTGTCACACCAAACATGCTTGCCAACTCAGCCGTGGAGGCAGTATTATGTAACGTTAATACTCAATTCGTTTGTAAAAGAGTAGCCCAAGAGTTAGGATGGGAAGTAATGACTGGTTGCCTTCCCTCTAGTCTTACACTGCTAAATTAGGGACGGTTAGCGCAGATAACCCTTGTGTAGCTTTGCGCGAAATTCAAAACAAACCAAACCAATTCTACCCATAGTGTCTGGTTATCATCTGAGAAGAGTTAGATTAAAATCAAAACTTTTGTGCTGAAGAGCTTAGTTGTTGTATTTTTCAATTAATTATTCGGTTTAATATTTTTTTCGTTAATATGAGAGCTTCGTTTGTTTGTTTCGAATTTCACGCAAAGTTACTCGAGACGAGCGCTATTTGCGCTAGCCGTCCCTAATTTATCAGTGCAAGACTAGAGGGAAAGCAGCTAGTCATCACCACCCACCGCCAATTCTTAGGCTACTCTTTTACCAACGAATAATAGGATTGACCGTCACAATATAACGCCCTTAAGGCTGAAAGGGCGAGCATGTTTGGTGAGACCGGGATTCGAACCTGCGGCCCTCGGATTACGAGTCGAACGCCTTAACCCACCTGGCCATGCCGGGCCTTTTAAAGACCAAGGTGAAACATTACAATATTTCCCTTACATTTAAACTATTTCTTAATACTCCACAAATGATCAATTAAAGAACTATTTTTTATTTAACTTAATTTGCTACGCACAACTTATTAAGTAATTTGAGCCATCAAATGTTTTGTAGTTTATTATATTTCTTTATAGCAAATATTATTAAGTAGTTACGAACTATTAATTCAAATTATGACGATTTATTTGATAATGGATATCACTTAATCTTGCGCCTAATAGCTCGATGACAAATCCGAAAACTTATAATAGTAAAAAGTGGGTTTCGATACCCATAGGTAGCAGAGAACAGATAGCCTATTGTGTAGGTTTGTGCTTAACAGCAAACAGTTTTGTTTGTTTTTTGGAAATTTCGCACAAAGCTACTCGAGGGCTATCTGTGCTAGCCGTCTCTAATTTTGCAGTGTAAGACTAGAGGGATGGCAGCTAGTCATCACCACCCACCGCCAACTCTTGGGCTACTCTTTTACCAACGAATAGTGGGATTGACCGTCACATTATACACCCCCACGGCTGGGAGGGCGAGCATGTTTAGCGCGACGGGGGCACGAACCTGCGACCCTCGGATTACGAGTGCACGCCTTAACGCGCTCGGAACAGCAAACAGACATTTAATAATTGATATCAGGTGAATAATGAAATAACAGTTGTTAGAATTTGATACTAGCATATTTTATTTATTTTAACAACTTTTTATTCCAGGAACATTTTCTATAAATGCTAATTTTCTTTTGCTGGTAGTATCAAGATTATTTGTATTTAAGGTCACTATCTATAATTTTGAACTACTGATTAGATGGAAGACAACCAGTCAATAGCACATTACCTTCCATTATCCACACTAAGAAATTGACTGCCACTCTTATAGCTCATCCCTGAGTTAAAGTGCAGCGGGGAGGAGAAATTTCGTGGTATCACATGAATTTAAAACTGACTCACCAACATCAAAATCCATAGCGCTAACATAGGGCTAACCCGTTTTAAATATCAATAAACAGGAATATTTTGCAAATTTTGTTGCTGAGCAAAGCCTACTTGCTGCCACTAATGAATTTTTTTCCAAACTTTCTATGGCAGCTTTCCCAAAGATACAATTGGTTTTTTACTGTACCAATATAAATAAAACAAAGCTTATAAAGAATTCTCTTACACCAAGCTAAAACAACAGGATGCAGACCATTGTCAGTCAAACCTTTCAAACTTGCTATAGATAAAGACAAACAAAAAACAGAGGCAAATTGTAGGGGTGAAATATATATGTAAAAACGGCTGGTATGGATAGAGAAAGCTCTATTTAATGGAGCGAACAACATTTGCTCTTCTTCAATCATCGTCAGTGGTGAAATACTTTGCAGATTGGTAGCCAACAGCCATATATAAATAAGTATATGTATTTTTTTAACTGCGTTGATTAGAGAAAATTTGAGAATTTATTGAATAGGAGTACTTTCTAAGATGTAAAAATGTCGGGATGACATTTCGTCTCATTGTAATTTACAAGAGTTGATAAGATATGACTACCATGCAATCACTTGGTGTTTCTTCGCAACTGTTCAAGCCTTCTTTAATTAATGACTCTGATATTTGAAGAAACTTCTTGAATCTATCAGTAAGAAGTTTTTTTTTGTTTTATCATTGTTGGTTGAGGAAGTACATGATTATATTTTTCTGAAATAACAGATATTAACTATTATTATCGCTTTTCTCTTGTAGTAAGTCATTAAATATTTGGGTAATCAACATTATAGGATTATTTTAAGTTTGTAAAACTATTGTATATAGATCATTATTTATAATAACTAGTTGTAATAACCATTATTATAAATTATTTTGTTGTTTGAAAATCAAAATATAGTTGTGTTAAAAAAAGAAAAGTGTGCATATCAAACTTGTTAGCTAATATCATAGATTTGATACATATTGACGTTTAATGCAGTTTTAATTTTAATTCCTGGTTATTCGAAATCGTAAGATTTTAACATACATGACATAATAAATTGGAGACTCGTCCGATATAAATCATAACATGCAATACTTCTTTTCAATTGTATTTTGAAAATCGAGATATTATAAATCTACAACCTCACCGTCATCTTCAAAAATTCACCTTCAAAAAAATGCCAAAAAATTCGTAAAGCAAGTTTTTCCCCAAGTTGACTGTCGAATAAAGTTTTAACCTTTTATGAATGACTTCGCACGGCATATTTTAAAAGACTTTCCCAAACATTGCCCATAATTAATACAAGATTTATGGATTTATAATCACTGGAACAATTTTTATCACCTCCTTTAAAAAGAAGAGTTAAATTAGCTAATTTTCAATCTTCTGGTATCTTCCCACAATTGAAGAACTGAGAAAAAACAGTAGTAAATAGCTCATACATATACTCTTTAACCTCTTTCAAAACCCTTATTTCTCCCAGGACCTTTGATGTTTTTTAAACTTCCCATTTTTTTTCTTAGCCAGCTTAGAATGCAGTAATCTTGTTTGATCTCATTTCCAGTTATCAACTGTTCAAGATGTGGAATGCTGCTAATTCTTTGTTAGTAAAAAAAAAAACAGAAGAAAAAGTAAAATTTAATAACCCAGTCATTTCATAATTGTGAGATACTAGCCTTCCTTCATCATTGCTGTAGGATCCTACCCCTGTTCTAACGTTTTGTTTTTGTTTAATGTATTTCAACAAATACTTGCTGTTAATTTTTACATTTTCATCCACTTTTTTTCATACATTCTTTTGATGTCCAAAAATCCTGTTACCAACTTGCTTGGGTTTCTGAGACCTCCTAAATCTTCTGTCATACCAATATCTTTCTTATATTTATGATGCTTTTCTTTAATTTCATCACTTATATTATTTGTGAGCTAATTTGGTGTTTTAATTGTAGCTACCATTTTCTTTCTGTAAGGAATAAATTTGTGTTCAGTATTGAAATTTGTTTCTTTATGCATTTTCTACATTTGCTCAGCTGCCCAATTCACAATAGATAAATTTTGTTGCATTCCTTCAAACTTAGCTTTTTTGAAATTTGGAA
Source organism: Carcinoscorpius rotundicauda (assembly GCA_011833715.1). Taxonomy (NCBI): domain Eukaryota; kingdom Metazoa; phylum Arthropoda; class Merostomata; order Xiphosura; family Limulidae; genus Carcinoscorpius; species Carcinoscorpius rotundicauda. Next base: position 23,335,534 of record CM022395.1, read on the forward strand.
TCAAAATATCATTATTCCTGATTTTCATATGCAGCAAAACATGAAACCTAATACAACAGTGATCACTTGTACTTGTCTCATTTCCAATTTAAACTCTCTCAACAATTTCTGCATCAGAAATTAATAATGAATCTAAAATATCATTATTTCTAGTAGATTCATTGACCAACTGGTGACGAAATCCATTTGAACAGTTTCCAGAAACTTTTCTCCTTCATGGTTTGACTCTAGCATTTCCCAGTTAATATGTCTGAAATAAAAATCACCCATAATTATGACTTCAATAACAGCTGAAATCATGATCTCACTAATTTTATCAGTTTCATCTGATGGTCTGTAACAAATTCTTACTAAGAGCTTTTTCCCTTGATATCCACTAACAGAAACCCAAATGGATTCAATATCCTTTGTGTTACCCTTAATATTCTCAATTTCAACTCAACAAGATGTAACACATACATTACATAAAGAGCCACTTCTCTTTTAGTCTTTACTACTCTGTTTCTTTTAAATAACCATGTATTTCAAACACATTTATGTCATCAAAATCATCTATTAATATATCTATATTAAACTATGTTTCAGTAATTCCCATTATATAAAAATCTTCTATTCCTACCAGTACCCCAAAGTAATCTATTTAAATTCTTATACTTCAATCATTGTAATAGTAACAATTAAGCCTATCCTTCTAACTACTTTTATACTCATTTCCCATGCTAAACTTTTATCTGCTTCTTATTCTTTTTGAGTTTTGTTTTCCCTGGTCCTCATCACTGTTTAGTCTCTGTTCAAAACTTCCCTTTGGGTTGAGTTGATAACCTCAGCAAACAAGATAGTCCCTGCCCTCTATAAATGTAAACCATCCCTTCCAAAATGCTTTCTTCCACTCCTACCTGCCTGTCTGCTCATCCTTACATATTAACCTAAATCTATCATTTAGCCCTACTTACCTATTTGTAGCTTCATTCTCACTTATTTCTGAATGATATTTCTAACAAAATTAAGTTACGACCTTTATTTTTAATGCTTTTATTAACCCTTTGTAATTACCAATTAGCTATTCTTACTTTTCTCTGCATCAGTATTCCATACATGCACCACGAAAATTGAATTTATGCTTGCCCCATTTATCATACCTCATGCTTTAATTATATCCTCCACCTGCGCCCATGGGTAGCATAATCTAATTTTCTCCATATTTACTCCACAGACTATTCTATTCACATGTCTTGTAAAAGATTCGCCTGTAACTATAATCTTCTTATCATCTATATCCTTTTCTGACTCTTTTGTTTTCCTTCCTTCCAATAGTTCTCCATCTGTAAAACTCAAAAGCTGAAATGTGTTGCTCAACAAAATAAACTTATTATAACAAAATTCACTACTTTTTACTCTAACAGTACTCTTTCTACCTTTCCTGAATGTGTTTATCAACAAATGTATTCTTTGCACATACATGCTTAAACTCTGAAATCTTGATGACATTTCTCACAATATATGCTTCTCTTTATCTGTTGCCTCTATTTTGGTTAGGAAAACCTCCAACTTCTTCTCCAACCTACAAATTCAACATAAAATTTGCACATCTTCACTACTAGCTTCCTTAAAAGCACATGCCAGCCCCGAATTCCCAAATAAAACCAAATGATCGCACCAATTACACTTAAAAACTGTAAGCATTTAACCTCTACATTTGTCTTAACTACTGTATTTATGTATGTTTTTGAATTTCGCACAAAGCTACTCGAGGGCTATCTGTGCTAGCCGTCCCTAATTTAGCAGTGTAAGACGAGAAGCAAGGCAACTAGTCATCACCATCCACCGCCAACTCTTGGGCTACTCTTTTACCAACGAATAGTGGGATTGACCGTAACATTATAACGCCCTCACGGCTGAAATGGCAAGCATATTTGGCGCGACTGGGATGCGAACCAGCGACCTTCGAATTACGAGTCGCACGCCTTATCACGCTTGGCCATGCCAGCCCACCACTGTATTTATACTTAATGTTAAATACCAGTAGCCTTTTGTTGACACTGTCAAGCCTAACGTTTAAAAAACTTATTCTTTGCTCACTACTTTGTCCCCCATTCGTAGCACGGGTTATGTTTGTGGGCTCGCACCGCTAAAAATCGGGTTTAGATACCCATTGTCGGCAGAGTATTGTGTAGCTTTGTGCTTAATTCTAAACACAGAAACACTACTTCGTCCTCACACACAAAGTAATAAATGTTATCATTAATTATTTAAAACTTAGAAATGGAACTTAATGATTTATTGGAACTAACAAATTACGTAACGTTAATAATAAAATATATTTAGTCGGATTTATAACATACCTTAACTCTATAACAGTATAAGATAAATTTAAACTAATGGATCTTAGTTCAAGTAAACAAGTTGATTCTTCAAACACCAAGAAGCAATAAATTAGTTTTTAGATTGTATGTGTTTAATAAAACAGTGCATATATCCTGTTTTACGATTTATCAGTTAGTTGAAATACATTTAAGCCTGAAGTACCGTTACTCCTATTAAGCTTACTTTGTAGAAAAGACCGACTAGTAAGTAATTCGATGGTCGCGAATTCGAATCCTCGCCTAAAAAACATGCTCACCCTTTCAGCCGTGGGGTCGTTATAATGTAATGGTCAATTCTATTATTCGTTGGTAAAAGAGTAGCCCAAGGGTTGGCGGTGGGTGATGATGATTAGCTGTCTTCCCTTTTGTCTTATACTGCTAAATTAGGGATGGCTAGCGCAGATAGCTCTCGTTTAACTTTCTGTGAAATCCAAAACAAAACTAACAAACTTTGCAGTAAAATTTACACCACTAAACTCTACGAACTTAACAGATAGCTCGATGTAGCTTTGCTGTAATAAGACACGCGTGTACACACACTGAACTCGAAGCTAAAGCATTTATCGTGTTACTTTCATTTATCAAAATTTGTATAGCTAATTATTATTGTATTACTTAACCTAAGTACTATAATTTGCTAATGCAAATATTAAACAAATTTTATAAATCTGTGAGAACTTAAATTTTTAACGTCCTCTCTCTTCAATTGTATCTTCATATTTTGTAGAGCTTGGCATGGCCAGGTTGGTAAAGGCGTTCGACTTGTAATGCGAGGATCACGGGTTCGAATCCCTGTCGCACCAAACATGCTTGCCCGTTCAGCCGTGGGGACGTTATAACGTGACGGTAAATCCCATTATTCATTGGCAAAAGAGTAACCCAAGAGATGGTGGTGGGTGGTAAAGATTACCTGCCTTTTTTCTAGTCTTACATTGCTAAATTAGGGACGGCTAGTGCAGATAGCCCTCGAGTAGCTTTGCGCGAAATTCATAAGCGAACAAACAAAGAACCATAATTTGTAAATCTATATCGCATATCTTCAATTATTTTTCAGAAATTACGATATGGGGCCCAAATCTTTCTTCATTTTTTTTTTACAGTGGTTTATGTCATTAAGCTGGTAATTAACTTCTTGGTGGTTTGACCAACAACATTTTTATTTTGTCTTATAAAGTTGTGGATAAACTTCGTTGAAGTAATCGGACTTATTTTGAATTGAGATAAATTAATTTATATTAAGACAATTTAAGTTGTTCGTTCATGAAAATACAGGGTGATCAAATTGAAATATCTAAAATCTTAAATAAAACTGATGCAATCGATATTTTCTGAAACATATAGAAAAGGTAACTACATTTTTCTTTGAATTTCAACGCATATTTGTAAGTGGAAATTTTCAGTTATTTATTAATTTTTAATCCGTTTTCATAGATAGCGCTTCGACAGTCTTAGATACCATTAGTTGGAAATGAGTTTGTTTACATGTTGTGAATTCTTCATGGGAAGATTGGCGTTTTTTTCGTAACTAAGTTCCCATACTTCTCGTTAGGGTTATACTTGTTAATGTACTTTTGTCGGCAATACAATCTTACATGATTTTAGGAAATGTATTATTTCAGTTGTAAGTTATGCTTGTCGTCAAGTGGGAAAAATATAGTAAGGTTTTACATTTAAGTTTAAAACGTTCGATATAAGAATGATTTCATAAAAATAATACAGTGTTAGTAATCATGAATGTAACTTTTTATGCTTACCGTTTCTGATTTATTTTGATTGGTTAGCCATACCTAAGTGATGTGTAATCCAGCTAATTTATGTAAATTAAAGTAAGTTGCTAAATAACTATGAGAAGAGTATGTAGTCGTTACTTTAGTATAGATTAAGGTATAATGTAATATAAAAATTAAAGTTGGTAGACTTCTACTAACAAAGTAAGTTGTAGTCAACTTTATTTTTATAGTAACAGCTACAGGTTGTAACTTGTAGAATGATAATGATAGAGATTAACTTAAAATTCAAACTCATTGTTTCTTAAATTTAGTTTTCACATGATGTTACAATAGCATTGTGTGTACATTTGGATATTGTGTTCTTTGGGTTTTCTTGCACTTCACTTCTTAGGTATCCTTGGGAAAAGGAAAAATTAAACCAACTGTTCTTTCTTCATAATGTCATAGGTTTCTCCCTCTTAAACTCTTGCAAAGTACTGGTTTCTGCTAGTGCCAATGGTAACTTATTCCATAAATCCTTTTTTGCAAGTATGGTATCATCACTGGAGTTACTGGCTTACTTTCTGCCTAAAAGGTACATTAGATATCCACTAAGATATTACTATTTACCACTTCATCTAGTGGATGTGCCAAGTAAGGAAAGAAAACGTGATTGTGTGAAGGCTTGAGAATCTGTGATTAAAGTGTTTAAGATTATTAGTGAAATTGATAATATTGATGAATTATTATTATTATTTTGGTATTTAATGGTGACAGTGGGAGATGAAGATAACAAAACTTTTTGTATGTTGGGATCAATCTTCAGGTTAAACAACTTCTCAGACAGGGTAGTTGGTCTTTGGAGAGAGTTGCCTTTAGATATTGTAGGTGATGTAAATTTGAGGAAGTTAAAGGGAAGGCTTGATAAATATTTATAAAATAAGTCTGGATTTGAGGTGTTTTTTATGTTGATGAGACAACCTTACTGGTCAATAAGAAAAACAGTGAAAATGCTCAAATTTAATCACTGGTTTTCAGCATGATTTTAGAAACATTTACAGGCTTTAAAATCCAAACGTTCTTTTAATATATAATGTCTTACAAGTGATTAATTATTAAAGTTTTAGCATGTATGGAATTCGTGGAAAGTATGGTACTACTGAAATGATAAATGGGCATTTCAGAAATGCAACTCACTTCTCTGTGAAACTAATTATTACTTTGTGCCACTGCTGAAACAAATTTGTGTGTGCGTGAAGCCATGAATGAAATTCCCACCCATACATGTATTAATATGTATTCTGCACCTTCCCATGTTGTAATCATCACTATGCTGTAACTCTCTACCAACAAAGCATTTATACATAGTCCATGTCTTTTTCTTTAACCCATTCACTATGGTGAATTTTAAATATTTCAGTTAGAACTTAAGGATTGAATTAATTTGTTTTCTTAATTACATTATAGAATTTTTAGACATGCCTGTCAGAGTTTATGATGTTTGTTTGTTTGGCAGTATTAATCCTAGTGGTAATTAAAATCAATCTGAAAGACCAGCATACCATCAATATATCTTTTTCTCTCAACTTATTAATAAACCCCAGCTACTCTATTTCCCAAGCCTTGATAATGTTATTCTTTAACATTTAATCATGATTGTTTTTCCCTTTGTACTTGAGCTTTAGTCCCTTTAATCTTTTTTAAGAGTTTAGGGATCTCCTCCTGAGAGATTCTACCTCTTTTTGTTGTCCTTTCTGCTCACCTTAGCTGTCTGTTCATTCTTGCAAAGGCTCTATATCATACTTCTTACACATTTATGGGAGAAATTTGCCATAACTGTTTTTTATTTTAGATTCCATTTTATTTTTCATTGAGTTCTACATAACATTGTTTTTGTGATTTATTTCCTTGGGAGCATGTTTCTTCTAAAGTTTGTCTCCCTTAATCTTTTCTCAATGGACTTCCATGTTGTAGCCTTCTTTCATGATCAAGTTTATTGGTGTGCTACTTATACTGTAAAATCTCTTCTCATTATTGTTTCTTTCCTTTCTCAAATCAGCAGGCCCCATCACATTTCTCCTCCTTAAGAACCTCGCAGGGTTTTCTCTTTCCTGCCTGTGGTCATCTTGTTACTATATAATGTCCCTTGCTCCTAAAGAAATATCACACATCCTGAAAGTTACTTGTTTCAAGAGCTGTTCCAGTCAAGTAGGTGCCTGTCTCTCCCATTTTGCATGTCTGTAGACTTAACTTTACCAAAGACCATTGATTTAAACAGTCTTTCCCTGATTTTTCATTTTCAAATTCAATGGAACTTGGATGTCCTCTTCCATACCCTTACACTTTATCTCTTCAAGCCAATGCTATCCTGTTCCTTATATCATCTCTCCTTAAAGATATTTTTCCCTTTTTATTTTGGCTTGGGGATATTGATATTCAGATTTGTTTGCTCTTGGTCACCTCTACCAAGATCAATCTTTTCTGCCCAAACTACTGTCTACACATGAAGATGATTTTCTTCCCTTTCATGTCTCACCTTTATCTTTGTTCCAAACTGGATCACTTTTTATGTTCCATCATGGCTTTATTGCAACATGGCTCTCACTTCTCCTTTCTGTAATTCACATTTGTTCATTCATTGGAATTCTTTCCTTTCTTTATACATTTATTGTACATTACCTTTATTGTTTTGCCACTTCCTGCTCTAAAAGTTATTGTCTACCTACCCTTGCCAGTGTGAACTTTATGGTTTCTCTATGAGTGAGTAGGTGCTATTTTTCTAGTTTTTTTTCTTTAAAGGGGCCTTTCTCACATTTATGGATCCTGTTTTGTACAAGTGTTGCCTGACCAGGTGTACTTATTCTTAAACCCACACCATATGGCCATTTAGGTCAATAATGTCCACTGTTGGGATGGGATATTCATCAAGACTGCTTGTAGGTTTTTCCTTCCAGTGTTTTACAATATAAATATGTTTGTCCTAGACCTTACACTCATGGACTCACATAAGTAAAGAAGAAAGTGATTGCTACCCATCCCTGATGCTCCTTTGTTTGCCTGATCCAGAAGTTGCTTGCTTTTCAAAATTAAATTTCATGGTCATCCGTTGAACTATTTCTGGTGCTGCATTCCACCAGACTCTCCTGTGCATTTTATCACCTTCTTCTGGTGGGAGTTTGTACCACTTCCCAGCTCCTAGCTGCTGGGATGGTGGACCATGAAAGTTTTTTCTATAGTATTTTCAGCTCTACTCATTTGAGAGTAGGGTAGTGGCATTCTGCTAGTGTAAATAGTGTACTTTTCCAGATGGTGTCTCATTATGGACTGAATTATCTCTATCAAGATGCAGTTCATTCTTCTAGGTGGTCATTATCCTTCTTACCATTGTTCAGATGTTGGTTCTAGAGGGTTTACTGGTGTTGGATGGTACTTGACCAGACACATAAGTCTCCTCATATGAATGGCTCAGGTACTCTCCTACTAATTCTGACTGGATGGATCATTCCCAATACTGCCTGTTTGATTCCAAACTGAATTTGAACTGCCACATTACTGTCCATCTTTTTACCATTGAACAGGTGGCAGTTGCCAAGAGGTACTAGTATTAGTTATGTTTGACATGCCCATATAAGTATTCATGTCCTTGAAATGGATGATCTTCTTCTTTTCCAGTTCCTGTGTCTGAGGTTAATGGTAGAGGACCCTCTTCCATATATGGACTTGATATTGTTATGACAGTTTTGCCAATGTTGGTTGAGGTTGGACTCTTCTGTGCAGTCTGTGATGCCATAGCCATTTTACACCAGGGGTCCCTCCGTGTGCTTTTACTCTAATTATGACACTCAGTTTCATAAATGGAGTATACCTGGCTCAAAAGTGATGCAGTCTTTCATGGATACCTTACATATTCTTTAATCACAAATCCCATGGGCTTTCTTTGTAAGTTTTTTGAAGGGAGATTTTCAAGGTACTATTATACTACTCTCACTTTGGGTTAGTGTGGAGTTTTAGCTATTCAGTTAGAAAAAATAAGATATCATATAGGAAGTTAGCATTTTCCTCCATTAAGAATATATTTCTCCACACTTCTGGTGTATGTTCTTTTGCTCAATTGCAAAGTGAGTTTGGCTGAGCTGCCCAAAGTGGGTCAGTTATCCTTCAAGCTGTCTTGCATTTCTTTTGGTGGAGAGTTATTGCATGTTTTCATGCAGCTGTCTCACATAAAAGCGTGAAGGTAGGTTAGAGTGTGAAGACTAATGGCAAGCAAAACTTTGTGCATATTGAGTGCAGTACAAGTCAGACAAAACTGTTGTGTGAGTAGAGATAAGACTCTATCAAAATACATTTTCAGTGTTAATTCTTCTTGTCTCGTTTCTAACCATTGATATCTTCTTAATGAGATCTTAAAGATTAAAGATACATATGACCCTTTAAACTTGTGTTCTATTATTTACTTGATATTTGCTTTTCATCTGCCTCTTTGTTTTTTAGCTTTACAATAGCTGTTATCCAATCTTTCCAGAGGTTGTAGTACACTGAGACTGATCAAATGCTTTTATAGATATTTCATCACTATTATTATACCTCTGTCAATATATATATTGAAAATTATGGTACCCACTGTGTGACTAGTATTGCCTAGTAGGGACTATTTTCTTTTCTTTTGACCTTCATACTGAATGGGGGATAACAGATAGTGTTTAGCCAATCTTCCCTTTTTCATTGCTCATAGTTGAGATGAGATTTTTTTGCAAGACTGGATTTGTAAAGTAATTAGCTTACCTTTCAGGTCATACTTCAGGAAAGAAAAGGAATCAGATGTAACCTTGCTTTCAGAACTGACTAGAGCTTGGTGTAGCCAATTGCACAGTCTCAGTGTTGTACATTATGCAAATGATAGAAAATTCTAGTTCTCTCAGACCCCTTAAAGGTCAGTGGTAATTTTATGGATTTATAATACTAAAATCTGGGATTATATTCTCTTTAGTGGCAAAAAAAACAACATATTCTGATGTGTAGAACTGGAATAAAACAACAAAAAATGTTTGATGAACACTTCTTCAATGTCCTCCTCTATGCCAATTTCTCCTTTCCATTTTCCTCTAGTGAAATAAAGGAATAACCCTTTTTTTCCCATTCCCCAGCCTTTTGGAAGGTTGATTTGGATAAAACCTCTTTGAGTCAGTGTAATCTCATTGGTATGTGACCAAGTGACACAGCCCTTAATTGAAAGTAGGGTGTAGTGTAACCTGAAATTATAGTTCAGGCTACTCCAAACACTGTGAACCAAGCCATTCTTGGTGGTTAAGCCAGTTGGATGGGTTTTGAGCTCACTTTGAAGGACATGTTTGTGATATTTATTCTTGTATCTTTTTATTTTAGTATTTTTTCAGGTACTATACAGCCTCAATTATTTATTACCCTGCTGCACAACACACTAGTGCTTAGCTGACCGACTAAGATATATTGGCCATCTGAACAATTAAAATTCTCCCACCTGTGTGACACTTTAGCACCATGCAAATGGTGTGTCTGACAAACCATTAATTGGTGAAGAGTATTCTGTGCATATAAATATTGTGATTTCTCACAAAATGATGTCCCATTAGGTCTTCCCATTATAGAAGTTGACATACACCATGAATTTTCACAATTTGATGCTACAATTTCAGGAAGGAGTTCAAATTTTTAATTTCTTTATATATGCATGCCCCTTAGTTATGAGATCTGTTCTGTGGTTAGATGGGAAATGCTTCTGAAGTTAATATTTTCCTTACTTAAACATATCAGATATGTATTCATTTCTTTGTAGAATGTCCCACCCCACTTCCAGTGTGTTTCTTCTACCTTGTCAACAGTGAGATTTTGTTGAAATGTTAGTGCTACAGGGTTTATTGTTATAGGAAGACGTGTTGCCCTCCAGCTGATAGATGGCAGTGTTCAAATGTTGATTACATCATAGGTTGGTGCAATACACATTAATAAATATAGGGGTTGGAGTTTCTTTTGAGGCTTGCACTTGTACATACACTAGTATTTTTTAGTAGTGAGGTGAGGTGATTATTCTCAGTTCTCAAGAGAGGTAAATGTCTATGAGAAATATAAAGAAAATGTTAATTTTGCAAATTGGGAGAATACAATGAGTGGTCTGTTTGCCTGTTAGAGATATATTTTTAGATTTTTTTTTCTGCCATTTGAATAGCTCCTTGGACATCAATATTTTCCAATTTTTTGTTATTTTGAATAATGGAGGAACTCGTTCTATTGAAAATGTCTCATTTAAATTAGCTTTGACAGTCTTAATAACTGGGTCAGACGATGAAATACAAGTGTCAATATTATAAAATGTGTATGTAAAGTGAGCAGAGAAGAAATAATAACTTGTAAGAGACTTATTCCACGAGTATGTGGAGTGGTCACATTGAAGTTAGGTAAAACTGTAAAGCATTTATCTAAGTGTTTAGCTGTAGTAAAAGGATGTTGAAACTAAGTTTAGGTCTAAAACTTTGATACAGTGTGAACACCCTCTTACTTGATAGTCTTCAGTGGTCATGTTGTGATTGAAATTCTTTCATATATATTGGACAATTCAAGAGCAAAGTCCTTGCAAATCCTATAATTATTCATTTTTTGTGTGAACTTGTTTATTTGTCCTCAAACTCTTCTCATTAATTTGGAGTTGCAAGACTTAACTTGGCATTCAGAAATGGAATAACCAAGGAGTTTCCTTGTCTGTATGATGTAGCCCCATACCGTGAAGGGCTAAAATGCATCCATGTTATTATCAAGACATGATGAGGATCTAGGAGTAGGTTTTCAAGGTCAATGTAATCAAAGCTAGCATCAGAGAATTTCTATTTCTGGCTCTTCACCAGAATGTGGAGGGTGCCATGTTTAAAATTTATCATACACCATTTACAAGCTAGTGAGACAAAATATATCACATATGCTTAACTGTCATTGGTGAGTATACTAATAGGGTTTGTTTTGAGATACAGACCCTTTGGAGGTAGTTGAAAATAATGGAGGAGGCTGATCATTACATTGAGGCATCTGTAAATTGTAATGAGCATTTGAACCCAGCAGTAGATTACAGATATTTTATGCTTGTGGTTTATTTTGCATCCTAAAAAGATTATACTGTTTACTAGAGTAACCTGAAATATATGATAACTTTGAGGTAAAAGCATGTACTTAAAACAGTTTTGTAATGTAATAAATGTCATATTTGGATTAACCAAAACTAATTTCTTTTTAGTTTTCTGGACATGTTGAAAATTTTCTTCATTAATTCAAAAAATTAAAAATAATTTTATATTAGAAATAACTGAATTTTGTTTCCAAAACAAAATGTTTTTATAGCTTAAAAATATTCTATGAATATGAGAACTTCTTAAAGTAAAGTAAATCTAACAGTTAAATCATATTTATTATCCATTGTAATAAAATATGTTTTATGTTTCATGATTTTAGGATTAGGTGTGAGATACTAAAATAATTTGAATTGAGGTGTTTAGGTTAGTAAACAGCATCACTTCAACTTTTGGAAAAGCTAAAATGTAAATTTTAATTACTACTTTTTCTGTAGGTTCTGAAACTTGGAAGCATATCACAAAAGCAAGTACCTGCAAGTATAACTTATCTGAAATCACACATTAATTACTGTCATGCTCATCACTAAACAGGATAGACCAGTAAACAAAATGCTGTTTAGAAAAGTGTCAATACAGTAATTTATTGTTTTATACAGTAGTTTTAGTTTCCAACTAAACTACATTTTTTACTGTAAAGTATTTCATAGTTAGAGAAATTGAAAGAGGTAATGAGAAATTTATGTTAAGCTCTTTTTAAATTTTTTTTTCAGGCTGTGATGCAGTAAAAGTATCTTGGTTTTATGCAGCACATGAAATTGAAGTAGTTGAGTAAAAAAGTTGTTTATTCATCTGGAAAAAGAAAGAAAATGGAATTTGGTAAGGTTTATGTAATATATATATATATATATTCACATACACTAATGACTTCTGTTTCTCAGTAACATTTCAAGGAGTTTGAGATGTTTCCTCAATGTATATTATCATTAAAATCAAGGTTCAGATATTTCCCTGTTGATATTATACAAGTAGGTAGGATGATTGGGTCGTGTACTGAATAGTTGAATTATGTTGTCTGTAATGATTACTCCATTTTTGTGAAACTGTGTGTGTCATTTAGTAGGCAGACAAACATATACATCTAATAATGTGCTTTCTACAATACCTATTATGACTATGCTTTTGGAATATTTTGATTGAAAATTTTTACAAAAGAAAGATATTCTTTTCTTGGAACAGAATTTCTCAATGAGAAGAATTTGGAATGAATATCTTTCTTTTGTAAAAATTTTCAATGAAAGATTGATAAAACTCATGCATTAGTTATTCTGCATGGAGGCTTGTGAAATGTACTTTCTGTGATGGTGCATTACCTCGATTAAAATAAATAACTATTTTTGTTCAATGCTGTCCACTATATGCAGAAAAGGGTAATGCATACTACAAACCTTTTATCCCTCCTCCATGGGAATTAACTGATTTCCATGATTATCCCTTGTCCATGGGAATTAACTGATTTCAATGATTATCTCTTCTCTATGGGAATTAACTATTTCAATGAGTGTCTTGTAAACATCATCTTGTATCTGCTTGTCACCAGTCAGAATGTGATATAATCTCATAATGCATGTGTTTCTGTTTAATTTTAGTGAAGTATCTTTTTTGTTTGGCAATTCTTGTGTTCAGGTGTTTTTTCTTTTGGTGTTCTTCACGTGAACTTTTTTGTGATTTGAAAATTTTAATTACCAAAACGAAATTTCTTTTACTTTTTTCTTTACATTGAAAAAAATTTTTACTTTAACTTAATCTCCTCATGCTTCATTGGATATTGGTGGTTTGTTTATTTGCTATCAGTGTTTCATATACTCTATATCATTCTACATTTTTTTCTTCCCTAATTCTTCATCAGCTGTAAATAACTCCCCCATTTCACCATATTCCCTTCCTCTTAATTTTCACCTTTATTCCTTGCCTTCTCTTGACATACTTCTCTGTCCTGTATTTGGTCTTCTGTGTTATATTACTCACATTCCTGCCTCTTTCTTTCTTGACAGCCATACTCTGTTCATGATTCTTCACCTTTCATCTTTGCCATTTGGATTCAGCTATTATTTCAATTGGATTATTCTTCTCCATTATATTCATCCCACACTTTGTTTTGGGTGCCTTCTCGTCCTATTTGAAACCTTACCTTTTCATTGATGTTTCATTTTCATTATCTCTTGGAGGTACTTTTTCAATTGGCCATGTGGACTACCTGTAATATATTCATCTTTTCCTCTTTGAGCTGTTATCTTCCTTCTGTAGCCATTCTTCAGAATTCAATTAAATTTTGATTGGGTAAGTTATTTTTTTTCTTATTCTTTCCTGTTCAGGGGTCATTTTCCTTTTTGTTATTGCTCAAAATTTGGATCATGCTCTGTAGCAAATGGTGTCTGACCAGGTATTTTTTAACTTTTTTTAATACAGGTTTGGTTAATTTGACCAACCACAACCTATTTTTACTCATTTGAAGTTTGACTTTCTGTTGGTAAAAGGTAATATATAGCTAAATGTGAGGTAGAACTATTAACAACTTCTTAAAGAAAGGATGTGACAGATGGGTGTATAACCAAATAGAATTGAAGGCTTTAAAATTTGTGGTTTATCAGAGCAGTGAAATTTTATTGTGAGTAATTTGTTTAATTTTGTACTTTTTGAAGGGGTAGTGGATAAAGTAATGAATAGAAAAATGTGCTACATGTATCATACTCGAGGAAACTCAGAATTTTTGTGAATTAGAAACTTAAAATTTAAATACTATTAAAATATGAAATATTAGCTAAAATTTTATATTATACTAACTGGTGTAACATAAAGAAAAAATAGTTCAATAAAATTTTGAATGTAAGGCACTAAACCTTTGTGTCATATGCAGTAAAGGATGTTAAGAATTAGAGGGTTAATAAATCAGATCTACGTTGTTTGGCCATATCAACTTACATGTTATATTTCCATGTTCATGTAATGGACACTGTAAAGATGGGGTGTTTTACAAAATTGCTTGTAGGTTTGTTTTCACCATGGGATTTTTAACAAAAATTTTGCCCATCCCAGACTTCATTCACCCATGGACTACGTGGATAAAGCAGAAGGAGATAGCTGTCCATCCCTGCCATACCTTATATTGAATAAATCAGTGTGATGTGCTTTTAAAAGTATGGTTTTGTACTCACCCATTATGTCATCTCAGTTGTTTTCTTTCATGCAAACTATCCATCATGTTTTTCCCTTTTTTTCTCCAAGCTACTGGAGGCCATGAAATACAAAATACTAACAAAATATAGAAATGATTATGCAACTATTCAGTGGTGTTCTACTGGTGTAGATGGTGTGATGTCTTCTGTTATGAAACAAATTGAAATAAATTGTGAGCTGTTAAAATCACATTTCACCACTTCAATTAGGATCCCTTATCTCAATTCCATGTGGATATTGGTTCCCAGTGGGTGGGTTTTGGATTTATCACTGAACCAGTCAACATAAATTTTCACACATGTATTACAGATATCTGTATTTCTTAAGTTATACTCTTGTTACTACATCCACGTTGTGGGTCATGGTGGAGATACTTGTAAATTATTACCATTCTGTCCCTTCTGCTATCTCTCAATGCTTATTATTCTGAAGATCTTACTATACTTGAGGCATTGTGGTCAATTTCACATTTGAGGAAGATGTTTGTATTATGTAGACATATTTTTGATATCAAATGTTAGGCTTCAGATTCAGTCTCTCAATTTTCTTTATTAACATGAGTATGTGAAGTGGTAGCATTGTAGCTAGATAAAACTGTAAAGCATTCATCTAAGTGTTTAGATGAATTTTGTACTTCACAAACTGTGGCTATAAATAATATGGTGTATGGCTGTTGGTTTCCTCCAGTCTCGTGAACTTGAGATGAAGATGATATGATCCTCTTTCTTACCTTCACTATCTGACTGGGTTTCAGAATGTAGTTGACCAACCTGTAGGATCCTCTTTCCTAATTCACAGTTGGTATGATCACCCTAACAGATCTTAGAATCTGATTGTCTCCTCATAAGGAATGTCCTTCAGACACTTTTGGAGGATACTTCTTTCTTTCTCATGCACTGGTCCATCCATCTAGTCGGTGTGGGATTCTAGCTATTTATGTGAGAAAATATAATGTAGTGTATTGGGAAGTATGCTTTTCATATATTGAAAATGTATCTTTGATAGGTATTTACCTTTACTCGCACTCCTTCCCACTGGAAACTGGTACTTCCATTTTTTGCTTAAACTCAAAGTAATAGTTAAGTGGAATTAAGTAGAGAGAGTAATATGCACCATGAAATATGTTGCATTCTTATTGGTGGAGGGCTGACACATAATAATTTCCATGAAAGACTCACTGGAATCAGTCATTTCCAATGGAGAAGAGATAAAAAGCTTGTGGGGTGCATTAAAATTAAAATAGAATAGTTGTTTGTATGAGATGAAGTAAGTCCCTCTAATAAATTTTTAAGTTTCAAACAGTATTACTTGAGTGTACTTTAATGTCTAAAATAGCTTGTAATAGAACTTAATAGCAATTTTGAGACTGTCACATGCAGAACAACACAAAATACTTGTTGTACTGGCAAGGAGAATAGTTCTTGATAAGATGTGCTAAGCTTAGAACATGTGGCTGAAAAGACTGGATATCTGAGAGAAAAGATGAAAACAAACTGGTAACACATTTAAAGTGTGCTTCTGAATAAATATTTGTATATGTTTTTAAAACTTTGATCTTTTTTCTGTATTTAGGTTGTGTAATTAAATTAGTTGCATACCTCAATATCACAATCACCTAGTTTCATTAACTTGAAAAATTATTTGCAGTGTTGCTATTTGATTAGGTATTGTGCATTTAATTAACACTTTAACTACACAAATAATTTTCAGGCTAGTTCACAAAATTTTTAGTTGAACACCAAAAATCAAAAGTATGAATTTGACCCTTTGTATTACCCTTTAAACATTGAAAGAAACTGTATTTTCTATGTCTGACAATGATATTGAAAACTGTATTGGATAGTGAAAAATAATGATTTAATGATGTACCCAAAGTATGTTTGGGTACATACAAACTATAGGCCCAGCAAGGCCAAGGGTGTTAAAGCGTGCGACTCATAATCTGAGGGTCATGGGTTCGCATCCCTATCATGCCAGACATGCTCGCTCTTTCAGCCGTGGGGGCATTATAATGTTACGGTCAGTCCCACTATTCATTGGAAAAGAGTAGCCCAAGAGTCGGCGGTGGGTGGTGATGACTAGCTGCCTTCCCTCTAGTCTTACACTGCTAAATTAGGAATAGCTAGCACAAATAGGCCTTGAGTAGATTTGTGCAAAATTCAAAAACAAACATACAATACAAACTACATGGCAAAAGGGTTAACTAAAACTCACCAGAATGCATTAAATAAAGCATTTAATATTAACAAATTTTCTTTGGGTAAATCCAAACTAACCCCCCTACACTTGTTGAGCTCAAGATTTGAAATTTGTTAATATCCATTTGCACATTTATACCAATATACATATTATGTGTGAAAGTGCATTTCTGCACGTGCATTATACTTTTGTATCCAATGTTTTTATACACTGACATTTTTAAACCTTAAATCTTTATGATGAAAGTAAATAAAAATTTGGAAAGCTACAATATAAATATAAATATTTTGCATCAATATATATATTTAGGTGTAAAACAGGTTTGAAAGATTGCATACTTCATGAATTATAGAATATGTTTAAAATGTATTAGATGGTAATATATTGCATAATCAGTGATTTTATATTTAACTTAATTTCAAGAAATAAAATCATGTAAAACTTTTTTATTTTTACCAGTTTTTCTAAATTTTAGTTAATAATTGTATCAAATAGCTACTTTTCTAATTCTCTTCCATAAGAAACATCTTCTGATACTCCTGTTAATTTGGTGCCTTGTCCAGTATGTGGAAGAACATTCAATTCTGATACCTTGGTAAGTTTGTTGATTTTCTTTGGGAGGGGGGGTAAGAAAACTTTTTTATTCAGTGTTGAAACTATTTGTTTTGGAAGTGTTTAGGGTTTAATCTCATATTCTCTTCTAACATCTTACCTACCGGGTTGAGCGAGATTGAGACATTGTTATTATATATGGCATCAAGAATGTACAGTTAAGACTGAGTTATGGGTTTTTCACAAGTATATAATGATCCAAGATGCTTGAGCAAAGGGAAAAAAGCCAAATTTTTGTTTTGTTCAAACAAGAAATAGTATATTGTAGAAGCAAAAAAACAAACTGAAGCAGTTTGGCATAAAACATAATTTTATTCAGTACCTTAAAACTGAATTTCATTTTCTGTTTTGCTTCTTATTTACCACATCACATTTTTTCATTGTATTTTAGTTATGTTTCTTTTGTGAATTAGCAGCCAAAATGAATTAAGTTCTATAGCATATGAATAAAGTCCAGTTGCTTTATTTTGCTGTGTTTATTATAAAAAAACAGATAAATGCTTGAGCTAAATAAATGTAGAATGCATTCATTGCTGCTAGTGCTAGGATAATTATTATATATTATAAAATTTCTGAGAGTTTGCAAGTAATGATCTGCTGGCTGTGGCCAGTGGCTGCTCATTACAGATGCTCCATCTGATATTCATTAATACATTTGGTGTGCTTTATTTTTGGAATTTCTTCCTTACTGGCAAATAATGGCAAAATGCAAGTTACTTTATTCACCATTTTAAAGTAGATTTTACATTTTTGACAATCATACTTTGCAAAAGTGTTCACATTTTTCTTTTCACACATATAGATATATTACTAAGTAAAAGAATAATTTTTATTATTGCTATATAAAGATTCAAGGTACTGAAAATTTAGAAATTTTCTGGAATACTTTATGTTTCTCTAGAATCAAAAGTAGGCAAAACTGGTGAATGAAATTTTGCATACTTGTTCCAGAAGTGGTAAAAACATGAAATAAAGTAAAATATTTCCTATTTTTCATTTTATGTTTGATGAGCAAACTACATAAACAGGAAATACTACATTAATTTTTTTGTATACAAAACTTCTGTGTTGTTTGGTTAAATATAGTTACTTTCATCTTTTTTTTTAAATTGTGATATGAAATGTACATGAAAGTTACTGTTTGTCATATTTTAGTAGTAATCTTTGGGTATGTCCATGCACATCAGGTTAGAGTAAATGTCATAGTCTTAAACTTCTCTGTTGGTACCCTAAACACAGTGAAATCATTTAAATATAGTACATGCAAAAGCACTGTACCATTGGCTGCAGGACAGTAAACATGTGCAGGATGAAAACACATCAATATTTGGAGGGAATCTTGCTAATTTCTGATCTGCCCACATTTAACAGTGAAACCTCTAAAATATCAGCTACACATGGATGCTGGCATGTTCAATATTTATCATCTTTCTTTATGATAAGGTGATGAATACTGATAAATACCTACTGTTGAGCGAGAATTTGTTTTAATGTGTATTTGAATCTGGTACATCACACTATCCTTAATGTAAGCCCCAAACTCAATAATTTTGTTATAGTCTGTACCAGTTGAGATGTGTTCATTTGCTATAACCGTATATTTTTTTCTTGTATAGCTTTTATGTCAAGTCCTATGGTAATGAACTTTTGCAGATACAAGTTCACTCAAGGTTATTGCAATTATTCAATCATCATTTTGCTGTATTTTCAAACATCTGATGGAAGTTTCATCAGCATTTATATCAACACACATTATAACTTCTTCTCATATTTGATTTTCTTTCAGATAATTTTTGTCTTCAAACTTAAAATGCATAGTTTCTTATATACTCTTAATGTTTGCTTTTCTCTAATAGATAACTTAATATGTGAACTTGTTCTCTCTCACTTTGATCTTGTTCTTTTGAAACAGTACCATCTAATGCCTTTTTCATTGTAAATGCACTTGTGGTATACAATGTCAGGCATCTTATCACGTAATATTGCTAGAATCTATTCATGGTTGCAAATCATATGGTGGAACAACAGCTGTAATTCATATTAGTCCACTTGTTTGGGGTGCTCTGGCTAGCTCAAACATTTGGTTCATCATGTATTAATTTTTAGGGCCATCCAACTTATTTATAACTTATTTGTTTGTTCATGCATTCATTCATTCATTCTAAGGAGCCATACTTGTTTGTTTTATGATTATCTACTCTAATCATGAGTAGCTGTGGCTGTATTCTCTATCTTGAGAATACAATGGGTCAGGGTTAAAAGGTCATATCATCACTTTTTTCTGATTTACATTCAAAATTTTATTGAACGACTGTTTTATGAACTTATGTCAGTTAGTTTGGAAACAAATTGTAGATTATAATTGAAACTTTAATGTTAAACATGAGTTAATTTCTTAATTTAAAGTAAACATTGAAACAACTTTTACATGTAAACTTTAATGAGTCACATGATATATTGAATGCAGTGCTGTTTGTGTTGTCAAAATACTAAGTCTATAATTTCATACAAATTGGGAACTCAAATTAATAATATTGACAAGCTAGAATATGGAATAAGAACCTCATACCTTTTTATTTTTCTGAGATATGGCTTATGTACTGAATCAAACACAGTTGCATCATTCAACTCTTTGCTTTTTGAAACAGTCCCTTATATACTCCTCCTACAATATATGACAGGTAAATAACCAGTCAATGGCTTAAAATGCCTTTAAAGTGATTTTTTCTACCATTTTGACCTTTGGAAAGGCTTCCACTTTCTTTTGATCCAAGTTTTCAAGGAGGTAGGTTGTGTCTTTAGACTGCTTGAAGTTTCATATTTTATAAAATTAAAAAAAACTTTAGTTACTAACTTTAAATAATTGTAGTGGGATTCTGTGGTATCAGTGTAGTTATTTATAATTTTTTTTTTGTTTTTCAACTGTATACATAAAACCTAAAAAAAATTTTTGTTTGATATCCTCCACATGCGAAATTCTACGAAGCTTAGCAACCTTTGTTCAACAACAACTGACTACAAATGTCATAGCAAGGAGAGAATTATTTTACATTTTAAGAAAAATAAATTTAATGACTTGTTTCTAAATAGTAATAATGTGTAATAATTGAAATGTGACTGTATATTACAAAATACTTGTTCATTAAAACATAGCCAAGACAGGGAAGACTAAAGGTCAGTATTATATTACTGGATATGTGACCTAAGTGCTCTTGCACCACATCAGTGCAAACTATGTTATGTTAGATGACCATGACTGGAAGGTCAATAAAATAAAAAAATCATTTTTGCTGTAAATTCTCTTTGCTAAACTGAAGATGACCTAAGATGATCAAAACATTTTTTCTAATTTTTTTTAATAAATGTTTTAATACTTACACCAGCCATCTTGAGATACATTTTTACTTCATGTGGGTTTCTCATCATCACAAATTGAATTAAAAGTTTACATGCAGTTACAGATAAAATCAGAATAATCAAGCCGAGTATTCTCGTTTTTGCAAGTGATTATGATTTATGTATGAATATAATTGAAAATTGAAAACTTACCAATTATTGCAGCAACAACATTTCTCCTGACTTTCCAGGACAGCTACTGTTGTTCAGATTATGTTTAAAATCACATATATCTGAGCAATCATCATTCACTGTTCACAACAGTGTCTTGACATCTAGCTCTTCAGAAGTTTGTATTGTACTTCTGCTATTTCGTACCCCTAGCAGTGACAGAGGCAAATGTTGAACATTCAATTTCAAAATCACACTGATAAAGAAATATCTAATGATCACTATGGAACATTAAAGACTTTGTGGTTTGAGAATGTCATTTAAACTAAACAGTCAAGGAAATTGAACATGCAACAGACAGTTGATCACTTTTCAGAATGAAAGACATGCAACATCCTCTCTAAATTAGTGGGTAGGATACTTTTCTGTTGTGTATGTTGCTCTACATATGCTTGTATTTTGAAAGTTAAGTGTTAACTTTTAGAAAGATAAACTGGCTTGTCTATAAATATTTTATGTTCAAATTTAAAAGAGATGTTGACCTACAATGAAAACCTGCACCATAACCGTTTTTTCGCTTCCTCTGTCTCTATTCATATCTTTGTTGGATGAAAGAAAATGTTCTGTGAGCATAAGTTTTTCAATGAAATAAGATTTTTTTGTTTTCTTTAGACTAAAATTTATTATGTAATAACAATGGCTATGTTCTAGATGCAAAATTATTTGAACTTGCCTGTAGCCATACTCAGGAATGTGACTACAATCATTCTTACAGTACATTCAGTGGGACACTGTTTCTGCAAGTATTGCACATAAATTAAAATCTGAACTAAAATAAAAAACAATTTAGTTTTTAACCTAAAAGAAAGCTCAAAAATCAAAACTATATAATGTGTACCTGCTTTAAATAATTTATTGAAATATGATAATTATTTATGACTGTAGTTTTATTCATTCAAAGTTCTAGTTGTATCATCATTTTTTATAGGAACGCCATCAGAAAATATGTCAGAAATTAAAGACCAAAAAGAGGAAAGTTTTTGATTCATCTAAAATGAGAATCAAAGGTACTGAAGTGCCTGCAGGCCAAGTGAAAAAACAGTCAAAGGTATTTCTAAGTGTTTGTATAAATTGTGAAAAAATAACAAAATTAGTAGAAAAACTGCAATATTGAAAGATTTTCAAAAATGTGAAACTGACAGAAGAACAAGCCTTTGAGTATGGCACTTTTGTTTTGGTGATTATGCTGTTGGTTACAAATACTTTTGTGTGCAGTAGAGTGGTCCACATTTTTGTGGTAAAGAATGAAAACTCTTTATGCATATTTTTGTGCATTACTTGTAATGAGACAAATCTCAGATTGAATTTAAAACTAAATACATCAATATTTAAGGGTGTTGCATATTTGAAGAAATTTGCCAAAAGTTTACTTCTTCTGTTACATTTCTTAATTACCCTTTATGTATTGATTGGCAAATAGTGGTATTTTATAATTCAATATGATTTGGTCATTTACTATGCATTTTCTAGATTTAAGGAAAAGTAGTTCAGCATCATGTCAGGTGACACCACGGTTTTTTTACATCGTTCAGTTGCCAGTGCTTCAGTGGCAGGTTTCAAACAGCACTTATGCTATTCATTAGAAAACTTGGTTGATTTGGCTCTGTTTAATGATAAACTTTAGAGAACTACTTAATGTTGAATGGTGAAGAATCTTGATATTCCAGAGAAGAATGAAAACTTTCATTGACCAGAGGGAAATAATTTTAATATTAAGGACTTTAAACATATTCAGTGTCATAAATTTATATTGGAAAAAGAAAGCAAAGGCATTCATGGATAAAAAGCTGATAGACTGGAGAAATGTTCTGGAATAAAAAGAAAGGTAGAAGGCAGTTGCAAGGTTGAAAATTGTAATTCAAGCATTTAACTCTTCTGTTACATAGGTTAAAGATCAAAAGTAATATCTTTTTCTCACATTTAAACTACACCAAAAGACATTTCTAATCTTCAAAATTTTATGCTATGTGACATGATAAATTGTTGTATTATTATTATAGTTATATGTTTTTCATATACGTAAGACATTATTGCAGTTTTCTTTTTGTTACTGAATAAAAACTGTAATAAGATATATTTTGTTTATCTTTTTCTATGAATTATAATGATACTAAAGTATTTAAGCTGTGCCATCTCTAAGTATGCACAAATTGATCCAGTTTTTTTATTTATAACATAGGTAGTGATAGTGGAATATAAGGAAATATTGTGCAAAATAATTTTTAATTTTTATATTTTTGGACTACCATAATAAACAGTATATTTATAGAATTTTGTGGTTTTATGAAAGCAACATGTCAGTTGTATTCTTTTTGCTATTTTCAGCTGAACTTTTTAGTTACATTGTTTTTAACTTTGTTTATATGGGTTTAGTCAGTTTGACTGATATTCTAACCACAGTGTAACTGTGAAACTATACATGCTATAACCCCACTTGTACTAAGTGTAACTTCAAAAAATTTGGCTCATGTTTAATAAACATAACAAATCTTTTGTACCCAAAATATCATAATTTTTATTAAAGTTTTTTCACTAAAGATTCATTTACAGATTTATAAAACTGCTACTGAGTTATTTTTAAGGAAAAGTGACTTTCTTGTTCAGAAAAAAATATTTATTTTAATTTTAAAATTTATTATTTCATTTGTTTTACTTTAAAACTTCCTTAAGGAATACCACAAGCTTTTTTTTTTGTGAAACTGTGTGCTTTGTCTTATTTTTCTCTACCCTATTACTAACTATAGTAAAATCAAAATCTACATGAAATGAAATGTTGAAAGTTGTGAAATAATTTTCTTTTGAAGAATGACAGAAGGTTGTAACACATTTACAACTATCCAATGTAACAGGGTCAGTTATCTGATCTTTTCACATCTTGCTACTGGTTTCATTATTTTACACTGCCAATTAGAACCTATCTAGCTACTTGACAGGATGTTAACTCTTTCCATATAAGTTTTACATTCTTAATTTTGTGAGACAATATTAAAATATCCTAAATTCCTTTGCTATGAGAATTGGGACACTTGCTCATTAGGTCTTCCTTCTTTTCCATTTTCAATTTATTCACCACTTTTTTGAAATGCATAGAATTTAAGGTAAATTACTCATTATACCACTAGTATTACTTAGAAAAACATATTTTTATAACCTTCAATCTTATTTGGTTACTGAGCCATAAACTAGAAAATCAAATCCTTTTTGTCCATACTCACCTGTTATATCCTTTTTTTTCACAAATTGCAAGTAATTCTCTTTGAGGTTTAATACTATATAATATATAACTGATAGAAATTCAAACATGAACATGTTTAGAAAACAGTCTGTAAATTTCTGTACCCTTATTCTGTATGTCATCATCACACAGGACAAGTGTTTGTCCCAGTTACTACTCTCAGGATTAACAAATTTTGCAAACATCCATTTGACTCAGTATTACGAGTTTTGCCAAATTATTAGACTGGGATTGTAAGGTTAAGTACAAGACTTTATCATCTCTAACATTTTTGGCAACTCAACAGAGAGTCTGCTGTTAAATTTAAGTCCCTCATCCATATGGATCGTGAGGTGAATCATATCACACTTCAGTTTTTTTACAACTCATCTTTTACTGTCTGAGTTATTGTATTAACCAATAGATAATCTTTGGCTCACTTTATAGAATAGTTTATAGTGAAGAGTGTATATCGATGATCAGCATACCTTCTTGTACTTTCAGCTAACCACTCAGTTGCTACATGTTATGTGCATCTGTTTTCTGCTAGTGCTGGTTAGACTTGTTTTTTTTTGGACAGCAAATAACAACCACATTAGGTCAGAATCCTCATTTGCTCATCTTTGACCACTTGTAAATTTAACTTTGGCATCCATTTACCTGTAGTCTTCTGTTTTATAGTCTGCACATGTTATAGTCTACATGGCTACTGTTTCAACTTCCACATGTGTTCAGAGTAAATGTATTCCACAAAGAGACACAGGCAATTCAAGACAAAATTTGCTCACTTGAAACCCAGAATTGCTTTTCTGAAGAAACTTAAAGACATAGTCTAACAACTTTTTATATTAAGTTAATACATTTTATTAACTTAAAATGAAACTCGTGTAAGATATTTTCAAAACACAACTTGTTTTGGACATATACACGTGAGATGTCAGTTAATTGAATGTCTTTCATTTTTGAAGAGAAAATTATTTTTAAAAACACTTTCGAGATTACACAGAATTTAACCAAAAATATTAATATCTAGAGATAAAAATAAATGTAAGTACTTGTTAAATGAACTACTTTTAAATGTCAAAATATAATTGACAGAATGATTTTCAAATTCACAATTGACAGATTATTATGCATCTCTTGGTTATTAGGTGTTCACTTTGTCCTTTTTTCTGTCATTTTATGATGTCACATTAAGAGGTTTGATTATTTACAAATGAAACAACTTTGAAAATATGGCTTGATGAAACAGAAATTACATTTTTAAAATCATAATAAAGCAAATATCATGATTTGACAGTTTATTGTTTCTTGGTAAAGTTGTAGTGAAAGTGTTTGTTTGTCATTTATATCTGTTTTTCTTAGATGAAAGACATCAGGTAAATTTAGTTAGATTTAATAAGTACAATAAGTGATTGTAAAGTATTCTGATGACTCAAATCCTTATTTTTAAACATTATTTTATTGTTTGTTTAATCTATTCAAACAAACTGATGTAATAAATAATTTAATGATTTATTTTACTTTATTAATAGCAATCACAATACATTTAAGTAAGAACATTAGTACTGGAATCAATAATCGTGAAATATATTTCATTATTTGGAGAAATTAATACCAGCTTCAGGATTCTATATAAGATAATACTGAAAGAAATATTGTATTTCATGAAGAAGTGATTCTTTTTCTTTTTTTGTTTTAAAAAATATCATTTGGCATCTTTTTCAAATGTTTTCAGGAAGTAAAGAAAAAGACAAAGTCCAACTGGCGAGAAAAGCATGAAGAACTGATCCAAGCCATAAGAGCTGCTAGAAAGCCTGACAAGGAAGAAGAAAATGAGTCCCTAGATTCTTCAAAACCAAATAAAGTTCCAGCAGGTATTTTTAATAAACTTTTATATAAAGATAATTCCTATAATATTGTAATAACTTAATTTTTTATTTTGGATTTTGTTCTGTGTCATTTTTAAGGTTATTGTGTATAGATGTTTAACAATTCTTTTTGTGTTGACAATACACTGAGTTTAAATGAACAGTAATGATTGAAAAAAAGATTCAAGAGTTTTAGGTGGACATGTTTGTTTTTTTCCAACTGTACAAGTGTGAAAACAAATTTGAAACCTGTGTATTATTTCTTTGTCATTCACAGTTAATGAAAATACATATTTCTCTATTAAGCCTTTTGTATGCTTTGAGTGAAAGACTTTTTTTTTCTAGATTAAAAAAAATAATACTACAACAGTCCTCTACTTTAATATTGTTCTACTCTCATCACCTATCTATACATCTCATGTTTTTTATCTCCAAGTTTTATACAGAAGTGAAGTTTTTATCCTTTCTTTGTCTCATTTATCACAGGACTTTTAATTTTTTGAACTTAGTGATAGAACAAGTATGAAACAGAGAAACAAAGTGTTGTAAAACATTCTGAATTGTATGTACCTATGCATATGTAAACACAAAAATAAATCTCAGAAGCAATCTGATACAGCAAACCACATTTCAAGTCAAGGCAATCTGTATATTATTACTATTGAAACAGAACAAAAGTGCCCTGTTTATAGTTTTAACAAAGCATTCTTTTCAGTGCTATCATAAATACTTTAGAAGCAATTACATAAGGCTAATTTTTAAAATGCTAAGCACTGAAAACATTTTACCAGAACAGAAAGCAACATAGCTGCAAGAAATACAATTAACGTAGTTTTTGGTGCATAAGGTGAGATTTTGTTTTCACAGTTTGACTGATCCTAGACTTGTAGACCACAGTACCTTGTCCAAGGATTAGTCATCCAAATTTCTCAATGTTTCAGAAATTAAATAAGACTTTTAAAGACTTTTTCAGCTTTGAAGATCATCATGTGTAGTATTCAATAAAATCTGTTTAATTAACCAACCAACAATGAGCCCATGACATTTTGATTCCTTTCAATCTTTGTTATAAGTATAATTACTCCCACCAAAAAAATCTCCCTCATCTTCCATTAAATCTTATAAATCCTATAGAGCGTCATTGAAGCTGGAAGTCTAGGAACTTGTAGAGGAAGATCATCATGTGTAATACTCAATAAAAAATGTTTAATTAACCAACGAACAACAAGTTCCCACCCTCTTAACCTTTTTCAGTCTTCCTTACAAGTATAAATTTCCAAAAAGAAAACCTACCTCATCTTACAATTTCTCCTGTTTAGTCATATGAATCCTACACAGTAGCATTCAAGCTGGAAGTCAAAATTTGCAGAGGTATATGGTGCCAATGTTGCCAGTTACTGTGAGTATAAAGACAGTGAAAAATAAAAGAATTTTAACTTATTATATTTTGATTTTATTTTAACTAAATTTTGCTATCATCAAATTCTGTATAGTTCTAACTATATTTCTTCTGATTCTGTCCAGTATATGACACAATGGTACTGTACTTAATCTGTTCTTGTCTTATATTTCACTTTGACTTGTATGTGAGTGAATGTTGAAAAATGAGAAATTTAACTCATTCAACTCGTGCTGAAAAATATGGGACATAAATACATTAAAAATGTCTCTTTTAGACAGCAATAATTATAATACATAAAAACACAAAGCTTTATGCATTTACTGCATAATTTAAAAACTTTCTACAGTGTAAAAGTTACAACAGACTAAATTAATAGCAAAATTCCTTTACTAGGTAGATCAAAGAATGTATTTCATGACTTTTAAGAGAGTTACATTCAAAATTTAATTAAGCTGCATTAATATCATTTTGTATGAATATATATATAACTTCAACATGTAGTTAATAAACCAAATTTTAATATCATGTAAGTTTTAATTCTATAAGGAAATATCAGGTCATCCCTTAAATAATGTCTGATTTTAGGTTCAGAAAAAGAGAAAGGATTTCAGACTCTTTAATGTTATTTAATGAATAATGTATGTTCCATTATTATTAATTACTTCCTGCCAATGATTCACAAGCTTTTGAGTGCCACTTTTATAAAATTCTTGGGGTTTGAAGGAAAGAATTGTAGAGAGAGTAGTTTTGACTTCTTCATATGTTACAAGCTCTTTTTTTAAGATAGTTCTGCAAACTATGGAATAGATGATAATCAGATGGGGCAAGGTCTGAAGAATAAGAAGGATGTGTAAGTTTTTCCCAGTCTAGCTCTTCAATCTTTGTAGATGTGATCCTTGCTGTATGGGGTTGTGCATTATTCTAGTGCAACACAACACCTTTACAATTTATCAAAGCAGGCCTCTTTTCTTTTATTGCAACATTCAAGCACTCTAACTGTTGACAATAGAAGTCTGATGCAATTGTTGCATTGAGTGGCAGCAACTCAAAGTAGATCACACCAACAATATCCTACCAAACACTTAACAAAACTTTCCTAAGGTGGAGGTCTATTTTTGGCTGCGCTTTAGCCAGTTTGCCTACACTGAATCATTGTCTGTAGCTCTTAATATTTTTATGATATATTCATTTTTCATATCCATTCACTAACCTGTCCAAAAAAAAGGTGAGTTACATTCATAAGAATGCAGAGAAATGCAAGTGTCCACTTTTGCTCTAAGGTTGGTTTCTCTCAAATCATGGGCAACCCATTTTCCAAGTTTGGACACCTTTCCAAGCTGTTGCAGATGATGGTGAACTGCTGAATGGGTTGAATTAAACATCTGTGCTAGTTCTTCAACTGGTACAGCACAATCTTCATTAAGTGCAACCAGCAGCAGGTCATCATTAAACTCAACAGGACAACCTGAACATGGCACATCACTTAAGCTCTAGTCACCTGACCTGAATTTCTGAAACCACTTTCAACATTTTCTTTCATTGATAGACTCTGCTCCATAGGCACCTTGAATGTTTCATGTAGTATCTACTGCACTGTTGCCTTTTTTAAACTCATAAATCATTATATGCCAAAAGTGCTCCTCAGACACATCCATCTTCATCAGGGTTTATTCGATTAATGATATGAAAAAGTGGAGTTGGGTTAGTTTCTTTTATTTGCCTGAACATTTTTATACATGCCCTACTACGTATTTTAGTTATGATGATGCACTTTCTGTATTAAATTTTCAGACATTACTTATGGGATGACCTAATATTTAAAATACCGTATTTTCTGGTTAATAAGCCGAGGCCAATTTTCAGCTCTAAAAATGAGGGTTTTTGCTTATTACCGCCCAATAAGCCGAGGCCATTTTTAAGAAGTGACAAGTTTCTTCAAAATGATTTCTTAGTCTCGTTTCAGCATCAGCATGCATGTTGTGTGTGATCATTGGCATTCTGTGGTAAAGCAGAACGTGTCGTATTGAGACAGAGATGGAATCAATATGTCATTCGTTCTTCGCTCCACTCACTGTAATTAGGTAACCAATGAAATTCCAGAATTTTTACTCAGTAATTAAAATCACTAACCCAGGGTATAAATACCAGGGGTATGTAGTGGGAGTTTATTATTGTTCCGTCAAAAGCCAAAAATGTCTACACCTGCAAAAAAAAGAATGCGTTATGATGCTGCTTTTAAACTGAAAGTAGTAGAGCTAGCCTTAAAAACCTCAAATATGAATGCCGCTTGCCATTTCTGTGTGAATGAAAAACAGGTCCGTGAATGGAAGAAAGCAGAATGTGTGCTAAAAGAAATGTCGAAAACAAGTAAATGTAAATGCTGAAATGAGTGGATGGTTTCCGGCAATCAAAGTTTTACTGCTGCCGAAAATATGCGCGCTGCATCACTCGCTACCGTCTATGAGTGGGTTGTGAAATCGTGGGACGATATTAGTGTTGAAACTGTAGAGAAGTCATTTAAAAAATGCAGCATCTCAAATGCAATGGATCGAATGGAAGATGATATGTTGTGGTTGGACGACGACGAGAAAGACAACATTCCACTCACTCAGCTAATAACACCAGAGAATGACCCGTATGATGACCAGGTCTCTGCCGAGAATTGGAATCTATTATTTGGTGCTTCTGATGATGAAGATGATGAATTTGATGGATTTTAATAAATTTCTGAAATTAAAGTGTATATTTTTTATTATCTATTTCGTCAGCAAAAGACATTGATGTTGAATACCTACTATACACAATGTGTGAAGTTGTGACAACACTCTCGTGGACAAAGTAGGTAAATACTCGCACGAACAAAGTAGATACCATATTTTCCGGTTAATAAGCTGAATCGCCGAATAAGCCGAGGCCAATTTTCAGCTCTGAAAATGAGGGTTTTTGCTTATTACCGCCCAATAAGCCGAGGCCATTTTTAAGAAGTGACAAGTTTCTTCAAAATGATTTCTTAGTCTTGTTTCAGCGTCAGCATGCATGTTGTGTGTGATCATTGGCGATCTGTAGTAAAGCAGAACGTGTCATATTGTGAAAGAGATGGAATCAATATGTCATTCGTTATTGGCTCCACTCACTGTAATTAGGTAACCAATGAAATTACAGAATTTTTACTCAGTAATTAAAATCACTAACCCAGGGTATAAATATCAGGGGTATGTAGTGGGAGTTTATCATTGTACCGCCAAAAGCCAAAGATGTCTACACCTGCAAAAAAAAAATGCGTTATGATGCTGCTTTTAAACTGAAAGTAGTAGAACTTGCCTTAAAAACCTCAAATATGAATTCCGCTCGCCATTACTGTGTGAATGAAAAACAGGTCCGTGAATGGAATAAAGTAGAATGTGTGCTAAAAGAAATGTTTTTTTTTATTCATTTTGTTATTTCTATGAATACATGTCATTCGTAATGTATAGACCTTTTTCTATTAATAAATAAAGTTTATTCAACTGAAATAACTCTGCCGTAACTGTGAGATCAAAGGTATGATTTTGGGGCCAATTTTGGTCTTCGGTATTTTTTGGTCCAAAGCTGGTGATTGGCCAATAAGCCAACCCCAAAAAATCAGGTCCAAAATTTAGGGCCAGAAATTCGGCTTATTAGGTGGAAAATACGGTATCCTCAGTCTTCCCTTTTATGAAATTGAAACATTTGTATTACAGGTCTTTCCTCTTTTCTATTGTATTTATCACTGCTCTTTGAAGTACAGAATTCAAAATACATTACTCATTATTATATAGATATTACTAAGGCAAAGCTTGATCTTTACAGCCTTTAATCTTATTTGTTTGTGGAGTTATAAATTAGATAATCAGACCTACTTGCCAAACCCACTTGTTGTTCTCTCTGACATTTTATACTTTATTATTTATAATCAATGAACTGGCAAAGTTCTAATGTATCAAATGACATGTTATTTGAAATTATTTTTCAGTGCAGAGTTCATTTCATCTTGAATTTGACTTTAACTGGAGTTACATTGACAGGCTTAAGATAAAACTTAAAGGCTCCTATGATATAGTTTGGTTTGCATTTATCATTATTCTGTGTTCTTAGTGCATCAGTTAAGTAAATAAAAATTGTTTAATTTACTAGTACCAATAGTATAAAAACATAAGCTTAAATTTCATCAGCTACTGACAGAAAAAAGTCAGAGATAATATATTTCCTGTTTTTCATGTGTATTCTTTCTTTATTATTATAAATTTAACAGAAAAGTAACAATTAGAAACTTACTAAATTATATAAAGTTAAATTAAGTAAAATAATGAAGAAAAGAATCTTCATGAGGCATGCTTGTGAGCAGGTTATGCATCATATCATTCAATACTGTAACATGAATTATGCATTTAATGAGTGATTTAAAGTTGAGTGGTGGAATTATTAACTAGACATGGATCAATGAATGATGAAACAAAAAAAGTTTAAATATTAATGAATGTAGGATAAAGAATTGTAGTATTCTGTTACAATTTTACAGTTATTCCAGAAAGAAAAAGGGTAATTTTAATGTATTGTTTTTTATGGAGGTTAGCCTCTTAGCCAAAATAAAAATATAAAATAAATAAGTTTTAAAAAATTTAAAGCCAGCCCTTATTTTTCATATATCTCTTAAGCTTTCTTTTAAATTTACTCAAATTTACTTCCTTCACAACATCTAAAAGTAGCTCATTCCATTGGTCAACTACCACTATATTTGAAAAAGTAAAACTGTTTTAGCTCAAGACGGCTTCTACATTGCCTGACTTTACATTTGTGTTCCCTAGTTCTATAAATCTTGTGTTAAGTATGAAAAATGTTGATGCATCAACATTATCAATTATTTTAACAATTTTAAACACTTTAGTAAGGTCCTCTGTGACTTCTTTTTCAAGAGAAAACCATTTTCAGGATCTTAAGCTCTCCTCATATGGCAAACCCTCCATTCCATGAATCATTTTAGTAACTCCCTCTGAACAACTATTTTCAATAATTCAATGTTTTTCCTAAGGTAAGGAGTCCAAGATTGAACCCAATAATCCAAATGCAACAAAACCAATAACCCACACAATGAAACTCTAAAATCTTTAGACTTGTATTCTGTGTTTCTGTAGATACAACCTAAAATCCTATTTGCCCTACCTCTAGAAATAGCACACTGCTTGGATGTTTCATGATGCCATTAAGGTTATTTCCATCCAAGTTAATTACATTTATAATTCAAGTTATGAGAACCTGTATGCAATATCTTGCATTTATCATAATTAAATCCCATTTGCCATTTATTTGCAAAATGATCTAAATCCTTTTGTAAAGCAGCAGCATTCTTTTCACAGCCAGCAACACCAAAAACCTTGATATCATCAGCAAATGTAAGTAATTTGTTTACTATTCCATATTCTGTGCCCCTTGGTGTGGATTCCTGTACATGGTGAGGGGACCTCCCAAAGAACGTTCTGTTCTTTCAGTTTACCTCCTCTGGGATTTAAACATCCACCCATGTGTTTGCTGTGTGTGGTGACCCATGAAGGGGAGGAGAGGATCCTGGTGGTTGAGGGGTCCTACCCTCCCACACCACTTTGGCCTTGAATTTCTGTAGACAGGCAGCTTTGGAGTGTACTCCCAGCATTTATTGGCTGGTCTACTTGGGTTGGGGTCAACCAAATACCAGTGTTGCATACTCTCCATAGGTGTTGTGAACATTGTATCTGGTGCTGGTGTTTGGGTGTAGTGCTTATGAAACTTTGGCAATGCTGCAGTGTCCTTGTTTGACATTGTAGTGTGTTCCCTCATGGTGGGTGGGGTCAGTGGATACCGAAATATTCTTTTTTTATTATGGATTCCCCAAATAAAAATTTAAATAAAATAGTGAAAAATAGTCCACAGGTAAATGACCAAGTTTTGAAGATTCTGAACAGCAATCTCAACCTCTGTAGCACCTGTACCTTATATTTTATACTGCATTCTCTCTTTGATGAACCTTTAGAATAAGTGTCTCCCTTTTTTATTCAGTACTAGAGGGCTTTCCTGAGTCTGTAAAAAAGCTTCACTCTGGTGACATATTGGTGGAAATATCTACATTTCAACACAGTGAACTCCCTTGTATTTGAAGGCAATTGGGAATATAACCATTGAGGTTACTTCTCATGCTACTTTTAATTTGTCACAAGAGGTTATTGTTGAGAGGAATTTGAAGAGCATTCCTGAGTAGAGATGCTCACTAGTTTCTTCATCAAAAGAGGTTTTTGTAGTGAGGCATATCTCTACTTGCAAAGAAGGAATTATGATGCCATCCAATGTCCTAATCTTGGCATTTACATCACCATGTCCATCTGCAATTGTCAAGGCAGATTATATTAATTGCAAGGTACAGCCATATATTCTGAACCATCTTAGATGTTTCCAATGTCAGCAGTTCAGTCACTTAAAGACATCATGTCGTGATTTCTTGATGTGTGCTCATTGGGATGGCAAGGACCATGATGCGTATGAACATGAAACATACCCTTTTTGGGTTAATTATAATGGCTCACACCCATCCAACTTTTGTTCTTGCTTTAAGTGATTGAAGGAAGAAGTACAGCATTTGAAAACAATTCAAAACATTACTTACCCTGAGACTAGAAAGTTACTGTCCCCTACTTCACTTATGATGTATGCTGCTGCACTTTGTTTCACTGCTACAGTGGGAGTGTAAACAGATCACTCAGTGATCCAAAACAATTATTCTCAAATCATATGAAATCTCTTTTGACCTCGGTGGTTAAGAAAGTTGATGAATCAACATCAACACCCATATCTGTCCTCACCATTCAGTCTGGCATGGCCCAGTGGTTAAGGCACTCAACTTGTAATCTGAGGGTTATGAGTTTGAATCCCTGTTATACCAAAACATGCTCACCCTTTCAGCCTTGGAAGCATTATAATCTGATAGCCAATCTTGCTATTCATTGGTAAAAAGAGTTGGCAGTAGGTAGTGAAGACTAACTGCCTTCCCTTTAGTATTACACTGCAAAATTAGGGTTGGCTAGCACAGATAGCCCTCATGTAGTTTTGCACGAAATTCAAAAGAAACCAAACCCTACCATTCATTCCAGTAAACCCTCAGATCCATCTCCTTTGGTTCTGGATATGGGCATTTTCTCAGTTACATCTTCTCCAGCCCCCAGATGCAAAACAGCAATTCATTTGCACTCTCAGTCACTGGAATATTCTTTCAACAGCAAAGATCTGCTCACTTGACCCAGCACTGGATCTATGAAGGTCAATAGATTCTCCTTAAATAAAGAAAAAAGACATGGTTGAAAACAGGAAGGCTCTCCACCCAATTTGCCTACACATAAATAAAAATACACAAAGTATGTAGGTTGCCAAGGTTTTGTGTTCTAATCTGGTTGACATCAAAGCACTGGTTGCTTCTTACCAGCCTGTAAGTCTTTTTTTACAGGAAACATTTCTGAAATCTGCTGATACAAAGAGCTTTCAGCAGTTTTCTTTGGATAGAAATGACAGGTTGTATGATGGAGAAATGCATGCAGGGGTGGCATTTTTGATCAATCAGCATGTGCCCAACCTGTTTTTGCCACTCAACGTATTCTTGCAGGCCATAGCTATCCGTGTTTTCTTGGGTCGTACCATTACTGTTTGTTCCCTCTACCTGCCTCCTGAAGAGACCTATGATCAATTAGACCTCGATGCTCTTGTTGAACAGTTTCTGTCTTCCTTTATAATTCTGGGGAACTTTAATAGATATAATCTCCTCTGGAGTGGTGCTGATATTGATGGGAGGGGTTGCTTCATGGTGCATATGCCCTCAGATCATAAATAAAATTTCCACATTGATACAAAGTCTGTAGATTTATGTTCTAATCTGGATGACATCAAAGCACTGATTGCTTCTCACCATCCTGTATGTCTTTCCTTTTAGAAAGCATTTCTGAAACCAGCTGATTCAGTCACCTTTTGGCAGTTTTCTTTGTACAGAAATGACAGGTTTTGTGAAGCATATGCTCTCAGATCACAACCTTTCTCTTTTCAGTACTGATTTTTGTACTTATTTTCATTTGTCTAATCAATATTTTATTGTTATTGTTCTCTCAGTTTGTTCCCCTTCACTATTCTCTCACTTTTCATGGAGGATTGACAGTAATCATTTTTTCATAATTTTGAAAGATACTTGCCATGGTCGATGCCACTTGACCCACATGTCCCAGTGGAAGCTGGATCAAGCCAACTGGCTCTCTTTCAGTGTTATTGCAGAACTTGATCCTGCCATCAGACAACTGCATGGCAGCAGTGACTGACTGTATTTCTAAAACCTCGACATATTTTCCATGATATCCTCGTTTGTGGTGGAATTCTTCCTGCCACATGGCATGGAAAGGTTAAAAACAACCCTCGGATACCTTTCAAAGGTATCCTACACTCTTGAACCACATTGCTTTCCAGCAGGCCTGTGCACTTGCTAGGCAGGTAAGATATTAAAGCCAGACAGAATTTTGGATTAAATTCACAACCAGCATCTCTTCTACCACCTGTTACAAAGTTATATGGGACAAGATTCAAAAGGTCAGTTGTCAGTATAATTCAGTCTCTCTTACAATCTTGCTCTTTCATGGCCAGGAAATAGTTGATACCCAGAGCATTCCCCATTTTCTTAGACATCAAGACTCAGGCAGAACTGTTGTTTTTTTCCTTTTGGGCTTATCGTTTCTATGACTGTAATCACCCCTTTCCACTGGTAAAACTCAAATTGGCCTTTTATCGGTCTAGCAGTACATTTGTCAGACCTGCTGATATACATTATGAGATGCTGCACCACCTCTCTCTTGCTATTCTTCTGGTTGTTTTTAATGGTATCTGGCAGGTTTCTCTACCATCCCTCAAGGAAACTATTCTCTTCCTGATATTTTGTTTGCATTTAGTGTACTTTAAAAAAAATCCTTACTGTTAATTTTTGTTTTCAAACAAATTTTTTTCATACGTCCTTTTGAATGTCATAATTTCCTGTTTCATCAACTTTCTTGCTTGATCTTGCACAATACCAGTCAATTTAGATCTCTTAAATTCATGATGCTTTTCTTTAATTGTATCTCTTATGCCCTATGTGACCCAATCTCATTTTTTTTTTACTTGTAGCTACTCTTTTCTTTCTGTAAGGAATATATTTGCTTTAAATATTAAAAAAACATTTTCTTTAAACATTTTTGACATTTACTTAGTATTTCTAAATAACTCACTTGCTCAATTCACAACAGAAAATTCTTGTTGCATTCCTTCAAACTTAGTTTTTTAAAATTTTTGATCAAAACATTATTCCTAAATTTATATGCAGCAAAACATCAAACCTAATACAGCAATAATCACATCTACCTTGGTGTTCCACACTTTCCACCCTCTCAACCATTTCTGTATTAGAAGTTAACAATAAATTTAAAATATCTTTATTCTTAGTAGGTTGCTTGACCAATTGATGTAGAAATGCATGTTGAACAGTTCTCAGAAACCTTTCTTCTTCAGTTTTGACTCAAGTATTTCTCAATTAGTATGTCCAAAATTAAAATCACCCATAATTATGACTTCAGTAACAGCTAAAATCTTAATCTTACTAATTTCATCAGTTTCATCTGGTGGTTTGTAACAAATTTCAACTAAGAGCTTTTTCCCTTGATATCCACAAACAGAAACTCAAATGGATTCTATCTCCTTGTTATTACCTTTAATATTCTCATCTTTAGTGGGATGTGACACAATTTACACACACAGCCACTCTTTTTTTCTCTCTTTAATACTCTGTCCTTATTAAATAATTTATACGTTTCTATTTTTACCAATATATCAAACTTTTCTGTTTTTACAAGTGCCATAAAATCATGTATTTTATTTCTTATAATACTTCACTATAATACTTCTTATAATAGTTCACTACTTTTGACACAGATACTCTCTTTTTCTAACGTTCTGAATGTCACTGTTAATTTTAGCTGATGTCTCCCTTGCATGTGAAAGCTTACATATTGAAAGTTATAGTATGAAAATGCTGGTCAATTTAAGAGTTAAAAAGTCAGTCAAATTAACAGAGCTTATTGAGTGATGGTCAAGTATGATATGAAACATTTCAAATACCCTTAACATTAGTAATGAGTTCTTTTAAAGGACGTATTATGCTTAGTAAAACAACCTTTTAGATACAGTACTTTCTCCTTTTCTCACAAGATTATCTATTCTTGTTCAATGCTACCCCTTATATGCAAACGTTTTTTTTATGCATACTACAAGCCTTCCACATCCCCTGTTGGAATTATTATGTTTCAAAATGTTTTTCATGTCACTTAAACAGTAGTAACGTGATATGCCTACATGATGCACGTGGCTCTTTGTACCAAACTGTCACTTTTCATTTAGCTGTATTAGAGTTAAGATATACTTTTTTGTGTGTTTAATGCTTCCAGTGTAACAAATATTTTTTTCTTCACATGAAGTGGTTTCTTTTTACTTTATTTTCATTCATTCCACTAATTCATACATTAATATTTATCACTTCATTCTTGTCACATATTTCTGCACGCAGATTTTGTGAACCTTTTTTTTGTTCAAGGAATTCTGAAGTTTTTGTAACCATATTAGAGGCCACAAGAGTGCCTAGCATTTTTTTCAGGCCTCAAATGTGGG
This sequence comes from Carcinoscorpius rotundicauda, assembly GCA_011833715.1. NCBI lineage: Eukaryota > Metazoa > Arthropoda > Merostomata > Xiphosura > Limulidae > Carcinoscorpius > Carcinoscorpius rotundicauda. Next base: position 23,373,506 of record CM022395.1, read on the forward strand.
CGACTCAATGATGAATCTGTTAGTTTTTATACATTTTATACACATGCTCTTCTTGAATCAGCTGAACCTGTGCAGAATGATGCACACTTTGAGCATCTGTTTCCACCTTCAGAGATTCCATTTCTTCTCATTCCCAGCCTGAGGAATCACCAAGGCCTAATTTGGTCTTTACTGATTTTGTGTCTCAAGGTTTGTGATGTTTATCCATTTCCCCTATCTCTGATTTACCTAATCCTTCCTTATTTCATGAGTGAGATTTCTAATGATATTTCTTTTGCCTCCCTCCTATGGTGTTTGGGTATATACTGATCAATCTGTCTCATACTTAAGTGAGGGAATCAGGATACCATACCCCTGAAAACTTCTAATCAATTTGCCATTTCTTACCATCATGTGAACTATCCATTTTTAGATTAACAGTTGTTAGGTTTCTTGTTACCTATTTGAGGGATGGTTCCAAAATCAAATATTATTAGCCATCCATATTTCCTTTGGTTCTCTTTTTTTGTTCTCTCTACCTGACTCCTAGAGAGACCTATGATCAATTAGGTTTTGATACTGTTATTGAACAGTTGTTTTCTCCATTTTTAATCCTGGGAGAATTTAATGGATGTAATCTCCTCTGGGGTGATGCTGATATTGATGAGAGGGGTTGTTCTGTAGAGCATATGTTCTCATATCATAACCTTTTTCTTTTCAACACTGGTACTTATACCTGTTTTCATTCATCTAGCCAGTATTTTACTGTTGTTGATCTCTCTATCTGCTTCCCTTCACATTTTTTGCATTTCTCTTGGAGGGTTATCAGTGACTTACAGGGCAGTGATCATTTTCAGGAAGAACGGCAATGGTTGATGTCATGCAACCCACGTGTTACAGTGGAAGCTGGACCAGGCCAACTTGCCCTCTTTCACTGCTCTCTTGGAACTTGACCCTGCTGTCATCTGTAAGCCATCAATAGACAGTTGTGTGGCAGAATAACTGATCGTTTTGTCCAAGTAGCTGCTCAATTTATTTCTAAAACCTTTACACGTCTTCCAAGGTATCCTTGTCCGTGGTGGAATCCTGCCTGCCACGTGCCACTGAAGACTTAAAAATAGACCTGGGATACCTTTCATAGGTATTCCATACTTTTAAACTGCATTTTTTCCAGTAAGTCCGTGTGCAAGCTTGGTAGGTAAGATGTCAAACCCAGAAGGGATCTTGGATTAAGTTCACAACTAGCATCTCTTCTACCACCAGTTCCAAAGTCATATAGGACAAGATATGGAAGGTCAGTGGGAAGTATACTTCCTTTCCTCTTTTGATTATGCTCTCTGGTGGCCAGGAAGCTGCTGATGCCCCAGCAAAAGCTTTTCTCATGCATCTAGCTCTTCTGCCTCATCACCTACCTGCTGAACCATCAAGACTCAGGCAGTGCTGTTGTCTCTTTCTTTTTGGGCTGATTGTCTCTATGACTATACTTATCTCTTTTCACAAGTGTAAATCAAGCTTGCTTTTTATCCATCTCGCAGTACATTGGTTGGACCTGATGATGTTCACTACAAGATGCTGTGCAACCTCTCTCCTACCATGTTTGCTATTCTTTTGGTTGTTTTTAACTAGATCTGGCAGGAGAATGTTTTTCCTGATGCTTACCACCATGCTATTGTCCTTTCTTTTTATAAGCTTGGTGACGATCCCAAGATTCCTTCAAACTACCATCCAATTGCTTTGACAAAATCTCTCTATAAGATATTAGAGGATGGATTATGCTCATCTTGTTTGGTTCCTTGAAATAAACAATCTCCTCTTACCCACCCTGTTTGGGTTCTGATGACAGTGTTCAACAATGGACCACATGATCCAACTTAAAATGTCAAACAAGGAAGCCTTTCTCAAGTGACAACATCTTGTTTCTTTAATTTTTTTTACTTTGAAAAGGTTTATGATACTACATGGAAGTATGACATCCTTCAAGACCTCCACTCATTTATTCATTTTCACTAAATATTTTTAATGGACTAGTGATTCTCAATTTGTGTGGTTTCAACTCTTTCTCATTCTTTCTGCAGGAACTTGGAGTCCCTCAGAACTGTGTCTTAAGTATCACACTTTTCATTATAAAGATTAATGCCATCAGTGGACAACTTCCCTGTACAGTTGCAAATGGACATCTCATGTCAGCCACCAGGCATGAGGTTTATGGAGTGGCAGCTACAGTCTGCCCTCAGTTGTTTACTGACGTATATCACAGCAAGTGGATTTACCTCCTCTCGCTCTAAAACTGTTTGCATCCACTTTTCCCATCAACAGGGTATTTACCCCTACCCTGAATTTCATGTTGGTGAAGTTATACTTCCTGTTGTCCCAGAGGCAAAGTTCTTGGGGCTTATCTTTGACCATGAGCTAACCTTTATTCCACACATCAATTAGCTACTTATCAAATGAACAAAAACACTGAACATCCTGCGTGTCCTCTGTTATAGTTTTTGGGAGCAAATCAATGTTCTGTGCTAAAGGTCTATTATACCCTCATTCAATCAAAACTCTGGTATTGAAGAAATTGGATCCTGTTTACCATCAGGGGCTTCAGCTCTGAATATGGATTTTCCATGCTTCTCCAGTCCAGAGTTTTTACACAAACTCTCATGAACCTCCCCCATACCTCTGCCATTTGCAATGATCTCTACCGTATGCTTCAAATCTTCAATTCATACCACAGCATTCCACCTGGGGTTGTGTTTTCCTTCCTTAGTGGGTCATGCTTTTCCAAAACAGATGATCTGCCATTGTTACTTTTGGCCTTCATATTCAGCTGCAGTTGAATGAATTGGATCTGTCCTTAGATGACCTTGCTGTATACACTGATCATTCCATCCCACCATGGTTTATTACCATTCTCAAATGTGACCTTGCTTTGAGTCATCTGGGAAAATCTGATACTCCCAGTTGGAAGTATTGTCTTTTATTTGCTGATCATCTTTCCATTCCCATTTATACCAATGGTTCCAAATCAGGTGACTGTAGGCTCTGCCATGAATTGTTGTGGATAGGTGGTTGTGCATAGAATCCTCTCTACAGTTTCTGTGTTTACTGCCAAACTGTATGTCACATAGAAACTAAGCAGTATTTGAATTGTACTAACTATACCAACTCACTTAGCTCCATAGTGGCCCTGGAATCGCTTCACATTAGTTCTCACCAATATTCAGAATTGACTGGCACATTTCTCTTTTATCATCCATTTCTATCCAGTTCTTTTGGATACTGGGTCACATTGATTTTCACAGGAATGAGTTCACTAACACCACGGCTAAGTTCACCTGCTCTGATGCTATCATGACTGTGGCTGTTTCATACATGGACTATGCTTGTATTCAAGGCTCTACTCTGCACCAGTTTGCAGTCAACTTGGAGTGAACAATATGATTACAAACTTTTCCAGATCCTTCTATTGCCCTCTGGCCATCTTGTTTCTGGAAGGATTAAGTTATCACAGTTAGGTTACCCATTGTTCACAGTTTACTCTTTTTTTTTTTTAATCTGGGACTAATGCATCAGTGCATGGTTAGTGTGACACTTGAGTTGCAATAGCCCACATTTTACTGTCATGCTGTCTTTACAACCATGAGTGATGGCATCATTTTAGACATATTTTTACCATTGGTTCATTCTTGATGTTGAACAGCATCATTGTGAATTGTGACACTATCCACTTCAATTGTGTTTTTAGCTTTTCAATTGCTATTGGCCCTTTTAACTCTATTTAAGTTTTGAATTTGAAAATTGGACTTTGTTTTAACATAATTCCTTTTTACATATTTTAATAATTTTACTTTTACTTTTTATTTGTTGTTTTGCACAAATAACCTAATTGCTTTGTATCAATAAATGCCTACCAACCAGCCTTTAACAAACTTAATAATTTATAGATGCACTGTTTCTTTTTGAATAATTTTCTTTACTCAGTCAATTTAAACTCAGTGAACAGTTTGCATTTAATGAATGTTTTACTAATTTCTTTGCACATAATGAATATTTTACTAATTTCTCAATCACTGAACTAACTACTATTTCATTACCAATTGTTTATATTTATAGCTTATATACCTTATGTATATTAGTTAAAGTTATCAGTCTTGACAACATGTAATCTCTCTGGGCATTCTGTGATACTTTTATGAATTTACTTGAAATTAATATCAAGCACCCTGTAGCTGACATCTGAAATAAAACATTAAAAATATAGTTTAAATCAGTGTATAATTACATTGTATAACACTGCCTATCTTGAACTTCACAGAGATGATAACTGGTATATCATGACAATGTAGTCTTTGGTGGTTGTTGTGTGGTGTTTGTTGTTAAATACAAGCATTTATGCTTTTATTGTGGGTGTAACTTTGATGAACTGGATGTTCAGTATTTTGTACTATCAAATATATATTTACTTCCTACTGCTTCATTAAGGTTGTTGTCTTCAATTGTAAATTGTAATAGGGTAGATAAATAGTTTATTAATTTCTAAATTACCAATGGATGTAGTCTGTGTTTTTATTTTTTTTAATTGACTTTCACAGGTTATGTAGAATGTCCTTCTTGTGGGCGTTACTTTAATGAACGTGCAGCTGATAGACATATCCCATGGTGTCAAGAGCAAAAGGCGAGAATTCCAAAAAGTCCAGCAAGTATTGATGCTAAAGAAAGATTAAAAGCAAGGACAAAGGTAAAAGACTTCAGTATTAGCAAATATACCACTCTTGTTCTTATCAAAGCTTTCACTAAAATGTTTGACAATGTTACTACACGTGTGGTTACAGTTTATTGCTTCGTTGATTTGTGACTCAGATTTATTCATTAAAAGGGTTTTTTTTATTTGTAAACCTTTAATTTATTGCTTTCCTAGCAAGAATTTTATGTGAGCTGTAATACGTTTCTAGGTCATGTTCACTGAGGATGTGGATAAGAATAAAGAAATTATAATTAGCCGTCAAATTTACATGCAATTTACTTTGTTTCTTGACATCTGGTGTTTAACTCATTATGTGTAGAATTATATCCAGAAAATATAAATTCATATACAAAATTAGATGTTTTCAAGTATGATGTTTTTTATCTGTTTTTGTCCTTGGATATGAAAACTGATTATTTTTACATTTAACACTTTCTTGATGTTTCACAGGTGAAAGGCCTTTTCATCGTGATTGCTAACTTGCATTCAGAATTTAGTGGACTACTATTTTATGAAATTATGTCAATAAGTTTGAGATCAAATTGTCGATTACAATTCAAACTGTAATATTATATGAGTTAATTTCTTAATTTAAAGGTAAATGCTAAAAGAATCCACCTAAATGTAGAATTTAGTGAGTCATTTGGTATGTTGAATACAACAGTGATAAAATTAGATGTTTTTTACTTTAAAATACTTAGTCTATAATTTTGTAGAAATTAGGAACTCAAATTAAACAATACTGACAAACAAGAATATAAAATAAGAACCTTATATCTTTTTATTTTGCTGAAATATGGATTTTGTATTGAATCAAACACAATGGCCTCATTTACCTCTTTCCATACTCTCAAAAAGTATAATATCTTCAGTAATATGTTTGTTTGAAACTCAACAATTTCCCTACCACTGTTTTTCATAGTAGTAAAGGAACACGCTGGCAGGTGATGATACTAACCTGATTCCATTGCATCTTCATCTGTTTTATTATATACAAAGTTGTGAAATAAAAAAATTAGATCCTTTGGCAGTATATCTCAGTAACTTTGAAAACATGTTACAAACTTTATTATAATGTTGTCTTTTATAAATATCTATTGTTGCATTGTCTCTTCCAAAGGAATTTTTGTGGATAGAAAATTTACAGTAAACATTTTCATCAAACTATCTTTGGTGTATTTCTTATGTGTATAGTGTTGAAGAAACTTGACCTTAAAAACCAACAACATGATAATATGTAATTGTATAAGAACCTTTAGGTCCAATAGGACTGCATTTTTTACATGTACTTTTGGAACACCATACAAAATATCTGGGTGAATCTTTTTGTGTTTGTCACTTATTTATTGTGATTATTTTCGTTATTACTGTTATGTGTAAGATGAATTGCTGTGCATTAGAGTAACACAATCCTAATTCCTGTATTAAGGTTGTATATTAAAAGTATGAGTATGAACTTCAGGTAGAATTTGTAGGATTAAAGTTAATTTTGTATTAAGAACTTTTTCCTTTATTGTGCAAACATTATAAATCTATCTACAAAGTTTCATACAATTGATGCTTGAGGAATTGAGGAAAAACAAGACAATTGTACATTTCACAAATATGTTATTTATTGTGACCATGGTATTGCCAGGAAAAGTATCATCAAGTACAGAATGAAATGTTTTTTAGAAGTACTTGAAAGTATATATGTATATAAAGTATTAGAAAATTACCTTAGATTTTATTCCTTCTGCACACCAGTCCATGTTGTGTCCTTCTCATTGTTCCTTTGTTGCCTGCTCATTCATGGTGTTTAGTTCTTAACCTATCTCAGTCATCTCCTCTATTATCATTTATACTTCTCTGCTCCATTCTCTAGCAATCCCAGTTGTCTGTGTCATCTTATCATTACCACACTCTGCCTTCATTCATGGCATTTTTTTTATCTCATACAAGAATGTCCAGATGATCTACATGTGTTGTATTTTTTCTTTCCCAGTCAGACTGTTCTTCATCCTTAATGGTTTATCAAAGAATATGGCATATATCTTTTACCTTCACATTTAAGTTCTTGTATTCAAATCGTAGCTTTCCCCAGATGTCTGCAAGTCGTGAAAGTGATATTATATTCACACCTCTTTCCCTCCTTTCCTATTCTCGTTTGTCTTCCTGCTCCAGTCCAGATTGTCTTCTCTGTCATATTCATGCTCTTCAGTGTTGTGATGTTAGTTGTATACTGGTTCTGCACACATGTACCCTGGCATTTTCCCTTCTGCTTCCTAACCTTGAAGTGAAGATATTATTGAGCCTTTTTCTTTTCCATACCAAACGATAAATACCAATGCTTCCTGGTTTGGGCTGAAGTTCACATTCTGATATACTCTTGTTACTCTGTGCCATTTGTCAAGCTCAACAAGCTATGTAATGTGTGGTGAAAAAGAGTATATCTGGTACAGTTCTGGTATGGCCTCCCTCAGATGTGTTGCTCTACATTGAAGTTTCATACTCCATAAGCTCATTTCACATGGTTTCTGAACTGTGCTCATCTAGGTACATTTTTCACTGGTAGTGTAGTGACTACAGTTGCAAATTTAAGGTATTGTATCAAAAGTTATAATTTTCCTGTACTAAATGTATTTCTGATAGATACTTCTATTCACATTTCTTACCTATCCTCCCTACTAAAATTCTAGGGCTTTTCTTCTTGTCTAATCTCAATGTGAAGGAAAGGTTCTACAGTATAGAAGGAGTCCACTGCACTAGGAATGTGTGTTGCACTCCTGTTGGTGGAGAGCTGTCACATGATTATCTACATGCTACAGTACAGCTTTACCATGTATAAACACATGGCAGTAGGTTTGAGTATCAAAGCTAGTGGCAAGAAAAAGATTTACATATAGAAAGCAGCACTGAACAAATCAAGCTGTTATACAAGCAAAAGTATGTATCAAAAATACATTTTCAGTATAAGAAATTATAACATTCAGACTGGATAAATTATAGATGAGTATTCTTAGTTAAGCTGAATTTTGATTGTAATCAGTCACTTATGTTGAGAGAGAGAGTTGAATTTGTTGATTTGTAGATGGTGGAACAGTAACTGGTAGCATGGCTCTAGGAATGTAAGTAGCAGGAAAGGTACTATTTTATTTTATATCTTGTCAGATGCACTTTTTTCTTTAAAAATACCTTGAAAAATCCCAATGCATCTTTCAAAACAAGTGATGAGTTTAAAGCAAGAGGTTAGAATTTAACACATATTGTCAATATACCTTGAAGAATATGATGTATTTGTTTGTATTTACTCAGTAAATTCAAAAAAGGTCAATGCTGCATTAATGTGTTGGTTGATGAGTCAAAATATTTTTATCTTAGAATTGTCTTTTCAAAATTTGGGTGTGTGTTCCGTGATGTACATCTTAAAAGGTGTAAAATATGGTATGTGTTTGTTTCTTTATTATGTTCCAGTCATTGGTAGATTTTTAGATACTGTTGACATATATGATAATATGCACTGTTGTTGTATATATTTGTATGAGCATGTGTGTGATCTTGCACATATTATGACATCACATACAAAGTTGTTTATATATGTACTATTTCTCAAGTATGTAATTTGTTACATCTTTTAAAGCTAATGCAGTAAATGATGCATCCTGATTAGCAAGAGTGTATGGGGCACTTAATATGAAATGTAGAATGAATTCCTGTTATTGTAGTGTTATTTGCATCATACAAACAGATATAACATTTTATTACACAAGTTTTTTGTTTTATCTCAGAGAACACAAAGTGGTGTTTGATTTTCAAAATAAGTATTTTGGAATTTTCTTGTAAATATATTAACATTTGCCACATGAGTCAGTCTAGCATCTTTTAGTACTGAGTCTAGGATGGTCAGTAAGTATCATTCCAAAAATCAACAGTTCATGGTTATTTTGATACATCTTAATGAATGAAGCTCGACACTACTTGAAAAATAAAAATTATATGTTAAAGTGAATGTGACATGACCAAATCTATATGAATTATACTATGGTGGTACCATCATGGGCATTATATCAGTCTTATTGTATTTTCTCTTCTTTGCAAAAATGATATTTGTGATTTGATAACTGCTTGGAAAATCATCTTGTAAAGTATAGTGCATCTGCTTCAACTTTTGCACTGGATTTTTTGTATATGATTCCAATCCCTCCTTTTTGAAGGTAACAATACTATCATGTCCATTGTTTTAAGTTTCACTGCCGAAACAGTAATCAGTTGATAAATCACCTGGTATGTTAAATTGATTGGGTTATCTTCAAATAGGTTCTATCCTCATCTGATCTGGATCTACATTGATTATATTTACCATCAGTTCTCTCTGTTTTTGTAGGATTTTTTCTTCATTAATAAGTATAGCACTCATTTATATATACATCTTTATAATCTTGGTTTTCTTTGTAAGATTGAAATTGTAAATGAGTTTTGATTTTTTTATGTTTGTATAAATGGTGTTCTGCTGAGAAGATTTTGTGGTAGTCAAGTGTATATAATGCAATGATATATTCTGAGATACATGTGTGAAAAGGTCTTCCATTTTTTTCTTTAAATGCATCACCATATTTTAAATATGATTTAAAAGACTACATTTTTGGTTTGGAACATTTTTCCTGCTCCATTTTTTCTAATGTAGCATTGCTTTGGGCACATATTTTATCAAGTATTAATTGTAAACTAATAGTTCTTTCAGTGTTTTATCTGTTTTTTTGCATTATGTTGATTGCTGATTGAGATTGTGTTGTTTTTGAAAGGAATATTCTTTATAGGTGTTTTCATATATGCCTTTTTTGTTTTGGGGTCTTTTTCCATTGTAATGTGTTTTTTTTGTTTTTTTTGCTTTGTCAATGCAATATTCAGGATATCTGTTTTTGCATAATAGTGTTTTAAAGTGTTTTTGTACTGTTTGAATGGAATTTGGTGTGGAGCAATTTTGATTTATTTCTTTTATTTCTATTATTTTTCCCTTTTTTACTTGTTTTGAGTGGTGTGATTTTTAATGAAAAAACATCAATTTGATATGTTTTTGCTATGCAAAGAACTTCTAATTTGTTTGTCTTGGATTTTTAATGTTATGTCTAAGAGTGTTAAATTTCCTTCTGTGTTGAGTAGTTTTAGTGTAGACAGTTGGAAGTTATTGAGGAAATAGTAAAACTGTTGCTGTGATTTTTATCCATGCTTTCATATATCAAAGATGTTGTTAATATATCCATATCACACTTGTGGAATTAAACCTTTTCTCTTCTCTGTGTGTCTAGGGCTTTGGTTCATAGTGTATGCATAAATATTATTGCAAATGTGACTGCTGATCTGTTATCCATTGCTATTCCTTTCTTTTGTTTGTACAAAGTTTTTCTGAAATTAAAGTAACTGATACACAAGACTAAATTAAGCCTATCACAGATGATTTTAATGTGATCTTTCAAGGTAAAATGCATCAATAAAGTGAAGATATGAAGTTATTGATGCTATCTATGCCTTCTACGAGTATGGACAAGCACAAGGCAGTTACGTCTAAAAACAATTAGAAAGCATGTTTTGTTTGTGTAGAATAGCATATCTTTTCTAAGAAGTTTTTGTTGTGTAATGCAAAATACTTTAGACATGGTTTAAACAGTTTGTCTAGTGATTAGGATGTGATTTCTATTACAGGGTCATATGCTGACACTATGGGTCTTAAAAGATAAATTTTGTTTATTTTCTTTTATGGACTTCATATAGCTCACATATATAGCTGTGAGAGGATTTTGATTCTATTAGAAATTTTTCTGGTAAAATAATTTCATTTTTTAGATGTTTAACTATCTTCAGCATCTTCTTCAACCATCTTGGATAGATTTTTGTTAAAGTTGTTTCTTAACTTTATCCTGGTAATTATTTTTGTTTAAAACAACAAAACTTTTCCCTTTGTCTGATTCTCTTATTATTACTTTGTCATTTTCTTTGAGCTCTTTCATTGCTGCTTTTTCTGTTGATGTAATGTTAAATCTTTTTTTTTTTAATAATCTTTATGTACAGCTTAGTTATTTTTACTTAGTGCAATTAGCAAATAGTTTTGTGAGTCAAATGAATGATTGCTGATTGATATTATTTTAACTGATGTTTTGCCTTTAGATGAATGAACTAACAAAATTTTCACTGTTCCTAACTATTATCTAATGAAACCACAGGTGTGGGAATGAGCTATGAAGTATTTATTAATTTGTGTGTGTGTAACTAGATATAGATAAATTTAACATAAAATCTGATCCAGTTGAAATTTTGTTGAAACCTAATTTTATGTACATGAATAACAATCTTTTAATCTGATTTGCAATTGTAAGATTAATTATTGAAATTTCACCAAAAGGTTTTGTCTGAATTATCTTTTTGTTTCATGAATGTCTTACACTGTAATGAAGTAGGTTTATTTTCAGTAATTTTAAAATGTGATTTCATGGTGTTTCAGATCAATTTCATTCAGACAATACTCCCCACATCCATTTAATTTGTTTTATATTAATAAATTATACAAGCAATTCAAGAACATTGTTAGAAATTAATGTGTAAGTATACTTATTTCTTATTCAAGTATAAAGCCCCATCACCTGGTCAGAAATCAGGTGGTCCTCCTGCATCAAGGAAACAGCCAGTAGAAGAAACCATTCAAGAAGGTCCTCTCACTTCACCACCTTCTGTCATGGGTAAAGAAATGAATATCAAGCATAAAGAGAAGCACCAATCCAATAAAAAAACAGAAAAGTTAGTTCCTGCTTTTCTTAATATTTTTTGTTAGAAGAAACAGAAATAACCCACAATATTTTCATTAAATTTTATATTGAAATATATCAGCTACTTTACTTTTCACTTCCATGATACTTAGAATTTTTCAGTTATAATGTTTATTTTAAAGGAAAAAGAAAATTGTCAAGTGCTCCAGTGTATTTAGAATAATTTATTCCTGTTTACTTTGTTAATTGGATCGATAACTAAAAATTTAATATTTTAAATGTTATTTGTGTTACGTTTTTTATGTGTGGACTGAACGCAACAGAAAGACACAGATAACAGCTTATATAATTTATTACAATAAACTATAATATATGTAACAGATATAACATAAATTATATAATAACAATGACAGATATTCAGTTTCAACCTTCAAAATTAATTACAATACAAAATGGTAATGGCCTGTGTCCAATATAATGATCTAGAATGAAAGTCCAAAAGTCTAGATCAGAAATCCAAAATTCCAGTCTAGGGTGTGAATTTGGTCCCACGAAGAAATTTCGAAGTTTGAATGGAGAAGTTCAGAAACAATTCATAGTTCAATAAATTTGACGAAGTTCTTTTTACGATGTTTTTGATGAATGTCTCAGATTTGTCGTTTTCCAACTTTTCCGGTCTCCCCTAAACAGTCCAGTACGTGTTGACCTTCAGTATAACCAGTAATTCGAATTAATCGTAAAGATTGATGAAATAAAATCACAGCTTCTGTAGATCTAGCTCTAGTCACAAATCCAAGTTGAATAAACACACAGCAAACTTTTAAACTTTCTCGAACGAAGACAACCTCTTGAATTGAATAAAAACTAATGACTGACCGATTTCTCCTCTTTTCCTCGTGTCACCGTCTGTTTTTATACTAGTAGGCTTACTGTATCCTCGAACAATTGCATAATTTCCACAGAATACCAGAGTAATCTGCGTATGTCTGTCTTTTTGCACGAGACTCGTCGTCTAGACACCAAGCTGACATATATTCTATTTATGAACATATGATTGATCTACCTAATTCTAGAAATTTCTAAATGTTATTTTAAATGAATAACAACATATTTTATTGGTTTGAACTTCGAAACAATAATATAAATATGGAAATATAAATAATAGATATGGAAATCTAAGCACAACATGACATGGTTGTCGTTTACATAACATTTACACGACATTTACCTAACATTTGAGCATTGTTCAGTACTTTCAAACATAATTTTTAGTTATGTCACTATTATTTTTAGATATTCTTTGTTCTTAGAAATTTAAAGTTCAGGTTAAACTATTACATTTCTTTATCTGATTTTCTTGAAACCTTCAATTCTTAGTTTCATTCTTAATTTGTTTTCAGCATTTATTAAAAGTTTAATTTATCAGTTTTGCAAAACAACCACCAAATAAAAAATTGGAAATACTTTAAAATATTAGAAATTATTAGACTCTACTGCAATACATCTATTGTGAGTATTACAGAATTAATAACACACAAAATTATTTTTAAGTTACATATAGTGTAACCATTGGTGTTATATGTTGTTCTTATGTGTTTAAACATTCGTTGTGAATTTTGTCTACATAATGTTTATATCTTTAAATGTATTAATTTTCTCAGTATGTAAAGTTCTTCTGTTTTTGAATAAAACGTTCTTTACATTTAACCTGTATTTTGCTGGATTATATATCCTTTTTTTCTGTAATTTACACCATAGATTTTTATAAACATTCACAGAATTTTAATTGTGCATTGTACAACAATAGATCTTTGATTGAAGTAAAATTCCAAACATTTTGGGAACAAGATCATCTGTTAATTGCTTCTGATATTAGTTAATTCCAAATGAATCTGAGAAAAATTTGGTATCAGTTATTTTTGAGGAAATTAGCATAATGATATTTTATGTGAAAATGGCATAATCCTATTCATATCTTTGTAATAATCATGAGCGTGGATTTTGAAATGAAATATATATTTGTTTTAAAAAACTCATTCTCAAAATTTTTGTATAGAGATAAAAAAAAAGGAACCGATAAAAAGGATAACAAGCCTCCACAAGTTATGAAGTTCAAGGAAAAGTTTCCAAATCGAGCAACAACAAAGTAAGTTAAATATCATCGTTCATTTTATATAACACATTAAGAGAAATATATATTTGCATCGTACAAATGATTTTTCATAATACATATATAAATCTGTGTGAATTTCTTTTAACTCAAGCACATTTACCGTTCTATAAAGCTTTATCATTAAACATGCTTTACATCATTAAAAAAGGTAAATACATAAATGTATATTAATAAGCTAAATATCGATTATAATTATAGATTTACAGTTTAAATCAAAAAATTAAATCTTATTTAATTATTACACTTTACATTCTTATACAGACATGATCTGTTTTAATAAACACTAATTGCTTCTTATAAATAAATATCAAACAACTTTAATATGCTTAGGCACTTTGCTCCTTAGTCATTCTTAAATATGTTAATGGAGATGGGGAGCAGACCTAAAATTGAGAAGAAAGTTTTCAATAAAGGCATTATGGAAAATGTCCTGAGATTATTATCATGCAGCTTTCTGCAATCTTTTGAGATCACTGACTGTTACATATCTAATCATCAAATTCTAGAGAAAGAGGTCACTGAAAACATTTGAAAGCTCTTCAGTGAATTTTATCATTTGAATGTGGCTTGTGTAACTTATTATGCAGAAATGTAGTTTTAATTTGTTTCCCCCAAAATTCTGTGTTTTCGTTGTTAAAACATTTCTTTTAAGAGGTTATTGATTCATGGATATGGAAACAAAAACACATGTTCCAAGCAAGAATTTATTTTGTTAATAGTAAGGTAGAAAGATTTCTAAATTTGAAAATTTATTTTTGGGTGGCAAAATAACATGTTTAGTCCTTTTTTTTAGTAATTGGAAGTGTAGGGGAAAATTGTTTCCATCAGTAACTTTATTAAATTTGTAGTAAGCTTGCTGACCAATCTTAATTTTTTTGTTTTTGAGTTATTCATAAGGTTTTATGGGAAAACTGACTACATGCAATTTTGTCTCTTGCTTTATATCTGTAATATGTCCTGCACCTCTTTGTATTTGAAGTAATACATGTAATAACTACTATGTGATAACTCACTATAGAAAGAATTATTGCATTTAAAGTTTTACCAAAATGCAAGTCTATCATCATAATGAAATACTATTAACTGTAGATATGCTCAGAATGCAGAAAGAGAGGATGGATATGACCCTTATCAACAGGCAGCATTACAATTGCAAGATTTGCATAAAACTAACACTGTAGCAAACAAAGGGCCTCGCACTGTTCCTGGAAAACGTACTGGTGGGTTAGACATGAGTGGTTACTGGGCTACCAACAGGTACTATTTATTATTATTATTATTTGTTATTTATTGGTGACAAAAGTAAAATAGAAGTCTGAAAGTAATTTGGGGTATTTTGATTATTTTCACTTTTATGGTATAATATTTTTATGACTCTATTTACATTCACAAAAGAAATATCTTGTGCAGGCTTAGCATCTGAGATTTATTTGATTTGTATTATTTATCTTGAAAGGTGCTAGCACCTATTTATTATTAGCAGTACACAGTGGTTAAGGTTTAACTGCTTAGGTTCCTCCTTCTGTAACTTAGTTTAGAATATAAATGCAGAAATGCAGAGAATAAGTGTTCCCAAGCTAAAATGTTAAATACTGATGTTTAAGGCTCATCTTTGTGAAATCTAAACTCCTACTTAAATTTCACTTTAACAATAATAATACATACTTTATATATACATCTACACTTCACTATTTCATGAAGTAATTCATTCAAAGCTCAATCTTGGTAAATGTAAACAACTTAAGTAAACTACAATTGTAAACCAAAGGATGCCTGCATGAATGAAAATGAAAGTTAATCTTAATGTAACAAAACTCAAGGAGTTCTTAGATAATAAAACAGCAGAACAATATACCAATACTAGAAGTTTTCATGTAGAATTTAAAAGTTGTGGAAACATTGCATAAATATTGTGTCATAATCTCCAGTATTCTACATAAATTGTTGATTTTTATAAATCCTTTCTCTCAAGCCCCAACACTGCTTTAAATATGTCAATAAACATTCAGCTTCCTGGCTCAAGAAACAATTGTTGGTTCTTGTAAGATAAGCTGAATAACAAACAATAAAGATCAAAGATGAATCCATTCACTACATTTTTTGAATTATCAGACAAAAGTAACTCAGTAATTGAAAACAAATTTATTTTTGCTGTAAGAGAATCAAGTAAATGGGTTACTTACTCCTCACTTAATTTAGTTTGTCTTTTAAAAAAGTGAAAGTTAGTGACCTACTTGAGCACCATCTGAGGAACTAAGTGGGTGGAATGTATATAGTAGAACCCCATATTGTAATATCAAGCATTTGCAAGTGTGTTTCAAAGTTTCACGAACAATTACTTATCTGCTAAACCACTTTTTCCCAAATTATGGGTCATGATGCATTTGTGGATGATAGGACAAGACAATATAAAATATCAGCACATTTTGAAATGATTAAAAATTAGACCGAAATATTTTTGAACTAACAAAACTAAAACAGAAAATAGAAGACAACTACTGAAATGTATTAGAATAGTTACCTGTTACCTTGTTTTAGTTTAGGTCCCAAAAAAATGGCCATGTCAATTAGATAATGCTAACTGCAAAATATTATTATTTTGTTCAGAAACTTCTTTGTAGTTCTATTTCAGTTATTTATTGTTAGCCTTATTAGGAAAGCCTCCTAATATTTTTTTCATTCATTAGACTTGTAAGTAACCCAGAAGCAGACCTTGCGCTTATCCAGATGAGACTGGCCAACTTGGGAAATTCTATCAGACTACCAAATGGATTTCCTACAGATTTTAATTCAAGGTAAAGAGTTGTTTCTCTCTTACTTTATGATACAAATATTTTCATGCAGGTGCAGAGACAAATTTGATAAATACTGTATAGTAACAGTAGTTGAAAATGAGCATATGTATGTATATCTTGTCTCAAAAATTTAAACCATAAACAGGTTGCTGTAATATCTCTGATTATTATCCAAGTTATTTTATGTGTTTCTGATTATTGGCCTGCACATGGTATTTAGGTCTAACAAGTTTCAGTAAAATGTATTAAAATTTTCCAATCTGGCTCAAAACTACAGATTTTTATTTAAGGCTTGTTCTTTATATCAGTTATCCACTTCTAAAAAATGTTACTTGTGGTTAACCTTCAAATTGACAACTTGTTTATATACCATTTACTGCTTGTAATATTTGAACATTACTTCACATTAAGTAATTTTATCTTTGTCTTTTGCATGTATTAGCGTAAAAACTTTCTAAAAATTGAGCAATATTACTCCTTTTTATGTTTCATCCTGTAACTTAAAGAAATGGGTTTTAGAATTCTATTTAATGAAATTTACAATAATGTAAGTTATGCCAAATGTGAGATCAAATAGTGAAAACATATTGTTAGTAGCACTGATAGCTGTAAATAAGAGTATGACATATACTGGTAAAATTTGAAATAAGGATCTGAATTTAAATAATTGTATTGGAATATGTTTATTTTATCAAGTAATCAGATGTAATTACAATAATATGCTCAAACTTTCAGTCAACTAGAATTGATGTGTGTGTTCTTCTCATTTAATTAACTATAAAACATAATTCCACATTCTTTTTGAGATGTATCAGGTTAAGCATGCGTCATTTGCAAGTGTTTTTAAATGAAACAATGTTCGATAACAGTATCATTTCTTAAGTATCATTTTAGGTTCATGACATAAAATGTTATCTAACTCTTGTTTTCCAAGTAAAAAATAATGTGTTATAATAATTCGGAACTACATGGAGTTACATGAACACATAACAATTATAAGGAAGTGATTTAACATATTTTGTTCAATGGACACTTACTGACTGTTAATTTTCAAGAAGAAAAAATAATACTTTGTACTCTTAATTCATCCTTTGTGTTACCCTTTATCCCCATTTTCTATGAACTACACCGTTCCTTACTCCATGATCAGTCTTTATGTCCTTATTTGGTTCTTCCCCATTTCCCAGGCATCTGGGTGCATACTGACCAATTTGCTTCACATTTAAGTGACAGGATTGGCATGCCTCTTCCTCACAGGCTTCAGATCAGTTTGCTCTTGCATATCATCAGGAAGGCTACCCTTTACTAGACCAAAAATTGTTAGTTTCTATTTTACCTGTGTAAGGGGCAGTCTCCAAGTGTTCTATTAAGTCTGGCCATGCCCAATTTTTCTGATTTTGTCTCACTCTCACAATTCTTGTATGGTGTCTTTCTACCTTCCATCTTCACTCTAAGACTCTCCACCAAAGTTTTGAAGATATTTTTAGTGATATTTTTTTCCCTTCTTTTCTCCATGCTGACTCATTAGTTATCTTTGGCCCTGGATTTCCATACATGGTTTTTTCCATTGTTTGGACCTTATAGATCATAATGTGCTCTTAACTCTTATCCATTTAGCAACATTTTATCTTTGGAATTTATGTGTGTCCCCATATTTTTGTGGCGTTGCATATTTAATATGAGTCTTGAGCCCTTGGAGTCACGAGTTGAATTACATCAATACAACAACAGTCTACCATTTCCTATCTTGTTGCCCATTTGTCTTGGTCAGAATCCTTTGTGACATCTGTTACAGTTTCTTATTCTTCTCCTTTCCAAACCCTACCTGTCCCTGTTTCCAAGAGTGGTTTAGTTTGTCATTTTCCTTGACAACACGTCATCTTACTAACAACATTGGTGACTACCCACTGGGTTCTGGTCTGATGAGAGTTCAAATTGCCTATTTTCTTCATCAGTGGTGTCTTTTTGTCAAAGATTGTTGAGTTCATCAAGTTTTATTAGAATGTTTTTGTGATATTCTATTTTATTCTCCACCTCCCAGGTCTCCTACATGTTTCCCTCCCTCTGCCTTGTATCAAATAACTGGTCAGTATCTGTCAGCTACATTTTAGAATCTACTCTCTCAATAGACCATTGAGACTGTTCTACACATTTAACCAGGTTTTTATGCCACTCTTTTTCATCCCCCCCCAAAAAAAAAAATTGGAATAGGAAGGCTGTTGTCAATTAGACCTGCCTATTTGATTCATTCAACTTTGCTGTTTTGCCACAAAGTAATTTCTTACTTTTTGGTAAGCTTTTTTTTGCAGACTTACAGATTACCAAGATGGACATCACCATTGATTATCTCCACATTCTTATCTCAGTGTATTCTATTTCATCTCTCAAGAAGTGGTTCACCAGTTTTATGCCCCAAACTTTGAGCTTGTTTCTGCCCCATGTTTTCTATCAGATGGTCAGAGGTTTTGCTCACCATATTTCATGCTTTGAAGCTGCAATTCCACAATTATATGGAGGGCTAGCTTTTTCAGGCTTATTCTGAACTGAAGCTGGCTTGTCACACTTATCAGCTCCTTCATGTGGCACCTCAGGTGAGCTGGTTAATCAAATTTGAGAAGTCCATCATGATATCATGTTCATTTAGATGTATTTCTAGACATTCATCTCAGTCGGGCTCAGTTTTCTTCTCTGTGACTTCATTCCATGGAAGTGTTAATTAGTCATACCTTTTTGGTACACTCACTTTCTGCTCATTAGGTTGTATCACTTTTGGGAATGTGCTCTTTAATGACATCACTGGTCCCTGTCAGTTGTATACATATGCAATCCCTTCAGTGGGCTCTTATAAGTGAGTGGAACCTTGCTTGGGATCCATTGGCAACTCCTGTAATCCTTCCTCACACCTTGTTGAACAGTCTGATCTGATTGTTGGACAAGGCCCATACATTGATAGGTATCCTGCTTTTTCCTCCTCATCCAGATTTACATCTGTTTGCAGACACCTCTCTTCAACTATGAGGTGTATGGGTCAATCACAAAGAGACTTTGAGTTGCTGGTATGTCAGCAAGTAGCCTTTGCACATCAACATTCTTAAACTTCTTTTGGTTTGTCAGGCTTTAAATCACTTTTTCTTTTTGCCAGATTTTTTCTGGTGATGATTCATTCCAACAATTCTATTATTATAACACATGCCAATCACCACGATATTTCTGTTTTCATAAATTGGATCTCTTATATTAGGCTGGCATGCACCACTTTCATTTCATTGTATGTCACGTTCCAGGTACTTTCAATTTCATAACAGATTATCTTTCCTGCCCCCAAAATATTTATCCAATAGAATGGTCTTTAAATCTCCTTATATTATAGTAGGTTTGTAACCTGTGGGGTTTTTCACACATAGATACGTTTGACCAGCCCTAAATCACAAATTACCCCACTTTTGGTCCCCATATATCATCCTTGGACTTCAACAGTCAATGCCTTCAACCAGGTTTGTTCCCATAAATTCCTTTGTGTTTATCATTGGGTGATCTTCTTCATCTATACCACTTCATGGTGAGTCCTTATGATCGCTCCATTAACAATGGTTTCAGTTATTACACCAGCTGCAACTTTTCTTTCCAGTACGCCTCATGTCTCCTTCCCTTTTTCATCAACCTTGGTCACCAGTTCTACATCCCATAATTTATGTCCTATGTCTTCACTGTTGGTTTTTATCTAGTCCTTGGTGAGGAGATCTGTTTTTCCCCATCAAGGAGCTTTTCTTCGTGCTAATTTCATATGTTATTTTTTCATGGAGGTGTTCCACAGCTGGTCTGCTACTGTGGGATTCACTACTGATCAACCTACTGTTGGTGATGAGGCTGAATTTTTCACATTCTCTCACCTTACCTCTGTTTGAACCTATTCCCTCCAGCCTTGCCCGGCATGACTAGATGGTTAGAGTATTCTGCTAGTAATCTAAGAGTTGCAGGTTCAAATCGTCATCATAACAAACATGCTCATTCTTTCAGCCATAGGGGCTTTATAATGTAGTGGCCAATCCCACTATTTGTTGGTAAAAGAGCAGTCCAAGAGTTGGCAGTAAGTGGTAATGACTAGCTGCCTACCCTCTTACCTTGTACTGCTAAATAAAGAATGACTAGAGCTGATAGCCCTCATGTAGCTTTGAGTGAAATTCAAAACTAACAAAAAATCCTCCAGCACAGTGTTTATTCTCTGCCTTCTATGTTGTTGGTCACAGTGCTGGTTCAAATATTTTTGTTATCCCTTGTGTGTCTTATTCCAAGGATATTACTGTTTTGAGGATGATTCTGGTTGGTTTTGTTTTTGGGAGAGTTAACTTATATTTAATATCAGATGTTGAGTTCCTCAATCAGTATCTTAAAAGTAACATGTTTCATGCTCTGGATTCAGAGTGGTTTTAAATTCCCTCCAGTGTCTTGAACTGAAGGTAAAGATGGTACGTTCCTCATCCTACCCTCACATGGATGTCACTTCCAAGTGGTATGGGTTTTGTATGAGAGACATGTTGGAATCATTTGATTCCAATCATGGGGGTGGGACAGAAGACTTGTGGCACAAGTAAAGAAAATGTGTGCATAGAGATGCAGTACTGGATAAGAATAACTAATCTAATGAGAAGAGGGAAGTGCCTGTCAAAAATATATTTTTACTGTACAAAGAATCATAACAGGATCAGCAATATCTTACAAAAATTATTTTCAAATGCAAAAAGTAATACAAAGGAGGAACAAGTAAAACTTTTGTGTCAGATGTTCAGTGCTTCTGTATCAAGAATTTGTTTGTAAAACACAACATATTTTTTAAAGGTGTGCATGAAAGACATTAAAGATACATAAAATTATAATATGGAGATTTTTTGCTTTGCCTGCAGATTTCTGTGCAAATAACTTCAAAATAGACTAGAGCAGCATTAGAATATTAGACCCATAATTACTGCCAAAAAAGGAAGATACAGAAGCCATGGCAATTAAAATAAAAACTGTGGTTCTATTATAGAACTGCCCTTATTTCACAAAACAGACATTTTTATCTACTGAGTGTATGTAGTAATTTAACCTTTTAACTGCAGTATTGTGCTTTGATTTGCATATGTAAGTGTCATACATTGCATAGATTTATTAACATATCATTATTGTTCATGGTTATGCTTCTGTATGTAATTTATGTAAATACATATACATGTAAAATTAATATTTATATGTATGTATTATTAATTTTATTTCAAAGTAATTATTTATATGTATGTATTATTAATTCTGTTTCAAAGTAATTATTTATGTGTATGTATTATTAATTTTATTTCAAAGTAACATATTACCTCTGCTTCAAATTATATATGTGTATAAAGTTTTTTTTATATAATACTGAAGAAGGTTTCAGCAAAGCTCATCAAAAATATTGGAGTATAAAAAGGGTTTGTAAATCTTTTTAACTCTGTCGTGGTTTCAGGTGTTAACTGCCTTCTGCTTATCAAATTACAAAATACAAGACAGTATGCCTAACTACACTTCGTGTAACTTGTAAAGAAAAATATTGAAACTTACATTTATGCACAGTTCTTAGGAGTCTAATATGTAAACAGTACAGTTTAGGATATTTTCTACACATTAAAGAGCATTGCAAAAAAATTAACCAAGTCTTGTTTTTCTCATGATTTGCTTTATGAGGTCATAAAATTATTTGAAAGAGCTATTTATAAAAATTAATTTTGAAAATTGTTTCATGCCACTTTAAATAACATTGAATAGAGAATATTATAGACTAAAAGTGATGTGAGAACATAATCAGATGTAGGTTTTGCAGGGAAGAACAGTTTTCAATGTGGAGTTTAGAAGACTTAAAAATAAACCAAAATTCTTCTAACATAACAGTTAACCTTTTCTCACATAGTAGATTGCCCAATTCAATGTTGTCCCCTAAGTACACAATTTTTGCTCACCTCTAGTCTTGAAACACCCTCCTAAGACCATCTTTCTACATACTGTTGAATGCAACTGGACATGTGAGAAACCTCCTCCTATTGGAGTGTGACTCACCCTATCACTGCTGGCTCTCTTTATACTGGTAACTCAGTTATCACTTTAAATTTGGCACTCATTTTCTTCACTCATGACCTTTTAAGATATAGACTTTTTTTGAAGAACTTTCTCAAAAGGCATTAACTGTTGTGAAAATATTTATTATTGGATTTTTGTTTTCAAATATTTTCTATACATGTAGATTTTATGGCCTTTTACTTCCACATTCTTTTTTATAAGCATCAGTAACTTCCATTTGTCTGATG
Source organism: Carcinoscorpius rotundicauda (assembly GCA_011833715.1). Taxonomy (NCBI): domain Eukaryota; kingdom Metazoa; phylum Arthropoda; class Merostomata; order Xiphosura; family Limulidae; genus Carcinoscorpius; species Carcinoscorpius rotundicauda. The sequence goes on from CM022395.1 coordinate 23,396,239, forward strand.
TGGGACAACAAGATGTTGTTCATACATAACTAACTGAAATGGCATTAGGTTTATCTTTGTTGGGAAAATGGTGGTTTTTGCACAGTAAGTGGCTTTTTGTCTTTTCTGCATCTGCGACCTTCTTTTGAACCTTAAACACCTACATTTATGTTTCCTGTTTGTCGTGGAATGAATTTTGCCAAGACCTATCTTTACTTGTCTTGATTCTACATAAGCCTTTTTCATAATTTTTGGATAGGGTTTCTTAGGCATGTTTCACTCTCTTCTTCACTTTATAATTTATTCTCTGCTTCTTCCTTTTATGTTTTTCACTTTATCTTTAAATATGCTGGTCTATATTCAATTACTTTCCCCAAAAATGGATTTCTGTGTATGGTAAGGGGACCTTGTAGGATAGGTTCTGTATCTTCAGTTTACCTCCTTTGGAATCTGAATATCCATTCACATGTTTGCCATGTGTGGCATCCTGTGAAAGGGAGGAGAAAATTCTGGTGGCCAAAGGGCACCATTCAAGTGTTAGTTCATATCAGTAGCATTTTAACATATCACTTTACCCTTAAATTTCTCTAGACTAGTGTCTTTGGGTGCCTCACCCAGGATCAGTCGGCTTGTCCACTTAGACTAAGGTTAACCAACTACCAGTGTTGGACATTGGCAGTGAGTATGGTGGACATTGTTTCTGATACTGAGTGTATTGGTAGGTATAGTGCTCACAAAACCCTAGCATGTACAATTCTCAGCTTTAACACTGTAGTGTTATCTCCTTAGAGGATTCAAAGGCGGGTGGGCTCAATGGGTACTGAAATTTCTGTATTTCGTATGGATCCTGCATGCAGTGAGTCAATAAAAACAGTATGTTTATAGGAAAATAATCATATTTTAAAGACTGAACAACAGTTCCCATCCAATTCAGCAACTGTGCCTCTTTTATTCATTGTGGTTTGTTTATCAGACAAACCTTTTGGGCAGATATCTTCCTTTTTTATTTCTGGCTCTCCAAAGTTAGTGAAGAAGCTATGTGCTTGGAACATTTTGGTGGAAACATCTACACCAAAACACAGTGAACTCCTTCTGAATTTGAAGATCATTGAGGATATACCAATTGATATTCTCCCTGTGCTACTTTGAATTCTTTCCAAGAAGTGATTTTTGAGAGGGACGTATGAAACATGGGAGATAATGATCCTTGCCATTTTCTCCAATTGAGGAGTTTCTGCTGTGTGATGTATTTTCATTCATAAAGAAGGAATTATGCTATATATAAATTTTCTTGTATTAATATTTATGTAACCACATCTACCTGCTACTTTCAAGACAAGTTATCTGAGCTGTAAGGTATGATGTTATATTTCTAACTGTCTCAGGTTTTGCCAGTGCCAGCAGCTCAGACATTCAAAGGCATCTTGTTGTGGTTCTTTGGCATGTGCTCATTGTGCTAGCAAAGACCAGTGCCACTTGGATCCTTAATGTGTCAGTTCTTATTCCTCTTACTTTTAGTCTTACTCTAAGTGGGTGGAGGAAAAAGAAGTACAAAATTTATGTACTGTAAACAACATTTCTCACTCTGATACTCAAAAAGTACTGTCCCTTGTTTTTTCTTTGACATGTCCTGTTACTGCTTATTCCACTACTACAGTGGGAGATCCCTCTGTGCCTTTGTCAGAGTCTTACTCACATCATTTGAAGAATAATTTTCCATCCATGGTTGTACAAAATGACAAGTGCACATCTACACCTGTCTGTGTCCCTAGCATTGCTCCCACTAACTGCTTGTGTCCATTTCTTTTGGCCCCAAGATGCAAAACCATTATTCAGTCATGTCTTTAGTCACTGGTGTCTCCTTCTTCTGACAGAAGTATCCCCAGTTGACCCAGGGCGTGTTCCATGGAGATCAGTAGACTCTTTTTGCTAAAGGAAAACTGTGGTCAGAAGCAAAATGGTTCTCTGCCAATTTTTCCTCCATGTTAATAAAAATGACCAATTTATTATTGTGGAAAAGTTTAAGTTTTCATTCTAATTTAGATGACATTAAGGCTTTTATCAATTCCTTACATCCTGTGTGTCTCTCCTTACAGGTAACATTTCTAAAACTTGCTGATATTGTTCCCTTTCAGCAGTTTTCTTTAAACCAGAATGACAGATTGTGTGTTGGGTGAGTTCATGGAGTAATGGTACTGCTGGTTGTCCAACATGTATCCACCTTGTCTGTTTCACTTGATACACCCTTGGAAACTGTAGACATCTGTATTTCTATCTGTCATATCATCACTGTTTGTTCTCTCAACATGTCTCCAAGAGGAACTTAAGATCAAACAGATGATGATCCTCTCATAAAATAAATGCCATCCTCCTTTTTCATCTTGAATTACTTTAATGGGAATGATTCATTTTTGGTTGGTGCTGATATTGCTGGGAGAAGCCATTCTATGGAGCTAATGCTCTCAGATTACAAATTTTCTCTCTTTAATACTGGCTGTTTTATCTGTTTTTAAATGCTTAGTTACTCCTTGACTGTTTTTAATCTGTCTATCAGTTCCCTGTTTGCTACTTTTTTGATATTGACTCATGAAGCAGTGATCATTTTCCTGTTGTTTTGTGGGAGACTAGCCGTAGTCAGTGTACTCGACTCAAATGTCACAGTGAAAGTTTGAACAGGGTGAATGGCTCTCCTTTACCACTTTCTCAAAACTAGATACAGCTGTTGTTAGTCTTTCATCTAATAATGGCCATGTGAAGACAATAACTGATTGTATAATTCAAGCAGCTGTTCTATTCTCAAAACCTTGACACATTTTGCATGATATCCTCAAACATGGTGGTCCCAGTTATGGAAGGCTCAGAAATGGGCCTGGGATATCTCTAACAGGTATTCCACTCTTTCCAAACATATTGCTTTCCAGTAGACTTGTACCTTCTCGGCAAATTAGACATCACACCCATAAGAAATCTTGGATTAAGTTCAACACTAGCATCTCTTCCACCAACAATTCCAAAATCATTTGTTTTGGCCTTCTTTTTTCTTGAGAAGGCCTATGATACTACATAAAGGTTTGACATTCTGCAGGACCTCCACTCATGTGGGCTCTGTATCTTTTTACCCATTTACATTCATAATTTTTTACTTGATAGGCAATTTCAAGTCTGAGTAGGTTACACTTGTTTCTGTTCTTTCACACAGGAAGTTGTAGTCCCTTAGGTGTTTTAAGTATCAGGATCAATGCTATCACTAAACAATTTCTTCCTTCCATTGCTAATCCTAATCTCCATCTTGGTGCTGTTATTCTTCCTATTGGCCTGTTGGCAAAGTTCTTAGGGCTTATCTTTGACTGTAAGCTTACTTTTGTTTCTCACATTAAGCAGCTTTGTGTCAAGCATATGACAACACTAAACATCCTCAGTGTTCTCTCTTCCACCTCTTAGATAGTAGATTGATGTTCTTTGTTGAGGATCTATAGTGTTTTTATATGTACCAAGCTGGTCTGTGCTTTTGCTTGGCCCTCTCTCTTGATGGACTGTGTACATCATCTGGGACTTTGCCTCTGCATAGGGGCTTCTCACACTTCACCAGTCCAGAATTTGTACACTGAGTTTTGCAAACCTCATCTTCACCTCTACCATTTGCAAGTTTCTTTACAGTATGCAACCACCCTTCATCCCTTACAACAGCATCTCACCTGGGTTATGTCTTCCTTTTTTGGTGGGTGATGCTCTTTCAGAATAGATGATTAGCCATTCTTCCATTTAGTCTTTGTATACAGGCACAGCTGGCTGAATTGGGTCTTCCACTGGATGATGTTGCTGAGTTTGATGATGATCAACTCATCCTACCATGGAGTGTCATGACTACAACCTGTTACCTTTCCCCGAGTCATCTAAGAAAGCTGGATACCTGTGATTAGAAATAGCATCTTCTCTTTGCAGAACATCTTTTAAATCATTCTTCTGTTCCTGTTTTAATGGATGGTTCAAAATTGGGTTGCTCTTGGGCTTTGCCATAGTTTGTTATGGCTCAATGATTTCTCATAGGATCCTCTCTACAGTTTCTGTGTTCACTGCCAAGATGTATGTTATTTCTCTTGTCCTGAATCACACAAAAGCTAAGCAGTGCACTATTTGTACTATTTACACAAACTTTCTTGGCTTCATGTAAATTCTTATCTTATTCTCATTGCTATTCAAAAATGACTGACACATTTTTCACTGTCATTTGTACCTTTCTAGCTTTTTTCGATTCCTGACTCTGTTGTTATTTGCAGGAGTGAGGTTGCTGACACAGCTGCTAAATTTGTCTGCTTTAGTGTTGTTGCAGCTGTTCCTGTCCTATATATGGACTATGATCTTATGATCAAGGCTCAGCCTTGCATCAATTGGTAGTTGACTAGGGGTGAACAACTTCATAACAGGCTTTTCGAGATTAGACCTTCTGTTGTTTTTTGTTCTCCAATTCCCATACAGAACAACAGGATAAAATTGTTTTATGTAGGCTGTGCATTGGTTACAGTTTTCTTACTTATAAATTTCTTCTATGTAAGGTGATCTGATGCTGTGTAGCCTATGTGACACACAAATCACAACTGTTCATATTTTACTTTCATGCTGCCATAAAAACATTCAGGAATGGTACTGCATTTGTTATGTACTAACTGAGGTTTAAACCTTAAATTTTGGACTATGTCATTGGCTACGGTAGCACTATCAAACTTGATTGTATTTTTAGATTTTTACAGGCCATAGTCATAATCCTTTTTACTTCTGTTTAGATTTTTACCTAATTTTTTGGCATTTTCTCACTTTTAACTTGATTCCATTTAACACTTTATTGAATTAAGTTTGCAGATTTTTTACAAGTTATTTGGTGCAGATAGTCTAGTTGTTTTGCATCAATAAACAACAAACAACCAAATCAAACTACTACAACTTCGGTACATTCTCATCTTATCCTCCTCCTTTTGTTAACTAATGCCTGAATTGCCTTTCTTAGTTTAGTCTCTTACACTTTAATGTCTTTTCTTTAAATATCCTTTTTTTTTGTTTGATTGACTTAAGTTTACTTTTTTCACCTTTGTCTTATAGTCTCTATTTTATTTATTTTTTCTCCATCCACCTTCTTTTCCTGGTAATTCACCATTTCCCTGACAAGTTTTTGGAAAATTCTCTTCTCTTCACTGGCATTGTTATCTTCTCAGTGTTATCATTTCATATTTGGTTGACCCATTCCTAGAGTTTTTGGAATTAATGCCATTTTTACACAATTGCTTTTGCCTACTTTTTATCTCTGATACTTTCATTTGGCTTCTTTCCTCTGCCAGTGTCATTTCATTGGAGTGCTTATTTTTCATAAGATGCATGTTTGGATTACATGCTAATGTTCTTTTTTCTCATGCTCGTTCTTTGCCTCTTTTTGTCTCCCTCACTCTTTCTCCTCTCTCTGTGTCCACTTCCTGTTCCCATCCATCCTTCCACTTCAGTAATGTTAGTCTTGGTGGTGACTGTTCTGTAGGCCAGGTACAGTAGAGCCCATTTAGTTTAGTTTGTGGATCCTTCCCCTCCATTTCAAACTGATCGTTAGGATCTGAAAGTTCTGCCAGAAAGCCTTGCTTTTTGTTTTTTCCAATTCCTTTTACATTTTTACTTCCAAAGGGTTCTTGTTTTTTACTAACATCTGTTTGTAGCAGGATTGGACCTTATGGCTGAAAACATTATGAAATAGGTTTATCATCCATCTTCAGGACTTTGTTCCAATCTTTTCATTGTCCCATGGGATCAGGGTATTGGCATCAGGTCATTGATATTTCAAGTCTCAGTTGTTTTCTGGACTTTAATTGATTTACCACAGAAGTCCCCCTCTTCCCATAGTGGACTTTTGTTCCAGGTCTTTGGGTGATCAAGGTGGGTGTCTCAGATACTTATTTTCATGTTTAGCTTTGACCCAACAGGTTTCCTCTCTATGTTTTCTTTTCACTTAGACAAGGTGATAAATCTGGTTGGTTGGTCAAACTGGAGAAGTCACATCTCATGACAACTCACTATTGCCTTCATTTCTTTTCTATTTGTACCTCTGCAGGGTCTAATCTTCCCTTCTTTGTTTGAGAGAAGTGGAGCATTTAGTTTTCCATACTATATTTTCTCATTATGCAGGAAGTTTTTTCTCTTCTGAGAACTTGAGCTTCCATGGAATCCCATATTCCTTGGATCTTGCTCATTTGTGTCATCTGCAAAGAACCTTACACAACCAGTGGAACCTTGCTTGGGGTCATTTCTCCTCCACCATTTTCCTTCCTTACTCAGAGGCTTTACTTTCTGGTTCAACAAAATGATACAATTTTTTTTTAATGGTATATTGAGCAGGGATCATTTTCTTACAGTGGTTCATGGATGTTTAGCTCTGATCCATACAGACAGCTGGACAGTTGTTTTCTGTCAGTTACTGGGGGCTTGACCTTGCTCTCTCTGTTTCAATCCTCTCAACCTTATCTTCTGGGCCCATATTTTACTTGTATAACTTATGGCATGTTCTATTCCAAGTGCGTTGAACCTTGTCACTGATCATCTCTTGAGTTCTGACTGGAAATTATGTACAGAGTAATCTGTTTTCCTGTTCGCCAGTTCCTTATTCACCAACTCATGTTGTTGATGCATTCAGTCAGGATCATTTTAACCTCTTTCTCTATGCTTACTCAACTATTTGCCTTGTAACTCATGTTTTTTCCATTATTCAAGACACTTGTCCTGACTTTTCCTGGTAGCTTCATATTGTCTGGCTCAACTACGGTTTCCTCTGTTGAGTTTTCTTCAAATCCTTTCTCCTCTGCACTTGTCACAATCCTTACCCCAACCTCATTCCACCTTCTCACATCTGGTACTGATTGATCAGTTGTTTATCTTTATATACCATCACTGGCTACATGAGAGGAATGTTGCAACTTTCAAGCTTTCCTTTTCCTATTGTGCATTCTCCTCTTGTATCTTTCCTTCACTCTTACTGCTGTTCTTTATAATTTGGTTTTGAATCTTGTTCTCCTTACCCATTGTCCCTGTAAAGCTTTAACATCTTCTATCTTGTACTATCTTTCACTTAAAACCTATTATTTCATACTTTCTTTTGCTTGTGACCTTCAAAGATCTTGTGTATATTCAGTTTTTACTTTCTCTATTGTTCTTATATTCTTCTTTATCAAAACAGGGTATTTTATCTGATGCAGCATAGTTTTGGACTGAAGTAGACCCATCATATATGGTCTGATACATCCTAACTACATTACACCACTTGACATGTCTCTGTTCCCGTATCTGATTCTAGATTGTGCTTGTTTTCTGCTTAAATAAGCAATGTACATATTCAAAATTGGCAATGAGTGTACTCTGGTCAAAAACATTTGCAGTCTCCAACAGCACGTCTCTATATGTTTCCATTATATAAAGTATCATACTCCATGGGTTTCCTTTGGGCACATTCTGAAGGATGTTCTCCCAGGCTACTTTTGCATTGGCACCTCTGCCACTTCATTGTGGGATTTTAGCTGTTATGTGAGCAGAAGGTAGTTTATCAGAAGTTAACATTATATAACACTTAAAATGTATTTGTGACAGATACATATCTCTATCTTCAGTCCAACAGCAATCCACCCTTTCCCATCCATGCTCCCCATTTACTGTGCAAATTTTCTTTCCTAATCTCAAAAGAGATGATTAGACATTTCTGTGTAGAGAGAGCTATCTGTGCAAGGAGAGTTCACTGCACTCTGTTGGTCAGAGTTGTCACATGTTCATTTACTTGAAACAGTGCAGCAATATCACACAGAAACACATGATCTTAAGTGTAAGTTTTTGAGTAAAAATTATGCATATTAAGGGCAGCACTCAATTAGGAAAGTGCTGTTATGTCAATAAACGTAAGTATTTATCAGAAATACAATTTTCAGTGTTAGAAAAATTTTATAGTTTATGTACATGGTATTTTTATTTCTGAAAAAACTTATAAGTTATATGTTTTTGGAAAAAAAGGGAAAGTTACTTCTATGACAAAACAATGGGTAAGCTCTATTAGAATATAGGAGTGACAGAAAAATATTCTGTACTCAAGTGTCACTCAAACCCTTATTTATTGAATCTTATTGTTTTGTTGCAATTTTTAAAAGGTACCTAAATGAAATATATATTTTATTGAAACAAGTTAAAATTCTTTCTTCATTCTACCTAGTATCTTGGACCTTTTGGAGATTTCTTCAACATTCATCTCAGTTTGGTCCAAAATTAACCTCTTTATCTTTGTTCTATGGAATGGGCCATTCAAAATGCCATCTGCCCTTTCACTTTCTGCTTGCAAGTTTCTATCAGTTTTGGAGATGTGTTCTTTAATTATTCCTCTTATACTCCTATGTTGAGTTCACATATTCCCTTCAATGGGTTATCCATGACCAGTTAAATCTTCCTTGTAATCCTTTGGATTCTCCCATCACCCTTCCTCTCTCCAACTCCAGTGGTAGTTGGACAAGGCTCATACATTGAAGAGTGTCTCTTTTTTTTCTCCATTGCAAGATATACATTGTTCATGAATGCATTCCTACAGAGGTGAGGTGTGTGGGTTGACCACAAAGTGGCTCCAGGTTGTTGGTCTGTGGAGAAATGGTTTATTCATATCAACATCCTCAAACTTCATCTTCATCATCTGTCATTTAATTGCTTTCTTCCTACCTCCAAGGATTAGTTTGTTATGATCCACAATGACAATTCAACTGTGGTGGCCCATATCAACCACCAAGGGGTCACACAATTGAGATCACTGTGTTTACTCAGAATGGATCTTTTGTTTTTTTGTGGGGCCACAATCTTCACATTTGTTTGATGACATGTAAGATACCAGCTGTTTTCAACCTAGTGGTGGATTGTTTTTTGCAATCAGACTGAGTTTCCCTTTCAGAGTGGGGATGAAGAGACCATCCAGCTGACTTTGTTTTGATCCCTTGCCCCATCCTTAAATTTTAACTATAAATGCCTTTAGCCAGGATTGGTTGAACAAATTCCTCTGAGTTCATTCTCTTATTTGATTATTTATCACTAGCCTCCCATATCCATAACACTATGTGCTAGGTTCTTTTTATTGCTTCTTACTGACCCACTAAACTGTGGTTCCCTTACTTACTCCACATATATTTGTTCTTACCTATCCCTCTCCCCTTATACACTGACCTACTTTGTTAACCACAGTTGTTGGTCCTCTATTCCACACTTCACACCTAGCTTTTGTATGATCTCTGGTGAGGAAATTTGGTTTCTCCAGTTAAGTTTTGTTTCATTTAGCTCATTCCATTAATTTTTCATTTATAGCTGTGTATTACCAGAAGAGGAATGTTTTTGCACCTGAACCTTGACTCAGGGAAGTTCTGGCTTCTTATCCAACAGTTGTTGATGTCTCCAAGTTAATTTCATGGCTTTTCAACAAAGGTCTTTCCTTTCCTTGTTCATACTGTTTTGATCTGTTCTTTTCAGATACATAAATTGCCTTGGTGTCCTGTACTTTGAGACTGGGACATTAACATTGTACTCCATTCCCTTATTTTACCTCTGTTTCAACCCAATGTCTCATGCACTTTGTTCCACCTCTCCATTAAGGCATATTTCTTTCTCCTTTTAACTTGTGGGGTGGCATTAGTTGAATATATTCATTATTGATGTCATTGTCACACTGTGGCATCCAATGATCTTCTCCTTTATCTAGATTGTTCCTTTCTTTCTTGGTGACTTGAGAAGGTAACCTCCTTTCATCCATTTCCCTTCCTTCTGTTTCTTATTTCTACCCTCATCCTGATCCAGATAGAATATTTTGCCATGTATGTGTTTTTCATTGCTATATTGCCCACATGGCTTCCTTTAGGAGATTTTGTTCCCATCTCCTCATCCCCTGGCAACCTCTCTCATGATCTTTCTCCCTTTACCTTTACCATTTGAATTTGTTGTTTAATCCAGTTGGCTTATTCCTCTTTGTTCCCTTCTTAGTATGCATTACCTTCCATCAAATCCAGTACATCACTTTTTCCACGAATTCTTGCTTCAGTTGCTTTTGAAGGAAATTCTGTAATCAGGAATATGGTTCACCCCTCAGATATTCAGTTCTAGTTACCTCCATCATGTTGTATTTTTTGCATCCTGTGGCTAAACTTCATACTTGTGGGCAACAATAACACTAGATAAGTTTTAATAAATGCTTCCTTCTTACAGGGGACCTTGTTTTTTCTTGCCTACTCTATGGGAGGTGATGCCTGGCCAGGTATTCATTTTTCTCAAATTTTCACTGTGTTTCTTAACTAGGCCCATTCTAGACCATACTATCCATGGATTGCATGGGTAAAGTAGGAGGGAATAGCTACTCATCCCTGCTATGTTTTGATTGAATAACTGTGTGATGTGCTTTTCAAAATAGGGTTTCATGATCACACATTGCACTGGGTGTATTAGTTCCTTTAGACTCTTCAACACATTTTCAACAACACTTCTTCAAGTGGAGTATGGAAGTCCTTACCACTTATCAGATCCAGCAGCTGGGGTAGTTGACTATGGAGGCATCCTCATTGATGGGTTCTTCATAGATTGCTATAACTATCCAGTTGAGAGTAAGGCAGTGATGTTTTGCTGGTATATAAGACATACCATCATCTGGATACATCCACATACAACAGAATGAGACATCTCAATGCAATTTACCTCTTCATTTGTGTGCTGTCATTCTTCCCTCACATGGATGTCAGTATCCCACAGGCTGGTTTTGAAAAGAGATACCTGATTCAGAAGAGGTGCAATACTCCTCCTAAAAACATATGATCTGTTTCATCTACAGAGGTATCTCTCAGATATTTACAAGGGGTGCATTTATTCGTTCATTGTATTGGTCCCTCCTCCTTTACAATGTGAGATTCTAGCTAATATTGTAAGGGGGAGGTAAGTATTGTATCAAATGTTATAATTTTCCTGTACTGAAAATGTATTTCTGGAAAGTACTTTCACCTTTCCTCCCTACTTTTCTTCAGTGCTTACATGTACTTCCAAACTTCAAAGTGTTAGTTTGGTAGAGGTGCATAGAGGGAGTAATATACAGCACAGATGTCATGTACTGATAGAGAAGTGACATGTGATGATTTGTGTGAGAGATATGTTGCAATCGTTTCTTCCAGTAGGGAGGTTCAAAAGGCTTCAGGCATGTGTTATAAATAAGATCATCTTTAGAGGGCAGCTCAAAATAAAAAATGCTAATATTGTGAGTAGAGGGAAGTACCTATCAGAAATATATTTTCATTGTAAAACAAGTTATTATATCAGTTTATGCAGTGTTTTTATGATTTGTAGCCAGAAATGATTACTGTAATTGGTGAGCCAGCTCTAAGTTTACAAACTTGCAGTGCTAAAATCCATTATTCAATTTTTTGTAGTAGACAGAGCACATATAGCTTGTTGTGCATTTTTGCAGAATCATCACTTGCCCCACTTTAATACATGTCACTATACTGATATAATCTTTCTAACATTTTTGTAGTCTCTTATGTAGAGTTTATTGAATTTCATGCAAATCAGAGAGTGAGTGCATGATGCATTCTGAGATAAAAATGAGGTATTTTAGGATACCAAAAAACTGTTTGAGCTTACATCTTCTATCCCTCTAGCACTGTCGGTGTAATACCATGCATTGCATTGACTCTGATTTAGTTGATTAAAATGGGTTCTATAAAAGCACTGTTTATGGAAGGATCTATTTATTGAACATGAAATTTTTTGCTAGTGAAGCTTGTTATTTGAAGGTAACAACAAAAAGAAAACTATGAATTTAATTTTAATCCTTAAAACATGTCTAAAAATGTCATCCATATTATGAATCCAGAAAGTTGATGTATGGGGAGGAGATGGAAATAGTAATTTCTGCTGTTATAATAATAAATATATTAGTTAAAACAGGTAAAACTAGATTTTCCATACTTAGACATTTGGGCTTCACACAATTAACACTATTAAATTGAAACTAGAAACAATTGCTGAAAAAAGAAAGTTATTTAATAACAGAAATGTTTAGATATGATCCAGGATTGGAGTCATTCTGAAACACTATAGTGCACAGCTAATTACTTCTATGTTTGGTATATGCATGAAAAAGTTTTGTTTGCATGTTTGTTCAGAATAATTTAGTGTTGCCTTATGTTATTTTAATAAAATTATCTTAAGACTCTTTAATTCCTCAGATTTGTGGTTGGATTTCTAAACTCATTGATTATCAATAAGTTTAGTGATCACTGAAAAGAAAGTTTGAAACAGTTTTAAGATAGATTGATTATTTGCAAAGTGAAGGAAAACTACTTTTGGTAATTTGAAGATATCAGGAAAATTGTCTGAAGATTCAGAATCAGTTGAATTATAAACTTATTTTTTGAAAATTTCACATACTTTTCAACGGTTTTTGCATTGAATATTTCTAGCCAGTCCTATTTTTGGTTCTGTGTTTGGAAATTATCTCAAAACTTATATATAACTCTGAAAATGTAGATCTGACATATGCCTTTTCACTCCAACTTTACATCAGTTGTAATTGTTACATGACTTGATAATTTATAATATTCAAAATTCATTTAATATATAATATTAAACCCACTGTAGTCAAAGCCAAAAATAAGTATATTTTTCTGTATGCAAAGGTTTGATAACCTTAAAGGAAACGTAGCTAAACTCACACAGTTCAGAACTTAAGTATTACAATTACGTTATGGTCTTGATATTTTTTTAAGAAAATGGATGTCTAAACTTGTCTTTCCTTTTAATAAAAAAGTTTATGAAATTATCTGGAAGTGTTCCAGGTAGCCTTAATGTAATTTCCATATAGATATTCAGACAGGATACCATAACACGAATGATGAAATGGATTGGCATATTTATGAAACACAGCATAAACTACAAAAAACTAAGGATGGTAATAACTCTCATACATTTCTTCCAGTAATGTACATTCTGAAGTACATGTTTAAATAGGGAGGACACACAAAATTGTAAACTAAATTTTCATATGTGACTGAAGTTATGGGCTTTTTTTATGTCAGTTTATTAACATCTTTTACTTGTGCCTTTGAATGACATCTGACTCATTTGTATGATATTCTTGTTGGAAAGATGAAAATTAGATAATCGATGTCTTCAGGGAAATTTTAGAGATGGGTGTAGGAAGTCATATTTGTTGTTAATTGGTATAAATTAGTAGTATATATATATAACTTTTGGTTTGTGAAACCACAGTTTGTTCTACATAGATTTTTAGTAAAATGAGTTTTTAATATTTTTTTCCCATAGTCCAGTGAGAAGTTTGTTATTATTTTAAAGTTAAATATTATCCTCTGCAAATTATGCATTTAATGTGGTCATGCTTGGTTATTTGATAGTATTAAACACATTTAATTTGTGATGTTCGTTGTTTAATTCTTGTGTTTGTTTGTTTTATTTTAATGATGAATACTTGTTTATATTTTAACAAGTTTTCCATTTCATTTGTTCTGATATTTGATTTTTTCTTTCACATTTACTTGCAAATTAAATAGAAGTTTCTGATTTATTTCATGTTAAAATGTATTCTTCTTATAGAAGTTCTTTCTTCCATTTTATTTCTTGTTTGGTTACAAAATTTTATAAACATTAGTTGGTCCTGAAGTTCTAATACATGTACTTGTTTTAAAACATAACAGTAATCATTTCTGAAAATGTTATAAGGTCTTCCACTGCACATACCTTATTATGGTTAATTTTTAAGAGTCATAATATTGAATACTGTGTATTAAAATTATAATAATGTTATATGTGTTTCATTAAAAATAAGTGTTATACTCTTACTTATTGCACACTATTATTTGCAGTTGGACTAAACAAGTACCCCATGGTGGTGAGATTACAGGCCTTCCAATGGTTTCTAGCAGTGAAGTGACATCACCAAGCTCTGTTGGGCCAGCCAGTGATGGTGAAACCAGGGTTAGCACTAGTAGTGGTAGTGATAGTTCATTAACAGGCTTCACTCGCACACAGAACTCTGAACTGTCTGTTACTACTCGTTTCTGTCATCAGTGTGGAACTAGGTATCCAGTTTCAAGTGCAAAATATTGCTGTGAGTGTGGTGCCAGGCGTCTGGGGCTTGGGGTACCCTTTTTAAGCAGTGCCTGAAGCTCTCTGTTTTTAAAGATTTGCATGTTTGGAACCTCTTCTCAAAGGTTGCATTTTAGTACACAAACTAGCTGAAGTAAAAATCTTATATAGTAAACTGCACCTTACCCATCTGGATGGATGGTGGTAGTGCTTCACAAGTAACAATATTTTGTACATACAATGCCATTTAGAGTATAGTTATTTTTAATCTCCAGAATGCATTCAAAGTTATGTAAACATATGGTTGTAACTTGTATGAGTACATTTTAAAAATAGTTTTATTAAAATATCATTAAAAGTTGTGAACATTTTTGTTTGAAAACAGAATATAGTTCTGAAAATGGAAAATATTGTATATAGTAATTTTTTTAGTTTTTGTTCAATTGATACTGCATTTAAAATTTCACTTTCTTTCAACATAGAAATTAATGTTAAGATTAAGAAGTTAACCCTTCTCCTTAATCTAGAAATGCACTTTTTACTACACACTTCAAAATATTTAAAGTACTAAAACAAATATCTTTTCCTTTTTAGTCATGGTAATGGTTGTTTTTTTTATGTTAACAGGCAGATTAAGTAGGATTTAACAAAACTCTTATCCATTTTTAAGGGACAGAGTCATGCAAGTGACTTGCTGTAGTATTTAAAAGGTTTCTCAGTAACAGAAACTATACAATGCATTGAAATGCACATGTTGGTTTTGAATATTTAAATATGATGCAATACTTCAACCATTAGATTTTTAAGTATTAACAAATATAAACTTCATACACAACTTACAGATTTTACCAATAACATTATTTTTGTATCTTTTTTATTTTTAACTGTAAAGAGTTGCATTTAAGTAGTAAGTGCTGTTTTCCGTCTTCATTTAATTTTTGATTTGTTAATTTTTTGAAACATTCACAGTGGTAGAAATGTAATTATTCTTCAAATTTTTGCTTGAAGTTGATTTTTAAATCTAGCTATTTTGCTTTTATAAAACTAAATAATTGACACTATATGCTATAAATTATTCAGATTATTAAGCTAGTTTTGTGTACAATGCTTACCTCAAACCATAGCAGTTTACTTACACGTGTATTTTGTGTGCAGCATTTCACCATATAAGATGCACAGAACCTCGTATGGAATAATTAGGAATGTATATTGTAATATTTTTTGTGAATCCGTCCAATTTATTGTTAGCTAGTTTTAGTGGCCTTGTGTAAATATAAGTATTTGTTAAAATTCATAAATATATATATATATATATTAAAAAGAAAAATAAATACATTGGTAAATATGGGCATCGTTAGAGATGTGTACTTCTTGTAAGGGCAGCAGCTTCTCCTAAGAAAGTATTTTAATGTTAATAAACTTTTTCAGCCACATTTATGAGCACAAAACACTATTTTTAAACCAAAAAAACTCATTTTTTGTAATTGCTATTTTATGGTAACATATGGGTGCATTTATAAACATTATAGTGTGGTGGTATTGCTTACCAAGAATTAGTTGTTGATGGAGTGCACAAAATGAAATCTTACAAATGTTTCAAATTACACATAGATGTTATAAAATATATCTATATATATTTTATGAGAAGTTAAAATTAACTTTTTATTTTACTTTATTCAAAATCAGCATTTATTAAGATTTTTGATCAATTAACATCATATGTTAATAGAATTGAGGTTAGTGTGAGTTTACAAATAAAATATTAATAAAAGGATATGAGACAGTGAAGATATAAATTTAAATTTGTGTTGGTTAACGTTTCCCAAATAAATCAAGCTGTGACACAGGTCAGTGGTATTTAACAGTGTAAACAGTATTTTAATTGATTAACTATAATATATAGGACCAGTTTTTGCACATCTTTATTTAAAATTCCAAGTGTTCCCTTACTCTATAAATATTGAGTTATTGTATGATGCATATTTTTTAGTGTATTTATCAGTTTATAAAGAATGTGACCATAAAAAGATTATACATGTGTTTCTTGTATTTCAGAAATTTGATTAAAAGGTAATAAGATTTCTTATTTTGGAACATTATGTAGAACACTGTTTGGTCTTTGAAAGAGCAATTTATCAAAACAGATAAATTTTGATGCTATTAAGTA
Source organism: Carcinoscorpius rotundicauda (assembly GCA_011833715.1). Lineage (NCBI taxonomy): Eukaryota > Metazoa > Arthropoda > Merostomata > Xiphosura > Limulidae > Carcinoscorpius > Carcinoscorpius rotundicauda. The sequence goes on from CM022395.1 coordinate 23,412,506, forward strand.
GTTATGTATTAGCACTAAAGAATTTCTTTAGGGAGTTATTTTATATATGTATTTACCCAAGTAAGTCAGTTGAAAGTTTATTTGGAGAAAATATATAATGGTCTTATCGTGAATTAGGCAAAAATCATAAGCCCTGAAAATACAATAACATTCACGTATGTTCTTATTCATACTCCACCCTTTAAACATTTTTCAGTCTGAAAAAGATATTTAAGTTTATCCATCTTTTAGTGGATCAAGCACTTAGTTTAATCTAACATTTTGTTTGAAATATCTTAATACACAGTACAAACTCACATCATACAAGAAAACCAGTTAAATTTTTAAGAATGTAGACAGTTTTCACCTGTAATATTTTTAAACTATTCTCACATGTATTACAGTATTTAAACTCATTTTGCACATTAGTCATTTTTATTCTCTAATACTTTGTCTGTTGATATGTGCGAATATTTTTGTATGTGAAGAACAGTGTGAAAATTATAATGTAGGATAAAAAACAAATATGCCTACTCTAATTCTAAAATTATTAAAACAATATGCTAATGAATTAAGGATATTTCTGAAACATGATTAAATGAGTTAAATTGTTTTAAGTCTTGTGTACAAATTAGTAATGAGCTTCAAAAATAAAATTAGGTCAGTATTAAGTGAAAAAAGTATTGTACGTTTACATGCTTATAAATGATTCAATATATGCCAACACTCATATATTTATATTGCTTTTTTTTAATTGTATATTGAATTTGAGCAAGTACAAATGCAAGCTTCATATAGATCTATTTCCTTACTTTATTTCTTCGTAAATAAGATATGGGATAAGATATACAAACCTACTTTAGACTTAATGTAATTATGTCGTAGACAGCTATACCTTAAATATAATTATGGCATAATCACTTTTTTTTTTAGCAATAATAAATTATAGATGTTTATGGATCATTATCTGTAGTACAGTTTAAACAATTACCAATAGCAAATGAAGCTTCTGGGTATTGTTTCATAGAGAAAAAACATCTATCACAACAGTAGGTAACAACAATATCACTTAATCTAAAATGAAGCCAGCCAAGATCCACTATTAAAAAACAAGTTTGTATGGAAACAAATTTTGAACACTGTCACATGTCCTTTTCAGTTCAACTTCTAATATATATATGTATGTGTGTGTGTGTGTGTGTATATATATATTAAAATATTCAGATGTGATTAAGAGCAAATTTCCAGCTGTTTGATGTTAAATATTAAATGGAAGATAAAATATTTTATATTCAAGAAGGCATCAATAGGTATTAAGAGAGAGTATATAAAAATGCTGTTTATGCAGGCATGAGATGATAGTACGAATGGGATAAACTTTTGTTTCGATAACCTTACACAAATTAATACTCTAAAAATAACCAACTATTCTAAAATTATTTCATACAATCTTTTTTCTACAGACTTGTGTCACTTTATCAATATATTGGACAGTGGATGATAAATTCAGATTTTCCATCACCTTTGCTGTTCATGTTTAATGAGTTTGTAAGGATTTTATGTTTATAAAAATGTAGTATTTTAAAAAGAGTGTATTGTTGCTTTTTTTTATGAAGATTAATATTTAAAGGTATCGTTCCAGTTACAAATAAAGACCACCAATTCACTCGTATTCTTACTGTGTGCAGTAAAAGAGTGATTTGTTAGAAACACATAAAATAATTAGGTCAGTTTTTATATTATACTCTTACTACATTTACACTCTTGTGCAAAGTAATTGAAACAAATGGTCATTTTACAATATTTTCAGTATGGCATCTGGTGTAGGCTTGCTGGACCTGCTGATTTCCTTTAATAGTCATTTTTTTACACAGACAGCATCATTAGCTGTGTTCTGCAGAATGGTCAATCTATTTTTGAGATATATAGCAGAATTTTGAGGAATATATTACATCATTCGAAGGAGGCCAGTCAAAAAACAACTTGTTACCAACTCAATGAAGAAAAAACAGTATTAGTGGGGTCTGAAATACAAGAAGTGGATGCAAGAACAATGGAGGAAGGTGTTATTCAGTGATGAGACTCATTTCTTTGTACAGAGTCAAAGAAGTCTGCATGTTTGCAGATTTCCAGGTGAGAAACTTTGAGAATCTCACATCAGTCAGTTCGTAAAACATCCCTTGAAGAAGGTGTTTTGGGGCATTTTCAACTACTATGGCATCAGTACATCAAAGTTTTGCAAAGAAGAACCGTTCCAGAATTGAAAAAGAGATTTCCAGATGGATTTGGCATTTTTCAGCAAGATCTGGCTCCGTGCCACACATAGAAACTTGTGAAGAATTTTGTGACAACAATATGAATAAAGGTGCTGGACTGGCCTGGAAACTCTCTGGACTTAAATCCTATTGAAAATCTCTGGGCAAGTTGAAAAGAAAGACCTTGGGAAAAAGACTGTACTACGAAAGATAAGCTAATTGAGACCATAATTGAGGTGTGGTATGGTGATCCAAAAATTAGTAAAGATTGCAATTAACTCATGGACTAGATGTCAAAGTGGATTAATGATCTTCTGAAAAATAAAGGCAGTCATATCATGTATTAATTTGTGAGTAATTTTTGAATTCTCAGGAATAAAATGCAAAATGTTAAAAAAATTGTAATTTTCCGTCTTGTTTCAATTAATTTGCACAAGGGTGTAAGTCTCATACTTGTAATATTTAAAATATTAAGAAGTTATGGATATTAGTGTACTTTACAGCTAAATATTTCAAAAAATTAAGAAGTTCTATATACAGTTGCATTATTTTACTTGATGCATATAATATTTATATAAAATGCATCTGAAGGATTTTCTACATTTGCCAATACAAAAAGAAAGAGTGAGATTATAGGTGTGTTAATTATGATAAGGAAACATTTATTTCTTAGCAAATTAAGGATAGAATGATCTTACTTGTGTGTGTGTGACTGTGGTATTTTTAAGTAAAAGGATACATACAGGTAATTCATAACCACAGTGATCAGAGGAAGATAAAGATCTCGTAGCACTGAACCACTGAAGTTAAAAGAATAAAGGTGGAATCTTCTCAGTGTATGAAATTATGTGTTGAAGATTAAAGTTTAAGATCATGATGTGAAAATCCTAGTGAAGTAGTGTAGTATGAAGAAAAACATTGTACACACTAAAATAATTGAACAGTAATGCTGTTTGTTGGTCATGCTTGGTTCTCTACTGAACTACACAAAACCAACAGTACTTTATACTGTTAGTGAATACTTAGAAATTATTTAGAAAATTAAGTACTTAAGGAATTTTTCAGTCTGCTAATGAAAACAATTCCATCATAATGAAACAAAATCTGGGTACCTAAAACCTATATTTATCATGTCACAGTTGCACTATTTATGAATCTTCCTTTCTACAGATAACACATTACTAGCATTTCAGATCAAGTCAACTTAAATGCAGATAGCCAACATCTGTAAAATACAGGTAAAAACTGTTTTACTGCAAGATTGATATGGAAGTCATTCATTTCTCATATGCATTTTCAGAAAATGCAATACTACTTTGAACTAAAACATTAACACAAGTATAAATGAAAACAACAGTTTACTATTTCTTCATCTACTGCCTTAGAGGATAGTGTCAACAGTTAGCTTCATAACTCTAAATATTCAGATAAAACTATTATCACTTAATTCTTTGCTCCTTACGCTGTCAGTGACTGATTTATTTTGTGTTGAGCAACAGTTGTGAATGACTTTATGTAGTTTAATACACATGTGCCACACCTATCATGCTCATGTATACCTGCACACACACCTGAGTTTGCAACATCCATACACACATTGTACTGGTAGCTTTAGACAAATTGCCTCAGTTGTAAAAACCATCACTATAATCACATTCACGAGCTACTCCTGTAAACTAAGCAACTGTAGTTACAGTTTGGTAATGTGATGCCATGTTTGAAGGGTGCAACTCAAAAATTTTACACATCCTGTAAAATGAACCCTTCCTAGTGGAATTTAGATAAACTAGACTATTCATCTTGAAATTCTTGTACCAGTAATGTTGTTCACACTGTTTTTACCTCCTGTTTCAGTACACCTGTTTAGCTCACTGTGGTTAAATACATTGAGCCACAGTAAATGGGTATTCACTGTTCCAATTAACTGTGGACCATTCAGTCATTTTATCAACTTAATAGCAGTTAATCCACTTGGGTTCTGTGGCTTCATACGAAAGTTAACATCTCTCATGAAACAAGACTTATTCTACTGAAATGCTACATAGTTCATCTCTGCTTCAAGGTAGAACACAATCCTCTCTCTTCATGGAAGTCATATACAGTTAAGTAAGTGCTCAAGTCCTTTCCAAGAAAAATCCCACAGATTGTTTGGAAGAACTGCAGTTACTCTGGTCAGGGCAGAGATCTTCATGAGGAAATTCACTCAGTCATTAGGAGATCAAGGAGTTGCAACACAACATACTTGTCATTTTACCCATGGAGGCATTATAATATCACTACTTGATTAAAATAGCCTGAAAGATAGCAGTGGGTTGTGTTGACTAGTTACTTTCCTTTTAGTCCATTACTTCAAACTTAGGAATGGCTTTCATAGCATACATGCATAGTTAAATACGTGCACCATCTTTCCAACAGAAACCCTATCCTGGTTTGGGAGAATTAAAATTACTGTAATAAAGGTAGAGACCTTCAAGTTACAAATCAGTTGGGTGTTTGGAAATCAAGTGGTTACAACACTTTTTTTGGTCAGTAATTTTTTTTTAGCTTTTTCTGACCTATTTGTTACTCTAGTGGTAAGTTTACCATTTAATACATATATAACATCTCACATTACCACATTGAAGCTCAGAAATCAAGAAGCAGTATACCCTTTCATTCTTTGGTGACAGAACCAACGACCATCCCAGCTTTGGAAATCAAATGGAAAATCACCCAAGATAAACATAACTCAGTTGCTTGGAAAACAAAAACTGCCACTTCCTTTCACGTAGTGATTGTACAAGTCAATGACTACTCTAATTTGTAGCTTGTTATCTCAACAAAACAGTCAGAAAGCAGCATCCATGCTTTATTTGACCATTGTTTTTTACTTATCAACCACTTGATCCAATTTTTATCTGTGCCAAGGATTTTCCAAATTAGACTGTCTGTTCCTAAACCTACTCATTCCATACACTCATTCCTGTATAAAATAATCAAGAGTATTGCTTGTGCTTCTATTATCACTAAGTTCCTTTAAATACTGTAGAGACTACCCCAATTGATCTCAAGCCATCCTAATTATTTTTATTTCCTGAAGCTTCTATGCTGCCTGAGCTTAACCTCAAGAGGAGAGGTTAAAATTTCTGGATTTCCCAAATAGCCTTTACTGTTCATCCCAGGTTCTTGGCTGAAGGGTAATGCTTATCACAGACACATCATTGAAAAATCTTCAAAATCCATAGTAGGACTTTCCTCAGGTCTGACCACTCTTCTTTCAAATCCTGCTCCAACACCAGATTCATTCCCATCCATATCATACACCCTTTGTCTTCTAAAAACTAGTATTCAAAAGTCTCGCTCCAAAATCATTTTGGAAAGAATGCAGCAGTTTGAAAGGACAGTATCTTTGGTCATGGCAACAAATTTTCCCTCCCTTTCTATTCTGTGATATTCCCAGGCTATGGATATAATGTTCTTTTCAATCTGCATCTGGAATCTTAAAAAAGAAAACAAGAAAACGACTGATAACTTTGCAACTGTACACATTGTTATTTACAGTCTGAAAACAATGCAAAAATGAAGATAACCACATTTTGAACTGAAAGAGTAAGTTGAAGACTATTTGAAAGCTCTTATCAGTTCACTGAATCCCCCTGTAAATTATATTAAGACGTCAAAGCTTAAAAATAAATCCTCGATGTGAAAGTGATATTCAAAAGTTAAATTTAAAAACGTTAAAGTTGTGTCTATTTTAATAAGATGCTCTATTCAAAAGAGAACCAAAACCATGGGTACCTACTAACAGTTAAACTAAAGGTAATCTACTCTTATATTTCAAGTAAAAATAATACTCAAATTACGATTTTGATTATTTTTAGTTAAAAAGCAAAACATTACACATATTTAAAATTGAAACAAGTTAACATATTGAATGTCTATCTGTAACACTATATATAGTCCGTGTATAATTCTATATTACTACCTTACAAGAGCAAACGTGATTTTAATACAAAAACAAAATGAAGCAAGTTTACACATCAAATACAACGGAAATATAAGATGTTTTCAGTGATAGTTGAGTCGTATGACATGACTGCCACTTATCTTTGTGAGATTTGTCAACAAAAAAATAAATGTATTTCTCTACATAATACGCTGTAATCCTTGCAAGAAAACTGGAAAAGTTATTGTTAGTTTCGCGAATCGACCAGCTAATTAAGGCATTTGACTCGGAATCCGAAGGTCGCGAGTTCGAATCCCCGTCACATTATAACGCCTCCACGTCTGAAGGGACGATAATGTTTGTAAATTCGTTGGTAAAAGAGAAGCCCAAGAGTCGGCAGTGGGTAGTGATGAATAGCAGCTTTCCCTCTAGTTTTGCACTGCTGAATTAGGGACCGGTAATCCTCAAGTAGCTTTGGGTGAAATATAAAACAAGCCAAAGTTTAACGAATCTGCAAGTTCTTGAAGCTAGGAAAATAAGTTCACAATAAGTTTGATTGAAAACAATTTGCTATGGATGTAGCAACACATAACACCAGCCTGTACCATAGCGAGAGAAAGATTTGGCACGAATGAGCTTAAACTTAGAAAAGTAGGGCTAGTCAAAGATATTCAAAAGCAAGTCTGAGATCTATGACAGCAGAAGTGAAGTGGATTTTGTCTAAAGTGTCACAACTTTCTTCACAATCCATGCTTTCCGTATAGTTTACTCACCATATAAATGGATTGCGGGATTTTGAAGTGTTCCAGTTAAGGGTGAGAGTTGAAAAACAAACTTAATATTAAAGTTGTTGTTGTTGTTGTTTTGAATTAAGCACAAAGCTACACAATGGGCTATCTGTGCTCTGCCCACCACGGGTATCGAAACCCGGATTTTAGCGTGCAAGTCCGCAGACATACCGCTGAGCCACTGGGGGGCTAATATTAAAGTAACGTTAGGTATAATTATCTTATGACGGTGTGTTAGATTTAAACAGCTTTCTTGTAGGAGTGTTCAATTTTATTTAACATGTTTTTATTCATTTAACACCGTGTTTGTTTACGTAACATGGCCTGGCATGGCCGAGCGCGTTAAGGCGTGCACTCATAATCCGAGGGTCGCGGGTTCTCGCCCGCGTCGCGCTAAACATGCTCGCCCTTCCACCCGTGGGGGTGTATAATGTGACGATCAATCCCACTATTCGTTGGTAAAAGAGTAGCCCAAGAGTTGGCGGTGGGTGGTGATGACTAGCTGCCTTCCCTCTAGTCTTACACTGCTAAATTAGGGACGACTAGCACAGATAGCCCTCGAGTAGCTTTGTGCGAAATTCAAAAACAACAAAGTTTACGTAACTGTGCAAATCACGCCGCGGGTAGTTGAATTGGCGGTTATTGTGTTATGTTACCAGAAATTCTTTAGCTTTCCTCCTGCCCCTCACTAATACAGAGGTAAGTCTACGGATTTACATTGCTAAAATTAAGGATTCGATTTCCTTCGGTGGGCTCAGCAGATAGCCTGATGGGGCTTTGCTCTAAGAAACAACACATGCTTTCCTCGAGAACTGTTACAACATAATATATCTTAGTTTATGGAAAGTTCTAGACCTCAGTTAGGATATTTACAAATACGTGAACAAAATTTAGTTCAAGTAACATAAAGATAGCCAAAATAAGTTACATATAAATAGATCTACAGCAGTGGTATGTAATTTATTTTTCATAGCAGCCACAAATGTGACTAATGAAAACAACGTTGGTCACATTATTTAAAAACAATTGAAGGATATTAGTTTAATTAAAAGAATTACACTTCAACTGAACTTTAATGTTAAAATTGATGCGGTTTTCATTAACAAATTCGTGAAATTTGGCATAATATCTATGCTCAAAGAGCATATTAGAGCTGCCTCTAAATTTATGTAAATAAGCCGAGATTTGTACCTAGATTTGAAAAAAATCTAGCATAGAAAATGATCACTCACACACCCAAGTGAATCCAAACATAGAAAATAATTTTGAAGTTGGTATATTTAAATTTGAAAGGCTATCATTTATCAGAATAGTGAGCCACATCTTTCTGACAGAACATTTTTGTTTACCTTTTGTGTGCTCTACACTTTGCAGATAAGCATCTTGTCTTCATCCACACTCATTCAAAGACAAAAAAGATGTAATTTCCTTACTGAAATTTCCTAAGTGAAACTGAAATGGATCATGCAAAAATTCAAATATCAATTTCAAATTTTTAAATTAGGAGAAACATGATTCAAATCTTTGAAAAATGTGTGAAATTATTCTTAAGTAATTATTTCGCAAGGAGGTTTAGCTTTAATTGAAATTCATGAATACACTGTGACTGCTCGCTTTTTATTTTACCTCCTTCCTGCAGCTTCGTATTCAAAGTATTCAAGTAAGCCATTATATCGCACAGAAAGTGCAAATCATACTGTCATGACAAAGTTTCGATATCAGGGAAATTTTCAGTCTTACCTTTTTTTCAACAAGATACTCTTTTATTTGAGGAAATAAGGAACTAAATCGCTCCAAGACTTTTCCTCTTCTTAACCATCTTACATTTTCAAAATCAGTAAGATCATCAAAAGAAAGGTCACTGTTTTTTTTTCAAAAACTCAATAAACTGTCAATGGATCAGAGAGCTTTCACTTCTAATACACATGGCCCGGCATGGCCAAGCGCGTGAGGCGTGCGACTTGTCATCCGAGGGTCGCGGGTTCGCACCCGCGTTGAGCTAAACATGCTCGCCCTCCCAGCCGTGGGGGTGTATAATGTGACGGTCAATCCCACTATTCGTTGGTAAAAGAGTAGCCCAAGAGTTGGCGGTGGGTGGTGATGACTAGCTGCCTTCCCTCTAGTCTTACACTGCTAAATTAGGGACGACTAGCACAGATAGCCCTCGAGTAGCTTTGTGCGAAATTCCAAAACAAACAAACAAACTTCTAATACAATTTACGATTTTTATAACAATGTCTATTAAATTTTTCAATTAATCACTTTTAGACATCTGAGCACATAAATTTTCCAGATGCAAAATACAATGGAAAAATGGTAGCGCGGACAATTAAATGCTGCTTCAAAAGAGAAACAAATCCAAATTTCGCCCCAGTCATGGGAGTCTGTTGTGACACAAACCAGTTTTTTAAAATCCAGATTGAATTTTGTTGACATTTCGCGAAATTTTACAAAGATGTTTTTCCATATGTTCGATATCGTAATCTACAAAGGCCAGGCATTTCTTTCCTTACTTGAAGATATGAAGTTACAAAATATCAACTGTTCAGGGTCACTAAGTAATGTTCACTCATCTAGTGCTAAAGAAAAATATAAAGTATTTTAGTTGTTCAAACAACTGATTTTCTATGTCTTTTGTGAACTCTATCATTTTGCAGACAGTTGTTCTTCGACTTAATTGCAGATCATTTACCTTTTTAAAAATATCCTCTTTTATTTTTAAATCATAATTCTCCAACAGAGTTTCAATGACCACAATCAATATTTCTTTCACGGAGGATTGGTTGGTTGTTTAGAATTAAGCACAAAGCTACACAATGGGCTATCTGTGCTCTGCCCACCACGGGTATCGAAACCCGGATTTTAGCGTGTAAGTCCGCAGACATACCGCTAAGCCACTGGGGGGCAATTTCTTTCACTAGTTCAACATCAGAAAATGATTCCTTTTTTTTGAGCTGGAATACAAGCTACTTTATAGCTAGCTAACGTAAATAGTTCTATCGATGAGAAAAATCTTTTTATGCCTTCTTTTTATTCTTGAAGTTGTGCTTTCAGACAGATAATTTAATTCATACGACTTTTGCTATCATCTGGAAATTTTACATGAAATTCGTTGTGAAAAATTATTGAAGCGTTCCTTAAGGTTCTATACTTTATTAATCCTAAAACTTTGTTACATTGACTTATTACTTGCTGCTTCAATCAATGCAAATTTCAGCTTCCAACTTTCAATAAATATTAATTTTACGTTTTTCACGTCACACGCCATTTTCATTTCGGTAGTAAGGCCAGGATCAATAAAATTTCTTTATTTTCTGAATGTTCACCATCATAAGGATTCTTTCGTTTTCAAATAATCCATTTTTTCATACTATGGGATTAAAAACAAAATATATTTGAAAACTTGAAAATAATACGATAAAAAATATGTTTGCAAGCACATGCAAAACAACGCACACTCGTTAACAAACACCTAAACCAGACTGACGTTACAAAACGGGCAGAGTCTGTAGCAGTGATGAAGCGCGAGGTATTAGCGATGTCATGAGGGAGTAAAGTTGCTGATTACCAACTTTGCAATAAAAAATTAAATGATGGAAAAAGTTGATTCCTACACTCGATCTGGCCACAACTGTACTATCCATTGGCCATATGCGGCCAGTTTCGATAGAGTTGCACACCTTTGATCTGGAGTATGCGTTTGAAAAGTTAGTCGAAAAGTGGCGTTTTTTCTAAATGAAATAATCGCAGATTGTATTGTAAATTCGTCTTGTAAATTGAGACAGTATTGTGGACATAAAAAAAATTACAATTTAAAGCTATGAATACAACTGTGGTAAATAAATGTGTAACGAACGTTGATATATACGTTTAGCTTGTTTCAATGTACTATTTTAAAACAAGTAGACAGCGTGTTTTATTTCAGTGTTGAAATTTATCGCCAACAAGTCAAGACACTAACTGTAAATAAGCTAGCCTACACACACGTAAAAACCTGACAAACTATAACTCAAGGTACAGACAGTTAAAAACGAGTGCTACATTAGTACCTAACCTAATAAGTTTTGTTTGAATTTCGCGCAAAGCTATTCGATTGCTATTTGCGCTAGCCGTCCATAATTTAGCAGAGTAAGACCAGAGAGAAGGCAGCTAGTCATCACCACCCAGCGCCAACTCTAAGGCTACTCTTTTATCAACGAATAGTGAGACTGACCGTCACATAATAATGCCCCATAATTGAAAGGGCCAGCATGTTTGGTATGACGGGAATTCGAACCCACGATCCTCCGAGTACGAATTGAGTGCCTTAACCACCTAAGAGAATTTACCTGCTTCTAAACTATTACTCAAATAGATACGTAATAACAATCACCTAACTATTCTATATATACACACACGTATCAAAATGGGATATATAATCTCTTTATACTATAATCTCCGCTGTTTCTCAAGGTAATATCTTCAAAGTATGCATTCGTGATGTTAGAAAAACGTGTAAGTTTAAAAATATTAATTAAAGACAAAACTAAGAATTCCTGAAACACGAGCGCTTTCAATAGATAAACTTTTCTTCATCAGAGATAAACTTGGAATCACTAGTTAACTAGTGTGAGAATAGCTTGGATTATTTCCTGGTTATGTAAGTTAGACTAGCATGACAACACTTTGGAAATTAAAACACCTCTGGGCCTTTGCATTTAAAGACTACCTTTCCCTATAATAATATCGAAATAAATATTTCAGAAATACTATATATATATATATATTATGTCCCACCTTACAGCCTGTACTATGGGGATCCTTTCCATTGGTGCAGCATATTCTTTTGTTTTGTTTCTAACAAACTAACATTAGTCAGAGATTTGGATTTGCTGTTTTGAATGTAGTCCTTCATTTTGATTTGATTTTACTTGAGTATTCAGTATTGATATAGTCTGTACACACATACACATATACTCTTTAAAAAATGAAACGCAAAAGGCAAAATATGAGACAAATTGTTAACAAGTTTATTTCGGGTGGTTCTGTATGAAATGTGTGAAACTTTGCACATTCACCACTGAACATCCAAAGTCTGCAAAGGCGAACTCCACGCTCACTAGTTGAAGTTTAACGTCACTCAACGTCAATAACGAGTATGCCCTTCGTGAGCATCAATAACTGCTAGGCATCTCCTGCCAATAGAAGTGATGAGATGACGAATCACATCCTGTGGAATGGTTGTCCACTCAGTCTGCAAAGCTGCTGCAAGCTGAGGTATAGTCTGCGCTTGAGGTTGTCGTTGTCGCAGACGTCGGTCCAACTCGTCCAAAAGATGTTCGATAGGGTTTTAATCTGGTGATCTGGAGGGCCAGGGAAGAATGCTGATGTTTGGTGTCTCAAGAAGACAGTGGTGAGTCGGATTGTATGAAGACGGGCGTTGTCATGTTGAGAAACGTCGTTGACGTTCACCATGATGGGTTGCACATGGAACTTAAGAATCTCGTCGACGTATCATTGAGCCGTAAGATTCCCTCGAATGTGCAAAATGTCTGTTCTGACATTGTAGGCGATTGCAGCCCACATCATGACGCTGCCACCACCAAATTTGTCAACATCCTGCAAACGAGATCTGCCAGATCGTGGAGGTCACGAGTTGATCCATGTTGTTGGTGACGATTCCATAGCCTTGTAATGGTGCTTGGGTAGACATTCACAGCTCTGGCAACATTTGATCGAGATTCCTCTGCTTCCAAGCGACCAATGGCGTTGTTGTCTTGTGCTTCAGTCAGACTTGGCGTAACTATATTGCGTGTCGGTGGCTTAACACTGAGCTATGGAAACCGAGAATCCATCACTTTTATAGGGATTTTGTGCACGTTGCATTTGCAGAACATGCAGATCTCTCAAACAAATTTATTGGACCCGCATGCGATTTGGTGAAATATCCGATGTTTTCCTCCGTTTTCAAAGTGCACAACTTTTATTGTCATTTTGGTCTGACAATCAGTTGCCTTAACACGTGTAACATCACATACTCTGAGCTTGTAACGTTATTACATATATTTCTCTTTAAAATAAAAAATATATCCCTTTTGCGTTTCTTGTTTTGAAGAGTATATATAGCTAATAGCACATAATAGTTACACAGCGTTTCTTATCATTTTGAACGAGATTTCAAGGTAATTTTATTTCATAAAGACAAAAGTCACGGGCTCAGAATTTTCCACTTGCTTCAAGTGCAAATTATTCTGTCAACAACAGTCGGGAAAGAATGAGTTTGCCATATTTCTCATTTGGTGTGGTCTAGATTGTTCAACAGCTTTGTTTTCTTTTTCTGTAGAAAACAGCAAAAAAGACAAACATACATTTATGAATATTTCAAGTTGCAATAAAACTCGATATACTTTTAACAGCATCCTCCAAGTGGTTAAGCATGTAGATCCGAACACTCATAATGCTAAAAATTATCTTTCGTTACCAGTGATGGGCCTAGTCAAGACAACACATTGTGCAGCTTTATGATTTATTACAAACAAACATTTTACGAGCATTTAGAAAATACAGAACCACTCTGTATTCTTCTTTCTCTTACTGCAGTCTAAGTCATTTCACTCCATTCTTTATGGTACGCATATATTCTTTTTTATACTTTTAAAAATTGATTCTTGTACATAATTAATTACACCAAATTGGCTCTCTTACAGAACACTAAAATATATGTTAATACATATATATAAACGTATTTTCTTTCTGGGCAATGGTCTGATATCCTATAGGAGCTCGACTCACAATCGGAGGGTCGCTGCTTGGAATCTCTGTTCTGCTAAACATGCTTGCCTTTTCAGCTGTGGAGTCATTTTAATGTTACGGTCAGTCCCACTATTCGTTGGAAAAAGAGTAACCCAAAAGCTGGCAGTTTGTAGTGATGAGTAGTTGCCTTCACTCTATTCTTACATTGCTAATTTGACACGGTTCCCACAGATAGTCGCGAAGTTCAAACGTAAACAAACTTATAGACTGTACAAATTGTACAACTTTTATATCATCCCGCTTAGTCTTGATATGAAAAAGCAATTCCGTGTGTTTGAAACAATGTGTGACACTCTTGTATATTTTCTAATTTTTGCATTAGACAAATTACAAAGATCTTCTCCATAAAGATCTAAGGACCACTTCAAGTAGTAGAAGTTGGCTACCATGTCGTGATTGTTGTAATACTGTCACCACATACCATTCTACAGTCATAATTTATTGGAAACATTTCGTGTGTTACATGCATCAATTCAATTAGAATTATTTGGAAGTCAGCTGTTCATTCATTCGCTGATAAGTTACATAAGTAAACAGAAAATGGAAATTGGAAAAAAAGAGTAATTTATCAAAAATAAACAATATCATAAGAAAAGCACTATTTTTTAAGTTATTACAAACTTTTTGGTCAATTTTAATAAGATAGTGTCTAAAATAGTTCAAAAAATAAATTTTGTATCATAAAGTAGTTTTACTTTGCTACTTAATCTTAACAGTATGAAATTGGAGCTTCATTTCCATGTCTCCCTTCAAATAATAACAAGAAAATGTATGTTATTGTGTTAAAATAAAAAAGCTACACAATGGGCTGTCTGAGCTGTGTTTACCTTGGAGAATCTTACTCTAGATTCAATAAGTTTTATAAGTCTCACGTTTAACACTAAGCAGTTGGGAGACAAGTAAGAAAGAAACGCTAACGTTTTACACTTAAAATTATGCAATGTCTATGCGTTGGTATTTTACTGTGGGCAATTCTACAAACAGAATCCTGTTTGAGATTTTTATTCAATCTATAAAAGATTAATTATATTACTTTCACGTTGTAAATAATTGTATAATTAAATAATAGGCATTAGAATACAGTACCTTGATATTTTATTACTTGTATACTATTTATCATTGGAAGACTATAAATTATAAAATCGATTTATTGTTTTTACTTCCAACTATCCTCTTTTGCCAATCACAAAAATATGTAGCATAACTGACCTACATACTTATCTTGAATAATCGTCTCTCAGTTTTTCTTTATATCTGCGTCTACAATCAAACAGTTTTCATTTTCATCTTCAATTTAACTTCTTATTCGACTTTGTGTTTAATTTCATCTTGTTGTGTTTCGACACATACACTCATATACATAGGTCAAATCTTAAACAGTAGGAAATGTATCACTAAAATAATGGACTTATATGCTTATCAATCTTTATTCAACTCAAACATACATGAAAAAGTGCAGCAAATGAGAAGAATGTAAGTAAAGCAACAGAAAATATCATTGCGGTTCTTTATTTTCATTTTATTATTTCATTTGTTGTCCATCTACTTGTGTTCCAACAGATTTTGAGTTGATTCTCCTACGTAATTAGGCCCGGCATAGCCAAGTGTATTAAGGCGATCGATTCGTAATCCGAGGGTCGCGGGTTCGAATCCCGGTCCTTTCAGCCGTGGGGGCGTTATAATGTGACGTTCGATTTCATTATTCGTTGGTTAAAGAGTAGCCCAACAGTTGGCGGTGGGTGGTGATGACTAACTGCCTTCCCTCTAGTCTTACACTGCTAAATTAGGGACGGCTAGCGCAGATAGCCCTTTGCGCGAAATTCATAACAAACCAGAAACTAAATCGTAATTAAATTTAGGTGTTTATTGAAGGTGGAGTTTGTGGGTTCAAAACTTCAACAATAGCTCGTATCTTCCCCTTTCATCAAACCAACTATTCCAGTGACTAGTGCTGAAAGTAAAAAATATGTTTATTAGTTATTTGTTTTTTAATAATAGCATAAAGCCACTATCTTTAGTCGTTTTTATGTCTACCACAATCACTGTATCATAATCTGATGAAACATTTTTAAAATAAAATTGAATTAAAAGTTTACTGCCTCATATCTCTGCTGACATCTGTGAAACAAGAATAGACCATATGTTTTTATTAGTGGCTGGCTACAAATTAATGTACAAATATTCCTGATACAATTTCTGGAGATGATCAACTCTGTAACAATGAATGCTCATTGGTGCTTCTTAACACTAGTCTTGCCACTTCATTGATCAAGATTAAAATACTGTACCACTAGAATCATAAAGCTCAAGTACCAGCTCGAAAGCAAAGTTTGAAATAAAATGCAGTTGGCTTTCTTTAACAGAGAGTTATTGACATTGGACTTAGCAAGCGGTAAGTGTTAGTAGTCACAAGTCATTTAAACAAAGTAGGTCAGTATCTATACATTGTCTGAAACCAGCGTACACGTATTTAATCTCATGGTGATGAAATTCCATATGGATGGAGGAGCAATTTTTACAAAAAGTATTTTTTGAATTGTAATCAGAACAAAGTGCAACTCAAGTTTGCCCTCAGTCAGCTTGCTGGTCATTTCATTAAATCCACATTGTCAAAGTTTGACAGTTTGGAATTAATAGATTGAGATGATCACTCAGTGTATCTTATTATGATATACAAAGTAAACGAGCAACATTCAAACAGTTTTTTAATCAACAGTGTTTTACAAGGAGACCCAACTCTCAATCATCATCATCATTATGTATATCTGACTTTCATCAGTTTGTGAGAAGGTTTATTCACAAGAGTACAATGAGTGACTTTATCAGTCCATGAAAGATGTTTATGATTGTGTTAAACTGAAATGTAACAGATACATTTTAGCAATAAAATCAGATAAGAATAGAGTACTTGGATGCAATTTGATATCAACTAGTAGACTGTCACTGCTGAGATCTGGATAGCAGGTTACTTATTTTGTCACAAAATATTTTGATGTAGTAAATTAGAAATTCACCTCTTTAAAAGGACCAAACCTGTAGTATAGAAAGTAGAAAAATTTAACAAATACCTTAATATATCTAAAGCTTCATAGATAAAGTATATGACGACAGATATCCAGAAATGACTGAGAATTCTATGACAGAAGAACTTACTGAGACGTCCTTTGCATTTCAAAATGTTTCCAACTCATAGATACAAGGAAAACATTAATCATATTATGAGTACAAATGAACATTATCATCTTTCAGAATGCCAAATTTACTCAGTAAGATCTTACAGAGTCCATCACTTAGTTATATGGTTATAAGTAGTTAGTTCCTAGTCTAGATGTGAGTTATTCCAGTCAGCTCAATGTGCAAGGAATTTGAAGGTGAACAATAAAATATTGTTGGTTTCGACGTATTAATAGTGAATAATTTGTTTATTTTGATGTGAAGTTTTAAAATCGATTGTTCATTAATGCAAGGCTTAAATAGGTGCAGAATGGTCTGGAATGATGTTCCACGTTTTGAAAATTCAAAATAATAGCGTTCCTGATATTCTCATTGGATCATGCTGCTACTACAAAGTGCATCACAAAAGGGTATAATACCTATTTCAAAATCTCAGTTTTACTTCTGTCATTATAAACCATTTATTTGAATATTTTTTTTAAGTTTGGCAAGCTTGAAAATGAATAGTACTAGTACAAAACAAAGTAATCTGATCATTTAGTTTCACTTTAATGTAGGTTGGATCACTAGCCAATTGTGTTTTTAAAGGATACTTATTAAAGAGAAAGAGGTTACAGTGTTAAGTTGGTTGGTGAAAAGATCTGATGTATTCAAATGCAGCTATAAAAGTGTAAACTTAGTTTTCTTGGGTAAAAGTCAGGACATGAGAACAGAGTGGAGCCAAAGCCACGTTCAAATTGTGTTACAGAAAGAACTGGTATTATAGTGGGCTTAATTGCACTTTAATGCTGTGGTTTTTAAGTTTTCTGTCATCATTATCACTTAAAACACTGGTTAAGATTATGTGAGTAGATGTATATATGAAAAAGTATATAAGTTTTTCAGATTTTACTACGCTCTTTTTACTTTTGATTGTCTGTGAACTTTTCTGGTGATAGCCTCATCCATACTTTACGTCAATAGCTTAAGGCATGTAGAATATGTGAAATATATGCAACAGAAGGGTGAAAGTAGAAGACAGGAGATTAATATAAAAATTAGAGACATCTATGTGAGTGGAGTCAATGCTTAATTTTTGCTGCAATCTTCACCCGATTCAAAGCAATCATCTGAAATTGTATTACTATAAAAAATCCTCTTCCAAAGATGGAATGTCTCGAGATCTAAGTGATACCATATTGGTTCACTCGGCAGTCTTTCAATGCACTTATCAAAGAGAATCTTAATTCTATTAGCAGATGAAATGCTCGAGAGTGTTCTTGAATGTAATTTTCTTCAATTATCTACAAATGTAGCAAGATAAATGCATTCACACTTCGATTTGCTTTACGGACATTTTAGTTCTACACAAGGCTGAAAGTGCAGCACAACTTATCAATAAGTGTTTAAAAAAACAATCTTTATGCTCTTTCATTACCCATTTAAAAAGGTTAACATGACTTAAATTATCACCATTATGAAACAGTGGTATTTACAGATACCTGCCATCACATTATATTTTGCTATGATCCAATCAAGAGTTGAGGAAGACTCTCTTTATCCTTCAAAAATTTGGAGACATAAACATCGAAGCAAATAAATTACTCAGTGACTTATCACAAAGATATAAACATCATTATCAGATTTACATCAATTTATTTTCTGAAGCAGTCTCAGAATATCTCAGCTGTGCCAAGCTAATTTGTAAAAATTCTGATTTGTCCAAGTATTCACAGAAGATATAAAAATATTGGCTACTCTTCTTTGTAAAGTCTTATCTCTATGAATCAAGCATTGTCTATTGCATTTGTTTCACCAGTCTCACTGGTTACTTTGAACAGTTTATGGGTTTATCAATTAATGCCTAGGAGTCCGCTGGAAACTACCCTAGTTAACCTCAAAACATACAGATTGAACACTGTAAGAGTAACTTTCATCTTTGTGTAACTATGCTCCTGCTTGTGGTAAGTAACTAGCAGAGTCTGAGGTACAACAACTTAGACTTCCCATAACTACCTGTACATCTCTTACTAAAATAAATGAAGACTGAGAACATAAATATATACCTTACTATAGAAGGCAAAACTTTTCTAGTACTTGTTACTCTTTTAGGTTATATTTTCATATCAACAATAGTTTTCTTTTTTTTACAGCAAGATTTAATTTTTTTCAGAAAGTATTGTTCCATGATCCGATTTAGAACTTATTTCACTCTAGGCAGAATTAGAACTAAATGAAGAACCCCACTGTGAATAATTCCTGTTTATGTGAGACTGCCTCACAGCATGATAACACAAAAATGTAATTTGATAAGTTGCTGTACGGCACTCAGATTTACTCAAGTCTACCACCACAAAGTATTAAAATATATAGAAATCAGCAATTTTAGGAACTATTTAGCAATAATGTAGAACGAACATCGACAGCAAATATAAAAAAATGCTCCAAAATACGTGTAAAACAATGAATAATGTGATTCTTTATTCACAAACAAAGAAAGCCCTGAGGTCTTACTATCCAGGTTGACTTTAAAGTTATTGGTCAACTACTCTGGCTGCAGCTGGAGCTATGAAGAAAAATAAATACACGAGATGAAGTCTCGAACCAGAATCATGATAATATTAGACAGTTAAGCCACAATAAAGGTTTCTAGTGAATACCTTACAATACTATATTTCTTATGTCGACGATCATTCCTATTATATGATATGATGTTAATGTATTATGTTCAAGAGAAATAAACATTTAGTGAGCACTGACCTACACAGTTATATCAATTTCTGTATTACTTTTTAATTTGTATACATACAGTTTACTTTCAAGTGAACAATGTGATAGAAATATAAGTACAAGAAAATAATTGATCTCTAAATGAAAAGGCTTTGTAGGGCTTGTTACTGAGTTTGAAAAAAAATACTCACAAAAAACAAATAAGACAGTGATAATATATCACTAGATCGGCAGGATAAGATGTTTCAACTGTACATGGAAAGTAAAATCTCCATATTACTGGTTTCCCCAAACTGTCTAGAACAGAATCTCAGATTCATCATTATATATTTTCTTTTGTTAACTTTAGCAAATACTATTTTTACGAATATTTTACAACACACTAACATTTCACATTTGGAAATTCTGATTCTATTTATTTTGTTAGTAAGGAAGTCAGTAATGTAGGATATAATATACCCACTTCCATCCTGATAGGGTTTGGTTCGCTCTCCCCCTCATTGGTAGAGATATGTTTGCAGACTCACACTACTATAAATCGGGTTTCAATACCTGTGGTGGATAAACCACAGATAGTCCGTTTGTGTAGCCTTATGCTTATTTCTAAACAAACAACGAAATTTTAATTTGTGTGGTTCCATTTTTCAAGTTCAGTAACCAGCCCTGCATAGTTTTTTTTATATTTAGCTATATATTTTTTCTAATACTTGTTTGTTTGTTGTTTTATAAGATGGCATGATGGGTTACTAGGTTATAAAGCTTTATATATCATGTATAGAATAAAAATAAAATAGGAAGATAAAGATTTTAGAGACTGTTTAATTACTACCGGAGCTATGTAGGCATTCGGCCTGTTGAGGAAAGGTTTGGTTTTATTTGAATTTCGCACAAAGCTATACGAGAGCTATCTGCGCTAGCCATCCCTAATTTAACAGTGTAAGACTAGAGGAAAGGCAGCGAGTCATTACCACCCACCACTAGCTCTTAGGATACTCTTTTAGCAACGAATAATGGAATTGACCGTCATATTATACCGCTCCCACGACTAAGAGAGCGAGCAAGTTTGGTGTAATGGCGATTCGAACCTGCAACCCTCAAATTGCTAGCTGAGTGCCTTATCCACCTGGCCATGCCGGGCGTTTGTTAAGGAAATATGATGAAAATAAGAAACAAGAAATCTCGATTTTGGTTGTTTGCTCGTTTTCGACTTTTGGACGCTCTTGATAGCTGAAAAGCGGTATATAGACTGGAGACAGGGTAACTATACCAATTAGTTCTTTACGTCTAGCTTTTGATGACATGTAAGTATTAAAATTCAAACGATATTTTTATTAGTTAAATATAATATAATATAATCGTCCTTGCCATACATATATAAAGAGTGCTACGGCAGTCTCCAATTAGGATAAGCCTTCATAGAACAACTGCTATGTAACATTTGTCGAAAATTAAAGGTTAATGCAAATTTATGGTTTTTTGCATCATGTATTATACGACGTCAATTAACTAAATATGGTACACCTCTACAAAAATTTTGTAAGAATATGTCTGCACTTGATACAGGTACTCTCCTTGTCTGTTATAGAAGGGAAAATATTATAACTTTTAACTGAAACAATATTATTTTGTACTTGTAAGTTTATTTGATTGTTTTTCTTATAGCAAAGCCACATCGGGCTATCTGCTCAGCCCACCGAGGGGAATCGAACCCCTGATTTTAGCGTGGTAAATCCGTTGTACTAGCGGGGGGCATGCTTGCTGGTACAAAAGCTATTTTCACAGGTGTATGTGTGTTTTTTTTTCATAGCAAATCCACATCTGGCCATCTTTTCAGTCCACCGAGGAGAACCCTGATTTTAGCGTTGTAAATCCGCAGACTTACCGCAGTAACATCGGGGGACTTTTCACAAATGTCCGTGTGCAACTGAAGCTCATTCGATTCTGTTTTATGTTTTGTTTGTTTTTTGGAATTTCGCACAAAGCTACTCGAGGGCTATCTGTGCTAGCCGTCCCTAATTTTGCAGTGTAAGACTAGATGGAAGGCAGCTAGTCATCACCACCCCCCGCCAACTCTTGGGCTACTCTTTTACCAACGAATAGTGGGATTGACCGTCACATTATACACCCCCGCGGGTGGGAGGGCGAGTATGTTTAGCGCGACGCGGGCGCGAACCCGCGACACTCGGATTACGAGTGCACGCCTTAATGCGCTCGGCCATGCCAGGCCCTGATTCTGTTTTAAAAATAACAAAATGAACTAAGTATTTTATAAGAATTATTTAATTCATGCGTAGTTAAAGTTTTTACTTTTCCTAGTCCTTTGTACTATTTATATCAATCCTTCTTGTCTCCTTTGAATAATTTTCTTTTGCTCAAAATAAAAATTAGTTAATATTGGCACATGACATAATTGTACTTAAAATCTTTTTTTTTTATAGTACAACAATTGGCATTCTTAACATCTTTAAGGCAGGAAGCAACGTTTTAATACCTGAAAGTAGTTTCCGTTGCGTATATTTACACTCAAATATAACATATATTGTTTATTGAAATCCTTATATTATGAATATATTAGTTATATTTATGCTAATAAATTTTATTAAAAGAAAAAAATGGAAACTATAGATATTTCATAACACTGATTTTTGAGTTTATTTTTATAGCGGATTAATATATCTGTCGACCTAAACAAAGTGGTTATGCGTAGGATTTAACAAACACATCTGTATCATATTGTGTTAAAGATGTGGAAGGGTGTTTGAGAGTTGTGCATTTTCGTAAAGACTTTTATTTATTTATTCAGTCAGCAGGCTATGTAATTTTTAGTCACGATGAACCATTTTGTATAAGAAAAGTTTATTTAAGCGTTCAACAAGTCAATTTAAACTGCTATCAGACCTTGTATCACCTGACTGTATTCGTTTATCGTCACTGAATTCAGAGGAATATTTCATAAACAGGAGTGAAAAAAATAAAAATACTATTACGATGGCGTCTTCATCGAGATGTTATCTTTTGACGATCTGTATAATGCAGTTAGTAAGTCGATACTGAAATTTTATCAAATTTTTGTTTTCAAGTTTTAAGAGTTAACTTGAATAATAATGTCACTGACATAGTAAATCGTTTCAAACTGCTGTTCTTCATTTTCGTTAATGATACAAATAGGGGAATAATAACATGTGAATCCGTAATATTTACTGATGACATGAAACTCTTGGACATTTCTAACTGACTGTATTGAAAATGTTGAATTATTATGTGATAGCGAGTAAACATTTGCAATTAGGATCAATGTTTTTCAAATGACTTAACTGTTTATTTACCTACATACTCAGGTTTCACTTAAAATTAAACTTAATAGTATTTTAACTGTATACATTGTGCACCAAACTGGCTACAGTTAATGAGGTCTTTCTTCCAATGTCAGAACTTGTTGGGTTATCTGTGAATGTAATGCACAAGTCTTTAAATGATATTTATGGGATCACTTGCAATGAATAGTTATTATGGTATGTAAGTTGTAATGCCTTACCCTGAAAAAGAGCAGTGAGCTGATTGGTAGGTTGCAGATAGTGCAGTACAACAGATAATATTTTACAGATATTTCTATATTTTTCCTGTTTTGGGTTTCAAGTAAGAAAAAATAATTTTCTTGAGATTCTTGACTGCATATACCTTTGTTGATGAAAGTTTTTTTTGAGATAGTATTATGTTATGTATTTACTGGACACCAATAGTGTAAGGTTAGTTGAAGAAAGATTTTTAGAAAATCGTTATCAGTCTTGTGTTGTAATATATAGTCATGGATGCACGTTAAAAAATTGGCATCACTGTCCTTTTTTCGTTTTTTTTCCGTCAGACAGTTTACTGTGTTCTCATCCTTATTAAACAAGTGACTTAACATTATGGTAACCCACATGCATTACTTGTTATAGTGAAATAGTATTACATATTTACTATACTGAAAAATAAGTTTCCAGGTATTTGTTGAACTTAATGATCCAGTTCATTTTTAATACCTTAAAGGATACCTGGGAGTGTAGTATCATTGGTACATTTTACTAATTATACCCTTAACAATATTACTAATACAGATCACAGAAACCAGAAGGCGAAGGCATTTCACTAGTACAGTAACTGCTTCACATTCCGTATAAATTAACTGGTCTTTTTCTCCAGTTCATAATGACGTGACTCTCTTAGTTAATCTTTTGTGTGGTGCTGTATAAATGGCTTTTTGAAAATATTGGTATTCCCTTTCCTTAACAAAAAAAAATAATAGGGAAATGATTAGTAAAACAGTACTTCTCTTTGAGTAATAGATGTTGGCTTTTTTTTTGAGATGCTACTTTTTACTAAATAATTTTTTAAAACTCCATTTGTCAGGCTGTCTTGAATTTTTCATAATACTAAAATAAGACAAATTAGTTTATAATTTCTAGTGCAACCTTTATAACCCATGTTAAAAATGGGAGTGGCACTAACAGTTCTCCAGTTATTAGGTATCTTCCCAGAAATTGAGAGACAAGCTTGCATGCCTGATTGCTGACCTTTTATAAAAGCCTGTGTAAAATTTTGTCTGATGCTTTATTTGCTCAGCATACTGAGTATCTGCATACATCTAATAACAGGATTGTGTAGAATTAAGTTTTAAAATCATTACATTATGAAGCGACTGGTCTTTCCTTTTTACTGACAGTCAGGATTAAAGAATTTAAGCATACAGTAGTCTAAATTCTTTATATGTTTTATCAGGAAAATTCTGTAACTTTATTAAACATTTAAGATTACAGTAGGCTATATTCTTTATGTATTTTATGTAATTGTCAAAATATAGTTTCATTTGTTTAGAAAGTTCTGAAAGAGTAAGAATTACTAAACCATGATGTTACATAAAATTATAATCTTGCATCCTTTTCCATTTTATATTACTATGAAAAAATAAAGTATTTTGAGCTTTTGGTTTTAATCTGGAGTAATCTTTTTATATAATGAAGCCTCTCTTAGCTTAATTTTCATTAGGATTTATAGGAAGATAATGTGCTACAATTGGACCTAGATTATGTGGAAGTACATTAACTTCTTTTACATATAGTAACCTTTAAAGTATGTTTAGACCTACATTCCGTGGCCTCTGGTAAAGAAGTATTTGCTTTTGGACTGAACTTCTCATCCCTTGTTTAGGCTAATTGTTGGTGTGCATTAATCATCAACATACCACAGACAGAACTGTAGCTATTCTTGTTATGAAGAACAGTCCACTTTATGGTAATATTCCTTACAGTATATCAAATATGTATTGGAAGTGGAAAATTCTATTGGAGTGTTATTTAAAACCTTTATCCATTAATCTTTCATGTTAGATTTTTAGACTATTCTTTCTATAGTATTTGTTTGTTCTTTATTCAGAATAACACTGAATATCTTGGACAAAATCAAATATGATAAATATATTAAATTTAAAAATAATCTGTTGTGAAGTAAGGATAACATAAGCTCTGTTAAATAAGGATGTTATTTAAATAAAACTGACACGTTTGATACAGACTTAACAAAAAACCTCTTAGAGTAGGGAATATTTGTAACAAAAATTTAAATCATGACAAGGATGATATAAATATAAAACTGAACAAATGAATACCAGATATGCTAAGTCTGATAGCAAAATTGGTTGAAAATTTACAAAGCAAGGATGACAGCACAGTGTTACCACAAAGTTTTAACTTCATTCAGTGCAGTGTGTATTTACATGTATTTTTGTGGATTTTTTCTTAAAAATTCTGGGTATAAAATAGGTGTATTTGAACTTTTCGTCCAATTCATGTGAATGAACGTTTTCTTGCTTGGGAATGCATAAGTTATTTTAACTTGAATTATATCAGTGATTAAAAATTCTTTGCTTGTGAACATTGTAACTGAAAACGTTTACAGTTTTCGTAGTTTTGACAGCACATTTTATTTCTTTGTGTAACAGGGTAAGTGTAATGGATACACAACTTAAGTTCCATATTTAACGTCGTGTAGGTACCGATTGAGTTCGTTTGTCAGTTTGATAAGCAAAACTTCTGTGTGAAAATACTAAACAATTATTAAAATTGTTGTGAGAAGTAATTGGTCAGTGTTTCTGCCAAATAACTTTATTTTGTTAAATGTTAATAATAAATCATACCTTTTTCAAGGCATCATTCCGTGAGTGTTAAATGTTTATTGATAATGATAATGTGAATTGTTTAAGTGAAAGAATCATTTTCAAAAAATAACGTAAATTAATAATTTCTTGTTTTTCGAAAATGAATCTGAAAAGTCAGAGTATTTCACAATATCTAAGAGAAAGAATTTTGTTGAAAAAAGTAATTTCAGTTATTTTAAAATTAATGATTACTTGTATATATGTATAATATCTGAATTTTTTCATCAAAAAGTTCAGTGGAATACGTCAATACACTACACAAATTTATATTGGCTTGTTATGTTAAACTTTTGATTCGCTTCTTTCTGTATGGTATGGTAATAACTGTTTTCCTGTTTATGTATAACACTGTCTCCGTTTAGTGTAACAAAAAGAACATTTAGAAATTTGCGAGTCGCACATTCCGAGTACTGTTATATATTCGTCGCTCGCCTACTTGTTGGCTTCCGGTCCACGTGAAACGAGTTTATTACGCCGAAACTATTTTTTTATTTTTACCGTCTCCAAAGGGTGTATTACGAATCCTTGTACTATGCAAGAAGCTGTGCGACTAATACGAGTTTTTATTACGTTTGTACTTGCTAAATTGCCTGTAGGTGTAGTTGTATAAAAATGGCCATTAAACTGTAAGTTCGTTGTTTGGGCATTGAACCACGTATTTGATACAATAGTTTACAACGAGTAAATAATATAGATGTCTGTAAATATGTGTACACACAAACACTAAGAAAGTTGTTCAGTGTGCTTAAGAAATATATTGGAACGATTCCATCTGTTGGTTATTCTTGTTTGAGCTACAACTCCTTTTTCATTGCGTATAATTAGTTATATTCAATTATTTTAGCATAGAATAAGTTGCAGTCATAACTCATAGTTTAATATGTAGTTGTAACACATTTGGATAGTACTTCGTTTATTTTTGTGCATAATAGAATGACTGTAAATATTTAAATGTAATTGAGTTTGTGTACTGCTAACATCTACACATGAAATATATGCTGGATTTTAGTTTACTATTTAAAAATGTTAAACCCTTTGCGTACTTTATGCCCCTCAGTGGCTCAGCGGTATGTCTGCGGACTTGCACGCTAAAATCCGGGTTTCGATACCCGTGGTGGGCAGAGCACAGATAGCCCGTTGTGTAGCTTTGTGCTTAATTCAAAACAACAACAGCGTACTTTATAGTGAGTGTACTACTAACATCTACAGGGGGGCCCGTAAGCCCCTCCCCATGCATATATCTTATGTATCCAGTGTATTTGTGTGCTGTCCCTCATTCTCGCTGCATAATATTATGCACAATACGCTCTTCAAGTGTAAATGGGCTTACATCGGCTGTATTTCTCTGTAAAAAAGAAAATAATACATGCGTAATTGAATATAACATAATAACGTATGGATGGGTAGGGACTTACGGGCCACCCTGTACAATGTATGTGAAAAACGTACTGGATTTTAGTTTAATGTTTGTAAATGGTTGGTTTGAATAGAAATTTTATGCTGAAAATTTTCTTTGGGTATAGATTTTATCTAATTATATTTTATCATTGATCACTATGTAATCCACACAGAAAAATAACTTGGTAACATGCTGATCATAGGGAAAGTCCTTATTGTTAAATTTCTTGCAAATGTCAGCAAAGGTAAGTTTATACTGATGAATTTATTAATTCTGACGTTGTGGTAGTTCAAGGTTACATCTAGCTCAAGAGTTATTCGCTAAATAAGGTTCATGGATCTAATACGAAGGACGGGTGTAGTTGTAGAATATCGCAAATGAAAAATAAATATGGATAAGTAAAAATGTTTTAGGTGAAAATGGAATGAACTAGGATCAAAATTTATCAGCGCGAAAGAAACTTTTTCAGAATTTCGAACTATCTCGTGTAAAAGGATTAAACTGATTTCACAATACACATCCCACGTAGAGCTGACCAATAGGAAAAGGGCAGTGGAATGCAAAAACATGTCTTGAAGTGATAGTCGCGAGACATCTCCCAAGTGCAAGGAAAGCAGAACATAAAGCAGTTTTCCCCGTGAAACTGCAGATAAATTTCTAATCTGTCAAACTACAAAAAGTAACAATTTAACGGGATTTACACTATTCTACACTATAACTTAGAATACTTTACTTAAGAAATACATATTATTGGAGAGTAAAGCGTGTAGTATGCTAATACTACAGTATAACATTTAAATCTGTTAAAATGAGTTTTGTATGTGCATATTTTAATATGTAAAATCTAAACACATCACGAAGGTTAATAAGTTTACTGGGAACATAACTTCATGTCTAAACGTTAATATCCTCTGATGGGACAGCAGTAAATTTACGGGTTTATAATGCTTCAATCCAGGGCTCGATATCCGTGGTGGACACAACAGATAGCTGAATGTTAGTTTTCAGTGATGTCGAGAAAACCCACTTGTAGAGAAATATACAGGGTGGTCGCTAGAAAAGCGGAAAATTTGTCAAACAGCTATTTATTTTTACAAAGAATAACTTTTACAAAGTTTTTTAAAGGCATATGTTATATTACACTCATAGATGCTCAAAATTATTAAAATCATGCATTTTATTCATGGTGTAAAGAAATCAAAATAGAAATGAGTAAGCACGCATTTTATTCATAATCTCATCTGACCCTCAAATTTTCCGCTTTTCTAGCGACCACCCTGTATATGCAAAAACGGCTCGTTTGGGTTGAAAAAATATTTTACATAGAAGAGCGAACAACGTTTCGACCTTTGTTCGCTCGTCTATGTAAAATATTTTCTCAATACAAACGAGCCGTTTTTGCATATATATGAATGTTAGTTTGCTCATAAAAAAACAACAACTTTAACGTGTTTTGATAACAAAACAGCAGAATTCTGCTTTGTTGAATCTTGTTCTGTTCTTATATATGACTAATGATCATCTCAGTCAGTTTGATCAGAGTTCACAAACGTACAAAAACTTGTAACCCGCTTAGCTTTGTTGAAGTATGAACCTTGATCATTTATAGGTTTCTTTTGCTGGGCCAAACTGTGCTATACAAAGTTCAACCAATGTGTCAATGACTATAGTCAACTGTACTGAATTAATGACTGACATGGAAACTTTTGTTTTGTTATTTTGAGGTGGGTGGGTAGGTGTTATAGATTAGCGTATTTCTCAGGAAAGAAGGCCCTGCTCAAAGCATTTCCTAGATACATATCATTAGAATGTGGTAGGTAAAAACTGTGTGGGGTAACCTGGCCCACAGTACGAGATTTTATGGTTTCATCTGATTTGTATGTGTGTAATCTTTTGAATTTGTAACTGCTAACTACATCGCAGACCAGACACTGTACTTTTGCTGGTTTTAGTGCCAGTATTTCTTCTTTTTTTTTATATCTTTAATTTACCAGACAGTTGATGTTGGATATATACGACTGTTTATTGTATTATTTCGTTTGTTTGGTGATTTAATATTTTAACTTAGTTTTTCATCAAAGAGTTTAAAATAATTATTTTAAAGGTGTTAGTTGTGACAAGTTTGTGTCGTACGTTTTGTTTGCAATTATATTCTTGTCGAGGCTTTACTAATATTGTTGACGTCACGCTACTCGAATTTTCTGTATTTTTATCGTCACATTTAACAAAATGATGTTAAATCAGTACCGTTCACGTGCTTTAATGAAAAGTGAAGCCTCAGTGATCAACGCATAAATATAGACGACCAAGCGAGTGCAAGTTAAGAGAACTAAAGAAGCAAAATTAAGTTCAGTCAGAGACAAGTTGACAAATGTGAAATGAGTAATTAACTTTGAAAGGCGATATTTCAAAGAGTAGAGAAAATTTGTTTGTCTTCTCAGTTGGAATCTAAAGTAGTTGAATCAACCTAAGTGGACTTTTGACAAGAAAAGAGAATTGTTTAGATTTTTAGACGCAATTGTAGTATCCCATAGTGACAAGAAGTTTTATACATATGTTTGATTTGTTTTGAATACACTATTTTAAAACAAGTGGATTGTGTGTTTGTTATTAATTATTTGAACTTATCACCAACAAGTCACAGACACCTAGTGTAGAAGAATTCTAGGCCACATATGCATAAAGACTTGACAGTTTAAAAATATTATCTGGTGTCAAGTTAGGTGTGGAGAAACTAGCAATTATTGTATGAGTTATCTACATGTTCTACTCAATTTTTTATCTTCATATTCCGATTTGTGTAGGGTTTAACATGGCTGAGACTTTTGGTTTTGTGGCAGCATTATGTTTCAAACTTGACAATTCTATAGAAAACAAGCTCTGCATCATTGTGATCTGATACTTGATTATACTATGTCTTCTGATTCTCTGAAGTTTGTTAGCTACTTTTAACTATGCATAATTATTTAAATGGTAAATTCATAGCCATGGAAACTGTGGCAAAAGTGTGCTTAATAAATACTACAGTCCCAAGTACTTCTTTTTTCATTGCACGATAACAGAATTTGTTTAAAGTAAACTTGTATAACACTCTGTTCAATCTTAGACTTGTTGTAGCACACTTCCAAGTTTTGTGAGAATCTAAACATGTATCCAGATGAGAGAACATTTCTCTGGCTGTAGTTTCAGTGTTTGTCAAAAATATTTAAATACTATACATAGATTTTCTATTGCAGTCTAAAACATGATCAAACACCAACATATTGCTCACACAAATTTAGACACATTTCTACTGTAAACCACTTAATGTGAGTGTCATCAGCTGTCTAAAAGTAGCTGTGACATTACAGAGACCAAATGGCATGATGTAAAATTCATATAAAAAACTTCAGTGTTGAAAGCAGTTATAACTTTAGTTTCACTGGTTAGCTTGATTTTTGAGTAGTAAGAGACAAGATCTAGTGAACTAAACCAGGGTGTTCCTGTCAAATATCAATATGTTAGTTTCTGAACAGCAGTGGAAATGTTTTTGCATGTATCATTTCTTTCATCTTTCTGAAGATTATTTCAAATCTTAGTTTACATTCTTTTTCTTCTAGTGATGGCCAAACACTCTGAAGATAGATTGATTGCATTCTTCAGCATCCAAATAACCTTAGTGCCAGCTATGTATATATATGGTTCTCTAATGAAATTTGCATGGTAGTTGCTTTGTAGCATGTGTGTGTCTGGTATCTATGTGATGCTCAGTTTTGCCAATCCAACTGAACTGTCTGTTTCAACAAAAATGTCATAAAAATCTCAGAAATGTCTTGTTCTCACTGCTGCTTTGAACTAAATGTATGTGCACAATCTTTGATCAATAGTTTTAGGTGTATTGACAGTTTTGTATTTATTTTTCTGTGTATCTTGGCACATGTAACAATAGCAGAACCTCCAGTTTAATTTACTTCTCCTTTGCAAACTATACCTATTTTTATTCCATACTTTTTTCTATAATTTACCAACCATGACAAGTATGTATTTTAATTTCTGTTGGATATACAATAGTGTTTAGTTTAAGACTTATTATTTAGTGATTTAAAAAGTTAATTATTTTAAAAGTGGTAGTTATGACAGGTTTCATTATGTAATTAGGTATGAATCGTACATTGTGTTTGTAGCTTAATTATTTTATTAGGCTTTTCCAATACTGTTGATGTCATCTTACTTGAAGCTTTCAAGTTTTTTTTCTTACATTTAACACTTTTTTTACTGGAGGGCTAAATATTTCTGTTGTGTGCTATAAATATATGAAGAAACAGCATGAAAGTTAGTGAAACTAAAAGTGAAGTTACTGCATTATTGTCAATTTAGCCATAAAGAAAAATAATTTGCCTTGTTCAAGAGTGTTCTTGAGTAATTGAACCCATCTGTGTGGGCTTTCAAAAGGAGACAATTATTTAAAGCTATGGATACAACTGTGATAACTAACAGTAAAAGTGGTGATTTTGACACAAGTTTCACAATCTGTATCACTACAACAGAGATAGAGAAAAATAATTCTTTTGGTAATTGGGATTTAAAGTAATTAAATAAGTCTCTGTGGACTTCTGACAAGAAGAAGAGAAGAAAAGTGAATCATTTCATGTTTTGGCTATAACTGTGGTAACCTTAAGGGTAATATAAGTGAATTTTTAACTGATTGTTTTGTAATAACAGAGAAGAGAAGAAAATTTGTCTTGTCATTTGGGTTCTGAAGCAACTTAACTAGACTGTGTGGATTTTTGATGAAAAATAAAGAACTTTTTAAAGCTCTAGATATAACTGTAGTAAACAGTAGTGTAACAAATGTTTGTATGTACGTTTGACTTGTTTTGGATATACATTATTTTAAAATAAATGGATTGCATGCTGCCCATTTATTGTTGAGATCATTATGAACAAGTCAGATACCAACTGTAAAGAATCTTGGCTTATATAAATCTTGACACTTTTCTAAAATACAAGTTTTCTAGTAAGCACCACATGATTTTCTCTAAGAAACCTGTTTTAGGCATTGTTTTAACCATAGCACTAAGTAGTGTTGTTACCTAAGATTGTGTTAAAAGCTAACCATGGCATATTACTTTTTATAGAAGAATTTTAAGGGTATTGTTTATATATATTGGTACAATCCATATTTCCTTTGTGAACTTTGACTGGCTTTTTATGTTGAATCACAAAACCTGTAGTCCATTTGGTACACAAACTGTACTAGCGATACAAATTTGAAGAAAATTTAAACCTGAAATGCTGATGCTTGAACCAAGGTCCACTGTGATAACTCTTACACATTTAGTGCTGACACCAACAATGGTATGGAGTTGAGGTTTGCTACACAGGACAAAGCTCTCACTATTGTTAGAAAAGTATGTTTGATTCTGCCTAGAATGGTGATTATATCATTGGCACCCTATCTCTTTATGCATTGTTCCCCCGATCAGACCTTTAAGCTGGTGTTATATTCCCGATTTGTATAATACCTTAACATTAGATGAGTTTGTGATCCTAAAAAAGGTAAATTCAAAGAATGAGTAAATAATATGTAAATGTTGATTTCTTCCTAGGAATAGAGAATTCAACTTCAGATTGCTAGAATTTTTTGTTGTTGTTTTGTAGGATAGTTACATTGAAGCTATATCTTATATGTTGGGGATATCTTTGCAACAGTCACATGAGATAGATACTTCTGCATTCTGGTGAATATGTTCTGATCAGTGAGGTGCAGAAAGAACAAGCTTTATAATTGCAGTTTTGGTTGTTTCAAGAAAGATTGCAGTAAAGCAGCTTGTTTTTTACAACAGTCGATTTTTTCTTCTTCTGAAGTTTAGCCATTGTATGAATATTTTGTTCACCAATTTTTGCTGATTGTGTAAATTGGCTTTCATTTATCTATAAATCCAGTTTATTTTACCTTTTGCCTACTTTACAAAACAATAACCTTTCCACCTAGACAGTCAGCCATTCTTTGATTTTATTTGGTTAATAAAGATATTTATTTTGCATCAAAAGTAAACACCATATTTTATCTCTTTCATTTAGTCTGCAGTATAATGAGGGGTTTCCAACTTAAGATTGCCTGAGGACCACAACTATATTCATGAGTCTAGTGGCAGGTGGAATTATATTTTTGTCAAATTAGGGCTTGTTGATGTATTACGTAATGCAAAATAGAGTTAATAGATGCGTGATAGGGTTAATTTGCTCTTTCAACATGGTAAAATGAATTACAATTGGGGAAAGAATTAATCTGAATTTGACTTGCTATATGTTGCATGATATTTAGATGGGCATATTTGGGAAAAAAGATTTTTTGTGAAAATAAAAGTAAGAGGTGTTTAAACATGTTTAATTAGGTAATAAATATATTTAATGAAGAAATGCTGCATATAAGTTAAACTAGAATAGCAAATATATCTATGATATTCAATGTAGTAAGGACAGAAAATGTGAACTTTGAGGTTACTCTTGCCCCCCAGTGGCTCAGCGGTATGTCTGCGGACTTACACGCTAAAATCCGGGTTTCGATACCCGTGGTGGGCAGAGCACAGATAGCCCATTGTGTAGCTTTGTGCTTAATTCAAAACAACAACAATTGAGGTTACTCAGCAGCACTGATAAAAGCAGGTAAGTTGATATGGTGTTCTGTCATTGTTAGTTTTAGGAGGTGAAGCAAAGAGGAATCTGTGAGGCAACTTCTGTTGTGATTCTAAATGAATTTCATCATGGAGAACACACTTTCACATATATGTGTAAAAACGGCTGGTATGGGTTGAGAAAAGTTTTTCTGTAGAGGAGTGAACTTCATTTCGACCTGCTTCAGTTATCGTCAGGTTCACAGAGAGATAACTGACCGAGAGCTGACGACATGTTTGAAGGGGATTGTGTAATTGAGTGGAGGAATGTAGAGGGCATGCTTAAATGTTTGATTATATTTATTAATAGAGGTAAAAAAGTGTTCATTTGCATTGGTTTATTTTGGGCTTGAGTTGTTTGGATTTCTTTCCTTGTACCAAATAATCGTTCAAGATACTTTCCAGAATTGAGCCACCTTACTTGGTTGTAAAGAGCCAAATCCATGTCTTCCAAAAACTCCTTCAACTGCCAATACAAGAGAGCTTTGTTTTTCTCTTATGTTAATAACTTCAACAACAAGTTTATAAACTTCGTTTTGATTTACTGATTTCTCACACAAAGCTTCTTGATGAATAACACAGTGAACTGTTGGACAAGTTATTTCATTTTCCATAAGAAAACCAACAAAACCTAATTTTTCTAGTCATTGCAGGTGTGTCATCTGTCACTACTGCTGAATACTTATTGAAACCTCTTGAAATCCTGTAGACGGGCAGCCTTTGGGTGGCCCCCTTGAGTTAATCGGCTGGTCCACTTGGGCTAGAGTCAACCAAGTTACCACAAGTTGCTTATATGTGGAGAAAATAATTTTGACCCTATTTTTCCAGCCCCAGTTTTCTTTTGGTCAATCTCATATTGTTGAGAATTAAGAGAGTTTGTACCAAGTACCAGTGTTGGAAGTTCTCAACTGGTGTTGTGGACATTGTGCCTGATGATGGTGTTTGGGTATAGTGCTCACGAAACCCTGGCATTGCTGCATTGTCCTTGCATGACTTTGTAGTGCATCTCCTTGTAGGGCTCCACGGTGGGTGGGGTCAGTGGGTATCGAAATTATTCTTTTTTCCTATGGATCCTCCTTCAAAAAATTTAAATATGTGAAAAACAGCCAATGGGTAAGCGACCATTCTTGAAGACTCTGAACAGCAATCTTCAACATCTGTAACACACGTACCTCATTTTCTTATATTACATTCTGTCTTGGAAAAACCTTTAGGGCAATTGTCCCCCTTTTTTATTCAGAAGAGAATAGAGGGACTTGCTCACTCTCCAAAGTCAGTAAAGAAGCTTCGATCTGGAGATATATTGGTTGAAACATCCATATCCCAACGCAGTGAACTCCTTTTGAATTCAAAGGCGATTGGGGATATACCTATTGAGGTTACACCTCATGCTACTTTGAATTCATCACGAGGAGTTATTGTTGAGAGGGATTTGAAGAACGTCCCAGAGTCAGAGATTCTCGTTGGTCTCACCACTCTAGGAGTTTCTGCAGTGACGTGCATCTCTACTCGCAAAGATGGAGTTGCACTGCCAACAAATACCCTCGTTTTGACATTTACTTCATCACGTGCACCTGCCACCATTAAGGCAGGTTATCTCATTTGCAGGATTCGGCCATACATTCCAAATCCTCTCCGATGTTTCCAATGTCTGATTCGGCAACTCAAAGACATCCTGTTGTGGTTCCCTGACATGTGCTCATTGTGGGGGCAAGAACCACGATTCCTATGAATGTGACATGGACCCACATTGCGTCAATTGCAATGGTTCTCACCCCTCTTACTTTCGTTCTTGCCCAAAATGGTTGGAGGAAAAAAGAGGTGCAGCATTTGAAAACGATACATAACATTACTTATCCTGAGGCTCAGAAATTGCTGCCCAACACTCCATCTCGGACATATGCTGCTGCATTTCATTCCAAAACTACAGTGGGAGTTCAGACAGATCTGTCTGTGCCTCCAAAAGAATCGTTTTCAAAACAAATGAAAAGCCTTTTGACCTCCGTGGTTAAAAAGGTTGATGAATCGACTTTACACCCATTTCTGTTCCTCCCATACGTTCCAACAAACCTCAAGATCCACATTTTTCAGTTTCAACTACAGGCATTTCTTCTTGTACATCTTTTTCTCCCACCCCAAGAGGCATAACAATCATTCGTTCTCGTCCTCAGTCGCTGGAATCCCGTTCCAATAACAAATACCTGCCCACTCGACCCAGGGCAGGATCCGTTGAAGTTGAAAGACCTCCTTCGACAAAGGACAGTAAAGAAAAAGACGTGGTCGTAAACAGAAGGGTTCTTCAACCACTTCACCTACCCGTTCTTAAAAATGGCTACCTTGATACAATGGAACTGTCGAGGTTTACGTTCTAATCTGGATGATATCAAAACACTGATTGCTTCCTACCATCCTGTTTGTCTTTCTTTACAAGAAACATTTCTCAAATCTGTTGATACAGTCTCCGTTCGGCAGTTTTCTCTGTACAGAAATGACAGGTTGTGTGATGGTCGAGTACATGGAGGAGTGGCACTGTTGGTTGATCAACATGTGCCCACCCTGTCTTTTTCACTCAACATACCCTTGGAGGCCGTAGCCATCCGTGTTTCCTTGGGTCGTACCATCACTGTTTGTTCTCTCTCCCTGTCCCCTGGAGAGACATATGATTAATCAGAACTTGATACTCTCGTTGAACAGTTACCATCTCCATTTCTAATCCTGGGGGATTTTAATGGACATCATCCCCTCTGGGTAAGTCTTGGTATTGATGGGAGGGGTCGATCTGTAGAGCGGATGCTCTCTAATCACAATTTTTCTCTTTTCAATACTGGTTCTTCCACTTACTTTCATGCACCTAGTCAGTCCTTTACTGCTATTGATCTCTTGGTTTGCTCCCCTTCATTATTCTCTCATTTTTCATGGAGGGTTGACAGTTATCCAATAGGCAGTACTAATTTTCCTATCCTTTTAAGAAAGACTGGCCTTGGTTGATGCCACCCAACCTGCGTGTCCTGGTGGAAGCTGGATCAGGCAGACTGGTCTACTCTCACTGCTCTCGAAGAACTTGATCCTGCCGTCGTAAATCAGCCATAAATAGACTACTGTGTGGCAGTGGTAACTGGCTGTATTATACAAGCAGCTGCTCTGTATATTCCTAAAACTTCTACACGTTTTCCACGATATCCTCGTCTGTGGTGGAATCCTACTTGCCAGTTAGCACTAAAGGCTAAAAACAGGCCTGAGATACTTTGCATAGATATCCCACACTTTCAAACAGTGTCGCTTTCCAATGTACCCGTGCAATGCTAGGTGGGTAAGATGTCAAAGCCAGAAGGAATATTGGATTAAGTTTACAACTAGCATATCTTCTACCATCAGTTCCAAGATCATATGGGACAGGATTCGAAAGGTTAATGGGCACTACAATTCTGTCCCCCTCTCGATCTTACTCTCTGATGGTCTGGAGGTGGCTTATGTCCGGAACATCGCTAACACTCTAGGTGAAAGCTTTTGCCGGGTATCTAGCACTTCTGCTTGTTCCTCCACCGTCTTGGCCATCAAGACTCGGGCATAGCGTTTACCTCTTTCCTTTCAAACTGATTGTTTTTTTGACTATAATTGACCCTTTATACTGATGGAACTGAAAATGGCCCTTTATCGGTCTGACAGTACATCTGTTGGACCTGATGATGTTAATTATGACATGCTGCACCATCTATCTCCTGCTTCTCTTGATGTCCTTCTGATTGTCTTTAATCGGATCTGGCAGGAGAATGTTTTTTTTATGCCTGGTGCTAGACTATTATTTTATTTTTCTCTAAGCCAGGGAAAGATCCCATGATTTCTTCAAACTACTGTCCAATTGCTTTGACGAGTTGTCTATGTTAGACCTTAGAAAGGATGGTTAATGCTCATCTTGTTTGGTTCCTTGAATCAAACAACCTTCTCTCTCTCACCCAGTATGGGTTCTGACGACAGCACTCCACCATAGACCACCTAATTCGTCTTGAAATATCTATCAGAGAAGCGTTTCTCAAACGCCAACCTCTTATATCAATATTCTTTGACATTGAGAAGGCTTACGACACAACATGGAGATATGGCGTTTTGCGAGACCTCCATACATATGGGTTACGTGGCCATTTACCCATGTTTATTGAACATTTTTTAATGGATAAGAGATTCCAAGTTTTTGTGGGTTCAACACTTTCCCGTTCTTTTGTACAGGAACTTGGAGTCCCTTAAGGCTGTGTTTTGAGTGTTACACTTTTCAGTATAAAGATAAATGCCATCACTGAACAACTCCCTCTCACTATTGTAAATTGGCTGTATGTCAACGACTTTCACATCTCATGTCAGTCGTTGAACATCAGATATATTGAGCGGCAATTACAAACTGCCCTCAATCGTGTACTGAAGTGGACTCTGGTGAACGGCTTTAATTTCTCTTTCTCTAAAACCATTTGCATGCACCTTTGCTGTAAACAGGGTATTTACCCTAATCCTGAACTTAATATCGGTGAAGTTTCGCTGCAAGTGGTCCCGGAGACTAAGTTCTTGGGGCTTATTTTTTATTGTAAGCTGACTTTTATACCATACTTGACGCTGCTTTGGGTCAAATGCGCAAGAGCACTGAACATCCTCCGTGTCTTCTCTTCTACCAGTTGGGGAGCAGATCGATGTTCAGTGTTAAAGGTATATCGTGCTCTTATTCGATCAAAACTCGACTATGGATCAATGGTCTATGGCTCTGCCAGACCCTTGGCCTTAAAGATGCTGGACCCCATTCATCATCAAGGACTTCGATTCTGCACTGGGGCTTTCCATACCTCTCCAATTCAAAGCTTATACGTTGAATCTTATGACCCTTCTCTGCACCTTCGTCGTTTGCAACTATCTTTACAATATACTTTGGAACTTCGTTACCTAACAAAGCATCCCACCTGGTGATGTGTTTTCCTTCATTGGTGGTCTGTACTTTTTCAGGACAGAGAATCTGCCATTGCTTCGTTTGGCCGTTGCATCCAGGTGCAATTGGATGAATTGGGTCTGTCCTTGGATAACATTGCAGATTCCACAGGTCAGCCCATCCAACCATGGCTTATTACAGCTCCCAAATGTGACCTTTCTTTCAGTCATCTAAAGAAGGCTGATACTCCTGATTGGAATTACCGTCTTTTATTTAATGAACATCTTTCGAATAATCATTCCGTTTCCATTTATACAGATGGTTCCAAATCAGGTAATTTCGTGGGCTCAGCTATGGTTTGCTGTGGTTCAGTAGTTGCGTGCAGAATCCCCTCTACAGCTTCTGTGTTCACTGCTGAACTGTATGCAATATCTCTCGTCCTGGATCATATTGCAGCTGAGCAGTACTCCAACTGCACTATTTATTCTGACTCACTTAATTCTATACTGGCCCTGGAATTGCTACACGTTGGCTCACGCCCTGTTCTCGCTGATATTTAAAACCGACTTGCCCATTTCTCATTAACAGCTACTTCTGTCCAGTTTCTGTGGATAGCAGGCCATGTTGGTATTCACGGGAACGAGCTTACAGACCCGACAGCTAAATCTATCTGCTCTGGCAATATCACCACTGTGCCTATTCCGTACATGGACTATGGTCTTGTCTTCAAGGCTCGGCTCTGTTCCATCTGGCAGTCCACTTGGAGTGAGCAACGCGACAACAAGCTTATTCAAATCAAACCCTATATTGGACTTTGGCCATCTTGCTTCCGTAAGGTTCGGAAGGAGGAAGTTGTTATAACTAGACTACGCATTGGTCACAGTTTTTTAACTCATCGTTTTCTTTTATCTGGAACTGATGCACCAATGTATCGTTTGTGTAACACTCAAATCACTATCAGCCACATTATCCTTTTTTGCCGTCGTTATAATTTTCAACGACGGCAATATTTTAAACATGTTTTTCCCCAGGGTTTTTTTGTAACATTGGACAATGTTATTGGTGATGGGGATACTGTTTACCTTGATAACGTTTTTAGTTTTTTAATGGCCAATAGTCTTTTTAATCTCATTTAAGTGTTACATATTTATTCATTACACCTTTTTAATTGTGGTCCCTTTTTTGCAGTTTTATTGTCTCTCGTTTAATTTGACATTGGAAAATGGCCAGAACATTAAGTAACTTGACACCAGAACGGGAAAGGCCAACTTTAGGTGACTAACGCTGCTGTTTGAACTATCTGTTAGTCATCCTGGCGAGTTGTTATTACACTTTTGCTGCATGTCATTTAACACTTTTATTACTTTACCTTTTAGTACTTGCCACAATGACACATAACCCGGAACTAGGACTGGAAAGACCAACTTGACTTTATTTGACTTTAAACTTTTTACTGGACATTTGGCTACTCATTATTACGATTTTGCTATGTGTCTTTTAAAACTTCTGTCCTTTTACATTTTGATAATGGCCACTATGACACATAACCCAGAACCAGGACTGGAAAGGCAAACTTTAAGTGACTAACGGTGGTTCTTGAACTTACCTGTTAGTCTTTTTGGTGGGTTATGATCATTACCATTTTGCTAGAGAAAGTACTTTACAACTTCTTTTACTCTGCTTTCTCTCTTAACATTGTAGACTAGGTGTCAACATTGGTTTTATACTTTTTTGTTTTACCTTCATTTCCTTTTATGTATCTTACTACATTTACTTTATTTTTATCTCTTTACTGGACGTTTGGCGCAGATAGCCTAGCTGCTTTGTGCCATAAAACACTAAGTCAATCAAAACTCAAAATAAATGAAAAGTCTTTTGACCTCCATGGTTAAAAAAGTCGAGAAATCAATTTCACCTATTTCTGTCCCTTACATGCATTCCAAAAATTCCCAGATCCACTTCATTTGGTTCCAGGTATAGGTATTTCCTCAGATACATTTTGTTCCACCCAAAATGATGCAAAATGATCATTCCTTCACGTCCTTGGTCACTGGAATCCCCTTCCAACAGCAAAGAACTGCCCAATCAACCTAGAGCAAGATCTATGGAGGTCGATAGATCTCCCTCGTATATGGACAGTAAGGATAAAAACGTAGTCTTAAGCAGAAGGGTTCTCCACCCAGTTCGCCTACATGTAAATACTAATAGCTACCTTGATATAAAGATACTTTTGAGGTTTACATTCTAATCTGGATGATATCAAAACACTGATTACTTTCTACCCTCCTTTATGTCCTTTCTTACAGGAAACATTTCTGAATCCTGCCGATACAGTCACCATTTGGTGTTTTCTTTGCACAGAAATGACAGGCTGTGTGATGGACGAGTGCATAGAGGGGTGGCACAGTTGGTT
This sequence comes from Carcinoscorpius rotundicauda, assembly GCA_011833715.1. Lineage (NCBI taxonomy): Eukaryota > Metazoa > Arthropoda > Merostomata > Xiphosura > Limulidae > Carcinoscorpius > Carcinoscorpius rotundicauda. Next base: position 23,453,695 of record CM022395.1, read on the forward strand.
GATTATTATGTTCCCATTGTGTCTTTGTCACTCGACAACCCTCGGAGGACTTGGCCATCCGTGTTTCCTAGGGTCATACCATCACTGTTTATTTCTCTTCCTCTTGCCTGGAGAGACATATAATCAATCATATCTTGATGATCTCATTTAATAGTTTCTGTTTCCTTTTTTAATCCTGGGGGACTTTAATGGACATTATCCTTTCTGGGGAAGTGCTGATATTGATAGGAGGGGTCGCTATGTAGAGTATATGCTCTCTGATCAGAACCTTTCTCTTTTCAATACTTGTTCTTCTACTTATTTTCATGCACCTCATCAGCCCTTTACTGCTATTGATCCCTCAGTTTGCTCTCCTTTACTATTTTCCCATTTTTCATGGATAGTTGACAATAATCCACAAAGCAGTGATAATTTTTCTATAATTTTGAGAGAGACTGGTCGTGCCCACCCGACATGCATGCCCTGGTGGAAGCTGGATCATGCAAACTGTGGGACTCTTTCACTGCTCTCACAGAACTTGATTCTGCCATCGTGTGAAGTCATCAGTAGACGACTGTGTGGCAGCAGTAATTGACTATATTATACAGGCAGCTGCTTAATGTATTCCTAAAACTTTGACACGTTTCCACTATATCCTTGTCTGTGGTGGAATCCTGCCTGCCACATGGTATGGAAGACTCAAAAATGGGCCTGGGATACTTTTCATAGATATCCCACAGCCTCGAACAGCATCACTTTCCAGCAGGCCCATGCACGTGCTCAGTGGGTAAGACATCAAAGCCAGAATGAATCTTGGATTAACTTTATAATCAGCTTATCTTTTACCGCCAGTTCCAAATTTGTATGGGATAAGTTTTAAAAGGTGAGTGGGGAATATATTCTGTCTCCCTCTCGATTTTGCTCCCTAATGGCCAGGAAGTAGCTGTTACTTGGAGCATGACCGATACTCTCGGTGAAAGTTTTGCTTCTTCCTCCACTTTCAAAGCTATCAAGACATGGGCAGATTGATTACCTCTTTCCTTTTAAAGTAATTGTCTCTATGACTATAATTGTTCCTTTACATTGGTGGAACTCAAACTGGCCGTTCTTTGGTCTGGCAGTACATCAATTGGACCTAATGATGTACGCTATGAAATGATGCACCATCTATCTCCTGCTTCTGTTGCCGTTCTTCTGACTGCTTTTCACTCGATTTGGCAGGAGAATGTTTTCATGATGTCTGGTGTCAGGCTATTGTCCCACCTTTCTCTAAGCCTAGGAAGGATCCCAAAATTCTATCAAACTACCGTCCAATTGCTTTGACGAGCGGTCTTTGTAAGACATTAGAGAGGATGGTTAATGCTCATCTTGTTTGATTTTTCAAATCAATCCCTTCTTGCCCACCCAGTGTGGATTCCAACAATAGTGCTCCAACGTCAATGAGAGAAGCTTTTCTCAAACGACATCTTGTATCAATATTTTTTGATATTGAGAAGGGTTATGATAGAACATGGAGGTCTGGCAGGTTGCAAGGTCTCCATACATATGGGCTACGTGGTATTTTGCCCATTTTTATTAAAAATTTGTAATGAACAGGAGACTAAGCTCGTGTGGGTTAGACACGTTTCCATTTTTTTCTACAGGAGCTTGGAGTCCCTCAGGATTGTGTTATAAGTGTCACACTTTTCAGTGTAAAAATTAATGCAATCATTGAACAACTCCATCTCATTGTTGCAAATTGGATGTATGTTGACAACTTTCATATCTCATGTCAGTCGTCAAACATGAGGTATATTGAGAGGCAGCTACTGACTGCCTTCAGTCATTTACTGAAGTTCACCACAAAGAACAGCTTTAATTTCTCTCTCTCAAACTGTTTGCATGCATTTTTGCCACCATATTCGTGAAGTTGTGCTGCCCTTGGTTCCTGAGACAAAGTTCTTGGGGCTTATTTTTTTACCATAAGTTGACCTTTATACCACACATCAAGCAGCTACGGGTCAAAGGTACAAGAGCACAGTACTCTTCCACCACTTGGGGAGCAGGTCGATGTTCTGTGGTAAAGATATATCATGCTCTTATTTAATTGAAACTCAACTATGTATCACTTGTCTGGCTCTGCCAGGACGTCGACCTTAAAGATACTGGACTCCATTCATCATCGAGGACTTTGGCTTTGCACCAGGGCTTTCTCCACTTTGCCAGTTCAGAGCTTTTACATGGAGTCTTGTGAACCGTTTGCAACCGTATATGCTTCGAAAACTCATTCCTTACTAAAGCATCCCACCTGGGGTTGTGTTTTCTTTCCTTGGTGGGCCATACTTTTTCAGAACAGATGATTTCTCATTGCTCCTTTTTGGTCTTTGTATCCAGGTGCAGTTGGATGAATTGGATCTGTTCTTGGATAACACTGCTGTATTCACTGGTCAGCCTATCCGACCATGTCTTCGTACAATCCCTAAATGTGACGTATTTTTAATCATCTGAGAAAAGCAGACATTCCCAATTGTAAATGCTGTCTGCTATTTCCTGAACATCTTTCAAACCATCCCTCCATTCCTATTTGTACAGATGGTTCAAAACCACGTGACTGTGTGGGCTGTGCTGTGGTTTGTTGTGGCTCGATTGTTGCATGCAGAATTCCCTTGACAGCTTCTGTGTTCATTGCTGAACTGTACGTCATTTCTCTTGCCCTTGATCGTATTAAAGATAAGTTGTGCTGAAACTATACTATACTGACTCGCTTAATTATCTACTGACTATGGAATTGCTTCGAGTTATTTCATATCCTGTTGTCACTGATATTGAAAACCAACTAGCCCATTTCTCTTTAATATCTACTTCTATCCAGTTTTTTTGGGTACTGGGCTACGTTGCTGTTTGCAGGAACGAGCTTGCCAACACTGCATCTAATCTATCTGCTCTGGCATCATCACTGCTGTTTTCAAATAAAACCGTATATTGAACTTTGGCTGTATTGCTTCCATAAGAATCAGAAAGAAGAAGCTGTTTTAACTAGATTATGCATTGGTCACAGTTTTTAACTCATCATTTTCTTTTATCTGGTTCTGATGCATCATATGTGTTGTCTTTGTAACACTCAGGTCGCAATAAGTCACATTTTACTGTCTTGCCATCATTATGACTCTCAACGACAGCATCACTTTAAACATGTTCTATCAGAAGGTTTATCAATAATATTAGTGTTATTGATGATGGTTACACTATTGACGTTGGAAATGTCAGTTTTTAAAGGTCATTAATCTTTTTGAATGCTATTTAAGTTTTTAATTTTACATTAGACCTTTTTTTTATTGTGATTCCCTTTTAAGAATCAAAGTTCATCTAGTTTGATTTGAAATTAGATAATGGTCTTAGCATCAAATAACTTGAAACCAAGACTGGAAAGGCCAACTTCAGGTGAATAACACTGCTGTTTTAACTGTTCGTTAGTTATCCTGGCAAGTTGCTATTAAAATGTTGCTACAAGTCTTTTAAAACATTTATTACTTTACTCTTTGACAATGTCCATCACGTCAAATAACTCGAAACCAGGACTGAAAAGGGAAACTTCAGGTGATTGACGGTGGTTTTTGAACTTACCTGTTAGTCATTTTAGTGAGTTGTGATAATTACAGTTATGCTACAGAGAGTTCTTTACAACTTGTATTACTGTAGTTTTTCTCTTACTACTGTAGAGTAGATGTAAACGTTTGTTTTAATACTATTTATGCTGTTTATTTAAACTTTTTGTTTTACCTTGATTTTCTTTTATGAATTAACTAAATTTACTTTAATTTTAACTTTTTACCGTATGTTTGGTGCAGATAGTTTAGCTGCTTTGTGCCATGAAACGCTAAAACAAACAACCATGGACCACCTGATTCAACTTGAAACATTAGTCAGGGAAGCTTTTCTCAAGTGATGTCTTCTTGTGTCTGTTTTTTCTGCATTGAGAAAACTTATGATATTATGTAGAGTTATGGCATTTTGTGATACCTCTTCTTCAATGGGTTGTGTTGCTATTTGCTCATTTTTAGCTCATGTCATTCGTCGAGCATGAGGTTTAAGAAGCAGCAGCTACAGACTGTCCTCAATCATATACTGAAGTGAACCACAGCTAATGGTTTTACCTTTTTTCCTCTAAAATTGTCTGCATGCACTTTTTACCCTGTGGGGTATTCACATTCATTGTGAGTTCCATCTCAGTGAAGTTATTCCTGTGGTCCCTGAGTTCTTGGAGCTTATATTTGACTATAAGCTGACTTTCATTCCACATATGAAGTATCTATGCATCAGATGTAAAAGGGCAGTGAACATCCTCAGTGGTTTGATGTTTCATAGTAAAGATCTGTAGTGCCTTCATTCAACTGAAACTATGGTCTGTGGCTCTGTTAGGACTTAGGTCTTCAAGATGTTGGACTCCATTCACTATCTGGGGCTTCAGCTCTGCATGGGGGTTTTTTGCACTTCTCCAGTCCAGAATTTGTACACTGAATTTTAGTTGTTTGGAAATGTTTTTTTTTACTGCATTTTTGTGAACTCCGATTCTTGGCCCACCATCTCATCTGGGGTTGTGATTTCCTTCTTCATTGGGTCTTTTCAGAATAAATGGTCTACTATTGTTCCTTTTGGCCTTCTTATCCCGGCATAATTCGTTGAATTGAGTCTATCTTTGGATGAAGTTGTTTTCTACACAGGCCAGGCTTCCCCACCATAGCTTATTACTGTTCTCAAGTGTGACCTATCTTTGAGTTATCTGAAGAAGGTGGTTACTCCTGATTGGAAGTACTGCCTTCTATTTGCCGATCATCTTTCAAACCGTCCTTCTATTCCCATTTATACAGATGGTTTGAAATCAGGGGTATGTGCACTCTATCATGGTTTGTTGTGATTCTGTGGTTGCACACAGGACCCACTCTACAGTTTGTGTTCAGTGGCGAATTGTATGTTATTTCTCTTGCCCTTGATCACGTAGAAGCTTATGAAGCGCACGAACTTTACTATTTATACATCTACCTTTGCTTTCTACTGGCACAGGAATCGCTTCACGTTAGTTCTCACCCTATTCTCGTCGATATTGAAAACTGTCTGGCCCATTTCTCTTTATTATCTACTTCTATCAATTTTTTCTGGACACCAGCCAGACTAGTATTTGCATGAATGAGCTCACTGACACCACAGCTAAGTCCGTATGCTCTAGCGCTATCACTGTCATGCCTATTCCATACATGGAGTATGTCCCTGTATGTAAGGCTTGGCTCTGCACCAGTTGATAGTCGACGTGGATTTTGCAGCGTGATCATTAGCTTTAAGAGTTAAAACCTTCTATTGAACTTTGACCATCTTGCTTCCATGGATCGGAAAGGGGAAGATATTCTAACTGGGTTATGGATCGGTCACATTTTAACCAATCGTTTTCTTTTACCTGGTACTGATGCACTAATGTGTGGTCTATGTGACACTGAAGTCACAATAGTCCACATTTTACTGTTGTACTGCGTTAGGATCGTGAGCATGGGCACCATTTTAGACATGCTTTTACCATGTGTTTATTCCTGACTTTGGACTGTGTCGTTAGCGAAGGTGACTGTCCACCTTACAGATGTTTTTAATTTTTAAGGACCATTGACCTTTTTAATTTCATTTAAGTTTTATCTGACGCTGGGCCACTGTTTTTGTCTTAACTTAATTTCCCGTTACCTTATAATTCATTCACTGTTTTCTTTTCTTTTTTTTATACCGGCTATATGGTGCAGATAGCCTAGTTTCTTTGCGTTGTAAAACATCAAACAAAAACTGATTCGAGGGTTCTGTGTCGAATAAAGCAGTTCTGTTATAGCAGTCAGTGCCTAAGATATGAGACCTCAAACTACAACTGTTTAAGTCTGACATAGCTTTGTTCGAGTGCTCTGGATGGAAAACAAATATGATAATCTGTATAATTTACCTTTGCATTGTTTTTAAACTAAGTGTGAGATATTAATATCCAAAACTACACTTGAAACAGTGTGATTTTTGAAATACCTTTCAAGGAAACAAAATTAGAGAAAAGAGAAAATTTTATTTTGAAGATTTGAAATGTCTTTGTTCTAGCAAAGAAAGTTTTACTACAGTTATGGAAATAAGGTTAGAAATGGTAATGCTGAATATGCGAAGAAGAAAAATTAATCCAGCCAAATAAAAAACTGTAGCAAAGATATTAGCAAATCCAGGAATTGTGGAGAGATAGCTTTAAAAACAGCTCCAAGAACGATAGGCCTTGATCCCAGTCACTCATGAGATTTAGCACCAATAAATGCTGTGCGAAGAATAAGTCTAGAGTCCAGTGGTTCTCGAGGCTTAGCACAAAAAACAACAAAAAAACGGAGACAGTTATAAAACATTTTATACAAAAAAAATTATGAAGTTGAAATGAGATCACCAAAACGTAGTGAAATAGGAAAGAATGGACGTTGAATGTCTTACTGAAAACTAAGTGAGGATATGTTTATGCCATCAAAGCTCACATAAGAGTTTCCTATCTTTGATATCAGACAAGCTATATATTTTTACAGGGAAGATTTGCCAAATTCTAATAAGTTTGACCAAGAACCTCATCGATGGAAGGCAAGTTGGCTTGGTGTACCTTTCCTGGACAACCCCCAGATACTGCCTGACTGTTTAAAAATGTGTTTCAGTGTACTAGATATTTTTTTTACTGAAACTGTTTGCCACACGGTCATTTGAGTTATATACAAACCAACGAAAGACTGAGTGCTCCAACTTTAATATATGACAATTATGACACTGCTATCAACATCGAAATTATATAGAAGGAGAATGGAGCATGTTAACGTTATTTCAGCAGTGCTTACATGCACGTACATATGACAGCCGATGATTGAAATATCTAATGTACTGTTGGTGTACGTGGTTGTTTAAGTAATGTAATTTGACAATTAAAATCTACACTGCAGTACTACAGTAATTTACCATAATAAAGCTTACGTATTCATGCTAATTTATATCTAGTTCCACATGCAGTTTTATAAATTAATGATTTGACTTCATCTTCAATGTTTGTGGATTTTATGTGAATAGCCATATAACTGTGTAAGCTATATTGCATGCAAAGTTATTTCCAGATTTGATCTTGTTTCACCGATCTTTCACAACTTTCTCTCTCTCTCTCTCTTTGTGCGTGCGTTAGGGCATGATTTTCGTTGCGTGTGGTGGGTTCTGATCTCGTAAATTAACTCCACCCTTCAAACATTTTGCGTACGGGCCTGACATGTATAACATTTTAAATTAAGTATGTATATTTAAATCTTATTAGTATATATAAAGGTGTGTTAAGTTTTTATTACAGTATGTTTGATATATGATATAAATATTCGGAAGTAGAATTCTTATTTAAAAAACACATTTTACTGGCATGTTTAGTAGATCCTCAATTAAAACGTATAAAATACTTTAGTACTCCTTTCAAAATAGAATACTTTTAAGTAATTATTTCGTTTTTACGGTATATTGGTCATTTGCATTTTATTATTATTATTATTATTATTACTTTCTTTACGGAAAGTAGTTTACTATCTGCATGGTTCGCACTTTTAGTTAACCTTACTCTGGTGCAAAGCCCTACATAAATTTGGCTACTAAACTCTTGTTATTCGCACGTGGATGGGTTCCACTTGTAACGTCACTTTATGAGGTATTTCGTGCTTGAATACCGAAATAGTTCCTTATCTGTGGTGCGAACATATAAAACATTTTAATTCACATGCTTAAGTTGACTACTGCCTTTGATACATCACTGTACACTCGTATGTATGTAATTTATCAAGTGTGACATACTCGTAATCTTAACGGGACTTCGCAAGTACTAAATCTGATACGCGATTTAAGAAAATTAGGAACGTTTTCTCATGGAATTTCATTAACATAGAGGACATAATACGTAGTTAGAGATATGTAATACTGTGTTACTAAGCTAACTGAAGATTTAACCAAGTATTATTTGCTTTACACGAGTGCCATCTGCTTCCGTGTTTTTATCCTACAAGTCTAGTTAAATTTACTATTAGCATTGCGTGTATTTGTGTGCATATAGTTTGTGCACAAACATAAATAAATATCTGTATCGTTAATTTTACATAGTTTGTTTGTATTGTAAATAAATTGGTGGGTAGAAATTAAGACATTATTTACATAATATCTTTTTTTGTGCGCACGTACAAGGATTTTTTCTGTTAGCTTTTCATTCTGCTTTAATTTTAAACGTTATGTATATGTTATAAATATACAACAAAGAAAACAGCAGCATTTTACTCAATAAAGCTCTCTACGAGTTGAGAAAGCAAAGGCTGATTTGCATAAAGCTAATAGTACCCAGCATATTTTTTTCTGTCGCGATGACGCCTCTTGAAAATAAATTTATCATATGTGCACAGTGGTTCTGGTGGTTTCATGTTGACAAGTCAGATGAGTAAACCCGTTAGTACTTGCATCAGCCAAACGCCGACTTTGCTGGTAGAGGTTTTTACATTTCCGGTTGATAAGTGAAGATATGTGGTCTTACTGGAGGACGTTTGGCAAGGTCATTTCTTTGTCTGCAAATTTGCTTTGTGAATGTGCAGAAAATATTTCTTTCTTTTTGGTTAAATAACGTTGTCTCACAGCGGTTTTTGCAAAAATTTCTCGTAAGATGAAGAAAAAATATCATAAAACAACACAATACCTTTATAATGACAATGCTACAGACAGATGCTCATCTTTATCTCCAAACTTTATATAAACGTTTGTGTGTGTGTGTGTAAATATATGTAAATGATGTAGTGCATCTATGTAATTTGCCACTTAGTAATTCAAAGGGTCTACTTGTACTTTATAGAATCTATAATTATTTTTTTACATATAAAGCTGAAATGTACATGTATATTTTCTGTCACGTGCATAGAAATGTTGTAGCAGAAAGTTTTTAGCCATTACATATTCCTTAAAGTTAAAATACAAAAGACAGTCACTTTTGTTTTAAATGTAACTTTTGATTTTAGCTGTTATGAATCTAAATGAAAACAGTGTTAAAATATTACACCTTGTACTTATTTTATATTTTCTGAATAATTTATATTATGATAATATCAATAAAATAACATGAAAATAATTTGTTTATTCCATTTTAAATTTTGTTTATATGCTTTATCCAGTTATATTCAGTTGGTTATTTGAAAAGAAATAACATTTTGAGTACTTGAGTAGGGTGGTAGTGTTTTGTAGGTGTAGGTGGTGAGTACTCTTTTCCTTGTATAGAATGGACAAAATATTCTTCATGCTACCTGATTTTGGAATGAATGAATTCATCACATGCAGTTCACCCCTCTGGCTGGTTTTTCTCCATTGTACCTGTGCCTATGTGTTGGTTCTTTGGTTGTCTGATGTTGGATCATGCTGCTAGGTTTTGGACTGGAGTTGATCAACCACATTTTCACTCATTCATTCTATTATTATCAAAATGTTAAGTTTCCAGAAGTCCTGGTGTTAGTTGTGTACTGGGTCTGCACACATGTGCCCTGTATTGGTTGTCAGAAGGGAAGTTGATTTTTCTTTTGTTGATCATCCTCCTACAGCAGACCAGAAAAAACAAACAAAACAGATGCTTCCTGGTTTTTGATTGGAGTTTACCTATTGAATATAGTCTGATGCACCCAACCATTCTGTACCATTTGGTGTGTCAACTTACAGATTGAATGTCATCTTTTTCTCTGATTTAGCAACATGTATTTTTACAATGGGTAAAAAGTATACCTAGTGTGGTTTTCCATGGGTGTGGCTTTACACATTAAGAAATCACGCTGAATGGGTTCTGTTTTGGTGTCTTCTGAAGAGTTTTCATGTAGGAACCATTTGCCTTCACCATTTTAATGTGGGACTCTAGCTATTACACAAGAAGTAGTAAGGTATTGTTTCAGAAGTTAACATTTTCCTACATTGAAAATGTATTTTTGATGGATAAGTACCTTCCATTTATCCTCCACACTTCTGGTGCATAATTTTGCCCAATTTCAAAAGTGTTAACAATGCTTTATATAATGCAGAGGAAATTAGTTCTGTTTGGTGGGTAAGTCGCACCATGTTAGTGAAAGAATGTTGTATGTTTATTTGCATGCTTCATTGTAGCTTTACAGTATGCAAAGGTGAGTGGGAGTATCAAGGCTAGTTACAATCTAAAATTGTGCACACAGAGAGAGCAGTACAACTCAAGATAAGCTGTTGTGTGTATGGAAGTAAGAATCTATCAGAAATACATTTTTTGTTTAGGAAAATGCTACTTTTACCCTATATTGCTGATTTAAGGACAGTTTATAGCAGAAGATAGTAAATACCAGGTATGCTATAGAGAGATACTGCAAGAAACTACATATGTATTTCAGGCACTGTAGAGAGGACTGCTGATAAGGAGGGTAAAGGGGTGAATTATCTCTGGGCCCAGGTCATTAGGGGGCCCGATAATAGCTCTTCAAATTGACTTTTCAGAGTATATTAAAACTTTGCCATAAAGTAAAGGCTCAGAAAGATGCATTTTATAGTAAATAGATGTTTTGAGGGCCCAAATGTACATGATCCCTCCCCATACAGACCTATTATATATTGCATCTTGATTTAGTTGCAACGAATAAAAAAATGCAAGTCCACACATGCATAATGATGCTCTCAGCTTCAGAATGTATTTTTTTATGCATTAAATTATATGATGGCATGTTATTTTGAAATAATAATAATTTGTATTTACTTAAGAGAGAATGGTAAAGGTAAAATAAATATAAATTTCTTGGATAAATTGTAATTGTAAATCAGTTGTAAAAGTAATTTTTTGTTGTTGTTGTTGCTATTTCAAGACATTTGTTTGAATTGGTGAATGCAACACTTCTGTCAAGAAAGAGGCACAATGTGCTGCTACACTACAACTTTTCTTAATACCTAGTAGTAGCAGTATTTGTATGCTTGACTCTATGTTGTTGTTTTTTCAGGTTGTTACAATTCAACGTCAGGTCTTTGACTTTCTGGGGTACATGTGGGCCCCCATTATAGGCAATTTCTTCCACATTATAGCTGTGATATTAGGTTTTTTTGGAGGTTATCATTGTCGTCCAAAGTATCTAACAGTGGTGAGTTCAAGTTTATGAAATTTAAATTTAAACCATAAGTTTTTGGGAACTTTAAGAAGAGAATTAACCCAGAATATATATTGTATTTAAACTACATACATGCAGTATGTACAAATATCTGTATCTTTACATTAGTAGTGTCAGTATTGTATTTCTAACATTGTGTATATATGCTCAGAATTAAAAATTATTGTTTCAGTTCAAGATTTCTCTTCAAACAGGTAACTGGAGTTTTCAGTGTATTACATGAGTAGTGGAATACTTAAACAAGTAATATTTATTACTACAGAATAATACAGAAACTTGTACAAAATGGAAGTCAGCAAGAGTACCATCTGCATTACATGTATTTCATTAGCAGAAATGTAGAGGCAAATTAAAAATGGGAGGGCATATAATATATTTTTCTCCCCAGTACTCAGTATGGTGTCTGGAGCTTGTCATAGGGCTCTCAAAGTATTTTGGTTTCTGGATTAAATTTTATGTATTCACCTGCTTTTTCTGAGAGTAATTTTTCCAATTTTGCTAAATTTTTACTGGGAGACATTAAACTGGTTAGCTTTTTGACATGCGTATTTTAAAATGTTTAGTTTTGTCCACATATGACACAATTATTGGTCAAATTGAGAAAACATTTAATGTTGATTACATGATAGTAAAACATACGTAATCATTAAGATAGTATTTTAAGTTTAATTGTGCATCAAGTCAAGTAAATGTAAAAAAAATTAATAATGTAAAAAGTGCCATATATACTAAGTATGATGTATTATTTTGTAAATTAGCTTGTACCAATGTTTTAATGGAAAGTAATTAGAATAATTATGACAATAATAATAATAACAGGTTCTCCAATAAAATAGTAATTTGACTAAGTTTAATTTAATGTACTGTAAATTTATGTTCAAAATTGTTCGTATGTAAAGGTGTAATTTTTCGTCATTGTACTGTAAGTATAGACACAACTCTACAAATTTTACCTGTTTTTATCTCATTCTAATATTTTGTCTGTTTTTTTGCATATATATTTTTCTCTCCAGTACTCAGTGTGGATGTGGATATGGTTGGGTTGGAATATATTCACCATTTGTTTTTATTTAGAAGTAGGAACGTTAAGTAGGGTGAGTATCCAAGTAAAATATTTCATTTTGTATATGGTCATTACTTTTGTTTGAACAAAGTTCAAACATGATAAAGTAGATTTAATTTTATATTATCACTGAATTTATTTTGGGGGTGGTGAAGGCACTAAATATAAAATTTTAGGTTTTGTTATTAGTATGATGATTATTTAGCTCTTGCTTGCTAGAAGTTAAGCCAGTTGCCACAAAGTTTTGTAAACTTTAAATATTTTTTTGCTTCACTGTATATTATAATTTTTCTTATGATATTTGTTTCTATTCTTTTTTAACAGGATTCTGATATTTTAAACATTGGAACAGAAAGTAGGAGCTGGTGGGAAGTGAATGGGATTGGTTGTCAGCCCATGTACAATTTCACACATACTACAGAAGATCATGTTTTGTTTTCAAAGCCTATTTCTATTGAAGGTTGTCTTTTGGAATACTACTATGTGGAATGTATCCAAGCTGGTGTCCAGTGCCTTTTAGCAGTAAGAAAAAGTAACATTATACAAGTTTAGTTTCTTTAAGTGGAGGTTAATTGGAAAATTTCCCTAATCTTTCTCAGTACCAAAAAATTTTATTTTCAGGTTAAGATGTTATTCTAAAACATTTCATCATTTTGAAATCATGTGTCTTTTAAAGATCTATGTTATTTATTTATTAAATCAAAGCCCTATTTTAATCATCTAAAATACAAAACTTGTCTAAAAGTTGTGTCCTGAAGTATAAAACAGTATATTTAACACATGAGCTTGTCTAACTTCCAAAATACATCAGCCATAATGTTTGGTTTGATAACATGTTTAATCTCAGTAAGTACACAAGGCAGCCAGTTGTATACACAAACAGCAATGTACTTTGGACATTATGTGGACTGTGTATGTGTATGCTCATGAACAGGTTGATAAAGTATTGATAAATTTGTGATATGTCTACATTCAGTAGTGGACCATTTGGAACACCACAAGAACACATAATGGGGTATAGTCGGTAGTTGTTATTTGCAGTGTACAATTGCTGTTTACAATGGATAAATTCCTACTGCTGGGTAAGAAGTTGTTGTGGTACTTGACAATGGACTGAATTTGACATACCACAATTTTGTTTTGAGTAATATTTATATGAACCACTATTGAATAATTGAAACACGTAAATTACAGTATGTAAGGCTGTACTTTATCATTGGTAACTAACAACATTATAACTGATACAACTTATTCTGTTATTAGCTAATTTTACAAATTAGCTTCTTCATATTTCAAAATCTTAACAATAGAAAGGTAATTCCACTGCACATAAAATGGTTTTGGAGTCTTTACACAAGCACATGTTAAATAAAAACTTATCAAATATACCAAAACTAGTATTTGGGAAATTTGTAAGTAATAAGTTCAATATTTTATAAACTTCAAAAATTTGTTGATTCTATTATATTAACATAGTATGTTCTTCTGTAATATTATACTAAAACATTTTTGTTGAAAAATGTACCATAACTGCATATACCACATTTGTTTTTGTGTTTTAAATAAAAGTTTTATGTGCAATCGTGAAAAAGTTCATAAGCTTCATAAAATATTTTTCTATTTAATATATATGTGTTGAATTTTACATTGATAGTTCTTATTGGAGATATTATTGATATTCTGTTGTAAATGAAAAAAATCTTCATTAGAGTGAGTTATATGTAACTAGAAGAAACGTGTAAATTACTCAGTAGTGCAGTTGAGGCAGAAAGAAAAGTGATGTTCTAGATTCTACTTACTTTTGTTGTCTGTCTTGATTATTTTGTTTCCACAGCTGATTATGTGAAATTTGTAAGTGCATTTATCTTCTTAGTTACAAGTATGTGTAAACACTTTATTATGATCACATTTGTTTACTTAATTATAATATAAATAAGGTACAGTGGATAAGATTACAGTGCTGACAGTAGAGAATCAATCTGTACAAGTCTCCTTGGAAAATAATATGATGGTGATGTATTGATTTGGAAGTAAGCTATTTCATATTTTATAAATGGTGGTGAAATTCTAAAAATGTAAGATGCTATTTCATCATGTTGAAGTGAATAAGAATAGGTATATTGAATTTATTTGTGGTTGACTTGTTTAGCTAAAAAGAACTTGAAATTGAGAATGAAGAAGCATTCCTACCTAAATACATCCAATATATTTTATACTAATTCAGGAATTATGTAAAAATGTGGCTACTGAGAAAATCAAAGAATGTTTAGTAAAACTTAAACAACAATGAATGAACCATCAATGAGCAATGCATAGTTTTAATGTTTTGTAGCTTCTGTTTCTATTATTACTTAAGAGTACAAGTAACACATAAATATTCCTTTGATGATTTATACGTACCACATTTGTTGTTGTTAAACAATGTGTTGTTGATTGTTGCCAGAGATTTAAACTTGGATTCAATTGTAATATTTTATTCAGTCTTGGGCTCGTTACTTTAGGAAAGATGTTGAATTGTTGAAAAGGGTTCAGAGAAGGGTTTCTTAAATGGTGTCTGAAATATAGGGGTTGTAATATGAGGAGAGGCTTAAACTTTTTACTGTTTTTTCTCTGAATATAAAAGAAAGAAAAAGGTCGGGTGTTTAAGATTGTAAAGGGAATTGATAATGTTATTACATCTTTTTTCATATTTAAGAGCAATAACAGTAGGACTAGGAGACACAAGTATAAATTTTGTCAGGGAAGCAGTCATCTTTAGCTAAGAGAAGTTAATTTTTATAACAGGGTGGCTTTCTTTTGGAATGGGTTGCATTCAGGTATTGTAAGGAAGTAAATTTAAATGAGTTTAAGAAAAATCTTGATAAACATATGGATAATAATGGCTATTTTTTAAGTTTTTTTTTATTAATTTACTTTATAGACTGGTAAAGGTGAGATAGACCTATTGGTCTCATGTTGTCTCCAAACTTTGTTACGTAAAGAGTACACATGCCCAACTTTCTTCACTTCACTGTTTATGTTCGAAATGTTAAAGCAAACTAAATTGAAAATACTGTACTTTTAGTGTTTTAGTATGGCTTCAGTTGAGCATCGAAGTGAAAAAAGGTACCTTGATTAAAATCCTGATAAATTGTCATCATATACTTTTATAGGTACTGATGAATTTTGTCTGTTTTAAATATGATTTTTGCTAAATGAAAGTGCTTGCAAAAGAATGTCTTAAACCATATTAACTAAGAGTGAAGGGGTGATACATTTGAATTTTTAATTTCAGGTGCTAGGTTTTATTGGAGCTGTTGCAACTCTTACACTCTGTACAGAAGAGGATGATACTTGTAAGTTTTGAATTTTGAAAGTTATAGTTACTTTTGAAAAAATTATGATGTACAAGTTAATGTGTGTTCTTTTTTGTCTCTTTAGATAAATTACTAGTGTCAAAATGCATTAAAATTGTCTGATATAATACTGCCTCAAAGAAACTTGTGTACATTTTGGTAGAAAGAGTTCTTTCCTAAAAACATAAAATTTGATGTATAATATGTAATATTTAAAGGCATAGATAACAATTTTGCTAGATTTAAGGGACATTAAGAAATATAATTTTTAGCATTTATAAAGTATTAGAAGAAAATATTCTCCAAGTTCAAGTTTATTTGCATTAATCATTGGATCTTATTTCTTGGAAGAAACTTGTAAGTTGGGAAAGTGATTTCCAAAAAATTACGTATGGTAATTTAAAAAGATAATGATAAACTTTATAGATTAATTTTACTATTGATTCTGTATTTTGAAGAATAATTCTTCCTTGGCAATGTTTTGCAAATTAGCAGTTCATGAAAAGTTAGTTGCTTGATGCAATATTATTTTTTAACCATTCTTTAAAATTCCAAACAAGGCAAGGTTAAACTACTGAGTTTCCCTGATGCCAGTTCTAGATTTTTGGGTGGTTCACTATATATCTGTAAGACATACAGATTTTGAATAGTATTTGTTGTTGATTTCAAAAAGAAGTTTTTGCTAATTAGGAATTTTAAATTTAACCTTAGCTACTACAATATTGTACATTTTTATTCCTTAACCACTGAAATGATTCATATTGATCTGGCATTGGGATACCCATTTTAAAATCACTAACTGTTCAGGATTTTAAGAAATTGTGTTTTTAACTCTCTATCTTATCTGTCTCACTTCTAGTTGATTTCATTGGTGGGTTTGACACTTACACAGCCTATCATTCTCCCAACAAGACCTCTCACTTGCACCTTCAGCCAATGTACGTAAATAATCTTTATTATTTTTATTGTCATGTTCTGTTAAACTAACAGCATGGTTTACTTATTTCTTTTAATACATTTTTAACCTTGCCCTTGTTTTCTGTCATATGATTGTTACTATGAAATGAAGAAAGTACAAAATGTAACAGGTACTTCATATAGATCTCTAAATCATTTATATAAAAAAAAAAAAACTTTCTTACATTCTTACAACATAGATGGTTTTGGAATGCTTTCTTTTTATGGCTTCATTTATTTTTACTGATTCATGGTATTTAATTGTGTGGGCATTTCACTGTATCTGTTTATGGTCCTCTATTTTGATGCTTAAATTTTCAGAACAGGATAGTTGATTCTGTGTTGTTAATTTGTGTGAAGTACATTTTTTTAGTTTTCCAGCACAAATTACTACTGTTAACAGAAATCTCAGATCTTTTTAACAGTATTTTTCTTTTGCTTTAAGCTTTTAGTGTTATGTAAGTTGTTTTTTTTGAGCATCAATTGAGGTTTGAGGATAACCTTGAAATTTTATGGAATAGTGCATTCTATTGTTGTTATCTGTTGTTTGTATTGAATATGCCTTATTACTTTTTTATTTTTAAGTGAAAATTGAAAATTAGTTTAAGATGTTGATCTTGGACATTGGACTCTGCTGTTGGAATGGTATGTCTTCCTAAATGCATCTGGGACCTAGCACAGATAGCCCACTGTGTAGCTTTATGCTTAATTCAAGACAACAGCATCTGGGACCTTTCATTTAAGACAAAATTTTGTTCTCTTGCCAAGAGATGTTGGTATTTTTGTTTTCTCAAGCTATGCTAAACTCACATACTGATCTGTTATTTCTCTGAAATAGTTTCATCTGCATAAAGCATGTTTTCCGTGTTAATAAATAATCCAAATTTTTTTTTTTTAATTTTGAACTTCTCTGGTTAAATGTTTTTTTGCACTTTCTTCTAGTCCATTAGCTCTTATGTTTGAGACTATAGATAAAGCAACAATTTTATGCCAAATTTTCAAACACATTTTTCTCAAAATCTTAAAATTAACATTTTTATAGTGATTTTTAACTCATATTTTCAGATCTGTTGATGCTATCTACTTCACAGTTCTCATAAATATGCATTATTATTGCATCTGTAGTAAGTTTGGTTTTTGTTAAATGATCGGTAATGAGTCACTGTAGGGATTTTTCATAGGATATGCTTGCTAGTGTTGTAGTTTAACCTTGAATTAATTTTCAGTTTTGCCTAGTTCAGAATGCTTCACATTCCATCAAATTCTACATCCATTTTTCAGGAGCATTTAGTCATGTTTGTGAAAGTTATTAAAAACATAGAACATTTCTTTGTATTGTTTATTTTTATAATTTGCAAATTAGCCACAGGGGCAATATTATATAGCATATGCCAAAATATTTCTTTTCGTACTTAACTATATTTTCATACAAAAAGCATAGTATAATGAAGTTTTTGATAAAAATGCCAAAACCTAGATAACATTATATAAAGGGTACATACTACGTTAAGAATCTGGACTTATAGCAAACTTTGTATACCTCAGTTGGGAAGATGTATTGTGTTGCACTTGAATGTCCTTTCCCATATTTCTGAGGTTTCATAATTATGTTTGGAGAGTTGTATTAGATTTTTCTTTACTCAGTGTGTGCCAGGACTCTTTTTTTTTGTTTTTTTAACATTAATATTATTTATTGAGGATATAACTTTACTATGATATGGGAAAGCTTGTGTTTCATTAAGTGTTCTTTTCAAAATTTTAAGGGTAGGCAGATATATGTGGCTTTGCATCACTGTTATGCAAGTAATTGACCTACATTATCACATTCATGTAATTAATATACAAGAAACCAGTGATAGTGACAGGACTGAAGTGGGATGTCAGTCATTATAAGTCCCACTTTTCTTGACCAAGTTCCTGATTCACTCAGATATTTTTTTGTTCTTTGATTACATATAACTTATGTAAAGAAAAGATAGTTTTTACTTTTTCATTTTATTTTGGGTTAGTGACTCGTATCAGAGATTGAAACCCACTTGTTTATGCTGAATATTTGCTTGCATATCAAGTTTCTTTAGATGTGATTGCTTTATTATGCATGCTGAAATGTTTTGACAAGGTTGACAGAGTTACTAGCCTTGATTCATTGTGACAGGGTTGACAGAGTTACTAGCCTTGATTCATTGTGATAAGGTTGACAGAGTTACTAGCCTTGATTCATTGTGACAAGGTTGACAGAGTTACTAGCCTTGATCCATTGTGACAAGGTTGACAGAGTTACTAGCCTTGATCCATTGTGATTGGGACATTAAAAAGTAAACACATGTATTTCTGAGATCCTTAGTTTATAGAGGCACTGTAAACTTTATCTTAAAAGAATGTGATTGTTCTACATTTTAATTTGAGGCTGATATTTATTTCTTAGGATCTTTATGATAATTTATCTGTATCTGAAACACTTCTGTATTGTTATCTTTTGAGTTTTGGCTTGCCTTTCATTCATTCTACATTTAAATATATTTAGAAACTCACCGTTTTGTGTAGAAATGTAGAAATTTGCTTGTATTTTAACAGCAAATGAAAAATACATTACCCTTCATTAGTTTAATCTTAAGACTTGTGTATAACCATTTTTTGGTTATTTCTTATGAAACAATTGAATTGAAAAGTACATTACTATTTGTGTAATGGGCACTCTTCAGTTTGTCATATTAGTACATATCAAAACCTTGTATTTTAGTATTATATCTCATCTGAAAAGGGATTAATGCTATGTAAACTGGATAGAAATTTATATTTTCTAGTTTCCAAGTACAGAATATAATAAAATTCATAATATTGGATGCCTTACAAAGTATATATGCCTAATTGTTTAACGATTTATTTTTCTGTAAGATACTTACCTACAAGAAAACATTATAGAAAAATACTGCCATTTTAGTTGTGATTGTTAATAATTTGTCATCTGTAGTGATTGTTAATAGTTTTACACATGTTATGATTATTGATATTTTTTTGTGAATCTTGACAATTAATAGTTTTATATGAATTGTAATTGTTGGCAGTTTTATGTTCATTTTGGCTGTTGATAATTTAATTTTGATAGTGGTTGTTTATAATTTGATATATGTAGTGAATGTTAATGCTTTGACAAGTATTGTAGTTTGTGATAACAAGAAAAGCACTTTAAGTAAAAAATGTATCTTAAGACAGCTGGTATGCATTTTAAAACTTATTAAAATAAAGTAGAGAACACTATTTTAACCTTGTTAGGTCATCTTCCGGTTAATCGAGAGATTACAAGCATTGTGATTATTGATAGTTGTTTGACATGTGTAATGAATATTGATAGTTTGATGTGGATAGTAATAGTAATTGTTGATAGTTTTGACATGTATAGTGGTTTTTGATAGTATTATGTACATCTTGATTGTTGATAATATAATGTGAATAGTCATTGTTGGTAATTGGGAGGGCTGATACAATAGAAAACATATATATATGGATGCCGTGATACGATACGTTCCAAGATATTGAAGTTTTTACTAAAGGTTTTTGTTACAAAATTTGACAGTCTTTATAAAAAACTGTAATTAGAAATAGATGTATAATGTTAAGAGCTTTAAGTTATTTAGTGTAAGCTACAATTTGAAGTATTTCTGGAAAGAAGAAAAGAATAATTTTGATTTATTTTGTATTTTTTGTAGTTCTTATGAGGCTGGTCAAACTTGTAGATTTTATATAAAGTTATGGTAGTGATTGTAACAAATAAAATATGAAGGTTTATTGAATAAAGGGTTGGAAATTTGTTCTGAAGGTTTCAGAGATTACACAGAAAATTCCTTAATTTTTAGATAAGAAAATAATTTTTAATCTTAACTTTAAAATTGCTATTTACTTGGAGCAGTAAATACTTTGACTCTATATATTAAAACATTAACTTTTAGGAGAAAAAATTTTGTTAAAAATTGTTATTTTTCCTTTACAAAAGCCTTGTAATATTTAGTGAAAACTTGCCAAATTTTTTTACGATACATAAAAGGTATTATATTGGATAATGTATCAATACAGTTATATCATGGTTTTATGATGTGATAGTTGTATTGCATTTCTGTGTTGCTACACCCCTAGTAATTTTATCTAATTTGATCACTGATGATAGTTTTATGTGAATAATAATTGTTGATAGTTTTATGTGCAACTTAGTTGTATATAGTTTAGGACAATATTGGACTCCAAAACCACATTTCAAGCTAATGTGGATCAGTGCTCTCATCTACAAAGTGAATGCCATGATCATAAAACAGAACTCTGATACAAAAAACCTTTACAGTGAAACTGGTCACATTTTCTGATACCATTAATAAGAAAGTTAGTAAAGTCTCACAAGCCAAAACTTCACAAGATTTCCAGGTGCATCTCCCAATTAATGGCCATTTGTGTGTGTGTGTGTGAGAGAGAGAGAGAGAGATGGTGACATTGGCAGTATTGATTGTTTCTGATGAAGAAATAGTATTACAGTATTTATTAGAATCTAGTGGATGAAGTTTAGTTGATACTGGTTTAGAACTTCTGCAAAATAATGATCCAACATATAATGATATGCTGAATTAAATGTTTTAGAGAAGGAGAAGAAGAGAACTGGTGGTATAAAAGTTATAAAAAAATAACCAGACTGAAGTTCCAGTACTAATCATATTGAAAATTCAAGGCAGCAACTTAAAAATTAATGTTCCAAAGTAAAGAAAAACTAAACAATCTTAGCTAACTTGAAGACTGTAAATGTAAAGCAAAAGCAGCAGGAAACAGTGCTTGATAGTTTCTGAACACCTGGCAGAATCCATGCCCAAGTAATCATTTTATAGTTACATTAGAGGATGATTTACTAACTAGAATTTATTTATTATATAGTTTGTTATAGTACAAATTAACTTTGTATAAATATAATCACATTTAAGCCAAAAAACATTTTCTGTTTGTAACCTTTCTTTCAATGTTGAGTTGATAATTTTGTGCAGGTTGGGTGCTTACAATAGCTAGAGTATAACTTGGTGCAAATGTTGCTTTTGCAACAAAATAAAGAGGTGGGAAAAATGATTTTTTTCGTTATTAAAAAATAAATATCTTACATAAGATTTGTAATATGAATGGAAATGTATGTTTTAGTTAGTTGAAATGTTCAATTTGCAACACTATCCAAGTTGTATCATCCCTTTTATTAATGTCTGTTTTAGATTGTTAGAATTGATAAAGAGTGTAAAATAGACTAAAGGAAAGTTTGATATGAAAGTAGCTTTGGTATTCAAGTTAAAGTGCCTAAGATGAAAAAAGAGATCAAAAGTTTTCAAAATTTTAAGTAATTTTTTATTTAATTAATTAGTCCATTAAATGAATCAAATACACTATAAATTTTAATTTATTGTTGAAGAGCATAGACTGACGTGTTTATGAATATGTGCATTTTAAAAGTAGGAACCATTTTAAGTTTATACACATTCTCACACTTGCTTTTAATAATAATAATTTTTGTTTCCTAAATTTGATGTTTGATAATGGTATATTTTCCTTAATAACATTCTGGTTTGCTTATAGTTACAGTGAAGCCAAGTACAGGTCTGCCATATAGTATTGAATACCAGGTTCAGAACACAGAAAGCTTATTGTATGATAAGCCAATGATGCCAAGAAAAATGAAGAGACATTCAACACGCTCTAAAAATGAACCTTATCAGCCAGGTTATTACCAAAATCCAATTCGAAGTATACTTGACAGGCCACTGGATACATCAAGCAATGACAGTTGTGGTATTTTTTATAGTGGTCAGCCAAATCCTGCATACACTAAAAGTGGATCCAGACCTAGTTCTGCAAGAAACCTTCTCCGTCCAGAGTCTCTCTTACCTAATGATAGACCAAGACATAGCTACCCAAACCAGTCAGAAACTAATATTTGAGCAATAGATTTTTTTAGGAACATTAAAATGTTTAAGCAGCATATTTTACCAAAGGAGAATTTTAAAATTTTTATAATTCACACAATTTTCAGATGAATGTATTTTCATTCTTCTTTCAATATGATCATGATCCATTGAATTTCTAATACATAATAGGTTTCACATTTTAACATTACCATGGAAATTGTATCATAAACAACAGTATGCAAGTGTAATTGATAATTATGTGATCAAAGAGTAAAAGAATGGAATTTTGTATAATTTCACTATTTGATGCATTTATCATATTAGTTTGAAAGAAAAGGTGATTCAAAATGCTTACCTTTATGATGTACACTATAATCTACTGAGAAATGTTTTATGTGTATGTCAAAATAATGTATGACTTTTAAGGTAATGTTATAATGGAAAGTTTTACAATATGCTCATGCTCGTATTTCTTTCGCATGTCATGAATGACAGGTGGAACAAGTTGGTGAGGTTTATGAACATAGGATTTGGTAAGATAAGAATGGGCTTTGTTTACTATACTATAATAAATGGTCTATTTACAAGTGTGTTAGCATACTAATAGCATGTAATAAAACATGTGAAAAGACCTCAGATTTTTAACAGTTCTATAATTGCCCTTTGAAACCAAATCAAAATATCACTAAGGTGCCAAGTTCTATTAGAAAAGTGTGTAAATTTAAATGTAGGTGTAATAAATAATTTGTATTTTATGTTTTTTTTATGTGCCACACATAGACTTATTTTGTAAAAAGTTATTAAATTGTAATGCTGTAAAGAATTTGGAACAGACAAGATCCAGACGCTGGTATGTCATATATGCCATATAAGTTTTGTTAATAAAAAAAATTGTGGCTGAAGATGTGTTGCCACATGTTCATAGTTTAAGTAAATCAGTTGTAGCATTTTTGTCTTATCTTTGGTTTATATATGAAGAATAAGATATAAAATGGAAATACAAAATGTGTCAAAACTTAAATCATTTTTAGGAGTTTTTGGAATTAAGTTAATAGTAACAATATATCAGTAAAGTTCCTAACTATGTCTTAACTTTTATCTATATATTTTTTTGAAACATTTCAATTAGAACTACAATTGTTTATTAGAAAGTCATTCACAGTTGATACATTAGAAGTCCTTTCAGTTATGAATGAAAAATAAATATAGTTAAAACTACAGATGTTGAGATTGAAAAATGGAGTAGATGTAGAATTTTAATCATGTTTACATATTCAACTGTAAGTCTGCTATACTTTATTTAGTTTTAGGTTAACACTGTTGAAATGTATATAATGTTGCTCATATTTACATCAAAAGCTTCAGTAAGTCATAGAAAATATTTTTAAACATCTCAAATGATTATCAGTTTTACATATCAGTTATTCGGGCACACACGTGGATTTAATAGTTTAGTTTGAATTAAAATCTCTGTAAGTGAGTTCACATTTATTGGATATATATAGATAAACAAATTAGGGAGGCTTGGCATGGCCAGGTGGGTTCAGGTATTCAATTCATCTGAGGGCCATGGGTTCGAATCCCCATCCCACCAAACATGCTCACCCTTTCAGTGGTGGTGATGTTATAATGTGATGGTCAATCCCATTATTCGTTGGTAAAAAGAATAGCCAAACAGTTGGCAGTGGGTGGTGATGACTAGCTGCCTTCCCTCTAGTCTTTGCTAAATTAGGGACAGCTAGGGCAGATAGCCCTCTTGTAGCTTTGTGCAAAATTAAAAAAAAATCAAAACAAAAACAAACTAGATACATTGACTCTGCAACACTACAAAATATGGGTTATATCTAATCATAATATGTGTTTACTCAGTACTCACAGAAATAGTGATACTTCCCTCCCATAAATTAATTTAAAGAAAAAAGAAGTATTAAAATTATTAATACTGCTTAGAATAATTAGAATGTATTCTACACATACTTTGATTTGTTCATCTGATATATGTTGAATATTAACAGTATGTTTAATATGTGTGGGTTATACAGTCAAACCAAGTATTATATAAACTGGTAACAAGTCTACATCACACAAAATACATCAGTGTATAAATGCTTTTTTAAAAATTCTAGAGTGGGAAAAGAGACTATACATTAATTTTTGATTTACATATTACTCTTTCATTGTACATGCATGCATGGTAGATTGAATACCATTAAAGAATTTTGCTTAAAAGTTATGGAATTGAAAGCTCATAAATATGCATAACGATAAGAATTTTAGGTAATATTTTAGCTCAAAATCACATTGTAAGTAATAAGTAGCTGATGGAGGATTTTTAACTTGATAGTAATAATTCTTGCATACTGAGGTGTGTTTTACTTACTAAGTTTTCCATTTAATATGCTCTTGATGAGATTTGGTTTGGTAATTGGAATTCATTTATTAAAACATTAGTTCAGTGAGTTTACTTCTCACTCTTCTTATCATATATGTGAAATATTTGTAATGTATTGTTTACTGAAGTTTTTTATGAGATCTGATCTTTGTACCAGTATTTTTTTTATTATTATTAAGTAAGGTTTGTTTGCAAAACACTCAAGTAGTGTAAACTTTGTCATTCTGGGTTGTTTGGTGCAGTTTGTGGTCTTATTCGTAGAAGTTTTTATAGTAGCTACTAATATTAGTTTACCATTTTAATTCTATTTACTCTATGTAGTTCAATGGAAGTTGTAGTTTTTATCAATGTTTTTCAGGAATTTTCTATCTCACTCAATTTGATGCAATTAGGATTTTCTTTGTTTTATGATATGTGGCTTGTTGAGGTTTTGTGTGTATCTTTTAAAAGTGTTGCCTAGTGCTGTTAATTGTATGTAATACTTTTAATTTATATGATAACAGACCATTAACATCCGTATTTATTCGTCATGTACAATAAGGCCCAGCATATTCACTTTACTTGACTGCCATACCCCTTATCTAGTGAGGTCTATTTTCATGATTATCCTTCATATTTATAGTTGCTGTGGTAAACAACACATATTTACTTGTTGTTAAAAAGCCCAACAATTCACTGCTAACTTTTAAGAGGATATACTTTTATAAATTGCAGTCTTTATTTATTATAAAATTTCAGAAAGAAAAAAGAAATTAATATTGTCTGTTCAAAATGTTTTGACAAATTCCAGATGGCATATGTGTTAACTTGCAAATAATACCATAAATAAATATAAATTTTTCAGATAAAATATAAAATGCCCAGTACTCTTGAGAAGCTTGAAAGCTTTTGATGAATAAATTAAAAACATGAGAATTAATGGTGTGTGCATGTTTTTTGAGATGTGTAATAAATCTTGACATGTCTTCCACATCAGTTATTGCCAAAATACAGATGGTCAAGAAAGAGAAAAACTACAAGACTACAAGATTTGGAAAATAATTTTTAAAAATACAGCTATTTTTGTAATGTGCAAATGTACAGTCTTTTTGATATTACTTTAATGTTTTGAGTAGAAATTCCGTGTGTAGCAGCTGGTTACATATGCCAGTCAGTTTTAGTGTGGGAAGTTTATTCATTCAAAATTCTTTTTATCAGTGTGTAATGACTTTAATATGTCATATTTTTGAATGTACATCATTGTTTTTCATGCATATTCATTTGTTATAGTTGGACTGGTAGCCTTATAAAGAAATATCATGGAAGAGTTATGTACTCACTATTTATTAAGGAATTCTACATAAAACAAACAAAGGTTACTTTTACTTCTGTAGTTGCTTTTTACTTTTGTGAAATAAGACTTTAATGTAAATCAGATTGATCAGTAATTTCACTCTTGCTAGTGTATTAGTTTTTGGTTTGTGTGCATTTATGAATATGTATTTTCCCTTCTATGCATATTTTCTAGTGTTATTTATTTTTTAATGATTGTCATTCACTTGAATAGTTATTATACTTTTCTATTTCGCTATTAACGTATATGAACAAGAAGTACAAAAGTATCGGACAATATTGGATCCAGGATCATTCTCAAAAACATTCATTTTTATATATATGTATATCTTGTTCTTTTGTTTTTGAAAAAAGTGATTGAATGCTCTTTACCTTTATATCTTAAAGATAAACACACTTAGAACAGTAAATAATGTTCATGAGATACTTTTGTACCTTTATACACGATTCTTTTTTACCATTCTTACACAGTTGCATCACAAAACAAATAAAGAATTTCTGTTCATCTATTAAAATGTTCTAAAACATTTTTAAATGTAAGTAAGTTATATATTTTCTTAAAGGTTTATAACTGAAAGAAGACAACATATTTTTCATCAGAAGTAAAATTCCTTTTTTAATTACAAATTGCTAAACTGGAACTGAAAACATCATGAAATTTTTTGAACATGTACAAATTTGATTGAAAATAAAACTAAATAATGTTACCATTAAATATGAAACAATATTTTGTGTAAATTATGCATAAAAATATTAATTTGGATCTATGAACAAGTTTTTCTAACCTAAATATACATAAGCATAGATAGTTGTGAAAAATTAGTTAAAAACTAATTTGATAGCTTCTTACCACTAAGTTTCTTGTTATTGTCTACATATGATCAAAATTGATTCACTTACAGAATATGGGAGTTTGAATATGTACTTGTGGATTTTTGAAACTTAAATGTTGATTCCTTTATCATATGCTACTTTGAGTTCTTTATCGTTTTTGGAGAGGGTAAAGAGGGTTTAGAATCAACCTAAACTCCTAAATTGAGTGTGTATAGATTTCTAAGTGTTTTGAGTCAGCATCCACTCTTGAAAATACAGTATTTTTTAATTACTATTGACATTTATAAATTTTTATTAGTGAGATAATTTTGTAAGCATCAGTTTAAACTGTACATGAATCAGGGGCCTATAAATCAGTCATCAAATTGTAATTCCATTAGCTTAAAACCACCAAGTACATCAAAATATATTAGAAAGTAGAGGCTTCTTTTCATAATAATCTGGTCACTGAAAGTAACACCATTCAACAGTTAGGATAAAAGTATTGTCTCTCAGTTGATGCCAAATGTAAACTAATGTAAAATTAATAATTAGTTGGAATTCTTGGTAACAGATAAACAGTTCACCATAATCATATGTATAGTAAATAGTCCATTGTGGGTAATCAAAAGTCTTATTTTAACATTGTAATTCCACACACTTATTACTGACCTGACCTGACCATAATGTAACAAACAGTGGCTGATGAAAAAATATACAAGTTGTTTTAGTGAAAATATAATTTCATTATCTA
Organism: Carcinoscorpius rotundicauda; assembly: GCA_011833715.1. Classification (NCBI taxonomy): domain Eukaryota; kingdom Metazoa; phylum Arthropoda; class Merostomata; order Xiphosura; family Limulidae; genus Carcinoscorpius; species Carcinoscorpius rotundicauda. The sequence continues at coordinate 23,481,418 of CM022395.1, forward strand.
ACAAACAAAGGTTGATGTTTGTGCTTTTATATAAAAAATATAAAAGTTGAAATAGTGAAAATACAATTTCATTATGTAACAAACTGGTAGATGTTTGTGCTTTTAAGTAAAAATATAAAATTTGCTCTTGTGAAAATGTAGATTTGGTTATTTAATAACTTAAGTCTTTAAAGATTTTAATACTATTTTTATTTTAATAAAAACTTTACCTTTAATAGCTGATTTCTTTTTAATTGTATGAATAAAATATTTCACAGAAATATTTAACTAAATATTATTAAAGTGACATGAAAAATCCAGAAAAAAAAACTTTCTTGCACATTGGAACTACAAGTTAGAATATGTTGTCAGACTTTTTAAATGTCTGTTTTAATTGACAAGTACAGTTATAGTTACTGGAAGTAATAATGTGAAATTATATGTTATTAAGGTGTTGTTTCTTATCTGGATGAAACTTTTATAAAAATATATAAATCCCTCCAGTGTGCACTACATATTTTGAAAGATAAAATAGGACTGTTTGTGAATTTTTAAAACTTTACTGTATTTTCATAAAAAATTTTGAAATACTTGCATGATCAGAGATGCCAACTATTTCAAATGACTAAGCGTAATGATTGTAGACAGAGCCCTTTATCATTTTCAGCTAATAGGCCTGACCAGTGTCTCTAAGCTGTTTATTATTATAACTATTATTATTTATTACTTCTATAGATTGCTCATTTATGATTGTGTTTTGTGTATTGAATAAATAAATTAAAAACAAATTCTTTTTCATATTCTGAATTCTTACTCATAAATGTCATTATCTGCATCGTTTTTGTCTTTGCCTCAGCCTCTTGTTGGCGAGATGCTGATATTTTATGTCTTGAACAATCATTTAACCCGCCATGTGCCACAGAAAAATCAGTGTGACAAACTGTACAAAACGCATGACTGTCACTGACTTTTGATGCAATGATTAGATATTTTGCACTATATTCTTTCCTAAATTTTTCATTCACAGTTTAAATCCTTTTAAATTTGCCAGAAATAAAGACAATCTGGTGAACGAGGCCTCTTTTTTTCTCATCTTGTGAATGATCGCATTGGTGTTTTTATGCCCCTTAGAAAATGAGAAATACCCATCTATGTGAGTGCTGATTGGCTAACAAGCACTGATGACGCAACTATGAATACTCAAACTATTGGTAGATGTCTGAGATAAAAATATATTTTTTATTATTTCAAGTACAAACATGATTGTCGCAAGTAGCCATTTGGACTATGTTTTATATTTATTGTCAAAATTTATTTGTATCTTACTAGAAATTTCTTTTTCAAGCCCTGGGGAAACAATTTATCACTTTGTTGTATAGGCCTATATAATATATAATAATTTGGGAGTTGCAACAAGTTGTAATATTTGTCTGTATGAGTGTATAGTCGTAATGATGATACTCAAATCGTAATGGTTGGCATCTCTGCATGATGAAATAGAGTTCATACCCACATAAACTATACTTTTCCTGCTTATTGTAAGTAATAAAAGTGAACAATTTAAAGATTATCAAGTTCAATAATTTCATATTCAATGGTAGTTTATTTGTATTTTTAACACATCTTTGAACTTTTGAAGTGCTAAGTATGTGGGTGTATTCATTTTTTTAATGAATGATTTTCTTTAGTTAAATTTTATAAGAAAACATAGAACTTTGTTTCTGTGCCTCATATTTTATTGACTAAAATTACCTGACTGTGTTGATACATTTCTCCACAAATACCAAGTATCAATATACATCTTTAATCAATACCCATAAAAATAAAAGGACAAATTGGTAAAATTCTGAAACAGAATGAAACCAGGCTGTTGTATTAAGTTTTACCTTTAAACGTGTGTATATATATATAAAGGTTACAGGTTTTAAGACTTAGATGTTTAAAGGTTAAAGAAAATAATGGAATTACATGAGATACAAATGGTTGTAAATTCTTTTCTTATTAAGAGTAGAATAGACTATTAAGAAGTAAATGATTGTATAATAATAAAAAAAGGAACATTTGATATAACATTATGTACATTGCAATACTTTAATTATTTGTTTATGGTCATGACTTTTTGTGGTGTATATTAAGCTACCACAATGTTCATGGTTATATTTGTATAGTACAATACATATAGTATAGGTCAAACTAAAAATAACTTGTACAGACTTTGATTCAGAAAATGTAGGTTAGAAATTAACATATTTGTAGTATTTTGCAAACTATCAGGTAAAATTGTAATGAAATTTCTCAGACACTGCATTTAAGTCTTTAAAATGCAAGTATGTAGTGTACAATGATGTTAGAAAATGAAATAAATTTGCTGCTTTACTAAATGCAATTTTTTGATGTAAACTATTTTATAGCATTGCAGGAATACTTTCTTATGATCAGTGTGTAATCATTTCATAATATTTTGTATGCATTAGAGCACTTCATTAAAAAAAAAAGCCTCTCTACAAATATTTAAAAATTTGTTTCAAAAATACTAATATTCAAAATATTTTCCTTTATTAAACAATAAATGAGCATCGAATATCAGAACTTTTCCATTTTTACTCCCTAAACTGAGTATAACAATTTAATACAAACTAGTTCGATACAGAAACTATTAACAACAAATGTATGTATTTCTAACTGCCAGTGATGGCATAAAATATTTATCTGAGAAGACCCTGGAAGACTAATGCAGGGTTAATAACGTTTGTGATAGAACAGCTTGTTCTGTAAAACATACCGTTAAGATGTGAATATACATACATACATATAGAGCTAACAATCTAGAGAGAGCTATCAGAATTGTTACATTATTCATGATGTGAAAGTATGCTTTGAACCCTGAAGTCTGTGTGTGTATTTATTAGGTACTTGTGATATACAGTCAACTTTTAAGGTTTGTAACTTTCATATTTTGGGTCATATTCTGTTAAGTTACTGAAGTAAATTACAATATTATGAAAACATACCCGTCAACACTGCAAGTAAAAAAACCCAAAAACAATATAATTTATATTTTTTATTGATTGTAAAATTTGATTTCATTGTATGTAGTTGATCTAGTGTATCAAATAATAGTTTCCAAGTACACAGTTATCTTGATTTGTGTAAAAACATTATAATATAGAGGCTTGAATAAATTGTTATATGAAATAAAAAAAAATACTATAACTAACTAATAATGTAACATCATAGGAGTGTTTTATTATGAACTACTTAATCATTTTAATGAAAATGGTGTTTCTGTGGCTGTCTTTAAATATTAGAAGGCATCACAATGATGACCAGTTGTCTTTATATAGTTACATACATGATCAGTGCTTTTGAGAATGCTTAACTACTAAGAAAAGCATTTTTAAGGTACATATATAAACGTTTTGTGATCTAACAACAGTAGCTAGAATCCAAGAATTACTAGAGTAACTTATTTATATTACAGATCAAAACTGAAATAACTGTTTTAATAATGACACAAATGTTCTGATGATAGTTTTTATTAAAATTTTTTGTAAGAATATTAGAAGAAAGAAAACTTATTTGCTATTTTTTGTGTTATCGTGTCCTGCTAACATTTCAAGTTTCACCAAAGATTTGTAATTTTTTATTGTTTCTAGAATAGTGTATCTGTATAGATTGATAAGGAATTAAAGTTTTGAGATGTGGAATAAGTTTGAGTTTCAAAATAAATCATTTTGTTCTGGTTTGTGTTCTGATGCATTGAATGTATTAAAAAGACTTAAGTATGTATAATTCATATGTAATTTTACAACATACAGATGATTAGTAAGTAAAATAATTGTGAAAAAATTTTATATGCATGACAAAAACACTGAGCTGATAAACATCCGATGTATATTGTTTTATTAAACAATTATTGTAGTTCTAGATTAATTAAGAAGCTAAAGTAATTGCTCAGGACAAACAGGTGTAATATGTTAAAACAAAAATATTTATAGGTTCTTTAACTAAATTATTTCATTTGTAACAAAAGTTTCTCAAATACATTAGAGGGAAACTCAAAAGCAATACAAATACAGGAAGTACAAATGATACTTAGATATTGAATTTAATAATGGTACAAAACATACCTATGAAAAAAGTTCTAGTATTTTGTATGTAAATGTTGTGTTACTCGTCACAACGCAGCCATGTTTGGTTTCCTTTTAGTCCCAAGCATTCAGAAGATCTATAGAAACAATATCTTGATGGGAAAGAGGCAAATGGAAAATATCACAATTATCACTTGGCCTACACAAAATAGCAAAACATTTTTGAGAACCAATGGGCTCAATGAAAACTAAGAGGGTCAAAAGGACCATAGGTTCTCAAAAATGTTTTGCTATTTTGTGTAGGCCAAGTCACAATTGTGATATTTTCCATTTGCCTCTTTCCCATCAAGACATTGTTTCTATAGATCTTCTGAATGCTTGGGACCATTATTTTATTGAAAAGTAATTCCCAGCTCAATGAAAAGTATTCATCAGGGAATGTAATCTGTTTGAACTAATTGTCAGCAGTCACAATGCCATAAGTTTCATGTAGATCACCTACAAAAGTATTTCACAGTTCAAGTGTCTCTTTCTTGTAAGAATATGTGAATGGATTATTAACAGGAGTTTGCAAATAGAAAAGTTGATACATTCTGCACTAAAGCTATTTATTGGGTTGCAACTAGCCACAAATATTGACAAGTGGGTTAATAACTGACCTGAACCACTGCTACAATTTTGGAGTTGCATATTAGCCAATCTTTCACTGTGCTTCACTCTGTATTTTGTATACAAACTATAGTACTGTTCTCCTTTTCACTTTCAAGCAATTCAAACTAGTATTTATGTGAAAGAGAACAATTCTCCAATTTTGCTTATCCTTTTTATCGTATGATGCCCATTTCAACTTTTTGGTTTTAGTTACTTCTCAGAAGCAGTCATAAAGATGCTATACATCCATTGAAACCACTTCATGCTGAGGTGTATATTACCATTTGTAAGGTTATTGGAAAAAACTGTAATTGATTTTTGTTTGTTTTGCAAAATACACACCAAAAAATAGTTGATATTACTTTTAGACCTGTTGTAGGTTGGATGTTAGTTCTGCTAACTGAACCAAAGGGACAATGTCAACTCCAAGAACATATAAGGTGTCTTTGGTCTCTGCTGACACACTTAAAAATAAATATCTAGGTGCCAGGATCTTTTTTTTTTTTTTCTTTGCTATGCAAGCATTGATTGAGGTAGTATAAAAAAGAAATGTGACTAGGAAAAGTTGAGTTGCAGTCATGTGATAAGACAAAATATACAACACAATAGCAATGTAGCAGAAAATGATGAAATACAGATGATTAAAGCAACTAGAATTTCAGAGAGCACAGAAAAACACCTGAATAGAGGCACTATTGAGGAGAGAATGTTGTAGTATTCACAAGGGTTACTACATGAGGTTTTATTGCCCTCTTATTTGTGTAGAGTTACAGCATTATGATGATTACATCATAGCTTGCTGCATGTAGAGGTTGGCATTTGCTCAAAACTTGTATCATCTGCAGTTCAATAAGAAATAAAAGTTTTTAGCAGTGCAGACAGGTAATTTTTCTGAATTATATTAATGTCACACATCTTGCTAATACTGAATTCCCCATTTTACAGTATATTAGTACTTGATTTGTCATTGTTTTACTTTTAAGCATCTGTTCCACAAAATGTTTTTAAACTTATAATCTATTCTTAATTAATTTAATAATACATGTACATAAATATATTTAAATTGTTTTTGCGTTGACAGTGACTGCTTTGAGCTAGCTTTTAACAAAATTGATCATGAGGCAATGTTTATGCTTTAAAATTCAACATTTGTTCAGAGTTTAGCCACAGTGCCAAAAATCTGATAAAAGTTGTAAAAGTGACAATGAACATTACAAATATTCTTCCTCTGATAAATTTGTGCAATAGCCATCCTGATTCTAATAAATGTATTGTGTAAATCCTGAGGGCCTTACAAACTGTTTAAACTTTGGAAATTACCCAGTTGTAATAAATTTGTGACATTTTGTGTTTGCATCCTAGTATTTTTAAATACATCAAGGAAGAATTATCTTGCATGATTAGTAATTTATATTTGCAATCAACATTATTAATACTCTTGTTTCATGATAAGTTCTTTACAGAATTAATAACGAAGCTCATAAGAATTATATAAATGGTTTATTACTTCAAGATGAAAGGTGGAAGACTTTTGACGCATCATCCTCTACACTTGTCTCCACAACAGGCAGCTACCATCCATTCTACAAAGTTTTATCATGAATACTCTGCCTAAACAATCTATCAAAGAATACTTACAGTCTGGCTGTAGGTTTTCCAATTTATTTAGCTTCATAAAATACACAATACAATACTTAGAAAGGTATGATTTTGAAAGATAACCAAATTAAATATACAGGTAAAGTTTTATCTTTCTACAATACAATCTGAGTATTTTAGAAACAAAAACAAATATTTTAAAAATTAGAAATTGTGTTAACAGTTTTTCATTAGACTTATTATGTTATTTAATACAAATGCTTGTTGAGTTACTGACTTAAATAAAATAGTTTATATAAATAAATGAATCACAAATATCTTGTGTGATTATCAGAATTACTTGATAATAATAGCTTAACCTAAAAAATAAAAATAAAGAGCAGAACTGTTTTTAATAATTGAAAAAAAGTTAAATAATAATAAGATACCATCTTTGTTGAATGAAGGTCAAAATAAAAATTTTTATTTAACTGTCCTTCATAGGTTGGCTACATGTACAAATAAATCTTAAACTAGTAATTCAGGTGGCTTTAGTTTCAATAAATTGCAAGAAGTTAATGTATTTACCACATACTGTTTAGCAGAAACTAAATATTTATAGATAATATTTCTGTACTAGGGTAAGTTTTCTTCTACATCATGATACTAATCTCTTCACCATACGTATATGTACTTGTGGAATCCATCTGCAAAAAATATAACTGAATCGTCTACATAATTTTTGTTTTATAGCTAAAAACTAGCCTTAATACAACTTGCATCATAATTGTTCAGATTCATACAGAAAAAATAAGTATTTGTTAAAATGATATAAGCTATTTAAAGAAATAGTGGTTTATGGAAAAATTATGTAATTTTTATTGAAACCTGCAAACAAAATCTATCTAAAAATTAGTTTGTTTTAACATTGTGTAAAGATTACCTCCAAATGTTTTTTATCCCCCTCTGGTGGTATACATATCTTTATCTTCAGGATTACTCATTCCTGGATCACCTTGTACAATTTTATCCTTTGTGTTTGTCTCCTCATTTGGCTGTTTCTCTTTAGCCTAAGAGGAGTAAATGCAGTAATAAATAAATAATTAATATACTTACTGAATGAAACTTCTTATGTTTCAAACTATAAAGAAAACAATTTGTACTTCATTGTATTGCTTATGCTAATGATTTCTTCTTACGAAACAAAATTTCTGTCATTTTGGAATGTATACAGCTTAGCAAGGATACTTTCATGACTGAAAATGTATCAAGAAACTATAAAAAAATTCCCATCCCCATGGTTTGTTCCTAAAGCTTCTCAATGATTGGCTGTATTCAATGCTACAGGAGCTGTAACAAGCAAGTTTCCCAGAAAACCATAAATTATTTTTAATATTTTCCTAGTAGGTTGAGATCTATGGCACTTCATTTCTTTGAAAAATTTAGATGGGCAGTTTTCAATTCCTGGCAAATACCTTGCTCGAGATGGAATCTGTGTTTATAATCATTGAAGCACGGCCACTTAAAACACTTGCTATTTTTCTATACATTTCAGCTCTTTTGTCATTGTCATAATTGATTTAAGCATTCTTAATAAATAATGCTTCACACAAGCATTAATCCTCACCTGCAAATTAGGAGTCCTTCTCACAAGGTAATATCTGTTATACATACAAGAATCTCTAACTGTGCAAAGCAGCATATTAGATAAAAAAGTATTACAGGTATATACAGAAAGCACTTATCATTTACTATTTCGAGACACTTCAAATTATGGAGAACTAGCATTTGATTCTATTTGGACTCCTGTTTTACAGATGGGGTAAAGTGAATATTAATACAGAATATATAAACTTTGAGGCTTAAATACAACATAAATTGATGTTTCTAAATATCAAGATAATCATATGTAAACTTTTTTTCATGGAGAACTGCATGATGTAACTGGGCAATAACTATTGTAAATAAAAATAAGTCTCCACTGTATTTGCAAAGTGCATGTATGCTGAATTGATGTTTGTAACTAAAATGCATACTTTTTCGATAAACAGTAAGTAAATATTTAAACTAGAAGGTTTACAACAAAAAACATACTGATGTCAGAGATAAATATACATTTTACTTCCAACTTACTGTATCATCAAAAATGCTTTACACAGGTAATGCACTCACAAGAGTTAAAAAATGTTAATAATTTACTTTCGTTGACTTTATATATACATACATATTAACACACACACCATATAGATTTTATAAGAAACATAATAACCTGTTTTAGCTCACAGGTAATAAGTGTCTTAACTATATGAATGTAATATCAGTTAATAATGCTACAGTGCATTCTAAGGCACATATTTTCAATCTTACATCAATCTAGTTAGTTAAAAGAAAATCCATCAGTTTCCATAACAAACAACTGTAACTAATGATTATACTTTTTGTGCTGATGCAGGTGAGTTACTTATCTTTAATACTGACACTACTTATGGATTATCAACACAGTATATTTAAATGAATTTTGAGGTATCATACATTCATCTACCTACTAATTTACACATTTCTTTGACTGAAACCTTCTATGGTAGTTGATTAATTTAAATATATGTAGTAAATTAACAAAATAGAAATATTCGTGTTAAACAATTTAAAAATTGCTACTGAATGATAAAAGAGTTAGTTAATTTATAAACTCTGCTCTTAGTGCCTCCTGGAGGTGAATCAAGTATATTAAGAACAAATGAAACACTGCTTATTAGATGTAGGATAAAAATATTAGAAACAAAAATTAGTTGTTCTATATATAAGTATACAATGTTCCCTACACCTTAAGTTAATATATATGCACATATGTGCTACATATACAATATATATATACATATTTCACAATTTCTTTCCACTTTGAATATTTTGTTCTTAGCATTAAAAAATGGTCAAGGAAGTCACTATTTTCCCCTTAATCTAGATACTGACAAAACTGGGTTAGTCACTAAGGGCATTACATGTCCTCCCCATTAGAAAGGAATACTATAGTTTTGAGACATGCTATAAATGATGAAAGATAATGGAAGAACTTTTTTGTATCCTACTGGCAATTCAGTCGATGTTCCAAAATACGATACATCTTGTTGAGAGCTAGGATGGTTCTCAGTTATGTGGGTTCCACCTAACATTGCGTTTTGCTTCAGACTCAGGCGAGGTTGAAAGAAATAAGATTTTGCTCTGCAACACATTTTCTGGCAAAAGTTATATTATCCTATGACTTCTAACTGAATACTAAAGTTAAAATAGAAAAAAACTGACAATGACACACTGTCTACCTAATCAAGTCAACTTAGTTTCAAGGGATTAACATCTTCAAGGTCCCAGGAAGGAAAGGTAAAAAAAAAAAAGTTTATAATTTTTAATGTTATTAAATTTTCCAAGTGTTAGTAATAGCACATAAATTTGCATGACAATTTTAAACCTACATTGTGTTATGCTTGCATTTTCTCATAAATGATTCTAGTATCTGGTGAGAAATAGTCATGTTTGTCAATTCGAAAATTTTAATGCAACTAATTTACAACATTTTTTGACTTATTTCAACATCTAAGTATAATAGCTCCCACAAAGTTTTATTCACGTAACTCCATGAACATCGTGAAAATGTGTGGTAAATTTATTGACCCTACGTAGGGGAAAGCTGTTACCAGTATGACTTCTTTATTATTATATTTCTTATTATTTTATGATTGTATTATTTTTAATCTCTCAAAAGTTACTATATTAATAAAATATAAAAGAAAGTTCAAATAGGTTCCTATTGTCTAACTCATGAAAAATTAAGGAGAACTAGATGTAGACAGTTATTATTTAGCTCATAATCAAACTGACAGTTTAAATGGTGTGCCTTTCAACACTTTTAAAGAGCCACACATCTCCATAAAATCCTTAACAAAAAGGATGAAGAAAATGGATGACATATAGCCTTCAACTCCTAACCTGTTTTTAACAACCATTAACTGCAAGTATCAACAGATCATTTGTGGAACAAACTCACAATGCAATCCTCTTGTCAAGATGCAGGACTGAAATGTACAGTACAGACATGTCCACCTGTATTAACTGAACCAACAATGGTGTGATTAATAATATAGATAACGAGTGTTTCTTATTAAGATTACTTCAAATGACACAAGTTTTACATAATTTGAATTCACTTTAATTTTTCTTGGATTTTTTTTCTTCCTAATTAATCTTATAAAATGTCATTTTTTTTATTTAATTATTCCCACAACCTTATTTCATTAAATTATCATTTCTCAGGAAAATATTTACATATAAAGCTACTAACATGACAAATGTTGTAATAACTGTGTAGGATTTATGAAATTAAATAAGCTGAAAATTATCATTCTTCCTATTGTTAGACAGCATAGTAAATAAGGTTAAAGAAAGCAAGTTAGAAACTCCTGTATTATAAATTATTGAGACATTAAAGGTACAATATTGTCTTCCTGTTGTTTAAAAAGCAAATAGTATTGAAATGTTTAACATGTTTATTCCATTACTGAAGTAAAAATAAATATCAATTTCTGTTAGGTTTCTAAAATAAAATACTGCATTGTTCCTTATGTTCATGTGTGGAATGTCCAACTAGAGAAGATATTAATGCAAATTGCATGATATACAAAAGATTGTGCTTGTAATTGCAAAAAAGGTTAGGAAACTAGCTTACCAATATTACATTAATATCTTTTGCGTTCCCAAAATATCTCAAGCTTTACAAGCTGTTTTATCAATATTTAAAATATTGCAAGTATCTTAAATCATGCAGCAGCTGACAGACTCAAGACAGACATTTGTAACTAGAGGTGGGCAAGTAATGGAATTTAAAAACTGATTAATTGTTGGAATTATTAATCAATTAAACTCAACTAACAGATTATTTCCACAAGAATTGGATATATAGAATAACTGAAAATAGTAATAACCATAAACATAAATTTTGATTAGTTGATTATTTCTTTCTAATTAAGCTGAATAACCTTGAATTACTCCAAAATATTCATTATAAATCACAGTGACAATATTTTATTTGCTTGTATAGTTGAAATAATAGAAAATAGCAATAATTAGAACATTAATTTTGATGATTTTTTAAACATTAATTGATTTCATTGTAATTTTGATTAATCCATAATTCTTGTGTTACTAAGTGACATAATCAATTATTTGGGTTAAATGTCCAGTTCCATTTGTGACTACGAAGCTTAAGTAAGAGTTTAGAATTTTTGACAGTGAAACTTCGTTATTTTTTAGAAATTTCTATGGTCAGACAGATTTCAGCTTTTTGAGAAAATTAAACTGTTGATAACCATTTTCTAAACATTGAAACTGGATTATCTTCATCACGTTATTTTTAGTTTGATAAATGTTTTTCTCTATTACCAATTATTTCAAAATAGAATAAAAGGCAATAGAAGGGGCTTTCTTAACACCTTAAAACTTGCTGAAAATTATTATCAGGTGGGGTTTTGCTCCTCAGACCTTCTACAAGGACATACAAGGTCTGTTAAAAAATATGCAGACTCTTTGAATTGTGGGGCTCCAGTTGGTTTCAGGGGAATCTGCTTGGTGTCGCTAGGTTCACACAGATCAGCTGATTATGATGCTATTTCCCGATTGCAGATATCTTCTTTCGAGTATTAGCTACGTGGTTTTAAGTGAAGTGTGATTTTTTCGTTTAGCGGATTTCAAAATGAATGACCTGAAGGAGCAACGACTTGCTGTGAAATTTTGTGTTAAATTTGGAAAATCTGCACCTGAAACTTTTGCTATGCTTCACATGTCTTACAGTGATGTTGCTATGAAGCGTACGGCATGTTTCAAGTGGCATGAACGTTTTAAGGATGGTCGACAGTCCACTGAAGATGATGAGTGTCCTTCCACGTCAACTGACAACCCACACGTCGACAAAATCAACACCCTGGTGCAGGCAAGTCGATGTCTGACTGTCAGGAAACTTGCTGAAGAGTGTGGGATATCAGTTGGATCTTGTTACGAGATTTTGACCGAAAAATTGAAGATGCACCACGTTGCTGTGAAATTTGTGCCTCAGAACTTGAGTTTTTGGCCAAACACTCAACTACTGTTCTTCTCCACCCCCTACTCACCTGACCTTGCTCTTTGCAATTTTTTCTTGTTCCCCAAACTCAAAAGACCCTTGAAAGGAAGAAGATTTGAGACGATTCCCGAGATTAAGGCAAATGTGACAAAGGAGCTGGAAGACATAACAAAAGAAGTGTACCAGGACTGTTTCAACAAGTGGAAACACCATTGGGATAAGTTTGTGCATTGGGGAGGAGAGTACTTTGAAGCGGTCACAGACTTGCAACTTCTAAATAAAGTACATTTTGTTTTATGACGTCAGTCCGCATATTTTATGAATAGCCTTTGTAAAGCCTCATCCCTCCCTCACTTGAACCTTTTAATTTAGGCTTATTGGGTCAAAAGTTAGAGAGATTTCTGCCCATGACAAAGCATGTATGTTTTTAGGATAAAGAAGCAGTGTACAGTATATGGTAACTTTACTTCATGATAAACTACTTTTGGCTGCAAGACTGAGCTAATGAATAATTATTATAAAAAAAAAGAAAGATCTATCAGAATAAAACTGAAAAGTAAATCATTATAATTTCTGGAAGGAATAGAAGACCTGTTTTTGTAAAAGCCATTTTTTTTTTAAATTTCAAGGTGAAACTCATTATTATGAAATTTAAAGTTTTACTGCTCTATGCAAATCATAATTCCAAATTTAAAAAAGATAAACTAATCCTATAAGTAGTTTTATCCAACAACAATAAAAGTTCCAAACATGCTTCAAACAAATATACTCTTAAAAAAAAATGCAAAAGGAATATTTTTTTTATTTTAAAGCGAAATATATGTAATAACGTTACAAGCTCAGAGTATGTGATGTTACACTTGTTAAGGCACCGATTGTCAGACCAAAATGACAATAAAAGTTGTGCACTTTGAAAACAGATTTTTCGCCAAAACGTATTCGTGTCCAATAAATTTGTTTGAGAGATCTGTATGTTCTGCAATCTCAACATGTGCAAAATCCCTATAAAAGTGATGGGTTCTCGGTTTCCATAGCTCAGTGTTGAGCCACCAACACGCAATACAGTTACGCCAAGACTGACTGAAGCACAAGGCAACAACACCATTGGTCGCTTGGAACCAGGCGAATCTTGATCAGATATTGCCAGAGCTGTGAATGTCCACCTAAGCACCATCACAATGCTATGAAATCGTCACAAACAAAGTGGATTAACTCGTGATTGTCCACGATCTGAGAGACCTCGTGTGACCACACCTGCACAAGACCGCTACATCCAGTTACGTCACCTTCGGGATAGGACCATCAATGCGACGTCTATGGCCTCAAACCATACCAGGGCTGCATAGAATTTCTAATCAGACCATATGCAACCTTCGACAAGATTCTTAGGCCCCATGTGCAACTCATCAATGGTGAACATCAATGATGTTTTTCAACATGACAACGCCCGTCCTCACACAGCCCAACTCACCACTGTCTTCTTGAAACACCACAACATCAGCGCTCTTCCCTAACCCTCCAGATCACCAAATTTAAACCCCATTAAACATCTTTGGGATGAGTTGGACAAACATCTGCGACGGCAACAACCTCAACCGCAGACTCTACCTCAGCTTTGCAGAGAGGGTGGACAGCCATTCCAAAGGATGTGATTTGTCATCTCATCGCTTCCATGGACAGGAGATGCCAAGCAGTTATTGATGCTCACAGGGGTCATACTCGTTATTGATGTTGAGTGACATTAAACTTCAACTCGTGAATGCAAGTTAAACTCTGAATTATAAACAGTTTTCTCCTCTTCTGGTTGCTACATATTAACTTCATGCAGTGTTTTTCTTTGTAAAGATACTGTTATAATTACGATTAACTCTTTTTATGAAACTGGAAATAGTTGTAACATTACAGTTTCATAATGAACTCAATTTTCAGCATGATAAACCTTCAGTTTCTTAGACTATTGCTGAATTTTTTACTTGTGAAGTATCACACCAAGATATGACAGGCTGTGAATTATAGATAATAAGTATGTCATATATTCAAAACTAGTAAAAGTATTAACATTTACCTTCTTTATTAAAGCCCTTTCAGTTCATGCAGTTCAAGTTAAAATTTTTAAAAAGGATTGTGATTTACATACATATCAGGTGTTTTCTTTATGATGGAGGATAAACTTACTACAGGAAAGTTAATAATTTGTACATTTCTTAAATGTTATAGTAACCATAGAATATGGTTTATAACTTTAAATATTAAAGCTTTTATAACTAGTATAATAATAAAATATTATGACAACACACACAGTAACTACCATACTTATTACTGATTTTTTATTGTTGCATGAAAAACATTAATATAGTGAAATATTAAAGTAAAACATTAGGTATTGTATTACAGTAATGACAAGTGACGATTTTTTTATAAGCATCTTTGAGTATTCAGTGAAATAGGCTCAGATGAGAGTTGATACGATTGTGAACAGTAAGCAATTAATAAGCAATGCACATATAGAGCTAATATAAAATGTATACATATCATATACACAAGTTTTTAATTTTTATATATTTTAAAAATGGCTGGTATGGGTAGAGAAAGCACTAGTAGAGGAGCAAACAATATTTTGACCTTCTTCACTCATCGTCAGGTCATCTAAGAAGGTCGAAACATTGTTCTCTCCTCTACTAGTGCCTTCTCTACCCATACCAGCCATTTTTAAATACATAATTTTCTCTAGAAGTAGATGTTCTCCTTATCACAGATTTTTAATTTTTGGTCCAGTTGCTTTTAGTTATAATTTTCTGGAAGATTACTACACTTTTGCTTACAAGAGTTGTATCCTCACTTAGATTTGACTTAATTATGCATACTAAGTATAAGATATTATCAGATTAAACCACACAGATAGAAATAATCAGCAGCACAGTCTTTGTTTATGCCATGGAATCAATGTCAACATGTTCTGAAGCTTTTAAGATAGTAGCAATTAACCTTTAAAGGCTAACTAAAAATGTTTGTCTGAAAGCAATTAGGTATAAAAATGGAAGTTGTTTTCCTACACTCAAAATGTGTTTCGAATAGATACCTCTTCTAAAATAATAGCTTTTCTCTTCAGTAATGCCCTTTATATACACAAATGTTTTTACTCACCAGTAAGTAGCCTTCAGACTCCCACCTAACCATGTTTCTTGTTGTTCATCTGCATTGTAACATGCAATAACTTTTCATCAATAGGAAAGCAACACTGCAGTCACAGCTGGGTCCCTTTCTACTGTAAAACCCAATCTTCATTTCAAGATAAGGACAACAAGAAATATTTGAAGTAGAGATGAAGAATGAAAAGAGTGAAAGGAGGTATCTGTTGGAAATATATTTTCAGTATGGGAATATATTAACTTCTAACACATCTTACCTCCTCACACATAATAGCTGGAATCCCACACTAACCTGGTGGAGGGACTAGTGCAAAAGTTACCAAGATAAGCACCCTCCAGAAAGTGTCTAAAAATGCCCCCAGAGTGTGACCATTCTTGTTAAAGAACCAGACATGTGGAAAACCACAATACAGCTAAACTAAGTATATTCATTGCACATTGTGAAAGTATGTCATTAAACTGGGCAAAAAAAGGAGCACATCCTTGATTGTAGATATGTCAGATGGTCCAACTCTTTTCAAAAACAACATCTCCTGAGAATCAACCTGCAGGAGATGGTAGGATGGAGATTCCTCAGTCAGTTGGTTTATTTAATAAATAGATTGATGTGTTCCATGGTGTAGAATCGCTAAGAACTTATAGAAGGGGGATGAAACACAACTAATTTATTCAGCTTAAAAAACTGAGGGATGGGCAGCAATTCCCTTCTGCTTTACTCATGATAGTCCATGAGTCAGTGTAGTCTGGAGTGGAAATACTTATGATGCAATATACTATGAGGTGAATCTACTAGCACTCTTGTGAAACATCCTAACTTAGCAGTGGGTAATACAAATTTTGTTGTTACGATTATGTTGGCTGATTTAATTCCTTTTACATGGTAGGATGGTGGTTCTCCAACTAACAAAATACATTTCAATTGGTCCAGCTCCTTTCTAAAACTTGCTCTCCTTGAAATCAATCTTGAAGAAGATGATAGGATGGATAAGCACCATTCATCACTAAGCAGGATCCAACATAGAAGAGATAAGTGATCCTGTAAAGGATAAAGAAAAAGAAAAAAAAACTTAACAACTCACTGTTGTTTGTAGTATGGCTACAGGTGGAATATGAAATCCTGGATAAGAAAGAAATGGCCACATGATGGAGGTAATGAGAAATATCGGTATTGGGTGTAGTTTGCATGCCAGCCTGGATGATTTCTTCAAATTGATGATGAAGCTGACCAACCACAGAAAAGGTAAGATGTCAAATCTGATGAGATGACATCTGAAAAAAGCAGTGCAATTTAGGAGATAAGAATGAATAAGCCAATGATGATAAGTTGGCAAATTACACCTATGAGGGTAGTAGGTGAAAATCTTCTTTGAGAAGAAGAGTTTCAATGGCTAAATAAATAGAAAGAGAAAGCTGTGCATGCAATATAACATCTGAAAAAATGCACAGGACATGGAAGTTTACCCAGATCATAAAGAGAATACAAATGGGAAATGGAAGGTATGAAAATCAGTGTAAAAGATATTACACCTTTATGAATCACTAACATCTTGGGTAGAAAGCTTCAATCCAGCTACAGAAGAAGTGCAGAATAAGAAGATTGAAAGATCTGGTTAGAATGCAACAAAAGGAAAAAAACTCTGCAATAACAGGAAAAAATGGGAGGTACTGGACAAAGCAATGGTAGATGTGGAAGAATCAATGATGAACAGCCAGGTTAAAGAAATGAGGAATATTTAAATGGAGAGGAAAGTAATTATGATTCAAATACCAATGCTGAAAACAACATGCCATTTTCTCAGATGTACCTTGAGGGAAGAAGGATGTATGGAATAGGAAAACAATTGAAGCCACATGCAAGGATAATCTAGATTGCCTCACAAGAGACTGGACAAAAGCCATCAGTAAAGCTGAAGTGTGGCAACAGCATGATGAAATATTGGCAACTGAGGTTGATGAGAGGAAGAATTAAGAAAGAGAAAGTAGGAATGGATGTGTTCTCTGGAGAATTGTAAAGAATGGAAACCAAATTTACAATGGCCAATACAGAACTAACAGAAAGATACAGATAGGAGGGTAGCCATACCAGTAAAGGGTTATCTAATCATAACTGTATACATCTATTGGTAAAAAACAAAATAACTTGGAACAATGAGAAAACTTAGAAACTGATTTGCATTGTAATCTTGACTGAAATCAGTGATCTAAGATTTTCTAAGAATCAATATTCTTTCCCCAATCCATAAGTTGAGTTTGTTTTTAATTTTATGCAAAGTTACCCAAATCACCCATAGATTTTAAGTGAAAATGTGCTATAGATGGACAAATCTGGCCAAGTGTGTTCCTACTTGCTAGAACCCATGAAATAGTTACTACCAAAATACAGGAAAGAGAAATGAATAAAGAGGCTTAAAGAAAATGGGAAATAGGAGTTGGAGCAGGTGGCAACAGGTAAGGAATAAATGAAGGAGCACTGTTAAGCAGCCTCAACCCATTATTCTAAAAATTCAGATCTCCAAAAGTCAACCTATATATATATATATAAAAGAGCCATTCAAAAATCTTGTAGGTAGGTACACATTGGTTAACGGAGAATTTCAACCCAGAAATTCCAACAACAGAGGAGTCATGTTAGGAGGGAAAAGGCCAAGGAAGATAAACACAACAATTTAGAGAAAATAAGAATACAGACAAAGGTAACACACCTGTCACATCACATGCAGGAAGGCTGAGGGTAGCTAAAAGCATCTACAAGAAAAAAATCCAATTAACAGAAGCAAACTTTTGCAGACATCTGAACTCCACTACACCAAATTGAGAAGTGAAGATTTGGTTCTGGAGTAAAAAGGGAGCAAGCTGCAGCAGGAGAATGTATTGCTCTCCCATTGGTGGAGGATTGTTGCATGTTTATTTGCATGCTACAACATAGCTGAATGATGTTGAAATGCTGGGTGGGTGGTAGTTTCAAGGCCAGTGACAAGCAAAAAAATGTGTGTGTATAGAGGGCAGCACTGAAGGAAGAAAAGTTATTATGTCACATGATATAAGATATATTGTGTTCAAATTACCAGCAAGATTATGTGCCTGTAAAAAATTCTCTTTTGCTACACTACATAAAATTTATATGATTGCACAATGCAAAGTTTCAACAAGAAATAATTTCAGAGATCTGAATTTAAACTTTAAAAAAGCATATGCAAAATAAATATTTTGAGTGCACACTTCAGCAACAGCCCATTATGAAAAAAATTAAGTATAAGAATTTGTGAATATATTTACCAAGTTTCTCTCTGATAAATTCTCAAAAAATCTAAATCCAAAGTAGTGTACGTCACTCACTTGTTGCCCTATTTCATCAATTGTAGGAGTAGGCAATGGTGAACTAGTGAAGTTCTTGAAGGAGAGAAGGTCTTTCATGTCATATCCTGATAATTGGACATCACAAAATTAGTCTGGGCCTATCAATCTGTTGCTCTTATTCTATTTCTCAAAAATACTGTACAACAATTTTTAATATATAAAATAATCAAGTAATAGACATTTATTTTATAGACTTTTATTTTATATTATAAAAATATTCTAAAAGTCAAAATTAAATTGAAAGGCAAAAACAGGAGTACTAGTTGCTCGCTGCAGAATTTGAGGCCTCACATAACTATCTTTAACATACATGAATGCCTTTTTAATTAATAAGCATGTAAACACTGAGATTGACCTATTTTATGCTTTTAATAGTAGTAAAAATGTAAATAAAATAAAAAAATATTAGAAAATTATTTTCAGGAAATTTATTGTTTGTAAGGAAACAATATTTTTATTCACTGTGATTTTACATTATCTTCATATGGTATCAATTTATTTAAAACCACTAGATTCATGTGGTATGACAATAATAGTTCTCAATGTGGTACATGCTTTTCTTGAAGAGTTTTATTCTTTGCAATTCACCTCTAGTACCATCAGCCAAGTTACACAATTTTCTAAAATCATAATTGTCACATTGCACACAGAGTAAGCAACAGTTTGGAAAAACCTATACAAAATTTTGAGCCATGTGGACTAGATTAATTTAATCTTAATGAAACGTATAAGTAAATCAAATGTTATTTCCTGAACTAAGACATAATTACAGTAATTATAAGTAGTACAATTTGATCATTGTTCAAAGCACAAAAATCTACTGGCAATAAGTATTTCAAAAAATACACATTACTTCTGAAACAAATGAATAGTTAACCAATAATAAACAAGAGAAAAACTCTTAATATTATGCTTCAAGCTTCATTTTACTAAATATATTTAACAATATTTTTATTAAGAAGCTTTATTAATGAAGCTTCAAGCTTCATTTTACTAAATATATTTAACAATTTTTTTATTAAGAAGTAAATTAGAAAAGTTACAGTAGATCAGTATAATCTTGGATCTTCTCCTTTTTGTAAAATTACAAAAATTCAAATTCGAAAAAGGAAAATCCAAAAATCAAAACTGAGAAAATTCAACTCGGTTAAAAACTTTCATTGCTGTACTAAATATAAATGACTTATAAATTCTATCAAAAGAATTATTAATGTAAAAACTTTAATAACTTGTGTGTAAAACTGAAGCTTAACAGAAGTCGACAACAACTTACATGCATGCTAAATATTGGTTATTTTAGCATATATATATATATGTATGACCAAACATGAACAAATTGGTAACACTGAGAAAACACTGATAAAATCAATTCCAAAAACTCTATTTAGGAAATACAAAATTAAACTTTCTGAAAGCTGTTAAAAATTTTGTTTCATCGATAACTATTAGCCAATACTTGGTCTCCTTTCATCTATGTAAATATGATTTTTGTTTTTTTCAAAAGATACTTGTAATCTGTATGCATATAATTCTTCTGACACTGCCAAACTATCTTACTGAATGTTTTAAAATAGTAAATAACGAGTTGTTTCTCATTACTGCTACTCGGCAAGTCACAATATATGATTATATGAAGAGAACAGGTAAATGATGATTTGAGTTTTAATGACAATGTTCTATCCAGGACTGATTGAATAAAGGTTCTTGAAATTATTGATAATAACAAAAGAAAGCATAGACATATTAAAATTATCTCAAAAGATACTCATCAGAGAAATCTATGTTATGATATGGTGTAAGAGGGTTTTCTATTTCAAGTTTTTAATCAAATGTATTGAGCCATCTTCTAAAGTCATGAATTATTGTTTAAATGTTTGATGCTCACATTTTAAATAATTAAGACAAACAGTTTATATCAGTACATTCCAAACACTTGCACAGCATTTCTGAGAAATATCCTTTTTTATAAAATGTTCATCTTTTCTAAATTCTTTTCAATGAGGTATAAATACTATGAGTAGTAATTATAAGCACAAACAGCTGTCTGTAGGTTGATGTTTCTGTGAGTATTCTTTTAACTAAGGTAAATCAGAAAGCTAAAAGGAAAGAAAATTTCAGTAAGCTTGATGGATTTGGTTCTTGAATTTTTTTAACCCTGCTATAAATTCCACTCTAATTCAATGGCTTATATACAAAAACATATTTATTTTAATGTCTAAACAACACTGTACTTAAATGTGCAATAAATATGCAATCTTTTAAATACTTGCCAACTTTAACACACAGTTACTTTGTCTTACCAGTGTATTCTTTCACCATGGAAACAGATTGGTCTCTAACAACCTTGTATCCTCTCTGTGTTAGTTCAATAGCCTGTCTGGGATAACAAAGTGAAGCCACCACCAACATTCCTGTACCACTGTAGGTAATCTTTTTCATCAAGCCACCTATTTATAAAAGAAGTAAAATAAAATTATTCAGTGATACTAAATCACTTGGATGGTCATACAAAGTACTGAATATGTTATTTGAAAATAATTTTGGAATGCAAATCAGCAAGTCAAGTTACAACCAGAGCTAATATAATATTACAACTTTATTTTAATATTGTTTTGGATTTAATAAGTAATGTGATGACACCATGAAACTGATCACTTATACATAAGGCATATAATAGTCCCATCTGATGCAAAATATTCATACATGCTGATAATAAAGATGTGTTCAGAATTGGAATTTGAAATTTCCAATGTACTTGGAGAGTAAAGAAGTTCCAGGTACACCTAGAAAAACATGCATCAAAGTGTACCTCAGCAAAGTATGCAAATTGTAGTGTTTGAAATTTCCAATGTACTTGGAAAGTAAAGGAGTTCCAGGTACACCTAGAAAGACATGCATCAAGGTGTACCTCAGCAAAGTATGCAAATTGTAGTGTTTTGTAACAGGTGAAGAGCCACAAGTATACAAAGGTCAATGATAAAAATTATTCATCACAGTTTCCATTCAACTGGAATGGTATCCTGACATTTTGCAACTGCAATTTCACAGCCGTAATTTCGCTCCCGACTCTTGGCAGCCAACAATTTTACAGCAGAGCTTATTGGCAGCACACAATTTCGCACCCAGGAAAATTGGCAATAGATGATTACCCAGCCAAACAATACATAGTTAAGTTATGGTGTTGTTCATGATGTTACTAATGTTAACTTAACAACAAATTAACATCCATTTGAAAATTGACATCACTATTAAACCTGAAAAAAATATATAAAATTTGTTTACTGTTAGAACTTCAACACATAGTCTTGTTGTTAAACTTTCATTGATTTATTTTAAAACAGTTTCAAACAACTGATTAGTAACATAATGAACAACAAAGTAACTTATGTAACATCAAACAGAGGAAAGCCGAAGGCATGCAACAATGGATATGTTTATTTAATCGATAAGGGTAGCAAGAAGGACAATTAGGTAGCTTTCTACATGTGTGAAAATTACAGAACTTTGCGCTGCCCATCGTAGATTAATGTCCGAGATGATACAGTTACAGTTCACCTCAAGAAACACAGTCACGTACCCGATGGACCAAGAAAATTCGTCCTGGAAGTTGTATCTGCAATTAAAACACAGGCAAATGCTACAGCAGAGCCATCTATTACCATTTTGGCTAACAACACCACCACAGTAGCACCAGGCCTTGCAGCAAGCTTGCTACATGCACATAATCTCAAGCACATGATACAGCAAATGCACTTAAGACAACAGCACATTCCACAACAGCCTGATTCCTTGGAAACTATGGTCCTGCCTGAACACTTCACTCGCCTCCTGGGTGTGAAATTGTTGTCAATGAGCTCAGCTGTTAAATTGTTGGCTGCCATGAGTTGAGTGTGAAATTGCGACTGTGAAATGTCGTAGAACTAATTGGTACATACCTAAGGAAGTGCAGAATGAAACACATAAAGATATACTGGTCAAGTTTCCTAGGGATTTTTATGTAATTAGACTGTTGAAAAAGGACATAGGAAACTATTGTCCTCATACTACTGATGTTATGAAAACCATTCAGGATGGTTTGTTTGTTTTTGAATTTTGCTCAAAGCTACTCAAGGGATATTTGCACCATCCAGGGTGGAGTGCTGTGTTTTGGACATTACAGCCTTAGACAGAATCTTTTGCAGTGGAACTAAACAGCAGGACTATTGTCAAGATGCATGGTAATCAGACAGAGCACTAAAAGATATGGTGTATGGACTGCAATAACAATAAAAGACTCAAAATTGTTTTAATATAACATATTCAACCTCTGTATATATGTGAGATAGATATTTCTTTTTTAATTTGAAGAAAAAAAATATGCAATTTTTTTTTCAAGCAAAAAGTAGTTTGTTTAGTTTTAAGATTATGTATTAAGTTAGAATTTTTGAAAATAAACTTAAAGTGAACTGCATTACCATCTTGACCACTTCTACTGTAGTATAGAACAGAAAAAGCTTTTCCTTCTTCACATGGCCTAAAACACTACTAACAGTGAGAGTATTCAACTGATGAACCAATGTATTTTAATCACTATATTAATTACTGGGGTTATATTACAATAAAAAACAACAACAATTTAAAAGAGGTGGCCAAGAAAAAGATGGTCTATTCCTTGATTATGTTATTATTCTGTTATATCTTCTTCTAAATAACAGAAAAATATGTTAAAATATAATTTTTATAATGCATTTGAGATTTGTTCAAATATGATCTCAAATCCTAATTTAACACTGGCTTTTGTAAATACCTGAACTTTACGTGATTTTATTCCAATTAGCCTACAAAATATTCAAACAAGTTTCTCTGCAGTTGTGAAGTTATGAAAAGGTATTTTAGAAATAACAGAATTGATGTTATGGAGTAGCTAGGCCAATTACCTAATATCACTTCCATTGAAATTTATGGGCTGTGTTAAACCAATTAATGAAAAAATCACAAGCCAAACACACAATATAAACTTTTTGAATAACTCAAAGAAGGCTGGTAGTCACTCACTCAGGAACTTCTGCAAAAATTCATTGAAAGTGTGCCACACCAATGAAGCAGTACTGAAATCCAAGGGAATGCTGACTAAATATTAACTTGTGAAACTGTTGTGTGTTATTTTGAGTCTTATTTTCATATTTCATTATGGCAGAGAAATGCCTTTGATCATTTTGAATGCTAATTGGAATAAAAGATCTAATAAACTACAACAGATGCACAACACTTTTCATTAGAACATGCAACTAAAATCATGAAAAGTTCAGGTAGTTATGAAAGCCAATGTTTAGGATCTGAGATCATAGCTGAACAGATCTTGTCAAGTGCATTCTAAAAAAAACATATAGTTTTGTGTATTCTTCTGTTATCTAATAAAAAAATATAACAAATTAACAGCATTTCAAGGGGGAACACTTTTTTTTTTATCCATCTACTGTATATCTCCAGAATATATTTTTATTAGCTCAACATTTTGATATTACTGTTTTGTCAGTAACTATTGATATTCTGCAAGTTCACTAATCTAGATTAAACTATACTGGGACAATACCACAAGTCAGCTGAATATATATCATATTGAAATGATATAAAGCATACTTGAATTTAAACTTCTGAAACAAACCAACAATGGCAACTAAATACATTACATACATGAAGTTGATTTTCATTAACACTGTTTATGAAGTAGTTTATGCTCTAGTGTATATAATAGAAACTTGATGACCCATAAATGATAAGGTATCTGAACACATACATAAAATCTAAAATCTCAATACTAACAATACTATTACTGAGCACTACAGAAATTCTAGAAGCATTTCAACAGATGTTAAGATATTATCTAAATGTTGCAGTTTCCTGGGTGAAAATTAAAGAATAATTTCAATCCAGAAAAATAAGCCTAAAGTGAAGAAATATAAAGGCTGACATCTTGCGATAGAGACATTAATGTTATTTTTAAGATTTAAATATGTTTGAACTCTGAAAAAATCTATACGTTCTCATAATGGTTAAAATATCTTTTTCAACATTGTTTTGTGTATATATTGATATAATAGAATGAAATAATAGCTATAAATACAAAATTTAAGATTTACTTTATATACATAACACGCCTCATTCTAAATCCTATGATTTTAATAGGTTAATTGTTGATTCACTTATTTATTTTCCACTGTTGGTTCAGTTTGTTTGAACATTTTAAATTCAAGAATGCTTGATATTTTAAATCTATAAGACTTGGCACCATTTTTCAAATTGATTTCTGCATTGATACTGAATTACATTCAAAATTTAACTTAAAAATTGATTATCAATGTATATTAATGAAATTAATACCATCATGTACATTATAATTCAGAGTTTTATATTATCCAAATTTTCACTCCTTTATTTTAAAAGAAATATCTGAAACAATAATTAAAAAGTGTACATTTGGATACCACAAAATCTTCTCACAGTAACAGTTTCTCAACTTTAAGAATTAATACAAAATAAATTGTGTGTGTGTGCATTGCAGACACTTCCTTTAAATGTCCAAATTACATCATACACATGTTGTTACTTATTGTCTCGAGCACTTCAAATAATCTTTCTCCCATAAAATGTAGTAAATATTTTTTTAGTTTAATGTCAGCTACACCCCACTTGCAAAATAGAAGCTGTGTTACTGAGTGACAGTTTTAAGTTGAATGGAATGCTTATTACCAACAAAAAGAGCAATTCACTTTTGAAGTGTACTGCTTTGATATGAAATAAGCATTTATACATTCATTTTCAAACAGGGTGAAATGTTGCAAACTCTCTTGGTTAACCTGAAGGTTGAAACATTGTTCTTTACTTTATTTTAATAAAAGTTTTAATACCCATATCAGCCATCTTGAGATATATGTCATCTGGATTGTGAAAGCTTATAAACATAGGACATGAGAAAGCACCACCTTATTGAGGCAAATATTTCTCAGCTAAGAGCCTACAGATAATAATTATTAAGCACCATGTGTACCAGGTGACGTATAGGTATAAATAATAAATTACAAACAGATGTGAAATTATACACATGACACAAAGATATTTGAAAACTATAAAGAGTTAAAAAGTAAGTACATGTTTTCATTTGTTAATTTTAAACATTTCATTGCACTGTACATTGATCATAATACTTAAGAGTTAGTGATATAATAGAGAAAATGAAAAATAAAATACATACATTTATCTCAAACATTTGATGCTTATTTAGCAGGTTTTAGAGATTATGAAATGAAATGTAAAAAATTAAGATAATGAATAGTACTTTCATACTTCAGGTGAATTTCTCAGAGTTTGAGCATATGTGACTTTGAGCATATGTAACTACATTAAATCATAAAATGTTTTACTAGAAATAGATCAAAATTATATATTTTATTTTCCTGAAACCATACAGTTTTAGGAATGTTCTTATTAAATTGTAAACAGTTTCATCTATTAGTTTTATTTTTGGAATAAAATAGAATGAGAGTGTTGTTACCTACCAGGAATATTAGTACCCAGTAGTCATAGGGTTAACATGACCTGATCCATTTAGATATGTGTATTAATGTTTGATTAGCAGATAATGATATACCAATTTTATTTCAACCAGATTAGTGAACTTGAATGATAACAATGGCTCCTGACAAAACTGCAACAGTGAAATATTGAGTTAATAAAGATACAACCTGGAGATACGGGTTGTTATTTTATTTACCTTAACAGTAATATTTCACAATAAACTCCAGGTTACATTAAAAAGTTTAGAATAACAATTACTGGGTGAATTTTTAGTTTTCCTCATGTAGGTTGCTCGTTTTGATGGAAAGTTAATAATAAAACAGAATGTTTTCTTCATATTTCTGGAGATGTTAAGATATAAAAACTATTTTCCACTCAAAAGATAAGAAAAACAGTATGGAATCTGACAAATGTATGTAAAATGGCTGAATTGTAAGTCTCTTTGAAATAAATAAAACTGAATTTTGATGAGATATTTTCCATTAAACCCAAATATTTTATTATGCTTTAGTTTTGATGATAACAAACAAAATTAAGTTTTTGTTTTAAATAAATATTTTGTTTATGTAAGAATTAGTATAGAAGGTAGAACAAAGTCCAAATATGCATATAATATCCTAGATTAGAGACTGCAATGTGAAAAAGAATACAAGGTAAAATATGATAGTGGTAAAGTTGGAGTTTTTTTTTTCAATCATCTGGTGTTGATTGCAAAATAATATTTCAATATTAGCAGATGATCATGCATAACAATAGTATATTTAAAAATTGTTCTTTGTTCTATTACTTAGGGTATATTTTCTTTGTGATGTTTGATACAAATACCTTCTAGTTTGTGATCATGACAGCATATATTTTGAAAAAGTGTAATTTGTTATATTATTATTCTTTTACTCATAAACTAACTTGCACAAACTAGCAGCATGTAAAACTTGGACTGTATATGCAAAATCTATAACACCTGGTAAATACATGCAGCACTTACAATAACTGGTTAATTATGTGCTAGCATGCATAACACAGTTTGAGTACAATAAGATATCTGAAATAAAGTTATGTAATTTATGTAATTTTAAATGCTGGAATAGTTCAAAAAGTTATCACAAAAAATTTAGTCTCACTTTTAAAAATTATGTGTCCCCTAAGGTACTCTTTTATTTACATACAGACATTTTATATTCAATTTTATTTGCACTTTTTGATTAAATATTTCTCATTAAAAGACTATAAAATATTCCCATCTTTGCACTAACTTAAAACAATGTTTCATTGTCATGCATTATTTTGCTATTGTTTAATTTTTAAAAATGTCCTTCACCTGAAAAATAGCTCATAAACAGGCATAAAAGCTTATAAAAATAATGTGATAGCTGGGAAGTGTATTAAGTCTTAATGTGGCTTTATATTCATACAAAGAAAAACAAAATCCATAAACTGTAATTGTCTTGTTAGCTTTATCAAAATAGTTACTTGTTATAGACTATACAATACTATTACTTTCAGAACAGCACTGAAATTCTTATAAGATCTTAAAAAATACCTAGTATGGAAATAAATCCAATAAAACTTTCTGAAAACATTCAAATAAAAGCAGTTGATATGACTAAAAGCATAAAGTTACATTCTAAGACTACTCTTCATTGGCTACTTACCTCTTGCTCCCAGAAGAAGACCACCTAAACCACCAACTGTGATCACGATAGCTCTTGGTATAGCATTGTCATCATGAGTAATATAATCATAGGTACCTACGGTAATAAAATAGATAAAAGTAACTTTATTTCAGCTCTATTAAAGAAAGCTGATTATATGTATGTAGTTTTCAATAACTTTACCTCAAAATTAAGTATGAATCTTGTATGTTATCAACAAACAAAAGTGAAACAGTCATCAAGTGTCCAAATCAGTGATACTTGTAGAAAAAGTCTCAGAAGACTAATCACAAGACTAGTTCACATTCTTTGTAACTGAGCTACATTTGTAGAATAAATCAACAGTCAGTACTCAGTTGTGTGAGTATTTACCAGTGAACACCAACAAACCTAGTTGTTGCATAATTATCGTATGTAGCATTGGAACATGAACTACATTTGTAAATAATTTCTTTGCACTTACTAGATTTTACCAAGTGAGAAGATAATAACATCCTAAATCATTACTTTGACTAATTTTAAAGCTATAAGAATAGTCTGAGAACTTCTAGAATTTCTTTATGCTGATATGTTGTTATAAGAAAGGTGAAGTTTTTGTTTTAGTTATAGATTAAGTAACTGAAGTGAGTATGAAGCATCAAAACAACTATACAGTAAGAATAAAACTTGTGTTACAAAATACTTTCTATCAATAAAGAATCAAGACCAAAATTACAATAAAAGGTATGCCTTTAACACTATCACAATGAGTAAGTGCAAGACATGCATTAATGGTCAAACATCTTCAAGCATAAAAACTAAAAAAAAATGTTACTAAGTCTGAAACTAAACAAAGACTTGATTAAATACTGAAGATAAGAGGTTTCAGTGAAAATGAAGATGATGTGGTTAATCAAGCTGCCTTTGAACCTGGCAACTAAACCTTTGAAGATACTAATTTGTTTAAGTTGCATATTTTCTCAACAACTCCACATCATTCAAACATAGGAAGTTTTGCCAATCTTATGATAACAGTGTAGTACAAGCCAAAGCAAACAAATGAAGATAACTGAATGTCCACACCAGTCAACTAATCTCCAATATGTACACATCCAGTCCAACAACACACACTGAAGTGAGGACGTTGAAAACTTTGCAACTGTTTCACTAAAATCAGTTGTCAACATACAATACCATCAGCACAACCACAAAAGTTGTAGAAGAAAGTGATGATATAAATTTCTTTGTTAACGACAAACAATGCTATGAACAATAAAAAGAGAATATCAGTTAGCTCCCCTAGCTCCTCCTCAATATATTTAGCTACAACAATGGAATTTCTTACAGTACAAACTTTCTTACAATTCATGCTCCAAAATCATGATACAAAGGAAAGACATTGTAAGAAATATACAATGTTTCCATTTTCTCAAGAAGTCATTCACTAACATACAAATAGTATAGAAATAAACAAACAACATTTTCTAAACAGTTCAATGGAAACACAGTGGAGTTCCATCATGCTTTGCATTACAAGTCTGTTACAAACAATATTTCCCTCTAGTAACATTCGAAGAAGCCACCCATATCATGGTGAAAGTGACCAAGGTCATAATAAAGAATAAAAACAAGGTAAAAAAAAAATTGGGAATTTAGAAAACAGTAAACAGGGATGTTAAAAAAAATAAGGAAACAAGGCTGGAGATACTACTGACATTATTTACTCAAACTATAAATCTGTATTTTTACAACACCAAATGTAATTTTAGGTAATAGCTTTTTTATTTATCTTGTCTGCTAGCTTTTTCAGTGCTCAATTATTCAATTATGGGAAAAGGATTGCTTGATATAGTAGCTGCAGCTGAAGATTGTCAAAGAAATTTGTTTGAGAATACAGTGAACACTTAGTTTCTGTATATTATACACTTAGAATAAAACACAACTCTCACTATCACATATAAAATATTACCAGCAGAAAATCAGCCATTTCAAATAAAGCATTGCTTAAAATAAATATCATTTAAAGTAATTACTCTACAAATGTTTATAATCATATTTAATATTATGCGTATGTTTTTTTTCAGTTTTTCACTTCATAAGTAATACAGGGGTTGGCTTCTTAAAAACACCAAATGTTTATAGAATGAGTTGCAACTGGCAGCACTGGTGACTGGCACCTTGTGGGAGTTTAAGAGTGGGATCAATGAGTTTCTGAAATGCAAAAAGTGGGTAATCAAACTGCCCCTCATAATGGTTTCTAACTATGTAGATATACAAATATATAATACTTTGATTACTTTTGTTCCAAACTTGATGCTAACATCACAAGCATAGTTATAATGACACAAAATAACATGGAAATTACACATGAAGTTTTTCTCTAAATACAGAATATCTAAGTTTTATTTATAAATTTAAAATATAGTGATACTGTATGTATTATACTCTAGAAAGTCTACTACATAGGTTTCCATTATGGGCAAGAAATTTGTGCATTTTTTTGTTTTCAGAAAAATTTGGTTGAATATAAAAACACTGTTTATTCTTGAATTTCATTTATAAAAGAGGAGAAAAATACATTAATTAAAAATGTAAAAATATCATAAAACATACTTTTTGAATGTGCTATAGCAGTTTCATATATCTGAGAGGCTCGTTCCCTAGTTCCCTAGAGATTAGGTTAGAAAACATTTTCAACAATTTAAACATCCAGCATTCATTTTTGCATACACTTTCACACACATTAATATTTTAACAGCATAATATAAGTTCTTATCACACATTAATAAAAAAGACAAGCAAAATAAAAAGTTGCAATTTCAATATCAAATAATGTCTGTAATATAAACCTGTACAATTCTGAATTTAGCTAAAACATTACACATATTTTTACTTGTTATAACAATCACAAAAGTAGAAGACTTCTTTTAATAAAATTTTCTCACAAACTATGTTAATGCCAACTACATTAATTTCTGAGACCAGACTATCAGAAACTAAATGTGTCTTATTTTGCCTTTTATATTCATTTAATTTTGATAACTGTTGGCTTTGCAAATAATGCTTTGGTTATGATTGACACAGGAAAGTGCACCATGAGAACACACTGTTCTACAGTGATACTTTTACAACAGTGGGAAATGCACCTTATGTGAAAAAAAGCATATCACATTCAATGATTTATCTAATGGTTTCAAATAATTTAAGTGTATTGTTCCTAGTTATAACAGTAGTCACTGAAAAATATATTTTCCATCTCTGATTCTCATAAAAATGAACGTAAAAAATTGTTGTCATTAAGTACATAATCAAAACATTTTTTTTAGACATAGACTACTAGAAGTTCAGAAACCAATAATTTATAGGAATTTTGCAATGTAAACTTTTATGTGACACAAATTAATGTAATTAATGCTCACAAAACTATGGTGGAAGCTAGTAACTGTTGTATTCCATTTACATAATAAAATGTCCATAACCATGAATTAATTTTTTCCAGAGTTAAAATATGAAGACATTCAAGAACATGCTAACTTGGCAATTTCTTGTATGTTTAGCATATAAATCAGGAATAAATGTATCATGTCCTTACAACAGTACTGTTATATGCAGGAAGATATGCTCTTCAGTCAATCATATTTTATAACAGTTCATACATTTAACTTTTGGAAATACGGTTTACATTTATTGTTATCTATATCTCTTTGAAACAGATTTAAAAGAACCCTACACATTTTATAATTAATTCTGTATCAGAAACTTACAATCACCTAATACAAATATTCAATCATCAATATCAAAAATGAATAAAACATGTAATAATTTTACATTATATTTAAATTGCTGTTAAACATGCTTTGGAACTTCATTCTGTACAATAATCATTCTTAATTGTGCAAAAATAAAATACTAAAAGTTAGACTACTTTTAGGTTTAAGCAAGCTTAGATGTTGACAGGAAGAATTATTTTGATGAATAAACTCAACTGACTTCAACAGTATACAAGTACTGGCCAGCAGTCTTTCGCAATGTAGATATTCCTAATTCTAAGGAACTTGGAGCCCTTTCTTCGAGTTCATATTGAATATAGTCATCAGGATCTCCATAAAGAGGAAGCTGAAATAAGTCTTCTTGTCAGACTTTAAACAATAATTCCCAAACATCATACAGATCAAGACAAAAATGACCAAAAAGTATGGAGCATAGGCACTTCAGGGAATTTTACAGAAAGTGTTCCACACGCTATCCTTATAATTTTAAACAAGTCTGGATTAACAGCAAGATTAGCTTGATCTTCTAACTCTTTGAAAGTGTCATAATCAGTCATGTATCTGAAATTAAAAAAAGCTCCAAAACGCTTATTGTTCCAGACTTTTTGGACATCCTGTCTACTTTTAACAAGATTGTTAAAATCAAGTTTCAAAAACAAACTGGTCTTAAAACCATAAAAAAATTTAAGTGTGAATCAAAATAACTTTATTATGATTTGAGATAACAACAAAAATTAAATATGAAGAAAAGTAGTAGGCTTGTATATTTTAGTTTTACTAATTAATGGACTTCTACATGTCTTCCATCATTCACTATAATTATTCTTATTCTGTGTTCAAATTCTGAGAAAAATATTTTCCAACACAGCAGTAGGGGTAGATAAGATAGCCCATTGAATCCAATGTTACAGTTGTTCAAGGTATTTTGGCTGTTTGTCAAAACCTTCAGAAATGAAAATCTAAAGGGGTTAAATTGGGTGAACAAGCAGGCCATCAGAAATGTCCTTCTCTACCAATCCAACATTCTCAAAAAATTTGGTTTAAAAGAACTTTAACAATTCAACCAATATGGGGTGGTGCTCCATCCTGTTGAAAAATAGCTCTTTGTAAAAGCCAGGAGTATTTTAAGAGTTGTGGAATAAAGAATTCTTGTCGCATGTTCTAGTAAGAGTTCATTAGTCAAAGAAACAAGAGCAAAACAAAAATTAATACAACAAAATAAAACTTACAAGCCTACTATTTGTATTTATATCCAATTTCTCTTGTTATCTAAAATAATAAGTTATTCCACTTTATTTTTGGTATGTTCATTTTTGGATTCTCTGCATAAACTAAAGGGTAAGCACTTGATAGATAAAATTTTCTAAAAACAAGAATACAAGTCCATCATAAAATTCAAAGAACACACAGACGTATCTACCACCTGAATCAAAGTAAAATATCACATTAAAAATATTTGCTGGAGAAAAATGTTTTAATTCTGTTAGACTTCAACAAATGTTCTTGAAAAAATTATAAGGTAAAAAAGACACAAATATATAAACTACTAATAAAAATGAACATAAAATGAAGGAAAAAATGCCTGTTTTTCTTCCTCTGTTTTCTCAGAGTACCAAGTAAAATAATAAAAACATCAAATAACATAGAAAGCATGCAATGAAGAACAAAAATGAAACTGCAACCATCCAAATCACAAAATTAAAAATAACAGTGGAGAAAACAAGTTTCTAAAAGGAAGACATTTACTGTAATTCAGGAATGTTAACATTTTCCTTACTTGAAAATGTATTTCTCACAGATACCTCTCTGTAAGTAGCAGCTATTCTTTGCACATCCACCTTTGCTATTTTGCACATGCTATAAGCTATTTCCTGCAGAAGACACCTATTTAAATACAAACTGTGCTAGAGTATGATATAAATGTCATGTAACAGCAGGCATCCACCAAAAGGAGTGTGACACTTCCCCCACATACAGTATATTCTCATAAGCATTTACATTTAAAATTAACTTCATTTTCAGATGAAACAAAAATAATGTATACCAGTAATAAGGAGGAACAAGAGAAGGCATGCAGAAGGGTAACTACCAGAAATATATTTTCAAGTAAGGAAAATGTCAACTTCCAAAACAATATCCTTACCTCTCTGCACACAGTAGTTACAATTCCACACTGGAGACAAGAAGAGGCTTGTCTAATTGCAAAAACCTTGATGGTCTTACTAGTAGGGCAACATTT
Source organism: Carcinoscorpius rotundicauda (assembly GCA_011833715.1). NCBI lineage: Eukaryota > Metazoa > Arthropoda > Merostomata > Xiphosura > Limulidae > Carcinoscorpius > Carcinoscorpius rotundicauda. The sequence goes on from CM022395.1 coordinate 23,515,523, forward strand.
GTGAGAAAAACTGCATCCATCTGAAGCAGAGTATACATTTTGCCCAGCTACAAGTAATGAAATGAGGTAGGCAAAGAAATCAATGTGTTACAAATGAATGGTGGAAAAATGTAACAACCTGAGTCAGTTGGACATGAGCTGTAGTGTGGCTAGTGTAATGATCATACAGTAAAGTTTGGTATGTGTTCTGTTGTATCATTTACTCACCATGCATTACAGGAAAAGGGGTGAATGTCTTTCCTGCCATAGAGGAAAAGCACCTTGCCTCATCAAGCTGGCCAAACCATCAGAAAATAAGCATATAAGAGGGTAAATTTGTAATGAAAAGTGAAAGATACATACACATATCACCTTAGCGGTCTTTCGAATATTACATTTCACATTTTTAGCCAGGAAAAATAGGCTTAATGCTTTTCATTGCCCAAACTCAATGTAAATTTTTGAAAGTAAGTATACCTTGTGTCATAACATTTGCTATTAGGTGGGTTCTAAGAAGTATCTCATTTAAGAGTAGAACAAAGATAACAGGTAAGGATATAAAAGATGCACTTATCTACTGAGGGAGAATAAACTGCTGGATGCAAAAATAATGGGAGATGTAAGTGTTGGGCATAGTCCACATTCCAGCCTGTAAGATTTCATTCCAATGGTTATTGAAAGTGCAAAACCAAAGAGCAACTCAAGTGGGAGATTTCATGTGATGAGACACAATACAGTCTCTAAGCATCTCCATCCCGGAAGAAATATACAACCTCTATGAGTTGAAAAATTCATCTTTTAAGCTTTAAGAATGATAGATCTATGGAAGAAGAGGGTTTCACAGCAAGACCAAAAGACTGCAGGAATCCTGAATAGAGGCTACGCATGCTGAATAAGACCCAATTACTCAAATGAGACACAGAAGATAAAAAAGATCACTATGATCATAGAGGGTCAAAATCAATGAAATACAAAAAAAATAATCTTCCTCCTGAGCTGCCCACATCATGGGAACAAGCAAACAGTCAGGAAACAAGATCAAGAAAGATTTTTAAAATAAATTATGGGAATCAAGTGGTCAATGGTTCAAAAAAAGTCTAGGTACAAGCACACAGAACCACATTAATGTTCCAGTAGGGCAAAGAAGTAGGACAAGAGAGACACGGATGATGAAAGAGGAAGGACCACAACATGATGGAAAGAATGAAAAAAAGAGATGGGATCATGGCAAAAAATTCAACAAGTTGTTGGAAAGACTGCTTGACAGCATGATATGATAGAAACTGACAATCCTTGGTTGAAAAACTAGGTGTTCAACAGCAGAATGGCATGATGGAAGGAAGTGGTTAATGGACTAGTGATGACAAACATGCCACTTTCATTGATAAACAGAGAGAAGACTGGCAACAGAAATGGGATTAGAAAGTGATACATGGCCTGATAAACCTGGCTGACGAAGAAAGGACTGGATAAATCCTACAAAGAGAGACTATCCTCTTGTTATGCTGCAATCTTCTCTTACAGAGGATCTGTTTTGATGGCTGAATCACACCAACATTATCATTGGCATTTCACTACTGATGCTGCCTTGATCTTCATCTTGACACTAACATACCTTTTATGTGTTTGGGTACATCTTGTAGACAAGTTGGTTATGGATCTACTTATAACCAAAGTGTACAGATACTAAAAAAGGCACATACAGAGACCAGCCCTGGCAGAGGGCATCCACAGCCAAAACAGCTTGTTAAAAGTACTATGAACCAAAAAAAGGAAAAAGTCTAATGTTGGGAAGAGTGGTGAAGGCATCAAATATTAATGCGTTCAACTGGGAACAGATCCAATAATAGACCTGAGGGCGAAGTGATCACTCTGTAGGAGGAATTCTATTTGGTTGAGAGAATATCTTAATTTAAGTTTAAAGTCTCTGGGACATGACAGGTGTGTAGACAAACTGGTTATAAGTAGAACCATAACCAACTTGTCTACAAGATGTACCCAAATACATAAAAGGTATGTTAATGTCAAGATGAAGATCAAGGCAGCATCAGTAGTGAAATGCCAATGATAATGTTGGTGTGATTCAGCCATCAAAACAGATCCTCTGTAAGAGAAGATTGCAGCATAACAAGAGGATGGCAAGAGATATTTCACTGAATGCTGAAAGACTATTGAAGAAAACTCTTGTGAGTGAGTGAGCTTTATAGGACAAGATGTTTGAGAAGTGCGAGAGTCTGCAAAAGAAAGTACAAGAGTAGTAGAGGTAAAAGTTGAGGTAACTAGGTCAAATGGGAAAGGTTTGGCCCAACAAAACTTGGAATTGAAAAATACTCCATTGTGGGCCAAATACTGGGTAAGAGTGAGGATTGAACTTGAAAGTTTTATAAGCCAATCCAGATGGACAGCTTCTTGGAGAAAAAGTGAGATGGTCAATAGAGGTCCCCTGAGAAAAGTTGAGGAAGAGCGAATCATCCATGTAATAATGAAAATGAAGTCAAAGGCTGTGAAAGTAGCAAGAAATTGCTTTTATTACTCAGACGAATACACAAAGAGCCAAAGTGATGCCAAAGGGGAAACCTCAAAGGTGGAATATATGACCAAGGCAAAAATCTGAAAAAATTATTGGGAGAACTGGGCATTCACAATGTGTAGAAGGGCATCCAGGATATTAAACTTGGTGATGCATAGTCATATACTCTTCCATTTTGAGCTGAGGAATTACTAGACAGTTTTTAATAGAAGAAAAGTTAATAATGGGATGCTAGTCCTTGGCCTTGATTACCTCAAGAACTAGCACAGTTCATGTTGAAATACGTGTCAAATATGAGAAATAATTGAAGGCTAGTGCAAGTGCAAAATCTCAGAGGCAGAGGTACGAGGAACAGCTACTGTTAAGAGTTTGAATTGCAATTAAAAAAGACTACAGAAGAGATAACGTAGTAAATTTTACAAGAAAACATAAGTGAAGGGAAATTATGAAAGGAGCTAAACAATGAAATGTTTTTGAATGAAAATAATGTGACAAGTTTATAAAATAAAAATATTTGAAAACTACTGAAATGTAGGTAGTAATAAATGGAAGAATCACTAAGAGCAAACATGAAGCAAATGTGAAATGACACATGCAAAAGATTACCAAACACCCATTGTACAAGTATTTTTTCTGAAAACATTTTTTAGATATAAACCAAGCAATAACCATAATTTTTAAGGTTATGAGAGAAAATTTATTGCTGTTTATATTTTTAAGGAAGAGCTGGACTGAAAAAGTTCAAATGTCAAAATTAGCTAGTAATTAAGAACTTAATTTAGCAAAGTAAAAATGCAACATAATTAGACAATGAATCTAAGACTTTGTTTACAACATTATAGTATCATTAAAAAACATTAGTTTATGTTGATTTCGTGAAAAACAATTGAAAGTAGTCACACAAAATGAAATATAAACAAAATACACACATGGAGAAGTTGTCTAAGGCAAAAATGAAACAACTGTGAAATGTTACGTGCAAAAGATATAGCGAATGAGTATATACACTATAGTAAAAACTGTTTAATTTTATTATTACAGTTTTAAAGATATATAGGGAACTTCTTCAGATTAACTCTCATGCTGAGGATGTGTCTTAAAGAAACATATTACAGTAATTAATAACTTGTTTACAATAATAATTCAATAAGTTCAATAAATTATTGCTCACACTTGAGAACAATACTAGTCCAATTTTTTTAAACATGCATGTAAAATAACTAAAAATGCAAACAAAATGAAGTTTACTGAAAAATAAACAGATCTGAGCATGAACTACAAGGTAATCATTAACTCAAAGTTAAATAAATATATAAAGCATTGATGATAAAAACTATTTTGAAATTTTAGGAATAGGTTATTAAATACTGATAGATAATTTTAAATTAGGGGAAAGAATAGCTCTTTATATAAGGAGAAAGCTATAAACTAGTGAAATAGAGGATATTATGAAGGAAAGTTGAACCTATGTATTTTTCATTTAGCAGATATAAAAGTAGAATAATAACAACAGGTAACTGCTATAAATAATCAAAGCATACAGAAAAAAATAAAAGAGCAACCTTTAAATAAAATTAAAACTGGTTCCACAAGAATGTAATTATCATGGGATCTTTTCATTTCTGGCATTCTGACTGCCAAGCTAAGTCCAAGGGGAATGTTGACAAAATGTTGGAAAAGTTCAAGGTTAATTCAAGATAGAATTGGAAAGAGCCCCACATGAAGCAAAGTCTCTGCAAATTATTATATCTGATTATCACTCCATGGGATAGATTTGGTCTGGAAGTGAAAGGCAATGAGCTACCAGATTAAAAGCACCCAGCACATGACATGTAAGAAGATGAATGTGATGTACCTTGATCCAGTATAGAAGATCCAAGGTCTGAAAGCAAAAATCTCAAGACTGGATGTCTCCTTTGTGGTTTATATAAACCATAACCATAGAGCTGTCAGAATGAACCATTACCAGACTGAGATGGGAAAGAGAAAGAAAGTAAGATAATACCCAATGAACTAACAGCAGTTTAAGAATACTGGTATGCAAGATGAATTTCTGCAAACCAATGATACAAAGTTTTGTAGTTGTTGACCCAAGTCCCCCTTCCCTAAAGGATAGTGTCTGTGAACAGTTAGACATCCAGATGTGGAGGAGGAAGTGGCACACCCACTGTTTTATGGGCTTTGTTGAGCCAATACAGCAGATCAACTCTCTGGGAGAAAGGGAAATATTAGCAGAAAGATGATTCCCTGCAAGGTTCCATTAGTTGTTAAGTGTTCTCTGAAGGGATTTCATTTGGGCATGACCACAGGAGACTAAGATGGTCATGGAAGACCACATCCCCAAAAGTGACAGAACTTATTCAGCAGTAAGGGAGCAAGATGAAAGGGTAGAGCAAGTTAAAAGTTTCATAGAATTGAGGCATAAAGGATAAGAGAGTTTGACTGGCAATGATGTTGAAAAAGACTCCCACATGTACCAAATATTGGATGTGTTAGATGACTGATTTTTTTCAATTATATAAACCAGCAAACTTGGGCTACTACACAAAAAAGGTGGTGAGTGTGATTGGTCAATACCTGGTCAGAATGAACTAAAAATAGCCAATCATACATGCAACTCCAGAGTGTGAAGATGATGAATAAAAACTCAAACTATACAGAGAAAGAAAAGTGAGAACAAGTCCAGTGAAAGAACCTTTATCACTCACTGATCCTTGGCAAAGAGTATACATCAAGGAAGAAAATCCAACAATGAAGCTCCCACTGACACTGAACCCACCGGATAGTCCTTCTCACTGGAGACAACAGATGATACATCTGCAGTGACCTTGATGACAAGAAGTACCTGAATGGGAAGGAATAAGAAAAGAAGGGGAGAACATAAACAGGAATAGAAAGTATGGAAGGATCAAGTCGAAATAAATGGCCCACAGAAGTTTAAAGAGTAGACTTTTGTCAAACAAATGTTACCAGTGGCTTGAAATTATCAGAAAACTGTCAAAAAAAAAAGAGAGAGAGCAAGATTTAAGTCCCTGAGATAAGTGCAAATTAACTTAAAACAGAATACAGTCTCTGTTAGTAAGGTCCCCAAAAACAAAACAAAGAAACCACATATATAACAACATAGTCAAGGAGCAAATACAGACCAAAGTAGAAGAAAAGAGGTAAAGGGTATCAGAAGAAAATCCCTCTGAATATATTTTTAGAGCCTTCAAGAGAAAATGGATGAAAGACATACCTGAGAAGGGCGGTAATGGTACCACAAAGGTGTGAATATTGGGCATGGGTGAGGTTAACATTAGATTTAGAAATTTTCTCCTAAAGAGGCAATAAGGAATAAAACAACTGTTGATCCAAAAACAGATATTCCATCTGATGTTATGCAAGGGTGTATTAACCAGAAGCTTTTGGGGGTATAAGGATCTTTTCACATGACTGGGAGAGAATGTGATCAGCATGTACCTGAATATAAGAAAAGGGAGGAAAACCAAGAAAGGGTTGAGAAAAACGGTCGTGCAACATCACAATCCTGAAGTACAAAAAGCTTATCAAAATCACTGTCCTAGTGAACACATCAGCCAATTCAACAGAAGCATTGGCAACTTCAGTAAATAAGGGGTGACCCAATTATCACTCAATTACCTGGAAGAGAAAACTAGAAAGATCCACTGACACATTATCTACACCTAAAACAGATGATATGACATTGGTGTGACCCCGGAAGTGATAACATTGACTTCAGAATTCATAATTGACAAAACTGCACAAAAAGACTGAATAAAAAATGGCTAAATACAACCAACCAAAATTTAAAACTGCTTCAAACTAAATGTAAAATGTGATACATGGAAAATTAGGAAGCGCAAGAGAAAATATTTGCACTTGAAAGCTGCCAAATGAGAAGTTATGGTTTGGTAGATAAGTGTAGAGAAAGTCACGTGAATCATGTGAGAGTATTATGTTCCTATTGGTTGAAAAGTGATGCATAATGATTTGAATGAAAAGTATGTTGAAATCTTCTAATTCCACTGGAAGAGTGTGAGATGGTAGGCTTGTGGAATGCAAAAAAGAAAAAAATTTGCTTATAGAGGACAGCACTGAAGAATAATAGCTAATTTTCTGAGAGAGAAATATTGTTGACTATGAAAAACCCAATTGAAATAAAAAAGTATTTCAGAATGGCTGGTATGGGTATTAACACTTTTACTGATAAACAGAGAACAATGTTTCGACCTTCTTGGGTCATCTTCAAGTTCTGAGATAGAGAGAGATATTGTATTGAAAATACACTAGAAAATCTTATCTGAAAACTGTCAAGTTTGCAAATTTAGCAAAATAAATTGGAAATAAACACTGATTTCATTATTTTTGTATTAACATAACATCAGGGTGTGCTTTAATGGGGTTATACTGTATATATATATATATATATATATATATATACATGCATGTCTATTACACAATTAAAAACTGTATACACGTATCTATGCATGTTATAATCTTCTGCACCATACCCAACCTACTTCAGTGGCTTTAAGAAGCTTCTCTGTTTTGCACTGAGAACACTCTTCCTTGACAACAGGTTCTTCTGCTTTTACTTTTGAAATAACACACACAGCTGGAACAGTTGAAAATGCTGGCAAACGATGAACTAACTTCCGTAGTAAATGCTGCAGAAACATTTATATACATATATATCAAGTAGGTAAGAAACTTTGAAAATATTTATTCAAGGAAAAGATACACAAATAAGATAAAGTACTAATAACCTTAAATTAATACAGCAAAAAATATTCATATTTATTTATGATACATGTACTGTGGCTAATGCTCTTATTCACATTATACCACTATTATAAAAGTGAGATTCAACAAGTGCTTCAAATTTCTGAATTTACATTTTGAGGGTTAAATATAAGCATTTACCTCTATATACAAAAAACATATCCTTCTCATTAACTCTCAAATAATGTCAAAATGTATTTCATATTTCCTAGGTACTCTCTATGATGTCAGCATTCACATTAATGAAAGTTCTTCCATTTATGAAATTACCCATCTTAGCCAAAGTTCTCTTAATGTGTTTTACACTTATTCAGAACAACATTAGTGGCATTGCCCAAGGAAAGGTATCTTTCCCAAAGTCCAAAAGCGTATGAGACATACAATGTTGAATGATATAATAATCCAGCACCATTTTCTGGAAAGAATGTTGATAACTGAAACTTACATGTGTTATAAACTATCTCAGCTGATGGAAAACTTAAGAAGCAGCCACACCATAGTACCTCCTTCACCAAAACAACAACCAAGTGAAAATAAAATGAATTTTGAATAAGCAGCAAAGAGCTCACAAGTGACCACAGCTTAAACCACTGGATACAGTCAATCATATAGTGAAATATATATTTCATAATAAGCCTATAAATAAGACTATTTCTTGTAAATTTAATGACAACTTTTTATTTCATATGCAAGAAGCATCAAATATACCCACAGATGTTGAATAAATTTGATAGGTATTTACCATTCAGAGCACTAATCAATCCCATGTGTAGAATTATAAAAAACTGTTGGGAAATTTACTTCGCTGATGTTAAGGAAACTACAATATAAAACAAAAATAGGAAGAGTACTATCACTGGCAACAGCGAAATCCAATACGCAGATTATGAAACAGTCTGATGAAGATAAAAGAAAATAAATGTGTTAGTATCATTCATATGTCTGCAAACATATTTCAAATGAATGCTAAGTGATAATACTATGGAAATATGCAGTATGAGTAAAAAAAGAAAAGACATCTGTAAATATAAGAAGACTAGAAAAAGAATAATGTAATGTTTTTTTAAGAGAATCAAGAAGTCTATGAAACTAATGTCAAACTAGGAAATATAACAGTATTGATGAAAGCCATAGGATGAAATAAAAGACAAAGATCAGATACAAATCGAAACATTGAAAATAATTAAAAAATATTTAATATTATTGAAAAATATTAAGGTTATACATAAAAAAATGAGTCTTTTGACACACAGATACTGTCAAAGACCAAAGGACATCTAAAATTGTGTAACCACTCAGATAATGTTCTGACCGTGTGTGTAAAAAGACGCATAAGAAACTTGATGAATAACTGTGTATGTGGATGAATAATGGCATGAGAAATCACTGAAGTTAAGATATTTTTAACTTATACATATGATATGTGAAAATAAAATTATTGCTAGTCTGATTCCTTGATTAAAGATCATATTGTGAAAATGAACTTCAACTTTTTAACTATAAGAGAATTAAGAGAGATATTTGCCTGGATTAAGAAATTGTAACAACAAACAATATATTTGATTCCTGACAAAATAGTTGGAAATGATTACTTGTTTGTTAGAATCATACAATTTTGTAATTAATTTGTTGAATTTAACTAAAACCTGATAGTTGTTGTACCTGATAATACAAGGTTATCTGGAAGAAATACTGTAACCTCATACACACTGCTGGCCAAAATCTTAAAGCTAATGATAATCAAGAAAAAATAAACATTTTGCATTGATAGACTCAACCACTTATTTGAGTAGAGCTTTGAAAGACGAAAATAAGAAAAGGGAAAAAAACAAACAAACCCTTTTTAGCATTTAATAGGGAAAATGTGAACACAATGAAATTGGCTTAAATACTAGCTGGTCAAAAGTTTAAGACCATACTAAAACAAAGCATTAAGCAGTAAACACAACAAAATTGAGTAATTTGTGTTCAAGCATTAGCATTGTCAACATATTCTGCATTACATTTGGTAAAAACATGGCAAAGGCTAAAAGGTTGACAGAGTTTGAATGTGGCAGAATTGTTGAGCTGCAAAAACAAGGTCTCTCTCAATGTGCCATCGGTGGGATTGGGCATAGCGAAACTGCTGTTGCAAATTTCTTAAAAGACCCTGAGAAATATGGAAAGAGAATTTCAAGTGGTCAGCCCAAGAAAATTTTGCCAGCGCTGAACAGGAGGATTTGCAGTGTTGTCCAACAAGACACCAGCCAATTGTTGAATCAGATTAAGGCCCTTATAAACACAGAATGCAGCTCTAGAACAATAAGACAGCATCTATGAGAAAAAGGCTTCAAAGGCCATGCCGCCTTCCACAACACGAAACAGCTCAGTTAAACTTTGCTGAGAAGCACCAAACATGGGATGTAGAAAAGTGGACAAAGGTTTTGTTCTCTGATGAGAAAACATTTGACCTGGATTGTCCAGATTGCTATCAATGTTACTGGCACAATAAGGAGACATTTTCTACATGACACAATGGAGGAGGTTTCATCATAATCTGAGGTGCTTTCTCCTTCCATGGAACAATGGAAATTCATCTTATACAGGGGTTTCAACCAGCAGCTGGCTATATTAGCATGTTGGAGAGAGCAACTCTATTGACTGAAGGCTCTTGGTTGTGTGGAAATGACTGGATCTGTCAGCAGGACAACACTGCAATCCACAATGCCCACAGGACAAAGGACTTTTTAATGGCAAATAACATGATTCTTTTGAACCATCCAGTTTGTTTGCCCAAACTGAACCCTATTGAAAATGTTTGGGGGTGGATGGCAAGGGAAGTCTATAGAAATGAACATCAATTCCAAACAGTGCATGATCTTTGTGAAGTCATCTTCACCACTTAAAATAACATTCCAGTCAGCCTTCTGCAAATGCTTATATTGACCATGTCAAAGCGAATTTTTGACATTATTCACAATGATGGCCATGCATCTCACTACTGAGACCTCTTGTTTAGAACTTCTTTTTGGCATGGTCTCAACCTTTTGACCACCAAGTATTTAGGCTAATTTCATAGTGTTCACATTTTCCCTATTAAATGCTAAAAAAGTTTTTATTTTTATTTTCCCTTTTTTCATTTTCATCTGTCGAACTTCTACTCAAAATGCATATATTTTTTTTTATGTTCATTAACCTTAAGATTTTGGCCAGCAGTGTATATAAACTCTATATATCCAATGATAAGAAAATTTTAAGTTTAACATAACAGGGTAATTAATTTAATTATTTACTTTACAGGATCATTCTTACACATAATCTGTTCTTTAATTAGATAATTTCTGAATGTTTTACCTGAGAGCAGTCTGTATTGTTAACTCAAGTTCTTTCAGTTTGTAATTAATAAATTTATGAACAGAATATTTTATGAATGAATTGCTTTGAAGCAGAATAATATGTTGTAAAATAAGGCAATGTGGATAATGTTTTCCTCTGTGCATTTGAACTATATTGCACTCAATTTCAAACAGGAACTTTTCACATACAGTAATGACATGGAGTATCTAAATTTATTGATTTCATTCAGTTAGAAATAGATCAATAAATTCCTAGTTAAAACTTTGACACCATAACAGCATATTATCATTTTCTCTCTGTGATCAGTACCATGTTTTAAGTTGAAAGACAGATAAAGTGACAATTTTTTCTTTTATAAACACAGAAAATCACAAATATATTTCATTCAAACAACAGGGCTCTGATCTATATTCATCTTTGATTACAGAAAGTAATGAAATACTATATCATTTATTACAACTTTGAAAATAAAAAAAAAATTCCATTTATTACTGAACTAAAATATCCTCCTTAGTTATGAATTATTTTTCTACAACAACAATTATTGTTTCACACTGGACATGCAATTGTATACTACATTAAGAAGGTGTGACACACAGTACACTCTCATACAAATGTTTAAACATTAAATTTTAAAATTTTCAACCAAAATAAAAATACATCATGGCTTAATTATCCTGAAACTAATTTAATAATTCCAAAATTTATGATGTGACACCAGACCAGCAATCAACATTAGAATAAGAGATGAACAGAACATTTTTAATCTTAAATTTATGAATAAAAGTATTAAAAAAATAATAACTAACAAAGCTTAATTACATACACTTAGCCTTGTCTCATTAGATCATTATGTAACCATCACTCAGTCTACTGAATTATATGAAGCTAACCATCTCCATAAATTATACCAACTTTGTATAAGAATGTTTAACATATCCTCTTATGGTTGTAGCAATTATATATAGATATAATAATAATATTCCTAAAACTTTAAGACAGAGAATGTCAATTTAACATTTCTTCCTATATTGTCTAATACATCATACAATATTCATTTCCTTTAATATAGTTATTACAAGTTGTACATTCCACACCTTTCAAATGTACCATATATGGCTTGTATCATGTCTACTGATATGTACACAATGTGCTAGTAATATGGGCAGGTCAATTTTCAGTATCAGCACAGTTATAATGAAGTCAAATCAACTTCAATTATGGCACAGTTACTTAAGGACAGGCCAATCATTTATCACCAAGATGAAATAAAATGGTCTTAAAAGTATTTTTAATCCATGAATGAAAAACAGGTGAACAATAGTGTGAATTAAGCCAGTATGCAAATGAAAAGTTTATATCCACATTTCTTATATTTGCATTGATCATTTACACTGACAGTGAGCGTGATTTTATTTCCAATTTTTACATAAAATTTATGTAAAATTGCATATTAATAAAATATTATTGTAGTCATTTCTATCAATTTCAGCTTGAATGTAAGTAATTATTATGTAATTTTCAGTTATTTTGTAAGACAGAGCGAAAAAGTCTGAAAAACCTTTTCTCTTTCATTTGCTAAATAACATGTCAAGACAAACTGAAAAAAGAAATTCATTATGGGAAGATTACAACATCGATTTTAAAGTAAGGGATAAGACCATTTTTCAAAAATTTCATTTATAGATTCATTCATATGGTTTACTGAAATTTTCACTTAATTTTCATAAAATTAAACTTCTAATTTATTCTAACCACAGTAATACAAGTTGTAAAGAATTTTCTGTAGCATAACTCACCAGGAAGACTAATAGGTACATTCATAAACCACTGTTAGTCACCTGACGTTGGCCTTTCCAGTCCTAGTTTCAATTAATTTCACATTATGGCTCATTACAGAAAGTAAAGTACTATAAGTTTTAAAAGACTTGTAGCAAAATTTTAATGATATCTATTATGACTATCTACGACGACTAATGGGTAGTTCAAACAGCAGCATCAGTCACCTGAAGTTGGCCTTTCCAGTCAAGGTTTTGAGTTATTTGATGTTATGGCCATTTTCTAATTTCAATCTGAACCAGATGTCATTTGATTCTTAAAATAGAATCACATTAAAAAGTTCTAATGTATAAATTAAAAAACTTAAATAGCATTAAAAAGAATAATGGCCTTTAAAAAACTAAAAACATATCCGAGGTGAGCAGTGTCACCATTGCCAATAACAATATCTCATGTTTCAGATAAACCTTGGGACAGAACATGTTTAAAATAATGACGTTGTTGAGAGTCATAATGATGGCAAGACAGTGTCTGTTTTTCTCAGATGACTTAAAGATAGATCACAATTAAGAACTCTAAGAAGCCATGGATGGGCTGACCAGTGGATACAGCAAAGTTATCCAAGGACAGAACCAATTCATTCAACTATGCCTGGATATGTAGGTCAAAAGGAAAAATGGCAGATTGTCTGTTCTGAAAAATTATAGCCCATTCAAGAAGGAAAAAACAACCCCAGGTAGGATGCTTTGATAAGGAACAAAGTTTCAAAGCATATTGTAAAGACAGTTGCAAACAACAAAGGTGCAAAGAAGGTTCATGAGACTCTGTGTATAAGCTCTGAACTGGCAAAGTGTAGAATGCCTTGGTGAAGAGCTGAAGTCCTCAATGATGAATGAGGTCCAGCATCTTTAAGGCCAAGGTCCTGGCAGAGCCATACACAAGTGATCCATAGTTGAGTTTCGATTGAATAACAGCACAATGTATCTTTAGCACAAAACATCAATTCGCTCCCCAAATCGTGGAAGAGAGGACATGGAGAATGTTCAATGCTCTTGTACATTTGACCCATAGCTGCTTGATGTGTGGTGTAAAGTTTAGTTTACAGTCAAAAGTAAGCACCAAGAGCTTTGTCTCAGAGTCCACAGGAGGCACAACTTCACCAATATGGAGTTCATGATCAGGGTGAATACCTCATTGGCAGTAAAAGTGCATGTGAACAATTTTAGAGAGAGAGAAGTTAAAGCTGTATGCTGTGGTCTACTTCAGTAAATGATTGAGGGCAGTCTGTAACGGTCGCTTAATATACTTCATGTTTGATAACTGACATGAAAGGTGATAGTTGTCGATATAGAGCCCATTTGCAACAGTAAGAGTATCAAAGACAGGGTTAGTACATGATGATCAACCAACAGTGCCACCCATCAATGCACTTGTACAGCACACAGCCTGTCATTTCTATACAACAAAAACTGCTGAAAGGTGACTGTATCAGCAGGTTTCAGAAGTGTTTCCTGTAATGAAAGACATACAGGATGGTAGGAAACAATCAGTGCTATGATGTCATCCAGATTAGAACATAGACCTTGACATTTCAATTGTATCAAGGTGGCCATTTTTATTTATGTGTAAGTGAATTAAGTGGAGAGCCCTTCTGTTTACAATCACATCTTTTTTTTACTGTCTTTCTTTGAGGGAAAGACCTCCATAGATCCTGCCCTGGGTTGATTGGGCAGGTCTTTGCTGTTGGAAGAAGATTCCAGTGATTGAGGATGTGAAGAAATGATCATTTTGCATCTTGGGGTGGGAGAAGAAGATATACTAAAGGAAATGCCAATACTGAGAACCATAGGAATTGGATCTTGGTGTTTGCTGGAATGAATATTAGGGACAGAGATGGGTATTGATTCATCAACTTTTTTTAACCATGGAGGTCAAAAAACTTTTCATTTGGTTTGAAAACAATTCTTTTGGAGGCACAGAAAGATATGTCTACACTCCCACTAATAGTGGAATGAAGTTCAGCAGCATGCATATGAGAGGAAGTAGTAGAGAGCAACTTTTGAGCCTCAGAGTCAGTAATGTTTTGAATCATTTTCAAATGCTGCACCTTTTTTTTTCTTTAAACCATTCAGAGCAAGAATGAAAGTTGAATGGGTGAAAGCCATTGTATTTCACAAAACCTATCAAATTTGTGCTTAAAAGTTGATAATGTATGATAACCATCTGCCCATGTAATTCTTTTGAAAACATGGGCAAGAAACAACAATTCTAGTTTGCTTAGCCCAACCAATACTTAAAAAAAGCAATAAATGTTAAAACAGATCCAGAACAATTTATCACTGGAGCAAAAAATTACAGAAATAAAAAACAAAGTAACTTTTGAGGTTGCATTCTTATTCACAATTACAGTTTTGCAAAAAAATTTGGTATTTTGTTGCAAACATTTGGCATTACTTTGATAAAGCATAAGATACATACTTTGTGAAAAGTTTTTTTAACTATAATAAGACCTCAATGTGGTAATAAAATAAAGTTCACCATAAAAATGTCTCTAATTTTTATAAATATTCAAGAAACTTTTGTAAATGATGTTTCAATTGTGGGTAATTGTTTTCAGCTTTACTTTAAATGAACTGGATTGTCATATTTTTTGTGTATGTCTAGTATTTTCCGGTCATTTTTCGGAGTTTTAGTTGCTTGTATTGAACTTAAAAGTGTTTCACAATTGTTTTACTGAAAAAGAATAATTTCTTTCTAATGAGATGCCAATTCTATGCAGCAAAGTGCTGAATTTTTTGCAAGAATGTGTAATTTCTCATCTTGAAAAATATAAGCTGTAACTACCAAATTACCAACCTAACAAGATTCTCACTTGGAAACAAACAAACCTAAAAATGCAAACAAACAGACTTTCACAATGTGTTCAAAAAGAAGTAATAAAAAATAAAAAAGTAGCCATAAAAATATTTAGGTGAGACATTGTTCTCTTTCTCCAAAACTGGGTGAGACATATTCCATATACTGAAAAACTTTTAATTCTGCCCCAAATTAACTGTTTTTAACCCTTTCTTATCAGGCTGATGTAAAATATAAGTTTATTTACATTTGTTAAGTATTTATAATATAACTTTTAATATTGTATGTGTATCTTCATAAAATTTAGTAAACATTTAGTAATGATTCCAAGTTTCTTTTTAGCATTTATTTAAGATTTGTTTGTGAAAATATTGAGCCTGTTTTATTTCTAGACCAAGTGCAAAGAGGTTTTTATATGATTAAAAACTATTCCTTGCTTCTGAAAGTCTCAAGTACCATTTGTATAATCTCTAAAACCTCCTAAATACATTTTAGATGTTCATTTTCAGTAAAACTTTATATTTTGTCTGTTATTTTTCTCTATCCTAAATATTGGTGGTCTGTCAACCTAACTGTCCTTGTAACGACCATAAAAATTTAGGAATAAATATAACCTACGCTTTCTTTCATTCTGGAATGACTACAAATTATAACATGAAAACACAAATGTTCAGACAAAATAGGTTAAATGTCATAATATTATACATTTATATTAATATTTATTATTTTTATTACATTGACTTTCTAGTTATGCCTAGCTAATGTTAGAGAAGTTAGAATGATGGAGTGCAACTGCATTAATGCTAGTATATTCAATATTATAAAACTGACTTTTAGTCTTCACAAAGTGTTCTGTCTTGGTTGGATTTTAGTAACATAGTATTTTGTAAAACACAGTCACATTTCAATTATTGCACATTATATACACATATAGATTATTTCTATTAACAAACAAGCTCTTATACCTATTTTCCTTAAAACAGAACACTAAATGAAGAAGTCAAGCAAACAGATATCTCTTCTTGTCATAACCTTTAAACTCAGTTGCTGCTTGCTGTAGGTTGTTAAGTTTACCAAACTTCACACGTAGAGAATGTGAGCAAAATAATTTATTTTTTGCTTTTTTTATGCAGTTGAATAACCAAAACATTACAAATTACTACAACAATACCACAAAATTCCATTATAATTTTCCAAAATTAATACCTGAGATGTATTTCAGTCAAACAAAATATGAAATTTCAAGCAGACTAAAGATACAACCTCCCTTCTTGAAATCTTCTTTTGAAAACATGAGGAGGTGTACTAACACATGAAAATGGCTGAGAAAGCCACAAAGGAGATATTCTGAGCTTTTGTAGTATACAAAAGTAAGTATATATAAGAAACTATTTTCAAAAATGGAAAGAGGTGAGTGGGTACACTATCAGACCCAGTACCTGACCATTATCTCTGGCAAATAAAAATGATAGGATGTTATGATTTTACATTCTTACTTGATAGTATTGGTACTTTAGTTTCTTAATATGCTAGAAACTATTCTTTGTATTTTGACATATACTAATATTTAATATGAAACAGTCCTACATTCACTTTTTTCAATATTTACTTTGCAATAAGAAATAGAATAATGTATAATTCTAAAATTTGATACCATAATCACTGATATAAATTCATAAAATAGTAGTTTGTTTTGTTTTGAATTTCATGCAAAGTTACTCTTGGGCTACTCTTTTACCAACAAATAGTGGAATTGACCATAAGAATATAATCCCCCCACGAATGAAAGGGTGTGAATGTTAAGTGTGACTGTGATTCGAACCTGTGACCCTCAGACAATAAGTGCCTTAACCACCTGGCCATGCTGAGCCAGTAGTTCAATAAAACGTTTGAATGAAATATAACAAAGACAATGACGTGGCTTTTGGCCCATAGAAAAATGTTTAATTTAAATGACAGAACTAAAAATTGTCCACCTTTACTCTTAAATGAAGCTGAAACAAAAGCATCAGACCAGTAATTCAAACATTTGACAAAGGTTTGTGCAAAAATTCTTAAATTGAGCAGTTTGTATTGAATAACTTTACACATGTGGCTTATACTTTAAATTTGACAAATAATTGTAGGTTGTAAAGATTTGTCAGAACCAAATTTGAAAAAATATCAATGAAAGTTATGCATGTTTTTCTATTAAATAAAGTTTCTCTACTCTTTAATCATAAGTTAAGATTTTATATATTGTGTATTTCTACATGGATTGTCTTAAAATCTGGGATGCCAATACAGGGCCATTAAAGTACTTCCACTGAAAAAATGTAATAGTTTGGATTACCATATTCCAAGCTACAAGAAGTGGAATACTGCTAAACTCTCACTCCTGTTAATAAAACAATTTGTCCTACAGTTTATTTTGGCAGCATAACACAACTGTATGTCTTGACATTAGAATGCATTGATAAGTTTGGTTTGAATTTCACACAAAGCTCAGAAGAGCTATCTACACTACCTGCTCCTAATTTAACAGGAACAGACTAGAAAAAAGGGAGCTGGTCAACACTACCCACTTTTGGTCTACTCTTTTATCAATAAATAGTGGAATTGGTATTACTTTATAATGTCATCCAGCTAAAAGACCAAGCATGTTCAAGTAACAGAGATTTAAGTTCATGACCCTCAGACAATAAATCAAGCATCCTAACAATTACAACATGCCAAACAGTACTTACAGGCATATTAACCAGAGATACTTCCACAGGGTCCCCACAATTGTTTCAAGAGTAAATGAAATCAAAATTATTTTTTACTTTTGAAATTCATATGTCTTGCTGTGTTATAGTCTACAGAATAAATAATTCTTTCCATAATTCATAATATGCACACATTTCACTGATGTCAAAACACTATAAAGTACAATGATAAATGTCCTTTATGTGATTTCATTTTAGTGTCAACTGACTGACTGACTGACAGACAACACATTACTGTATAGTGTTGAGTGTAGTTAAAAAAGTTATCTCTCCCATTGAATTGGATCCCTTTTGGGAAAATTACATTTAAATGTAAAAGAAGCAATACCTATACGATAAGCTAGTGCAGCCTTATTTGAAAACACCAGTATGGTTTTTGTTTTGGTCTAATTATTTAAAAAAGGATACCGATTTCTTTAAAATTATTCAAAGAAAAGATATTGATACTTATTTATTATTATTATTAATAAATAATACAACTTAGAATATTCATACAATGATTTTGGGATTATGAAATGCTATCCTTTATGGTGTTGATTAACATTTTTTCTCGAGAAAAAAAAAATGCAAGATCATTAGTGGATCGACAGGATATTGTCTTCCAGTTTCTTTAAATTACATAGTATTTTCAAAAGATATTAATACCAAAGTACATGAATTTAAGATTCACAGATAAGATATTGTTAAAATTATCTAATTTTTTCAAATATTTAACGAGCTGACGATATTTAATTTAAACGATTTTAAAAACAGTAAGCAATAACTCCCTGAAGCATAAAGTATGTTAAAGTTTTACTTTTTTCAAGGGTAGAAGTGCAAGGAGTATAGAATAAAATGATAAAACACATCTTCACAACGAGTAGATCACGTTAAGTATAACTTAACGACCTTACCGTGAAAGATGCCATATTGAATCCCATTTTCACTAGATGTCACTAAAAAAAATTGAATAGGAGCCACTAAAAGGAACAAAAGTTGTGAAAATCTTAAATACATCGTTAAGAAAAACGGGATAAAATCAGACGTATCAGTTTCTTTTGAATTTTGCGCAAAGTTACACGATGGCTATCTGCGCTAGCCGTCCATATTTTTTCAGTGCAAGACTAGAGGGAAGGCAGCTAGTCATCACCACCCATCGCCAACTCTTGGGTTACTCTTATACCAACGAATAGTTGGATTGACTGTGACATTATAACACACCCACGGCTGAAAGGGCGAGTATGTTTGGTGTGACAAGGATTCAAACCCACGATTCTCAAATTACGAGTCGAACGCGCTAACCACCTGGCCATTCTGGGCCGACAGTATCAGAAGGTTTTAACACACCATCCCGCCAATAAAAATTTATTTGGCTCTTCCAGAAAGGAGATATCTTTTTCATTTCTTAAAAATAATCGATTCTCCCATGAAACTCTTGCAATGTGTTTAACTGTACCATAATCAACAGCAACTAATTTTCTAACCTAATTAGTCAGTTTAAAAAATCTCTCCTGTTGCTTAAGCTGTTCTGTTTTAAAATTTGAATATGTTTCCTCTAGATATATTACCTTTGTGATTAAGAACAAAGTAATCATTGGGTGTATCACGCCGATCCCTCAAATATTTTTATATTTTAGTTGAACACAACATAATATTTAGGGACAAAGAGCGACATATTGGTCTGACTATACTGTTTCAACTGCTAAATGAAACGGCCCGGCATGGCCAAGTGGTTAAGGCACTCGACTGGTAATCCGAGGGTCACGGGCTCGAATCTCCGTTACACCAGCCATGCTCGCGCTTTCAGACATGAGAGCGTTATGGTGTGACGGTCAATCCCATTATTTGTTAGTAAAAGAGTAGCCCAAGAGCTGGTGGTGGGTGGTTATAACTGGTTGTCTTCTCTATAATTTTACACTGCTAACTCAAAGACGGTAAGCGCAAGTAAACCTCGTGTAACTTTAAGCGAAATTCAAACACAAAAACAAAACTAACGAAACTAAAACTATTAAAGAAAACCTCACAGCCAGCCCTTATCATTCTTATCATATATTTATCAAGCCTTCTCTTAAACCAATTAAATTTACTGCGTCTATCACCACATTTGGAAGCAACCCATTTCAAAGGCCAACTACTCTGTTAAAAAAATAAAACAGTCTTAGTTGAAGATGACTCAATTCCTGCTAGAATGTATACTTGTATCCCAGTCCTACCATTCCCAACATTAAGTATTAATAAATACGATGCATCAACACTATAAATCTCCTTAATAACCTTAAACATGTGAGCGAGGTCCCTCATTTTGTTTTCAAGAGTAAACAATTCCAGAGATCTTAACTTCGTTTCATATGACAACCATTTTATCCCACATATTACCCTGGAACCTTTCCGAATAATTCAATGTCGTTTTTAATGTAACAAAGCATCATTTTCCACTTCAAAGCTGGCCAAAAGCTATATATCATCAACAATTTTAAGTAATTTATAACTGTTCCTTCATTCATGTCATTGACGTAAATATAAAGGAGCAAAGGCTCTAAGACTGAGCCCTGAGTACTCCACTTGCAACATTAATTCATTTTAACTGAACTTCATTTATAAAATCCTCTGCTTTCTTCTATGCAGCCACCCTTTTATCCAATTAACCAATCTATCCTCCACATTTACAGATACAATTTTTTCCAAGACTTTTTAAAGGGCATTTTGTCACATGCTTTCTGAAAAACCCAGATACACCAAATACACATTATTATTCTCATTTGTGTAAACAGTAACATTTTCAAAGAATGTCAGTAGATTTATAAGATAAAATTTTCTCTTAGTGAAAGCATGTTATTATGTAACACAATTCTAAACTTTGTTAAATGGCTTGACAGAACACTTTTATCAGACTTTCGAAATTTTTTGCCACAACTAATGCAAGACTAACAGGACTATACAATGTACTACACTTGTACAATTTGTAGCACTTACCATGACAAGAGGAGTAATGTTTACCAATTCCCTATCCTATGGCATCTGCCTACTATTTGAGGTCTTAAAAATATAGCAAGTGGCTCTTTTATTAAGTTCTTATCCTTTTTCAAAACACTTGGCAAAACATTATTTGATCAAGAAGATTATCATTCTTTAAACTTGTAATTTTTTGTTAACAAGCTCATTAGTCATATTTAAAAATTTAACGTCAAGATGGAGCATTGCAATTTCTTGATGACAGAACTTCCCAATGAGCACTTGACAGAACATTTCTAATCTTGGTGAATCTAAGGTTTGATATTCAGTATCTGCTCTACGGTTAGATGGTGGTAGAAAGAATGGCCATTAGCTTATCTATTCTCGCCAATGTTTTCAACTAAGTTGGCGTCTCCTTATTTAATTATTCTGTCACGCAGATAGTTTATTATGCATCCAAGAATGAATTGGGAAAATATTTGGCAATAAGGAATAAAAACTGTTGGTAATTGGGAGGGTAAGGTAACCAGAACCACCAAGAATTTGATACCATGTAGTAAAATTCCAAAAAGAAAATTCTACATTAGGTGAATTCTCAATAAATCAAAAGTTCAGCCAGGTGTGTAGGTTGAAAAAGAGTCACAGCTGCCCATTTCAAACTACTTATGCTTAGAGACCGAATAATCAAGTAACATTTCTACAGGGTTCACTTGTACTCACGCTCTAATTGCTCATAGAACACATATCCCCAGCAGTTGCAAACTTTTCAGTTTCTAGTTGACTAATAAATTGTGAGGAATACTGTCCCCGTCCTGACCATATCCTTTTGGAAATATAAAACTTTCTGGATAGAAGATTGTTATTATGTTTTATATCTCCTTGTCCTGCTGTTTACGCCATTATGTAAAAAGAAAGAAAAGAGACGACACAAAAATTATCACTTCCTTTAACAGTATTAAACAACTCAATTAAAATATCTTTGATATCCCCTATTCTCAAGGTAATTTTAGAGATCTTACCCTATCTTCATATTATTACCTTTTCATCCAAGGTATCCTCCTAGTAGCTCACCTTTCAACCCTTTTCAAAAATTCGATATTCTTCTTAAAGTAAAAACCCTAAGACTGAAACAGAAGTGTAAAGGTTGTTCAACTTGGGGTATGATGATAGCTAAAACAAAATATGTGGCCTAAGTAACTAATGAATAAATATTCATTGTACCATTCTTACACAACTAGCATAAGTTACCATTCATTTCTTAGTTTATCACCAAATCTTGACATCCATGTTAAATAATTGATTTTATTCCCATGTGGCTTAATAGCTGTATTTATTAGGTAATTGATTGTGTAACACGATATGCGTGTATGACTTCATGTAATGTTTTAACATGCACGTGGAACCACACACACATATTTGTTTAGACACCTACATTGCCATATACATTCATTACTATTACAAATTGTCACATACATTAATATTTTCCAACGTAATTCCTGTAGCTTCCACTTCTCAAAGTATTTCATAACTATCTCAGCTTACTTTCCAAAATTAATTCTTAGTATTTGGTGCCTGGTAAAATAATACTGTTACACAAAAACTTAATTAATTTCCTATCATATTTAATTTAATTGAAGCATATAATGATAAAGCATGTCTTTTGTAACCTTTAAAAAAATCAGGACTATAATCGTAGTACAAGTTGTCCATGGACACCTTTTCTACTGGCTATTCTATACTTTCAATGTTATCATTTATTTGTTTGCTAGCAAGAAATCTGCTAAACACAGAAGGTTGTAAAAGTATAACTAGAATCTAGAAAGTTCTTTTAATTTCAGATTCTATTGAAAAATTTTTTATTTGAAGTTAAGAACAGAGATAAATGCGGACCCCCCGCTAGTACAGCGGTAAGTTTCGTAATTTACAATGCTAAAATCAAGGGTTCGATTCTCTCGGTGGACTCAACTGATAACCCGATGTGGCCTTGCTATAAGAAAAATCCAACCCCAATTAATGTGGTTATAGTAAACTTAAAGAAGAAATAAATTAATTAACTGTTATGTTGACTGGATATTGCACTATTTTTTGTCGAATAATACAAAAATCTTATTAAAGGAGAGAACAATGTTACAGAAATATTATTACAAGTAGGATTAATTTGCTGAATTTTGATTCAACTTTAATGTACTGCTCCTACAGCAGACTAGTTTGTTTTTGAATTTCGCGCAAAGCTATACGAGGGTTATCTGAGCTGGCCGTCCCTAATTTAGTAGTGGAGGGTAGGCAGCTAGTCATCACTACCCACCGCTAACTATTAGGCTATTCTTTTACTAACGAATAGTGAAATTAACCATAACTTATACCGCCTCCACGGCTGAAAGGGCGAGGATGTTTGTTGTGACGGGGTTTTGGTAAGGAAAATAAATTTGTTAAATATATAAACCAATGAGTCTACTGAATAATAATGGATAATTAAATGTGACGATATATCATGTGTTGTACAAAATACAAGAGTCACTATTTGGTGAGGAAAACGAATTTCTGATTTAAAATGATGTCATCTCAAAGGTGAGACATGGCCAATTACATCACTTCATTAAATCAAAGGTGAAGAAGCAGTTATTGGTTAAAAAATCAATAAAACTGTACTTGCATTCAAGGTAGAAGAATAAAATAGCGCTATTTCGTTGAAGACTATTATCACATTTCTTATGGCGTGAATGTTTTTATGTTGGCAGCAAAGCATGATTATAATTAATTACATTTGTAACAAGACATAGTTTTATGGTTGGCCCTCTTACGGGCCAACCAGTGCCATATTATACTCGTAAAAAAAGTCAGGAAATATTTATACACTAATAGTGTTGTATGGAGTACGTAGAAACCAGCCAAAAATCAAAACTGGCGATTATTTTTCTTCTTTAAATTTAAACTTATATAGATAAAATACTTGTATTGAATAAATTTTAACCCTGAAGTATTGCATCTTTTTTATGTGGGAGAATGGTTACAGTTTTATTTTACATATATTTTAATTCAATGATGTAATTTTTGTCTTCCAGACAGACTGCACATGAGTGGCCATCAAAACATTGAGATAATTATTCAGTGACTCTGGAATAGCGCAGGACAACCCTTATGACAAACAGTGGCTCAACAAAGAACATAACTCAAAGACAAAGATATCATGGGCATAGGGGATTTGTTATTTCTATGAGAAGGCTTTCTGTGTTGGATATAGAAAAGTGCATCTACACAAAAAGTATAACTATAACTGGAACTTTTACAGCTACTACTACTACAAGCACTATAATCACTACTCAGAAGAGTAGAGGCTGTTATAAAACAAAGGGGGGGGGACCAATTCCATATTGATGTCCATGGTATTAAGATGTGATGTTCAACAAGCACATATGGGTGTGATGGTCGGGTGTCCACGTACTTTGGGCCATGCAGTGTATTTCTTCAAAGTTCCTAAAGAAAACAAACAAAATGTAAAATACGATGACAAAAGTTTTCATTACACGTTCCAGACAACAGTAACAAAAAGTTTTATATGATTGCTCGCTGTGCCCAAGTGACACAGCTGTATGTCTGTGGAAATATAACACTAAAAACTGAGTTCTTGATACCCCTGGAGGGCAGAGCACCAATAACGTATTGTGTAGCTTTGCTTAATTTCAGTCAATCATGGGTCGGAATTTGTGACGTGGGTGTATATTTTTTCTCTCTTGTGCGTAGTGAACCAGCACAAAAATTTGAATTTGAATAAAGTTGTACATGTGTTACAAAGTGGCAGAAACAACGTAGATTGTATTTTGATCAATTATATATTTGAATGTTTCACTTCTACAGCAATAAGCATGATATAGACGGAAGCAATAGTTAATACTGTACAGTGTTTATTCGTATATAATTTAAATATATAATAATTTTTCAACAAACAAAAGATAATGTTATTTTGTGTTATTTCGTGAAACAGTTTCAATGATTGATAATTTTTAATAGCTGTAATGGGAAATAAACCATTCTAATGGTTTATAAAATTGAAATTATCAATACGCTTACCATTCCTACCGCTTCTCGATAGTTTTGTGGTAAGTTTATGGATTTAAGGAGTAAAATACAAGGGGTTTTATTTCCTGTGGTGAACAGGGAGCAGGTAGTCCGTCATGTAGCTTTACGCTAAAACAAATACACAAACACTTCATACTACGGAAATTGAAAATATTTGATTATTTCCCTTATATATGTATATATATCTATCCAATGTAGGTAATTATTAAAATGCACAGGCTATATACATTCGAGAATATGAGAATACTTTCAACTAAATAGTAAACTTACTGTCAGAACAATACATATTTACAGAAAATTTAAAAGTGCAAACTTTGTAAAATGCACAAGATTTTATATTTGGTTTTAATATAGCAGTACATATTGTTCTGATAAGTTTAATAATAATAATATTTATACCAAGACTATATGTATGTCGAGCCGTGGTTGAAAGTGTTACACTGATCTCTTTCTCCTTTTCACTACTGTTTCTGAACGATTGTTAGATAATGAATCTGTATAAAACGTCTCGTCATTCCGAGGGAATGACATGATATATGTGTTAGCAGTCAAAGTTTCACCAATTTAATGTAGGTATCCCACATCAGTGTGTGAGACTTAGATCTGAACGATTCAATGTTATTGTACTGTCCCTTTTAACAATATCGGTACTATGTTCTTGGTGAATCAGTGACTCTTTCTTAGTTATCTAATAACATCTATGGGTTTTCTTAACATTCAAATTTTAATTTATCAATGACTCTTTAGTTTTTGTTACTCAATCAGTGAACGCTGATTTTTCTCAACATCGCGGTGGGTTTAAAATTTATGTCCTCACAATAATTGTATCAAACATTAGTAAATTGTGTATTTCCTTATACTGCAAATAGAAATCACAGAGAGATAGACAAGCACGTGCGGCATATTAAAATTCTTCTGCACTTAGGTAGCAAGTTTCTACAATGGATTTGATATCGTGTTGATTAGCAATAAAATACTACAACCTAATATTGTTGTTGAGAGGTTAAGAGCTGGAAGTATAAAGTGACATTATAAATAAAGAAATTGAAAAAATGTGTTGTTTTCTAATTTAGAGGCTTCATTATTTAACGAGGTTTGTTTTTATTATTTAAGTTGCTCCCCGCTAGTACAGCGGTAAGTCTAAGGATTTGTAACACTGAAGTCAGGGGTTAGATTACCCTCGATGGGCTCAGCAAATATCCCGATGTGGCTTTGTTATAAGAAAAACAGATATTTATTTAAGTTTAATATCTGAGGACAAGTCAGAGGGAAGACTACTTTTATAAAAAGATTACATTCCGTATAGGAACAACAAAAGTATATAGATTATATTTTTAAGCTAAAATGGGTTCAAAGTACACGTAGTGATATTATTATCTTGCATAAATCAACCTAATAACCCGAGGAATAATTGTATGTGTGTGTGTGCGAGTGACCGTCATAACTTCAAGAGAAAAGAATCCAGAAACCTGAAGTTTTGCATTAATACTAAGTGAACTTTGAAAGTGTGCATCTGGATATTATTACTTATTCACATGCATATCTTTTTATGAAGCAAGCAAGCGGAAAACCACACAGTAAAGAATATGTCACAGCCATATCTCCATAAGGTAAGAATCTAGAATCCTAAAATTTTGCACCCATACAAAGTGGACCTTTAGGGTGCGCATCTGGATGTTATTACTTATTTTATCTATCTGTGTGAGCATTTGCTTCATTTTTTAATGAAGCAAACTAACGAAAATACACATAAAAAGATTGTGGTTCATTATATTATAAACTCGCAAAATTATTCGGCTTCGCTCGGATTATGAAGTTAATAGTGTGTTTATTCTGAACCCATTTTAGCATAAAAGTATCAGGTTATTCCTTAAATAATGTCCAATTTTAGGTTCAGAAAAAGAGAAAGGATTTAAAACGCTTTTAATGTTATTTAATCAATGATGTATGTTCCATTATTGTTAATTACTTCCTTCCAACGATTCACAAGCTTCTGAATGCCACTTCTAAAAAATTATTGGGGTTTGGAGGAAAAGATTGTAGAGAGGGTAGTTTTGACATCTTCATGCATTTCCATCAAGATAGTTCTACAAACTTCGGAAAAAAATTGATAATCAGATGGGGCAAGGTCTGGAGAATAAGGAGGATGTGAAAGATTTGCAGATGTGATCCTTGCTATTTGGAGCCTTGCATTATCCTGGTGTAATACAACCCCTTTACGATTGATCAAAATAGGCATTTTTTATTTCAGTGCAAACTTCAAGGACTGTACCTGTTGACAATAGAAGTCTGATGTAATAGTTACATTGAGTAACAACACCCCAAAGTGAATCACGCCAACAAAACCCCACCAAACGCTTAACAAAAATTTCCTAGGATTGAGGTCCATTTTGGATGTCTCCCGCTAGTACAGCGGTATGTATTCAAATTTATAACGCTAAAATCAGAGGTTCGATTCACTTCTGTAAGCTCAGCACATAGCCCGATGTGTCTTTGCTATAAGAAAACACACATACACCTATTCTTGGTTGTGCTTTAACCAGTTTACTTGCATTTAGCCATTGTATAAGGCGCTAAATTTTTTTATAAAACATCTATTTTTCATTTTCAGTCACTAACCTGTCCATAAAAGT
The DNA here is from genome assembly GCA_011833715.1 of Carcinoscorpius rotundicauda. NCBI lineage: Eukaryota > Metazoa > Arthropoda > Merostomata > Xiphosura > Limulidae > Carcinoscorpius > Carcinoscorpius rotundicauda. Next base: position 23,543,176 of record CM022395.1, read on the forward strand.
GAGCTAAGTTCGGGAGAGTTGCTCTGAGGTTGGTTTCTGTCAAATCATGGGGACTCACTTTCCAAGTTTGGACACCTTTCCAAGTTGTTGCATTTGACGGTGAGCTGTTGAATGGATTGAATTAAGCTTCTGTGCTAGTTACTCAACTGTTACAGCACAATCGTCATCAAGTGAAGCCAGCAGAAATTCATCATTAAACTCAACAGGACGACCTGAACGTGGGGCATCACTTAAGCTATAGTTACTTGATCTGAACTTTTGAAACCACCTTTAACATTTTCTTTCATTGATAGACTCTGCACCATAAACACCTTCAATTTTTCGTGTAGCTTCTGCTGCACTATTGCCTTTTTTAAATTCATAAAACATTATATGCCTAGAGTGCTTCTCAGACACATCCATCTTCATAAGGGTTTATTTGATCAATGATCTGAAAAAGTGAAGTTGAGCTAATTTCTTTCATTTTTCTCAACAATTTTATACACTTCCTACTATTTATTTTAGTCATTAAAGCATTCTACAAAGACAAAAATGGTGATGCACTTTCTGTATTAAATTTTCGGACATTACTTATAAGATGATATGATATAATCTATGCATTTTTATTTTTAAGTAACATGGAATGTATTGTTGCCAAAAAATACTGGCTTTTCTATATATTAAAAGCTCTTATATAAGGAACCACTAATTAGCTACTTGGTTTTTCATTAGCTTGCCTCATTAAAAAGATGTGTACTGGCATGCGCGAACACATTTGGATAAAATAAGTAATACCCAGGTGCAAACCATCGGGGTCCTCTCAGTATGAAAGCAAAATTTCAGATTTGTAGTTTCTTTCCTCTTATAGTTATGTCAGTCACACACAGACATACCCTTTTATTTTTAGATAGTACAAATGTAAATCTGCTAGCTTTCTATCTTAGAGACTGTTGTGAAAGAAAACACCTTTTGTACTGGCGTTTACATATTTTCTTTCTATTGTGTTTGTTTTCACTAGAGTTATAAATTTATTTACTGGAAACAATTTATCAAACCTCTTACTGTGACGGATTTACTATGATATATCTTTTTTAATACAGATGTTTGTTTAAGTTAAACATATTTAGAAATGTATATAACATATATTATTAAATCTGTATTGCGAAACTCCTGCCTATCCATTAAAATTACAGAAGGTCTTCGAGTGTACGAATTAACAGTATATTGTGTTATAATAAAGGTTGAAGTGGATTACAATTAATTTATTAATATGGATATTATTTTGAAATAAATAATTAAAAGTGGATTTGAAAGTAAATTTTAATTAAATATGTAAAGTTGAATATAGCTCTGAGGCATGTACACATCGCCCGTCGCTCTCGTTTATTAGGTGAGATAAGTCGTAACATAGTAGATGTATTGGAAAATGTATCTAGTAAGGCAAAATAGAGCTAATCAGATAGCAACTCATTTACACTGAGTAGGAATTAGTGCAAGTCTAATTATTTTGATTTGAAAAAGTTTTATTTTATATGAAGTATTTTAAAGATATTTTTGTTTGGTAATTTATATTGAATAATGAAGTAAAATGATAGTGAAATAGTACAGTAGTGGAATAATGAAATAGAATGAAATATTAATTAGGTTTATAGAAAAGATTAAATCTTGTACCTTTTGTATTAGGGATGAATAATAAAAATTATAAATTTATGTTTCCCAAAGAAAAAAGAGTTATTATAAAGTTGGAATTAATGTGGTAAAATTAAAATTAATTTTATAATAGTGGTGAAATGCTATTCGATTTTTTTTATATTTGGTTCTTTGATAAATGAATTTAGTTCAGCTTTTGGTAATAAATGTAATTTTATTTTATTTTAAATACTAGAAATAAATGGCCTAAGTATGGGCAATCCAGTATCACCAGTTTTAGCAAACATTTTCATGGCACAGATTGAATCGCAAGCGATTAATTCAGCCTTACACACACCACTATAATGGTACAGGTATGTTGACGATACAATTGCGGGATTCACATCTACAAAACACTAGAGTATTTAGTTTTTCAACTACGTTAACTATATACACATTAAGTTCACCTATGAACAGGAAAAAATAACCAAATAGCATTTCTCAGTCTTAAGATCACAAGAACCGACGCACAATTCAAACCAACAGAGAAATCACCCATACTGGACTATACATTCCCTGGAACTCAGTGCATGAAACAAAACAAAAACTCAACATACTAAGAAACCAAATAAACACAGCCATAAAACTATACTCACCAGATAAAATTAACGATGAATTAGACAAAATAAAACAATACTTCATCAACATCAATAAGTTTCCTCCACAAACCGTAGAAAACATTATACGCACACACCTAGACAGAAAGCAAAATCAACTAACAACAGTAAATATACCCCACGATTTAAAAATCACGAAACCATATACTGCTGCGTATCATATATTCCCGACATCAGCCAAAAATAACCAACATTTGACAAAAACTAACAACAAAATATAAAATTACAGTTAATACCAAATTTATTCAAAAACCAGGCACAAAACTGAATTCCATACTATGTAAAAACTACACTGACAAACACAACACCAACATAATTTATAAAATACAATGCAACAATTACCATGACATTTATGTTGGAGAAACAAGCAGAATAATGGAAACTAAATTCAAAGAACACAAAAAAACACCTTCACACATTTTTAAACACTGCAAATCAAATAAACACAACATAAGCATAAAATACATCTAGGTACTAACTAGGGAAATAAATATACACACACTTAAAATCAAAGAAACCCTACTTATACAACAACTTAAACCAATATAATAGCATTATACCTATAACTAATTAATAACATATACTGCAATGCCTCCTACAAAGCCGCGCCCGTTTACACTTTCGTCTCTAAGCTATAAACTCTGTTTGTTAACCTGAAGATGACTTAAGAGGCTCGAATGGTTGTTTTATATTTTAGTTCCATGAAAATTTTAATACCCATACCAGGCATCTTGAGATACATTTTTACTTTAAGTGGGTTTCTCGTCATCACGAGAGACACTAGTTTTATTGCTATGCTATAGTTAAGTGCTATAAACCTGGCAGCTATGACTGTGATTGATATAATGTTTATTAGTCTGGAACTTCAGATATTTGACCACGAACGTTTATAGATTTCAAACATTACAAAACGTTTAACTTCAGCGTATTCACATCGGACATTAGTATTTCCATGAAAACATTACAAAACTTCAGCAGTGGATAACTCGACGTGTGGTCGGCGAAAAAGGAAGAATACAGAGCTAGCTACCTCCCTAATAAGTGACTTATATCTACATTAATGTAAAATTAATTCGCTCATTGTGAACCCTCAACAAGATACCAAGGAAATTCTGGATTAAATGGAAGACTTAATATTTATGAAACTTTTGCATTGTTAGTTTGTTTTTCGTATAGTAAAGCCACAAAGGGCTATCTGCTTAGCCCATCGAGGGGAATCGAACCCATGATTTTAGGAATGTAAATCTGAAGACATACCGCTGTGCTAGCGGGGTAGGCGAAACTTTTATACGTAGATCTTCTACATAAATTAATTTGTTTCACTAATAAATCAACAATTTGACTAGATTTTAATTAGTTGTCGAAATAATAAAAGAAAAAAGAAAAGGAACTTACTCCACCGATCTTCGCTTCAAGTATTTAGTACTTTTATAACTAAACTTCTTTAATTGCTTTTTCTTGTATATTTTAATATGCAAACGATAAAATAATGTATAATAACGGTTATTACAAATAATAATTTATAAACAAAAGTTTTACAAACTTATAAGCAATATTGAGTCTTCTACCTGAGGTGGAACTGAATTTTTTATTGACGGTTCACGGAGAACGAAGTATTTCTATGTTGATATACAGGGACACTTCTCTTATCGGCTAGCTAGCTTCCTCTATTCTTGTCTGGTCTCTCGTATGCTTTTCACAGCTGTATTTATACAATGTCTTCACAGAAATATTAACGCCTGAAGTTAATTCTTTGAAGTTGAGCGGTTCGTAATATTTGAAATCTGTAAACGTTCCTGGCCAAATAACTCTAATTTTCCGATTAATAACCGTTCATCACAACGATAGCTTCCGAGGTTTATAATTTAGTGACTGTAGCGACCCAACAACATTAAACTGTTTCCCGTGTGTTGTGTTTTATAAACTATAAGGCGATGTTCTAGAAAATACAACTGGCAATAACTAATATTTAACGTACATACATCTTGCATTGGTGATGCATTATATGTAACTAAAATATATCTTTATAGACACTTTTTAAAAAAATATATCACTCAGTGTACTGTTAATAACTCGTTACGAGAGTGAGATCAATTATAAACCAATCGGGAATAAGCAGTGTGTGAAAACTTGAATTAATTCACGTAACATGACATCTGAAGTGAAATGTTTAATGCTCTCAGTGTATCAAACACCCTGGAAAGATTAAATGACAGAAAGGCCGAATATCATCTACGGTGGTATTTATAATTATTTAATTACATGAAAAGCCATTGAGGTTGGGGACATGTTTGTTTGTTCATTTTGAATTTTGCGTAAAGCTAAGCGAAAGTTATCTGGGCTAGCTGTCTCTGGTTTAGCAGTGTAGGACTAGAAGGAAGACAGCTAGTCATCACCACCGACCGTCAACTCCCAGGATACTCTTTTATCAACGAATAATAGGATTGACCTCACATTATAGTGTCCTCACGGCTGAAAGGGCGAGCATGCTTGGTGTGATGTGACAGGGATTCGAACCTACGACTTTCAGATCGCGAGTTGAGCGTCTTAACCACCGAACCTAGTGAAGATATGAAAAACTATTGAAGTATTAAAAGTTACAATTATTTTTAAGTAGCAATGTACATTGTTTACTGAACAGTGACATTACAAACAACAAATAATTATGAAGGCTGATGTATATTATTCTCAGACAGAAAGTTGAGTAGACGAAGTACACGTGGTTTGAGATATTAATGAGGTAATACAGAAGGACGAGGTTTATTTTTCAGTCATGTTGGAGCACTTCTGTGGAAAATCGAATATGCTGAAATTAACAAGTGTACGAAAGTTAGCAGCAAAGTGAAACAAAGGGAAAAGAGAAGTGTGTTGAACCCAAACCACTATCAAACATAAAATTTTAAAATCTAAACTAAGTGCTGATATTGTATAGGACGATGATGGTAATAGGTTTATATTTATGCTAGCTGAAGGTTATGCCGTTGACGTCAACAACTGGGTGTACTTAACTGTCGTGTACAAATGTGCTGAGTATTTCATGATGCTATGCTAGTAATTATTCTTTTTTTTTAATTTACTGCGCAAAGCTACTCGAGCGCTATCTGCGCTAGCCGTCTCTAATTTAGCAGTGTAAGACTAGAGGGAAGGCAGCTAGTCATCACCACCTACCACCAACCCTTGGGCTACTCTTTTACCAACGAATAGTGGAATTGATCGTCACATTATAACGCTCCCACGGCTAAAAGGGAGAGCATGTTTGGTGCGACCGGGATTCAAACCCGCGACCCTAGGATTTCGAGTCGAACGCCTTAACACGCTTTGGCCATGCCGGGTCCGCTATGTTAGTAATAATGAAATTTTGTTCTCAAACGATACACTTTTTTCTACCCCATTTTAGCTGTTTTTGAATTTTAATTTTTGTAGAATGTGCGATACCTCCAATACTTATATTTCAAATGTTGATACTTAAGTTATGATGATTTAAATATTTATTACTTTTGTTATATATGACTTTTAGTTCATATAGATACCATACTAATGACACAGTTCACGCTCCCCAGTGGCTCAGCGGTATGTCTGCGGACTTACACGCTAAAATCCGGGTTTCGATACTCGTGGTTGGCGGAGTACAGATAGCCCATTGTGTAGCTTTGTGCTTAATTCAAAACAACAACGACATAGTTCACATTCATGTAGTATCAGCTTTCTCGACCCTTTTGTTGTAAATAAATACAAGTTCTTAGGTTTGTTTACAAATATATATTTACACAAATGTCTGTCAGTTAATACGCAAACAATTGTAATTAAGATAAAGACAATACGCACAGTTCACAATTTAATAAAGAGCATATGCCTTGTATCTAATTTATGTTACATATAAAAATAATTGGTTTATTAAAAATATATTTGCTCATTAAAACTTGATTTTGTGTTTAAGAAATGTTTATTTGTTTATTAATATCAATTCAGTTCTCTGAACAAATTAATTTGTTTTTGAGTTATATTGAAAATATGCAGTAAAAATGTTTACAGTTTTTATCGAAAATTTTATCAGGATTCATAATATACTGTGTAAGACTATTGAGGAAGTTTTATAAATGACAGCAGCACATTCATCCTACAAATTTTCAGCTTCATAGTATGTTAATGATATGTGTATTAGGAAATTTGAGGAAAAGAAAGAAAGTTTACCGACATCTTGCCATAAAGTTCATTTTTTTCATTTGACAGCTTTCTAGCAACATACAAATAATGCACATGTGTATCATGAAATCTGGAAAAAAAGAATGTTTACAGTTTTATTGCTATCAGGTTACATGTGCTAAAGTTTATTATAAGTAGTAGAGTAACTGGTGAGTGTGAGTTCTATACAAAACCTAAGAAATATAATAAAATTGCAAAGATCAAAATGACGGTCTCTGATATGAAAAGAATCGTTTGTTGAAGCATAGTGATTTTCCTCAGTATCTAGTGTTAGGTCAGTGTTTAAGTTTACTAGTGCAGCACAGACGACAAGAATATCATCGGAAAGTTTAAGTAAAGATACTGGCGTTGTGCTGCTTAATATTACGTACACATTCAGTCTACTAACGCCTCTATACATGGATGCGTGCATGAACAATACATCTTGTGGTTGTCATATCCTCGGCATTTAGTTGTGCCTTGTACTTTGTGAAAGCCGGAATGTTAAGTTTTACTCTTCTTTGGAACAATAAGTTATCAATACTAAAACTACTGTCTGTTATAATATTATCTCTAGCAAGAATGTAGTTGAAATATGCACTTTTTACTGCAATAAATGAAATTTAAACATGATTAAATAGGAACAGGTATTATGCAATTCCACATGTATTCATTTTGTGCGATTGTTTGAACAACCATTAATTACAGCAAGAACTCCCTCCACTTTTTACATTTTTCAGCGCTACCCATGAAAATCATAAAAATAAAAAATAAAATGTAAAAGCAAAACGAAAGAATGATATTGTTTTGCTTACAACACGTGCTTTATCTTTCATTTTTAATAGGGCAGACGTACACGTCATAGATCAGTGGCAACGATCATGGAAATTTGGTATCACGTGAATAAAATATTTATAAAAAACATAGAACTTTAAATGTTCAATTGTTTTGGAATTTCGCACAAAGCTACTCGAGGGCTATCTGTGCTAGCCGTCCTTAATTTAGCAGTGTAAGACTAGAGGGAAGGCAGCTAGTCATCACCACTCACCGCCAACTCTTGGGCTACTCTTTTACCAACGAATAGGGGGATTGGCCGTCACATTATACGCCCCCACGGCTGGAAGGGCGAGCATGTTTAGCGTGACGAAGGCGCGAACACGCGACCCTCGAATTACGAGTCGCACGCCTTACGCTAGGCACTTAAATGTTCAAAATAATCTGATTTAATCTGGCCGCTTCGGTCCAAGGAAACTCGAAAAACATTGTGAAATTTTGTTTTACTACTATTTAAATTAGTTGTAATTAAGTGTCCAATATCCTATTAGCGGTTTGTGTAAACTAATTTCAGTTCAATTATTTTTGTGGTCATATAAGTCCATCCTTTGCCAAGATGCGTAATAAGTTTAATAAATATTGGATTACAAATTAAAAATTGTGCACTATGTATTTTTATTTAATTTGTGAACATTCAGTACAGCACCCTACTTAGCTTTTTTTCAGGAATCGTTCTTCTTCGATCTCAATGGAGAACTGGTATAAAAATAATTTACTCTCTACAAAGTCATTATGATTAATTACAGTTCATTTGTATCTACCTGTACATTACAAGTCTGTCATTAAGTCCACAGAAAGTAAATCAAATGTGTTACCAAGTCTCGATAATGTTTTTCTTCATTATCTTTCTCTTAACGAAGATTGATACATATAAGCAACTTGCGGTAAAAATAGATACATTATCAAAGTTCAGTAAATTTTCAGTGATGTCGAGAAACCCACTTGTTGAGAATTTTATGTGCAAAAACGGCTCGTTTGGGTTGAGAAAATATTTCAAATAGAAGAGCGAACAACGTTTCGACCTTCTTCGGTCATCGTCAGATTCACAGTAAATTTTGTTGTTCTATTCGGAAGGCTACGGTAAGCTAAAATTGATGCATTACTTGGACTAGGCAACGGTGTTTTTAAATCTTTTTACAGTAACTAAACTAGATGCATTACAAAGTCTAGATAATGTTTGTTTTTTCTATACGGGGAGCTATACGCATTACAAAATCTCCGTAATGCATTTTTTTCTGTATTGTTGAGACTCAGTAATGTGTGGTTTTTACTGTAAGGTAGGCTAGAGACATTATTAACTTTCAGTAATGTGTGGTTTTATTTTATTCGATAGTCAACTGTAGAAGTCAAATATTGAAACTTTCATCTCTTAAACGAAGGAACTTCATTTCATGGTTTTAAAGCTTAGCAAAGTCAAAGGAGGGTGATTATGTCGATCCAATATGACAGAGTGAGTGTGTATTTTCTTATAGCGTAGCCATATTGGGCTTTCTCCTGAATCCACCGCGGGGAAACGAACCACCTGATCTTAGCGTTGTATATCTATAAACTTACGACTATGCCTGGGAAAAACTATTGAAATAACTTATGTTGAATAATATATCTTATAACTTTATCTTTGTCTGAGACAAATGAATGTAATATTTTAATATCCGGTGTTTTAATTTTAAAATGTCTATTTGCTTCATGTAATCAACACTAAAATCAAATTAGTCAAGTTAAAAGCTGTCTTTCCAAAGAAAGAAGTTGTCGAATTTTAATGTAATTAATTACTCACAAAATAAAAACTCCTAGCGATTATATCTTATTAATACAAAATACAACTAATTTTTCACTGACTTTTTTATGTGTTGTTGATTGATTAGTAGGAGAGTTTCACTAACGAAGAGTTGTACTTGTTCTACTTTGATGCAAAACTATTTTCAAGATAGAAGTATTGTGTATTGTCTCAAAGCGATTTCCGTGAGCACTCGTAATCTTAATGTACAATCTTACACAAAGAGATTATTCTTAAGCAATAACATTTTTGGTAACTGCAATTATTTTAAAAGTTGCTTCAAAACGAAACACTAAATTAAGCAAAAACTAAATGTTCAGTAACAATCGTGTTTAATTGCTAAACTTATTAATAATTTTAGTATGAAAAACACAACTTTGTAAAATATCAAATGAACAAAAAAGTTGTAGTGTTCATATTGATTATGATATATTAAATAAGTGTAGCAAAATCGTATCACAAAAATATCAATAAAAAATATATGTAGATACTTCCCTTGTGAAATTTAATAGAAATTACAAAGCTAAGTATATGTCACAATAATAAATATAATATAATGTGTGTAAGTTTTGAAAGTATAATCTTCTTCATTAAGAAAAAAGTTGTAGTGTTATAGATCACATTATTTGTTTATTCCTCGAATATAATACATTCTGTGACAGTTTTCTGAAAAACACATGATTATTTTACGATAAATAACACTTCAGTAAAACACAGAAAATAAACAAATACAGAAATTTAAGATATCAGATTTAAAGAATAGTCATGTGTACCACATTACGACACAAAATACCTACTTACATACAAAACAAGTACTACTCATAGCTATTGGAAATTATAATGTTACAATAAGGTTTATATTGATTTTCTTTTCGTAATACCAAATAATAATCTATCAACTAGTATCAACGAGAAAACGTTTTTATTTTCCTGATAGACTATTATAATTGTAAGTAAAATTTCTACATTTTTTTTAAAATATCATTCATTTATACAAATGTGAATTACAAAGCATAATTATGCAGTGCTTTTCAGAAGAAACTTCCAATGAGCAATCAGTAAGTGTTAAAATGGCAACAACTTGCGATAATATGCATCAAATTGTTACACGTAGAAATGTTTCTATACATGAGTATTTCTCATATATACATATAGGTTGTAAAATCTTGGAAGATACTAATCTGAGAAGGCGTCTACCTTGATTGGTAATGCAATAAATCTCAATAACATTGTTTATAAATTAAATACATAAAAGTAGTGTTTATAATAGTCGCTAACTTTACGGTTGATCTCTTGCCGGTAATTAGCTGAATGAAAAATAGTTTTATCTAACTAAAATGTTTGACAAAAACTGTTGATCAATTTAAATGATTAAGTGAATTTTGAAATTTGTAATGTAAGAGTTCATAATATTTACATGTTATATACACAGGCCTATGCACTTTACTAATACGCAGTATTAATTTTGTATATAACTTCATATCAAACTATTAAACAAACAAAAACACTTAGATTTATTTTATTTATTAAGAAGAAAAATTTAAATATAGTTTTTATAATTTTCTCTCGATTTATATTGAAATTTAAAAGTTTTATTGCATTCATTCGCATTAAATGTTTTATTGAATACCACTTAGTTATTATAACGAAAAGTTAGTTAAAATTTTGATGTTATTGAAATTATAATATTATTGTAAACATGAGGATTGATGACGCTAAAATTTTAGGTTTGATTCTTGCGGTGGGTACAATGTAAATAGTTCATTATGAAGCTTTACGCTTCACAACAAACAAACTGTTTTTGTATTGCAGCATGACTTTAAAAAAATGCCTTACTAGAAGCGATGTTCCTATCACAACTTACGAGTTAGAATCGTGGTTGACAACAGTTAATTGAAAACTACACAACATGAAGAGTAAAATGACTAGCATGACTGAGGAAAAGAAAATAACATTTTTAAATAACAAACCAAAAATCTCACGATTTACAGTAAGAATAAAATCAGTCTTGAAAGTGAGGTTAGATAATTCCATTTTAGTTACTTTACTTCTTTCTATTTATGAACACCGAATTAATCGAATGAAATACACAGTCTTTAGAAACATTTTATTCTTCATAACTTATTCTTGTGATAACGCAAATTCAATGCAGCAATCTATACAAAATCGCAAGATACTCAACTTATATATAACTTACTTCACAAAGGTATACATTCAACAATGAGAAAAGCATTTTGTAATTCTTCAATTATTTATCTCCATCGAAAAGTAGACAGACACACGCATCTGAATAAATGTCTCACTTGTAATACTAAAAATCTTCCAACCCATCATTGTTATTGTGCTGTACCATAACAAACATATGTAATGTAACACATTCTTCACGAATGCTGTGGCTTGTATTATGTGGTTTCCTTAATTAAATCATTTATTAATTAATAAATAGCTTCAGAATTCCTGTTATTTACAAGTATTCTTGAGTTCAAAACGTCAGTTTCGCAGAAAAAAAAGAAATACTCAGAATTTTCTTGCATTACATTTCAGTTTTGTTTTCAGTGTTGGTCAATAAAAACATCTTGACACAATCACTCCTCTGTGACATGTCGCAATAATTAGTTTTATCTGCAAGTACTTTTGCTGGCGAAGGCTTGAAAACTTGGACGATATTTTTTTTATTATTATCAACAAATCTTATTTACTGTATTTTCTTGAGGTACAAATCAATAAGACAGATCAGCCTGAATATTATTTCAAACCTAAATGGAACTAAAATGGTTTTTGCTACGATTTTGAAGAACTTTCTGAAGACTTCGTAGATGGCAAAGTGGATGAGCTTGGTTGTTCAATGCCACCTGTAGCGCCTTCTGGTTGATCTACAAAAAAACAACAATACAAAGCTAAATGTTTTTTTTATGCTTTTCTTATTTCGAATTGCACGAAAAATAATCTATATTGTCTACCACAATATGTTAAATACATTTATTAAAAGTAACAAAGATGGAAACCATTATGTAATCTAATTTTAAAGATCAATTTCAGGCTTAAGGCATAAGCTTAGGACACGTGATACATGCCGAAGATGTTAAATGTATATTTTTTATTATTTTCGAACCTATTAAATTCAATACTCAACACTTAGGACTTATTTTCTTGAAACAAATAAAATACTTACAATAACTAATTAATTCAAAATGATAAGTAAATTAAATCAACAAGAAAAACTTTTCTTCTACGCAGTCGATTATGATTGTAAAAGTATTACTTATATATATTTTATAATCGAATTTAAGTTTTCCCCCAATAATTCTTGGAAGCTCTTATTATTTATAAGTTTCGTGTCAGTGAACTTACAACTTACAGAGCGAGACAGTTGACTGTTAAATTTTCAGTTTTATTTCTTTCTGTTATTAGGAGAACGGTGTCCTCTTCCGTCCCTCCAATATTCAAGAACCTGAGACCTGAATTCAATTTCTATGATTAAGTTTGTAGGAAAGTGTTAAAGTATCAAAGTTGTTCTGAAAAGGCTTTTTGTTTTGGAAATGTACTGTTTATGATGTTTAATTACAAAAGTATTACCCAGAAATAATTGTTATTAGTATGTTGCACATACATGCAGAGAAATTGCTTATTCAGTTTTAATTTAAAAAAAAAAAGATGATATTTTTTCAGCGGACTATTTGTGACATTATATTTGTCCTAGTGGTAACCGTTGGAAACTTACATACTCGCGATTTACTAGAAAAGTACACAAACTCTGTTAATGCTCGATTTTCAATTAGCGTAAAGAAATGAAACAAAACTAGTAAATAAGTTGTTTCGAGGAAAAACTTATGATATCTTCTTTAGAGGAGCGTATAAATGATACATGTTAGCTTCTAAGCTATTGTTAGTATTATATCTAAGATTTTCATTTATCGTAAAGAATTGAGAGTTAAAAGATAGGTCTGCAGACAAACGAACTCAAGTCGTATTAAACTGTTTGTTTTCGAATTTCGTGTAAATCTTCACGAGATTTGCTTGTACTAGCCGTCACTAATTTAGCAGTATAAGACTAAAAAAAAGGCAGCTAGTCATAACCACCCACCACCAACTCATGGGCTACCCGTTTACCTAGGAATAGTGGGATTGAACGTCACATTAACACTCACTTACGACTGTTTGGGGTGACGGGAATTCGAACCCGCGGGCTCATATTACTAGCGGAGCGTCCTAACCACTCGGCCATGCCGAGCCTTTGTATCAAACTGATTAGATTAACAACGCTAGCCAAGGTAACGTTCAGCACAATTGATTTATTTTTGGCTTGTCGTCAAGATAAACCACATTTTATCATCTCTAGAATTATCTAATAAATCACAAACACTTAGAATGATATATTTATGAAGCAAAAACAATATCCTGTTTAGTACTTAGACCCACAACGAATCATTTCTTACTGACTTTTGCTGTTTGCAGCCAGTTGTAGAAACTTCAATCTCTCCTCATATTTTCATAAAGAGGGAGTTGTTAAAAATATTACAGTAGAAATAAAAATTTTCTTTATGAGTTAATGAATTATGAAAAGGACTTGCAATGAAAATGTCTTATATATATATATATTGTAATTATTATTCTTGACTATATATATATATATATATAAACAAAAAAAAACACCATTTAATCTTAATAACAATCCACGAAAGGGGACGAAGAGGAACCACAATGTTCCTGAACACCCCGGTTGGGGAGAGAACTCTCCTGATTTCTCTCTCTCTAAACTGAACCCCTGCCACGTTAGTTTAGTTTAGTTTTAGTATGTCTTATCTTTTTTATAGGTTAGATGCTCGTAATAGACATGTCGTTGTTTTTTTACAATCTTCCATCACAATTATATAGTTCTGAATTAATCGCTTATAAATAACTGATGTAACATTTTGACGCCACCGTAGCTAAAATGGTGAGCATATTTGGTGTAACTGGGATTTGAACCCGCGATTCTCAGATGACGTGTCGATCGCCCAAAACAGTCATGATCAGACACAGGATCTAAGAGTTTTAGGTTTGAGAAGTGATGTCACTGAAAGAGTCTGTCAATTGTGTCTGTGCTATAAGAGTGACAGTCAATTCCCCTATTGGATTAAGAGTAATTGTGATAAGCTTCTGGTTCTGACGATTGATTGCCTTTTCTCTGATCTTTAATACACAATTAGGGACGGCCGTGCCTGAGCCATAAGACTCTCTGCTCTGACTGTTACGTCCATATGTGCATAAGGTGTAGTTCTCGTAAAGAAATAAACCTTGTCATTATGCATTCTGAGTAATAAGAAAGTTCGGTCTTAAGAATTAAAAAAATTTTTTCTTCCTATTAAAGTATCTAAGAATATTTTACATCATCACTCCTTGATTTGTATTCATCTCATAACTTACTATTACACGTATGTGTAAAACAGAAATGCAAAATATTTTGGAAAAGACGGTTGATATACTGGATAATTTTTGTTGTGTTATACTGGAAGATTATTGCTTTAATTGAAAGAAAGTTGTAGGTTTAGTTTTAACCACATAATTTAACAGTACTCTGCTCTTTGATAATAATAAATGTGTTTCATACATTTATTTATATTTATTTATTTTAGAGATTTATTTTTATTTCGCAATGTTTACCGCTTTCTTAAAACAGTCCACTTGAAATGAAGGTTTCCAATACCCACGACAATGGAAAAAAAATGGTAAAAATTGAAAACACATTCGGATAATTTTACGATTGGTTTCGCAAATACCCTCAAGTTACATAGCTCTGTGAGGAAAGTTCATAAATAAGGTGTTATCGTCATCAATTACGATTCTGTTTGAAAATATATGCAGCTAGACTGTAACAGCTACCTTTACATTATTGGATAACATTTTTGTCACTCGGAAAAAACAATGATAGAAAAATCTCCACTAATTATGTAGTGTATACTTCTATACACAGTTATCTAACTGATTAGACAAAAAATATTGACATTGAATGCTAAGCATTTAAATATAATTCATTTATGATAACAGAATATAAAATAAATATTATATGATATCAAAATAACTTTTTCATCTAAACCTAAGATACTCATTTTCTTGGAGGGATGTTAACGTTCAGAGTAATTTTAGCAAACACTTTCATGACGGTGAAAGAAATTATATGAGGTAAAAGTTTAACGAATATTATTTGGATTATTGATGTTTTGAGAAAGTGCTCTTCATTGCTGATATTTCATTTCAATTGGGAATATAAGGAATAGTGCTATAAGTTCTACAATAAATATCATGCATAAATTTTGAGTATTAACTTTGACTTTCACATTTAATAAAGTAGAACTAAATTTACATAAGCTAATTTTGATGTTAAAAATTGTTACTGTGTATTTGTAAAACATTTTAAAGTATATAGCACTGTTGTTAATAACTATATGTCCCTAATTATTTTTTTTATAAATGAGATAATAGAAGACACAGTAATATTGCCCCAAAGCTAATAATTCATTTCATCTTTAGCGCAAAGCAAGAACAAATGTTCTTAGTACATGATAAGCGAGTTGTTACTGTCATGCATTGTGAATCAATATCAATATCATTTAACTTAATCATGTGTGAAATGAATGGGAAACCAAAGTAACTGAAGTAAAAAAATAACAGTTCAATAGTTTTATACAAGATACATCTTTCTTTGTTATTCCAGTGAACTATGTCACTAAATAAAAAAACAACAACAACAGTATCATTACCAATGTAATTTCTTGTAATACCATTTAAAACTAGAATGAGATTTATCTAAAAACAAATTATCGAGTATCACAGTAACTTCAGTAAAAGTATGTCTACTTAACAAGCTCTATAAAAATCAAAGCATACATAACATCACATAATACATTTTTAGCATTTTTTTCAGTTGTTTAATATAAGTACGAACATTTTACGCAGAATTTATTGTATGAATTGTTGAGGATTTGTCTCAGGGCTACGTATATACATGTGTGTGGGCTGAGAATTCTTCTGCAGTAGGCGTTTGTGACTTTTTGGCGATAAATCCATCTGTTTTATATTATCGATTGAACAGTAATAAATGTCTTAGTGACTGTGATTTTGTTTGATAAAAAATGAAATATTAATGTATGAAATATCTCATCTGTCAGGTGACAAAATATTTTACACAAATGCAATACGTGATAATTATGTACTATTTTTATTACTATATAGACAAAGGTACACTAAAAATATCACATATATATCATGTTCTAAATATATAAGCTTATTTCGGCTTTTGTAAAAGGCACAACATTTCTTACTGACAGTGGTATTACTCTGAAAGAAGTCTTCATTAATCTAAGCACGGTTTGCGTGACGTTTTCAAACATAAGGACAGGATTGCTACCAATGGCACCTAAATATAACACTGAATGTCATCCTGGTATTATTCAGTTGTCAAAGAGTCGTTGAAGTTGATTTAGCCTTAGACCCACGAAGCTAACTATTATGTTCAATTATTAACTCTTCCGTTGTCGTCGCTGGGCTGGTATGGTTTCCTGTAAAGTCACGACGAGATTTTAATTATTGATTATTCTATGAAAAGCATTGGTGTCGAATTCTGGATAGCTTAAGCTAAGTGGCTTTGAATCCTGTTTCGATGGTTATGCAATGAATCTGGGTGAACGATATCTTAATAGAAATTATCTGTGACCGAAACCAGCCTCTCTGAATCTAGTAGAAACACGTTAGGTTGATACAAAAGATCCAGCTTTGTTTTGAATGTCACAACAGAGTTTTTATACAATTTTAAATGGGTCTTTGTGAATTTGTATGGTGAGAAAGCCATCTTTTTCTGGATTTGTCATTCTGTTTAATCCTTTTAATATGCCACCCCTTCAAACTTTCATAGATCCTGTATTGTATTTCAGGACGGCTGGTATGGGTATCAACAACATTTTCTCTTTGTCAACTTGAAAATGACTTAAGAAAGACAAAACGTTGTTTCTTGCTTATTAGAAAAAGTGTTAATACCTTTACCAGCCGTCCTGAGGTACATTTTGACTTCAAGTTGGTTTCTCGTCATCAGGAGATCATGTATTGTTTATAACCATGGAAACCAATACCCTGATTCATATATAAAACATCACCATCAAAACATTGAGGTACTCCAGCTTATAGCATAACAAGGCCATATTTCAATTTCTTTGGATTAAATTACTTGGTAAAATTGTGCAAAATATAGTTTAGCAAAAATATATATGTAAAAATGGCTGGTTTTGGTTGAGATTTTTTTATTTAGAGAAGCGAACAACGTTTCGATCTTCTTCGGTCATCGTCAGGTTCACAAAGAAAGAAAGAGGTAACTGACCGATACCTGACCACATGTTTTAAGGAGGTTGTGTAACTGAGTGTAGGAATGTAGAGGGCGCGCTTAGATATTTGAATATATATATATATTAATATAGGTATAAAGGTATTATTTTGTATTAGTTTATTTTGGGCTTGAGTTGTTGTATAAGTAAGGCTTCTTTAATTTTGAGTTTGGTTATGTTTGTTCTTTTATTTAGTTTTTGGGTGTATTCATTCGTGTTCATTATGACTGCAGCGTTTTCTTTATCTGCTTTTAGAAATTTTATATTTTTGTCTTGTTTTAGGTTTTTAATGAATTAATGTATCATTTTGTAAGATTGTTTTTTAGCTTTTTGTTTTGTGAAATTATATTGATGGTTTTGTGAGAAAATTCTTTGAAAAAATTGTTTAAGATGTTGTTTTAGGTGTTTCTGGAATACATCCAAAAATGAAGAACATCCTATCAGACACAAACAAATTTAAACCAATACACACAAATCCAAGAAAGACACACGAAACGCAACTAAACAAAATGCTATTTAAATGAAAAAAGCCAACACAATTTCAAAAACATTTTATTCCTACCTTTGTAAAACCGACTCACGCACACACAAATATACGGCATCCCTGAACCTCATAAACCAGATTGTCCACAACAAC
The DNA here is from genome assembly GCA_011833715.1 of Carcinoscorpius rotundicauda. NCBI lineage: Eukaryota > Metazoa > Arthropoda > Merostomata > Xiphosura > Limulidae > Carcinoscorpius > Carcinoscorpius rotundicauda. Next base: position 23,561,245 of record CM022395.1, read on the forward strand.
CAATAAAGTCCACATATGAATCGTTTAATTAGAATCTTGGTAAATACACAGCATGGGCATTATCCAAATATGTGGCATCAGTCAGCTCATTCATCAAAGACTCTTTTAATTTCAAATCTAATCTTAATCAATTTAACTATAAAGCCTCAATGGCCAGTTTCGATGTTATATCCCTCTTTATAGAAGTTCCAACTGCTGAAGCCTGCAAGATAGCCTTAAAACTCTATATCCGAGACCCTAACTCATCAATAGACATTCCCAGCAATCAATTGGTAACCCCCATAGAATTCAACACGATGAAGACAAACTTCATGTTCAACAACCACAACTATATACAAACAAATAACCTAAGAATGAGCAATCCAGTATCACCAGTTTTAGCAAACATTTTCATGGCACAGATTGAATCGCAAGCGATTAATTCAGCCTTACACACACCACTATAATGGTACAGGTATGTTGACGATACAATTGCGGGATTCACATCTACAAAAAACACTAGAGTATTTAGTTTTTCAACTACGTTAACTATATACACATTAAGTTCACCTATGAACAGGAAAAAATAACCAAATAGCATTTCTCAGTCTTAAGATCACAAGAACCGACGCACAATTCAAACCAACATTCCCTGGAACTGAGCGCATGAAACAAAACAAAAACTCAAAATACTAAGAAACCAAATAAACACAGCCATAAAACTATACTCACCAGATAAAATTAACGATGAATTAGACAAAATAACACAATACTTCATCAACATCAATAAGTTTCCTCCACAAACCGTAGAAAACATTATACGCACACACCTAGACAGAAAGCAAAATCAACTAACAACAATAAATATACCCCACGATTTAAAAATCACGAAACCATATACTGCTGCATATCATATGTATTACATATATTACATACCACATATAGTTATTCATTAAAAACCTAAAACAAGACAAAAACATAAAAATTCTAAAAGCAGATAAAGGAAACGCTGTCATCACAATGAACACGAATGAATACACCGAAAACCATAGAAAATACCCAAATACTAAATAAAGGAACAAACATAACCAAACTCAAAATATAAGAAGCCTTACTTATACAACAACTCAAGCCCAAAATAAACTAATACAAAGAAACACCTTTTTACCTATATTATAACATATATATATATATATATATTCAAATATCTAAGCACGCCCTCTACATTCCGACACTTAGTTACACAACACCCTTCAAACATGTTGTCAGGTATCGGTCAGTTACCTCTTTCTTTCTTTGTGAACCTGACGATGGCCGAAAAAGGTCGAAATGTTCGCTCCTCTACATAAAAAAATTTTTTCAACCCAAACGAATCGTTCTTACATATATATTTTTCTCCACAAGTGAGTTTTCTCGTCATCACTGATCGTTTAGCAAAATTCCTTTTACTTGAATTTACTTCAATGGTGATAAACGATAAATGACCAATTGTGGCAATTACTCAATCATTGCTTGAAGTTAAAGTTTACAGCTTCCCATAACTTTCAAAGACTTAAAAATGTATATACACTGGATATTTGTTAGCAAGAAACACTGAAGTCCAGAAAAGTCTGAGTAGTAGATTGAATAAGGATGTCCAAGAAGGGATTACAAAGACAGGTTTTGAAGTAAGAAGCTTTCATGAGAAAACTTATATTGGTTTATTTATTAATTTTGAAAGTTCCAAGTTCTTCAAGCTTAAAAAATTGACATTCTAAACCTTTCGTTTCATTATCAGTTTTTCTCTTTTTCAACAAGAACTGCAGGAAAAAAAACTTATTTCTTTCGTTTCATCAATGGCAATATTCAAACAACTCTGGATAAACTTTCAAGTAAAAAAATATTTTTCGACTGTAAGTAAACTGAGCATACTGTTGATGTTATCATATATCAGTGACAAATAATTTATCTTAAAGTATCAACTTATACAACTTTAAGAAAATGATATCCACAGGTCATTCTTCTTACTATTTTCAGAAATTATTTCATAATTTCTAGCTTTTTTGCATACAAGGACACATTTTCTAACTTCAAAGATCAATTATAGTATACAAGTATACATTTTCCACAGATTCTACAGTGGATCAAGAATCATATAATTGAAACAAATATTTAAAAATCATGTGTTAATTATTTTATTGGAAATTTATACTTTATTGCGAGAACCTACAATGTGCAATAACATGTCTTGACGATGACAAAAATGGCCAATTTGTTATAAATCCAATTCAGTTAAATTGTTTAAGAAATGCATTTTTAGGTCAAATTCACTCCTCTGTTTGCATATTTTCTAAGTGAAACATATTGAGAGATGGACGTAAATAGTTGTACATGAAGAATAATGAAATGAAAAAGTACAATTTGTTTTCAATAAACAAACTATCTGAAACACTTTATTAGACTGATGGAGTATATTAAATAAAACTGCAACTAGTATTTGGATATAAAATTAGATAAAATTCGTATTCACAATATAAAATTACATTTTTATTAAAAATCGTCTAAACCTGTGTAAGTAATCGATCTGTGTTTTGCAACATTGCAATGTAGTTGAGAACTGATATTACAGTAAATTATAAAATTAAATACATTATATAAATATAGTAACCTTCAGAATCTCGTGATAATTTGTGTAAAAAGAACAGACAGTAATCATTTAGATCTATTCGTAAAAATACATTCTACGTGTAGGCTTACAGAAAAGTAGCTGCTGTATTAAAATTACATATGAAGATCTAATACTTATTTTTTTTATTATCTTTCGTAGTGAATGTTTTAAATATTTTTAGATTGACCCATGGCCCGGCATGGCTAAGCGTGTTACGGCGTGCGACTCGTAATCTAAGGGTCGCGGGTTTGCATTCCCGTCGAGCTAAATATGCTCGCCCTTTCAGCCGTGGGGGCGCTATAATATGACGATCAATCTCATTATTCCTTGGTAAAGAGTAGCCCAAGAGTTGGCGATGGGTGGTGATGACTAGCTGCCTTCCCTCTAGTCTTACACTACTAAATTAGGGACAGCTAGCACAGATAGCCTTCGAGTAGCTTTGTGCGAAATTTAAAAACAAACAAGCATTGACCCATATCTCGTGCACATTATAGAAGTAAAAAATACAGAAACATTTCGGTTTATGATCTCGTCTTTAAAAAATATTTAAGTCTCATAGACATTTTCCTAGATATTATATTAGTAAAGTGTTCACTGAAGTTTAACAGTTTTACCAAAACTGAATTTTAGTGGTATCTATTGATCACAAATTTAGGACTGTCACATTAGAAAATGTTATTTATTATTATAGAGCTACATGTTTTATAATTGACTCCTAATGTCACAGGTTTATTTATATTAATAGATTGATGTATAACTATAGCCTCATAAATTGTAAAATGTTTTAATTCACTCATTGTAATGTTTTGTCGGGGAAATGTTATAGTTCCAAATATACTAATCTCATGACGACGCAGTTGCAAGTTAGCCATAACAATGTAAGTTTAAATCCCAAGCTTATCTCATAAAGTTAATTTCAAGAAACATATCGAAAATAAAATAACATTTCTAAGTGCAAAGAGTATCAAATTAAAAATTTAGGATTGTAAAGCCTAATTCGAAAAATTGTTTTTTTGTGAATTGCTTGCACTGTTTGCCGTTGGGTTGTTATAATGTGATGGCCACTCCCAATATTAGTTGATTAAAAAAGTAGCCCAAGAGTTGGTGGTGGGTGGTGATAACTCGCTGCCTTCCCTCTAATATTACACTGATAATATTAAGTGATTAACTCCTGTTTAATTCATTATTTGACTTATTGTAAATTTGAATTGACGAAGTATCTTCTACAAGATAAGAATTAGAAAGAATAAAAGAGAAAATGTTGAGATGATACATCAGATGTAGCATTTAAGACACAAAGAACAAAAATTATTAACTGAAATAACAGTTACATCCTTAATTAATTTACCTTTTTTATCATTATGATGCAGTAAGTTTTTATAAGCGTGTATCAATTAATAAAGCTTACAATATTTATTTATTTGTTGTAGCGCGAAGCCATAATGGGTTTTCTGCACTCTGTCCACCACGATGAATCAATTGTTTTAACTCAGTAAGCTTAATGCTGATCCACCAGGAAAAAAAAAAAAAAGATTATAACAAATTACTTTATGATATTCAGAAGTATTTGTGACATGTATGAAAACCAGATGAAAGTACCAACTGTAATAGGGAACTTACGTTATATTAATAATTCCATTTGTTTAGCGAAGCTTTAATAAGATAAACTAAAATTATAATATGAGAAGTAGGAAACGTCTCCAAGGTTAGTTATAAAGTAATGTCGTATATTTGGTATAAATCTTTGAAAAAGCCTGCATGGAATAACTCAGTCATAAAAGCAGAATAGACATGCAACTGAGATAGTGTGAAAAGTATGTTCTACGATAACTTGTAGACAAAACAAATAGCTTTTCTGATAAGCCTGACTGTTTTACTCCTTGAGGATTAGAAGCTAGACTGGAAAAACTACACATAAGCGATGCGAGGATGGTGGTCTGAAATAAAACTTTTCTACATCAAAGTTTTGACGCTATATACAGCATTTGAAATATTTATGGAAATAGTAAGTAAAATGGGTACAAAAAGAGAATATTCTTGGAGAGCTCCTCTGTTGTGTGAAAACAATCTACATTACAGCACAATCTCGAACTGTGATTGGCTGTTTTCTGACCAATCAAACAATGCCACATCAATATATGTTTATACAAAGTATATAATGTTTTCTAACCAGTAAAACAATGTCCCATCAGTATAATGTTTATACAAAGTATATAATGTTTTCTAACCAGTAAAACAATGCCACATCAGTATAATGTTTATACAAAGTATATAATGTTTTCTAACCAGTAAAACAATGCCACATCAGTATAATGTTTATACAAAGTATATAATGTTTTCTAACCAGTAAAACAATCTCCCATCAGTATAATGTTTATACAAAGTATATAATGTTTTCTAACCAGTAAAACAATGCCACATCAGTATAATGTTTATACAAAGTATATAATGTTTTCTAACCAGTAAAACAATGCCACATCAGTATAATGTTTATACAAAGTATATAATGTTTTCTAACCAGTAAAACAATGCCACATCAGTATAATGTTTATACAAAGTATATAATGTTTTCTAACCAGTAAAACAATGCCACATCAGTATAATGTTTATACAAAGTATATAATGTTTTCTAACCAGTAAAACAATGCCACATCAGTATAATGTTTATACAAAGTATATAATGTTTTCTAACCAGTAAAACAATGCCACATCAGTATAATGTTTATACAAAGTATATAATGTTTTCTAACCAGTAAAACAATCTCCCATCAGTATAATGTTTATACAAAGTATATAATGTTTTCTAACCAGTAAAACAATGCCACATCAGTATAATGTTTATACAAAGTATATAATGTTTTCTAACCAGTAAAACAATGCCACATCAGTATAATGTTTATACAAAGTATATAATGTTTTCTAACCAGTAAAACAATCTCCCATCAGTATAATGTTTATACAAAGTATATAATGTTTTCTAACCAGTAAAACAATGCCACATCAGTATAATGTTTATACAAAGTATATAATGTTTTCTAACCAGTAAAACAATGCCACATCAGTATAATGTTTATACAAAGTATATAATGTTTTCTAACCAGTTAACCAGTAAAACAATGCCACATCAGTATAATGTTTATACAAAGTATATAATGTTTTCTAACCAGTAAAACAATCTCCCATCAGTATAATGTTTATACAAAGTATATAATGTTTTCTAACCAGTAAAACAATGCCACATCAGTATAATGTTTATACAAAGTATATAATGTTTTCTAACCAGTAAAACAATGCCACATCAGTATAATGTTTATACAAAGTATATAATGCATAAGTAAAAATCAAAGTTTTGATTGTTAAAAGCTTCTCTATGCAACAGATTGAAAACAATTTTAGGTTTGAATATGCCCTCCAGTGGCTCAGCGGTATGTCTGCGGACTTACACGCTAAAATCCTGGTTTCGATACCCGTGGTGGGCAGAGCACAGATAGCCCATTGTGCAGCTTTGTGCTTAATTCTAAACAAAAAAAAAGGTTTGAATATGAGTTGTATGGAAGCTCTAATGAAAGTATGAAAGTAACACTGATGATGATAGTGATGAGGCAGAAAGCATACAAACTGTCCAAAGGGAATGTTTAGTAACTCAAGTTATACGATAAGCCGATGGCAGTTTTGACAATGATATGCGAAATACTTGTATGAAGGTTACCTACAAAATTAGCCTGAAGTGGCTTCAGTGGATGTGAACCTGTTCAAAACTCACGGCTAATGAGAGGTAACCAAATTAGAGAAAAAACAAAATAAAATGGACATACACCAACCAGGCTTTAAACAATAAAACAAATAGACCTGAGAGAGTATGCTCTTTATGGATAAGTCTATATGCTAATTGTTTGGATAGAATTAACAACAGGTTTTTCAATGATAAGTAAGAGAACGATATCGCTGTCAAAATACATTTAATGAAGCATGCTGGTAGACAGTACAAATATTGGTTGCATTTAAGCCAACAGTGTGGGAGATCTACATAAAATTGATTTCACTCTAGCTACAGAAGGTACAATTCGATTATTATCTATTCTTTCATTCCCAGATAGGCATGGATTCATCTTGCAGAAAAAGAGTGATCCAAAGCAAGCGATACGTGGAAGGTTAGAACATAGATTACAACTAACCGTGACTTGATCTGTACAAAGTCTTTATATAAATATTGGTGAAGCTTTATGAACTTATATGAAAAGTAAAAAGGGTCAAATGAAAAATCAAATATCATGGCTGAATTGCGGGAAGTAAAAAGGGACGTTTGGAATAATATTTCCTAATCGTAAATTGATTAAATTTATGATAGTACATAAAGAGGTTTTCTGCTGTATTTACAGAAAATAGATACTTCGTGCATAGCATGACTTATTCGGTTTTTGATATTTTACCTAAGAATTTATTGTAGTAATGATGATTTGAACTATTTAATTGTAATTACCTATTGTTTTATTACACTTTTACGTGTATCATCTGTGCTTTTCCTTAATTATTTCCAGTTTTGTAATACGAATATGTGAGTGTATGTCATCTTTTTTATCGTAAAGAATAACAATAAATAAAACAATTAAAGGAAGCTATGCCATGATATAAAAATGCACTGCTAAGTACACTAACATATTCAAAAAACTGATTTTATCAGAAAGAGGAAGTATGGTCGACACTATTATTTCTCGATATAGAATAACATATATTTAGGTTAAGAAAGCTGTTTTATGTTCGTAAATATACTGGAACATTTTGACAAACGCTCGACGCGAAATGGTGGGTGTGCAATTTGAGTATTTTATATTTTGTTATGTATGTTTGTGTTCTACTGTAGCCTATTTTTCTTGATGTTTTTCGGTTTAATCTTTCTATAGTATTCTTAAGTTTCAAAAGGGGTTTGTTTTTTTCCAAAATATTTCACTGAGCAAACACTACGCTCAACTGCATATCTGACCGATTAACTGATTAAAGGTGAAAGAGCTATATGACCAAATGGAGAAAAAGGTGCTGCGTGTCTACTTAAAATATTGTGTGATAAGTTTCAATTAAATTTGTGTTTCGTTAAATCCTTTAGGTACACCAGATGTTAAACAAGTGGCGGATTTAACGTTTTGTGGGCCCTACATCTCATATAATTTTACACAGAATAAAATTATCAATAGACTTACATTAAGACTATGGGCACTGGGGCTTAACATCCTCTAGTCTCTACCTAAATATGCCACTGTGTTATACTATTATATATAAAAAAAAGAAGTGAGAGTAAAACATTACATATCGTCATTTTTCCAATAAACATTTTTCAAGAGTTCTTGATTTTTTGACATTAAACACTCAAAAGCTATGCTAATCAAAACATCTAAAACACATTTCAACAAATATATAAGTTTATTGATTAAAACATCACAATTTATGTATTCTCCCTTTCTCTCGTTTTCCATAAGATGTACCATTATAATAAAACGCCCATGTTATCTAGCTTACTACCTCGCCTACAGTGTCAAACAAAATGCTTTTCTTTCTATAAAATAACATACATAATATCAAATATCTAACACCGACCTGAACATGACATCTTCTGCATATCTTCTGTAAGTAAAGCTACACCTGCATGACTCTCTTGACTGCGTATGTCCGGTACAGCGTTTCGTCGACCAGTACGACCAGTCTGAAGAAAAGCGCCAAAGGACGAGTTCTCCTTGGCCTCTTTCCCTGTGCTGGAACCATGGTTGACGTCCATTGGCCGAAGCTGTACAGAAAATAAGAAAATAATATTTTAAATGAAAATATTCAAGATCATTTGAAAATTAATCTAAAATCGGTCAAACTAAAATGTAAGGAAATGGCAACATCACATGACCTGAAATTATTGCAATTTTACAAAAAAAAATGAACCTTTCAAAGAAAAACTAGTTGTAACTTGATTACAACAACATGTTATTTATCAGATTGCAAAGGGAATTAGGAAATTAATGATTTTAACATTCCCTTCGGTAGTTGGATTTCATTTTGAAAATTAAACTTTCAAGATATCATAAAAGTGTTTTCCTCAAAGAATAAACAACATGATAGATAAAACATTGAATAAAACAGTATTTTGTCAATCAATATGCTACAGATTTGTGTGCCGTCGATTCACTGATTAAATTTAATGTTTTTTTTTAATACTGTTACAAAGTAGAATAATAAATGTATTTATTTGTTATTTATCTCGTTATTGACTGTAAAACGACGTAAAATCAATTATATTTTTTCAGTGTTCAAAAATCCTTATTTCATATCTATCATAAATGTTGTAGACTTTAGGGGTGGTCAAACCGCGGCTCGCGAGCCACATGTGGCTCTTTAACATATAATATGTGGCTCGCGGAATTATATTGGCTAAGCTCCTTTTTGCATCACTATTAATATAACGGATAAATAAAAAAATCAAGCTTTATAATTATTTACCAGGTATAAACTAAGAGTTCACTGGATTAAAACGTAAGATTAATGTTCATGGTGAGTAAATATATTTAATAATTTAAATCCTTACTTTAATGATAGATTTGAGTTAGGGATTAAAGAAATTTCGGATCAGTAACGATTACAGAGGAATTTTACTGGATAATCAGTAATCGTACAAGCCGGTTTCGATAATGTTAGTTTTAGTGGGCGTGACTTGCGATCGCGTAATTGTGACGGGTGTGGCTGTGTTACGGAGTGCTAGGGTGATACTGGGCGATATAGAGTTTGGTTGCGTTGCGCTTGTTGGAGCTTACTGTTTCTTTTACTTTGTTTTTTAGAAGCGTTTGTGACAATTCTGTGAAGGAAGATACCGTCATCAAATTGTAAGAGACGAAAGTATGAAGATGAACACAAAAAATTTTAAACCAGAGTGGAAGATTTTGCATTCACTATTAAAGGAGGTAAACCTCAGTGTTTTATCTACAACGTGTTACTCAGATATTACAAAGCCAGTAACTTGAAATGCCACTACGAAACAAATCACCAAACATTTTCGTCTGATTATTCATCTAAATCAGAATTACGGAGAAAACAGGTCAACTGTATTAAAACTATCACTAAATAGCCAGTAGACACTGTTGACAACGTTAAGTAAGGAAGTTGATACAATAACTAAAGCTAGTTTTGTTATATCATGGTATATTGCTCATGCTAAACGCCCATATTTTGATGGTGAATTTGTCAAGAAGAACATAGCTAAACTTGTGGCAGTGTTAGATCCAAATAACATAAAATGTCAGCGACTAATAGCACAAACACCAGCTTCACGCCACACTACAGAAATGTATCTCCCACATCAGTGCTGATGTTGCAGGCAAAATGCAAAATGATTTAAAGAATTCCCTTGCTTAGCCCTTGATGAATTTACAGACATACAAGACAACGAAAAACTGGCGGTATTTGTTCGTTATGTTTCCTTTGATGTAACTGTGAAAGAAGAGATGTTGGACTTAGTGGCACTAAAAAACAACTCTGGTGTTGACTGTAAAAATGCGCTTGACAGAACCTTAACAAATGCTGATATTTCACTGAGTAAACTTGTCGCTATTGCAACAGATGGAGCACCTGCAATGGTGGGATAAAATGCAGGATTAATTGCACTTATGAAAAGTGATCCCAACTTTTCAGAGTCTCTCCCTATCTGTTGTATTATTTATTAATTGTGAACACCTGGCAGCCAGGTACTTAAAGTAAGAAGATGTTATGAAATTTGTTCTTGAAATTGTCAATTTCATAGGCTTAAATGGGAAGACAATTCTCAAATCTTTGGTTACAAAATCATCTGCTGTGGAAATAAAACTACAGGAGGACTTGGGTTTAAAGATGATCCATAAATTCCATTCTAGAATTGAGTTCTGGAAGCAAGTTCCAGAAATAAAATATTCTGAACTGAAGAAAACCAATGTGCGACTCGTCTCAATTTCAGTACAACATACTGCTGTGAATCACTGTACTCTGTAATGAAGTTTACGAAGTCGAAGTATCGTGCAGTTCTTACAAATCAACATCTGACGGAGGTAATTCGTACAGTCTTGACAACAAATTTCAGCGATTCACAACCAAGATGAAAACTCACAAGACCTCTACTAGCAGTAAATAGCCTGATAATTGTATCAATGTCTTTTTGTGTCAGAAAAATATTATGATAAGACTAAAATTCCGTAAGGTGGTATCTGATTAAAATATCTCTAATTTTATTGCTTTACCTATTTTCCTCCCTGTTTTGACCAGATATTTACTAAGACAAATAAATATCATTAAAAATATATGTTTTTACCCCTTTTATCTTTATTTTCGGCAGTTTCATTTAATGTTAATGAAATGAAAATTTCTATATTTTTCTTATATATTTCCATACTTCACTACCATATTAAACACGCTCAGTATAGTTAAAACAGCAATCAGCCAGGATTTCGAAAACATTTGGTTTATATATATATATATATGTACTTTGTGATTATTGAAACTAATACAAATTAACAGTTTAAAAACTACACACATGAACAAATATTATTACTTACACGTATTTCTTAATGTTAGCGCATAAGGCGTGTGACTCTGCATGGCCAGGTTGGTAAAGGCGTTCGATTCGTAATCCGAGGGTCGCGGGTTCGCGCCCGCGTCGCGCTAAACATGCTCGCCCTTTTAGCCGTGGGGGCGTCATAGAATTCAGATACAAGTCTGTAACTTTAAACTAGTGAATATAAGAAAGGTAGAACAGCTGTCGATAGAAGGAATATTTTTGATTCCTTGAACTGAAGAATGGAAATGATTGTTACTCTTATAATTCACCCACATAGAAACGTACCGAGTGTGTTCAGTGAGCCATGAACCTTCTGTCTACAGCCCAGAATGTTAACTAAACCACAACCAGTTCTATATTCAACTATGGAACATTATCAATATATGATTAAGAAAAAAATACGCTTGAAATTTGTCCCGTTATCAAATTAGACTAACGCACAAAAACATCACGCTAATGCACCTCTATTCAACATTCGTTTATCAATTATTTCTTTGATTGTTACTTCCTTTCATAACGAAGTTATCGCATGGTAGGACACACGACATTTTAAATTGTATTTGAAGTAACCATTAAAATAAATGATTGATTACGTTTTTAAATAAAATGAGGATATCGACTCATACATGCTCGTTTAATAAAATTTGACCTTTGACGTTACAGGATATGAGCTCTAAACATTAGATTATGCATTACAATAGCAAGTATTTAAAATATGAAGTGAACATACTACTATACAAGAGCAATGATGTACGCGGATTTTGTTTGTGTTAGATGTATCTAGAAGAAAGTTAACGCATATTTAACTGAAGCTGACGAACTACGTGCAGGAAACAAACAATCATGGAAAGGAAAAGACGTTCTTGTTAGAGTTTGATGCTCAAGATATACTGAAGAAATATTGTTTACACATTTGCAACCTTGTCAGTGCAATGAAACCACACCGTAATTAAAAACGATGATGCTGAATTTATGAGGATATGTGTCCTTTGTACTAAGATGATATACTATGTTTTATAATTTTATTTCTGAAAAACGAATTATTATTATGTAATTTTTATAGACGTCAGATCATAAAAATAGTTTGAATGAATTATTAACCAATAAGATTTACCACTTCGCCCTTTTATTTCTTGAGGAAACCTGTTAAAGATTTATACTACTCGTACAGGCGAATTTACCTTAAATATTGAAACGCAATAAACTATTATAAAAGATGTATGCAATCAGAAAACAAACAAATGAAAACTGATAAGATACCAACATTTGATTATCAAGTAAGAAAATCGCAAGAAAAACAAAACAATCTAAACAAAATATTTTGAGCTGATAAGAATAAAGTTTTATTAAGTAAGTGGTAGAAACCAGAATGAAGTGGCATAATGATATGCATGTATAAATAGCCAGAACATTACACTGGTTTACAAAATAATATTTTTTGTCTGAGGCAAGAATGTGAATAGGTGTTTTTTACTAATTTGGGTGTGCTGAATTCAAATTTATAAACAGTTTTGCTCTATCACCTCTAGTTTTCTGGCTTTTAAATAGTCTCATTTTAGTACATACAGAGTATATACGTGCTTATTTCAACAGTTGCAGCAGCTTATTACAGATAAAACAGGATAGATAAAGAACATTGACGGAATAAATATACTTGGATGACACAATGTACACAATTCATAGTACCGCAGACAGTTAGAAGTGTGTTTTCTTAGATAATCTGGTGTATTTTGCCTCCGGGATGTCACGCAAGAGCATCCAGCAGAAGTCTCCCATCATGCTGGGGTTCCACTTGCCTTGGTAGTTGCTCTCCATCTTCGTAATGTCTTGGTGGAATCTTTCTCCGTGCTCATCACTCACTGCTCCAAGGTTTGGAGGGAAGAAGTTGATGTGGGAATGGAGAAAATGAATTTTGAGTGACATTCGGCATCCCATATCCTCATAAGTCTTTAGCAACTTCTCAATACAGGCTTGGTAATTTGGTGTGTTCCCAAGGAAGCCACTACAGACTGACTTAAATGCTTCCCATGCTCTCAGTTCCTTTAAGGTAAGAAGCTCCTCAAAATCAGTATCCTTCAGCACTTCTCGGATTTGAGGTCCGACAAAGATGCCCTCTTTGAGCTCAGCAGCACTGAGACCTGGGAACACAGTAGACAAGTGTTGGAAGGCAGCACCATTTTTGTCCATGGCCTTCACGAAATTCTTCATCAAACCAAGCTTGATGTGAAGAGGAGGAAGAAGCACCTTCTTCATGTCAACCAGAGGATTCTCCTTGACGTTGAGTTCGCCAGGTACGAAAGTGCTTCTAGACCCCCAATCTTTCTGCTTGTAATGCTGGGATACAGCTCGACTATCCCAGAGACAGAGAAAGCAACAGTACTTTGTGAAGCCCGCTTGCATACCCATAAGAAGACCAATGACCTTGAGGTCCCCACACAGACCTACTGGTACTGGTTGTACTTAACAGCTTCTGAAAGAAGCTCCATATTGTCATAGGACTCCTTTAGATGGACAGAGTGTGCAGTGGGAATGCTGGGATATTTATTCCCGTTGTGCAGAAGCACAGCCTTGAGACTTCGCTTGGAAGAGTCTATGAAAAGACGCCAGTCTGAAGGATTATGTGGCAAACCAAGGAAAGTGAACAAGCCAGGTACATTTGTGCAGTAGCACAACTTGTTTTCCATGTCGAAAAATGAAGCAAGGTCTTTGTTCCGATTCCTGATATTGGTGATCCTTACATCTTCCTGGACTAGGTTCCACTATTTAAGCCGAGAAGCCAAGAGCTCTGACTGCTGTTTTGACAGATACAAATCACGAGCAAGGTCATTCAGGTCTTCTTGCGTGATCCAGTGTGGCTCGTTGCCACTTGTTCCTGAATAAGAAGAGTCAATATCTTCGGAAGAGATTGACTTGGCAGAATCTTCCCTTGGAAGTAATTCTTCATCTGATTTATTTGCATTTATTGCATAATTACTAAAAAAGAAGACATAAGTCACACAATATTAGAAATTAACCCTGAATGCATACACGCCTTTATGTACAATATCTGTACAAAATGTACAGTATGCATATCTAAAACACTAAAGGTGATGAGTAAAAACGGATATCAAATCTGAATTCAGCACCCTCAAATAAGGTTAAAACAGCTATTTTTGTGCTTGCCTCAATTTCTTTGTAAACCAGTGTTATTAAACGACAAGTAAAACCAGTTGTTGTTTGTTTGCTTTTTGGAATTTCGCGCAAAGCTAGCCGTCCCTAATTTTGCAGTGTAAGACTAAAGGGAAAGCACCTGGTCATCACCACCCACCGCCAACTCTTGGGCTACTCTTTTATCAACGAATAGTGGGATTGGAAGAAACATTATAACGCCTCCACGGATAAAAGGGTGAGTATGTTTGGTATGACGATAATTCGAACCCACGACTCTCTGATTAGGAGTGAACTACCTTAACCACCTGGCCATGCTGGGTCTTGAAAGACGGGATAGTATAAGAACAACATACAGTTCTAATCTCTGACAATGAATATCTAGTAATATATGTCATGAACTTTTCCAATTAATACAACTAAATCAAAATTTAAAGACATGTTATAAATAGAATCGAGGACCACAAATTTGTTTTGATTCATAAGTTTAAAAAAATATTATCTAATAGGATTCATAAATAATGTTATTTTGATCGAAAGTACCGTGTTAAGTGTTTTACTGTGGGAATTGTACGGGTGTATTTTTTAGTTCTATGGTACTATAACAAGTGAAACTGAGACCGTTATGAAATATGGATAAGTATCACAGAACAGTATATTATTCTTCAGACTTCTACAGTTCACAATACGTATTCAAAATAAAAAAATTATCTGGAGAGATGATGGTCACCCGCATTCCAATTTAAAATAATGTCTCAACTTTTGAGAAACGTCACTCCTGTAAACTCATTGTGTAGCTTTACTGACAATCACTCAAAGTTGAACAACGTTTAATATGTAAAAACGTTGGCTACGGAGGTAGAAGAGAAAAATAATAGCGTAAGGTAAAGCATGGGGTGCAGGCAACGTCATAAACGACTGAATGATAATTTCCATGTTCAAGTTGAGAAAAACATTAGTCTGCGTATTAGTTAAATGTGATTGAAAGCCCATAAACAAAAACTTAGGAACTGTTATAGAAAGTTTACTATAGAATAGGAAAGAAAGAGGAAGAAAAATAGTGGCTCCAGATGTAATTAATCAGATGACATAATGCAGTTAGATATAAGAAGGAAAATTAACATTCTATATATTCAACTGTCAATTTTGTGATAATTTTTTTCTGAGAAAGTTTTCTAAATTTTAACTGAAGAATACAAATAATGTAACATTTTGAAAGTTTCGAAACCAGCGCCTCTACTGTCCAGCCAAGCATCACTTTTACGAACAATTAATTACCTTTATAAATAATACAATAGAAACCCAGAAACATGAATGTAAATGGTTGTAATATTTTAAGTCAAATGAATGTTAGTATCTTAATTTAAGACTATCTCTAATCTATATAACACAGTATAGAATGTAAAAAGGTGGACATTTTTGCGTTAATTTGTAAAATATATATGTGATAAGTTTCTCAAACTGTGTTACAATAAATCGACATAAATCCTATTTTAACTGTAACATGTATGGATAAATGTCAGTATTCCAAAACGAAAAGCAATGATATCAGTCAATAGCAAGGCAAGCTGTTACGTTTTTTTTTGTATGTTTTATGTAGACTAAACGCAACAGAAAAACACAGATAACAGCTTGTATAATTTATTACAATAAACTAAATATATGTAACAGATATAACGTAAATTATATATTAACAATGACAGATATTAAGTTTAAACCTTCAAAATTAATTACAATACAAAATGGTACTGGCCTGTATCTAATAATATGATCTAGAATAAAAGTCCAAAAGTCCAGATTAGAAATCCAAAATTCCAGTCTAGGGTGTGAATTTGGTTCCACGAAGAAATTTCGAAGTTTGGATGGAGAATGACGAAGTTCTTTTTACGGTGTTTTCGACGAATGTCTCAGATTTGTTGTTTTCCAATTTGCCTCGGTTTCTCTTAAACAGTCCCGTACGTGCCGACCCTCAGCACAACCAGTAATTCGAATGAATCGCAAAGATTGACGAAATAAAATCACAGCTTCTGTAGATCTAGCTTATGTCACAAATTCAAGTTGAATAAACACACAGCAAACGTTGAAAATTTCTCGGACAAAGACACTATTTCTTGAATTGAATATAAACTAATGACTGACTCTTCTTTTCTTCGAATAAAAACTAATAACTCTTTCTCACATTTTCGTTTATTTATATATTTGTAGGCCTCTTTTCTAGAACCGTCGAGTAACTTCCCAACATTCCAGAGAAATCCGCGCATGTCCGTTCTTGCACGAGACTTGTCGTCTAGACACTAGGCCGCCATACATTTCTGTTTATAGTCATATATTTGATCTACCTAATTCTAGAAATTTCTAAATGTTATTTTAAATGAATAACAACATGTTTTATTGGTTTAAACTTTGAAACAGTAATATAAATATGGAAATATAAATAATAGAAATGAAAATTTAAACACAACACGACATGTTGTCGTTTACAAAACATTTACATGACATTTACATAACACAAGCTGAAACCATTTTCATAAGATAATGGTAAACTTTCGTAGATTTAAAAAGAGTAATGGGGTACCATAGTTAAGAACATTTGAATTTAGTATACTATCATATAGGTTAAAAGTAAAGAACGAAGACCATCGTGAAAAATAATTTCTCTACAATTATGAGACTAAGTTATATCGGCCTCATTGATATTTTTCAGACTGGAAAGAATTACTTTCGATGATAAGGAAGATCAAAGATGTAGTTATCACATTTCAATAAAATTCAACATCAAACTAAAAGTTGATAAATATAAGCCCGTTTATGGATTTTTCTATGAAGACTCGATATTTTAAAAGCATTTTCTGTTTTTTGCAAAAAATTCATGTAAGTTCACTCTGTGGACCATTTCAAATCTGATAAATTTATTTTAGGAAGATCTATCATTATTACCATACAAGGTGTATTTTAAAGAAAAGTGAAAACAACAACAACATTAATTTTCTACGTATTAGGTACTGTACATACTTTATTTATTTAATTTTCAGTTTAACATGCATTTTTACAATAAGTATAATATAAAAGGGTTTTTTTTAACATGGTGCATTCTTACATAGATATGTGTGTGTGTGAATTTTTCTTCGAAAAATAAAAGACATGAAAACATTTTTTATTATGTCAGTTATAAAACCTACACTTTTATTTTAAAAACAACTGAAAACATATGAAATAGCTAAACCTTTATATCTATATAACTGATAGGGAAGTGAAAACTTAGAATATATTTTAAATTCGAAAAACAAAATGTAAAAGTCAGAGCAATCAGAATTATAAAAAAATTAACATTCGAAGCGAATCATAGCTAAAGATATTACTCGAAAAGGAAGTCGATGACTATCTTGAAATAAATTATTAAAGCCAATTTTCTTTTACGGCTATTGATTTTCAGTTTTCTACATCTTCAGATTACTCTCATGAGTAATTTGATGCATAACAAAAATAATAATGATGGGAAGTTTGATATTACTTTTGACGTGCTATGCTACAAATTAATTCATGAAAGAAACCAGTCATCACAATATGTGCTTAAAGTTCTTCACGTCCTTTTTCTGGAGAAGAGCCAGAATTATCGATTTCGTTTAGTACTAGTAGCGAAACAGCTAGAGACCGACAATATTAAGTTACAGCATTCATGTGTAAGGCAAAATATTGAGCGTTTGACACAGGCATGGAGAAGTAACAACTACTGCTACAACTTGTAATCATTCCATTTATAGACAGAAGAAAAACTTTTTCCTGGGGTTTATCGATAGCTTGCACTGAAATAGTTTTCCTAGTTTGCCTTCTTAGGTAAACTATAAATAGCTATTTTTACCAGACAAAAAAAAAAAAAAAGAGTATTCTGTTATAATTTATAGAGATTTTACTTACCAAGTACAAAATTATACAAATTTCACGGTAATAACGCTTCATGTATATTGCAACTTTTCACACATTTGAAATTTTTAATGAATAAAATAAGGCAAACACAAATTGCGAAATCAAAATGGCAATTATAAGTAACTTAATACCAAGGCACACTCTAACGTTATACTTTTATTTTGGTGCCTACGCTTTTTCTGCATACTTTTTCTTTGTTACATGTAACGTATATTGTTTACTGTGTATTGTGCAAGTCCCACCTGTTCTCGAAATTTGTAGAGTTCTTAAAAGTGAGAATTAACAATATTAGTTTACGAAAACGCGTTAGATCATTGTTGAAAAGTCTAGAAACTCGTGTGACTGATATAAAAAGAGCTAGCGAGAGACAGATGTGTATTATTATTATTGGATTGTTTCAGTCAGTGTGCTAAAAAGATTCGGAAGTTGTAATTGTGTTTTACGTCTATTAACCGAAAAACTATAAAGCTGGACCAGGATTCTTTATACATTTCGAACACTACAAACAGCTCAACTACAGTGATTAACTTCGGACGTTAACATTTTTAGGAGACATCTGGTATTGTCACTAGTGAAAACTTACCGGTGCTTTAACCTTAGCCAGTCGTTAAATTATATTATTTGTTGATACATCGATACACTTTTTAACGTTAAAAACAAATAATATAATTTATTTGTTTGTCCTGAACTTGGATCGTCGATAAAATATTCAATTCTAGAACAGATATAAGTCTCAGTAATATTATAAATAATCTATAAAACTTTTATATATAAACCATCATGTGTAATAACTATTAGTAATAACCGTTATTATAAATTATATTGTTTTCGTGTTTGTATATTAAAATATATTTATGTTAAAATGAATTTGTGTGTATTTTCTACCTATATTAGACTTTACATCACATATCAAATCTTAAAACAATTTATTGCGAGTTACTTGAGATATAACATCAATTTTGATCGAATTTCTTCCTTTTATTTTCCTTCGTAACAAAAATACGGCAAAACATACATAGGTTTTATGGATTTTTGCTGAATTGGTATACTCATAAATATTATTAACCTACAAATAGGAGCCTCATTTGGTTTAAATATATGCCAGTTATGCAAATATATTAAGCATAAACCACTCAAATTTGACGAAAAAATAATGTGAGCTATCAGTCTAACACTTTTCCTAGCAGCATCACCTAAAATAAAAGTGGACCGTTTTTCGTTTTCGAATTAAAGGAGATTGATTTAGAGCATTAAAAATATAGGGGGAAAGGATGTGCACATATTTAAGCATTGGCAAAGTAGATTTGCAGTTTCTAGCTCATCTTTTCAAAAGAATCATACAGGTAGACGGTTATTAATAATATCCAGTTCTTATTTTCAACGCAAGTTGACTAAATGTTATGAAATTATCCTAATTAAAGAATGTTTGGAGTCATGTGATATTAGCTTATGAAATCAGCATAAATAATGATGCTTGATATGACTGTACCGATTGCACGGAGGTGATTTACAAGACACCGGTAATCTAAATTTCATGGCATCAGTTTACAGGAAGCTATTAATATTGTTTTAGGTAGGAGAGCTACCGCCAGATATTTTAAATAATATTATTTGTTTTGTAAAGTAACGTTCCAAATAATAGAGTTGCGATCTAAAGCTAATGTGAGTTACTATCGAGTGTCATTTTTTTAATTTACTGTGGTATGTTGGTGTGTATTGACAAAAAGTCATAATATCTAAAAATATCTTAGGTGTGAAAAAGTTGCTACCAAAACAGGATTGAGGGTGTGACTTAAAGGAATGAAATCAAAATTGTCAGTAAAATTGGTAGCTGTACAACAATGATAAGACTTTTACAGCAAATATCCATTCATTAGTTAGCTAGGCCCCACATTTTGCTTTACCCATCATCATACTCCATGTTGAACAAGTACCAGGTTTCTTCGAAAATTAAAAAAATACAAAGTTTGACTTTTTTTTATTAACGTCTTTACAGATTTAAAGGTTCTTGAAAAGGTCGCGTGTAAGGGGAGTTCCAAAAATTAACATTATAATGACATAATCCTTGTATTATATTGATAATGTTGTTGACCCAGACTTTATAATTAACGCTCTAAATATTAGTTCATTAGTGGTAACATTATTGCTAAATCTATCTTTACAATTAACGACATAATACTTAGTTCATTAGCGGTAATAGTATTGTTGAACTCATCTTTACAATTAACTATGTGCTTCTTTAATTAGCTGTAATACTATTGTTGAATTCATCTTTAATAGAAAGATGAAGACGCTAAAGATTTGAAAAAAAAACATTTGTTTTACAAATTATTTTGATCTGTCATTCAGGAATTTAGTTTTTTCATTCAATACTAAGGTTTACGATTAATTTGATGGAATAATGATCAAGGTTAATACTATCTTGTGCGGCTTTTTACCTACGGTATCATGAAAAACAGTGGTTGTAAAATTCTAAAATAAACTTTATACCTCCATATGCATAAAGTAAATAGAATTGTTATTTTTAATGATCCTCAACATATTAGCCTTTTTAAAACTCCATAGCTTAATAATTAACTTAATAATATAAGATTTACTGTGGAAAATAAAAAACACGAATATGCTTTTCTTCATACATTAATTATGCGCAAAATGCTGTAAAGCCCACGATTCTCAGAATTTCCATGTATATACAATGTTGTCGATATCTGAGTTTTCGTATGATTATATATATATATATATTTCATTTATCAGTATGCAGACTTCTTTTATTACCCTTCATTTTATTTTATTTTTTCAGTACCTTAACTTTTAATTATCATGTTAGTGTCTTGCTTGCCGGAAGACGGCACTGGAGAATGAACGAGAAAATATAAAAAAATATATAAATATTTAATAACACGAATTGCAAAGTGGTAAGATCGAAAAAGATATATTCAACACATCTCCTGATGAGGAGGGTTACAGATCACTGGAGAAAAGTAAAAAACGTTCAGATTTCACAGGAAATTTTTTTCTCCAAACATTGCTACAGATTTATTAGTACGATTACTTCACACTAGCTCTTCCAGTGGTCTAAAGGTAAATGTCGGGTTTTGATACCCACGATGACTAGAGTACAGAGATGACATTAAATGTGAAAATATGTAAGTTTAAAAGTAGAAATATTCTTGAAGAAACAGTCAAACAAAATAAGTGATTTCACGATTGTCAAGTAACACTAAAATTTAGCCATTTGATCATATTATTATTGTCAATATTTTTGTTCCCCAATCATACAATAAAATAAGCTAGGTATTTCACATCAAAATTAAAAAGATAAACTATATACAACTCTGTGAATGCGCATTACCTATTCCAAAGTTAATTATATTTCTTTGAAATCTAATTTATAAGGTTATTAAAACGTAATGATACCATGTTGTTATGAATGTACCTCAAGATGGCTAGTGTGGATATTAAAATTTTTGTTAAAGTAAAGTAGAGAACAACGTTTCGACCTTTTAATGTCATCTTGAGGTTAACAAAGATGTTGTTGTGAATTGTGCCATTGCACTTGGTGCGTGTTAAATGAGTGTTTACACAAAACCTCAAGCACAAAGTTACATGGCTCAATAAATAACTACTTTAAAGAACACGAGGCTTAAAGAGTATATCTTTCAAGCCTATAATTAAAGATTCCAAAAAAGTAAAGAAACAAGGCTGGAAATAGCGCTTACATTATTTTCTCAAGTTATAAATTCATATTTTGACTCCATTAAAATTGAAAAGTACTGATGATAAGGACTCAAAATTAATCATTTTTACAACGCTTGTAGTATTATGTTTAAACAATAATGAAATTAAAGGGATATTTGTTATCATCTCATTACACGTTAGTCAAGAAATCAAAATATCTGCCAAGACTATTGTTTTATTTTAGACAATAAAATTAGCATCTGGTGACGATCACTTAGGATTTAATGATTTTAAGAATCTGATTGCTAGAAGTGATATCACTATTATATATGCAAAAACAGCTTATTCGGGTTGAAAAAAATATTTTACATAGAAGAGCTAAAATACTGGACTATATCACCCATACTGGACTATACATTCCTTGGGACTCAGCACAAAACAAAAACTCAACATACTAAGAAACCAAATAAACACAGCCATAAAACTACGCTCACCAGATAAAATTAACGATGAATTAGACAAAGTAAAACAATATTTCATCAACAAGTTTCCTCCACAAACCGTAGAAAACATTATACGCACACACCTAGACAGAAAGCAAAATCAACCAACTAAAGTAAATATATCTCACGAATCATATACTGCTGTATACCATATATTCCTGACATCAGCAAACAAATAACCGACATTTGGCAAAAACTAGTAACAAAATATGACATTCCAGTTAATACCAAATTTATTCAAAGATCAGGCACAAAACTGAGGTCTATACTATGTAAAAACTGCACTGACAAACACCACACCAACATTATTTATACAATACAATGTGATAACTGCCACGACTTCTATATTGGAAAAACAAGTAGAAAAATGGAAACCAGAGTCAAAGAACATAAAAAGTCACCTTCACACGTTTTCGAACACTGCAAGTCAAATAAACACAACATAACAATAGAAAACACTCAAATACTAAATAAAGAAACAAACATAAACAAACGCAAAATTAAAGAAGCCTTACTTATACAACAACTTAAACCCAAATTAAACCAATATAAAGGAACGCCTTTATACCTATATTAATATAATAAATAAATAAAATTATATATTCAAACATCTAATACCGCCCTCTACATTCCGACACTTAGTTACACAACCCCTTTGAAACATGTGGTCAGCTTCCGGTCAGTTACCTCTTTCTTTGTGAACGTGACGATGACCGAAAAGGTCGAAACGTTGTTCACTCTTATGTAAAATATTTTCTCATCCCAAACAAGCCGTTTTTGCAGATATATTTCTCTACAAGTGGGTTTCTCGACATCACTAATATCACTATTATTCGTTTTTAGACAGTATCTAGTTTTCTTTACCATTTGTCTTAAATTCCATTGCAAATATTAACTGTATATTTTATAATGATTTTGTAGAATCTCCAATCGAATTTTACATACAATTTTAGTTACATATATTAAATTGATAAATAATATCTTTTTACTTTGCTTCTTTGCACGGAAGACAAACCTAACGGACCCTCGCTAGCTCTGCAGATTTACCACGTTAAAATGAGGGATTCGCTTCCCCTCGGTAAACTCAGCAGATAACTAAATGTA
Organism: Carcinoscorpius rotundicauda; assembly: GCA_011833715.1. Lineage (NCBI taxonomy): Eukaryota > Metazoa > Arthropoda > Merostomata > Xiphosura > Limulidae > Carcinoscorpius > Carcinoscorpius rotundicauda. The sequence continues at coordinate 23,584,784 of CM022395.1, forward strand.
GCTCTGCTATAAGAAAACATAACGATCGTTAAAATACCTCTTTTTTTAATCCAGGTAACAGAAAATGACTTGCGTGAGCTCGAATGGTACTTTTTTGCTTTTCTTTATGTTTTGAAGTATTTTCTTCGATGTTGTATGACAGCAGCAGTCGAAACTGAAAATCGATTTTTCGTGTTTTAAGTGCCCCCCAGTGTCTCAGCGGTATGTCTGCGGACCTAGACGCTAAAATCCGGGTTTCGATACCCGTGGTGGGTAGAACACAGATAGCCCATTGTGTAGCTTTGTGCTTAATTCAAAACAACAAAACAACAACAACAAGTGTTTTAAGCGGTTTGAGATTTTGAGGACAAGCTAATTGTTTCTGAATTTTACATAAAGCTATGCAGTGATTATTTGAGATTCTTAATTTTAAACTAGTAGACGTGGAGAAAGGCAGATAGTCAACAGTACTCACTATCAGCTCTGGCGTTACATTAATCGAAAGGCGAGATTGAACTTTTATAATATATCAAATGCCAGAACTACGGAGAGTGTTTTTTATTCAGCGGCACGCAAACCATAGATCCGAAGATTCGTATTTCGGTACATAACCACTAAATACTTCTTCGTATTTAAAGAAGCAGAAAGAAATATGGCACTTGATGTATTTTTAAATTCGAGCGTAAAGATAATTTCATCAGTATAAAACAATGAAACAATAATAAACTGAATACTGATTTAACTGCGAAAGCTCCTAAATAAATTCAAAGGAAATGAAGAATTTCACAGACTATCGTATATTTCTTTGTTTATTTTTACCGCAACATTACACAACGGATTAATAAAGTGGATAAGGGAAACAAAATCAATACTTTAACCAAGTATTTGTTTTGTTTTTATATTTGGATTAAAACCATTAAAATGATTATTTGCGCTGTGTCTACCGCAACTATAGAGCTATCATATCAATTTTAACATTGTAAACACTCAAGCTTATCACTCAGTCACGTCAGATAAGTGAACAAAATTTAAATGTATTTGACGAGAGAACCCAAGTATTTCTTAAAACTTTTGAAAATATGATGATATCTGGGGCAATTGAAAATAAATCCTATGTCAAGATGTTTCATTTCTTCAGCGAAATGTGGAAGCTTTGCTAAAGAAATGAAACGTTAGAGTATATAATCTCTTTTCAGTAGCCCTAGAAAAGGTAATGTTTTTAGAAGTTGTTTGAAAATGTATCATTCTTTACTTAAATTGTTAAAGTGAAAGATTAAAATATTATTATTAGTTTTTATTTAGTTTTTAAATATTATTTATCAAACTTTTATTCTGTTACAGATACATTTTTTAAACTTGCTAATAGCACTAAGGTTATAGGGATATGACAAATGAATCAAACATAACAATTCATGTGGTTATTTAATGTATTATTTAAAATAAAGAAAATAAATGCGTGTAGAAAAACTTGATAATATTTTGAGAAAAAGATAAAAAAGGACCAATGCTGATAACAATAGAGAACGTTTTTCTTTTTTGACTAGAAACTAAGGGTGAAAGTTAGAGACTGTCTCTAAATATATACATTGATTATCACTGGTCAACAAATTTTTTCGAAATCTCAGTTGCATAAGATTTTTTTACTCATTCTTACCCTTTGTGACCTGCTAAATTCAAATATGAAAACGGTTTAGTTCTACATGCTCTAGTTTTAATGCAATTTTAAGTTTTTCATTCTAGCCGTTTGTGGTCAAATTAACACGTTTCCTGCGATGCCTATATTGGCAAACCGGTAACTGCTGCGATGCTCTTGTACATCTGACAGCTTCAGTGCTGCATGAGCTATGATAACGTGAGGTTGTCGTTACACTTGTCTCTAGCCTCTGGCTATCCTTCATATGAGACCCCACAGTCATTAACTCCTCAACAGTTTAGCCAGCCAGAGTTGAATGACCTTGTGCGTGATTTGGGTCTCTCCAAAAATGCAGCTGAAGTGTTAGCTTCCAGGATGCATGAAAAGTGTCATTATTCCGAAATCAGGAGCAGACTTTTGTGCCATTTTTTTTTACAGAGAAGAACGTGTTTGTTTATTGTCATAATATCTTAGGTCTTTTTCAGGAATTAGGGATGCCAGTATACCATCTAAATTACTGGCGATTATTTCTAGATTGTTCTAAGCAAAGTTTGAAGTGCGTTCTACTTCATGATGGCAATGTCTATGCAGCTGTTCCAATTGGACACTCCGTGTATTTACGAGAGGAATATAATGACATTAAGACTGTGATTGATATGCTAAAATACCAAGAGTACAACTGAACAATTTGTGTGGACCTCCAAATGGTTAATTTCCTCCTTGGTCAAAAAAGAGGATTTACAAAGTACCCCTGCTATCTTTGCATGTGGGACAGCCGAGCTCGAGAAAAGCACTGGAACCACAAGGAGTGGCCCATACGTGAGACTCTGAAGGCAGGTGTGCCAAATATTGTCAACGATCCAATTGTCAGTAGATAAAAGATCATATTTCCTCCTCTCCATATCAAGCTAGGCTTGATGAAACAGTTTATGAAAGAGTTGAATACTGACGGTGAATTCTTCCAACACATTTTCTGTGCTCCCTGGTTTGTCCTTCGAGAAGATCAAGGCAGGTGTTTTTGATGGACCACAGATTCGTGAACTTGTGAGTGATCAAGAATTTGCCAGAAAAATGAACGACAAGGGAAGGACTGCATGGCTTTCATTTGTGGCGGTGATGGCAAACTTTCTCGATAATGAAAAAAGCTGACAACTATGAAACCCTTGTAGGGAATATGTTGTCAGCTTTTCGCGATCTTGGATGTAACATGAGTGTCAAACTCCATTACCTGTACAGTCATCTTGATAGATTCCCTGAGAACCCAGAAGCTGTAAGTGACGAGCAAGGCAAGCAGTTCCATCAGGACCTCAAGACCATGGAAGAGCGTTATCAAGGGAGATGGGACAAACATATGATAGCAGATTACTGCTGGAGCATTAAACGAGAATGCCCTGAGATAGTCCACAAACGCAAGAGCTACAAGCGGAAATTCATGCCTGAGTAGACTGCAATTGAGCTTTGCCTCCTCATAGTAGCAAATGTCTTATCTACTAATTAGTTTTATATAACAAATTGAATTATAACTTGATATAAAATTGAATTTATATAAATAACTTGAATACATTTATACTATATTGCATTTTCTTTTTTATTACCCAGCTATATTAAAGAGTTTTATAACAGATTTTTCATGATAGACTACGACGTCAATGTGATGATGACGAAATTTTGAAATTTTCAAATACCTTGATTGCAAAAAAGTAGAGCACTGAGGAAAAAACTAACTTCAGATCTGAAATCAGGGTAAGAAATTATGTAATACCAAGTGTTTGATATAAATGCAACAAAAACTTTGTTGACCTGTGTTATCGAACAATATTATTAGCTAATTTGAACACTTAAATACAACTTTTTGTAGGTTAAATTGTATTATGAAAAAACGTTGATGTCATTAATAGTGATATAAAACCTAGTATGAATTCATTATACGTCAGTACTTAGTTTTATTGAATGAAGCATATAAATTACAGCGTTGAAGAAATCAGAAGTTTAAAAAAATTCCTTTATACAAACCATTCTTCTTTGTTACCTAAGTACAAAAAATAATGCATTTCATATTATCTCTATTCGTAAGTTTTAGTCACAAAAATTTTTCCAAAAGCATATAGAAGTGGAAAGTCTACTAGTGGTATGGATTTTATAATTATTTTCAGATAATAACAATATCAAAAATGAAAGAAATGGACACTGTTGTGGGTGATATTATGAAATATTCTGGTTTAAAAATGTCAGAACTAATATTATGTGTATTTAGTTAATTGCGTTTTAACAAGTTAATTTGGACATTATATAACAGTAAAATATTACTTAATGTGGTACTCGTGAAACACGAAATGCTTAAGTACTCAAAAATTGTTCTTTATAAATTAAACTCAGCAAGAAAAATATAATAATACCGTTGTATCAACTAAATGACACAAAAATATCTTACAATGCATAAGGATATATAGTTTACTAAGTTAATTTAAAGAAAATCAATGAAAATAAATTACAGGGTATTCTGTTTGAAGTGTTGCTGTGACGTGTTATCATTAACAATTATAGTTAGTGACTATTTGAAATAAAACAGCAATGCACCAAAGAACGTTTTCCTCTATAAACATGAAAAATTTAATGTGCTTTTCATTTTTAACAGCGTAAGTTATATCCAATAGCCTACGGATGTGAAAGTAACATGTGCTCAACCGAGATAATCACGGTTTGTAGAACGTAAAGATATTACTGCACGTAGGAGTAGTTCAATATAAAGGTTGTGGCAGCCTTCAACTTTGTAGATGGAGCGAAAGCTCACAGAAGCGTGAAATAGGTAGGTGAATGTCAGCGGCCTACGACTGACATATACGTCATCATTATAAACGGTTTCAGACTCTACGCAAACCATCAAAGGTGAGAATACGATATTAAAACCGAGATTCTGTTTATCGAAGAAAAAGTCCTAAACCACTTTTAACACAAAAATATAAGTTTCGTATAATTACATAAAATAGTGAAATACAAGAGAGGAAAAATCTAACAAGCACTAAAATGATTGAACTAGTTGAGGCAACATTCTGTTACCTTGTTGCTAGCAAAGAACATCTTGCGAAGTATTGATTTTGGGGTAAAGAAATCATTGTTAGATCATATCGATCTTCTGCTCAGTCCGTAGTCTTGTACTTCATCGAGACTAGTAGGACGCATGAAATACTAAAGATGTTGACAGGTGTTTCGTGATTCTTTCTTGTCTTTTACCAAGAATTCGTTTTATTTATTTTTCTTGTAAGATTATCATTTTATAGAATCTTACCTATCCAGCAATTATAACACACATTAATTACTAAAATATACCAGTGTTATTAAATATATATTTAATTACATCGCATAAACAAGGTAAAACATCAAACCTAAAACGTTTTAAAAATAAAGAAAATAATATTTATTTAGGGTTATTTCAAGAGAGACTCGTACGACCAATAAATTCAAGGATTCATGGCTTGCGATCAGTGACCGACAAAATGCGCAGTTTGGGGGCGACTGATATGTTTATAGAGCAGGGATTCCCAACCGGTGGGTCGCGAAGCCTTGGCAGGGGAGTCGCGTAGCCTTTTTAGAAGTAGCTTGGGATAACACTAATTTTATTTCATCAATTACATTTTCAAGTTGCGAGTGCTAAAAGGTTGGAAACCCTATTATAAAGTAATAGTCAGATCCCGCTCTTCAGGTAGACAACAGTAACCTAAGAGTTGAGTTATAATTCTCACTAGTTACTTTTAACATAAATTAATAAAATATAATATACTCACATGCAAAGGCGTAGATTTTTTTACACCCGATAGGAGGGGTGATTTTTACAACCCCTTATGTGGACTGTTCAATTTGCAAATTGGTAATCTCTGATTATGTGAACCTGAAAGCTGTAAACATGCAGTCACAGAGTAATCTTGTTACCACGATACTTCAAGGTTTCTATGTAAGTTTGTATAAGTGAGGTGAACAGTTTTCAAAATGTTAATAGAATAAAGACAAATGTGTCACAAATTAACTGCCACATGACTTTATTCCTGCACACTACACAGTATAAAAGATGGCCATTATACTTGACAAGGTTACTAATAACTTTCATTGCATGAATTACGTTTCAAAATATTAATAAAATTAGTAATTGCCCTTGATAAGTTCATAACTACTGAAAATCTGTTCATGTTGTTTGATAAAAATAACTAAAATGTCTTTGCAAACTCTTGAAAATTACACATCAATACAATGTAGGACATAATTATTCATACTTTTCATTGAAGTAAGATTCATTTAGTTCTCTAGTCTACATGTTCCCAAACGTAGACCTCATTTGTGATGATCTGTTTATTAATTCTTTCATAAGCTCTTCTATATTTATTTTGTTGACCTCATCTTTGTGAGTGTGACAAACTGCCACATGGTTGAGGCGGCAATGAGACATAGTTGACCTTAACCACGTCTTCAACCGTCTTAATGAAGAAAAGCTGCCTTCATATTCGCAGCTAGATACTGGATATACAAGCAAAATTTTCATGAGAAGAAACACTTTACTAAAGATCTGCCGGCTTGTTTCATGCATTTTACAGCAAGCATTCTTCGCACCTTTCAGAGATACTGCTTTTGTTGTTACTTTGAACATGGGCAACTGAAACTCTAGCCGTTGTGCAGATATTTTTGGATAGAAGTTTATAACCGAGTTGTGAATCTTGCTAGATGTGATCATGTTCTTAAGTGCCAGATATTGCCTCAGGTCACTGTTGTCTGCATTGAATCTCGTGGTCAGATGTTCTGTGACTGTGTACACAAATTCAAAATATTGGCTTCTGTAGTAATCTCTAGCTATTGTAGAATGGTGTGCTGAGGCATCACCTGTGATCCTTCTGGGGGATCTGCAAATGCGTGGTAGTTCAATATGCACCAGATCTAGGGAAGTTACCTTTTTGTCAGCTTCATCAAATATTTTGTTGTAATTTTCCTCTGTTCGCAATACCCGCAATTGCTCAACTGTCATTGCAGATGCTTCAATCGTGCCAGATACTGTCGCCGATTTTACTTGGAATGCACGGTTTAGTTCCTCTAATGTAGCTAATGGATGCTGAGCCATGCCATCAAAAATCCTAAAACTGTCTTTCCTTTGTTAAATCTGTTCAGCAGACCTCGTGCTTTCACTGATACATCTGATTTTTCATTTGCTAATTCAGACAAATCAACAATATCACTGTAGTGATCATTAGCGCATGTAATTGCAGATAGGCGGCAAAACCGATGTGTTGGACACAGTGGGATGATGTATTTAACTGGACCATTGTGGTTGTCTGACAATATAATATTTTCAAAGATTGTCTTGTATTTGCCTGATCTCTGAAGCAAAACACCAAATTCAACTGCATGTTGCATTATTAAATTAGCCTTGTGCGCTCTGCAGTGAAAAAATAAAGCTGACGGTTGCTTCTCTTTTATTTTTACCTGGCAACCACTGTATGCACCACTCATGTTAGCGGCTCCATCATAAGTTTGTGCTCTTATTCCTGACAGTGGAAAATTGAGTCTAGTCAGTACATCAAGTATAGTCAAGGATATTGTTTCACCAGTTGTACTGGAAACATCGTAGAAACCAAGAAATGTCTCATGGACGTCAAAGTTCTCATCTACGTATAGTACACATATTGTTTCCTGTTCGGCACCTGTAACATCTTGAGTGCCATCAACCATTAATGCAAAGATTTTACTTTGCTGCATTTCGTGTGCTATGTTTTTCAGTATTTGATGGCTGAACATTTCCATTATTTCGTTCTGAGCCTGGGGTGATGTTAATGTGGTTTTCTTTGACAAGTAAACCGTCAACTTAGGATCTTTCTCTTCTAGGAGCTTCATTAACTGCAGGAAGTTCCCCTCCGTATCAGTATGTCCACGTAATGCTAAACCTTGACGCAGTAAGAAACGTAAACTTCTGAATATTTTGGCTAGACTCCTTTTGCATTGTCCTTGCTACTTCATTTTTCCATTATGTAGCTGAACAGTCACTGGAGTTACATCAAGTGAACCTTCTAGAGATATAGCGAATCTGTGGTAAGAGGAGTATTAGTGTTCGTTGAATTTCTGTTTTGCCTTTGACCAGTTGCAAAAACTGGTGGATATGAACATGTACTCCACTGGCCTCTCCAATTTCCTTGTAAAAAGGCCTATATTTTCCACCTTGGCACAATGAAAGCATATGACTTTTTGAGTCCGATTGTCGAAGTGCAGCCATGGGAACTCATCAAACCACTTGCCCTGGAAGTTGATATTTTAAGATTTTGCTTTCTGTCGTGGTATTAGTTGTGCGTCTGGATGATATGATTTTCCACAATGTACCTGTGGAGTGTTAGATTTTTTTATTACTGCACAAATGTATTTCACAACTATCTGGTAGCTCCTGATGTGCAAAGTTGCACAAGCATTTTCAGACTCGTCCTCTGATGAACATGGTACTTCCTCTGTATGGCAAGTTTCTATTCCTTTGCTTGAGGTTGTTGGATTATCTGCATCTTCACTGTCACTTGTAGTACTAGTAACTTGCTTGCAGAACTGTCTCACATCGGAAAGTTTCAGACGCTTACTTGTTATAATTGGAATCTGTTTCACAGATGACTCAACAGGCTAAAATACAGTCTTTATTGACAAACTCTAACGTACAATGAACGAAAATAGAACAGAATGGAAGTAGGACTGAACTATACAATGCATGTAAGTTGAACGCGCGAACCACATAGTGACTGACCGCCTGGGCATTGCTGGGACAATAATGTGTGCAAGTTACAACACAAATAATAATTGCAAGTTTCTCGAAAAATACTTAAACAATCACAAATATATTATATTCCTGTTAAAGCTCATCAAAAGGCAAACACGTTGTAATGTAATGTTTATAACCACATCTATTAAATAAAAACATCTAAACAAAAACTAGCAATACAATTCGAGCAGAGGTTTCAGGCCGTTGATATCGCTCTTTTTGTGTTCTAATTATACAAGAAAATACAATATTTTTACTATCTATGATAAGAGAACATATTGTTCTTTTACCATAAAGCAACAGCACTTTATTAGAGGGCAGTGATAATCTGAAATTTCATGGATTAATGAGGGCCACAAAAACAGGTCTAATAAGCACTGTTATAAAATCGAGACTCAGACTAAAGGGAGCGGAAGGGGGTGATGTAGGGTGCGTCTAGATCCAAGCGGCCCGAACTTGTCGATAACTGTACACTAAACGAACACTATGGTCAGCAGCTTCGGCAGCTAAGGAGAGTAAGGCGTTCGACAATAAAACCGGCTAGACAAGCATAAGAACAAATGGCGTAAGAAAATCGCACAATATACACATAAGATTAATGCAGCTACAAGTTACAAATGTCCTGCCAGATCTAGATCACAGGAGTTTACGTTTGGGAGTAACATTTTCGAATTTCATGCTCTGTTCAGTCTGTTGTGATGAAGATTTTACTTAATCTTACACTACATACAAGACGTAGGTAGATTCTGTGATAGTGCTTGCAAGCCTTGCATGTATACTTAGGCCTACTAGCTGATACTTACGAACTGTCGCTTAGATGGAAGAGCTTAGAAGCACGCCTATATTAAAGATGTACGTTTCGGCTACTGAAAAAGCCTATATCTAGGCCTAATTATGTAATTCGATTGGTAAGAACATGAGAATCACAAGAACAAATACACAGTTTGTAAACCTGTGATGCAATAAAACAATTCAACAGACCCAACTGTAGGGGGATGATTGTATGCACCATACCCCCCACCTAAAATGAATGGGGGAAGTGTCACCCCATCCCCCAAGATTTTCGCCAATGCTTGCATGTATAACTGAAACATTACACGTGCTACAATAGAGAAATAAACAAATAAGTAAAAGAATGGCATGTGGGGTTAGTTAGTGTAAACTACAGTGCACATAATATTAAGAAACTATCAACAATTAAACAATAAAAGTTGTGAATGTTTCGTGTGTATCTGTGAATGTTGAATAGACAAGTTAGTTTCCAAATTTCGGGACTTTTGATAAATTTAGGACACTAATAGCGGTATCTTGCGTAGGCATTTAGTCATAAATAAATAAATCTGCAAAATTATCCGCTTCGCACTTAACATTCTATAAAGGAAGCATATAAACCCTCACAGTTTTAAAACTAGAGCAAATAACGTTTCATCTTATTTCATTCCATTCAATAATGCTCAAATAAACTTAGTCAACAGATAAAAAAAGACACAGCTGTAGTCCTATACCTTTTATATTGACTGTATGGGTAGAAAAAGACAGAACTTTAAGGCTTAGTGCCTAGCAATATAATTCATAATTTATTTTTGTTTGGTTGTTTGAAAAAAGAAGTGTTAGAATAAGGATAAAGTAATCGTTTATTAAGCTTTAAAATTTTCTATTCTTGTATCCATTTTCTTTCTTTTTTCGTTATTTTAGCCTTCTTCCAAGGCTACTAATGAAAACGATGTTTCAAGAATAAAAACTTCAGGTTAACATATGTTTTCTTCAAGGTTTTACATTCCATTTTGTATAACACTCAACGACACATACTAATATACGTCCAACATATATAATTTTTGCGGAAAACGACTTTTCTAGGATTCATGTGTCAATGTCATTTGATATTTTTATCATTCATGAAAGTTTCTTTACAGTTAATTTTCACGAATTTGCTTAGACAAACATATTGTCATGAAAATTGTAAAGTGCAGCATAGTTTGAAATACATGTGTTTATTAATTTTTTAACTGTTATTTATCTTGTAAGTAACATTATTATCACTTCACTGAATAACACTTTTAAGTAGCAGATAATTACGATGTGTATTATATGGAAATTAAACTATACAAAGATAACTCATAAAGTAACAAGTGAATCGGTATTATACCAAGAAGTACAAGAGAAAGAAATGTTTTAAGTTGTAAATACACTAAATTACTATTGATTCTTCTAAACACTTTTGAATTGGTTCAGGTAGTTCTAACAGATAAGTTTTTAAAAGTTTCTCAATGCTTTATCATCATCAAAAGTCATTCGTATATTACTACAGATTTGTTCCTTATTTGATGTATCTTGTAAAAAATCATAAATTTATGTAAAAACAACATAAACGTATTATATGATATTTTATTTTATTTGATATAATGATTCTCAGACTGTATTTTACAAATCACTGGTTGGTTGCAAATATGTTTCATAATTACACTGGTTTACAAAGAAATTGAGGCAAGCACAAAAATTTGCTGTTTTAACCTAATTTGGGGGTGCTGAATTCAGATTTGAAATCCGTTTTTACTCATCACCTCTAGTTTTTTAGATATCCATACTGTACATAAAGGCGTATATGAATTCAGGGTTAATTTCTAATATTGTGTGACTTATGTCTTCTTTTTTATTTATTATGCAATAAATGTAAGTGATAGCATTACATTATATACATATATATATATAGCTATATATCAAGACGGATTTTGGCAGTTAAGCGTAGCCAACACGTCTCAATCAACAGCCAGTAGTGCACTGGCAGTCAGCGCAGGAGGTTGATGTCCCTCGACAATTGTGTTACACAATCTTTTGGGTACATATTTGTATTACAATTTCCAACGACGCACATAATTATTATTGCCTTACATATGATTTAATTTTACTTTGTTTTTTTTTTCAGATTCTCCAATGGCTTCAAGCTCGTCAAAACACCGAGAATGCCTCAACAAGGCCAATTCTTTCTGCTACGTTTCTGGGGACTTCACGACAGTTGCAGAGCGTCGAACCATCACTTCCCTCCTCAGAACTGCCTACTTTCATTATTTTGACTGTAAAATTGGTGATCAGGACAAATCTTGGGCTCCACACATCTGTTGTAAACCCTGCTACAATGGACTAACTGCTTGGTTTAATGGCAAGAAAGCGGCTTTCAACTTTGCAGTCCCGATGGTTTGGAGAGAGCCACGAAATCATGCAGATGATTGTTATTTTTGTCTAACAAATATAACTTGTTTCAATGCATCTTCTAGAAAAAATATCAAATATCCCAACCTTCCATCTGCTATGAGACCCGTTCCCCATTCAGATGATCTTCCTGTCCCAACACCTCCAGTGAATAAGGATCTTCTTTCCTCATCAGATGAAGAAATGCCTCCAAGGGAAGATTCTGCCAAGTAAATCTCTTCCGAAGATATTGACTCTTCTTATTCAGGGACAAATGGCAACAAGCCACACTGGATCACGCAAGAAGACCTGAATGACCTTGCTCGTGATTTGTATCTGTCAAAACAGCAGTCAGAGCTCTTGGCTTCTCGGCTTAAACAGTGGAACCTAGTCCAGGAAGATGTAAGGATCACCAGTTTCAGGAATCGGAACAAAGACCTTGCTTCATTTTTCGACATGGAAAACAAATTGTGCTACTGCACAAATGTCCTTGGCTTGTTCACTTTCCTTGGTTTGCCACATAATCCTTCAGACTGGCGTCTTTTCATAGACTCTTCCAAGCGAAGTCTCAAGGCTGTGCTTCTGCACAACGGGAATAAATATCCCAGCATTCCCACTGCACACTATGTCCATCTAAAGGAGTCCTATGACAATATGGAGCTTCTTTCAGAAGCTGTTAAGTACAACCAGTACCAGTAGGTCTGTGTGTGGACCTCAAGGTCATTGGTCTTCTTATGGGTATGCAAGCGGGCTTCACAAAGTACTGTTGCTTTCTCTGTCTCTGGGATAGTCGAGCTGTATCCCAGCATTACAAGAAGAAAGACTGGAGGTCTAGAAGCACTTTTTTCGTTTCTGGCGAACACATCGTCAAGGAGAATCCTCTGGTTGACATGAAGAAGGTGCTTCTTCCTCCTCTTCACATCAAGCTTGATTTGATGAAGAATTTCGTGAAGGCTATGGACAAAAATGGTGCTGCCTTCCAACACTTGTCTACTGTGTTTCCAGGTCTCAGTGCTGCTAAGCTCAAAGAGGGCATCTTTGTCGGACCTCAAATCTAAGAAGTGCTGAAGGATACTGATTTTGAGGAACTTCTTACCTTAAAGGAACTGAGAGCATGGGAAGCATTTAAGTCACTCTGTAGTGGCTTTCTTGGTAACACACGCGTACCAAATTACCAAGCCTGTATTGAGAAGTTGCTGAGGACTTATGAGGATATGGGATGCCGAATGTCACTCAAAATTCATTTTCTCCATTCCCACCTCAACTTCTTCCCTCCAAACCTTGGAGCAGTGAGTGATGAGCACGGAGAAAGATTCCACCAAGACATTACGAAGATGGAGAGCAGCCAAGGCAAGTGGTACCCCAGCATGATGGGATACTTCTGCTGGATGCTCTTGCGTGACATCCCGGAGGCAAAATACACCAGATCATCTAAGAAAACACACTTCTAACTGTCTGCGGTACTATGAATTGTGTACATTGTGTCATCCAAGTATATTTATTCCGTCAATGTTCTTTATCTATCCTGTTTTATTTGTAATAAGCTGCTGCAACTCTTGAAATCAGCACGTATATACTTTGTATATACTAAAATGAGACTATTTAAAAGCCAGAAAACTATAGGTGATAGAGCAAAACTGTTTATAAATTTGAATTCAGCACACCCAAATTGGTAAAAAAAACACCTATTCACATTTTTGCCTCAGACAAATTTTTTTTTTGGAAACCAGTGTTATTTAAAGGAAAAGTTTGTCGATTTCTGAGTATAAATAGCAGTATCTGCTTTCATAATCACTACTAATTTCAGAACTGACTGCGAATGATATCTAGTAAAGCATATTTTAAACTGCTTCAATATGTTTTAATTTATGGTTGAATGACGATATTTCACTAAGTAATCTAATTTATAATAACTTTTCGAAACATTTCTTATTAGAAGCTAAGGTATTGCATTTTACCGTGAGATGTCATATCACAAGTTTTCCAAGGTTAAAATAAACATATTGGAGTTACAATAATGTTATTCATCTAAGTTATTTACTGATTTGACTCATCTTTTCTACGACCACATAAAGACATTAAATGGGAAAGGAAACTGTACATAAATCTTTTCTAGTCGTGTTTAATTATTAAATTATTTCAAAGTCTAGCATGTTATAATTACTAATGGTATTTTTTTCAATAGAACATGTTTTCCTGAAACAGAAAATAATTACTCAGTATAAGCAACAAAGTACACAAAGCTCAGAGTTAGCGTGTGATGTTGATGTTCGGTGAATATTTCATCTTGAACCAATACACCAATCGTAAAAGCTGTCAAATCACAACATTCGAAGAGTTTTTTTTATATTCAGTTTATGCTTAGTTCATTGTCAAAATAGATATAATTTATCACTGTGGGATCAATATTTAACTTTACCAGTATGAAGTAAAGCAAATAGATTATCTTAACAGTAACATAAAGTCTGGTCATTTTCAAACCCAACGAAGTTTAAACCTAACCAGACGCAAAGTAAAGATAAGCCCTATAAATATTTTATACACTTTGGTAAAACACAAATGCCCATGGTATCCACTTGGAAAACAATCTTGGAAAATTAAACGTTTTGTTTATGGTCATAACCATTTTAAAGCAAATGTCTTTTATTGTTGGTTTCAGCAGAACACATCTTAAATAATCTAGAAATATCTGAAACGTAATACTTGGAAACTGAATTTAAGCTAAATTTGAGATAAAACTGGGATAATGTTATTGGTTTTAGATATCACATCTTTTTGTTATTTTTTATAACTTTCAAGAGGCGGATGATAGAAGCAACTAAAGAGTGTAAAGAAATAATAATGTATAACCTTGTGAGGACAACTACAATTGTGCATTAGAAGAAAAAAATGAGGTTTATAGCCGCGAATATTTTTTCACTGTGAAACTACATCATCTTTACTTGTCGTTTAATGAAAAAATCGTGTAAATGGTATATAATTATTATTGCCATTTGTTGTTTAATCTAAAAACTCTGTTAAGAGTCATTGAATATGATCTTATAGGAACTATATTATCATCATTTGTTGTTTGATGAAAAAAAACTATGTTAAAAGTTTATGAACATTTTCTTATAGGAACTGTATCACCATTATTTGTTTTGCTTATTATATAACGTTATCAGTGTATAATGTTATGTAAATGTCGTGTAAATATTTTGTAAACGACAACATGTCGTGTTGTGTTTGGATTTTCATTTCTATTATCTATGTTTCCATATTTATATTATTGTTTCGAGGTTTAAACTAATAAAATATGTTGTTATTCATTTAGGGTAACATTTAGAATTTTCTTGAATTAAGTAGACCAATCGTATGTTTGTAAATGAAGTGCTGGCGACTTCGTGTCTAGACGTTTAGTCTCGTGCAAGAACGGACATGCACGGATTGCTCTGAAGATCTGTAGAAATTTCGCGGTTATTCGAGGGGTCTAGGCCTACAATATATAAACAGATGAAGATGCGAGAGAGACAGGAGAGTCAGACATTAGTTTTATTTCAAAAGAAGAGAGTCAGTTATTTGAGAAAGTTTAAGTGTTTGCTGTGTGATTTGTTTTGCTTTTGTATGAGAAATCTTTGTGAGTCAAAGCATGCTCGTCTGCCAAGACAGCAGCATCATGAATTTTGGAAGCTTTTTGTTCATCAATATAAGTTTTTAGCTCTACGGGAATACATCTTTTAAATTCTTCAACTAACATGAGTTCTGTGAGTTTTGTATAATCCTCTTTGATTTCTTTGGAATCACACCACCTGTCGAATAGAGTTTCTTTTTCACGAGCAAATTCGACATAAGTTTGACTGTCAAACTTTTTGTAACCACGAAATTTTTGTCTGTATGCCTCTGGCACCAATTCATAAGCATTTAAAATGCATTTTTTGACGTGCTCGTAATCATAACTTTGCTCGGCCGTGAGTTTGGAAAATACTTCCTGAGCTTTACCCTTGAGAACACTCTGAAGTAATACTGTCCAATATTCGGTTGGCCATTTTAGCCTAAGGGCCAATTTTCAAATTGCTGAAAATATTTATCTACAGCTTTTTCATTGAATGGAGGTACTAAACGAATTTGTTTGGAAGCATCAAAATTATCCAACCGCATTTGGACAACCTTTTCTTCTGTCTGTGACTTTCTCATACTGATTTCCTTATCAGCTTTAATGCGTTCTATTTGTATTTCGGCATCAAGGCGTTTGTTTTCTTGTTCTGCTTCAATACGTTTTTGTTCTGCCTCAAGTCGTTTGGTTTCAGTTTCTAAACGAAATTTCATTTCCATTTCCATTTTTTTAAATTCGAAATCTGGGTCAAAATGAGCGACAGGCAATTGTTGTGCAACTTTTTGAGGTAAAACTTGTTGGCTGACCAAATGTTCAACAATAATTTGTTTAGCATCTGCTTTCTTCATTGCTTGCTTCACTTCTAAATTAAAATGTTTACCAACATCAAGCAATCCAGATTTTTTTAATTCACTGATTAATTCGAAAGAGGGATTCTGATTAAATTCGTTCATAAAATCTTCAAGTTGGAATGCCATTTTGAATATACAAGCTGTCTATCTGTATAGAATATAAATCTTATTTTAGAATAAAATTAAATTGTTGTTCGATATCCCGCCTGAGCCCCCAATTTTCTGTTACGTATTTTTTATGTTTTATGTTCTTCGTAGACTAAACGCAACAGAAAAACGCAGATAACAGCTTGTATAATTTATTACACTAAACTATTAACAAATATAACATAAATTATATAATAACAGTGACAGATATTAAGTTACAACATTCGAAATTAATTACAAAACAAAATAATATTAGTTTCAAACTTCAAAATAAATCACAATACAAAATGGTACTGGCCTGTATCTAATATAATGATCTAAAATGAAAGTCTTAAATTCCAGTCTAGGGTGTGAATTTGATCCCACGAAGAAATTCCGAAGCTTAAATGAAGAAGTTCAGAAACAGTTCACAGTTCAATAAATTCGACGAAGTTCCTTTCACGATGCCTCCGATGAACGTCACAAATTCGCCGACTCTCAGCACAAGCAGTAATTCAGATGAATCGTAGTTCATAAATAAAATCACAGCTTCCGTAGATCTAACTTCAGTCACAAATCCAAGTTGAATAATCACAGCAAACACTTAAACTTTCTCAAATAACTGACTCTCTTCTTTTGAAATAAAACTAATGTCTGACTCTCCTGTCTCTCTCGCATCTTCATCTGTTTATATATTGTAGGCCTAGACCCCTCGAATAACCGCGAAACTTCTACAGAACTCCAGAGCAATCCGCGCATGTCCGTTCTTGCACGAGACTAAACGTCTAGACACGAAGTCGCCAGCACTTAATTTACAAACATATGATTGGTCTACTTAATTCAAGAAAATTCTAAATGTTACCCTAAATATATAACAACATATTTTATTAGTTTAAACTTCTTGCCCCCCAGTGGCTCAGCGGTATGTCTGCGGACTTACACGCTAAAATCCGGGTTTGGATACCGGTGGTGGGCAGAGCACAGATAGCCCATTGTGCAGCTTTGTGCTTAATTCTAAACAACAGCTTCTAAACAACAACAGTTTAAACTTCGAAACAATAATATAAATATGGAAACATAGATAATAGAAATGAAAATCCAAACACAACACGACATGTTGTCGTTTACAAAATATTTACACGACATTTACATAACAATACCAAATGTCATTTCTATAGAAATAAAACTCATGTTTTTCACCTGAACATTAGATGGTTGACATTATGTGTAAAATACAGAACGGGTTGTCCGTGGGTGTTCATTGCCTAGAATGAAACTCTTATTGAAGACTTATAAATCTGGAGGAAACAAACGTAATATTAGTGACATTAAATTAATGCCGATTAATATTAGATTAACTTCCATTTCCATTTCTTATTTAGCTTTCATCAGTTTTGTTTTTGTAAGGCCCGGCATGACTAGGTGGTTAAAAACAGTCAGCTCGTAACCTGAGAGACGTGGGTTCAAATCCTCTTCGCATCAAACATGGTTGCCATAGCTTTTGTGAGGGCGTTATAATGTGATAGTCAATGTCACTATTCATTAGTAAATAAAAGAGTAGACCAAGAGTTGGCAGTGGTCGGTGATGACTAGCTGCCTTCCTCCTAGTCTTACACTGCTAAATTAGCACAGATAGCCCTCGTATAGGTTTGCGCAAAATTAAAAAAAACATTCTTGTTTTTTCTTTGGCATTTTGTTCTCTAATGGTTGTTTAAACATTTAATTTATATGAAAGTGCACTTATTCAAATTTCCAAAACTGAAGCTTTAAAATATAAACTTAATTCCATGAAAGTAAAATGTTTTAATATACAAGAAATTCAGAACATAACCGAGATTTAGCATGTGCGATAAATTAGTTTTGTTATTCTTTTCCATAAAATAACGACTATTTGTGTAGTTAATTCTACGCCATCAGCACGTTTATGTTATCAAGTTACATAATGAACACGAGGCGTGAACACATATAATAAGCTTCAGGAAATGCAAAGTAGTAATTGCATCAAAACAGAAGGGGGCCATCTCATAATGACAAACTTACAAATTTTTAAAGAAGTGATTTTCTTCAGTACACTTATTAAACTAATTCATTACTAAATACTTTATGGTCTATGTGACTTTACTATTACTAATATGGTCATAAAGTTTATTTTATCCTAAGGTAAAAGAAAAGAGCTGGTGAGCTGGCAAAATATTGCGTACAATTTACTTACAAAATATTACCAGAAATGTGTTTGTTTCACGTTTAAAATACATTTTCTTAAAGAAATATAACAAGTTTAACATTTTATATTTTCTTACATCATTCACTTGTAGTTTTTCTGCATATATAATATATGTATATAGGCTAGTTGGAATAACAATGTTTACTAAAAACGTTATTTGAAAGATTTATTACTCATATAACTATTCTTATAAAACACAGGCTGTATTTAAATAATTTTAATTTAAATGTTAGGTTGATTTGTTGTTTTAAACAATTAGTAACCAAATAGCAGTATCTGCTTTCATAATCATTATTAATTTCAGAACTGACTGCGAATGATATCTAGTAAAGCATATTTTAAAGTGCTTCAATATGTTTTACTTCATGGTTGAGTGAAGATATTTCACTGAGTCATCTAATCTATAATAACTTTTCGAAACATTTCTTATTAGAAGCTAAGGTATTACATTTTACCGTGAGATGTCATATCACAAGTTTTCCAAGGTTAAAATAAACATATTGGAGTTACGATAATGATCAATAATGAAAGGTTAGAAAGTCTATTGGTGATTTATTGAACTTAACTTTCAATCATTAAGAGAGTAAAGTAATCTGAAGAAAAAAAGATTAGTTCTTGTCATAGGTACGGTAGTACTTATAGTAGAAATGAAACAGATGTGTAATTTATGTTAAAATCTCAAACACACTGCAAACAGCACTTAAACAAAACTTTTATAGTACTTTACACATCCTGTTGAGTTGTATGCAGACCAAATATAGGAAAACAAGCTTCCAAAGTACTTTCGAAACAAATTTCACGAAACCACAAATTTGTCAATCTAACTGACTGACTAACGTTATTAAAAATACATAGTTATCTCCTGCCGTCATTTCATGTAAATCTATATGCATGTGACTGAATTATGTCACATTAGATAAAAACGTTTTTCTTAGTTTTACTTATAACCTTGGTAATAACAAGTAATAAGAACAACCATTTTATAACACTACTAACGAGCCAACAATACCTAAATAGCCTTATTGTATGACTATGAGCACCCTCTGTCATTTACCAAATAACAATACGCTCTCATATCAATTACGGGTGCATTATTGATTATGCGCACGTGCTACGTGATCAGTCTGCAGTTGTACCAGCTAAATTAAAAAAAAGAAGAAGAAAAGAGAACGTGAATTGCGTAGGTTCTCTAAATTTAGATTCTAAATGCGATCTAAACAGTTCCAATTCTATACATCTGATATCGAGGGTTCTGTATTGAACAAACCAATTCTCTTATCGTAGTTGGCACTTAAGACGTGAGAATGAACATTACGTAGCCAAAGGCCGATATAAATTTATTAAAGTACTCTGGACTGAAAAGAAGAATAAGTTGTAAGATTTACTTTCACATTGTTTTCAAACGAAATGTAACTAATTGACACATAAGATTGTACTTTAAACAGGACACTAAAAAGAAAAGAAGAAAATCTTATGTTGATAACCTGAAAAGGTCAAGAAATAGCTTTTAGAAAAGTACAAGAGGAATATGCCTAGAGTCCACTCACTCTTGTTACCTAATACAAAACAGCTATAAAAATGTAAAAAAATTTATATAGAAAAATTAGGTTTAGCAGAAATGGGAAAGTCGCAAAGTGAGGAAGCAAGTGGGCGGAGTTAACTTTACAACATTTTGTGTTTTGGGGCATTCTTCTGTCCATTCCTAATTCGTATTTTATTTTAAACATTGATCTAACTTTAGACTTATATCAGTTTTATCAGTAGCTAGTTCTTTCTAAATAGTCAATAAATTAAAAAAATTTCAAAAGTCAGCGGATTTGATACTACTGTTTTGTCTCACCCTTTACTAGTCACGTAATTATGTTTTCCATAAGCAAAGTATGACTATTGTAGTATCCTCTCTCATTTACAACATCAAATGCCCTACCCTTCTCTTATGATGTCATGCATTTCTTTACTATAACGTAATTTGATTACATACATGTAGCTGTATTTGCTTGCAGAAACAAGGTTTACAGCAGATAAATTTAGTTATATACACCTCTCATTTACTTTGAACAGTTGCCAAGCTGCAAAAAGCACACTAAAAAGGAATGGATGTAACAATAGTCACCTTCAGTCACCACGTCAAAAATCACAGAGCGTTTTAATGTTATCTTGCCCATTACTACCTTGTTTCTTGACTTTTTGCACCCTAGTTACTTCCTAATTTGTCGAGTAAAGAGTGACTCACTCTTAATAAACATTTATTACTTTTGTTCTCCTGAGCTCAGAAGATCTAAGATTAGGCCTCCCAGTAGCTCAGTGGTATGTCTGCTGACTTACAATGCTAAAAACCGGAATTCTATACCCGTGGTGGGCAGAGCACACATAACCCATTGAGTAGCTTGTTCTTAATTCAAAACAAGAACTTCCTAGTTTTTATTTAACATTTCTTTTCACTTATATTACTATGAATTTATCAAGAATTAGCTGTTAAAAAACGTTCCTCATTGATCTTCTAGTATTTAGAAACATGTAATTTGTTGTGAATACGGTTTGTCTTTTTATCATATATTATGAAAGTGTTTTATAAAAACAGCTGTGACTTTCGAGATAATCGTGTAATGAATCCAATAAATATAAAATCTAAAGTATCTTCTCGATTTCAAGATAAAACTGTTCTAAAAATATTTGAAGACCTCATGGATGAATACAGTTTTGAATGAAAATCAATTCTTTCCATTTCTTTGGCTGATCTTTTTATTTATCTAATTGCATGAGGTGCATGTGATTAAACCCTTATCAGATGTTTTCCTTCAAGAGATGTTAATCGCGCCGTTGTTATTGGAAATCTATATTACTGAAGCTTTTATGTCCAAAAATAAACTACTCAATGTTCCTACTGTATTAGTACATCAAGAATTACCGATGTTATGACTTATAGCAATAAAATCATTCTTTTAGATGGTACGGATGTATTAAAACAAGTTACGAGTAAAGAGTTCATAGTCTGTTAGCTAGCAATGCTTGTTTGATTGATTTCAAAATAATTGGATGTGCGGTTAATCAATATCGAATTTTTCACAAAAACCCGTACATGTAGGGAAAAACAAGTTATATAATGGACAGCTTTTCTCAGAATAAACTTTACGTTAACATTGATCTGAATATTTCCAGAAATACTTATTAGTGAAATTATTTATAAATTTATCAATTAAGATGTTTTTACGGTAAAAAGAG
Source organism: Carcinoscorpius rotundicauda (assembly GCA_011833715.1). NCBI lineage: Eukaryota > Metazoa > Arthropoda > Merostomata > Xiphosura > Limulidae > Carcinoscorpius > Carcinoscorpius rotundicauda. The sequence continues at coordinate 23,606,369 of CM022395.1, forward strand.
TCTAAGATCTTAAACTTGTCATTGTGAATAAGGTTTATAATTGTACCTATTATTTATTCTTATTGGCAACTCTTTTAAGCAATTGTTACGAATTTCGTTATCAATGTACATTATCTAGAAAGATATAATAATAATCGTACGCTATAAAAGATAGTATTAGAAATTTTATACCCTCCTTTCCCCTGTGACGTTAACTTGAAAGTATGAATTATAATTATTCACAGATGATTTTGTTGTTGGATGGACAACGTTGACTAACTTTGGTTATTAGGTAATCTACAAGATACTGGAAATGAATTTTATGTTAATGTCACGTGAACGTCGGGAACGATTTGGCGCTGCATTGCCTGGTGGTTAAGGCACTCGACTTATAAACTGAGGGTCGCGGGTTCAAATCCCCGTCACATCAAACATGCTCGCCCTTTCAGCCGTAGGGGCGTTATAATGTGACGTTCACTCCCACTATTCTTTGGTAAAATAGTAGTTCGAGAGTTGGCGATGGGTAGTGATAACTATCTGCCTTCCATCTAGTCTTACACTGCTAAATTAGGGATGGCTAGCGGAGACAGATCTCGTGTTGCTTTGCGCGAAATTCAAAACAAACCAAACCAGGAACGATTTCTGACATTAAGGTCCTGTAACTCTGCATTGGCCTTGAAAATGTCTCTATCGCTTCTTGAATTTGTGTTCCCCGCTGGGAGAGCAACAAGTCTATGAATTTACAACGCTAAAGTCAGGGGTTCAATTGCCACAGCAAATAGCCCGATGTGGTTTTGTTATAACAAAATAAACACATATACAAAAGAGTCTGTTCTGAAAAAAAAATCATCACTGAGATCATAAATACAGTAACTTAAGTTTGTCTGAAAGTAATTAACATTAATGAGACAGAGAAGGTTATTCTGAAAGTTTAACCACCTTTTTGTTACAAAGTAAGTTTGTAGTTAGACTACATAAACCGACACGACAAAAAATATTACAACTTTTTCTTATTTAGCCAATAAACAAATTTGGTAGTATCGCTTTACTGTGAAAGTTAAATATTGAATTAAAATGCACATAATGATTAAGCATATAAACAATAGACCATTTTTGTTTTGAAAATACAATGAAATGTAAAAATCATAGAATATTAAAAAAATGTAAAAGTGAAACGTAAAACAAGAGTTGCTATCAGGAGAAATATTGATACCAGTCATGCGAGAACAAATTTCCTCAATATTTGGGCAGAATATGCCAATCTTATTTTGCTTTTAATTGTTATTTATACCAGAGAAGTGCACTTCTCGACTTGTAATCATAAACGTATTAATTCTTATTAAGTAGAATTGATGTTCTTTATTACTACGTTCTTCTAAACACTACGTTTATATATTGAACAATTATAATTATTAGTATTTTATATATAATACTAGTATTTTCAAACTCTATCTGCTCATTAATATAACTGGGTCGATTTTATGTTGTTTATAATCATTTTTTTACGATTATAATTCACATACATTTACTGGTCGGTCTCTAATGACGGTTAATCTAATTGCTAAGAAAAATCATTATTTCGCTTCATGTGCATGTCAAACTGTTTGTACAAAACACTATGCATGAGTGTGCATATATTTTTAGGCTGTATAGAGCATCCGTTCAACAGTCTCTTTTATTTAAAACAAATATTTATTCAGGAGTGGTGATATACTAAAAATAGAGATTGCGAGCTATTCGTATGCTTGAAACGTGTTATATTTGTTCTAAACTTATGGTTTTCAGTTTCGTACTGCAAATTCTAGTATTGAATTTTTTTATGAATTTTCGTGTTTACTTACAGTACTAAAAAGATATATTTATCTTTACATTGATTTACAGTATTTTCCAATTTTTTTGGAGAAATGAAGATATAATTAAATTGGATTGCTATAAAAATTCAAATTCTGTTGTTTAAGAAAGTAGAAACATTTAAATAATGCAAACCGAGATAGTTTCTAACAAGTAAAATTAGATCACACGATTACTGATAAAGATGTGGTCCCTACTACGGTTTTTCAACCATATTTGTTACGCATTCTGGTAAACTTTATTTTACACTATAACTCAAACTAAATACATGGATAACAAATATATCAAAAGAGTAATATTCATGAGACAACACCATCTTAAAACAGTGTTTCTACTCTATATTTCTTAGTATGTAATTAAATTAAACCAAAGTTAAATATTTTAACCCTCTTAGCAGTTATTTCTTATTCAGTGTTTCTTAAATCTATTGCCACTGCTAAAAGTGACATTTAGAACATATCATGTTTATAAATCCTTTTTGCAATGTATTCTTTCAATCAATATGATCTATAAATATAAGTAAATGAATTGAATTTCAAATTTCAATGTCATTCCTGATATGCTAAAAGTCGAGAATCCGACGTAACAGCTGTACTTTAAAAAGAAACATCTGCTGTGCTTTGATTATTATGCTTCATTAAAGCTATACAACGATCACTTTTATGGTCTAAATTTAAAATATTTCGATAATTAGGGCTTTTCACTTGTCTTTATTAACATAATTTTCGTTAGAATATTTTAATTTAAATTCCATAAAATATTTTAATCATGTTCGAAGTTATCAGTAAAAATTATTCTGTAAAGTTTGATTGTAGTAACATTTTAAGAACGTTGTCTAAAATCGGCTTTTCAATTTAAGTTTTACACGTTATAATTCGATAAATGGTTTATAAATTTTGAACGTCAACTTTTTAAATTAGTTATTTGAAAAATTAGGCACATTTTAAGAAGATCTATAATAATAAACATCTAAAACTGAGAAGTATCTGACTGAATTCGGATGGAAGATATTATTTGTAAATATATGTTTGAATTAGAAATAAATTTCTTTATATATCCATTTAAATTTTATCACTCTATCTTCATTTTTTCATCAGTAGAAATAAAGAAAATTATCTAAAATATTCTTTAGTCAATTTTAATGTAACTGTCAAATGAATCTTTAGTATAAATAAAGGCATCCGTGTAATAAAGACACATATCAGTGTCCATAAGGCAATTTCAAAGAACATAAAAACCATATTCAGGTTATTTTGTTAATTCCTGTAAATTGTGTGATAATTTATTCATTTTAAAATATAATAGAAATAATATTAGTTTCTAACTTTAATTTTAAATTTTGCTAATAAATTTAATTTTATATCCTACTCTTCCTGTTCTTTACATTAAAATATGTTTAATCAGAACTTCAAAGAGTGTCCCATTTATTTTAAGAAAGTAAATATTTTACAACTGATTAAAAACACCCTTGAAAACCTACAGGTTAATAACATTAAGTAAAGCTCAAAATAATGTTTTGAACCACTATTTCGGAACAATATAAAATTAATTTGTATATAATTTTGGAAACTTTCACATGTTCTCTCCTGTCCAACAATTGGTTACTAAGAAAAACACATAAAGTGCTTATTTCTAATTGAAATTGCAAGTTTTTTTAACAGCATATGTGGATCCAACTTTTTTTAAAATATTACATCGTTTATTGTATGGTGATTCTTGGATAATTGTATATTTACTCATGTTAATATATGTTAATAAAGGGTAACAATGTAATATGAGTGTTGCATAATTATAGGATTTACATTGTTACAGTGTTCGCTTCTTTTTATAATCACCCCATATCTGTGTTCATCATGTTGTGATTATCACATTGTTAGAGTACTTACAATGTGGTGGTTCGTGCTTTATCTCAATGTTCAATATATTATGATTACAGTAAGAACTATGTTTACTATTATTATCCACTAGTGCAAGTTGTAATTGCAGTTTTCATCATATTATGGTTACTTATCATATTGTATTTACTCTTTTTCTAGTGTAGAAAGTCTTTTTTTTTCGGTTAATGTAGCATTGCTCTTTACATCATGCTTTGAACACCTTATCCTTGATTTTATTAAAATATTATTGTTGTATCGTAACAGTGTTCTCTCTGTTGCGACACCTTCATTATTACAGGATTCACTACACTGCGACTATTGAATTATGTAGTATGCACCCTCTTATACAGCATTTTCCTTCCGAAGGTCACAATATCAGTACAGTATTCAACATATGATGATTCCATCTTTATGGGTTTTATAATGTTGTTGCTATTAAGTTATTAAATCGTTTATTATGAACTGATTACTTAATCATTACATTGTACACTACAGTGTGATCACTGCAACGTCCCCTCATGATTAGTCTTCATTATTTATGTTTATCAGTCACATTCACAAAATACGGGGCTCGGCATGGACAGGTGGTTAAGGTACTCGACTCGTAATACTAGGCTCGCGGGTTTGAATCCCCGTCACACCAAACATGCTTGCCCTTTCAGCCGTGGAAACGTTATAATGTGACGCTCAATCCCACTATTCATTGATAAAAGTGTAGTCCAAGAGTTGGCGGTGGGTGGTAATGACTACCTGCCTTCACTCTAGACTTACATTACTGAATTAGAAACGGCCAGCGCAAATAGCCCTCGTGTAGCTTTGCACGAAATTCAAAACAAACCACAAAATACGATATCTCAAAGTTGCCATGTTTAAAGCTAATTAGTCCTAAAACAATTTGTTTATTCATGGAGATGAGGAGTTTACTTTTGTTCTGTGGTGAGTAGCAAAGATTAACAGCAAGACAAGAAAAGTAAGTTCAGTACAGCTAGTAACAGGTTAGCATTATTTATTTTTATCACGTATCAAGTTGTCAACAGAACAAATTAAATAAATTTCTAATCCTTTTTTCGAATATTTCAGCGATTTTTGGAAGTAATTAAAATAAATTAATTCAGTGTATTTTTTGTGTTTTATCTCTGATTTGATAATATTTTAAAGTAAAGATATTTTTTCTTGTACAAAGTAAAGTTTTTATTCTATTAAAACAATAATAATTTCTTATTAGATCTCTCATGTGTTATCACTCCATTCAACGAAAACGATATTTTGGTCTTCATAGCAGTAGAGACTGTGATTTTATCTAATCATTGGTTATACTAAAATTTCTGGGTAACTTTAGGTGTTAACTTTATTACAAAGAATATATGGCATTCCTATGCTCCAGTTACTTGCTTTTTCTCTTTATTTTTACCCCCAGTGGCTCAGCGGTATGTCTGCGGACTTACACGCTAAAATCCGGGTTTCGATACCCGTGGTGGGCAGAGCACAGATAGCCCATTGTGTAGCTTTGTGATTAATTCAAAAACAACAACTCTTTATTTTTAGTTCTTTTGTTTTCACGCACAAAAATCCATTTTTATTTACAAAGTCAGAAGACTTCATCATATGCTCATGCTACCTTTTCAACTATCCGTTGCAGTGTTACAATTAATTCTTTAATGGATACAATTAGTGTCTATTTCATACGATTCCGCAAAACCTTTCTGATTAAGTATATCATATATTGTGCACAATTAATGGAAAAAAAAGAAATATATACCGCTAATTGAATAATACGAACTGATGTACTGGTGAATATGTACTCGAAATATTAAAATTTAAAGAGAAATCAACAAAGCAGGATTGATGATTAATATCAAGTGAGATATGACATGGCTCGTAGATAAATATAAAACAAACAGTCTCGTTACGGAAGGAAAGCCAGCATAGTGCGTCAGTTAGAGCAGTAGCCACGGTAAAAATGCTACTATTACAACAGAATAACTTCAGTTATATGCTGAGTTTGGGTATCGATTTCCAATAAACAATGTTTCATAATGTTGCACATAAGACTTGTATGGAATTAAAGTTATGAGCGTTGGATTTTGGAAAGATATGTGTTTTTAAATCAAAGAAAATATGAGGGTACTCTAAGGATAAAAATAAATAGGAGAATTTTGATTACTTTTCTCAAACAGAATACTTTTATTTCTCTTAACATTGCAGTGCAGTAGGTTGAGAACTTTAGCTAACAGACCACTTCTTAATTACCTGAAAAAAGCACACATTACAACCTAAACTCGTGTTAGTGTTTAAACATAAATATTAATGTTAGTCACGAAAAGCTTATATAAAATGAACATTTAGCTTTCTTATATCTTATGGTAACAATTCTTCTTAAGTATTTAAGTATTCAGCGCGGAAGTTGTATTAATTACACTTAAGTGCCAAAGTGCCCTGCATTATGAAGAGAAAAACACAACTCATGTTTTGGGATGAAAAACGTTGCAGTTTATTTTCCTTACTTATTACTCCATCATAATAAATATAAATGTATAATCTATTTGACCGTATATTATGAATTACAATATATTTAATTCACTAAGGAACTGCCCGCAACCTAATCTGTTATATTTCCACTAGATATTCGATATATACTCGAGTTACAGTACCATGTATTTTACTAAAAAAAATAAGTAAATAAATAAATTCGATTCCCCTCGGTGGGCTGAGTGAGCAGATAGCCCAATGTGGCTTTGCTATAAGAAAAACACACTAAAATAAATTATTTCAAGTAACATGAACCGTACTTATGTAAAGTAATACGTACAATCATAGCATGCCAGACTTTTGTCAAGGCCTTAATGAGTATTGTAGAAGTAAATATCAATGATGTTAATATTCGCTTTAATTGGTAGCTGTTTCCAAGAAATCTTAAATAAGTAAAGTTAGTAGGAGCTAGAATGTTATGAAAGGTTGAAATCTCCAACCCTTCTTTTCTTATAGTCTCATCTTCTCATACACATACAAACATATATTTGTAGCGAGAAAAGTAGAGGCCCCCAGTGGCTCAGCGGTATGTCTGCGGACTTACACGCTAAAATCCGGGTTTCGATAACCGTGGTGGGCAGAGCACAGATAGCCCATTGTGTAGCTTTGTGCTTAATTCAAAACAAACAAAAAAAGAAAAGTAGAGATAAATATATATATATATAGAGAGAGACAGATATGGAAGAACGGATCTACAGAAAAAAAATACCTAAATTTACCTTGAAAACACTGACCTAAAATATTCATTAAAAGTTAGACAATAACAAGCATACGCTAATTTTCAGGAAGCAAGTTAAGTTTTTAAATTTTATGTTAATGTCTGTGAAAAAATTTCAGATGTCTTTAATTAATCTGATAGCTCTGAAAGAAATAAGTATAAATGCAACTTTTAAGGTAATGAAAAACATCTTCCGACTTCGAGACTTCTTCCGCAATTAAAGAAAAGAAGCTTCTTTACCATATGCTTTTGCTTGATTAATTTCAGTTAGCTAGCTTTCAGTAGGATGTAGTTAATGATCAGTTTGTTCGATTGTGAATACGTGGATTCACCGCTCATGTCTCTTTGTCGAGAAGTCGCACTCTTCATTTTGAGGCTTGTGGTTTCGTTATACGAGTGAGGTAAATTCTCATTCGATTAGAATAGTCAAAGAATTGACGGTGAGCGCTAATGACTTACTGCTTCCCCTATAATTTATCAGTTTCCACTTAGACTTTGTGCAAACATCAGTAACAAGTAAAGATCATCTCAAATTACATACTTACCCTTTCAGCCGTGAGGGTGTTATAATGTTACTGTCAATCTCACTATTCGTTAGTGAAAGAGTAGCTCAAGAGATGGTTGTGGCTGCAGATGACTAGCTACCTTCTCTCTCGTATTTTACTGCTAAAATAGAGACGACTAATGCAAATAGCTCTCACGTAGCTTTGCGCAAAATTAAAAACAAACAGTAAAACAAACTTATCTAATATTAGTAAATGGTTCTTTAGTTTATCTAAAATAGTTGGAAATTAACTCTTCGTATTAAAAGTGAAATTAATATGAAAAGCTGTTTATCTCTATATACATTAATATACCCCACAGTGTGGGATACAATATGCTAATAAATTATGAGAATTTTATTTTTTTTGAGTTAAGCACAAAGCTACACAATGGGCTATCTGTGCTCTGCCCACCACGGGTATCGAAACCCGCATTTTAGCGTATAAGTCCGCAGACATACCGCTGAGCCACTGGGGGGCGAGAATTTTAATAGAGAAAATTTTGTGAAACTAAACTTAAACATTAACTAGTTAAATACCAGTATCACTATTGTTTTTATTAATGCTCTGCTTGCTGTCATGCAGTGGCACTGAACTCTTTACTCGATCCAAGAATTTGTCAGGTGAGTTAAAAAGATAATGCGATAGTTACCAGGATTATTAAAACTTTATTCGTTAATTGATTTAATATTCATTTAGAGACTTAAGACGTAGTAAGCTTACATTTAAGGGTCACAGCACGTGAGCAAATAATAATAATTCGTTGACGTAAAGTACGACACACTACGGATGACTTTGATGCATGGTTGAAATAAGGCTGCCGTAAAGTTAAGATTTTACTTAGATCAACAAACTGCAGTTTAATATTTGATTAACTGATTACATGCCTAACATTTTGCATTTTGATGTATATCACAACAATGCCAATTATTATATTTTACGATACCATAATTTGCACTTGAAGAGTGATATAGCTAAAAAAGTGATCCATATGGAAATGAAAGAGTGTTTATTTTCATTTTTAGAGCTCTTTATTTTAGAATAACCACGTAAAAATAGATATCACAAGTAGCAAGTGATATGTGTGTACTAAAGTGTTTAAAGTATTAATAATTATGCAATTTAATATTTGTAAAATATTTATTTGAATCTCTCTTACTAACTTGTCCTATACAGATAGAAAAGCTTGTCAATAAACTTTATCAGTGTATTCGATTTTCTTTCTTAGAAGCAGATTTAATACTGCCCGAGGTTGTTACTGCATGATATAGTGAGTGTGGTGTTGCTATTGGAAGAAAAACAAGTATGTGTCTAAACCAAATATTGTTTTATGCTAATAATGTGTTGTCATCAGCCTCAGATTTCATTTCAAGAAAAGTAATACAAGCATATGTCTGTAACTCGAAATAGAAATAATCGAATATTTTGGTGGATAGTCTTTCATATGAGTTTATTTTGACGTTATCTAATGACTTCTAAAAGCATGCACGCAAACTTAGTTGTAACTTTTTAAAACTAATTTCTATTTGAAACTGTCATATTTACACCATTGCTTTTAACATTTCTACTTCAGAATGTTATAACCTGTTATGTAAATGTGTAAATATTTTGTAAACGACAACATGTCGTGTTGTGTTTGGACTTTCATTTCTATTATCTATGTTTCCATATTTATATTATTGTTTCGAAGTTTAAACTAATAAAATATGTTGTTATATATTTAGGGTAACATTTAGAATGTTCTTGAATTAAGTAATCCAATCATATGTTTGTAAATGAAGTGCTGGTGACTACGTGTCTAGACGTGTAGTCTCGTGCAAGAACGGACATGCGTGGATTGCTCTGGAGACCTGTAGAATTTTCGCGGTCTTTCGAGGAGTTTAGGCTTACAATATATAAACAGACGAAGATGCGAAAGACAAGAGAGAGATTCAGACATCAGTTATTATTCGAAGAAAAGAGGAGAGTCAGACATTAGTTTTATTTCAAAAGAAGAGAGTCAGTTATTTGAGAAAGATTAAGTGTTTGCTGTGATTATTCAACTTGGATTTGTGACTAAAGTTAGATCTACGGAAGCTGTGATTTTATTTCGTCAATCTCTACGATTCATCTGAATTACTGCTTGTGCTGAGAGTCGGCGAATTTATTGAACTGTGAACTCTGTTTCTGAACTTCTTCATTTAAGCTTCGGAATTTCTTCGTGGGACCAAATTCACACCCTAGACTGGAATTTGAGACTTTCATTTTAGATCATTATATTAGATACAGGCCAGTACCATTTTGTATTGTGATTAATTTTGAAGTTTGAAACTAGTATTATTTTGTTTTGTAATTAACTTCGAATGTTGTAACTTAATATCTGTCACTGTTATTATATAATTTATGTTATATCTGTTATATTTGTTAATAGTTTAGTGTAATAAATTATACAAGCTGTTATCTGCGTTTTTCTGTTGCGTTTAGTCTACGAAGAACATAAAACATAAAAAATACGTAACATAACCTTATAGAAATTAATAACAATATATTTCTAAATGATTAATAAAAATTACTGCTACAATTATATAATTTCTTAAAAAATATTTTTAATTGAGAGCTATGGTAGCTTTTCCCTGAAATATATATTTTTCATTGAAACGCAGTTGCCTTTACTCAATAGTATAGAGTCAACATAGAATAAGTCGCAACGAGATGATACTGAAATTTATCAAATAAGCGTTAACAAAGCGACAACTGCTAGGGCTTGCAATTAATTCACTTTAAATTATGTTTTTTTTATTGAAATCTTAAGGTTTTTCATTTATTCATTGTACAAAGCTACAAAAATATCATACCTACTGAATGAGCAGGAATTTTATTCAAAATAATATAATATCAGCCCTATGAAAAAAAACTTGACCTTTAAAACATGTACAAGTAACATCTTTAAAAACTTTTGAAAGATTAATTAACTTTTATAGTCTTACTTGGAAGCCCGAAAATAAAAAAAAAATATCTGGTTACAATATAAACTAATATTTTCTATAATAAAATTTTAATTCGCTTAACTTTGCATTGTGACAGTATTTGCAAGATTGCAAATTCATATGTCATATAATGAATAACTTTAGACGAGTAAGTTACAAAGCCTGTATAAAATACGAATAATGAAGAGCAAACTAAAACTAATTTAAGCAAAACATTCTGCTTTTGTCGACAACAATAAACAACGAAATAAAAGTATATGTCATTGAAAACTGCTAAGAACCTTAAGTGGATACCAAAACAGAATAATTTAGCAGATGTAATAAATATATATTTCTGCGTACATTCAAAGATTTGTCTCTTGCCACTCAACAGTGATCGTTAAAGCACAAAGCTCTCCCTCTTTACAATATAATCATTTTATTTAGGTTGTGTATTTGTTCTGGGATTTTATCTTTATAATTTCTCTTCAAGCTAAATGTGGAGTAATTTGACATTTCTCTCGCAATTCGTCTCAACTGTGAAACCAAAATTCTGCGTGTATGTCTCATGTCTTGTATCTTTGTGATCTCTCTTGCAACTAGTACACGAGTCACCGGATATTTCTCTTACAATTTAATTATTATGCCAAAAATCAAGACACTTAACTTTGTTGAAATTAATTGTCACTATATTTGTATTAGTACCAGGCGTAATAGATGATATTGTTTTTACTATCCCAGAAAACGAACAGAAAGCGTCCGTCGTCAATATTTACACAATTCAGAATATTGTTGTTCAGTTAGCTGGGAAGTGACGTCATGTAGACGAATCAATCTCTTTGTCGGTAAAATAAATATTTGAGTTAAGATTTACATAAGAGCTAGTTGATATAGTCGTTTATTCGTGTTATACAACTCGCTTCTGCGAAAATATGAAATAAACGGAGTAGTTAAAAGTCTCTCTTTCAGTTTAATTCAAAACTAATAAAATTGTTAAAAAACTAAATATATTTAAGTCAAATCAAATATTAAAGTACTGCGATTTATTCTTACCTAGATGGTTTTAGTTATATTATTGACGCAAACGACTTTCCTAGCGATTCTTAAATTATAAAAATGCTGTACAAATTTGGTATCACCATAATATAACATAACATAATACATATACATTATCATCTTATATTTCAATAAGTAAAATATAACAGCATTTCCGCCATTATGCAGTCAACATTGACTAATTTACATCGTACTTTTATATATAACGCCATTTTCATGGAAGTTCTTTGTTTCATATCTGATTTGATCCTGTGTTTTATATACAGAAAACCTCTTGTATCAACTTTTACGAGATCTCTTCTTGTAGAACTTCAGTCAACTATATATTTCAGTTTTCCCACTAAACATAGTAAGATAGTTACTCTAAATATAACTACAACGACTGACGATACAAGTTACAGAGATAAAATAATCGTAACAATAGACAGAGGGAATACATCATCAGTAAGCTCCAAATCCTAGCTGAAAATAGTAACTATGTTAAGACACATAGAGAAAGAGAAAGAAAAACAACTCATCAACAAACATCAGAAAAAATCTGGATCACAAACTGTCAACTGACAGTGCATAACAGTACTACGCGATATATCTGTGTACTAACTAAACGTAAATAAAGTCAAACCATATATATATCTTGCATATGTCATTATTAGCAGATAGAACATTTCCATATTAAGCGTTCAGCTTAGTTAGTACAAATTACAAAAGCAACCACAACAAACTCACCAGACACAATGATCAAATTCAATGTAACGAATCTATTCGTTGATGTACAAATAGTTTAAACACTACAATACTAAAAAGTATAGAAATATTGAGGAACACAACTAACTGACAACATTCATAAGAATATAACCCTAAAACCTCTATTTTAAATCAGCTTACTTTCAGTATAAAGATATATACTGTTAACAAATATAAGTTCATCCCTATCACCAATCCTCAATAAACGTTACATGGAACATTTAGGAAGCTAATAACGTCAAAATAGTTTGTTTTCTTTTTTTAAAGATCCAGGACTTATTCGAACTTAAGACTTTGGGATTAGGAGACAAGTGTCTTATCCACCTGACTTCTCTTACAGAGCAAAGAATTTGTATATTTTGGGTCACCAAAATAATTATTCATCGGGCAACCTGCTCTCTTTAAGAGTCATTTAAATTATACTTATTTTCCATGTCATTTGACAACTAAAATGGAATAGCGTTATAAATAATGCAGACACCTGTCTAAAATGTGCCATTGGAATAACAAATTAACAAATCAGTTAAGAACTGGAAAATGATACGTACAAATTTAATGAGGCTGATTCTTCTCTAATAACAATATATATATATATATATACACACACACACACATATATATAATACAGGGTGTTGTGACTATGTCAGTTCTTTTTTTTTTTCCTGAGAAAGACTTTGAAATGTCAAATACCTGAAAATAAGTCAATACTAAAATTTTCGTGCTTATGTTCCAAAAGTTTTTGTTAATTTAGTATCCATAGCTGCAGTAGCTGACTTAAAACAAAATCATGTTCTTTCCGATTCAGTATTTTTATTTCTCTATGTTCATGCGTAAACTGTAATGACAATACTAATAAAAACGCATGAATTTTATTTATAATAAAATGTTGTTGTTCTTAGTATAGACCTTCTGAGTGACATTTCAGATTATTATAGTAATTTTCTCATTATTTTTATTTCAGTTTTAATATTTTTTTCTGGATGCTATTGTTTGTCACGTAAGGTAACTGTTCCCAGTTATTATTATATTCTCATTTAATACAGGACAAAAACGATGTGCAAACAACAAGGTAAAAAGAAAACGCGCATAAAAATAACAGAAGTATACTATTTTTTATTTCATGTGAATGCGTGTGTTTTCTTATAGCAAATGGCTATCTGCTGAGCCCACCAAGGGGAATCAAACCCCCACTTTTAGCGCTGTAAATCCGAAGACATACCGTTGTACTAACGAGGAGTATTTTATGTGGAAAAAGTTATTTTTAAAAGTATAAGATTGTATACACTGAAGCTTGCACATGTAATTCATCATTCATTTATCATACAGAGCACTTTTATCATATATTTTTTTGGATTAAATGAAAACTTTAGATACTAGTTTTTCTTGAAATGAACAAAGTGAAAAAACTATAATTTGGACAGTGTGATTTTTCTACATCCTTGAAGGCCGCTATTCACTCTCGTATGAATGACAATGCAGAAACTATTTTGAAAATATCATTGTTGCCTAGGTAACCGTATAAAATTCTTTTAAGCTTTTAAGGGCTTACTTTTCCATGTAATATCAACAGTCGTTGGATCATATGTGGACAAAGTTGATATGGCTGAAATCTGTCACATTAAAAGTAGTGAATAACTGTTCCGTAATAAACGAAATGGAATCATTGCTTAATAGAGTGTACGTTAAACACGTACGGCCCGACATGGTTACATGATTAGGGATCTCGATTCGTAATCTAAGGGTCGTGGGCTCGAGTCCTCGTCCCACCAAACATAGTCGCCCTTTCAGACGTTGGAGCGTTATAATGTTTAGTTCAATCCTATTATTCGTTGGTAAAAGAATAGTCCAAGAGTTGGCGATGGGTGGTGATGACTAACCGTTTTCTCTCTAACATTACACTGCTAAATTATGGACGGTTAGTGTAGATAATTTTCGTGTAGCTTTGTGCGAAATTCCAAACAAACTAAACACGCATTTAAAAGTTTATTGTTGTCTGTTAGGACAAGTCAGTATAACTAGAAATCAAGCTGTTATCTCTTATAATAACTTTTGCTGGTGTGATGGACTGAATATTTAAGAGGGTTGTTTCTTGTGAAATTTTACATTTTTCTGGAAATAAATTCTTTGCTTGAGTAGTTAAGGCATAACATATATCTTATTAGTTTTAAGGAGAAGAGAAAATAAAAAAATAGAAAAAATATTTAAAGATATGTAACATCTACTAACTGATATTGAAGACCAAAAGAAAAAATTCTTTTCTGAAAAGCTCTTTAATCGGCTACAGAGGAAAAACTAGCAGTGACAAAAATAATTTAATTGGGGAATATAACGAGCAGATCAAAGGAAAAAAAAAATTGTGGATTCACGTGGTTAGGCCGAAATGTTGCAGTGACAAAAATAATTTAATTGTGGAATATAACGAGCAGATAAAAGGAAAGAAAAATTGTGGATACACGTGGTTAGGCCGAAATGTTGAGCATTAATGCTTTATTTCTAAGGATATAAAAATGTTAAGTTCGCCGCAAGAAATCAAAAAGCGAATGTTAGTTTGTAAGTCTATTAACTTCCCGCTGTCTCAGCGGATGACGCGTTTGTATTCTTTAACATAACATAATGTTTACAAATAACGAGAAGCCTGTTGTTCTATATCGGTTCTCTCATCCTCCAAGACAAACTCAAACTATTAGATAGATAAATAAAAAATGTTAAAGCCAATCCTTATCATTCCTATATCTAACAAGCTTTCATTTAAACTTATTGAAATCTACTGCCTCCATAACATCCAGAGGCAACCTATTTCATAGGCCAACCATCTTATTTGAAAATTAAAATCACCTCGGGCTGAAGATGGCTTCTAACTTAGTTGAGTCTATATTTGTGTCCTCTAGTTCTAAAAATCTCTCTTTTAAGTATGAAAAACGTTGATCCATCAACATTATCAATTCCTTTCAGAACCTTAAACATTTCATTTATATCTTCTATAACTCTTCTCTATTCAAGAGAAAACCATGTTAATGATCTTCATCTCTACTCATATCACAACAACTTCATTACAGACACAATTTTAGTAACTCTCCTCTGAAACATGTCCAACTATTCAATGTCTTTCGTAAGGTAAGGAAACCAAGACTGAACACAATATTCCAAATGTAATACAAGCAGTGGCCTATCCAATGGAATTATAACCTCTTTAAACTTGTATTCAATATTTATGTGGATACAACTTGCAACCCTATTTGTCATACTACTAGCAACTGCACACTGATTCGATGGCTTAAGAGACTATCAACTATTATACCAATATTCTTTTCTTTCATGACATTGTTAAGGTTATTTCCATCCCAATTATAGTTGTAATTCATATTATGATATCCTAAATACAATGTTTTGCATTTAATATAATTAAAATCCATCTGCCATTTATTTGCCAAATTGACCAGATGATTTAAATCTTTCTATAAAGCAGCTGAATTATCTTCACAACCAGCAACACTTAAGACCTTCATATCATTAACATATTTAAGTAATTTATTGACTATTTCTGGACCTGTGTCATTGATGTAAATCAAAAGGAGCTATGGCCCTAAGATTAATCCCTGAACACACCACTTGCAAAATTAATCCGGTTTCACTGACCTCTGTTTACAACAACCCTCAGCTTTCTTCCATAAAGCTATTCTTCGAGCGAATTAATTAACTTAGTTTCCAAACCTATAGAGATAAGTTTCTTTACAAGCCTTTTATGTGGAACTTTGTCAAGTGCTTTCTGAAAACTCAGATACATCAAAGCTACATCCTTACTTTCATCTACATATGTAGTGACATTTTTAAAGCATGTCAAATGATTTGTAAAGCAATATTTTCCTTTTGTTAAATGACTCTGCAAAGTATCTTTTATCAGATTTTCTGAACCTTTTCCCACAACTTGATTTACTCATTCTTAAATTGATATGCTAAATACTCCCCAGTGGCTCAGCGGTATGTCTGCGGACTTACACGCTAAAATCCGGGTTTCGATACCCGTGGTGGGCAGAGCACAGATAGCCCATTGTGCAGCTTTGTGCTTAATTCTAAACAACAACAACAAGATATGCTTCATAAGTTATAAACTTATGTTTTCAACATCATTTTTTTGAGTTTTCACTATCACTAAAATGTTTTTTTCAAAACGTTTCAGTCTCTTCAGTCAGATATTGAATCACTTTAAAACAATTCGAGTGTTGTTCAATTGTCACTCTTAAAGTTCAAATTAAGATATGTCTTAAGTCTTTGTATTTCATGTTTCTAGACTACTTAGCAAGGCGTTTCAGTACCGATGTGTTTAATATATTCATAGAGAGTTATAGTTAAGTGTCGTTCGAGTTACGTTCAAACAAAATATTCAAGATGCGAATGATCCACCGACCTGAACTTTCAGCATAAAGTGTGTTTTACGAAGAGCATATACATATATGAAAAAACTACTCCATTTGCTAAAATAAGGTGATATGATAAATGACATGTTCTGATGAACTCCCGTATACGTGCAGTAAGTTCACCTTTTCATGGACTGTCTGTACAAGCATACATGCAACAGAGTAAAATAAAAAGAAAGAACCACATGCACATAGGTAACTGCAGTTCGAGCAAAAATATCTACTAAGCTATCAGAACTTCAGAAGTTATAATAGGTAAAATAATTCAATATCCCAAACATATTTACGTTATCGGTAAGAATAATACTCTTCATTTCTAGCTACATACACCGCCATTTAAAATTTTATAAATGAAAATATAATAAACTTCTTCCACGATAATATATTTTAATCTGTAGTGTCAGATAACAATTTTACATATTTACCTACAATAAAAACATTATCCTGGACAAATGTAGACCGACGAAAAAATCTATGACGATTTCTTATCTTTAATAAGGATACTCGCTCGATTTTTCATTGGGTTTTCAAGATGTTACGTACCTTCATTTTTACAAAATATTGTCCTAACGAACAGAAACAGGAACTATATTTTATTCAAATGCTAAAGTATGATTTTATAAGTCTACTTCTTTATGCTGTATTAAAAGCAAAACTCTGCAAACATGTTATATAACTCACTTTTTCGGCAATTTCTCGCCGTGAAATAAACATGATATATCGTTCTTGCATGTATTTACGTCGATTTAAATCATTAAATTATGGCAAAACCATAATATTACTAGCTACTAGATTTCAATATGTACTAGTCGTTTCATTGTAAATTTGTTTGAACTACCGAGCTGACATTCGAAAATAAACTTACCTTTACAAATTCAGGCAAAATACTTCTAGTTTCAAGAAAATGCTCAATGATAGCATGGCTGTGATCCACCTTCAGTTTGTGCTCAATTCAAAACAACAACGAGTGATCCGCCTTCAATTTAGATGTAAACGAGTTTTCTTGAGCAAGCAAGAAAAGCTTATCTTCATGTTTTGAGGAATTATTTTACTAGCTCATTTCAGTTTTTATGCGTTGAATAAAGAGATATATTTATTTTAACCTTATTTCTACCATTTCGAAGATTCAAATACTCCGATGAGTTTTGTTTTCATAACAGGTTGATGTAGAAGAATTACATATTAATTTACCACCGATTTTCTTAAACTTATCTGTACTACTGACACTACAACGGCAGTGATCAATAACCTACAGCGTCTTCTCCTATAGAACCATAAAACATCTGTGGGAGTTGTTAACGCAGAGAAGATTGCAGCTTTTCTGAGCAAAATCTACGCTATCCAATCCTGAAGCCTTACTATCACTCAAAAGGACAAGCTCGTAGAGGGCAGGTAGTTGAGTCTCTGAGTGTTACATGGGCTATCCTACAAGCGTTCCTAATATTTTTCACGCTAAATTTAAATGTTACACCTAGCTACTACCTTTTTCCTTACCAAATGTCGTTGCCATGGGAAACAATCTTTGTCAAGTTACAACTCTTATGCATATCATATTATCAAAAATTAGAAAGATTTAAATCATGTTTCAAAGGTTCTTGACAGATAATACACTCTAGTGGAAACTTCAGTTTGCTGTGAGGTATAACTGTGTACTTACAGTTATTAAGAATAACAGACA
Source organism: Carcinoscorpius rotundicauda (assembly GCA_011833715.1). Taxonomy (NCBI): domain Eukaryota; kingdom Metazoa; phylum Arthropoda; class Merostomata; order Xiphosura; family Limulidae; genus Carcinoscorpius; species Carcinoscorpius rotundicauda. The sequence goes on from CM022395.1 coordinate 23,624,703, forward strand.
ATCATGGGTTGAACGACCGCCCTCTAGCAGCGGAAAACAGAAGAATATAGAAAATGTGTTAATTTTGTATTGGCGACGTCATTAGTATTAGAAAAAGCATGAAGATCTAGTTACAAATTAAAATAATTTTTATGTATATATGTGTGTGATTATAGAAAACTTCTGTCTAATTACTTTACACAATAATTATCTAAATATTGTATCCAGATCAATTTTATCAGTCTTTTCCAATTTTATGGTCTTAGTTTACAGTTAGAATTGTCTACTCTCAACTGGTTTCCTCCCAGTGGTGCAACAGAATGTCTGCAGACTTACTACGCTAGAAACCAGTTTTCGAAACCTGTGATGGGCAGAGCACCGATAGCCCAATGTGCAGCTTTGTGCTCAACTACAAACAAACGTAACTGTTCAAGTTTATGTTTAGTTAAATATTTCCATATAAATATATATATACATATGTTAAAAGTTAAAAATTATCAATTTCGGTTTTAGAGATATTCTACAAGTAAAAACTAAGTTTAAGTATAATTTTAGAACGTGTAATTTTTCATTTTCAGTTGTTAAGCCTGACAAATGCCGCACAAGTTTTTTATATATATATATTGTAAATATTTGTGGTTTAAACTGCAGAAATGATAGAATATATTTTCTTCACTTATCTCCATAGAAACAGTCTTTGAATAATTTGTTTTAATATGGAAGATAAATAAATAAGGTCAAGCGTGAGATAATCTTTGCGTCATTTTGGAATGAGCATAAATTAATTTCATGGTACTATTTTAATGCGTTGGAAAAACAAAGTATCTTTCACTGTTGTCATGATTGTAAAACTTTAAAATTATAATACGTTTTATGTTTTACTTGTTATATTTTCTATCAGTAACGTTACTGACAAAGATAAGTACATGCTTTTATAATCATACAATTATGCCTAGCAAAAATTATTATAATATGAATGTAACCATCAGCAAAACATTGGAAAATATATAGAAAACTTTAGTTAAAATGTATCCAAACTCATATATGTTGCTGAATATCATAATTTTTATGACTTTTAATATTTTAAATCTAAAATTCAACGTATCTAAACGTACACACTTGTGAAAATTAATTGAAACAAGATGGAAAATTACGATTTTTTCAATTTTTTGCGTTTTATTTATGAGAATCCAAAAATTACTCACAAATTAATATATGATATGACCGCCTTTTTTTTTTTAGAAGATCATTAATTCTCTTTGGAATCGAGTCCACGAGTTGACTGTAATCTTTACTAATTTTTTGGATTGTCGTACCACACCACAATTACGGCTTCAACTAGCATATTTTTTCTTTCGTAGTACAGTCTTTTCCCCGAAGTCTTTCTTTATAAATCGCTCAAAGATTTTCAATAGGATTTATGTCTGGAGATTTTTCAGACCAGTCCAAACTTTTATTCGCGTTGCAGTCATAAAATTCTTCACAAGATTCGATGTGTGGCACGGAGCCAGATCTCGTTGAAAAATGCAAGATCTATCTCGAAGTCTCTTGTTAAGTTCTGGAACGATTCTTCTCTGAGAAACTTCGATGTACTGTGGTCCTCGCATCACACCTTCTACGATATGTAAGCCTCCGACGCCATAGTACCTCAAAAAGCCCCAAAATATCTTCTTCAAGGGGTGTTTTACAAACTGAGTGATGTGAGATTCTTGAAGTTTCTCACCTGGAGATCTGCGAACATGCAGACTTCTTTGACCCTGTACAAAGAAATGAATCTCGTCACTGAATAACACCTTTCTCCATTGTTTTTGCATCCAGTTCTTGTATTTCAGACCCCATTGATACCATTTTTTCTTCATTGAGTTGGTAAGAAGTTGTTTTTTGACTAGTCTCCTTGCTCTTCTTACGCAATTTTCCTCAAAATATAGTCATATATCCCAAAAATAGATCGACCGTACTGCAAAACACAGTTAATGACGCCGTCTATGACTCTTAAATGAAATCAGCGGGTCTAGCGAGCCTACACCAGCCACCATTCTGAAAATATTGTAAAATGACCATTTGTTTCAATTAAATTGCACAAGAGTGTATTTGTTTCGCTACAAATTATCGAAATTTTCGTTTCACAAGGATTCTCATGCTAATTGCTACACATATATATGTATGTATGATATTATTTTACTTGTTTTATGTTTTTCTTTAATCAGTTCTTTCATTTTCGAGCATTTTATTTAGAAACAAAACATTATTGTTAAACGTAACACACATACTTATATATAAAATATATTAAATATAACGCTACTTCTCCTTTTACCTTAAGTTGAACACTTTCAACTGAAGTTGAATTATAACATTAAAAAGGATTAAATTATCGGCTACCGATTGTAATTTCTAAGTTTTCACACTTTTCACGTCGCTATCGATTACATAATAGTGAGGAAAGAAGTACTGTTTGCTTTTCATTTGACAAAAAGGATGTTAAGGTATATTGCTTTCTTCACGCATAAAAAATATTTGTACAATATTTCGAAATTGTGAGTTACTAATAATTAGTAATTATTGTCTTAGTATCATATTCAGGAAATCGTACAGTCAATAAATATTAATGTTACACAAATTTTATGTATACATATTGCTTAAATATAATTATAATAACAAATAAATACCAAAAGATTAAATATATTCAAATAATTTTGAATATGCAAATTAGCAAGTCATGTGAGAATCACAAACGATTTAAAGTCGCGGTGGTATGTGATTTATCAGAATATTACATTTGATATTGTTTACTGTGACAAACTTAATGTTATGCCGCTAAAAATCGATTGCTTTTTGGAAGGGATTGTAATAGCCCTTTCTGGGGCAAAATATTCTTACACTCAGACTATAAAAAATGCTTAGATTGAAGAGTTAGGTTTTCCAATAAGGGAATAATCTTTGTAATTAACGACATTGCAAACAAAGGAATACGGATAAATCATTCATAAAGATACTTGCAATAAGTCGTATCCTAATCATCGTAAGCAAAATGCAGCGTTTTGTGACAGGAATCCATAAACACTAAGGTCAATGGCAAAAACCACCTTTGTGAGCAACATTACCTAATATAAGCTAACTGGATCTTCGTGTGGTTGTTGTTGTTGTTTTGAATTAAGCACAAAGCTACACAATGGGCTATCTGTGCTCTGCCCACCACGGGTATCGAAACCCGGATTTTAGCGTGTAAGTCCGCAGACATACCGCTGAGCCACTGGGGGGCTCTTTGTGTGGAAAAGCGACACAACCCAAAACGTAAGCTGCTTCTATGATAAAACAAGGAAAGGAAGACAAACTGTAGAAAACTGTTGGAATTTAACATTCATGGAGGAAAAAGACAGGACATGATGGCACTCAATGTGTAGCCTTGATAACTGTGACTACTATTTTCTACCAGTCAATGGGTGAAACAATTTCTAAAAGTGATGTATGGCATGTTGTAAAACATTTTAGAAGTAATTCATGATCATCACTGGATAATTCACACTGCATGAATTGTGGAAAGCAATCTATGAGAAGAGGTGAGCTTGGGCATAAAAGTCTAAAGACGGAGCTTTTTCCATTGAAAAATACGCTGTAGAGCTACTGAAAAGATGCATGATAGTCAGATGTCAGAAGTGGCGAAATAAACTGTAATGATGTAGGGTAGACTTTTACGTAGATTTATTTTAAATGCCATTTAATTGGCGAATATACAACTTACTTTGTTTGAAAGATAAATATCATCAGTCACTTTGGCATAAAATTTGATTATCATCAGTTTTTATGCATAGAGCTTAGAGTTAAAAATTATCCAGAAGAAGTATACGTAGGTATAAATAGACAGGAGTACCCCTTGCGAAATATTAATGATTGCCTGGTGAAAACCATCTTTTTATAAAATTGAATTGTATAAACTTTTTTAAAATAAGAAACAATAATGAGTATGTTAATGATTATATAAACATTTGATTATGATTTAGATTTGAGGAAAAATATAAAAACAAACCAAAGAATAGCATTTTAAAAAACTTTTAGAAACGTCTTGTTTTTAATAATGCAAATCTGTTAAATCCTAAATAACCTGTTAAGGATAAGTTAGTAATTATTATATCAATGAGTTTTAAATTGAGGATTTAAAATTACCACCAAATTGGACGTTTCAGTACATGATTTTTCCTGGTGACTGGGATGTCATGTAAGATGTAATGAAGATTATTAAGAAGATGCCAAATATATACACCATTTATACACCATTTTAGTTGTGAAATTGTCTAAATGTGACTGTAATTGTATTTATTTACTTACACCGACAATGTGAAGTGATAATTACTTATTTGTTTATCTATCAGTGATGTCGAGAAACCCACTTGTTGAGAAATTTATATGCAGAAACAACTCGTTTGGGTTGATAAAATATTTTACATAGAAGAGCGAACAACGTTTCGACCTTCTTCGGTCGAACCTGACGACGACCTTAACGGCCTATAATTACCTTGCTTTCTCAATTCATTTACTTTTGAATATAAATTAAAGAACTTTTAAAACAGCTTTAATTTAAATATAAACATTGTATGAGGTTTAAATACTTAAAATAGTTTATACCTATCTCTGGCTTCATTGATCTTGGCATTTATGTCGATAAATAACTTAGAGAAGTAAATGTTTTATAATTCTGTTCCTTTTTCTATCATCCTTTTCTAAAGATATCAATAGAATAATATATTGGTCTGATTGCTTATCTAATTCTCTTTACTATATTTAGTCACTGAAGTGTTACTTAATCTCTTTTTCTTTTCATGGCTTTTGAATCAAGAAAATGTATATATTTTGTTTCTCTTAGCTTATAAAAAGTATTACCGTGCAAATGCAATAGATGTTGCTTAGTCCTCAGAAAGGAAAGAGAGGGAATTGCATTAAGAAATCATCTGTACTTTTAGTTGCTTGTAAAAACAATACAATGAGTGGCATTTTAAACACATCTTTTTTTCTAATTTCGTTCTTAATCGTTTAACATTTGAGTTTGTGTTTTATTTTAATGTTTCAAGTATGTTGCTTTTGTTTATTTTGGTCTAATTACTAATTCACTTGTAAATGTAGACTTTCAATTCTGTATTCTCCTCAATGTTATAATTCTATGCTTACCATTATGAATATGTTTTACATTACCTGTTTGTTTCTATGTTTTCAATGCAAATTTTAATCTTTGTTTTCTTGTTTAACAAAATTCACTCTGTAATGGTTTCTCCAAACTGACAGCTTATAGTTACTCTAATATCTTAGACCATGACACAACACAGGGGGCGCTGAAATGTTTCTGCTGCCATGAGCGAGATCTGTTTGTTCTTTGGAATTGTAAGAGACGCACTAAATCTTATTTCCTGCAGTAAGTCTTTGTTTCTTTTCTTTCATATTTTGAAGCTGGAAATTTCACGGAGTAGAAAATTAAAAACAAATTATGACGGGAGAAGGTAGACTGAAAAAGGTATAAATGTTGAAGAATGTTGATGGCAAAATATCCCAAGTAAAAATAAAACAACTGATCTATCTCAGTCTAATACACTGGGTTTAGAATTTAACATTGGCTGAATCACGACATCTAGTAAGAAATTTTAGAGTCTTTATACAGCTAGGATATAGGTTAGGCGACTTAAGTAATGAGAAACAGCAGTTTCAAGTACACATAATGTAGGCTTAGAAAACAACTGTTAAGATATTCAATCTATGAATCTGTGAAGATTTATGTTTCAGGTCCTTCATCCTGAAATATCTCTTATCCCCTGAGAAAAGTTAATTTTGTCCATCTAGGTTCACCATTTTTTTTAAAATTCCTTCCCTGATCTTTATAAACAACCATCTCAGAAACACTATAGTAAATTTAGGAGTACTAAGAAACTAAATACCATGGCCTTCCTGGCATTAATAATAATAAAAAAAACATTAAAGATTTCGCTCGACGGTGTCATAAACGATTCTTCCAGACCTGTTCATGTCTGGTCATGACCATGAATAACAGCAACGTGAGGTGTTTAACACTCCAGTTTTCACTGAGAAAGAAATGAGTTATTTAGGTTTTAACCTCTCGACGACTCAGAATGATAAACTACTAGTACTATAATAAAAACAGCCTCAGTGGCACAGCGGAATGTCTGCAGACTTACAACACTAACGCTAGAAGCCGGGATTTGGTATCTGTAATGGGCAGAGTAGAGATAGCCCATTGTGTAGCTTTGTGCTTAGCATCAAATAAGTAATAAAAAGTTTGCTTCTGAACATAAAAGAATAAGACTCAAAGTCATAAAGTAAACAGATCTGAGTTCAAATAAATCTGTACTGAAAAATCACCCTAACAGCTCTAATTTTCGTCATCGTACAAGTAAGTCAGTAAACATTGCCTATACGCAATAAGTAGCGTCATTATCAGAGTATTTTTAAAAATTACCTTCACTGTTTTAGTCATCTGAAGACAAACCGTCCATTTAACAAAGTGAAAAAGAAATAATGTGAGATAGGTCAAACGTTCTACTCTAGTCTTTCTAAGCAATTATAGCTAAAAATTGGCATTATTTATATAAAAATGGATTGTTGTTGTTGTTTTGAATTAAGCACAAAGCTACACAATGGGCTATCTGTGCTCTGCCCACCACGGGTATCGAAACCCGGATTTTAGCGTGTAAGTCCTCAGACATACCGCTGAGCCACTGGGGGGCATAAAAATGGAAGTCCACTTATTTTACCATGATTCAAAAGAGGAATTTCAGGATACTTAGCTACAAATCCTGGAATGTAATTTTGATGGAATTGAAAAATAAACATAATTATCTCTATTTCTTCATAATAGCAGAAAAAAACAAACAAACGATAGTGCGGTCTTATGCAGAAGCCAAACGTACCGTAATTAAAGCCAAAATGGCGTCTCTTTATTTACATGTGATACCAGGTATAGGAGAACGAAGGGCTGCGGGATGAGGACATGCTTTATCGATCCATGTGTTCTAGAATGTGTCGTATTTATGGAAACTACCTACAGATAGCAACTGGATCTAATCAGACCAGAGTTATTGATTTTCCATTGTTTTTAATAAAAAAAAAGGCACAAAATATTCGAGCAATAATAGTGAAATGATTCGGACATCGACAGACCAAAATAGAATCGTATGAAATAATGTTGTATTGTTGTTTGTTTTTTTATCCGAAAAAAGACATAAATAAAACGATTAAGCACTCAAGTCTTCAGACTTATATGGCTTTATACTATCAGGTATAAAGGTTTATAATGATGCAACAGTTATTTCTGATTTAAAAGAAGCCACATTTAGCGGCATTAGAGCTTATCACCAAAACCGCTGACGTAATTTTGGGATTAAATAATTAATTAGAATAGATAGTGTTGGCCCGGCATGGCCAAGCGTGTTAAGGCGTGCGACTCGTAATCTGAGGAACGCGGATTCGCATCCCTGTCGCACCAAACATGTTCGTCCTCCTAGTCGTGGGGGCGTTATAATATGAAGGTCAATTCCACTATTCGATGGTAATAGAGTAGCCCAAGAGTTGGCTTGGGTGGTGATGACTAGTTGCCTTCCCTCTAGTCTTGCACTGCTAAATTAGGGACGGCTAGCATAGATAGCCCTCGAGTCGCGTTGTGCGAAATTCCAAAACAAATAAACAAACAACAGATAGTGTTTTAATATATGACTACCAGCCAGGAAAGCAAAAAAGTCTTGTAAACACTTGCAATCGAGGTACACTGTCACACTCAGCAATTATAACCTACAAAAACAACATCAGAACGAATAGTTTAAAACATGTAATGATACGGACAGTCGTTTAAGAATTTGAAAAGTGAAGTACTAAAGTTTGTCAATAAATGACAGCACAAAAGTCATTTTGAAAGCACGTGTTTGTGTGTTTTTCTCATAGCAAACCACATCGGGTTACCTGCTCAGCCCACGGAGGGGAATCGAATCCCTGATTTTAGCATTGTAAATCCGTAGACATACCGCTAAACTCGCGGGGGACATTTTGAAAGCAAAACGAAATGCAAAAACGTGTTTTAGAAAAGAGGTAAAAACATTTTTTTTAATAAAAATTTTTAACGATTCAGCTATAGTTGTTTCCGTAAAATAAACAAACCCACATAAACTTTCAGTTATATGGAATTTTATCACTTTAAAGATAAGTAGCCCTCCAGTGGCTCAGCAGTATGTCTGCGAAATTACACGCTAAAATCCGGGTTTCGATACCCGTGGTGGGCAGAGCACAGATAGCCCATTGTGTAGCTTTGTGCTTAATTCAAAAAACAAAAACAACAATTAAAGGTAAGTAAATTATGATTTAAAGTAACCCAATAATTTAAATCCGAACAAAGGCCAGAAAACATCATGTTTAAGCTAATATATTCCATGGAAGAAATGAAAACAACTTAAAAACAACATTTTAGTTAAACACCATATACATATTTATTATCCAGCGCCCTAATCTTCTGGCCATGCTGAGCCATATCTCTGTGAAGAATAAAAACATTTGCAGCTTAATAGCAGCATCTAATCTATAGGAAAACCAGTGTGTTTCGCGTTACACTTGGTTTCTCGAAGTGGAAAAAATCATAAAAGCCAAAGAGAATTTATTCGAATAAAATAGTTTGATTACTGTTACCCCAGTAACGATGGTGCGAAGCCGTTAAACGGAGTCATGAAACCTTATAAATGAGTGTTGGTATGAAAAGCGTAAAGACGTAGTGTGGGATCAACCAGCCAAGAGCACAACATCCATGTTTAAAGTAAAAATGTCGATTCAATTTTAAACTCAAATCGTTTGTGAATTAAGGTACTTTTTGTTATATCACCAACGTTTTTAATAAAAAATACGAGCCTATTTAATCAAAGGAGACTCTAAATGAAGAGATCAGCAAATATTTTTCCAGTTTTGTCGTCTACGTATTTCATATTAATCTTTTAATACATAGACTAGCAATAATAATTGATTATACTTTTGTTGCTAAACAACAGGACAAAAGTCATTGGTGGAATGCAATTTTATCAAAATGCGCTGGCTTTTATATATAATAAAAGCTGTTAATCTAACTGATTTTTACTAGTAATTATTCTGTGAATTTTCTACGAATTTATTTCATGAATGATTTTCATTTTTATTGGCTTGCAAAAGATTTTGCTGACGTTGGGCTGCTTCTTTGCTAGTCAAGTGTGATTTCGCAAAATAGATTTATTTCAGTCAGCTATGATGTGAGAGGCCAGGATATAGTACTATTTAAATGGCTATCTGCTAGTATGAAAATATAATCTTGGTAGAAGGATACTGTAAATGACAACCTGGTTTCAAATTCATCAAAAATGTATGTGCAAGTAATATAAATAGGTTTGCTCAGATATACACTGCTGACCAAAATCTTAAGATCAATGAACATAAAGAAAAAATATCCATTTTGCATTGTTGAAAATAAGTGATAGTTGGACTCAACCACTTATTTTCCCTATTAAATGCTAAAAAGTTTTTTATTTTTATTTTCCCTTTTCTGATTTTCATCTTTCGAAGCTCTACTCAAATAAGTAGTTGAGTCTAACAACGAAAATGCATATTTTTACTTTATGTTCATTGGCCTTAAAATTTTGGCCAGCAGTGTATACACACACACACATACACATACACAAAAAAGGCATGTTTTCAATATTAAGCAATATCAAACACGCGTAGCTTAAAACTATCACACTTTAGCTGTTTGTTTAAGTTCTGCCTGTTTGATAGTCTTTTACAATATTGTTTATCCTGTGTTTTTGACATATTTTTTTGAAAACCACATTAATATCATCAAGTTCTATATTTAATACTTATATATAGGACCTTGTGATTTTGTAAACGTGGCGTGCTTTGTCTTTTATTAAGTTTTTCTTGGATACCATTTAAATAGGAAACTTGAAATTTAAAATAAAGACCTGCAGATATTTACACTACTTTTATAATGAGATAACGTGTCTAAAAAAGCATAGTAACGCTTTATTTTATGCGTATACTGCTGTTAAGGTGTTCAGTGAAGTGAAAGAATTATTTTAGATCAGTGTTTTTCAGCCGGATTTGCCAGACGACCTCCCCTCATTATCTCGACAAGGATAAAAAACACAGTAATTTTATTTATTTATTTATTCAAAGACTACTGCTCTGGTGTTTTCGATTACAATGATTTGACACCTCTCCACAAGCAAGGTTGATAATGTTTCATTCATGATCTGGATGTAAGTACATAGGAGCTTCAAAATTGTAAACAATTTCATTGAAAAGCTTTCTTTCTAAAGAACATGGTTCCTATAATTCTGGTCATTTATCAACACAATTGAGAATCACAGAAACCCATTTTTCTCACCATTTCTTTATGCTAGAGAACCAATCAAAATAATAGAAAATCTATCATGTGACACTACAATGTAATAGTACCGCAGTTGATCATGTTATTTTATTGTAGGGCTTTCCACTTGCAGTAACAATACATACAATTTTTACCAATATTTACAGGTTTCTGACATCTAACCCAATATATTTTCAAAATCATATACTTATTATTTTTCCATGAAAATATAATAAATTATATAAGAGGTATTGCTTTACTGGTTGGTCTTAATTTCCTTGAAAGTTTGAAAAATGTTTAAAGTAAATGTGTGTGTAAACAGTGAAATACGACTGAATTACAAACAATAACAACAACAAATATGCGTATGAAATCCTATTAATCACACGCATAAAACAGCTGAATACCTATATCGTTATTGAAATAACAGTATTTATTGAAATAGACAAGTAGCAAAAGTAACATATTCTTTGAAATGTGTAGCATATTTGTTTAGATGTTAAGTAATTTATTACGCATTATGATTACCTTTTAAACGTCAGATAATGATGATGATATTGTAATAGTTGTCTGCCATTATTAAAGAGATACAGCACAGCTACATTACTGAAGTTAGCCTCCGAGTAGCACAGTGGTATGTCTGTAGACTTCAAACGCCAGAATCCGACTTTCTCTACCAGTGATAACCGATCACAGATAGCCCATTGTGTAACTGTTACGAATTTTTTATGTTTTATATTCTTCGTAGACTAAACGCAACAGAAAAACGCAGATAACAGCTTGTATAATTTATTACACTAAACTATTAACAAATATAACAGATATAACATAAATTATATAATAACAGTGACAGATATTAAGTTACAACATTCGAAATTAATTACAAAACAAAATAATACTAGTTTCAAACTTCAAAATTAATCACAATACAAAATGGTACTGGCCTGTATCTAATATAATGATCTAAAATGAAAGTCTCAAATTCCAGTCTAGGGTGTGAATTTAGTCCCACGAAGAAATTCCGAAGCTTAAATGAAGAAGTTCAGAAACAGTTCACAGTTCAATAAATTCGCCGACTCTCAGCTCAAGCAGTAATTCAGATGAATCGTAGAGATTGACGAAATAAAATCACAGCTTCCGTATTTCTAATTTCAATCACAAATCCAAGTTGAATATTCACAGCAAACACTTAATCTTTCTCAAATAACTAACTTTCTTCTTATGAAATGAAACTGGTGTCTGAATCTTACTCTTTGTCTTCGAATAAAAACTAATAACTGAATCTATCTTCTTTTTTCGAATAAAAACTGATGACTGATGATTGAATATCTCTCACGTCACCGTCTTTTTTATACCGATAGGCCTATTTCTCGAACAATCTCGCAATTTCCATACAACTCCAGAGCTATCCACGCATATCCGTTCTTGCACGAGACTATACTCTAGACAGGAAGTCACCAGCACTCATTTACAAACATGTGATTGGTCTACTTAATTCGAGAAAGTTCTAAAATGTTACCCTAAATAAATAACATATTTTAATTTAAACTTCGAAACAAAAATATCAATATGGAAAAAAAATGAATAATACAAATGAAAATTCAAACACAATACGACATGTTGTCGTTTACAAAATATTTACACATATACATAACACTCTCCCCCTTAAAAGTAAAAAAAAAGTTTGAACTTGTGAAAACTTTTTTTTTGTTTTGCTTATTTGTCTTTTTAAACCAACTTAAAAGGGTTAAATCCAGTAGATTCTGAAATAACCTCGCGAACTTCAAACAGTAACAAGGGAACACCCTCAACCCAGTTCTTTGAGTGTTTGTGGCGGTAATTTGGTGGAAACGATCAAAAATACCTTGTGACTCAGGATGGTACGCACTGGATGAAATTTGATGGACGTTTAATTCATGTATAGCTTGTTCAAATAGTTTGGACATAAAATTTGTGTCTTGATCTGATTGCACAACTTTTGGAATTCCGAACATGGTAAAGGATTTGACAAGAGCCTTGACGATGTTGGGAGAAGTGATTTTTCTCAAAGGGATAACCTCAGGGAAACGTGTAGAAGAACACATGATCGTCAAGAGGTATTCATTTCCTGCTGTGCTTTTTGGTATTGGGCCAACACAGTCGATAATGACTCTTGAGAATGGTTCTTCAGAGGCAGGAATAGGCTGCAGTGGTGCTTTGGGAATCCCTTGATTTGGTTTTCCAGTGATTTGGCAAGAATGACATGCCTTACAAAAGCTAACAACATCTTGGCGCATCTTTGGCCAATAGAAATGTCGTCGGATACGATCTAAGGTCTTTCTTACACCTAAGTGTCCCGACAATACATGGTCATGAGCAAGACTAAGAATATCATTCCGATAGCATTTTGGAATGACGATATGGTGAATAACATTACACTTTTCATCAGCAGCAACGTCAGGAGGTCTGTATTTTCTCATTAGCACACCTGACTTCTTGTAGTAACAAATAGGGACAGTTCCTATTTCATTTTCATCAACAGCCAGTTGTAGAAGAGAACGAGTTTCAGGATCATTGTCCTGTTCCTCAATAAGTTTGTTTCGATGAAGAGAGTCGCAAAATGTCTTAGAGTCATCAGTAGTACTTAAAGTTGAGTCTGAAATCTCATCGATGTGAGACATGAACGTATCAGACAAAGAGAAATCCTCTTTGGATTCCTGAGAACGTGTCTGAGAACGAGTAACAGCACAGGCGGGAAAAACATCAGGAAACTCTTCAACGAGTTGCTCTGTACTGGGACTAATAACAGGTGCTTCAACAACACGAACTTCTGGTACCACCTTACTACCAGCCAAATCATTCCCCAAAAGCATAGACACACCTTCAACAGGCAATGAAGCTTTAATACCCACAGTCACTGGGCCTGAAACTAAGTCCGAATGTAAATCTAATCTATGAAGAGGAATAGAAACGACGCCACCTTCTACACCAGAAATGAGCACATTGGCCCCAACGGATGACTTTTCAGAAAACGGAAGTACACTTTCCAAAATCAAACTCTGAAAAGCTCCAGTATCCCGCAGGATTTTAATTGGTTGTAGACGTGAATCGCCAACAAAAGAAACAAAACCTTCAGTCATGAAAGGCTTAAATTTGTCCTCAACAATATCTTCAGGTACATCAATAATACTGGACTTGGAATCCACAGTGGACTGAACAGGGTCAAAATCATTGGGAACCAATGATATATCAAACAAGGGCGAAATGAAACTATTGGGTGATTGCTTGTTTTTGAGCTTATAGCACTCAGAAATCAGATGGCCAGGTTTCTTACAATAAGCACATGTTTTGGATGAGAATGACACGTTTTTAGTAGATGATGAGCTTATAGAATAAGATGGAGTCTTCGTTTGAGAATTAGAAGTTTGCTCTTTTTTGTCTCTGTCGACATTTGCATAATATTTGAATGAGTCATTGGGTTTCTTTGTTGTGTGATTTATTTTGCTTTTGTATGAGAAATCTTTGTGAGTCAAAGTATACTCATCTGCCAAGACAGCAGCATCATGAATTTTGGAAGTTTTTTGTGCATCAATATAAGTTTTTAGCTCTACGGGAATACATCTTTTAAACTCTTCGACTAACATGAGTTCTCTGAGTTTCGCATAATCATCTTTAATTTCTCTGGAATCACACCACCTGTCGAACAGAGTTTCTTTTTCACGAGCAAATTCGACATAAATTTGGCTGTCAAACTTTTTGTAACCACGAAATTTTTGTCTGTATGCCTCTGGCACCAATTCATATGCATTCAAAATGCATTTTTTGACGTGCTCGTAATCATAACTTTGCTCGGCTGTGAGCTTGGAAAATACTTCCTGAGCTTTACCCTTGAGAACACTCTGAAGTAATACTGTCCAATATTCGGTAGGCCATTTTAGCCTAAGGGCCAATTTTTCAAATTGCTGAAAATATTTGTCTACAGCTTTTTCATTGAATGGAGGTACTAAACGAATCCGTTTGGAAGCATCAAAATTATCCAATTGCATTTGGACAACCTTTTCTTCTGTCTGTGCCTTTCTCATATTGATTTCTTTATCAGCTTTAATGCGTTCCATTTGTATTTCGGCATCAAGGCGTTTGTTTTCTTGTTCTGCCTCAAGAACAAGGCGTCTGTTTTATTGTTCTGCCTCAAGAACAAGGCGTCTGTTTTCCTGTTCTGCCTCAAGAACAAGGCGTCTGTTTTCCTGTTCTGCCTCAATACGTTTTTGTTCTGCCTCAAGTCGTTTGGTTTCTTTTTCTGCCTCAATACGTTTATTTTCTTGTTCTGCCTCAATACGTTTATTTTCTTGTTCTGCCTCAATACGTTTATTTTCTTGTTCTGCCTCAACACGTTTATTTTCTTGTTCTGCCTCAATATGTTTATTTTCAATTTCTAAACGAAATTTCATTTCCATTTCTATTTTTTTTAATTCGAAATCTGGGTCAAAATGAGCGACAGGCAATTGTTGTGCAACTGTTTGAGGTAATACCTTTTGGCTGACCAAATGTTCAACAATAATTTGTTTAATATCTGCTTTCTTCATTGATTGCTTCACTTCTAAATTAAAATGTTTACCAACATCAAGCAATTCAGATTTTTTTAATTCACAGATTAATTCGAAAGAGGGATTCTGATTAAATTCGTTTATAAAATCTTCAAGTTGGAATGCCATTTTGAATATACAAGCTGTCTATCTGTATAGAATATAAATTTTATTTTAGAATAAAATTAAATTGTTTGTTCGATATCCCGGACGGGCCCCCAATTTTCTGTTACGAATTTTTTATGTTTTATATTCTTTGTAGACTAAACGCAACAGAAAAACGCAGATAACAGCTTGTATAATTTATTACACTAAACTATTAACAAATATAACAGATATAACATAAATTATATAATAACAGTGACAGATATTAAGTTACAACATTCGAAATTAATTACAAAACAAAATAATACTAGTTTCAAACTTCAAAATTAATCACAATACAAAATGGTACTGGCCTGTATCTAATATAATGATCTAAAATGAAAGTCTCAAATTCCAGTCTAGGGTGTGAATTTAGTCCCACGAAGAAATTCCGAAGCTTAAATGAAGAAGTTCAGAAACAGTTCACAGTTCAATAAATTCGCCGACTCTCAGCTCAAGCAGTAATTCAGATGAATCGTAGAGATTGACGAAATAAAATCACAGCTTCCGTATTTCTAATTTCAATCACAAATCCAAGTTGAATATTCACAGCAAACACTTAATCTTTCTCAAATAACTAACTTTCTTCTTATGAAATGAAACTGGTGTCTGAATCTTACTCTTTGTCTTCGAATAAAAACTAATGACTGAATCTATCTTCTTTTTTCGAATAAAAACTGATGACTGATGATTGAATATCTCTCACGTCACCGTCTTTTTTATACCGATAGGCCTATTTCTCGAACAATCTCGCAATTTCCATACAACTCCAGAGCTATCCACGCATATCCGTTCTTGCACGAGACTACACTCTAGACAGGAAGTCACCAGCACTCATTTACAAACATGTGATTGGTCTACTTAATTCGAGAAAGTTCTAAAATGTTACCCTAAATAAATAACATATTTTAATTTAAACTTCGAAACAAAAATATCAATATGGAAAAAAAAATGAATAATACAAATGAAAATTCAAACACAATACGACATGTTGTCGTTTACAAAATATTTACACATATACATAACAGTAACTTTGTGCTTAACTTCACTCTATAACTAAGAAATACAAATACTACTTTTTTCTGGCCGAATAATCCAAATATGTAAAATTATTTATCGTTTTTTTCAAGCAGTGCCAGATTAAGGGAGGCGCTGGTGGAGCTGCAGCCTCAGTCCAACGACGATAAAGAAAACAAAGCTCATGAGTTAGAAAATATATGCATTCCTACATCAACAGTAGGTTCAGTGTTTCAGCAACAACAACAGTTTGAAACTTATATGATCCTAGTTGTCTGTGGTCGGCCTAGATTTATTACGGATGGCACGTTAATGAGACGTGTACATGATTTCAGATAACCCCTTAAATAGCTTATTATTAAGTGTCTAAAATTGCACGTGACTCAAAAATGACGAAATCTTTCTAGCACGTGAGATCAACTTCATATCTTTGAACTTGTTCCTATCAGTAGTGAATACAGAATTGGGGTTCCAGGATACGAACTCTCCATTTCGATGCGAGGTGCCTTCAGTTTGTTTTGCATTAAGCACAAAGCTACACAATGGGCTATCTGTACTCTGCCCACCACGGATATCGAAACCCGGTTTTTAGTAAGTCTGCAAGCATACCACTGTGCCACTGGGGGGCAAGTGCTTTTAGTACGCGACACATTTATCCCTGTTTTTGAATTTTCTAATATCTGGAAAAATAATCATTATAAAGATTTAGAAACAACTCGTTAGAGTAATTTTATAACGTCATTTAACATTTATGAATTCCAGTAGCAAAATCGCATGTCTGTAGGCTTAAATTGCTTAAAAAGGAGCTTCAATACTCGTAGTGGGCAGAGCATAAATAGCCCTTTATGCTTTACTATAAAAAGTAAACCATTTGCGTGGATATTCTACACCTAAAGGAGACTTAAAATGGCACTACAGAAGTGCTGCGAGCTATTATTTCCACTTTTCTAAGGTGTAAGGATGTAATACAGTGTTGAATGCACTTGTGAACAGACTCGGGGTCGTTAGCTGTCAATTTTGATAGACAGTTTTTTCAATTTATTTTAAACAAAATGCTTGTCCATATTTGTATGTCATTTGTCGATTAATATTATAAGAACAAGTCATTTGCCACTAACATATAAACGTATCACTTTACAAAGTGAAATTCAGTATTCGAATGCATTACCAACATGTATATGGTCGTGAAAGAGGTCAAATGTCATACTTGTGCCTTGGCTTTCATGTAGTAATGAACATAGTGCTTTGCCACAGTTCAATACTAACAGCTGCAAAAAAAGGCGGATAAAGTCCTACAATACCTGATTCTTCCAGTTAAACGCAAGAATAGACACAAATACCAATAAATAATTCAAAAAAGATTGTAAAATACACAATGGACAAAGAGTGAAAAAAGAGATAGATATTATTTTAACGAACAAATGAAAACTTTTTGAGAACAGCCAGTTTTAGAATAAACAAATTGCATATTACAGCTACTTAGAATAAACAAATGTAGTTTCATGTTATAATATAACGATATTCCAGAAAGAAAAAATAGAATTATTATTATTATTTTTGATGGTTACAAAATCGGTCAATTTGATCCATCTTGTATACAGTTAGGATAGATAAAAAGATAAATTATAAAATTTTACTAAGAAAAAGTTATAAATGCATTTAGAAGGTTTTAAAGAATACACAAGTGACATTTGAGTTGAAGAAAAATATTTTAATTTTAACATAAAATAATTTTGCACTCGACCTGGTAAAAAAAGACTCGAGATACTTATAGACAAATTTTCAGTAAAAATACGCTGATTTGTTTTTGTAAAAAGACTTGTAATGTTTATTAAAATTCTACAGACATTGTGATTATACATTATAGGATTATTTTGTATTAAAACTATATATAAGTAAAAAAAAATGTTTATATGGCCGGTCTCTCAGACCAAGTCTGTATTGTAATAATTAACCCCTTTCCCTACAAATAGATAAAAGTGCGTATTTTAAGACCTTTTCCAACTACCGTATTTACTTGTTTTATAGCCCGGGTCCTTATTTTTTTCAACCAAACTCAATACCAGGCCCTTATTCAAACGGGCTCTTATTCAAGCACGGGCGCTTGTTATTTTCAAAGTAAAATTAGGTATGCACAAAAATTATCGTTGAAGACAAATATTTCACGACATTAATCTTTTTCAATTGGGAAGTATATGGCCTTTGATCGCAAATTTTTCACGCTTTCTTCTTCTGTCATCTGCCATCATGTGGGGTTCAATATTCTGAATGAATGATCAGTAGACAAATATCAGTTCTTTGCTTTTGGTGGGAAAGTCTGCTGTCATTGGCTATGAACAATGCTATCTGCTATGCAATTGGACGCCTAAGGCGTGAGTGTTATCGACCAGCGCATAAAATTCGATAGCGTGCAATTGTCAGGTGATACGAGGGTTTCGTCACCGGATGTGTGGCCAAGTGCAAGCGGGTGTAGCCAAATGAGTCAACAATTAAACTGTTGCAGCGATGATAGGTGAAAATAATGGGAAAATTTCGGGCTGTCGTTCTCAGCTTCCCCAAATTGGATTTTAACGAGCGATGTGTCAAATGAAAGCTAAGAAGATATGCTTTAATATCGTATGTGATTCATTATCATAAATTGACATCTTCATACTGAAAAACAAAGTTTCCTAAAAGTTATGATTAGGGCCCGGGCGGGTATTCAAGCACGGGCCCTTATTTATTTTTATGTTCTGTTCACACGGGCGGCTATTCAAACGGGCCTTTAATCAAGATCGGGCGGTAAAACGAGTATATACGGTATATTCAAAATTTAATTAAATTACTTTATTATCAATAAAGTTAGTATTAAACATAATTTATGGATCAAATTTCAATAACATAAAATTTGAATTTCGCATTTTTAATAGCATATATGTATAAATGCCAATATTCACTTTCTGTTTATTGCATGATATTTCTTCAGCTTAAACTACTTATTTCAACATTTTCTGCTATTCTCTAATTCATTGTAAATTTTCATGACATTTCGCACTTACATTACATGTATTCTAGAAGTAAATTCTCCCTTTATAGCAAGAATTTGCCACAGACAGAGATCTTGCTGTTTAAAGTGCTTTTCAAATGTCATATCTTCCATTGAGCATCTCACAGCATCAACAACAAACTACAAAACTTTACACTGCTACATAGCATATATTCCCGATATCAGCGAAATTAACCAACATTTTGAAAAAACTTATAACAAAATACAATATTCAAGCAAACATCAAATATATGAAAAAAAAACCAAAATTATATTATGTAAAAACTACATAATAGTCTTACTCTCTAGTCTTACACTGCTAAATTAGGGACGGCTAGCGCAGATAGCCCTCGAGTAGCTTTGCGCGAAATTAGAAAAAACAAACAAAAATCAAACATCATTTGAAATTATACCAGGAAAGAAAAGCGTTTTCATAGGTAAACACAAATAGATAACATGAAGGCTAAAACACAAAACTATAAACAAAATATTTAAGTATGAAACAAAACTGTCTGTAACAAACATACGTTTACCTTTAAAATAATCGGAAATCTTTTCAAACAAATAAAAGTACGCTTATATAAAAGAAGGTAAACTGATTTATGAGCACTCCAAAAATGGAGTACATATGGATAATTGTGTTCCATATAAAACTATATTATCTTGTTTGTTTTGAATTCTGTTAATAATAATAGATAATTGTTTATAGTTGTTTAATGCATAATTTGATATTAGGTCTTATATTTAAATATGCTTTTAAATATAAAGAATTTATGTGAATCAGCAAATATTCCAATTCTTTTAACTTAAAGGAAGTTATACATTGTATTTTCATACTTAGACATAACATGAAACAGAACGTCAGAGACTTCCCTAAGTCAAAATCTCATACAATGAATACAAATAAATTGTCGTTTTAGTGTTATGTACAATGTAGTATTATGATGAACTTTTATTTTTGGATATTTAATGCAATCAACTAGGAGACAAAGAAACAATAAAAGCAAAAGATATAAGATACTGATCTTTTTCATGTAGAATTGTACCTTGAGAAAGTGTAACATTGCACTGCCTGAGGTTCCACAGGTTCCTGAAAGATAGCTGGATTTCCCTTATTTTTCTAGGTCAAAATATTTATTGTTTTTTTCTTTCTCTCTATCTTTTTTTTAAGAATAACCTGAAATTGTTCACAGTTAAGATTACATAATTGCAATAATCGATGGAATAATCGTATTAATTTTTGTTAAATTCACGATAAAATGAATATCAGACATGAGATATCGTTAAACAATAACTTCATTTGTGAATACCAAAAACAAGCGAAGCAGATATTTGGTAAAGCTTCTTTGTGAAATTAATTCTGGGAACACTGAACACTGGTTTAGCTCTATAATAAACAAATATTTTTTCGAATTATAGGAGTCACGGTTTTAAAAACTCGTTATAGAAAATATTTGCCCTTTTAGACGTTAGGGCATTATAACGTGGGAGTCCATCCCACTATTCAATGGTAAAACAGTAGCCCGAGAGTTGGAAATGGGTGATGTTGACTAGTTCCCTTCGTCTTGAGAATACATTTTTAGTTCAAGTGGGTTTCTCTTCATCACGAAATGTTTAATTTGTTAACAGAGTTGTGCAGTGTATCATAATCTCTAAACATTCTGAATGGGAAAACGGCTACTTACTCCAACATTTTTTAACGACTACGAGTGCTGTAATTCCTTGATCTCTGAAAAAATAATAAAAATTTGGATGATTTTTCACCTCTTTCAACCCCCAACTGATATTCCATGCACCTAATTTTATAACACTCGCCCTGGTAATAAACCTGTATTTATTTGTTGTCTTGTGTAACGTGGTAATTCCAACTAACGTAGATATAACATTATTTGAAGTTATTTGTGTTTCTGTGTTTTATTATAGCAAAACCACATCGGGATATCTGCTGAGTCGACTGAGAGGAATCGAACTCCTGAATTTAGCGTATTTGAAGTTAACAATTAATAGTGCTTAGTATGTAGAGATGGGCCGATAAAAAGTGCTTGCTACATTCAATTTATTACTCTATAATTCTGAAAAATAACTGCTAAATTTGAGTTATAGTTTTACTTTATCACCAAATTTCCATAATCGAGAGTTTTACACTTATTGAGACTCCTAGTATCATTGAGAAGTGTTGTTAAATGGAGAACATAAAACTGGCTATAGAGCTAAATATTCATTTTTTTTGTTTGACTACAATCGCCAAAAATATGTGAAATTTTTGCAATGGATTTAGCACTTAGAATAAACTAAAAAAAATCATAATTCTAGTATAAGTAGTGTTATTATTATCCCTTCGGTTTAATTTTCTTACTTCAAACTTCTATTCCTTTAGAAAGTTTACATGCAGCGTGAAATAGGAATTATCAGCAAATAATAGACGAAGATAAGATAACAGTAACATGTAGAGTACACAGTGTTTTATACACTGTACAATCGGTGTCTTTAGGGAGCCAATCCATATATTACGTATGAAATGAAAGAGTAAAAAAAAATATTGTAAGATCACGTTTATTTTGAGTAAATATATATGTACTGTAAAATTCATACCAGGTTCCATAGTCGTGATGTAGAAATATTTCCAATGTAGCAAAAGATTATGTAAATTTATGATCACATAAAATGTACTCTTGTGACCCGAAGCAATGACTAAATACCCTACCATAAGCTTGAAAACTGACCACAAAATAGACAGAGAACTATTGTTGTTTATCACGTAATCTGTTCCCCACTAATACTGCGGTAAGTCTAAGAATTTACAACGCTAAAATTACGGGTTCGATTTCCCCTCGATGGACTCAGCAGATAACCCAAGGTGGCTTTGCTAAGTGAAAACACTCACACACACTCGATATTGCTATTAATATAGAAAGGTGTTTTTGAAATACTGTGTTGTCTATTTTTTGGAATTAAATGTTTCTTTTTGCTTCTTGTTCTGTGTTTTGGTTCCATTATTTGAAATAATTAATACTGATATTTATGATTTATTGTATCAAGTTCTAGTCAGACATATTTTTATTAACTTTTGTTTAGTAAGTGTTAGATTTTATTCCAAACGTTTTTATACTTTGATAAATTCTGGTTTTGTTGTTATTGAACTCAGATTGAAGCTCTGTGTTATTTTAGCCTGTTACAATGCAATATTAAATTTTATTACACATTCGTAGAATATACTAATTTTCAGTCAGGGGAAGAAAGGTATCAAAAGAAGTAATGAAAACGATATCGTAAGTGTAAAATGATGCAGAGATGGCAATACGAAAAAATATCAAGCATGAATAAAATGATGATACAGTTAGATATATTTAAATTTTTTTCTTTTTGTATTATTTCTTAACATTAAGTCTATAGAAGTCAAGATTATGACAAGATTATAATTGTAAGAATCATATGGTAAAATATCAATACCTAGGTTTACAAGTGTAATGAAGAAACTGACAAAACTGATATGATATGAGCGATGCGTATTTCTATTAAATTATAAAAATAAAACAAATATTAACTTATCAATCTAGTTTAATGAAAATTATTTAAAAAAAAGGGTAAATAAGTAATAAAACTTTGATGTCAAAACTTACAGAAAAAACGGAAGGGATGATTACACAAGTATTCAAATTTTGCCAACAATAGCTTTTCTCTACAACTAAATGCTGAATTCCTGTCAGCTGCATGAACTCAAATTTCAATAAAAGCATTTAAACTAGTTACTGCTATACAGTCATACAGTGACTAATATAATTATGAGCGTGTAAGGTTGACTCAGTACTTATTGACTACTTAAGTCAATGCACATATAAATTAGTTTATTTGTTGGTTTTGAATTTTGCACAAATCTACAGAAGGAATATTTGCGCGAGCATCTCTAATTCAGTACTGAGAGACTAAAAGGAAGGCAGCTAGTCATCACCACCCACCAACTCTTGAGCTACTCTTTTACCAACTGTTATGCATATGTGTAAATATTTTGTAAACGACAACATGTCGTGTTGTGTTTAAATTTTCATTTCTATTATTCATTTTTCCATATTGATATTATTGTTTCGAAGTTTAAACTAATATTTTGTTATTCATTTAGGGTAACATTTAAAATTTTCTTGAATTAAGTAGACCAATCATATGTTTGTAAATGAGGGCTGGTGACTTCGTGTCTAGACGTGTAGTCTCGTGCAAGAACGGACACGCGCGGATTGCTCTGGAGTTGTATGGAAATTGCAAGATTGTTCGAGAAGTAGGCCTACCGGTATAAAAGACGGTGACGCGAGAAGAAGTCAGTCATCAGTTTTTATTCGAAGAAAAAGAAAGAGATTCAGTCATCAGTTTCTATTCGAAGAAAAAGATAGAGATTCAGACATCAGTTATTATTCGAAGAAAAGAGGAAAGTCAGACATTAGTTCTATTTCTAAAGAAGAGAGTCAGTTATTTGAGAAGGATTAAGTGTTTGCTGTGATTATTCAACTTGGATTTGTGACTGAAGTTAGATCTACGGAAGCTGTGATTTTACTTCGTCAATCTCTACGATTCATCCGAATTACTGCTTGTGCTGAGAGTCGGCGAATTTATTGAACTGTGAACTCTGTTTCTGAACTTCTTCATTTAAGCTTCGGAATCTCTTCGTGGGACCAAATTCACACCCTAGACTGGAATCTGAGACTTTCATTTTAGATCATTACATTAAATACAGGCCAGTACCGTTTTGTATTGTGATTGATTTTGAAGTTTGAAACTAGTATTATTTGGTTTTGTAATTAATTTCGAATGTTGTAACTTAATATCTGTCACTGTTATTATACAATTTATGTTATATCTGTTCTATTTGTTAATAGTTTAGTGTAATAAATTATACAAGCTGTTATCTGCGTTTTTCTGTTGCGTTTAGTCTACAAAGAACATAAAACATTAAAAAATACGTAACACCAACGAACATAGGAATTAACCACATATTGCAACATCATCACAACTGAAAGAGCAAGCTTGTTTGGTGGAACGGGAATTCGAACCCGCGGTTTTCAGATTGCGAGTTATGTGCCCTAATCACCTGGCTGTATAAATGAGACTTACGCGTACAAGAAGTCATTGATGTAAAATATATTTTTCTTAAAGTGAAATCTATCTTTCGTTAATGATTTCCAATTGTAGGGGTAAGAAAACTAAAATTAATTAAAAATCATTTATTATCCACCATAAAATATTCAAGATTGGTGATTTTTTTATTAATTTTCCTGAGCATGGCATTTTAGAATTATTGAACACTGATGAGATTCTTTCTTTATTTTCAAATAATAAAATTAGGAGAGAATTTAAGAAATTAATGCATGTTTGATTTATTGTGTCCTTGTTTTGTTGATATTATATAGCTGATGTTACTTGTTATCAATTTCATTTATTAATAGTTTTAATGTTACGAATATAT
Organism: Carcinoscorpius rotundicauda; assembly: GCA_011833715.1. NCBI lineage: Eukaryota > Metazoa > Arthropoda > Merostomata > Xiphosura > Limulidae > Carcinoscorpius > Carcinoscorpius rotundicauda. The sequence goes on from CM022395.1 coordinate 23,649,254, forward strand.
AAATACTTGAATAAAATTTTCAACTCTGTACGATACTTTGTGCTCTGTTTCACCAATAAATGGCTATAGTGGTAAGATTGTAGATAAAAATTATTCTTAAATATATGTGTTATCTATCTCGAAGGTATCTTGTTCATAACTTCCTAGCCTCCTCCCAAAATATGTTTGATCCAGGATTCCTACAAGCTTAATTCGGTCCTGAAGTAATTGTTTTACATTCGTTTATAACAATCCACATAAACGTTAATCACATTTTGACTCAAACAAATCTAAAAGTTCAATTGCACAATCATCTGACTAAACACATTGATTTTTAATTATATAGATGCTCAACAATTTTTTCTTAACCTTAACATATTCATTAAAGTTAATATTGAATTTATTTAACATGTTATTGATTATGTTTATGAATCATAATACTTCATAATTCCCTTTTTTATTCAGTTTATGCAAACGTTATTAAGTGATATATAAATTACTTTCTTGATATGTTTCAATTAGCTTTTGGACATTCCTAGAATTTTGGCTTTTACGAATTAGTAGTCATAAATCTGTCTTAGTTACGATATCTAGGTTATGAAAGTGTGATCGATAGAGGAATAAATACAAGAGAAGTAATTATATTCTCATTTAGAAGATATAATGTCGTGTAACTCTTCACTGGCTATATTATCTACATTCATATCATAATAAAGGAAAATACTGTTACTTGATAAATGCTGTACAAAAGTGTCTTTGACAACAGTTGCTAGTTTCAATTACATTTATAATTCTGTCAGTAAATGGAATTATAAAGTTAGTATTTTCCTTATGTTCATTAGTTGTTGAATTTTGTGCTCCGGATTAGTCTTCTGCTAAAAACAATGCACTTTTTTGTCATGGCTAGTGTACGTCTAGTTTCAGGTACCTTTCTGGATGATCTTGGGAAGCCAGGTTGTTTCATATTCCTTGTTTAACAAATTATTAAAATACAAGTGATATTTCCAAGTTGGAAATTCTGAACGTAACCAAATGATCTGAATGCATGAATATTTTGCGTTAGAAAGTCTTATTTCATACCCTTTCAAGATTTTAAGAGCAATCAGTATTCGGTGGCATCACACTACATACCTGTCAGCTAATTAAATATTTCTAAAAAAAAGCAATTATTCATTAGAGGTTCACGAATATTAACCATTCTACACTCGCTGCACGTGAGGCTTATGATTTAAAACTTACCACTGGGACTAGGATTTTATAGACTGCTTCAATTTATGATTCCAGAGCTATTACAGAGTTAACTAACTAAGTTGATAAAAAAATAAAATTTACTGCAGTGAGTTTATATTAGGTGTGGTTGTCATGTGACTCTTTGATTGGTGTATTTAAAATAATCTCAATAAAACTTTCTCTATCCTCTGTATCTGACCGGCAAGGGGCGCTAAGTTGGGCATTAAAATTAGAAATTGTGGTCACTTTTACAGAGGCAGGGGCTCAAATACAATGTTTGAACAAATCAGAATTTTTCTATGGATGGCTGTGTACTTATATATATATTTGTGTAAATTAGGGTTTATTTAAGCTAGTTTTACTCTTTAGTGAAATTTTCTATGTCATTAACGCAGAACGTATAATTACAACCTTACAGTAAATGCGATATTTAAGATTTTTCGCTAATTTAAAGGACAGTAACAAATAATTTTTTCATCCTGTTAAAGTATTTGTCATTATTACCTTTGTCAGTTAGTTAAACAAACAATGATTTATTTATTTGTAATAATGTACTTCTGATATTCCTGGGCTACTTACCGAACGCAAACACAAAACAAGTACTTTATACAAACATAAAATCTCAAAACTATTTCGAAAAATTACTCTAAGATAAAAAAAAGGATTTAAGATAGAGTTTTTCTTCAGTGTCTTCAATGTTCAAATTTTCTCTAAATTTAATAAGTAGAGTCATATGAGTCCGAGTAACCATAGCACATTGTTGGGATCGAAACCAGACTTTTAGCGCCATAAGTCCAAAAGACAATGTGACAAGATTATGTCGAATCAGCGATACAAATTCTGTTATTTATGAAGTATAAATGCCTTTGCATTCTACTTTTGCAAATGCTTTATCATTTTGGAAACGGATGTTATGTTAATTTCAGAAGCCCATTTATTATTGAAGTTTAAACAGAAAGAAAAATTAAATTACTCAATATATAGTAATTCCCCTGCAATGTTGCTCAAACAGTAACCACATCCTGCATTGCTTAATAATGTAAAGCAAGGTTGAAACACCAATCATATGTATATACGCCTCAGCCCTCAGGGCCCCTACAAGCTTAATTCGGCTGTGATTACAGAATAAATGTTTTAAAGATAATGTTATATATGTTATAATTTTACATATTTATCCACTTTTCCTGATTAGATTATCATTAAAATTGTTTATATTAAAGCTAACTGTCTCACTCAGTTATGGCAATTTTTAAATAAAAGATTTATCAATGTAAAAGAACTGGCCTTAATCAAATATTGAATTTTACGCAGCATACAGTTTATGAGTTATTATATTTTCTGAAATACGAAGATTTATATGCTTTGTAAAAAAGTATTTTTTCGAATATTTATTTTTGTGACTGTTATTTGGGTACGACATGGTACATTTCTGTATTAAAATAAATACTTCTTTTATTTATTAATTTATTTTTATATTACATATTAATAAATACAACCGATGAATTCCATACACTAGTGGGTCTTAGTTCTAATGAAAATGATGACCACGAATTACCTAAGTGAAATCAGTAAAAGTCTGTTAAAGGCCTACAAGCCTTTCAGTAGCACAGTGGTATGGCTGCGGATTCGCACTGCTAAAATTGAGTTTCGATATTCGTGTTCGGCAAAACATAGACAACCCCTTGTGTACATTTGTGCTTAATTCCAAACAATAAGTCATAAAACAAACAAACAAAGGCCTACAAAGCATAAAGAAGGCTAACGGGATGGAACTAGAGCGTGATTTTCCATAATTGATAGTTAAATAAAGTTTTAGTTACATCACTACCGTAGAATTGTTGTGAAATAAAACAAAGCTTTATGTAAAAAACAAACAGATATTTAAATATATTTTAAACTTGTTGCATGTCTACAAACTTTTCTTGCTCACATAAAAGTTTCTTAGGAAACGTATTAATAAATTTATGAGACAAAATAATTGTTTTCTATCATGTGTGGACGTCAGGTATGTTTTTATTTCATATTAGCAGCGCTTATACGTGTTGTACATTAAGTTTTGGCTTCTTTACTTGAATAAATATGTCGAACAATTAATCACCATATATGTGCAATTACAGCTTGTTCGAGTTTGTTTGAATTCCGCGCAAAGCTACACAATAGCCATTTGCGCTAGCCGTCTCTAACTTAGCACTGAAATACTAGATGGAAGCTAGCTAGTCATCACCACCCACAAACTCTTCAGCTACTATTTATTTAGGGAGAGCATGCTTGTTTGAAGATTGCAAGCGTCCTAACCACCTGCCCGACAAAATCTTATGTTACTGTTTTAAGTTTCATTTTCTTACATTGACGTAAAGCAGACATTTTTGTTAATGAAACAGTTTTTAAGGTTGACTTTTACTAACATCAGATTTTTATGTTTCTGTTAAACATGTGAGCATTTTGAAAACGTTTGCAGTTAAACATATCATTATTTTCGAAACCGTGCTATACGATAAAACATTCCACACAATTTAAACTGCGTGAGCAGTATAAGAGTGACAGTAAATCTTTTAGTAAGGATGGTCCGTAGTTCAAAAGTAGTGACGGCTGCAGATAATCATAGTATCTTCTACATAAATGCAAAGAGGTAAGTACTACGTTTCAAATTACATTAAAATATAATTATTCGTTGCAACTATTTACATTACTTTTTTTGCACTTTAGTACAAAACCACCCAACGGGTTATTTGTGCTCTGCCCACCACGGGTATGGAAACCACTGATGTGCTACTGTGCCGCATTTCAAAGCATTCAAAATTTTCCTCACAATTTTCGAAAGCTGATTGTTCAGAAAAAAAATTGTCGTGTTGTAATGGTGATTTTACTATTTTGAACGTAATACATTTGCCATAACACTGAGAAAAAAAAATAAAAATATATTTAATGACATTTTAATAGGTGTTTTGTTCAAATGATAACTAGGCATTGTCCTTTACTGGGGGAAGACCCCCATACATATAGTTTGCAAACCAAATCTTGTTAATATTCAAATATATAATTATTTTATAAAATATTTTGATCTTATATTTCTGTTCAATAAAAATAATAAATTTCATTACATCGTCATTCAGTCTAGTTATTTATAATGTTAAATACAACATTACGATTATTATTGATTATGATACTTTTTCAACCAATCATTACTTGGAGGTTAAATTTTTTTTGCTGTTGTTGTTAAACTCGAAATTTATATTTGTTCTTCCACCAAAGTATCTGTTAGATATACACAGCTCTTGTCATTTAAATATAATGCGAATGTTAAATTTAACTGTTTTTAGAAACGATAGTTTGTCACAGATTTATTTACATAATTGTGTTAAAATGCACTTCGCAATTCGAACTTTGCATGAGTTATAAGAAGTTAATCGCACTATATGGTTAAAAGTAATTGTTTCAAGCACTGAAGATATTGATGGTTGATTTCCATCTGGTTTGCAGTTCAAAGTTAAGAACATATGCTTAAACAATAAGTTTTTCAGCTGGTTGCTTGGACAAATGAATTATTATTACAGCATAAGCCCGCAAGTATAAATTATAAAAATAATGATGTTTTGATATATAGAAATAATGAATTTTGGTTTAAAAATATTATTTCATCGTCAGAAAACAATAACTTCAGCCTGCCAAAATCATGCAGGGTATCATAGATATTTTATACATTAATTCTTTAATGATAATTGTAATATTATGCTAATAAGTTGTTACTGGTCCTTTCCTAAAAAGAAAACGTTTCGAATTATCGTATCAAAAATGTAGTGAATAAATAAAGTTTTAAAGTTTGATATTTAAAATAATATATATATACCATTGTTTCATCATCTAGTACCAATTCAGTTGACATAAAGTCATTATATATCATCTATCTGACACTCTCAACAATAAATGTAGAAAAAACATCAGTCAGTGAGGTATACACGATGTTAATTTTTTTTAATGAAACTGATTTTCTAAGATGACTGAAATAGATCACTGGATGAGACAAAGCTTCCTGGAACGGCTTGACCTTGTGAAAAATAACCGCAACTAGCGTTTTCTTAGACCCTCAGGACAAGAGTTTTTATGTTATATGAAGGGGAAATACAAACCACAGACTGGTCAAAATTTTAGTATAAAAGGGGTTAAAATGCAAAAGAGAAGCTAATCTCAATTGAGCATCTTAAATTTTGTCTGATATAGAGCATTTCACTTTTGGTAAATTGTAGCAAAAGCTTGACATTTACGATTTTAGGAAATAGAAAACAGCTTAACTGGGAGTTCAATTTTATAATTTAGTGGAGTGTCACAAACTGCTGGATTGCTTGTAGATCCTATATTCTGTTTTAAACCTGTGTTTTAATGCCTATACCAAAAATATATTTATCCGTGGTAGTTAGTTCTCGCAAAATATATTTGTAATTTTAAAGATATTTATGAATTTACATTTTAAAAGTTACCTACTACACATTAAGTAGGACATGAAAATATTATGTCAATAAAAAGTAATGTTATTTTTCCAATTGTTTCAGATCTTCCAATCATGAACGCGAAGTTTGTTTTGCTGGTTGGATTGGTAGCCCTCATGGTAATGCTGTGTGTAGTAGAAGTTCACAGTTGGGGAGGATATGGTGGAAGATATGGCAGTGGATACGGGGGAGGATATCGATATGGTAATAGCTATGGAAGTGGATACGGTAGCAGGTATTATGGGAATCGTTTCGGCCATTAGTGAGTATTCCTAGTCTTTAAAAAGTTTTTTTTTCACGTATCTTAGAGTTGCTTAAAATATCACTTATTATAACTTTTGTAAAATGGAAATAGTTAACTCTTTAGTACCTTGAAAAATACCTATAGTTTATTTTCAAGAAAGTAAATATAAAAATATAAGGTTAAATACTGATTCTTATTGAAAATATTTAGCTGTTAAGTGATTGTATGTTATAAAATATTGTAAGAGGATAAAATATTCACATTGTGGTTAGATTCTTGATACTTTTAGAAATGCTTTATCTGACTTACAAAAGGAGATATTAAAAAAAATAGTTACCAATGATTTTTTATCTTTCAGTTACTGGTGAACAGGAGTTGGACAGTGAAATATGTTTGGAAGTGGACAATCAACAATATTAAGATTAGTGTAGGCTTTACTTTAGAATTTCCATTGTATTTGTTTCTTGTGTGAACTCTTTAGTTTTTTCTTGAAATCAATAAAATTATTAAAAACATAATAAAAGTGTACCATTATGTGTCCTTTTATTTCAGTTAAACTCAACGTTTTCTACGACAAAGTTTGGATGTTATTACTAACGGCTTTTGTCAAATATCTTTGTATTTTATTTATTCCAAAATAAAATAATTTTTTTTGTAGTTTTAATTAACTTTAACTATTTCTTTCAATTTTTACTGTCACTTTGCAGAAAATTATTGTATTTTATACAATTTTAGAAGTTTGATTTGTCTAATTTTTTTCACTTGCTATATATGATACAATAATTGTAAAACTTTTTTCCTACTTTAAAAACAAACAAAATGATGAAAAATGATGATTCTATCGTAACGAAAAGAAAAAATAGAATGCTTAATTCCAAACTCTCATTCACTCACTTTCTTGTACTCGAAATTTTGTTATAGAGGAAAGTTAAAGTACAAGAACTCAATATCAAAACTACCATAAAAATATGTTCATCAACTTTTAATTTGTCAGTTGTTTGAATACCCAAAATTGTATAAAATTCTTATTACTGGTGTTATATGCATGCAATACCACACGTCTTATACGTGCTTTTATTAATATAGTATTTTGTTTAATCTGTTTGTAGTTTTGACATAAGTCCAGAAAACCATTGAAACTGCCAATTTTAGTTCCATTTGTATTTTGGTTGTTCTATGATAAATATATTACCGTATTTTCCGCCCAATAAGCCGAATTTCTGGTCCTAAATTTTGGACCTGATTTTTGGGGGTCGGCTTATTGGCCGATAACCAGCTTTGGACCAAAAAATACCGAAGACCAAAATCAGCCCCAAAATCATACCTTTGATCTCACAGTTACGGCAGAGTTATTTCAGTTGAATAAACTTTATTTATTAATAGAAAAAGGTCTATACATTACGAATGACATGTATTCATAGAAATAACAAAATTAATAAAAAAAAACATTTCTTTTAGCACACATTCTACTTTATTCCATTCACGGACCTGTTTTTCATTCACACAGTAATGGCGAGCGGAATTCATATTTGAGGTTTTTAAGGCTAGCTCTACTACTTTCAGTTTAAAAGCAGCATCATAACGCATTCTTTTTTTTTGCAGGTGTAGACATCTTTGGCTTTTGACGGTACAATGATAAATTCCCACTACATATCCCTGGTATTTATACCCTGGGTTAGTGATTTTAATTACTGAGTAAAAATTCTGGAATTTCATTGGTTACCTAATTACAGTGAGTGGAGCCAATAACGAATGACATATTGATTCCATCTCTGTCACAATACGACACGTTCTGCTTCACTACAGAACGCCAATGATCACACACAACATGCATGCTGACGCTGAAACGAGACTAAGAAATCATTTTGAAGAAACTTGTCACTTCTTAAAAATGGCCTCGGCTTATTGGGCGGTAATAAGCAAAAACCCTCATTTTCAGAGCTAAAAATTGGCCTCGGCTTATTCGGCGATTCAGCTTATTAACCGGAAAATATGGTATCTACTTTGTTCGTGCGAGTATTTACCTACTTTGTCCACGAGAGTGTTGTCACAACTTCACACATTGTGTATAGTAGGTATTCAACATCAATGTCTTTTGCTGACGAAATAGATGATATTTAGAGATTCCAGCCTTTATATTTTGTACAAAAGTAATGATGCTCACTACTGATGGATTATAAAACTATTACCTAATTTTGGATAAAAATCATTGTTTTTGGTTAGTTCTTCTTGACCCCGCACCACCAGGTGGTCAGGAGGCACAGGTTCGAATCCCCGTCACACCAAACATGCTTTTTTTTTAGCCGTGGGGATATTATAATGTTACACTCAATCCCACTATTCATTAGTAAAATAGTAGCCCGAGTGTTGGTGGTGGGTGGTGATGACTAGCTGCCTTCCCTCTAGTCTTACGCTGCTAAATTAGTGACAGCTAATGCAAATAGCCCTCTTGTAGGTTTGCGTGAAATTCAAAAACAAATAAACAGTTCTACTAGATGTCAACATGAACAGTTCAATCGCTATAGACTATAAATGTTAACTATTTCCCAGGTCCAAAAGAAAGGCGATTCCAGAGTCTTATGCAAGTAAGAATACCTTTTATTGCTTTGTGATATCAATTAAATAAATATTATTGTACATTTTGCATGATGTGTCCCGTAAAATGTGTAAAATGTACTCACCCACTCAGTATGGAGACGCATCTCATAAATTAATACAAACTTTATGCGAATCCCCTGTTTGGCAAATTTCAAGAAAGAGTGAATACGTTTTTCTCTACTGATGCTTCAAATTTTGGATTACGATCAGAAGGATGTTACAATACTACAGAGTTAGATATATAAATGTATGGGCGTACATATATTGTAAATGTTATTGATTGTGGTTATATAAATAAACGTTCGTTCATTAACGAAATATAAAGAATCAGAGATACAGTCTTAGTAGCTCATAATATTACAGTTTCTAAACAACGATACTAAAAAAGGATTGAGTGGTAGAAAACTTTTGGTTTGAGAATAGAAAATTTAATCGAACTTTTACACAGAGACATTTTGTTAAAAGTATATTAACAGCAAAATTTTATTAAGTAAAGTAATTGAATGATAATTCTTAAAATAACAGGTAAATATATATATATATATTATCAACTATTAAACGAATATCGACTATAATAGAACTCTAAATGATAATAAAATTAATATCCATTAATGGTATTTTTGTTTTGACAAAGCTACTAAGACTACTTACTTCTGTTCATAATTTTGAAGTAGTGACGAAACAGAAAGCAGCCATTCAGTAACATTTCATTAACCATGCTAAGGAATTGACTGCTACTTGTTGAAAGCTCTCCCAGGTTAAAGTTTCGAGGATTAATGGATGAAATTGCTTAGATTCAAAGCCAGCTCAACAGATGCAAAAGTCCGAGCTCTAACACGCTAATCTGCTTCAGTATTTAATTAGCTACTTGTGCATGATATCAAGGTAAGTTTTCTTTAAAACTATACGCCCCCCAGTGGCTCAGCGGTATGTATGCGGACTTACACGCTAAAATCCGGGTTTCGATACCCATGGTGAGCAGAGCACAGATAGCTCTTTGTGTAGCTTTGTGCTTAATTCAAAACAATAACAATAACAATTTAAAACTATACTTCAACAAATTTTCGTTTTGAAAGAATGTGTTATTTGCTTAAACTTCATAAAATATATGTTCCAATAAGATAAGTAATTCCAAATATTGACAGTTAAGATTATGATTGTTGTTGTTGAGCGGAAGGCTTCACAAGAAACTACGTGTACTATGCACATCACAAGAAATTAAAACACAGATATTAGCTTTGTAATTCCTGCAATTTATCATTGCCCCACCGGGTACTTAAATGTAAAACTGTCAGGTTTTAAGTAACTTTTTCTCTTGAACAGACAGTTCATGAATTTGAAATTTAATAAACTAATACGCACGCCCATTTTTTATGTTGAGTCTCTTTATTCACACCGCCCCTCAGTGGCTCAGCGGTATGTCTACGGACTTACAACGGTAAAATCCGGTATTCGATACCCGTGGTGGGCAGAACACAGATAACCCATTGTGTAGCTTTGTGCTGAATTCAAAACACCAACTTTATTCACATATTCCATTAGACGAACTAAATAATACATAATAGTGCCAGTATAACTTTTCTATTAATACATTTTTCTTGCAGAGATTGTAGCATATCGTTGGCAGATGAAGATAGTTTTGTCTCATCAGATGTCTTACAAATGTCGTTTTCAGTCATGTTCACAAGACCATTTGTATCTCCTGGGACTAACATGATCCATATAATCCTATTGTAGAACGCAATCAATCAATCATTCATTCTTGCAACGAACATTGAAATCTGATACTTTCCGTCGAGCTTCTTCATTTTGAAAGTTTCATGTCATTGTGGATTAGATACAAAAGAGTTGTTGAATTAAATATACGTCGTTCCCACACCCTGTTGGGGTACTACAAGAACACCTTGCTTTCACACTTGAGTTCTTGGATGATCTGCGTAGTTTTTTCGGTGATACGAAATCCAAGGAATTCTTAAAAGTATCGCTAGACATTTCATCTTTATCAATTTCCAATGTAATAAAATAATTAATCCTTCCTTTTCTCTTTCTTTGTACCTTTAATCTGGTCTGCAGCTGTTTCCCATCTTCATTTCTTGCCATTTTGATTTGCGAGTCTAAAACGCTGTATCCAGATTGGCATTGATGGAGTTTCCCACATGTACTGCAAATACCCACTTTGCATTTAAAAAATATTTCCTTCTTTTCCTGCATTGCTTTATCAATGCCAGATCAGTACACATACTCACTGTCTGGTGGTGGTCCGACATAGCCTGGTGGTTAAGGCGCTCGATTCGTGGGTTTGAGTCCCACTCACACCAAACATGCTCGCCCTTTTAGCTTTGAGGTGTAATAATGTGACGTCCATTACAACTATTTGTTGGTAAAAGAGTAGTTCAAGAGTTGACGGTGAGTGTTTATGATTAGTTGCCTTCCTTACACTACTAAATTAGGGACGGTTAGTTCAGATAGTCCTCGTGTAGCTTTACTCGAAATTCATACACAAACAGGTAGGTCAATATCTGTTTTGTGGCCACTCGTGAATCCATTTTTCGCAAACAGTGCAACAATCACTTTAATTTTGTCCCTTTTTAAATAAAGCTGTTAGTTAATAAACAAACGACATGGAATGACTTTGAAATTTTATATTCTAAAAAATTCTGAGTGCCTGGCTCGCGTTTAAGTATTAGTTGAAAAAAAAAGACCCTGCTGTCTTTAAAGTATTTTATAACAAAAGTTACGTATTTCTTAAATAACACATGTAGTTGATACAGTTGCTATTTGCCAGTGAGCTACAAAAAGTGATTTTGGTGCAGTTTTAATATATATGACTGTGAAATACAAGACGTAATATTTACAGGTAAACATGATAAAGAATCTAACGTTTGTTAATTGTGTTTATAGAACTGCAAGCAGTTATGTTATATGATGAAATAACTCGCATTAAATAGATTCTGGAAGACATTAAATGTTATTATAACTTGATAACAGCGATATCGGCGACACACTACCTTTAATAACCACTTCTAAAGTTTTAAACTTTTGTGTACCAAGAAACCAATAGTTATAATGTTATCGTAACTGGAGAAATACTAATTGTGAAAAAGAATATATTTTCAGTTCTGAGCAGAACCCATTCACACATAGTAAATATTTAAACTTCTGAAAATTAATTAAGAATAAAAAGTAGTTTGTCATATCTACAGTTTTACATTCTGTTTGGTCAGAAGAACATATAAGTTCTGTCACTAGGTAACCATGTTCATGGGTAGCTTCATCAAGCATAACACAACACGCTTGAACTAAATGTAACACTGTTATGGATAGTTACAGCTTTATTATTTTTAGTCGTGCTAAAGACGAGGAGGAATTGACGATATGTAAGAGACTGACGATAGCAGACGTGAAACAAAAACTGAACTTGCAAAATTCAGGAATATTACTTCCACCTAAGATGTAAGCTGGTTCTTTATACGTTAAAAAGGATAAAGAAATTAATAAAACACAAGTTTGTGTTTATGCTATTTATACAATCTATTATATATGACACATTAATAAAACGAAATATTTTTCGAAAAAAATTACAATTATATTATTGTAGATGACTTCATTTATGGACTTTGAAGAATTGACCTTCATAACAAGAAAGCATATGTTAGTTTTGTTTGTTTGTTTTTGAATTTCGCACAAAGCTACTCGAATCTATCTGTGATAGCTGTCCCTAGTTTAGTAGTGTAAGACTAGAGGGAAGGCAGCTAGTCAACACCACCCACCGTCAATTCTTGAGCTACTCTTAAACCAACAAATAGTGGGACTGACCATTACATTATAACACTCTCATGGCTGAAAGGGCAAGCATGTTTGGCGCAACGGGAATGCAAACCCGCGACCCTCAGATTAGGAGTCGCACGCCTTAACAAGCTTGGCCATGCCGGGTCAAGTGTATGTTAAAATAATAAGCCTTGATTTCCAGTACAGTAAAATAAATACTATTCCATGCCGTAAAATGTCTAGGTAAAAAACACATTATTTATTATTTTCTGGGAGTTTTTACTGGTGGTTGTTGAAAATAGGTTGTTTTATTCTTTGTAAGTTTTAATATACACTTTAAGTGTGAGTAGAATAAACTGTGTTTGTTGTATAGAGACTTTCCATCATTGTTTACAGTTTAAATTAATGTTTTTCATGTAAACATAAAGTTAAGAATTAGAATTTTGTATAATAATTTCAGTGCGAAGTAAGGTGTTTTCGAGTGGCACAGCAGAATGTTTTCCGAATTATAACGCTACCATTTCAATACCATTAGTGAGCGCAGCGCAGATAGCCTTTAGTGTAGCTTTGCGATTATCTACAAACTAACTAAAGTTACAATTGTATAATATTTTCAGACTAATAGCCTTGTTTTTATTAAAACTTAAAACTAAAGGAAGAGTTACTAGGGTGCTTACTTAGATACTGCTTAGTATCAGTATTTAATTTTTAGCATTATAAGATCTCAGGTTTACTTATAAACAGCGGATGGGCAATATAATATGCATTAAGCTAGAGTATATATAATTACATATTCAACAAAACATTAATTAATTAAGCTTTGATTTGAATTTTCTACAACATTCAAGCGACATTCACACAACATATGAAACAACATGCTACTGATATAGAAAATATAAGAATACAAAAAACTATGACTAAAATATGCGATAAGAAGATATCGTTAAATAACAACTGAGACGATAAAACACGATAACAAGAAATTACCAACCAAAAATTAAGACAAAAATGCATGATAACAAGAGATTACCAGATAAAAACTGGAATCAATACACTAATAAACCAAATCAGAAATTAAATAAAACAATTAAAATCACAACACTGGAACAGTGACTGTTCACAATTAAATACAAAAACACAGATCCTAAAGCGTTTTGGAAACATATAAAAAGGCAAACTACAAATAATACAACACACAATAATCATATTCAACACTCAAAATCATTAATAAATGTAGATAACTAACCAGAAATCAAGTGATTTTAAAGAACAGCTACAAAAACCCCCTTTAAAACCCCAGGCGAACCAAAGATGAATAATCACTTTCTTAATCTTAATAATTGCATATAAACGAAAGACCGTCTATATCCACCCATCTTCAACTCAAACACACCTCACAATACAGCTAAAACGCGAATACGACCACATAACAAAAGAATAAATCAAACCAATCACAACTTCGGAAGTAATAAACAATTTAAAAATACACAGAAATATATTGTTTGTAACTACACACAAAGCTATGCATTAAAATAAAGCACCAAAGCAAGACAGAATACAAAACATACTAATAAAAAGACACCTGTGTGATTGCACAAGCGCTTAACAGCACTGGTCAATCTACGTATCAAATCAGACTATATACTAACTTAGTGGAAACAAATTGATGTTCTTCTGTTTTCGAAGGAGGGTAATCAGCAAATAACCCGAAAACTACTGTCTAACCACTTGTAGTACGAAAATATTAAACAATAGACTACTCAATTATCAAGAATTAACTTAAAACAACTAAAAACGCAAAGCCGCTTTAGAATATACTGACAAACTACTGATCACTTAATTGATAACAGTTTAAATAAAACCACTGCACGTTAACAGATAAAATAACAAACAGCTTTAATAAAAAAAAACCCTGAATGTTAACAAAGGAAATAATAAACAGCTCTGATAAAAACCACTGTACGTTAACAGAAAAAATAATAAACAGCTCTAATACAAATTACTGCTCGTTAATAGAAAAAATAACATACAGCTTTAATAAAAACTACTGCATGGTTGAATATTTTCTCGATTCAGAGAAAGTATTCTATGGAATATGACCCAATAGCTTTAAATATAAATTGTTGAAAATGGGACTTCTAATTAAAACCATATGCTGATTAATCAACTTCCTAAAGGATAGGAGTATCACGGTAAACGCAAAAGGTACTACCTTCTACCCCTAGTCAGGAGTCTGAAAGAGGAGGAATACTTAGCTCTACTTCGTTAGTCATCTATATAAACAAAATGCCTCTAAAGAGATTAAAATTTCACCCAACTCTCATAGTTCGCAAATGATGTGGCCATTTGGAAGAGTACCCAAAAATCATATAACAGTATCTTACAACATAAAACTACTATTAAAAGAAACAAAACAGTTTTGCAACAAATGAATGAGCGCAGTAAATACTCATAATACACGATAATATTGTTCAGAAAATTAACTGAACAAAGAAAAAACCCTCAATTATACCTAGATGGGACATTTGTCGAAGTCGTTGCATCTAAAGAATTCTTAAGGTTTATTTACAATTCAAAAGAAACATGAATTAAACATATCTAAACTATTGTGCGTTTATTTACAGACATAATTTTTTGTTTCTTTTGAAAGTTAACGCAAAGATATACAAAATTCATCTTTCGTAGCCGTCTCTATTCTGGAAAAGACTAGAGGGAAAGCAGATAGTTAACACCACCCTCCGCTAATTCTTGGAATACTCTTTTACCAACGAATAGTAGGATTGACAGTCATATTATAACGCCCCCCTTAATGAAAGAGCTGGCATATTTAATGGGATAAGGATTGGAATCTGCAACCCGCAGGTTGTACGTATAGCACCTTAACCACCTGGCCATGCCGAGGATCACATAGAATTAAATAGTTACATTTTATAGATAAGAATATATGGATATTAGCACCTACAATTTTGATAAAAAATGTATATATAACTTTAAGCTATATGTATACTTTCCCTGCATACACAATAAATAAATGTATAAATACAAATTATATATAATGGGTTCTCTTTTCAGAAGTTTAGTTATTAGAACAGTGTCACATGTATTCCCTCTTGGGAATGGTGATAGAATCGTGAATAATGCAGTAACTAAATTCTGATCCTAAAATTATAACACATTTATATTTTTTACATGGATTACTTTGTGATGTAGTGTAAGACACTGTGCTGCTTTAATATATTTTAGGTTTTGGTTTATGTTTATAAATGCATATAGATACACTAAAACTTCCGTATTATTAACGAACCTTTATAGTATACTCTTTATTTCCATAGATTCTGCTTGTGAGTAAGTTGTTTTAAACTCCTACCGATGAATAATAATTTAATATACTGATCCAACTACTTTTACTAATAATTAAAAGTAATTTAACATACTAAATTTATGTTATCATTGTTACTTTCGGTACCTGACCATCATTCTAGCACTTATGCTTTATCATTTCATAAATAATTAAAATACTTGAAAGTAAATAGCATGCAGTGAAAGTATGGAAAAAAAACCCTAAGCATTTAAGGAAATTCCCAACAGCAACAGCTTTATCAAACTTTCCACAGCATCTGCTTAATCATTTTCTGTCTTGATAACATGTTCAAGGTAAAATTAAATACAATTTTAATGAACTGAGTTGTGCTATTTTGTACAATCATTCTTCATTTATCAAACGTCATTGGAAGTGTAAAGGCTTTTAGAGTTGTAATCTACATACACGTGCTAAAAATGTGACCTTATAACTCAACGATTATTTAAATAAACATTATTTTGAATAAAAAACCGCATGTCATGTGTATTGTTAGAAAATATAGAATATTGCTACATTAGTAGTTAAAAAATATGCTTGGAAGAACGCAAATTATCTTTTTTGAAATAGCAAAGTGGTTGGGCTAATTTACCAAACACTTTTTGTACATTGTATGCAGAAATATGTTACATTAGTTGAGTCTAGTTAGACTGCTTTAACTTGTTTGGGTGGTAGATCAACTCACTGATTTCGTAACTACAACAACACAGAGTAATGAAAAAATTAATACGCACAGTTAAGAAGTGTATTCTTGGAGAGCTTTGCTTGGTAGTACGAGCAACTCGTACAGTGGTTCTGTTAACGACTTGTATTCTTAAAGAACTAAGGTGGGTAGTGCAGTGGTCCTGTTAACGGCTTGTATTCTTAAAGAACTCAGGTGGGTAGTGCAGTGGTCCTGTTAACGGCTTGTATTCTTAAAGAACTCAGGTGGGTAGTGTAGTGGTCCTGTTAACGGCTTGTATTTTTGGAGAGCTAGAAAATAAAACGGACAATCATGCTGTTCTATAGGAAGACGTACATAACTGACAGGTATTTCGGTTTCTTTCCTTAAAGTAAAGGAGTCTAAGCCTCCATCTTCACATTTGTTATATTGCATTTAAATGGAAGGCTTCTTGGTGGCAATTCTTAAGGTTTGTTATCTCTGATGTATTGGCCATTTTCTTGGAGGAATGTTAGCATACATGATAACCTAAATACTTTACACGCATTTACTGTTGGGGAGAGTGAGGGGATAGTGCATTTCATAAAAACAGTTGTTCTTCTAATATCATGATTCAACGACAGCAAACCAAAGCCTTTGGTTTTGTCATTTCATATTCTACACTTACCTTTACCACTGCCAGATAAGTTTATTCTACTTAAATCCTTTCACCACCCTTAGTAACTGCTATCATTTTACAATTTCTTTCTTCAGCTCTCTTCTATTTTTCTCCAGTTTCTGTTCAGTATGTAAATAAAAAAATGTGATTCTGTAAAAATATTGTGTACAGCAGCTTTTCATTCACTTACCGGGAATCCTGAATTCTGGATTAACTTTATTTCATAATACAACAATAAGAAATGGTTACAGCAAACAACCTGCTCAAATTAACCATGGAACCATCAAGTTATATGTTGGTTTCTATTCTCAACCAAACTCGTTGCTAAACTATACTTTACACGTAGACTCGCAAGCTGGAAATGGAAACCTTGTTGAATTTTGTTTTATTTTCGTTCTTTGCTTTAAATTAAATCAGTTTAAGAAAATGCTACTAACTTATCAATAATCTTAGACAACACTACTTTATTTTAATGTTTTAAGATAGCATTAATAATTTTTTATTCACAAATTAACAACTCTCAAAATATCTTGAAAGATAATGGTAAAACTCCTATGAGTATCACCAACACATGTCATTTACAAAATAAACATTACAAATGGAAAGCAATTTTATAGAAACTAGAAGTTTTCCGTTCAACTAAGGTCATTGCTGTGATTTTATCAAATTATTATAAAACTGTTTAGAAAAATCTGATTTTCATAACATATTGGTTGTTATATAACTTAATCTTCGTCCGTAGGTAGTTTAATAAACAAAACATAGAAAATTAGTCTACTACGTTTTATTAACTTAATGTTTGTTTTGTTAATATATTGGTACCTTTTAATTCAACACTTAAAGGACTAAAAGTAAACGCTGTTTTCATGGTCAACCAGGCGAATTCGGAATTAACATTTATAGAAGCCATAAACGTTATTTTACATACAGTTTATTTGACATTTATTAGCGGTTTCACGCACTAAGTAATGTTAACATGTCTGATGGTTTCATCGAAATACATTTATTACATTTTAAACGAGCAAAGCAAAAGATGGATAAAAGTAGATTTTTAAAGAAATTATAAAGAATTTGAAAGTAAGTTCTATGTTTAAAAACGGCTGGTATGGGTAGAGAAAGCACTAGAGGATCTCCTGCACTAGTGCAGGATAGATCTGATAGATTGTTTGGGCAGAGTATTCATGATGAAATTTTGTAGAATGGACGACAACAGCCTGTTGTGGAGACACAAGTGTTGAGGATGAAGCCGTTCTCTACATTTGTGTTTCCACAACAGGCAGTTGCCGTCCATCCTATAAAGTTTCATCAAGCTCATTCTCTTCCTACAGAGACACCCAGTGGCTCAGCGGGATGTCTGCGGAATTACAACGCCAAAAAACGGTTTTGATACCCGTGACGGGCAGAGCTCAGATAGCCCATAGTGTAGTTTTGTACTTAATAAAAAACAATAACAACATCTCTTCCTACAAACAAAAATGCGAAAACAGGGGAAACGCTGAAACTCTTTTGCAGAGTTGTCTCTTCTTCTTTAGAAGCTCTTGGATTATCTTTTAACTTTAAGGATTACTTTGTTGTTAACCACATTACTGTCTAGCTCCTAGTTAATAAATTGGATGTAAGTTATTCAGTTCTTTCAAAACACATTAAAATAATTAATTGTTTTAAAATGTTTTTACAGATGAAACAGTAAGTGTTTATCCTTATTTGTTTCAAAACATATGATTACTTTCACAATTTTTTCTTTCTTACAAAATATAACCCTGTCTTTGATCTGAACATACAATATTTTAATAGAGAATTTGCTTTATATGAAAAACATATTGTAAGACTTAATACTTTAGTAAGTATACCCCAATTTTGAAATTTTCTGAAGTGGACAAGCGTACTATTTGAGTTTCGAAATGATAGCACTGGCTTCTTTAATTTAGAACTTGTTTGGTCTTCAGACTGGAAAGACTTATCTGCATTTTTGACATAATCTTGTTGTATTTTGAATGTTTAACTTCACGAAATATTGCAAATAAATTTGACTTGTTGTTTTAGTAATCGATATTTTGTTTGTCTGTTGTAACTTTAAATTATTCATCCATAAATCACATTTTAATTCGGTGAGGAATTCCCGTATTTTAATGACATAACAAAATACACCAAGGTCTTTGAGATACGTGTTATCAGAGTGTATTTATCCTATCAAAGAGGAAAAGTCTAATTTCACAATGAAGCAACCTACAGCAAAGGATGACCAATCAAGTAACATTATACTACTTCCGTTAAATAGATATATAAAAATATGTAAAGTCATCTTGAGAATACATTTGCAAGCTATTCGTTGGAAAAGATTTTTCACTCAGCATCTCTGAAATTAATAGGTAAGTTTTGTTTTATTATTGTATGCAGTTTTTTCTTATACCATGCAATTTTTACAACAGTATAATAAAGAATTTTGCAATAATAAGTCGCATTCATTCCAATTTTTACTTAGCACAGATAGCCCTTGTGTAGCTTTGCGCGAAATTCAAACTAAACCACTTTTTATTTCATTAATGTATTAGTGAAGCTGCCTTAAATATTCAAATGTTAGCGCTCAAAAATACTTTCTCATTAATAGTTCAAATTGTAAATATTTATAGACTTTTCAAGGAATTTGGCGGTTTCCTGTCAGGTAGAAAACTTATTAATGACAGGTATGTAATGTGTAGTTTCATCATTTGAAATCCATTTTGTCAAAAGCTAATAATAAAGTGAAAGATTAACTGAAATATTACCTTACATTTCAGTACATTAATAATAACCGAAACCAAGTTTTTCTTTCAAAAATATTGGGCTAAAATCAAGTTTCAATACCCTTGGTGAGCATTGAAGAGACATAACATACTGTGTAACTTTGACTCAACAAACAAACAAATGCTGTTAAAAATATTATGTGAGCTGTACATATATTTGTATAATATTAGTACTAGATATTGATGCGCAGTATCTCCGAAAGTGTTCTGTTTCAACATGCTTCATTAAAATCAAAGCATAAATTCGCCCAATTATACCAACTTCTGGATGGTTTTGTTTGTTATTATGCGCAGAGCTTTACAATGAGCTATCAATGTGTCCACCGACGTAATGAAACCCAATTTTTAGCCATACTGTATAAACTACTACTTTTAGCTGAAATACCGTGGTGATGGGATAACTCCAAACACAATTATAAATTTCACGAATAACGAAAGCAGTTTTAGTGACGACTCACTGGTTGAACGTTACGTCTCCAAATCTACAACAAATGACTTTAATTCATTATAAATGTTTCGAACGGCTCTGATAGCATAAAAGCTAACATTAACCTGTTGACTGCCAAGTATTTAAGCTGCTACAACACAACTCTGATGCTTCTTTAGTTTGTAACTTTTTTTCGTAACGCCAGTTTGGATCGAAAGTGAAACAATTTGCAACTAGTTCAAATGCATGTATGGTGCTGACATTTAGCGTTGAAGTTAGGTGTTATTGAGAACGAATTAACTCGTCCGTGGCACTGTGTTACCGATCGGCTTGGACGAGTTATCTCGTCTACGGCAGTAAACATTTTTATTCTTAGGAAGTGTGCTTTAACTGGATTTCGATACCCGCAGTATGCAGAATACAAATAGCCCATTGTATAGCTTTCCAAGAAACAAAGAAAGAGAAATGTTAAAAAGTGTTTATTTAAAAACAACTAAAGTGCATTGAACACAAAGTTGATTTTTACAAATAAAAATAAATGTTACTCAAGGAATATAATTTTCTACATGGATTTATGACAAATTATGTGACTAACAAAAGTAATATATCACGTAAACGACAATTATTATTATTTAAAAAAACAAATATATTTCGTTATTTGTTTCAGATCAGTCTGTTCAAGTCATCATATGGTGACCAACACATGTAACAAAATACTTTTGTTTTTTGGAAAAAAAAATATTTAAATGGCATTTCATTTTTATTAATTCGATAAAAAATAGTATAAACCAATTAAATTACGTGCCGTATTTTAAAAGGATTGGCTCACGTTTTTAGCTGTTGTTATTATTTTTTATGTACTTCCATTTTACAAAAATATGCAATTGCGTATTTGAGCATGACAGCAATTCTTTATTTTTAAAATATTTAAACTTTTTTAATTAAACAATAAATAGGTTACATGAAACAATAAGATTAAGTGAAAAAATCAAATAAAGCATAATTATATATATATATATATATATTTTATTCTCGATAACATTACAGTCAATTATCCTATTAGTTGTGGACCCAATAAAACACAAGAAATATTTTATTACGGCAAATGAAACTTACTACAAATGTAGAATAAACAAAGGTAATTTTAGAGAAATAAGTAATTTTATTAAAATATTTTAAGAATTTAACCATTGGTTTTTCTTCTTCCTTCTGCAGCTTCTAAGTCTAACCATGCACAAGAATATGGTTCTACTAGTTGGTCTCTTGGCTCTTCTTGTTGTTTTGAACAGTGTAAATTCTGGAAAAAATTATGGGAAAGACGATGAAGAAAGCAGATACAATAAATATGGCCATGGTTACTATGGATATCCGAATTACTATTATATAAAACAAAAACATCTTCATCCAATTTTCTATTACAAAAGTTATAGCCACGAAAAATAGGTTAACAAAACAGATATACGATATCGAAAATTGTCCTTTGTTGCATTTTTTCTTATTCACGATGTATGCATAAAATATTTAAAAATATTACTTTAAACATGCTATTAACATAATCACGATGTTATAAACTGCATTTTATTATATGAAACTGTTATTTTGTTAAATTAGTTACTTAAGGTAATAAATTAATTCATTTTGAATCTTCTAAATTAAAAATTACATTTGTAAAACAAAGTTAACACTTTCAAATCAATTGTTATCTATATATTTTTGATTTTCTTCCTTTCTGAGTTATAAATATACTTTCTAGATACTATATTAGAATAACACAAGAAATAAGGGCGACTTAATAGAATTAAATACAAGTGCTTCTGATCTCTAATATTCAAAAATGTATAATCGCAAACTTTTCTGTTCAATTGCAAACGTGGTAAATCATAATAAACGGACTGTTTAAAAAGAAACTAATTGTAATGTAAATTATTTGAGCTATCTTACGCCATTTTAGTTAACATTTTGTTCCTGAGTAAAAACACTGTGGTACCTTTACCAATAACATAATCATAACATAATATTTACGGGCAACAAGAGACCTATTGGTCCATCTACGCTGTTACGTCTTTTAAATTGCACTAAAATTACTGAATAATAAAAAAGATCTTAAAGCCAACTCTTATGCTCCATATACTTATCAAGATTTCTCTTAAACTAAATTCAATTTATTGCTTCTACATATTCCAAAGGCAACCGATTCCAAAAGTCAACCACCCTGTTATAAAAATAAAACTGTCTTAGCTGAAGGTGACTTTAACCATGCAAGAATTTATATTTGACCTACAGTCATACCATTAAAGTATGAAAACATGAAACATCAAGACTGTTAATTTCCTTTACAATCTTAAACACATCAACCAGACACTCTCTAACTCTTCAAAAGAAAAAAATTCAGAGATTTCAGCCTCTACTCGCATGACAACCCCTCCATCCCACGCATCATTTTAGAAGCTTTCCTCCGAACACTTTCCAACAATTCATTTTCCTTCCTTAGGTAAGGAGTCCAACACTGAACACAATGTTCCAAATGAGGACTTATTAGTGACTTATACAATAAAAGTGTAATGTGTTTTGATTTGTATTCAATATGTCTGTAGATACAACTTAAAATTCTATGTTACCTACCTTTAACAACAACGCACTGCTTGCATGGCTTTGTTTCCTAACACTGTTAAAGTTATCCCATCCAAATTATACTTATAATATAAACTGTAATTACCCACATGCATTATCTTACATTTATAACTGTGATAAACGATTATTAATCGAATAAACCCAGATATTTAACCACAAACGTTTACAGATTTTAAGAATGAGAAACCGTTTAACTTCAAAGAATTAACTTCAGACATTAGTATTTCTACGAGGACATTAGATATTTTTTTCAGTGAAAAACTTGGATGTGCACATTAAGGCAGCTAGCTAGTTTCCCCATCAGTTGAATTGTACGTGTGTGTTTACATAGAATTAATTAGTTCAGACGAGTTGTAAGATGCCATATATAAGTTATAGTATCATTAAAAAAACAACTGAAGAGAGTAATTAGAACATCAAACATAGCTATTAAAACAGTATAAAAACCAGGCACTTCTCTAAATTTTCCATAACATTGTGTAAAAAAAAAACGTGTATAGCTGCTAAATATGTACTACATGATTAGTGCCGTTGTAAGAACATTGCTTACGAAGGAACTTATAGCAGATTGTCTATCATATACGAGAAACTTGAATGTATATGTTAAAAACTTCAATATTTATTGTTGTTGAGCACTATGGGATATTACAAGCGAATAATACTGTAATGAATGTCAAGATGTTATCCAAATATCATAGACTTTTAAATCAAAAGAATAAATAAATTATTTTAATATCGAAAAAAACCCTAAAATGAACAACTATAAAGGTTGAACTATAGTGCACGATGTTGATTTTTTCTTTACGATTTTAGCTTGTTTTTATTATCTGGCGTGCTCCCCAGTGATACAGCGGGTACATCTGTTGACGCTAGAAATAGGGTTTTTATAACCATGGTGGGAGAGGAAAGGCCAATCTGTAGCATTGATCTTAATTCCAAACAAAAATACAACCTTTTTGACGTAGGTTCTATACACTTTTACAGTTGTTAATTTGTTTAACATATTCTTGTATTTACTCACCTAACAACGTTCTACTAAGTAAACTATGTAACAATTACATAGAGGTAAATACTAATAAAATGACCAAGCTCTGCAGTATTGTTTATCTAAAGTCTAGTTCTATTAGATAAAATACAAGGCGTTATTTGATAAAGGGGAATATAACCTTACAAGTCAAAGTTTGGGTAGGTTGTTAATAAAAACGATTACATTTTTCTTTAAATATTAAATACTAATAAGTAACTAGAGAAGGATATCGGTGGACTCAGCAGATAGCCCGATGTGGCTTTGCTATATGAAAACACACACATACAGAAGAATATGTTAAGAATCAGAGAGTAATAGATTCATATGCTGAAAACTAGCAAATTACTTTACAGTGTTCCCTCGTGTATCGCGGTAGATGCGTTCCAAAACCCCCCGCGAAAGGAGATTTTCCGCGAAGTGGGATCGGCGATTTTTTAGTATATATTTATGTGCATTTAGACTTTTAAAACCCTCCCTGTACAACTATTTAACCCTCCCATTACAATACTGTTCATTATTGCTGAAATAATAAGAACAATTATTAAGATATTAAGTCTTAAAATTAAAAAATACATATCTTCAGCAGGTGGTGTCTTTTCGGGTTCTGTTTCCATTTTTACGCTGTTATAAACTCAAATATATGTTTATATCTCAAAATATACCTGTTTTTTTTCTTTACACTATTAATTATATTTATTTTTAATATTTTAATGGTATTTAATGCTATATTTTAGATTTAATGTTTATTATTTTATATATACATGTATGTGGGGTCGGCCGAGCCCGCGAAGTGGCGAGGGAACACTGTATATAAATATTCTCAAAACCAAAGTATCAACGACATATGACCAAGCTGTGAATAAATAAGCAACTTTAGATATGTGTATTGAAAACTAGTAAGCATTTATGGATGATACTACCGTCTGCAAGCAGCCATAACAAATTAAATATGAAGCATAACCAGTGGAAGCCTTTCGAAAACATGCATCATCCTGACACCCAGAAACTGTTTTATTTTTAATAAGCTGGAATGTCTGCTTGATGTCTTATAATGTAACATATCTAAGTACAATTTCGAAAATCAATAATTTCATGCAATATAATGCAAATTTGCAAGCTCAATCTGGATACATAAAGGCAGAATTATTGGAATGAGAATATGCCAGCATTAGCTGATACAGCATAGAGCATGGTAAGTTGGATCACTGCATTCTTTTAATTGATTTTAAATATTTGATTTTAAAGATATATTATTTTCATATTTTGAAGTTAAACATATATTCGCAAACGAACACGCAGCTTTTTAAGAAAACTCTGAAATGCGTGTGTTTTTATAGTGAAACCACATTAGGTTACCTGCTGTGTCCACTGTAAATTTACCCCTGTCCCACTGAAAGACCTGTTCAGAAGTACATTAAACATCTGTTGTACCAACATATGTATAATATTTGCAATACCGTTTCTTTTAATTTTAATTCAACACTAGACCATCACAGAATATATCTTTCATCTGGAAGCTAACGTGTTTTCGGACAATTTTATGTCGTCAAACCCTCTTGTAATAACCAAAAATTATTACACAAATTTTCATTTCAGGAATAATGTGAATTAAATTTCCAATTCCTTTTTAATTTGTTTTCAGAAAAATATTCAGCATCAATTTTTTTTGTTACCGAGTTTTTCTCTGACGGAATAAATCAACTGTTTATTACATGATAATAAGAAAACAAGTACGATCCTTTAAAATGGTTACCAATGTTTAAAAGATATCTATAGAATACTTGTGAAATACTTAAGAGTATCTGACTACTTTTTCTGCGTATGAAAGGCGATTTGTTTTCTGAACTTTTGCTTAACAAACTGAGCAGTTCTATTTTGGTGTACTTAAAAAGTGTAGAACTGATAAAATGTGTTGTCTTTTATACTGTTAAGGACAAAACTGAACATTTGTTTATTACAAGGTAGATAGGATTGGTGAAATAGGTAACGTTTCTGTAACTGATGAATAGTCCATTACTTATACTTTGAAATGTTGAAGTATGTGAAGAAGATAACACTGATTGTTTTTCAGACAAGAGATTAGATTTTTATAATTACAACTAGAAGTAAATTACATGCTGTTTATGTTTTTTACAAATTCCATTATGTATTTTTTAATTACGTAATGGTATATATCCTTCGTATAAAAT
Organism: Carcinoscorpius rotundicauda; assembly: GCA_011833715.1. Classification (NCBI taxonomy): domain Eukaryota; kingdom Metazoa; phylum Arthropoda; class Merostomata; order Xiphosura; family Limulidae; genus Carcinoscorpius; species Carcinoscorpius rotundicauda. The sequence continues at coordinate 23,675,291 of CM022395.1, forward strand.
ACATGTTTCATCGTTTTATCATATTTTCCGAAATAAATTATATATTTTTTACTAAAACAGTTTGTGGTTACTTATAGGTTGAAAATAATACAAATGTCATTTAGTCAAATGAAAACGAAACATGGGAAACGTTTATCGAGTATCATGATAAATTAGAACATATAGAATATTTGATGAATATGAAACGTTTTATTGGGATACAGTACTCAACAAAATCACATATTAAAATAGTGCTGGTAGTAAATAATAACAATATAAGGGGTCCTTAAAAGATTGTGACTATAAGCTAGAACGAAAGTATAAAAATCACGTTGAACATTTAAATAAACAACTTCGTAGTTGGGATATTACAATTATTTAAATAAAAGACAGTAACTATATAAGGTTCAATGCAGCCTGAGAAATTATAAATAAACAAAAACTGAATAAGAGGAAATGAAATAAAAATGGTTAATAAATAAAATAAAAAATATATAAGTTCATTAAAACTATTATTAAAAGAAAAAAGGATAAAGCACGAGCCTTGGATAAATTAAGATATGAAGAATCAATAATAAATTTTCTTAGCTCAGTAATTACAAAAAAAAAAGTATAATTTAAAGTTATTCCATTAAAAAATGCTCAAAATACAAAACGAGAATTGAAAACATTAGAAGATGCAATTCATAGCATTACAATATTATTATTCAATTTTCATCTGGAATGAATGGCTATGGAAGAACCAAAACTTATTGAGCTTATTTGGATGAATGATTAAATGTGTTTTTCTCAGAGAAACAGTAATTTCTATTATCATCCAAATTCATTAATAAATTTGACACCAAACGGAATATAATAAAGAGCACTATTATATTTGTCTAGATTATACTAAACATACCACCCAACTAAAAGAGGTATTGTTGTTAAAAAAAACTATCACATGTATACAAGATAAACCACCCAAACTAAAACCAGTACTGTTTTTTAAAAACTATGGGATATCACACTGTCTTACATCTCTTAGTGTGAATGATTAAAATTATGGCTTTCAATATTTTTACATTATTATTGTATAGTAAGATCTTTAAGTATATTTCGTTAACTTATAAACATAATTTTGAAAATGTTTCAGTTCAGATGCCGGGCAATAGTATTTTAAAGTAAAGACGTTTTGTAGAGAACACTATTATGTTTAACTTTAAGAAACGAATATGATGTTTTTCTTTATAAAACTTACATTTAAACATATTTTACTATTGCCTTTTGTTAAAATAATCGAACATTACCACCTTTTGTGATTTTTCACTTCATAAAATGTCTTGATAAAGTTTAGGAAATCCCCATCATAAAATCAGACGTATAAAACGTCTCATTTAAGAGAAATTTATCGGAGCAAAATATTATTTGTTTCGTCATGAAAAGTCATAACTAGTAGAAGTGATATTTTGGCTAAAATGTATTTAGTATCTCTTTCAAAAGATATTATCTTTCTTAAGTACTCAATGAGATTTTTAAAAGCAATATCCTAAACTATACTAGTTCCAATTTGTTTGAATGTTTTTGTACGTTGCAAACTGTTTACTTGAAAGTCTTTTCTGTACAGTTGATCTTGCAAAAAACAACAACTATTAAAGCGCATAAATGAAAGTACCATTTATATTCCTCAGTTTATTGAGATCGTATTAATTTTTGTTCCTTTTCGGATAAAGGAGAGTAGAGTCGATATCATAAAATAATTTATTAGTATAAACTAATAGAATATATATATTAAAATATAATGCCTTATCTTACAACACTATAGTATATTAATTCACTTTGTGTATTTGTGAATTGTTTGCTTCTCAGCAAAGTTCTCTCACATTTTTGGATTGAGCAGGACCAAACTTGGCAGAAGACAAGAAGAGTTCTTATTGCTTTAACGTACATGAGGTCTAAGCGAAATTCTTACGGACGCTAAACTCAAATCAGGATTTGTATGTAAGATCCCGGGTGTCCTGTTTCAAACTGTGTTCATACATTCACTGTTAAATTAATAGGATTCAACGTCGTACATTTTCTCAGATACAACAACCATGGTCTTAAAGGCTTTCGTATTTTGGTATTAACTTCCTAGTTGAGTAGCTATAGAAGAAATCTGGGATAATTAAAGAGCATAATCGATATATTGAGCTTTCTGTGAATCAAAAGTAGACCTCTCAACCTCACGGTGAAGCTCGGGGTATTTTATGATGTGGTTTGTTTTCAATTTCGCTTAAACCAACTCGAAAGTTATCTGCGCTATCCGTTCCTAATTTAGCAGTGTAAAACTACAAAAGGCAACTAGTCATCATCACTCACCACCAACTTTTGAGCTACTCTCTTATCATCGAATGATGGGATTGATCGAGATATCATAACGTCCCCACAGCTGAAAGGGCGAGCATGTTTGGTGTGACGGTGTTTTGTGTTTATTCTTAGATTGCCCACGAGAGAAGAAACATAAGTTACCCATGCATTCCTTATTGCTAAAAGTAAATTGTTTTTTCTAATACTGGACTGACAATCCGCCTCATATTGTAGAATCACTCTCGTTTTGCATAAAGAAGGTCATGACTTTTGAATAGTGACAAATAGCAAGAATGTCACTTTGTATATAACTGAAATACATCAGTTAAATGTCTTAGCTATGATTAATTGACACTGAAAAATATTTTATTCTTAATAAATGAAAAATTTGTTCTTTTTAGTTAATTTACGGACTTACAATGTTAAAAACTATAACAACTAAACAGGAACTCATGTAGATTACAACAAAACATTTACAGTAAAAATACTAAGGATGCTAATGTTTTTGAGCATCATATACTAATAGATGTGATGCAGGAGTTTTCATCAATGCTTATTTGTTTGTTTGGAATTTCGCGCAAAAGTACACGATGGTTATCTGTGCTAGCCGTCCCTAATTTAACAGGGTAAGATTACAGAAAAGGTAGCTAGTCATCACAACCCACCGCCAACTCTTGGGCTACACTTTTACCAACGAATAGTGGGATTGACTGTCACAGCATGTTTGGTGTAACGTGGATTCGAACCCACGTCCCTCAAATTACGAGTCGAACGTCTTAACCCGCCTGGCCAGACCGGGCTTTTATCCATGCAAATATTTTATGTACTAAAAACATTCAGCGAAATTGTTTCTTGTACCGCTGATGACGCTAAACAATAGTTACAACACAGCATTCTCAGTCTCTATTTAAATCACCGAGGAGAAAAATAAGTATTACATTTCTTTATTTTTATGTTTTAAAACATTTTAAATTAACTCTTGTGAATTTTATTTCTATTTCAGGTTTAGCATTATATATAATCGAAAAGGACTCCGGATATTTAAATTATTTCTATATATCCATTTTGAACATCAGTACGAGTCGGAAGTAATCTCTTTGAAAGATACGGTTAAATAATTTGCTCCCACAAAGAATAATAATGTGTAATAATACAATAAGTTACGCAAGAATGTTAATTATAGATACACATGGACCATATCTAATTATCTACTAACAAAGTACAAGTCTTACGTGAAGAGCTTGTTGGTTCAGTACAATAGAGCTAAGAATCGTCATTAAAATTACTTAGAATGAGAAACATAGATCCGTGATGACGAGATAACCCACTTGTAGAGAAAATTATGTATGTAAAAACTGCTAGTATGGGTAAAGAAAGCACAACGTTTCGACCTTTTTCGACCATCGTCAGGTTCACAAAGAAAGAAAGGGTTACTGATCGATAGCTGACCACATGTTTGAAAGCGGTTGTGCAATTGAGTGTAGGAATGTAGAGGGCGTGCTAAGATGTTGGATATATTTATTAATATAGATAAAAAGGTGTTCCTTTATATTGGTTTATTTTGGGTTTGAGCTGTTGTATAACTAAGACTTTTTTTGCGTTTGTTTATGTTGGTTTCTTTATTTAGTATTTGGGTAATTTTTATGGTTATTTTGTGTTTATTTGATTTGCAGTGTCCTAAAGCGTGTGAAGGTGACTTTTTGTGTTCTTATAATCTGATTTCCATTTTTCTACTTGTTTCTCTTGGCAGTTATCACATTGTATTTTATAAATAATGTTGGTGTGGTGTTTCTCAATGTAGTTTTTACATAGTATAGACCTGAGTTTAGTGCCTGGTTTTGGATAAATTTAGTTTTAACTGGGATGTTATATTTCGTTTCTAGTTTTTGCCAAATGTTGGTTATTTGTTTGCTGATGTCAGGAATATATGGTATACAGCAGTATATGGTTTCGTGATTTTTTGATTCATGAGATATATTTACTTTTGCTGGTTGATTTTGCTTTCTGTCTAGGTGTGTGCGTATAATGTTTTCTACGGTTTGTGAAGGAAACTTATTGATGGTGATGAAGTGTTGTTTTATTTTGTCGAATTCGTCGTTAATTTTATCTGGTGAGCATAGTTTTATGGCTGTTTATTTAGTGTCGTAGCATGTTGGGTTTTTGTTTTGTTTCATGCGCTGAGTCCCAAAGAATTTATAGTCCAGTATGGGTAATTTTTCAGTGGATTTCTGTTTTAATTGTGTATTGGTTCTTGTAATATTGAAGTTAAGAAATGATATTTGATTGCTTTCTTCTTGTTCACATATGAGGTTAATGTTGGGATGTATAGTTAATGCGATTGAAAAAATTAAGTGTGTGTTCTGAAGAAACATAGATAATATCATGCAAGGTCTTAGGTAGGAAACTAATTGTTTATACTACCCTGTTAATGCTATATGTGATCTTTTTGTAGTGGTAGTGCTTTGGAATAGGTAATAGCCGTCTTAATAACACGTTGTTAAATAAATGGAAAAATTATATAAAACAGTGTTCATATATGCTATTGTTTTGAGGCACTGTACTCCATTATTATTAAATAAATAATAAGAACTTTTAGGTAGCGTTTTTCTTTAGACTTACTCTCTCATACACACACACATATATGTATAGATAAGAATTATACTTAAGTCGAATAAAGACTAAACTGTCATAATTTGATATATAATTACTGGAATACTAACATTATATTACTGATGAATGTAATATGTATGTATTATTTATATATTTTTTCCTTTCATCCTTCATGACTTTAAAATAATTTCCCGAGGAAGGGATAAAAGAAAAGAAGACTATTTAAAGTAGAAAACACTGTTTGAGTTAGACTGAATAGAACTTAAGGTACATCGAACACTGCTTGAAGTAAAGGGGATGCTGCTTGAGGTAGATTGAATATGGCTTCAAATGCTAGCTAAAGGATTATTATTAAACGTTACAAAACGTAAGTAGATGGAGATGTAAAACAAAAACTACGCCATTGTTCAAAATTCGAGTATTAAGTAATTGTAACTAGTTAGCACTGAAAGTAGAGGCTTATTCAAACATTATTATGCTATATTTAATATCATGGAAAGAAGTGTAGCCTACGAGCTTTGTGATTTTTCACTCAAATTTATGCTTACTTTCAAACCCTTTTAGTTAGAAATATTGTAGCTACAGAGAAACCCCAACTAACAAGAGTATTAAAAAAATATAAAAGGGTGTCAATCATGTTATAAGCCTTATTAATACTTAATGCTTTATTAATTCATAGCCTTATAAACCAGTACTTTAAAACATGGATCAATAGGTTTGGTATATTTGAAAGGTTTCACGTTTGGAAGTGTAAAATCCCTTTAGTGCCCAAGAAATTGTTAGTGTGTAAATATAATAACTTTTTTTCTTGGTTTTGCGTTGTTAAAACATTTTATCATTTTAAATTTTGCCTGTTTAGTTACATATTGAAATGAACACCAACATATAAATTCAATAACACGGTGAAGTTTTGTGCTTATTAATAAATAAACAAATTATACAAAAATTAATTATTATTTTAGTACCTATGAATCATATATATCGCGAACATGTTTAATCAACTTTGAATAGCGTTTGCTAAGTAATTTTATTTACGTAGCTAAAAGAAATAGCATAAAAAGTAATTCACCAGCATAACCATTATGCAACAAAAATCTGTGTGAGTTCGTGCATTTATAAATGGCGAACATCTGGATTAATTTTCAGCAAATCAGGCATGCTTCTCAGCCCCTTTCTTGGAAAGTGACAAAGGAAAGGAGAAAGATACGAACGTTAGTATTTTATGTTGAAAGATAAAGATTTTTAACTGATTTATCTGAAGCAAATTTCCTAATTTCAAAAAAATGATAACATTCGCACAACACCCAACTATGCTTTTAAACATAGTTTTTTTTATGTTTGGATTGTTTTGACTTTTGTGCAAAGCTACATGAGGGCTGTTTGCGATAACATTTCCTAATTTAGCAGTGTAAGGCTAGCGAGAAGGCAAATAGCCATCACCACCCACTGCCAACTCTTGGGCTACTTTTTAACATACGAATTGTAGGATTGGCTGTCACGTTATAATACTCTAGATGATGGAATACAATTTAACTAGATGAGGTGATAAATGAAAGAAAATCGAGCATTTTTCGACTGTATTGCTACTTGGAATGAACTCTTATTTTCCCTACTACTTTTAATTCAAGTTTATGTTTAAATTTAACTATAAAATGTTCTGTGCAGTCGCATGTTTTAATATTTAAAGAATAATTTACTTCAAGGAAGACATATTAGTCTATGAATCATACATTGATATATATATATCATACGCAATGATGATAAGCAATCAGCGACTTAAAATGTTACAGCACAATTTAGAATACAGAGACTTCTTGTGTATGCATTATACTGGCTTTAGAAGCTAATCAATCAAGGTGATGTAACATATTGGTCAGTCACTTGTTATTTTTATGACTGAAAGTCAGTAAAGAATCAGAATTCAACAACTCAAAGGTTTGGAGTAAAAATTACTTACTCTGCAGTCGTTTTTCTCGCGTTCATTTTATTTTATCAATTTTGGATTTCATTCCAGTAGTGTGTAAAATTAGTTTTTCCATTATTTCATTTGCGTCTATTAAATCCTTGTTATCTAAATCTTTTATTCAATACTAGATCTCGTCACGTTTCCTGAATGATGAAGATACCATTATTATGATGGTTTATACTGTTATACGAGTTTGTTAGGACTGTTCGATAAAAAAGGTAAAAAGTCCATTCCAATTAACGATAACAAGCACGTTTATTTTTTCAGTTACCGTATTCAGACTGACTAGTGCTAACCGATATATAGTTGAAAAACATTGTTAATATTTTTTTTATTTTGATATTTTTCCGCTAACTACGTAAAACCGTTTTAAATTTTGAACTGGTTTTGATAATTTAGTTTAATTTGAATTTCGCAAAAAGCTACACGAGTATTATTTGTGTTAGCCGTTCCAAATTTAGCAGTGTAAGGCTAGAAGGATGGCAGCTAGTCACCACCACCCACCACCAACTCTTGGACTACTTTTACCAATGAATTATGGGAGTAATTGAAACATTCTCACGGCTGGAAGGGCGAGCAAGTTTGATAGAATAGGGATTCGATCCTGCGACTCTCATATTACGATTCCAGCGTCCCAAACACTTGGCCATGCTGGGCCAATTTTGAATTGATTGAGTAGATGTAAGGCAGTTATTCAATATTACGTATCGCAAACCCTTGGTTATACTTGGCTGATAATTAGACTTAACTGTTATTCTTGTAATGTACGCATAAGTGCGGAGTCCATATTTGAAGCAATATGACATTAAACATGAACCCCTGGGTTATAGTTGCATAGGAAAACTTAAGTTGTTGCGTATGCTAAAATTCCGATGTACACTCTTTGTTTTAGGGGATTGGTAAAAAAAAGGTTGGCGTTGGCTTTTAATGGACGTTAAAACCCCATTAGGTAATCTTACTGCTAAGAACATACACTGAACATGATCCAACAATTCCAATACAGTGTTCAGCATTTTCTTTAAAATTCCAATCCCATTGTTAACTTCAAAGCCCGATTTTTGTTGAACCCCTCTCTCTTATATTCCTTTCTTAGACATGTGCTGAACCGAATGCTTTCTGGCCCTGCAACAGTTTAATTTATATCAAATTATAAAGTTTCATAATCATAAGGGTTTGTTATAAGGTTATGTATGAGGAGCAACGATTATGATTGAGAGATGTGGGAAACTGATCAGCTATTGGCCAATTTTTAAGAAATCGGGAAACTATGTTATTTAGAAAATGCTTAAAATAACGACCGAAATGCTCTTACAACGAATGTGGAGATTGTAAGACTCCTTATGATTATAAAACGTTGAAACACAATCAGGTGTGAGAAGTCAGAAAGGAAGTGCAGATTTTGAGAAAAAAACCATCAAAAAAGGAGTTCAACAAAAAAATGGAGATAGAAGAAAGAGAAGTAAAGAAATAAAGTAATATGTTGTCAGTAAAAAAATTAAACTTATTTTAAAGTCTGGTTTATTGATTAAAGTAACAGATATCAATTTGTTATACGTTCTTTGTTATTATTTATTCCTTGTAGGGATAGGGATATTTTAAATAACATTGATCGGCATAAGAAGGGAGAGCGAGTGCGGAAATAATACAATCGTAAAAAAAAAGTGATTTGTAAAATGTAGCTTGTTGTCTCTAGACAAGTCGATATTAAAACTGTAAATGCTATGATCTCTCATTCGAACAATTTTCTAATGGCTTAGAATAATGTAATACCTGAATTCCTTATACATTTTGGCAGCTTTCTCACTTCTCTCAACTTTAACCTATTTTCTTCACACCTACCTTCATAATACTCTCTTAGCAGAGCTTTTGTGTTATTACTTGTACTACAGAAGTGTTTTTACACATCAATGCAAGAGACCAGCAATCAATTAGAACAGTTTCATAAACATACAAATGTATCGAAATATAAAAGTAAAAGTTTAATCTAGAGACCAGCAGCCGCTTCGAATGTTTCATAAGCATACAACTGTAACAAAACAAACTGAAAAAAAAAACATTTTTTAAAGAAACCAAATTTGGTGTGAAAAGATCTATATTATCTAACACTTTAAAACTGTCCTTTATTCACTGTTGGTGTTTTCCTTAACTGTTTCAACTCGAAAACTACCCTATAAGCACAATATTTCAAATAGCACTAATAAAATAATTAAAATTAAAAACACGTCCGTACTTTTAAATTATCAAACCAATCTTGATTTTTGTTTAGCTGTTTTACATGTGTAAACAAAGAGTAATTTTACTTGTAACATTTTATTTTAAAACTTCAAAGGACAACAATCTATTTCCATGCTCTGCATCAAATAGGAAAACTCAACTATTAAGTTACTCTTAGCCTAACCTTACTTCTTTACCTGAACTCCTTAAATTCAACTCACTGGTAAGAGTATAACATAAGTAAGCTATCTCATTTTTAGAAAACAATATAGATATAAAATTTTGATTTACTGCAATAGGTTTAACATGTCCAACAAAATGTGTGATATTAATATAAGTGTCCTTTGTTATATGTATGCTTTTTCTTTGTAATAAGGGCATGAGACTACAAGTTTGTTTGTTTTTTTAATTTCGCACAAAGCTACTCGAGGGATATCTGTGCTAGCTGTCCCTAATTTAGCAGTGTAAGACTAAAGGGAAGGCAGCTAGTCATCACCCCCTACCCTCCACTCTTCAACTACTCTTTTGCCAACGAATAGTGGGATTGACCGTCCATTATAACGCCACCACGGCTGAAAGGGCGAGCATGTTTGGCACGACGGGGATGCAAACCCGCGACCCTCAGATTATGAGTCGCACTCCTTAACACGCTTTGTCATGCTGGGCCTTGGGACTGCGAGTTTTAATTAATCTCTTGCATTCTTCTTTACTATTTTGAACTTTATAAATCGTACGAAAAATATATTTTTCATTCGATCTTTATAAAAATAATACAAATCGCTAATGCATTACCCATAACTACAATGCTTCGATATTTTTCGTTTAATCTGTTTTCACGCGCAACTCAACTCATTTCTGATTGGACGAATTTTAACTGTTTCAATTCTAATATGACTACTCGTTTGTCTTCCACAGAACATGAATTATTGGTCTTGACTGGTGAATACATACGTGTTATTGAAAACTTACTAAACCAACTAAAACTTTTCTGATATGTTTATAGAAGGAATCTTTCATGCGTAGAATTGTTTTGTATGTTATATATAATCATACAGTTTATATAAGTACTTATTAGCTGGTAAAGCTATATACGTCGAAAAACATATATTGCGTTACTGATCATCCCAATGTCCTAAAAGTAAAATACAAGACAATATTCAAGTACGAATGAATAAACATAAAAAAGATAAAAATTAATGCCCCCTAGTGCCCTTATCTGAAGAGTTATGACGCGAAAAATTGGATTTCGAAATTCGTGGTGAGTGTAGCATTTATAGAATATTATGTAATTTTGTTTTTTTACCTAAAAGGTAATGTTTAAAAAGTTAATTTAAAAAGGCAACAGGTAAAACATGTAAAGCATAATGACTTATCATGGAGATATAAATGTTATTTGTATTTTTTATATTACTTTGATATTATGATAAGAATAAGTCTATCACAAGAAATTTCTTGAAGAATAAAACATTTTGAAAAAGAGAAAATTCTGAAAATTACTTTTAATCTTGCTTTCATGTGAAATTTTGTTGATAAGATTCTATATACTGTTTTGATATTAAGAAAAGAAATATTTGATTATTCCTAGGAATTAGCCAATAAAGCGAATTTAAAAAGTTAATGTTGAATTATGATTTTACAGAAATTCAGGGTGTTTTGTTTTTTAAGAATTTTGAAACTACTCCAGAACAAATATTTTGTATCGTACCTATAATGGGCTATGTCTTGTAGGACATTGTACTGTGCAAATAACTATTAATTTAAATAGTTACGAATCTCGAATAAGGTATACTTTATATGTGTGCGTACATAAGCCTCTTCTGTGAAATTATTTGTACAACATCGTTTATCTGAAGATACGAACTTCTAAAACAAAAATATTAAACCATATTTAGAGGATTTTACTGAGATAAAAGACCAGTTTCATAACAAATCATTAATTCAACGTTACATACGATAAGATGTAAAATTTGTAAATACATTAAACTATGACACGAGAAACGCGTATCTTTCACTTACTGTGCAAAGTACAATTCAGCAGAAAATATTCGTGTAAAAAGATTCATTTGTTATTGGGACCAAAAATCAAATAAGATTAAAGAGTCTTAAAACCTAAAAGTATTCAATATTCATTTGAAATTTGACAATTTTTACCTTAGTAATTAGCGAAACGTGTGATTTATTTCATAAGTTTATATTTTTATATTTTCAACAGAAAGAAATCATTAAGGTGTTTTGTGTTAACGTGAAAAACTAACTGGCTCTATCACAAAAATGTGTCTTATTTCATTTTTACGTTGCAGATACGTAATCAAAAATCAAATAAAGAGCTACCAATCATTTCACAAATTTTTGGTTTTGTTATAACACAAAGATAGTACAATGTAACTTTGCTATAAGAAGAATACACAAACATACACTCTACATGCTTCGATATATTTCAATGCATTATTCTCAGGAGTGTAATGTATTGCAAAATATAATATTTATTTATAGAATTACTAGAAAACCAATTTACATATTAAAGAATTTCGTGCAAACTGTTGACAACATTTTCATCAGGTCCATCATTCTTATTTAAAATTTCAATTTACTATTTTGTATTTAATTATCTCAATAGATTCTCGTATATTCATACTAATTTAATTCCCATATTGTGTTATAATAATAGTTTTTTCCCTTTGAATTGTATGTTTAGTTTTAACGATGTGTTTTGCTAAAGGTGAAATAGTAATATTATTGTTTTTAACATTTCTTTTGTGTTCATTAATTCTTTCATCTTTAACCGTATTCATAATTTGTTTAGCTTTGTTTATCGGTTTGTATATCGGAAAAATATTCATTTATTTTCACTTTTTTCATTATTTGATAGGATAAGACTGGTACAAGCGATACTGTTAAACATTTGTTTTACTTTATTCAGCAAATAATTTTAATTTTATATATTTATATCAGTTTTTAGTATCTTAATAGCTCTGTCAACAACATCAGGTTTAATGCCTCTTTCTACTGCTACATTCTTAATTAATAATATCTCATTGTTAATGTCATCCTGTTTACAAAATACTCATTCCATCCTATCCCTACAAGAGTAAAAAACAGTAGTTTTTGAGATTTAGTGTGACAAGATTATTGATATGGCAGAATGATTGCAAAAAAGGTTTACAATAAATGGTAGTTTTCAATTTATTCTTGTATTTACTCACTAAAACATCCAAAAATGGTAAATAATCATTAGTTTTAAGTTCATAATTAAATCTTATAGAATTATCAGTGTTATTAAGGTGATTTTCAAAGTTATTAAGTTCTTCTATACCATACTGCCAAATAAAAAATGTGTCATCAGCATATCTTAACCATACTTTGGGTTTTTCACACTCTTTGTCTATTTCATTTTAAAAATTGTCAATAAATAAATCACATAATAACGTCGATAAAGAAGAATCCACAGCTAAACCTTCGTTTTATTTATAAACTCTGTTATTAATTTGTTAAAATGAGTTTTCAACACATCTTTTTACCAAGTTACTAATGTCCATTATTTCTAAATCCGAGTCATTGTTTTCAGTTTTCTTACAAAATGCAATCACCTTTTTCACAATGAACATTGATGCAACACCAAACGACATCAAAATATATTTTTGATCTAAGACTATAAACCAAATTCCTTCCACAAATTCAAATGAATTATTAACAGTGTATTTGATTTTATCCTTTAAAACATTTTTAATATAAATTTTGTTACATTATAAGTAGAACTCATTTAACACAATAGGTCTGAAACTGTTATCGATTTTGTGAGTGTTAGGCAAGGCATATAATATAAGTAAAATAAAGTTGCTTGGAGATAAACTTCCCGTTTCATAAGTTGCACAACTTTTAATTTTTTCTTAAATATTGCATAAAGTGTATTTATAGGTTTAACTTTAATATTCTCATACGGACCTTCTTTAAAAACTTTCTTCAACTTTAGAAACGTAATCGTTTTTATTAAGAATTGCAATTTAATTCGCCTTGCAAATTACAACATTTTGTTTATTTAAATTTGCTAACTTTCAATGTTCTTTTCCTTATTCTTTTTAAATTTAAAATTACTTAATAATGTACAACATTCAATTATAACAATATGCTCTTTTCATCAATTAATTTGTCAAACTAGTTTCAGTTTCAATTATGATAGCTTTTATTAAAACCTTTTATTAGATCAAATGAGAAATTTAGATCTCTGTTTAAAACATTAGTGTGCTTTATTTATGTCTTTAGGGTTAGTTGATAAAACTGAGGTACTTCTTTGGCATTTAGCAATAATTTCGTGTAGTCATCCATGATTTCCTTTCCAACTCTGTCCAGTTCTCATTCATTTCTTCAGATAGAGCCAAATACAATGAGTGTATTTTATTTTCCTCCTTCAGCTGTGAAACTTCTTTTTTGCCGAATCACAATATTCAGTATCTTCTCTTGTGAAGTTGATATTTTACTTTCACGTTTCTGATATTGCAATCCAATGTTATATATTTTAGTATTATGTTACTTCGTTTACACCTCATTAAAATGCAAGCTGTTAAAGGCATTTTTTGAAGATTACCCAAGTGTCAGGGAATTTTTTAATTAATAAAGGCATTCAAAGAAAAGAACCATAATAACTTAATTGTGTTAGGGATAGTGTTAAGACTTAATTGTGAAGAAGAAATTATAAGTACGTCACTGGAACTGGATACTAAGCTTTAGGTTGGCTGTTTGAATTTATGGAAGCTATTCAATGTAAAAGAGAGTTTTTCAGGATGGATCGTTTGAGTTGGTCAAACAGTTTTGCTTGTTTGTTTGAAGTAAAGCGAAAAGTTACACAATGGGCTATCAGTGCTCTTCCCACCACAGATGTTCCCCAGTGACACGGCGACATACCTGAGAACTTACGACGCTGGATTCCGGGTTTCTATACCTAAGTGGAAATGAACTACTGTGTAACTTTGTGCTTAAATACAAACAAAAACCCACCAAGAGTACCGAAAACCGGCTTATATAGTTGTAATTCTTTAGAAATATTGTTTTCCTACTAAGGGCGATCAAATGGAAAATTAAGAAATTGTAAAGTTATATGAGAAAAGGACAGCTGAAAATATAAAAATAAGAAGTAAGAAGTTCTTCAAATTTATTAAGGGTATGCAAAATATTAGGACAAAGTGAAGCCTTTGAGGGATAACATCGTAAGGCTAATATATTTTATGATTATGGGATGGTTAGTTATTAAATTCTACTTTTTCTTCGGTTTTTTCCAAATAAAGATTTAAGCAGCATATCTCAACTTGAACAGGTGTTAGTTGGAAACAAGGCTGAACAAAACGGTCGTACTAACTCTGATCTTATTAAAAAAAATGGAAAGTTTAAAAAAATGATAAAGCATATTTGCCAAATAACATTCATCCAGAGTTTTTAATAAAAACGTTAGTGATCGAGCATGTAAACCATTTAATGTTATTTTATCTAAGTCCTGCAACAGCAAAACGGAGTCAGAAAATTTGAAATTGATTAATTTTACTTATCCTTTCAAGAGAGGTGACAAAACTATCCCAGTAATTATAGACCTATTAGTCTTACATCAGTGGTGGAAAAGGTTTTGAAAATATGATAAATGACGCTTTGAAAATTCATTTAAAAAAGATTAAACATTTTGTTGAATTGTCAGCATGGTGTCACAAGGGAAAAAATCTTGACTTAGTAATGTTTTGATATTCTTTGAAGACATTATTGTTTACATAGATTATGGCACATATGTAAATATGGTATATTTGAATTTTCGGGAATAATTTGACAAGATGCCACTTAAGATTCTTGTTAAAGGAATTATTTCTGCAGGTGTTGAGGATAGGTTAGCAAATTGGATAGAAAAATGGCTGAATAGAAAAAAGAAGAGGGTTGTTATGAATAAGATTCAGTCAAACTGGATTAATGCTACGAGTTAATTACCACCGAGTACAATGCTAGAGTATTTAGTCTTTGTGATTTACACATTGGAATAGTTAAAGAAATGGTCAATAAATTATTTATATTTGCTGGTTACGTCAGAATTTTTGTGTTACTGATCATGACGTGGACGCTAATACCTTACGAAATGATTTGAATTTTTTGGTAAGTTGGACAAATAAATGGCAGATGGCTTTTAATTATAGTATATTCAAGGTAATTATAAGTATTGTTTGAATTATAAGTATAGCTTTAGTGGAAATAACCTTAACAGTGGTTTGGAAGAAAAAGATACTGGTGTTCTAGTTGATCCGTTTCCCAAATCCAACCAAGCAATGTGTTGTTACTACTGGAAGGGTAAATAATATTTCAAGTTGTACTTTTCGAAATGTTGATTACAAGTCTGAAAAGGTTGTAATGTTATTGTGTAGTTCATCGATTAGGCCACATTTGGAGTATTTATTCAGTCTTGGACTCCTTACCTTCATAACGATATTTTTAGAGGTTCACAGAATTACTATTAGGATAATACTTAGAATAAAACTGTCAATGAGGATAAGTGAAGATATTTGAACTTTCTTTCTCTTGAATAAAAGAAGAGTTAGGGTGATAAGACAGTTGTAAATATTAACAGAGAAAAAGCTAAGTAGCTTCATTTTACTAACAATGTGTTTGGCCTTTAGAACAAGTTGTTTTCACATGAGATTGATGCCGTTAACGTAATGGAATTTGGTGGAACGCTCGATAAATATTTGGATGCAGCTGGCATGCTTTAGGATGCTTTTCTCTTAGTGTTTACTTTAACTCAGCGGATAGGACAGTCAGCATAAATTTTTTGTTATTTGTTATTTTGAATTAAGCACAAAGCTACACAATGGGCTATCTGTGCTCTGCCCACCACAGGTATCGAAACCCGGATTTTAGCGTGCAAGTCCGCAGATATACCGCTGAGCCATTGGGGGGCATCAGTATAAATAGACCAAAACACTTTTTTTGCTGCCATTTCGTGTTATGTTATGTAAAAAATATACTTCATCGAACAATATAGGTTTATTTAAATTAGATAAAATATAGTTTTATCTAAATTATAAGTATTTTATTACAAGCAAGTTCCAACTTTTCAAGTAAGGGAGAATAGTTTTAAACAGATATGACATTTCGATCACGGACACTTGAAAACTAGCGCACCTGAATAAAAGATATTTTTCATTACTTTTAAGACTGTAACTTGTAATGAAATGAAATTTGCTTCACTCATGAGTAGCAATTCCATCAAACATAACGAAAGGATGTTTCAAACTATTTTTACTGCATGTGCTAAACATAAAATAAAGTCATTATTTTCAGAAAATTATTGTTTAAAAAGTTGGAGCTAAAATCATATGATGTAAAGGAATATTTTAAATTTAAAATAAGTAATTTTGTTAATGAATTTTATATAAAGGTAATTTTTGAACAAAATATTTTACAGCCATTATTTGATAATTTCACAAGATACGTTTAAACGGATGAACAGAATTTAACACACAATTTTTGACTTGGTGAGATATTTTTGATGGGAAGGTTCCCAAACAAAAGTTTTACAGTACTTTCTTGTTTGTTTGTTTTTAATTCTGAATATAGAATTGAATTTATTGGAATGTACGGAATCCGAATTTCTCACCACTGTGGCTTAATACGCTCTATTTTGTATGCCATGAAGAAGCAAAATACATACCCTCATTCAAAATACTACACGAAACACAATAGTGACCACATATATTGTACAATATAAGTTCTTTCTCTTTAACGCTATAACGTCTTTTTCTCCGTGGTTTTTGCTATTTCTGTGGATAAAGATGGCTGTATAAGACTCAACAAAGTTGAATTACTCTCTTTAAGGAGGTTAAGTGCAGTACCTACCTGTAGGATGCGCCAACATAAACATTTCCATTATTTTGTGCAAGAGGAACACAATTCCACTAATGTATTATCTACGTATACTAACACTCAACAATATAAAGTTATAGCACTTCAGCATGTCGAAACTAATCGTTTTATAGATGAGTTGTTGTTTACTTTAGTGGAAATGTACATTGGGTTATCTGCTGTGTACACTGCGGGGAATCAAATTACGGATCATAGCTTTGTTACAGATGGGAAAATAATATGGGACATTTTATTTAAGAGAACACTTCCTCGAGTTTTCATGCATAAACAGGTAATTTGCAGTACATATATAAAGACAGTTAAGAACAGATAATCATACTTTAATATCTGCACTTAAGATATAAATTGAAAATTCAAGAATATCAACGAGCTTGTTCTATTGTGATGTTAAAATAACAGTCTATTAGGGCATATAGTCTTGTCCATAAACTACGGTCATTGTCATTTTCAGCAAAAAATATTAGAGGTATCAGAAACGAAGGGGTACGGCCTTGAAACGCTAAAAGATAAAGTCAGAGAGGTTAGAACATTGCTCTAGATAAAGTAGGGCGCGTGTAGGTTTTGTTGTTATTGTTCAGAGAAGAAAGTTCGAGGAACTCTCAGCAACCCAAAGTAGTTCAAGCAAGTAGCCAAACCTTACGCTGAGCAACATTAGTGGACTATATGTTTGTATGTAGGACACCCCACAAAGACATCAGTTTTATATCCAGCTTATTAATTAGATGAGTGAATTATACAGCGTAACCTATGTATGAAATTACTATAAACAGCCATGCTTTCTCATGGTATAAAAATAGCTCTCTGCTTATAGATGGTTTGGCCCAGTAATAACCTAAAGAATTCTGGCAGTGAACTTGAAATATGTTGTTCTATTTACAATGGTCTTCATTATCTGTTAAACTGAAGGTAAGAAACTCATTATAGTATATGAAAACACACGTGTACTTAATTCTATATATATACATATATGTAAATCTTGACTAGTAACTACACAACATGTAGTGTACGATGATTAATTTTATATGCATAATAAACGTTTTATATGTTACTCTGGACACAACGCTTATTGATATAATATCTAGCATTTTGACATAGCATGTGTGATGTTACAGCGGTTACAAGTCTTTTTATGTCTATAAAGAGATTATTGAGTAAACACAATCAATTGTAGCCTTAACCGTCCCCTAGTGGTGAGAAGTAAGTCTTCTGAGTTACAACGCTACAATCAGGAGTTCGAATTCCCTCTCTGGACACAGTAGATAACATGATGTGGCTTTGCTATAACCTAAAAAAATACAAAAATGAAATGTGTGTGTGTTTAATAAAAGTATGCTGTGAATTTTTAAAACTTAAGTCGCAAAATAATATCGTCATTTTCAAAGACAACGTGCAGACTCATACAGCTTTTGCTGTCTGTACTGTATGCTACTTCCTTGTAGCCCTTCAGTGGCTCAGCGGTATTTCTGCGGACCTGCACGCTAAAATCCGGGTTTCGATACCCGTGTGTAGCTTTGTGCTTAATTCAAAACAACAACTTCCTTGTAATTTTTAAACAGTGAAACGCATTCCGATTTCTATTTTCTTTGGTTATACACACCACAGCCACCACTACAATAATTCAACAACGAGTATTTTATATCATAGCAATCTGACTTTGTACTCTGTGTACAACTTGTTCATCCTTATATTTACTTTTCGTCTATGACCTTGGGAATCCATCAAATTGTATTCTACTAATAATAAACGGTTATCTGGCTAGGTACTGAAGTCTCTTCAATTTAACTTTTACAAAAAGCACTTATTTGTGAAACATGGAAACGATATTTTAAATTAACAATTATTACCTAAAATAAGTAGAAAAAAATCGATAAATGTATGTAGTTGAACAAATATTTTAAATTATAGTCAATTTTCATTTCAAAACAAATTTCAAAGCAAGCAACCAAATGCAGAACTCCTTAAGTAAAAAAAAAAAATATAAACATCGCATAATATGTGTGTGTGTGTTACGTGTTTGATTAAGTAATTCAACTTTTTGTTTATTCTCAACTCTAAGTGTAGTCCCAGAAAAAAATCAGAATTATATATCTATATATATTCATTAAATTAAATCACTTTCAAAAACTAATGCCTCAGACGACGTGTAACAAACAAGTTAACATTATTGAATAGATAACTTTTTAGCTTACTCTACTGGCTAAGTAAAATTGCAGCTCGCTTCCTAAGAAATATGATGATGACGACAGCATATAATAGTGACCAATTTGCTTTATGAAATAAAGCTTTGAAAAGTCTTGTAAATCAATATAAGCTCTTTGGGCAATATAAAATATTTATTTATTTTTAAAGCAAGGGCATATTGAGCTGCCTGTTGTATTCACAGAGGAAAATCGAACTTCGGATTTTAGCGTTGTAAGTTCATAGACTTACCAATGGCTTACCGTGCACAAACAAAAAGAACAGGCCTTTTATAAACAATTATAAACACCTTATACAATAAACAAACAAAAACGAGACGTCCTGTAAATCAACATAAATACTTTATATGACACAAAAAACGTAAACGTCATGTTTATACCAACAAACAACATCATTATTTTCTATTAATGCTAAGTAATTACGCATTAATTATTTTTAAACTCTCTGACTTACAAAATATATGCAAAAAACACATAAAATATTAACGTTATCTAATTAATCATCTTTAAATTTAAAAACAAAAATAGCATAGGAATTTAGAAAAGACTCAACTGCAATATCTAACGGAAATAGATAAATAAAATAGTATATATATAAAGATATAATTGAAAAGTTTAGTAATAAGTTTTATAAGCATATTATTAAGAATAAAAAATGTAAAAATTTCGGAAATATTATATATATATAATATAAATATTAATAGATGACATCTTACTGATTATCTCTTCCCGTGTCAAGTGTCCGTGAATATGAACAAATGATAAGTTATTCTGAGATCTTAGTTCATCCTGAAAATTTTCAATGACCTTGAAACGTTGCTATACTGATGCAATATTGTAAACAATAACATTTCAGTAAAGACAACATTGTTGTTTCACGTTATCACAAGTAATTCCTTTCTCCAAACGAAGCTTTAAACTGAATTTCGCATTCAGTACATATCCACACACATTTTAAAGTGAAGGAATTTTAAGATTTCCTCTAACTGTAAAATACTTTTGTTACTTTGTGTTATTCGGACAGAATGCACTTTAAATACATGTAATGTTTGTCAGATGAAATATTTAAGGAATCATGCAGTGTATCTGTCAAAATGTGCCTGTTACGTCACAGAGTTTTTAACCTGATTTTAGTAAAACTTGTCTTTGTTCATGTACTATTTTTTACTTTTTTATCATTTCAACTTGTACACATGATAAGATAATCAATTCTGTGTATATAAATATAGTCCCACCTCTACTCGAGGCACTTGATTTACTAGATTGCTCTTAAACTACTTCCATGTACAATGAAGATGTTTAAAAAACGCACTTTTCTTACTCAAGCACAAACAAGAAAGAAAGGTTGAGAAATTTTATTACCCTAATTTTGGTTAGTTTCCACAAGGCAAGCTCATGTGTAACATTTTTTTTATATATAGATTATGTTGCTAGAAACTGTTCAGTTTGGCAGTTCGCATGTGTCCCAATTTTTTGGCCAATGGAAGTCTTCAAGTAGGTCGTGTCAGTCTATTACTTGTTGTTCTATATAAAGGAAGACCAGCTAACTTACTCGTGCTATCAGAAAATCCCAGTTACGAGTCTTAAAATATTCGCTATAAAATATCCTGAGACACTCAAACAGTGACGAAGAAATTGGTAAAGTTCTGTGATACAACGTTTTCTTATATAATAGTGTTTCAATAATTTCGTAACTTATATTCTATGTCTTTTCAAACAATAATAATTTACTTTAGATAAAAGTATTATGTTCTTTGAAAACAAATAACAAATTTTTTTTTTGACCCGGAGCAGTACATTTATGTTAATCTACGTTTATTAATTTATAGAAATATTAATTTCTTACGTTTCTGAATTACAAACGTTGTTTCTATGAAAACAAATTAACAATATTTGTTTAACTACATTTTTATATTATTGTAAAACTAAGAATTTAGTGTATTGTTTTCCCTTTAGATATAATGATTATGAGGATATTAGTTTCGTGTGGACTACTGCTGTTAATAGTCTTTGTAAGAACTGATGGCTACGGTGGGGGAGCTGGATGGGAGGATGACGTCTATCTTGTAAAGAAGATCAAAAAAGTTGTTCCCGTTCCCCATCCTGTACCTGTTCCAAAGATCATTCCTATTCCCAAGCTTGTGAAAGTTTTCAAACCTTTAGCTATAGGCCATCCTGTCAAAGTTCCACACATCATCCATAAATTTCATCCCATCCCCAAAGTTGTACCTGTTGGAAAAATCGTCCCTATCTATAAGTATATTCCCATTCCCACGCATGTTGGATTTCCAGTGCCAGTCAGGGTACCTAAGCCTTACGTTGTTCACGTTCCGAAACCATTCCCTGTAAAAAAGCATGTGCCAGTGCCTGTTCCTGTAAAAATACCAAAACCTGTCGTCGTGCCTGTACACAAGGAAGTCCCGGTCCCTGTTCATGTGAAAGTTCCAGTTGAGGTTCCTATTGTGAAAAAAGTCCCTTATTATGTCAAGAAACCTGTACCTATCTAGTAAGTTGTTTATTATTAAAAATTTGGTTCATATATATATCACATTAAACTAATTCCTCCAATTTGATTCTGTACATGTGTATATATATAACAGACTAACCTCATTATACCCGTACAAAACTAAGGCTTAACCTTAGTTCATAAGAGCGATGTTCCAGCCTCCATGCTACACTTTGAAGTACTTCCTATGTTTTCAATCGTGCTTATTCTATTGATCATGTTACACATGATATATTTCTTGTTCAATAAGAATCAGATTAATTTAGATAACAACTTTCTATTAAAATTTTATTGAGGAACAGGTTGTATTTATTATTATTTAAAATAAATTAAGAAAATAGGATCACAACATCATGACCCACAATAATATTCATTATAGCAAGCTCATAGGGTTGGTGGTTAAATAAATGTTAAATTTCACACAATGAAGTTTTCACACGTACTTCACTGAACGCTGTCTTTGGCTTTCAAGACCACGTTTCAACGGACCAGTTTTTTCTGCTTCTATTTATTAAAACACAGTAATTGAGTTCGAGACATGGCTGGAACCGTGTAAACTTTTGTCACCTGTAAATCTATTTATTACCTTGTTAACTAAGAGTTTCTTCCAAATTAACATTACACTGTTTAATAATAATTATTTTCAAATAGTTTTTCTTGGAAAACGTTTCACCTGCTCTCCAGTCCTAGACCTAATCTGGAGACATTGCAGTATCGCATGGTCAGAAATATACATAGTTCTCAGCTGTGGTAATACGCAATTATATTAGCATGTTCAAATAGTTTTTATAAATTACGTTTAACCGTCTTTAATGACGTACTGAAATACCATCTGATAAACAACACAAAAGAAGCTTTCATGCACGTTTTAATACAACATTTTGTTCTTCTGCACACGTTTCTAATGTGTTTCGTCAGAATTAACCGACATAATAGTCTACGTAGAAGTGAAGCAAAAGCTTAGCAAGAAATTAAGTCGGAAAGTAAATTATGAAGTAACTGAAAAATACAATTCACATTCTGTAATTTCTACTAAACTATTTTCAGTTATGTAAACGTATACTTCTAGAGGATTTAACCTACGATATCTTGACTTTACTAACTAGTTAATTTCTGTTAAATACAGTTTGTTCTAAATGCCCTCAAAACACTAATATAATAAAACATTTTTATAGGTTAACAGTATTGTGTACCATTAATATTCGGCAAATAGAGAAATTCTATCGAAATATTTTGTTCATAAAAA
The DNA here is from genome assembly GCA_011833715.1 of Carcinoscorpius rotundicauda. Lineage (NCBI taxonomy): Eukaryota > Metazoa > Arthropoda > Merostomata > Xiphosura > Limulidae > Carcinoscorpius > Carcinoscorpius rotundicauda. Next base: position 23,698,222 of record CM022395.1, read on the forward strand.
ATGTTAATATAATCTTATTCTTGTTTTCTATTTCCAGTGAGGAAGAAGGATGGGGTTGGGATTAGTCCCAATAGCTCCATTAATCCCCCTATTTTGTAGTTCAAGTATGGTCTTCATAAAATCTACGTATACATTTACATTCATAAGAAATACATCTTTTATTTTCCAGTCTTTTTCTTCAGTGTTACATAATTTTGCTGTCAAAGTGATCAATTATTTTATGTTAAGTATTAATATAGATGCCTTCAACATTAGAAAACATAATATATATATGCATATATTTCGTACAACATTTTGTGTTGTATTTACTTTCAAGTTTTAGATTTTTTTTAAATTATGTTTTTGTATCTTTCGCTACTCTTCAGCTAGAAATCATTTCACTTTACTTTTTCACCTTGTACATTGATGAAAATAAAACTTAAAAATAGTGAAAGCCACGAAACCGATTTTTAAATATAATATGATTTCTAACAATTATAGAAGTTGAGAGGAAAATAAAAGAAAATGTTGCAAGAAATATAATATCCATCAAAAGTGAAATTCGAACTGTCAAATTATTATTATGATTGTATATGTATATATATATATATATGATAAGTTGATCGAAAGTCTAAAATTCCTGTGTCTGCATTACATGGCTGTTTATTATGCATTTCAAAGATTAACACGCTGGCGTGTGACTAGCCGTTTCAAAATGTTTTTAATATGATCTTCATGTATAGTCAAATACATAGAATAGTTATTCTTGTAAATATTATCCCTTTCTCGTTAATAAATATTTTATTAAAATGTCATTGTTGGGTGAAATAACTTTCTTAGACCAGCTGTAAACAAATGAAATGTTTTTACTTTCCATCTTTTTTAGCTATTTGTAATAAATTATTTATTGGTCAATACTTTGGATTTTTACCTCTTCGTTAAACGGGTAAGAATATAAAGAAAGCACTTTAATGTTACTGACTGAACGTCTCAGCTGGGACTCATTTTGTGTCCCAATATTTGTCACTTATGGCAGTAAAATATACACAGTATTTGAAATAAACAAAAATGCCCTGGAAATAATAACATTAAGCTTCGATTCTAATTGCCTACATATAAAAGTATAACTGATAATTTTAACATTTATTTACTAATGAATTATAAATATAGATATTATTTACCATCAAACAAGAAGATTAATAACAGCTTTGCTTCTTACTACTAAATAAATTGTTTCCCAATGTACAAGTCCCCCAGTGGCTCAGCGGTATGTCTGGGGACTTACACGCTAAAATCCGGGTTTCGATACCCGTGGTGGGTAGAGCACAGATAGGCCATTGTGTAGTTTTGTGCTTAATTCAAAACAAACAAACCAACGTACAATTCAGTGCTAGAATATTACAATACAAAACTCTGGACGAAATCTTGAGATTGTTCGAAATAATGCTATATAATTGGCTATCGAGTTGGCTATCTAATACCGAAACGTTTATTCAGATAAGAACGTATCACAACCAACAATGTTAATCACGAATTAAAACACCTGATACAATTAAAAGACAAAAATGGATCAATTATTAAATCATTAAAACAATTTTCTAGCAGATTTCTTAATGTTAAAACCAGCTGGGATGTAATATGTAATAAGAGGGCAAAATGCTGCAGTATTTTCAGTTTAATAACTCGAAAAACTGACAATATTTTGTGAATGAGAAGGGAAGTTGAAACTTCACTAGTCTTTGTTTATATAAAAGAATTTCTTATATTCTATCAAAATGATGCTGTGAATGAAAACGTAATCATTACGTATATTAGTAGGTATAAAACTAGAACTTTTAGTCTAGAATATACTTTTGTCAATTATATTATTTATTAATGCAAGTACAGTTCCATTCTCCAAATGACTCAAAAAGAAAAAAAGATTATGAATGATAAAAAAAGTTTTACTTATCTTCGGTGACCTTTAAGGTAATATAACAATAATAATCTGCTATCACAATATAAAACTGAAATTGATTATTTTTCATATTATATAATATATATCACAGTCCAATATATAATAGAATATTTCCATTTATTTTAATTAAAACTAAGCACTCGGCGTATACGTTATCACGGGCTCTCTCCACACGCATATGTGTCTAGGTAATAGTTAAAAATAATGTTTACTCATCCAACTAGATTTACAGAGTAAACAGTTTATGGTCATTGCACTAGGACATGCATAAACGTGAAAGAGGAACGACGGTTGTATTTTACCTTGGCGTTCCGGATCAATAAGCTCGTATTGTACAAGATTGTTAACGTTGTCTAGCACTAAATACCGGCAGTTTATTATTCTTGTCTACTTTCTTTATGTTTGTTAATGAGATGCAATAGTTCTCTGTGTCATTGTAACAAGATGTAGGGATAGCTATTCTTGTTTCTTACTCCATTTTAGATTTTACCAGTTGAAGTTCTTTCTTTGCTAACTTCAATTTACAAATTGTTTTTCTTGACATAAAAGTTATCTGTGTATTCTTGATTACGGTAAATCTGTCAGGTGAGTTTCCAGCAACCTCTTTTTGATATGTTTATTAAATCTATCTTGGGGTGAAGTATAAGAAGAATCAGTTGTTCTTGTATACATACGCTATAAAACTGATAATTATGGTGCGTACGATTTGCATGTGTAATGTGCAGACGTATTATTTTTAGCAGAAAACTACTCAATGAACTATTTGCGAGGGGAATCATACCATGGATTTCAGCAATATAAGTCTCTAAACGTACCACTGAATAACTAGAGGATACATCAATAGTTTCAAGTATCTAATGAAATTAGCTTCAGTTTTCAGGTTTATTTTTATTAACTTGTATACATGAAGAAAAGTGTATAAAACTACTTACTATATAATTAACCTGAGGCAGTAATTCTAAATTGGATATTACATCCCATGGATGTTTGAATATACATTTGAATAACTCAGTATAGATATAATCAGTATTATGTTATGTGTTATACTTTATTGCGAACGAATCTTCGATTTATTATATTACGTACTACTGTTACGTATTTTTTATTGTTTTATGTTCTTCGTAGATTAAACGCAACAGAAAAACACAGATAACAGCTTGTATAATTTATTACACTAACCTATTAACAAATATAACAGATATGATATAAATTATATAATAACAGTGACAGATATTAAGTTACAACATTCTAAATTAATTACAAAACAAAATAATATTAGTTTCAAACTTCAAAATAAATCACAATACAAAACGGTACTGGCCTGTATCTAATGTAATGATCTAAAATTAAAGTCTCAAATACAAGTCTAGGGTGTGAATTTGGTCCCACGAAGAAATTCCGAAACAGTTCACAGTTCAATGAAATCGCCGTCTCTCAGCTCAAGCAGTAATTCAGATGTATCGTAGAGATTGACGAAATAAAATCACAGCTTCCGTAGATCTAACTTTACTCACGAATCCAAGTTGAATAATCACAGCAAACACTTAATCTTTCTCAAATAACTAAAACTGATGCCTGAATCTCACTCTTTTTCTTCGAATAAAACTAATGACGGAATCTTTCTTCTTTTTTCGAATAAAAACTGATGACTGAATCTATCTCGCGTCACCGTCTTTTATACCGATAGGCCTATTTCTCGAACAATCTTGCAATTTCCATACAACTCCAGAGCAATCCGCGCGTGTCCGTTCTTGCACGAGACTACACGTCTAGACACAAAGTCACCAGCACTCATTTACAAACATATGTTTGTTTGTTTTGGAATTTCGCACAAAGCTACTCGAGGGCTATCTGTGCTAGCCGTCCCTAATTTAGCAGTGTAAGACTAGAGGGAAGGCAGCTAGTCATCACCACCCACCGCCAACTCTTGGGCTACTCTTTTACCAACGAAAAGTGGGATTGACCGTCACATTATACACCCCCACGGCTGGGAGGGCGAGCATGTTTATCGCGACTCGGGCGCGAACCCGCGACCCGAGGATTACGAGTGCACGCCTTAACGCGCTCGGCCATGCTAGGCCCTACAAACATATGATTGGTCTACTTAATTCAAGAAAGTTCTAAACGTTACCCTAAATAAATAACAAAATATTAGTTTAAACTTCGAAACAATAATATCAATATGGAAAAATGAATAATAGAAAATGAAAATTCAAACACAACACGACATGTTGTCGTTAACAAAATATTTACACGTATACATAACACTCTCCCCCTTAAAAGTAAAAAAAAAGTTTGAACTTGTGAAAACTTTTTTTTTGTTTTGCTTATTTGTCTTTTTAAACCAACTTAAAAGGGTTAAATCCAGTGGATTCTTTAATACCCTCACGAACTTCAAACAATAACAAGGGAACACCCTCAACCTAGTTCTTAGAGTGTTTGTGGCAGTAATTTGGTGGAAACGATCAAGGACACCTTGTGACTCAGGATGGTATGCACTGGATGAAACTTGATGGATGTTTAATTCATGTATGGCTTGTTCAAATAACTTGGACAAACAATTTGTGTCTTGATCTGATTGCACAGCTTTTGGAATTCCGAACATGGTAAAGGATTTGACAAGAGCAGTGATTTTTCTCAAAGGGATTGCCTCAGGGAAACGTGTAGAAGCACACATGATCGTTGAGAGGTATTCATTTCCTGCTTTGCTTTTTGGCATTGGGCCAACACAGTCGATAATGACCCTTGAGAATGGTTCTTCAAAGGCAGAAATAGGCTGCAGTGGTGCTTTGGGAATCCCTTGATTTGGTTTTCCAGTGACTTGGCAAGAATGACATGCCTTACAAAAGCTAACAACATCTTGGCGCATCTTTGGCCAATAGAAATGTCGTCGGATACGATCTAAGGTCTTTCTTACACCTAAGTATCCCGACAATACATGGTCATGAGCAAGACTAAGATTATCATTCCGATAGCATTTTGGAATGACGATTTGGTGAATAACATTCCACTCTTCATCAGCAGCAACGTCAGGAGGTCTGTATTTTCTCATTAGCACACCTGACTTCTGGCAGTAACAAATAGGGACAGTTCCTATTTCATTTTCATCAACAGCCAGTTGTAGAAGAGAACGAGTTTCAGGATCATTGTCCTGTTCCTCAGTAAGTTTGTTTCGATTAAGAGAGTCGAAAAATGTCTTAGTGTCATCAGTAGAACTTAAAGTTGAGTCAGAAATCTCATCGATGTGAGACATGAACGTATCAGACAAAGAGAAATCCTCTTTGGATTCCTGAGAACGTGTCTGAGAACGAGTAACAGCACAGGCGGGAAAAACGTCAGGAAACTCTTCAACGAGTTGCTCTGTACTGGGGCTAATAACAGGTGCTTCAACAACACGAACCTCTGGTACCACCTTACTACCAGCCAAATCATTCCCCAAAAGCATAGACACACCTTCAACAGGCAATGAAGCTTTAATACCCACAGTCACTGGGCCTGAAACTAAGTCCGAATGTAAATCTAATCTATGAAGAGGAATAGAAACGACGCCACCTTCTACACCAGAAATGAGCACATTGGCCCCAACGGATGACTTTTCAGAAAACGGAAGTACACTTTCCAAAATCAAACTCTGAAAAGCTCCAGTATCCCGCAGGATTTTAATTGGTTGTAGATGTGAATCGCCAACAAAAGAAACAAAACCTTCAGTCATGAAAGGCTTAAATTTGTCCTCAACAATATCTTCAGGTACATCAATAATATTGGGCTTAGAATCCACAGTGGACTGAACAGGGTCAAAATCATTGGGAACCAATGACATATCAAACAAGGGCGAAATGACACTATTGGGTGATGGCTTGTTTTTGAGCTTATAGCACTCAGAAATCAGATGGCCAGGTTTCCTACAATAAGCACATGTTTTGGATGAGAATGACACGTTTTGGGTAGATGACGAGCTTTGAAAATAAGATGGAGTCTTCGTTTGAGAATTAGAAGTTTGCTCTTTTTTGTCTCTGTCGACATTTGCATAATATTTGAATGAGTCATTGGGTTTCTTTGTTGTGTGAGATGTTTTGCTTTTATATGAGAAATCTTTGTGAGTCAAAGCATACTCGTCTGCCAAGACAGCAGCATCATGAATTTTGGAAGCTTTTTGTTCATCAATATAAGTTTTTAGCTCTACGGGAATACATCTTTTAAACTCTTCGACTAACATGAGTTCTCTGAGTTTCGCATAATCATCTTTAATTTCTCTGGAATCACACCACCTGTCGAACAGAGTTTCTTTTTCACGAGCAAATTCGACATAAGTTTGGCTGTCAAACTTTTTGTAACCACGAAATTTTTGTCTGTATGCCTCTGGCACCAATTCATATGCATTCAAAATGCATTTTTTGACGTGCTCGTAATCGTAACTTTGCTCGGCTGTGAGCTTGGAAAATACTTCCTGAGCTTTACCCTTGAGAACACTCTGAAGTAGTACTGTCCAATATTCGGTAGGCCATTTTAGCCTAAGGGCCAATTTTTCAAATTGCTGAAAATATGTATCTACAGCTTTTTCATTGAATGGAGGTACTAAACGAATCTGTTTGGAAGCATCAAAATTATCGAACTGCATTCGGACAACCTTTTCTTCTGTCTGTGCCTTTCTCATACTGATTTCTTTATCAGCTTTAATGCGTTCTATTTGTATTTCGGCATCAAGAACAAGGCGTTTGTTTTCTTGTTCTGCCTCAATACGTTTTTGTTCTGCCTCAATACGTTTATTTTCTTGTTCTGCCTCAATACGCTTATTTTCTTGTTCTGCCTCAATACGTTTTTGTTCTGCCTCAATACGTTTATTTTCTTGTTCTGCCTCAATACGTTTATTTTCTTGTTCTGCTTCAAGTCGTTTGCTTTCAATTTCTAAACGAAATTTCATTTCCATTTCAATTTTTTTTAATTCGAAATCTGGGTCAAAATGAGCGACAGGCAATTGTTGTGCAACTGTTTGAGGTAATACCTTTTGGCTGACCAAATGTTCAACAATAATTTGTTTAATATCTGTTTTCTTCATTGATTGCTTCACTTCTAAATTAAAATGTTTACCAACATCAAGTAATTCAGATTTTTTTAATTCACTGATTAATTCGAAAGAGGGATTCCGATTAAATTCGATAATAAAATCTTCAAGTTCGAATGCCATTTTAAATATACAAGCTGTCTATCTGTATAGAATATAAATCTTATCTTATAATAAAATTAAATTGTTTGTTCGATATTCCGGACGAGCCCCCAATTTTCTTTTACGTATTTTTTTTATGTTTTAAGTTCTTCGTAGATTAAACGCAACAGAAAAACACAGATAACAGCTTGTATAATTTATTACACTAACCTATTAACAAATATAACAGATATGACATAAATTATATAATAACAGTGACAGATATTAAGTTACAACATTCTAAATTAATTACAAAACAAAATAATATTAGTTTCAAACTTCAAAATAAATCACAATACAAAACGGTACTGGCCTGTATCTAATGTAATGATCTAAAATTAAAGTCTCAAATACAAGTCTAGGGTGTGAATTTGGTCCCACGAAGAAATTCCGAAACAGTTCACAGTTCAATGAAATCGCCGTCTCTCAGCTCAAGCAGTAATTCAGATGTATCGTAGAGATTGACGAAATAAAATCACAGCTTCCGTAGATCTAACTTTACTCACGAATCCAAGTTGAATAATCACAGCAAACACTTAATCTTTCTCAAATAACTAAAACTGATGCCTGAATCTCACTCTTTTTCTTCGAATAAAACTAATGACGGAATCTTTCTTCTTTTTTCGAATAAAAACTGATGACTGAATCTATCTCGCGTCACCGTCTTTTATACCGATAGGCCTATTTCTCGAACAATCTTGCAATTTCCATACAACTCCAGAGCAATCCGCGCGTGTCCGTTCTTGCACGAGACTACACGTCTAGACACAAAGTCACCAGCACTCATTTACAAACATATGATTGGTCTACTTAATTCAAGAAAGTTCTAAACGTTACCCTAAATAAATAACAAAATATTAGTTTAAACTTCGAAACAATAATATCAATATGGAAAAATGAATAATACAAATGAAAATTCAAACACAACACGACATGTTGTCGTTAACAAAATATTTACACGTATACATAACACTACTATTTCAAATAACTGGAAATTTAAAGTTGGATTTAGAAGTTAATTAAATATTAATATGTGTCAAATTTACGATATTTGCCAGCAAAATTGAAAAACAACTTTTCACACACACACACACACACATATATGTATTTCAATATACAAACAAAAAAATCAATACATTTTTATGAAAAAACTTATTCTAAAGACTGCTGGTATGGGTATTAAAACTGTAATTAAAATACATGGAATACAATTTATAATAACTGTAATAACTCATAATTGTTATAAATTATGATTTACATTTAAGAGTTTTACAAAGTTACAGAGAACACTGATTCTTATATCCGGTTTAGAAGTGAATATTTGATCTACGATCCACGTCTACAATGAGCAAATTAATTCTGAGTTGATATTGTCACACCTTACTTTAGCTAGCTTACTGCTGACTTTTATCCGTGACGATATTTGATGTACTCGAAGAAATTCTAGCGTCCGAAGTAATTCACCGACACTGAACGGTTTCTAATGTTCGAAACCTATAAACGTTCTTGGTCAAATTCTGTAGTTTTCCGATTAACAGACGTTAATCGCAATTATAGCTTCAAAGACCCATAGCACAATAACTGTAGCTGACCAATAATAATAATACTCTTGTGTCTTTCGCTTAACTGCTTTTATAAGAAACACGCAATTTTCTCGAAGTTTCAACAAATGCTCGAATACGCCAGCTTTTTCGTAAAACAAACATTATTAATTATAACTATCGAGAATCTTATATAAATTTCGAGAACAGGCGGACTTGAGTAATACACCGTTAACAACGTACTTTACATGCAGAAGGTGAACTATACAGAAACGAATGTAGGTATTAAAATAAATCTACAACAGTAAATTTGTTACAATTACTACACGTATATTTTTTAAAACAGCTGATATTTCTTCAGATATTTAACTTTTTGTTAAAATAACTTAGGATCACTTTTGCTTCCATGGAGCACGATAAAAACTTGATCACTTTAGTTAGTTGCAATATGTTTACCTTTGTTGACATGGAGCAAAATAATAAAGTTGGACCATTATCATTTAAGAGTAAATTAGGAAGATTCGTGAATTCAGACCATATTGTAAAGCATTGCCAATTATACCTTTATGAAATAGAAAAATAAAAGTTGGTAATATCTAAGGTACTTAAGAAATAATTATATTTTTGGCTAAAAAGCAAACTTAGTTATGTTTGATGCTGTTTTGTGGATTTTTGTTGTTGATGTCATTTTGAATTGAGCACAATGGCCTATTTATGCTCTCCCCACCACAAGTATTGAAACCCGGATTTCAGCGTTGTATGTCTACAGACCTACCGCTGAGTCACTGGGAAGCCTTATGGATTCTTAAAATCATACACTCTTTTCAAGATATATATAAATAAAAGCTTTACAGTATGGATTACTTAAACTATATGTAACCCTCTTATTACCAGACAGTAACTGAAATAACTCAGTTTAATTTTTGAATCTTCACGGCTCCTTTATTGTCCCGCAACGTTCTTCAATTATGTAGAGTACAAAAATTATGCAAAACTTTCTTAATCTCTTCTTTGAGCTCACGGTTTCCAGAAGCCATAAAATAAGTATAGATATTTATATCACAGACGTTTGTTTATATAAAAAAAAAGTCTTTAATTAAGTAGAAAGAAAATAAATATTTAAACATGTGGTTACCCACATAAATGTATATTTAAAACTTCTAAACATCTAGGCAAAAATAATTTAGACGTTCACTCTCAAAATCTTTCAAGTTTGTTTTAAAAAGATAACATAAAGCTGTGCTTATTTTAACATCAAGACGAAAAGCCTAAGACATCAGCATCTTCCTACTTGGTACCTTGGCTGCTATTGTTTTTAATTACAAATATATTTTTCAAATTCTCCAAACTTTCAGTAATTGTGACCATTTGTATTTATTTTTCATACGTGACTAGTAGCTAAAACAATCGATGCATTTGAAAAGTAAAAAAAAAAAAAAAATCTAAAATTGTATGTCAACAAATCTAAATTTTGCGAATAAGTTTAAACAGCAATTATAAATATCAAATAGTACTTTTAATATCCAGTTCAGCAAAGTGTCTTGTGATCATCAATTAGAAACAATAGTGTTTTCAAATTAAATTAGCCACTAATATATTTGGGTGTCAAATAATTAACCTTATACGAAATAATTGTATAACTTATCAGTACTAGAAGAATACACAGCACTCATAACAACAGTAATAGCTTTGAAATATAAATATGTATGTCTGTGTATTTATATGGTTGTAGGTATGTACATGTATATATATATATATAAAGAAAGAAATACGACCTTTCATGATTTGATCATAAATATCGTGTATATTAATTATGATACGCATAAAATAATAAATATGTAAAGAAATGAATGCACAGTAATAAGTATTTCTTATGAGTTTAAAGTGTTATTGGTTCAAATTTCATGAAGTTCAATGATATAGAAGAATTTCTAGTAAAAATATCGCTATTGAGATAGAAGCAAGTTTTGGATAAAAATATTTGTTTTAAAGCGTTCGTTCGCTGTAAATCTGTGTTCTATCTGCCGTGAGTACCTAAAATCCAGCTTTTAACACTACAGCCTTTAGGCATGTTGTTGAGACGCCTGGGAGCAGTCGTTATGGAAACTTTTTCAAAATTAAGAATTTTATAGAGTATTTAATATTGTGTATTTAAAGGCAAGATACCGCATTTTGTTTTAAATACGAAAAAAGACAGTCTAAACACTGTAAGCAGTAGTTATACTATGTAGTCGAAATATTCAGTAGTTCAAATATACGTACATATATTATTTTTATGTACAAGACTTTGATATCGTTGAAAAATCGAACAGCATTACTAAAATTTGATAACATAATATACTATATAAATATACTATAAACCTCTGAAGCTATAATTGTTATTAACGCTTATTAATCGGAAAAATATAGAACATTTATAGATATCAAACATTACAAACCATTTAACTTCAATGAATTAACATCAGATGTTATTATTTTTACAAAGACACTATATAACTTCAGATGTGAAAAATTCACATGTGAACAGAGAAGAGCTTCCGATTTAGTGAATTTTAACTACATCAGCTCGAAATTAACTCTCTTATTGGGAACCCTCGATAAGATACCAAGGAAGTTCTGGATCAGATATGAAACTCAATCTTGTTTGTAAGTTTGTAAAACATTTTTATAAAGGTCATCATTCATAATGACTACTTGCAATAACCGTTATTATAAATGACATTATTATTTGTATATTACAATAAATCTGTATTTAAACAAAGAAAGATATGTGTATTGATCTTCTTGGCAAATATTATAAATTTGATACATATCCATATTTATTTAACTTCTAAATCTAAATTACAACTTAACTCAGTTTCAGACTGTTTGATATTGTAACGCGTAACACCTAAACATATTTTAAAAAATAATTAAATAACTGTATTTGCAGTAATATACCTGATGTTAACTAAAATACCGATAATCAATGCTAATTAATGCATAGTGTTGTTATATATTTACAAAACTTAATTGTGTTTTTCTGTTTTGAAAGCAGTAAGTTTATAAAACAATAAAGAGAGCGTTATTGTTTCAGAACGAACACATTAATTACTTTGTTAAACACTTATTTTCAAAATAGATTTAATATGTTTTTAAAATGTTATTAATAAATAATTTGATATTTAAAATACTTACAATGAGCTCACTGAAAATAACATTTTTTAAAATCAGTGATTAAGGTCTTTCAGTAAACCACATCCTAGTTTATCACATGTTTAATATGTTATTTTGTCGTATTTTGTAACAAATTGTACGTCGTTCTGGCTTTATATTTATCAATATATCTTTTGGTAAATGTATCTCACATAGATCAATTATTTTACTGTTAGCAGTTGCCTAGTAAGACGTAATACATAACATACTTCTAACAGGTATTCCACATGCTACATTTTGTATAATAATAACATTTGCTTCTTAATGTTTATTAGCAGCAGTCCCATCATGTTGTGGTATTTTGTCGTTTATTGTTAAAAATTATTTGCATAAATAGTTTAAATTGTTTCCTCTGTTGTTCTTTTATTAACATATATTAATAATATTTCTCTCAGTTATTCTATTTTACCTTATACTGATAATACTTATTTCAGTAATTCTGTTTGAATACGTATCAGTAACATTACTGTCCTTAAATCTTTTATCTACAGAGACACGAATGAAAATCCCATCATATGATTTTCATAAACGTAATTTTGTTACAGATCAAAGACCCTGTGTTTTATAATATATTTTCTAACATATGTGATATCTGATTCTAACATATAATGTTAACATTTATTGACGAAAGCATTTTTAGCGATTTTACTTTTATATACAATTATAAAAGTATCCAAGTGTCATATTTTAATTTCTATTGGTACCATTTTTTCATATACCACATTCAAATGTATGATGTAACATCATCTTAAAAATTTATAATTGAAGGTAATTTGTAGCATATGTTTCATATACTATGAATATCTGTATATAAGTAATAATTGCTTCAAATACTAATAGCTCATACCATAGAAGTTCTATTTAAACTTATAGTTGTAAAAGCTCCTTCTAATGTTTTATTACGAAATAAGTTCATAACAGTTCCTTTGGATGATCTGTTATAATTAAAATGAGATTCTGTTAAACATGACGCTCTCCACTCATGGTACTTTTCAGAATACCATTTACCTTCAACAAGAATACATATATATTATAAAAACTAATCGATAAACAGTTGCCACTTGATGTGAAAAATGGTCCAATCTAGAAAACTTTTTCAAAAAACATCTTTTTTCCTTTTAACCACTATTTCCCTCAAATTTTACGATTAGAACTAACTACAACTACAAGTAAATATTAAGTCGTCTCAAAGGCGATAAGATAAAACAGTTATGTTCAGGTTGGCTTGTGATCTATTATTAATCCTACACTGCTGCCACCTATATTCTGTAATTATCAATAGAGTGTTATGTCATGATCTTATTCTTAAATGTAATTTAGCAACATGATACATCTAATAGCTGATTAACAGTTATTTGTTTATTTCAGATATTCAAGCAAAACTACAAAAGGGTTGTTTGTTGCAGTAGTTCCTAATGTTGAGGCCGAGTAAATGATCTACAAGTTTAGTGTTCATGTCCCCTTACCTGAAAAAAAAGGAGTATGGGTGTATTATAAAAGTGAGCCTTATCTTACTTTTCAGTGAAAGAGAATAGATTAAGATTTGCAATAGGTAAGGTCGACTAGCTAGCTACCTTACTTTAGTATCTCTGTTTAAAGTTAAGAAGGGTGACTGCAAATTTTGAGTAGTTTCATACGAGCACTTTGTTGTTTGTTTGTTTTTCAATTTCGCGCAAAGCTACTCAAGAGCTACCTGTGCGAGCTGTTCTCATTTACCAGTGTAAGACTAGAGAAAAGGCAGCTAGTCATCACTACCCACCTCCACTCTTAGACTACTCTTTTTACCAAAGAATAGTGGAATTGATCGTCACATTATAACGCCCCCACGGCTGAAATGGCGATCATGTTTTGTGCGACCGAGATTCGAACTCGCGACCATCAGACTACGAGGCGAACACCTTAACCCACCTGGCCACGAGTGTTTGAAGACAAAAGAAACACTTATTATGAACTTAATGGGGAGTATTAATCACTACACGGCGCCCGAAATTCCTTGAGAGTATTAACTCATTTAAACCGAAAGGAAGAATGTAACTATGAAAATAAAAACAATAACATAGAAGTGTAATTATATTTATCATGCAGAGTTCTATAAAGTTGAATGTTAATTTAACCATAAGAAATATATTATTAAGAAGCTTTACATAGATTAAATAATACAATATTTTATTTTCAAAGAATATGCTTTAGAATTTTTAATTTGTTTAGCTCATTTTAAGATTTATTTATTGAAAATAAAACGACTGTGTGGGATGAATCCTCACAAGAAATTAAAGTAACACAATTTACGTGATTCGTGCCAAGTCTAAGCAAAATCCCGTGGGGAAGGTATTAGAACAGTTTTTCGACAACAAAAGTTAAATGGTTATATATTCATTCTTTTTCCTCAACATCAGAAATTGATAAACTGTTTACTTCTAAATAAACTCGTGTGTTTGTTACATGTTGGTGTGTAGAAAATTTCTGAGAAATCGTAACTACATCTATGCTGTTTTTATTTAAATACTGATATTGAAATAAAACTAATTCTTTCAATGTTTAAACTTGGATTTTATATTTGCGTTATTTCTGTATAAAAACTATTCCACTGAGTATTTACACCGCAGTTAAAATGTTATATTGACATCAAACGACGTCGTTGTTTCAAAATTGCCATATATTGAAAATTGTATAATTATTTTGTTTTAACTTGTGACAAAAACATATTGAACGGCTTTTAAAGCAATTACATAACAAAACTATGAAAGTAAGCTAATTTAAAACATTATAATTTTAAAGACAAAAATTACTTTAAGATTTGGAGACGTTATGATTGTCTAATTTTTTCTTTTTTAAAAGTTATTTTTATTACATGAACTTTGATGATTCGATTCAATTTTACTCTACTACTTTCTCACTCAGAATATTTTTACATCCTTTATAACGCATCTAATAAAGAAACTTGTTAATTTATTTGAGAAATTTTCTAACGATCTTATCCATGAATTTTGTAAGGAGTTGTTTTATTTAACGTAAATTGCTACGGGTCTTTTTAACAATTCTTATAGTGTAATAAATACATTAACATTTCAGTTACTCAGAATTGTTCTATACCAGCAAGGGTCGCAACAGTTGCTTGTAAAAAGTGACATAACTCGAATTTAGATGTTTGAAATAACTCATCTCATTCATTTAATATATGAAATATTACAAATTATTTAGTTAAATATAAATTTCTATATTATATAAAGAAAAATTCACTAGTCTTGTTCTTTTCTACATATATGAAATATCAAAGAATTTTTAAATTGATAACTTTAATTTCATGCTAAATTTTCACAAATAGTTCAAATAAAATACATGATATGTGTGATATTTGGACATCACATTGAAATAATACTAGTGGATCTGTCCTCCATTTATGTACATGAAATAATAAAGAGCAACCTTAAGTACAAAAAGTATAATACGGAAAGTAACTTCATAATATAAAAACAACAAGATCTAGACGTTGTAAAATATTTTAATAAATAACAGTTTGTCCTTGCTTATACTATGACTATATAGGTTGTATTTTATACCACTAGATGGCAACATGGTTATGTATTTTTCACCGATTGTAAAAAAAATTGTGAAGTAGTAATAACTTGTTTCAATGATGTCACCAAAGTAAGAGAATGTGATATTCTGGTGATAACAGAAACTGTTTATTCAATGATGCATCAATCATAAATTCAACTAATATTTGATTTCTGTTACGTTGCTATTACACGTTTCATCAGCTACTATTTGTATTTTTGTGTATGTTAATTTTCTCACCACTGTACTTGTAATCATGCTTCGATATTTAAATGTCTCTTTTCATTTCATAGCTATTATCGACTTCAGACTTTAAACAGGAGTTTTTAATAGTGTACAGTAGCAGCTGAACTTAAACTGTATTGAAAGCAAACTGTGTAATTGTCTATTATTCTTATCTTTTGCTTCTCTGCTTTTGCCACAGTAAGGGTTAATAACACAATGTTTGCTTTGTTTCTTTTCCTATGGATTTATCTTTCGTCCACTCAGTAGACTAAAGTTATCAATAAGAAAATTCATATTAAGATGGCTGGATAATAAAATAAACAACAAGTTAGAGAACCAATACCAAGGGTTCTGCTCCCTTTATTTTTCAGGTCTTATGAGGAAACATAAATGGATTTCGCTTCATTTAATTCACAATTATAAATGATGAAATGCCCTAAGTTATTCATAATAATTAAGTAGAAAAGATGTTAGGAGTGACGTTATTATCTTTTTCTCTTAATCGTATAAAATTACAGATTTCGTTCAGCTTTATTTCTCATAAAAGGTATTTCGAATTAACATGTTAATTACGTAAAAATATGCTATTTTATGAGAGATTTGCGTCACAGTGTTGTTTTATAACATTCTATGTTAAGCTGTTTTCTCATCAGGGAGCAGTGTCACGAATCATTGGCAAAAATAGCTTTACAGATATGACCTTGGTTATTGTACTTCAAACGGTCTGATTAGTTCTGGGTTGGAGAGAAATGTTCATCCGTAGCGGTGTGCAACAAACAAGGTATATCTGAAAAACAAACTGTTGACAAGAAAATGACATTGAGTCAATTAAAACTGTTGACAAGAAACCGGCATTGAGCCAGTTAAAAATGAAGTATTTAAATCTCTCTCTCTTGCGTTTATTGCGGTATTTTATCTCGTTGTTACCATAAAATGAATTATGGTAGTCTAGTTTTGATGTTTAAGATCTTAAATCTTTATATTGCATATTGTGTATGATATGAACAAGTATAAGTAATACTAACATAACTAGATGTAAATACTAAATTTATTTGTAAAGCTGAAAATACTTAACTTGTTTTGTAATAGTTGGATGATGAACACCATTAAACTTCGATATAACAACGTATCTGTACAAATTTGTAGTAAAATAACGAATTTGTTTCTATAAGTTTCAATAAAAAAACAGCCTCATACGAAAGATATTAATTCTATAAACAACTTAAAAAAAGACAACAACATCAAAATTCTAAATGTAGATAAAAGCAATGTTGTAGTTATAACGAACACAAATGAATACATTCAAAAAATGATCAGCATCTTATCAGATAGAAACAAATTTAAACTAATAAACATAAATCCCACAAAACACATGAAAAAGTAATTAAACAAAGAAGTACTAAAAGTGAGAAAATCAGCCAAATCTCAGACAGCACTATTTTTACCTATGAAAGACCGACTCACGCACACCACAATTATACGGCACTTCCAAGGCTTTAGAACTTTATATCCAAGACCCCAACCCATTGATATAAATCTCTAGCAACCTATTAACAACTCTTATAGAATTCACTACCACGAAAACTAACTTTATGTTCAATAACCAAAACTACCTACAAATAAATGGCCTAAGTTTGGGGAATCCCGTGTCACCAGCTCTAGCCAACGTTTTATGACACACATTGATTCACAAGCGAGCAATTCAGTCTTACACCCACCACTATACTGGTACAGGTATGTTGATGATACAAATGCTGGATTCACATCTACTTTGAATTTTCAATCGTGTTAACTCGATACACCCTAACATTAAGTTCACCTGTGAACAGGAACTAACTGACCAAACAGCATTTCTTAACCTAAAGATCACTAGAACTGATACACAATACAAAACAGAAATTCACAGAAAAATCACCAACACTGGATTATACATTCCCTGAGACTCAGCACATAAAACATAACAAAAATTCAACATGTTATACAACCAAATATACACAGCTACAAAACTATGTTCACCCGATAAAATTAACGATGAAATCAATAAAATAAGACAAAACTTCATCAAAATCAACAAATTTCATCAAAAAATCGTGAAAAAATTATACGCACACAACTAGATCAATAACAATAAATCCCAAGATGCAACAATTTACAAAATCTACACTGCTGCACACCACATGTACAACTTCAGCGTTAAAATAACCAACATTTGTGTTTTGTGTTTTTTTCTTATAGCAAAACCGCATTGGGCTGTCTGCTTAATCCACCGAGTGATATTGAACCCCTGATTTTAGCATTGTAAATCCGGAGTCTATCGCTGGACCAGCGGGGAAACTGTAACAAAGCACAACATTCCACTGAAAACCAAGTTTACCCAAAAACCAGGTACAAAACTAAAGTCCATACTATGTACAAACTACACTGACAAACACAACACGAACATAACTTTTAAAATACAATGCAACAACGCCGCGACTTTTATATTGGAGAAACAAGCAGAAAAATGGAAACTAAATTCCAAGAACACAAAAACATATTCACACTTTTTTCAACACTGCAAACCAAATAAACACAACCACAGAAAACACCCAGATACTAAATAGGGAAGCAAAAACCCCTAAAAGGACAGCAACTCAAATAAAAAATTAATTAAATATAAAGGAACAACTTTATACCTATACTAATTAATAACATAACATCCAACTGCAACGTCTTCTGCAATCCCGTACTCATGTATACTCTGATCTATAAGACATGTGTCTGGAAGACATGTCTGGCAACAGTCTGCTACAAACTCTCTCTTTGTTAACTTGAAGATGACCAAGGAAGGTTAAAACTTTGTTTTCTGCTTATCATTAAAAGTGTTAATATCAATGCCATTTGTTCTGAGATACATTCGTATTTCAAGTGGGTTTCTCGTCATTAAGAAGAGTTTAACATGTTATTTAGCATTAACAGTCTTGCATAAATTTTAAAATTACACTATCCTGTCTGCAGCACACCTTTAACTAGATTTTACTCCAATATAAAAAAAGGTGAATTTAGGTGATCACAACCTGTTATATATTACATCAGTTACCATCTTAACAGAAGTAAAACTGAGAAACAACAAAATCTGTTTATGAAAAATTAAAACAATTTGTGTTTGATATTGTCACTCCAAACAAGTAAATATTACAAATTTCACTTTGTTATTCGCCAGGATAGATATTTAAAAAAAATTATCTAATGTCTCAAAGGTACTGTGTTTAAATTATATTAATATAGGGGTGAAACGTTTTTTACAACTACTATGAATAAGGTAAATCATCCATTCAGTATGGTAGGTTGAATGCTATAGTTTATAATTTACACATAATTGAAAATGTTCATTGTAGTACATTGTATTAGGTAAATTTGAAAGTAGTCGAAAAGAGCTTTGAAAATTTAAACAAAATCGAAGATCCAAATCCATGCGCATTACAGACGTACAGGGTGATATAAAAGTTAGTATCGCCGGAGCAGGATACCAGTCACTACAAAAGTTGTTGTTGTTGTTGAATTAAGCACAAAGCTACACAATGGGCTATCTGTGCTCTGCCCACCACGGGTATCGAAACCCGGATTTTAGCGTGTAAGTCCGCAGACATACCGCTGAGCCACTGGGGGACCATTACAAAAGAAAAGCAAACACATAAATAAACAACGTTGTTACATAGCTAAATATTTTCTCTTGTGCTTGAAGCCTTATTCTATCTTTTATATAACTGAATATCAACTCTGTGATCAAACACGTAAGCTATCTTCCTCTCTGAAAAGTCAAACTGAAGAAAATTTGGTATTTTTAGGTCTCACCAATTTTCTTTAACCATATCTTAAGATACAATGTTGTTAAAATAATGGTTTAAGTTCCAGATACAAATTAATAAGAAACAATTCGAATTTATTTTATAAAAGTGAAACTGTAATTGTAAATAAACTAAATACAAATTATTTCTTTACCATAATTTGGGTAAAATACTAGACTCAAGTGTGCTACATTTGAGTTGTCACGTTACTCACATGCTTTGCTTTTTTATTATCGCAAAAATGCATCTTTAAGGCAATTCAAAACTACTCTTTTAGCACTCTTAAAGTTAAAAGGTATGTGAGCACAAACTATGTATATATATAAATGTTTTAATATTGGTATGTTTGTTAACTTAATGCATGTAAAAACTTTCTTCAGGCTCATACGTTTTAGAAAATGATTCAGTTACGACACGTTTGTATGATTAAATTTACTCAACCACAAATTTTCAAAATAATTATATAATAGACTTTTCGGCTGAGATTGTGGGTTTCTTCAACTTATGTTACTGAAATGATTGTATTACTAGTTCTTTTTGGCCTTCGTTCTAATCTTTCGTTGTGAGTTTGTACCTCTTTACAAAAAAAAAGGGTTTTGATGTCAGTATACAACAACACTATTCAACTTAAACTAGAGTGTAAGTTTATGGTATTCACTTACAGTTTTAAATCTATGAAAAACAAGTTGACATTGACGTTCCTTCTGTATATATTATTTTTTCTCTTCATGTAGTTCTCTCCAGGAAATGACTTTAGTGGTTTTATTTTACATGACGAAACTAAATTCAAACACTTCAGCTATATAACATATTTTATCTAAACTAAAAACTAATATAGTGAATATACTTGTGGCCCAATTTGAAATATGTGTATTCGAAGTGCATTTCTATGAGAAAAGAAACGGTCAATTCGTTTTCTTAATTGTCTTTCGTTTCCACGTATTTGCTTCTCTCCGTATTTACTTTATGGGAAATAATGTTAATGTAAACTTTCAACTGCTATTTGAGGAAACCGTTGTTTACACCTCGTCTATTACGGTTTTTTCTAGTAATTAGTCATTTTCTGTAAGGGTGTTGCAGGATTTGTGTGTTTCGGCTTAATAAATAGGTGTTGAAATGTTTAAATCCTGTTGAATTGTTTTCGCTTGGTTCACTGCACTTTACAAATTATCTCCACTGTAGAACCTAATCGTTCTGTTTTACAGGTTGTTTTTCTTTTAAGTTTTTAAGGGGTATATTTTAAAACTTTTCAAAAACAACATAACTTTAAGTTTAAATACACTTTTTCTCATATTACAATAATATTTTAAAAGACGTTTAATTAAGTCTGTTAGGGTAGTCTTTTGGGTATATAAACGTTATCATTTATATATTTTGAAAGCTATAAATAAAGTAATTTATTCAAATTGAAATTATTTAAATTAGGTGTTGTTAAGTTTCAGTAAAATAGTCCTACAGTCTTTTAGCTGGTTGTTAAGCACAAAACTACACAATGGATATCTGCTCTGTGTTCATCGTAGATACTGAAGTTCACGTTAGCCTCGAGTAGAATTGCACAGCGTTCAATAGACGAACAAGATAACTGACCACTGAGCTTCCAAAAAGAACAGGCAACAGGAGATGGCACAGTTCTTATTGCACTTACAGTTTGTTTATTATAAGTTTCTTTTCACTGAACCATGAAGAACTACTTATAGTTTTAAAATTGTAATATAGTTGTAAATGAAAAGATTTCAAAATCAAAAAGTTTGGAATGGGTGTTCTCATAAAAATATTCTGTCTACTTATTTAAAGTAATATGTGTCCAATAAGTAAACTACCTATCTCTAGGCAAAACTAGTTTCTTCTCTTTTTACCGTTTTACGTTAAAATTTCTTATTTTATAGAAACATTTGAGTTAACGAAGACGATAATTTGTTAATTAAGTCAGTAATAATTGCTAAAAAGTAATTTTAAAGTTAATTTTTCATCTTGTTTTCACGTTTGAATGAGTTTCTTGAATCAACTCTGGATAAGACTACAGATTGTTTTTTAGATTTGTTTCGATGTAGATAAATCTGAATTTTCTCCCTTTATTGACACTTCATGATAAAGCAGATTACCTCTTTTGCTTCGAAAACAGTCTTTGAAGTTTTACGTCAATTGTATAACATAGACCAAGTCTTTACATGTATTATAATTGTGGGTATCCCAGTAGAAACAACAATTAAGGTTAACTACCCACAATAATGTTTATAGATGACGCTACTTCTTTTGGGTCTGATGACTCTGGACGGGAGAAAATGCATATGGGATTTTTATATACAACTACTTATAAACGTCTTTATAAGTTGCTTATGCTTCGTTTTATATGATATAAAAACTGCTAAAAACTACATTCTAATTTTTGTTATTGTATGTCTCGAAGCTGAAGACTTAGATCGCTAACAAACAGGGCTCTAAACTCCATGCTAATTCTTTGTTCTTTCCCAAAATAAGTGCTTTTAGTCGTGAAGATGAAAAATGAGATAAAGAACTATTCGTTACAACTGTGATTTTACAGCCTTGCCGGTTCACCTCCATGTATGGAACATAATATACTCCAGGCCCGACATGGCCAGGTAGATTAAGACGTTCGACTCGTAATCCGAAGGTCGCGGGTTTAAATCTCCGTCGCACCAAACATTCTCGCTCTTTCAGTCATGTGGGCGTTATTATGTTGCGGTCAATCCCACTATTCGTAGGTAAAAGAGTAGCCCAAGATTTGACGGTGGGTGGTGATGATTAGCTGCCTTTCTTCTAGTCTTACACTGCTAAATTAGAAACGGCTAGCGCAAACAAACATTAGGGACGGCTAGCACAGATAACCCTCGTGTGGCTCTGCACGAAATTAAAAAACAAACAAGAATGTACCCCAACATAATACACTTAAACATACTAACAAATGCTGCACTAGTTCAGAGTTATATTCTTTATTGTATATTTTTAAACATATATTGCAGTATGGCTCATTCCAGAAAACCTTACAGTTTTTCTTGTTTGATAATTTTGAATGCTTGAACAATAACAATTGCAAAGAAATTATTATATCGGGTATGAAATATTAATTAGAAAAATATTCTGAAAACATAAACATCTAGTCGTTGTTGATTCCAAGTCTGTTGTTTTTGAAGAATTAGGTTATTAAATATCAGTACATTTAAAACAGCACATCTTAATTATGTGTTTTGAAATTTTGAGATTTCACATTTGTAAATTTATTTCATTGTTATGTATGTTTTTAGTGTGTATTGCCAAGTAATGAGTCAACTTTTTTTAGCAAGTCTATCGCATCGACTGTCAAATGTTACGGAATATCTATATGAATTATCCTTGAGAATCACATATAAAATAAACCTACGAAAAATATATTATTTTTTTCTGATTTTAGTGCTTGTTTCGAAAAACATAATTTATAGAAACATTTATCTTTATTTTTCTTGAATTAACTTCATTACCGCTTCTCCATCACTAGAATCAGTAATAAATATACGGGTTAGTTCCTTCAGTCTTAGATAAAATTAATAATTAAGGTAGTCTATATTAGTTCTCTTTTATTACAACTACTTTAAGGTAGTTTTTACACTATATTATTTATAGTTTTCTGTCACAATTTGGACTGTTGGTTTAAAACCCTATGTCAATGTAAAAGTTTGATATATATATATATATACGAAAATTCTAAATAAAAATATAATTGATAAATAAAAAGTAATCGAAGTGAAAACTTTCTGTGTGCTATTCTAATGCAATACAAATATTTGGATATTTAACATCATAACTGCTGTAGGATTGTAGAGAAGAAACGAAAAAGTAGAAATTAAACAAATATTTAAATCTAAAATTTAAACGGCAGTAAATTTCAATTATGGTTGTTATGGTTTTACCTGCATTGCTTCGGTTCAGTGTACACTAGACGTATTGCAAAATCATTAAAATTTAGAAATTATTTCTACAACTTACAATATTTTTGTAGAATCACTGCAAAGCTCATAAAAAAACTTTCTGCCTTCTCTTTGCCATATTGGAATTGAAATAATGTTTCAAGTTTTAATTATTTTCACTAATATATAGTCCAATTATGATATATTGAACTGGCTTAGCTAAAAAGTATTAAAGTTTGTATTACACTGATTTAGCTTGTTCTGAAATATCTCTGAGTCAAAAAAAGCTGATAAAAATGTTTACATCAGACTGTATAAAGTTTTAGACAATATGTACTTATTAAACAAATGTGTCAAACCTTATCACTTGAAGATTAATACTTCTAGCCT
The DNA here is from genome assembly GCA_011833715.1 of Carcinoscorpius rotundicauda. Taxonomy (NCBI): domain Eukaryota; kingdom Metazoa; phylum Arthropoda; class Merostomata; order Xiphosura; family Limulidae; genus Carcinoscorpius; species Carcinoscorpius rotundicauda. The sequence continues at coordinate 23,721,999 of CM022395.1, forward strand.
TTTACGAAGTGTGTGAATAAAATTATTTTAGTCAATTGAAATGCACGTCTAATTAATCACACATTTTATTCAATAGAAACCATTTCATGACTGCAGCATTTGCAATAAAGACGATTCCAAAAGCAGCGGAGACCGAGAACAATGTTCAAGTAAAATGTCATTTTAAGAAAGAAAGCGCACACAACAACATAAACAAAAATTAACTATAATTTTAAAAATATGTTAACACTTAGTAGATTAAATATGCAGTCATTATTCATAAAACAATATAATATATTTGAATGAACACGTGTGTTCGTGATAGTCGGTATACGAGTTATTGATATTGACATTTTTATATTGCTTTGACTAAATCGCTCAGCTTAACAACATTTAGAATGTGATGAATTTCTATAACGAATAATTTAACTTCTCAAATGGTATTTTAAAACTTTTGCGACATCAGATTTAAAGGAAAAAACTTATTAAGTTTTTGACATTTTTGAGTCGAAATAAATAAAACTTTTCTATTGAGCATTTATTCGAAATAAAGTCTAAGAATAAAAACGTTACAATGAAAACTGCAGGGTTGATCAATAGTGCGTAGACATGACCGTGAGACTGAGCACTTTTGACGATGGAGTAACTTCAGTGAGAGCGTGGGATCTGAAATACCGTTCTTAATTAATCAGAAATACTGCCCTTGGAACTTATCTGATTAGATATATGTAATGCAAGGCCGGATTAAAGGCAACTGGTGCCTCCCCTCGGCCCCTCCATTGCTTAGCTGACAAGACATTAAGACTCAATAAGTGCTGAAAATAAAATAAAAATTTGAAAATTTATAACCTTTCTTCAGTTTTATTCCAAGTCAGACTCCACAATTATATTAAATAAAAACGTTTTTGTTTTATTTATTTAACAGACTGGGCATGGATCAAAATCAAGCAATGACTGCAGCCTTTTATTTAGAAACGATAAGTTTTTTTTTTTTAATTTCGCACAAAGCTACTCGAGGGCTATCCGTGCTAGCCGTTCCTAATTTAGCAATGTAAGACTAGAGGGGAGGCAGCTAATCATCACCACTCACCGCCAACTCTTGGGCTACTCTTTTACCAACGAATAGTGGGATTGACCGTCACATTATAACGCTCCCATGGCTGAAAGGGCGAGCATGTTTGGCGCGACAGGGATGCGAATCCGCGACTCTCAGATTATGAGTCGAACGCCTTAACCGCCCTGGTCATGCTGGACCAATAAATGATAAGAAAAATTACTTCATTATTAGTGATAATTAAAAAGAATTGTTTTTACTTGTATTTGTTTTCACTCTGAGAGAACAATTCTCACTTTCAAATTCAAACTTTGATATTAAAAAATAAAAAATTTAATCAAAACCCTTTTATTAAAAAAATTATCACTTTGATATTAACAAATTCTTACTTTGAGCTTAAAATCTTCTAAGCAAATTATTTACTTACACCTGGGTTTCTAGTTTGTGAACAGTTGTGGATAAGATGGTGAAATCAAATTTCTCTTTGGCATTCAGATTTACTTCTTGTGCATTTCCGTCTTTGAGTATCTTTTTTGTGACACGTTTGCGAGTTTGGGCTGCATTGTAATCAACGTCTGGTAGTATTTCCTTTGAAACTGCTATAAATGTTTCAAAGTCAACCCTTAAAATGCGTAGCTGGTCAGCTAATGACCCGTTCAGATCTGCACGTTTTCAAGTTCACATCCTCATTTTCCAGAATTTGACTTGTTTTATGAAATTTTTGCAAAATCTCATCCCAAGTGGTCAACATAAAAAGAAATTCTAGCTTTTTCATCTTATTTGCAATATTGTCTACTCTTCTCTAGTGTCTCCCTTTTATGACATGTCTTCATCTAAACAATTTAACTCCTTCAAAATCTTAAAGAAGAACTTCAAAATTGTTGTTGTAGTTATAGCATGTGTCTCTCATCTTGTCTCAGAAAGGGATATTAACACACTTTCATTACCAAGACAAGGTTTAAAAATTTTCAACGGCTGATTGAGACTGAAAACAATTTAAAAGCAAAAAATTAGCTCCCACTTGACAATAGCACTTTGGCCTACCAAATCTAGTGAATGGACTGCACAGGCCACATATAAGGCAAACTTATTTTCTTCTAAAATCTTTTGCTGCATACCCTTATAATGCCCAGACATGTTAGCAGCATCGTTGTAAGACTGACCCCTACGTTTTGAAAAATTAAGTTTGCAATCTTCACGTAAGTACTGCAATACCTGCTTTGCCATTTCGTCTCCTATATGGCTTTTCAGTTTCAGAAAGGTTAAAAAGCGTTCATTAGACTTCCCATCTTTTAAGTATCGCAATACAACACTTAACTTATCGATATGTGATAGATCTGGCGTCGAGCCAAATGGCAAGCTAAAATAACTAGAGAAGTTTACTTTATCAACAATAAACGCATAGACCTCTGAGCCATTAGTTCAATGAGCTCTTCGCAGGTGGTTTTGGACAATTAAGAAGGAGATGCCCTTTCCCAGAAGTTCCATATTTCGAAATGTGCCCTGCTAAAAATGAATCAAACTGACTTATGAGCTCAAGCAGTCCTAAAAAATTCCCATTCTGCAGTTTCCCAAATTTTTCTTCTGTTCCTCGAAAAACCAGGCCACGTTCAGCTAACGTCCAAGTAACAGCTATTACACGTTCCAAGGTATGTTCCCAGTGACTGCACTATTCTTTAACTTGTTTTTCCAACTCTTTTCGCAAGTCTAAACATTGTTTTCGAGTTAAGTATGTTAGTTTAGAGTCTTGGTTAGTAGTGCTTCTTTTATGACGATCAATTACAATAGTATTTTGCCAGTCACTGAATTCTTGTCTTTTAACAAAAGGAAAATTTAGGAGCAAAAGGTTTACATAAAAGCAGTAAACTGATATTGTTGATGATGAATACAATAACCACTCTCTCTTGTATTGGTCATCATTGGCTTTTACCCCAAAGAAAAGCTTTTTGCGAACAGTATCTCGTTGGTTTGCCACTATTGAAAGTCCCGCAAGATTTGCCAAATGGCCCATTGTAGTTGGCTCACAAGCAATACAATAAGCCACATTACCAACAGAGAAATTGAGCTACTACCTGAATCTTTTGCTTTAGTTTATTTATCTTTTGTCGATTGAAGCATTTTACCATAGTTTAATAGAGTTGGCTCACAAGCAATACAATAAGCCACATCACCAACAAAGAAATTGAGCTACTACCCTGAATCTTTTGCTTTAGTTTATTCATCTTTTGTCGATTGAAGCATTTTACCATAGTCCAATAGAGTTTCATTTTCAGCAGTTATTTTAACTTCAAATTGTTTTGTAGAGCAGCTTGCATCAACATTAACACTAGAGATATCAGAAGAATTTACAGGCATAATGAGATCAGTTGTGAACTTTGTGCCAGTTGATCCAGCCTGTGACACCTCAACGTCATCATAATATCTCGACCTTGAAGTGGACAAAGTAGTATTTGTGGGTTTGGAGCTTGGCTCAACTTCAATTTGTCTTGAAGAGCAACTTGTATCAACATTAACACATTTTTTCTTATTGTTTTTTTGGTATGATAAATTTCAAAACATGTACTTACACACAAATGAGGGTTTTTTACAGCAAGTTGTTTGTTAACATTTATTAATCGGGATAGTGCAGATACCTGACTATGAATGTTCATAGATTTTGAACATTACAAACCGTTTAACTTCAATGAAATAACTTTGGACATTACGTATCTTTTTGTGTTATATGAATGTCTGGTATCGAAACTTAGTTTTTAACATTATAAGTTTACAAATATATTGCCATACTGGGGGTCGATAGAATCCAACTCCAAATAAGATTTGTCAACTATAAATATGCTAACTAATAAACAGAAATGACAACTAATTTTTTTCATCTACAGCTCGACTCCAATGCATAGCGCAATACTTTTGCGAATTCGACTCTATATACTAAATGGCACAGTTGCTCTATATAAATAGTTTCAAGATGTATACTTCAGATTCAATCTTTTTCTTATGGACAGATGTATTGCATTGCAACGTGTTTCTTTTGAGTTGCACACTGTCCTATATGCATACTGAGTCTTTGTGCAAATTTGTTTACTTTCAACGAATGTGTTCATCTTTATCAACTTGAAAATGTTGTTATTCCTTATTGTCTTTCAAAAATCCCGATGTAAGTTTTTTAAGTTTCTTCCCGCCCCATTTTTTTGAAATAGAGTACGAAACGTTTTTACTCGACACTCTTAATAGGATTTATCGTTTCTTTGTTGTTTTTTTTAATTTCGCCCAAAGCCGTCCCTAATTTAACTAGAAGGAAGGCAGCCAGTCATCACCACCCACCGTCAACTCTTGGGCTTCTCTTTTACCAAAGAATAGTGTGATTCACCGTCACAATATAACGCCCCAACGGCTGAAATGGCGAAAATGTTTGGTGCGACGAGAATTCGAACCCGCCACCCTCAGATTAGGAGTCGAACGCCGGGACATTTAAACGTGTTTCTCTGTAAACATACGGTAAAACACCAAAACTATCTGTTTAGTAGTAATGCATTCGATTGAAACTATATCACGAAATTTAAAGTTTTCAGTTACTCCTGGGAAGTTAGATTATGTTGAATATTTCGTCACTCTTATACAGCTATTTTAGAAGATTACAGAAGGGAAAACACGCAGCCATTTTGTTTCAAAGTAAATTTATTTTTTGCAATAAAATTCTTGAAATTGCGGGTATATCGCATATTTTCATAATTTTGAACTTATAAAGTTACCTATCAACTTATTTAAAGAGGAATTTTTAACTACCAAAATCTTAGTTCATTAGATAGATTAATAACTGTTAAATTTTGTCAAAGTAATGTTTTAGTAATTCTGAATAAGAAAGGTTGTACTAAATTAGTCTCCCGCTGGTACAACTACGGATTTCCAACGCTGACATCAGGAGTTCAATTGGTGGGCTCAGCCGATAGCCCGATGTAGCTTTACTTTAAGAAAAACACACATATTAAAATAACTAACGATTTTGAAAAGCAATACTATATAAAGGAAAATATTGTTCAGTCCAAAAACTTTCAGAGAGAGAAGAATGTTTACAAACGCAACTTTTTAATATTAAAAATAGAGGATTAATATTTGAAACCGTTTACATTGTAATTATACTACTTGGCTTCCACTTGGAGAATTTCTATGCATTACATAAAGTACAAATCACCATATAATTTCGTTTCTTTGTTTCAGCGCAAACATATTTTAAGGGCTACATCTATCATGGGGAATTGAAACTCGAATTTTAAGTTTGTGAGTCCATAAACTTACTGCTGATCCTCTGGATATATTTGTATTCTTGTTCATAAATTAATAGTTTTATGTGTGTATGTGTGGTAAATAGGAGATTTTAACCGTTCATACAAATTGGTTTATTGGTTTATAAGTTTTAATTTTCCAAAGATATTTTAAAATACTTTTAGATGAATCAGTTTATACTGCTTGATTCGATATTAAGCCATTATATGCAAAAATAATATTGAACGAAGTAATAAAGTTAATTTCGCTGATTTAATATTCTTGAAATTTGGACATTAGTAGCACTTTAACGAAACAAGTTTGTATTAAATGCCCCCCAGTGGCTCAGCGGTATGTCTGCGAACTTATACACTAAAATCCGGGTTTCGATACCCGTGGTGGGCAGAGCACAGATAGCCCAGTGTGCAGCTTTGTGCTTAATTCAAAACAACAACAATTGTTTTAATTTTTTGAAATTTGTTTTCAAATTATTCTAATGTTTGTCATGTTAAACAAATAGGTTGAGTTTCTTTAGAGTCACGAGTTGCACTATGATCAATTAATTTGTTTTGAGGTTTCATGTCAAAATATAGTTAAAATATTGCCATGAACATTTAAAAATCGTTATATTACAAACTATATATGGAAGACACCTTTGTGGGTTTTTTTAGGAATAAAGCTGATACACATGGATTTTAAAAATATTTAACATCTTATTATTATATTTAGAGTTACATGTCAAAAAAACTTCGCACCAGACATGATTACGAGTCGAGTGCCCTAACCATCTGGCCATGCTAGCCCTACTGTTGGAGTAAACAAAAATCTATACACATTTTATTATATCAGATTTACAAAATATGCTGATGTACAACGACAATACATCAAACTAGGTTTTCCTTAGTAGCTTATTTGGAACTTACATGATGTTATTATCGATTTGAAAAATGAAAAGATAGGTCTTTATTGTTTATAGGGATAACAAAATACTGAGCTCAAGTGACGTTATTTTTATATAAACGCCAAGTGCTCAGTGTTTGGTATTGAAGTTGTGTTAAAATAGTCCAAATAATTTTTATGAATAGCCATTCAAAAATAATTTTTTGATTAAATTAACGCAAGAACATCAAAAGACACGACCATGTTAAACTTGAATAATGAAGATCTTCTCTATGACATCGACAAGATTGAGACGTAGTGTTTGTGAGGTAAGTTGTCCGGAGAATTAAATGTTCTACTACAACAATCAATAGACTTGTCCAGAGAAAACAAGAAACTGGTTATGTTAGTGAGGGTCATCACACTGGTAGAAAGTATCAAATATTTCTGATTCATTTACTTAACCGTTTGATAAACCATTGGTTATAGTAGAAAAATGAAATACCATACAGTAACAAGAATACAAAGATATGAAAACCGCGCAGAGGTCTTTCAATAGCATTTTTTTTCTCCTGAGCTGAGTCCGGTGAAAACATTTATGGGTCTTCTCACCATTGTCATCAGCCACAATCGGTTAACCTTTGTTAGTTGGTTGCAACTGTACATGGAGAGTGGCGAAATCACCCCACAGCGATCTATCTAGAGGCAATGCTACGAGAAATGTTTTAATACTCAAAGCTTGTATAAAATACTCCATGTAATTCGTAAGCCATTCTTCAACTTGCTTTGCACGAATAAGATTCAATCTATCATGTATGATTTCTTTGTTTTGGGAAGTTCTTCAAGTAAGAAAATGCTGAAAACAAAATAAACATTGCGAATACATCCAAAGTCAAATATCTCGAAAATTATACGAAAATTTGGCACTTAGTTGTCTATCGCAACTTTCATATAAAACAGGTGGGCTCTGTTGTACGGATAACCTTACTCTTGCGTAAAAAGGCGATCTTGTAAAGTACAACTCGTTGCATGCAATATGAATTACTAATTACAATGAACTGATTTATTTACTTTAGGAATATCTTCCCATTGACTAAATATACTTGCCTTACTTGATATACATTGCTTGTTGTTAATTTGTGTAACAAGGAAACAAGTTTTTTATTCTGTCAAGTAACATAATTCAATTCAAGCACACATTAAATAACTAAATAGCAAATCTTGCTATCTTTGTTTTGATGAATGAATTCGTAACAAAAAAGTTTATGATACTTGCTTTGAGTGACAATAACTGTCCTCTATGATACAAGTATAATCTTCTTTTTGTGTTTACTTCAAATTTAATCCAGAATTTAATTGATGAAAATTAAGAACAGAAACTAATATATATAACGTCTATGGTCACTTTCAATGATTTGTTTTATTTAAATTTACTTTCATGTTACCTAGACATACAAAGATTTATTTTTACTATTAGTTTTAGTAACAACACTCATATTATTGTTTGGGAGGAAAATATTGTGAAACTTTACTTGGTCATTAAAATGTTACTGCCATATAATACTCTAAAGTCTTAGGTAAGATAAATTTTGTGACTAGTATTTAACAATCAAATCATTAAAAGCCTATAGCTACAAAAATAAAAATAAAACACATAATTATACAAATTTCGCTAAATCTCTTGAGTTTTCACTTTTCTTCTTTTGCAGCATAATAATTTTTATTAGAATCCTCGTAGTTAGTAAACAAAATCTATCTGTCTTGGCAAAAAATTGAAACTGTTGTTGTAGATATTATTTTTTAAATTAATTGAAAATAGTATAGAGAGAAAGTGAAATTCAAATTACCCTGATACTTCTTTAAACGCGAGGCTTTCTATTAATTTTATTGAAGTTTTTAGTTACACATTTACTTTCACTTAATATAAAATATTTTTGTTTTGGACATGTCATTTATGACGACAATGTGAAAAGATATATGGGGCCAAAAAGTCATGTTAACCATGAAGCGACCACTAAATTTATTATGTATTACTATTTATCTCGAACAAGTCTTTCATCTATTATGTTACTATTTTATGTAGCCAGACATTTTAATTTTAATTTAGAACCGAACTTAAAGTCGATATGTATCAAATTTGTGATAAGTGCCAACATACAGTTTTCTTTCTTAACAAATATACAAACAACAATACATTTTATAATAACGGTTATTGGAAATAACATAAATAATGGTATAAACATAAGTGTTAGAAACTTACAAACAATAACTAGTCTTCTATCTGATAAGAAGTGAATATTTTACCTAGGGTTCACGATTAGCGAATTAATTACGAGTTGATACACAACTACACTTCATTTGACGGGAAGCTAGCTAGCTTCTTCACACGTACACTTTTTCCGATTAAAATTCTAATGGCCTCGTAAAAATACTAACTTCTGAAGTTGAACGGTTTGTAATGTTCGAAATCTATAAATGCTTTTGGTCAAATATCTGTAATTTTCCGATTAATAAGCGTTTATCACGGTTATAGTTTCCGAGATTTATGGTATACTGACTCTAGCGACCAAACAATATTAAATTATCTCTTGGCTCGTCGTGTATATGTTTTCCTATAGCAGAGCCACATGAGGCTCCTTACTTTGTCCACCCAGAGAAATCAAATCCTTAATTTTAGCGTTGTAAATCCATTGATGTATCGCTGTTCCAGCAGGGAACCTTAGCACGTCGATTTATATATATTTACGGTGAGGTTCTCGAAAGTTCAGTTGGTAACAATATCCAAAGATGCGTTAGAGCTTTCGTAAAACATATTTTTGAATTTCACGCTTGAGAATCTTCTACAAATTCAAACAATAGACGAGGCTTTTGCTGTACGCATTTAACAATATAAGTTACACGCATTTCGTAATGTATATTAAACTGAAACAAACACAGATATTAAAATAAATATATCATAGTAAATCCGTTGCAGGTTTAATATTCGTTAGTTTCTGATATTATGAGATTATCGTTTAGTTAATTTCACATAAAAGTAAATGATACTGAGCGTATTACATTAACATCTGTACAGAATGTTCAACAATGTTTTTCACTATCAAGGCCATAAGATAAAACTGATATTGAAGTGCCTTACCAGTATAGAATGTTCAAATATGTTGAACAATGTTTTTTCACTAATATTTTCCTAACATATGCAGAATAAGGTTGAGTGAATTTAGATTGTGTTGAACCTAAAATTGAAAAATTCAAGATTGGCAAATCAATACGTCTCTACTCAATTTCATTTACGAGTTTTCATTCAAAATTTGTTGTTTTTCTTCTGTGGCCTCAAATTGTTAATATAATCTCTTGAGATTTATTTATAATGAGTTTCTTAAACTAATATCTTTGTTAAGCTTAAAATGGCGTCATTTTACATTTTGTTTCATTTAAAAATAACAAGAAACTAGTTTTAAACTGTATCAAAAGCAAAATCAAAACTTTTCTCGTTCAGTTACTTGTTCTCTCTCTAAGATTTTATCTCTTTTGACACTAATGAATGCTGTTAAACGATATATGGTTTTATAAAAAAATATTCCATAGAAAATAAATAAATGAAACTAAGTTTATCATATGCACTATTGAAGATTAGGAGAGGGATTTCTGTAACATGTTTCAAGATAAAACGTTTAAACTAAAATTCGATTCAAAATCACAGCTCCCATGATGAAGACTGAATGTGCCTGATACACATCTGCCTGTGTAATTCTTAACTGTAACTTATCCTTCTTAACGTTTTCACTAAACTTTTTGTAAAGAATTTCATACTATATCGAATGTTCAAAACAGATGAAGAGTTGCGTCTCTTATCTCCCGAAACTGATAACCTTCGACACCGAATATTTCAATTTTGAATTTTTGATAAAATTTAGAATATTAAATCATTCGGTAAATTCAAGAAAAATATTGTACAATAAAATGTCTTGCCAGAAACAGATAAATTTTAGCAATATTCTAATTAAATGTTCTAAAATTACATTGAAAGTACAACGTATAAAAAGTGTGTGTTTTGTTATAATAAAGCCACATCAAGCTAGATGCTATGCTAACCGAGAGGAATCCCAACTCTTCTTCTAGCGTTGTAAAACCAAGAATGGCTGGCCGAGTGGGGAACGTAAAAAGAGTAACAGTAACGTTCAGTAGATGAAATCTCTTTACGGTGACGATATATATGTGTTGTGTGTTTGATACTGAAATAAGATGTCTGTGTATTAGACAAAAGTAGGTTTTCGAAAAGGAACTATTTTTCTAAATGTGAAAATATGAGGTATATTTTCAAAATTTCATAAAGTAGGAGAATTTAGTAGTGGGATGTTGCTACTGAAAACTAAATATCGTATAACGAATGCATGCTTTAATGAAACACAGTTCAGTGCAAAGTATATATAAATTGTCAATAACATAAAATAGAAACAAGTAAGCAAGGTAGGGATGGCAATCAATATTAGGTCGACAGCCTTATACTGAATAATTAGCCTGAATAGATTGAACCTTGATGCGATATAGGCCAAAGGATATTGAATATGATTCTGACCTTAAGTATTTTATTTTATTTTTCAGAATATATATACGTTATCTTTATTGTTATATATTCTGTAATCATTCTGATGCATGTAAGATTTTGTCAATATTTTCTTGTAATATTTTAAAATATGCATAATTATTTTTGTATAAATGAAATAGTTGTGAATGCAGAATATTCCTAAACACATCTATTTTTTTGTGAATCTACGATCTCATATCTATATGATATGAATACAGTTTGTTTGTGTAGCCATATAGAAACATTCCAATAAAAATTGGAATAACAGAAATAATAATAAATATGCTTTCACAAACACAACAAATCACTTTAATGTACAAAACAAACAGTAAAATAAATTGTACACAAGAAGTAATATACACATTTTTTTATGATAAATAAATATATTTTAACTGGATTTCAAAAATGTTCAAAAATCAACTTAAAGTTGCGATTAACGGAAAAATAGCTGAGAAGACGACTTCGACCTTCTAGTAACTAAAATGATTTGCCATTTGATTCGAATCGACAATATTTTACCCCTTTAAACGTTTTAACTCTTGAAATTTTATTAGTACAAATACTAATATTTTATTAAGATTCACTATATACGTTTCATAAATAATGGTATGCTCAATAAATCTGCACAGATAATTATTTTCCTATTTTCAAAATTTTGGAACTCGGAGGTTGCTGGTTATAAAAATAAATCTGGAAAATGTTTTCTAATATAAAACATCTTGTTCAAATTTGATGATAAATAACTGTATGACTAACGTTTTACTACCCAGATAAACAAACAAAAAATTACAGGTTAGTATATTTTTTTCAGTCGTCATAATCTTTGAAAGCATATTAATCTGATTGGTGAATATTAACTTTAGTCTCCCAATCAGTAGAGAAGCGACTTGCACACTTTTGTCTTATTATTTTTTGGACGTGAACTTTACGAATCTTAATTGAACGTTATTCGTTCAATAAAATAAATTTCTGAAGCATCAGTATCCTTTTTATATTTTTTAAAGATTATTTTGTTCTAGTTATACCTTTGTCTTAACGGCATCACCTAATGACCCAGTCTGTAACAGAAACAACATATTAATAGGACATTTTGATAGTTCAAGGTTGTGAATAGACAAGTAACCTCAGGCATACATAGTTACAAGAAAAGTTGTTTGAGGTCGAGCAGTGTCCTCAAGCTCTACCCAGACCTGTTGTAAAACAGTATCACATCTACCTTGTTTAGCGGAAATCTTGACTTTTTAACTCTTCATTGGCATTCTGATTTCTTTCCTCTAGCTTTACGTTTTCATACTCTCATAATGAAATTTTCATAGCATTACGGTGTCATGAGCTTTCAAAACACACACATACATTTATCACTTTGCCAATATTTTCTTTTCAAAATAAGTTTTGTCAAAACCAGTATATGTTGTTTTGTAAAACAGAAACAATTATCACGAAGAAGGTATTATTTTAAATTCTGCACAATAATTTATCCGTCATGCTTTATAGTCGAAAAACTTCTTTTTTGGGATTGGTCTTGCAAGTTTAATAAATTATTTATCCATAGTTTATGAAATTGTAATTGTTTTCCAGATAGTCTTTAATACCACAAAATAAATATAACATTTATTGTAAGACTGTTAATGTAGTTCACTTTCCATCGGTTAATATGAAGTGATAGACATAACATCAAATCATTAAACTCAAAAATTATTTAAGTATTAATATATATCTACTATTTAGTCACTTACTTTTATAAAAACAAAAATATTTTGTTCAAAGGAACCTAAAACGTGTTGTTATTTGTTGTATTTTTTATTTTATTTACACTCAGTTTTATGTCTTTATTATCTCTATGCATTCCACACCAATCTTTACATTTTCACTTTCCAATTCCATTACTACTTACTTGCATAAAATTATTGTTAATAGTTTTATCTTCTAATCTTGGTTATTTTAAAATGTTTATTGTTTTGATTCGAGCGTGATCTAGCAACTGCAGATCAGAAAATCCAAGGTTCGAACCCACTATGAGTGTATCTCACAAAAATGCCAACAGTGAAAATAATAGCGCAAATTATGTGCTTTTAGTAGATATAACTAGTTAACTGACGTAAGTGTTGTATTCATTGTTGTTGTTTTTCAGTTTTAAACAGTTTCAATCATTGTTTTCAATTTTCAAGTGGCAAAAAACAGCGTTTTATTTGATAGTCACATTGACTCGTTTTTTACCAGCTAATCAACCACTTCAAGCTTTTAAGTTGGTGAAAATAACAATAAATATCACTACTTGGTTAGAACTCTCGGTATAGGCGAAGAGTGCAATTGTCAGGTTGTCATCTTTCCAGTCTTCAGTTTTAAATTAAAAAAGACAATATGTAAATCTTGAGAACTCTGACCTTATAGTTTACCCCAAGTTCTGTTCCATTCAACGTACCAAACACTTCAATACAATTAAAGGTCAACAGCGAGAGAAGAAAATAAAAAGATCATACATTTGTAATAAAAATTTTCAAATTTTCTTTTTCATACCAGTATGTGGATATAGAATTTCAGGCCTTTCCTTTGTCTCTCAGAAAACACTGTTTAGGAGATATTTTGTTTAAAACTATTACTCATCAGTCGGGCTGCAGGATGATAGACTAAAGTCTATCTGAAACACAATATAAGAATTTCCAAATTACCGGTTAAACTGCAAAAAATGGGGAAGCATTGGAAACCAATAGGCTTAAAATTACCTGTAAAAATCATGTAAATTGTAGATACGTTTTTTTAATAATTTTTCTAATTTGTCAATTTCCGATTTCAAATGAGAGATCTGCGTGTAAAAATAGTATTTCTGGCTTATCTTGTATCTCAGAAGTCACTGAACAGAAGGCATTCTGTTCAGAATCAGAACTCACCAATTTGAGTAACATTCACTCCTTAACTTGAAAAAAGAATATTTAAAATGCCCATTTATTAGTAAAATAATAATTCTTCTAGGTGAAGCTCAAAATGTATTTTTTCTTTCTACTGATAAAAAATACCGTATTTTCCGCCTAATGAGCCGAACTTCTGGCCCTAAATTTTGGACCTGATTTTTGGGGGTCGGCTTATTGGCCGATCACCAGCTTTGGACCAAAAAATACCGAAGACAAAAATCGGCCCCAAAATCATACCTATGATCTCACAGTTACGGCAGAGTTATTTCAGTTGAATAAACTTTATTTATTAATAGAAAAAGGTCTATACATTACGTTGTTTGGAATTAAGCACAAAGCTACTCAATGGGCTATCTGTGCTCTGCCCACCACGGGTATCGAAACCCGGATTTTAGCGTGTAAGTCCGCAGACATACCGCTGAGCCACTGGGGGGCCTATACATTACGAATGACATGTATTCAAAGAAACAACAAAATTCATAAAAAAATAGACACATAAATCTCAGAAATTTATTAAAATCCATCATCTTCATCGTCAGAAGCACCAAATAATAGATTCCAATTCTCGGCAGAGACCTGGTCGTCGTACGGGTCATTTTCTGGTGTTATTAGCTAAGTGAGTGGAATGTTGTCTTCCTCGTCGTCGTCCAACCACAACATATCATCTTCCGTTCCATCCATAGCATTTGAGTAGCTGTATTTTTTAAATGACTTCTCTACAGTTTCATCACTAATATTGTCCCACGATTTCACGACCCACTCACAGACGGTAGCGAGTGATGCAGCGCGCATATTTCCGGCAGCAGTAAAACTTTGATTGCCGAAAACCATCCACTCATTCCAGCATTGACGGAGCCTGTCTTTAAAAGGTTTATTTAAACACACATCTAAGGGCTCGGCTTATTGGGCGGTAGTAAGCAAAAACCCTCATTTTCAGAGCTGAAAATTGGCCTCGGCTTATTCGGCGATTCGTCTTATTAACCGGAAAATACGGTATTTATCTTACTTCATGTCTAGAACATCCAATTTCATTTAGTGAAAGATTTTTCTCTCATATGCCAATTTACTCTTAAGTTTAAAATTTTTCTTCTTGTGTTACTGAAATATGTTTTGTCTTCTTGTTTGTTTGTTTTTTGAAATTCGCGCAAAGCTACTCGAGAGCTATTTGCGCTAGCCTTCCCTAATGTAGCATTGTAAGACAAGAAGGAAGGCAGCTAATCATTACCACGCACCGCCAAATCTTGGGATACTTTTTTGCCAATGAAACGTGGGATCGACCGACACCTTATAACGTCCCCACGGCTGAAAGGGCATGCATGTTTGGTGTGACAGGGATTTGAACCCGCAACCACGAATCGCACGCTTTAATCCACCTGACCATGCTGGGCCGTTTGTTTTTTTAGCTTGTGGATATTTTATTTTCAAAAACATTTCAATTTATAGACAAAAACATTTATTTCTTTAATGCTATTTAATATTACTTAACCCGATTGAAAGTTCGTTTCTCAACTAGGACCTTTCACTTTAGGTCGAGTATGGCTGAGTATTTAATGTGCTAGATTGTGAAAGTGAGATTTCATGGTTCTTGTCCTGTTGCAACCAAAAGTAAATAAATAAATAAATCATTGCTTTCACCTTTTGGGATGGTGGTTACATTGTAACAATAATAGTTAACTCCTACTATTCATTCTTACAAGAGTAGCGTAATTGCTGGCAGCAAATGTTGCTAACTAGACTTAAACTGCCTTCGTCTAACCTGTCGCTTCAAATTTAGGACAGATAGTCCTCGTGTAACTTTACAGTTAAGAAATTTACATGATCTTCTGTTAAACATTACTCTCTCTACTTTTTAATTAAAATGCCATTCTTATCGTTATTGGAACATTTTCCTATTTTCTTAAAATACGTTTTCGATTTAATTTCGTCAGTTATCACTTTACTTTCGTTTCATTTATTTGTAATGTAAAACTATACATGAGAATGCTCTCTGTGGGAAATCGAATCCAGAATTTAGCTTTCTACGTCCGTAAACTTACCGCTGATCCACCAGTGATCCTCTCTTTAGTAATATATACCTACATATATATATATATATATATTTTTTAAATAGAAGTATTTTACTTTCTAGGTAAAAACCTTTTTGTGTTCTGGTCAAAAGTTTAGTGTTTATATATTTACATTATGCGCTATTATTTGTTACTTTACAGCAATGTTACATTGGGCTATCTGTTGTATCTCACTGTAGAGAATCGAGCCCCCAATTTTAGCGTTGTAAATCCATAAACTTAACGATGTTCTACCAGGGGATTAAACCCTTATTAACGACATTTAATATTTTATTAATAAAGACGTTTTCTAAGTACAGCAACATTTCACTTTTTGCCTTAAATTACAATAACGTTCATAGTTTATTTTAACAAGAAAAGGTACCCGTTCCAAGTGAGGGAAGTTTAAGTTAATATATGAATTTAAACTATTTTATGGACTTTAAAAAGGTTAATTGTGTTGCAATTTTGGATTCACCCAGATCCAATTTCTAAGGTACTTATACTGCCTACTACAAAGAGTAATTGTTAAGCATTTTACTCATGCTAAGAGTCACTCAACAATAACATAAGGTAAATCTATATTTTTATTGTTTAACTTACGTCACATTTTGCAATGTGAATGATAGCGTAATTAATTCCTAACATTTTAACGTTTATATATTTACATTACGCGCTCTTATTTGTTACTTTACAGCAATGTTACATTGGGCTATCTGTTGTATCTCACTGTAGAGAATCGAGCCCCCAATTTTAGCGTTGTAAATCCATAAACTCGAGAAATAAAATTTGGTATCAATATTATTCACTCTTGTTCTCCCATCATTTCAAAATTGAATTTTGAGCTTTGCCTACTTTAGTAGATTTTCAAATGGAAGAGAGACACCGCCATTAGTAAAACATTTTATTTTTTTAACAAGAACAGTGTTTATAAAATATTGATAGGTAAACTGTTGTACTTATCAGTTTGAACAACATTTAACCTATTAATAGAATGATGTTTCACTTACCAATAGGATAGCATTTTATTTTATAACATATCTATATTTAGTAGTTAAATTATATTAAATTTGATAGCTAAAACAAACTTTGAGGTTGTTCGACCATACTATTAATCTCGAGAGGTAATAATTATTTCGCTTTTTGTAAATATAAAATATCTAATTATCTAAGTAGGCAAGTATTTTTGTTTTATGAATTTCGCCCAAAGCCATTCCTGATTTAATAGTGTAAGACTAAAGGAAAAGCAACTGGTCATAACCACCCACATTAGCTCTTGGGCTACTCTTTCACAGACAAACAGTGGATTTGACTGTCGCATTATAACACCCTTACAGCTGAAAGGAAGAGCATGTTTGGTGGGACGAAAATTCGAACCTGCAACCCTCAGATTACGAGTCGAGCATTGTAACGAGCTGGCAATGCCAGGCTTAAGTGTTTTTGTCTTCTTTTCTCAACGATATAACGTGTAATTCTCGAGAGGACAATCATGTTATATTTCTTTCCATAAAACTTTAAGCATTTACAACTAGCGTTTGTCGTGTGTGTTTTCTTATAGCAAAGCCACATTGGGCTATATGCTGAGCTCACCGGGGTAATCGAACTCATGAATTTAGCGTTGTAAATCTGTAGACTTACCCCTGTACTAGCGGGGAGCAGCGCATATCGATTTCTCTATAATGCTATCACTGTTTAATTTGCTGCCCACAACCATGTTTCGCCCTGAACTCTGATTTAAGTTTTATGCTTCTGAAATGAAATATATAACTTATTTCATATATTAAAGAGGCAAACGATTAGTTTAATATTGCTCTTTTGTTTTACATTCTTTCTTATGGTGCGACACCTATGGAACGCTGAATTCTGCTGGAATTATAGAAACAAGGATTCTAGATTACTAATTAGTAATCCGACCCGCTAGTGAATTTCTAAGCTACCATGCACAAAATGTCTGTTTATTTCGGATATTCGCACAAAACTGTACAAAGGTTATCTAGGCTATCCGTCCCTAATTGTTAGCTAGTGAACTAATAGTGAAAGCAATTAGCCAATAACAAAGAAGCGTACCTGCTAATTTTAACAATAATATTGAGAAAATACAATATAACTTACATGAACATTATTTTATGTTGTAAAGACTACATATTTTGTAGTTATTTGAAATGAAATGTGTATATTACTGTTTAGTTACTTTGTCATCATCTTACTAAATTAGCAAGTAAAACTTTAAAGCACTAACCGCCTGTCTCATTTACATAAACAAAATATAATTTTTTCGAGTCGCTAGGCTACCGTGTCATCCGTCATTCGGGACACAGTTTTCATCATATTAGGAATGAATATTTAAGGACTGTAACATGTAAACCATTTACCTTAGATTAGAGAAAGTCATAGCTGGGCACGTCATTGTAATTATAAGCCTATTCAACAAAGGTCTGTTTTATAAGTAAGAAATGTGTGCTACTTTCAAGATCCACAAACCTTCCCTAGTTACGTTTACACTGTAGCTGGTGCTTTAGGAGAATGTGTCACTATTTTGTAGTCCCCTGCTGGTGCAGCGGTAAGTCTACAAATCTACAACGCTAAAATCAGGAGCTCGATTCCCTTCGATCGACCCGATGTGGCTTTGCTATAAAAACACAAAACACACCGTTTAGTTACTTAAATCTACAATGATTTCATTTGTTGTAACACTAAGTAGGGCGCGGGCTGGTCCTGAAATAGAGCTCTGTATTTCAGAGCTGGCAGCAAGGTCAGAATTCTTGCTAAATCATAAAATATATCCCTTACTTAAGTCATGAGTGCATTATGAGAGTCACACTTAATGTGTAGCGTGAAAGGTGGATGGCAGGATATTGCTGGTTATCTTCTCTCTGACCGGTAGTCCAAAATTAGGGGTGTATCACATAATCGTTTTAGCTTTTATATAAATATAAATAAACATACAATTTGGTACAAAGCTATAGAATGGGCAATCTGAATTGTGTCTGTCGCGGAGATCGAATCCCAAATGTTAGCTAAGTAAACAGGGGGTCTATAGTAATTTAAATCGGTACGTATAATTATTTTTCATTGCAAAAATAAATCGTATTTAAAAATTATTCAGCATGAAAAATACATAACTGTTGAAAATGGATATATTTACAAGCGATATAAAAGGTTATTTAAATTAAACTGTAGGTTGGGCCATTTTAAGCATAAGCAGGTTCTGTCTTACTGTGCTGTGATTCAAAGAAAATTTTTTTGTTTCTAACCTTTTAAACCTTGAAACATCTTCATAAATATGTGACCGAATAATAATCGCACTATCAAAGCTTTGTTGTTGTTTCATGCTCATCAATAATTATTGTTTACTTTAGAAAAACAAGCAACCAATCTCTAACATTGTTGTTGTTGTTGTTTAGAATTAAGCACAAAGCTGCACAATGGGCTATCTGTGCTCTGCCCACCACGGGTATCGAAACCCGGATTTTAGCGTGTAAGTCCGCAGACATACCGCTGAGCCACTGGGGGGCACCAATCTCTCCTCTAACAGAATAGTAGTAAGTTTTTGGACATACAATGCTAAAATCCGGAGTTCGATTTCCCGCGATGGACACATCAATTCTAGAACAATAAAATCTAACGAGGTAACTACGCTCACTTTAGTTATAAGACCTTGAATTAAATAGACGGGAAGATAGATAGATATAGATAGTATATATATTTCTATTTTAAAAAAATTATATTTTTTGTGCTAGCACTTAAGGATTAAATGTGTTCTTTTTAAAACTCAGTATTAGATTTTTTTAATAACTATTCTTCCTCAGATGATTTATTTTGATATTTGCTCTATATTCGACATTATTTTAAAGTGTTGAGGTATTTCAGGAATTTTTATCTTAAACGGCATCTTATACGAACAGGTCAGACAATTCGCGATCTAAAAATAGCTGTCCCTAATATTGAGCGATTGAGTAGGAGGCTAAGGTAATCAACTAGCAACACCCCACACCATAAGGGATTCCTCCTGTTTGTCACTCGAATAACAGGATTGGCTGTCACTTTTGTACGTGCCCTTTTGATACACACCCAGACACGCTAACCACTAGGCCCACGTAATTCTCAGTATTTGAGAAAATTAGTTTTGCAGCTACTTTCACAAATATGTTTCGGTGAGACAGCGATAGGTCTGCGGATTTATAACGCAAGAATTCAGAGTTCGATTATCTGCGCTGGACACAGCAGATAGCCCAATAAGGCTTTGGTCAAACACACAAAAGCTACATTGTTGCAAATTTTTGCTTTAATAGTAAATACGTATGCAAATATTACAAAACTTATCAATATTTTTGGCGTATAGAGTTCGTGCAAGCAGTTAAATGTAAACAATGTTGCAACAAGATCTCACAAAAATATCACATAACGGTAATATTTATTTAGTAGACATTTTAGCAAAACAAATTTACCAACTGTAGTTTTGGTAGAAAAAAAAACACATGTTGATATTTTCAAAATATTAAAACTGGTTAAGTAATTTAATTTTTATACATTCTCAGAAATACCGCAATAAAAATTCCAAAATAACTAACTCACAAACTCAAATTTTAACATAACAAATTTCAATGTTAATGCATTTTTGTTAACAATTGGAATGAACTAATAGTATTCGGAATTTTTTTTCAGAGTGTGCTCATCTTCTTTATATTACTTTAAACGTAAACAGTTGGTCATCATATGGATAAGATAATTTGTGTAGGAAGAAAATCTTAATATCTCATAATTCTTGCATCTGTCACTTTAATAGATATAAGTTTACTCTTTTCCAATATCTTTGAAAGTTAGGTTATGTATAAGGCCATTGATAATTTTTCTCATGAGCTTTTACGACCTATAAATGTTTTATCATTTATTATGCAAAAAGTTTTGTTTTTATTTTTACGAAAAATTGACCACGTGAATTTAGATCTAACCGAAAGTAAAGTAACATTATAAATAGTACTTTTTATCGTGTAATCAATTAGATCACATAAAAGTATTAGATTTCTCATAGCAGATAAATATGATCTTCATTCTTAATTTGTAACTGATAGACTTTGGTCATTGTTGTAAAATCGAATAATAGACTACAGGTCTTATAATGCCGTGAACAACCTTACAGTTTTTTGTTTTCTTGGCGGCACTAAAATGAACTACGGAACCTCAGCTCCACTCCAGTGCATACTTGAGATTTGTTACACATAACATAAGAAGGAAATATGCAATGTGAGAACTATCAGTTTTAGATCTTTTTATTAGTGATGTATACCTCTTTTTTAAAGTTGAGTTCAAGTGCTTAACTGGATACACTTTCTAATATTTTAAAGCATATAATCATCTGTACCATTTGTCATATTCAACGACTAACGCGCAATTGAATTTAAATGGTACCAAAGCTTTACTGTTTTCATATTTTTAATACAGTTATGCTCAGACTATAACTTACATAAATGTGTGGCATCATACTCACGTCAAATCAAACTGACATTACATTTTTAAAATGATTAAAGTAATTGTATATTTCTCTAGTTATTTGGCTTATTTACTAGTTTATGTAATAATGTAGCTTATATATAAAATATTGAGAAAGGAATTTTCGTAATACATGCTGACAACATTAAATTTCTGCTTTTTCTATGTTTTTTCAAAGAAATAAAGCAATTGTATTAACTTACTAATTTGTTTCAATATACAGAAATTAAAATATCATTGAATATCTTTTGGAATTTTCTAATGCACAGTCAGCGACCTCCCATCTCTGTTTGTCGTGTTAGTCCTTTCACAAATACGCTTAATTTTACGATATATTTTGAAACGGCTAAGTACGTGAATCTAAAACGCACAACAAAGCGCAACACGTCATTTATCAAAAGCAGAGTTAAGTAGGCTCAACAGGCCACACAACTATTTAGGCTAGCAGTGAACTGGGTCATTGGCTCACAATGAACTTGACTGTTCTTCAGGGCATCCGTATCTCCTGGAAACATCCACTAGTCTGGCCTACCGAACTGTTTGTTCCGGAAAGTAGGAAAACTCCAAAAATATCAGCTTGCTTTTTGTATTTACGGTATTCTTAAGTAGTGAAATGAATCAATGTTGGTAAACTACTCACAGAGTGCGCTGTGAACAGTAAGCACGTTGTCATCGAGCCGAAGGAGGTACAGGTAAGAGAACAAGGTTACTTGCCAAACTGGGTCTAGAGCACTGCTCGCAATTTAGGTCAGAAGCTGGGAGTATTTAAACCTGTGTTACAAGTAAAGAAGCTAAGTCAGCTACTAGAAATCGTAACGTACACTTGTTAAGTGGAAGGTTTTTCTGCTGTATTACCTGCGCTGTGTTTTGCCTGGTGAGTTTAGAACTGCTCATTGTACAGTTAGATAATACAGCATTTTTTATTCAACCCATTTCGAATAGTAGTAGAATTTACTATTATAAATATACGATAAGTAGCAATGTTTTGTTCCATAAACGCTCGGTTTTAAACAATTGTTCATAGTGAACACAAAACAATGATGCACTTGTGCAAGAAACTTTCAAATGAAATATCTACCTATTTTTTTTTCTCATCTAAAACATTGTAAAATTACCTAAGTCGTGTTGAATAAGGTATTTAAAAGGAATTAAACTAAGCTTAAATATTTGTTTCTTCTCTTTGCTAAACGACATTATTCTGGTCTCTTTAGGTCTAGAGGCTCAGCTAGCCTTTCTGCAAGATGAAGGCTAGACCGATACACAACTTGTTAATCCAGACCCTGATCGGATTAGTTCTTATAGCCACGATAGAAGGCGATGGACACGGCTGGAAGAAACCGCTTAAGACTGTATATAAGACAATTAAAGTGCCTCACCCTGTGCCTTTTCCTCACCCTGTTCCCATCCATAAACATGTTGCTGTTCCACATATTATTCACATCCCTCACAAAGTCCCAATTCCTGTAAAAGTACCTATCGTGAAAACAATACCTAAGATCGTACCCGTAGCTAAGCCAATTCCCATTCCTAAGCTGGTGGCAATAGGGAAACCAATACCGATTGGCGTTCCTGTGCCTGTGCTTAAAGTACATCCTGTGCCCATTGTAAAGACCGTCTCTGTCCCTAAGCACGTCCCTGTTCCATACCCAATAAAAGTTCCACACTACGTGCCTGTACCAATTCATAAAGTCATCAAGATCCCTAAGCCTTTCAAAGTACCAGTTAAAGTTCCTGTCTACAAACATATCATTGTGAAGAAGCCTGTAGAAGTCCCTGTTCCGTAAGTATATAAACACCATTCAAAAGTTCGGTAATGCATGTTATTTTATGTGAAATCATTCAAAACTTTCATTTTTTAAAATAACAAACAGTTCCAGATACAAAGTAATAAAATCCAAACATTATTAAAAATGGTTCAAATAAATGAAATAAATTCTGGACGTGCTCACCAAAAATATTTTTCTCGTTGATGTGATTACATTTTAATACAAATCATATTTTGTTCTTTTTTTTTTAGAGTATACATTAAGAAGCCATCTTATGGTCATGGTGGAGGGCACGGAGGTGGAGGGCATGGAGGTGGAGGATATGGAGGAGGTGGAGGCTATGGCGGTGGTGGAGGTTTTGGAGGAGGCCACGGTGGTGGAGGCTATGGAGGAGGTGGTGGCCATGGTGGTGGTGGAAGCTTTGGAGGAGGCCACGGTGGTGGAGGGTATGGTTTGAGCCATGGTGGCGGAGGATATGGTGGTGGAGGAGGGCATGGAGGTGGAGGATATGGTGGTGGAGGATATGGTGGTGGAGGAGGGCATGGAGGTGGAGGATATGGTGGTGGAGGAGGACATGGAGGTGGTGGATATGGTGGTGGAGGAGGACATGGAGGTGGTGGATATGGTGGTGGAGGAGGACATGAAGGTGGTGGATATGGTGGTGGAGGAGGACATGGAGGTGGTGGATATGGTGGTGGAGGAGGACATGGAGGTGGTGGATATGGTGGTGGAGGGGGCTTTGGTGGTGGGGGCCATGGTGGAGGAGGCTATGGCGGTGGTTGGGATTGACATAATTTTTATCTTTAATATCATAAAAATGTGAACTGTAATGGTTAAAAATGCTGGTCTGATTAACGGCTGCGCCATCAACCAGATTACGCTGGTTCAAAACTCAAGAGTCTGTGACTCGTAGTCCCATCCTCCTGACAACAACAAAACAAATGTATATATATTTTATGTGATTGTGCTGTCCTCTACTGTATTTTAACTCAACATCAATGGGATCGATTCCCATATTTTTGACATTAATTATTTTAACACAATATTAACTTATGTATATATCTCATTCTTACAGTGAGTGAGGAACTTGAGTTTTCAAGTGGAATTGTAAGCAACTTATTTTTGTAAAAATTATCATACCTCATTAGTAAAACGATGGTAGATGATTTATAAAAGTCGTAATTTTATTTGTCTCAGATTACTTTGTAAGCATTAATAGTGTGAATAAAAGAAATTTGATATATTTATTGTTGTTTTATTTTTAAACTGCTCGTAACGATCATGCTGTAACTAAATATTTCCATAAAACCAACCTTGATCTGCTATTGTGTATAATATGTGCAATAATCTTGCGTTTTATTAATTTTGAAGATACATTTTGTCATTTCTCTAGTTTATATTCTACATCTCAACAAGAGAATAAAACAAATTAGTAGTTTAATATTTCTTTATTTTAAAACGTTTACCTAAAACATGATAGTAATGGTATGTTTTAAATCATGAACAAAAAAATACAAGACAAAATCAAACATAAAACTCCAAACGATATCATAATAATTAGATTGATACATATTTTAACTGCATAATTTTGCATAGAAAAATTTCTGTGTTATTTAGGGCAAACTGAAACCACATAGAAATGAGATGTATCGATAAAAAAAAACATTAACGTAATTTGTTGGACAAGTGAAGCACAATATATCTATGTGGTAATAACCAGTTATTGTACCAAGTTATACATTTGATAATCATGTTACATTACACTGTGTACGTGTTTTGATAGCACGTTTATTTATATTCCTTCTATATTATTCCCAAACTTACAAATCGCATCACAATTTCGTAAATAAACGTTATAGTTGTATGTTTACCTTAAACATTTATTCGGCTCACAAGGGTTGACAAAAGTTAGGTTTTCAATTAAAATATTCTTGAAGCAACACTTTAAAAAATGTTTCTATTATAGGTGTATTTCTAGACAAAGTGTATATTTCATACACTATCAAGTTATAAATAGGTGACACACAAAACTTGTAATTTTTGTAATTTTCGTAACAAAATTTTAGTAAGTTTTTAATAAATATAAGCTTTCTTTGCATATTTCACCGCTGTAAAGTGTGGTAAAAGATATATATTTTTACTTTTAATATTAACAACAAAAAGTTTAAAGACAGTTTGGTTATAAACTCTGATCTATAAAATACTATAATCATGCTCAGAATGATGAAAAAACTTGAATTAACTCACCCCTCTTTTACGTTATATATAGTTGTAACAAAAACTATAATAGGCTCATTTTGTTTTGCCACCCACATCCTGATGACTCATTGATCAACCTACATAATTTTATATAATTACATAATATTATGTTGACTGCCGTCAAAGGTTCGGTAAAGTATGCGAAAATTAGAGTTGTGATACCCGCGGTTGGCAGAGCAAAGACAGCTTATTATGCAGCTTGTGATTAGCAATAAACAATTATTTTCTTAATAAATTACATGTCGGGACTATAAAAAAGCTCATGAAATCTGTTTGAAAAGATGTTCTTCTCTTTAAGTTCAGAGAGAGAATAAAACTTGATTATTTTAACACAAATCTTCATAATAGCATGTCTGCGTTTTGTTCACCAGAGGGAATCGAAATCAGGATTTTAACTTTGTAATTCGATAAACTTACCTCTCACCAACTGAGCGACAGATATTGAAGCCAAAACTGATAAAACAAACCATAAAGTGAAAAATAAAGTTTCCGGAAGCAACAGATAGTGTATTTTGTAAATACGCTGCGGAAATAGACTTTTTTATATATATTTCTCCGTGAACGCGACAAATAAACTGTAACACTTATGACAACAGCATTATTGCCATCCTTGTGTAACACGAACTTCAAATTCAACTTGTATAACATTTTAAAATAGTACACAAAGTCTTATTAAAGAACAACCTATTGCAACACATTGGCATTAATTTTACCTTTTACTAAATTTAGAGTACAATACCAAATCTTATTACGGCAAAAGACGTGATAACATATACCTTAATGAGTTTTGAATTTCGCTAAAAGCTACACGAGGGCTATCTGTCCCTAATTTAACAGTGTAAGACTAGAGGAAAGGCACCTAATCATCACCAACCACTGCCAACGTTTGGACTACTCTTTTACTAACGAATAGTGGGAATTGACCGTAATTTTATACCGCCCCCACGACTAAAAGGGCAAGCATATTTGTTGTAACAGAGATTCGAACCTGCGATCCTCAGCTTGCGAGTCGAGTGTCTTAACCACCTTACCATGCATGTGTATTTACAAGAGTAAATGTTGTAGATGTAGGTTGACTCGGTTCTAATAAACCGGCTTAGAATTATTACAAACTTGTTGAACAGGATTATTTGTATTAAAACGATTAAAAAGTGGACATTATACTTTAAGCTAATAAACTTCAGCTTTAAAATTTTGAACTTGCTCGATTATACATTCACATAAATCCAAAATAGAAAGAGAGAATAATGGACGCGATTAATAATATTATGTATTTTCCAGGATTAGTATTCGTTATAAAAATGGATTCCTGAAAACTGCAATAAAAGGTCTTTGAAAACTTCTTGAATGAAAGTCGGTAATTTAAACAAGTTAAAACGAATTATAGCTATATAAGAAAGTAAGCGAATCTTCTGAATATTAAACATTTTTATACACCAAAACTTACGCTATGAGGAAAGTTTGTATGTGTTTTTTTTTATAACAAAGCCACATTAGGCGATCTGTTGGGTCTACCGAGGGGAATCGAAATCCCTGATTTTAGCGGGGGACTGTTAGAAAATAATTATTTATTATCAATTCCCGATTTTTTCTAAACATGTTAGAACTGCTTATTGCAGAGTTTCCTAAAACTACGTTGCGTAGAAATAACTCGCAAATAAATAATTGCAAACCTCTAAGCCAGAAATACTTTTCTGGCGTAAAAACTTCGCTAAATGTTAGCAACTGTCAGTTTTTGTGAATCAACTTTTTGTATGTGTATGATACGCTCTAAGACAGTGGTTTGCAACTCCCGGAAGGCTGGAGAAAAGTGTGAGAGGGCCAGTTAAGGTATTAGTATCTATAGAGTGATTGGTTAGCTAAAGGTGGCTCTGCCATGATGCGGAATGTTAAGTCAGAGAATGTATGAGTATCCCAAAAATGGGACGGTTTTTCGCCTTATACATTTTACAAGAACAGTTCAGTTGAAATATTAGAGGATTACTTGTATGGGCGTTTTTCGAAACAGTGAGTACATGGAACTGCCGTATAAATATTTGTTGATTTTTTTAACCATGACGACATATTTTAAAAATTATTAAAATGATTGGCACAAGCTTTTAGTGGCCTATTATTTATGAATTTCAGATTATTATCCCTTCTAAATCTGGTAAGCAGTTGATATTTTCCATAAAAATGGTTATTTATATATACATAAGTAAGAAAATCCCTCCTTACTTCTTGTCTGATAAAATACCAGACAAATTGCTTATGAAGGTAAGCTTTATTTAACTTAAGTTAATATGTATGACAGATATTGTTTTGTTAGAATTTATATTACGAAGGAAATAATTTTAAGAAATATGGAAAACACTGATGAAACTTTGTAAAATGGACGACAACTGCCTGTTGTGGAGAGAGAACTAGAGAGGACGACTTTTCGAAAGTCTTCTGCCTTTAGTCATCAGACAATCCATCAAAGAATATGGAAAACATTATTTAAACTTTACTTTCGTTGGTAAATTTAATCTATTTCAGAATTTTGCATAATAATCTGAAAATATTGTATGTGTATGGAAATTATGACTAGATCAACTCTAGAATATTGATGTAACTTGTGTGTTTTGGAATTGTATTGTCTCATTTTTAGGAGTTGTATAAGCTTTTCAGTACGCTCGGCAAAGGTAAAAAAATGTTTTGGCTATTACGGTTTTCATTGAAAAAGGAATGGTAAGTAATTAATTTCATTTTATTGAAATTTCGCTTTCAGTATACATTTGAGCACTAAACTTCAAGAAAGGTTTTAAGACTTAAAGTTTATCTTTTTGCAAATAACCCTCGGTCAATATGACAGGTGACACAAATATTGATACCATTTCATGAATGCAGTTGTGCCATAAAAAGTGTTCACCGTTAAAAAAGTTGTATCAAATAAAAGCTAAAACAGGATTAATGACAAAGGCCTGCAATGTCTTGAATTGTTTACGTTTTCTACAGTAATTCCTGTACGTTGAACCCGAAAAGGATATTAATTTTTCTTCATCACATGTTCTTCCCTTTTTCTTCAGTTTATTTGTGTTTATGTTACTAAATATAATAACAAAAATATTCGTTATAGCGAAAGAAATAATAATTTGATCTAAGAAACAGTTTTTCTTCTCCATTTGTAAAAAATCCTTGCGTGGTAGACAAAGAAATCTTAATATCATTTTCGAAATATGCGTAAATGAATTATAAAAATGAGTTATTAAAACAAAAAATGCATGATGTTTAAATTTGCAGGCCTGTATAATACGCAAAAGAACTTGTGTTATTATGTTTTATAGTACAGTTTTGATACTTTTCTACATAATATATGGTTATAATACTTTGTTTGTTGTTGTTTTTAATTTCGCGCAAAGCTACATGAAGGCTATCTGCGCTAGCCGTCCCAAAGTTAGCAGTGTAAAACAAGAGGGAAGACAGTTAGTCATCACCACCTACCGCTGACTCTTGGGCTGCTATTTTACCAACAAATAGTGGGCTGGATCGTAATAATATAACGACATCACGGCTGAAAGGGTGAGCATGTTTGGTGTGACGGGAAATCGAACTTGCAGATTACTGGTCAAGTGTCTTAACCACCTGGCTATGCCTGCCCTATAATATGTTGTAATTTCAAACGATAATGTTAAATTTTCTGTAACGAAATCCTTTAATTAAACTTAGTTGTAACATAAATCTTTAACTTCGAATTGTTTATAATAAGAGTGATTAGTGTTTTTTCTTTGCATTTATTATTGAACAACATGGTAATATAAAATTAATAAGGAAATGAAAAAAGACGATTTTTCATTCTAATAAAACAATTAATTTAATGTGTAAGAAATAAACAGGAGTTTCAAATCAAGTTGCATTGTTTAAAACAATGAAAATATTTCTTATTTGCACATCGTGTTTACTTGTTTTTTTGAATTTCGCGCAAAGCTACTCGAGGGTTATCTGTGCTAGCCTTCCCTAATTTAGCAAGGTAAGACTAGGTGAAAGGCAGCTGGCCATCACCACCCACCGTCAACTCTTGAGCTACTCTTTTACCAACGAATAGTATGATTGACCGTAACATTATAATGCCCATGACTAAAAAAGGTAAGCATGTATGGTGCAACAGGGATGCAGCCCGCGATCGTCAAATTACGAGCGGCACGTCTTAACCCACCTGGCCATGCCGAGCCTTGTACATCGTGAGGAATCGTTTTGAGTACTTCAGCTGTTACATCACAGTAGCTTCTTTATTACTAGTCATGTAGATGTAGTTCAGATTCAAATATGAGTTATTCTATATGACTACCGATGACAAATTTAAAATATTTCATTGAAAACTATTCTTCACACTGTATTTTCATTTTGTTTTATTATATCTTTCCTCATTTGATATTGTTTAACATATTAATGAAGTCATTCCATGGTTCAATTCTCTACAAAAATCCAGGTCAACACGTATTTTTGTGAAGCTTATTAAATGTTGAAATTAGAAATGTTCAGCTGCCAAGCAGACAAATCCTTTTATATATCCTGAAGCTATTTAAATACAGATAACAATAATAAAAACTGAATTCTAAACTCATTAAAGCTCGTTAAATATGACACGAAAGTGAAGTGAAAATAATTATCTTAAGAAAAACACTAAACACTTACTACATACAAATTCTTTAAAATATGAGAACCCCTACGTACGTGTGTGTTTTCTTATAGCAAAGCCACAGGTGGCTATCTGCTATGTCCACCGAGGGGAACCGAACCCCTGATGTAAATACATAGACTTACCGCCGACCCATCGTGGGATGAAAACGTTTCTCAAGCTAGTTAAACTAGAAAACTTCCCACTTATACTGGCATATAATACATTTTAAATAAAAATATCAGCAAAGTACTTGTCAGATTGAATAAGATATTTAAAGTGAATTCTAGTTTCTTTAGTTTTAAAAGCGGTCAAATTATTGTCTGTACAAAATTTTAGAGCATCGGTGGCCCAGCAATAAGCTGGATTCTCTCAATGTACATAAAGTACATGGTATAGCTTTGTGCTGGAACAAAAATAAGCTAAATATCTAAATAACATACACACTTTTATTGTCGAACATCTATAACCTCAGGACTGAGGTTATGAATTATATCTGATGTATCACAATTTCCAATATTTCACTAAGTTTTCACGATCCTATTTTCTAAGAAAAAAATCTTTGAAAAAAACTTGCACATAGTTTCTAAAGCTGATTTAGAGTGCGATTTTCTGTTCTATTATTTTAACGTATTTACATATTTGACTCTTAATGGTTTTAATAAATCTGTTGCATAATGAGGTATCTTTTAAGTGTAATAAGGAAAACATATATAGTCTTTTTATTATATAACGCTCTTTTTTAACAAGGAAATTATTTAACACTAATGCTTTGTTTTAAATAAAATGAAGTTGGAAGAAAAGAGCATAAGAGTATCTGCTTATGTATTGGGAAGCGAATTTCTAATACATTTTGTAATGAAAAAATTAAGATGAATTTACCGAATGTGTGTTTTTCTTATTGCAAAGCCACATAGGCTATCGGCGAAGCCTCCTGAGGGGAATCGAACCGCTGATTGGAGCGTTGTAAATCCGTAAACATACCGCTGTACTAGCGTGGGGTGAATTTAGTGAGACGCTATCAAAGTTACAATGTCTTAAGGTCTTTAATACATTGTTTTATATATATTTTGTACTTAAAGAAACTTTAGGAGCATATATATACATACATGAGTGTAAACAGCAATCCTAATAAAACATTAAATCATTATTTTAATAAATTCTGTGTATAAGAGAATTGACAAATATTTTCACAATATTAGTTAAAATACTTGTTTTTCGTCTGTATTTTCAGCTTTTCTTTGCAATGCACAGTTTGTAATTACATGACGCTGATACTGTCGTTATTTGATAAATGTAACGTACTACTGACATCCTTTGCAAATTATGTTATTTATCAGTGTATTTCATATACATGTAAAACGTTCTAAAATAACATCTAAAATAATGTATCGCCTTACCTTTCAAATCAAGTCATTTTTAAACCTAGTGTTTCAGCTTGTCATTTTGTTGTGAAAGAAAAAAAACACATCTAAGTTTGATATTACATGTGCCTCTAGCTATAATCTGTTTTATTATAACACAATGTCGCCTGTCTACAGCTACTAACGTCATTATAAGAATGCAGAAAAGCGTGAAATATGTTTAAGGTATTGAAATTTTTAGATAGTTGGAAATACAATACTTATTTCTTCAGCAAACGAACTTAGTATGTAACCATCTTAAAAATATTATTTGCTTAATGTCAAATGAGCTAAACTCAGCCTAATGCGTCCGCCTAACATATGTAGATAGCTAGGGATGAGGACTAGTGCAACTGTCCTTCCTCTGTACCTTAGGAGTTCAGCAACCTCAACCTTGAGTCTGGATGTGTAGTCATCCGAGTTTGTGATAAACCTAGACCTTGCCGAGCTGCGTGCCCAGAAGGCGTTCTGATGGAACGTCGCTACAGGCAGTGCAAAGTGGAAACTGGGGTGCCCTTCTTACCGAATAACTGGAACTGCTCTACATCTAGTCTATCACAATACTACTTACATCTTATGAGACTTGGTATTTAAGGGTAGTCTCAGTGGGCTATCTGCCAGAAAACTTTAAGAGTCTACTTCAACAACATTCAACTGATTGCTCTTTCTTGATGCAAGGTTTTACTAGATAGTTTTCAAGTAAGTATCTTTTGCCCACATCTATCAATCTTTGAAATTTGAACAGAAATTATGACAGATCTTTCTTTCTTTCTTTCATCAAAATGCTATTCTAAATTTATTTGCACATAAAAGATGATAAAATTAATACATTATTTAGTCGTGGGGTTAAAGTTTTTGCAGGTGCATAGTTTTGGGTAAACTCTCTCTGAATCCATGTAGCTAATGAGTAAGAAAGACCGCAATGATTTCAAGATGTACTTCTGATAGTAGTTGAAAATGTTCAACTTGGCTTTACCAGAATAATTCATGAAACAATTTCAATGAAAATTGTTAAAATAATTAATTATTAGTTTTAAATTCACATACCCAAACAATTAAGTTATACATTTTATTTAAAAATTAAGAATTAATAAGTGATATGAAGAATAATTTTCTCTGTGTTTTGTTTATGTTTAAAATATTTTTACTGAACATTCTGAAAGTTTGAATACATGGGAATTATAATTTATTTAATCCAATTATATCCTGCAGAAACGTAAAGGCCTTCTTAAATCTGTTATTATAGCCTAATATTTAGCTCTACTAAAATATTAGGACATAATTGTTAATATTTTAATTCAGCATCTAAAACTTATCGCTAGAAAGAAGTCTTAATACTAATAAGATTGTTTATCACACCTTTTTTAAATATATTAAAAAATAACATAAATGTTAATATAATGCTACTATATCAGAAATTTTTTACCTTCCACTTTTGAATTAAAATTTTTCGTTTTGGTGTAGTAGCATTTCACCGATCCAAATATATCTTTTATCTAATATTCTAGTTTATCTGGATTTTTTTTCTTATTCCTTTCTATCAGCACCATGCAAAAATCCGGGTTTCGATGCCCGTGGTGGGCAGAGCACAGATAGCCCATTGTGTAGCTTTGTGCTTAATTCAAAACAACAACAACTATCTATCAGCACTCTTAATTACTGATCTGATATCTCATTTAATGCTTATCACTTTACGGTATTTATTCCCATTAACTATTTTTTTCTATTTTTGAATAATAGAAATAAATAGTCACCAACCCACAATTTATAAGTACATTTTCTTGAAATCTCGATATTACAATGCATACTGCACATTAATTGAAAATGTGATAAGAAAAAAAATTGAGTTTTACTCCTATTTCTTGGTTTTGATGGTAAAATTAATAATTTTAGTGGTAAAATCTTAGTTGCTTTTAGAATACAGAAAAATTCTTTTCTATGACCAAAATGTTGCTTAAACATTGAATATATCAGCAATAAACCCGTATAAACATAAATATTGTTTATTTCCTTTGCTTATCAGACGTTGAAAATAGAGACATTTCAGAACAAATTTCCCAAATATCACTTTTATTATTTTCACAAAACAAAGTTGAGTAAGCAACCACATGTTTCAATTGATTGATTTAAATATTATCCTAAGCTGATTTTAAATAAATGTTATTATGTAGCTGTAGTGTAACAATAGAAGGTGGAATGGGAAGACGGATTCGTTTCGTGACATTATTGCTTTATCTGACTGTGGTTCCACTGATCAACGCTGATGGAGGAGGATGGTATGGGGGATATGGAGGCTATGGTGGGGGCTGGGATAATGACCATATATTAGTTAAAAAGATCAAGACTACCTACCCAGTTCCACATCCTGTACCTGTTCCACACATTATTCCAATTCCACGTCTCGTAAAGGTCTTCAAACCTCTCTCCATAGGTCATCCTGTGGAACACCCGCATGTTATTAACAAGGTTCAACATATTTCTGTCGGTATACCTGCTTTGAAGTTCGTCCCTATTCCAGCGACTGTTCCAATTCCGAAATTGGTTCCCATTCCCATACCAATCCGTTTACCAAAACCTGTAGTAGTCACTCAACCAAAACCATACCCCGTCCATAGCAAATTTCCTGTCCCCGTACCTGTCAAAATTCCACATCCTGTTGTAGTTCCTATTGTGAAAAAAATCCCGGTTCCTGTTCCTTTTCCAATCAAGAAACCAGTAAAAATTGTAAAAGAAGTTCCTGTGTATATCAAGAAACCGTACCCTGTTTAGTAAGTATTTCTTCAAATATACTTTTAATCCGTTAGACACATTGGCAATTACTATTTTATTTAAACCAAACATTTCAAAGTTAATTCGTCCGAATAGTATGTGAATTCATGTTCCTGGCTTCTTTAAGTTATTTTGCTTATCTCTTTCTTGAATCTTAAACGTCTATCGAGTTATAATTGGTAATAAAATATTTCTGACCTGTCCATATATACAATATGAATTAATTTTTATTTTTTGGAATAGTCTTACAATATGTCCTTAACTTTGTAAATGAAGGTTTCATTATTTTTTAAAAAAATAAAAACTAGTTTACAAGTTAATTGGTACCAACTTCTGACCTTTAATGATGGATTTTTTATCTGTTGGTTAAGAAACTGCATGTTCTGTGTTAAAAAACTTGAACAACATTTAAATTTGAAAGCATTTTAAAGTATGCTTGTCTGTTTGCCGTATATTAACATAAAAATTATAATAATGTGCCTTAAAACCAAAGTTAATTATCTTTTAGCTAAATATCTGTTATTTTTAGTATTGAAGATAAACCCTGGGATGATTATGGAGGCTATGGTGCAGGTAGTAAAGTTAACAGTCATTTAGCTGTGGTTCCTGGCGTTCATGAAATAGGCATTGGAGGCTATGGTGGAGGAGACTGGCAAACAACTGGAGGAGCTCATGGTTACCAAGAGAGAAATTATATTACTGGTCAGGAATCTGACGATTTACAGAAGAAGAGCCATCTAGACACGGGAAAACAGATCACCAGTTTCGTTACGGGGTATGGTCAATCTCAGTCTGCTAAGTCTGTTCCAGAACAGTAACTTTTCACTAGTACCACAATCGGAATTTGTACATAAAAAAATGTTTGGAAATTCCCAGAATTCATCTTGTTATTGTTAAATAAGTTTTCACTTGTTCTATTATCAAAAGCCAGTGTTAATGTCGAACAGGAAAATGATTCGGAAAACCCTTAGTACTAAAATGTTCAAGATTTTCTTTCACTACTTTTAATGATAATCCCCTTGAGTTTTGAGAAGGTACGTTTTTCTCGAACAAGTTGACCTTGCATTGCCATTGACGTGAACGGTAATGACCATAAATCTGTATGGTAATTGTACAAACTGTCCCAAAGATTTGTGATTGTCCAGTCAAGAACTTCAACAAGTGATTATGAAGAATGTTTTGATTTGTGTTTCATTTAGACTAATTTATTATTTAGACTTGTGTTTTGTGTGTTGTTACCTTCTTGACTCATTAAACTTTTACTTACAACGATTTTATGACAGTATGAAAGTACTAATCTACTCTGTGTAATATTTTATTCGAACTTCAGTTTATATTATATAGATATATAAATATGTATGGTCATGTTGTATGTATAGCACATGCTTAACTTGGTATACTATAAAATGTATTTTTGTGAAGGTTAAATCTTGAGCAGTGCTCATAAATGTTTCGCTCACTAAACAACAAAGTTTCTTTTTCATTTTTGATTGCTGATATAAAGTTTTTCTTGTAATTTATATTGAAAATAAAATATTCATTCAATAACAGGTGTTATTATCATTTTTCTTTAAAGAGTGTAAAATTCTAACAAGTAACTTTTCAGAGGCACTTCGCTCATCATTACCTTTGAAAAGCGCTGCCTGAAGATTTTGATATGTATATATTGAATAACTATGTCATTTAATTAGGTAATGATTATCAATGAATTGTATTCATCAGTATTTTCTTCTTAATGCTGTTTTTGATCTGGTGTTATTGCAACAAAAATATCAAACAGTTTTTCAATATTAGTACTTGTTGTATGCTTAGGTAGTATCCAATAATGTTTCAAACTAGAAACAGTTGTTACTTTGATAAATTACTTTTTTCACATTAAGCTATTATAATTGTAAAATATATTTTACCCCCATGTAACTTAAGAAGTTATAGAATAATAATAATAAAAATTATTAAACAATCCACTCTTACACTGGCTTAGTAAATAGTGAGTTTGTTTGTTTTTTTGGAATTTCGCACAAAGCTACTCGAGGGCTATCTGTGCTAGCCGTCCCTAATTTTGCAGTGTAAGACTAGAGGGAAGGCAGCTAGTCATCACCACCCACCGCCAACTCTTGGGCTACTCTTTTACCAACGAATAGTGGGATTGACCGTCACATTATACGCCTCCAGGACTGGGAGGGCGAGCATGTTTAGCGCGACGCGGGCACGAACCCACGACCCTCGGATTACGAGTGCACGCCTTAACGCGCTCGGCCAGTAAATAGTGAAAGAGTAAACACCACCCTTAAAACTTAAAATATGAAAGATAGATAAACTGAACAGCAATTTTTCATGTCCAAAGGACTTTAATATAAAAGAGTATGAGGTATTAACTTGTAAGCAAAAATACCAAAATCATATTGATTTCCATGTAAGCAACAAAGTAGAGAGTATAATAAATCATTTAGTAAATTCCGTACGTTGCATTTTACTCTACGACTACGTAACGTTTGAAATTAGCATATATAAAACAAACAAAATTTTAAGTGCTTTTAACAGGTAGAAAACAGGTAAATTAATAATAAATGTTAAACCCTTATGCATCTTTCGATTCACCAGTTGTTACTAAGTTGTATTGGTTTCTAGGAATTCCATTTCTCCTCAGTAAAGAACAAGATCAGGTCATATACATTGGTAAAGTATGCATTGTAAATATGTTTTTATAAATGATCTTTACTCCTTATAGTGAAAATGCATTAATATAGGATTTGAAGAATAGATGTGTTGCATCAATATTACACATTTATCAATACCTATTTAAACATGAGTTCACAGTTGTGGATAAATGACAATTCAAAACATCATGCATCTAAGAAAAATTAATACCTTAGATATTAAACATAAAACATTATTACTGTAATTATAACTGTATTTTAGTTCAAACTAATACAACCATGCCATATCTAAAAATATAGAAAGATAATGTCGAAGAAAAGATGAATATGACGTAAAAACGTACAAAACAGAAAATGAGATGGGGTTTACAAATAATATGGACGAGTAGTTGAGTAGACAATTTTTAATTATTATCTTGCATTCAAAATATAAAGTTTTAATGTATAATTAAAAAATGGACTTTAAGTACTAATAAGTAAATCGTTTTATCAGTAATGTTTAATTCAACAGCCATTATTGTTTAACTTTCATATTTTATCTAAATAACATCAGTCATAGTTCTGTTAATAATTATTTAACTATTACAATATTCACTAGCACCAATAGTTTTTGCCAATAGTGCATACTAATGTTTGATTCAACACACGCTATTTAACTTTGCACTGAGAAAGAGAAATGATAAAATTTCCATTTCAAAGTGAAACCTTAAAGGAAAATACGTTTTCTTGCAGTTATTTATTTCACTATCAACAACTTTATTAATTTTATATTTAGCTTTATATTATTTTTTAACTTTTGTTACTCTTTAAACACGTATCAGGGTCACAATTTTTATATTTGGCTGAATTTAATTTTAGCCATATTTTTATCGTTAATATTTCACTTCGTTTGTTCGTATTTAAATGTTGTTACATCAAAATTATAAAACCTAAATCTTATACCTAAATATTTCTCAGTCAAATGAATAGCAGATCCGAAATTAAAGTCTATTTTGGATCAATTTTTATTTGCTGATTAAACTGATGAATGGGTTTTGTTGACAAGATATCACAACCCATAGAAGCTAGGTATTCTAGAAGTCTAATGCATCAACTTGTCTATTAATGCGGTATGTTCAGTAAAGAGTATATCTACCTCCTCTCAGCATTTATACAATCTTCAGAGCATATTGTGAATCAATCATTAAACGACACTGAAGAGGACAGTATAGGTGCCATTATCTGGGTCATTATAACACCAATATCTCTAATAATTGGGTAAGGTATTAATGTGCACAACACTAAAGGAAGTTTCAGAGGCTTCATATAAGATTGGCTTTGTGTTTAGCTACAAAAGAAAACCAACAAGAAAAATTTAAGATTTTAAATTACATCTCTTACTGGGAGTATGTAACCTTCAGGTTTCCTTGCTTGAAGTAGTTTATCTAAGATCCAGTAGTGTGACAGTAAGCTTTATATTGCATTAAAATTATATCTAGTCCGAATATAACTAAAAAGGTTGCAAAAATGGGTTCATTAACTTGCCAATCGTAAACAATTAAATGTACACTGAACAAAAAATAAGATTTGTACGTCCATTCATATCTAATGAATATATAGTTCATCTATAGCTTTGCAGATAAGAATCTGCAATTCAGTAGAAGAGACATGAAAACTTTACTCGTCTTAGGAGTATAGATGCCAATTGGGATTTCATCTTATTCTAGTGATCTTTAATAAAGTCCAAAGAAGTAACTGAATGTGGTCAAATGGAGTTGAAATAGTTCTTCTAGATTCTAATACAATATAATTAAGTATTTTTTTTGTAGTTTGGCTGATAAGCACTCTGGTTGAAATATATATTGAGATTATAGGAAGTGGACTGGCAACTCCTAATCACTATGTTATGTAGAAAGTGGTCATTATAAAACATAATTCATTTATCAAGCACTTTTGTAGTGTGTTGCACAGTACTATTAACTCAAAAAAATGTTAACTTTATTCTACATGGTGATTTCATTTAATAAAAATGAGTAGTCAAATAAGTCATCCAATTCTTGTATTTTGAAATTTCATTGCGTAATCCTAAACTCATGCAATGCTTTATTATTTTCTCTGTTTTTTATTTATTTCGGTAGGTCAAGAGCTATAAAGGATGATACATATGTTTTAATGTTAACAGGCAACAACCGTTGCAAGTTCCCTTTTTTAGAACTCTGACATTTTCTATCTTATACGTTTACACGTATATATTTCTTTTGTCTGAAGCTGAAAATTCATCTAATATTGCCAATAATGTAACATTATTTTCTAATCTCATCACTATGATATAAATAGTTTATAGATCTATTGTATTACTTTTTGAAATACTCTAATAATTGAGACTTATAATGATTTTGACTACAAGAGCTAAGAAACTAATGGCGTATAATAAATATTTACTCTGAAAGAAGGTATGCTTTCAAACAAGTACGTAGTGCGTTATCAGACCTATAACGGAAAAGGGCACGTTCATTCCGTTGACGAGATATTGTATTCCAACTACGAGTTTAATCAACCTTAGAAGACCCACCAATGTGGCCAACTACGCCCTCAAACTAAATATCAGGTCGTCATGCCTGTCGTTACATAAAAACAACGACCTTCGAGGTACTGTGTTACACCTCAAAATCAAAACTGGTTTTTAGTTTGTCTTGCACTTGCATCAAAACTTCCTGGTTTCATTCTCCAAACTTCTTCATAAATACGTTGAAATTCATCTTAGTTAAT
This sequence comes from Carcinoscorpius rotundicauda, assembly GCA_011833715.1. Taxonomy (NCBI): domain Eukaryota; kingdom Metazoa; phylum Arthropoda; class Merostomata; order Xiphosura; family Limulidae; genus Carcinoscorpius; species Carcinoscorpius rotundicauda. Next base: position 23,761,438 of record CM022395.1, read on the forward strand.
TAGCTATTTCTCAATGTCTTCTAATTTTCTTTTGAATATAGGTAGCTTGAAAACTGGAAAAGTATTTTGTAGTTACGTTTCTAATAACGAACTAAACACGGCTTAGTGTAGAGCTGAGGATTGCTTTTCCAGAACGCTATGTAACACAAATTTTGTTCCAAGATAATGTGTGTTATTTTGTAATTGCTAATGTTGTAAAAGTACAGAAAATGGCCATTATTCCTTTCAAATTTTGCTTTTGTGACATGGATAATGAAGTTTAGAAATTAACCTATTTTCAATATAAAAACGGTCAAATTTGCAGTTACATAAGGTCTGAATATAATAACATATAAATCAAGATTTATATGTATTTATACTAAAGTTATACAAAAATGTTTAGAAGCAAGTAGTTTTTCAAGATTTGCAACTGTAACGTAAATCACTTTCACGTATCAGCCCCAAAATATAGTCTCCCATCATAATTTCACTATACGCCCCTTGGTAGCGACATTTAAAGTTCAATATATCTTGTTGTAAGTGCTTTTCTTGCTCCTCTGAATATGCTTCCACGTTATCCTTGAATTGATCAAAATTAGCATAAAAGATATGGACTTTCAGGGATATCCCACAGCCCATTTTGCTGTAGTTCTTCACCAGAGCCCCAACCAATTCCACATAATTTTCGGGCTAGTGATTGTCTAAGAATTCCCGAACCACTTTGACTTCTGAGCTTCTTAGGGAATTATGTGCACTCTAGGATCTTCTTTATTTGTGGTCCAACAAAGACACCAGCTTTGACCTTTGCCTCAGACAGGTTAGGAAAGAGGTCTCGAAGGTACTTGAAGGCTGCAGACTCGTTATCTAGAGCTGTGACAATTTTTTTCACAAGACCCAATTTTATATGCAATGGTGGGAACAACACCTTCTGGAGATCCGGTAGTGACTCACACTTGACACTGTGCCTTTTCACAAAGAACTCAGTCCGTTGTGATAAATTAGCCACATACATAGCAAAATGTGTCTGGAGAATACTTGCAGCTTCTTGATACCATCTATGATAAAATCAGATAGGTCTATGTGTTCACTTAGGCAGCTAGAACTAAACTGAAGTGGTGAGCCCTGTATATATATATTACAATGGAAAGTTGTAGAAAATTCTAAAAGGTTTTTGAAAATTCTCGTAAGCTCTACAACATTCTAGAAAGTTTTTGAAAATTCTAAAAGACTCTTGAAAATTATTTATCAGCTACTCAGCACAGAATCTACCGGGAATGTTTTGGAAAACGGGTAAATTTGAAAATTTCATTACTCAAGTCGCAAAAGCAAAGTTTGAAGAGAAAAACAGGTCTTTTCCACTTACTTTGGGTACAAGGAATTGGGAAATAACACTTTACTAAGAAACAAGAAAAAGTAAAAATTTTGTTACATAATGTGATTCTGCTAAACAAGCTCCGCACTTTAAGTTGTTTGAGCGTTATAAAATTAGCTTAAATACATTAAATAATGTCCGTTTGATTATTCTGTTGTTCTGTGCAATGAAGCAAAATGAGTTATCTATGCTGTGATAATCGCAGGAATCAAACTTCGAAATTTAGTGTTATAAGCCCTCATACTTATCGCTAAGCTACAAGGAGCATCAGATAATACAAGGAAGAACTTAATAATGAAAGGTCACACAGGAGCATATGGGATGAGAATAAAATTAATTAGCAAATATACCCTGTCCTCGTTTTATTGATAGGGTTGATAAGGAACACAGTATATGGGAGTCATACAAATCTACTTAATACAAACCGTTATACAAAGTTTCAACAGAGTAAACGCTCGCCATTAAGCATAACTTTCATTTAGCGTTGCTTCACATATTTAGCCTGCTAAAAACCGGATTTTTCTACTCGTGGTGGGTAGAGCATAAATTGTCTATTGCTTAGCTTTTTGCTTAATTCAAAACAAACAAACATTTGGCGTCTGCTTTACATGGTAAGAATTGATGAAAGTATCACACTAAAATCAATCGTTCGGTTGTTTAATCTATTTAAACTCAAGCTTTGGTGTGGTCCGCTTTAGATCTTTTGCCAAATTTAACTTCAAATGGTTCAACCACTTCTTCACATAAATTTGTGAGATCAAGGCACCAGACAAACAAATAATTCCACTTTACATGTACAGATAATCAAAAAAAAAAAAAAAGAGCAGGAAGGAAAATATAAGAACGAAATTGAAAACAGTTTTCTGAATAGCTTAGAAACAAAAATCGATGGTTTCCTAGTTATTCCTTGACAACCAACTTTGTAACTGATTTCCTATGCGATGCTATTTCATATTAATACATTTTTGAAAAATCTATTTCACAATATTCTTTTCATAATGAGAAACTTAAAAATCGAAATTCATATATTACTTGACAGTTTTCAACGGGTGATCTGTAATCAAATACACAGTGAGATCATCGTGCTGGTAAAAGTGATTTTGAAATAGAAAGTTTGGAAATTGCTCTCAGTGACAAAGCGTATTTCTAAGGACTCACATTGCTAAAAATTGGGTTTCGACAACCCGTTGTGAGCAAAGTACAAATATCCCATTAAGTTGCTTTGTGCTTCACTCTAAACAAACAAACCTTCTATTTTGCTGAAAACGAAAGTTAATAACCGAATATGTAATAATCGAACTAAGCTAGAATATAAAAAAACGTCAGAAAATCAGAATATTCATACACTCATAATACAAAGTGTTAAACTTTCATATTCACAAATCGTTTACCAAATCAAAATCTCTAAAGTAAAGCATTGAAACTGAGCGAATATATGAAAAAAATAAAACTGCTTAGAAAATATTATGAAAAAAAAAATGAAAAAAAAGTTGCAAAACCTTTTACAGTAACATAGAAATCACTTCAAAACAAAACATATGACAATTACAGCTTTGTTCTCAAGCGATATTCTTATACTGTCAGCCATATACCTGAACTGTTCATAAACTCGTATTATGCCAAAGTCAGCTCCATAAAGTTGAACTGTATATTAGATTTTATCACAATATCAAAGTGTATATCATGTTAGTTTCTTGATTAATAATCACTTTATATACTCGTTATGAACTTTTCTAACAAGGAAATGTCGGAAAATGCGAAGGTAAAAAAATAACTACTGAAGGTGTGTGTAGTAAGCGGAAGATGTGCCACTTTGAGCATGTAATTAACTGTAACAGCTGACAAACATTCTTATGAGTAAAAATCAAAGGAAGGGGAGCGACAGACAGTTATAGATTCACTTGGTTTGATAACAAAAACAAACAACGGACACAAAAATCATGAATGAGGTAAGTTGCTGAAGTCCGTTGTCGATCCTCATGATTTGATGAAAGTAATAATAATTAATTTTGTAGATGATTAGTTCAACTGAAAAATTAATAGACTGAATTTGGTAGCTGTTGTTTTGAAATCGTGATTGTGATGCTTGTGTGGGAAGTGGTCGTTTGCTGATATCAACTAACCTTGATATTATATGGCAAAGCAAAAGCTCAAGACAAAACTAAATTGTTTGCCATCAAACTATAATTGTTTGTAAGCTCAGTACAGATCGTTATTACGAATACATATACTGAGAGTGAACTATCAAACTGGCATATCTACTAATATCCTCGGACTTGAAAAAGGAAGACTATGACTTGTGTAGTGACATTATTTCTCAAAAGTATGTGAATATTCTTTCAAACCAGATAGATTTGAGAAAATGACAGACGATGGTGATGTTACCTAACAGGCAAAGAACAGAGCTTGCTAACTCCCTGTTAAGTGAATAATATCTACATCAACTCACTGTGAATTCTCGATAAGATGTCAAGGAAATTTCAAACCAAATAAAGGACTCAATACTATTTTGTAAACGTCTTATACATAGATCATTATTTGTAATAATTGTTATTGTACATTGTGTTATTATTTGTATATTAAAGTATATTTCTATTAAAAAATTGTATGTATCAATCTTTGTTGACAAGTTTCTTTACTTGGGTACATATCGACATTTATTTAATCAGCAAATCTGAATTATCATTTAACTCAGTTTCAGGCTATTCGAAATTATAATATGTTATGTAAGAAACTGGAGGCTCGTGCGGGATAAATTGTTGTATGTTTTTTAAGAATAACGGAAGTTCACACTGATAAAATATGATTCAAAATACAGTTCAACCATAAGTGATCGGTATTGAAAGCTCACAGGAAAAGTGTGTTATCTGTCTAACTAAAACAACTAAAACATATTTTTGTGGTTTAAATATACATAATTCACAAAAATTAGAGGATAATGAGATATTGATATGTTTTAGTTTCAAAATTTGAAAAATAAAATATTGACGATACCTGTTTATTATAAACATCACAGTTGAAAAAATTTAAGAAGTAACAAAAATGCAAAATTAATGAAATTAATGAAAATTACCAACATTTTGCTACATAATTATATAAAAAAATATTCAAATGAACAAACTTAAGAAAATGAGCCTTTGAAAGCCATTACTTTCTCCTCTATTGTTTACAACTCTACACTTGTTTCCCACAATGCCAGTGGCATTTCGGATACCTGCTAGGGTAACACAATCAACTCCTGGATGAGGAAAGCTCTGAGTTACTGAATAGTTGAATAGTTGTAAGAACAGGTTGTCTGATTCTAACTATTGTCCCTCAGAGAACCCACACAAGCTTAATCAGATTTAGATCTGGTGATATAACATGCTAATCCAGAACTTATATTCTTTAATTCTGAAAAAAACTGCTGCGCGATCTAAATGGCGTTATCCTGCTGATACACAAACTTGTTTCCAACAACACCAGTAAAAGGACGGGCAATAAGTAGCATTATGTTATTGTCAGAAGGACTAGATCTTAGGAATTCTCCATCCACCACACAGAGATCTGTACGTCTTTTCACACTAATTCTATTACAGACAATGATCAAGCAACCCCAATGGCATTATAATGAATAATGTAACAAGCCGAATAAACCTCTCCTTCATGACTCCTCAACCTCAAACTTCAATCATTTAAGTATACACTGAGTCTATTCTCACCTGTGACCAAACAGAAGGAGCTAAACAGTTCTGGTAGCATGTTCCTGGACAAATGTCACTTCGGGACTAGTAGAATCCCGAACCTGTTTGTTTATTAATATCCGAATTTTGCGGATAGCTGCATGAGAGCTAGCTGACCTAGCCGTCCCAAATTTTAGTAGTGTGAGACTAGAGGAAAGGCAGTTAGTCATCACCACCAACCGCCAACTCTTGAGTTACTCTTTTACCAACGAATAGTTGGATTAACCATCACGTTAAAACGCCCCCACGACTGAAAGGGCGAGCATGTTTGGTGCGACGGGGATTCAAACCCACGACCCTCAGATTAAGAGTCGAGTGTCCTAACAACCTGGCCATGCCGGATTCTAAAGAACCTGAGCCCAGCTTCATGAAACCTGTTTTTAGCCATTTAGCACATTACATGCACTCAAATACTTTGCTGAAACCCATTCCTGAGGCCCCTTGCGCTTCAAATTGGATTTGTAAGAGATACATTTCGCAGGTATCGGTCATTTGCACTTGTAGCTCTTCTGCGACTCTGGCCTGGCTCTCTGGGATGGCCCCTTTCAGCCGTGGGGGCGTTATAATGTTACGGTCTATCCCACTATTCATTGGTAAAAGAGTAGCCCAAGAGTTGGCGGTGGGTGATGATGACTAGCTGCTTTTCCTCCAGTCTTACACTGCTAAATTAGGAACGGCTATCATAGATAGCCCTCGAGTAGCTTTGTGCGAAATTCCAAAACAAAACAAAAACTCTCTGGGGTATTCTCCTGTAGCTTTATATCTGCGCCACAGATTTGGAACTTCAATGACCTATGACACCTCACTCTGAATGTGGCCCTCCTTAACCACTGATTTAGTTTTAGTTGGTTTTTAACAACATGCACACTCTTTCTAAAAGTCAACATCAGGAAAACAGAAAAATCCATAAGCCTAGCACTCTCTCAACAATAAGTATGCTAAATTGAAAAAAAAATCACCTCAAACTACACATATCTAAAAGTAATCTTGTTATCCTTGAATTTTTGTGAGCAGTGTATATCAATATGTGTATATGTATTCCTTACACTAACAACACCCCGGTATCGTGGTTCAGTTTACATTGCTAAACATCGGGTTTTAATACTCCTAAAGAAAACAACACAAATAACCTTCTATCAAACTACTAACTTACCAACAAACAAATTAAACAAACTCTTACACTAGCTACAAACTAGAATAAAAAGTAAGAACACGAATGTAAGTTAATTACTGTTCCGCCCCCTCGCTAGTACAGCAGTAAGTCTACGGATTTACAAGGCTAAAATCAGGGGTTCGATTCCCCTCGGTGGGCTCAGCAGATAGCCCATTGTGGCTTTGCTAAAAGAAAAACACACACATTACTGTTCTTTCCCATAAAATAATGATTGCTAGAGGTTAATAATACTCATTTCTGAATCAAGTACCATAACATGACTGGTGAGACAAAAATACTTATGAGTGTAATTTTACGATTTGACTTCATTTAATTAAGAGCTTGGCATGGCCAGATGGGTTAAGGCGTTCAACTCGTTATCTGTGGGTCGTGGGTTAGAATTCCCATTGCACCAAACATGTTTGCCCTTTCAGCGGTGGGGGCGTTATAATGTGACAGTGGTCAATCCCACAATTTGTTCGTCAAAGAGTAACCCAAGAGTTAGCGGTTAGTGGTGATGACTAGCTGTCTTCCCTCTAGTCTTACACTGCTAGATTAAGGACGACTAACGCAGATAGCCCTTGAGTAGCTTTTGCGCGACATTCACGAAACAAACATTTAATTAAGAAAACATATTGAACTAGTTATATTTTTATGCTAGAATAAGACACATCAAAAGTCTCTCAGTTTTTAAAATTGAGAAAAACTGAAATATAAAAATATTTACCATTAGATAAAATATAACTTTCTAAAATAACCTACAATATATATTAAAAACAAAAATCTAGAAATTATTTCATTATATCTTATAAAGGTGGATTTTGTGATCTACTAAGGAACCCGACACACATTTATTTTTAACTTCGTTTTACACTGAATTCACGAAAAGTAATTAAGATATAATATCATTTGCAACACATTGTACTAAATACATCAGGTACTTCCTAACTCCCACAGAAAAAGTATTTATAAAATGTCTCGTAAGCGATAGCGTGGGAGATTTTTGTCTATATTTTCTTACATGACGCGATGTGTTAACAAAGTATAGCTATATTTCATTGTTGTTAGAAGAGCACTTATAAAAGCCTTAGGATTTACAATACTAAAATCAAGTGGTTGATTCCCATTGGTGGACACAGCAAATAGATCGACATGGCTTTATTATAAGAAAACACACATAAAAGCAACAACATCTGTTTACTATCCAGTCTGCTGCCGGAACTCGATGACCCAGTTCAGTAAAGTGACTGGCATGACCCACTAAGACGCATTGGAGGGCAAACCAATGAGTTGACTTGGATATATAAAGCATGAAGAAGTTATAACTAAAATATTTATGCACGTTTCACCTAGTAACGTATTAAAAAAAAAAACATTTTTTTTCTGTATTACACATCACCATTCAGTAAAATAAAATCAGGGCCTCGTTAATCCCATAGAATAAAGCCACGATGACCTTGAGTTTGGTTTTAATCTAATTTATTAATTTTAATCCAGTTAAAATGCACTTTGTGCAGATGCAAAGGTGATCCCAATTAAGAATTAATAAAAGTTAAATGATTTTACATTAATTATTTCGTTATTGATGCGAGAATTAGGGATGGCAGAAGAAAACCTTGCCTTAGAAACAAAATACAAATATGTTATTGTTGATAACAAAGAAAGATACAAATTTAAATGGTATTGGTGACATATATGTAAATCATAAGCTAAAATAAAAGATAGTTTATAAAACGTTAATAACAATGAAAGATACCAATGACGTAGCTCACACATTGTGGAAAACAGTCCAACTGAATTTATATAATGTGTAGTAGATGAATGATTTAATATTGTATTTTACACAAGTTACCTACCTTCATTCTCAACTAAGAATTATTTCACTCTAAAAATAATTAAAAAAAACTTAGCATGGTAATTACCCCATGAGCTCTAAAATGTTACCCGTGGTACCACATCTTGCAGTTGCAGTTAAAAATTACTGCAATATTATGTACATATTATTGTTATAAAGTACAATTAACCATCAGCAGAACATACACAACTTATTTCTCAAGTAAAAAGTTTATTTCCTTGTTGGTTTTTTGGGTTATTCAGAGACCAGCTTGCGCGAGCCCTCCTTAAATTTCAACTCGTATACTAGAGAGAAGTTAGCTTGTCAACAGCACTCAACAACGATTCGTGGTCGTTAAGTATGCAGGTGATTTCGCAACAAAGGGAATCAACCCAAGGATCATATGATTCACAGTTCAGCACGCAAAAAATGAGTCCCGCCTGACTTCGACAAGGACAAGGTACGAGTTATAAATGTATGACAGTATCGACCTCAGTTTGTAATCTCAATGCAAATCAATACTGTGAATGCACGCACTGAAAGTAAATTATCCAATCGTATATCGATGAATGCGCATGGACTATATACTTATTTTCCTGAGCCTCAAACACATAAACCTGAAGCCTCTAAACGAGTCTAAGGTTAAAAGTACCATTAAGACTGTTTAATCTATAAAGAACCAAATTAAAGGTAAACCTATTTGTTTTGAAGCACTGTTTGCAAATCAGCTCAATATTCTAATATTAAAACTTCAAAACATATAACTTAAACAAATAAACGTAAACTCTGTTACTAAATATAATGTTATAGAACCAATCACAAAAGTCATAATTTGTAATCCATAAAGCCCCCGCTAGTACAGCGGTATGTCTCCAGATTTACAACGCTAAAATCAGCGGTTCGATTCCCCTCGGTAGGCTGAGCACATAGCCCTTTGTAACTTTGCTATAAGAATAACACACACAATCCGTAAAAACGGTTATTGCACTTGAAAGCTGCAATGAAATCTGAGAAGACGATTTTCCTTTGTAAATAATCATAGAGGAAAATTCCTAAGGATACCTTCTTTAGAAAAGTACAAACAATTCAAATTATTATTATTGTTATACATTTTTATTAATTAATGAGATTTAGAAAATAAAATGCAAGATGTGGTAATAGTTGGGATACTTAGTGTAATGGTAAATACAGGGTGGTCGCTAGAAAAGCGGAAAATTTGTCAAACAGCTATTTATTTTTACAAAGAATAACTTTTACAAAGTTTTTTAAAGGCATATGTTATATTACACTCATAGATGCTCAAAATGTCGTCCGTGATATTAAAATCATGCATTTTATTCATGATGTAAAGAAATCAAAATAGAAATGAGTAAGCACGCATTTTATTCATGATCTCATCTGACCCTCAAATTGTCCGCTTTTCTAGCGACCACCCTGTATTATCTGTATTCATACTGTCAAAAATCTATATAATAAAGTCACGTCACTGTTTTTGTTTTCCTAATTTGATTATTTTGCAACTACTAGTATGAAGTTCCTCACTGGTACAGCGGTAAGTCCGAAGACTTACCACCCTCCAATCAGGAGTTCTATACCTATCGGTGGACTCACTAGATAGCTTAATGCGGCTTTGCTATAAAAAAACACACATTCACATAAAATGCCCGTTGCATACAGATAATTTATGTTACTAATGTTGTATATAAGTTTTCAAATATCGACATCATCTTTTGATAAATAAAAATAATGATTCAAATATATGTAGGATTATCACCACCATTCTATATACTTTTTTGTACATGGAAGTAAGACTTAACTTAGATTTTTGTGAATGTCACTTCAGTAAACTTAATACGAAGGTACGAAATATTATTAAGAAAGTATATCGAGGATATACTTCTCTCTAGAACTGTAATAAAAAAGAAAATGACCTAAAAACTGAGTGACCTATTTCATAGTCGTAATCTGGTTCAAACAATCAAACTTGAAATTGCTTCCTGTGACCGCTGTTAAGAAAAATATTACCTAGTTCTTTGTAATAAAGACGTAGCTAATGATATTGTTTCGTTGTTTCGGCAACAAAATATAAGTCTCCCAGTAGGACAGCAGCAACTCTTCGGATTTACAAGGCTAAAATCAGGGGTTCGGTTTCAGCCTGGTATGGCTTTGCTGTAACAAAATACACACAAAATATGCACAACTTCGAGTGATTAACCCCCAAACGAAAGATGCATTGTACTGTAAGGCTAACTTGGTGATACTTGTCGTCTACACAGTTATCTGATGTATATAAAACAATGTGAAAACATGGATAAATATGTTCTCTTAAAACTGTATTTTATAGCTCTATTTCCCAGAGCTGTGGAATAATTACATAAAACATGAAACCTAAACAAAAATTAATTTCATTCAGTCTTATAAAGCGATGCAAACATTTTCAAACAACCCTGTGACCAAGAGGTTAAGACGTGTGACTTTATGGGTCACGGCTACATGCCATCGCAACTGCGAGTTAACATTTCGTTCGAGCATGAGACAAATGCTGATAGATGTTTTACTAAATAAAAAAGAGGGGGCGTTAGTAGTTTTGAATATTCCAATGAAAAAAGATATATTATGAAATCAAACTCTAATGCCATTATGAGTATATATGTAACTAACGTCATTAACTATATACGCACATCACAGTTTTACGTGCAAAAGAAAATAAATGTATTAAACACAGCTCTAGTCTTTATAGCAAGACATCATTTACACACTAGTTGAGATTAAAACATAATATAAATATATGATTTATCTTAAACAAATTTTACAGTGGTTGATATATCAATACATATATATATTTTAAACTTGCTCTAGTTTTTACTTCATTAAATGTACCATGTTCGAATACGAATACAACTGATAAGTTCATTGTGTAAATATTGGAACTAGCAACTTGTGCTTAATTTACAATGAATTTCTCATAATCTGATGTCGAAAATATGTTTGGATTTTTCATTTATAAAAAAATTATAATTTAAAAATATTCATGAATGTAGTGATAATTGCATTACTTCTACCAGCCCATTTCGAAATCCCCAATCATATTTAACTTGATATTTCAAGACTCAGCTCTCACAATCCTGCCAATAGGGACGTGATAGTATTTTTCCTAGAAATTAAGAACTTCTTCCACCATTATTGTGGTGGACATAAAATAAAGAGATGGCATAGTTAGCATGTTGGCATATAATATAAAAATATGTAACACTTGATATTTAGCACTTCGAGATGCCCATCAGTGGCATAGTGGTATGTTCGCGGACTTATACTGCTATAAGGTAAGCTTCGACACCCATGGTGGGCAGAGCAAAGAAAGCCCATAGTGTATTTTTATGCTTAGTAGCAAAAAATACTTTGAGGTGCATATCACAAAATAAGCAGTAAATAGATGCTGCCTGATGAATCAGCTGTAAGTTTACGGACTTGAAACACAAAAATTTGAGATTCAATTCCCCGCCATACACCCAATTGTGTATCCTTGAACTAAAACAAGGCAAATGGACTTTGTACTCTTTTTATTTCATTACAATTTTATTCTTAATATTGTAGGCCTGGCATGGCCGAGCGCGTTAAGGCGTGCACTCGTAATCCGAGGGTCGCGGGTTCGCGCCCGCGTCGCGCTAAACATGCTCGCCCTCCCAGCCGTGGGGGTGTATAATGTCACGGTCAATCCCACTATTCGTTGGTAAAAGAGTAGCCCAAGAGTTGGCGGTGGGTGGTGATGACTAGCTGCCTTCCCTCTAGTCTTACACTGCAAAATTAGGGACGGCTAGCACAGATAGCCCTCGAGTAGCTTTGTGCGAATTTCCAAAAAAACAAACAAACAATTCTTAATATTGCATAAACTTAACATGGCATGCGATAAGTTCTTGTTAAATAAAGTATCTGTAATTTGTATTTATGACTGACAAAGCAACTAAAGCCATCTGCTGCCTTCCATTAATTTTAAACTGCTGACTTGATGAAAGTTAGCAGCACCATCCACGTTAAGGGGCCAAACATTATTCTTATAATGCATCCACATCTTAAAGAGCAAGAAATGTTTTTTTTTTGTTCAATAATAAAGTATGTGCATTTTAAAATGCTTTAATATTATTACATGCTTGCTTGGAGCAAACGTTTTGGATCTCATCAACAAAGAAAAGTAAGGAAAATTATCATTGAAAAGGAAATATACAGTTACTGAAAAAGCCAAGTATGTATTCTATATTCATCTGATATATTACCGTTCTTAATGACATGACAATTATTTTAATATCATACATCAAATTTCATTTCAACTGACCCATGAACGTTTTTTTGAAAAAAAAATATACGCATTTCTTAAACATCTAGTGTTTTTTTAATATAAACTTAAAGTAACTAGCTGCGTTGAGTGTCGTGGTCAATGAATTTTCCATTTCTATATAATTATTGTACAGCGTGTATGTTACAAATATTACAGCGATGAATTAATGTAATGTGTAAAACATTATTACTATTTCTCTGTACATTTTTAATATAAATTATTTGTTATAAAGTATAATAAAGTAAATAGACAAGTTTCAGTGAAAGATGGAAAAGATAAAATGTAGTGAACACCTTTTAATTTAAAATAGCTGAGACAATATAGAAATACTCCACGCAAAAGAACAACGTAAAATACGAGATTGTTAATTTTTTCAAGAAATACTTATCACATTCTTATCTAAACTGATAAACAGTAATAAATGTGTATTAAAGTTTATATGAGTTTTTCATAGCGCATCTCCTTAAATTTATTGTTCATCAAGTATTTTAAATTTCTTTGTACTTTTAGAGAAGATACGCTTATAATTTGATTGTTTTATCTTATAATTTTCTTAAATTGTTCTGTGGTGATATTTCAGAAACTCAACTGACATAAAATAATGTATGTATGTGTTGTGATTTGTTGAACAGGACATTTACTTTGCAGACTCAACCGATAAAAGCGACACTGCAGTTTTTGGAGATTAAAACTTTAACATACTGATAATAAGTTATCTCACAAACTATAATTAAAATTGCTTGTGCATACCTATATATTTATACAATAAAGTTACTATTTTCTTTTACAGTTTTGTGCAACAGGAAAAACTAAAAAAACACAACTATTTTGAGTTATTTACTTGAATAGTTCTTCGGGGTAAAGTCACATCTTTTGCCTACTTTATGGCTTTTTGATGTCTGAAACGAACGTAGAGTCAGAAATGTCAGTACAGCCTTAGAAACATAAACTGACTATTCATTTGATGGATTTCTCATTTAGCTTCTCTAGGGTTAGTTTGATGTTATAGATTAGGAGGAAGGCAAACTTGTTAATTATATAGATTATCTTTTGGAGTGCTTTTTACCAATGAATAGTGTGATTGACCGATAAAATATAACATTTCCATCGATAAAAAGGTGAGCATGTTCAATAATGGGCTTCGATCCCGCAGATCCCAGATTTTGAACAGAGTGTTCTAACTACCAGGCCCATATAAATTGAATTTTATATTGTTTTATTATATAATTAACTTCTAAAGTAATTCGAGAATAACCATACATATATATATGTGTGTGTGTGTGTGTGTGTGTGTGTGTGTGTGTATTAACATCAAACTGTCGCCCCATCTGGTAAACAAGTTCAAAAATATATTATTTTTAAATATCTACAATGCCTTTTCTGTGACTCTGTTTGAGGATTGTTAAATGCTGCATATTTTAAAGAAACGTTAACATTACTTACTACTCTATAGTTCTCTTTCATACTTCTTATCTTTAAAATTTTTTATCGCATATATTATATCACTCAATAATTTCATTGACTTGTTATTAGAATTTTTAAGTATATATTTCACAAAAATGTATATTTATTTATTATTTTAGGTGATTTAATTTAGTATATAATGATTTAATGTTAGCAATTATGTAGAATAGAATTTACTTTGTTTTTTTTATTAAATTTGCCAAGGAAGCATTAAAAGACACTTGCTTCCTAACTTTCGATCTTATAGTGATAAAGTTATAGCTGTATAACACAAAACATTTTAACCATTTTTTGCAAAAGACTCCAGTTATCATTTAAAAAAGACACATGGCTATCAAGAGTGGACCAGCTACCCAATTTTGCCATTTGCCTCAGTAATGAAACTTTTTGAGACGATATGTTTTACATTATTTATGCCTGATTATTACAGGCAAATTTCCTCTACTTTTAATAATCTGATTCAAATATTTGACTAATATTACATATTGTGAAGAACAAAAAAATAGTAAGTGTTTTTGTGAACATTTTTAGCTATCTAGATGTGAAAACTATATTTTATACATGCGTATAACGAACATTAAATGCAGATATCACAAAGTATTAACATTACTTAGTATATTAATATATGCTTGTTCATAATTTTATGTTGTTGTTTTTTATTTTAATAAATGGGCCCGGCATGGCCAGGTGAGATAAGGCATGCGACTCCTAATCTGACGGTCGCGGGTTTGAATCCCCGTCGCACCAAATATGTTCGCCTTTTCAGCCGTAGGGGTGTTATAATGTGATGGTAAATACCACTGTTCGTTGGTAAAAGAGTAATACAAGAGTTGACGGTGGGTGGTGATGACTAGTTGCCTTCCCTCTAATCTTACACTGCTAAATTAGAAACGGCTAGCGCAAACAAACATTTTGATAAATATTTCTATTCATAATTACAGTTGTAGAGGAACAGGGTACACTATACTTTAATTTTACAATTACGAAGGCCACAGGTATTTGAGATGTTCGTATTTTTTATCTAAATACTGTCTATTTTTTACATCTAACCGGCTACCTATAATACATTTAAGTTGTTGACAATGAGATTTGTAGTGTGTTAGTTATATATGGTGATAAAAAATCAGAAACTCTGATTTTTCTTTTTTTTTCATTATACTTGTCTGATTACGTGATGCTGTGCATTTTAGGAAGTACTAATAAGAAACTTAGAATTTAAATGTAATTGTAAGCAAAGTGAATTATGCCTCATGCTTGATCTTACTAAGTTGTCTTGGTCCTAGCCTACAACAAACAATTATTTGTAGAAGTTTGTTTTTTTTAATGTGGAATTGATATGTACCTCATAATGTTGTTTAATAAATGTAATTTTATTACCTTGTTAAAAAAATATGTGTGGTTTTACTTTTTTTCACATTGGATCAGGTTTCTTAACACTTTTCAGTTTTAGTTCTTGGATTCTCTCGTTATCATTGATACTAACATAACCAAGTGACTTTAAGTGTGTTTCTTGAGTTTGTTATTCATTCTAAGTCATCTTTTAAGGTACTTTTAGGCATTCATGGTAAAACTATTAGAAGTCACACTTCTACTTTAAGCTTTATCAGCGTGTTAAAAATAAAGTCTTTAGAGTGCTATAAATTCATCCATTTTGCCATCTTGGGTCTTAAAGATGTATCTGTCCTTAGTCCTGTTAGTTTTGGTTTTAAATATTGTATTCTACTTTTTCTCTTAAATTTTAACTCATTATGCCATTTACTGGGGTGAGAAACTTTTAAAAAGTGAAATTTTATTTTATTTGATTGTCGAGTAGTTTAACTTCTTTTTTCCCCTGTTGTTAAAGAGAGTTGTGGCATACACATTAATGCACTCGAACTATAAACCAAATGACTCGTGGTTTGCGTCCCCCTACTACAACAACTCGCTTGACACTTTCAAACCATAAATATACTATAAAAGTGGCAATCAAATTCCAAGGGACATGTACAGGTAACTCTGTAAAAAACTTTAGATGAAAATTCTAATAAACAGTTATCGAGAACATTATTTTCTTTGTATTTTATTTATATTTATCAAATATATCTGATAATTTTTATTCTGCACTGCCTGACAATTTATTAAAAGTTCCCTTGTTTATTTAGATATTTTCGCATTAACGTGATTTCACAAAACTCTCTCGAGGTGAAAGATTTGGTTATTTTTATCTATGGAACTTCTCATTTTAGGATTTAAAAACTGTAAGTCTATTTCCTTTTGGTCATTCGATATCTTCCAGTCACATGAGCAGTAATTGTACTTGAGTAAGCATGGGCTCTTGTGGTAACAATTACCTCCTCATCTCCCTATTTACCATAACATTATAGTTCTATTTTATTTTGTATCCCGCTTGAACAGCGTTAAATCTACGTACTTAAACTCCTTATATCAAGAGTTCGTTTTCCATCAGTAGTCACAGCAGATAGACCGATGTGGCTTGGCTATTAAAATTCACGTTTTTCTTTGTAGCATTGTAATGACGGATACCATCATAAATTTAAATTTCCATAAAAATTTTAGAATATATCTTTAGACAAATGTTTTAGGGCAAATTGTGTGACTTTCCTGTTAACTGAATTTCTAAAGACCAAAAACATTGTTTCTTTTCTTTGCTGTCCCTGTATCATCTGTGTTATATTTCCTAAACATGTGTTAAACGAATACTTTTGACCTTATCTGCCAAGTATTAGTATACCTGAATATCACCCCAGTGTAAACTGGGGACATTATTCTTTAACGGCTTACGAGCTCATTTCACATGCTTTTCCCAGTATTGCTGGTCTGATTAGGAAAATTCTGGTTGAGATTACTTGTCAACCTTCTTTTTTTTTATAGTACTTTGGTGAAATATTGATTGTTACAGACTTGTTGCTACACCTTGTCAAACCTGCAGTTTTCTATTTCAACACACTAGCCAAGACGTTTAAACCTACATTACTACTTTATAACAGCGTTAAGCATCATTTTAGGACTGAAGAAACCAAAGTGACCAACAGTCAAAGAAACTATTCCTGTTTCCAAATTTGAAGCATTGTCAGTAAATTATGACACATTTGTTCTACACCTCAAAATGTAGTCTGGCTGTTTGATGTTTTAATCATATTTTTCATTCCAGAAGTTAGGAAGACCAACTTTTATTCTTAGGTCTGAACAAATTTTATTAACTTGGTAAAACTCTTGGGAACTGGTTAAACGTTTGATTTCTATCATCGCCAGATTAAATGCAGCTTTTATCGAAAGTGAAGCTACTTTGGAAAGTAACATAATATTTCATTGTATGTTTTTGCACCTGAATAAATTTTCATGAAACTTATAACAGTTAGATCAACGGTATATAATTTCCTATTTAAAAAACAAAGCATTATATTATCTTCTAGTCTTAAAACTTTCTCACTGCATTACCATAAAATTTTCGAACGCATTTGTGACGTTTGTCTCACTTTGACAAAATAGGTTTCAAAGTGACAGAGCCGTGCTGTTAATAGTGTGAATGTTAAATTCACGTAGGAAGCCAACTCGAAGACGGTGATTGGCGCTGACTGTCAGATTGACTAACAAAGTGCACCAAGGGGTTTAATTATATAGGTCCTCGTTAATGTTTCCGATTCTAAATTAAGATTTTATTCACACTGTGTCTAGTTACAATTAAGCCAAATGTTTGTTTTAATGGCATCATTAATGCCACTTTAATAAAATCTTAGCATCATTAGATGATTTATTAACCTACAGAGTGTGGAGTCCAAGATAGCTTAATGATCACTCTTTTTATTCGGTTAAACACATCCAAAACTAAATACTTATAATGACCATATTTTTGTTATTGTGTGAATTCTTGTCGATTTATGTAGAGATTTCACTTTTCTATGGTAAAGTTATATACATATATATATACATACACACTATTCTCGACAAACCACTTGTACCTCATTATCTTTTCATGACCATAAATGTTTTTTTTTCATTTAATTGTATGATAGCTATATTTTCATTCTCCAGTATGAACAGTTTCAATTTGATATTTTGAACAGTGATTTGCGACAAACAAAAGTTTGATTTAATGTTATTTTTACACATCTCTGACTTTTAAAATTTGTAATGGGTTAGTTAAAAATAAAATGGTAAATAATTGCATTCTAGTAGATTTTATATCAATAGTAGTAGGTCTATTTATTGTAATTTTATTAGAAAAAAGGCTCTAAAATAACATTCGATTTATTTTTTACTTTCATAACCTTGCCAAAAAATGGATGGAAAAAACCCTTTGAAAATATCTCACTTTCTTTTAATTTAAATTACTTTATCCTCACTTTTAAATTTTATGTAATCAATTCTATTATTTATCAACGAGCCTCTTTCATAACTAGGCTATCTCGTTCTAACAATGAGCTATTGACTATCTGGAAACTTTCTTATGTAACTTAATAGTTTACATTCGTCTCTACCTGAGTGCAAGTTAGCCTAAAAGTACATACTTATTCAAAATTGGTTCTCTTGGCTCTTAAACTTCTCTATCTCATATTGCAAGATTCATGTTCTAATAGGCTTAGAACTTATGTTCATGATAATAACTGTAGAACTGAACTACTTACCCGAAGTTACTTACTTTTTTAAGTCTTAATACTCTTCACTTTCTGCTGTCTTCCACTCAGTATGAACCAGTGGGCTACATACAGTAAGTTTCCTGTGTTATAATGCTGAAATCCTGTTTGACATCCATTAGTGGACAGTATGAATAAAGCTAATTATGTAGCTTTGGGCCAAAAAGCAACAACTGTTACTTTAAAACAAGCAAAAATAACCATCTGTTTGATATTTTCCTATTTGTGTCCTTCCTTCTAAATTGATAATTCTTCCTGTTATTTTCTAATAAACGACTTTTAATTAATAATTTTGTTTATACTAAAACTCTCACGATTTCCTTCGTATATATATTTTGTGCTACCTACAATCAGGCCACTTGTGAGAAAGTGGTAAGTTTAGAGACTCACAACAAGGCCCGACATGGCCAAGTGGGTTAAGGCGTTCGACTCGTAATCTGAGGGTCGCGGGGTCGAATCTCTGTCTCACGAAACATGTTCGCCTTTGGGGTCGTTATAAGTGCAGTCAATCCCACTATTTGTTGGCGGTGGGTGGTGATGAATAGTTGTCTTCTCTCCAGTTTTACACTTCTAAATTAGAGACGGCTAACGCAGATAGTCCTCGTGTAGCTTTGTGCGAAATTGTAAAACAAGAAAAACACAACAACAAGATCTCGTGTTCCTTTCGCTGTTGCGCGGTGGGCGTAGCAGATAATTTAAAGTGACTTTGGTCTAACTATAAACTACAATTATTTTTTTACTACCAGTACTTTTATAGTATTACGAGAAAAAATAAATCTGCATTAAAGAAAAAATGTTATATTTGCCTTCCAGAAAGATCGTTTAGCTACCACCTACGTTGTGTGTGCTATAAATAAGCAGATTGTATAGTTTTAGGCTTAATAGCAAGGAAATAAAACTTATTTTGTAGGTACATTTCCGTGCAACATATTAAATAATTTCGAAGTTTTGTTTAATTCTTCACAAAATTTTTATCCCGATTTATTTTGAGGAAAGGAAAAACAGAATGACATTTTAATACCACTTTCGTGTAAAGAAAAACTTCAACAAACGTAAATTCTGCGTTACTTTTTTAAATGAGAAAAACTGACAAAACAACGATGACCAACAGGCCCAATAATTGTAATAAAATTTGTTTTATCATCATTATTCCTCTTATTTTTACATTCTCGTTATTTTAATCACTTCTGACAAGAAATCTATAATAATTAAATTAATAGAAAAGCTTTAAACTCTTCCGCGATTTTAACACGATTATTAAGCCACTAAGTTCTATATTATCCATACCACACTCTTTAATACAGGGTGGTCGCTAGAAAAGCGGACAATTTGAGGGTCAGATGAGATCATGAATAAAATGCGTGCTTACTCATTTCTATTTTGATTTCTTTACATCATGAATAAAATGCATGATTTTAATATCACGGACGACATTTTGAGCATCTATGAGTGTAATATAACATATGTCTTTAAAAAACTTTGTAAAAGTTATTTTTTGTAAAAATAAATAGCTGTTTGACAAATTTTCCGCTTTTCTAGTGACCACCCTGTATATTACATTTATAATACATTTGTTTTTATTGCAAGTTATACGAAAACATTTTTAGTGTTTTCAATACGTAAAGAATATGTTTGTACGACTTTGAAAGAGTGATTTAAACGTTTTATATTTTAAATCAATCATCTATAAGGATGTTAAAACATGTACATGCTGAACGTAAACCACGTTTTGGATTGAAAAGAAGTTATAAACAAGTTATAGTACTATTAACTTTTCGTACGAGCACAAAGCTACACAATGGGCTATCTGTGCTCTGCCCACCACGGGTATCGAAACCCGGATTTTAGCGTGTAAGTCCGCAGACATACCGCTGAGCCACTGGGGGGCCGTACGAGCACTTAAAAACACTTTGTCACAAGTCTTTTTGTCTTGTTACGTACTATAACTTATCTCAGATGAGTCTCCAATTTATTAAGGTACGATTTCAAATAGTCGGATATTTCAAATACCAAAGTTAATTTACTGAAGTTAAACGGTTTGTAATATTCGAAATTTGTAAACGTTTTCTCTCACATATCTGTAGTTTTCTGATTATTAAGCGTTTATCACTGTTATAGCTTCCGAAGTTTGTTGTATACTGACTATAGGGAACCAAAAATATTAACCTTCTATGCTACACGTTAAATTATCCATCTTTCAGTTTACTTGGGGTCCATACAGACCCAACATATAATAATTATCATAATGTTGAAGCTGTGATTTAGATGTTGAAAAGTTAGCATACTGACTTCTCATAGCATTGTGCAGATAAATTCTGAAAAAGACTGAATACCATAAGTATATAATATGTGATTTATTATTACAAAATATGAAATTTACTTATATTAATTTTCTCATATTTAGATAAAAAAAATTTCATCATTTTAATAATGTACGGCCACTTTTCTAATCGATATCTCACAATTAACACTAATAAAATACTAAATGAAAGAACAGATTTCTCGAATATGTAACAGAAAACACCAAATTGTAAGAAAATGTGCTTGGGGTTTGAAAAGACCAAAGGGGGTGGAACTGCATCAAACTTTGTTTCAGAGCTAAACTAATGCCAAATTTTGAATAACATGTAAGCAAAATTTATTCTGAGTAAACATAAAGTGTTTCTCATATTTCATACAAGCCATTTTACAAACACTCATCACACCATACATTGGGTGTGGAGTGATCAACGCAGACATGATTTCCACATGCTGTACAGATTTGACGGACTTTGCTGTCCGCGATTCTTGGGCAAAGATAACACCGTTTTTTGTTGCTGAGATACCTTGACAAGCATGCTGTCTTGTGTCAAGCAATCCCCAATGCAAAAACACAGATTTGATGCCTTTCTGCATTGCACAGGGATTCTGGAGACATCTCTGAAATAGGTTGTACACATTACTTCACTTCAAGAGAGATATAAGTACGTAATCACTGTTTATCACAATGGATAAACTCTGAGTTCATGTACACAATACCTGATGAAGTTACAAGACTTCCAAATCTGTGTATTACTTGGGGTCCGCACGGATTCCATGCAACGACTTATTTACAAAAATTATTCGACTGCAAAACATCGAAAGTTTTACTATTTTTATGTCAGAAGAAAATAGTGCGACAATTACATAAAAATATAACTGATTAATGAAAAAATATTTATCGTCGAGGCCCATATGGACCCCAGGTGTACTGAGGAAGGTTAAACTGTCTCTTCTCATATCGGCTCAAAAATTTTAAGGCGACGTTCTCGAAAGTTCAGTAAATAATCACTGGTATTTTACACACATTGTTGATTCTTACGCTAGAGAATCTTCTACAAATTTAGAGAATAGGCAGGAATTTCGCAACACATACCGTTATAAATTACATTCATTTCTAAATATATATTTAACTGAAACAAACACCAATATAAAATAAATATATGATAGTAAATCCGTTACAGTCTTTATAAGCATGTTTTGGTAAGATGTGTATTAAAGTCTTAAGGGAGAGATATAAGTTACTTACCTAAATACGTTCAACTGCATACTGCCAGTCTATTAGTGCCACAAATACAGGCGGCTAAAAACTTGGGTCGATCCCCTGATGGGATAACAATAAGTCTTTCAGATTTACAACGTTAAAATGAAAGATTCGATTTCCCGCCATGAACACAGCAGATGGCATATTGTGGCTTGGTGTTGTTTTATAGTGAATACACGGGCACTATTTTCACTAGCTATCCCCAATTTAGCAACGTAAGACTAAAGGGAAAGCAGCTACGCATTATCACCCACCACCAACTCATGGGCTTTTTATTTATCAAAGAATAGTGAGATTGGTCGTCAAATTACAATGTTCCCACGGCTGAAAGGGCTATCATGGTTGATATGACAAAGATTCGGGTCCGCGACTCTCTGATTACAAGTCAAGTGCCTTAACCACCTAGCTCACTTGGACTGTTAAAAGCGTCCAAAATATAGTATCCGGTATGATATGGAATATATTCGTCCTTACAAGAAAAATAAGTTAAAACATTTTTGCAGTTTCGTGGCTTTTAAGTTCCAGAAATGTTAAGATGATCACGCAATTAAAGACCACTATTGGTAACTATCCTTTATCGTGTTTTTCATATCTGACCATCATTTTACGTGTTTTTTTTTAGAAAAATGTCTTAGCCAAAGTAGTATTTTAAGTTTTCTGCAGCTAAACGTCTTTACATTTTTATATAGTTAGCTACAGTTTTGCGCGATTTCTGCAGCTAAATGTCGTGTTATTTGTAATTTTCTTTTTCTTTTACAATAATTATTTATCGTTTTTGTGTTTTATAAGTCATTATGAGTTACTTTTATAACTAATTAACGTTTTAAATTTCTTTTGGTATATTTGTCATTCCTGCGTAACGCTCATAGTGTTTTTCCTAGCTAACCATCGTTTTACATATTTTCAACACTAAATATATTGTAAGTAGTTAGGAGGATTGTTGGGTACATATGTTGATTGGATACCGTGAAAATTAAACATACAAATGAAAACTGTATAACTGATGAATTAATGAAATGATTTATTCCAGTGGTCGATAATCGTAAAAGTATACAAGGTAAATTATTATCTATAACACTTGCATCCTTCAAATAATACAAAGTATGAGCAACAAAACTAAAATGTGCAAATGTTATAAGAGATGCCTCGTTAAAATAATGGTTTTACTTGTAACTTTAAGCTCACATAATTAAATCTAGTATACAAAATTGTGGCATAACCACATACTGAGACATTCTACGATAAGCACATCATCCTATTGAATTATCTATCTAGTAAAACAGTCCAGTATCAACTTTAATAACAGTTTACCATCTGATTAGAAAATCCAATATCCACCTAATAACACCATCCACCTTTGCAAAACGTATTTAATATTTTGCTCATAAAGAAAACTGTAATTGTGATAAAAAGTTTCAAGTTTTTATAACTGTAAACACAATGTTATGTAACTTAAATTATAATTTGAAAATTTTGATTGTTACTTTAAAGTTAATTTCACGTTGTCACCCTCTGATGGGTCACTCGCAAACTATCTGCACGCTCAGTATATCAGTGCGCCATCTCGTGCCACTTCGTAGACTAAACAACATGCTAACACTCAAACTATGATGACACACCTAACAGCATTTTCTCTGATAGCAGACAACGTTTGTCATCAAATGTCATGGGGGCCTAGCAATGTACCCTCTCGTTGTGGAACTACTACGTCATCTTTTCTACTTCTTCTCTCCTCTTAAGCAGCCAGTCATCGCATGTGTCTTAGTAACTCCAAACCTACACCAATGTGATTATCTTAAGTAATCGTTAGTGTTACACCTTTGTCAAAAGCTTTTCGTAAACTCAGTACATCTGCTTCACACCCTTTCCATTGACCAGATAGCACGTGGTGTACTTCACATTCATTTTCTTTTATGATACTGTATGTATGTATGTTTCTCATGGCAAAGCCACATCGAGCTATCTGCTGAGCCATTCAAGGGGTTTATGATACCATATTTAACAAGATAATTCTGTAAAACTTCTTTCATCAGACTTTCCAGAATCATTCACATTACTAAAGGCTTGCTTTGTTTTGTTTTTTTAATTTAGCGCAAAGCTACACGGGGGCTATTTGAGCTAGCCGTCCCTAATTTAGTGGTGAAGACTAGAGGGAAGGCAGCTAGTCATCACCACCTACCACCAACTCTTGTGCTACTCTTTTGCCAACGAAGAGTGGGATTGACAGTCACATTTTAACGCCCCACGACTAAAAAAGCCAGCATGCTTGGTGCGACGGAGATTCGAACCCGCGACACTCAAATTACGAGTCGAACGCCTCAATCTACCTGGCCATCCCGGGCGCCCGTTACTAAAGACTAGCTGGTCTCTCATTTCTATAGAAACTTTTATCATTCCCTATAAAAATAGGAATAACATTAACAGCTATTTAATTTTCAATCACCTGCATACTGTCTCTATGCCTATGAGAAGAATTGGCTGGTTGGCTGATTTAGTGTTTTATGGCACAAAGCAGTTAGGCTATCTGCGCCAAACATCCGGTAAAAAGTAAAAATTAAGGGAAATTAAGTAAAATACACAAAAGGAAATTAAGGTAAAACAAAACAAAGTTTAAAAAACATAAATAGCAAAAAACCAATGTTTACATCTAGTCTACAACATTAACAGAAAAACTTCAGTAATACAAGTTGTAAAGGACTTTCTGTAGCATAATTGTAATTATCACAACTCCCCCAAACAGACTAACATGTAAGTATAAAAACAACTGTCAGTCACCTGAAGTTGGCATTTCCAGTCCTGGTTCCGAGTTATTTGACGTTATGGCCATTTTCAGAGAGTAAAGTAATAAATGTTTTAAAAGACTTGTAGCAACATTTTAATTGTTATAGCTCACCAGGATGACTAATGGCTAGTTCAAATAGTAGCGTTAGTCACCTGAAGTTGGCCTTTCCAGTCCTGGTTCCGAGTTATTTAACGTCACGGCCATTTTCTAATTTCAAATCAAACTAGATGAGCTGTGATTCTTAAAAGAGAATAACATTAAAAATGTCTAATGTATAAAGTACAAAACTTTAATGGCATTAAAAAAGATTAACGGCCTTTAAAAAACTAAAAACATTACCAAGGTGGAAAGTTTCACCCTCACCAATAACATTAACGTTATGGCCAAACCTTGAGAAATAACATGTTTAAAATGAAGCCGTCATTAAGAGTCGTAACGACAGCATGAAAGTAAAATGTGCCTTATTATGACGCACAGACTAAACTTTGGTGCATCAGTTCCAGATAAAAGAAAACAATGAGTTAAAACTGTGACCAACGCGTATTTTAGTTAGAACAACTTCCTCTTCCGATCCTTACAAAAGCAAGATGGCCAAAGTCCAATATAGGGTATTACTTGGAAAAGCTTGTTTTTCCATTGCTCATTCAAAGTCGAATGTCAGCTAACACGGAGCTGAGCCTTGAATACAGGACCACAGTCTATGCATGGAACAGGCACTGCAATGATAGTGCCAGAGCAGATAGATTTAGCTGCGGTGTTGGCGAACTCGTTTCGCTAATACCAACGTGGCCTCGTATCCAGAAAAAAAATGGATAGAAGTAGATGTTAATTAAAATGGGCCAGTCGGTTTTCAATATTGGCAACAACAGGGTGTAAACTAACGTTAAGCGATTCCAGGGCCAGTAGAAAACTAAGCGTATCAGTATAAATGGTGCAATTTGAGAACTGCCTAGCTTCGATGTAACCCAAGACAAGAGAAATATCAATATCAGCTCTTCCCCAAAGAGGTTGATGCCCATTAAAGTCTCCCAGGACTAAAAAGGGAGACAGCAACTGTTCAACGAGAGATTCAAGGTCTGATTGATCATGTCTCTGCAGGCGACAGGTAGAGAAAACAAATAATGATGGTATGACCAAAGGAAACACGGATGTCTACGACCTTCAAGTGTGTCAAGTGGCAAAGAGAGGGTGGGCACATGCCGATAAACCAATAGTGCCACCCCTCCATGCTCTCGACCATCACACAGCCTATCATTTCTGTACAAAACCAACAAAAGGTGACAGTATTGGCAAGTTTCTGAAATGTTTCCTATAAGAAAGACATACAGGATGGTAGGAAGCAATCAGTTTTGATATCATCCAGATTAAAACATAAACCTCGACATTGTTTTAAGATAGCGATTTATATTTACTTGTAGGCAGATTGGGTAGAGAACCCCTATCTTTACAATTACGTCTTTTTTCCTTTCTGTCCTTATTCGAGGGAGATCTATCAACATCCGTGGATCCTGCCCTGGGTTGATTGGGAAGGTCTTTGCTGTTGGAAGGGGACTGCAGTGACGGAGGACGCGAACGAATGATCGTTTTGCATCTTGGGGTGGGAAAAGAAGATGTATTCGAGGAAATGCCTGTACTCGGAACCAAAGAATTTGGAGCTTGGAGTTTGTTGAAATGCATGTAAGGGGCAGAAATGAATGTTGAAGTTAATGTATCAACTTTTTTAACCATGGAGGTCAAAAAGGCTTTTCATTTGTTTTGAGAACGATTCTTTTGGAAGCATAGAGATCTCTCTGCACTTCCACTGTAGTTGTAGAATGAAGTGCAGCAACATAATTCCGAGATGAAGTGGTAGACAGCAACTTCCGAGCCTCAGGATAAGTAATGTTATGAATTGTTTTTCCTTCGACCACTTAGGGCACAAACAAAAGTAGGACACGTAAGAACCATTGCAATTGACACAACGACAGTCTATTTCACCCTCGTAGGCATCATGTTCCTTGCTACCACAACGAGTACACATCAGGGAATCACAGCATAACGTCTTTGTGCGATTAAACTGCTGACACTAAAAACATCGGAGTGTTTAGAATGTATGGCCGTACCCTGCAAATAACCTAACCTGCCTTGATGGTAGCAGGTGAATGTCAGAATGAGGTCACCATTGTAATTCCACCTTTGTGAGTGGAGAAATACCTCACTGCAGAAACTTACTGGGTGGAGAAACCAACGAGAATCTCAGACTGGGATGTTCTTCAAATACTTCTCGACAATAACGCCCAGTGATTAATTCAAAGTATCATGAGGTGTAGCCTCAATAGGTATATCCCCAATTACCTTTAAATGGAAGAGGAGTTCACTCTGTTGAGATGTGGATTTTTCACCAATGTCACCAGATCGAAGCTTCTTCACTGACTTTGGAGAGCCAGAAAGTCCCTCTAGTCCTTTCTGCATGAAAAAGGGAGGCATTTGCCCTAAAGGTTTGTCTGAAAGAGAATGCAATATAAGAAAATGAGGTATAACAGGTGTTACAAATGTTGGAAAATTGCTGCTTAGAATCTTCAAGACATGGTCTTTTACCAATGAAGTTTTTCACCATTTTATGTTTTTATTAGGAGGATCAATAATAAAAAAGGGAAATTTCAGTGCCCACTGATCCAAATACCAGCATCAGATGCAATGTCCACAAATCTTGTTGAGAACATCCAATATTGGTACTTGGTTGACACTAGTCCAAGTGGACCAGCTGATTAACCCAAGGGGGCCACCCCAAGGCCGCCCATCTACAGGAATTCAAGGCCAAAGTGGTGTGTTAGGGTTGGACCCTGAAACACGTGAGTGCACGTTTAGATCCCAGAGGAGGTAAATTGAAAAACCTTCCCTGAGAGGTTCCTCACCCCGTACAGGAATCCACACCAAGCGCCTATGAGAAGAAATAGTGACAAACTGTCATGATAGCATTGCACTGAACGGTGAAAATGTTGTAAATGGTAAAAGGTAAGTTTGGTTTTCTTTGAGTTTTGTGCAAAGCTGTATAAAGGTTATCTGCGCTAACCGTGACTAATTTAACAGTGAAAAACTAGATAGGAGCTAGTCATCACCCACCACCAGCTATTGTATCAATGAACAATGGGATTGACTGTCACATTATAAAGTCCTGTGATAGACAGGGTAAACATGTTTGATGGGACAGAGATTGAAACACATGACCCTCAGATCGCTAGTCAAGGCCCTAACTACCTGACCATGCCAGGCTCATGTGCAAGGTGGGATGGAAAGGTTGTTGCCAGTGATATAAGCACATAATAAAATTATCACTAATTTAGTGAGAAACTTAGAAGCTTACACTGATAATATACTGCCGATTTTTCTCGCCAAAGTAGGGTCAGGCATACAGTACTGCTCTTCTTGAATGTTTCAGAGAGCTATTGGGTAGCTTTGTCATTTTAGAAGCAGTCATTTGGTTGAAAGCAAACACATTTCATACTGATTTCATAACATACGTAAGGCAACTGTTAAAACTTAATACTGTTGAGTTCAAGTGTATATTTTATGTTTTTATCATGTTATTAACAAAGATTTGTTTTTTAATTTCGTGCAAAGCTACATGAGGGTTATCTGCACTAACTGTCCCTAATTTAGCAATTTTAGAGTAGAGGGAAAACAGCTAGTTATCACCACTCACCGCCAACTCTTGGGCTACTCTTTTACCAATGAATAATGGAATTGTCGATCACGTTATAACACTGCCCTACTGGAAAGATAGTCTCCTTCCTTCCTCTCCCTATTGTTGCTATTAAGCACAAATACACAAAAGGCTAGCCGTACTCTGCACACTACGTGTATCAAAACGAGATCTCTAGCAGTTTAAGCCCATAGATATACCACTATGCTGCTGGTCGCTTTTATCTAGTGTCTTATAGTCGAGGGTATTGGTTCGACAAAGATCCCATATATAGAGGGTGACATTTATATGAATGAAGAGCATACTAAAATTTTACTTAATTCATTCTTACTGCATGGTTAGTCTGCAAAATAATTATCCAGGGCATCTTTGAAACTTACAGTACAGAGACCACTTTATTAATTGACTGTTGATCAACATAGAGAAAATACAATAAGCTGGATTGTAAAGTGCTATAAGCAAACAAATGTGTACCAATTGCACTACTTCAACACTAGTTGGAATTTGACTATTCCTAACCATATGAAGTGAATAAATTAGTGAAAAATCAGTTTAAACTCTGCCTTTTTTAGATGCAAAAACGAAAGAATGGCTTCAACATTGCTTAAGAGTTCATGCTCTGGATAGTGAACAAGTTGAACAAAGTGGTTTGGTTTGATAGGCCACTTTACAAATATCTTTATGGATGGTTGAAATAATATGAAGAAAACACTTATGCTGATGCTACAATACAAGCTCCTGCAGGTGATCAGATGGCATGGCAAACTATTCTCATGATAAAAGTCGAGACATCTGATTGCTCAAGGAAGACGAATAGCATCCAATGGATTGAATGCTATTGTTAAATGTTTGAAATTGGTTTGAAGGCCAGAGAAGCAACTTAAGTCATTATGCAGCATTATCCCTTATGTTTATCTTAATGTATTTGTTTGATTAACAAGGAACAAGATCACCGTATTTCAATATAAATGAGCAATTTTCGAAGATAAACTATACATTAATAAGATACAACAAAACTTAAACAGTGTCAAGTACCATATGGATTGTGAATCTTAAAGTTTATAGTTTGTAACCTGTTGCCATAGAAACACGTTTGGCTGCATGTTCGTTATAAGAATGCCAGTCAAATCTCACTGTTCAAGCAAACAATATTATCCACTTTCTGTCCAAGAAGGTGTGATCTAATGTTAGCATGCTTAGTGATGAATTTAAAGATTTACAATTTGTGTTTATTATTGCAATTGCTTTCTCCACACTTTGGGGGATCGTGTATATATAAGTGGGATTAAAATACTGTTATTCATTTATTGCTGGAGGTGAATGCTGTTGATTAGTCGCCTTCCTTTTAATCAACCAGCCAGCAGCTCAGCAGTAAGTCTGAAGGCTTTTAACTCTTAAAAAAAAAAATTAGGTTCAGTAGTCATGGTAGGTACAATACAGATAACCTAGTGTGTAACTTTGCACCAACTACAAACTAGCAAAACTTTCTTCTCTACAAGTTTATAATTATGGATAAGTAGTGAAGATGGTTCTTCTTTAGGTTCATGTGAATATTGAAAACCACTGAACCATTTAGTCTATCAGTTCACAATTGGAGTGTGTCTAAATGTTTTCAAACATTTATAGATGTATTTAAAAGTTTTGTTTAGAAAACAATAACTGAAGGACAAAATGTGCAGGGATTTTAGAAATGTGTTATTTTTTCTCGTTTGCAATGTTTGAGAGTTAGGACTTAGTGGAAATTTTATTTCATTACTTTCTGAAATAGAAATCTTGAAACTGTTTTACCCGTTAATTTTTTTTTTCTGGTCATTTATGCTATGGTGGAAAGACAAACATTTTTAAACTGGACAGCACCTACAGTGTACCTTCTGCACTGTATGATATGCAGTGCCAATGTAGATGTAAAGACAAGGTATTATTTTTATGCAAGAACTTCACTGTGATGTAAATACATGCTTATCATGAAATATAATGTCTTGTGACTTAATTTAAAAAAGCATGTGAATAAAAAGATCCTACTCTTCAGAATAAGGAATAAGTAGCAGATATGAGAGGGAAAAACTGGAGTGAACAGTTTTTTCACCATTTACTTTTTAAGAAAATGTTGTACTATACTAGTACAGAAATAAGATTATAAGATATTATAGTTTTAACAATAATAGTTTTGCTCCATTTTAGTTATTTACCTTCAACTGTAAAACAAACATACATAAATATTTTAGGTTTCAAATAAATTTACCCAGCTGACCTCTTCAATTTGAATATCTCATTTGAAAATATCTGGTCTATTAATCATACTTGATGGTTAATATTAGAAGCAAATGATAAAGACCATATCCGACATTGAAATATGAGGGGGGATGATTTTAACAAACATAAAGAGGAATGCTTCAAATCAACTGGTACATATTGCTTTTATTCCATTTATTTTAATCTATTAACAACTGAAACTTTATGATAGATGAAAAATTAAATCTATATTGAATTTAAACTTAGCTCATAAAAACTGTTAAATGTAGAGAGTTGAAAAAAATCTTCATAATATACACATCTTATGCATTAAAAGATGCTCGACATGAAATTAAAGAAACAATGCTACTTCAAATTACACATGGTTCATTTCTCATAAAAATATTAGTGAAATGAGATTCTGAATCATTTTGTCAACATTTTGAATTAAAAACGTTACAGAACTATGAAATATTATTTCAATCACATGATCGTCTTGTAATCTTAAAAAAAGAATTTTAAATCATCAAAACAATGATAAATTACTTCCTAATTTCCCATACTGTATTTAAATTGAATATAAAATATACAAATTAATGACTTATACAAGTGTATAAGGTGTGTTAAAATTTAAATATACACATGTGTATGGATATATATATATATATATAAACACAAATAGTTGTTCTTACATGATCAGTTTTAAAAGATTTTCTTCATTCAGTAATTTATATCAATATAAACTTTTGCTCCCTCAAACATTACTATTAAAAATAAGTCATGCTTTAATTGTACATTTCCACGTTATTAGATTTATAACTATTAATATAAATTTTTACTTAAAAATGTGCACATTTCTGCATTATTACTTCATACCATGAAAGAAAGTGGAATAAAACCTCAATACCATCACAGTAATGACCGGGAGAAACATGAGAATCGGGAATCAGGTCACTATTGTATAGGAGTATCACACAGTTAACTCCCTATCAAGTAAGTATCTGATTCCCATTTTGTGATAAACAAAATAGAGTTGTGCACAGAAGAAACTTTATTTCAACACACTTTACCTCACTTTTCTTATCATTTAGACTGTTTACACAAGATACTAGAGATCTAAAGGCAATGATTAAAGTTTAAAAATAGAATAACAGTCCCTTAATTAAAGCAAGAAAAAAACATTAATCATTTTAAATGTTACAAGTGCTGTCAGAGAAAAATAAACTTAAATAAACTACAAGGCTCTTCATAATGTACAATACAGGAATCTAATCAGAAAAGCTCTATGTACAATAAATTTAATTGAAAAAAACTAAGTGGAACAAAGAGCAAATTACAGAAGCATGCTTTAACTTCCTTATTTTTTTTGTTTACTATGAAGTTAATATAATGTTTTCTTTTTATCATTAGTCCTAAGTCAATTTAGATTCATATTTATTTTGTAAATTCCCTGAGAAGACTATTTAAAGATCATTACTCTTTTATCCACATTTCTAAAGAGATTGAATTTCCTTCAATAGTATTGATTGGGATAAACATTAAATTCTAACAATTTTTTAAAATGTCTTCATTTTACACTAGTGCAAGCCAAAACATTTCTTTGTGGTAAAGAAAGTTATGAAAATACTGTTCTTGAAACAAGAAAGAAAAAAAATTGTGCACTGTACAATATTGTAATAACAAGTATTTACTTTGGTATTAGTCTCCAAAAGCATTATTTTGCTAGTATGTTTATATTCCAGTATTGGGAATCAATGTATGAAAATTATAAAAAATGCCTTTTCTTTCTTTTCTAAAAAGCTATGTCTACTAATGTACAAATTTGGCATCTTTTGCTACATGATAACAAGGAAAGAATTCCATATAAATAGTTCTTATAAAATAACAAAAAAAAGCTTAATAATGCAGTTTTATGCTCTTTGACTTCTAAAACAGAACTATTAAATAAAAATGAAGAGAAAATCAAACTATATATTTAGTCTAAACAAAGTGTTTTGGATAAAAAAGTTAAACCCTGTTGATACTGAATTATTCCCAATAATGAAATTATCAAGAACATTTATACCAATGAAACCTTACTTCAACATCACACACTTATGTTCACAGTAGCTGAGCACAAGTCTATTCATTTCCACCGATCTCTGTAGATGAGCTGTATGAAAGTGTTCAAAATTTTTTTAGTCTCATTCACAACACTTTGGAACTAATATTATGAGATTATACAATGAAGTGATGCATTACTGTAGTTCACTTATCACTAAATCAAGCATGGCTTTGCCACAGATGTGAAAAAAACAGCACCATAGAGGAAGGCAAAGAGAGATTTGTCAGACTGTTGCTTTGTCAACATTAGGTTGAACAGGGGGAACACTTTTTAGCTGTAAATATAAAGAATAAGCTTAAATAATGAGTGTATTTGTCATGTACCTAATAATGTTTGATACACTTCACTGAAATTTCATGTTAACTAATAGAATTAGTGTTAAAGGTACTTATAATACACTGATTAATGACTTTTACCATCAAAATTGCAGTGAGTAATGTCACAGATTTGCATTTCAATAATGTAAACATCATAAACCCCTAGTTACTGCTAATAACATACTACTAACTTAAAATCTTCAAGTGAACATCTTCTTACACTAAAGTGTATTACCATACTTACCTACTCTTACACAAAAGGCTAACTTGATTGTTGACTGCCCTTTAAAAACATTGCAAAAACAATTTTAGTAATCAGCACATTTGTCTTTATACCTCACAAGTTTTAATCATTTTTGAACATGCACATATCTTATGACTATTCTCCACCAATAGTATTGGCCCATTTATAATGCCAGAGCCAGCACTCTTTGCTATTCCCCTCTCGATCACCACTCTGGAAATTGGCAGGTACTAGAATAAAAACACTAATGTTATGGAAAGGAAAAATGGGAATTATGTGAGAGGTGGCCAGTACCTATCAGAAGTATGTTTTCAATGTAAAAAAAAATGTTAACTTTAAGAAATGGATTTGCTACCACAAAGGATAGAATCCCACACTGCAAAGGTGTTGGTGCACAAATACCAAACCTAGCAAAAAGCAACTATCCAGAATGAATTAGGTGTGCTCAGATGGTTGGTTATTTAGTGTTTATTGGCACAAAGCAAATGGGCTATCTGAGCCAAACAGCTGGGATTAAGTAAAATCAGCAAATAATATAAAAAGAATAATTCTAAACCAGAACATAGTCCAATTTTTGGATTAAAACCTTAAACAGAGTTAAAAAGATCAATGGCTCTTAAAAACACAACTGAGGTGTACATTATCAACTTCACCAATAACACTGATCAATGTCAAGGGTGACATTGTTACAATTGAGAATGATGGCACCAATTTAAACAATAAGATGTGTGTTATTGTGTCTTGAGTGCCACACAGACCACACATTGGTGAATCAGTACCACATAAAAGAAAGTGGTGAGTTAAAAAACTGTGACCAATGTGTAACCTAGGAAGAACAACTTCCTTCTTCAAATCCTTATGGAAGCAAGATGGCCAAAGAGCAATAGAAGTTTAATTTGAAAAAGTTATCATGTTACTCACTCAGAGTTAACTGCTAACTGGCATGGAGCTGAGTCTTGAATACACGACCATATCAGACTGACTTAGCTGCGATGTCAGCGAGGTCATTTCCGCAAATACCAGCATGGCCTGGTATCCAGAAAATCTGGACAGAAGTAGATGCTTGAGAGAAATAAACCAGTTGGTTTTGAATACTGACAAGAACAGGGTGAGAACTGACATAAAGCAATTCCAGGACTAACAGAGAGCCAAGTGAATTGGTATAAATAGTACAGTTCATGTACTGCATAACTTCTATGTGATCCAGGGAAAGAGAAATGGCATACAATTGAGTAGTTAACACAAACTCTAGAGGGGATTCTGTGTGCAACAACCAACTTCCAACAAACCACGACACAGCTCAAAGAGTCACCTGATTTCAAACCATCTGTATAAATGGAAATGGAAGAATGGTTAGAAAGATGCTCAGCAAATAGAAGGCAATACTTCAAATCAAGAATGTCTACCTACTTTAGATGACTCAAAGAAAGATCATGTTTGGGGATAGTAATTAGATATAGAGGGATGGGCTAATCTGGATACAACTGTGTCATCCAAAGATAGAAGCAATTCATCCAACTGCACCTGGATATGAAGATTATAAGAAACAATGGCAGACTATATTATAAAAAAGTGTGGCTCACTGGGGGAAGGATAACACAACCCCATGTGGGAAGCTGTAGTAAAGATAGAAGTTTAAAAGCATACATTAAAGACAGTTGAAAACTCTGTACTGGAGAAATGAGGAAGGTCCCTGTGCAGAGTCAAAGCTCTTGATGGTAAACAGGGTCCAACATTTTCAATGCCGAGGTCCTGGCAGAGCCATAGATTAGAGACCCATAAGTCCAGTTTTGATTGAATAAGGGCATGATAGATTTTCAGCATGGAACATTGATCCACCCTCTAAGAAGAGGAAGAGAGAACTCTTAACATGTAGGTGCTTGATGTGTGGAATAAAGATCAGCTCACGGTCAAAGATAAGCTCCAAGAACTTTGTCTCAGGGACCACAAAAAGCACAAAATCACCAATGTAAAGTTCAGGATTAGGGTGAATAAACCACTTATGGCAAAAGTGCATGCAAACAGTTTTGGAGAAAGAAGGTTAAAACCATTTACTGTGGTCCACTTCACTAAATGTTTGACGACTGAAATGCGATGTGGATGGCTGCCAACCTTCCAAGAATGGTAAGTGAAAGGTAAAAAGGAGCAGATGGAAAAATTTATAGCAGTAAAAGATTAACTATTTGCAGAAAAACAGGTACAAGAACCAGTATTGGAAAGAGAGAGGTTGTGGTCCAAGAGCATATGCACTACAGCATGACCCCCCCCCCCCCATCAATACTAGCACCAGCCCAGCGGGTATTATGTCCATTAAAATCCCCCAATAGTATAAAGGGCATCAAGGTCTGACTAATTATAGACCTCTTCATGAGTCAAGTATAGAGAACAAATAGTGATGGTACAACCCAAGGAAACACAGATGGCTACAGTCTGCTAGGGTGTATCAAGTGACAAAGACAGGGTGAGCACATGTTGATCAACCAGCAATTTCACCCCACCATGCACTCATCCATCACACAACCTGTCGTTTCTGTACAAGGAAAATTGCCAAATGATGACTGTATAAGCAGGTTTTTCAGAAATGTTTCCTGTAAGGAGAAACACAGGGGAGTGTAATAATCAATCAAATCTTTAATGTCATTTACAATTGATCAAAAACATTGACAGTTCCATAGGATCAGAGTGGCTACTTCCATTTATGTGGAGGAGAATGTGGCAGGGAGACCTATTTTCAACCATGTTTTCATTTTTCTTTATTGGCCAAAGATCTATCAATCTCCATGGATCCTGTACTGAGTCAAGTAGGAAGGTCTGTGTCTGTGGACAAAGATTTCAATGACTGAGGGTGTGAACGAATGTTCAATTTACTTCATGGGACTGCAAAAGAGAACAGACCTGAGGAAACACTTAAGCCTGAAGGAAGTGAAACTGGGCAGTCACTAGAAGGAGTGGAAGGGACTGGAAATGAAAGTAGACATAGATGCATCAACTTTTTCAATTATGGAGGGCAGAAGTTACTTAATATGTTTTGCAAATGAATCTGTTGGAGACACACAAAAATCTCTCTGCACTCTCACTGTGGGCAGCGGAATGGAGTGAAGCAGCTTATGTTTGAGATGATGTTGGGCATAATAATTTCCAAGCCTCTGTGTAGGTAATATTATTAACATTCTTCAAGTGTTGCATCTCTTTCTCTTCTGCCCATTTAGAGCAAGAAATAGAGTAAGCATCATGGTCTTTACCACCACAACAAGCATATATCAAAGAACCATGGCATGATGTTTTTGGGTGATCAAATTCTCAGATGAGGAATGGATAATTAGAAATCGAGGTACAGAATCTGGCCGTAATATTGACTTACAATAGTCATCCATGCATGGTTGGTTTCCAATTATCTTTTGTTTTTTTTTCATTTTTCTTTATTTTGTCAGAAAGAGAGATATCCATAACAAATAAGCTACATTTTACTGTCCACTGACCCCATCCACTATGAAGCCCTTCAAGGAGATGCAATACAGTACCAAACAAGGACACAGCAGCAATACCAGTGTTCTATGAGCACTATACCCAAACAACAGCATCATTTACAATGTCCACAACACCCATTGAGAACATCCAACACTGGTACTTGGTTGACTCTAGCCCAAAAGGACCAGCTGATTGAACCTAGGGGGCCACCTGTTTACAGGAATTGAAGACCAAAATGTGTGTTAGGGTTCTGTTACTTCAGTTTACCTTCTCTAGGAAAAACATTCTCCTACCAGGTCCAGTTAAAAACAATCAGAAGAATAGCAAGAGAAAGAGGAAATAGATGGCACAGCATGTCATAGTGTACATCATCAGGTCCAACTAATGTACTGCCAGATTAATGAAAGGCCAGTTTAAATTCCACCAGTGTAAAGGGTCAATTATAGTCACAGATACAATCAGCTTGAATGGAAAAAAGTGATCATTCTGCCCGAGTCTTCACTCAAAAATAGAGGCAATTAGGAGCATAGAAGAATTTCATACAGGCAATAATCCAATGGATGACTGTTTCCCAATTTTGAAAAAGCGTGAAACTGATTAACCAAACAAAGGGTCAGCAGGGACAGGCAGAAATCCAATTCTGTTTTACTCATGAAATCCATTAGTGACAATTCTGTGAACCTCACAGAATATGTCAATCAAGGATAGGGACAAGATCACCTTAAAAAGTAAAGGGCAGTGTAAGAAAGAAGTACAAGAAAACAAAGAGGTAACAATACAAATGCTAGACAGGGAGGATACAAAGGTATGCAAATTAGATACAACAGTCCATGATTCTATGGAAGCCGGACAACTCATAAAGACAGAATTAGGCAGAAAAGGGCCTGTCATAGATTTCATAGGGAGGAAAGAGGTAGATGAACCCCTTCCAGTAATGTATCCTACTGCAATTAATCTGAACAGAGTAGCCAGATACAAAGAGAGAGCGAGAGAGTGCAGATGCCCAAATGAGAGTGTTAACTTTTTGAAAAGATATCACAAAATTGACAGAAGGCCTCAGATATTAATTAGGAGAATAAAAGGTTGCATAAAAGTAAAGTCAGGGAAAAGCGAACTTTGAAATACTGTACTTAACTGAAGTGAATGGAAGCTTAAAGATTCGAGCTTTACAAGGGAAGGAAAGAATCTAAATGCTGAAAATCTAAAAAACTACAACTTTGACACTCTGATGAGCAAAGGCATATTGATCGAAGAAATGAAGGTAATGAAGTGTGCCTACACTTGATTGCAGCTAATCAGAAAATCTCTAGTAAGATTAAAACTAATTTGAAAAGGAAAATACATACTGTATTTTCCGCCTAATAAGCCGAATTTCTGGCCCTAAATTTTGGACTTGATTTTGGGGGGGGGGTCGGCTTATTGGTTGATTACCAGCTTTGGACCAAAGAGCTGTTGGTTGCCTTAAAGTATCTTGAATTTTCTTTATTTCGACCAGCCCACTTTAGTGGAAAAATACAGATCTGGGCACGCGTGACAGTCAGGCCACTCTGCCGGTTTTCATTCACCCATGTCGCTACATTTTCTTCCAGTTTTGGCCACTTCAGTTAATTTTTCTGGTTACATTTACTTGTTTTCAACATTTATTTCAGCACACATTCTGCTTTCTTCCATTCACGGACCTGTTTTTCATTCACACAGTAATGGCGAGCGACATTCATATTTGAGGTTTTTAAGGCTAGCTCTACTACTTTCAGTTTAAAAGCAGCATCATAACGCATTATTTTTTTTGCAGGTGTAGACATCTTTGGCTTTTGATGGTACAATGATAAACTCCGACTACATACCCCTGGTATTTATACCCTGGGTCAGTGATTTTAATTACTGATTAAAAATTCTGGCATTTCATTGGTTACCTAATTACAGTGAGTGGAGCCAATAACGAATGACATATTGATTCCATCACTGTCTCAATACAACACGTTCTTCTTCACTACAGAATGCCAATGATCACACACAACATGCATGCTGACGCTTAAAACGAGACTAAGAAATCATTTTGAAGAAACTTGTCACTTCTTAAAAATGGCCTCGGCTTATTGGGCGGTAATAAGCAAAACCCTTATTTTCAGAGCTGAAAATTGGCCTCGGCTTATTTGGTGATTCGGCTTATTAACCGGAAAATATGGTAATAACTGAAAAGTGGACTTTCGGCCAATCAGGCAAAGGAGGAAGCATAGACATTTGAAGAATTATATAAAACATGACATACCTAATTGACAAGTTGTAAGAATTGAGTGGAAAATGAGATTTACTGAATGATGTAAATTGTAATAGACTAAAAAGTGTTCAAATTTTCTTCATCATGAAGGAAGAACAACAGAAATATGGTCAGGTAGATAAGACGAAACCACTGGCCAAACAAAAGATTAATTCCCTGCAAACAAACTCAACAGATAAAGACAGACTTGTTTGTGTCTTGGAAAGTCATGCCATGTGCATTGTTGTCTATTTTAGTAATATAACTGTACATCACATTACATTCCAAATTTGTATTAAAAACACAGAATTTGGAAATGAGAATTTAACTGAATGTTAAATTGTAAAACAAAACAAACTGAGAACAAATATGAAATTTTAAATATTGTGAGCTTAAACTTTGATTGAAAACATTACAAAGCATAATTAAAAAACTGTAGCACCCTTGGAAAAAGTAAAAGCACATCTAAGCTGTGTCATATGAACTGTAAAAGTCAAAACTGTGTTGCAATAACAGGAGTTAGTTGTGCCATTATAGGTAGGCACAATACAATTGGTGAAGAGCAAACACTTGATCTGAACATGTTCAAAAATGACACACTAATTATTAAAATTGTTTTGTCAATGCTTAGAGGGGAGTCAATAACTGAGACTACCTTCTGTGTGAGAAGAGGTAAATCTTTGGGAATATTCAGAAAATCAAAAGCTAAATAAGCAGATTAAATCTTAGTATGATAACAATTCATTACATTCTTTCACATCTTATTGAAAATAAGTCTCAGTTCTTCATTAACTCCAACTTTAACACTGCTACATTTTCACAAATTTACTCTTCCTCTTAAATATTTTCATTCTTGCCATTATAATATTCGAATCATTTTAGAATTAAAAAGAGTAACACAAATAGCTCATCACCATTTACTTGTTTCAATTAATAAATGTAATCAAAACAACTTTTATTATAAATAATAAAAGTACACATATTTCAAACTTTATCATCCTTTAACAATAAAAAACGTTAGTTTTACTTTACATAGGATGAAATTTTATGGTCATTTGGATTAGCATTTCTCTTAAATGTAATTTTATTAACTTGTTATATGGCTCATTATTACAAAATCTAACATGCTTATAAAATTCTTTACATTACATCTATGCAGGTTCTTTATTTATGACATAATAAGTAACCATTGTATACTGCATTCAAACTTTGTTTTTCTTTTACTTTTGTACATGTATACAGAAACTTAATTTCACTTAAGGCCATTATATTATAAATATTAAAAATAAAACAGTTGTGTGGCTAAAATCACTTTGTAGACTTTAAATATGCAATGAAAAACAAAATATTTTATACATGCAAAAAACTTGATTTTTACCTCTTGAAGCATACTTTTCATTTCGTCTGAAACAGTTTCATAGATTGGCTCTTCAGTCATTTCTGATTGTTTTGTTTTTAATGTAGAATATGCAGAAGATGGTGGTTTCTTAAGAGTGCTCTCACTGCGTGGGTGAATGGGCGGAGACAATTGTTGACGTCGTTGCATAGTTGCAGTGTACTTGAAGTTTGGATCTCGGGAAAAAACTGCAAAAGAAAGAGCTCTAATATGTGCATGCATGTCTATTTTTATATATATACAAGTTGCATTTATAAACAAGACAATTATGATAATTAAATTCTTGATATCTATTTATCAGTAAAAATTGCAAAAGCAAGTCAAATACAAATTAAGTTACACTGTAACACAAATTTTGTTCCTGGTTAATGAGTGTTATTTCTTAATTGCTTATGTTGTAAAAGTACAAAAAATAGCCATTATTCCATTGTCCCTGCTGTCCCAAAGGCAAAGATAACAGGGATGGTTGGTTGATTTAGTGTTTTATAGCACAAAAGCAACTAGGCTATCTGCACCAAACATCCAGTAAAATTAAAGTAAATTTAGTAAAATTCATGAAAGGAAATTAAGGTAAAGCAAAACAAAGTTTTAAAAAAATCATAAATAAACAGCATAAAACCAATGTTTACATCCAGTCTCCAACGTTAAGAGAAAAACTACAACAATAGAAGTCATAAAGGACTTTCTGTAGCATAATTGTAATTACCATAGCCCACCAGGAAGACTAACAAGTAAACACAAAAACCATCAGTCACCTGAAGTTGGCCTTTCCAATCCTGGTCCCGAGTTATTCGACTTTATGGCTATTTTTAATATATAATAAAAGTTTTTAAAAAACACGCAGTAAAATTTTGATAATAACTCACCAAGATGACTAATGGGTAGTTCAAAAAGCATTGTTAGTCACTTAAAGCTGGCCTCTTCAGTCCTAGTTTTGAATTATTTAACATTTTTGCCATTTTCTAATTTCAAATCAAACAAGGTGGGCTGTGATTCTTAAAAGGGAATCACATTAAAAAAAGTCTAACATATATAAAGTAGAAATTTAAATGGCATTTAAAAAGATTAATGGCCTTTAAAAAACTAAAAACATTACCAAGGTGGAAAGTATCACCATCACAAAAAACACTAACACTACGAACATACCTTGGGACAAAACATGAATAAAATGGTGCTGTCAT
Source organism: Carcinoscorpius rotundicauda (assembly GCA_011833715.1). Taxonomy (NCBI): domain Eukaryota; kingdom Metazoa; phylum Arthropoda; class Merostomata; order Xiphosura; family Limulidae; genus Carcinoscorpius; species Carcinoscorpius rotundicauda. The sequence goes on from CM022395.1 coordinate 23,803,154, forward strand.
TAAGAGTTGTAACAATGGCAAGAAAGTAAAATGTGGTTTATTATGACCTAAGTGTTACACAGACTACACATTGGTGCATCAATTCCAGATAAGAGAAAACAACTGCGATCTATGCGTATTCTAGTTAGAACAACTTCCTCTTTCTGACCTTTATGGAAGCAAGATGGCCAAAGTCCAATATAGGGTTTTATTTGAAAAAGCTTGCTTTCCCATTTCTCACTCCAAGCTCACTGCCAGCTGACATGAAGCCAAGCCTTGAATACAGGACCATAGTCCATGTATGGACCGTAGTGATAGTGCCAGAGAAGATAGATTTAACTGCTGTGTTGGCAAGCTCATTCCCGAGACTACCAATGTGGCTCAGTATCTAGAAAAACTGGGTAGAAGATGTTAAAGAAAAGATAACAGGAAAACTTAATAAAGCCTCCTTGAAGACCCATCAGGCATGTCATTATTTTGAAGTCTCTGATAACCTCCCAGCCATACTCATCATACTTCAAAATTTCTAGCAAGGTCTCGACGCTGTTATATTCCTATTTGAGGTACACCGAATAAACCAAGGAAATAGATGGATACTTAATTCTGTTATGGATCAGCACAGCTTTGCAGCTTCTAGATGAGCTATCAATGCAGAGGTGCCACTCACTTAGGTTACAGGCAATTCCAATTGCCTTGCACAGACTGGATACATTGTGGCAGGAGCATGTTGACAAACGAAGAAGCTTGAAAAATGTCAGTGATGCAAATTCTACAAACAAATTCCCTCAGCCTTCATGGTAAACTACTCCAACTGCTAGGAAATGGGAAAATCTCCCATGATCACTGAAAAAAAAATGTGGGAAGTAAATTTGGTGGGGAGTTCAGAAGATGGTTACACTTCAGAAAGTACGACAGGTTTCCAGAATTTTCTATTTTGAAAAGCAGAATGGTCCAATTTATTCAGTCAAAGTGTCAGCAGAGATGGGTAGAAATCCTCTTTCGCTTTTTTCTGGAATTCCATAAGTAATGGTTCACATTAAGTGAAGCATACTGATACCTGGAAGCCACCAGTAACCCTGCAGTGCATCCTACACCTTTACAGTAAGTATCACAGTGCAATCAGTAAAAAGTATATTAACAATGCAACACCTACCAAAGACTGGAATTCCATTACAATACATAACACAAATTTTCTTCCTGGATAGTATGTATTATTTCTTAATTGCTTATATTGTAAAAGTACAGAAAATAACCATTATTCCCTTCAAACTTTTGTGACCTGGATAATGGAATTTAGAAATTATCCTACAGTCATGTGAAAAAGTTAGGACACCCTATGAAAGCCTGTGTATTTTTGTAACATTTTTGGATATACAGATATTTAATCTCAATTTTAACAATACTGAGAGATTATGTGAATATAACTAAACAATTAAAACTGACGAAAAGACTTTTCAGAATTTTCTGTAAATGTAATTCTACAAAAATGCATACTCTAACAGAGGAAACAGTTAGAACACCCTACCCCTAAAAGCTAGTGTTACCCCCCTTTGGCTGAAATAACTGCAGTGAGACACTTCTTGGAGCCATCTACCAGTCTCTGACATTGGTCTGAAAAAAGTTTGCCCCACTCCTCAATGCAGAATTCTTTCAGCTGTGAGATGTTTGAGGGGTTTCTTGCATGTACAGCCCTTTGAAGTCACTCCACAGCATCTCAATGGGATTAAGATCTGGGCTTTGACTTGGCCATTCCAGGCCTCTCCATTTCTTAGTTTTCAGCCAGTCCTTGGTGGATTTACTGGTATGTTTTGGGTCATTGTCATGTTGCAGGGTCCAGTTCCACTTCAGTTTTAATTTTCATACAGATGGACTCGCATGTTCCTCAAGCACCCTCTGACACACAGTAGAATGCATGTTGGATTCTATGATTGTGAACTGTCCAGGTCCTGCTGCAGCAAAGCAGCCCCATACCATAACACTTCCACCTCCATGCTTCACAGTTGGTTTGAGATTGTTTTCCTGGAATGCTGTATTTGGTTTATGCCAAACATGTCCTCTGTTCTGGTGTCCAAATAATTCAATTTTTGACTCATCTGTCCAAAGAACATTATTCCAGAAGTCCTGGTCTTTATCTACATTCACTCTGGCAAACTTCAGTCTGGGCTTGATGTTTCTCTTAAAGAGCAAAGGTTTCCTCCTTGCATACCTCCCATGCAAATTAAACTTGTGTAGTCTCTTTCTGATTGTAGAGGCATGCACTTTCACATCAACAGTAGCCAGAGTCTGCTGTTGGTCCCATGATGACATGTTAGGGTTTTTGAAGACCTCTTTAAGCATCTTGCAGTCTGCTCTTGAGGTGAACTTGCTTGGACGACCAGACATGGACATGTTGGCAGTTGTTCTGAAAGCCCTTCACTTGTTGACTATTTTCCAAACAGTGGAATGGCTGATTTCAAAATCCTTTGGGATCTCTTTTTAAATCCCTTACCTGACTCATACGCTACTACAATTTTCTTTCTGAAGGTCTCAGCCAGCTCTTTTGCTCTCACCATGGTGTTCACTCTCACTTCAACAGTCAGGAGCACACCATACTAAATGTCTGAGGTATAAATAGGACAATGCTCATTCGAAATGCTAAGTATCACGTGCACCTGTTGTAATACACCTGTGTGTGAGTTGAGCCATTTTAAGTGGGAATAGATGTGGTGTTCTAACTTTTTCAGTTAGAATATGCATTTTTGTAGAATTACATTTACAGAATATCTTGAAAAGTCTCTTCTTCAGTTTTAATTGTTTAGTTATATTCCTATAATTTCTTAGTGTTGTTAAAATTGAGATTAAATATCTATATATCCAAAAATGTTACAAAATATGCACAGGCTTTCCATGTAAAAAATGGGCAAATTTGCACATTTTCATTTACATAAGGTCTGAATAAAACAACATAGGAATTAAAATTTATATGTTTTTATTCTAGAGTTATACAAATATATTTAGAAGTGAGTAGTTTTTCGAGATTTGTGCCTGCAATATAAATCACTTTCACATATCAGCCTCAAAATACAGTCTCCCATCATGTTTTCATTATGTGCCCCTTGGCAGAGGTGTTCAAAGTTCAGTGTATCCCAGTGGAAGTGCTATCCTTACTGCACTGAATATGCTCCCATCTTCTCCCCAAATTTATCAAGATGAGCATCAAGAATATGGACTTTCAGGGACATCCTGCAGCCCATTTTGCCGTACTTCTTCACCAGAGCCTCAATCACTTCCACCTAATATTTGGCCTCATGATTGCTCAAGAAGCCCCAAACCACTGCAACAAACTGCCCCTAGCTATTTCTTTCTTCCTACTAAGCTTCTTGACAAATTCTGTGCACTCAAGGATCTTCTTTATTTGTGGTTTAACAAAGACACCAGATTTGACCTTTACCTCAGACAGCTTAGGGAAGAAGTCTTGTGTGCGCATGTGCGTATTACTATGGAAAATTCCAAAAAATTCTAAAAGATTCTTGAAAATTCTTGTATGTTCGAAAAAATTCTCTATCAGCACTGAATATATCTGGAATGTTGTGGAAAATGGGTAAATTTGAAAATTTCATTATCCAGATCACAAAAGCAAAGTTTGAAAAGAAAAATAGGTATTTTCCATTTACTTTAGGCATAAACAATTGGGAAATAACATTTCCTGGCCAGGAACAAGCAAAAGTTTTGTTACATAGTGTTATATGAATGTTTCATGAGCATACAGATATGTTTAGTTTTATACTATGAGCACACTTCAAAATCTGAATCAGTATATACTAGACTTGTACTTCAATAACAGACAACATAATCATGTATTTATATTAAACAATAATAGTTCATGAATGAAAAGTACTAGTATCTTCTACGGTTTTCTAAATACATTTTAAAGGTATTTATTTGCAAAATAGTTTAAGAGTTTACCTGCATAGGGTTTCTGGACTGGAGGCCGTGACCTCTTGGTTATCATACACACACAAATTGCTATAGCAATCACAACTACTATTACTGCTGCTGCTACAACCGGCACTACAATGTAGAGGGTTTCTGACAAGTCCAGGTTGTGTATACTATCTCCTGCATTTGCCTCATCAGTTTTTGTTACTGGCAGAAAAAAAACCTTAATATATAAATGAAAAATATAACAAATAAAAAATTTTCCATTATAATTACAAGAGGCTGATGATAAATACTACATGAAAATAACCCTACATCTGTTAATGCATAAAGCACAAAGGAATACAGAAGTCTATTCTATTTAATTATCTAAATGTCGTTATGAAATATAAACAGTCAACATACAAAATGTCAAAGATAAGCATCATACTAAATAGAAATGTAAAAAATAATAAAGTTCTTCAAAAAAGAAGTTCTTTGTAATTTAACATTATCCATAATTTTGAATGAGATAAACATTAATCTTATTTTTAAACACAAACAAATGGAATTTTATCATTTCTGAATGAAAAAAAAATGTACTTAATTTTGCTCAAAATTTTGATGATTGTACTAAAACAAACAAACCCAAAGTCAGCATTTGAGTTAAGTATTCAAGTAGCATCTCACTGAACTATATACAAAAGTGGGATTTTTCACATAAGTCACAGGTGAATAGGCATTGTTATGAATGGAAAAACAAACTTGCACATGTACACAAGGTTATTATAAAAGGTTATTTCAGCATTTTACCTCACTAACTATAAGAGACTTTCAAACAAGACTATTTGAAATTTTGACTTTTTTTATGGCAACATTTCTTGAAAAGAATTTTGCATGTGCTACTCAGAGTAAAAACAAAAAACAAATTAGACTTTCTATTATTTAGCAGCTACAGCTTTGAGTGTTTGAAAGCTTTTGGGAAAACATCTTCATGAACATTTCAAAATACTTCTGACAATAATTTTGTGGTCAAAGATGTATGAAAGTGGTTACTTTAGGCCAAATCCTCTTTTTTAGTTTCAAGTTCTTGCATTTTCTTGACCTCAAATATTATATTTTTGTTTTAAACTTGACAGATCAATGCAAGCACTAATTGCCAAGCTTTAAAAAAAAGGTATTCAGAAATACCAACACAGACAAATAAAACTTCTTAATGAAATCCAAAAATTTACTGCAAACATACCAACTACTAACAGAAATGGTAGACATTATAAAAATTAATTTTACCTATTAATGCTTATAAAAGTACATAACAACCATAATAAGAAATATGTGTGTACTTCCATTTACCAAATATATTAGACAGACATTAAGAAATAAAGTTTTCATATGCAAACACAGCACTGTATGTATAAAGCATTAAAAGTATCACTCAAGTAACATAACAAGTTATTAACCAAAACACATGTAGTTTATTAATATAATAGACAGGTAACTAAGTTGTTTTTTTTAAAATCTGTCAGAAATAATGAGGGCTATCTGCACTAGCTCTTATTAATTTAGCAATCTAAGACTACAGGGAAGGCAGTTACTCATCACCACCCACTGAAAACTCTTTCACCAAAATATAGTGGGACTGACTATCACATTATAAGGCCACAGCAGCTGAAAGGGTAAGCATGTTTGGTGTGATGAGGATTCAAAATCTTGACTCTCAGACTTCAAGTCGAGCATCCTAACCACCTTGCCATGCCAGGGCTTCAACAAGTAACATAATAACTATACAGCAACATTTATCACACATACACACAAAACCAGATATATAACATAAATAACTACCAATTGTTTATAATAATGCTTCAGAATTCTTGACAATTACTACTTATATGTGATGTCTTATGAACCAAATGGATATTTTAACTTCAGACTAATATAACAAATTAATAACCTTTTCATATTTACAATAAAAATAGGTGAATATAGGTTTAATATTGACTGCCACCAAAGAATTTATATACTTTGCAAGACATCTGCAATGCATTTTGGATAATAAAAAAAGTACTTCCAAGAATTAATCTTTGTAAAATAAATCATACAAGGCTATGAGCCTACAATAATGCATATTTTCCCATTAAAAAAAAAGAGAACAGAATATGCAGAATATGATGTCCTTTGGGTGACCAATAATATTTTCACTTGTCAAACAAGAAAAACAAAAAAAAAATAGATATTATTAATACAACCCCTAGTAATTAAACACTGAACTAGTATGTAAAAAAAATTACTAGATCTGAGGAATTATTACACTTTAGATGTCTAAGTAATTTAAAGTATCCAATATCATACTATAATGGAATTCTTGCTTGAACGAAAGAGGAAAATCTTTTTTATCATGCAACGTGCAATCCCCAATTTGCAAAACAATTTATCTGGTGTGCATATAGATTTGCAATATAGGTCACAATTTTCCCATTTCGCCTTCATTTCCTGTCATGGAGTGTTACGTTTTTTTATGTTTTATGTTTTTCGTAGACTAAACGCAACAGAAAAACACAGAAAACAGCTTGTATAATTTATTACAACAAACTATTATATATGTAACAGATATAACAAATTACATAACAACAATGACAGATATTAAGTTCAAATTACAACACAAAATGGTACTGGCCTGTATCTAATATAATGATCTAGAATGAAAGTCCAAAAGTTCAGATCAGAAATCCAAAATTCCAGTCTAGGGTGTGAATTTGGTCCCACAAAGAAATACCGAAGTTTGAATGAAGAATGACGAAGTTCTTTTTACGGTGCTTCTTGATGAACGTCTCAAACTTGTCGCCTTCCAATTTTCCCAGTCTCCCCTAAATAGTCCGTACGCGACAACTCTCAGCACAACCAGTAATTCGAATGAATCGCAAAGATTGACGAGACAAAATCACAGCTTCTGTAGATCTAGCTTCAGTCACAAATTCAAGTTGAATAAACTCACAGCAAACACTTAAACTTTCTCAAACGTATGACTGACTCTTCTTATTCGTTTCTTCGAATAAACACTAATGACTCTTCTTTTCTCGTGCGTCTCTCCGTCTCTTTATAAATTAGTAGGCCTAGACTTCTTGAACCATCGCGTAACTTCCACAGAGCTCCAGAGCAATACGCGCATGTCCGTTCTTGCACGAGACTCAACGTCTAGACATTAGGCCGCCATACATTTCCGTTTATAGTCATATATTTGATCTACCTAATTCTAGAAATTTCTAAATGTTTTAAATGAATAACAACATATTTTATTGGTTTAAGCTTTGAAACAATAATATAAATATGGAAATATAAATAATAGAAATGAAAATTTAAACACAACACAACATGTTGTCGTTTACAAAACAGTTACATGACATTTACATAACATGGAGAACTTTATTTTTTTTCTTTCTCAGGGTGCAGATATGATGTCATAAAAACATCACTCAATGCACGGCACCACCCGTATAAATATAATAGTGCTGTTTGTCCATGTAAATACTTTGCAAGGTGTGGATGGATCTTCACCATACCTGCTATGGAGTTTCATTAGGTCCACGGGAAAATACACACAAACTTTAAATTTTGCAGTTTTTAAAGGTTTTCTTTTAACTATTACGTCACCCCTATTTATGGATCTTCAGCAAATTTGGCACAAAAATTTGAGTCCATGAGGAGATACATTCAAATTTATGTTTTCACATTTTATGTTTTGCTGTTTTTATGGGTGTTTGGGTTGTGTTTTTTTTTAATTATATATAAAGGAAATAACTTTTCATGTCCTCAGGTAATCTTTCATTAATCATGAATTTACATAACTTCTGTTCAGGGTATGGGTATACAAGCTAGTCTAGCACAAAGTGGGAGCCAGTGAAAGCAAAATGTAAGAACCCTGGAAAATAGACAGTGATATGACAAAAGTATCCCCTTCTCCTTACAATCCAGCAGACATTGTTAAAAATGGCAATGGAGTTAATGAAAACTTCCAAAGGAAAGCTGCTCAAACAGGTAAAGAAAGGCATTGGGAGAGATCTCAGTACCAGCCTATAAAATATCTGCCATTTAATAAATGAAATAGGCAGCATAAGAAAAATTTGCTTAATATGATGAGACATAACTCAGAATATACCTCACTTTAAAGACCAAAATATGCAGAATGGGTATTTAGAAATCTGCCTCTAAGGAAATGGGGGAAAAAAATAAAAGGAAAGTGAAAGACCCCAATAAACAGATTGTCAAAACAACTATCACAAAAGGAAAGGAGATAAAGTGGGTCACATAATACTTCAAGGTCTGACAAACCAAAGTAAAATTTCAGATTGCAATTGGCTGGAGACTGAACCAGAATATCCAGGAAAAAAAAGAAACTAAATAGTCCCTTCTCCACCAATAAAGGAGGAGCAGACTCAAAGGGAAAAAAGTCCCAAAATCTCATAAATTCAAACGACTGATTTAAGAAAAACAGGATCTAAGCTGGACTCATGAGAAGCCAATGTACTAAATAAGAGAATCTGTAAATAGATTCTAAATTCTCCTCAGGTTCAACAAAGAGAGGCAACTTCTGAAGTTATGGGAAAAAACACCCCAGACTAAAAATATGTCACCATCTTTCAACAGATAAAAACATAGATAATCCTAACTGAAAGTATAAGAGCAGAATTTTAGCATATAAAAAAGATAGGAGGTTCTTATTTTATATTCTACCTTGTCAATACCTATAAACTTTGTATTTGAGCCAGTGTTGCATTAAATATTTAGATGTCTCTTTTTAATATTTACTTTTAAATTACAATATTAAATAATGTACAGAACTGAAATTTGAATTACAGTCTACAGTTTGATACCAAAAGTATTTACATAAATTTATAAAATAGTAGTTCAATACAATTTTGAATGTGGACTGACAAATATGATGGCATAGCCTTTGACCCATATGGAGTGGGTTAATAAATATTATTATTCAATACTGTACTATTCACATGCATTTTACCACGCATTGAGCTTTCCATTCTTCCAAATTCATAAGCTGAAAAAAATCGTGTTCATAATCATATACCCTACATTTACATATTAATTACTTATAATCATTTACTTGTTTTTTGAGTAACTCCTAAAGAATAAAACCATGAACTGAAGAAAAAGCTGCTAATTCCTGAAGAAAATGTTTAGTGATAAGTACATTTTTTAAATTAAACATTTTACAGCATTAAAACTAACCATATGTATCACTTTAGGTTTCAGCACTTATTAGTATTAAATCTTAATCTATATTACAGCAAAACTTATAAACTTATTATACATGATTTCTACTGTCACTGGATTTTTATTTGATAGGAAAAATACCAATTTGCTTTTGCCAGATAAGTACTACAGATACAGTAATGAAAATAAAAAATAAATAGGCTACAATTTAGCATTATCAATATATAATTATGGAAGGGTATGTAGTATTATATTCTTAAAGAAACAAAAATTTAAAAAACACAAAAAAAAACACTCATAACTCACCCTGTGAAGAAGTTCTTGCAGTTATTGTATCACTGGGCTCACTGTTACCATAATGACTATGAGCAACAACAAACACATGATAAAGCTGTTCCTTTTGAAGATTGTTGAGAGTGTAACTTATCTGGGAAGACTCGGATATAGTGATTTTAGTCCAGTGTCCATTTTCTAGTCTGTAGTGAAGTGAAAAGCCTATAAAGAAGTAAAGATAGCACAAATTAAGGCACGTACTTCAAATATTTTGACTGTCCACATGTCTATTTATAAAGACATTGTAAAGAGTTAAATATTTTAAACAAATAATGTTTACTGTGCATTCGTACAAAATAACTCAAACTGTACATTAAACATGCATGCTCTCATTATATGGAAGTTGTTTAATGAATACAATTTGATCAAAAATACTCTTGACTTTCTTTTTCCATAACTTGATTTAACTTTATTCTTGACAAAAACAAGACAAATCTCAAGTCAGAAAAAGAAGGGAGTAAGTTTTCCTTCAATACAAAAAATAACAAGCTTAATCTTTTTTGCAGAAATACATTAAATCAATCTCTTTTATTCAGTTACTGCTACTTTTATATATGTGTATATATATTACATACACACACACAAATATTGTATTAATGACAAGATTATCTAATTAATAAATGCTATGGAATTATTATTTTTCCTTAACCAAAAACTAAACATAGTAAACATAACTTGTATTTCTTCTGTAAATAATCCTAAAAACAAGTTAAACTTGTAAAACTACTAAAACACTAAAAAATATCACATAATCTACAGGAAAATAAACCATAAACTTTAAATGGATCACCAGTTAATTAAAATAATAGCCTAATGTTTTGAATACAACTTGTAGTCACTTTCAAATTTAATTCTCCTACCAGTTATCTGGCTATATGCTGCTTATCTGGCAATAAACCAAAGTAAAAAAAAACAGCTTGCAAATAAAATCTTGATTTCATGAGAATAACTTATTAAAAATGCCCACCATTCCAAAATATTATTGCCAACAAAACATTTATAATATCAAACACGTTGTATTGTACCATTATTGAGATGGGTAGTTAACATAACTCACTCAACTCAGGTAAACTCTAATTGTTTACACATTCCTCAATGACATTTATGCTGCTTATTTCAATTTCTAACTGAACTTTGTTGTAAAGATGGTGAATATAATTAAATGTCTGACCAACTTTATGCATTTTCACATGGAATGTTTATCAAGATAAAAATTAAACCTTCAATCCAAGACAAATAAAAGGAAGTTGTCCAAAGGGTTAACCATTAACATATGTTAACAAAAGCATCAAAACATAGTTTATAATTTAAGTTCTTATATTAGTTAAGCTTTAATTTTTTAATTTCAAAATTAGATATTTAAATAAATTCTTGTTATTGAATTACGATCTAAATTGCCCACTTTACATGTTCATTCTTTTTTATATAATTTTCTGAGTGTAATTTACAAGACTGTAGATACTGGCATGTCAGAATATAAACTTAGAACCTCCAGTTTTATTGCACTGCAAAGATAAACAGAAATGTCAAACAATAAGAAAATCCTCTCTTGTACCATTCTGCCTTTTGAAAATGTTAATAAACCTTCTTCACATTGCTACTGCATTATTTATAACCAACTGAAAGATATTACTTTTCTTTACAAGATTGCTTATTCAAGTTATTTTGTTTTAGCACTCATAACTAAATGTTTAACCACAGTTTAATTGTTTATCAATTTGTTGGCCAGCTTGAGCAACTATTAGAATTTTAACCCATTTATATCTAAGTGAGAAAGCCAATTAAATTACAATAGTTTTCAAACACTTTAATTTGATGCATAATATTTTTTTCTGTTCCAAAATGCATATTTAAAACAAATGTGGATAATTTGGCAGACAATCAGCAATGCAACGAAAAATGTTAGACTTAAAATGCCTCAGCTACCAACAGATAAAGATTAGAGTTCAAGGGTAAGTACTGGACATCCTGGCTTTTTATGTATGTTTTTCATTCAGTCAGAAAATTAAATAAAATGTTTAAATTTTAAATTAATTTAAGTTAGAAAACTTAAACTGAAAAATTAAACAAACATATGTTGTGATATGCAATGTACTAATATGCATACATCTGTGGCATGATTGTAACTTGATGATTTATTTACACAGGACTGTCCCAGTATGATAAATGGTTATCATACTTTGAGATGATCAAGTAATAACTCAGATTGGCTTAGTAAAGGTGTTTTAAAATCCAAATACAAATATTTAGCAAAAATGTTTCATTAAAGATTCTGGTTTTTAGTGCACAACAGACTATTTACTAAACACTTACTAAATTTTGCAGATAGGAAGGTTATAGTTATAGGCGGTTCTTTAACAATCCATGTGGATAGAATAGTCTGAGGGGTAAATAGGGAGAAAAAAAAATAAGATTGTGCTACCTACAGGCACAAATGGAGAAAATAACTGAAAGAGCAAGAGATATACAAAGAAGAGGGCAGTAGAGAAACAGTTTTTGTTATGATGTAGGGGCTGATAATAGAGGGAAAGGTGAAAGGTAGGTCAGAACAGGTAATTAAGTGCAAAGGGTTGATAAAAGTATTTAAAGAATAAAATTATAATTACTTTTGTCAGCAATACTGTCCATAATTAATTATGGAGGTGAAGTTATAAGTAGGTCACTACAGTTAACTTCTAGGATTAGGTTAGTAGGTAAGAAAGAGAAGACAGACTGGTTGAATTTATGGGACTGATTCAATGGAGGAAGGGAGATTTTTGCTTAGTGTATTAACTCAGTTATAAGGAAAGTTTTAAACTCAGATTAAATGGTAGTGAAAGCTAGGAAAAGCTAAATGCAAAATGAATAAGAGGCAGATGAAAGAAAATTACAGAAAATGAGTACAGCGGTAGTTATAAGGATTGGCTTAATTGTTATTATTGTAATGCCAAAAGCATAAGTAATAACTGGGAATAACTGAAACATGGTAAAATAAAAATGATTTTGATGACAGAAAAGTTTTTAAAATATGGGATTACAGGCTACTTAACCCTTGCAGGAAGGATCATGGGTCAAAGGCAATGTCATTGCATTTATTGACTTGCATTCAAACTTTACTATTATATGAGCTAATTTCTTAACTTTAAAGTAAATATTAAAATAACACACCTAAATACAGATTTTAAAAGTCACATTGTAAGTCGATTGCAGCACTGTTTAAAAATCAGATTTTTGCAATCTCAAAATACTAAGCCTATAATTTCATATAAATTAGTAACTTGAATTCCCAATATTGACGAGCTCTAACATTTATTTTAATAAGAACTTTATATGTTTTTATTTTGCCAAGATATGGCTTATGTACTGAATCAAACACATTCACCTCTTTCCATTTTGTAAGTGGTCCTAATACACACTTACTTCAATATATTATATATGAATAACCAACTGACAGCTTAGAATGTCTTCCTAGTGGTTTTCTCAACCATTTTAATCTGTGAAAGCACTTCACATTCTTTCAAACAAAGATTTCAACAAGGTAGGTTGTGTCTTTAGTCTGCTCAAAGTTTTATGTTTTCAAACCTAAATACAGCTTAGTTATTAAGTTTAAATTATAGTGGAAGTTTATAGTATCAGTATGTATATATTTATTTACTTATCATATTTTTGGTTATTCAACTGTATATATAAAACCTAAATAAAATAATTTTGTTTGACGTCCTCAATGTGTGGAATTTTAAAAGGCTTAGCAACCTATGTCCAGCAGCAATTGAGTTCAGAGGTAAGAATTAGAAGAGAATTGTTTGCTTTACTTCTTTATTTATCATTCTAAATTTTACAAAAAATAAGCTTTATATCTTATTTCTAAATAGTAATAATCTATATACACACGTGACATGCAATAATTGAAAAGTGGCTGTCTATTAAAAAGTACTGTTCCATTAAACCACAACCAAGACAGTTCAGTCTTATACTACTGGATACAGTAATATGATGCCTTGTGCACCAAGTCAATGCAAGTTATGTAATGTTAGTTAAGCACAACTGGAAGGACAATATAATATATATAAGAGATTTAAGTGACTTTGACTAAACATTTGAATTTTCATTTTATAATATGTTGTCATTCTAACATGAGAAAAAGCATAATTTATATTTATTTTCTAATTTTACATGATAGTTATGAGGTTGTTCAATTGACAGACCTCACACAGTTAGGGTGCAAAAAATAACAAAATATAAAAATCTCACTGAAATCAAACATTTGAAATATATTTAGGAGGTTTTAGAGACTACACAAATAATACCCAAGATTTTTCAGAGGAAGAAGAGTGTTTTTAATCTTACCATGAAATCACTTTGCATTTGGACTAGTAACAAAACAAACCTGATATTTTCAAAAACAAATCTTCAGGAAAATATTTCATTAAGAAAATGTGACTTTTGTGAGCAAAAAAAAAATTGTAACCTTTACTAAAAGTCTACCAAGATACACATGCTATATCAAAAGTTATAATGCAAATACTTAATGTGTGTAAACGTGCAGACGAACTTGTGTCTATTATACCAAGCCCATTGTGAAAGGGTAAATAGATATGACAAAAGACTTAGAATACAACATATTATTAAATTTCATGTAATTTCACAGAAACAGGGTTGGTTCAATATAACAATCCCATAGATATAGCATATAGGGAATAAGATGTTTAATCTTCGAAAACTGAACTTACCAGTTATTCTTTCACTTCCTTCTCCAAAAACATTCCACTGGAACTGAAGTGAATTTTCATCTGAATTAACAACAGTCAATAAAGGTCTGGGAAGTGGTTCTGTTAGGAAAAGGCATGATATATATAATCTATTTATTATAACTGTGAAATTTGAGAAATTAATAGGGCCAGTTTTACTTTAAAAATCACATGCAATTCTGAAATATTAACATAAAACTATTTTCATTAAAACACCTGAAATGATACAGGTAATACACAGCTTATGCTGAATACACTCTGGACCATTCCACATGAAAGCAAGCCACAAAATGACTAACACCTAATTTTTTTACTTTAAGGATGTACTTGCATTTTATAATTCCTACATACTCAAAACAAGTTAAACATGCTTATGTTTAACTTATGTATACTAAGGCACAGGACATAGCTTAAATCTCTCACTGAATCCATGCATTCATTTTACACAAATATTAAAAAAATACTGAAGGTTAGACTCCTCCTGATGAAGTAATAATCATTCTTCAAATAAATAAAATTCAATTACTGTATAATGTGTGCATTAACTACTGGGTGCTATTCTAAAAGAGAAGAGTCATTAGTTTGAAATGGTAGAACATTATTATAAGCAACTAAAAGTGTATGCTTTCACATAGCAAATATGTAACTCCAAAGAGATTATGTTCTTGTATATTCTAATCAGTTGAATAATAAAAAATTTAGTTATTGCAAGGTCAACGAAGCTTCTTTTGTAATACTGCTACACATCTTAACAATTTTAGGAAATCATTAAAATAAAAACTTACCTCCATCTCTTGTTCTAAAATATTTTTCTTCTGAGGGAGGACTACTGCCAACATCATTAAATGCTTTCACAAGGAGGCTGTAACTAGATGAACTCTGTAGGCCACGAAGTAAAAATTGAACTGTTCCATTTTCATATGGTGCAGTGAAAAAAGTGTAATGATTTGGGTTTTGAGTCAATTTGTATCCAACATAAAAACCTTCCAAAGGTCCATTCCATTCCTTTCTCGCTGGGGGCTACAAGAATATTTTACAAATTATGACAATATTTTTTTATTATTTTGCATTTTGCATGAAATATTTTATAGCTATTAGCAAATAATAGCATAAATACACAGCTAGGTATAAAAGATCAAGAGAGTCAGCAAGTCAAAATTGCTTACTGTCTCAACAGTCACATAACTCATTTTATAACTGTATATAAAAATTAAACTAGCAGCTTAAATTGAAATAGTACATTTACTTACTTTCATTTCAACCGTTACTTGAAGAAAGATTGATACTTTTTATAGCTAAAATGAAAAGCTCTGACATACCTCCCACGTGACAATGACAAAAGTTGCTCCAACATCTTTAATTCTTATGTTTTTTGGTGGGGCAGAAGGCTCTGAAAAGTTATTAAGTATATATAGCTGTTATAAAGTTGCTTGGAATTTAACAGTTCATATCCCTACTAATTATTATTACTAGAAAAAACATTATGACCTCTCTAGTAACAACAAAATTACTTTAAAAAATCTGCACACTTATTATAAATTAAAAATATAATTTCAAGCTAAACACATTCTGAACTAGAATAAAATATTCATTCTAATATAGCCTAAACCATCAGACCAGTTATATTAGATTATATATGTGAAATGAAACATCATGTTAATTTTATTATTTCCTTCTATGGTGAAGATGCAACTATATAAGTTACCTCACTGTAGTTACGTAGATTATACTCACCACCATATGACTGATCATCTCAGTACAGTTGTGTTACTTTTGTAAAACTGTTCTTACTAACAATATTGGTAGTTGTTACATTCAAAATTTTTCTGAATTATTGTTAATATCAAAAAGTTTCTTTTAACTAATTTCAGTAAATTCTTGAAAAAAAGTGCAGGAAGAAACCCACAAAACACTATTAATTATATTTTCAAACCATTATAGTGTTTTTTAAACTATGCTACATATGTGATAATGCATTTTTTATACAGTAGTCTAAAATTAAAAAAGGAAATTAATCCTAAAATACCATATAGCTGAATATGTCTACCATATCAAACAAGAAGCAGTTTGAAAATGTTTTTAAACAAATAAATATAGGAAGATTAATTTTATGTAAGAGTTAACTGATTAGTTGAATGTAACTATTAACTCTCTTCACAAGGGTTAAGTTGAACTGACCATCAATAATCACTGTTCTTGTTGTAGTTTCAATATTACAACATTTAATACACTTAATGCATCTTAAGGAACTCTTAATTAATATTAGATTTTTTTACATACACACATGCAAAAATAAAAAACAGGTTTTTAATGAAGTATTTTATTAAATTTTGACCATAATCATAGATGGTATCTTCATACAACTATGTTACTACTCCCACTGCTAAAAATGCTTTTCTTCATCTCAAAAATATCAAATTTTATTTAGATAAAAACTTATCATTCCTAAGTAAATTTAAAATGTTTTATTCAGTAAAACTTCATATTTTATCCATTATTTTCTCTTCTAACTTTATATAAGGCTGTTCAGTTTAACAGACCCCACTCAAAAAACAAAATAAAACAAAAACCTAAATTATCCTTTTTCATTTCTAGAATGATTTCAAATTGTAATATTAAACTTCATTTGTTCACCCTAAATAGCTTTAATTTCATAACAATGTACATCTAATTATACTTACATTTTATTGTTTCATTGTCCTTTGAAGCCAGGATAATTACTACTTGCATGATTATAAATTGTAAATCACTTTGCAACCATGCAGCTCACATGAAACTATCACATGACATTACACACAAGCTATTAGAATTAACACCTTATGAAAATATTTTGTTTTTTTATTTCATCTAGTTTGATCTTGATTAATCTAAAAACATTCCAATTTTACTTTCTAGTTACTTTTATCATAATAAAGAATACATATGAAAAACAAGAAAATGTACTTACACTAGTCTTCTATTTTTGTGGTGTTGACTGTTGATGACAAATAACCCTACATTTTACATTATGGTAGTGGTGCACTAAACAATTTTTAATTTAAATAATGCACTAAAGAACAGAAAACTAGACTGTTCCATAACTACCACAGTTTTCTGGCTTTATGTGTGACAAAAGCAGTTAGAAATTCAATTGAGTTCATCAATGTGTTTCTCATGGGAAAATAAAAGTTAAACTGTAAGTGATATCAGCAATTCTTTGTACAGAAAACAATGTAACATGATATGTCACTTGATGGGTAAACACTTTTTACTGGTTATAAACACTGTAATATTGCACATTACAGAGAACTATTTGCAGTTTCCGAAAGAGAAAATGTAACTGGTCTGGTTGCATATTTCATGGCTTTGTAACCAAATACAACTAAAGGCTACTAAAAATATGCTTTGCCTGAGCAACAACAAAATTAAGTTATGGTAAATTTTGCACTTGATGGTAAATAAATTAAAGGAAGGATTCTAGACAGTAATGTTGCAACTCTCACACTAGTGGAAATTCCATATTATTTTCAATATTGCCTCTCATAAGTAAGAACTTAAACCTTATACATGCATTTAAAATATGGATTATCAACTATGTTTTTGTGCATTATATTACTGGTAAACCATGAAGTGAAAGTAGTTTAATTCTACAGATACAATGAGCATTGTTTGTATAGAAGATGATACACAGTGGAAAAATACTTATAATTCTGAGCCTTCTCAATTATCTTTATAACAATTGGTAAAATTCTGCTAAGGGTTATGAGCATTTTGTACACAAATGTGATTATTTTAATCACATATTTTAATTAAAGATTTGTTATTTTTGTATTCTAAGTGTTCAAACTCAGTCTCTAAATATTTTAAGTATTATCATTAACATACTGTGCAGAGTAATGTTTATAATTAAAAACTTTAAAAAAACTACATACTTTTAGTTTTTCATTAAATTATTTTGAAAACTGTCTTTTGATTATATTGTTACTTTTATGTTTATACTTTTCAGATATATTTTTTGATTTTTCCTTTCCTGTTGTTTAAGATTAGTTATTGCAGCACATGTCAATAGGTGTTCTCCAGGTGTCCTTAGCAGAGATATTTTAGCCTTCATCAGAATACTGGGACATTTGTCTCCTATACTAAGCATAATAAACTAAGACAGTTTGGTTCATAATGTTAAAAATTATTAACCCTTTCTTATATGCACTTTAAAATATAACTAACACACAGTTAATTACTAAAATGTAAAAAACTAAAACTTACATAAAATATGCCTACCTAACACATTTCTTGGTGAAAACTGTGCTGCATAAATAGCAATGATAAAAGCAGCTACACTCTTAGCACTGAAAGTTCTTAATACCAATTATAAACTAACTGCTGAAAGATAATATTTTAAAAATTTGTCTCTCTTGGTTACCAGCTCAAGTTAATGTAACTGACTGACAAATCTCAACTCTATAAAAAGAAACCTGGAATGGAATTGTACATAGGTTCTAAGAAATTTATTTCTCTTTTCTCCTAACACCCACTTAGCAGCTTGAAAGAAGAATGTGTAAACAGAACACTTACCCTAGATATTTTCTACATATGGAAGGTTCAGCATATTCATGTTGTTTTCAAGTTACAAAGTTCAAAATTAAAAATTTGTGAAGTTGTGCCTCAAATTAAACTAAGATTTTTCCTTTAAGGTTCCTTTTGAAATAAAGGAAGTAAAACTTATATGATATAAAACTTTAAACAATAATGTAAGTTTAATCTACATATCAATGGTATACATTGATATTAAGATTATTTAATTAAACTTTGAATATAATCAGTAAAATCTCATGATAAGATCAGTACAAGGTTGCCTACAGCCAGAAGGTTACTTAAATTTTGAATGTGACTCACTAAAACCTTGTGAATTCACAGAAAACAGATTCCTGGGAAAAAAGGGTTGTAAGCTTATCAATTAATAAATTATCAGATTCCAATTGTAACTGCCCAGCTATAACTAAAAGCAAAATAACATATTAAATAATTTTTCAATTATAAATATAAATATTGGTGTAGCAGAAACACCTTTATACCGAGATTTTGCTGACTGTTTTTTTAAGTTTAATCCTCTCATCCAGTGTATCCTTTAATGCATGTGAAACAAAGTTTTTGTGTCTTATATTCACAATTTTATTAAAATACTTTTTTTTACGATATACTTACTAGTAAAACATAAAACCTTAACTAAAAATCAATATTTTAATTGTATACAAGTTTTAAATTCATAATTATACAAGAAAATACTAAAAAAAACCCTTAACTTACCCTAGTGTGACATGTCCTTTAGGCACCTTCTGTATTTTATCTATCACCCCTCCAAAAAGTACAAAATTAAATGTACATTGCTCAAGTTGATCAAATCATCACTGTTCAGGCCAACCATATTTTTTATAGCCATAAATTTTGTTTGATTACAGAACTATCAAACAACAAATTAGATCCCTTCTGACACATCCTCTCAGTCAGGATTTAATGGTGCTCTCTTACATTTAATTCTGCATTACGTATGTTTATATGAAAATCAAGATTTTAATCAATCATATTATGCTGTACTGTGTTCTGAGCAGAAAATTATCAATTTTATTCAAGAGTTCAACATTTGTTCCTGTAGGAAAGTTAATGGCTAGCTTGGATGAATTTGTAACAGCTCTGCCACAAAGTTAGAAACCTAGAAACATTTTGAGAGTTAAGGGGAGTTGTCTACATTCTGCATAATAAGTCTATTTTTTCTGATGCAATACCTTATTAAATAAAAATTATTTAATGCATTATTACCCTTAGTATAAAATAAAAGACTTGCATGCCCTCAACAATAAGAATATTGGGTACTTTGTTTTTCATGATTATTCTTTATTATTATAAAAGTAAATAAAATGTAAAAATATGGATCTTTTCAGATTAGATTAGATAAAATAAAAAACAAGTGTTTCATTATGCAAGCACATGAGCACCTCATAGAAACTCATTGTTTATGCAATTTGATAGCTTAACTGAAGTTGCATTTGCTCCGAAGTATTTACAACTTAATAATGGCATAAATAGCAGTTAGACACAGTTCAAAGGGCAATGAAATGGTAAAATTTAATTATAAATAGGTGTATCCTCTTACGAGTTTAAGCTAATTATGATAAACAAATGTAATTTCATATTACAAGATGAAGTCATTCTAGAAATAAAAAAATAAAAAGAGTAATTTAGATTTATTTCGATGGTGGTTAAGAGGTTGGGTAAACTGACCAATCCCATCTTCAGACAGGGTTGAAAACAATAATAGAAAAATAAAAGGTTTACTGAAAATACAATTTGTGAATTTTGAGATGACAAAAAGTATTTTTAATATTAATATGAAAACTGCTCTGCATACTAACTGTTCAAAATAAATAATATATGAACAGACAAATCTTTATTTAAGTTCATTAAAAATAATTCACTGAAAAAATATCTTTGTGTGTGTTAAAGACTTACAATCTTAACTGGAAGAATTTTGTGAAGATATACACACTATACTGAAAGTTAAAATGATTAAATCCATAGATTTAATAAAGACTGAATATAGACTACACGAGTACAAAAGGGTCACATGACTGGTCAAACTGATTGAGCCTGTGTTGAGAAACTTAATAAACACTTTGCTTCTCTAGATATAATTCAGTGAGCACTGTACTTCAAACTGATACCTCTTGAGAGAATTATGTTAAAGGACCCAAAACATGAAGTTTTTTTTTTCACACAAGAACTATGTTTACAAACTTCTCCTCAAGCACATAGTCTAATGAAAGATCAACTATTAAAAGTTGTATAAATGATAAATAAGTGATTAATGGCAGTGACATCACGAGATACATCACAGCTGCAAAGCCTACTACACAAATTATTATTTGATGCAAGTAACATAAAACTTTTAAGAAAATAGTGCTGAACATACCAGTTGTTTTCCTATAGGATACATGTTGGTTATAGATTATAGTAATAATAGCAAGTTAAATATTCACATCAAGAAAATGATAAAGGTGAGCTTTATACACTATCATACTGAAAGCTGACAGCACTACAATGTAAAGAAGTTCCATTTTTGTACAGTAATAACTGTAATGTTTCATCACAGATAAGCATTCATTCACATAAATTCGACATACTAGTCCTCTGCTAAACAGAAGTATAAAGCAGATTTCACACTATACAATTTGCAAACATCTCCCTTGGACTTCTGTCTTTATGATACTCAAATGGGCCACTGAATGTCATCATCTGCATAAATGTGATTTACTTTCAAAATGTGTAAAGAGAAAGACTACACTGATTGCACTTATAGCAACGGTTTATCGTGAAGGTCTTCAAACAGCTGAACATCAATGGTGGAAATAAATGGGTTGCAAGATTTTTGTACTCATACTCTTAATGTCATAAATGACTCTACGTACATATTTAGATCTCAAATACTACAAAGTTCTTACACCTACCTTCACTAGCAGTGTTAAACTGAACAGACTCAGATGGCTGGCTAGATCCTATTTCATTATGTGCCTGCATATGCAACCTGTATGCTGTGGCTGGCTGAAGATTCCTAATAAGTGCAGAAGTTGCAGAACCTTGAATGGTAATATTTTTGCTAACTGGTTCAACATCTGAAACAAAGTATCATAAAACATCTACTTTAATAAACTTTCACTAACTGTATCTTTTCAGTGAAAAAAGTTTTTTTAAGCAGATAAATTACTAGCTTAAGTATACCTGGACAGGCATCGTTTACCACAGAGCAGGATCCATAAAGAAAACGAGGGAGATCTCCTTGAAAATAAGAGGTATATGCGCTAAAACGTAACTTACCAGTCACAGTCCCATGAAAAAGTGAAGAGTAGTAACAGGTGGATGACAGTACCTCAACAAGGAAGAAACAGCTATGAAGATTAAATAACAGGAGATGAATGTATGAGTAGTAGCCCAGTACTTGACAGATGAAGTACCTCCAATGGACAACATGTACAGGGAAAAGAAAGGTGCATGATATGAATGAAGACATGAGGAATCAATGGTGGGAAGAAGGATATAAGGAATAAAAGGCTAACTGAATCATAAACCATATGCAATGGGTCAGGAAAAAAAACAGCAACAGATAAAACTGTGGAGAAAGGGAAGGAAATCATGGGATGGATTTGACAGAAGAAAAAAATTAAGCAGCCCAAAACACATACTCAACCAATAACGTCACATGGAACCAATAGAGAAGAAACTTGAAGATAGTAATAAACAGAAAGGTTGAAAGGAATATACCACAGAAGCCAAGAATAGAAGTAACTAATCTATAACAAAGGGAACAGCAAAGCCCAGATCTGTTCCAGACAGGAAATCAGTTAGAAAGAAAAGAACCAGATCAGTAAAACTAATGGAGAAAGCCTAAAAGTAGAACAAGTGAAATAAGGGCAAGTAAAAGAATAAAGCTAACAGTTTTTCAGAATGAAATTGGTTGGTTAGTTGATTTGGTGTTTTATAGCACAAAGCAGCTAATCTATCAGTGACAAACATCCAGTAAAACATTAAAATTAAAGTAAAATTAGGAAATGTATAAAAGGAATGTAAGGTAAAATAAAACAAAAGCACAAAACCTATGTTTACATCTAGTTTACAGCATTAAGAGAAAAAAATACAGTAATACAGGTGGTAGAGAGCTTTCTACCATAACTGTAAATATCTTAACTTGCCAGAAAGACTAACAGGTAAGTAAAAAATCCACCATCAGTTACTTGAGGTTGTCCTTTCCAGTCCTAATTCCAAGTTATTTAAATTTATGGCCATTTTCAAAAACTAAAGTAATAAAAATTTTAAAAGACTTGTAGCAAAATTTTAATAATAACTTGCCACGATGACTAACAGGTAGTTTGAACAGCAGCATTAGTCACCTCAAGTTGGCCTTTCCAGTTTTGGTTTTGAGTTATTTGACTTTATAAGACATTTTCTAATTTCAGATTGAACTAAATGGGCTGTGATTCTTAAAAGGGTTGGTTGGTTGATTTACTGTTTTATAGCACAAAACTATAAATCATCTGGTAAAAAGGTAAAATTAAAGGAAATTAAGGCAAAAGAAAATAAAGTTTAAAATAAACATAAATAGTATAAAACCAATGTTTACATATAGTTAAGAGAAAAACTACAGAAATAGAAGTCACAAAGAAGTTTCTGAAGCATAATTGTAGTTATCATAACCTGCCAGGAAGGCTAACAGATAAGTACAAAAACTACTATCAGTCACCTGAACTTGGCCTTTACTGTCCTGGTTCCCAGTTATTTCATGTTATGGCCATTTTCTAAAAGCAAAGTAATAAAAGATTTTTGAAGTTGTGCAGCAAAATTTTAATAACAACTAGCCAGGATGACTAGTGGGTAGTTCAAACAGCAGCATTAGTCACCTGAAGTTGGCCTTTCCAATCCTAGTTTTAAGTTATTTAAGGTTACAGCTACTTTCTAATTTCAAATTGAACTAGATGGACTTGGATTATTAAAATCAGAACCACATTAAAAAAGGTTTAATGTATAAATTAAAAAATTAAATGGCATTAAAAAGATTAATGGCCTTTAAAAAACTAAACACTTTACCAAAATGGACAATGTCACCATCACCAATAACACTGTCTAACATTATGGAAAAACCTTGAGACAGAACACTTTTAAAATGGTGCAGTCATTGTCAGCCATGACAATGGCAAAAAAGTAAAATGTGGCTTATTGTGACCAGAGTGCTACATAGACTACACACTGGTGAATCAGTTCCAGATAAAAGAAAACGTAAACCTCGACAATTCCATTGTATCAAGGTGGTCACTTTTTATTTACATGCAGACAAATTTGGTGGGGAACCCTTCTGTTTACGACCACATTTTTTTACCTTATTGTCCTTATTTGAGGAAAGTCTATCGACCTCCATGGATCTTCCCCCAGGTCTATTGGGCAGGTCTTTGCTGTTGGAAGGGGATTGCAGTGACTAAGGACGTAAACAAATGACTGTTTTGCATTTTGGGGTGGGAGAAGAAGATGTACCCGAGGAAATGCCTGTACCTAGAACCTAGGAGATCTTGGGGTTTGTTGGAATGTATGTAAAGGACAGAGATGGATGTTGAAGTTGATTCATAGACTTTTTTTAACCATGAAGATTAAATGGCTTTTATTTTTGTTTCGAGAACAATTCTTTTGAAGGCACAGAGACATCTGTCTTCACTCCCATTGTAGTTGTGGAGAGCAACTTTCGAGCCTCAGGATAAGTAATATTATGAATTATTTTCAAATGTTGCACCTCTTCTTCTTCCAACCATTTAGGGTAAGAACGAAAGTAGGGCAGGTGAGAGTAATTGCAATTGATGCAATGAGGTTCTGTTTTACAATCATAGGCATCCTGGTCCTTGCCACCGTAACAAAAAAACACGTCAAGGAACCACGACATGATGTCTTTGAGTGACCGAACCGCTGACACTGGAAACATCTGAAAGGGTTTGGAATGTATGGTCATACTCTGCAATTAAGATAACCTGCTTAGCTACTAGGCTATCTGTGCCAAACAATGGTGGCAGGCAGATGTGGTGATGTAAATGTCAGTATGAGTACACTGGTCGGCATCGTAATTCCATCTTTGCAAGTGAATATGTGCCTCACTGCAGAAACTCCTTGGATGGAGAAACCAGTGAGAACCTTAGACTCTGGGATGTTCTTCAAATCCCTCTTGACAATAACTCCTCATGATGAATTTAAAGTAGCATGAGGTGTAACCTCAATAGGTATATCCCCAATTGCCTTTGAATGCAAGAGGAGTTCACTATGTTGAGATGTGAAAACACCAATATGTCACCAGATCGAAGCTTCTTTACTGACTTTAGAGCACCAGCAGCTCCCTCTAGTCCCTTCTGAATGAAAAAGGAAGACATTTGCCTTAAAGGTTTGTCTGAAAGAGGATGTAGTATAGGAAAATAACATAACATTGAAAATTGCTGCTCAGAATATTCAAGACTTGGTTGTTTACCTATAGACTGGTTTTCACTATTTTATTAAGATTATTAATTGGAGTATCTATAGTAGAAAAAGGAAAATTTTGGTGCCCACTGACCACATCTACCATGGAGCCTTAAGAGGGGGCACACTAAAATGTCAAACAAGGACACTGCAGTAATGCCAGGGTTTCATGAGCACTACACCCAAACACCAGCATCAAATACAATGTCCACAACACTTGTTGAGAAGATCATCCAACACTGGTACTTGGTTGACCCAAGCCCAAGTGGACCTGCCAAATGACTCAAGGGGGGGCACCCCAAGGCCACCTTTCTACAGGAATTAAAAAGGGTTGAACCCCTCAAACACCAGGATCCTCTCCTACCCTTTAAGGGTTGCCAAGCACAGCAAACATGTGGGAGGCTCTTTAGATCCAAGAGGAGGTAAACTGAAAGAACAGGACCTTCCCTGAGAGGTCCCCTCACCACATACAGGCTCAGAATGAAACAAACGAAAAAAATAAATAAATAAATACAGCATGGCAGATACCCAAGATGACACAAAAGGTAAAGAAAGAGACCCCTTCCTTACCCCAAAAATGAAGTGGTGAAGAAAAAGATTTGACCACAAGTCCCTCTTAGAAGTAGATGAAAAACAAACAGTAGTGTGCCATCCAATACATTTTCAAAAGGAAATGAGCCACAAATGGCAAACTCTCCAGCATGGGGGGAAGAAGGAGGAGGTATCCCATGGAATTCCCTCAATATAGGTGGAACACCTCAGAAAAGAAGTGGGAGATAAACATTACCCATAGGATGTAGGTATTTCATGTTTATTGGCACAAAACTACAAGGCTATCTGTACCGAACAAGATGTTGTATACTATAAGAGTGTAAAAATATGTAAAATTAAGACCTGCCAGGAAGACTGAAGCATTAAGTTCAAACTTGCTGTCAGTCACTTGAAGTTGGCCTTTCTAGTCCTGGGTTCAAGACAAAATAAAAATTAAAATGTGGAAAAGAAATCATAATAAAACAGTATATAATCCAATAGAAACCTTAAATTAAGTTAAAAAGACCATTGGCTCTCAAAAATTTAAAAACACGAGTAAGGCAATCAGTATCACATTGGCTAATGTCAAGGGCAAACCTATCTTAAAAATATGTTTAAAATGGCATTGTTTTTCTTGGTTGTAACAACAGCAAGATAATAAAATATGCACGAATGTGACCTGAGTGCCACACAGACCACATATTGGTGCATCAGTACCAGATAAAAGGAGTGGTGACTTAAAAAAACTGTGACCAATGCATAGCCTAGCCAAAACAACTTCCTCCCTTTGATATTTACAGAAACAAGATGACCAAAAAGCTAAAGAAGGTTTGAGTTGAAAAAGCTTATTATTTCATTGCTCCCTCCAGGTTGACTGCCAACTGGTGTACAATCAGGCACATAGGAGAGTAAAGAGGATAAAATAAAGGTAAAAAACTAGGTAGAGGAGATATTAAAAAGGGTAAAAGAGATATAAAGAGAAGAAAATCTACATGATAGTCAGCTAATCAAATCATGCATGTGATGAGACTTTCCAGTAATCAATTTCAAAAGAGACAAAAAGATAATAAAAAACAGTGCTAGGAGAAGTGGATATATAGTCAAACATTTCTGAAACAAATGTGAGACAGGTTGAGCAATTTTCCAGTAGAGGCCTGGAAAGCAGTCCATAATAAGGTGGAAGAAAACCAAACACTTGACTCACCTGAACTAGGATCAGCCATTATAGAATGAAAGTGAGTAAAATCAGGAGCATGTAGAGTAAGCTCTGTCTCACATGGGCCCACTCAGATGAAGTTAAAGGTAGTGTGTGTAAAATAAAAAAAAATGAAATTAATGGTAAGAAATTAAGACTTGTTAAGGTCTTATCTAACAAGATATTTAACTGAATTAGCAATAATACTCAAGTATGAATACAAGTTAAATTGAAAATAACAGACATGTGTTAACCCTGATTAAAAATGAAGGACAGAGGATATCACTAAACTCTAAAAAATAATTCTTAACCTCATCATAAGTATAATAATTGAAGTGAAATAAAGAGAAATGTATAAAATGAAATGTGTGTATAACCAGTAACTTGTGTGTAATATACAAGATGTAATTTATGTATGGAAGAAAAAATAATACTTAAACAAATGACTGACATCCTACTCAGATGAATTACAGATAATTCTAAAATAACAAACACCCCTGTTATCAGTGCTTTTGGAGAAAGGATGCTACTAAGCCTTATTTCTAACCTAAACTGGGCTAAAAGTATTGAATAAACGAAAAAAATCTATATTATAAAACTTGAATAACTACATATAATAATACTAAAAGTATTCAAAAACAGTGGCAATAGAACACCTTATCTTCCAAAATTGATGAAATGTATGGCAAAATGTGTAGGTCCCCAAACAAGAGGTGAGGTATGATATCAGTTCCTTGGTAGATCAATCTCTCAATAAAATAAAGCCAAAAGTCTTCCCATGACCTGAAGCTATTGTAAAAGTGCAAACAGAACAAATAACCTCAGAACTGGTAACATAGATTTCATAACACAAAGTGAATGACAAAACACAACTATGTTGGCAAACAAAGTTTTTTGTTATGAATTAATACATTATGTTATTAGGTAGAAATATAAAATAATTCTAATTCAGAATAACTGAATAAGTTACAAATATCACTATTGTAAAACAGTGTGAGCTTGTTGAAAGAAATTAATATAAAGCGAAAAAAAACTGAAAATAAAACAGAAGTTTTCTTCATTTTTAGCTAAGAAACTACTGTATAACAAATTGCAAAGCGTGAACTTGTTGAGAGAAATTAATATAAAGAAACAAAACAAACTGGAAATAAGACATTTGAAGAGAAGGAATCATATGCATCAAGAATGTTGCACTCTTACTGGTAGAAAGATTTTTCACCTACAGATGGCAACTTGAGCATCAAATGTTTATAATTTGCCGTGTTTTGCTATCTCCTACTTCTGCATACTAGCCTATTAAGATGTTGCAGCTTAATTCAGGGTACAACTGAGTAACTTTTATCTTAAAGTCAAAGTAGACAGAAAGAACTGGATCTAGAATCCTGAAGTTTAAAATTATTAATTTAAAAGCAGAGTCAAAAAGCTTGTTCTAGCTTAAGTATTTCGGTGATACTTTAATAAGACTCTTATTTAAATATTTAGAACATAATATAAACACAAAGAAAGAAAAGAGAGCATTCATTAAATTATTCACTATATTATCAGCTTCCACATAAGCAATACAACAAGTACAAGGACTTTAGAGTTTTATTTCCACAAAGTTCTTTTTTTTTTCCGGAATAGTTGTTTTTGTTACTGACTTTTGAGCTGTGTTGTTAATTGGTGTTTTGGCAGTACTACAATGTGCACTATAATCTTAAACTTGCAATTGTATAAAGTTTAAAAGTAATTTACATTTGAAAAAAGAATTACTATCAAATACATTAACTTATAATTTTATAAGAACTTCAACTACTAATAATCAAAGGTACAATCACCCATAAAAAGAAAAATTAAAGTACACACTCATTAAGAGATTGTAAAGTTTCTAAAGAGAAATGCATATATTTAGTAATTTTCATTTTCCAATAAAAAACTGAAACAACAGAAGTAAACATATCTGTACCTGTTAACTTCTGGTATTCAATCGTATGGTTGATAACTGGGTTATTTCCACTGTCATCATGAGCCCATTGAACTCGCACTGATCTGCTCCAAATCTGGGTAATTTCAACTCTTTTTGGTCTTGAAGGAGGTTCTTTTCAAAAATAATGAAATTATCATCAATAACTTGTTCTAGCACATATTTATTGTGTTTGCAGCAGTTACAAATACAGATGTGATGTATACTTTATTTACATGAAGCAGTGTACAAACAGTTTTGATGACACTTCAACAATTAGTAGCTTATTTGCATAAGACAACAAATTCAAAAAATTTATACTCACACCAAATTATTTACACTTTCCACTGATTAAGAGATAAGAGCAAACAAACTTATTCTTAGTGATAAATGCAGTACTGCTTCATTTTAATGCTACCAATGGGAGCTACATGCACCCTATAGCAATATGGGTGGGGGAAAGTTATAACCAATTAGTCAAGAAGGCACTCATGCCAAAAAAGTGTGGATTCAATAGACTACTAAAGCAATCAATTAAATAAATGACTCTTTACTTACATAGGGAAACAGATATAAAAAAAAGGGTGCAAGATGATTTTCATTCAAGAATAAATATTCTTTTTTCATCTTACAATATTCATGTTTATTTTGCATTATTTCTGGGGTATTATGAATGAAAATCAAAAGCTTTGTTCAGCAAAAATATACATCTTAGCAGTTACTTTCTCTACTCTAGCAATAGCTAATTACCTATGTATAGAGGGCTTGGTATAGCCTGTGGTTATGGCACTTGACTTGCACTGTGGGAGTCACAAGATAAATGCCCAGCACAGAACATGCTTATCTTGTATAGCTGTTGACTAACTACCCAGGTGCAAAAATCATTGGTTTTATGAAATTTACCAGGTGAGCCTAAAACATACTGGGATTAAGGTCGTCAATGAAAATAATAAAAAATCAAGGTACAGTAAAGTCAAACTTTGACATTTATGATTATTTTCTGCTTATCTGAAGACATCATTTAGTGATGTTATTTTCTAATAAATTCACTATTTCAGCTATCTATCTTCTCCCATACAGTTTATTCATCCCTGAAAAGCAGATGTTCATAGTAAGAACACATTAGCAGATTCTCATACGTTGATGCATAATTCAGCAAAATTCTCTCTCAAACAAGCACAACTAATTAGGCCAAGTTTTTCATTAGTTTGTTATAAAAAACAGCAAAAAACATTACTTTTTCAAATATACATTTTTAGAACATAACATATAAATCATTAAAAAAGGTCAAAAAAACAACTTCAGTATAAACAAATGTTAATTTCCAATACTGTCTTACGTCCCCATCACACAAAGCCAAAAATTACAATGCAAAGTTGGAGGCCAGTTTTGATGCATAACACAGGAACCAAGTGGAAAGTGACTACCCAGACTGAATAAATATATTCTGTAACAGGTATGCTCTTTGCTCTTAAAGTCGGAAATGAATCTTACATGGGCAGAAAAGAAAAAAAAAAAGGTTGTGCACAAATGCAAATTATTCTCAGGTGCAATCCATACTGAAACATACATTCACTCAGCCTTCTTGGTCAATTACTCCAGCAACTGGGAAATGAGAAGGTCTCTCATGATTCACTGAAAGAAAGAAATGTGGAAAGTTCAGATGAAGGTTACATTGCAGAAAGTACAAAAGGTTTTCAGTATTCTCCATTTTGAAAAGCAGAATGGCCCAATTTATTCAGTCAAAGTGTCAGCAGAGATGGGCAGAAATCATTTTTTGCTTTTCTCTGGAATTCCATAAGTAATGGTTCACATTAAGTGAAACATACTGATACTACCTTTACAGTAAGTATTACAGTGTAATCAGTAAAAAGTGAAAGCTTGTTGTTAATATACTTGACTATGCAACACCTACCAAATACTGGAATTCCATTACTCTACATAACACAAATTTTCTTCCTGGATAGTGTTATTTCTTAATTATTTATATTGTAAAAGTACAGAAAATAACCATTATTCCCTTCAAACTTTGATTTTGTGACCTGGATAATGAAATTTAAAAATTAACCTATTTTCTATGTAAAAACGGGCAAATTTGCACAATTTCATTTATATAAGGTCTCAATAAAACAACGTATAAATCAAGATCTACATGGTTTTATACTAAAGTTTACTAAAATGTTTAGAAGTGAGTAGTTTTTCAAGATTTGTGACTGTAATGTAAATCACTTTCACATATTAGCTCCAAAATACAGTCTTCGATCATGTTTTGGTTACACTCTCCTTGGTAGCAGTGTTCAAAGTCCAGTATATCTTGGTGGAAGTGCTCACCTTGCTCATCTGAGTATGTTCCCACATTCTCCCTGATTTTATCAAGATAAGCATCAATAATATGGATTTTCAGGGGCATCCTGCAGTTCATTTTGCTGTACTTCTTCCCCAAAGCCTCAACCATTTCCACATAATTTTTGGCCTCGTGATTGCCCAAGAAGTCTTGAACCACTGCAACAAATTGCCCCAAGCTTTTTCTTCCTTCCTACTGAACTTCTTGGGGAAATCTGTGCACTCCAGGATCTTCTTTATTTGTGGTTCAACAAAGACACCAGCTTTGACCTTTGCCTCAGACAGGAGGTACTTGAAGGCTGCAGACTCCTTATCAAGAGTTGGACAAATTGTTTCATAAGACCCAATTTTATGTGCAATGGTGGGAACAACACCATCTGAAGATCCACTATTATCTCATAGAAAGCTCGATCCATTGTGGCCAGAGTTTCCTGTTGTAGTGTGCTGCAGTGTCCCAACTGCCCCAAATGCAAAGATAAGAGGGACACTTGGTAAAGCATCCTTGGAAAGGTCTATGTGTTCATTTAGGCAGCTAGAAATAAACAGAAGTAGTGATCCCCTATATATATATCACTATGGAAAGTTCTAGAAAATTTTAAAAGGTTCTTGAAAATTATTGTATGTTCTACAACATTCTAGAAAGTTCTTGAAAATTATTGTAAGTTTGAAAAAAATCTCTATCAGGTACTCAGCACTGAATCTTAAATGTTCTGGAAAATGGGTAAATTTGAAAATTTCATTACCTAAGTCACAAAAGCAAAGTTTGAAGAGAAAAGTAGGTATTTTCCATTTACTTTAGGCATAAACAATTCGGAAATAAGACTTTATGCTCAGGAATAAGAAAAAGTAAAAATTTTGTTATATAGTGTTATTAATGATTGAAACTATGGTTTCTAAGAAAATAAAAATATAAATGAAATGAAGTGACAAGATTTAGCCCAGTCAAAGCTGTGCAGAATCACCACAGGAAGGAGACGATATCCAATAAAGGAAAATACAGCCAATTCATGTAGATAATGAGCAATAAAGGTATCAGTAGTAGTCCACATTCCAGCCTCAAATAACCTCTTCCACAGGATGGCATAGGATAGCAGCCATAAACATTAATTTGTGACAAACACAATAAGAAGAAGCATTATGGATACATAAACCTTTCATGAATAAGTCTAAATATGCCAGTCTGATAAGTTGACAAACCCAAACTAAATATGATAGGGGACATATTACAGGAACTAGAATGATTCCAAGGAATGAAAGGTCAAACCTGAACCTCAAAAGATGCAGTAACATTCACACAACACTTTATACTGACATGTTACAGTTTTTGTTTAAGACTTCTGCTTAATATTTGTGATAAATCTATTAGAAACACCAAACTTTTACTCTTCTTGTAGGCAGTTGGGACTGGATCTTGTGCCAAGGATAGATAGTGAGGTGGTTGATCCTGAAACACTAAGTCCAGTGGAGCTGTATCATGTGGTAAGAAATTGTATTTTTGTTTTACCATTGCAATTTAAAAGAAATATGACACTATTTATATATTTGGTGCATTAGAGCTGTATCAACTCAAAAAATGAATAAAAAATCAGTGTGCTGTCTGGGGATTTTTAATTTGTTTTAGTCTTGTTGATTATGTGTTTGTTATCATGTTTTTTTTAACTGTTGAAGTGATGATTAATTTGTTTTATGTTGTTACAGCATTCGAATATATTTCAAAAGAAATTATTTACACCTAACAAGTGATGTTATTTATGTTTTTTTTTCCACGTAAGATACAGATTTTGTTGTAAGAGTATTATTTTATCCAGTTATTTTTCTGTTTATGTAGCATCTCCAAAGCTCAGAAAATGTTTCAGGACTTTTAGTAAGTAAAATATTTCATTAGATTTTATCAAGAGACTTACTCTTTGAATAGTTGTAAAATATATAAATAGGTGTGTGTTGGGATAAGGGTTCTTTTACAGTGAGTGTAAAGGAGAACCATTTTTCTTGTAACCAAGACATTTTTGTAATTACGAACAAATAATCATTCAGTATCTCTGGGCTAAAGAAAATTAACCTGAGCCATCACTGGAATAAGGGTGGAGACAGAGACAGGAGCAGACACAGAGTTGTCAACTCTGACATACACAGAGAACAAAAGACTCTTTACATGAGGAGAGAAGAACAGAAATATCTTTGTGCACTCCCAGCAGTGTAGTGTAGCAGCATATGTCTGATATGAAATAGAAGACATAATTTCCAAGCCTCGGGGTAAGAAATATTATTGACAGTATGTAAATGCTGTACCTCTTTTTTCTTTCACCCACTTAAGGTAATATCAAAAGTAAGAGGGGTGGGAACCACCACAATTGATGCAGTGAAGGTCCAGTTGACATTCATAGGTCATAGTATTTGCCTCCACAATGACAAATTGCTTTACAATGTCTGAACCATTAACACCAGAAACACTTGAGAAGGTTAGGAGTATAAGGGCTAACCTTAAAGTTCAAATAACCTGCCTTGACAAAGGCAGGAAGATGTAATGATGTAAATGACAACAGAAGAAAACTGGTAGGAAGTGTAATATCATCCTTTAGAGTATAGATTCATCACACAACAAAAAATCCTGGACTGTGAATAAAACCAGTGAGGAGCTCCAACTCAAGAGTTGTTTTTCTTAAAAATATCTCCCTATAATAGCTCCTTTTGAAGAGTTCAAATTAACATAGAGAGTAACAAAAAGCCTCAGGCCATAAATGGAAAAAAGACATGTAACATAAAAAAATAGGAGAGGGACAGGTGAATCCTTGAGAATTTATCTTGATTAAAATGAATCAAAGCCCCTGAATTCGAATTTCACAGGAGAGAATAGAGGAATCAATTGCTAAGGATCCAAAAAAAATCCTACAAGTGATGGTGCATGACAAAACCCATACAAAGGTGGTAAAAAAATCTCTGAGTACATATTGAGAGAATGGTTAATAATAATCAGAAGATGGATATCACCTAGTAAAAAAAGTGAAGAGATGGGACAGATAATACTAATAAACAAATTGTTGGAAAGTGGTAGGAGGTTCAATTTCCTAAACAGATGTATATTGTAACTGACCAAAATAAAAATTGAGAAAAAGAGCATCCAAGTTTTCTTCACTATGCTGAGATTATTCTTAAGAATAGTTGGTTGGTTGCATTTTATGACACAAAGCAACTGGGCTATTTGCACCAAACATCCAGTAAAATAGTAAAAGTAAAATTATTAAAATTTGTAAAAAGGAATCAAGGTAAAACAAAATAGTGTGAATTTTAAATTAAAAAACTTAAATAGCATTAAATTCTATTATTATATCTAGTTTACAGCAGTATGAAAGTTTAGTAATACAAGTTATAAAGGACTTTCTGTACCATAATTTCAATTATCATAACTCGCCAGGATGACTAATGGGTAATTTCAAACATCAGCATTAGTCAACTGAAGGTCATGGTTTCCTTCCCAGGCTTAGAGAAAGGTAGGACTAGCCTGTCCTATCAATATCAGCACTTGCCCAGAAGGTATGATGTCCATTAAAGTCCCCCAGGATTGAAAAGAGAGGCAGCAACTGTTCAATGAAAGCATCAAGGTCTGATTGATCATATGTCTCTCCAGGAGACAGGTAGAGAGAACAAACAGTGGTGGTAACACTGATGGCTACAGCTCCTCCAAGGATGTGTCGAGTGGCAAAGACAAAGTGGGCACATGCTGATCAACCAACAGTGCCACACCTCCATGCACTTGTCCATCATACAGCCCGTCATTTCTGTACAAATAAAACTGCCGAAAAATAACTATCAGCAGGTTACAGAAATATTTTCTGTAAGGAAAGACATACAGGATGGTATGAAGCAATCAGTGCTTTGATGTCATCCAGATTAGAACGTAACCTTCCATAGTATCAAAGTGACCATATTTTATTTGTTTAAGCAAATTGGGTGGAAAACCCTTGTATTTTGAATGACATCTTTTGTCTTTATTTTCTTTATTCAAAGGAGGTCTCATGTCCTCAGTTGCTGGAATCCTGCCCAGTTGACTCAAGGCATGATCCATGGAGGTCAATACAGTCACTTTTCGGTAGTTTATTTGTATAGAAATGAGAGGCTATGTGATGGACGAGTGCATGGAGGGGTGGCACTGTTGGTTGATCAGCATGTGCCCACCCTGCCTTTGCCATCCTTGTTTCCTTGGGTTGTACCATCACTGTTTGTTCTCTCTACCTGCTGCTTGGAGAGACATATGATCAATCAAACCTTGATGCTCTAATTGAACAGTTGCTGCATCTCTTGAGGTAGGAGAAGAAATGTACCCAAGAAAATGCCCGTACCTGCAACAAGAGAAAGTATATCTTGGGGTTTGCTGCAAAAAATGTAAGGGACAGTTATGGGTGCTGACGCTAATTCATCTACCTTCCTAACCATGCAGGTCAAAAGACTTTTCATATGATTTGAGAATGATTCTTTTGGGGTCACACTCCCACTGCAGTAGTGGAATGAAGAGCAGTAGCATATGCCCGAGGTGAAGTGGTGAACAGTAACTTTCGAGCTTCAGGGTAAGTAATGTTTTGAATCACTTCTAAATACTGACCTTTTACTCTTCCAATCACTTAGGGAAAAAATGAAAGTATAATGGGTAAGAGCCATTACAAAGAATAAGATGAGGGTCTGTTTCACACTCATAGGTATCGTGATCCTAGCCACTGTAATAAGCACGTTAAGGAACCCCAATATTATATCTTCAAGTGACTGAATCGCTGACAGAGTTTGGAATATAAGGCCATACCTTGCAATTAAGATAACCTGCCTTGATTGTGGTAGGTGGACACAGTGACATAACTGTTAAAATGAGGACATTGTTTGGCATCATAATTCCATTTTGGTGAGTGTAGATATGCCTCACTGCTGAAATTCCTTAAGTGGAGAAACCAGTAAGAATCTCCAACTCAGAAATGTTCTTTAAGTCTCTCTCAACAATAACACCTTGCTATGAATTCGAAGTAGCATGGGGAGTAACCTTAATAGGTACATCCCAAAATGGTTTGGAAGGAACCATCAAAAACTCTAGACACCTTTAAAAAGAAAAAGATGTTGTAGTGCCAACTGAGACAATGAAGAATTAAATAGGGAAAGCAAAGGGAACTAAATACACCAAAACAGGTTTCTGAAATTCTAAATGTGGAAAGTAGTCACATGTATATATGTTGAAAAATAGTGTAAAACTGACGGAATATATATTGGTACACTAATCACAAAATTTTTGGGCAATGCTTAGAGGGCAGATAAAGGTAATACCATATTGGTATTTAATTGGGTTTTTAACTATGCTTTAAATAGGTTAAGATACATCATTAATAGTATAAGTATTAATTTTGCTTTATATGTACAAAAACAGATCAACCAACTTTTTTTGTTACTTACACTTTTTACTAACAAATTCAAAACAATAGTTACATGACTAAATTAAAAAATATTCTTTTTCTGCTGATTATAAACTTGTACTAAAAATAAGAACAAATAGTTTTAAATCTACCTTGAACGTGACAGTTAGATGAGTCATAGGTTGTAAAAATGTACTGGCATCTCAGCAAGTGGAGAGAGCTATATATTTAGCCATGTTATCATTGTGTGTATATTATTCAGAAAATGTAGATACCATATCATTGTCATTACACAAATTAAAAGTTGAAGAACTGAGAGTGCTTGCGTAAGTGTAAAACGAAAAATTTTGAAATATTTGCTTTTGTTATTAATTAAATAAAACTAAGTATTGTAAACAGTATTTTGATGCCAATTTTATTGACAATTAATAAAGTTTAATTAGATTTGTATACAACTGTAAAACCTATGCAAAAGAGACAGACCCTTAAATCTACAATAAAATCACTTTACCTACTTTGTCATGATTTAATTAAGAATAACATGATCAGCCTACCTAGTACCACTACTCTGATGATCATATTGTCTCCTCCATACCGATTACTTGCAGAACAATTATAAAGCCCACCGTCATTTCGCTGAATTGAAGAAACTCTTAATAAAGCTTTGATTCCTCCTTCACCTGATGGTAGTTGTTCTGTTCTAGATCTAAATAGAATTTATAAGCAGTGAACAACACTGAAAATATGTATTTTAATCTCAGTGCATCAATAAAAATATAATGCATCAACATCAATGTGTATGATAAATTTAAACCTGTAGTATCACACATGAGGATTAAATAGATTAAAATAAAGAAAGTTTCAACTGGTTATTTTTACTACTTTGTGTTCATCACTAATTTATAATGAAAATCTTTACAGACTGATAATTTTGAATAATGGGAGAGATCATCACATCTCATTAATCAGCTACAGAAGAAAAATGGGAACCTAGTGTGGGCTTTGCAGTGAGGAACTTACTTTTGAAATCTATGGCTTCCAGGAAATCCAAATGTTATTACTATAGAGATAGCATGTTGACTATGATATGACAGCAGATGGCAACAGATGGTGGAGAATATTTAACATTCATCTGATAGTGGTAACGTCAGAGGAATATATGAAATAATGCAAAAAAGTTGCAAGCATTGTGATAAAAAAACTGCCCCATTAAAAAATAAAATGGGAGAGCTAATAACAAACA
This sequence comes from Carcinoscorpius rotundicauda, assembly GCA_011833715.1. NCBI lineage: Eukaryota > Metazoa > Arthropoda > Merostomata > Xiphosura > Limulidae > Carcinoscorpius > Carcinoscorpius rotundicauda. The sequence continues at coordinate 23,840,970 of CM022395.1, forward strand.
AAGGGTAGCAAATGGAAAGATTGTTGGAACACTATTTCAAGCATTACCTAATAGAAAACAGTGAAAGACTGTGCATTTGGTACCTTAGAAAACCTCCCTATATTGCACAACTCAAACAAGATGCCAAAGGATAAGAAAGTAAGACCACTGATGATCCCTTATCAGGTAAAGCACCAGGAACAGATAGTATCTGTGTAGAAATGACCAAATGTGGAAAAATCTGTGCTATTTTTTCACTTACATAAACTGCTAACTTTATGTTGGAAAGAAGAAAAAGTGTCACAGGATACAAATGATGCAAACATAGTGACACTGTATGAAAATATGGGTAATCACAGTGACTACAACAAATATTGTGAATTCAAAACAAAGACCAACTACAGACAATTTTTCTTCTGCCTGATACAGGAGAAGATCAAAAAACAATTAAAACTCCTATACACCACTTTCATAGATCTAACAATGGCATTTCACCTCATCACCAGAAAGGTTCTCTTTGAGGTATCATAACATTGGCCACCCACCAATCTCAGTGTCAAGAATCTTTCCACGTTATGATGCAATGAAATGTTAATTTCAATGGATCATCATCTAAGGTTTTCAAGATACAGAGTGGTGTGAAACAAAGGCCATGTACTTGCTCCTAACCTGTTATTCTTTTCTTCTTGGCTTTGCTTTTGACTCAATCATTGAAATAATTTATCTGCATACACAACTGATGGCAAGCTTTTCAAACTCTTACGTCTTAAGGCTTAGATAAAAGTATACCAAGTTTTGAAATGGTAGCTAATCTTTGCTGATGATGCAGTTGTTATAGATCAAACAGAAAGCAAGTGAAATAATGTTATTAGTCACTTCTCTCCAGGATGTAAAGAGTTTGGTCTCACAATCAGCATTTAAAAGAGTTTTTGGGACAGGATTTAAAGACTCACCACCACACAACAGAATTGGAGAAAAACAGCAAGAGGGGGGTCAATTCTTTTACATACTTAGAATTCACCATTACCGTTCACTAGATAAGAAAAAAAAAATCTGAAAATCACAACAAGGACCAAACTTATGTGATCAGCACTCTACTGTGTGAAAGTGAAACATGGGTAATATTCTCCTCTCAAGAAAGGTACTTGAACTATTTTCATACAAGGTGATTCTGTCATATCTGGAATATCATGTGGTAGGAGAGAGTGACAAACAGAGGTACTTCACTGTGTAAATATCAACAAGCATGCACATGCTTCTCAGACATCAAAGACTCATATGACTTGGCCATGTACAAAGGATGAATAATTAACATATTCCCAAAGATTCTTTACATGGTGAGTTAGCTACATGAAAAATATCAACAGGCTATCACAATCTTTATCTCAAAGATGCCTGTAATAGAGACAAATTATATGGACATTTATCCATAAATACTGGAAAAACTGCTCAAAACAAGAATGACTGGTAGCTAGCAGTTAAAACTAGGCCTGAAAAAGTAAAAGGAAAGAAAGAAGGAAAAAGCAGAAGAAAAAAGAATGCACAAGCAAAATTCACAGCTGTGTAATTTAACTATGGAAATCACACAGCAACATACACATCAATGAACATGCTCATCTTCTTGAACTGGATTATTCATTCACATGACAATTTCAGGGTCTTACATTCAAAATTTTATTAAACTGATTTTTATGTTATACCAATCAATATAACATAAAATCTTAGCGAATAATCCATATTTTAATAGCATATAAATTTTGATTTTCTAATTTTCCAAGGTATTAATATTAAAATCTTTTTGAATTTCCTCTTGTGTGACATGACATTTTCTTTGCATATCCTGTCTTCTATATTTTATTCATCATCCCTCCAAAACATGTAAATTTAAATATAAATTACTTACTACAGAATAATTATTGCTCAGACAAACCATAATTGCTCAAGTGTTAAATTCTTATTGGTTAAAGAGCCATCAAACAGCAAAACAGGTCCCTCTTGCCACACCCACCTACCACATCTTTACTATTATGAATTTTTAATAGTTCTCTCTTATATTCAATTACACATCACCTATAATAGTATATAAATTTTAATTTTCTAATTCAAAGGAATAGATGTCAAATGCAAAAAGCTGCATTTTCAAATTAAATAAAAAATTATTTAACACATTACAACCATTGGCATAAAACAGTCGGCTTACAATAACTCAACAACTGACAGCAAGAACAAGAAACAATATTGAATAAGTACTTTACTTGTTGTTTTTCACATTTATTCTTTAGTTATTATTATAAAAGTGACTAAAATGTAAAAGTAAGAATATTTTCAAGTTTAGATTAGATCAGATTAGGTAAAATAAATACTAATAAAATAAAAATATTTCATGAAGTACACATATGAGAAACTCATATTAACTTGTAGATTATGCAATTTAATAGCACAACATGAGCTGCATATGCCCTGAGTGATTTACAAGTCAAAATAGTGCGAATATTACTCAGACATTGTTCAAAGGGCAATCAAAATTGAACATAATCTCATTATAAATAACCTGTTATGAGTTTAAAGCTACTTTGGATAAATAAATGTAGTTTCATGTTACAATTTGAAGTCATTCTAGAAAAAAAGATAATTCAGATTTATTATTTTGACATTTTTTTTGGTGGTTAAGAGGTTGATCAAATTGACCACTTCATTCTGAGATAGAAAAAATAACAGATAAAATATAGTTTCACTGAAAAGAAAATGTTTGAAATGTATTTAGGAGATTTCAGAGATTACATAAAGTAAATTTGAGATTTTTGAGATAAGAAAAAGTGTTTTTAATATTAACTTGAAACTGAAAAATATCATGTTGAAAGAGTTATCAAATATTATATTTACCATTACCAAGAAAATCATGAAAACATTAATTTGGTTATGAGTTAGGAATTTCTTTCAAAACATTTAATAAACAGGAAAACCAGAACACAGAGATAGAGAAATGTTATTTAAAGTTGAAGTTTAGTATTTTTTTCTGAAAATAACTGTAAAAACATGGGTGTGTTCCACTGCCACCATTTAGACAACACTGCTGTAAAATGTTACTTTATATAACAATATTGATTTTATTGTTCCTTTGCACATATCACTGTAATTCTTCTACCAGTTTTACTTAGATCATGGTAATGACCCAAAATTTCATTAATGTTTGGTTTGATAAAACTATTTTAAAGCCTACATGGATTATATTCAGCTTTCTTTGTTTTATTACCTTTTTAGTTTTTAAAGCCCTGAACCATCTCTGTCAGATAAATAGAAACCCAAACAACTTGAGTAAAAGTGAGCATTGTGCCCATGTGACATCTGAGTGGAAACATTTTCATGAAATACCGAAATTGAAAGTCATTTTTCTGAAAATGTAAAATTTTAACTAATCCAGTTACTAGAGATATAGCAAAAATATATCATTGCTAACAAGGTAATCTGACTTTTTAAAACTAGCAGTTGCTCGTAATTACCAGCAACAATTACCGTTATGGTTAGTAACCTTATATTACTTATTAATTAGTTCATGATAGTTTGATTTATTACTTGACACTAATAACAATTAGTTTACTTCCTATGCTTCAGCCATTAATCTACTTCCATCTCCACTGTGTTCAGGGTAGAATAGGTTGAGATATGATCATAAGTAGATCTTCTCGTTAGAAATACCTGTGTTTTATCCACTCAATTGGCTTAACTCCTATTTGAGCTCAAATCAATTAATTATGCAAATGTTCTCAGAAATGGTATCAAAGTTTTGCTGAGCTCTATGATGGTCTGAATGTGTATGTTTTTAGTCAGATGTGTGTAGAATGCTTTTTACTTCTCATACTGGTTCATAACCTATTATTTTGTTGTATTTAAATTTATTATCTGGTCTATTTCTATGACATGATATATTAATATTACAATAACCTTCGTAAATATAAACTCCCAATACATAAACAGAATAAAAAAACCAGACAAGTCACAATTCATATGCATAATAAGACATGAAAATGTATAACACCAGTTTATATGCAACAGCCTGCCATGCCACAGATGACAATGCCTACACTGCAAAATGAAATACAACTAAAATAATGGAATATTATAACACACAAGAAAAGTAAAGACAGATAAAGTTTTACTTCCACCTAACTAGTAACACAATCAATTTGATACACAAGTCAGTGAAATCTGAATCCCATCTTGAAATTATTTCAATAGTTGATTCAATTCATTCTAGGGTACATGATCCCAGACAAAAGGATCACACACCAAGAAGAAGAGCCATGATCATTTTCCAGTGATAAAGCCACACAGGCAATTCTTCAACACCACCCCCAACAAAATTAGTTGCATATTAGCAACTGAAACATAGAATATAGTAGTAATTAACAGCTAGGAATAATACAAATATTAATAAGAAATTAGTTATTAGGCTTAGGTGATAGCATAGGTTATTAACCATAACAGCATTTCATATCCAATTGCCACAGCTTTAATATATGTATTTTAGAGCAACAACTTTATTCAGTTACAGCATAAGTTGTTACTTCTAATTCTCCTTGACTTTCAAGTCAAATAGGTCCTTATTAATAAATATTAGATGAGCATATAACATTTTCCAGAAACATTTTTTTTCTACATTGCAAATAATAACACAAAGTAAACAAAATCCTTAAAATACAAAAGGAAGAAAATTATAAAACAAAAACACCTTTAAGCTACAAAAGTAAATTTTTTTAATCACTGATTCAATTCTCCAATGTCAGTAAAGGATAAGATAACTTAAAATATTCAGAGCAAACACAAAATAAAGTTTTTCTATAGATTATCACAAAGTTTTGTGGGTGATTGAATTTCAAGAATTTATTCTTTCAGTCTTCTTTGAATTTAAAACTGGATATTTTTTACAGAAGTCAAATAACTATATAACTTCATATGTATCATGAAACTAGATGAATTTTGTAAAATTATTTGATATACAAGTTAGTCATATCCATTTTTTCCCATACTGTATTACCTCTTACTGAGATCATCCAATCCATTTAAAGGCTTTTTATCTTTTAACCATTCAACAAATAAAGGCTCTTCTCCTTTTGCTGAACACTCCAAAACAGCATCTTGTCCTGCTTCAACAGTAACAACTTTAAACTTCTGCTCAACAATTGGTGGGACTAGAAAAACAAAAAACAATGTAAAAACTGGATACATTGCAATAATTATTTTTTCAGTACTGTTATAATTAATTAATGAATATGCTATGCTGTGTTGACCTAGTTCTGTTTTTGTATTACCAAATGATCAGTTTCCTTTGTTTATATTAGCCAATTTCCTAAAGTCAATATTTAAAGGTCTAGTTTCAGATTTTCCTGTTTGGATTCACTAACATGCCTACAGACAACAATATTTGCTTACTAGGAGAAATATTTCTATGTTGATAATGTGTTTACTCAAGAGGTAACTGCATTTATGAGGAGTCACCTTTTCAGATAATGATCAAATGCTGAGACTCAAACTTATGAACAGCAATAACTGCATTTCTTACATGTAATATTAATACTATAGAAAGGTTTTCTAGAAATAGAAATGGGACAGCAGAAAATGTGTAATATTCTCTAAGGCTGTTAGATGTATAAAAGCACTGAGCAATAATTATATTAGAATAGAAAATTTAACATAAGCTACATCAAAGAACTCCATATCAGAAATATCTGAGCCTCATGTACAACAAATGCTAATAGTGATGAGACTCCACCAGTGTGGCAAAATGCAGATAGTGGCTGACTACAGAAAACATGGACATTTACAATCTAATAGCATAAAATGTCAACTCAGACTGATGAAAGAGTAACTTGTGAACTTTGGAGAATTTAGACAAGGATATATACAAAAAATACCACTGATGGATCCCAATCTTCTTTCTGTATAGGCCCAACTCACATGAATAAAACCTTGGGAGAAGTAAAACAGCCCACTCACTACCTCCAGACCAACCAAACTCTGACAGCCCTAGAATTAAATTCTAAATATTGACGGTCTGCAAGAGATGAAAACCCAACAGGTTGGATAGATAATAGAGGTGAAGATATGAGCTGAAAGAATGTGTAAACACAGCAATTAATCCAGTTTCTCTCTATACATGGAAGTATAGTAGATGTTAAAAGCATCACATAACAACAAACACTTAAGTTTAAGAATTTTTCTTTAAGCTGTTTTTTGGAAATAAAGGAATTAAAACAAGATTATACAAAACTTTCAAAACATACTGTAACTTTCAATGTTAATTTCACTGGTAGGCATTGTTGTAAGCTTACTTGAGTAAAATTTAATAACATGCACAGATATGGATTCTGTAAGATTGGAGTTAATCAGAGACAGATCTTGTTTGAGAATCAGAAAGTTAATGACGGATGTAGTATAGGCAGGGTTTAATAACATATGGCAATTCCTAAAGAAAAGGAGAGGATCACAAATTAGACCAATAAAGCCCATGAAAGAAATCCACAGACAAACAAGGTTCACTGGAGGAGACAAGTGTGAGGACTTTGCAAAGAAATGAAGAATTACAGGGAAGCCAGTGTCCCCAAAGATTAAAGAGCTTCTTGCACATGAAAAAAAATGAGAAATGCAAAACCTGGTGACCAAAAACACCTCAGTTCACAAGCACAGAGGAAAGGGCTAAATTCAGCCAAATCAACTGAAGAAAATCTCCAAAACTACCAAATACTCTGTGTGGATGTATATCTCATGACAAGCCCTTCCAACTGAGAAGCCTCCAGTAAAAGAATGCACTAACACAGGTGAATCATTTGCAAAAAGGAAAATCAGCTTTGGTCATTAATATAGTGAACGAAAGCCTTCATAATACTACTTAATTTGGAAAAGGATTCCAATGACTGAGGATGTGAACAAATGATCATTTTGCATCTTGGGGTGGGAGAAAAAATGTATCCGAGGTAATGCCTGTATCCAAAATCAAAGGAAGTGGATTTTGGGATTTTGCTGTAATGTATGTAAAGGAAAGAGATGGGTGTTGAAGTTGATTCACTAACTTTTTAAACTATGGAGGTCGTAAGACTTTTCATTTGGTATAAGAACCATTCTTTTGGAAGCACATAGAGATCTGTCTGCACTCCCACTGTCACAGTGAAATGAGGTGCAGCAGCATACCTGTGAGAGAAGTGGTAGACAGCAACTTTCGAACCTCAGAATAAGTAATGTTATGTATCAGCTCTTTTTTGTACAAACTGTTTATGGCAAGAACAAAAGTAGGATAGGTAAGATTGATGCATTGAGGGTCTGTTTCACACTCATATGTATTGTGGTCCTTGCCACCTCAACGAGCACACACCAGTGAACCACGACAAGACGTCTTCGAGTGACCGAACTGCTGACACTGGAAACATCTGAGAGGGTTTGCAATTAAGATAACCTGCCTTGATGGTAGCAGGTGGACGTGGTGATGTAAAGGCCAAAATGAGGACATTGGTCAGCATCGTAATTCCATCTTTGTAGGTGGAGATATACCTCACTGCAGAATCTCCTTGGGTGGAGGAACCAGCAAGAATCTCAGTCTGGGATGTTCTTTAAATCTCTCTCAACAATAACTCCCTGTGATGAATTCAAAGTTGCATGAGGTGTAACCTCAATATGTATATCCCCAATTTCCTTTGAATGCAAAAGGAGTTCACTGTGTTGAGATGTTGATGTTTCCACCAATATGTAATCAGATCAAAGCTTCTTTACTGAGTTTGGAGAGCCAACATGTCCCTCTAGTCCCTTCTGAATGAAAAAAGGGAGACATTTACCCTAAAGGTTTGTATGAAAGAGGATGTACTATAAGAAAATGATGTACAACAAGTGTTATAGATGTTGAGAATTGCTGCTAGGAATCTTCAAGATGTGGTCATTTACTATGGATTGTTTTTCATTATTTTATTTAAGTTTTAACTTAGAAGATCCATAATAGAAAAACGAAATATTTCAGTGCCTACTGACCCCACCCACCACAGATCCCTATGAGGAAACACTACAGTGCCAAACAAGGACACTGCAGCAAAACCAAGATTTCGTGAGCACTACACCCAAATACCAGCATCAGATGCAATGTCCACAACACCTGTTGAGAGCATCCAACACTGGTACTTGGTTAACCCTGGCCCAAGTGGACCAGCAAACTGACCCAAGGGAGCCACTCAAAAGCCACCCATCTACAGGAATTCAAGACCAAAGTGGTGTGTTAGGGTTGGACCCTTCAACCATCAGGATCCTCTTCTCCCCTTCACTGGTCACCACGCACGGCAAACATGTGGGTGGATTTTTAGATACCAGAGGAAATAAACTGACAGAACAAAACCTTCCCCTGGGAGGTCCCCTCACGATGTACAGAAATCCACACTGGGGGAGAAAGAGAGAATGAGATAAAAAAAAAAGTCTGAAACCTGGAACAGGAAGGTTAGAAATAGACTGATATAGATGAAGAACAAAAATAAAAGACAAGTGAAAACCTATAAAGGTTATAAGGACTAAAGCTATGTAACACCTGTCCAGGTGTATAGAGAAATAAACACTACTGAAGACATCCAAGTCCAATGAATACCATGTACTCAAGGAGGAGGAAGGAGTACAGAAAAGGGGAATGTGACTTCACACAGAGTCCCCAAATAAGAGCAATAAAGAAGAGACAGAACAGAAGAAGGGGAAAATACTAATCTAGAAAAAGCAGGTAACAAAGATATAAAGAAAACCCATTTAAAGCACAATAGAATACCTCAGACAAAATACAAGAAGGTAATGAGAAAATATATGATAATTTGGTACCAAAGGGTAAAAATAAAAGGCAATGGAGCCAATTTCCAAGCTGGTCAAATGAAACTCAAAGTGACTAGAACTTCCATACTGTAGCTTTTAACAGCTTTTAACATGTTTTGTGCACTTTCACCAAATGTTTAATGCTTTTAGTAAATACTATCTTATCTTTTACAAGGAAAAAATATGATTTTTTGAATAAATACCAAAATACTGTCTATGGCATCAGATTGTCAACTGTTCTGAGTGCAACGTGATTTTCACCTCATGAATAAAAATGTTCTTCATCCAAAAATGTTCACATTTCACTTGTATACTCTCTAAATTCTTTTAAATAAATGTTGTTTCCAAGTATTCTTTAAATTCAAACTTTATATTTTATCTGTTATTTTCTCTATCATAACTTTTATATGGGGGTCAACCAATCTGACTTACCTTATAACCTCCATAAAGATTTATTAGTTGAAAAGTGTAAGAGTGAGTAACACTGTTCTATCTTTATTAATATTGACAATAAAGTAACAAAGTAAATTTCCATGAAAAGAAATGGGGGTGGAGAAGGAGCATCAGAAAATCAATAAGCCCACAGCAAAGACAGTGCAACTGTACTACAATTTTTGAAGAGCAAAGTTACCACAAAAACGGATTCAATTAACCAACACTAGATGGTAGTTGGAATTGTATATCAGGTCCATCATAAAAAGAGACCTAATGCCATGGAGCAGAGATGGGCAGTAATCTCTATCTGTTTTACTCATAAAGACCTTGGGTGTACAGTCCAGGACAAATACATTTATGAAGCAAAAGGTCACAAGGTAAATCTAGGATTGGTCCTACACACACACACACACACACACAAAAAGGAGTAGCCCATATATCTGGCCCAATAATATGCTCTTGGGGAAGATAAAAAGAGAGCAGCTAGGAACATGGTACATGACAGATCTTCCAGAATAAAACACACACACATAAAAAAGGGACAAACATTCAGAGAAAAAGATAAATATGCCAAGAAAATTAATTGGTGAACCTAAATAAGTGGAAAGAGGGAAAAAAATCACAGAAAAGGAAGCAGGTTCTATAAAGGAAAAGGTACTAAGGAACAAACATGGTGAAACCTGATTATACAACACACTAGAAAAATGGGGACCACAGGCCAACAATAATTAATTTAGGCTTATTCATGTGTAAAATGATTTAAATTCAGTTAACACCACATATTACATTACAGTTAACACCCATATGTCAGCAATGGATTTACCCCTTCCCTTTAACAATCTTACATGGGTCTGGCATTTTCCTCTGCAAGAGTCATACAACTTATGTCTTCTGGTTTTCATATGATTAAAAAATGATTATTGTTCAGTAAAACATAATATACAGGCTTAAATAACTGGAGTTATGTTCATACTGGATTCATACAGCAAAATATCTGATATTTCCTAGCAATCTAATAATCAACAAACAATATAATATCAATAAAGTATGTAAAAAAGGACATCTGTAGCTTCATGTTACTCAGGTGCTCTCCACATGCAGCTGTTATGATGCTTTGAACTGCAGCCTTGGGATGATGATGTATAATACCAACAATGAAATAGTCATTATGGAATAGGTAGATTAGGAACCAGAAATTTAAATTGTGATCAAGATGACAAGCATGCACATTTCAAAGGAAGTAAAAAGATCTACAAATGAACCTTTCATTTAAGAAAGTTAGTCAGTTTACACATGGAATAAGCTGATTAAGTTGCTCTACTGCTGAATGATACTACTAGTACACACTGACAGTGGGAACCCCAATACAAACTGTCCCCTTCAGATCTGTTCTTAATCTGCCACTACAATACACTGAAGTAAGCATATGTGATAATATTCACTTGCATTACAAATACATTGAACGTTTGTTACTTACACATGTTTACAAGTACAGAGTGGAACAATGAACCACATTTCTCAATTGGAATAACTATATGAAAGAAACAAAACAGGACACCAAAGATAATGTTATATAGATGTGGTTCAGCAGATTTAGTTAAAGAAATTTGTTCAAGAGCTAAAGTATCACCCACCTGATGCACTAACATTTTCTCATGTATTATTTTCATTATCAATTCTCTGTTAAGTACTTTCATAGAAAAAGCACATTTGTTGTATTCTACAGTGGTATTCTTTGCTGAGGTACATGAAAGCTTTCCTCAGTCTCATTATTAACACTATACATAATAATATTCTGACTGCGCATTTGACTACCCCATGCACAATGCTTTTATTTATGTCAACTCAAGTTCTTCCATATCACCTATGGAAGAAATATTTTACTTTTCATTTTATGATCCCACCAACTTCTAAATTTTGTATTTAGAAAGAAAGAAAAGAATGATTAATACTTCCATCTTTTTATTTATTTCTAAAGTAGTATTATATGTTTCCAAGAAAAAAATCTGATTTCCCTTTTATTTTTAATTTCTAAAAAAGCATTTTGTTCATGAGAGAAAAAAATCTAAAGTAGTAAGGTAAAATGATTGAATATTGCAGCAGCACATATTCTGTAATACATCAAGCAATTTAAACTATTTTTACATTCAAATAAGCATTGCAATCTTTGGCACATATTTATAACAATATGGAGCAAACTTAGAAAAAAAAGACTGATTATGGTATATTTTAATGCACAAAGTATATGACACAGTAATGCATCTCTCGAGTCACATACAAAAAGACAGTATGGATCTTGGTAATTATAAAAAAAAATTCCACACAGTGAGACATTCAACACAGAAAATTGATTTAGATAAAACCACTGATAGCATGACAAACCAGGCAGTGAATGAAGACAAGAACTTTGCAATCAGGGAGTTTCAGACACCTAAAATACATAAATGATAGTATATTATGGATCAATTTTATCTTTTTACTTTTTAAACATCGACCTCTAATTTCACTAGAAAATTTATGTAAAACTAAAAATAAAGACCCATGTCCTATGTATATCTGAAATTGTTCTTCTAGGCAAATTGTACAATGCAAACCTTTTCATAATATGCTACACCATTACTTTTACATGTAATACTAATACACTGGAAAATGCTAGTACTAATGATAATTCTAAACACATAAAACAATGAGAGGTTCAAAATACAAATATAACCACCTCTTGAAAGATGCTTTTAAGAAAAATTTTAAAAAGTACAGTCTATATATTTTTCAAATTTAGTTCAACTGGGTTCAGAACTCAAACATTTACAATATAAATAACATCAACAAAAGTCAAATAGGCCCAGAATGGTCAGGTGGTTAAGACATTTGACTCGTAATCTGTCTCAGGTTCGAATCCCCATCACACCAAACATGTTCACCCTTTCAGCTGTGGAGGCATTATAATGTAACGGTAAATTCCTCTATTCATTGGTAAAAGAGTATCCCAAAAATTGGTGATGGGTGATGATAACTAGTTGCCTTCCCTCTAGTCTTAGACTGCTAAATTAGGCAAGGCTAGCGCAGATGGCCTTGAACAAAATTTAAAAAAGAATCAAATTCTTGGGTACAGAATGCAAATATAGACATATTACTTACCTAGAATTTGAATTTTGATACTTTTCACCAAAGCTAACCCTATACCATTTTCTGCTGAGCATTCATACATCCCATCTTGTGACTTTTGTGCTCCTTTTATGACTAGAGACCCATTATTAGCTACTTGTAGACTTTCTGTTGTTGAAAGATCATCTGAAAGAATTGAAGTATGATCATATATGTTACATAAAAAAGAAAAAATCTTTCATCATTCATAGCTCAGAGGAAATATTTTATCAACTGTACTTGCAATTACTTTTCTGTACATTAGTTTCTGTTACTTTGATCTTTATGAATGTCATGAATTTTCCTTCTGAACAAACTGTCCGATATAATTTCTTTTATACTCTGACAAAATAAAACTTGTACATATAATACCAATGTACAGTAAATATCTAATACTAAATGTAACAGATTTAATATTATTTTAATATCTATGTTTGTTTCAGTTTAATACTTATTTAGAAATATAAGTAACTTGTATTGTTAAATGTGTATTGTGCAAATCCCACCTGTTCTCTAAATTGTAGAATATTCTTGAGCATCAGAATCAACAATATATATTTTACAAATGCACAAGCATATCTTCAAATACTGTTCCCAAGTGAGCTTTCAAGTTATATATAATATTTCTGGTTCATAACAGCCAGTATACTCAGAGGCTATAATTGTGATAAACACTTATTAATTTGCAAACAAAAGACATTTGATATGAATGTTTATAGATTTTAAGCATTACATACTTCAGTGAATTAACTTTGGAAGTCAACATTTCTTCGAGGATATCAAATATTTTCATCAGGAAAAAAAACTTGTGTGTGAAAAATAGAGCTACCTAGCATTCCTGTCAAGTGAAGAGTATCTATGTATCAACATAAAAGTAACTTGCACCTTGTAAACTGTTGACAAAGTTCCAGACTGGAAAGAGGACTTAATACTGTTTGTAAGTTTGTAAAACTTTTGATTATAAATCATTATATGTGATATCTACTTTCAATAACAATTATCATAAATTGTATTGTTTGTATATTAAGACATTTGTGTTAAGAAAGAAAATTTTGTGTGTCAATCTTGTTGGCAAATGTCACATATTTAATACATACCAACATTTAGTTAACTTTTCAATTAAAATTCAAAATTCTGTTTTTTTTAAATTGTAAAATGTAACATACCTAACGTAATAAATTGGAGACTCAAAGATAAATTATTATACATAAGGATAATTCTAACTGTAGAATCCAATGATAGGTTCAAAATACAAGTTTTTAAATTTGGGGTTATTTTTCCTATGAATAAAAAAATAAGGTATGATAAAGTTTTACATCAGTTAATAAAGATTCATGTTACATTTCAATAAATTATAACAGAAGGGATAAAAAAAAGTCTAATTATCAATATTTAAAGTTTTTTTTATCAATGTTTTTAACTCAGGTGGTTTGAATGTAAGATGCTGAAATGAAATTAATAAAATACGTAGATTAGTATAGCAAAACTCACATATATTACCATATAAGTTAACCATGAAAGCATCCAAAACAAACTTTTTTCACAAAAAGTATATTCTCAAAAAGTTGGAAATAATTAATTAATAAACTAAAAAAACTGAACATTGATTAATTCAAAATACAGATTTTAGATCACAGTGAATAAACCATATTTACAAATAGATTTTATAGATATACACATCAAATTAACAAAGTTTACTAATTTGAATATTTTACAAAATGTCATTGTTGTGTAAACTTTTAATACAATTAAAATACTACAATATTGGCATGATGCACATTTGTTCAAAACTGTATGAAATAATAATTACTAAACCCCAATAAAGAATTAAATTATTGAAGACTAACTGCTTTGTGATTATGGAATTACTTTAATGAAAAAAGTACTCAGGTCTAAGCTTTTTGGTCATTCTTCCAGTTAATCTTTCATAATGCCACTTCACTTAAAATAGAATTTGCCAATAATAAAGAATCCCTCATTCAATTAAAAAAAACTTTAGGTAAAATGATTTTTTTAGTTATAATTCTCTTCAGCTCATTTTATTGAAAAAGTGTAGCTACAATGCCTGTACCATCTATCACCAACTATACACCATAGGAGTTGGGCAATTGAAGAAGATACATGTACTGTTTATTTAGGTATGAATGAAAAACTTTAAAAAATAAAAAGAATTAATTGTACATTGTATCACATTTCTAAACTTACTTTGATGGTTTTTAGCTATGAACAGGGCACAAAAATCTTCAAGGAAAGATTGGTCCAGAGAAATAAGAATATAAAAATAACAGGAATGGTTACAGGAAGAGTTGACAGCATAAAAATTTTAACAACAGTAACTACAAACAAAAAGTACGATAAATATGTCTGAATAGAAAGTGGTAGAATTTCCCAGTTGCTATTAACTCAAAGAAATATAGGGAAGTGTGTGAAAGATGATACTAAGGTCACAGTTGTGCAAGGAAATAAGTTTTTCTATGGATAAAGAAAGGTTGGAACAAGGCAAAAAGAACTGGAAATACCTTGTAATATTGAGAAAGGCAAAATGTTGAAGACAGTTGAACCCTATTAAGTAGACAAGTTCAAGGAGAGGGATATGTTTGATGATAGGAAAATCAGTAGGAAGGTGGCAGCAGACAGATCAATGTTGAAAGTCATGCCCCTAACACAGGAAAATGGACCAGGCAAAAGGACATCCTAATTAGAAATACAAGATTAGGAAGTCTGTTTCAATGAGTGATGGACTGTAAAAATCCAAATATTAAGGAGAAAGAACAATATCTCTTAAGAGAAAGAAAATGAAAGATGCTGAGGCATTAAAATGTATAATTGGCAAAGAAAGCATTGATTGGGTTGTTAGATGGCAATGAAGAGGAAACTAAGATAAAGCCAGCCAGAAGGATACCACCAAGAAGGTGCAACAAAGAATGTATCAAGTCAAAACCAGAACCATGGTTAAAAAACTGAAAGGTGAGTTAGTATTATGACAAATATGAGGTCAAACCTCTCAACAAACTGCAACAGTCAGGGTAAAGGATGGTGAACAGATGAGCATTATTATGCAGTAGCATAATTCACAAGAAATCTTATGAGATTTGGGGGAAGTTGCTTAAAAGCTAGTGGTAAACAGCTTTTATAGGTATTAGCATAGGAAAAAAATATTTATGTGCAAATCATCTCAGAAAAACATGTTTTGTTGAATAAGATATCTTCTCACAAGTTAAAAACATTTCCTACTTAGTGGATAAATAAATAATAAATATGAACTAAAATATTACCATGCACTCACCAATATTATTTTTCAAATATGCAATTATCCCAGAATTATTTTCACCAAATCAAATTAGATGGTAATTAATAATAAAAATGCTTCACCCTATGCCACTATTACAATCACAAATAACTATGTAACCTGACATATGATATATTTATGCATGTTGTTTGTACAGTATAAATATAAAAATGATATTTAATAGCATTTGAGTTATTAAAATATTTTGCAATTGCTACTGTACTTACTAAACAGTAAATTTCTCTGATTTGGAGAACATAATACAAAACTCTTATTTACAAACATTTCAGTGCAATAAAACCATAAACATTTATTAAAACAAACCTTCTCCACATACTTTACATTTGTTACTGTTAAATTTCTAATAAAGTTTTCCTTACTAACCATTCAACTAAAATCTAAGCTGCATAATTTTACCTACATTGTACCATATCATCCAAGACAATTTATACAGCTTTCAAAAATATACTGCTTAAAATGCAAATACTTTCACAATGAGAATATTTACAAAAACTTTAAAAGATAAAATACTCCTAAACCCATATATTTATTATATTAATACATGATAGTCTAATTCTTGCTCTATACAATTATATTTAAGCTTTCTTTATAGCTGCTTTAAATTTAAAAGCTTTGTTTTATTGGTAAGTAATCAAACTACTTGATGTTATAGCATAATGGTTTCAATTAAGACCTGTACAAATACTAGAGGAAATGTATCTCAAGAACTGCTAGTAGTGGTATTAACACTTTTATTGAAAAGCAAAGAATGACTTTTCAATCTTCCTAGGTCATATTCAGGTCAACAAAGAGAGTTTGCAACTGACCATTGTCAGCCACATCTTAGGGACGAGACTATAAACGGATACGGCAATGTAAAGGCCAAAGCAGTTGAATGATACGTTGTTAATTAGCACAAGAATAAACGTATTCCTTTATATTGGTTTAATTTTGGTTTTAGTTGTTGTATAAATAGGGCTTCTTCAATTTTGCATTTGTTTATTTTTGTTTCCCTGCTTAATATCTGGGAATTTTCTATGGTTATGTTGCATTTATTTGATTTTCAGTGTTAGAAAAACATGTGAAGGTGTTTTTTTGTGTTCTTTGAATCTAGTTCATATTTTTCTGATTGTTTCTCCAATATAAAACATATTAACTATTTTAATCAATAATGACATTTAATAAGTTTCAGCATTGATTTTAAAATGTTTGAGTTAAAATTGTTTAAATACTTAAAATTAACATAAATTCCCTTGCAAATTTGTTCGATATATGCAAAAAGCTAACAGCAGTCCTATCTTTAGGTACAATAATTTCTGAGTAAGATATTTTGTTCATTCTAAAATACTTTACAAGAAAGTGTATTATAAATTATACAATTAACAGCATTTTGAATTTATCATAAATTATACAATTATAGCATTTTGAATTTCTGTTGATAAAAATAAACAAATTACCACTACATGGCACTTGAAACAATTCTTTTTATTCACTTAATAAACATTATCATCCTTAAAACATCAATGAAAAAAGCATTAAAAACTATTTTTGGTTATAGGTCTACATCATGCATATGTTAGTTAAATGCTTCTTTCTACTGAAGAACATGTAAAACTACTTTGCAAAATGTGTCAGAAAACCAACATATTTGAAAAACAGTTCTGATGTTGAAAAATGTCAAAGCTTTTGTGATCATACATCAGTAGTAACTTTGCTAATAAAATCACTCAGAAGCTTACAGAGTCATCATGAGTAGCTCACATCTCTTTCTAGCAATGTAATTGATATTAATATCAAAATATTCACAAGAAAATTATAGAATCTGCACCTAAATCCATATTTTATCATTCATAAACAGCATGTCTCTTGTCAATTTAGCTTTAAGTCATCATTTGTAGTTAAAGAACTTGCATTTTCTCTTTTTTTCAACTGACCAACATGAAAGCATACTAGTAACAAGCATAACTATCAAATAAAATATTTTTTTTACAAATATGTAAGAGCTACAGGTGACCAAAGCAATACTTTGATAAAAACAAACCTCTAAAGTTTTAAAAGTATACATACACACACACACACACACATGCACATGTTAAACTGTCTGGAAAAAGTAAGGTGTGAAAGTTAACCAGGGCAATGTTTCACTGACATATATATAGTTGTATTTGTTTAGAAACAGTTAGTAGCTGAGACTGTAAATAAAATGCTGAAGACTAGCTGCACTGACTTCACAAATTTTTTTTTAGTAACTGATAGACTAATAAAACAAAACATTGACACATCTCTCTCTGCTACTATTGGCTATTTGTTTATTAATTTATGGGAAAAGAAGGCAGTTTTTAACCTCTCCCATATCTGTGCCTCCATGTACAACATTAAATAATATTGTTATTAATTTCTAAAAACAGTAAGCAAAAGAGGCAGGACGAGAGTTTAGAACACCCAATTCCATGTCTGTGTATACAAAATTATGGAATAGTTATTCATATCTGGAACAAAAATGGACATGGATCTGGATCCCTTGGGCTCCTCCCCCAAATCTGTATTTGCTTATACAACATTAAAGACAACAGTTACACATAAATAAACATCAAATTGTAAATTTATATTTTATTCAACACTAAACTAGCAGAGTGGGTAGTGAGTGTTACCAGCCAGTTTCATTTATGACAATCAGCAATCCAAAATTAGTGAGAGTACTTTTGCAATAACAAAAATACAAATAGAAAACTGAGAAGCAGTGAGAATCAAACCCAAAGTAACAACCTAATGCCAAAAACAAAAGATTCATTACTAGGGTGCTTATTTTGTATGTACTACTTTCTCTCTTGGGCCCTCTGGTACTGTAATGTATGTAGATTGTGGTCATAAAAAGCATTTTACTAAGAATGCATAAAGCTTAGAGAAGAAAAGAAAAAGACAGCTGAAGTGAGGAGTAATGTGACAAGCACAGGAGGAACAATCTTAAATCGATAGCTTTTGCTGTCAATGAGGAGAGCCATGTCTGAATGTTCACTCAATTCTCAGAACCATGAGATTAATGACCATTTCACTAGGCTGTCTATATCACAACAATTTCCAATAGTCATTTCATAAGCACTTGAACATGGGACAACAGATAACTTTGTGCAGCATCAACATGATGAGACATACTAGAATGGTCTCTATGGAACATCAAGCATCCCATAGGTACAAATCACATATGGCAATGGAAGGTGATCATATGTGGATTCTGGACTAAGCTTGGCAAGCTTTATAACAAAGATGTCAGACAAAGCAGGTGATTTCTCCCTACAATTTAGCAGAACTCAGAAGTTAATCAGGATTATTATAGGTAAGCAAAGCATACTGAAAACAACACTCCAAAACTGCATCTGGTTATAGAAGACATGGTGGTAGGATGTGACAATGAAATTGGTATCACATGTCAAATCACAATAGCAGGAACTGTGTGAAAAGCCATTCCCCTATGACCATGGCCAAAGATGTTGCACTCTCAATGATTCACACATCTATGTACCTCTGGAAAAAGTTGACACCCTTTGAGATTGTGCCCAGTAGCCAAGAACTCTATCAAGAGCAGTATCGTGTCTCAATGTTATAATGACATTTAAGGTGCTCAACATTACCTGTGAGTACTCCAACAGAGGACAAAGTTTTAGAATATGAGAGCCTCTCACACATCCTGGCCAGTGTTTAAAGAGATGATAAAGGAGAAGTAAAACCAGAGCAGTTAGATCACTTGACTGAAAAAAATCAATGACTAAATAGAGAAGCATTCTTTGCTTTCTGAACTACTAAATGATCTTCACAAATGTAAAGATAACACTGTATTATTCCTACTTGGTTATTTTTTACTTAGCACACTCAAAGGTTGAAAGGAAGCAGCATTACTTTCTTTCCAAGTTCTCAATTGGTGTCTCACGATAAGATGTATCTGCAATATATCTTATAATAGTTATTTGATAACAATTAGGATGGTTGGTTGAAAAAAATCAACATCTGGAAGAGCAAATGACCCTTACTTTTCAACACCGCAATCAAACTGAATAGCGAGATGTTAGTTAAAGCATTTTGCAACATTCACTTTACTTACCTTGTACACTTCACCAAAATTTCTGTAGAACACACAATACAAAAGTTGCAAGATTCACAGAGAGGACAGTCAAACTGATAGAGAAAACCAAGAGACAGCTGAAGTTGGAATACACTGTTAATGGTAACTGAGGAGTTTGAAAAGTAACTCTTTGCTTTCTCAACCATTCAGGTTAAATTAGTGATGAATGTTCACAACCATTTCCTTACATAAACTTCCTGGAACAATTGAAAATATTACGCACAAGTCGGCACAACTTTCTGTTGTGTCACTAAGCAAAATTGTGTTTGATAGCCAGCTGGTACATGCTATTCTTTTTGAAGTGCAATAAAGAAGCCATATTCTAGCATTGCATAATATAACTATAAAATATATAAATCAGGCAAAATGTGTACTGCTAAGTTAGATCATTGTCACTTACTTTTTGTGTTTATTTGATGTAACAGTTTTTTGTTGTTTTTTTCAAATCTACCATATATGCAGTACTAGTGTGATACACAGATGGCAATTTAGGCTTACTACTATGTATTTCAACAAACCTAATTTTGATGTACTTGTCTTTGTACATACTACACTGTATTTTGCAGACGATGACATGAGATCTAATCTTGATGAATTTTTAAAGTAAAAAATAGCTGTTTTGCTCATTTCTAGTTGTGGTTACTTTAACTTTCATGACTCTCTATATCTTCAATAGTACAATGGTAGCTGAATAGAAAAACATCTAGACAATAAGATGCTTACATATCCTACTGAAACATATATTTCAAAGCAATATGAATGAATACATTTAAAATAAGTAATTTTTTTCAACCCCTAACAGGTGCCATACCCATCTCCACCCAATTTTGTTTAGCTTTGTAACCTACATCTAGCTGCTACATATCTATAACTATAGTCATTTGAAAATAGTTTATTTTAAACTATAATCTAACAATGGTTATTTTCAAACTGGCACCCAGTTGTCATCACAGAGTACATGGAAACAACCATAGTATTTATGGTTTCTTGATCAACTATACACTTACACATTTTCTTACGTTATTACAATATAGAGATACAGTTTAAATGATAATTAGGTCTTACTATTATATTTTAGTTTGCTATGTATTAGTTATGTTTTAAAATGCATAATTACAAGGTTTAAACATGATACTTTGTAGTTGTTCTCAAGGTCTACAATATTACACACTGAACAGCAATTTTTGCCTCGACAGTACTGCTGACTTATGTCAAGATGAATGAATAAGTGGAAAAGGACAAGAAATTAAAAACATTAAAGATTAACCACATGTGAAAACAAAAAATTGAAATTATGAATTTAACAAAAGGAAACTCTCTAAAAATATTCTAAAACAAGTTAAATGGTGTGTCCTTTTTTATACTTCCTAGCTTTAATTATTTCATTGTACTGTATGTTAATAATAACAGCTTGTCAGTGAAATGGTAGATAAAATAGAAAAATGTTAAACATTTACTATAAAAATAGTTTTTATATTCATTTAGGATGTTCTAGAAATTATTCAAATTTAAAACTACAAGATAAAGAATATTTATATTTATACTGTTCTCACTGGTGTTAGAGAAAAAATAACTTTCAGCTTTGTAAACTCATCTTTTAAAATTATATGATTCAGTCTTTATAAGGTGAAATCAAAACATATTTTCTTTTTATTTCAACTTACAAAAAACACGTTGTACCTATTGTTTTCAATCAATTTTGATTTCAAAATACAGTTGAATTGTTTCCAAACCCTAACAAATGGTGCTGAATCTTTTATCTCAATATTATTACTGATCGTGGTAACTGTAAGTTTTGAAATTTGTTTAACTGGATTCAGTTTTAGTATTACAGCACAAGTTTTTTTCAGGTTAATGAATAGTTCTGCATTTATTTTGGGAGTTAGTTATGATTTTACTTATTTACTCAGATTATAATAAACATATCAAAAAAAAATTTAGGATTTTAATGTTACTTAAATAGTTTGGCTTTCCTGGGTAAAAGACAATTTCAGACACAGATACAGGGAACAGGTCTTTGGTTTTCACTCTCTCAGTGGACACAGAGCTCCACTGTGAGCAACCAGACACTAGTGGGAGATTGTTTTTCAGATAGCAACTAGCCAGAGAGCTGGAGGAATTGCTTTGGTACCAACACATGTACAGTCTGGAACACGGCAGTTTCCTCAGCTGATCCTATGAACACTTCTGGATTATATATACTCACGGATGTTGAATCAATCTGTTGAGTAACATACAAGCTTGCATGTGCATTCACCTGGTTCCGATCACAAACCACGAAGAACAGATTTCAACCATATGTTACTACAGGAATATTGTCTTTTCTGTGGCCAAGCAATATTGCACACACAATGGAACTTCAAGGGTGACAAATGCTTCATCAATTGCTAACAAGGAAAAGTGTGCATGCAATTTCCATCATGAGCCACATAAACCAAAGTCTAACTTAGAGAGATGGAATCAACCAGCAATAACCAATGCTGGATAATGATCTGTAAGTATTTATGTATTATTCAACCTCTTTATTATGTATTTTTAAGTTACCTGAATCTTATTTTACATTGTATCTTTTGTTTGGTTTACAATATGTATCATTTTGTTTTGAAATACATTTAACTGTTGAATCCAGTTTTGTTTAGTTTCATTAATTTATAATTAGACAGTACCCCTTTCATTTTTATTAAACTTAATTTTGCACTAGTTTCATTTATTTATGAATCTGTGTGCAGTTTACATGTAAATTTGTATTTTGATCTGGTTGATTATACCTTTATGATATCAATTATTTTGAGATGCCATGATTTCTGATGTCACTTTGAGTTTAGGTTATTTTAATTTGTATTGTTTTTACTTTTTTTAGTTTTTCTCACTGGTTACTGGAGATTTTGTGTCAACTTTTGTAGTCTCTAAATAAATGTAACAGGACCCCTCTGTCACATGATAAAAATTATTATAAAACTTTCTGACCAGTAACCAATTTCTAATTTGGTTGTTAGTGTTTAATTTTAATGTTTGGAGTGGAATGCTTTCAGGATAAGGAAATGGGGGTATCGTATGTACTAAAATAGTAATGAATTTCAACATTCAAGAGCTATTACAGTTCATGTTTTCCACAATCTGGTTTTCTTACCTTAATGGTAAGAAATTCTGAAATTTTAAGTTAGAATTCTTACCAGGAATAGAGGATAATGCAGTAGAAACTAGAAGCAGGCACAATACCATATTAATTTAAACAATGGTTGGTGAAACTACTGGTGTTGTAGGTTTTAGCATTACAGTGTTCTTTCAATTGACGGACAGTCTTGTAGTGCTTCATCCAATATGTATATATATATTCTTAATTATCCATCAGACACGAGCTCATATGCCACCACTAATGAGGTATTCAATGGCTTTTGTTGGACTTTAAAATTGAAAAGCTACAGTTTCAAAGGTATATTTTAATCAAAGTTACAGATATATCTGTTTGATAACTTTCTTTTTAACCATGTACAAAATGATGCATAAACAGAGTGTGACTAAATTTAGTATTATAATGTTAAAAGTTCAAAAGAACAGATGAGATAGTTAGGTTATTAAGTGTTTTGGGGATTATTCCCTTAGTAACATTTTTTTCTAAGCATTTGTTTAACGTTCTCAACATTAGCATTAAAAAGGTTTCAGTTCCATGTTATCTTATACACTGTATAAAAAGGTTTTTATCAGATTTCTTTTAAAGACAAAAGGAGTGAAACATTCAAAATATGAGTCAAGTTTTACAAAAGCAGATTTTTAATACAGTTTAGTGATGAATACCACTTGTTTCTTTAAGATATAAAGATCTAATGCATAAAAGTTTGCCATTCTGTTCATTTTCAAAAGTCGACTATATATTGGGATGTTTATCACTAACAAAATTCATAAACCAAATTAACATTACCAAACATAAATGTGTCATCAATATATCTCCTGCAACATATGGAATTAAAACTTCAGGCCATGACCATAACTAAACTTCTTCATAAAAGTAGAGAAAAAGGTTATCAAATTCAATGGCAAAGCTAGTCTATGGCCACTCCATAAAACTGTTCATAAATTTTACCAATAAATACACAAAGAAATTATTTTCTTGGAAAAGATATATAAAAGACCTTAAAACATACTTAGTTATGTCCTGTAAAGTTTTATTCAGAGCAAGCACAAGGTTAGAACAAAAATCAATGGTCAGTCTAGAAGAACACTTGTAAACAATGACTCAATGTCACAAATAGCATAATGAGCATCATCCCTGAACTGTCTGTTTTAAGCTACTAGTTAATTAAAAACTATCATTAATGGATATTTTTTCTGTACAAACTCTTTTAATGTGATTTATTCATGCTATATAACAAACCATGGTACCTTTCCAAGTATTCATCTGTCTTCTCTTTGAAAAGCTATACAAACAAGCAAAGTCCAACAATCACTTTTAAAATGATGGGAGAATAATGATGAAATGATGAGATTAAATTTTATTTCACAAATAAGTGCTAGTAAATAATCACACTATCATTCACATTTCAAAATGTATTATAACTTAAAGAAAAAAATGGACTTGCTATACATTATTGTTGAGCGGCTCTAAGCATGACTGAAATGCTTAACAATTACCATTCCCAGTGAGCAGAGAGAAACTGAGAATGCAACATAATTAACCTTTTTAAAGTCCATGGAATAATTTAAGCTGGTAGATTAACTTTTCCTGTCACTGAGGACAGGTACTTTTACTTGGTTTTCTCTATTTCCACATAATACAATATTCTTGTTAAACAAATACTGAAAAGTCTTAAACACATTACTTTTCTCAGATAAAGATTATACATGTCAAAGACTAGAAACTTGCATCAATTTAGCCCTGTATCTTAACCTACTTGAAGAATGACCCTACCTCATACAAACAGACAAGAATTTTTGTTTTGTTTTTCCTACAAGTATTATTTAAAACAGTTGCTAACACATACAGCACTGGATTCTGGTGTTTCATATTTTCAACACTCTTTGTGAATTTCAGCAGCAACTCAAAATTCCCCTTATCTTTCTTTGCTCTGTGGACATATGAAAAACCCTTTTTCTTTGTCTTTTATTCACTTATGTTTATTCTTTTCCCTTATTTTCTGAGTTGGAATTATTCTATATAATACATTTTCTGAATGCATATTTTGCAGATACTCAAATTTATATGTTAAATATCAGTATAAATGAGTACCACAATAACAACTACAAATAACACTTTATAGACATTAGCTCTTTATCTGAAAAATACTTTTACAGCAGTCAGGATATTTTCTCAAATACTCTTTAACATAAAGTAACACTTGATTTGGATATCAATAACAAAATGCCTCCATCTATTTTACAAATATATAAAGGTACAAACTTAGTATTTTTCAACTTCAAGGTATTCATTACAGACATTAAGATTACTTTCAGAACGAACACCACATTCTTTTTATCTTATTCTATTAATCACATTCTATGCAATGAAAGACAAAAAAAAAACAAAATTTTCCTCAAACTACTACAGGTTTACCAACCTCTAACTCTCTTCCATGTCACCCTTGGAGCAGGAGACCCAGTAACTTTACAATCTACAACTGCAGTGCCTCCAGCCTGGATAGTTGCATCAGCAGGTTCTACAAGCCACTTTGGTGGACCTATATACAACCAATATGTAATTTCCAGCATGTTAAATAACAACATATTTGTACTGTTGTGTACCCTAATATTCACAGAACATGAGCTACATGCTAACATGCAAGATATAAGCAGTTAATAATAAATATTAAACTAAACACTTGTTCAAACATTTTTATTTAATAAACTTAGAGTATGTTTTTTAAACAGGAAAAAAATGGAACATATAAAACTACTTTAAACCTTTAGATTAAGTACTACACGTTTACAGTTGATTCGCTTGAGCTTTGAGAAAATATTGAAATTTCTTTGATTTCTGTGAAACACAAATGTGACTCAAAATGTGGAATTCTCATAATCTATTACTATCTTGCTTAAAAGAAGCTAACTTTCAAAAATATGAAATCACAACATGATACCATACCTGTAACCAAAAGATTTGCTGTTTTTTTATCTGAACCTAGATGATTACTAACAAGACAGGTATAGTTTCCACTATGATCAACTGTCACAGGATCAAAAGTCAAAGAGGTGTAATCATCCAACTGACGGATATCAGCATGAAGGTTTGCTGGAAGGTCTTGACCATCTTTAAACCAACTGAATTTTAAAGGTGGGTCTCCCTGATAGGTTGTACACACCAAACGTGCAAGCTGGCCTTCTTGCAAGCCACTTGGGATGAAGAATGGGATTAGGCGAGGAGCTACACATAACATGAAAAAGAAAATCATGTATACACACACAAATACATACATACTTGTACACAAGTTTGCAATTTTTTATGTAAAATAAGTTATAATACCTAAAGTTATCTAACACTACAAAACTGCACTTGGATGGACTGTGCAAATGAGACAACAACAACACATTATGTGAACAATTATCTTGCTAAAACAGTTGTGCATTTTCATGGCACACTCTTAAGTTTTTCTTTTACGAGGTTTCATGTTCTTTTTAATTATCACTACGTTTTACGTGCTATTTTCTAGTTTCTTGAATCCTACATGAAATGGCATATAAATATCATAAAAGCAAAATTAGAATGCTATTTACTAAATATGGCTGACAGTTATTACTATTTTTTTTTCACATTATGCAGAAGTCAGCATATTGTACTGCAAATATTTTATATTGCATCTACCACATCTAAAGGCAACCCATTCTAAAGTTCAATCACCCTGTCAGAAAAATAAAGCTGTTTTAGCTGAAGATGACTCCTACCCTACTAAAATATATATTTGTTCCTCAGTCCTACCATTCATGCCTTTAAGTATTAAAAAAAAATGATGCATCAATACTATAAATTTCCTTAAAACCTTCAAACACCTCAATCAGAATCCCACTAGCTGATCACTTTTTAAAGGTAGAACAATTTAACAGATCTTAACCTCTTCTCAAATAACAATCTTTCCATCCCAAGGTTTGAAGTCCAAAACTGAGCATAATACCACAAATTTGGCAAAACCAGTAATGTATATAATGAAACTATAACCTCTTTTACACTGTCATTCAATATTTCAACAGGCAATACCTAAAACCATATTTGACCTATTACTAGCAACTGTTCATCGCTTGATTGACATAACAGACCGATACACCATGCCATCAAGATCCCTTTCTTTCATAATACTGTTAAGGTTATTCCCATCAAAATTATACTTATAATTAAAATTATAAGTATACATTATACCAGCATACATTACCTAGAATTTATCATAATTAAGAGCCACCTACTAGTTAGTTATCCAACTCATAAAATGATCTTTATCCTTTTGTATAGCAATATCATCCTCTTCACAGCCAGCAATTCACAACACCTTATTCCCATGTGCACAGGTTGAAGTCAAAATATGTCCACAAGCTTTTGCAGATATCATTCCTACTGTTATTACTTGTGTTATCAGAGATGTCAACCACTAATTTTACTCTACATTGTTGATTTAGCAATGCTTCATATATTTGGAACAGGTAAAATTTATGTACAACAAATTCTTTACACTACAGATGATCATGGGCAAACACAATATAGCAGGGGTTCCCAACCTTTTGGCACTCACAACTTGAAAATGTAATTGATGAAATAAAATTAATGTTATCCCAAGCTACTTCTAACAAGGCTACGCAACTCCCCTGCCAAGGCTTCGCGACCCCCTGGGGGTCCCCACCGGTTGGGAACCCTTGCAAAATAGTTTTATTCTTCTTGTCAAAAGTCCTCTTAGGACTATTAAATTGCTTTAGAATTTTGGTAGATAAGACTAACTATTTTTCTCTATTACACTGGTTTACAAAAAAATATTTTTTGGTCTGAGGCAAGAATGTGAATAGGTGTTTTTTTTTACTAATTTGGGTGTGCTGAATTCAAGTTTATAAACAGTTTTGCTCTATCACCTCTAGTTTTCTGGCTTTTAAATAGTCTCATTTTAGTATATACAGAGTATATACATGCTTATTTCAACAGTTGCAGCAGCTTATTACAGATAAAACAGGATAGATAAAGAACATTGACGGAATAAATATACTTAGATGACAATGTACACAATTCATAGTACCGCAGACAGTCAGAAGTGTGTTTTCTCAGATAATCTGGTGTATTTTGCCTCCGGCATATCACGCAAGAGCATCCAGCAGAAGTCTCCCATCATGCTGGGGTTCCACTTGCCTTGGTAGTTGCTCTCCATCTTCGTAATGTCTTGGTGGAATCTTTCTCCGTGCTCATCACTCACTGCTCCAAGGTTTGGAGGGAAGAAGTTGAGGTGGGAATGGAGAAAATGAATTTTGAGTGACATTCGGCATCCCATATCCTCATAAGTCTTTAGCAACTTCTCAATACAGGCTTGGTAATTTGGTGTGTTACCAAGGAAGCCACTACAGACTGACTTAAATGCTTCCCATGCTCTCAGTTCCTTTAAGGTAAGAAGCTCCTCAAAATCAGTATCCGTCAGCACTTCTCAGATTTGAGGTCCGACAAAGATGCCCTCTTTGAGCTTAGCAGCACTGAGACCTGGGAACACAGTAGACAAGTGTTGGAAGGCAGCACCATTTTTGTCCATGGCCTTCACGAAATTCTTCATCAAACCAAGCTTGATGTGAAGAGGAGGAAGAAGCACCTTCTTAATGTCAACCAGAGGATTCTCCTTGACGCTGAGTTCGCCAGGTACGAAAGTTCTTTTTGCTTGTAATGCTGGGATACAGCTCGACTATCCCAGAGACAGAGAAAACAACAGTACTTTGTGAAGCCCGCTTGCATACCCATAAGAAGACCAATGACCTTGAGGTCCCCACACAGACTCCACTGGTACTGGTTGTACTTAACAGCTTCTAAAAGAAGCTCCATATTGTCATAGGACTCCTTTAGATGGACAAAGTGTGCAGTGGGAATGCTGGGATATTTATTCCCATTGTGCACAAGCACAGCCTTGAGACTTCGCTTGGAAGAGTCTATGAAAAGACGCCAGTCTGAAGGATTATATGGCAAACCAAGGAAAGTGAACAAGCCAGGGACATTTGTGCAGTAGCACAACTTGTTTTCCATGTCGAAAAATGAAGCAAGGTCTTTGTTCCGATTCCTGACACTAGTGATCCTTACATCTTCCTGGACTAGGTTCCACTGTTTAAACCGAAAAGCCAAGAGCTTTGACTGCTATTTTGACAGATACAAATCACGTGCAAGGTCATTCAGGTCTTCTTGCGTGATCCACTGTGGCTCGTTGCCACTTGTTCCTGAGTAAGAAGAGTCAATATCTTTGGAAGAGATTGACTTGGCAGAATCTTTCCTTGGAGGCATTACTTCATCTGATTTATTTGCATTTATTGCATAATAACTAAAGAAGAAGACATAAGTCACACAATATTAGAAATTAACCCTGAATGCATATATGCCTTTATGTACAGTATGCATATCTAAAAAAACTAGAGGTGATGAGTAGAAACAGATTTCAAATCTGAATTCAGCACCCCCAAATTAGGCTAAAACAGCTATTTTTGTGCTTGCCTCAATTTATTTGTAAACCAGTGTTTTTACTGCCAAACTATCCAATAATAGTTCACTTATGTTTGTTAAGTTAACATGGTTGTATACAATATTTCTAAAATCATCTGCTTCTTTTTTCTTTCTTCTTTTGTACATAGGCTTATTTATAATAAATGTATACTTTGAGTCAAAGTCCACGCAGGTTGGTTCAAATTACCTTAGAACCTTGCTTGGACAAAATATATTTCTCTCTCTCTCTCTGCACTGTTAGTCTCCCTCAAATATATATCAACCATTTGGGCCTATTTTAATTGTTAAGCCTTCCTTCTTGTCCAAACATCACTTGTATACGATTTTACTCTGTTTCTAGTCTAGACTACTTTTCCTGCTCATCTCACACTATTTATTTTTATTGCTAAATCATCTTCTCAATATATATATACTCACCCATCAGTAAATTTCATATAAAATTCTATACTCTTGACATCAGTGAGTTATAAACAAAACACAGAACTGTTACCAATTTACAATCGTAACTAAATTTCTTATAACATTTACTTTACAATAGTTGCTTCTAACTCTCATAATGAAAAAACTAAAGAATCATACATACAATACTCATTCACAAAAAAATAAATAATACATAATCTAAACAGTCTTTTACATCATGACACAATGAACAAGTATCTTGCACTCTTAAATTGTCAGAATCTGATCTATATTTACATCACCATTTCACAGATGCATCTTGTTTACAAACACTTTTGTAAAATATCCAATTTTCTTAGCACAACAACAAACAAGTTTTACCAAAAGCTGGCTACATTGCCATGTCTATACATGTAGTAAATATAAAATAAGCAACATTCCATCTCTAATACAGGGTCAAATGCATTTAACATTTGGTTAAAATCATAACAAATTCAAATAATTTATTGACCAATCCTATATCTATGTCCCTAACATAAATCAAAAGTCCTTGCAATAAGTCCCTAGGTACACCACTTACAATATTTTAATTCAGTTTAACTAAACTTCATTTTCTTGCATCTAGACACTTTTCCATCTAATGAACCAACATATCCTCCTCACCTATAGAGGTATTTTTAACATGACTTTTATGTGACACCTTGTTAAATGTTTTCTGAACATTCAGAACATTGCATACCTTTATCCTTATCTAAATAAACATTAACCTCTTCAAGGAATGTGAAAACATTAGTAAGGTGAGAGTTTTACCTCAGGGAAATATTGAATACCACAAAAAATTTTACTTTGCTAAATTATCTGGCAAAGCATCTTTTATCAAACTTTTAAAAACTTTTCCCACCATTAATTTAAGACTAACAGACTACAATTACTAAAACAGTTGTTATCACCTATCTAAGAAATTAAAAATACAACAGCAAGATAAATACTTTCTACTGGTAGTCTTTCTCATTCTTCAAATTTTCCAACTGTTTTGTAACAAGCTCAGATTTAATATGTTCATTGAGTTCAATCATGTTTCAATCTACTAACTGCTTATGGCAATGAGCTTAAATTTGCAATGGTAAAATCTGGCCAAAAACAATTATGCTTAATAACCCAGTCATCTCATAATCATCCCTCAAAGATCCTGCTCCTACCCTTACATTTTGAATACCCTTAGTGTACTTTAAAAAAATCCTTATTGCTAATTTTTACATTTTAAAACAACCCTTTCTCTAAATAGTCCTTTTTAATTTCCTAATTTCTTGTTTGGCCAGTTCTCTTGATCTTCCACAATATTGTATCTCTCTCATCAGCTCAATTAAACTTCTTAAATTTATGAATATTTAAGTTTAAGTTTCTTGAATATTTAAAAAATGTTTTAAATGTTTTCCACATCCAATCAGTGTCTTCAATGGTTTCATTTGCCCAATTCATAACCAACAAATTGTTACTTTTTGAAATTTGTAACCAAGATCTCATTACTACTTATTTCATTATACAGTAAAACATCAAACCTAATACAGCAATAATCATTTGAATCCAGATGATTCCTAATCTACACTATTTCAGTCATTTCTGTATTAGAAGTCAACAATAAATATACATTGTTCTTAATAGGTTTCTTGTTCAATTTGTAAAGAAAACCATCTTGAATATTTTTTAAAAGATGTCTCCTTTACAGTTTAACTCTTAATATTTCCCAATTTATATGCCTGAAATTAAATTTACCCATGATTATGACCTCATTACCAGAAAATCATGATCTCACTTATCTTCTCATCACTTTTTCAAATTCTCACTACTAGTTTTCTCCCTTATATCCACTAACAAAAACATAAAAATTACATGACCTTGCTATTTTCTTCAATATTCATATAATATTCATTTAATATGATTTAACTTAAATTCTGTCATCAAAATAGTTTACATTTAACCAACTTTCAGTTATTTCTTATTCCCAGTAAAACAAAATTATTTATTTCAAACAGCATTCTATGGTCATATAGTTTTATTTCTTGTGCTTCTAACATTACAATAGCAACAAATGAGCCAACCCTTAAAACTACTTTTGTACCTCTTTCCTACACTATACTCTTCTTTACATCTTACTGTTTCTGTATTTAATTTATTTTGGCCTTTCTCAATACATAAAAACAATCCCTTCCCTTCATAAATGTAAACTATCTACTAAAAGTTCCCTTTCCAATTGAAATGGTCCTACAAGTCCAAATAGCTAATTTGATCAACCTTAAATATTAACTTAAGCACAGCATTCAGACCTAGTGATGTACTTATAATTTCATCCCTAAATTTAAATCTCAGCCATATCCATTAAATGCAATAATTATTGAAACATTATAAAATGTATTTCCAATTACTTTTTGTAATAATTATGTAAAAAAAATTATTTACATCACAAGATATAAGTATCAATTACAAAAATATCTATTCTACCCTGAGCATTGTTAATAGTAATATATTTACGTTTCTTAAGGTTTTTAACATTTAATCTACTACATGATAACTCTAGCAAGTTTGTTTGTCTTTGAATTTCACACAAAGCTACTCGAGGGCTATCTGTGCTAGCCATCCCTAATTTAGCAGTGTAAGACTAGAGGGAAGGCAGCTAGTCATCACCACTGTTATGTAAATATCATGTAAATGTTGTCGAGAGTATTATGTAAATGTCATGTAAACGACAACCATGTCGAGAGTGTTATGTAAATGTCATGTAAATATAATGTAATGTCGTATTTGAATTTCCATATTTATCATTTATAATTCTATATTTATATTATTGTTTCGAGGTTTAAATCGGTGAAATTTAAAATAACATTTTAGAATTAATTAAAATTCATTTAGAAATTTTTAAAACTAAATAGATTGATCACTTGTATTGGCCTGATGTTTGTACTGTGGAATTCTGGGAAGTTACGCGATATAGTATATAAACAGATGGCGATGCGAGAGAGGAAATCATCCACTTTTACTCGGGTCAAGAAGTAAGTCATCCACTTTTACTCGGGTCAAGAAGTTTATCTCGTTTGAGAAAGTTTAAACTGAATTTGTGAATAGAGCTAGATCGACTAAAGCGGTGAAATTTTTATTCCGTCAATCTTTACAATTCAGTCGGATTACGGATTATATCGAAAGTCAATAGGAACTGGACTGTGAACTTTTGTTTGAAATAACCCATTCAAACTTTGAAAATTTCTCCGTGGGACTGAATTCAACGCCTAGATTGGAACTTTGGATTTCGGATTTGGACACTTATTCTGGATCATATTATTAAGCACAGGCCAGTACTTTTTTGTATTGTAAGTTGTTTTGATGGTTGAAATTGGATATCTGTTATTGCCATTGGATAATTCATTTGTGTCTATCACATAAGTAGATAATTATAATAAATTATACAAGCTGCTATCTGTGTCTTTCTGTTGCGTTCAGTCCAATAAAAAACGTAACACCACCCACTGCAAATTCTTGGGCTACTCTTTTATCAATGAATAGTGGGATTGACAGTCACATTATAACGTCCCCATGGCTGAAAGGGCGAGTATGTCTGGTGTGACAGGGATGAGAGCCCACGACCCTCAGATTACAAGTCACACGCCTTAACTCTAGCAAAATACAACAAATTCATGCATGTTATATTTTAATTACTTTATACATCTTTATAAAAAGTGCTCTACAATCACATTTATAAAACAAATCAGTTGTCATCTAAGTCACATATAACTGAAAACGTTTTTTAAAATTATAAAGTTTCGCATTTAAATTCCATTTGTTTATTATAAAATAAAATAAGAATTCCAACAAACATGTTCCACATACACAACACTATACAAACATATGCATATAATAATGACCTGCATATGTACAGGGCTAATACAATACCAGTTTCATTTATTTCATTATATGATAACCCTCAAGACTACTGGCTATCACGAGACACAGCAAAGACTTGCTTACCTGCTCATAGATGATGTCATTAAAAATAAAAATGTTATTTTCCTAATGCCATGAATCCACATGGTTAGAAAGCTGATTACATGAATTAAAACCTGTCCTTTACTCCACTGTATGAACTGTATAGATCAAGGCATACTGTATTTACCTGTTTAAATTTTCTCCATTGAAAAACATGTATATATCTAGAAGAAGAATATGTTGTAGGTTAAACCAACGAATTGTTGTTGTTTGGCATTTTATGGTGCAAAGCAACTAGGCTGGCTGCACCAAACAACTAGCAAAAAATAAAATAGTTAAAGTATCATAAAGCATAATGGGAAAATAAGTTAAATCAAAACAGTGGCCAAATGTCAGATACAAACTTATACAGAATTTAAAAAGTTAATGGCCCTTAAAAAACTAAAAACATTTGTAAGGTGGACAAATGTCACTATCACCAATGACATTCTCTAACATCACAGGATACCTTGTCTACAATGGTACCATAGCTCATGGTCATAACAGCACAAGAGTAAAATTTGGGCTATTGTGACTTGAGTGTCACAAAGACTACACAACTGAGCATCAGTCGCATACAAAAAAAAAAAAAAAAATGACGAGTTAAAAAACTATAACCAATGCATAGCCTAGTTAGGTCAAAATCCAATAAAAGGTTTTATCTGGAAAAGCTTGTAATAATGTTGCTCACTCCAAGTTGAATACCAACTAGCATGGAGCACAGCCTTGAATAAAGAGCTGTAGTCCATGTGTGGAATAAGCATTGCAGTGATAGCACAAAAGTAGACAGACTCAGCTGTAATGTTAGCAAGCTCATTCTTGCAGACTCTCAAGTGGTATCCTGAAAAAAATTGGGAAGAAGTAGATAATAAAAAGAAATGAGCTAGTCAGTTTGAATATCAATGATAACAGGGTGAGAACTAACATGAAGCAATTCCTTGGCCAGCAGAGAACAAAGCAAGTCAGTGTAACTGGTACAGTTCGTATGCAGCACAGCTTCTACATGATCCAGTGCAACAATAATGGCATACAATTTAACAGTGAATACTGAAACTGTACAGAGAATCCTGTGTAACTACTGAATCATAACAAACCATGGCAGTGCCTGCAGAGTTACTTGATTTCAAATCATCCATATAAACAGGAACAGAAGCATGGTTTGAGAAATATTCGGCAAATAAAAAACAGTACTTCCAATCAAGAGTATTTGCCTTCTAGAGACAGTTGAAAGAAAGGTTAAACTTGGGGATGGTAATAAGCTAAGCCATGGAGGGATGGGCTGACCCATGGAGACAGCAACATCATCCTATGACAGATCCAATTTAGCCAACTGTGCCTGGATATGAAGGGAAAAAGGAAGAATGGCATTCCACATATATTCTGAAAAAGTATGGCCCACTGAGGAAGGAAAACAAACCCAGGTAAGATGCTATGGTAAAAATCAAAGTTTTGAAGCATACAGTAATGACAGTGGCAGACCCATAAACCAGCAACCTATAGTCCAGTTTTGATCAAATAAAGGTGTGATAGATCTTTAGCATAGAACTTCAATCCACTCAGCAAGAGGTGGAAGAAAGGACACGGAGAATATTCAATGCCCTTGTACACTTGACATGTAGCTGCTTACAATCAACTTTAAGCCCCAAAAACTTTATCCTGGGAACTACATGAAGCACAACTGCACTGAGATATTACTTGGGATCAGAGTGAATACACCATTGGCAGAAAAAGTGTATACAAGTGTTTTTAGACAGAGGAAAGGTAAAAACATTTGCTTGATCCACTTCAGTAAAAAACTAAGGGTAGTATGTAGCTGCTGCTAAAGAAAACTCATCTCAATGACTGACCTGAAATGTTGAAAGTCATCAACACAGAGTCTTTTTACAACTATTGGGGGAGTTGCCCAATGATCATATTAATCATTAAAATGAAAAGTGTGACATTCTAAACATCGCCCTGAGGAATTCCAAATTCCTGCGGGAAAGAAAGAAAAAGTGTAACCCACACAAACTTGAAATCACCAGTTCATTAAAAAAGTTCCAATAAAAATTAGCAAATGACTATGCAACCAATCTATGAGTAAAGGTCCTGCAAAAATTTCATACCTCCATGTGGTATCATAAACTTTCTCAAGGTTAAAAAAAACAAATAAGGGAAAAGATTTTGTCACTTAAGAAAGGCTTCCCTGATTGACATTTCCAGTCGAATCAGGCTGTCCATGTTGAGGCATTGTGGATACTGTGGAAAACATGTCAAGGTTTTAGGAATACACTGACCAGGTGCCAAAACAATACACTCAGTTACTGCTGCCATACTATCATCTATTGATAGCTTACAGAAAATGGAAGGATCAAGTTCCAAAAAAGCAGCAACAGAACACCAATTGGTCTGGTCCAGCTTCCATAGAGGCACATGAGTTGGGATGCATCAACTATGGCCAGTCTCACTCATAATGACCACTGCCCCATGGGTTACTGTCAACCCTCCAAGAAAAGTAAGAGAAAATAAAGGGGAACAGACAGAGAGATCAATAGCAGTTAAAGACTGGCTAGATGCATGAAAAATTAGTATAAGAGCCAGGATAGAAGAGAAAAAAGCTGTGATTCAAGAGAATACTTTTTATGGAACAGCCCCTCTCATTAATATCAGCACCACCCACAAAGGGAATGTATTCACTAAAATCCCCCAGGATTGTAAAAGTAGACAGTCACTGTTCAAAGGGGGCATCAAGACCCAATTGATCATAGGTCTCACCATGAGACAGGTAGAGAGAACAAACAGTGATGATGCGAGTCAAGAAAACACAGAACTCCAAGGGAGTAAACTGCCAAAGACAGTGCAAGCACATGCTAATTGAAAAGCAGTGCCACTCCTCCATGCACTAGTCCATAACACAACCATGAAGGATAATGATTGGTTGATTTAGTGTTTCATGGCACAAAGCAGATAGGGCTATCTGTGCCAAAGATCCAGTAAAAAGGTAAAAGGAAATTAAGGTAAAACAAAACTAAGTTTAAAAAAATAAATAAATAAACAGCAAATGTAAACCAATGTTTACATCTAGTCAACAATGTCAAGAGAAAAACTACAGCAATTCAAGCTGTAAAGGACTTTCTGTAGCATGACTGTAATAACCATAACTAACCAGGAAGACTGAAAGGTAAGTACAAAAACCACCATCAGTCACCTGAAATCGGCCTTTCCAGTCCTGGTTTCAAGTTACTTAATGTTATGGCCAGTTTCTAATTTCAAATTGAACAAGATAAACTGTGATTTTTGAAAAGGAGCCACAGTAAAAAGGTGTAAAGTACAAATTAAAAAACTTAAATGGCATTAAAAAGATTAATGCCCTTTAAAAAACTATAAACATTACCAAGGTGGACAGTTTCACCATCACCAATAACACTGTCTAACGTTATGGACACACCTTGGGACAGAACATGATTAAAATGGTGCTGTAGTTGTGAACTGTAATGTGGTTTATTGTGATCTGAGTGTTACACAAACTACACACCAGTGCATCAGTTCCAGATAAAATAAAATAATGAGTTAAAAAACTGTGCCCAATGCACAATCTAGTCAGAACAACTTCCTCTATCCAATCCTTACAGCAGCAAGATGGCCAAAGCCCAATAAGGTTTTATTTGGAAAAAATTGTTTTTGCATTGCTCACTCCAAGTTAACTGCCAGCTGACATGGAGCCGAGCCTTGAATACAAGACCATAGTCCATGTATAGGACAGGCACAGCATAGTACCAGAGCAGATAGAAATAGCTGCAACCTTGGTGAGCTCATTCCCTCAAATAACTACATGGCCTGGTATCCAGAAAAACTGGATAGAAGTAGATGATAAAAAGAAATGGACCAGTAAGTTTTGAATATCAGCAAAAAAAAAAAAGGGTGTGAAGCAATTCCAGGACCAGTAAATAACTAAGCAAGTAAGTATAAATTGCAAAGTTTGAGTACTACTTAGCTTCCATGTGATCCAGGGCAAGAGAAATGGCATACAGTTCAGCAGCGAATACTGAAGCTGTAGAGGGGATTCTACACACAACCATCAAACCACAACAAATTATGGCAAAGCCCACACAGTCACCAGATTTTGAACCATCTGTATAAATAAGAATGGAAGGATGGTTCAAAAGATGTTCAACAAATAGCAGACAGTATTTCCAATCAAGAGTGTCTACTTTTCTCAGATGACTTAAAGATGGGGACTGTAAGAATCCATGGTAGGATGGGACAACCAGTGGATACAGCAATGTTATCCAAGAACAGACCTAATACATCCAACTGCACCTGGATACAAAGGCCAAAAGGAGCAATGGCAGACCATCTGGTCTGAAAAAACACAGCCCAACGAGGAAGGAAAGCACAACCCCAGGTGGGATGCTTTGGTAAGGAATGAAGTTTTGAAGCAAATAGTAATGACAGTTGCAAATGGCAGAGGTGCAAAGAGGGTTCATGAGACTCTATATATGTAAGCTATGAACTGAGGAAGTGCATAAAGCCCCAGTGCAGAGCCGAAGTCCTTGATGATGAATAGGGTCTAGCATCTTTAAGGCTGATAGTCTAACAGAGCCATAGACCACTGATCCATAGTCGAGTTTCTATTGAATAAGAGCACAATATATATATACCAGCAACCTACAGTCCAATTTTGGTCAAACAAACATGTGATAGATCTTTAGAAAAGAACACTGATCCACTCCTCAAGAGGTGGAAGAAAGGACACAGAGAATGTTCAATGCTCTTGTACATTTGACCCTAGCTGCTTGATGTGTGGTATAAAGGTTAGCTTACAGTCAAAGATAAGCCCAAAGAGACCACAGGCAGCACAACTTCACCTACATAGAGTTCAGGATCAGAGTGAATACTCCATTGGCAGCAAAAGTGTTTGCAAACAGTTTTAGAGATAGAGAAAGCAAAGCCATTTACTGTAGTCCACTTCAGTAAACAATTGAGGGCAGTCTGTAGCTGCCTCTCAATATACCTCATGTTTGAAGACTAACGTGAGATGTGAAAGTTGTCAACATAGAGCCCATTTGCAAAAGTGAGAAGTAGTAGTTTAGTGATGGCATTAATTTTTTATAATGAAAAGTGCGACACTCAGAACACAGCCTGAGAAACTCCAAGTTCCTGTAGAAAATCTCAGAATCTCCTGTCTGTTAAAAAAATTTTAATAAAAATGGGTAAATGGCCATGTAACTCATATATATGGAAGTCTCGCAAAATGCCGTATCTCCATGTTGTATCATACGCATTCTCAATGTCAAAGAATATTGATACAAGATGTCATTTGAAAAAGGCTTCTCTCATTGACAATTTAAAACAAATCAGGCAGTCCATGGTAGAGCTCTGTCGTCAGAACCCGTACTGGGTGGGCAAGAGGAGGTTGTTTGATTCGAGAAACCAAACAAGACAAGCATTAACCACCCTCTCTAAGGTCTTACAGAGACAGCTCATCAAAGCAGTTGTATGGAGAAAGGTAGGACAATAGCCTGGCACCAGGCATCAGGAAAAACATTCTCTTGCCAGATCCAGTTGAAAACAATGAGTAGGATAGCAACAGAAGCAGGAGATAGATGGCACAGCATCTCATAGTGTATATCATGAGGTCCAACTGATGTACTGCCAGACTGATGAAGGGCCAGTCTGAGTTCCACCAGTATAAAGGGACTATTATAGTCATAGGGATAATCAGTTCAAAAGGAAAGAGGTAATTGCTCTGCGAGTCTTGATGACTAAGAAGGTAGAAGAAGCAGAAGTGCTAGATACCAAGAAAAAGCTTTCACATGGAGTATCAGCAATGCTCTGCATACCAGCCACTTCCTGGCCATTAGAGAGCAAGATTGAGAGTGGGTACAGAGTGATATTGCCCACTGACCTTTCAAATCTTGTCCCAAATGACATTGGAACTGGTGGTAGAGGATATGCTGGTTGTGAACTTAATCTGAGATTTCTTCTACCTTTGACATTTTACCCATCAAGCAAGTGCCTACTGGAAAGCGATGAGGTCGAGAGTGTGGGATATCTACAAAATGTATCCCAGGCTTGTTTTTGAGCCTTCCGTGCCATGTGGCAGGCAGGATTCTGCCATGGACGAGGATATAGTGAAAAACACGTTGAGGTTTTAAGAATATATTGAGTAGCTGCTTGTATAATACAGTTAGTTACTGCTGCCACACAATTGTTTATTGATGGCTTAAAGAAAATGGCATGATCAAGTTCTGTGAGAGCTGTGAAAGAGGACCAATTTGCCTTATCCAGCTTCCACTGGAGCACATGGGATGGATGGCATCAATGATGACCAGTTTCTCTCAAAATTACAGGAAAATGATCACCTCCTTATAGATCATTATCAACCCTCCACGAAAAATGGGAAAACAATAAAGGAGAGCAAATTGAGAAATCAATAGCATTAAAGGACTGACTAGGTGCGTGAAAGTAAGTAGAAAAACCAGTATTCAAAAGAGAAAGGTTGTGATCAGAGAGCATACGCTCTACAGAGTAACCCCTCCTATCAATATCAGCACTTGCCCAGCAGGGATGATGTCCATTAAAGCAACCCAGGATGAAAAATGGAGACAGCAACTGTTCAATGAAAGAATCAAAGTCTGATTGATCATATGTCTCTCCAAGTGACAGGTAGAGAGAACAAACAGTGATGGTAACACTGATGGCTATGGCCTCCAAGGGTATTTCAGGTGGCAAAGACAAGGTGGGCACTTGCTGACCAACCAACAGTGACACCCCTCAATGCACTCGGTCCATCACAAAGCCTGTCATTTTTATATAAAGAAAACCGCTAAAAGGTGACT
Source organism: Carcinoscorpius rotundicauda (assembly GCA_011833715.1). Taxonomy (NCBI): domain Eukaryota; kingdom Metazoa; phylum Arthropoda; class Merostomata; order Xiphosura; family Limulidae; genus Carcinoscorpius; species Carcinoscorpius rotundicauda. Next base: position 23,881,646 of record CM022395.1, read on the forward strand.
GCATTGGCAGGTTACAAAAATATTTCCTGTAAAGAAAGACAAACAGCATGGTAGAAATCAATTAGTGTTTTGATGTCATCCAGATTAGAATGTAAACTTCGACAGTTCCATTGTATCAGAATGACCTTTTATTTTTCAGGTGTAGGTGAATTGGGTGGAAAACCCTTCTGTTTACAACATCTTTTTTCCTTACTTTCATTATTCAAGGGAGGTGTATCAACCTCCATGGATCCTACCCTGGGTTGATTGGGCAGGTCTTTGATGTTGGAAGGGGATTCCAGAGATTGACGATGCAAACGAATGATTGTTTTGCATCTTGGGGTGAGAGAGAAAGATTGATCCGTGGAAATGCCTGTACCTGGAACCAGAGGATGTGGATCTTGGGGCTTCATGGAATGTATATAAGGGACAGAGATTGGAGTTGAAGTTGATTCATCAATTTTTTTAACCATAGAGATCAAAAGACTTTTCACTTGTTTGGAGAACAATTCTTTATGATGCACAGAGAGATCTATCTGCACTCCCACAGCAGCTGAGAAACGTGTACAGCAGCATACGTCCAAGATGGTTGCTGCTGAACATAGGTTGTTAAGTGTTTTAAAATTTTACACATGGAGGATATTTAACAAATATTTTTTTTACTTTCTATAAATACAGTTAAATAAGTAAAAAAAAATCAAATAACTCTACTGGTACTGTAGAATTCCACTATAATGTATTAAGCTTAGTAACTAAGATGTATCTAGATTTTAAAAAATGTGAAACTTTGATCAGACTAAAAACACAACCTACCTCTTTAAAAAAGTGGCTCAAAAGATGGTATCCTTTCTAGTGATTAAAATGTCTGAGAAAAGCACTCTTAGGATATTCTAAGGTGTTGATTAGTTAATCACAAGTCATATTTTGAAGTAAATGTATATGAGGGACTGTTTCAGAAAATGGAAAATGTTGAACTGGGACATCATGTGTGATTCAGTATATAAACCATATTTCAACCAAAATAATAAGATTCGAGGTTTATATTTTATATAGATTCTAGCTTGTCAATATTGATAATTTGACTTCATAATTTGTATAAAAGTATAAACTTGGTATATTGCCATAAAAAAAAATTAAACTGTGCTTCAATTATCATATTATGTGACTTACTAAAATTTGTATTTAGATGTGTTCTTGTAATATTTACTTTTACTTTAAGAAATTAATTCATATGTAACATTAAGGTTTGAATTACAATCTACAGTTTGATTCCAAACTTATTGGCATAAATTAATAGAATGGTAGTTCAATAAAAATTTTGAATGCAAGTCAACAAATGAGATAACATTTGGTTTTGATCCATGATCCATTGCAAAAGGATTAAACCACCCTCAACAAAAAGATGTTAACAATGTAGTAGTGAACAAAAGTTATAAGAAAAACCTCTATGAAAACTAATAACAGTAAAACTGTAAAGGAAAAAGGTTCTAATCAAAGATCACTTGACAGTAGAGTAAATAAGTGTCTAAAAAATAATATGAAAGAATTAAAAAGTCATATATACATGTACATATATTTACACATAAAGAAACTGGGAATTTGGTACAAGTAAAAGAAAAAAAAAAAAGAGTCAACACAACTTACGAGGAAAGCCTCTATGAAAATATTAACAAATAAGTATACAAGTACATGATTTATTGTATAAAGAGAAGTTAAAACTAAAGGATAGAAAACTTACTTAAAGCTAAAATGTTCATTTATCCTCTCAGGGTGAATAGTTCCAGATCAAAATTAATTTTTCACATGTGCATTACAGTGGAGTATATGTTGCATTTCAATGTGCAATTAATTATATTGATCCATAATGTAAAAACTTGATTCACGACCCTGTATTGATGATTCTAGGTCAGCCTAAGCACATGCTTTACGGCATTTCTGTTACAAGGGTAGTTACCTACAGTAATATTTGTTGGTTTTTGAAGGTTGTTATGAAATAAAGATAGTTTCCAGTATTATTATTGTGATGGTAAGAATTCATGGTGGTTGTTGGAAAAATATATTTAGTGGTTTCATATTTCTTTGAAAGGTAAAAGTTGTTCATAATAATGTCTAACCTGTTTGTTTGGAAAGTGAGGATAATAGGTGGTCTGATACAGGAGATTAAGAGGTCGTTTCCATGTGGGTTTAGAGGGAGTTATTGTCTTAATTTACAACAGAGTTGTGAGCTTCTTTCAGAAGTTGTTGAGGGTGGCTGTGATTATGGAAAAATGATTCCAATTCTGTTAAGCAGATATTGAAGTCATCAGATTCACTTCACAATTTCTGTAGCCTAATGAACTGGAATTTTGAGATGTTTTTTTCATGTACATGAGATGGTTAAAATTAAAATATAAATAGTTGTAGGCATTTGTGGTTTATAATGAACAGAGATTGTGATTTTATTGAAAGAAGAATATCCAGAAATGATAGTAATGAATCAAAAATGTTGTATGTGTAGGGTAATGAAGGGTGGAAATCACTTATATAATGAATAGATATATTATCAATATACCTCTTGCAAATGAGAAATAACAGACTATTATACTGTGTGAACAGAAGTTCTTCAAAATATCCCACAAAAAGGTTTGTGAACTTTGGGCTCATTTTAGTAGAATTCATTGTTAAAATAGAACCCACTGCATTTTAAAACTAATTTTGCTAAATGGAGCAAAGTGTTAGTAGGGACACCCTAACAGAAGTAGTTTTCAGATGCAGTGGATTTTGTTTTATCAATGAATTCAATGAGGAGATTACCTGTTTATAGTTGTGAAAACTAAAATAGGCCCAAATTTTGCAAACTTTTTAGTGACTGTGCCTGAAACATTGCATCTACAACATTACCCTCCATACACATGTACTCATCTGTAGCTAAAACCTTGTTTTCAGTAGTTTACCCCTGAAGGTGGATTCCTGTACATGGTGAGGGGACCTTATAGAGAAGGTATTGTACTTTCAACTTTACCTCTTCTGGGATCTGAACATTAGTTCACATGTTTGCCATGTATTGTGACTTGTGAATGAGAGGAGAAGATTCTGGTGGTAGAGGGGGTCCAGGCCTTGAATTCCTTAGGCAGACTTTGGGTGCACCCTCACTTCCAGGGTCAATTAGCTGCTCCACTTGGGCTAGGGCCAATTAAGTATCAATGTTGGACTTTCTTATCAGATGTTGTGGACATTGTGTCTGATACTATTGTTTGGGTATAGTGCTCATGAAACCTTGTAATGTTCTTGTTTGGGATTGCAGTGAGTCTTCTCTTAGGGCTCCATAGATGGGGATAGTGGGCAATGAAATTTTCTTACTTTGTTATGGGTACCCCCATTCACAAAGAAAAATAACCAAATAAAACTAAGAAAAGAATTATATTTGTTAAATAGAAACAAATGAATGACTGTTCAATAGTCAGTTCTTGTAGCTAGATTCTCATTTTGCACTCATCTAAGAAATTTGTAGTGCAGATGTCTCCCTTTTTAATTCAGAAGGGAATACAGGGGCTTGTTAGCTCATCCAAGTTTGTAAGGAAGTTACACTCTGGAGACAGTTTGGTGGAAACATCCTCACCACAACGCACTAAACTCCTCCTGAATTTGAAGAATATTGGAGATATACCCACTGAGATTACTGTATGTGCTACCCTGAATTCCTCAAGAACATTCCCCAGTCAGAGATCCTTGCTGGTTTTCCAGCCAAGGTGTTTCATTGGTGCACCAAATCTTCATTTGCAAAGACAGAATGATACCTGCTGATGTACAGATTTTGATGTTTACATCACCATGCCTACCTGTCACAGTCAAGCCAAGTTATCTGAACTCTTTAAGTGTGGCTATACATCCCCAACTCTATCAGATGTTTCCATTGTCAGCAGTTTGGTCACTTAAAGTCATCATTGCCATGGTTTTTTAACATGTACTCATTATGGTAGGAAAGACCATGATGCCAACGAGTGTGAACTGAAAGCACACTGTGTTACCTATAGTGGTTTACATTCCTCTTACTCTAGTTCAGGGGTTCCCAACTGGTGGGTCGTGACCCCCAGGGGGTCACAAAGCCTTGGCAGGGGAGTCCTTACATTTTCATGCTCTTACATTTTTTTTGTTTCTGTGCAAAGCAAAACCTGTGCTACATTAGTTAAATGTCATTAGGTGATATTATGGGTGTATGTGTGCATGTCTGTGAGTGAATGTGTATGTGTCTGCAACTGTATTTATGTGTGTACTAGTGAGTAGCGAGTATGTGAGTGCACGTGCATTTATGTATGCTTGTGTGTCTGTTTAGCTGTGATTAAGTGTGTGTGTGGAAAAAGTTTCAACTTTTTTTTAAGATGAAGATCTTCAGTGGGAAAACGTGTGGGGTTTGTACAGATGGGGCACTGGCTATGTTGGGATCGAATTCAGGATTCCAGTCGAGAGTGTAGAAGCTAGCACCTCAAGCAAAGGGCATGATTTACCGATATGCTCTTGCCAGTAAAACTCTCCCTGCTACTCTGCAGGAAGTGCTTGAATCTGTAAACAAAATTGTAAATTTTGTGAAAGCTCAAGCACTCGACACTCGCCTATTCAAAGAACTATGCAAAGACATAAATGCTGATTACGAAGTTCTTCTCTTCTACACAGCAGTACATTGGTTGTCGAAAGGAAATGTTGTTAATCTTGTCTTTGAAGGTTGCAGTTGAGAGAGAATTGTCTGCTTTACTTCTAAGATTTACTGTTATATATTTCAAGAAAATTAAGTTTCATTTGTTTCCAGATAGTTATAATCTATACACGTGTAATGACTAAATTGTGACTGTATATTACAAAATACTAGTCTACAAAAACACATTCAAGACCGGGATGACAAATTGTCAGTTTTATATTACTGAACATATAACAGGAGTGCTGTGTGTCATTACAAGTTATACAATGTTAGCTAGGCATATATACAGTATTATGAGAATTAAGCTTTATTAAACTAAACATTTTTTAAATGTTTCAATGAATAGTCACGGCAGCACGAAAAAAAATAACTTGTATTTATTTCTTAATTTTTATGATGGTTATGAAGTTGGTCAAGAGACAGATCCAACACAGTATAGAAAATAATAAAATATATTCCTAGTGAAAGCAAATTTTGAAATATATTTAAGAGGTTCTAGAGATTACAACATTCTACTCAAAGAACAGCCTGAAAATGCATTCATTTCAGATAAAATAAATATGCATCCCCTGGAATGAAACCAATTAAAAAATTGTTTGTTAACAGAGACATTCATTAAAATATTAACACAGAATATAAAAGATCTTACAGAAATCAACATATATGCAAGAGTCTATTTTCACAAACAAATATTTAGTAAAAATATTTCATAAAAAATTTTATTGTTTTGGGGGATACAGAATATTTGTAATCTTTACTTAAATTTTGCCACATTCTGTGAAGATACACAAACTGTATCAAAAGTTATAGTGCAAATAAGTAACGTGTGCAAAAGTGTAGATGAACGCGTGTACATTATACCAAGCCCAATGCAAAATAATTAATCTAAAAAGTACTATTTTCATCTTTCAACAATTATCATGAGTAATTTTGTACACTGTATATATTTAGGCCTATGACACAATTAGTTTAACATGTATATAAAGAACTAAAATACACTGCAAATTTTAACAACACTCTAAAATTATTATGCGTCTAAATGTCCTACTTTGTTATTTTTTTAGGTGTATGGTTTTTTAGGTGTTTGGCTTCTACTGAACAATTACAATATTTGTAGCTATATATTTCATTTTTGTCATACACAACATACAAATACACTGGAATATATATAATGTACATTTCACAAATTGTCTCTTCTGCTAGTAACTAAATAATACCAGGTTGCAATGAAATTGTTCATATTACAGAATACTTATTTATGAATCTTATAAAATACCAATAAAACCAGTAAACAGCTTGATTTTGTGATATTACAGTCTGAGTTATAAAATCACTCACAAATACATGTAATTGGTAATATATATAATTAAGCAATAGTTATTTATAAAAAAATAAAAAGAAGAGTGTTAAATTATTTTTCATTATCAAAAGGAGAAATGGCATACATATTGATGCAATGCAAAGAAAATAATGTTCCAAGGAATGAACACTGTCCTCATACTTTCCTTTACCAACTTTGAGAAGCCTTTTAAAAATGAAATTTCTGGATTTTTCATTTAATATGTTAAACACAAGAACTAATTCTGAACAATACACCTTTCTTTGGTGTTTTCCAGCGGTAAGTGGTCCGATCTATATTACTACACCACTAAACGCCGTCTAAAAATACATCAACGAATAGTTTCCACGTCTATATCTGGAAACACGCGTGTTTAGTATCTTGTCTCGCTACTTTTGTGTGCTGATAAAAAACACTAAGTATTATTTGTATGTTTACTTTTCATTGATTTCATGCGTATTTCTAAAAACACTGAAGAAAATTAAGTAGTTTTCTTATCGTTATGCTCTTCAATTTCTAATTCCGAAAATGTATATGCAACTTTAATTAGAATATCACTCAAGTTACGTCATTACTTCATAAACACGGTATGCGTAATACATATCGCACAGTATTTCTAATATGGGGGCGTATTATACAGGGTGTTAGGAAAGTCACTGTGCAGTTTTGTAATCATATTTTGTTCAGTTTATTTCAAGCCAGCAACTGATAGCGGTGTTAAAATAAAATAAGAAGGATCCAGGTCTGTATTCAGGGGCGTAGATTTTTTACACTTGATGGTGGGATGATTTTTACAACCATTTACGTGGACTGTTCAATGTGAACCTGAAAGCTGTAAACACGTAGTCACAGATAATCTTGTTGCCACAATATTTTCATGTATACTTGACCTACTGACTGATACATACGAACAGTGGCTTAGATCAAAAAGCTTAGTAACACGCCTATACTAAAAATATACATTTCGGCTACTGTAAAAGCCTACCACTAGGCCTAATTATGTAATTCGATTGGTAAGAACGCGAAAATCACAAGAACAAACACACAACTTGTAGGCCTACGATGCAATAAAACAACTCAACAAACCAAATTGTAGGAGGGGGATGACTGTATGCATCATAACCCCCACCTAAAATGAAGGAGGGGATGTATACCACCATCCCCCCAGGATCTACTCCCCTGACTGTATTGATGGCAACGGGGGGGTCACTTTCAACACTGTTTATAATTGTCATTCATATTTACCTCCTGTATTCTATATTGAAACATGTCTGTTAATAAATAATTAAGTGCACAGTGACTTTCAAAATACCCTGTAGTTTAATATTGATTCCTAACTGCAAAATATATAATACTCTGATTTTCAAGGGAATTTTAAGCAATGCTATGTACAGTTGTGAATTAAGGTCGTCTTGATACGAAATAATGAAACATTATTCATTTTTTGATATCTTATGGTAATTAATGCGACGTTTATTTTAAGCCATGAAATGGTTTTATTCGATGAACTAACATTATTCTTCAATGGACCTTACCTTAATTTGAGACTTAATCTAAAATACAATTAAACTTAAACTATAATTATTAATTTAATTATTAGCTCATGTTTATACTGTTAACGGTAATTTGTTTGAAAATGTTAATTTAATAGTTAAAAAAATTAAAATGTTATTTAACATCCACCGATTGGAAATCGAGAAAAGTAGTTCGTACGGAATGTTGTTCAGTCAAGCAAAAAAAGTTATTCCATCTACTAAACTTGTTTGAGACACTGGCTGTCTGGTGACTCAAAAACACAACGAAAAGGTGACAACTTACTTGGAACTGTGCATTTTCGTAATGTTGGCTTGGTTAGAAGAATATAGTAATATATATTCTATTTCATAATCATCTGCACTGACATACTTTTCATTATTAACAAACAAAATACATAAAATACGTAACTTAGATGAAAGTACTTAAAATTATTAATTTCAGAAAGTCAACTTTAATTTCCAAATTTATTTTTGATACCCTCAAACAGATAAATGTAGGAAAATTTAAATGTAAACTCAGAACTAGAAAAATAATGATGTTACTTCTTACCTCGCTGTGATGTTGCGAAGTTCAACAGGAACAAAGTGAAAGTATAAGACAACTGTATCGACCATTTCGTTATTGGTTTCCAGAAGTTCGGGTAACCACACACACTTGTCATAGTACTACTAGTAGCATTTATCGTTATACATCACTTGATAACAAAACTAAATATTGTTTTTTTACAGAGTTCATTCATTTGCTCAATAATTAGTAACCTACTGTTTAGACAATATGTCTAATAAAATTCACCGACATTCGATTTGACTAATTTCAAGTCGACTGAAATGAATAATACCCATTACAAGTTCACGCGGGATCGACATTGATTGAATAAACAAAGATGGAGGTGATACACTTAGTCTCGTCCATAGGATGCTTTCCTGCTACTTCCGAACATTCCATTATTTTGCAGAAGGGTAAGAAAGTGAGTAGGACATAGCGTGTTCTAGTCATGTCAGTGAGCGACGCTCGCGGATCTTATTATTAAAACGCTAAGAAACTCTGTGACGTTCGATAAATAAATGTTTAGTCATCGTATGTATCAGTTCCTTCCGTGTATTGTGTTTTAAAGTTTTCAGTTTTCTGCATATCACAAATATATACTAGGGTTATTAGAATAAGCTATGCAAGTCAACTAAATTAAGAGTATTTTGTTTATTTTAAGCATAAAGTTATACACTGGTCTATCTGTGTTGAGCCCATCACTGGTATCGAACCGCGACTTTTAGCGTGATAAGCCTTAAGGTTTACCGCTGAGCCACTAATGAGAAGGTTAAGAGTAATAAAAAAAGTAAGGTAAATATATATAAATTTGAGCAAAATATCCATACACATATTTGAAAATAAATATTAATATAAGCCATTTAATGTTCTATTAATGTATTATTTATATTTATTAGTATTGTTCTTTTGCATATTGGCCATTAAACTCAATTCTGAAAATGTTAATTTATTTCCTTGGACAGGCATTTCAAGTTTCTCAAAATTCCAGAGAAATAAAGAAAATTATGCTTGACTTAATTGTAATATATAATATCATGTCAAGATTTAATGGAGCATGGTGGTATTCTACAATATTTTAAACTTTACTTTTCTTCTTCTAAAACTCCCTCTCTCCCCAGTGGCACAGCTGCATGTCTGTGAACTTATACTGCCAGAAACCGGATTTTGATATCCGTGGTGGGCAAAACACAGATAGCTCATTGTGTAGCTTTGTGCTTAATTCGAATACGTCAAGAAAAAGCTTCTTCTATCAATCATAAAAGCCGAAGGAAAATGATTCCCTCATAGAAAGAGACAAAAAATGTAACGTTATGTTTTCGTTGCCTGTCTCGAATATTGTCTATTTATACTTCATACTATGTAGAAGACCTTGAAGCCACACACACACGTTTCCTTAAAATACAAATGATTTTGTAAAAGGTGAGTTATACTTGTTCAGTATACTGATAGATTAAGAAAACAAACCTCAAAAAACACAAAATCAAAACAGAAACAAAGAATTCGGTCAAAGTGAAGCCCGACTTTACGTGAGGAATGACCGAAAAAGATATTGTAAAAGTTGGTGTAGACTAAACAAGTGAAATAAGATCAGTCTGTGTACATAGTGTAAAAGTTACTGAAAATATTTTTGTTGAAGAGGAGAATAATGTTGGATATACAAATTCAATGAGGAAAAATATCAAAACGAAACGTTACATCAATCTTTCTGGATGACTTGTATAATGTGATTCACAACTGTATTGTAAAAACAGAGATAATAAAATAATTTTGTCTTGCTAGTTAAGTTCGAAAGTGGACTTTTAATGAAAACAAAAGTTGATAATTATTTAAAGCTATAATTATAACTGTGGTAGCTAAGAAAGGAAGTGACGTTAAACAAGAAAAAGTCATGTTAGTAAAAGTGAAGTTAAACTGTCTGATGGTTAGTTTAGCCATAAATGGGTGATATTTAAGATGTGTTTCACAGTTTAACAAAAGTTAGGAAAATAATTTGTCTTGTCAAAGTGTGTTTTAATGTAATTAAACCTGTCTATGATGACTTTGACGAAAAGATGTATGTGTGTGTGTTTTACAGCACACTCACAGTGGGATATCTGCTGAGTTCACCGAGGGGAATCGAACCCCTGATTTTAGCATTGTAAATCCGTAGACTTACCGCTGTACCAGCGGGAGACTTGACGAAAAGGAGGCAATGATTTAAATTTTAGGATACAACTATGGGTTATTGTGATATGAGTAGAGGAAATTTATTAATCTTGTCAATTGGATTGTAAGGTACTTGAATCAAACAGTGTAGATTTTTTCATGAGAAAAGTGAATTATTTAGAGTTTTAGTGACCTGGCCACACACACACACGTTTCCTTAAAGTACAAATGATAATGTAAAAGGTGAGTTAGCGTTTTAATGTGAATAAAAATTCAGTAATAAACAAAACAAATCATGCTTGACCAGTGATCTGAAGGTCGTGGGTTCAAATCCCCGTCACATCAAATATGCTTGTCTATTCAGCCGTGAGTCCATTATAACGTGATTGTTAAAGGGTAGCCCAAGAGTTAGTGGTGAGTGGTGATCGTTTGCTCGCTTCCTTTTAGTCTTATACTGCTAAATTAGGGACAACTATTGCAGATAGTCCTCGTGTAGCGTTGCAAGTGTCAAAAGATTTCTCAAAATCGAAGAAATCTTATATAAAATGTTCATTTTTGTAGAAGACTTTCCTGATAGAAGTTTCAAGTTCCATTAGGTGGTTCAGAATGGAATGAATATAATGCATTCTATAATCAATATCATGTCCTAAGATGAAAAAGAGACATCAAATTTTCTATGAGAGCATCAAGGTCTAATTTGTCGTAAGTCCCTCTATAAAATAGGTAGAGGAAACAAACAGTGATGGTATGACCCATGAAAATACAGACATCTAAAACTTCTAAGGGTGTATCGACCAGGGTGTATAAAACCATAATAGTATGGGAAGGTCCTGGGAATGTTTTCTGCAAGAAGAAAAACATCGGATGATAAGAATCGATTAAGGTCTTAATGCCATTCAAATTAGAATGGATATTTCGACAGTTATACCATATAAAAGTGACTATTTTTACTTAGGTGGAGGAGAACTAGGCGGAATTCCTTATGCTTGTTACTATGATGTTTCTCCCTAGTCGAATCTCATGGAATCTGTTCTGGGTCAGTTGGGCAGATCTTTGCCAGAGGATGGAGACTTCAGAGGTTGAGAGCGTGACCAAGAAATAATGGTCTTGCACCTTGGGGATGAAGTATATGAGTCTGAGCAGCCACAGTATGCAACAGTTGGAACACATAGTATGAGAACAAACACCGTACGAAGAACAGAAGGATTTACCTTAACTCCTACTACAGCAGCGAAACGGAAAGTAGCAGCATATGTCCAAAATAGAATAGAAAACAACAGCTTCCAAGCCTCAGTACATAAATGTTGTACCTCTTTTTTTTCCCTTCTTACTAATGGCAAAATTATAAATAAGAGGGGGAAGGACCACAACTGATGCAGTGAAAGTCCATTTGACTTTCGTAAGTGTTGGTCGTTGTCTCTACAATGAACTCAAGTAAAAGAACTACGTAAATTGCTTTAGAATGTCTGACCCACTGACACTGGAAACGTTTGTGACGGTTACAAATATAAGGTCATACCTTACAGTTCAGATAAACTGTCATGACAGAGGCAATTGAATGTAGCGATATAAACGTCAATAAAAGAACATTGTTGGGCAGAATAATTCCTTGTTCATTAGAAGGGATATTCAGCACAGCAGAAAATACTTGGATTGAGAATCCATGGAGTATTTATGTCTCTGGAGTGTTTTGTCAATCCCTCTCAACATTCACCCCTGTTACGTATATTACGTATAAAAATTTCGAATAGCTAGACATTTCAGTTTGGAAGTTTTTTGAATGTTAATATATGTGATATTGATAAAAATCTATGATATGTGCCAACACAAATATGTTTTAATATACAAACAACAATATAATTTATAATATTTGTTTATATAAAAAAGTTTTTAAAAATTGCAAACTATACTGAGTGTTCTATCTGTTCTGTAACTGAATATTTTATCGACGATCCAGGTCCACGACGAGCAAATTAATTCTGAATTGATATTGTTACACCTCGCTTAAGTTAGGTATAATTTGACAGGCCTCACGCTGCTCATATGCCGACTTTTTACTGCAGTAGACATTTAATGCCCCCTTTTAAACATTAACGTCTGAAATCAATTCACTGAAGTTGAAAGGTTTTTAATGTTCGAAATCTATAAATGTTCCTTGTCAAATGCTGAATATTTCCAATTAATAAGCATAAACTACAATTATTGTTTACGAGGTTTATAATATAGTTACCGTAGCAATCAGATAGTAATTTATTACTATCTCTTGACCCTCTTTTATATCAATTAGGTGAGATTCTTGAACTTTCAACAATATTCGAAAATATGTTTGTGTTTTCATAAAGCATATATTGATGATTCTTATTTTTGAGAATCTTCTACAAAATTAGCGAACAGAGGGGACTTGTGCAATACACATCCAAAAACATATATCACATGCATCGTACTGAAACAAGTGCAGGTTTTATATAAATGTTTAACAGTAAGTCCATCACACCGCTCAAAAATAATTTACAGTGTCATGGGGACTAACCCCAATGAATATATTCCCAATGGTTTACAAATTCAGGAGAAGTTTATTGTGTTTTGGTGTCGATGTTTCCACCAAGATGTCTTCAAATTGTAGCTTATTCACTGACTTTGGAGAGCCAGAAACCCCTTTAACTCCTTCTGAATAAAAAAAAAGGTCATTTGCCGAAAAGATTTGTCTGATAAAGAATGCAAAATAAAAATATTGAGCACGGGTGCAGAATAGGATGGAGACTGTTGTTCATCTCATTTCCTTCATGGTTCACAATACGTGGTAAACGTATGAGTAAATGTTCAGATTTCAGTGGAGATAAACCTAAAATACAGAGAATTTTCTGGAAGATCCTCTTACTACACACAGAAATCCAACTCCACGGAAGTGTGTAATAAATACATTTCTGAATTTACACTGACAGCAATGAGAGGAAGGGTACATATTTCAAAAATGACAAAATGTACCAGTAAGATTTATATTATCTTGATAGAAATATGTTATTAAAAGATATGTCCTTTAAAGGTGAAAGCCATATCATCCTAAAAGTGTGTTTATATTAAGTTAAATTGCAAAAAAATCACACTTTATTGAAGTTTCACAATAAAAATATGAATAATCTTAAGATGATAAACATTGCTAAGTTATAACAAAAAGGAGCACAGATAATTTTTTTAATTCTACATATTTCATTAATACTTTTATATCTGAATTTTCATGCAATGATGTTTCACTGAATGGCTTTACTAAACACAATATTAAGACAACATTATATCATACATCAAAAAATCCATATTTCCTATTTAACAAGACTCTTTACGAACAAATACATGGCGTGATATTTATAACACTAATTTTTTTTCTCAAACAGTTTTTATCATTGACATAGTGCTCACTTCTTTTTATTAAGAATACAATACCTTTTATAAGCATTATTCAATATGATTATTCTGATCCTGGAATTTGTTTACTATACAAATGTTAGTCATGGTTTACTGGACTTATACAATTTAACAATTTTATCCAACATGCAAAATAAATTTTACAGCATAATTATAAAACAAACTTATAACCTGCAATCCACATACCTTAACTTACGTTCAGAAATTTATCTCAAAGAAGATATTCTAAAATTTAACAGTTACCCACAACATTTATTACGAAAAAACCCGAAAACAACTAATATCTTTCTAATTAAGAAACTTGCAAATCCACCCTGACTATCATCTGTACTCAAACTTACAATACACTTTTGTCTTCCGTACATTGCTAAAAAGTTTAGCATTACAATGCAAATGAAATGTATATTTCATCTTTATTACCTTGAAGTTAATTTCAGATAAAACTCATTATCATGCATATATTTTTTCACACTAAATACCTTCTCCCAATTTTTCTGTGTTTATGACTTATCCTTACACCTGTGGAGACCAAAAGGCCTTTTATGTTGGCAACTTGAAACGCCTTCTACAAGTTAGCTTCAATGAACATAAGGGTTTTTGTCTGGAAACACAAACAAGTTCAGTAATTTCTGCACATTGTTTATACATAAACATAGTGAGGAAACAAAGCATAAACTTAACTTATCAAATTTCAATATCTTTTCTAACACTGATCTGTAATTACCGATTAAAGAACTTATCCACAATATATCCCTTTCACCAACACTCATTAGCATGCAACCTTCTTTTAAAGTGTACATTTTCAAATATGTACGGTATTTCTGTTTGTTTTTACTTCTCTTTTTATGTGTTTTAGTCTTTATTATCATTATTGCTGAAATTTATTTTAGCTATTTGTTTAGAAATGACGAAATTCTTTTTATTTTGCTTTATACATAAAAGATGGAAACTGTAGAATTCAGAAACATTTATCTGTGTCTCCTTTTGTAAAAAAATAGACGTTTGTCTTACCTATCACTATCCTTTTCTATGGTGAGGCTTTGTTTATCGCCGAACACATTTATTGAAGTTTGTTGAAAGACATGTAATATTTACTTTACCTCATGAGAAATTGTTGATCTGATGTTGACATGCTCTGTCTGTGCTGTCTACAGCTCATGGCTAAGTTTCTTGCAAGTTGTAGTACTGGCTTTTCAGTTACAAGACATCTGCTTCTGTTCATATATATATAAACAAGTTTATATCACCACGCGTACAATACCTCTAACAACTATAGTAAAGAAAGTTTTCAGTGATTAGAATACAAGCAGCAGTCTGAACGTGTTAACATTCAATACACACTTAATGGGGGTGAGGTTAAAATCTTAAAATATTGTCACGTTGGTTTTTGTAAAGAATGTAAGGCATTATACAAGTTTTATGAGTGTTTATATCACGGGTTTGATATCTGTTATGATCCTGATACAGTGAATATCGTTCTAAATCGAGTTCTGTAATATATTATAAAATATATATTAGACAAGATCAAAACTAGAAGCTTTGGGGTATGAGATTTTATCTATAGGGAAACATGAATTTAAGAAGATGAAACTACTGATCCAGAATTATACAGTTTTTTAAGGACCATACAACAGTTTCACATCTGGATATATGAAATTCCTTCTACAGAGGGAGAGTGGACGTATGAGACTTTTGTATGGTGTAAAGAAGGGAAAAAGTTAAAGTACACTGACCCTATACAATTACATATAGAGATAAAGAAATACTGTGAGTAGTTGATTAGACATTCCATAATCATTGCATCTGAACTTTCTGATATTCAATATTATTTTGGTTTTGAACTGTGTAAAATTTAATCTAGCTAGAAGGTCAGATGCAAATTTTGTCTTAACTCTTCTAGGGTTGTTGGGATGTGTCGAAAGACTAATCAAAACTGACCTACATAACATCTGTTAGACAGGAATAAAATCTTATTTTAGTTTAAGATGGAATACCATTTACAATACTATTTTACCTGTTTAGTGCCAAGTCCAACTGGAAGTAGTAAAAACAATTTATTAGCAATGTGTTATCAAGTTATCGTGATATTATTTACGCTACTCCAGAAAATACTGTATGATTCTATAATGACTTTCAACACTTGTATACCGATTTGATGCAAACTGTTTATAATATCAATTTTGTTGAAAGTCTACTTGAAAATTTTCTTAACAATTTAGAACCCGAAAAAACATTTTTTTTTTTTTTACAATTGAAGATCTTATGTGGGAAAATGACAAAAATAGCAAGTGTCTGAGCTTTTTTTCACGCGGGAGTCACCATTTGAATTCATTTACATTTTGTATTGTACAGAAATAATTTCCCCAGTGCAGAGAAATGCATAACATTATTTTAACTCGTAATACATTATTCTGTTGAAGAATATGAGGTTTCAGCTGAATAGTTCAGTAAAACAAATATTTCTGAAACATGTCAAATGCACTCAAGAATCCTATCAAGATGAAACTTGGCAGCTATTAGAATGTATAATAATCGATTTAAAACAGCAAAAACCTGACCAGCTACATTTCAGAAATGGTTTATTTCCAGAAGATGAAATTATAGAATATACATGGCCAAGTGATATATGCTCATACATCATAATAATTTTGACCATGATACAGATCGAAATATTTCTTTCTGAATGATGAATCATACATTAGTAAAGAACTAGCTTTCAAATTATTAGTCACTGGACATTTAAATGTGTTTTATTTAAAGTATTATTTCGAGCTAATTTCTTTCAGACACAGACTGCTATCAGTATAAATGAGTGACTTAATACATCTCCTAGAAAAGTTAAACCATTAAGTATTTCTATTTGTGAATTGCGGTTAGTTTTTAAGAGAGAACTTTACCATTACTTTTACCAATGGTAATGAAAAACAAAAGTGTCGAGAGGTCTCCTCCAAATTCCCTGTTATAATTTGAAGTCAACTGGCTTCTCAGAAATAATCAACCCTACCCAATATATTTCATAGTAATGAAATAATTTATCATTGTAGTGTTTAAAAAATAAATGATATATCTAAGTGGATTTAAGTGATTTTATAACTATATGTATAGTTACATATATTTATATGTTGTTCAAACATACCAAATTTGTCATTTTTTCATCAAGAAAATATCAGATAATCAGAAAAGAGATTTACTAATACAAAAATGAGGCCTTTTACCATTAATTTTATTACCAATAGTTTCGTTATTTGGTAGTTTGGCAGAATAGGCTAAAGCGACTTGACTTTAAAATGGAACATGCAGAATGGATTATTATTATTCCTGAAGAACTGGTTTTTTCATTTTATCAATATAAAATTCATGCAAGAGCCATTCATAAATTAAGTTAAATGAATCAAGTTCGTATATAGTGTTAGGATAGAGAAAATAACAGATGAAATACAAAGTTTTATTGAGAAAATTATTATTGATTTAAAAAATTGTAGAGGAGATGATAAGTGAAAACTAAGATGTAAAAATTTTTTTTCATTCTTAATATGACAAACACCTTGCACTCAGACTTTTTAGTCTGATTCATACTATGACTATAAATTCGCAGATAAGAGTTTAGTAAAAATACTTTATGAAAAGTTTGATTTTTTGTATATAAAAAATTCTAATGTTTACTAAAAGCATGGTTTTGCACGTTTCAAATCAATAAATCGTTAAACCTTTCAGTAAAAATTACCTTGGGTTTAAGTTATTGCCTTGTTAACTTTTAAACATTAGTAAATTAAGGTTTAGAACGTTTGAATAAGGTTGGGTAATTTACAACCGAAATAGAAACGTTATTTGTCCATTTTGTATTTCTCTAAATATCTGTACAGTCGAGTAGGAAAGAATAAGTTTAAATCGATTATAATTTTATAACTAATGCAATTTTAGTGTAATAGCATATTTGTATATCTTCAATTGAAGACCTAAAAATGAAGCAAACGTCGTTCTTTATAATTAGGATATATTTGTTTAAACATTTTGTCGGGTGTTAACAGGCTGAGTTGTGGGATATCAGAATATGAAAGTTTAAGTGAGGTAACAGTTGTAAAATATCCACATCATTGTGAGCTCTTTGATCGTATTGTCACTTTTCAAGGCCGGATATAAATTATTTCATCTTATATAATTGATTTGTTTTTGAAAATATCTAATTAGCAACTGTTATTCTCTCTTCCTCAAAAAATTTTGGCGTATTATGTCACAATTATTGAAAAGCTTCTGTGATGCAGCTGATTTAATTTTCGTTATTATTTTGCAGTTTTCATGTTAAGTGGCAGTGACAGTCGAGAACCATCTTACGAAACTACAGTCATGTGACACATTAGGCCAGTTAAGTCTTTGTGTGTGTTTATTATGATCCTACCAAAACCGTAGAAACCGAAAATGTTATTATTAAGCTACCTGCTCGCGAGTTAACCATACACTGAAACAGCAGGATCTGTTCTACAAATTCCATACTGTAATGGAACTCTTGCTTCTATGATACTAGAAGCTATTTTATTACGCGATATGCAACCCCCAACTTTTTATTCTATGTACATATAGATTTGCAATACTAGTCACAAGGCCTGGCATGGCCGAGCGCGTTAAGGCGTGCACTCGTAATCCGAGTGTCGCGCTAAACATGCTCACCCTCCCAGCCGTGGAGGTGTATAATGTTACGGTCAATCCCACTATTCGTTGGTAAAAGAGTAACCCAAGAGTTGGCGGTGGGTGGTGATGATTAGCTGCCTTCCCTCTAGTCTTACACTGCAAAATTAGGGACGGCTAGCACAGATGGCACTCGAGTAGCTTTGTGCGAAATTCCAAAACATACTAGTCACAATTTTCCCGTTTCACCTTCATTTCCTGTCACGGGGGAGTTTATTTTCTCCATTCTAAAGATTCATATATGACGTCATGAATACGTCACACGCTATGTGACGCACTGGCGTCATCTATAAAAATATAATAGCACTGTTTGTTGTATGTCCATGAAATACTTCAGGATGTGGATGGATTTACACCAGAATTGGTATGGGGGTTCATTAGGTCCATTGGGAAACTTTTAATTTTGCATTTTGTAATTTATATAGGTGTTTTTGCGGTTTTGTTTACCACCACTTCACTCCTTTTGATGGATCTTCATCAAATTTGGCATGAAGGTTTGTTGGGTCCATGAGGAGATACATGCAATTTTACGGTTTTACTTTTTGTGTTTTCCTTTTTTGTGGGCGTTTAGGTTTTTAAAAAAATTATATATAAAGGAAACAACTTTTCTTGTCTTAAGATAACCTTTCAGCAGTCATAAATTTACATAACTTCTGTCCAGTGTACGAGTACCCCAGCTAGTATTGCATAGTAGAAAAGTTATTCACCAAACGTAATAGAATTGAAATGTTTGACTTATAGATACGATCTCAACATATCATAATTATCGAATTTTAAAATGTTTGTGCACTTAAGTTTTAACAAGTCCAAATATCTGTGAACGTTACTCAGAACGCTTATTGCTTTCATTGAGCTCTGTATTAAACTTTCAGATGAAAAACGCTCTGTTACGTAGTTACAACATTTCATTATTTATAAAAATGGTTTATTTAACAACTTTGTTCTGAGTTGTAGCAGAGCTACAAAATGTAACGACAAACGCGATTGATGCTTATTAAAAAACAAAATTTCTGATCATGTTTTGTCCCGTTCAGAAACTGGCTATATTTGTTATGACACATTTGGTGTACTAAAGTAACAACATAAATGCTACGTGGAAACAACGTATCCAACACGGTTTTCTTAAAAAAGCGAATTGTCATAACTGTTACGTTGAAAAATAATTTGCCAGTGTTGAGCTTCAAACTTAAAGTATAAAAACTATGTTTGTTTTATATCAACTTTAAAATACATCCGTGTACCTCGATTTTAATATTATAAATAACGTACCAATCATTCAACCTTATACATGTTTTACCGGGTAGTTTGACTTCAGGTAAGGGGTGAGCATGAAATGATTTGTAAAAACATCCTACAAATTTCGTTGAATGATAACATTTGAAAATGGAGTTAATGTTAACATGATAAAAATACAAACATTTATTTGTAGTTCGAATAACTAGCGGAATTTTTATGTGTTTCTTGCAAATATAATTATGATCGAACATACGGCTGTGTAGCAGAGGTTTGGGTGTTGGAGCTGACAACTCGAGCTCAAATCTATGTGATACAAGAAAATATTTCTTGCCACTTTAATATGTGGATGCGTTGTAAAAATAGCAGTCAGTCTTTTAGCGTGGTACCCCCCAGTGGCACAGTGGTATGTCTACGGACTTACTCACTAAAAACCGGGGTTTGATACCCGTGGTGGGCAGAGCACAGATAGCCCATTGTGTAGCTTTGTGCTTAATTCAAACCAACAAACAACAACTCCAAATCCCAAGAATTTTATAGAAGTGGCATTTAGAAGCTTGTGAATCGTTGGCAGGAAGTAATTAATAATAATGCAACATACGTTATTGATTAAATAACATTAAAAACGTTTGAAATCCTTTCCCTTTTTCTTAACCTAAAATCGGACATTATTTAAGTGATGACCTGATATTGTATATTTTGACCATTGTATTGTCTCTAGATTTTGGTGATCATTCTCTACCTGAGACGCTGCCACTTTTTGAAGGAAAATAAGCAAAAGTTGGGTGACCATACCAAAGGATGATGCTTTACTTCTCATTAAAACTTTGATCTAGGTTTGTTCAAAAGTGAGGAGGTGGTATTTTTCACTCACCTGTAATATTTATTGTTTATTTTTATTGGCTGTTAATTCCTGTTTCGCCCCCATTTCCAAGCTGCACAACGTGATATCTGTGGACTTACAACACTAGAGACTAACTTTCAATACCCGTGGTGGGCATAGCACAGATAGTTAGTTCATTGTGTGTTTTCGTGCTTAACTACAAATAAACAAATTATTTTTCATAGAGATCAGTGTTCAAGTTACCATACTCGAGCGTTATAACTAACAGGTTATGCCAGCGTTACAAAACATCCATGTATAAGATATTTATTGGTTAATTGATTGTAACTTCTATTTTTTATCTATAATAACTTATGTTAAAGTTTTATATTCATTTTAGTTATTTGTAGTATAATTATTTCAAATGGATTGATTATTCCATTTTTAATATAATAGTAGCTTATCTCTCTCTTGATCTTGGTTTATTTGTAAGTCTCATTCCAGATAAAAGTTTGCGAACAGAAGATTAGTTAAAAATATGAAAGTACTGGCGTTTTTGTTGTTGTTTTTTTACCCAAAAATGAACAGAAGTTAAAGAATAAAGTATTTTTCGTTTTTCAGAAAACTCCAGCGAGGATAGATCGAGGAGAGGACAGTAAACGCACCAAGTGGTTCATAAGACAGCAAATAAATTGATTACAATGTTTTCAACCACAATAAAAATATTGTTGAAGAGAAAATTTAGTAGTAATAGAGAGAAGGTGGTTAGTGAACATTATCTACTGTCAACACTTGGGCTACTCTTTCACTAACATAAAGTAATAATAACTGTCATTATAAAACGCTCCTATGACTGAAAGAGCAGGCATGATCAGTAAAGAATTCGAACCTGAGGTCTTCAGATTGTGAGTTGAGCGTCTTTATCATCAGAACATACAAGGACTAAGATAAAATTTCTCGTGTTATTTTTCCACATTTTTATTCAGCATAAATGTACACATACATCTATAGCTACTTCCACCTCTGTTAATACATTATTTTGATTAAACCGACATTTTTTAATTAAGAAGGTCTTATTCGTACGACATCAAAATACAAATAGTGGTTTTATTCTGTTTCGTCTTTCAATTGAATCCAAACAAATGCCTAATTTTAATGCTCTTGTTTCTATTTTATTGAAAATTTCTCAAGTCTTATGATAGTTTTAAGTATTAAATATTTTTAATCTAAATGCAAATATACATATATCGAACATTTAAGAACAATAAATATTTTGATATATTGAAACTGGATAGATTTTGATATAAAACAATTGCATTGAATTTGTTTCTGTAATAAATTGTAGATTTGTTTGTTTTCCAATATTTTCATCTATTTTTGGTATTTAAACCGTGACTAGATGTAATTTGGTCGATTTCTTGCACACTACATCTGACTTAGCTGTAAAATGTACGGAATGTACTAAAAAACTTCCATTTTAAATGTAATTTTAGTTAATGTATAGTGCGAAACGCATGTTTAGATAATCACATGGCAACGCGACTGCAAGACAAAATAAGCGAAATAATCTCATTAAAGTTAGTCTTTACTGGACGACCGGCGTTACCAGCAAATATTCTTTATCAAACTTTGAATAGTCTGGTATGGCCAGGTGGCTAAGGCTCGTAAACCGAGAGTTGGGAGTTCGAATTCCCGTCACACCAAATATGCTCTCCCTTTCAGCTGTGGGGGCATTATAATGTGATGGTCAATTCCACTATTTTTTGGTAAGAGAGTGGCCCAAGAGTTGACGTTGGGAGATGATGATTAGCTGCACTCCTTCTAATCTTATACTGCAAAATTAGGGAGGGCTAGCGCAGGTAGCCGTCGCGTAGCTTTGCGTGAAATTCAAAATAAACCAGTCAAACTTTGGTTAACCCAGCGATACATCCGATAAGTATTTCTCTCAGTGTAGTACTTTTACAAGAGAATAATCCGGCTTCAGCAATACAGCAATAATAACACTGATTTTAATGTTGAAAGGACAACAATAAGACATGGTCCTGAGAGATTCTTGAGCTCCTGTCTAAAGGATGGAAATAATATTGATGCGAAGTGAATTTGAATGGATATGTAAGAAAAGTTTTTTATTCAAATGGGCAAACAACTATGAAACACATGGACATGGAAGCTTGTTAGAGTACTATGTTCCACATCAATGTCATAACCCCTCATAAGACTAACAAATATATAAACAGTGTGCTCTTTAATAAAGGTCTCCTTATCAGGTGTTTCTAGCCTAATCAGGTTGTTCATGCATGATATTTGCCTACAAACGCCACATACTGAGTATTGATTTTTTTTTCTAAAGGAAACAGGTAAAATTACCATTAAATTTACTGTTCAAGATCTTGCACAAATAGCAGCTGATCAGTAAACGTACAGAATCTTGAGATCTTTCTTAAATTGGAAAAAGATGACACTATGTATCACAAGACGATAATTGGAAGATGATCTAAAAAGGTTGAAACGTTGTTCTTTACTTTATTGTAATAAAAGTTTTAATACCCATACCAGCCGTCTTAAGATACATTTTTACTTCAGGTAGGTTTCTCGTCATCACAAAGAGATTACAAAACAAATCTGTTTACATAACTGGTACCAATCCGATTTTTTTAAAGTTATAAGAAATAATTATTAAAAATTACATTAGGTTGTAATTACAACAGACAATAATAATGCACTTAAAATGATCGCAGACCAAATTTCTCATTGACTTCAGATGTATAGCTTTTATTACTGCATGATGGTATCAATTGTTTAAATCAATACCATTCAAAATACAACCCTCTTTGGTGGGGTATAACATGCCATTTCCATATCCTTTATAGTGAGAAATCTGTGTCCTCGCTTAATTATTAAAAAAAAACAGTTGTGTGTGTGTGATTTCTTATAGTGAAGCCACATCAGGCTATCTGCTGTGTCCACCAATGGGAATCAAACCAGTGATTTTAGCGTTGTAAATCCATAGGTTTACCGCTATAACAGCGGAGGAGTCTCGGATAGCCCTTCCTAATTTAGAAGTGTAAGACTAGAGAAAAGGCACCATCCATCTTGGGCTACTCTTTTACCAACAAATAGTGGGATTGGTCGTAGATTATAACACCCCACGGTGAGACGGGCTTCGAACCCGAGAGCCCCAGATTACTAGTCTAGTGTCCCAACCACACCTAGTCATGTTGGGCATCTTTCTTCGAATTGTTGCGTCTGCTTAATAAATATACAGCTGAACTTATGCAAGTTGGCGGTTAGCATGTAATGATGAGCTATGTGGTTGAGCTTTACTAGCAATAGGTTGAAGGACAGTTGTAGGTTGATATATACTTCGCCAGATATTTTAAAGTAGCATCGCTCATTACTTGAATGTTAACAATGGTTCCATCAAAAGAAACGAAGGCGATTGCGCTAATATACTGCCTGATAAACTCTTGAAAACTGAGAATATGTAAATCTGAGCTCATTAACAGCGTTCCTGTCTTAAGGCGATACCGTCCAGAATTCGGCAGATCATTTTACCGTTATAACTGCAGGTGTGTAATACTTTACCTTTCTTTGCTTCATAATGAACATCTTGCGTATGTTCAAAGTTATGTAAATTTGCTTGTATAATATTCGGTATACCAACCGTTCCTTCTCGGATATGCGTCAGTAGTAATGCGGTATTAATGCATACCGCTTTCAGTCTAAAATTAACATATTTGCGTTGTTTATGAGTCAGATATTACTTGTATTCGTCGTCGTAGATTTGAGGTTATTCATTAATAAAGTTACGTTGCTCTTGAGTGAGTTGCGATATGTTTTGACTGTATCGAATTTGTCTCTGAGTGTTAATAGCTTCATGCTGTTCCTCACTTAACGTAGTTTATCAAGTTCATTACTCTCAGCCTGCCTTTGTGTGAAGTCTAAGCAAAAGTAAAGGAATAATATTTTTCCTTTCGTACAATAAAATGAAATGTCAACAAACCGTTTACTTGAAAGTTTTGTACTTTAAATGAAGGTATAAAATGATGTTTCTTGAGTACAACATTCAACAAGCCAAAGTGTTAACGAAGTGCTTGTGTAACATTAAGTTAAAATAGAAAAATAAAATTGTTTACCCTAGGTTCAATGAATTAGAATGATTGTATAAGGTGACGAAAATAAATACAGAAATTGCGAAACTCTTGCTAATTACAAACACAAAAGCATATAAATACAGTATTTAAATCACATTAAGTAAAACTAGAAAAATAGAACTTGTGAACTATTTGCTAATCAGAATCACAAACAGTATAAATACCATATATCGTTGACATGAAACAGTTTTACAGCAAGGTAGAATCGATTTATCTAAATGACACCGAACTACAACTCTTTATCGTGCGCTTTTTTATATAAGAATACTTCATGAAAGTACCATTAACAATCTGTAGGGCATTTACGTATAGATAATAATTTATTTGGTACACAGTTACATAAGAAGCTATACATCCTTTTCCATCTGCGGGTATCGAAACCTGATTTTTAGCGTTGTAAGCCCTCAGACTTACCGCCAAGTCTTACAATTTCTCTTTATGAAAACTCTACAATGTATTCATAATGAATATTCGTAGTTTTGACTTATTGAAATTACAACTAATTCGAACAGCGTGGAATGTAGAATTGGTATTAATTTTATTACACGCGTTCTTTGTGTTACTAACAATTAAATTTTAGAGAGAATGTTTTCCAAAATTAACAATTTTTTTAAGAAATATAAATGAACACTTTATTATATGTATTTATATACGTAAATAAATTGCATCTAAACACGTTGTGACAATACAGTTACATTTTTAATGCTTTTAACCATAAAATAAGTGTTCAATTATGTTAGTTGAATAACTGCATATGGTTTTGTATATTATAAATTTTAAAAATAATCCAGTTTAAATATAAGAAATTCTTAAGAGATCACTGTGAAGTTAATTCCAGTAAATGCTATACTAAAATATACAAACTTAAGGGCAGGGCTAACTGGTCTTTTGATGATGTTAATGTTTCACGTTTATCTCATAAGTTGTTACGTCAACTCATCAGTTTCTTTGTTGGTATTTTTTATCGCAAAACTACACAGTGGTTTACTTTTGCTGGGAATCGAGCCCCAGATTTAATGTTGCAAGTCATGAGGCTTACCACTGGCCCACAGGGAGACATTAATTTCTTGTTCACAGAGTATGTTTGTTTTGTTTTTAGAATTAAGCACAAAGCTGCACAATGGGCTATCTGTGCTCTGCCCACCACGGGTATCGAAACCCGAATTTTAGCGTGTAAGTCCGCAGACATACCGCTGAGCCACTGGGGGGCCACAGGGTATGTGATCAAACTAAATAATTATATCTTACGAAATAATATTTTTGGTTCTTAACGATATTAAAATAATAGATATTATACCTAATTCTATATTTAAAGATACAGCATTTACGTTTGTCTGAATTATCTATTATGTTAAAAAATCGAATTAGAAATCTAAATGTGGAGGATTTGTGTTGCCCACAACGTTGATATTAACTTTATATCAGACAGAAGAGAAAACATGTCGATAATATGCTAAACGGAGAGAAAAGTTCAATTGTTTAAAATTATTATGTTCTCCAATGTTCACCTGTAGGATATATAGTCACCAATTGTCTAGTTTTGCTCTTAAAGAGAGGTAATGGTTGATTTACAAAGTAATACATGTGTCTGTATCGAGCGGTTGGTTCATGTTCAGGAGGATTGTGTCTATATTGCAAGTTCTTACAACCTTGGTCTCCATGGTCCAGAGACGTATAACCAAGCAGATTGTCTAAAAACGGAATATTAAAGCGACCTCGATAGCAGTCGATTAGAGGTGAGCCATAAAACAAATAACCATGTCTTTGGAGCCTCACTGGAAACCCAAAAGGAGCTTTTTTATACTGAGTTGAGAGAACATAGGTGGCACTGGTAAACAGGAGATAAAATCCTATTGTTGATTTAATGAAACTCACAGTCTGTTCAAAGAAAAAGAATATTATAAATATTTTAAAGAAGCACATGCAAAAATTATTATTAGATTGCACCCGGAAAAAAATATAAAGAATATTTTTACTCGTAATATAATATTTTGCACAAGCACTTAAAATATTCTAACTATTTTTAGATAATATCTAGTGAGGTCACATTCAAGGAACTGATAGGTGTATGTTTAAAAATTAATTGGTTGAAATAATTTTAGCAAAAACTCATTACAGATTTATAAAATTATATTAAAAATATAAAATATTGTATTCAGATAGTTTTAATATTCAATAACACTTTGAACAAACAGGCACGAATTCTGAAGAATGTATTATCTCATAACTATGCATTCATGTAGTTCTATTTTATGATGGCCACGTATTCAGGCAGTTATGATATCTGGTGGTACAGTTATGTTATATGACAACTATTTATTGATAGTTCTGATTTATTGGATTTTGTCACACAACTAAAAGATAAAAGGTACATCATTTCAAAAATATTTAGCAAATTAATTAATACACAAACTTGAGGTGATCTACTCAATAGAAGTGAGTTAAACCGTTACATATATGCAAGTACAAGTATTTTAGAAGCCTTGCTTCAATTTTCAAAAACATATTAAATTCATACAGTTCCTCCATCATATTTATTCAATCAGGCAAGAACTCTACATTGTAGATTTTAATATATTTATACACTGACTTAGCAGCTACCATCATAAACAGATTTTCTATTCAAATATTATTTTAAAGAAAGATAAGTAATAAATACTTGTAGTATTATTAGGAACGATTTAAAAAAATTGTATATATATATATATTCATAAGAACGTCAAGTTAAATCGCCAGTCTTACCTGCTTTGTTCTCATCCTGTATGATACATTTGAAGTTACTTAACACAATATCCTGTTTATAAATACCTCAGAACTTGTAAGGTCACTAAATAGTTAAACGACGCTCTGTGTTAACTCACGAGCGATGAATTCGTTCTTCCACTTGGACTAGGCAACTTGTGTTAAAATAAATTTAGTTAACTATAATTACGTAAATTTTATCATAAAAATGTAAACGCCAATTTCAATTAACATTAGAGACAACCAACTCAGTGATAATAAAGGCATTGACTAATTTCAGCATTATTCTCTTGTGTGAATTCTAACAAGGATGGAAGGAACTGGGTTTATAGACCAATGGCTTGCCTATGAAAAGTAGGTCACGGTTACCGCAGTTGAATGTCCTGGGTTTGAACTAACCTAATTACACATCAAGCTAGTCATGGCTAAATATAGTTTTATTCCATATAAGTTGGGATTTTCTCGAAAGCAGAATAATGAGATGCTGGTTTTAGTTTTGCAAACAATTTTCAAATATATATAAATATATGATGTTTTAAACTGTTCATAAAATAATATGTTTATTTTCATTAATCTTACAGGTTTCACACAGAACAAATTTTTAAAACTAGATACATTTTAAGTTGATAAAACTAACTGGTAAAAATAAATATACTCACCATAGATACACGAACCAAAATGACTGTAAATAAGTATTGATAAATCTGTGGAGTAATAAGTAATTTCTTTTAGAAAAGGCCCGGCGTGGCCAGGTGGGTTAAGGCGTTCGACTCGTAATTTGAGGGTCGCGGGTTCGAATCCCGGTAGCACCAAACATGTTCGCTCTTTAGGCAGTGGGAGCATTATAATATGACGGTCAATCCCACTATTCGCTGGTAAAAGAGTAGCCCAAGGGTTGGCGGTGGGTGATGTTGACTAGCTGCCTTCCCTTTAGTCTTACACTGCTAAATCAGGGATGACTAGCGCAGATAACCCTCGTGTAGCTTTGCGCGAAATTCAAAAACAAACAAACAAGTATCTTTGGGAAAATAATTGTGTTTAATTTACAATGGTCGTTTTTATGAAGATATTTGAATTTCAACATCAGATTATCAAGTTCTTTATATTTATATTTTCGTTTAGGTTTTTATTCATATATTTATGCAACACTAGGTTTTGCTTGCTTTAGAATAGACTAGATAGCAGTCAACAGCGCTCACCAATAAATCTCAGGCTACTCTTGTTTAACCCAATAGTGGTATTTTATAGCTGATATTATAGCACACTCAAGATCAAATAGTGTGAAGAGCTTTTTAGAGGTAACGGGCAACGAGCTATGAATTGCCAAATTCTCAGTATAATACAATATCAAAAAGTAGCGGCCAGGGATGGCCAGATGGTTAAGGCACTCGATTCTTAGTCCGAAGATTGCGAGTTAGAATCTCCGTCACAACAAACATGCTTGCCCGTTTAGCCGTGGGGGCGTTATAATGTTACGGTCAATCCTACTATTCGTTGGTAAAAGATTATCTCAAGAGTTGGCGGTGGATGGTGATGACTAGTTACTTTTCCACTAGTCTTACACTGCTAAATTAGGGATGACTAGCGCATATAACCTCCGTGTTGATTTGCGCAAAATTCAAAAACAAGCCAATCAAAAATAGCAGAAAGAAAGAAGCAAAAAATAAAAAAAATGTACATAAAATTAAAATGGAAGCAAGTCATCGCTATTAGAGTTTTGGCATAGCTTTTCTGCTGAGTTATTCAGAGTTTATAACCGTTGTGAAATCTATGTGTTTAATTAAACAGAGATCTACAACACTTATTGTACATTATAGTAATTGAATGTAAAATGAAACGTAACCATGCTTTGGAAAATATAAGATCACAAAGACCAGAAACTTGTTTCGACACACTCATATTTTCTCTTTAATCCTATACAATTATCTTACATTTTACATTCATTTAGCTAATATACACAGTGTGTTGCACGCTACTAAGTTGAAAAGGTTTTGCAATCAAAGCTTTGTTAAGATTGTAGTCTTATTAAAAAGATGAGCTTCTTTGTTATTTGTTAGTATATTTTTCGTTTATTTTTATTGTTTATTGTTTGTTTATTTTATTTTATTGTTAGCTCCCAATGTCTATTTAGGACTAGCCCAAAGCATCTAAGCCGACTAAATCGCGTGAAATATTATTGGGTTTACAGCCTTTACAGGGTTTATTGTTAATTTATGATAAATGCACTTTAACCATTATTAGTAAAAACAGAAAAAAATATATTTAATTATTACATTGTAATGACCAAGTTGACTTATGTTTCACTCTAAGTGTATAACTTACTCTGACCTTTTTTGTTTTAGAAAACTAAAAACAAACAGTTTAAAATCACATATCTCACTTATATTCCTTTTAAAGAAATTTGATACATTGATTTCCCAACAACATGAATGTCAGTTTAGTGATTTAGTATATTAAAATACGGGAAATTGAAAACTAGTCATTCAGAAATGACTAAATTTAATTTGAATTGGACGAACACAAAATGTCATTTTCGAGTCGACGCACTCAATAAATCATAATTAAGTGACTCATGACAAGTACAGTTGATACTTCCCACACAGAGATTTCGCACCATGAGTGACAATAAAGTCTTCATTGGATTAAAGTCTTATTATATGCCAGTCGCTATTGCATTTCGTTTACAATTAAAACTTTTCAAAATGTTTCTCTTGATTTATTTTAGTGATAATTGCGAATCATCACACGCAAACAGCAGCTCACTTAAATATTAAACAAATGATGAGAAAAAAATTTGGAATTGTAAAATGATGTCGGGATGGCAGTGCTGAAAGGAATCCAAATAGGAATATAAGGATGAAACGGCTATACATTTAAGTTTACTGAGCAATAAGCTTATAAGTTTGCAAGACAAAACTCTAAATTTTCCATGCAATAAAAACCACGTTTTTCACACACTTTGTTTCTAATTACTTTATAATTTCATGTAGTATCCCCGTGAATAAATGTAAAAAACTTAGATTTATAAAGTAATAGATTATTGTGTGATATATGGGTTAAACGCTCAGGCCTTTTATCTCTTTATCTTTCAGGTACAGCCACACCCAACGTACGACAAGATAGGACGACTTCTCAACACCAATCTTCACTTACAAGGCTAATCTAAATCGATTACTAGAACTGACTGTCATAGTTATAATACTTTCACACATTTAGCATCATATTTTTGGCTTATAGTCGGAACCCTCTAATCTGCAGCTTGACGGTTAACCATTCAGACACTCTCAACCAAACACGAAGTACAAAAATTACTTCAACGATATGACTCAGCATGTCAAAGATAGGTGAAATTGGAAATAATGGGTGATTTAGTAAGATACTTGCTTTTACACTTACTTTCTAAGAGTGATTGCTATTCACTAGACCACAGCCGGCTCGAAATTCTTTGTATTATGGTCATTTCATGTCAGCGGATTTTACAAATGTGTAATTTACGACAAAGGCGTAAGCGCAGAATTTAACAAACTTGTATATGTAGTATTTTGAATGTTGAGAATGAAAAGTCTAAGCAAAATTACCTCTATTACAAAAAGTTTACAAGTCACGAAAAGATAAATAGTTTTTAATCAAAGAAATTTGCAGGAAAAAAAGCGTCATTTAAATTAGATGGTTGTAAAGTCCCCAGTTTGTAGATTAATTTTCTTTCCAGTTGTTCTCTCCTGTGAACATCTGTTGGAACACTAATATATCCAAGAATTGAACATTTCTCAACTCTTTTGTTTTTTATGATGAATTGTTTGCTTATAGGTGTACCTTGGTTCCCTAGTTTAAAACGGCTTAGATGTTATGTTCGATTACCGAGTCAGCGACCTGTTTGTCCAAGTATAAGCTGTTGCATCTTTGCAAATACAGTAAATGATATATTTAATGGTACATGCAAAGGATTTATTCGAATGTTATGTTTTTTCCTCGTATATGTGTGGTGCTGTTTATATGTGGGTAGATGAAAAACCCGTTCGTTTACATGGGTGAGTACCTATAGGTCCGGCATGACCAAGCGCGTAAGGCATGCGACTCGTAATCCGAGGGTCGCGCTAAACATATTCGCCCTCCCAGCCGTGGGGGCGTATAATGTGACGACCAATCCCACTTTTCGTTGGTAAAAGAGTGGCCCAAGAGTTAGCGGTGGGTGGTGATAACTAGCTGCCTTCCCTCTAGTCTTACACTGCTAAATTAGGGACGGCTAGCACAGATATCCCTCGAGTAGCTTTGTGCGAATTTCCAAAACAAACAAACAAGAGTACCTATAGTATCATTTTATTTTTAGTTTAAAGCTACTGTGCACTAGAATTTTTTTTTTGGTTTTTGTCATACATGTAAGAAATAATTGGTGTGTCCTTGAAAAAAGATTTAGTGGTAATGTCTTCAGTAAGTACTGTGTAATTCTTTAATTTTAACGGCATATAAATGAAATTGCTGTTAAGAATGTTTACACAATAAAGTTAGTAAACACATTGCTATTTAATAAATGTAAAATTACTGTACCGAAATATTGTACAAAACGACAAGAAGATAAAAATAACTCATCTAAGGTGATCCATATTGGAAAACATCCTTACAAAATATAAAACACACTGAAAAAAGGAATCCGCAGACCGGCCCTCTTCTCCAAAAACAATCTAAAACACATTTTATGCAATAGCAAAGACAGAATCGAAAAATACAACAGCGTTGTTTACCAAAATAACAGTACTGCAATAGTGTTTATGTATGTTAAACATAGCATCCCCTAGAAACGAAAATTAATGAACATTCCAGAAATGAGAAATTAAGGAATATGGATTCAGTTTTTGCATTCCGCTTCAGTGGAACAAAACAATAGTTTGATCTTTAAAAGGTACAACAAAAGTTTACATATCTAGGTAAAATCTAGATTAC
The DNA here is from genome assembly GCA_011833715.1 of Carcinoscorpius rotundicauda. Classification (NCBI taxonomy): domain Eukaryota; kingdom Metazoa; phylum Arthropoda; class Merostomata; order Xiphosura; family Limulidae; genus Carcinoscorpius; species Carcinoscorpius rotundicauda. The sequence continues at coordinate 23,913,856 of CM022395.1, forward strand.
TGGAAATTTTAGAAATAACTAAAGGTCTAAAAATAAACCCAGAAAAAATTCTAAACAACCAAACGAACTTAAGCTCTTGTTTCTAGATGAACGTCAAGGTTACTTCCGATTATTTGTTTAAACATATATAAACCTGTTACAGAATATTTCAGTTTGTACAAGAAGCTTGAAACTTTCCTTTTTTCGTCTTATTTCCTTATCTCCACAAACACCTCTACTGATGTAGTAAGATGCTTTGCTAAGTGAGTCCCGTATCAGACTTCTGTGTTTCTCATTAAATCCTCCACTTCTGTAAGTCCAAAGTCCTTCATATTCACGTGCAGTGAGTGGGGAGAAACAAACATTTGTGACTGCCCCTGGATGTATTTCAAATCTCTTTGGGACCTGAAAGATAGATAAGTCTAAATACAATCACGAAGCGGATCGGATTTCGTTATGTACCCGAAAATGCCTCGCGTGGCGAAACGATGGTCATTAAAAATTGATGTATTCTTGAAGTTGATGATGATGTTTGATGTTTTGAATTAAGCACAAAGCTACACAATGGGCTATCTGTGCTCTGCTCACCACGGGTATCGAAACTCGGATTTTAGCGTGTAAGTCCGCAGACATACTGCTGAGCCACTGGGGGGGGTCATGTATTCGTGAAATGTACAGTTGTATTCTTTTCCCTTTGTTTCATAACTATGGAGTTTCACCAAGTACGAACAGTTTCAAGTATCAAATTTAATATATTATTTAAAAAATAATGCAAATGTAACAACCGTTCTCTAAATGAGTTACCAGACGTTGGCCTTCTTCATCAGACAGAAAACTCAAATAATGCTCAGCTTATCCAATGAAAAAAAACCGACTCTATTAGTAATAGCATTGGCTACCTTTTTAACCTGAGAAGATTTGATTAACGTATTAATTATTTGTTTGTTTGTGGTTAAGCACAAAGCTACACAAAGGGCTATCTGTTCTATGCATATCACAAGTATAACACAAGGTTTCTAGCAGTGTATGTCCGCAGACCTTACTGTGCTACGAAGGGGCGAGTGTCAATTTTAATTTCGTATTTCGCTTTAATTTTAATCATTATATTAGGCAGGCTTATTACACACCTTACGTATTTATAAACTTTTTAAATAATATATTGAAAGTACATTAATAAAAAAAAACAACTTTTTATCAACAGCTGTAACTTTTTAAATATTTTCATTAATTTTTATCCATTTTTAAAGCTAAAATGAATAATCTTTATAACTTTTAAATCAACACACGTATGTTTAGAAAGGGTGAAATATTCTGCGTTTTAAAACTACTCAGTATAGTTTGAACACATTGACATCTTTAAGAGATTACAGAGTGAAATAAGGAAATATTCTCTTAATTCCTTGAATTAAAGCGTCTTTACTTTGTGGACAAATATAAAAAGTTAATGAATCATGAAAGTGGTATAAATAATTTATTATTGCTAGTTCATGTATGACACACAAATACATTAATGAAAATACATTAAATGAAACCTTTAAATAATTAAAATACTACATGTGCGGTGCATGGAATGAATAATAAAGTTATATCAGAAAGAATACGATTAATTTATATGATATTTATGTACACTAATATCCAATAGAAAAGCCAACAAAACCTAAAAAATGTAGGTTCAGGACTGTTAAACGAAGAATGAGTTCCACGCGAATAGCAAAAGAAGACAACTTTATCAGTAGTTTCTTGCACAAAACAGTTTACTTGACACAAGAATACAATACAAAACTGTCTGGGTTCTTCTTCTAATTCTTCTAGTTGCTGGGGTTGAAAATATCTGATAACAGAAATTAGTCAAAGATCAAAATACAGAACCCTCACCATCATCACAGTAGGCGTTAAGGTTTAAAGTTGTCGGGATGCTCGTATATTGAGAAATTCCTCTTAGTCTGAAAAATATGTGCGTGAAGAAAACATAATGTAAGAGGAAAATAGTATCCAACTTCAATTGTAGATAATGGTCGTAGATCAACTGATTGCATGCCCAGTAAGTGGGTCTATATAGATACTTTCAAGGTCAGGATCAGAATATTCTACTCGATCAGTGTCGGTACTAAGACCTAAGTAGGAATACAAACAATAAGTAAATAAACACGCGAGCCTGTTTGAAGTAAAAGGTACGTATTATGTAGTGATTTATGAAGTCAGAAAAGCACATGGTTTCAAATAATGAAGAAAGGTTCAACATTCGAAAGCGTTCGGGCTATAGTGTTTTTATCACAAATTGGTAGTAATAATGGTGGTTCAATTTTACTTTTCCTTGACATATATTTTAAAAATCTATGCTAAAATTACTTATTTTTTTGGTATTTGGAGAGAGCTTGAAGCTATCAACTGAGTAATGAAGTGATGTATATTTTACCAGTATTTGGAGGTTGCATATAGGAACTTAATTTTTATTGATAAGTTACGTTTCTTGACATCGCTGTTAAATGACTTGGCAACTTCTAGAGTTCGTTCTTTGACTAACGTGTTTAAGTACCGAACCGAAATGTGAAGTGGTAGACGATAATTTTATTGTAAAGATAGTCAGTCCGGCATGTTACAAGTTTTAATTCCACTGTAGTTTAAGAGAGGTCTATTGTAAGCTTTGTAAACGAGTGTAATCGAATATGAATTATAGCTGTTAACATTACCTCCAATTTTACAAAGATAACTAATTGTTTGACTGGCGAAATTAAAAGTGATGTGTTAATGTGAGAAGATTGATTAACGTAATTCCTAGAAATTTTAACTGTGTTAGTGAAGTTTATGTGCATATGGTAGGAATTTAATTTTATGTGAGATATTTTCCATCTGTTTTGTTAATTTATAAAAGTTATTAATCTTTCTTGTTTAGATTTAGTGTCACATCACGTATTACACCAGGTGATGGCTTGGAGGTTTAGAACATTTGAAACAACAAAGGGTCATGTGACGTGCTGTAAATATATACATCTTCAGCATATAGATATGTGTAAGTTTGTGTTTATTATTATACTGTTCAAAAGATTGTTGAGCGATAATTATTAAAGTTATTTAGACTTGATTTATTGTTATGGATAATTTTAACTGTGGCAGATTTCTTTATCGAGAGTTAATATACTGCCTGAAGGGAGCTATTGTATATTACACTGAGATACCTAACGAGATATTTGGATATTTTTTTAAGAACGAGGTTACTGTTATCCTTTTTATCATGGATATTGTTTTTAAATTATTTGATGTTTACCAGGTTTATTGCTGTTGTTGATTTTAGTTATTTGGTGTTTACTTCATCAAGATATTCATTTTTAGTTGATTAATGTTTACTTTTTCTGTGTTGGTAATGAATGGGTGGGTTAGGGGCTTAGTTTTGTGGGAATGGATAGGATTTGAGATATCTGTATGTTGAACACCAAGCTGTATGTTAGAGGGAGCATCAAGCTTATATTAGAAGAAACACCAAGCTTTATCTTTCAAAGAACACCAAGCTGTATGTTGCAAGAAACACCAAGCTGTATGTCTCATTGCTATGTGGAATGCGAATATCAACATAAAAAAACAAAAACAAGTTTGTTTTGTTGATATTTCGCAAAAAGCTACCCGAGGACTATCTATGCTAGCTATCCAAAATTTAAAAGTTCTGGTTGAGAAATCAGCACAAAGGATCATACACAAAAGTTGCAATGGTTTTTTAAAAAAGACCCAAAGTTCAAGTGCTTTCGGTCACATTAATTCTTTGAAACAGACTATCACTGAAAAAGGTTAGAAACTAAACACTATCATCTAACAAATTGACTAAGCTAAGAAATATACTACTTAAATCTGTTTTGAATTCTTTTAGTGTTCCATTAGTTATTACATATGATCCAAAACTAAAAACACTAAACCCGGATACTAAAGAAACACTCTTTTCCCTTTCAACTTCAACTTGCATTCACACTTAGTTCACGGTAAAGTCAATTTTAAGTCAACACCAGATGGAAATCTTACCTGCGATAACAAGTGATGCCAACCATATAAATTCATGTAGGAAACTGACAAATTTTCCAATAAAGAACACCAAAAGCAGTTCAAAATCACTAAATCCAAAGCCTGTTTAATTAAAATATTTATTTATCTAATTCAATGTCGCAAATGCAACTTTCAGAATGTAGGTAAAACTAAAACATCTATAAGGGAACCTTTTAATAACCAAAATTCAACAATCAGAAGAAATAATTTCAGGTTGCAAAGCACTTTAACATGCCTGAAGGATAGAGAGACACATCTTATATCTAACTAAAACAGGGAAATTGAAAAGTTTACTGGATACTACCATTCAATGCTTTAACGCCAAATGGCATCAATCTTGATCCTGGGATTGCTGATCTTTGTATGTCTCTGAAACGATATTCAAAACTGTATTCATAATTAAACTTAATTTATATTAATAGTGTTACTCACTTTTTATTTCTCTATGTTACTGGTATTTCCTATACATTGTGTCGCATTATCATTTTCTTTAATTTTCACGTTTCTTTGTCATTATTTTATTTTAATTATATTTTGATTTATAAATTTATTTTTATAAAGACTGGTTATGATTTCTCTTAACTATTATCACATCTAAGTATTTCATGCACTGTTTACATACTTTTGGCACAAACTAAACATGACACCAACAGCTCTAGGCTATAGTTATTTAGCTCTCAAGGCCAACTCATTTTGAGCATCCAGTTTACTTGGTATTGACATCCATGCCTTTGTATTCATCACATTTAGTAACCATAAATAACCCTTTATTCTTCTGAAGAAGAACAGTGAACTATTCTGAAGAATTTGAGTTTTGTGTCTCTTCTAAAAACTATACTTTAGAAGTGATAGACTAGAGAGATGATAGCTAGCCAACACCACCCACTTACGGATCTTAGAATATGTTTATATCAAAGAATAAAGGGATTTATCGTCACATTATAATATTACCACAACTGAAAGAGGAAACATGTTCGGTAATAGGAATCGAATTAGAATTTTCAAATCGAGTGCCTTCATCACCAGGTCATGATACACGGTAAGAGGGCAGGTAAAGAGAAAATAAAGGTCATTTTAAGCCTTTAAAAAGAATGCTAACCGATAAATTTAGACTACAGCTTGTATATATATCTGATGTTACAAGTTTTCAAAAAAAAAATTAATACTCCTTGTTAGTATGTTTGAAAGGATTTGCTGAAGCCCCCTTTTTAAAGGGGTCAAACTATTAACCAAATAGATATGAAATACTTACACATTTAAATTCTTTATTAATTAGTTACAAGTTTAGAAGATTTAATGGTTTAGTTGTAGACAGTTACGAGAGAAATAAGTTTGAAAATTTTAAGTACCTAAAGTTATTACTTTTAAATACAAAACCTATCAAACAACTTTAAGCTGAATACGTAACTTTTATCAGTTTTATTCTAATTAAGAAAATAAACTACTTCATAACATGTCTAAAAATGTTTCGCCGGACTAAAAAAATAACAATTTTGAACATATATGGTTAAAATATGGTTGTTTGTTGTGAATTTCGCGCAAAGCTACTCGAGGGTTATCTGCGCTAGCCGTCCCTAATTTAGCAGTATAAGACTAGATGGAAGGCAACTATTCTTTACTACCAACCGCCACTTCTTGGGGTACTCTTTTACCAACAGAGAGTGGGATTGAACGTCACATTATAACGTCCCTTCGCATGAAAGTACGAGCATGTTTGGTGCGACCGGGATTTGAACTCGCGACCCTTGGATAACGAGTCGAACGTCTTAATACGCTTGGCCATGCCGGGCCTTCGTTTTAGTTATAACATATTTTCTTTTCTTCTTATGATGATATTTATCTTTCGGAATTTTATGCAAATCTCAGTTTAGAATGAGAATGCTATACTTTTTTAACATCAAGATAAATATTTCACGAAAACATTTCATACAAGCTTATATACCTCAACGAAACAGTTGAATTATTTTCTGCATGGCTATTTAAAACTTAAATCCTTTTTTCCTTGGTTAGGTGTCGTTCCAGTTTATAAATATAGATCAAAATAAGGTTAGTAGATCAATGTCACTGTGATACCACTCAATAAAAAAGACGTTAAGGTGTGACTAGTCAAGGACAAGTTCACTAAAATGAGTTCCAGATAGTCTGGAATTTGTTTCAAATAGATAACATTCAGCTTACATTATATCCTATATTTCTAAACATACTGTGAAGACCTAGAAACATTCATTTAAGTGATTGAAAATACAGTAGAATTATTTCTTATATAGAAACATTTATTCTCGAAACATAATAGAATTGCATTAAATAATCAATTGGAATTAAGTATGAATAACTTCAAGTTAACTTATTTGTCAAGCATTATGAAAAGAATGAATGAGACAAATGTTTTAAATAGCTTTGATTTTAAAATTCATGTTTCAGTCTGGTACAATTTAATATGAATTTTCAATTAAGATTTATTTTGATTAAATGATGTATTTGAAAAAAAAAAAGTAAGTAATGCTGAATTTGTATAGCTCTCCGAAAAAAAATTACTGAAAATTAGTTGTACAGGTAATATGTTTAAAATAATGTATTTATTTTGGGGGGCAATTTCAGAGAATTTAATGTTTTTTTTGTAAATTTCAAAGAGTAAATATTAAATAAGAACAATTTTCTGTGTGATACACCTTTTGAAAAAAATTTGTAACAAGAAATTCTCGGAAACCTTCATTTAAATTTTAAATACTTAATTAAATACCACATCTTAATACAAAACTAAAAAAAATAAAGTATAATGTATAAAAAATGTACAATAAGATTTTATTCACATTTGTAAAACTTTAATAGTTTTATAAGTTATGACATAATGTCAAGTGATTGTGCTGTAAAGAACTAAATAGGGTATTTAAAAATTCTCCTTGATTATGAAAAGATAGTTTGGTGTAGTCTAAGTGTGTTACTATATCCAGTATACACATTCCATAGTACCCTCTGTGACACAGTGATATATTTGCGGACTTACAATGTTAGGGCCAGGTTTCGATACCAGTGGTGGGAAGAGGACAGATATCCCTTCCTGTAGCTTTGTACTTAAGTAAAACAAACATTCCACAGACAACGATTTTAATAATACAAAACTATTCATTAGTAAAAATGATTTACTATAATGTTTATTTAAGAACTACAGATAATTTGCACATGCTACTTAGGGTCAAGCTTCTACAGTGGCAATTGAGCTACAACGTCCTTCATTCCAAGAAGTCTTACTACACTTACTCTTTGGTTGTCACTGCATTAACCTTAGGTTTCGAAAAAACATTTATCTCCTATACACTCATGCATCTTACTCAAAACATGCTTATAAAGAATTTTGGACTATTTCTTCTACGTTTAACATATAACGACTTTGAAAGGACATGGTAAGACATGTATGGAGGAAATATTTTCAAGATACTGTAAAGAAAATAAATAAAAAGTAAACATAAAAAATAGCAGATAACAGAACATGATTAAATCGATTGAATGTTATACACTTGGGTTTGTGTTAATAAACTCATAAGCAAAAATTAATAAACTAAGTTAACAAAGTAAAACTATATCTTAAAATATGTACGAAACACTAGAGAGGTGTAAATTATTAGACGAATAATATTCATCAAAATGAAAATAATTGTTTTTTTGTTTTGTTTTTAGTTTCGCGCAAAGCTACTCAAGAGATATCTGAGCTAGCCGTCCGTTATTTCATAGTGTAAGACTAGAGAGAAGGCAGCTAGTCATCACCTCCCACCGCCAAATCTTGGGGTACTCTTTTACCAACGAAAAGTGGGGTTGACCGTCACATTATAACGCCCCAACGGCTGAAAGGGCGAGCATGATTGATGCGACAGGATTTCGAACTCGCGACCCTAAAATTACGAGTCAAACGCCTTAACCCACTTGGCCATGCCGAGCCAAATATACATATGATACTCAATTCTGGTAGTCCTAAGCGATGATTAAAATAGGTGGTCTTTTTCTTATACTAAATATTTATATTTACGTGAGAAATGAACCTATGAATTGCTGTGAAATGTATGGTATGGGAGAAGTCAGATGTTTTGTGAACAAAGTTTATTTGCAAAAATAAAGGCACATAATATTATTATGAATATTAACAAGATTAATTTTGTTTGTTTTGGAATTTCGCACAAAGCTACTCGAGGGTTATCTGTGCTAGCCGTCCCTAATTTAGCAGTGTAAGACTAGAGGGAAGGCAGCTAGTCATCACCACCCACCGCCAACTCTTGGGCTACTCTTTTACAAACGAATAGTGGGATTGACCGTCACATTATACACCCCCACGGCTGGGAGGGCGAGCATGTTTTAGCGCGACTCGGGCGCGAACCCGCGACCCTCGGATTACGAGTGCACGCCTTAACGCGCTCGGCCATGCCAGGCCAACAAGATTAATAAGAAATGTAAATACAAGTGTAAAATGAAGTTTTAAAACACCGTTCTCGTTGTATACACGTATTGAACACCAAATTTTGACAATGAAATAGTCCTGCAATTTTAAAAAATCCAATTTAGCTGTACAAAACAAAAAGTGTTTAAATATCGTTATTTTGTTTGTTTAAGCAATCTATGTAACTTCAGAAACCAATATGAAGAATATTAGAACTCAGTTACATGGTTATGAAATTTTTGGAATATAAAAAAGACAAATTGCAAACGTTTCCAAAATATTTCATTGCATTTCTTGCTATGAACATCTTTATAAAAAATTGATAGGCTTATAAAAAAAACTCGTAATTAGATGGCCTGAATAAAATTACCGGTCTTTTCTAGGTCGAAACCCAAAATAGATACTTCACTGATGCAAAGTATATTAACAATGCTTAATATAACCTTACTCAATAATGAAAATAACAGTTTCAACTTCTGATGTGTAGGTCGATAAACTGTTTGCTGTAATACGTTCCAGATTCGGGGGAGGACATTGGCGCTGTTTCTCGACTGCTATAAATGATCGAGAGAAGAAATGAGAAATCATTAGTAGAAGCAAAACTCGCTCATAGCAGGTTAAAAAAATTTGTAAGTATTTCTTCACAAAAACGGGCGAATTCTGTTTCTTCATATATTGTTGTTAAGAAGAGAAATGATTAAAATACAAAATAATAATTATATATATCCATGTACATTTATTTAACTAATTATTTCGTTGCAAATGTAAAACTATTTCAATTCAGAAGACCTATAACATTTTCTTTTAAATATGTCAAAGTCTCATACATTCAACAAAACTGTTAGTCTGCGTTTCTTCTTTTAATTAAAATAGGTACTTTTCAGCAAGAAATTCTTCTATAATTTACAAGATCGATTTACCAGGCATCATCATGAAAATTCTGTTCCTTGTGGTCTTCAGTGTTGTGCTAGGCTTAGCTACTTGTCAGTTCCTGAGTCCATTACCTGGTGGAGCAAACTTTGGTGGTTTTGGTGGACAATTTGGTTTGAACGATTTTGGAGCTGCTAACTTATTCGGAAACCAAGGAGCTTCGAATGCTTTTGTTAGTAGTATAGGAGGTGGATTGGATGATCTTGGAGCTGCCAGTAGCAATCTGTAAGTTGTATTTCTACTAAACAAGTACTTAAATATTTCTCTATTGAAAAATTAGTAGAAGTAACATTTAACAAAAATTAATCCCGGAGTGATTTAAGTGTAAAGTAGGCTGTTAGGTTTAGATAATATGCTTAAAAGGATAATTTTGTAGATGAGATCATGTGATAATAATGCATTTAATGTATTCTTTATATCATGTATATTGTCTGGAATAATGTCTTGTACAATTATGCCATAATAAAAAAGGATATTCAAGTGCATATACTAAAACTAAAATATTATTTTCTTGTTTTAGTGGCCTGTTTTCTGACGGAAACGATGATGATGGTGCTGAACTTGACGTTAATAGCTATGGTGGACAGTTATTTAGTGGATCGTCTCTTGATGGCACTAATAATTTTAATACTGATTTTGGAAACAGCTTTGATGGCTTTAGGAGAAGTGATAATAATATTCATGAAGACAGCTATCAATAAATGCACATGAATCTTTAAAAACAAAGAACTGTGCGATTAGGGTTGAGCCTAATAAGAAAATTCCCAATAACATTATTCAACCCTAAGAAACCACTTTAAGTGTATTTTTCTTTTTATCTGAGCGCAATACGTATCAGTTCTCCTAATTTTCATGATTAAGATGAAGATTTTAACGTTTGTAAATAGTGTATAAAGCATTAAAGATGTGAAAAACATATATGGCTAATGCTCTCATTAGTGTCTTTGATGTGAAACTTCAGATTACATTATACATTGTTTGAAACCATATTTTATATGAATTAACAATGAATAAGATTTTACTTATATTGAGACGATCAGTAGTGTAACAAAAGCTGAGACAATGTGAAAACCATAAAGTAAATATAAAAATATGTTTTATATAATACAAATTATTGCAGCCCTTATTCCCCACACAATAATTTACAGCAGAATATTCACATACATTAAAATATATGATGCTCTAAACTATACCTAAAGTTTATATTAAAATCAAAATAACTGGGAGAAGGGTTAAGAGAGATTATATTCGTTGTTAGTTTTTCTAATATTGAATAACGAAAAACGAATTTTAATTTTTAAATAAGAGAACATAAATAAGGAAATAGTTTGTCTTTCCAGTATTTGGAAAACAAAAAATGAAGTGTTTCTTTTTCAGTTTTAGAGCAAGGAATTTAACCTGTTTTTAAGCTTCTGAAAAGCGAAAAAGGAACTGGTTCCTTTCATGTTTTTAATATTTTATGCAATGGAAAGTAATATAGTTCATTTTCACTTTTTCTCTTTTAAATATCTATTATTTCAGCTGTATCACTAGAGCCTTTTCATTCTTGATACTATCAATGAAGACTTCGGAACATTTGCATTTATTATTGGTAACTCTTTTCAAAAGTTTCTGGACAACGATGGAAGTATTATGAGCCTTATCACCAGTGCATATAACAAACAAGATTAGAGCTGTTTTCATTTAGGGCATCGAATACTGGGATTGACCGTAAATTATAACGTTCCTACGGCTGAAAGGGCGATCATGTTTGGTGTGATGGGGATTTGAACCTGCGGCTCCCGGATGACGAGTCGAGCTACCTAATCACCTAGAAATGCCAGGCCTTTCTTTTTACGTTCCTATACACTTCACTAATAAGTACAATGAAGACTATAAAATTATTACACTACAAAAAATTGAAAGGTTATATTTGACAATATCCAATGACTTTATGTTCAACTAAGATGGTTATATTGTTACACTTCAAGACAGCATTTAGCAAAATAATAAAGTCATGTGAAATATAATGAAGTCTTATTCTGTTATTGATATTCTTCCTCTCTGCGTAAAATTGCTTAAACAATATGTTCAAATCTTCCATTATTGTTTATTTCTGTCACATGTTTAACTTCTGGAGTTGCCAATCCATTATAGTACTTGAACAATATGTTGCAGCCTTCTTACCAAAAATAGGCATAAAAATTAGTTCAATTGCATAATATGTATGGAATCACTATATACTTTTAATGTAGCAAACCAATACATCACTCAAAGTAAATAAATATTTCCCTTATAATGTAAAATGTAAATACAACTCAAATAATTATAGCGTAGAAGGTTTTTTATTGTTGTCAAGAACAAATCAGTTGAAAATACCAAACACAACAAATAAAGTATATAAATTTACATGTTAAAGAACCAATCTCAATTAATAATTGGATTTGCTATATTTTTAAAAGGCTTTCTTGTCAGATTACCCCACAGCTGTATAAAGATACAATGTATAAACACAAATAGAGCATTTCCTATACTTACTTGCTTCCAAGAACAAATACAGAATGTGGAAGATTTTTGAGAAAGGAAACAGAAAGATCAACCCAGGTAGTGAGCCTTCTATAAAGTTCGAACCTCAAACAACCGAATTTAACTACATATATGTCAAGACTGTCCTATTTTGAATCATTGCAAAGAAATAGCATTTTCCATAAACAACATCGGTTACAATGTATATTTTTGTTTATGTATATTAGAAGAGAATATTATTGCAGTTATATCGCTGCAATAAATTATTTTTTGTGTATGATTCAAAGTACTAAGATAGTAAAACAACAACAAAAAACTCGTTTATTGCATATCAAAACAAAAACCATCCTACTATACATTTAGAATTTTTACATTCCTTTCATTGAGAAATTCTCTCCCACAGTGCTATATTTTGACTGTTTTCACACAGACCCGACATGATCAGGTGGTTAGACCGCCCGACTAGCAATATGCTGACCGTGGATTCGAATCCAGTCAAAAACATGTCGTATTTTCATCAGTGGAAGTGTTATAATTTGAAAACCAACCCCGTTATTCGTTGGTAGAATGAAGAACAGTCGGTGATAGGTGATGTTGACTAACTGCCCTTTTTTTAGTCTTACACTGCTAAATTTTGGACGGCCAGTACTGGTTGTCTTCGTGTAGCTTCGCGCGATATTCCAATATCTTCACACAGGTGTACTTGTAAATTGCTACGTAGCTTCGTGATAAGTTTCTCAGAGCCCATTTATTTTCTGTCATGCATAATTTATTTAGATCCAGGATTTTACTGGTAAATTAATATCATGTTTATACCAATCTTGAAAAACCAAACCGGCCCACATGTGTGTTATAAGATTCTTCAGTGCTGTAAGACGTGGAGTTCAATGGTTTCATCATTAAAACCACATTATACTTGTTCCTTAACTTTTAAAAATTTTTTGAAAAGACTTCATTAATTCCATATTCGAAACTTTATTACCAAACTCATGCTAACTATAACTCATAAGCATGGTTGTATTTTAGATAACTTACAGTAGTTGGAGAAATTAAAGAAAAGCAAAATACCGAATCAATTTCGTCCAGTGTTCATACATTAATTACAAGGCGCATAACATACATTAAATATTTTCACACTCTTTTATTTTACCACTTTGTAAAAATACCCAGAAACTGTATGTAATAATTGTGAAGAGCATATGTCAATAACCATTTTCTCTTTCCACTCATATTTCTTGTTTGAACAGAAATTAAATGGGATGAGAAAAAGATGAATTGTAATCAGCTTCTATACACTAAAGTGATTTGACAAGGGTCGTATTTGGTGTAAATCTCTATTTTCACATACAAGGAAGCTGGTATCTTAGCACTATTGTGACTGTTGCTTATTATTTCTGCTACTGGTAATGGTGATTCACCTTTATCTTGTCGTTTGAACGATACTGGATAATACAACATTTTCTTTCCTTGTACTAGAACCTCAGCTATAACTGTACTACTATCAATAAAGTACACAAATGCTTTCTTATTATTTGCTACTTTCCATATAGATGAACTTCAAAAGGAAACATAAACAGATATCGAATGCAGCCTCTTATTACTCAAGCATCATCATCTAAATCTTCTTTCTTCCTTTAACTTCAAGAATGACATTTTTGTGTAATCATTCTTCTACACCGTTCTTTGAAAATATTTTCTGCATTAACTTTTTTATCCCAAGGTGTGAAGTATTGCTATCCTCATAGTAAAATTTAGGAACTTCAGCTGAGCCCCGGTAATATACATTTGATGGGTAAATCTGACTAATATCACCTGCCGGTCTACGATCCACACATCTAATTGGCCTGTCTTTGGTAAGTCCTACATCAGGACTAATAATAGTATATAGATTCAACTAATATCTTTACTTCAGTGTTGTTTTTCTTTATTCTCTAGCTAAAAGCATTTTGTTGTTATTGTTCAGTAACTGAGAAAACGAAAAACAACTGGTACGTTGTTCACGTTTCTTTATTCCAAAATAGAAGCAGGAATCCACTGAAAAATCACCCATACTGGACTATACATTCTTTCGACTCAGGACATGAAACAAAACAAAAACTTAACATATTAAGAAATTAAATAAATACAGCCATAAAACTATGCTCACCAGATAAAATTAACGACGATTAGACAAAGTAAAACAATATTTCGTCAACATAAATAAGTTTTTTCCACAAACCATAGAAAACATTATATGCACACACCTAGACAACGAGCAAAATCAACTGACAAAAGTAAATAAACCCCACGATTTGAAAAATCACGAAACCATATACTGCTGTATACCATATATTCCCGACGTCAGCAGAAAAATAATCAACATTTGGGAAAAACAAGTAACAAAATATGACCTTCCAGTTAATACCAAATTTATTCAAAAACCAGGCACAAAACTGAGATCTATACTATGTAAAAACTACACTGACAAACACAACATTATTTATAAAATACAATGTGATAACTGCCAAGACTTCTATGTTGGAGAAACAAGTAGAAAAATGGAAACCAGATTAAAAGAACACAAAAAGTCATTTTCACACGCTTTCGGACACTACAAATCAAATAAACACAACATAACCATAAAAAACATCCAAATACTAAATAAAGAAACAAACATAAAGAAACGCAAAATTAAAGAAGCCTTACTTTTACAATAACACAAGCCCAAAATAAACCAATAGGTTTTATACCTATATTAATAAATATATCCAACATCTAAGCACGCCCTCTACATTCCTACACTGAATTACACAACTGCCTTCAAACATGAGGTCAGCTATCGGTCAGATACCTCTTTATTTCTTTGTAAGCCTACGATGACCGAAGAAGATCGAAACGTTGTTCGCTCCTCCACATAGTGCTTTCTCTACTCATACCAATCGTTTTTTTACATATATAATTTTTTCTACAAGTGGGTTTTCTTGTCATCACGGACTATTCTTTCTTTGTTATTTTAGGTTGTTATTAATAGAAGACTCTTATATGATATTGGCATTAACTTTTTTGCTTTATATACATTTTTGTAATTTAGTTCGAACATTCTCTCAAATCACTAATTAGGCAATCAAGTACTTCTCCATTAATTAAATAAGAAATACTTTTTCTTTAAACAATTATTTTTCATAACTGCTTTTGCTTGATATCAATTGTTTTTGTTTTTTACCTTAGAATTATTTTCATTTTCTTGATATTGACAAACAACAGAAAAAAAATATTTTCATAAAGGTGAATATAATCCACTAAAAGAAAGTTTTCCGCATATTTGTTAGTTCTTTCTGATATTTCTTGTAATGTTAAAAACCAGGATTTGTGGAGAGAGCATAAATAGTTCATAGTCTATCTTTGTGCTGAACAAAAAATTCCTAGTACTAATTCAATACAAATGATTAATAATTTAAATTGGCATTGATGAACATATTCGCTTCAGGAATACTTTTATTATATAATTCGAATATTATTTCAAAATTCAAGTTTCATTATTAATCTTAAAGTTATTTTTCACTTGGAATAAAAACCTAGCATTTATTTTCTTGTTTATATCTAGTGCCTGGTTTTACTTAAATTCAGCTTTCCCGTATAATTCTCAATTAGTATTAAACTAGATTTCAAAGTAATATATAAACAAGTACTTGTTCAAATAGGGAAAATAAAATCAGCTGTTTTGGAAGTAATATTTCATTATAAGTTGGTTTTAGTTAAAATAAATTATATTCAAAATTTAGGAAACGTTTTGATGGTATGCTGAACCGATTTAATGGGAAAATGTTTTCTTGAACACTTTTATGGATTAGCAGAGATAAAGCTAAATCATTATGTTTGTTTGTTGAATTCTGCTCGAATTTACACAAGGGCTATTTGCGCTAGCCGTCCCTAATTTAGTAGTAAGACAAGAGAAAAGGTAGCGGTATGTCTACGGATTTACAACGCTAAAATCAGGGGTTCAACTTCTCTCGGTGTGTTCAACAAATAAATAGCCCAATGTGGCTTTGCTACAAGAAAACACAAACAAGCTAAACATCTTCACCTACTGCCCACTGTTGCTCCACTATTTTACCAACGAATAGTAGGATTAATCACCACATTATATCGCTCCCACGTCTAAAATAGCAAGCAATTTTAGTATGATGTGGATTCGAACCCACCACCTTCAGATTATGGGACGAGTGCCCTAATCACCTGGCCACACTTTAATTCCGTAACTCCTTCCCCTTTTTCTTAACTAAAAAATTAATTTTTGTAGTATTTGATTTAATTTTAATTTTCATTTAATTAAATCTATAATTAAATATTTGATATGAGTATGTTTCAATTCCATATTTAACATATATTCGGACAAATATCTAAGCTTTGAATCTTTAAATATAAATAATTCTTTCATTATAATTTTCATCAGCCCAAGGCCTTGCATGGCCGAGCGCGTAAGGCGTGTGACTCATAATCCGAGGGTCGCGGGTTCGAGCCCGCGTCGCGCTAAACATGCTCGCCCTCCCAGTCGTGGGGGCGAATAATTTACGGTCAATCCCACTATTCGTTGGTAAAAGAGTAGCCCAAAACTTGGCGGTGGGTGGTGATCACTAGCTGCCTTCTCTCTAGTCTTACACTGCTAAATTATGGACGGCTAGCACAGATAACCCTCGAGTAGCTTTGTGCGAAATGCCAAAACAAACAAACAAACTTTCATCAGCCCAACAGCTCTGCCAAAAGAAGAATCTAGATTTTTATTTAAAAAAAACCTATCACAATTAAATCATTTTTTTCTCTATTTTAGCATTTATTCTCCATTTTTTCCTTGCTGAAACAGCAGTAAATCTATGGATTTACAACATAAAAATCAGGGCCGTTTTTCGCCTCGGTGGACACAGAAGATAGCCCAATGTGGCTTTACAATAAGAAAAACAAATTTCTGAAAACTTAATATTAATTAAGTAGCTAATGTAAATTGAAATATGTAAAACTCTAAATTTATAAAGTTAAAGTACTAAGTGTAACTTCTGAAAAGAAAAGACTTTGAGACGCTGTGGTTATGCGCACTCAACTCCCTCACCTTTAATTGAGTTTCTGTACTTGCTGTCTGGTTTAACATTTGCGTTTGGATTTTGTTATGCCTTTAAGGTGACAATAAAGACCAACAACAAGGTGAAAATAATTTTTTTATTAAAGACTTATTTCATATTAAGTGCATTATTGTTTTATAGTGCTGATTTTAACTGCCTATCAACAATTATAGTACTTAATAAATTAGTTGTATTAAAGGTATTTATTTCATTTATTTTTTTACTATCCTGTTACAATATATATCGTGACTTGCTCTTGTAGTTTTTTTAAATTTCTAAATTATTTCCTTCAACTTCCCAACTATTTCATCATACTTACTTAACTACGACAAAAGGTTTAGTAGAGTGATTTTCCTTTCAAACACAATTAATATTTTCATAACTTCTGTAACATTTATGCATCAAAGGTCGAAAAAACACCTGCCTTGCGTAATTTCCTGGCTGTTCTAGTATATTAAAGGTGTATCACTTTAAAATATTTTTTTTAGTGCATCATTCCTTTTTACCATTTTTGTGTACTTTTCACTTTATTTTCAAAGTATGTGTAGAATATCTTATTTATTTCGTTTTTGTTAAACAGTTACGAGTTAACCCTCTTAATCTTGTAGATTTTTAATTGTTTTATGTTGCTAAAAACATTTATTAGAAACTAGTACGCATATATGTTTGTCTTTTACTTTTATTAAGTTTTTGTAACACTAGTATTAAGGTACACTGGTATGTAAAAGATAAGTTTTAAATATTTGTAAAACTCAAATTATAGAAAGGTGGTGTACATAAAAGTGAACAAATAAATAAAATATTAATTTCCAATAACTTTTACCTTTGTCATCAAATTTATCAGCTACTTACAGAATTGAACGTAAGTTAGGAAATTTATCCCATATATATAATTATAAAAAGTAAAATTAATAGCTATTTCAGCTACAACATTACCTCTTTTACTCTTAAAAGAGTTTTTTGTCAAATTGCGTTTAGCGATTTTTTAAACTGTTTAACATTTAATAAGTTGCCTTTACAAAGTATTTTAGTTTTTACGAACTTCACTTATACATGTTTTCATGACGCATTCAATGTCTTATCTTTCAGAATTAACATTTCCAATAATCATATTAATTTTTGTGATTACAAATTAATTCGATAGATGACGGCATGTGCACAAAGCTTCAAATGATTCACCTAAAAATATTCATATGTACAGAGGCAACTTCCTTCTTAATAATTTACTCAGTGTATTCCATAATGCATTTTAATAAGTTTGTTTGAAGTAAACATTCGCTTAGGAATATATTGAGGTTCCATTAATTTCAAATAATTCACGTTTCAACAGGATTAAAAGGAAAATATTTCTTTTTATATTAAACCTATTGAGAATGAAGAAATTATGTATGTATATGTATATAAAGATTTCTAAATATAATAAATGTCTACTAAACTATAAGTGAATGTATCTTCCCTGTTGTTGTTAAATAGTTCAAGGTTTGTTTTCTTTATATTATAAATTTTGTAACTTTTGTTTCTAAAAAAAGTTGTAAAGAACTAGTAGGTACGTATTTTTCCTCTTTTCCAGTGATATTAGACTCAACCTTGTATTATTATTTTTATTTTTACATTAATTTTCTTGTTATTTTATTTCACTCAGATTTTCTACTAGATACATTAGCAATGATCACTCTAATTCCTTAATACAATTAAGAACTGTTAAAATGTCTGGATAAATAATATTAAAAACTTTTTAGTGACGTTAAATACCTATTAGCCTATAAGGAAATCACTTGGTGTCGAACAGTTTGAAGTTTTAAACCTAAACTTAATTTTTGTTTTAAATTCCTAAAATTGTTTTTAATTTAAAAAACTGTGTCATATTATTTACTTTTGAATCTTGAGGAAATTTATTGATTCATGTTTTTATGTTACAGCTCATTTAATTTCCTGAAAAGTGACATTTATACTGATCAATTAAAATATCTATTACAAATTTATTCACTAGATGACAGCACTTACATAATCATAAACTTTATATATATATATATATATATAGAGAGAGAAATATATATGTATGTATATAAACACTCTCGTTGATGTCATCACAACTTACTTTCACAAATACTTCATTTCTTATAACGAGCGCTTTTGTGTGCTTAACTTGAATGAAGCATCTACATGAAAATATTTCAAAGCTAAATTTGTTTCGAATAATTCGTGTGTAAATTTATATATCTAAACTTAATAATCGCAAACAATTTTCGCTTTTAGATAGCGTTTATCAATATTAACTTTGATCAAGGCAGACCATCATACTTTCCAGAACTAAATATATAATCAGTAAGGAGTATATATGATTGAATTTAACAACAAAATTACGTTATTTCAATATTTAGAATACACCTTTTCATTAGTTGTTGAACTTACTATGAAAGATACACAGTGGTTTCACTAAATAGTAGATACGGACAGTAGAAATCTCTTTAACCCATTCATGCGCGTGACTAATTAGATGACGAGGCATTTGGCTATCAGTATTTGAAACCACCCGATTTTACGTCAGGGTCCACAATACCGACAAATGCCAAATGTTAAAACATGAAATGACTTGATGAAGGGATACTTCAAATGAAGTAGACAATTCCGACCAAACGAGACTTTCCTCATTATTCGCTGTCCATAGGACAGAAGATTGTATGCCTATATAAGAACTTTTCAAAACACTTGGATTTAATGTCTTGGTCTGCTAGAACTTCCGTGTTTTCAGGCAACCAGACACCACGGGCATCTATTGGGAGACCGTGAAATACTACGGAAGTAGCACCTGTAAGATCTTTTATTTGAGATGCAAGATTTTCATATCTAGAAACCTTTGACTCTTATGCTTCTTTTAACGAGTTATACATGAGTTCATAACGAACCGTCACGTCAACAACCACCACTTTATTATTACGATGGAAGATGAGACCTGGTCATCGGCGTTCTCCATTTTCTGTCACGAAGGTGGATTCTTGTAGAACCTTCTACTCTTTGTAGGAGGCCTCTTTTACCAAGTGGTCACACATCTTATTGTGACGACGTATTTTCATTGTCTTTAACTTCAGACATTGACCGCTGTCCACCCCCGTCATTTGGCAGATTCCTTCTTCTTACTGAGGACTTTTTATGTCGGGTATACATTTGCCCTTAGAGTTAGACATTTCACACATTGGTGAGGTTCAGGTAATAAGTGATTGGCAGATGTTGAGCCTTTGAAAAGCTCTACACCAATCCCTTGCAGGGCTAGTCTTTCTCAGTTTTTTGTTTTCACATATCTCCAATTAGAATGATATGTTCCGGAGTTCTGGTCAAACTTAAGGATTGGAAGTCCGGCTTTTGTCGCAATAGCCTTGATGGATACCAGAAAACCATCTTCTTCTGCCAAATATGATGTTACTTTGTCTGATGATAAGTGAAGTGAGTATCAAATACGTTTTAATTTTTAATGTTGAAATAGAAGAGTCCAGCTTCTTAATTGCTAGACCTCCGTTATGATGACGTGAGTAGAGCAAACCGTCGACCATGCAAGTTGATAGACGACACCAGTTTTTCACAGCCTTTCTTATCAGATTATCCAGTTCTTTTAACAATCTGAAATTAATTTTGCCCAGCTCAATATAAAAGTCTGGGCACAACAAATCTACAGAGCATTCCACACTCTGGTGTGGTTTGAGGGATATGTTGGAGATATTGTTTATCCACTTCTTAAGAGTTGGTTTAACAGGCTCGTTGTAGACCACTGTCCTTGGACAAACGTTTGCTCTAAGATATCGATACGACTGTTTGGGTCCGATCATTGGGAGTGTTTCACCGTTGACTGACAATGGAGGGCCGTCATTAACAGTGAAAGTCTTATTAGGCCCCCTTATCAGTATTCCCGCACTTTTAGAGATTTTCAGACTGAGGCCATTACCCAAACAGTATTCAGTCACTATGTTTAACATTGTCTGGAGACTGACATAGTCTTTTGCCAGGACTGCCATATCATTGGCATATGCTAGAGTTGAGACTGGTTACAGAGTCTTGCCTAGCAATATTCCTCAGCATTCCTTTTCAAGTTTTCGTAAAAGAGGGTCCAAGGCAATATTAAACAAAATAGAAGATATTGAATCTCCTTGTTTGACACCATTGAGGAGATTTATTGGGTTGATATTTTGCATACCCACTCAAAACGTTGTACCACCATTATACAGGTTCTCTGCTATATTGCTTCATCGAACCCCTTTTGATCTCTCAGCTGATTTAAGTATGCACAGAATTTAAAATTTTGTTTAGGGAGAAGTATCCCTTCCCAATTGAGTCCCTCAAACTGTACGACATCAACATGATCTCCATGACTTTTGGTGGTATTTGAATCAGTACAGACCGGCGGTTGAACTTTATTGAGGTAACGACGCTTATCTGAGACTTGCTTAGGAGTCTTTCTGGGTAGATGTTCTACACAGAGAACACTGATGTTCTTTCTCCCGAATATACTACTTCCACATCGCGGAGGGTTTGTATTTCTTCCCTGGAACATACTACCCAGCTTGAGCGCTCTGGCGGCGTCCTGACCCATTACGATAGTATACGCTCAGCATTTATGATGATAGGATGCATGTCTCCTATGTTGAGATAGCCTGACCTTGTCTTAAATTTTATTTCACATATCTCGCAGCCGAAACTGTAACATTCTACCGCGAACATCAAAGTTCGTCAATAGGAACATTTAGGAACGTGACAAAAAATAGCGTCATGGTTGCTATCGTCTTTTCCACAGAAGTTACAACGTGCTTGTGCTCACAAATTATGTTTGTTTGTGAGGTGGGTTGCAAACTTGGAGAAAGCTGTAAACTTGTGGACACAAGTCACATGCTATATTTCTTATAGGTAGGTTTACAAACACCGTTGTGTCTACCCGTTCTAGATATTTGCTCCTTTTCTTAGTTCGTAATTTCCATTTCTCTCGTTAGACGAAATTTCATAACTTAAGTCGTCCGCCTGCGTGATTCGGCGACTGTTACTAGTCGGGTTTATACCATCCACCAAAGTGGTATGGTTGTCTCTTGCCTCACTATACGAAGAAATATAACTTGTGCCGTACACCTCTGTGGTTCGGTTACTACCTTCAGTGGTAGTAATGTTAGTTGCACCAGATTCACTCTGAGTATGTGAAGTGGTGTCGGAATAGGTATCTTTTAATTCTTCTATTCCTGATGAAAGACTATCCTTTACTTCGTTACTTGGGAATCGCTCAAAGGCTACCATCTTGGTTGGTGCCAAACAGCTGGGGTTTGGCCGCTGCCATGGCACACCACGGACGCAAAACCATAGTTATTATCAAATGTACTTTTATCCACATTTATAAAATTACCTGCTCTGATATAGGGTCTGCCAGGCCCCTGTAAAACATGGTGAAATAAGTTTAATTCCAAATAAATAATAAGCCGATGATAACTACGTTTAATTAATTAACTGATACAGTATGTTGAAAGATGTTATTTTCTTTACTACGGCATCGTTTTTCAGTCATCATCCTGAAGCAATGTATGTGGGAGAAATCATTTTAAGGCGTTTTTATAGATGGCCTAAAAGTTTTTATTCACATCAAGTTTGGGAACCACTGCAAGAGAGGATGATCCCAAATAAAACATACACAATCCACAACCACAATTTATCTTTGCTAGTTTTTCAAAACAATGTTGCTGTTTGCAAATGTTATGCACAGTAATTAACATAACACAAAAGCAATAATTTTTACCTTTCCGCTCGTTAACTTACTATGGCCTGGCATGGCCTAGCGCGTAAGGCGTGCGACTCGTTATCCAAGGGTCGCGTGTTCACGCCCGCGTCGCGCCAAACATGCTCGCCCTCCCAGCCGGGGGGGCATTACAATGTGACGATCATTCCCACTATTCGTTGGTAAAAGAGTAGCCCAAGAGTTGGCGGTGGGTGGTGATGACTAGCTGCCTTCCCTCTAGTCTTACACTGCTAAATTAGGGACGGCTAGCACAGATAGCCCTCGAGTAACTTAGTGCGAAATTCCAAAAACAACAAACGTTAACTTACTATTAGAATATACGTAATTATAGTTTTCTTTTATGATGCTATACCGCTGTCTGCATTCAAAAGTTTTAAAGATATATTTATAGTTACGGTAATACGCTGTTGTAGTTTTTGCCCTTCCCAAACACGTCTTATTCTCTCTCCATTTATGGATTCTTGTCGTCGTGAATTTTCAGTGCGCAGTTCTGGTATCGTAGTGCAGTCCCAAATTTAGAGCTCCAGACCAAAGACTTTGTTTCGTTATTTATAAATCTATTTATTTCCGTCCTGTTTAATTGTTAATTATTTTTATTATGCATCACTTTTTCACATCAAGTTCCTAATGTAAATAAAAGCGAATTGCGTTTTTAATCCATTAAATATTGATGTTCCATTTATGGGAAACAATGTAATAAAAACTAACCTGATTTCAACCATTTTATTTTAAATTCCCCCCAGTGGCTCAGCGGTATGTCTGCGGACTTGCACGCTAAAATCCGGGTTTCGATTCCCGTGGTGGGCGGAGCACAGATAGCCCATTGTGTACCTTTGTGCTTAATACAAAACAAGAACATCATATTAAACAAAAACTTTATTTTAAATATTAAATTTAATGGGAATATTATTCTTTAGTTTTAATTAATAAATCAATTGTTTCATTATGAGGATTTTTAAACTGTTATGAAATATAAAACACATGGTAAGTTGATGTTTTTATTAACATTTCATATTAGGAGTTAGTTTTTATTCTATACACTGTGTTGTGTAAAAGAATTTCCATTCCTTCTGTTATTATGAACGTAAAAGACACAAATGCTACGTTCCTGTTTCCTGACAATAAAATTTTTCAGTAAAGAAAAAGAATATTGTATCGAATTTTAGCAGTTAGTTTGAGTATCATTATAAACATTAACTTGTTAATCACTGTAACAATAAAACTCTTTTGTTTGGGGGATAAAATAAAATGAAACTATAAGCCAATGTGCAACGTTTTACGAATAAATATTTAGCGACATAGTTATCATTGTTACATATTTGTCTCGTCAAATATATTTGTTTACCTTACTCATTGTACTTGAATCTGATGATAGAAAATTAAATAACTGAAATGTTGTGCACGCTTTTAACGTTTTATCCAGTTTAGTTTTTGATTTACTTTTGTCAATTTTAATTATAGCTAATTATACCGGATAATATAAAACGTAATATTCTTACCGTTGCTGTTTAAAACTCAGTGAAAGGAGTCAGTAACAATTTCAAACTAGAAATATATATATATATGCTACTTCTTTTGCTCGTTTGTGGTATTTTCAAGTCAACTGACTTCCCTTAGACTAACCTAAGAGCGGCGCGGCATGGCCAAGCGTGTTAAGGCGTGCGACTCGTAATGTGAGGGTCACGGGTTAGAATCCCCGTCGCACCAAACATGCTTGTCCTTTCAGCCGTGGAGGCATTATAATGTAAAGGTCAATTCCATTATTTGTTGGTAAAAGAGTAGCCCAAGAGTTGGCGGCGGGTTGTGATGATTAGCTGCCTTCCCTCTTGTCTTACACTGCTAAATTAGGAACGGTTAACATAGATAGCCCTCGAGTAGCTTTGTGCGAAATTCAAAAACAAACTAACTAACCTTAGATTATTCTGAGGAATATCAGAAGACTTGCCAGAAAATATTTTACGGAACAAATATGAGTTTTCCTATCTCTACTGTGATAACAGAAAAGAAAGAGACTGGACATAAGTTAACACATTGAAGCAACCTGTATTTCCAACAAACACCAATAAAAGTCTTAAAAACAAGTGCATCTGTCTTATAGGCACCTTCACTGTGTAGTTAAAATATATCTTTAAGTATGATCTGAAACTTAAATCATGGTCATTTCTCTTCCAAGTCGAAAAACGAAACAAAAAACAAAGCATATTAGGCAAATAAGAACAATGTCATTCTTCTCAGGACATGCTCTACCTGAATAACAGTCACTCTTATTACATAATAGGTTATCACTTGACCTTTCAATTGAAAATTCAATTGTTTATTTCTATTCAATATGCTAAAAATTACAGGAATTTGTTCTACAAGAAAGTGAACACGACGTTTTAGTTGAATAACCTAGTTATGTGAGTAACTAAGGTGAGAAAACTTTACTGACTCACTTGACCAACATCTTATATTAGGACTACATACAATATATACATATAGAAAGAGAAATTTTGAAAAATTAAGTAAAAAGGTAGGAAATATATGATATATCAGCATAGCATGCGTTTAAATTTGTAAAATTTGCTATTTGTACTCCTACTAACAATACTTTATTCTACTTCCAAACGATAAATGATAGAAGTTTAAGATTTGTGAGTGAAAGAAAGAAAAAATATGTTATTATAAAACACATTTACATATACATTGTTCATAAAATATGTTACATAATACTGAGGATCATCAGCCGGCTGACATAAAAAACAGACACAGCAGGGGTATATATATAGGTGTTATTTACACCATAAGACGTCACAAACAACCGTTGGAGTTTAATTACATTAATCAATATTTCATATATCAGAGCAAATATTAATAAAACATTATCATTTGTTTATTCTACTTTAAACACCGATTATCAGTAACATAATTTTATTATGTGAATGCCTTTGCTGGCAAAGTGTTATTGTAATCAATAATATTACCATAAAAACTTGTATTAAGTTAAAGTGTTAATGTTGTTAAACAATAAGGCTAATATTAATGCTAATTGGATTGTTTGTAAATAATTATAAGTTTAAGTTGCGACAGTTATATTATTATGGGGCAGACATGGGTAATTAATAGTTAGCAACGGATAATTCCTCACAGTTATTACTACATGTGAAGATGTGTTCTACATCCACTGTTAGGAAAAAAATGATAGTAAATCAAGAATTGGTTAAAACTATAAAATATTGAATGAATATAATGGGAAAGGTATATAAAATATAATGTATATACCTGACAGCTGGTCCAAACCAAAAAAAAATATACTTTTCCTTACAGTTCCTATTACCTGCTTAGCAATTTATACTATTATTTTGTTTCTATTATAGTTTTTAGCTATACGTGTTTGTGGCGCTCTTTGATGAATTAGTGTGCTTAATTTTTCAATGTGGAAATATTATTATTTCCTTCATCTAGCATTGTATCTTTAAGTTAATTTGGTAGAAGAAAGTATGCAAAAGTTTTTTTGACAAACGCTTTTAGGGATAATTATATAGTCACTTAAGCGTTACATATACAAGAGTCAAAAACATACAGTTTATCAATGTACGAGTGTAAAATGTAGTTCAAATTACTTTTATTAATTCCAACAATGCAGACAAGTTATTTGGTCACATTTTGACCCCACTTTTTACGTAAATCCATTCAGTTACAAGTGTTAATATGGGACATTGCGCATGTCAAACCATCACTGAGAGAGCTCTATCGATCTCTTTAGCGTAAAGATATCGTTTCACTACATATGTTTTATGCTTCAGATCACTGTCTTACTAGAAAATGAATAATTGTCCAACAAGTCATGTTCATAAAGGTATAGCATGACGGACTAGAACCTGCATGTACTTTTGAGCAGTCGTAATGTCATAGCTATTTTCTACACCATCATAACTTACACTAAGATAAAACTCCAAACTGTGCTGATATCCCACCATAACTTTTACTGAGATAAAACTCCAAATTGTGCTGATATCCTACAATAACTTATACTGAGATGCTAGCCCAAACTTGGCTGATATCCCACCATAACTTATACTGAGATGCAAGCCCAAACTGTCTCTCGTGCATTATCTTTGCTAATATTCTCGTTTTACCTTCGAACAAATTGCTTTTGATAGTTAATGAACAATACAAACTTGGATTGATATCTAAAGAACACGTGTCTCGAGCTTTTTCATTCCACTTTTTGTGGCTCGGTGTCATTTCAACCTTTTGGTTTCGTTGCATCTTCCAAGTTGAAGTTTTTGCTTTCAGTTTCGAACATTTCTGTTATTGACATCGAAAGTTTCAGCATCGTCTTAAGCACATATTACTAAATCGTAAGTTTTTGAATAAAGGAAAATTTGTTATCATAAATAAAAAATTCGTTATAATGACTACTTAAATACTTGTAATTACATTCATTCCAAATATGATACATGATTTTTCACCGAAATTAAAACACTTATGATAATTTTCAACTTACCGTTATAATGCTATAGGAAAAATAGTAACAAGGATCTTTTTTTTACTGTGAAATAGGAAAAGAAATCGATTAGAACAAAACATATATGAAGGATTTGTTGCTCTTTACAGAAATGAATGCATACAAATAGATAGAAAAAGCTGAATATTTGATAGGGTAAACACATGCTTTGGTCTCCAAAGATACTAGAGCGTTGATTTTGTTTCCTTGGATTCTCACCTCTTACAAGAAGCCACACTTTGTTTTCAACGGCTGGGGTACGAGTTTCTGGATGATCCTGGTTCCCCAACTTCGTTCATATCATGTGTTAAAACTATTAAATACAAATTATATCACTATCTTAAAAATTATAAATTTCAAATCTGAGCATCAACTCTCTGCATAAAGTGAAAGAAAATGTGTCAACTTTATTTTTTTGAGATAGTCCATCTGAATACTTTAAAACATCTTTGTATCCTAAAAACGAATCATTTTTCTTCCTAATGCATTTCTGAATTACATTTTTTATGAGCTGAGAAAGTAAGCTGTCAAAAAAAATCCTAATCTTACCGTGAGGTTCACCATAATATTAGAACAATATGTCTGCGGATTCACACCATTAAAAACAAGGTTTTGATACCGGTGGTGGGCAAACCACAGATATCACATCATCCAGTTTTGTGCTTAACTTCATATAAATTTACGGAGAGGAGATATGAGGCAAATAAAATATATGAGGTTTTATAAACTTCCTACACACATATTAAACTGAGGTAGAGTTGCATAAAACAAATCACGTAAACTAATGTTAAATGGAAA
The DNA here is from genome assembly GCA_011833715.1 of Carcinoscorpius rotundicauda. Lineage (NCBI taxonomy): Eukaryota > Metazoa > Arthropoda > Merostomata > Xiphosura > Limulidae > Carcinoscorpius > Carcinoscorpius rotundicauda. The sequence continues at coordinate 23,941,869 of CM022395.1, forward strand.
AAATCCTTACAATTAATGTTTCTATCGAAGGACCTGTGAATTTCATTTAACACTTCACCCAATATGAATTCCGATAAATAAAGTGAGTTCACAAAGTACAGCTGAGGCTTTGTTATACAACCTTGGTATTATAATCTCGTGTGAAACCTTAAAATATTTAACAGTAAACGTTAGTTTTTGTAACGCGTTTTCAGTGTTATGAATATAATAGATAATTTAGCTTACCCGATTGAAAGGTATAGCTAAAGAGAAAAAAAATTTGGTGTTTTTCTTATAGCAAAGCCACAAAAAGCCATCTGCTCAGCCCACCGAGGGGAATCGAGCCCCTGATTTTAGCGTTATAAATCCGGAGACACACCGCTATACTAGCTGGGGGCTAAAGAAGAAAGAACACTAGTTCTTAACACCGTATGTTTATATATTCTTCCCTTGTCTTTGGTTCCTTTTCTTAAAACAATAAAAATCTGTCGTAATCTTCTTAGTTTGTCTGTTTTCCATGGAAGCAGTTTTCTTACATGCGTATTTATACAATTAATACTTGAATAAGTGAATTGGTTTACCGCACAGAGGAGAATTTTATTTACCTTGCTATAATTAGATATACTTCGCACAGAATCCAGATTGGCCATTTTCTGTACTACTAAATATATTTAGGTATATTTTACTACAATGTAGTTCGTTTACCTATACTTACAAGTACACTTAGGTATACTTCAATACAATGTATCTTGCTAGCTCTCTGCACTATTGATTATAGTGAAATGTACTTTACTAGAACGAAGGTTATTCGCTCTCTGCACTACTGATTATAGTCAAATGTACTACACTAGAATGTAGATTATTAACTCTCTGCACTAATGAATTTATAACTCAAGTGTTAGTCTATGGTCGTTACAGTATTTCATTTTTGAACTTCCTTTTCGAGAACAATACATTGGTTTTGAGATATGGTAATTATTAAGGATAAAAGTTTGATGTGCATCCATATTTTAGAAGCCCATGTGTTTCATTTTTATTTGTTAAAGTATTGTATTTTAGCACCAGATTTGTTCAGTTTATTACGATGTGCCAGTGAGAATAGTGAGCTAGTTTCTGTGTATTACCAGATCATTACATTTGGAAATATAAAAAAAAAAAAAAATTAGGACTTGGAACGAAAACAGAATATAAGTGTTTATTAAAATTTTGAGTGTTCGTGCATTTTCTTGTTACGACCATATACATATATATTGTCAGTAGCGTTTAAGCTAAAATTTTCCCACACGGTAGAAAAATAATCGTCCTTGAGTCATTGATCTCAGATGACTCCCCATGTGGTGGAAAAAGAATTCCAGTTTTACAGGTCGCGGCCTGTCCTTCGTCATAGGGCTTCCTAATCCATCACATCCACTGTTAACTGACTGACAGTTAGGCGCCCCGCCATAATGAGGTGATTCTGAGGAGCAAAGACTTTCTTGTTAATACGTCTGGCGGCTCTTGTCTCATGAATAATTTGACAGAGATACCATCTTTAGGGCTCCAGCTTAAGTCATTTCCAATCTCATAACTTTAATTTTGTGCGCATGCCAACAACACATATTATATAGCACTCTAACACGTGACGTTTCGCACGAAGCAGCTGTCCCCCTGTTACGTTTCTAGCATTTTTATATAGGTTAAAAAATTATTAGAAGACGCGTGCAATAAAAACACTGATTGAATATAAATGGCAGGCAAAGAAAATTATTAGAAAGTCAAGCAATATAACTACCGAATTTCCATCACAAGTACGTTTAAATGATAATATTTTGGTACATCATTTTTTTCGAAACTTATAATAAGAAACCTACTTTAATTTCAGAAATGGTTTTTCAGATTGACGTAACCAAATTACTAATAGTAATTTAGTTATAAAAATGGTTTCCACAAAGGTTTATCAACAAGGTAGTCATTTCGCACTCAGCTTCAAATGCAAATAAAATCAAGCATTTGATGCTTAGCTATTAAAACACTTGTGCTATTTTTGTAAAATATATATATATATATACATATAGTAAAAGCAAATCACATGCGCTGTTCATGTAAATTTAAAACCTGTCCAACGATACTTGTCATTCAGACTTAAATGATAATGAAGAGATTTGGTATGTCAAACATTTCTTTCACCAGTTTAATACAATTAAATAATGTAGTTTATATTCTATAGCATACGCATAATAAGCAGGATGTAACATTCATGCTGACATATAATAATTGCAGCAAGATCATCATATTCCCTCATGAAGATATACCTTTTAATACAGTATACAAATAAAAGCTTCATGATCTCAGATGTTCATATTCATTTCTTAATGTTTTTCTATATAACCCAGTTTTTGGTAACTAATATTAAGCATATGTAATTTACAAGACTTTATGAATTAGAAACAATATAGGCACCAAATGAAACAACTATCGTGGAATTGCAATTTAATGTCCATTGCAAACCTAAAACATTTTTTTGTACCTTTTCAATTCTGTTAATGCTAGAGTGTATATAAAGTGCGTGTTTTAATCAACATTTAATTCAACCCTTGTGTGAAATCCGACGTTTTATATTACAATCACCGGAATGTGTTATTTTAAGATATTTGATAAAGCTTAAATCGTGGCGAAATTCTAGATCAAACCACTAACATGCTCCAGCCTTAAGTTAAAAATCACAATTATTTTTTGTTAAACTTATATGAAACTTTCAAATTACTTGCAGTATATATAAATCATTTTATTAAAATTCCGTTCTAGTAGCTTACATATCGATGTGCAAAGCACACAAAGAGAAATGCCTCTTGAATTATTCTATAAGCTAAAACGTTTTATTTTTAAATAAAGTGTATAATCAAACAAAAGCGTGTGTATGCTATTTTAAAGTTTTGACGCTGTACAGAAATAAAATATGTTGCAAGTGCAAAATATGGTTATATGTTACAGTTAATATCAGCATGATAAAAATATTCAAGCAGTCTGACTTGCACAAATAAAACTTGTAACTGAATCTACTTAAGTTATATCTTTAAGTTAACACTTTTCTGTAAATAGCACCTATCACAGTTATAATGATATTTAAAGTAAAGATCCTCTAGTTGATGAAATAATTATATGGTCTTCATAAGTCATTTCTTGTTATTGTGAATAATCTTTCTTGTAGCAATAACTGATCATTCGTCTTTCGGTAGTTAATGTTATTTTGCTGTTCAGATTGTGGCTCTCAGGACTGACTTCACGGATTTACTGAAAAAAGAAGTCGATCAAAACAAGGTAAATTTTTACAGGTACTTTAGTAAGTATATACTGTACAATAGTACTAAGGCCAAGAACAATGTATTGCAAGTTGTATATGTTGAAAACACTTAAAGATTCAGATGGGATAGAATAATGTTTCATTAAAACACTATATATTTACATATGTCAAAGTGTTTCTCAATAGGTGATTCTTTTCTCAACTTTGAATCAGGAGCACCAGTTGATATATAAGACCTTGGAAAATTATATAGACTTTCGAATTTTTCAACCACTAGTATCCGAGATTTGCATCGTGAAGGCTTAATGTGTCAGGAGAAATACTGGGAATTGTTTGTTTTTGTTTCCTGAGTATCCATGCGCTGCATTACCATGTTAAGCAAAGACATGCAGCCATCTGTCTAGCATGGCCCATATGAACATAACCATCAGATAATTTTCCTTACACAAATAAATCCAATTATTGCATCATTTAAGTGATGATTATTGAAAGGTTGTACTTGTAGGAAGATAACAAGATAATATAGTCCTTGTGGACACAAATTCCATGAGCTGTTTCGCAGAATAAGTCGTTGGATATTGGGCAGTAGGGGTTATATATCTTCCCCAAAATATATTAATTATATACATATCATATTATGTTTTTACTAAGAGACATTATTTATGGAATATTACTGATATGATATAGGAATTGACAAAAAAAAAGTTAGCTTTCAAGCTAGAGAGAAAAACTAGATTAAAGATAAACTCTAATGGACTGAGAGATAGATGGGTGAAAAATTATGCTTTATGCGATTGAAACAATTTTCTCTAGTCTTTGCCATCCTAACACATACTTTAATCAAGAACAGCTAACGTAAGGGAGATTGCAAAATGGAAATGATTGTTATTTCAAGATTTGGCTTGCATATTTCATTTTACATTTATTTGCGAAGCTTAAAAAATGATAACATACAACTGCTTATTACAAATTATTATTTTTATATTTTAAAGAAATATGAAGAGTTTTATTCCGTTTAACCCTTTCATTGCAAATATGAGTGCCTTATGTACCTAAAGGTTTGAATTAAGTAACAATTTTTAATGATATGAATATATTCCTATTCAGGGCCTTATATAATTATTTTGAAAATAATGATTTCGCAGGGGACCAATCATACAGAAATTCATACGCTCTGAAAATTAGTCATTAAGCTGTTTCTAAACACCAAAGATACATTACTTAAAAGAACCAAACAAGAATTATATCAAGGAAGATATATGAATTTGATATTCTGATAAAATGAAACTTATTTGAAACAATACGCTAATATTTACAAAGATTATGAAGTTTATAAAATAACAAAACATAAACAACTTTACTTACATATCACAACTAGTTAATTTGCTAAATCTATCTGAATAAATGAAGATACGATTCGATAAATCAACATTTAAATAAACGAAACAGTCAAACAACCTTGTCATTCAAATACCTATGTGTTTCCTACATGTTCAAGTTTCTCATTTCGTGATTTTTACTTTTCTTTAATCTTTTTATATCATCTAAACAAAAGGAAGAATATTCTTCACTGTTCTTAACGTTCAATACAGTGGACATTTAAATACATTAGTTTTTAATACAAATAAAATGACTTATTTCAACATATTTCTGCTCTTCAAATAATATGAAAAGCTTAGGCGAATAATTACAATGGAACATCGTTTCGGAGACGTTTCTCTGGACAAAACTTCTATTTTAAATAACAGTTACTAGGTAAAATAACCGTTGATATTTATTTTTATGATAAAGAAGTAGATATGAGAAATACTCTTAATATTTTTCAGTATTTTATTAAAGTAAACGAGCATTGTGGTTAATAGTGCTCACGTACAACAAAATTATTGAGGTCGTGTGTTTATGAAATACCAGTGCATATATGGTAGTTTAGCTTCTAATGGTTTACAGGTAGGTATTGTACTTTATGACACATTTTAAGCATAACCATAATATCAATAAACCTTAAATGTAACCTTCTCTTCTTTTTTTAAACACCTACTACTTAACATTTTTTTTGTTAGATCATCAAAGGTACCAAATGATAGACGACTTAACAATAATATCTTTTGTGTCAGGATATTCAAGAGTATCTATATGTCAGGCGTAAAAATGCCGAATAGTATGTTTGTTTTTTGTCGTTAAGCTCAAAGCTACACATTTGGCTTTCTGTGCTGTGCTCTCCATAGCTACTGAAACCAAGCTTTTAGTACTATAAGTTTTCAAACTTACCGCTGAGCGACTTAGAGGTTGCTGAAGAAACTGTACGGTATTCAAACACAAAGTTTCTAAGTGTAACATATAAGTATACACATACATTTTGGTGTTTAAACTAGCTATCCAGCTTGATTCTTTAAAACTTCTTAAAGTTTGAATGTCATTAGTACATAGTTTCAACTTCTTTACTCAGACTTTTCTATCAAAATTATTTTTCTTGCAGTTTGAATATTGGGATAGGTAGTGTATTTTCACATTTCAAATCTATAGAGGTTTCTACATTTTACAGTTGTATACATAGATCCTTCCACATATAACTGTAATCCATTTCGACCCTGAGAAACAAATAGAGCCTGAACTGGAGTCGTTATGTTAAATATTTTGTTTACAGTTATGCCAAACTGTAAACAGGAAAACAAACAATCTAAAAAACAATAGAAACTAATTGAAATAAGATCTTACTGGTTTCATAGATGTGAAAAATCTAAGAATCATATCATAAACGAAGGAACAGTTTATTTCGTACGTTAACGGATTACTTATAAATAAATGAAAGAGTTTAACAATTATAGTTTAACAAATTAATGTATAAAATCAGAGCAGTGAAAATATCATATTTTCTTTGTTTCTATGTAAATATGACTATAGTTACCAGTATTGCCATTTTAATTGTATGAAGTGAAAACTTCAGATCTAGAGTGTAAGTTATCCTGCATATTCAACCTACTGCATTAAAGCCACGTGGTATCAAATTAAAAATTTGATCATAAATAAATGTTACATTAAATTAATGAAGTGCACAAAATACATATTTATGGTTCACATTTCCTATATTTTGGTGGAAGGTTTAACTCTTAGAAAAGTGAATACAAAAAACAACAACAAAAGTCAGCTCTTTTATGTCTGATAATACCAGCACCAATACTTGAAGTGTTCTTAAAGACTACATTAATAAAATATTAAAACTGAATAATAAGAAAATTTCTGAGAGAAGTGTTCTAACTTATAAGGTATTTTTAAACATACTTTTCGTTATATGATAAACTGATGTCAGATGAAGCATAGAAGTATCATCTACGCTATGTTTAGGATTTACCAATTACCTTTCATAGGAGAACATGGCTTTCGGTTTTATGAACGACAGAAACGAAAAGGGTCATTTAGCCACAAAAAACTTACCCTAGATGTTCTAGATATTTCGGAAATTTAGTGTAATAAGAACCTGCTGATTAGGGGGAGGGGGACAGGATACATTATTTGGAAACATGTCTTTGTTCTTTATTGAAACAAATAATAATCTTGGCAAAAACGTTGTATCTTTTGTAACAAATAAAACCATTATTAGTATGATGGAATGCAAGTACACTTAGCAATACCAACCTGAGAAATACATTTTATATTAAACATCTACATATGATATTTGTATAATGAGACAGGTTTTATGAACTTTATAAACGATTTATTAGAACAACAAAAAATGTTATCAGAAACCTGTAGAAAAACGTGTAATTTAGCATTTCAACTCTTCACGACAAAACGTATAACATTAAATAATAATAAATAACTTCTGTAACTTTAAATCAGTTCATATTAATTATTAAATACTTGATTGATCCTCCTCGTACTCTAATAACTTCTACAAGGCGAGGTAGAATGTGGTGATTTAGGTTATTGATGTAATATGCTGTTATTTTCTTCACATTTTTCACTAGAAGACGCTGCAACTTAACTTAAATAGCTGGTTTAGGGTCATGGTTAGCAATTTTATAGCTATGTTTTACCAAACAGCTCTCAAAGGGATTAATATCTGGATACTTTTCTGACCATGGCAATCTTCAAATGTTATCCTGGCTCAAATAATCCTGAACAATACTCGCACTGAAGGTAGTGATATAGTCATATTGGAACACAAAGCTATTGCTAAACTTTGAGCTAGTGTATGGCAGAAACATTGTCTCCGTGTGATCCCTGTAGGAAACATCTTTGACGTTTCACAGGAAACTACGAAAAGCAGTTTTTCCACCATGATGAATAGCTACTCAAGTAGGTACTGCACCATCTTCTGTGTATTACTTGTTCTCCTGGCAAACGACAAACATGAATAATACCATTAACTTAAAAAGCCCGAAACACGATCATCTGAAAAGATGACTTATCACCAGTGTCCTAACTGTAAAATGGTTTGTTGTCTTGCCGAAATAACACAATGACGGTGATGAATTCTTGATAACGTCTGTTTCCAAAGAGCACTTCTTATAAAGTAATCTTGTTTGGTCAGTCTCCTACTCATTGTTATTCTGAATACCGTAAAATGAACGTGTTCATGCTATTTCTGTCGTAAAACGCAAGCAAGACTTCTTTCGACCTTGACGCATTAACCTGATCAAAACACGGTCACATCTGGTAATAGTTTTCTACGTTTACTATTAGCCTTTTCAGAAACAACGTTTTCCGTAATCCAATGACGTTTCAGGTTTCTGTATAGAATACAATATTCTTGGAATGTCCGTTTGCCTCATAATTTTTCTTGAAAGTCAAACAGTTTGACGCCCTATACCTTCAGGCAAGTAACGAAGCATTGTTCTACATTAAGTATAGAGAAATTATCTGAACAAAACATTAATCTGTTTCGAAAAGAAATTACCAAAAGCATACTTTTTTATAGAAAACAAATGTGCATATGTATTTTGACGAACAAATGTTTGAAACAACTTACACGGACCAGAATATCATATTTGTCCTATCATTCACTACATTCTCTGTCACAATTCGAGTGTTTTACTCAGTAATTACTCCGTGCATATAGACAATAACATTAATATAAATCAATATTGAAACATTCTGACCAAGATTTTACATAAAATGTTATATCTGAAAAAAAAAGATTTCCTCGTTTAGAAGATATTACATTTTTGTTCATAATTACTTAATTTTATGTGCTGTTCCTCTTAATAGCAAAAATATTACCTCATTAATTACTCTTTAGCTAACTACAGTGAAGTGTTAAAAGTCCGTCATTATTTTTTATTTATTTGTAATTAAGAAAGATATCCAGTAATAAACAAAAAGTCCTTCTGAGAACAACATTCAAATACACAGCGTGAAGACACAAAATTAAAGTGAAACCGGACAACGCATTGCTGTAATTGCTGAACACACGCAATCTCTGTAGACATTACAAACTGCAAGGATAATTCGTCATCAAATGCTGGATCACAAGAATGCATTAAATTTCAAAGACACATGAATAACGAAACATGCTGCAAGTACTGTATTGCACGTTTTTACATCTCATTAATTAAGAGGTGAAACGTCAGAAAATTTTGGGTTACTTTGTTATTTTTATTCGTAAGACGGTTTGGTTTCAAGCTTTCTCCAGATTAATTTGCTGAAACAGTGCCAACAGAATAAGCTATGCTTACTACACAGCTTACTATTGTAATGTACGTCTTCACTCTCACTACTCAGTTGTCGACCATATAAACGTTAAATAATGAGAGCTAAATAATTATACAGTTGTGGCAAGCTACCAACGGTAGATCCCGGATTTCGATACCAGTTGTGGGCAGAGCATAGATAGTCAATTGTGTACCTTTGTGTTTAACTTCAAACAACAGCTAAATGATTATTTATATGCATTACATTTTAAGTGAATTATGTATTAAATGGTGACGGTTATAAGAATTTCTACATACATATATAACTGGAGAAAGAGTTTAGGTAAATGGTAACTGAAAGAAGACAGAAAACAACGTATCACGCAAAAAAAATTTAAGGACAGCGTAGTGTTAGTGTTACAGTAGATTAAACATAAAACAGGCTGCTATTGCTATTTTCTCGTAATATTTGTTAATTCGTGTCCAACAGTTTTCTTTTTATAATATACGTACATCATAACAATATGGAAGATTTATAATATCCTGAAGATTAATTAACAATAAACATTAAATTCAAGTTAGACGGTAATAATGACGATGAAGTATATATAAAAGTTTGTTTGTTTGTAATTAACCACAAAGCTGTCTGTGCTCTGTCCACCACAGATATCGAAATCCAATTTTTAGCATCGTACGTCCGCAAACATACTGCAGTTTCATTGAGGAGCATATAAAAACTATATTGTCAGTTGCTGAAGACACTCTTCTATAAAACATATAATAATACCTTTTTCAAACGTTTATGTTTTAGCGGCTGTTACATTAAAAGCAAAGAACAGTGTTAGATCAAGTACGTTCCATTTGTGTGCCTAAGAACGAAGCAAGTACATCCTGTTGATTAATTGTGTGTAAAATTGATACTTTTCACGTTGAGGTGAGATTGAGCGGTAGTTTTTAAACTGTTGACCAACTCTCTGGAGCTCAGCAAAGAGTCAGGGGACCATGACATATACCAAAAATACACAAAATAGTTAGAACACTCAGTATCTATATGGTCAATGTGTGAGGAGGCTCAGTCAGAATGTGTAATGCTCTGGGATCTTGTGCTGAGAAAGTCTGAAAAGCACTACAACTAGAACATTTTATTTCAAACTCTACATATACACTCCACACTCAGAATTTTGAACATGACAGCCAGTAAGTAACAGACTGAATTTGGATATCCAAGTGTAATGTTAGATATATAATTTCTGAAAAAATATTTATATATTTGATGTATATTGTGAAAATCTCGTTGAAAATTATGTTAAATATACGATAATTGTAATAATAATAAAAAGTAATGTTTAAAAGCGAAGAAATTAGAAAAAAGAATAAGACCAAAATATTAAAGGATCTGATATTCATTCACGATATATAACATGAGTGAAAACGCTACAATTTCACACCATGTGTGAAATGACAAAACCTTTAGCATCTTTTCAATTTCAATGTAGTTAGTTAGTCAGAAGGCTTAGTTGTGTAGTTTTAAACGTGAACAAGGTAATGATCTTAATAATATACATTCAAATATGTTCATGTAATGTTTTAAAATGTCATAAAAGTGTAAAACAGTAGCTTCCATTCACTTGTTTCAATTAAGTAATTAAAACGCTTCTGTATGATATTTAGTAATTTGTCAAGAATATAACTTCACAATTTTTAACTGGTTAGACTATACTTTTTCATTGTTTGTTCCTTATTGCTTTCTGAAGCTACTTATCTCTATTGTGGAAGGCCTGGCATGGCCGAGCGCGTTAAGGCGTGCACTCGTAATCCGAGGGTCGCGGGTTCGCGCCCGCGTCGCGCTAAACATGCTCGCCCTCCCAGCCGTGGGGGTGTATAATGTGACGGTCAATCCCACTTTTCGTTGGTAAAAGAGTAGCCCAAGAGTTGGCGGTGGGTGGTGATGACTAGCTGCCTTCCCTCTAGTCTTACACTGCAAAATTAGGGACGGCTAGCACAGATAGCCCTCGAGTAGCTTTGTGCGAAATTCCAAAAACAAAACAAACAAACGAAGTTGTTCATTTCGGGTTCAAAATTAAAAAGCGTATAATGATATCATTTCAGATTCATTGTTTGTCTGCCATAGTTCATTGGTTCAGAGTTTTTTTTTATTCAATACCGCAGCTTATCAGTTTGACTTGACGATGAGAGATAAATGGTTTTCTGAAACGCTATTTATGAAAGATATATAACATTTTAATTATTATTGGTTAAACACAAAAAAGTGGCAAACGTCAAAAAACTAAGTTTTAAACAGATTTCGTAATAGCCACTAGTTCTACCCGAAATGAAGAAACAGAATTAGAGATGTGGGAAGATATACTGATATCATCAAATTAGAATCAGTGTTTTAGGTTGAAAATTTCGTTTGTCTGGCTTGTATAATTGTTTTTAGTTATAAAATATGGCTTTAACCAAAACAAAAAATTATGGGTCTTATATTATCATAAACTTAGTTTGCTTAGTTAAAATTACCAACTTTGTATTTTGGGCATAGGTAATAGAAAATAACACTTAAAAAATTATAAGACTAGAGAATTTCCAAAGGATTCATTAATTGTACGTTGTTGAAAACTTTACCTAAATGCATACATGAGTAGAATATTTATTGGATATGAACAGTGAGTTAATTTAATGCACACATTAATCAAGAGGTAGCGCCACGTAGCTTTCATGATACCACTTGATTACAGCAGAATGGATAGAGAACTGAATATGTTTTGAAATATATTGATATTATGATGTGAAATTAAGTGTTTTAGATCTAAAATATTGTTTTAAAACACTAAAATGTATGTGCATTTGAAATATGTATAAAATTTATTACTTATTCCTAGCGATTGATTTACCCATTATTATTAATATACACTTAAAGGTTTTCACTGACAAAATATCTAAACTTACTTTCTGTTTCGTTTCCACGCGAAGCATATCAAGCATAGTTACTTTAATATTGAATATTTCAGTCATAGCGCAATGTATAGGAAAACCACTACTGGTGAATGCATGTAATTTTCTAGCTCTTAATATAATTTTAATTATATAACCAACGTGAATGTGGTGACAAGACTGAACAACTTTTGTCTCTTGCAGTACACGTGAAAAATAACGCAAATGTACCTTGAAAATGTAGGGCTACATCACAAAACATTATAGAAAAAGGTGAAACTTACGAATTAATGCATCAGAATCGCAAGATCTGTATTATAGTTTATAACAGAGGAATGATTTTATAACATAAATACCCTTATAACAATATCCTAAATAAATGGTCAATTCGGTGAATGTAATAATGCCGATACTACTCTTAAGATACAGTGCTAAAGTTCGGTAGTTCCATAAGTAAAAGCGAATGAGAACAGTGACACATTCTCCCTTGATGGAATAATAGACTATTGCAGTTTAACCCCCAAATAACAGCTGGTATCCAGCAGCTGGGTAGACTAAAACGATTAGGGTGAAGCACCCGACTCACGAACCCAACAGTAGAGCACAAGTAAGTTTCTCAACTCATTACCATTGAAATACAAATTCAACACGCTGAACTTTGCTGTAATCTGAAACAAAATATAACTTTTTTCTTTGCTCTGTTAAAAATTCGGTTAATACACATACGTGACAAACTGTCTTGGCTTTATCACAGCGCTATAATATAAGTATTGATTATTATTCTATCGGCATAAAAGCTTTGTATCAAACTATAGAGGTTAAATATAATATTAAAGTACAATATTTATAGGCTTTTACTTAGTATCAATATTTATGTATTGATACTAAGTAGCCCCCCAGTGGCTCAGCGGTATGTCTGCGGACTTACACGCTAAAATCCGGGTTTCGATACCCGTGGTGGGCAGAGGACAGATAGCCCATTGTGTAGCTTTGTGCTTAATTCAAAACAACATGATACTAAGTAAAAGCCTCCCATTGGTATGTTTGTGGACTTAAAACGCTAGAAACCGGTTTTCGTTTGTCCATGATGGGCAGAACACTAAAAACCCATTGTGCAGCTTTGAGCTCATTCCAAACAAACAAGGTACTGAGTAGTCAATGTGGTGTGTTCCAACTTTCCCGTAATCTTGCAACTCGAGTTAAAATTATATAGTAAATCAAGATATATTATGCATTTTACATTAAGACACATTATTTTTAGGAATTTGGTTAATAAGTATATATGTTTTCTAGTTTTAAAAAAGTATTTTACTTTGAAATAAAATTGATTATAATAACATGTGAAAAGTTATTGAATATACAGTCAACGATTTCCGTACACACAAAAAGGAACACACATTTATACACACACAATATATGTATGAATTTACATAAGTAGTTTCAATTTGAACGTTTCAAAAATATCTTTGACACATATAACGAGCTTATTTTACAACATGTGGTTGAAAATTGAAAACTATATAACACACTCTTAGCCTACTCCTAAGTTTAGCGTTATTACACCATTTAATAGGGGAGTTAGCGTTTACAAGCATTTATAACGTGTGTGTAAATAAAGTTTAGCACAAAACGTCAAATAAATTCGACAAAACACGAATCTTAAACTGAAAATTGACCAAGAAATTATAGACTCTTGGTACAAATTAATATTATAAAAAAGGGGTGATGGGAGTTACAGCATTCTATTTACGTGAGGATATAAACTCCTGAGTCATCTTTGTTTTTCTTTTGTTTTCGGGATTTTGAGTACTTAATTTCGATAGCACTTGATCCTCATAAGTGTTTTCAAATTTTACTTTGAAGGTTTCTTACTCTGATAAATATTTCATTTCGTTTTTGAGTCAAACGCTGTATATGTGCATGTTGCTGGTAACGTTTAGTAGCAGTATTTGTGTAATAAATAATACTTCACTGTTATTAAAGATATAAAACAATACACATCATTAATAAAACTGGACAGAAAAAAAATTTATTTCTTAGATGGTTATGCACAAGTGCATAAATATTATAATATACATGCTTATGCATTTCAAACAAAAATAATTAAAATATTCTAACTTTAAGTTACGAAATAGAATGCGGCCCGGCATGGCCAAGCGCGTAAGGCGTGCAACTCGTAATCCGAGGGCCGCGGGTTCGTGCCCGCGTCGCGCTAAACATGCTCGCCCTCCCAGCCGTGGGGACGTATAATTTTACGGTCAATCCCACTTTTCGTTGGTAAAAGAGTAGCCCAATAGTTGGCGGTGGGTGGTGATGACTAGCTGCCTTCCCTCTAATCTTACACTGCTAAATTAGGGACGGCTAGCACAGATAGCCCTCGAGTAGCTTTGTGCGAAATTCCAAAACAAACAAACATACGAAATAGAATACCATAATTCTTGGTTCAAAGTTGCATAAGTAGCCACATGCCATAAAAATCTGTTTAAATGTCAGTCTTATATCTTTTCGTTACGGAATGAAAGTAATGTCGTGAATGTTTGCTCTTTATCACGTTTCACTCCAAATCCTTACTGAAATGTCATGAGTCAAGGAGCAAAAAACACTGAGTGTGTACTTCAAAAACAGTAAATTGCGGAAGTGCTTTATATAAAGAAAAAACTAAGAAATAAAATGATGGAGCCGCTAGCTTTTCCAGTTTCCTTTCAATCGTAACTTTAAATGCATAAAAATTTCAAAAAAACTATGTTGCTAAAAACGTATTAAACAAGAATAAACAATTTTAATGATTAAAGATAAGAATAACTTAACTGAAACGTTCTCTGTTAACTATTACAGTTTATCTTCTGTTCAACAAATCTATTGGAGCTTCACATTTGAAGAATCCATAGTTCCAAGAAACTTCTTAGAAATGTTTATCTATATTGGTTTGACTTTCAGTAAGTTCATGCCCGAAAGAATTTCACATCGTTGTGGTTCTAGTAACGATACTGATATTATTTAATCCAATAAATATTTGTCACTCCATGAAGAAAATTAAGGAACTTGTTTTTCTAATGTAGCACCGTTTTCTGTTGTGCTTGAAAATTCCAAGAAATAATATCAGTGAGTCAAAACTTATGCTTTCTTCTCACACAGTATTCACGATGACAGACTCATAATGGAAAAAATATTGAGTTCTATGCTTTGTTCAAACAGCTTATATTAATGTTTCTTGATGTCATGATGATTCTAGAATCCTATTAAAGGATTTGAAGTTACAAAAAATAACATACAAAACTTTATTTGAGTTTGATACAAGATTGAGCTAAATTATTTACTTTGAACGAGAAATATTCGGTAGAAGCTCTTTCACGTCATTTTTATGAAAACGGTTGTTATTGGTTTACATATTTTAGGAAGGCTTAATCCCTTTTTGGAAGATAAATTGCTTTTCATTAAATGCCCCTAGCTAAACTTAAGTCACTATTAAAACAGTTTATATTTAAATATTTCAAAATAAACCGCAATCCTTGAACC
This sequence comes from Carcinoscorpius rotundicauda, assembly GCA_011833715.1. Taxonomy (NCBI): domain Eukaryota; kingdom Metazoa; phylum Arthropoda; class Merostomata; order Xiphosura; family Limulidae; genus Carcinoscorpius; species Carcinoscorpius rotundicauda. The sequence goes on from CM022395.1 coordinate 23,957,208, forward strand.
GAAAGCATAAACATTTATATTTTCTTGTCTTAAAAACAGGAAAAAAAAATCAAAATATTGTTGTTTATTTTTATCTGAACATTTAATAATAGTAATTTTGTTTTACTCCAGTAATAGATTATTGCGTCTATAAATCTCGCTCAATAAGTTTTTTTACTGAACGATTTTATATAAACCGCGAAAATTCGCTTCAAGCTTGATAGGAGAGTATGCAATCATAGATGTCATTACACTGAAAACAATCACTTTTATTTTTAAATTTGTGTTAATGTTGTGGTGTGTTTGAAAATGCTGGCGAGTTTCAATGTCCTTGATCGTTGTTGTATGCACACGTGCTCACTTTCAGTAATGAAGATAAAAGAGCTCGTATCACTAATTGTCAGCTTCAACTTTCATCACTTGAAATAACGTGAAGGGGTGGATTTTCTTAGAGCAAAGTCACATAGGGCTATCTGCTAAGCCCACAGAGGGGAATCTAAATCCTGCTTTTAGCGTTATAAATCTGGAGACATACCACTGTACTAGCGAGTGGCAACGTGAAGTGATATATCAATATGTATTTTTTAGCTTCATGCCGCATATATAGCAAATAAAAAAGTTTTTCAACATCAAACTCTCAACCAAAAGCAGACAGGATTTGTATCAATAGAATTAAAAATAAATAATAGATTAAATCAGCTTCATTTAACAGAAGCTGTTATTTTTACGTTCTGGAAATATATTTATACGTATTTGACTTTTGACTAATTTCATTGTAATCGGCCTAAAATTTGTAAACTTTTCATGTTTGCAAATTTGATCTACACTCAGTCGTTAACCTTCCGAATAATCATTTATTACTGTAAAAAAAGGCCTGGCATGGCCGAGCGCGTTAAGGCGTGCACTCGTAATCCGAGGGTCGCGGGTTCGCGCCCCCGTCGCGCTAAATATGCTCGCCCTCCCAGCCGTGGGGGTGTATAATGTGACGGTCAATCCCACTATTCGTTTGTAAAAGAGTAGCCCAAGAGTTGGCGGTGGGTGGTGATGACTAGCTGCCTTCCCTCTAGTCTTACACTGCAAAATTAGGGACGGCTAGCACTGTAAAAAAAATAACAGCGTATTTGAAAAGCAAGTCTTAAATGTTATATTATAATATGAAAAGACATATAATTTGAGACAATCTAGTTTTTGTATTAAAATTTATTTAAAAAAACATAGTACGTGATAATGTATGATAGTGTGCCAGAAGAGTCAAAAATCAAATCAAAGTCTGCCGGTCTCATTTATGCAGGCATGCAGGCCTAGTCAGCACTGAATCTGGAAGATATATTGTATTTTACACGTCATGACACATTTTCTTTTGTTTTAACTCATAGAATCTTAGATTTCTGTTGACACTGTGGTTGTTTGACTCGCTAGGGTAATTAGCTTGCTGTTCAGTAATCTTTATGAACGATAGAAATTTGATTATAATAAAGAATAATAGTATTAAATTAATAAATAATCATTTGTAAATTCTTATTTACAATAATAATAATTATTAATTCTTACCCTCAACGTCTGATTTTGAATAATTAAACCAAATTGTTAATGATACAATCACTTGTTTAATCTAGTTCACACAGTTAATATTCATGATAGCGCCTATGTCACTACTATATTTGTTTTTCTGGAACCAAAGCCACATTGGGCTATCTTTGGGTGCAACTCGGGAATTGAATGTCGACTTTTAGGGAGACGGTTACTGTGCCTGTCATGTTCCAGCCAGCTCAATGAAACTTAGTGTAATGAGAAAAAACCCGTCGACAATGGATATGGCAGAAGTATTGTAGTTGACGTACGGTATGTATTATAATCTATCCCGGACGAGTCCTCGTTGCTTTGTGCCATAAAACACTAAATCAATCAAAAAAATCAATCAAGAGTCCTCAGTTTATTAATGTTTCGTATTACGATTTCAAATAGCTAGAAATTTTAATTTTAATTTAAAAATTGTTTCATGTCGAAATGTATCAAATTTATAATATCTGCCGAAAAGATTGATATGCAATTTTCTTTCTTAACACCAATATATTTCAATTTTCAAATAATAAATATAACTTATAATAACAATCATTACAAATAATGGTTTATTTACAAAGGTTTTTCAAACTTATAAATAATACTTAGTCTTCTTTCTGATCTGAAATTGAATATTTTTATTGACATTTCACGGTAAGTAAATTAATTCCGTGTGTATGCACAAATACGCTTCACTTAACGGAATGTCTTGATAGAAATATTAACGTTCGAAGTTAATTTACTGAAGTTAAACGGTTTGTCATGTTCGAAATTTATAAACGTTCCTGCGCTAATATCTGTAGTTTTCTGATTAACAGACATTTGTCACAACTATAGCTTCCGAGGTTTATAGTACATTAACTGTAGCAAAGCAACAATATTAAACTGTCTTGGCGCGTCGACTTACATGCTTTTTAGGGAGAGGATCTCGAAAGTTCAGTTAGCAACAGTAAGTCGTAAAACATATATTGTTGATTCTTGTACTTGAATATCTTCAACAAGAATAGGCAGTAAGTGGGACACTCGCAACACATTTAACAATGCAAGTTAAATATGTATTCAATTACGTGTATTCAAATACACGTATAATAATAACTCAGTAACGCAGGTTATAACATATCCTCCTTTGCTTTGTTTTCACTCATTGGTTCTTAAAAGTATAAAGAATTTTTCACAAACAAAAAACCAATGATTTTTAATTACTTTTTTCAGTTTCTAAATAGTTTTAAAAAGTACTTTTTCAGAGGAAGTGGAAAATAGTGAATGTATTCAGAAAGAACGAGAAATTCATACGGTGTATGGTTCGTTTAGGTAAAACTTCAGAATAAAATGATATATCTATATATGTAAAGGAGCTTCTTGGTCGTAAAAGGAGTACGTTTATAAACTTTGACATTTCATTCTTGCTACTATATGTAGTAGTGTTGCATGATTCTAAGAAAGTTGACAAAAATAGCTTTTAACAAAGTGAACAGTTAGCGGTGTTTATTCTTTCGATATACTGTGGGATTTTTATCTGCTTCTGAACCCTTCTGAGAAGTATATTTCTGAACACGTTAAAATGAATATATACATGTTCATAAGGCTAAAAACCTATCAAAACATTGAAATAGTTAATTATATTGTACGTTACAGAGAAAAAAATAATAGAGGATGAAAACAGCTAAGCATAAATTATAGTCTTTCATAACTTTAAGGTTATTTCTTTTATATTTTGTTGTTGTTAGTTCGTATATTTGTTTTATTTCATTCCTTCTCTGTTGCTTACCTTTTCCTTTTTTCTTGGCAATATCATGGTATAAACTAACTCCAGAATTCATCTGGCTTGAGGTCCTTGGTTTGCATGAAGCGTAATTACTTTTTAACAATGTTTTTCAATGTACCAGTAAAATATTTTGGGGAATAAGAAATAAATTTACGAAGAAGTCGCCCTGTTATGAAAGGCTTAATTCAAGCTTAATATAATTCTTTTTTTTTTTAACAAAGTTTCCAACATGCCAGTAAAACAGTCCGAGGCCCAGCAGATAAATTCCATTGAGAAAATACTTGGCTGTAGGATATTTAATTTAAACATCAAAAATGTGATTATCAAAACTCTTAGGTAGGTAATGAAAAATACGGTTGAATTTTTAAGACATTTTATTCCTATAGAAATGCGTTTCTAGCTTAAAGTTTTGCGTCTTGGCTGTTTATGAAGAGAGACTACTAAACATCAAAACTGGCTGTTTTTTATAATTTTAATGCATTAAAATAATTTCAAAATTTATGAGTTTTGTACTACCGCAAAGCCTATAAAGCTACAAAAAAGGGGAAACCGTCACTCATCTTGATTTTTTCTATCTAGATTTATAGTAATATTGATAATGTTTGAGGATAATGTCTGATAGGCAAAAGATGATTTTCAGTAAACTAAATTTGACGAGTGTTTCGTGCATAAATTAAAAGATACCAAATTCTAATTACTTCAAAAGCGCGTTAAGGCATGCGATCGTAATCTGAAGGTCGCGGGTTTGCATCCGAGTCGCCCTAAAAAAACTCGCCCTTCCAGCTGTGGGGGCGTTATAATGTCACGGTCAATCCCACTTTTCGTTGGTAAAAGAGTAGCCCAATAGTTGGCGGTGGGTGGTGATGACTGGCTGCCTTCCCTCTAGTCTTACACTACTAAATTAGGGACGGCTAGCACACATAGCCCTTGAGTAGCTTTGTGCGAATTTCAAAAACAAACAAACAATCCTATTGTAATATTCTTCTGGGAAATATTTGTATAAAATACATAAACACTTTACTTGCAAATATTCTTTAACTAAAGAAAAACAAAATTCCTTAAGAAAAATCAATTAATTATTATTTAGTAGCTTCCTCCCTTCTTAGTAGTTCGCCTTGTTGTTGTAATCACCTAACACCATTTTCTTGACCATGATCTTAAATGGTAAAGATTTTATTAATATATACTCGTGATACCGATAGAACTTGCCACTATATGTTGTTGTTGTTTTGAATTAAGCACAAAGCTACACAATGGGCTATCTGTGCTCTGCCCACCACGGGTATCGAAACCCGGATTTTAGCGTGGAAGTCCGCAGACATACCGCTGAGCCACTGGGGGGCTTGCCACTATAAACAAGATAGTTTGTTTGTTTTTTGAATTTCACGCAAAGCTACAGGAGGGTTATATATGCGTTGGCAGTCCTTAGTGTAAGACCAGAGGGAAAGCAGCTAGTCATCACCACCCACCGCCAACTCTTGGGTTATTCATTTACTAACGAAGAGTAGGATTGACCATCACATAATAAAACTCCTACGACTGAAAGAACAAGCATGTTTGATTCGTCGGGGATTTGAACTAGTTATCCTCATATTACAAGTCAAGCGCCCTAACCACTTGGCCATGCTGGACCTCAAGAGAGAAAGGTTTATGACTTAAAACGTTGACGGTTATTCGACTACGTAAATAAAGTTTATAACCAGATTACACAAAAATCGCCGTTCGCCGGGAAAGCGTTTTTAAATATTTTTTTGTAAGGGCTAATTTCTTTTACTCTTATACATGTGTGTTTTAATGACAAAAAAAAGCATTCATGAATCATCCATCATATAAATCTTTTTCTCACAAAAGAATCTATGCTGTACTGTAAATAATTCAATATATTTGTTCAGTGTATTTATAACATAAAAGTAGTACAATGCACAGTATATTAGTAATATAAAAGTAGTACTATGGAAGTAGAAAAGATCGAATAAAACTTGATAAATGTATATGGTGGGTATAATATTTTAGACATTAGCTAAATGATATGAAATGTTAATTATTAATTGCTTCAGTTATAAGAAAAAGAAAAAGGATGATTCTTTTGTAATGTGACCACCAGTGACAATGGAATTCAAGTCTTTAAAATTTCAAATATAAAAAATGACCTGTTTTAACTAAAATGCATTTAAGATATCTTATTTGGTTTTATTGTTATTATTTTAGTTTACTAACATTTACTACAAACTGTTTCCATATCAGAGTTTTTTCCAATTTATTTGTATTGCTGTAGCTTCGAAACATTCTTAACTTTTTCCTTTTGAATATTTCGCTATTCTTTTTACTGTCATGTTCTCGTTCATTTAGAGTGACTAGTTTCTTTCTTTGTCCTATTTGATCTATGCTATAAGAAATAAATATAATCCTTCATTTTTACTTACTAGATGATGCAGCACTTAAATCGAAAATTGAATGTCAGTTAGAAGTTTAAAAGCAAACGCTATGAAAGTAAGCCTTTAAAGTAACTAATTTGTGTTTTAGGCAGGTATTAAAATGAGAAAGACTTTGAATGTATTTAGGAAAATATAGAAAACACAGGATATTTTTCAGAAAAATCACTCATTTATAATTAATATAGAAAATACTTTGTGAGAACAGCACATCGCCATTGAAATTAAATTTAAACAACTAGTGGATTTCAAAATATGTTAATTTGTATTCTTTTATTCTGAAAGCTGTATTTGAATTTCTGATTTTTTAAAATGTAATCCAGCACTATATTTCTAACGTTTTTGGTTTTGTAGATGTAGATTTTGTATAAAGTACATTAAGTACATTATTAAATAATGATATGTTTCTTTGATCAGCATAGTTTCAAATACTGTTACGGAATTGAAGAGTTTGTTTTGTTTTAATTTCGCGCAAAGTTACACGAGGGCTATCTGCGCTAGTCGTCCCTAATTTAGAAGTGTAAAACTAGAGAGAAAGCTGCTAGTCATCACCACCCACCGCCAACTCTTGAGCTGCTCTTTTAGCAATAAAGAGTAAGATTGACCGTCACATTATTATGTCCCCAAAGCTGAAAGGGTGACGATGTTTTAATTTATGAGGATTTGAACCCTCAACCCACAAATTGCGAGTCAGTGCCCTAACCACCTGGCCAGGTCGAGCCAAATTGAAAAGTATAAAGGTGAAAGTTCAAGTAAAAGTTGTAATAATTTTCTTACCTACAGCAATATAAAGTTGTACTAACTTCCCTTACCATTGGGTCCTGGCATGGCCAAGCGCGTAAGGCGTGCAACTCGTAATCCGAGGGTCGTGGGTTCGCGCCCGCGTCGCGCTAAACATGCTCGCCCTCCCAGCCGTGGGGGCGTATAATGTGACGGTCAATCCCACTTTTCGTTGGTAAAAGAGTAGCCCAAGAGTTGGCGGTGGGTGGTGATGACTAGCTGCCTTCCCTCTAGTCTTACATTGCTAAATTAGGGACGGCTAGCACAGATAGCCCTCGAGTAGCTTTGTGCGAAATTCCACAACAAACAAACCCTTACCTACAGTCATATAAAGTTTTGCTAACTTATCTTACCCATAGTTATATAAAGTTATGATAATTTACCTTACCTACAGTCTTATCAAGTTGTACTAAATGCTCTTACCTACAGTCATTTACTATCGACCTAGTTAAGTTAATAAGGACAAAATCATTTGAAAGTTCTGCACTCAGTCAAACATGGAATGATTTCTTTAATTAATGTTTCGTAATAAATTTAAAATCTAAAAATAAAATAGAAAGATACAAAGATAAACAGAAAGTTAAGCAGTCTAATACACATCCACAATGAAAGTAAACTTCTAACTGAATCTCATCAATATATGATCTTGTAACACAACCTCAAAACCTCAATGTCGCAGTCTTATAATTTATATAGTATAATTGAAACACAGTTCTAAAAATGAGGTATGCTGTATAAGTTGGGCGTTACGCCCGATAAAGTATTTTGAACTTACTAATGACTGGATGTTCAGCAAATACGGCTTTATAAGTGGTTGAACATCTTATTTCAAAAATGCTGCAAGATGCTTAACCAACACACATGGACTTTCATTTCTTATTTTTTACTACATTATTTGCAACTATAATGGAAATTATATTAATCACTGTTGAGTTTCACTTGAAGTGATTTAGAGATAACTTTACGTAAAAAATAAAAAATAAGGTAACGGGCCATATACATACAGACATGAGAAAAAGTTAAGACACCTGTGAAAGTCTGTGTTTTTTGTAACATTTTTGGATACATAGATATTTAATCTCAATTTTAACAAAACTGAGAGATTATAGGAATATAACTAAACAATTAAATCTGAAGAAAAGACTTTTCAAAGTCGTATGTAAATGTAATTCTACAAAAATGCATATTCTAAATAAGGAAAAAGTTAGGACACCCCCACTTTTATTCCCACTTAAAATGGCTCAACTCACACACAGGTGTATCACATCAAGTGCACATAATTAAAAGATTGCTATTCAGCATTTTGAATGAATTCGTGGTGGATTCTATGATTGTGAGCTGTCCAGGTCCTGCTGCAGCAAAGCAGCCCCAAACTATGACACTTCCACCTCCATGCTTCACAGTTGGTATGGGGTTCTTTTCCTGGAATGCTGTATTTGGTTTACGCCAAACGTCCTCTGTTCTGGTGTCCAAATAATTCAATTTTGGACTCATCTGTCCAAAGAACATTATTCCAGAAGTCCTGGTATTTGTCTACATTTTTTCTGGCAAACTTCAGTCTGGCCTTGATGTTTCTCTCAAAGAGCAACGATTTCTTTCTTCCACACCTCCCATGCAAGTTAAGCTTGTGCAGTCTCTTTCTGATTGTAGAGACATGTACTTTCACATCAACAGTAGCCAGAGCCTGCTGTAGGTCCCGTGATGACATGTTAGGGTGTTTGGAGACCTCGTTTAGCATCTTGCGGTCTGATCTCAGGGTGAACTTGCATGAACGACCATACCTGGGTATGTTGGCAGTTGTTCTGTGTATCAGAGGATCATGTGAGACCATCTGTACGAAAATTAAAGCTGAAGCGGAACTGGATCCTGCAACACGACAATGACCCAAAACATACCAGTAAATCCACCAAGGACTGGCTGAAAACTAAGAAATGGAGAGTCCTGGAATGGCCAAATCAAAGCCCAGATCTTAATCCTATTGAGATGCTGTGGGTGACTTGAAACGGGCTGTACATACAAAAATCCCTCAAACATCTCACAGCTGACAGAATTTTGCATTGAGGAAAGAGGCAAACTTTCTTCAGATCAATGTCAGAGACTGGTAGATGGCTAAAAATAACGTCTCACTGCAGTTATTTCAGCCAAAGGGGGTAACACTAGCTATTAAGGTGTAGGGTGTCCTGAATTTTTCCTCAGTTAGAATAAGCATTTTTGTAGAATTACCTTTACAGAAGATCTTGAAAAGTATTTTCTTCAGTTTAATGTCTCAGTATTGTTAAAATTGAGATTAAATATCTATATATCCAAAAATGTTACAAAAATACACAGACTTTCCTTGGGTGTCCTAACTTTTTCACATGAGGGTAGATTTGGATAATTCACATCAACTTGCCATAAATCGAAAAATAACTTTATAAAGCAATAGTAGTGTTACCACTACAGGCTTATATTATTTATACAAACTTTACGCTTTAATTAATCTAAGTAGATCATTGTATAGCTTTGAATTAAAAAAACAACACCCGAATAATCCCTTTGTTCCATTTCTAGTATTTTCTATTGAAGATGAAAAGAGGTAAATAAATTAACAGATTAGGTAAAGAGGACGGCCCGGCATGGCCAGGTAGGTTAAGGCGTTGGACTCGTAGTCTGAGGGTCGCGGGTTCGAATTACCATCGCACCAAACATACTCGCCCTTTCAGCCGTGGGGACGTTATAATGTTTCGGTCAACCCCACTATTCGTTTTTAAAAGAGTAGCCCAAGAGCTGGCGGTGGGTGGTGATGACTAACTGCCTTCTCTGCAGTCTTACACTGCTAAATTAGGGACGACTAACTCAGATAGTCCTCGAGTAGCTTTGCGCGAAATTCAAACAAACAGTCGAAATCTGTAATTATTCATTTTAATAGGAATATGAAAAAAGAATTGGAACCAGGTGTATTTTATGAAATATTTATATATATGTTTTGCTATTCAACTAATAAACACAAATATTGAACATTAATTTTGATATTAAAGTTAATACCATTTCATCGCGTTTTATTTCCACTTTATTACTTTTACTCATCTGAAGTAAAATTTAAAGCAAGGTAATAAATTAAATGACTGCTGTTAGATTTAAAAGATACAAATCCAACGCCCTTCCTTAAACATTAAGTTGATATGAAGTTTAAATAAACTTCACTGCATGCAATCCCCACAAGATAATTGAAGTTTAAACGGATAAGAAATAACTTATGAGTAGATATCAGAAAAACGGACATATTTAGTTATTTCATACTTTGTTGTTAAAGAAAATTAATCACTTTAAAAACAAATGCATTAATACAATATCTGTCGCCGCATATGTGAGCGGTCCCGCTTTGGATGATATGTATAGCACTTATATATATATTTAGTCCACAGAGTAAATTCACGACTGTTCAACACTGCAATATCACTAACGCAGATTGAGAGTTAAATGAATATGTTACAACCAGCAGTGGGTTTGAAAGTACACCACAAGCCAATCTGTTGCAATGTTTTCATTCAGAAAGCGAATACTGAAGTACGAAAGAAAAACTTATGACCCAAAAAGCCATTACGATAACGAATGGCATAATGAAAAAGGTCGAAGCTCTCGTTACAGTCATATATTGAAATTATCTCTATTTCATGAAAAATGTATCAAAGAAAGTGAAACACAACAGGTCAACCACAGTTCTAATACACTCTCATGACTTTTGTCTGCTTCGACGTCATTTGATGCTGATTTCTACGTACCGTAATGAAATTTACAACATCATATTGTCTACGACTGATTTCACCGGCGTTGCATAATAGTCTTACAATGAAAATTGCGGTATCTAGCAGCATAAATGAAATCACGTTTACCATTTTATCACGACTGGTGTTAAATTAATGAATTACAAAAACAAAGTGTGAAGAGAAATATCGCTCTATAAAATCATTTCGATTACGCCTAATTCGTTAACTGGATATAAGGCGTGCGAATTTGACAGGCAAAAGTTGAAAGCACTGATCCATCTTGCTGGTACACATGGATATGTGCACATTAAAGACAAACAGCTACGTTACTTTGAATAGTAAGTTTACAAGTACAAAAGGCATATCGTCATCTGATATTATAGATATTTATCATTACAGTCTTCAGGTATTTGATGTTCCTACAATTCATTTTGTGCTGTATATGTCAGATTGTCGAACTCACCTTGATAACTACTGGTTGTCTGGTTAGAACCACCTACATTCAAAGAAAAGAAAGTAGGCTTGCACGTGTGCTACAAAAACTCGGTTTAGCACTTGTACACTTTTTTAATCAAGGTACATACCACTGATCTAATACAATTTTCGATTTATTAGGTTTTGCTCTAGTTTAAAATCTGTAACGGAACAGAAAATGAGGTCACAAAATTATTATGTAAGTTTTCCCGGTTTAGTTACAATACAGAATTATGTAATTCCATATTCCTTCAGCTAACACTAGATTAATTATATTTTGGTATTTTATATAATTATTTCCAGGAACTTGAACACTTATTTGTAAGTAAAAAGCTACACAACAAACTGTCTGTGCTGTGCCAATCGCAAATATCAAATCCCAAATGTTAGCGTTATAAACCTTCTGAGATAACGGGGGATATATTCAGGAACTTCAAAGGATTACCAGTAAGTAAGTCTTCTATAGAAAATAAGATGTATGTTTTTAACTGAAAAAAGAAAATGAATAATAATGCAAATATTTGCCTTATAACTTTATTTTCATCGCATCTTTATTCATCTACCCCTTTTAAACATAAACTCATAATTTATCATGAATTCAAGTACCATTAATTTGTCAATCAGCTGAAAAAGGTGACTTTTTATACTAACAATTGGAGACAAAAATAATCGATATTACTTGAAAAATCACTGGATGTGAAGGAAAGGAAGTTTATTTTAATGTTTAGACTTTTCATTATCTTATCTATGTTCACGTATCTGCGTAATGCGGAACGTATGTTCTTTAACTCATTTAACAGCATCCTCTAATTGTAAAATTACGTAGCATTAAGTTATTCATTTTTCTAGAAGTACACGTACTTACTAAAACATCTAACTACATAGTATTAACTTTATCATACGTAATAAAAATTGTATATGAGCGCTTAGAAACTGTTCAGAAAATATACGAAAATTGTAATAAACGGAAATAAAATGAAACGGAGAAGTTTAGATGTTTATTGTAAACTACCATACATATGTTGACTGATGTATGATTACCAAGCGCTTTGTCACAGTCGTTAGGCGTGACTTAACTCATTCATTTATATACGGGTAAATGAGTCAGCCTGTGTATATATATTTATATATTATCATTTCCTACAACTGTTGCCATGCTCTCTTGGTAATTTTCGTATTTTTTTCTGAACAGTTTCTAAGCGCTCATATACAATTTTTATTACGTATGATAAAGTTAATACAATGTAGTTAGATGTTTTTAGTAAGTACGTGTACTTCTAGAATAGTGAACAACTTAATGCTACTTAATTTTCCAATTAGAGGATGATGTTCCGACTAATTGCCACGCATGACACTAGTTTTGCTTCTCTATTTAATTAAATTAGCGATAACTCTCAAACAATCATTAAGTAAGTGATTATTAACTATTATTAAGTAAGTGATTAAACTAATGTCCGCCATCACTTTCTTTTGATGTTTAAACAGTTGTGAAAACTTGATATCTCTTTTGTACTGTTAAATGAGTTAAAGAACATACGTTCCGCATTACACAGATACGTGAACATAGATAAGATAATGAAAAGTCTAAGCTTTAAAATAAACTTTCTTTCCTTCACATCCAGTCATTTTTCAAGTAATATCGATTATTTTTATGTCTCCAATTGTTAGTATAAAAAGTCACCTTTTTCAGCTGATTGACAAATTAATGGTACTTGAATTCATGATAAATTATGAGTTTATGTTTAAAAGGGGTAGATGAATAAAGATGCGATGAAAATAAAATTAAGGCGAGTCGCACGCCTTAACACGCTTGACCATGCCGGGCCAAAAGTATGATTGAATTGTTTTGTTTGTTTTGAATTTTCGCACCAAGCTACTCGAGGGCTATCTGTGCTAGCCGTCAATAATTTAGCAGTGTAAGACTAGAGGGAAGGCAGCTATTCATCACCACTAACCGCCAACTCTTGGGCTACACTTTTACCAACGAATAGTGGGATTGACCGTTACATTATAACGCCCCCACGGCTGGGAGGGCGAGCATGTTTGGCGCGACACGCACTTGGCCATGCCGGGCCCACACAGAGAGGCTTGTAAACTTTAAAGTATTTTTGAAATGTGGGTTAAAGCTTATATTCATGCTAGTTGAGCAGCTTCTAAATAAGCATAAAAATATATATATTTACATTTTATCTAGAATATTTCCTAAATTGTTATACGTATTTTATGCAAATTATTTTTACGCCACCCCTTTCATCTTTAACGCTCTCATAATTTAACCCATACATGTTCCTTTGCTGAGGCTGATATGACACAAGACTTAAAACATTTCTACACCCGAATATTTGTAATTTATCTTACGTAAACGTATCTTATTAAGATATATAACATATTGGTTAATCGCTAAAGATTTCTCAATAACTGTAAACGGCAAATAGGTTCGTCTTGTGTCTTTAAGTATATATATATATATGAGTTGTGTAGCTTTGATCTGAAACAACAGTCATGTACTGCTGCGCCAGTCAGATTCTAATAACACAACAATAATTAATGCCATTTTACATAAAAGTTAATTAATTACCCATTTTTTCCCAAATGCAATTAGTACAAAACAGATATTCAAAGAATCCAATATGTTTGTACAATATGAATGTCATTAAAAGCGTCCAAGTAATGTTTTATGGGCTTCGGTAAATTTATTAATTCATGTTATGTGTTTGTTTATTCACGAGCTTGCAGAATCTTGGAGATGGTAGGATCAAACTTTACAGGTGGACTCAATATTCATGTAACATTGGCCCCTTCCAAGGATACAAATACATTTCACATTCTAGCCCTCATCAGTCTCTCTGGATGGTACCTATCATCTGTTTCAGCTTCAGAACTTTCTCTGCCGAGTTATTCACCTTCTGAACCTTACACTTCTTTCTTGTTTTCAGCTATAGAAGAGCTGTTTTCACACGGGAGTCATTTGAGTCTTTGTGTGTCATTATTACACCATCTATTGCAATGAAAGTCTCAGCTTTGCTTCCTTGTAGTAGAGAGAAAATATACTGAGACTTGGAGGCAAGCTCAGCCAGTCTCAGTATATTGCTGCACTGAAGCTGCTCTCCAAACCTTAAATTTTCCATATAGTTTTTATTATTCATTATCTCCAAAATTTCTCTAGCTTCTTCTTGTACTTTAACAGATTGCTTCATATCTTTAAATGAGTGTTCATTCCACCTTTCCAAACTCTTCACAGGGTGCTAAGATACTGTTGGGATAGCTCGACTAGCCACAAAGAGCTTCACCTCCTTATTAACCTTTTTTTTTCAGTGACAAAAGTCTTGGTTTACTCAGCTCGAATTTCGCTTTACTCCAACTTATCAGATTTTCAAGACAACCAAGCACATTTTTTACTTTGCTTCTCGCTGTTGCTTATGGCCACAGTATCAACCATGAATGCTTTCAATAATGACATATACCCACCATCTTATATGCTGTATGGCCAAGACAAATAGAATGGAGAAATTATATAACCCATTGTAATGCCAGTTTATGAATGAATTCATACTGCAGTAAATGTCTCAGTCATGAAACACATCTCGAACTTGCTGAAATAACAATCTAATACGGGGGCCATGGGCTTAAGAACATGGTACATTTTAGTTCTTTTCATATCATGGTATGGGCACTGGTTATCTAGCCAGATTATGTAAAACTCAAACTTCTTGGTTTCATATGCTGAATTGCTTCTCATATCATTGGCACATGCTTCAGACAGCCTGGTATACTAAGAGCTCTTCCTTTTTGTACAGATGCATCAGTTATCATTTAGATACTTCATGTGTTGTGCAGCTAGAACTGAGAATAAGATCTTGCTTTCGACGTGCAGAAACAAAATGGGGTAAAAGTGACCAATAAAATAAAATAAGGTAAAACTGACCAATATTTTTTAAAATTTATTTTTTGAGAATATGACTCAATATGTTACTTGTCATTCTTTTCTGATATGCTTTTGCTTTAAGATGCAAATGAGCAACTTATGGAATGGCTTGAGAATCTTTTAATATTCTTATAAACAACATATGAAACCCGTTAGGACGAGATGATTTACATCGAGCCTGCCACACGACTTTCATTACCTCATACAACTGAGACGGTTTGCTATTGAGCTGTATATCTGGTGCACTCAAAAATGATATTCCCTTAATATAATCGAGGTTATCATCTCCACACTGGTCTAGGTTTGTTCGACACAAATGCTCTTCTGAATCTTTTTTGCTGTCTTGGAAAAGTTTAAAATGAAGGCAGTCAAACAATTCTCATGCATACCAGAAGGATTTTTTGAAATAATTTTATCTTGCTTTCTGATGTTCGTTTCTTCCTCCCATGGCTGGCAAGTACATACTTGCAGAGCTCGCTATGCCCCTTTTTAGTTGTTCTTTACGTATCTTTCAAATTGGCTTTATCAAACTAACCAACTTTCTTCCTTTGTTTCGAATCTAACTATTTTGTCTATATATCTCTTGTATTTGCTTTTGTCACTGGAACATTACTGATTTCTCTCTTGTCTATGGTTCCAAATCTGTCTTGGCCAATAAACAACTGATACTGTTTAAAGCTGCTAGCTTATCTTTAATGGCTCATATTACCTTCTTTAAAAGATATTTTGAGAGAAACTCATCTAACTCAAAACATACTTCTAATTTGATGGCTATAGAAAACTTGATCTTTGTTCAAATACCAGGATTTATCTCTTACAATCCTTCAAAGTGGATACTTCCAGCACCGAGGTTTGTATCTGACATATTATCAACTGTTGTAACAGCGGAACATTGATTTTGAATGGAACCGAAACATCTTCTTTTCATTCTGAATCTCCTTTCACAAACACACCGGTGGCTAGTCTAAGTGCCAATCTTATAGTCCACTTATATTGCACTGGTCAGCAATTTATTCATCCTACCCCCTCTTTTGGTGAAGCATGGAGACATCTTTTCCTTGATTTTTTCAAAGCCTCTTTTCCCTATTGGTAGGACAGAGTGGGATGTCAACCCAAAACTGTCCTTTCCTTATCTTTTTAAATATCAGCTGCCTTTCCAGCAATCACTCAGTCTTTCCTAGGTCACTCAATCTTTCCCGAGTGTTGCTGACATTGGCTACTGTATGGGAACAGAAATTCATAATGAGCATTCTCAGTATGGGATAATCTGAGGAAAAATACCCTTCAATCAAGTGTTTTATAGCTTAACATCCTTACATTTTAAAGTAGTGGGTCATACTTCGAAATATTCCGAGTGCTCCCCTGCTGTTTTTCCATAAAGATAAGAACAAAGATATGAACCTCAGTCCTATAAGTTATTACGTATTTTGAACCATTCCTTCCTGTTCTCTTAACTTCTCTGGCACAAATATCACTAGAGTTTAAAAGATTATTATCTTTACAGTTCTATTTTTCACTTTTCGTCATTTCTATTTGCCCATAGCCAACATGAAGCCTTCTCTGTTATATCTGCTAAATTTTATCGTCTTTGATTTCCTCTGAATTGAATGTCCGAGCTACTTCAGTAAACTGAATATGGATGCATCAGGTAACCCTCTTATTTCCACTTCTACAACAAATAATTGTGTGTCATAGCTATGCTCCAGCTTTCTTTTACGAGTCTGTTATATCATACCTTCACCCATTCTTGACTCATAGAATGTTGTCAGATCGGTTACTATTACTATTCTACTGTTGTTACAGGAGAGGATGAAGTCAAGTTTTATAGGGTTAGATTCTTTACAATAGGTGTCTGTAACTTGTTGGCAATAAATTTCAACATTAAATGGGCATCACCCAATCCACTTCTTTTAAAACAATATATTCAAAATAAGTTAAACAAATGTATAAAAATAGTCGTTACACTTTTGGTTATGATAGTTGTATCCAGAGTATTAAACAATTATCCTTTTTTCATACAGGCGGATTTAATTACTTTAGAATACTCTTTAAGAAGACAAATGATCTCCTTTGCTCTTTTATCACAAAACAGTGAGTAATAAATTCACTTATGTTACCTTGTGGGTTACCATAGTTGTACCCAGAGCTTTAAATCATTCTTTTTTACATTAAAAGTCAACACATTCTGGTTCAGTTACTTTAGAACTTAAATGACAATACAAATTATGTTTCACTAGTGTGTTATTAAAATACTATCCGCGATTATTACACTTTAAAACTCGCCAATAAACATTCTCTATAGTTAAACTTATAAGAAAAGACTAGATATATTTTATTATATCTCTCATAACATTTTCTTACTTTCACTAATGTTAAATTGCTTGCCTATATACCAATATTGCTCGACTGAGGTCTACAACATTCGAAAATTACGACTCGTTATGATGTGACAACACTTAATTAAAGCAACGAAAAATGTAGAGAAAATTTGAGTAACAATGCATCAATTCACAATAATTGAACTATACAACAAATGATTCTGAACAGCTACATAAGCAAACTTGCCAAACTATTGTTTCTAAAAGTAGCTTACTTTAACGCTGGCATTACATTAACTAAATAACGCACTCTATCTTTTGCTTTCTCTAAGAAAAAATGGCTGCTTAGTAGTATACTTATTTCTTTTGTCTCTACACCACAAAATGTCCAACATTACTGCTTGCTTTAGAATATTGTCAAAGAAGAACTATAATTGGGTAGATGTATGAAACATTTTCAAAGTGTATTTTTGTTGCGAAGTGTGTGCAAAGGTTATCGGTTTTTACCTAAATAGATTGGTCGGTTCAGACAACTTCATTAGATATTGAAAGAACATTGCATAAGCTATGTAAAGCCTACTTTACCGCATTACTATATAAACTTGATATAGAGAGTTAATTATATATAACTACTATTTTCACATGTTGTTATTTTTATTAAATAAAATTAGTTTCACATAGTGTATTTTTGATATGAAATAGAATGCAAATACATTTAGTGTACTTTCCAACCAATTTCTGGCTTCGTTGCCTGTGTCAATCTGGTTGACGGATGTAATTATAAAAATCACAGACATCTATTTTCGTCTGATGGCCTAATGAACCGTATTAAGAAATGAGTTTATAAACTTTTATTTGTGTAATATTGTGTAGAAATTGTATGTGTCGATACTATTTTTGGCAGTTTAAATATAATATTGTCAGTCCATAACAAGCTGTAATGGAAGGTTACGGCCGCTGGCATCCAAAACATATATGTCAAAATACATGCTGTATGCTGTTCTTTTGAAAATTTAGGGTTTGACAGTGGAGTTCAGGTAGAAAGGTGTACAGTATGTTGCCGAAGTCTGAGACAAAGAAACAGAAGAGAACACAGGGCGCATTTCACAGCGAGAGACAGTAATCCAGTTCTAGTAATACAAATATACGACCTTATAATTGATGGGGTTAGTTTTTCATGAAATATTTTAAACTTTTATGTTTACATTCGTGTATGAAAAAGCAAAACTAACTATGCTAATACTATTGAAACCTTAAAAATAACTCACTCTGAAGTATAACTCAATGAAATACCTATAAACGAGTCACAGATAATGTTAAATTAAAGTATGGAAAGTGTATTTTGAAAAAAATTTCAGAGTAGTTAATATAGAGAGAAAAAAACAAAATTTGATTTGAGCTGTTAGAATGATTACACAATTCCATTTTTTTCCGTTAAACTATACTAATTAAATTATGCGAAGTTTTATTTGATTCGAGCCAATGTGTGTAGGGGGAGCTGTTGGGAAGTTACCCCTACATAATGACTGGGCCTTAAGACAGGTTGTAGTCCAGCACAAAATCAGCACTAAATGTGTTGTCAAGTATCATAGTCAGTGGGGTGAGGGAATGAAGTGAGATTTGCTCACAATGAAATTGCCCCATAATTTTATTTATAGTACACCAACACTTCTGTAATTTTAGACTCGAAATCAGCAATAAATATTTCCTAAATTTGGTTGGTTCTAGACTTGTGTGAGAGGCGAGTTGGCAGACCTTCTAGAATGTTACCAAACACGATGAGGTGTAGAAGCAGGTTTTCATGATTGGTAAACTCCTTTCTCCCTAGTGGCACTGGTTGTTCTTTATTTCTCGATTTTTTCAGGTCAATTGTTCTTTCTGTGGTTTGTTGAAGAATACTACTAGGTCACGGCCTTTGACAGGATGTTATATGTGTACAGTACACTTTCTGATAGCTAGAGAAAAGTGACTTGGTGAGATCGATTGACAAAGTGTTTTTATCTGGTTCCATATTGGTTGATATCTATTTCTTGATGGCCAACTTAAGGTTCATTGTTTATTTCACCATCACAATCTGTACCAGAAGATGTACTACGGAAAATTGTGGACTATACTATAAATATATAAATGTAGCCTACGTTTCTCATCTAAAAATATATCATTTTAAAAGGGTTTATCAAAATTAACTTACAAGCATGCACTTTACCTTAAAATTGTTTATTTTAAAATAAAAGGTGAAGCACTTAATTTAAGAAAGATTATTTGTTTTATGTTTTGAATTTTGCACAAACCTACTCTAGAGCTATCTGCGCTAGCCGTCCTTAATTTAGCATTGTAAAACTAAAGAGAAGGAAACTAGTCATCATCACCCGTCGCCAACTATTGGGCTACTCTTTTACTAACGAATAGTGGGATTGACCGTCACATTATAACGACCTCACAACTGAAAGGGCGAGTATGTTTGGTGCAACAAGGATCCATACCCGCGACCCTCAGATTACGAGTTTATTGCCTTAACCAAGTGGCCATACTGGACCTATTAAAGAAGGAAAAATAAAAAAATTAGGCACATCTCACTAAATATTTCGATTATTTTCTGAATGTAATAATATGCACATGTATTTAAATGCCGATAAAGTGTTTTCGTGCTATTCACGTTTGTAGTTTAGTGTCTAATTTCTTGTCAAAATGATAATTTAAAAATAAAATGTTGACGTTTTCACACGAACTGTGACAGATCTATCCTAAATGTAATAAAAGACATTGCTAACACCTGCTACATGTGTATAATTTTTATAATGTGACTCTAGGTGATGATAGATTAGCAAATTATTAGAGTTTGGAAACATCTTATCAGTTAGTGTTGTAAATAATTGCTTATTAATAACCTATTACTTGTAAATACATCTTAACTTGTGTAACCTGTCATTTCTTTCCCTTCTAAATTATTGTAGGTGTAGAAGAATAAAATATACGATAAATATATTTCTTAAAAACATGTAATAAAGTAGTAGCTAGTATCATTAAATACAGATATATGTTCAGAAAGAATTTAAGGTATTCTGTTACAGAAATTTGTAGAATTTAAGAATAGAAAATTCTGTCAACCTTTTTATTTGTATTCTACTTAATTAATTGATGACTTTTATGCTTTTTTGAAAGTCAAAGAGATTTATACTCTTACATATTGTCTTTCAGACTAAATGTGATTTATTCATATACATGGTCTACACAGTAACCAGACACGTATGAATGATCAGTTTTCTACATGTTAGTGAATAAAATGTTACATTAATTATGTAAGAGGCATTAAATATTCAACAATGAAAACTCATAAAACTATTACTTTGAGATTCTGGCCTGGATTCTGAAGTACAATCTGTATAATTATAATCAAAATCTGGAAATAATTTTGTTCTTGTTCTTGTTTTAAAGTACGAAAGAACAACATTAATAACTAAAAGTTTAAACACGTCTACTCTATATTATTATCACTAAACCGGTGGTTCAACATTAAATTAATCGCTTTGATTCGATGTTCAACCTACGCGATCAACACAACACATGCACCCATTGCGCAGGCCCGGCATAGCCAAGCGTGTTAAGGCATTTGACTCATAATCCAAGGGTCGCGGATTCGAATCCCGGTTGCACCAAACATGCTCGCCCTTTCAGCCGTGGGAGAGTTATAATGTGACGGTCAATCCCACTGTTCGTTAGTAAAAAAAGTAGCTCACGAGTTGGCGGTGGGTGGTGGCGACTAGCTGCCTTCCCTTCAGTCTTACACTGCTAAATTAGGGTCGGCTAGCATTGATAGCCCTCGAGTAGCTTTGTGCGAGATTCAAAACAAACAAACATACAAACCCATTGTGCAGATTTATCCCAAAACGTGAACGCCATTGATACGTTTAGTGAAAAACGAAATCAACATCTGTAAACAACTTTAATGAACGTTTCAAATTACATATATTTCATCTTTAATAAACCTGTGAGAAAAACAAACTGAATAATCTTTATGCAATTACTAACATAAAAATACAATACTGAGAATAGAAATCCGCTGAATAATATCCAAACATTTTTATATTATTTTTCATAATTGTTATTTTTTTCCTTGGAAAACAAAGGCTTGTCGAAATCCAACTGAACAGACTATTCAAGTCCTACTGTATATCAGATTAATCTTCGTATTGTCTTTATATCATCACTTCGTATCAGTAGACTGTTTATAACTAAAGACATTTTACTTTCCCTCTCACGCTTAAAACTGGTGTATAAATGTAAATTTAATAGTTGGAGTGCCAAGTTTATAGACAAAACCTCTCGTTATTTAAAAATATGCACCTTGGAACACATGGGGGTTTCTTCTAACAGAACTGAATTTAAACCTAAAACTCCACCTTATTCTCTTATGTATCCTCACAAGGAAACGTCATCGCACACCATTTCTTTAGAAGACTTTTCAGTTCTAACTTCTAAATGTAATAATCACGAAGTGTTCATAAAAGAAAGTCTACATATCATGAATGAAGATCCAAGTTTCAATAAAAATCCAGATTCGTTCCCCCTTGATTTCTCCTTTTTTGTAAATTGAACATTTTATAACTTCCCAACACTTTTCATTCTTTTTATATTCGTTACTTGTTTGTAATTAAGCACAAAGCGGATTACAGCGTTGTAAGGCCGCAAACATTCTTATGTGACACTGGGGGCGGGCATTTTATATTAGTACTTACAATAAAAATTGTTCAATATGTTATTTTCATAGATTTCTAACGATTAAATATGCATAATTCCAAAATGTTCATTTATAGACGTTTAAAATTGTTGCCGTTGCTCTACTATTCAAAATAAGAAAGCTGGGATATCATTCATGGTGTGCTTCTTTATCTGTTTACTTGTCTGTTTGTTTCTATGGAAATTTTAAGGAGATTTTATAATACTTTTTCTCGTTTTCAAACTTCAATTTTTATGAAGGCAGTTTCGTAATCAGAAATCCCCTAGGTTCTAATGCTTAGGCTTTTTCGTTAATGTCATGCACATCTGAAGTTTTAAAATTCCAAGAAATCAGTTACTACATTCCTAGTAGACATTTGATAAGCTAATGCTCTTGCCATTCAAATCTTTTATTTGTGTTCTCCTTTGAAACTGATATAAGCTTTGCGCAACGACATGCTATCAAAATATGTACAATATTACATTACTTAAAGCGATTCTCACTTTCTTACGTACACAGTAATAATAATACACGAGTTCGGGGAAAGCTTTAGAACTGCACTCTACAATTTCGCAGAACCATTTATTTATAGTTTTATTCGAGTTTTTATGATATTTGGTGAAACTGCTTTGATATGAATGTTCAATAAACTTGCATTACCTAGCGCAAACGAAACATTAGCATTAGTATTTTCAATATTTTTTGTTGTTATTGAACGTTTGTTTGTTTTGAATTTTGCGCAAAGCTATACGAGGGCTATCTGCGCTAGTCGTCCCTACATTAACAGTGCAAGGTTAGAGGGAAGGCAGTTAGTCATCACCACCCACCACCAACTCTTGGGATACTCTTTTACCAACGAATAGTAGGAGTGACCGTAACTTTATAATGTCCTCATGGCTGAAAGGGCGAGCATGTGTGACGGGGATTCGAACTCGCGACCCCCAACTTACGAGCCGAGTGCCTTAATCAGCTGGTTATGCCGGATCCTTTGTAGGACGTCGGTATATTTTATGTGCGAAAACATAATCGCTTCGTACTAACAATGATCACTTATTATTATTCATTTAAGAACTGTTTGTTTGCTATTAAGCACAAATCTGTAAAAAAAGGCTATCTGTGCTTTGCTAACCGTGCTAACCCAGTTTTTAGCTCGAAAAATCCTCAGATTTATCGCTCACCAACCGAGAGGTTTATAAAAGTCATATGCAATATTACTTTTTTATCTAATAATTTAACATGTTGAGTAATTTTTTATTTTCGTATAAAATTTGGATCGTGTGTTGTTGTTGTTTTTTTCAGCTGAGAACTTCATTTTGTAAAGCTATTTATCTATCATTCAAATAAACATAGTCCTTCCCCTTTTGCACCAGCCGGACGCTACTAAGTAGTGTAGTTAGCGTGCTCTGGTTATTAATGCAAGGTATGACTAAAAATATGAATACGAGCCACATGGATACATTTTGTACATGATCCGCAATCGTTTACAGAGTGTAAGTATATTACAGTGTTTATAATCCATTGCAAACTTTTTCAATAGTAAAAATATCATATTTATGTCATGAAACAGCTGCAATTATTTTAACAATAAAAGATATAAAGAAAATACGTGTAAGTCTGCCCAAAACATTTGTATTAAAAAGCAGTGTTTCTACTCTTTTCGTAAGCAGTTTCTGGACTGTCTGAGAATCCTTCAGTCGTCTACCCAATAAAGATAGATAATTGTTACCTTCTTGTCTTTTCGAACATTCGTGTAATGCTAGGTACAGGCAGTAGCTATTCTGTCTTTTCGAGTCAAATGCATTGGAAATTCAACAGAAATGTCGGTGATAAGTTATCAAATGTCAAGTTACGTAGTGTATGCACTGGTGACATTTAAAATAAAAATAAAAGTGCACATTTTAGTAAAACGCAACATGATTAGATGTTAATCATTACATTACTTTTCTCAAACATCCTAGAATTATTGTTTAACCTAATCAAAATCGTATATGTATATACATCATTGACAAGTTAGGGCATAAATTAGTTAAAATTAAAGAAGATATAGTGTTCGATAATATGTCGATTTTGGTTATTACAACGTCACTCATCATTATTAAGCATAGACTGATAACTTAAGGTAACCAATATTATGCTTACCAACTACGTGTATTGAAATACGCCCGAAAAACAATCAATCTCCAGGAGGCGCAACCGAACGGTTAGACTTTGAACTCCGATTTATCGCTTGAGGATTTTTTGTGATTGCAAAATACTTGTATATTTATAAATTTTGAAATAAACAGCTTAATACATTAAACAAACATATATTTCTTAGCCCAATGTGTATTCCCCATTTAAAATTAAAATAATCATTTAACACGAATTAGAAGTCCTATGCTAGTGGTTCCCAAACTATGTATCGCGAACGGCTTGGGAATTCGCGAAATGTTTCAGGGAGTTCTCAGAAAAAAATTCGTATTGGCGAAAACAAAAGTGTTTTCGCTCACCTATCATACTGAGTACATTGTAATTTTGTGTATCCTAAAGAGAAATGGAAAGGTAAGGTGGTATTTTTTGCTGTTTTAATTATAATGCTAATGTTGTTTTTAAAATTAAGATGAGGAGCAAGCCTAGGCTTAAGAAAGTGAAATTTTAGAAAAAATGTTATTTTCATAATGTAACAAACTTAATAATATAAATAATAAAGTATTAATAAATAGTGTATAATAATAGTGTCACAAAATAAACACGTTTTATATTTCTAAGAACACTGTTTTTTTATAATTTATACGCAAGTAAGGAAGAAAATCACGAGCAAATATTTATTTTTAGGAAGGATTCGTGAAATTTGGCTGTTGTTGTTGTTGTTTTGAATTAAGCACAAAACTACACAACGGGCTATCTGTGCTCTGCCCACCACGGGTATCGAAACCCGGATTTTAGCGTGTAAGTCCGCAGACATACCGCTGAGCCACTGGGGGGCTCGTGAAATGTTAAAACTTTGAGAATCGCCGTTCTATGCAAACGTAACTGATTCTAAGGATTAAAACGACACTGGTCACAATGGACGGAAATAAGATAATAAAGTTTATTAGAAAAAAAAAACAGAAGTTGTCTAAGATTGAAATGAAAAGTTTTTCTTAATATCCATCTAAATAAGTTTGAATTCTAAGTATAATGTATTTTTGAAAGGAAATATATAGAGAAATTCTGCTTATTATAATCTGTAACTAAGGTATAAAAATTATTATTTTATTTTAATTGAGTTTTAAAATAAAAATATTTTAAGTTTACATTTTAATGTTAAGTTTGTTTGTTTTGGGAATTTCGCACAAAGCTACTCGAGGGCTATCTGTGCTAGCCGTCCCTAATTTAGTACTGTAAGACTAGAGAGAAGGCAGCTAGTCATCACCACCCCCCGCCAACTCTTGGATTACTCTTGCGAATAGTGGGATTAACCGAACGTTATAACTCCCCTATGGCTTGGAGGGCGAGCATATTTGGCGCGACGCGGGCGCGAAGCCGCGGCTCTCAGATTACGAAGCGCACGCCTTAACGCGCTAGGCCTTGCCAAGCCTTTTAATGTTAAAAAAATAAAAGATATATTAAACACTACAAACGTTTTCCCTATAATATTAAAAATATAAATAATCTGTAGTTTGGTAACAGCATTTGTAAACTATATTTTTCTTTCATTCACTTCTATTTCATATTCTCAAGTAGGAATGAAAACATGTTTTATAAGTTGAAGCATTGAACGTTTGTTTATTATTTTTTAATAGAAAGCCACAAAATGGTTTATGTGCACTCTGTCTACCGCGCCACTCAGTGTCACACCGGTAAGTCTGCGGACTTACAACACTACAAACCGGTTTTGGATTTCCGTGGTGGGCAGAGCACAGATAGCCAACTGTGTAGCTTTGTGCTTAGCTTCAAACAAAGAAACAATCTGTCCACCGCACGGGATTGTCCCTAGAACTTTAGCGTTGTAAATTCGAAAACATATCCCTAACCACTGGGAAATGACATTAAGTTAGTAACGGCAAAATCAAGAAGTTGTTATAATCATCAGTAATGTCAAGAAAACCCACTTGTAAATTACAATATGTAGGTAAAACGGCTCGTTTGGGTTGAGAAAATATTTTACAAAGAGGAGCGAACAACGTTTCGACCTTCTTCGGTCATCATCAGGTTCACAAAGAAAGAAAGAGGTAACTGACCAGAAGCTGACCACAATGTTCGAAAGGGGCTGTTTAATTGAGTGTCGGAATTTACAATGCGTCCTTAGAAGTTTGAATGTATCATTTTATATTATTTATTGTATTATTTTTAATATAGGTATAAAGGTGTTCCTTTGTATTGATTTATTTTGGGCTTAAGATGTATAAGTATGGCTTCTTTAATTTTGAGTTTGTTTATGTTTGTTTCTTTATTTTGTATTTGAATGTTTTCTCTACATCACTGATTATAATCTCATTACGGCAATTGTACGAGAAGTGTAAGTCTTTGTGTTTTCTTTGTGCATTTGTACTTATCTGTTACCATTATGTCTGAACTGTTACACCTTACACTACTATTAACAGTACGCGCTCATACGATGGTAAAGAAACAAAGAAATTTAAACCAAAGAATTAACAATAGAGGATATTACATCTATTTCATTCAACAATATAGAAAGGAACAACTAACCCCCAATTTTGTAAAGGTAAAACTTTCAAAAATTTTAATAAATGCACAAACATTATCCAAAATTTACAGAAAAATCAACTTAAAGCCATGTTGAACACGAAATACAAAGAACTACATGACTTACAAAAAAAAAATGAATCTAGACAATCAACTGTCATGCTGCATTAAACTAGAGATTTACAGATTTATAAAACGAAACATAAACCAAATCAACTCTGGGAATGACAAGGACAAAAAGATTTGCCACAACAAAAACTAGAAAAAACTAAGATACAAACAACAGAAAAGACACCAACACAACAAACCGTTAACTAACCTCATAAGTAACAGGTCCGACCGTCAGTTAAACACAGACAAGATGCATCCACTTAACAAAGGACTAAACTTCGCAATAGCATATAGGTACATTCCAAACATTCTAAAACATGTTTAGAAGATCTAGCCAGGAGACTTGTGATACTTTACACAGAAAACAACCAACTGAAAAAGACAACTCAGACAATTTTATTAACATCCAACAGCTAAACTTCCCAGGAAAAATTGAAAATTTATATTTTCTAGAAACACCTAAAAACAACACCTTAGACGATTTTTCAAAAAAAAATCTCACAAAACAGAAAGCTAAAAAACAATCGTACAAAAAGAGACATTAATTCCATTGAAAACCTAAAACAAGACAAAAACATAAAAATTCTAAAATCAGATAAAGATAACGCTATAGTCATAATAAACACGAATGAATACATCTAAAAAATGAAGAACATCCTATCCGACACTAACAAATATAAACCACCACACACAAATCTTTATTCCAACCTACGCAAAACCGACTCACGCACACCACAAATATACAGCATCTCCAAACCTCATAAACTAGATTGTTCATTACGACCAATAATGTCCACATATGAATCATTTAATTACAATCTTGGTAAATACATAGCATGGGCATTCTCAAATATGTAACATCAGCCAGCTCATTCATCAAAGACTCTTTTAATTTCAAGTCTGATCTTAATCAACTTAATCATAAAGCTTAAATGGCCAGTTTCGATGTTATATCCCTCTTTACAGAAGTTCCAACCGCTGAATCTTGCAAGGTAGCCTTAGAACTCTATATCCGAGACCCTAACCCATCTACAGACATTCCCAGCAACCAATCAGTAACTCTCACAGAATTCACCACGATGAAGACAAACTTCATGTTCAACAACCACAGCTATATACAAACAAATGGTTTAAGCATGGACAATCCAATATCACAAGTTCTTGCCAATATTTTTATGACACAAGTTGAAACACAAGCAATTAACACAGCATTATATCCACCACTATACTGGTACAGATATGTAGATGACACGGTTGCGGCATTCAGATCTACAGAACACATACTTAATTTTTTCAATCTCATCAACGCCATACATTCCAACATTAACTTCACATGTGAACAAGAAGAAAGCAATCAAATATCATTTCTTAACCTCAAAATTACAAGAACCGATAGACAGTTTAAAACAGGAATCCACTGAAAAATCACCCATACTGGACTATACATTCTTTGGGACTCAGCACATGAAACAAAACAAAAACTCAACACACTAAAAAAACCAAATAAACATAGCCATAAAACTATGCTAACCAGATAAAATTAACGACAAATTAGACAAAATAAAACAATACCACATCAACATCAATAAGTTTCATCCACAAACCGTAGAAAATATTATACGCACACACCTAGACAAAAAGCAAAATCAACCAACTAAAGTAAATATATCTCACGAATCAAAAAATCACGAAACCATATACTGCTGCATACCTTATATTCCCGACATCAGCAGAAAAACAACGAACATTTAGCAAAAACTGGTAATAAAATATGACATTCCAGTTAACACCAAATTTATTCAAAAACCTTGCACAAAACTGAAGTCTATACTATATAAAAATTACACTGACAAACGCCACGTCAATTTATAAAATACAATGTGATAACTGCCACGACTTCTATGTTGGAGAAACAAGTAGCAAAATAGAAACCAGATTCAAAGAACATATAAAGTCACCTTCACACATTTCGAACACTGTAAGTCAAATAAACACAACATAACCATAGAAAACACTCAAATACTAAATAAAGAAACAAACATGAACAAAAGCAAAATTAAAGAAGCCTTAGTTATACCACAACTTAAGTCCAAAATAAACCGATACAAAGGAACACCTTTACACCAATATTAAAAATAATATAATAAATAATTATAATTATTTATAACATTATTTATTATTTATTAACATAAAGAAATATATTGATAAGTCATGGGTATTTTTCTTGTTATTAATTTTAGCAGAATGATCGGTTACTTTAAGATAAATTACGAGATGGAGGTATTAGGACTTCAAAACAAAATACATTTAGCATTCAATATCAATCCAGCTTTGGAGTTTAAAGGCTAGTTTCTTAATTTTCCTTTTATAAAACACATTCATAAAATTTTGTTGCACCTGTTGCAAATATTTGAAAATCAAATGTATTCCTTTCTTCAAATTATAATGATAAAAACCTACTTTGTTATCATGTAACTTTTTATATTTTTATTTTAACGTAAGGTTTAAAATTGTATAGTTCCTTTTAATTCGTTAGTTAACCTAGATCTCCCGCGCTCCGCTACAATGTTCAATAGGTTTTCCGATAATTCACAAAGACCCGTACATAACGTGTGGGCTAGCATGGCCAGGTGATTAGGGCGCTTGACTCGTATTTTATGGTCGCGGATTCGGATCACCGTTACACTAAACATGCACGTGCTTTTAAATGTGGTGACATAATAATGTTACAGTAAATCCCACTAAAGATAAAAGAGTAGCCCAAGAATTGGCGGTGGGTGGTGATGACTAGCTGTTGTCCCTCTTGTCTTTCACTGCTAAATTAGGGACAGCTGGCGCAGATAGCCCTCGTGTAGCTTTGTGTAAAATTCAAAACAAACGTAAAATGTGGGTGAGAAAACCATTAAGCTAATATTGATAAACTTACCTTTGTTGTTCATCTTATTTTTTCTCTACAGCAGAATTATTCGGCTTTCGATTTATAAACCCTGCCATCCTTAAAGACTTTATGTCCAACAGGAGCGATTTGGATAGTGAATTCTAAATAGCTGGATTTTCCATATTCAAGACTCTCTGGACTGCTTGGAGCGTCTTCAAATATTTTATGTCAACATAATCTTTTTTAAGTAAACTTAAACTAAATATTTCAAGTACACTCCACACCTTCATCACGAGAAGGGCTAAATCTTTTCAGCACCCTCGAGTTTTCTCCTCGGAGGATCTCACACCAAAATTCCTGCCACGGGATGTACTGTACAGACACCTATCTTACCGATAAATCGTCCCTGTTATCTGCAATTACTTCTATAGCTACTCGAAAGGTATGGTCCGTCCACTCTGCAACAAAAAACAATTGAATACCCACTCGTAGTACTTGAGCACGTATTACACGCATGTACTAAACTAAGTTTATTTTGAACGTTTATAAGATGGTTGCGACTTTTTGTACGTTTTTACTAAACTAGGTCTGTTTCAAACATTTATAACATAGTTTACGAGTTCTTTTCCACTGCATGTATAAAACGAAACGAACCGATAGTTTGTTTAGTTTGGTTTGTTTTGAATTTCGCGCAAAGCTATACGAGGGCTATCTGGGCTAGTCGTCCCTACTTTAGCAGTGCAAGGTTAGAGGGAAGGCAATTAGTCATCACCACCCACCACCAACTCTTGGACTACTCTTTTGCCAACGAATAGTGGGATTGACCGTAACATTATAGTGCCCCCATGGCTGAAAGGTCGAGCATGTGTAGTGTGACGGGGATTCGAACCCGTGACCCTCAAATTACGAGTCGCACGCCTTAACACACTTGATCATGCCGGGCCTATCATTATGGATAAAAGTCAACAGTGTGAGGCCAATCAAGCTAGTTAGCTAAAGTAAGGTGTGATAATGTCAACTCAGAATTAATTTGCTCAATGTAGACATGGATTGTAGGTAAAATATTCAGTTCTAAACCGGATATAAGAATCAGTGTTCTCTGTAACTTTGTAAAACTATTAAATGTAAATCATAATTTACAACAATTATTAGTAATAACAGTTATTATAAATTAACTTAACTATCTGGCCATGCTGGGCCACCGATAGTTGTAACGAAAACGAAACCAAGCGCCGAACATACTCGCCCTTTCAACCATTTGGATGTTATAACAAGACAGTCAGTTTCACTATTCGCTGGTAAAAAAAAAAAATCATGAGTTGGAGATGAGTGCAACCAGCCAGATTCCCTCCCTGTGGTTCGCAGTTTGCATTTCGGGACAATAACATTTAGCCCTAATTGTGGAGTAAATGTTATTTAAAATTTAATGAATCTTGAGAAAGTGGTTTCTTTGCAAGTTAACTGCTATCTATTTTCAGTTGAAAACTAAATTGCAAACACTTCTTAAAAATAAATTCATTTTATTCCAAAATACTGAAAATGAATAATTTCAGTAATTTTATTTCTTTGTTATTTATTCTATTCCTTATACGACATAAACCAGCCGAAACTGTATTAACGTATAACGTATTAGGACAAGTTAAGTGGTGACTACTTGGGAAACATAAAGTTCGAGTTGCAGTATTTAATTTACACGAGTCACGTACCCAGTATTACATAAAGTAGGCCTTGTTACATAATGTGAAAGGTGTACATCATACTTACGTCATTCAAGAAAAAGAAAAGTCAATTGCTAAACGTCTCGTAAGTCTGACAAAACATTCGTTTTAAATTTTCAAGGACAGTCAAGAGGTAGGAAGTAAAGGTATATTTGTTATTTTAATAATTAATATTATTGTAATTTAAATTAAGTAATAAACACAATATAATTTAATACAAATTAAATTACAATTAACTCAAGATATTTTAGCTCATCTGGGTAATAACATTAACTATTCAGCATTTTATTTAATATTGTTTTTATTTGTTTTTTTTTAATCTGGCGCAAAGCTACTCGAGGGCTATCTGCGCTCGCTGTCCCTAATTTAACAGTGTAAGACTAGAGGGAAGGCAGCTAGTCAACACCACCCACCGCCAACTCTTGGGCTACTCTTTTACCGACGAATAGTGGGATTGAACGTCACTTTATAACGCCCCCACGGCAGAAAGGGCGAGCATGTACGGTACGACTGGTATTCGAACCCGCGACCCTCAGATTACGAGTCGAACGCTTTCACCCACCTGGCCATGCCTGGCCTTTATGGTTCCTCAGGTGATTTATTTAATCATATATTTAACTTAAAAATAACAATAATTGATTTCAGTACCTTAAATAAATATTATATATTTTCATACGTAAGCAAGATTTCCATTACTAATACCTTGCATTTGATTATGTTGTTTTCATTTTTTATTTTCAAATGTAAATTATTAAGTATTTTTTTACTAAGTAACAAAACTACAGACTGCAAGTTCTAATCCATTCATCAGATATTCTCGTCCATCAGCCGTGGAGCGTTAAAATGTAACGGTCATTTACATTATTCATTAATAAGACTAAGGTTAAGAGTTGGCAATGGATGGTATTCACAAGCTTCCTTCCTTCAAATCTATAAATTCAAAATTAGAAACGACTATCGCAAAAAGCCTTCGAGTAGTTTTGTGTAAAATTAAAGAAGGCTTCAAAAATGTTTATGCAGAATCTGTAGTTTTTTTAATAATGACAAACTTCCTAAATCATAGTGGGTAATGAAATTTGAAAAACAACTTGTATGAAAAGAGCAAAGAAACAAGCACAAGTCATAATTCGACATTCTTTAAGAAAAGAAATTATTGTTAACTCATCTAGAAAATCTGGATAAACGATAAAACTCTACTTTTTCATACCAGTGGCCAAGCTCAGCAAAAACAAACAATAAACGTCTGTACAATTAGAAACGCCGACTAGGACCAAAACTTAGCATCATAAAGACATCACTGTAGCAGTTAACATTTGAAGCTAATTACAGGTTACCATCAGAAAGCTTGAACTTGACATTACAGACTTTCTCACCAACGCAACTGAAGAACTGAAAAGGAAGTGATATAAATACTTGGCAAAACCAGAGGCATCTTCAGATAGAGCTGTATGGAAGTTTTTACAATGGAAACCAAGCTTAAGTTCTAACGTATAACACTGAGTTCTATCAAGGAAATATTTTACCCGGATCTTATAAAGAGAGATATTTCGAGCTCACAAAAACTTACACCCAAGTGCTGACAATTCTCATTTTTGACTTAACTGTTGAAAGAAAAATATAATATATAATAATATAATTTATGAAATAGAACATATAAAATATAATATCATATAGGAGAAAAAGTGAAAATTTGAGTATGAACCTGTAAATCTGGGTTTGACAACAGTCAACATTAAAACTAATCAGAACTTGCAATTAATGTATCCAAGCTGTGTTATTTAGTGTATTTAGTATTAAGCCTGAGCTTCATAAGAGATTTGAACACAGTAATGTCTGTGTGTTTGAAAATTGTATGAAGTATAGGAAGGATTGGACTTAAAACAGATAATTTAAGATAGAGGCATGAGTGAAAGCAAATAGGTATGTCTTAGCAAACCCACTTTTTAGAAAACTAAAAATTTAAATCAACACTGTTATTTAGGAAACCATTAATTTATGAAATAGAACATATAAAATATAATATCATTTTAACAAAAAAAGACCACGGATCTTATTCCATTAATTGTTTTTGCTGTTTTTATGTCTTGGTATTATTAATATCAAACTTGTCTTTTTTCACTTTAATTTTGAAATATTGCTAGACTTTTATTGTTCTAAGATGACTATTTGCTGTTTCCTACCCATTTCGATGGCTTCTGTGTTCTCGTTGCTCTAATCAACGGAAAAGTGATCTTAGTTGGTTATACAATATTCATAAGGATTTACAATACTTTGGCCAATTTTTAACCTGATGGGTTTTATGATAAGGGCGAGAATAAATAGAGTGAATTTTAAACTTTTATACTATGTATAGATGTTTTCAGTTCAATCAAATTCGAGTTAGCAGATACACTGTGATTAATGTATTATTACATTTTCCTTACTCTCATTCATAAGTTTTTGTGCTCAATCATTGCTTTATATCTGTGATACCTATATTTACCTCATTCGCTTATTATGTAACCGAATGGAGTCTACCTCTAGGGTAAGCTTAATCTTAGCTGACCAAGGAACTGCCAAAGTATATGTAAATAAATTATATATGTGCTATTTTTCCTTTGCCCCGGCATGGCCAAGCGTCTTAAGGTGTTTGACTCGTAATCCGAGGGTCTTGGGTTCGAATCCCGGTCACATCAAAACATGCTCGCCCTTTCAGCCGTGGGGGCGTTATAATGTGCGGTCAATCCAACTATTCGTTGTTAAAAGAGTAGCCCAAGAGTTGGCGGTGGGTGGTGATGACTAGCTGCCTTCCCTCTAGTCTTACACTGCTAAATTAGGGACGGCTAGCACAGATAGCCCTCGAGTAGCTTTGTGCGAAATTCCAAAACAAACAAACAAACAAACTTTGACCCAAACTATATAATGCAAGAAAGTGGAATATACTACTTTTTTCCAAGTTCTTACCGTTCAGAACTGAACATTTTTCATAATCTTTTTTATCTTTTTTTCAGTAACTAAATTTTAAAGAAACTGACTGTGCTATGTCATATAAATGCAGCTAAGAGATCTATAAAGAGAATTACCACACTGAAAATGGACTAATCTCTCAACAGCTTTCCTCGCATGCCAGTCAGGCTAGTCAGAAATATAATAAACAGAGGTATAAATTCCTCACAACCATTGCAAATTAAAATGTCAAAAGGAATAGCTTTCTAGCTCAAATATTGATAAGCATTAGACCCCACGATCAGATCTCAAAATTAATAATATCAATTTAGCCATTGCCCTAATTTCACGAGGAAGGGTAAAGAGAAACAGTTTCTGAGCGTTCTCGGTTATCTCTTAAACCCCTTAGGAGTTTGTGAGATCAAAAACTAAAACTACTGTCAAGATATTTACTAAGATAGACCAAGATATGAAGAATAAAGGATTTCTCAGAGAACACTGACCATATGGTTGCTGACGGGCCACAAGGCAGGTTCATTCATTCCATTTTTTTTTTATTTAAGTGGAAGTAAAAACGGTGGTCGTGGCGCACAAACATCAATACCATTAAAATGATGTCTGTTAATTGTGGAAAGTCCAGTAAGCATAACTTATTTGGAGTACAATGAATGCTAGCACAGAAATCACCTTACCATATATACTGGATGGACATGGTAAGATCAAGGTCCAAAGTAGTTAGACCATCACGTAACTTCGTTCTTCTTGTTTATGTACTGCTTTATTCATCATATATATATATATATATATATATACATATGTAATATCATGAAGAAGGAAGAAAAAAATAAAACGTTGCCACAAAACAAACATCCAATAAGATATTACGACAATTAACAATTATATTAATATTAATATTTATGATAATAGAAATTATTTCAATTTTTTAGCTTTATTGTCCATATAGTAATGTACAAACAAATGCCGTAGAAAGTATTATACATTCACAACTTCTAAGATATGTAAAATCTGTAGCTATGTTAGTTAACATGTTAGTACACAAATTAATATTTAATGACTTTGATGAGAAAACTTTAATTAAACATTTTAAATAATTTCATAATAAATATAAAAAAATATTTATATAAACTTGAAAATACTGGTTTAAACAAAATTATATTGTACACAAAAAATAATTTCTAAAAATGATTACAAGAGAAATTATTGGAATTCTGTATTAATACAGTTAATTCATTTTCTGTCACTGTATGGATTTATATAGAATCATTGAATATCCAGACACTAGCATAAAAAGATAGTGAATGAGAACTATACAAATAAATTAAATCGTCTTGGTATAGTAATACCTAAACATTGTGGTTTTCATGTCTAGATATCATATTGGAAACTAGAATGCTAACCTCAAGGACATTTTTGCTGTTTCACCATTGATGTCTTGTATTCTAATAACTTCTTTCTTACCATTACTTTTATATTATTTATTTATTTTTGTGAATAACCGCCTTTGCACATCTGGCTGCAGACAGTGACAGATGTTAAATATGTGGGATGTTATGGGGTAAAGTACCCACATCTGTTCCTTTTCTATTTCTTCTAAGCATGTGAGGCCGACGAATTGAGGTTAAACTGAATAGACGACATACTCGCCTCCTCAACGCAATCTGGATTTTACTTCCGCAGGTATCCCCCCCCCAAAAAAAAAATCAGGACACATTACATAATGACCTACCTTATAAATTGTTCTTGGTGTTGAATGTTTCTTTTGTGGCTGTGTTTTTCTTTTTTACTTTTTTTCACTCTCAATAAAATCACATTGAATTACATTTCATCAAAAATTTGGATATACACTGTGAAATTCACACTATCCTATATTTTGATGTAATCTGTTTTATAAACATTTTTAGTTTTCTTATAGAATTCACAGATAACCCTAGAACACCTCATTCCGTATAACCGATAGTTAATTTCCCTGTACTTCTGGATATCTGGATTACCTGCCTGTATGTTGACTTATGAATCACTGTTATGTATCCCAAACAAAGTTTAATACCTTCCATTCTGGTCTACTACGAAATAATTATTTCATTTCAGTGATATAATAAGATTTGGATAAAAAAACGATACACGATTAACGAAATAATATGTAAAACCCCTATAACAAAAGTATAATATATACATTGGTTGAGCGCATTATATTAATAAAAGAGTTTGGATCATGTTACTATAGTTCACGACACCACGTCCGTCCGTATTCTATTTGACAACCATGCATCTTGACAGTATTTCTGTAGTGTTATTTCCAATGCAAAAGGATCAGTCACAGAGTTCGAATGTTCACAACATCCCTTCTTCCTGCAGGTTTCCTGTAATTTGATTAGTCTTCGAGAACTACGATTTTCAGTCTCACCTTTCATCGGTCCAATCACACAGAAATTCATAGGGACTGTGAACGGCGACTTGAATGACATGATTTCATATGGAAAGACATGCATAGTCGTTTCCTTCCGCAGCTGTCTGAGATATGTGATGATTGATAGAATATACCGCGGGAACGTTGGGTACACGTTACTTGTAACGTTTTAACAAACGGAGATCCTGGGGAATGTAGGCTACTTTTGTCATTACTTTTGCTTTCGTGAATTCTCAACAGTTCAAAGATACTGCAATTTGTTGGATTACAACTTGATGCAATCTCTTTTATGTGATTCTGGTACTTCAAGGTTCTTCATATTTCATTGTTTTCGAATTCTATTAGGTAGAATGAACATACCCGTCTTGGAACTTATGGACCCTTTATTAAAACATGTCTGTTTAATCTGAGTCTATATATGTTTTGTATTAGAGAATATTGTTGCACATATGTTTCCCAAAAGCGGTCAGTTTTTTATAGCACCACACTACCTTCGTAACACGATACAATAATAAAATATACGTTTTGTCACAGTCCGTTTCATGATGACTTTTTCTGTCATTTGATGTTTTTTCCGTGACTTTCTGATTTATATATTCCAAAATATAAAGTTCACAACCCTTTGTTTTTAATACATAACAAAAGAACCAAATAATAATTTTTTTTTTTTTAGGTTTAATGCGTTATTACACATTAAAGAGCTCATTATTAAATTGCGTCCCCCTCACGCCAAACATGCTCGCCCTTTCCGCCGTGGGGGCGTTATGTTGTTTCGATAAATTCCACTATTCGTTGGTAAAAGAGTAGCCCAAGAGCTAGTGGTGGGGGATGATAACTACTTGTCTTCCCTCTAGTCTTACACTACTAAATTAGGGATCGTTAGCACAGATAACCCTCGTGTAGCTTTGCGCGAAATTCAAAAACAAACAAACAATTAAATGTTTAAATTTGACAACGCTGCTTAGTGAATAGTGTTTTCAACATTCACAGAAAAATTTACAAAACATAACGACATGTTTTAAAAAATTAAAGAGATAAAATATTCAGGTTAAATTGTATTCCTGATTAATGGTGGAGCATAAAATATGTATAAGATTATATTTAAGGTAGAGCTACATTTTTAATAGTAACATAGTACTTGAAATTGTGCAGAATTTCATTGTACAGTTGTGATTTCTGTAGATAATAAAAGCTAAAACATCGAGAAAAACTGTAATAATTCACACATGTTGATATTCTAAATTACAAGAATCTTAAATAATTATTTGCAAAAGTCTTAAAGTTAAGTTTTGAAGCTCTTCGTATATATAATATATAATGCGCTAGTATTACCTAAGTACACAAATGCATAGTTTTTGTCTCTAAAACAGAGGCATTGCCAGGTGCGATTCGAAGCTCGAATATATAGGTGCCGGAAATTTCGGCGTTTCGGTATGATATCGATCATAATTTTCTATTCTTATTTTTCAAGACATCATCTGGGGAATCGATGCACTGTCAAATAGAATTGAGACACGAGCCCCGTATGCTAGTGCTTAACGAGCCTCTGTTCTGAATCTAACTGCAGTTATTAAAAAGCTTCTCGGGTTGTGTTTTTCTCCTTCATTGATCTAAGATTTAATTATTATATTGTCATTATTTTCCTAATTCAAGCTTTAAAATCCGCAGTTTCCTGTCGTGAACGTTCTTTGTGGCAATACATTACTAGTGATTCTGAAAAATGTAGCATATCGCTTTCAAATTAAAGAGG
Organism: Carcinoscorpius rotundicauda; assembly: GCA_011833715.1. Classification (NCBI taxonomy): domain Eukaryota; kingdom Metazoa; phylum Arthropoda; class Merostomata; order Xiphosura; family Limulidae; genus Carcinoscorpius; species Carcinoscorpius rotundicauda. Next base: position 23,995,382 of record CM022395.1, read on the forward strand.
GCTAGTTATGGAAATTGGGGATTTCTGTATCACTGTACTCAGTGCTCAGCTTCCAAATGTGAATATTGGGTAAATAAATGAACCGAGTACAAAAACTTGATATAACACATTACAAATGCATAACCTTTTGTCTTTTTTATGAAAATAAATTATTATATTGAATAATCATGATTTCAAATCAGCTGTTATTAGTGCTTTCAACAAATTTGCTATTTTGTTGTATACAGAGGTTATTTTTAGGTTATTTATTAAATAGATTTACTCGTTTCAACCAAATCAAGCTGTCGTACTTTTTGAACCGTCGACCACAAGCAAGTTGACTCGCCGGCAGCATACACTGTCAACTCTTATGATACCCTGCACCAACGAATAGTGGAATTGATTGTTATATAATAACTTCCAATGACTGAAAAGGTGAGCATGTTCAGCGCCGGCTTTCGATCCCGCGACTCGCAGCTGGTGAGTCGAGCTCTAACAACCCGTTCATGCCAAGATATCTTGGAATAGAAAATATTCAACAATGACAAACTATAAAAGCATATTACAAGCTATTTTTTTCTGCAAACGAAATATTTGAATTATTTGCATCACTAACCTTTAGAACAAGTTTACTGAAGTCAACAGACCGGGGATATTCGATATGATTGGAAATAACAACAGTATTAAAGTTGGAAATTTCAATAATATTATTAATGGTGCGTGTAGAGTCGGTGGAAACCAAGCATTTTAACTTTTAGACTGAGGTTTCAAAAATTTACAAGTTATTTCTTTGAGAAATATTGCGTAAGTAAAGAAAAAATAAGATAATTCTTACCCAAATTAAATATCAGTTGAAATTCACGACTTAAGAGACGTGGTAAATACAATATGATGCTTGTAAGTAGATACAAAAGAACAGAGATTAAAGTTCAATGTTTCTTTAGTCGACGTGACCTTAAAGGAATGATTTCCAGGTCTAGAATACGTTGTATGAATTAGATATTTAAGGCAAAAATAGATGAAAGATTTCCCGATTAACGTTACCATAATTCCATACGTTTTTAGACGGATAAATTCAATATTGTTCTTCTCAGAATAAGTGACCCTTGCCCAAGGCCATGATGAAGTATTGTAACGCCTTTCTTTGTAGCACTGAGAACAGTCCCAGCCCTATTAATAGCGTTTTTTGTATAGTAAGTATACGTGAGTGACCGGGTACGTATATCTGCAGCACTTGGTAGACCTTTACATGAAGCTGTAGAGTTAACCAGCTTTGTGTTTTCATATGAACTGAAACAGCTGTATATTCTGGTTATAAATTATTGTTGTGTATTACTCCTGTATTTTAGTAGCTATATATTTCCATATACAAATCTCACGATTTTGTTTTACGTGATCGAAAAACAAAATTCATCTTTAAGGCCTCTAGGGTAATTCTGGGAGTCAAAATCAGCATATTCGGGGGAAAAAAATGTTTATGTACTTTGTTTAAACCTTTTAAAGGTCAAAATGGTAGTTTAAACATAAATACCAAAGAACCAGTTTATATGTAAATTATGTGTTTTCTGTTTGGAATGTGATGTTAATTTGTTGTTAATTATGTTGTTCCATAACACTAATGGAAGAAGAGTAAGTGACGCAGTATTTTATTTTTGTTCATTTTCATATATATGATATGTTATGATTGTAATAAAACTAGTTTGTTTGTTGCCGTTTTTTTTATTTTAAGCAAACACTTATGAAAAATACATTATATTCTAAATTTTCCGCATGGAGTTCTTTCAAGGATACTTTTACATAATAAAACTTCCCTATAATTTCAGTGAATGTTTACCATAGTTTTTAGTCTATCTGTAGTATTTAAAATGCTTAAGAAAATAATTTTTATTCCGAAAACCAGATAGAAATGAAAATTATATATAAAATCAGTCTTATTTAGAATATATTGCGAAATAATTTGTACGCCGCTATGGTATATTCGTATGTATATAAATAAAAAAATGTATATATATATATATGTGTGTGTGTATGTATAAACACACATACATCACTGTTGTATATCTAACATCTAAAGCGAAAATATATAATAATAGATTCACTCTATCTTCAATGAGTTTAAACTTCACTTAAACAGCTGAGCTAAAACTAACAAATCATAGCATTTTTGGCCTAGTTTTTTGAGGATGAAATAAATCTATAAAAAAATTAAGTTTGACATTCGTTGGACTCTTCTTTGATTCACGCAAAAAAGAAATCCTCCCACAGTTTTAACAAACACTGTAGCAATCGAGTACGTACTAATAACACACGTAACAAACCCACAACCTTCTGCCATTAACTGATATACTCTAGGACGTTGGTTTTCTCTTCTAGCAGTCGACTTTCCCTACTACTAATAATAAATATTTAAGAAAAGTATTATATATAACATAAAAGTTATCTTTTCGACGACGCCATGTTCATGTATTGTTAAAACTATACTTTTCTACGCAATTGACAAGTAAATGAATAAAATATTTCAAATTCGATAAACCCAGACAGAATGTTCACTGCTTAATGTTAATTAAAACCTCAAACAAGATGTATTATTCCTTCCTACAATCGTATGATGGTGGTTACTAGTCATACAAGCACTGGATAAAATATTTTCCCTTGCTCCCGATGGCTCAACAGTAATGTAAGCTCGTAACATTAAAATTCATGATTCGATAATCTCGGTAAGCATAGCACAAATATCCTATTGTGCAGGTTTGCGTTTAAAAACGAAAAAACATTCACATAGGATATTCACAAGGAGAAATTTTACTTTAATAATTTCGTAAAAAAAAAAGCATTGACGCAGTCGACTTTATAGGATATGTAGATGTTTCTTGATCAGATTGTAAGGTCACTCATGGTCATTTAGTAAACAAAATGGTGCTTTTTAAGTGAACATATCAAAAAATAAATGTCTTTTTCTTTCTTCACTACCAAGGTGCCCCCTAATGGTATAGCAATAAATCTGAAAGCTTATAAGCTTAAAATCGGGTTTCATTATAAGCAGAAAACAGACAGTTTTGTGCTTCAATCTAAACAAACGAAAAAAGGCAATATAATTTCATACCATAAAAATTGTATGGTTAAAACTTAAAACATAATGTTGTAATGAAACGTGTAATAAGGGAATAAACTGTCACAACATTGCAATGAATAGTTAAAACTTGATAGCCTTTATTCAGTTCGAAGGCATAATAAATATGTGTTTTGTTTTTCTTTGCTGCCTTCAGCTAACATTTAGGTCTAGTAATGCTGGAGCAACAATTGTTTGTCAACAAAAGTACACTGAATATCCATTGATTTTATCCAATGGGGTGTTATTGTAATATACGTGAAGTCACTAGCATGTAAAACAATCTATTACTCATATACGAGTACGAATGTACGTTTGTTCATACTCGTCTTAAGGACATTTACACACTGCTTGTATTGATATCTCGGAAAATTTATGCTCTTGTAGTATGCCTGTTCTATCCAAACTTTATATCGCTGTCAAAATCCTAAATAAGGTTTGCTAAAATTTACTTGCATATATTTCACTATTTAAAGATAATGAACTTTTGAAAGATACATTATAGGCTTTGTTTTCCTTCCTTGTTAAAATCAGTGTTTCAGTTGATCTGCTAACTTGCTTGCTTTAGGAGAAAATCTTGTAAGTTATAATCACTGTATGATTGCAGTACTAGCATACAGAAATATAACGTCTAAAGTAAGTTACAATTACGTAAAATTTTTTTTGATGGTAGGTCACGTTACTCTTACATAAATTTGAAAAAAGTAGTTTGGTTTAATCACATTAGCCACCGAGCGATGTTAAAAACTGCAATTACGCATTTTATATTTTGACAAAACAACTTGCACAGAAGTCTTGCAACATATATGTATCCATTTCTTGAAGTTGATGTAGTAAAAAAGTACTCATTTGAAAGTATATAACAACAAGGTAAATAATTTTTAAATCGCTGTATGTGACTGAAAATTGAAATAATAATAAATTCAGTAGTAAACTGAAAATGAAATTTCTAAACTCAAGTGTTGGGTTTTAGCTGCGCTTAGAAACAAATTATAATCACAGTGCACATTTCACATTGTAGTAAAAATGCACAAAAGAAACATTAGTTTCTCATTCTCTATTAGATACTATATTCATCTTGATTGTAATGGAGAAAGGGTGGAAGTCAGAAGGTTCTAACGGTTGAAAATGAATATGAATTAATGTTGCAGACCTAGTGATTCCTGTGAGAAATATGAGATAAACCTTGACCTCGATAGAAACGGAGAATACCATTTAATTTGTATAAACGGAGGCTATTAACAAAACGAATCAGAGGTCAGAAGACACTTGCATGACAAGGAGCCGCCGGGTCTTTCCTCTGAATCAATTTCTTACAAAGCGATGCGATATTGTGGAAAGATAAGCTTGAGTTTCTTAACAAACATGGCTCCATCTGACACAAGATATGCTGAATCAAGAAGAACATTAACGTTAATCCCTAATTTCTTCCCCCTCCCCTAGGCTACCTCGTCAAGTACGGATCTTTTCTCTCCCTCCCTTTTCTATCCACAGATACGAAATAAATGGAACACCAGGAACGGGACGCGCGCCCGCTCACGTACGTACACGAGGATTCGGTTTCTCCTGGGAACGCGTCGGTTTTCTGACAAGTCATTTTTCTTGTTTCTTTCCAATACGATAAGTCCTTCCTAACCCCGCCCAGTAACGTCGATGTGACGTCACATTATGTTGTAAGCCCCTTCAATCTGCCTAGGCGGGATTATAAATGAACCGAGCAGCTGGAAAAACTTGTAAGTTACTTATCCAGAAGCAATAAATAGACTTAAAGCAACTGAAGTTAAAAGTTTATAGTATTTGCTTTAGATCGTTTACTTTCAATATGATGATGTGGAATAAACCACCGTTGCACAAGATGAAAATCCCAAAGAACTTGGAGTTATCGTAAGTCAACCTAATCTTTACTTCATTTTTGATATTCAGTTATATTTCTCACAAAGAGGCGTGGTTATTACATTCCAGAAACTAGAACTACCTTTATTATACACTTATCGGTTCTGTCACTTAAATTTTAGACTTTATTGTATCTGATCAAGATTTAATTTAAATAAGGATGACAAAAGAAAGGTGAAGGTAACTACTTCATCATGAAACTGTTTACGATAGTCCTAGTACTATATTTCACTTCTTTATGTCTATACCAATTTTAAAATGATAGCACATAGAAAAATAATTACAGCTTAATCAGCAATTAAAATAGTTATAATTTCCTATGAATCTTCATTAGTGAAAAATACATTATCCTTTTATAAAATATCCAAAAATTTTCGATGTGTTGGATGTTGGTGTCAGAAATCACCAGTAACTTTGACCTTTTGTGTTTCAGAATGCTCATGAGGTTTTCTAAACCAGCTCACTTGATTACTTTGTTGGCTGTCGTCTACCTTGGATTTCTGTTATATCCACAGAAGCCACAAATAATAACAGCCAAGAAGCCTTCCACTATTAGTACGCTTTTGTACCTCAGTTCATTTGCAATACATTTTGGAACTCAGATATGGATGACGTTTATATCTGGTGAGTTTCGGTTACTTTCTGAATGTTTAAAATCAGCTTCATTTGTGTATATATTTTTTAAATTTGTTTTTCACATATTTTAAAAAGAAAATAATATTAAGGAATTATAAAAGTAGAATGTGAATAATCAATTAAAGAAATATTCTAAAGGATATTAATGTTTCGCAAACGAAATTAATGGTACTTTGTACATCGGCATATTCATAAAAAAATGACAAATACTGTCAAATATAGAACTATTAAGGAACAATGTACGTGTTTCTGTGCAGGACAAAATGTTATCTCCAAAGTACTCTGATGTGAATTTTACTCGTTTCTTAAGAGGAGGATAATCACACATTTAAAGTTCCTAACAAAATGCTTTAAAAACCTCACCAATAAAATATGGTGTACGTATCATACAAAGATTAAGTGAAAATGAATTTTATTCAAGATGTTAAAAAGGGACATTTTATAGGTATAAGTATTTGTTTGTGATCTTATGGGTTTCATTCTCTTGAAGGTATCGTTTTATTCTTCAAACTTCCACGCAACTTGTTTAGTATGGTTCAGAAACAGCTGTTTCCTAAATACTTCCTGCTCAACATCTTTCTCAGTTTCGTCACTCTGATCACCTTTGTCGGACACCAGAGTAATAGTAGCAACAGTGAGCCGCGTGTTCAGGTGAGTCTGCTGGTCTTCTTTCCTAACATTAAAACAAAATATAGTAATGCAAATACATAAAATGATTATACGTGTTTATATGTACATAATGTATAATTTATTACATAATTTGTGCAAAATTCATAGGAAACTACGTGCTACGGAAGAGAAAATATATTTTATGTTGAAAATAGCTTTTATTAACAGGATTAAACAATAAATTCTAGGCTAAATTACTTATATCACATTTATTTGTAATTTAATTTGATATTCTGTTTAAAAGTGTTTTACAATGCAAGCAAATTATCTGATTGGCTGAAATCTAGTGACTTAACTGAAGGTGTGGTGCCTACGTGCTTAGGTTCACGTGTACCCGTGGCACGTGCTTTCTTTTGTACATGCCCTCTTTCCTTTTTTTTTTTTTGCCTACTATTTATTTTTATATTTGTGGTTCGTCCTTCATCACCACCTTAGCGAAATGTATTTTCGACAGACGCTCGTGCTCCCTCCATCTTTCTTTATGGATTTCAACGTAACAGGTTTTGATCAACATATGCGGACAATAATGAATATGTAGAATTTGTACATAATTAAAATTAACCGTTATCTCAGTACTGGAGTTAAATCAGCTATTACTTAGAAATACTTCCATCTCAGCAGATTTACACTAAAATGGGTATTAATCCTCATTTACTCTTTGCTATAAAAATTTCATTTCTTTTATATTATTTTGATGCTTTATTTAAGTGTAGATTATTGAAAACTCCACACTAATGTTTTCTTTTCACTTTGCTTTAATACTAAAGCGATACAACTTGTATTATAATTATATTTTTGATTATTTTATTTATATTCAGTTCTTATGTTTATGTCCCCCGCTAGTACAGCGGTAAGTCTACGGATTTCCAACGCTAAAATCAGTGGTTCGATTTCCCTCGGTGGGCTCAGCAGATGGCCCGATGTGGCTTTGTTATAAGAAAAGCGCACACACACATTCTCTTATATTTATTTTTAAAAAAAAGTTTTTCCATCAATCTTTTTTTTTTTTTTGTTAAATATTTTCATCCGAATCTAAATTCAGATGTTTACAATTTTGCAGATATGGGCCTTGTCACTATGTTTTCTAATCCAAGTTGTAGCGAGGATGTACATTTTACCTGTAATGGTTGGACTTCTCGAAGCCCGGCATGCTATTGAAAAGGAAGCAGGGATTGGGATGGAAGTAGGACGTCACGATCCCGGCAGGCTGCGTTATTGTCCTCATTATACGAAACTCCACATCCAGTTTCGGAAATTCCACATACTCTGTGCCATAGTCAATATGATAGCCATAATCTGCAACGTAGTTCACATGTGTCATCTGGCATCTAAGTTATGTAGCTTATTATGAAGAAAGCTACCAATTAGATTACAAAAAAATCTGAACTCAAACAACGTTAATTTTAGTGTATGGTCTTAATGTTTGATGACGACACAGAACTCGAATTATCAAATAATTAGTGTGATCTTGAATGCACTGTTTCAGATGTGTTATTGTATGCTACATTACCATAATTTTATTCAACACTGAACTCTTCTCTTTATTCGTTTTGAATAGTAAATGTAGCACTTTTACTGTTTTTTTATTTAATATTATCTTAGGGCTAAATTTGTTACCTTGTATAATGATTAATTTTTTGCTGATTCCCGTGTTTTGTTATTCGTGTGATTCATCAAGTATTTTTACAATATAATTAGCAAGCAAGCTTATGTAAGAGCTCTCCAAGAATAGCTGTCAGCAGTTAACAGTGACAATTTACTGTAAAATGCTTTTCTATTTTGTATTTAACTATGAACTATAGGATGCATCATCTGTTAAGTGTTTTATTGTAGTTTGTAAATATTGTAAATATCAATGACTCAAGTTGTTAAATATTTACTGAAGTCAAGATATTATTAGACCATATTGGTCAAGTTACTGTGTGTTGTGCTGAAACTTAGTGATATTTTTAGCTTTCATTCAAAGTCATCCTAATAAGTTATGGTTGTATTATTTTGCTATAGCGATGAAAATAAAATATTTGGTATGATTATAAAATTTTTCTTTATTACGAACTACAAAATAAACTAATAAAATCGGTGTTCTTATAATATTTACGATTGAAAACAAGACCACAAATTAACTAAACGTAGTCGAATAATACATTGTAATAGAATGTATAGAAGAAACTACTTTGCTTGCTTTTTTATTCATTTTCCTAGACACAACTGAGAACCTTCGAAAATTATATAATATACAATAATTAATAAAGGTGTACGTCCTTATTATCACTTCTGGAGTCATTAGTTCATTGAGATCTTGCAAGTCAATGTCACAAATAAACAAGTTGCTACGCACAAACATTTAGCAAATGCAAAACGATGCCATCCAAATGCTAGTACCAAACATTGATTATGAAAATAACTTTTAAATGTTCGGAATATAATTTTCAGAACGAAGAGTACACTTTTGTTTTTAATTTATATCTTGGTCCTGAGATATAGTATCGAGATAAAAATTAAACAAATCCAAATATTTCTCGAAACATTAAACATTCTTCTTTGAGTATAAGAATTGTTTATATAATGATGTTTAATTATATGAGATATGCATAAATCCCCGATAAAAACAAATACAACAAATAATTTAGATGCAGACCAGTAGAAGAGGGTTAAGAATACTTATATATAATTGAAAACAATTCCATTACCACTGTGGTTGGAAAATGCATGAAAAAGTATGTAATATAAAATTACATTTATGATAGATTGAGACTGTATTTGCTAAAATACCTTCTATTATTTCACACTTCTTCTGATAAATATTACACTTAATTAATAATATTATTCGACTCTGTTACATGCGATGGTCAGAATATATACGTAATATGTTCTTATGGTTGAGAAAAATAATCCAGGTAAACAGGTGGTACAACAGGAAAACACCATACTCGTACTTGTAGGAATCAGTAGTATCATTGAAAAACAAACTAAGATACATTCGAGGAAATAATCTCTGGAGCCAGGAAGTATCAAAAAAATATCTTAAAATTTCTCTAGTGAGACGTCAAGTATGAAACAGTCCAAAATACTTTTAGTACTGTGTAGTCTATAAAATCTATTCATCAGTTCGAGAATTCTGTAAAACAGGTTTCATTAATACATTCTGACATAATTATAAGGTTCGTATAATTACTTCATTTATGTGTTTCTAAACTATTGTGTTAATCAGATTAAGAGAAAAGTGGTTCAAACATTCATTATGCTGCATTTCATGTAATTGTTTCTCGTGGTATTCACGTGTACTTCAGTTATAAAGAAGTATCAAAGAATGGAGATGGTTTCAGTGATTTACTATAGTAAATATGTACGTCAGTTACATGAGTTGAAATCAGAAAATTAGAATAATCTTGCATAAGCTTTTATAGTAATCTTACTTTCACATTCCGCAATACGAATAATATCGTTATTATCTCTTCTTTATATAAGTTGTAAAGTATTTGGGGCTTCACTCATTCTTAATCGTTTTTCATCTTATATTATTAATTAGGGTGCTATAATAATTAATTTAAATTATTATTTGGTCAATATCTCAAGAGCATGTTCGAAATCATGTTTAGGTTGCAGTTGAAACAGTGTCAAAATTTACTGCTGAGATCATTACTGTAAACCAGAATTATGCAATTGCACAAGTCAAAAGGAGCTCTTCAACATCTCATTAGGCGTTTTTGCCACTACCATTGCATCACGATAAAGTGATGAGACTAGGAGCCTACATTATTACGAAATACTATGATATTTAGTCTTCATCATCCAAGGAAGTGCAAGGTGAGAAAACAACACCGTTGTTACAACATTGCTAAAAGCTGATTGCCTCATCAGATACAATAATACATCTTAGGGCTTGAATCTTACAATTATATGCACTAAACTATTTAAATAAACACAGAAAAAAGTAACGACTCAGATTTACAGTCGTCAATAATAATGGTATGTTATTAAACAATTAACATTATTTTTCAGCCAGAGCAATACTCGATTACATAGGCGGTGGAGTATATTTGAAAGTGTATGCGTGTATGCGTGAGAGAGATGGTAAGATTTATAGGCCTGTGTTGGGAAGAAGGAATGAGATGCTACACTTTACGTTGAAAGTCTATAATATAACTCACGTGCAGTCTTCTCACTTCATGATACTTAGGTCGCTCGCAAGTTATGTGTTCAAAATTAGGTTTTTGCTGGAAGCACTGTCCCAAACAGAAGTGGTATCCCAGTTCATATGAACACAGGTATAAGTTTAACTGAATATTCACATCATTAACGTGGGCCCGACATGATCAGGTAGTTAAAGCGCTCGACTTGCAATCTTAGAATTGCGAATTTGAATCACCGTCGCATCAAACATTACTCGCTCTTCAGCCATGGGAGTGTTATCAAATGACAGTCAAACCCACTATTCGTTGGTAAAAGAGTAGCCCAAGAGTTGGCGGTGGGTGGTAATGACTAGGTGCCCTCCCTCTTGTTTTGGCCTGGCAGGGCCAAGTGGTTAAGCCACTCGACTCGTAATCAGACGACACGGGTTTGGATCCCCGCCACACCAAACATATTTTAGGCCTGGCATGGCTAAGTGCGTAAGGCATGCGACTCGTAATCCGAGGGTCTTGGGTTAGCGCCCGCATCGCGCCAAACATGCTTGCCCTCCCAGCCGTAGAGGCGTTATAATGGGACGGTCAATCCCACTATTCATTGGTAAAAGAGTAGCCCAAGAGTTGGCGATGGGTAGTGATGACTAGCTGCCTTCCCTCTAGTCTTACACTGCTAAATTAGGGAAGGCTAGCACAGATAGCCCTCGAGTAGCTTTGCGCGAAATACAAAAACAAACAAACATAGTTAACAAGTAACATCACTTGATCAGTTGTACTTCTATTCATTATTTTCTTTCCATCATATTTTTTCATGCCACACACTAGTACAACGGTATGTCTGCGGATTTACAACGCTACAATTAAGGGTTCAATTCCCTTTGGTAGTCTCAGAAGATAGCCCGATGTAGCTTTGGTACAAGAAAACACACACACATCCATTCTTTCATTTCGACTTTCTAATATAAGCCTATATATATAATTTTTGGTAAACAAATAGTTAAGAGCCTCCCCAACGTTTATTAAGTTCCACCGCCTATAATATCACAGTTTCTGATTATAACGTCCTGATATTTATTGTTAAAAAATTGATTAAATTTTTAACAAACTTCTCAAGAAAAGAGTAATAACACGTTATTCGGTCCGGTTTAGTCCCTTGGTGGAACAGCAATAAGTATTTGGAATTCCAACTCTAAACTTCAGAGTTCGATTCTCCGCGGTGAACACAGCCGATAGTTTGATGTGGCTTTGTTATAAGAAAAACATACACACACCCGTTTTAGTTTAATATGAAAGGAAAATTAAACTACTTAAAGCTGCACTAAGGTTAAATACTTAGTAGGTACAGAGATAGACAAACAGACAAAAAAAACGACACGAAAATGTAAAAATGTATTTTTGGCTCATGTTATATGGTTACAGACATGTAGAATAAGTAACGAAAAATAAACGCACATAAAATTTTTTACACGATTATAAATTTATATAGATTCATATCTATAATTTTTTGAAGTTTGTGAACTGGCCGATATAACAGTAAATATCTTTCATTTGAATTATGCTTTTAGTAATTTATATAGCATATATTGTTCAGCAAGCTTATTACAAACTTATTTGCAAATGTTTTCAATGAACGCAAAGAACTGCCGCTTAAATTTCAACCATACATTTCAGATACAATGAAAAAAAACACTACAATTTTGTTTTAAATTCTTACGGACAACTTTCGTAAGCTTCAGTTTCACCAGTTAATTTTGCAAGATGTGAACAAATATAAAATCAGTTTTTGAAGGTCTTAAGGTCTGATTTGTTTGTTTGGAAGTTCACACAAAACTACATGAGGGTTACCTGCGCTAGCCATCTCTAATTTAGTAGTGAAAGACAATAGTAAAGGCAGCTAATCATCACCACCACCAACTTTTAGTTTTACTGTCTTACCAGCAAATAGTTGAACTGATTATAACATTATAACGTCCCTATGGCTTAAAGAGACAAACATGTTTGGTGGGACATTGCGACCCTTTCTGAAGCAAAATATTCATATCAGATATTAATTTCCAAGGCTGAGTGAGATATTCTTTCCAAGTGATGACACTGGAAAATAGAGGAATATGGATAAACTTGGGAACTAAGGATCATCCAGTAAGTTCCTTATAATAAGTCACGCACCACCTTTGGTAAAGAAAGTGTATCTTATAACAGCTGAGAATCCATGAACACAAAGGTCTCTGGTAAAAGCAGTCCACATGATCCAAGCAACAATACACAACATAAGCAAGAAGAATCGGTATCTGGACAAAAAACAGCGTTTGTCACGTATACATAAGTTTCTTCCAAGAAATGTGTAGTTGGAATACGAAACGGGTATTCATGTCTTTTTATATAAAGACATATTGGTCCAGTCACCGGATGCAACGTCTATGAATTTCTGTGGATTAGGATTCTTGAAAAGTTCACTTGGAAACTGTTGTCCTCCTACATTAGATAGCTTATGGAAAACCTATAGAACAGTGGTTTACTTTTGACATGACAGACTTACGATAAAGACTTTTGAAATGGAAATTAGACTTGAAATATTACTGCCAAAATGTGAGGCTGTCAGACAGAGAGAAATCGGGCACAGTGACACAGATTGTAATGATGTAGTGAAGATTTAAAATATTTTTAATACAATATACTCCACCTCTTAATTAAGTTGTTGTTGTTGTTTCAAATTAAGCATAAAGCTTGTTTGTTTTGGAATTTCGCACAAAGCTACTCGAGGGCTATCTGTGCTAGCCGTCCCTAATTTAGCAGTGTAAGACTAGAGGGAAGGCAGCGAGTCATCACCAGCCACCGCCAACTCTTGGGCTACTCTTTAACAACGAATAGTGGGATTGACCGTCACATTATACACTCCCACGGCTGGGAGGGTGAGCATGTTTAGCGCGACGCGAGCGCGAACCCGCGACCCTCGGATTACGAGTCACACGCCTCACGCGCTCGGCCATGTCAGGCCTCAAGCATAAAGCAACACAATGGATTATCGTAGATTTTGTTAACCTGAAGATAATCTGAGAAGGTCGAAAGGTTGTTCTCTACTTTATTTTTAATAAATATTTTAATACTCATACCAGCCGTCTTGAGATACATTTTTACTATCCGTAGTTTGCCCACCACGGGTATCGAAACCCGGGTTTTAGCGATGTAAGATTGAAGACATACAGCTGTGCCACTGAAGAGCCTCTTATTAAAGTTGAAAATGAATATATATAATTTATTGGGATTTTGTCACATTAAATTACAAAATATTTACCTTATATGGATTTACTGTTCAAAAAATGGATAAAATATTGTTAAAGATGGTAGATTATTTTCATTAAACATTCAAGAAATATGCTGCAACAAACTCCATAATATATTTCTGTACACCTTTTAGTAATCTCTAGCCAATAATGCAAACCTATTTAGAAAAAAAATTACCATAATATTGATTAATTAAATAACATCTTTTGATTCACAGGTAAATATGAAGTGTGATAGATTTGTTTAATATAATAATACTTTATATAAATGCACATCCTCACACACAACAAAACAGTGGCTTCCGTCGTTTTTTACAAATTTAAAAAACTGTCAAATTATTTGACATATTCATAGAACTAAACTTAACGAGAAATGTTTACAGTGGTTGACAAGATAAGATATTCAAAAATGATGTGTACGTCCAAAAATTTATTCTTTCTTAAAGATTTATATATGTGTGTGTGTGTATGTCAAGTATTATGTCATATCATTAAATAAGTACAAATGATGTACGAATTAATAAGTAATATATAATTAGTGAGTTACTAATTAAAGGTTTCATAATTAGATGTAAATTATATATAAATTGGAAAATAATATATAATTAATGGTGCATTAACTAAAAGATGATCAATTAATTATACGTAAATGAGATGCTAGTTAATAATTGGATATTAATTAATAATTTATGAATTAAAGTTTAATTAATATGCAATTAATACTGAATATTCACGATTAGTTACGACTACATCATAAACATCAGGGGCTCCTCATTAAATGACATTATATGATGAATTCACCATCATCAGAAAACGCATTGCTAGCATTTATCTTTTTCATATTATTTCATTATATTTATAGTTTATATTTTTATAAATAATATTTAGTCTCTTGTTAAAAAATAATGGCATACCATTATTTTAATATATTATAATTCTACTCTATGATGAATAAAACATTCAAACATATCACATATTTTACATTTTTAAAAAGGATATTGTTTCACTTATATGAAAAAATAACATGTTTTAAGCAAGCATCATTAATATAAGTTAGGGAAATCACAAATGGTGACAACATACATCTCACAAAAACAGATGGTGTTTCAATAGGTAGAAAAAGTTACTGCACTTCCAGAGGAGTGCATACATATTTTAATTTGTCTCAGTTTATGCTTATAGTTTTCATTTATATATACATAGTTGCAATACACATGTCTTGCCAAGGTGGATGGAGCTCCTATTGGCAGATATCGCTAATAACATAAGTATTGTGCTACAGTACATTTGAACATCGTTTCAACTTTTATATTTAATTAGCATAGCACAGTTTTTACAGGTTCTAATGTTTTATATGTATAACATGTCTTACTAATTCATTAGTTTGGTTTCCATAAGTAATATATTGCATAGTATCTATTCGTTCTGATAAGGATGTTCTTCTGTATGGAAGTAATAATATGCACTATGTACGATGATCACAACTAGATTACAATTTTTTTCTACAACGAATAAAAGATTTACATTGGTTATACATTTTACATTTTAAAATACGTTATTCTTTCACTTTGTAAAAACCTCAGTATGTTTTAACAGACATTGTTAATATATGCTAGTTGAATCACACAGTTAAAAAGAAACAAATAGTAACATGATACATCTCATATATTTTTATTTATTAGCTATGATTTTAATTGTTTGCTTCTAATGTTACAGTTGTTTAAAGGATGATAATAAGATATATTTCGAATGTTATAGTATTTATATACTTAATGAAAGAAAATAAACAAATGATCCCAAAGTTGCAAAGAAAAATAACAAATATTTGATTTGGTAAGATCTTTGAAGATTGTAAGGCACAAGTAATCAAAAATAATTGTTTATATCTTAGTTAAGAATAAAGTATATTCATTAAAATTATTAAAATATGAACGTATCAACTTTTGTCACATTATTAAAGGTTATAACAAACACTATACGACATACGAGTATTTGTTATATTTCAAGGTCTTGAGGCTGGACAGCTAGTACTACACTTAACAAAGCTCAAATCCATTATAAAAGAAAACAAAAGCCCTATAAAAGATTCTAATATCTAAAGGAAAAAGAAAATAATGAAAATTTTACATGGAACTCTAAGTGTAAGAAGCAGGCATATGTGCAACTATCCTATAATTTTCTTTTATCTAGATTTTGTTGTTGAATGGTCAACGACAGTATGAGAAACATCAGTGTAAAAAACAGACAGAAAAAAATCATTAAATCCTTTTCATTTATAGACTTGAAACCTGTTGCACAATTTGTACGGAATGAAACCTGTTGCTCAATTTGTACGAAATGAAATCTGTTGCTCAATTTGTACGGAATGAAACCTGTTGCTCAATTTGTACGGAATGGCAATATGCATGGGAATACGGAACAATCTACTAAAAATTATGCTTAAAGTTCTACCACTATGTACAATTTTGTTCATATACGTGGATTACGCTACTAGCATTTAATATAAAGCTCACATAAATATATTTGTTTTACACATAAACTGCCGCTAGTGTGAATATTGTACACATTATAAATATTGTTTGGATTTGAAGTTAACAGCTAACTGAGCGAGTGACTGGTATGACGTCGATGTCAACAAATAGGTTTTCTTATGACAATTTAATCAGTGGTTAAATAACTCGAAGTGACGAAAGAGTGTGCCACTAAAAGTTTGATATCCCTGAGAAAGCTCTTGTTCTGTCATCAACATGACAAAGATTGTCATCAGCTATCGTAAATAAAAGATGTACATTATCTCGAGATACAAAAATCTACCATGAAATTCATTTTGTTGAGAAATAACTAAGCTACATTATGTGTCTTCAAATAACTTTTGACAAACGTAGGTGTCTTAATGTTTGATTTAATTGTACAGTCCCTTTTATCATTACTAACCTAAAATACTTAAGATTATTAAAGATGAGTAAGAAACTATATATTTAAATCAAACAAACTGTTACATTTCACTATAAAGCATACTTTATTTGTTTGTTCCAAGCAGCACTGCTGAGCCGCGAATTGGGTGAAACTGATGTCACAGTGAGAATAACAAATCAAAATAAAGATTACATCTATACATTATTTTTATTTCACTGAAAACATATGATTTTGTTGAGAAAATGAATTGACAAATAAATAACATTTAATGTTTTATAGACAAGAGCTGCGAAAATACGAAAGAAATAAAAAACTAGCATATTTCGCATAATTTTAGCATAGTAGGTAGACATATATCACTTGTTCTATTTTTTCCAATAAAAATAGAAAATTATGGCAAAAATAAAAAGATAGTTTGTATTGATAATTAAGAAGAATAGCGTTCATTAAATTATTTCATGTTAACATAAGTTTTTGTTCATATATATATATATAATATTTAACCTTTTCAAGAAAATTCGGCAGATGAAACAATTCAAAATAATATAATTATTGTAGCAAACGACTTATATTGGTCGATAATACAGTGGTTAATCACACTTCATAAAAATAGTTTTTTACACCAGTACAGTAACATATTACCCCAAGTTTTTGTTTATTCTTTTGTTAAGCACAGAGCTACACAATAGTTTACCTATGCTATGCCTACCCCAGGCAACGGAAATCCTGACTCTTTAAGGGGAAGACGTCGCAGCAGATGCTATTGTTCTCTATTGTGTAAAGACATACAATTTAATATGTTCTCTGTACATATATAAACTGAATACGCACTATTAGCTCTTTTAGTGAAGTACGTAAACTAAATTTTACAAAATTATTAGAGCTTTCTTCAAAATATATCATCATTGTGATACTACTGTGGATTATAAAGCATACAATATAATGGGCTAAACTGCAATTGTGAAGGCTTGCAAACTGAAAGAAAAATACAATTTTCATTAGCAGTTTTATTTTCCTATTTGTTGTTAGGCACAAAGCTACAGAATGGGTAATTTTACTATTATTAAGAACCCATAAACTAAGAATGTGAAGACAAAAAGTTACCTCTTTCTTTCTTTGTTAGCCCGACGATGACCGAAGAAGGTCGAAACAAGGTTTGCTGTTCAATACAAAGAATTTTCTCAACCAACATCAGCCGTTTTTAAATATATAGAAATAAGAAACATATTAATCAGTCAATTGATTCATCATATTAAAAGTCTTCAATATTTATGAAGTAGTAAAAACATTGAAATAAAGTTAAATAGATTTATAATTTATTGAGACCATAATAACCAGCGTGACAAGACCATTTTCATGATCATTACGTTTAAGAAGAAACATCACAGAAAGGTAGTTTTCTCATATTTGAAACCATATTTTCCAAATTTGATATTAATGCTAATAACACTATGTAATAAAATATTTACTCTTTCTTGTTCTTGGGCAGAAAGTGTTATTTCCCAAGTGCTTATGTCTAAAGTAAATGAAAAAGACCTATTTGTCTATTCAAACTGCTTTTGTGACATGGGTAATGAAATTTTCAAATTTACTCATTTTCCAGAACATTCCAGGTAGATTTAGTGCAAAGTAGCTGATAGAGAATTTTCTCGAACTTAAAAGAATTTTCTGGAATGTTGAAGAACTTACGAGAGATTTCAAGAACCTTTTAAAATTTTCTAGAACTTTCTATAGTAATATATATACAAGGGCTTACCACTTCAGTTTAGTTCTAGCTGCCTAAGTGAAGATATAGACCTATCTGATTTTATCAGAGATGGCATTAAGAAGCTGCAAGCATTCTCCAGACGCATTCTGCTATGTATGTGGCCAATTTATTAAGACAAGATCGTAAAACGTACTCTATGATAGCATCTGCTAAAATGTGTAAAGCCTACAAGGCATATTTCGGCAAGCCTGTCGGGGATCAAGACAAACCCTGGGCACCTCATTTTACCTGCGAGCACTGCAAAAAAACAACAAAAAACTTTAGAAGGTAAGACGGACAATTCTTGCTTGTTTGAACAGTAAGATTTTACATGACACATATTTTAGACCTTTTAAATTGTAAATATCCTTCGGTGCACCTCAAAGAGGAATACAACGGCGTCAAGACCTTGCTAGAAGCCTTCAAGTATGATGAGTATTGCTGGGCTGTTATCGGAGACTTCAAAATGGTGGCATTCCTGAAGGGTCTCCAAGGAGGCTTTACCAAGTTTCCCTGTTATCTTTGCCGTTGAGACAGGAAGGACAACGCAGCGCATTACAACAGGAAGCACTGGCAACAACGGAACGAGTTATCTGTGGGGAGACACAATGTCAAGTGTTAGTCGCTAGTGGACCTCCAGAAGGTGTTGTACCCACCATTGCACATAAAATTGGATCTTATGAAGCAATTTGTCATAGCGCTTTGATAAGGAGTCTGCAGCCTTTGAGACTTTTTCTCTAAGTTGTCTGAGACAAAGGTCAAAGGTGGTGTATTCGTTGGACCACAAATAAAGAAGATCATGGAGTGAACAGAATTTTTCAAGAAGTTCAGTAGAAATGAAAAAAAAAAGCTTGGGGCAGCTTTTTCGCAGTTGTTTGGGACTTCTTAGGAAATCACAAGGCCGAAAAGTATGTGAAACTGGTTGAGGCTCTGGTGAAGAACTACTACAAAATAGGCTGCAGGAGGTCCCTGAAAGTTCATATCCTTGAAGCTCATCTTGATAATTTCAAGGAGAGCATAAGAGCATACTCAGAGGAGCAAGGCGAGCGCTTCCACCAAGATATACTGGACTTTGAACGCCACTACCAAGAAAGGTATAACAAAAACGTGATGGAAAACTATATTGGGGACTGATACTTGAAAGTGATTTATATTACAATAACAAATCTAAAAAAACTACTCACTTCTAAAAATATTTTTGTATAACTTTAGAATAAAAAACATATAAATCTTTATTCAGACCTTATGTAAATGAAAATATGCAAATTTGCCCGTTTTTACATGGAAAATAGGTTAATTTCAAAATTTTGTTATTCAGATCAGAAAAGCAAAGTTTGATGGGAATGATGGCCATTTTATGCACTTTTACAACATAAGCAATTAAGAAATAACAATACTATCTAGGAACAACATTTGTGTTACATAATGTAACATTAATTATTCTCTCTGTATTTAGTCATGTTTTATTGAACATTTCGAAATAAATAAGCTAAAGCTTGTGCAAAATACTAATGAAAAGGTATATAAATCTCCAAATATAATTTCAAATAACAATAAAAATACATATAAGAATTACCAGCATCCAGATATAAAATGATATTCGTAGATGGTTCTAATTTTTTAGCTAGTAGATTCAGTAACTGACTTAAATCTTGATTGAACATAAAATAGTGTTTGTTCTAATAATGTTAGACATGCAAGAGTTACTGGGTATATCACTCAATAATTTTAAACTTGTAGACTTGACTCATTGTTTTTTTCTTAATTAAACAAACTGGGATTTCATCATTACTCTTATACTGCAGAGGGTAGAGCAAACTTACACTACAAACGTTTTTTTATTTTTTTAAATTTCGAGCAAAGCTACTCAAGGGCTATCTGGGTTAGCCGTCTCTTATTTAGTGGTGTAAGACTACAGGGAAGGCAACTGGTGAACACAACCCACCTCCAACTCTTGGGCTACTCTTTTATCAATGAATAGTGGGATTGACAGTCACATTATAACGCCCCCGTGGCTGAAAGGACGAGCATGTTTGGTGCAATGGGGATTCGAACCCGCGACCCTCAGAATACGAGTCAAACGTTTTAATCCTCCTGGCCGAGCTGGGCCCACGACAAATGGAGACGAGCTACGAACACTTGTTTCACAGTTTGGGTACGTTAGCCATGTAGTTCAAAACCATTACAGTCTTGATAGGTGCAGTTATTTTACTCATGAACAAAGCTATGTTTGAGGTTGACTGACCAAAACTTGAACGAAGTCAGCTGTAAGTGTTGGGAACTCTTATTAAGAGAAACATACAAGAATATAAAAAAAGTGTGTCAAAAACTTATAGTGCATTAACTATAATGAAAAGTATTAATCTTTGAATACGTACTGTATTTATGAACCGGCTGTTTCAACTTATGGATGTAAAATTCGTATGAAAATGAGAAAGAAGATTGGAAAAGCTGCACATATTTGGACTTTTAACGCTTCATTCAGGAGCTCGATTCCTTTTGGTGAATACAGCAGATAGTCTGATCTATCTTTGCTATAACAAAACATACAAACGCGTTCTTGAAAATTAATATTAACATTAATTACGTGCTTCTGTAGATTTAAATACGTATAGCATGTAAAACTTTAACCGTATAATTATACAGTACTAAGTATAGCTTCTGAAAAAATACTTTGAATAATTAAATACATTACAAATTTAAATTTATTAGCCATCATATTACAGGAAAAGTAACTTATAGTAGTATAAATTGGTGGGGGATGGTGTATGGTAAATACTATAAACTAATATTAGATGTAAGTTATAGAACGAAAATGTGTTATGTGATATACTATTGTGACTACCTGTTTTTACATTTGCACACTTACTCTATTTCATGGTCCTTAAGCATAACTGTTACAGGATATTTCATAACAATATAAAAAGCAAGCATTTTTTTCAAAAAAACGTTTGGAAGTTCACGAACAACACAATCAACGCAGAGAACGAGTGAACAAAATTTCAGGAAATATATAACTGTTAGATGTCAAAATAGAAAATGCTTGAAATGTACAATAGAAACCTTTAACGCACAGCACAATTTATTAAGTTAATTTAAATATAAATATTATTTTAGGACTACACGTAATAATAACATGCTTTCCTACTCCGGTTACAATGGAGGTAAATAAGAATGCAATAAAGACTGGCATTTATTTATATTGTTATTTAATTTTAGAAACGGAAATATCAATACAATTTTGTACAGAAAAAAAGAAAAGGTCGTAATGTTTACTACATAAGCAACTAAAAGATCTCAATGTGATATTTACAAAATGGTTTACGTGGCATAGTGTTTAGGGCACATGAGTCACAATTTGCGGGTCAACGGTGCGAATTCCTTCAAAGGACATGTTCGCCTTTTTAGTCATGGAGGCATAATAAAGAAAGCCAATTTCGCTCAGTAGCTCAGAGTAGCTCAGATATTGGCAGTGGATGGTATTATTGACTATCTGCCGTCTCTTTCGTCTATCACTTCTAAATTAGGTACAGATGGTCCTCGAGCAATTATGCGCAAAATTCTCCAAAGACAAAATTGAAATAATTATATGTAAATTGAAAATAGTAACGGCAAAAACTAGTTTTGTCTGAAATGCAACATCATTCCTAAGAAAAAGAGGATTCGAAAGACAATATATACTTTAATAAAGGTCTATTTTTATATCATAAACTACGAAGAGATGTGTTCACGTTCTATGGTAGCAGTACACAAGTAATTGCTTATAACTTATAACCTTTGTTGTTTTATACAACGATCCTGTTCAGGGGACATTGCTCTGCGTCACGCTCTGCAGGGGCTCCTTTCCAAAATATTAAGATCAATGTTGTCGCCCTCGTCTTTACAATTCTTTAAAAGTCCATCAGCTGTGCACTGGTTACAAATTCCGAAGGCACAAGAGTGAATGTCATAATTTGAGTCTTCAGACGCACGAATCAGTTGCATAGATTATGTAAAGGCCAAACTTAAAAGAAGAAAGATAACATTTAATGTAACTACGACCACTATAACTAAAATCATGCTATAATTTTAGTTAATATATCTTTCACAGAATAGATCATATGAATTTCGAACTCAAAGAAGGAAACTTTATATTTAAATAGGATCATATTTATCAAAGTTAAATCATAACTTTGATCACAAACATCCCACAGTTTAAATCATGTCAATATCAAAATATAAAAAACAGAATATAGTAGACAACTAGGATCAGTTTAACATATACATGATGGTAAGGTTGGATAAGGTTACCTTTTACACCATAGATCACGTTTATTTAGGCTGTGATGAAGCAAATACTGTACATAACTACACCTTTATTTGCTACACTCAAGGTACAGTATTGGATACGTACCTTTCGCAACATTAACCAAGCTAGTTCCAAACTGTAAACAAGAGAATAATGAATATATCTGTTACCAGGTTTACTACAAAGGATCTATATTTTTTCTCTTTCTGAACCACGTGATCTTCACAGCTATGAACATTAAATAAAAAACTTTCATACTTCAGTGAAATTCCAAAGCCTTTCGTAAGCTCTTGTTGCTTATTAAACATAATACAGTTTATATTGTTATATATATATTTTAATCTCTCGTTAAAAGTGCCGATATCGTTTTATTGTCAGTATTAGAATATTTTCTGCAAACAAAACCATTCATTTCCAGCCTTTAGTGCTTGAAACTTCGGAAAATATCTTTGATCTGAATGTTTGTCGTCATGTCTCAGAAGATAAAAAAAATTTGTTTCACCTTATGCAAATTTTCCGATATTATATCTCGGATGTCAGCATTTTAGCACTAATACACGATTGTGCAGTGAACACATTTTTCAT
The DNA here is from genome assembly GCA_011833715.1 of Carcinoscorpius rotundicauda. Classification (NCBI taxonomy): domain Eukaryota; kingdom Metazoa; phylum Arthropoda; class Merostomata; order Xiphosura; family Limulidae; genus Carcinoscorpius; species Carcinoscorpius rotundicauda. Next base: position 24,018,609 of record CM022395.1, read on the forward strand.
GGCGTTTCATAAGTACAGAAAAGTGTAGTTTTCTAAAACATTTATTCATATATGGCTGTGAATATTAATTATAAATTTCACTTTTCACATATTTCATAAATAGATATACATTATGAAAAGAAAATCTATGAAAACATGCTGCTATTGGGTGTTAAAAATAATTTATCAATACATCTCAAAATTAGCTGAACAAAACTAAAACTGACTGACAGTTGCAGTTTCAGAGGATAAACAAAAATGTGTTTAGATAAAGACAAATATTTTGAAAACTGCTTAATTATCTGTAACTAACTCCAAGTAGTTCAGGCTGATAACATTGTACTACATGTGTGTCTGCAGATCATGTGGATTTATTGTAGTAATTGTAAATTGGTGCTTTATATATATATATGTTGTTTATAGGCATTTCTTGTTGTAATTGTAAAATCAGTACCGTATGTGTTCGTATGGATTTCTGATAGTAATAGCACAGTACATATCATCATGAAGAAGAAAGTTATGGGTTGTCAAGCCGCACTTACATTATAGTAACGCTCTAAGTTTAGCAAATAATGAGAAACCACTTGGATGAAAGAAGCTTTTGTTATCTTGGATTGAAATGATAATTTTGTACATAAGGTAACATCAAATATTAAAAACAACTGAGTAATTAAATTGTAATCATTTTACAAGAAATGTTATGTGTATCAACTTAGTGATAAACTTCTGATAAAGTATTATGTAACGTGTGAAAACTTTGAATTGTTTATGTGATAGATTAGAATGATTTTTTTTAAATGGTATAACTATAAATTCTTTTGTTTCAGAATTTTCAAGCAAAATTGCACAGAGGTTGCGTTGATTTCAATCGTTCTGAAATAGCACGAACTAGTGTTCTACACTTAATTGTTGAATAATTTTAATCAGCTTTAATATACCAGTATGCTGTTTCCCACATATTTCATTGAGTACCGTATGATTATCCTTTACTTGCATGGTTGAAAGTAACACAAAAAAGTCATAAATTTCTGAAAGTAACCCTGTCTTTGCTGCACCACCATTAGAAAACATTCACTGATTTTAACGATATACTGAAAATCCTTCTGATAAGAAATTACTAATAATTGATGTTTACATATTGAGAATTAGATTTACTTTCACTCTGGCTTCAAACCATTGGATCTCTGCTTCAGTCATTATTAAAAGTAAGGAAGCCTTCATAAATTATCAAGAGAGTACTTACATTGGTTACTTTAGCAACATAAAATATTTTACTCTGATGGCGGAGAGATTTAGGCTTATTTCGTAGAGCCAATGATTTGACTTTTATATGAATTTTTATAAATGAAGACAGAATAACTAATAACAGTCATGATATCTTTATTGAAAACAATTGCTCTTTTTATGCAATGGAAGTTAAAAATAAAAACATTCACTTAATTAATATGATTTCCTTACAGTAAAAAGATTTTTTCAGAAAACGTTTTAGGATGTTTTCCTGAAAAGAAAACATTTGATAATTGAACTTTTACCACTGCTTATATTCTGCTTTCCTGATTTTAGTCCGGTATTTTGTGGTTCAACCACATTTACTGATATGGCTAAAGCTATTAAAACACTAGAAATATTTTCAGATCTCATAGAAATCAACCATTCAAGGGAATCACTACAGGCTGTTTCACAGTTATTTCTTAACTTATTACATGTAGATTAAATTTACTAAGCTTTACCATCATCAACTGGTTATAGAACCATCTGTGTCTATGGAAGCATTTGTGATCAATGAGAGAAACAATACTGGACAAACACAGTACAATCATAGCAGTGTTTATTTGTCATTCAATGAATGAGGCAAAATCTAAGCTACACAAAAATACCTTTACTAAAAGAAAATAATTAATGTTATTTTCCACGCATTTACCAACAAATTAAAATCAGTAGAAATAACTTTTTCACATTACCATTAACATACTCTTCTATCAATAAAACAAAAAAGAAATATAAAAACAGATAACATATTTTAAATAGATAAAATTATATATTCAAAAACAGATAACAGTTATCAAATTTTTCTCCATTGTATATTACAGTACCACGTCAAGATGGATACTTGGAAATTTCATTCTAACATATTAACTCTTTAGTGAACATTGTAACTACAAGAACTCAATCTATTTTGTTCCTTAATACCTATAAAAACACTTTATTTCTGTGGTTGGATTGTCTTGCAAGAAGTAACAGTGCAAATAAACCGTAAGAGTTATATTTTTGTTGGTTTCTCAACTGAACAATGTTACTTCTAAGTAAACCATTTACATTTTATCAATATTATATATATTTATTATATATAAATGTGAACCTATTAGTTAAAAACAAAATCATTTTCAATCGTATTTCTAATATTGGATGCAATATAAGGTTAAAAAATAAAATATTTATTGGTTAAAGTTCTTTTTGCAGATGGTTGTCGATGCTTTGAAATAAGTAAACGTTTTTGCTTTAAAATAACTTAAAAATGAGAAAAAACAATGATTTTTTCAAATAAACAAAATGACAAACCTCTAAGTTATTGCCTTTTAGGAAGGCTAGGGCTCTCTCAAGCTAACATTCAAAAGATATTTGTCATTATTCCTATAAAAATAGCTATGTTCTATGTTATAAGTTAGTTCGTGTAAAATGATTTAATATTTCTTACCTTTTACAATTTGGGGAAATATGGTATCACAATTTGTAGATGTGCAAAACCAACTTTAGAATTTGTTTGTTTGTAACTAAGCAAATGCTACAGAATGGCATGTCTACCCACAACAGGTATCGAAAACCGGTTTCTAGCGTTGCGACTTTTAGAGCGTGGAAACTTTGAGAACCGACTTGATTGCGAAAATTACTTAAGAACTGCGATTAGAAGACGTTGCTAATAATAAATATCTTTTAAGTATATTCTTGACTAATATGGAAAAATTTTGTTTTAATACATGTAATAAACTTATCTTAGAGAAAAGCGGAATCAGTAACATCGTATGAATGACATATTCAGATATCATGAAGATATAAATATTAACGAATGTTTAGGGTTCAATGAATTTTTAACAGTTGCTCAGGAGATAGATAACACAAATAAATGTTGCAGTGAATGTGTTTTCCATGTTTCATAATGATTTTTATTACTTGATACGAGTATCTTAGTATCACTCTGTAAATTAAATAATGTAGCCATGTGCATCTGTCATGTCGCTTCAGCATTATCATACAGAATCTTCGCTTATTTAAGGAGGGCCCGGTATGGCCAAGCGTGTAAAGGTGTGCGACTCGTAATCCGAGGGTTCGGTGTTCGTATTCCCGGTCGCACCAAATATGCTCTCCCCTTTCGCCGTGGGGGTGTTATTATTATTATGTGACGGTCAATCTCACTATTCGTTGGTAAAAGAGTAGCCCAAGAGTTGATGGTGGGTGATGATGACTAGCTGCTTTCCGTCTAGTCTTATACTAGTAAATTAGGGGCAGCTAGCACAGATAGCTCTCGAGTAGCTTTGTGCGAAATTCAAAAAACAAACTTATCTGAATATAAAATAAAGTTTTTCACCTGAACAAAAATACTCTCGTAGGAAAAGCTTCAACATCGTTTAAAGTGTTGATCTGCACTTTTTCTAAGTTTTTATATTCGAAAAGGCTTCGTTAAATGTCTGTATATATTAATAAATTGTAATTATTCGAAGGTAACATCAAATTCCCATTCCAAATTATGCCAATAAGCAAATGTCAACATATCTTACTTCAAAAATACATTGATTTGATGAAACGCAACAGAATTACAATATCACTTGCAGTATCACAAAAGGTTAAGCCTGTCGAAAGTGTTACTAGTTTAATGCTATCAGTTTAATATGTACAGTTCCTAATTACTGTAAATATAAAAAATGAAACATAGAAATAACGACTATTGTTTTAAAAATGTGTTATTTTTCGATAATTATGCCTTTTTAAATACTTTATATACATTAAATTCACGATAGTTAAACACTAATATAAAAGAAAATCATAGTTTTTAATAGTGGGCTTCGAAAGGCGTTCCAGGCGCCTGTTATTTATTAGATATAATTTAAAGAAAATATTAAATCAATAAAAGTCGAACATAAGGAATTTTATATTTATAACATTTATACTATTATCATTACGTTCAATTGTTTATGATACTAGCGCATAGTTACAAAATTGGATTTAATTAAGTGCACAAATGTTGCTTACTTTAAGTATGTCTTACTTTTTTATTTGTAAAACTAGAACGTTTTAATGTGTTCAAAGTTAGGACTACTAAACCACTATCGATCCTTGAATGGAATGACATGCTTAAAGTCATATTTTAAACTCTACGGCCTTACTTTTACAAAGTCTCTAAGCGTTACAAGATATGTGTAAGAAATCACATTTCAATATATGCATTTAACTTTTATTGATGAAAAAAGTGCTTTGAAAACTGATTAAACATGGTTGAGCTTAAACCTACAGTTATTTTGTCCTTGCCTACATTACAATTTTAAAAATACTGAGTTTGCTGGTGGAAAAGATTAACAGTTTTGTTCCTAGGCTGGTGTAGTTTCATTACTTAAAAAAAAGCGAGTGCGTCCACATAATGTGGTCACTGTTCCATGTGATAGAGATCAAATTAACGTCATAAACAGTAACTTGCACAATATGTTTTTACGTTGAATTACGTCATTAGGTTTCGAAAGTAATGTTTATTTACATTGTACTTGAATACGTCATTAGACTGAGAAACATTATTATTATTTAGGTATTATGATCGTCGTTGAGTTATCGCCAGTGAAAACGATTGAACAGAATCAACATTGTAAAGCTACCCATGATTTCAGTCTCTTGTCACGAGTTGAGGAAGTATACGTAAAATGAAATACATCATTCAGTTTTGTAGCAATAAACACTCAATATTTTGTCATTTTCCTCAAGTTTTTATGTTAATTCTAAACGAGGTTGTCTGCTTGTTTTAGAACAAAGCCATATTATGGTATTTATTGTGTCGACCAGAGAAATCAATCCCTGGATTTTTGCGTTAAGTCCGTAAAGTTACCGTTATCACTTCTAAATAAGTAAGAGAGAATTCATTCAAATCTTTGGACTTCATAAGGAGACCAAATGTCATGAACATATTTTTTTTATTTCTTGTCATTTATGGGCATTTTTAAATAAACCAGTCAGTTAGAAGCCTATCCCAAGTTAAAGTGTTTTTGCCTGAAAACAAATGAAATTTTAGAGTCACTTTTTGCGTGAAAAAATGCCATAAAAGCCGAATTACACTGCCGTATGTATAAAATTCATCTGTTTCGATATCAGTTTTCTATTTTTGCGCGGAGCAAGTATAAGCGAAATTACGAAAGAAAGGAAGCTGCAAAAGCTGTGTAACGCGTTTACACTGTGATTCATCAACATACATACAGCAAAACAGTGACATTTTGTACCGCGAAGTAGACTAGAAACAGTGCAAAAATTCCAAAAGCCAGTAAAAATGTTCTTATGGATGTGCATGCAATTTCGTTACAAGATTTGTACATTGAGAATGAAGACGTACTAGAAAAAAATTAGAAACATGTTTACTCTTACTAATTATGCATTGAAAATAACTATTAATATCATTGGAACTAAAATAACTCAATACTTACTCAAAGCATTCCAAATCTTTCCATTTACTTTCTGAGAAACCTGAAGATAGCTGATCGTTTTCGTTAATTTTTCTGCGATCAGAAGGTAGTTTTAAATTCTGAAAGTTGCTCTCGCCTTTTTAGACCATTCTGCGTCTATTGCGCACATTATCCATTTACTTTTGTACTTTTTAAAAAGAGCATACAGCAGCTCAAAGAGTGGGTTTTCCGCTAGTGGGATCTTAAAAAAACAAAATCAGTTTCTTTGAAAAATCAGGTAGTTGCTTGTATGACATGTTACTAAGTTTATTGTTCTATGACATGTTACTAAGTTTATTGCTCTATGACATGTTACTAAGTTTATTGCTCTATGACATGTTACTAAGTTTATTGTTCTTTCCGCTCTTTTTTTAAGACAGGTAAAAACAGATATTAATTTAAAAATTGCAGACATAGTGACAATACATAAAAACACCATATTCAATCATATAAGCCAAAGTACCAGTTAACAAATATCTTAGAATAAGTTTTTTCTTCTTCTTTTACGCAATAGATAAGTAATTTCACAAGTTTTTCGGTGAAAAACAACACTAAATAGCCTTTTCAGTAAATATACAAGTGATAATAAAATACTCTTGTCAAATTACTCTTAAAAATTTTAAACACTCTTGACTTTTAAGGCAAATTCATTTTCCAAAAAATTTGAATATGAAAGCAAGTTTTAGACTGCATGGATGCTCAAAATGGTGGAAAATCATTCGGACATAAGTTGAAAGTTAACTCGTGAAAAAGTAAAATTTCAGTTCCTTTCATTCCGAGGTTCTCCCCTTCCAGTGACTCAGCGACAACTCTGAAAACTAATAACACTAAAAACTAGTTTCGATACCCGTAATAAGCACAATATAGTTGTAGCTTTGCACTCGATAACAAACAAAAATTCCAAAGTGTGTGCCCTATAGCTGTGGTTGTTGTTATATACACTCAACTCTTACTTTAAAGCAAACTGAACACTTGAAATACTTGTGATATATGTTCCAACTAATTATATGGTAATTTAGGGCTATGTGTACTAGCCGGCCCTAATTTTGAACAGATCATCTTGAGAGCAGACAACTAACCAACAACACCCACTACAAGTTCTTGGGCTGCTCTAGTCGAATAGTTGGATTTTATTGTCAACTTCTCAAAAAGATCTACAATTACAAATTACAAAACGCGAATCTTCTTTTTCTTTCTTTTTTTATAAAGGGGGGACGGTAACCAAACACGAATCATAGGCTCTCGAATTCAAAGTCCAACAAAATAATTACTAGGCCACACCCAGCCAATTTACACTGTGTGAAGTTTTTACAAACTATAATGTTCAATTTATATACCTAATATTTAACGATATTTACACCAATAAACTAATAAACTATAATTTTTAATATAACCGCAGTCAAACGATTTGGGTTTGCAGTTGAGTATATAGCACTTATGTATTTGATTCATGGGGAATTCCCGACAGTTCAATACTACATTGTGTCTTCCGATAGTACAGCGGTAAGTCTACTGACTTACAACGCTAAATTAGGGATTCGATTTCCTTAGGTTGACTCAGCAGATAGCCCGAGGTGGCTTTGCTAAATGAAAACTCACTCACTCACTCAATACTGCGGTGACACTATAATTTTATCATAGCTATTTCCAAAGAAGAAATTCGAGTAGTAAATAACGAACTGTACCTAGAGTGAAACAAGCGGCGAGGAAAATGATTTGTTCACGAGTGTATGAGCTGCTCTATATACCATAGATGAGAAAAAAATAAACTGCAAAATACAATACAAAATTCTAAATGGGCATATTTGCAACATCTGGTATAGCCTCGTTTTACTTGAAAGACTGCAACAGTAAAGGAGGATTTATTATCGTCTAACGCTAGAAACCGGGTTTCGACACCCCTGGTGTGCAGAGCACAGATAGCCCATTGTGTAGATTTGTGCTTAATTTCAAACACAACCTTGTTATCAACCACGAGATGACAAGAAATTTTTATTATAGTGCAAAGAATGTAAAGAAAGTAAACAAATTTATGCTTTACAAAGTACACAATAAAGTAAAAGGGGAATGTAGTTGCTGTAAGCTAATTACAACAAATGAAATTCCAGTACGCTTAGAATATGCGACATTAAAATCACACATATAAGTAATCAAAACGTTACTACCAGCAATAAAGAATAAAACTTGTGTTTATTCTATTCGCTTTTTTTCAACATATCTGTGAAGTCACAAGACCATAAACTCATGGATTTCTGTGCGTTTAGTTTGCTTAAAGATGGTCTTAGATTGTTGTACATGTACAGTGAAGAGTTTGTGGAAAAACTGGCAAGGTGGTTTTAAGTTCATCTCACTGTTCTTCGCCGAAGTTTCTTGCATCAGAAATTACGGTGTCAGGTAATAATAATATGAGATTGTTCAGGAAAAAAAATTGTTTTTGAACTGCAAAGTTTGGAAAAGTACAAACTAGTGTTGTATGTTTGTTTTTCTTATAGCAAAGCCACATCGGGCTATCTGCTGAACCCACCGAAAGGAATCGAACCCCTTGATTTTAGTATTGTAAATCCTTAGACTTATCGCTGTACTAGCGGAGGGTCAGTGTCGTAAAACATGCTTTAACCAAAGTAAGCAGCGTTTGCTTCAACGTACTTTTTCCAACGTGTAACGATGCTGTTTTTGCCCATGCTGTAGAAATCAGAGTTTCTCTGGTTCATTAAACGTGCTGAAAGCTTCTTCTGCAACTACCTGGTTTTGAAAGTGTTTATTATTGAAAAAATTGTCAAAGTACTTTAAAAGGTGAAAATCTGTAGAGGAATGGTTTGGGGAATAGGCTGGATGACGCAGAACCTTGATTTCCAATTCGTTCAATTTTTGGAGAGTCATCCTTAACAGGTCTCAAAACACCGATTTTGTTGATCTTCAGTCAGCTCATGCGTAACCCACTTATCCGACTTTTTCGTCTTTTCAATCGCACTCAGGTGGTTGGAAATGTTTGATTTGCTTGTTACTAGATTTTTTGCAAGCTCATGTACTGTGTTGTGCAAGGGTCTGTCTCAACTGCTTCCCTTTTCATCTAAGAATGGCTTCTGTCCATGACCTTTGTGGTCTTTAAGGCTTTCATCTCCATGTTGAAACCTTTGGAACCAACTCTGAACTTTACATTCAATAAAAGATCCTGGCCGAATGTCTGTTTGATGTTCTATGTAGTTGCGGTAGCTTTTCGTCCAAGTCATAGAAGAAAATCAGACGAAAGTCCTTCTTGTCCATGCTCTCTTGGGGGCTGTGAAATTTACTCTGAGTAGAGTTGAAACAGCAGACAGTTAAGACACCATGTAAGAGATAAACGATGGAATAAACTAACCAAAGATACGTTACTCAATATTCAGCTTCCAAATGTCATCATGAGATTTCCGACATTTATTTCTGGACAACCTATTCTTAATCAGAACAATTGAACTAGGTTTTGTTTTTTGAAATTTCATACAAATACACGAGGCTATGGCAGATCATAGCCGTCCCTAGTTTAGTAGTATAAGACTAGAGGGAAGGCAGCTAGTCATCACCACACACCGCCATCTCTTGAGTTACTATTTTACCAACGAATAGTTGGATTGACCGTCACATTATAACACCCCCACGGCTGAAATGACGAGCATGTTTGGTGTGATGGGTATCTGAACCCGCGACTCTCAGATTACGAGTGAGCACCTTAGCCACTTGGCCATGCTTGGCCTTAACTGGATACGATTGATAAGGAATAATGTAGTTTCAAAGGATTGGAATATCGTTCTTATAAAGTTCGGCTTAATACTCGACAGTCATAAAGTTTTTGTGATATATCTTGTGACAAATAAAAATGATTCCCCACCAGTAGCTCAGCGGTAAGTGTTCAGGCTTAAGACGCAAAATGATGCCTGTAATAGACAAAACAAAGCGAGCCAATTTTGTAGTTTTTCTTAACAAATAAAATGTCTTACATATTTTCTCATAATTCCCGAACGTTATCATGAACTTACATAAATATACACTGGTATTCGTTTGGTTCTTTGTACTACAGCAATGCCACAATGGGACAGCTGTCATGTCTACCACAGGTATCAAAGACTGTATTTTAGCATTGTAAATCCGTAAGTCCTGGAACTTCTGGAACATAAAACATTTGTCATATTTTTGTCTTTGAAAAGAAGTGTTCTTTTCTTTTTAAAGCATAAAGTAAAAGGCACAAAATATGGCTCCATGCTTGCTATTCATTAATATTTCAACCAATCCAGACAACGCTTTGAACAAAAATACCTTGCAACAGGCTACACAACCTGAAATGACAGGTTCTCCCTTTTTGCGCTGTTGTAGGCAAACAACTCAGAATATTTTACAAAATTAAGAGTTGTAGACAGCCATTTTTCTGCATTTCAACAAACATAAATGTGACTAACGCAAGTATACTTTGCAACAATCCATTTAGAAATACTATTTATATATGTGAACGCTACAACGTGTTCTTATTACTAGTATTTTCATTCACAAATTGCATTAAATTACAACTAACATGCCGAAGAATAGGTCTTATTAGATCAAAATGTTTTTGTTATTGTAAATGAACCTGTTTATGCAGAAACTGAATCTGTTATTTATTATTAAGTCGCAATTTAGTATGTTCCAATAAATCTTTTTCACAAAGAAGTCTTAAGTTTATACTGTGTTAATTGTCTATCTTTCTGAATTATATTTTCTAGCTTAAGATACATTCTCCTTCCTTGAAAGCAACTGTACTCTGAAGTTCTTATCAAATAACGTAAATGGGGGAGGTATATTGTAAACGCTTGTGGATTTTAGCCTTTATAATTAATGATTGCACTTGGTGAATGCACACATATATGAACTGATAAACGTATATTGTAACTGATGTATTGTAATACGTTTATTTTAATACCTAAGTGTCTTTGAGTTTGATTCATGTGACTCATGTTGTTGGATTTTAACTCCGCAAGTCACATCTGTTCTCTAAATTTGTAAAAGAGTCTTGAGAGCAGGAATCAAGAATACTGGTTTCACGAAAACGCTCTCGTATTTCCGCACTAAATGAACATTCTAAAATCTCGCGTGAATAGTTTATAAAACCGTTGCGCCAAGAACTAGTTGTTATTACTCGTCAATAATAGTCAGTATAATATAAGCATCTGGAGCTATAATTGTGATTAACGCTTATTAATCGGAAAACTACAAAATTTGACCAGGAAGTTTCATAAATTTTGAACATGATAACCTGTTTAATTATAAAGAATTAATTTCGAAAATTAGTATTTCCACGAATACATTGCATAACCTCAGCGAAAAACTAGCATGTGAGCAACGAGAGATACCTTACCCATTGAGTAAATTGTACCGATATCAATATAAAATAATTTACGCCTAGTTATGTCTAATTGAGGAATTTAAATGCTGCACAGGTGACAACCTCAAAACGTACCTAGATAAAAAAAAAAAGCTGAACTACTGCAAGAAACAGCTGCTTTTCTGATGATTACACTTTAAGACATAAAACTACTTTAAATAAAAAAAAATTCCTGTCATCTTAGCAAAAAAGCTGCATCTTTTCAATTCACTAACGTTGAAAAATTGTTTTAAAAATCTAGTTTGTCTAGTTTGAAATCTTATTACAAACGGAATAAAGCTTCATCAGAATCATCAAGGCCTCTTTGACTTTTTTTTCTAAAATGCTGATTATGCTATATCTGACAGTTGGTGTTTGAAAAAGAAGAAAGTAAAGGGTGGAACATCCATCGTCTCCGTGTCCACATATATACGTAGTTTCATCTGATCACCTAAGTCGTTGATTTGGCCACTAATATAAAGGCTGGTGTAGTTAAGGAGGAATATAGACATTTTGTAATCGTTGGTTTTGTGTTATTTGACAAAAGACACTGCTAATCCCTTACCCAAACGTATCTTACATGATACTAGGACGACTCAATCATTGCTGTTAGAGGGTATATTGCCTTTAGCTTCGAGTTCTGCTACTGGTGAGTCTGTTGTTGTTCAAGGTATTGAAGGTAACTTTGTTAATGTTCCTCTTCATAACCTTTATTTAACATCAGACCTAGTTTCGGAACCATTTGTGATTGGAGTAAGACCTACTCTGCCAATTCAGGATGTATCATTATTCTAGGAAAACGATTTGGCCGAGAAGAAGTGTTGTAGAACCCAAGATGGTTAGCAAGATGATCACTGTCTCATCTAAGGATGATATTGTTGTTAAGGATAATCCAGGCGTGTTTTCCTCATTTGTTGTAACTCGAGCTCAAGCGAAGACCTTAACCAAAATAAAAAAATGACAGATGCGTATTAAAGACATTATAGACTTGTTTTAGACATTTTTTTGGATCCGATACGGATTTTGTGAATGTTTGTACTACTAGCAAAGCATTAGTGAATGACGATGTACGTAAGGAACATGATTCAAATTGTAAAGTTTCATTTGGTGGAAATAAACTGATCATTGACCAAGAAAAGGATCTGTAGATCTCTTCGCTTTTTAAATATACACTCCCAAAGGATGAACTAGAAAAAGTTCCAAATAGTTATTTCTTCAAAAATGATGTGCTTATAAGAAAATGGAGACCATCCAATGTACCATCCTCAGAGTACTGTGTTGTAGTTTATCAAATCGATCTTTCTAAAGCATATCATTCTGAAATAGTGAGAGTTACTAAAGAACTCCCCATGCGAGATCATTTAGTTGCCAACAAGACATAGAAGAAAATTATGTGACATTTCTTTTGTCCAAAGATTAGGCAAGATGCTTCTAAAATTTGTAAAACCTGTCACAACTACCAATTGGTTGGAAAAGCTAACCAGAAGATTCCTGTTTCTTTTTCAAACTCTTTTTCAGCTGTCGAAGAACCCCTCAATTGTATGGTTATTGATTGTGTCTAGCCAAAGACATAACTCTTGTGTTTAAGCACTTTCATATGCTATGCAATTTTATTACATAAAATTATTTGTGTTGATTTTGTTACATACTCTCATGATTAGTGAAGTTGTATAATTCTTTGACAATGTATTATGTTTAATGTATTGTCTGAAATGTATAATATATCTAAAGAAAGTTTTAATTCGGCGCGGCATGGCTAAGGGGGTAAGGCATTTGACTCGTAATCAGAGGATTTCAGATGCGAATCCTTGTTACACCAAACATGTTCGTCCCTTCAGCCATGGAGACATTATAATTTACGGTCAATCCCACCATTCGTTGGAGGAAGAGTAGCTTAAGAGTTGACGGTAGGTTATGATGACTAGCTGCCTTCCCTCTGTTCTTACACTGATAAATTAGGGACATCTAGCTCAGATAGCCCTCGTGCATCTTTGAGCGAAATTCAGAAAAACAAACAGTTTTTATTTTTTACCATTATACATTTATTTTAATATCTGTATTTGTTTCAGTTTAATTTGTGTTTATCTTTTTGGAAATATATTGTTAAATGAGTACTGCGAAAGTACCGCCTGTTCCGTAAATTTGTAGACAATTCTGAGCGAGAGAACCAAAAATGTACGACGATACTTGTATGTAAAATACTAGTGACTGCTAATATTGTTGCCAGTTGAATTTTCGAGAATCGAAAGAGAGTTTAATAATATTTTGGATTTGCTGGAGTGAGCATCTTATAAATCTCGGAATATAAAATTGTGATAAACGCTTATTACTTGGAAGGCTACGAATATTTGACCAGGAACATTTATGGAATTTGAATATTACAAACCGTTTAACTTCAAATAATTAACTTCGAACGTTAGTGTGAGCAGCGAGATATTTCTTACCCGTTGAGTAAACTTTACGGATATCAACATAAAAGTAACTTGCGCCTCAACAGAGTATTCACTTCCAGACCGGATAATATTGTTTGTATGTTTGTTAAACGTTTCTAAGTAAGTTAGAATAAATTGGCTCTCTATGAATCGTTGATAAAATACCAAGTTCCACACTAGATAGAAAACTGAATAGTGTTTACCAGTTTGTAAAATGTTTACACATAGATCTTCATTTGTAATAACCGTTATTATAAATTGTATTATTGTTTGTATATTAAAATTTATTTATGTTAAGGAAGAAAAATGTGTTTATCAGTCTTGTTGGCAAATATCATAAATTTGATACATATTAACATTCAATTAACTTCTAAATTCAAATTCCAGTTTCCGTATGTTTGAAATCGTAATACATAAAGTAAATAACATAATAAATCGAAGAATCGTTCGAGATTAATTATAATTCGTAATAATTCCCATACCATTAAAGTTTTTTTTTACAAATATTTTATGTATCAACTTCTCAAATGCTTTCTGAAAATTCGGATAAACGAATTTTAACCTTTATCATCATCTAAATAAGCATTAACCATTTTAAAAAGGTCAAAGATATATAAGGCATGATTTTTCTCGTAATGAAACCATGTTTACCAGCCAATAGAATTCTTAACATATATTGTTCTTTGATTCGAATTCTACTACTAGTGAGTCAGTTATTGCTCGTGGCATTGAGGGGTGGCTTTGTTAATGTTCCTCTGCATGGCATTTATTTAGCATCAGACCTAGTTTTGGGACCATGGAAGACTAATAGGCCTGTAATTACTGGGACATTTATCACCTCCCTTGAAAAGAGAAGTAATATTTAACAATTTCCAATTCTTTGACACATACCAATTATTCAAGGGCTTACAGAAAATAGAAGAAAGTGTCGCACATATCCACTCTTTAACCTCCTCAAAAACCTTTAGAACATCTGACCTTATCATTCTTTTAATTTCCCAATTTTTCTAAACAAACTCAGAGGTAATGGGATAGTCTTGTTTAATCTTATCTCTATCGGTCAACTGTTCAAGATGAGGAATATTGTTTAAATCTTTATTAGTAAAAAAAAAAAAAAACTGAAAAAAGAGCGGACTTTACTAACCCAGTCATCTCATAATCATCAGGCAAGAGCCTTCCTTCATTGTCTCTCAAAGTCCTATCTCATCCTAACTTTTTTACCCTTAATGTATAGAAATCCCTACTATTAATTTTTACATTCTCAGCCAATCTTTTTTATACATCCTTTCAGGTGTCCTAATTTCCTGTTTGACCAGCTTTTTTTGATTTTCTGTAATATTTTAAGTCTCCCATCATACCAATAAATTTCAGTTTCTTATGTTTGTGATGCTTTTCGTTAATTTTATTTCTTATAGCCTTGTAAGCCAACCCGTTTCTTACTTCCAATCACTATTTTCTTTCCATAAGGAGTATCTTTATCTTCAATATTAAAAAATTTCCACAAAAAATAAGTTTTTGTTACATCCCTTCGAAGTTAGCTATTTGTTTTGCAACCAAATTATCGTTTTTCCTGACCTTTACATACAGAAAAATATCGAACTTAATACAGCAATGATCACTTGTGCTAGATGTTTCCCAGTTTCTAATTTCTAAACCATCTCAAAATTAGAAGTAGAATATAAATCTAAAGTAGTAATTTATTGGTGAGGAAAATCAAAGGGACAATTTCCTAATACCATTCACCCTAGCCTACTTGGTTGACAGTAATTGGAAAACTGACTAATAAACTTGCCATCTCAGTAATCAATCAACAATTCGTACTCTAAACTAATTTATACCTTATATTTCGCCTGAAATGCTCTAAAACTTTGGGGGAAATATGAAATTAAAACACCCTACTCATCACTTGACGTCAGGCTTTCCATTGGTCAAACAGCAATACATATGTCTAAGTTAAAACAAAAACATGTTTTAATAATATATTAAAAATCCCATTGCACTTTATAGCTTCTGATCTCAGCTTTGTTATGCAGAGTGAAGCTATTGTTATGCATGGAATTTATGTACAAACTCAGCGTGTTGAGGCGTTTGACTCGTAATCCGAGGGGCACGGGTTCGAATCCCCGTCGCACCAAACATGCTCGCCCTTCCAGCTATAGAGGAGTTATAAAGTGACGGTCAAACCCACTTTTCGTTGGTAAAAGAGTTGGGGTGGGTGGTGATGGCCAGCTGCCTTCCCTCTAGCCTTACACTGCTAAATTAGAGACAGCTAGCGCAGATAGCCCTCGAGAAGCTTTGCGCGACATTCAAAACAAACAAAGCGTAAGAGTATATTCAACCACCTTAAATAAGAGCAAAATTATGAAATATGCAGTGATATAAAAAAGTTTTAAATATAAAACTTTTGCTAAAATAAACTATTTCCAAAAATGAATTTTAAAAAATAGAAATATACTATTCTGAATCAGTGGCATAAGGTCATTTGCTGGTAATTTCGGTGTTCTTAATTCAAGGAGTAGGCTGAATTAAAAATTAAATTTGTCAGGTAGATGTAAAGATTGAAATCTTGAAAGGTAAAATGCTATAATCTTGAATAAAATTTAAGGGATATCCATAAGTGGTTTAAATTTTGTGTTTCCTACTCTTTGAAATTTGATTTTCAAGAAGATTCAGGAATATTTCTAACGTTTCCAATATTTTTTACTTTTGATTTTTTTTATACACTATATACATGTGTTGACAGATAACACGTCCGTTATAGTGGCAGGTGTTTTAATTTTTTTATGCTTCAAATTTTGACAGTCGTAAAAATGTATGTACAGTTTTTGCATACACATGTGGTAAAGAAAATAATTACGTTTATTTTGTTTTACCTGCGTTAGTTTTCAGTCATTCCTTTGAAATAACACTTGGTTTCCCGCGGTATATAGAGCTATTTTTGGAAGTGGACGGTAGTTCTGCATAATGGTAGGTAGCGTGATATCTGTAAATTACAATCTTATTTGTTTTGTTAAAGAGGTGACCAAAAGTAGTGTTAGATAAAATTGATTTTCTGGCAAGTAAACCTACAATAACAACAAATTGTATCACAAAATAAGAGAAATGTTTTATTGTTCAGAGATAAAGAGACCTGACATATTTGAACGGTGGTGAAAACAATCTTTATTTGGACACTGAAAATAATTAAAAGAATGCATGCCCCCAGAGACAACAGGTTGATCATCTTACTGGATTAATAAATAACTTTCCCTCCCTCAAGAGGAATCTCAGCTTAATGTATGCTTGTACTAAAATGTAAACTCACTTTCTTTGTTTTGTTGAAACTATCACCTTATTCCACGGGAGCATTTGTTGGTTATCAGTTTTAGTTGACTTCATGATCGACTAGACGATGATATTTCAGTGTTAACCTGCTCAATCTAAATCCTACATGCTATAGTGAAATGTCCATGTGGGCAGAGGACACGTCATTTACAAGAAAACAAAGAAATGAAGCAATTGGATAAAACAAAGGTAACAACTTCATGTGCCACATGTAGTTATCATTAAAGTACAGAAAATACTAAAAAAAATTAATGTATATGTATATCATTATAGAAAGCAGAAAACGCATGATACAAAATCTTAAGGCCAATTAGTATAAAGAAAAAACATGCATTTCGCATTGTTAGACTCATTCAACCCCTTATCTGAGTAGAGCTTCGAAAAATGAAAATAAGTTGTTGTTGTTTTGAATTAAGCACAAAGCTACACAATGAGCTATCTGTGCTCTGCCCACCAGAGGTATCGAAACCCGATTTTAGCGTGTAAGTCCGCAGACATACCACTGAGCCCCTGGGAGCATGAAAAATAAGAAAATGGAAAATAAAAATAAACAACTTCTTTTGCATTTAATAGGAAAAAGGCGAACACTGTGAAATTAGCCTAAATACTAGCTGGTCAAAAGTTTAAGATCATACCAAAAGGAAGTCCTAAACAGGGTACAAAATGCCCAAATAGAAGTCTCAGTAGTAAGTTGCACGACCGACATTGCGAATAACTGCAAACATTCGCTTTGGCATGGTCGATACAAGCGTTTGCAGAAGGCTGACTGGAATGTTATTCCAAGTGGTAAGGATGGCTTCACAAAAATCATGCACTGTTTAGAATTAACGTTCATTTCTATAGACTTCCCTTGCCATTCACCCAAAACATTTTCAGTGGAGTTCAGTTCGGACAAACACGCTGGTTTGTCCAAAAGAATCACGTTATTCACCATGAAAAAGTCCTTTGTCCTGCAGGACATTTGGATTGCAACGTTGTCCTGCTAAAATATTCAATCATTTCTACACAATCAAGGGACTTCAGTCAGCTGCTGTTTGACACCCTTGTATAACCTGAAGCTCAACTGTTCCATAGAAGGAGAAAGCATCCCAGATCATTATGAAACCTCCTTCACTATGTCGTGTAGAAAATGTCTCCAGTTGGATATCCTTATCGTGCCAGTAATGTTGGAAGCAATCTGAACCATCCAGGTTAATTTTTTCTCATCAGAGAACAAAACCTTCTTCTACTTTCCCACCTCCCATGTTTAGTGCTTCTCAGCAAAGTTTAACCGAGCTGTTTTGTTGTGAGGAAGGAGGCATGGCCTTTGAAGACGTTTAAAAGCCTTCTTGTCGTAAATGCCGTCTTATTGTTCTTGAACTCTATCCTGCTTCCGTCAGGACCTTTATCTGGTTCGACGTTCGGCTGGCGTTTTGCCAGACAACCCATCGAATCCTCCTGCTGAATACCGACTAAATTTTCTTGAACCGATTACTTGAAATTCTCGATACGTATTCTTTAGGGTCTTTTAAGAAATTTGCAACAGCAGGTTTACTACGTCCAATCTCACCAGCGATGGCACGTTGAGAGAGACCTTTCTTTTGCAGCTCGACAATTCTGCCACGTTCAAACTCTGTCAACGTTTTAGCCTTTGCCATGTTTTTACCTAATGTAGCACAGGAGATGCCATTGGGAGATATTGACAACGCTAATGCTTGAACACAAATGACGAAATTTTGTTACGTATTTACCGATGAACGCTTCGTTTCGGCATGGTCTTACACTTTTAATCAGCTAGTATTGAGGCTAATTTCATAATGTTCACATTTTCCCTATTAAATACTAAAAAGTTTTTTCTAGTTTTCCTTTTCTTATTTTCAGGCCCCCCAGTGGCTCAGCGGTATGTCTGCGGACTTGCACGCTAAAATCCGGGTTTCGATACCCGTGGTGGGCAAAGCACAGATAGCCCATTGTGTAGCTTTGTGCTTAATTCAAAAGAACAAAAAAGAACTTATTTTCAGCTTTCGAAGCTCTACTCAAATAAGTGGTTGAGTCTAACAACACAAAATGCATATTTTTTCTTTATGTTCATTGGCTTTAAGATTTTGGCCAGCAGTGTATGTCCACGTTTTATACTCCTCATCTCTTTGTTAGGTCTGTCCTTAGGTGGTTGGCAATTAAAAGTAATTTAAAACCAATAGTATGGATGACTCAAAAGATGACCCGGGAGATAATTAATTTCACTTTATTCTTGAAAAACATCACATAGATAACAGAAACCATTTAACAAAGAACAAGCAATTCGCATAAACATAATTATAGAGGTGAAAATTAGTAACAAATAAAGAAACAATAACATTGAAGATACACAATACTGACTTTAATAATAAAAATTACATAATTAGAGAACATTTAAAACATATAATTATTCAAGATTTCACAGGGTAGAAAACATCTTTTAACACTGATTAATGTAACTGCAGCATAATGTAAAACAATGAAAATTAAACATTTTAATGATTATACCGACAATGAAAGTAAAACCTCTCTAATAATGAGATACATACATAAAATTAAATCAATTACACAAACAAAAAGTAAGTTTCAATATCAGTTTAAATAAGCGAGCCTATATGGAAAGACTTAAGGCCCCAGTAATCATGCTAATATATATCTTAGCTGCAACATACTTTAAATCCTTGCTGTTCAGTCACCTTAATCACATTAATGATTTACAAGTAAGCCTAATATGATATCTCTCCATCCATCGTGATTGCCCCTCTTACCATCTCATCTATAAAATCATCTGAATCACTTAAAAAAAATCATTATAAACAATCCTGGTTATATTACACAAGTTATCATTGACCGCATCACACTCATTAGGCGGCCTGTACCAATTAATAATTATGTTCATGTTCACATATCAATGCCCTGATTATAGCCTACATACGCTACGCTCAACTTCTTGACCATTATCTTTTAAGTCTTCATCCCAAACAGGTGCATTTCGTCCCTTATATAAAGGGCAACTGAAGTGATTGCTTGTTTTAGAATTTCGTGTAACACTATAGGAGAACTATCTGCGCTAGCCTTCCCTAATTTAGTAGTGTAAGACTAGAAGGAAGGCAACTAGTTATCGCCACCCACCACCAATTCTTAGGCCACTCTTTTACCAACGAATAGTGGGATTTACCGTGACATTATAACACCCTAACAGCTGAAAGGGCTAGCATGTTTGGTGTGATTGGAACTCCAATCCGCAATTCTCAGATTACGAATTGAGAGCACTATCTATCTGGCCTTGCCAAGCCTCCAGTAAAGTGACCCATCTCAATCTTCTAAAGAGTATCACTGTTATATAATTGTAGCATGTAATTTTAAACTAATTCCTATTGTTAGGATTCTCCAAGTCTAGCCAAATACAAACAAAGTGCCTCACTTCCACTCACATATAGTGGGTACAGTTTAGTGCTGTCCAGTATTTCAGTATTTGCCAAACCATTTTCACATATCATGAGCCTTTCTCTCGCTCTCACGCCTCAATTCACATGTTTTGCCAAATTTTACTTACTATGATTTATCTCGGTGGAGTATCCAATTTATTAGGTTACGTATTACGAGTTCAAATAGCCTGCGACAGAGTTAAATTGTAATTTAGATTTAGAAGCTAAATAAATGCCTATTTGTATAAACTTTTTATATTTCCCAATAAAATTGATACACACAGCTGTTTTTTTTAAAGAAATATATTTTAATGTATAAATAATAATACAAATTATAATAATAAGTATTAAAAGTAATTATCACAAAAATGATTTATATACAAAAGTTTTACAAACTTACAAACAATATTGAATCTTCTCTCAGAGTTGAAACTGGATATTTTATCGACGGTTTGCTATGAGTGAATTGATTTCAAGTTGATATCGGTACGATTTACTTAACGGGAAGCCAGGTAGCTCTTTACATGTAAGTTTTTATAACTGAAGTTATATAATGTATTCGTAGAAATGCTAACATTCGAAGTTAATCCACTGCAGTTAAATGGTTTATAGTATTCGATATCTATAAACGTTCCTCGTAAAAACTCTTTAGTTTCCCGATTAATAAGTATTAACCACAGTTACAGCTTTGGAGGTTTATAATATACCAACTGTAGCAAACCAATAGCATATGGTTTCTCTCCATGTTGTGTCGATTACCTTCGTAAGCTTGAAAGGAGAGTTTCTAGAAATTTCAACAAAGATCCGCCAACATGCTATTGCTTTCATAAAATATATATTTTTAATTCTTACACTTGGGAATCTTCTATACATTTAGGAACAGGCGGACATTTCACAATATGAATTTAACAGTGTAAGTTATATGCATTTCTAATTATAAATTTAACTTATCCTAACGTCGATCTTAAAATAAATGTATAATAGTAAATCCGTTACACATGTGACAAACCTCCATCAATGATAGTGCCACACACCCACCGCCCTGAAGTTTTGTTCTCTTTCACCACTTCTCTGTTCATGATTGTTTCCATTTCTCCCTTAACCATTGCGTTTTATTTGTAATTCGACTAACCTTTTATTCCTTTTCTCCTCCTTCTCATAATCAATTCTTGTTGTCTTCACTCCATTCAGGCACCCTAGTCTTTAATTGCATTTTAACCACGTCGTCCATTGGGAAGTACTTAATTTGTCGAGCAGTGGGCCTACGTGTCATACATTCATCTCTCATTATGCACTTTGGGTATCTGATTCTTTTTCGTTAGGGTACTTAAATCGTCGGCCTGTCGCAGCCACCTTTCATTCTTCAGTAAGGTTGTATCTGAGTAAGTTTTATTTCTTATGTTTTATATATATATACATATACACACACACACACACATATATATATATATATATATTATTTTTAACAAATCTATTCTGTGTTTTGACTAGGATCCCACTCTTTGGCGAGAGGTGCCTCTCCAAGTTTACTTCAGTCACTTAAAATTGTATTAAAACCTACATTGTGAGGCTACTTTTATTTTACTTTCATAATTTCCATGGCCAAAAAACACACTGTTCATTCCAATCACATAAACAAGAGATTGGTTATTGCAACAGATCACTTGTAAGTTGTTCTTCACCATATATTTGCTTCATAAATCTACTGTACTAAGCTATGGACTACCTTGGTAAATCAGAAATGGATTACTTCTCATCCCTGCCACTTCTTAGATTGAATAAATTGTGTTTGGTTTGCTTATTAATATATGGTTTCATGATCATAAATTATATTGTCTCCAGTTCAAGCCACTGAGGTGTTGGCCCCTTGAAAAAGAAATATACAATATAAATATTAAAATTAAAATTAGGTTGGTGGTTTTCTGATGGTGCAGGTGACGAAAGACGAAGTATCTTCCAAGCAGATACTCCATCTGTACACAGGTTTGAGTGAGGGATGTTGTGGCCTTGGAGCATGCCATCATAATGATTAAGATCCTTCATCCTACTCTCACATGGATAATAGTGCCCAGAGGTTGAGTTTTGGATTTAGAGTTGAACCAGTTAACTTAAGTCCTCATTAATGTGTTCACACTGTCTCTAAGCTTTCATTCAATTTGCCTCGAGTGCACCACCAAAGTGTTTTGGGTCACAATGGATGGATGCACTTGTTGGTTGCTTCACTTGTTTCGTCTTTCGATACCCTTTGATGTCTTTATGTTAAAGACGTTACTGCATTTAAGATTGTTTCTTTCTATCTCATTTGATAGTGTAATAGATTTACTGTTATACATTTATTTTAATACTTAAATTTGTTTCGGTTTGATGCATGTGATATATATTGTTGGATGCCTATTGCCCAAGTTCCGCTTTTTCTAAAATTTGCAAAGAATCCTCGAGAACAGCAATCATTAATATGTGGTTTATAAAGACACTAGCGTAGCCTCAAACATTGCTGAACGTACGAGAATCTCGTCTGATTAGTATATAAAAGCAAATAATCACAGGGCGCCAAGAGACTGTTCTATATCTAAGAGAAAATGGTATGCTTTGGGTTTTCAAAATACAATATAAGTGGTAACAATAACTATTTATGATTGCAAATTGGTTGTTGATTATCAATAATGTCAAAAGAGCATTAATTTATCCTTCCTTTGGACTTACCTCTTCGTATCGTCAATCATTACCTTGTTCATTTACAATCAATATACTAGTAGCTTCGGAAACAATAATTGTGATTATCGCTTATTAATCAGAAAATTATAGAATTTGACCAGGAACGTTTATAGATTTCCAACATTACATACCGTTCAGTTTAAAAAAATTAAATTCTGGCATTAGTATTTCTATGAAAACATTAGATATCTGTCTTTTTCTGTGAAGAATAAACTTGTGAATCCCGTTATGCGAAACAAAAATCGAGCTATCTTACATTTAATCCTACAGCACTCACGTCCTGCATAATAAATTTTCCAAAGGTTTTACAGAATAGGGTAATGAAGTAGAACAGCTTGAGCTTAATATTGATTTGTATAATTTGTTAACGTATTCAGCTGCTGGAAGGGAAGATTATACAAATTTGCAACTGTAGTTGGATTTAAAATTTTAGGTGTTCCAAGAACGTATAAGCGTACAAAGACTTCCTACTGATTTATATGTAAAATGTATCGGAATTATACCGTAGTACAAGGTAATGATTGACGATACGAATATGTAAGTCCAAAGGAAGAATAAATTAATGTTCTTTTGACGTTATTGATAATCAACAACCAATTTGCAATCATAAATAGTTATTGTTACCACTTATAATGTATTTTGAAAACCCAAAGCATACCATTTTCTCTTATATTTCTATTATAAGTGGATGACTGTTACAGATAGAATGTATTGGATTCCAAATATTCACCCATCTGCAGTGAGTATTTCATTGCATGTAGTTCTTAAGTGCATAGTGTATAATAAGTTCAGATTTTTTTTATTATCTAGTCTATTATTAACCTAACATGCCACCCTTTTATTTTTCAAGTTATATTATTGATAATTTCAACCAAGTATAAGTTTTTTAATACATTGCTTCACTGGTAAAATGCAATGATTACAGACATGTATAAACAACTTTAATCAATATCTCATAGTTAAATAACTTAAAACAATATATTAGGAATAAAAAATAACTTATCACAAATATAATACATTATTTCAAACTACCATGTAGTGTCAATTAAATCGTGAAAAATATTTCTTAATTGGTACAATCAAATGCAGTTTCATGATATTTGAGAAATTATGCTGTGCCATCAACAATTCCTTCATTTACGTACAATCTAGAAAATGTAAAATTCAAGAGAAGATCTCCTTGATGACTTTTTATATTAGCCAGGATTCTTTACAGAAGGTGACTGTGTCTTGTTGATGATAAAGTTCAACAATAAATGGACATCATGCAATCCTTTTGGTTTAAAATAATATCTGTCTCAGTCCTATTGCCTTTTTAACACATCTTCTTCAATATGTTCTTTAGAACTCCATTAACTCTCATATAGTCTATTACATCTAGTTATATGGAATGGTAAAGTGTTGCCTAGTACTAATGAGTCTGCACACTTCTTTTAAGAGTTATGAGATAAACTGGGTCCATCTACCACTCAGTACTTCTTTTTTTAGGGAAGTCTACAGTACAGAATATTTCACGGAGGGCTTTTGCTACTCTCTCTTTATATTTGATAATGCTCCAGTTTCTGGATAACATCTTGCATAGTCAACTACAGTCAACATGTATTGGTTACCATTGTTAGATGAAGGTGGTAGTGGTCCAATCTAATTCCCAGCTACCTTGTTGATTAGCTCTTATATGAGATGCATCTCACCCGTTGGCACATTAGCTACCTTCTTTCCAGGTATTGTCAGTTGGAAGATGTCACATGACATACTTGAATAGCCCTGGTCAATGAAAGTTGCTGGTGATTTTATTTATCATTTTCTTTGTTACCAGGTGTCCTTCCACAATCGACTCGTGAGTCAACTTCGTTACTTGTGTCCGCCATTCTGTTGGTACTAGGATCTGTTTAACGTCTCCATCAGAACTGCATTGATAAATCCAGTACAGTACTCCTTTTTGATCCACTATTCTGCTTTTTTTCTTCATTTTCTCTCTGACGCTGTTCCAAAGTTTCTGCAGTGCAATGTCTTTCTTTGCTTCATTCAGTTCCCATAGACATAATTTGGTATGTCACTTTTTGAGGTTCGAAAGAGCTTCATATCTTGCTTGTTTCTCTTTTCCTGAACTCTTGTACTCAATGAAGATGCCTCCTCAGTCTCTTTTCTTGTGGGTTCCTCTAAATTTTTACATCGTGGTATATTTCCAATCACCGAGTCATATATAGATCCTTTCATACATATGATCTCAACGTATCCCACACAATATAGTGTGCCCACCTTTATTTTTGCTATGAAAAACCTCGTCACTGTTTCACCACACACAAATTTACCTTGCTTATCATCTGATTATTAGATAGTAAACTGGATCTCTCTGCTCCATTGCTGTGCCTAATGTCTCATAGGATCTTCTAGTTCCTAGCATAGCCTTCATCTACTGGTATGTTGTTGTTTCGTTGCACCTCATATGTTATGATGACTATTGTCATTGTTGATTCATTTTTTGACTTGAGCTGACCATCAGATGTGCACTGTTTAATTATGCAGATAGTACATTTTATAACAAGCACAGCATCTCTTCTTCATTCTTTTCTTTTTACTTCTTACCACCCTTGGTAGCATCCTGTCTCGGGTCAGCCACTCCTAATTTTGATTTTAAATGGTTGTTCTTGTATATGCCAGTTATACTCCCTTCATGGACTTTCATTATTGTTCGGTTTGCTTTATTATTTTCACCATATCTTTGTGTGCTTTATCCTTGTGGAACAGAAACATGTCAGTTCAGTGCACGTGATCGTTAACTTTTAATATATGTAGTAGACATACCAGGTTCTTTAAACTATTTTAGTATTTGGCCATGGTATTGCCATAAACGTTCCACAAACTAATATACATTTTTTCAGTGCATATTTAACTTTTCTGAAGTTTCAATAGTTTTGTTTTTCTTATAGCAAAGTTACATCAGGCTATTTGCTATGTCTACCGAGGGGAATTGAACACCTGATTTTAGCGTTGTTAATCCGAAAACTTAACGCTGTCCCAGCAGGGGACAATTTCAATGGAAAAGTTCCTTCGTAAAATTATAGCATTTCAGTAATCCCACTTTTAACTTGTTATACTCCATAGCATTTTATGACGTTATGCTTATATACACTTGTTGGCCTTTTACTATGATAAGGGGGTGAGATAGACAGCACAAATGCCATTGTTTCTGTTCTTGTTTTTTCGATAAATCTTTTATAACTCTCCAGAAAAGTATCATTTTTCTGTTCATCAAATTTGGACAGTTTGGGAAGACTGGCCCTGACTCCATTGTCATTCTTTGGTCCTTTTTCTTTTTGTTTGGTGAGCTTGGAAATTTCACTTTAAATCGTCTCTTCGGTTTTTTTCTTTTCTTTTTCAGTTTGTTTTTTCTATTTTCTGAATTTTCAGTCTTTCATTTATTTATTTATATATGCTATTTCTAAACTCCCTAAATCTGTGCTCAAAGTTAGTTTATTTCTAGTTCAATAAGAACAATTATAAAATAAATAGGCATTTAATTAAATAAATTACTTAGCATTTTATTTGATAAAAATGTAAATATTAATAAGAAATACGTTTTGGATAGTAAAGAAATAATTAATCCATTTTAAAATATCTAAACTGTGATCAAGTGAAAAATATTTGATTTTACAACATTGTAACCACAATTCCATTGAAAGATTTAAATTATATTGTGAATTCATTAATATATTAACTGTTTAAAAAGATTTTCCCAGAGAGTAAAACTGATTCCAAGTTATCTTTTATGAAAAAAATATACATAAGTGGTTTGTTTCTGATTGCCCCATATACTCAAAGTTTTATCAAAAGCTTGGAAAAGATCAGGAATTTGTGTTCTTATACACAAATCATTAAACGGTAAAAATTAAAAAGAACAATTTGATGTGTACCTCCGGTACTTTCACTCCGAAACTAATCTTGTCATGACTAAAGTTCTTGACTCCACAGTTTTTTACCAAATATGAACTAATGACGTCTGAAACCAATTCTCACAATCGACGTTTAATACCTGTCATCCTTTACAAATAGAAACGGATGGTCAAAATGGACCCATTTTTAACCAATACTGGGTCTTGTGGTCTTCACACAGACCATGAGGCTCTTTGTATTGTTTTCAGTACTTATGACTGGAATTTAGAAATAATAATTAGGTCAATAAATGCATTTTCAGTCAGACGGGAAGACTTTTAGATCATTACAGGGTGTCATATGTGTGCACCAAATTTTGTTGTATTCGATGATTATATAGTGCACCAGTTACATAAGGGGCAGTTGAAGTTATTCCAGATTTTTAAACATGTAACATACTCGCAACGGTCGACTATGCAATCTCCCTCTGTAATTGGAGAAAATAATACTTTGTCTTTTCTAAGTTATGCTAATTAATCGATACTCAAAGTTTTACAGTCAATACGTCGAAAGGAAATTTTCAGGACACAGCTGATCCAGTTTGATATTTTCATTTCTGTAAAATATAAGATCAACTCAATAATAAGACTGCTGGCTCGAGCCTCTAAAATCTGTTCAGCTTATTTTATTTTATACACTAATATTGTTTTTTCATGATATATTATTGTGTAATGCATACACTAAGAAAATGTTTGAAAGCTGAACCAGAATGCTGCAGAACAAAATATTTAAAACTCCCATAAGAATGTTCACAGTTGATAAATGCCCAGCTCCACTGACCCTCCCTTATCTAGGACAACAACGTATCATACTTTCTAAACAACCTAGATCTTTAATAAGGAAGTTCTACCCACAAGTCAAACTAAACATAATATTTTAACCATCCTTAAGAGTAAATTATCTCTTAAACCTAAAGGATCTTCTATCTATCTCTTTTCGTTCCTGAATTGTGTATAAATACATATATTGTGACTGCAAAGCCGCCTATATTGGGAAACTAAACGGTGTTTTGCCATTCGTATCCACGATCACAAAGGTGAGTCCGAAATCTCATTTAGGATTCACTCTTCTTTGTTATGGTAATTTCGACCTTGAACTGTTAATCAAAGAACGTCAACCCATAAAACAAATTCTCCTGTTTAAAATTATTACAGTCTTTCTATACTCTTTATTTATTTTAAAGTAACTTATACATTATAACAGTTGAAGCCAAATCAAATTATTACACAGTACTAGAAAGTGAATAATTAAATAGCGTGAAATCTGAAACAAGTGATATCATTTCTATAGGAAAATTATTTTATATTTCACTATTTAAAGAACTCTTCCCTTTTCTGATGAATTACTACATTGAGCAAGTTATAATACCTTTTGTCAGTTGTGATCTTGAGTCTATGATCAAAAACCTTCGAAGAGGGATTCTAAAACACGATGTGCTGGTTATCCAAAGCGGAAACTACATTTATATTTCTGAAAATTCACCTAAGCAATACAAAAAATATCCAATTGCTTAAGCATGTGGATACTGTTTATGTGCAACAAAAATACGAAAGTAGTGGTTTCTACTGAGAAGGCAACTCCAAGAGACAAACTTGCATTTTGCAATAAGTGTTTTTTCTTTTTTAACTGTTTAACTGATAAATTGCTAGAGAAGTGTTTGTTGAGATACTCATTTACTTGTAAAGTTACCAGTTTTATCTCTAAAAATTGTCTCAGATGCGGTGGATCATAAGAGTAGTTTTCAAAGTGTTCTGCCCACTCTTGTCTCAAAGCAAAAGAATGTGACCGATTAATCGAACAGCGTTTTTATCTGAAGTTGTAAAGCCCAAGTCTTTCATTTCAAGAATGTTGACCTTAAACACAAGTGTGAAGCCATAAATAACGAGTCCTTATGACTTGTTGTCAAATTCATTTTCATATACTCTCTCTTAGCCAAGCAACTGGTGAAAGGGATTTTTCTATGAATGAATGTTTAATGCTTCGAAACATGAAAGATTTGTCCCTTTTTGACCAGCGGTTAATCCATAATTATGAGTAGTTAATATCGTGCAATGAACTTCTTTTATTTCATATTACAAAGTAATATATCTGTCAGTAGTTATTTGATAGATAGAGATATGCTTATTTTAATAGTGTTCGTACTTTTTGTTTAATATTTATTAACTAATTTAATGTAGATTTCACTGTTCAGAATTTAAGTTCAGCTGCAATAACGGGAGAATAGTATCGATTATTGCAAGAAAAAAAAGAGTAATTTGTAAGTCTTTGAATAAAATGTTATTCTCGACAAAGAATTGAAATTGTTGGATTTGGTCATTTAAGTGGATAAATGGTGGTAAGTCTCATATATTACTCAACACTTTGCGCGTTAATGTTATAGAATTCTCATTAAGTTGCTTTATTAATTTATTTGCTCTTAGTTCTAGAAAAAATTTGAATACTTATTTTTATTTTCTCAGTTATTATGTAGCCTAAATAAGTACTTTAGTTTATTTTCAGTAAACGATGATTCCCAAGAAGTAACTCACATGGTGGTTGGAGTCTCATTAATACTAATGGTTCCCTTCACTTTTGGACAAAGATGTAGTTACACCTTTTGCCCTTCCTCTCCCATCCAAAAAAAAAAAATTAAGATGAAAATGAAACTTTAAGGAGGTTAAGTGGCAAAGTTAAAAAAAGGAGTAAGTCATGTAGGTTGTTTGTTGTTTTTTGAATCAAGCACAAAGCTACACAATGGGCTATCAATGCTCTGCCCACCACGGGTATCGGAACCAGGATTTTAGCGTTGTAAGTCCGCACACATACCGCTGAACCACTTGGGGGGAGTCACATGGGTTGACGCGAGAAAAGATTTGACTCAAACTAGAGATATTAAATATTATAGAAATACAGATAATATTAAATATTGAAATTTAAAATGTGAAACGTTCTTTTTACTGTCACATTTGTTGGTTTACATCAGAATAGAAACAGGGTTTAAATCATTAATGTGCGAAGCATAAAATTAGTTTTATGATTATTCGCATGTTCTGAAAGCCGATCGCAATATCAGAAAAGGAATTATCCTCTTACTCTTTTAAAGCAAACTCTCTTCATTGTGGGATCAGTCTCGATGGGCCCATCCTCTGAGCTGATACACTAATGCTCAATGAAACTTTTAATCACAGTTTACAATTTTGGAACCAAGTGGGACTTCTAAATATATAGTTATTTTGACTCGCTGATAAAATGAGATTTGGATAGTTTGCTAGAAAATTCATCAACTAACTGTTATAGTCTTCCTACTAATAATGTAGTTACCAGCACTTATGCATAGATTTGATTTTGATGTCTTCAGTAAAACATGGCACGTAAGTTCTCAGTTATTAGTAATGGCAATTGATGTAAATAATATCATTAATAAAGCAAATTGAAATGATTGTCTGAATCATAATTTACGTTAACATACTAGTTAATATTTCAAATTATTTGAGAATATTGCTTATGGCATTGATGATCACGTTCCTGAAAAAAAGCAAAAACAAATTTGAGATGATACTCTTCATTTTATATTAAGAAGGTTTATATGTTATTATGCATACGTAAGAGACTGATCTAGTGTTTATGAGATAACTCAAAGGTTGTCAATGTTTAGATCTAAGTTCAAGTTTAGCTTTCCAGTTCAAGCACAAGACAGATGGTTTATTATCCACTTGCAGAACGGCCCGGCATGGCCAAGCGTACGACTTAAGTGTGTTTTCTGAACCATTTATGATTTCATCATTTTGCACTTTTGTTCTGCATAAATGAATGCCTCATAACTTATTCTACGAAACAAAACATGAAAATCCCTTCCAATGTTTACCACGAGGGTTTGTGAAACTTGCATAATTTACTTCATGTTAAGATAATTAATGGTTTATTTTTAAAACAGCAGCTCTGCTTTTATAACATGTACATAACTTTGTTTAAATTTAATGTTTATTTTTCCAGTTATTGCAATTATATCATTCTAGATCACTTAATACCCATATTGCAATTAATAAGATACACAAATTAAAAAAAAATAACATTTCCTTTCTTAATGTTTCATAAGCACATTATTTGGCCAAAAAACTTTGTTTTAAAGGAAGTACAAGAAGTATTGTTGTAAAGTACTTTCAAGTACTTGTACATTTCTTTTTAATATGTGCACTCATTGTTCAATAGTCATTTATACATTTAATGCTCAAAATACACTTAATTCGTTTTTTCTCCACATGACTTAAGGAAATTTGTTTTGTTTTTTTGAAATTTCGCACAAAGCTACTCGAGGACTATCTGTGCTAGCCGTCCCTAATTTAGCAATGTAAGACTAGAGGGAAGGCAGCTAGTCATCACCACCCACCACCAACTCTTGGGCTACTCTTTTACCAACGAATAGTGGGATTGACCGTCACATTATACACCCCCACGGCTGGGAGGGCGAGCATGTTTAGCGCGACGCGGGCGGACTTAAGGAAAAACAGGATGAATTAGTAGCTTGATTAATCTTCACTTTATTGCTACATACACATACCAGTTACTTTTTCCATTACTATAATGCAAAATTGGATTTATTCAGTAGCTTTATGCATTTTTATACGCTAAAACTACCAATCAATAAAACTGGAAAGATGAAAATATATATATTTCTAGCTTCTTCAGACATCTTTTTTCTTCACAATCAATGGTCCAACATTATCTCCAGTTTCATTATTATGTTCATTGTGGGTACCATCACAATAAGGAAACTGTAAGAGGAATGGATAAAAAAATAAATACAAATCAATATTATCATAGAAGAAAAATTAATATACATATACTTTTGGTATAAATCAGTTATTTTAGATTATTTGTGGTATTTTATAGCTTTTGTAAGAAAAACATCTTAAAAAAATTATCTTAATGGTGAGTACTTATCACAATCAATAACTGTGTGGATATGTAACAATGTAGCTCCCTAGATAGTACTTTTACTACTTCCAGAAACTGATGTAAAAAAAGCACTAAAACAGATTTGCGATTTAATTTGAACTAAACAAAAGGAAATAAATACAACTTCATATAATGCGCTTTCTTCTTACTATTAGAAAAAAATTAGTGCAAATAAAACAGTAGTACAGAATTCCCTTAAAATTTAAAACAAGTTCCAATAAAAATGTAAAAATAAGTTAAAATACAGAAAAGCAAATATTTATAGAACACAAACAGAATAATGAAATAATATTACACTCACTAGAGGGAAAGATAAAGATTACATCTCATGTTTTTTGCTTCTTGTTTTTAATCCATGAAATATATTCATTTTCCTTAGTTATAAAAGAATACAGATGAACCTCGAATTCCTGATCAAGAAAGCCAACTAAAAACAATGAATTTCCTCAAGCAAAGTTAAATTCCTTGTGAATACAAAAATGCAATATTTTGATGCCTATAAAAGTTATTTCAAACATTTGAATGCTATCTTTAAAAGTTATGTGTTAATAAATTAGTATGCAGATTTATTGTGCACAGAAAAATAATAATACAACTGTAATATATAGTGTACTTACTGGTCATCAATATCATGGAAAATAAAAATATTTAGAATTATTTTGCACTTCACAAATATATTTTAAATATTCAACTTTACTGGAAGAAAAAACTTGCATATAGAGAGAATGTAAAGGTTGTTGCATATTTAGTATTATTATAAGTATTTGAAGTAAGGTAGGATGTCACCCCACTTCTTTTTAGGAGGGTATGAAACTATCCTGCTGCTCAACTATCAGTATTTATACAGATGCTTATAACTATGCTTTCTTCTTCCTTTTGCATCAGAACAGGTAGCAAAATGCGACACAAAGTGACAATGAAACAATCTGAATAAGTATACTATAAACATTCAGAGTGACAATCACAGGCTGACACATGTTGGCTTATATTATAATTATCACAAACCAATTAGGGTTTTTTGATAGTTTATTTTTTGAAATTGAAAAATTTCACAAACAATCCTGCTTCCTCTTTTCTCGAACTTTATGCACTGATTAAATTTTAAAACTGCAAATTTATTACACAGATATTACAGATATTCAGAAAGAGAATAAACTGTAAATCCACACAAAATATTTTAGTTTTCTTCCTAACATTAAACATTGGTTGTTAAAACATTAACAGAGAGATATACAAAAAATATCAACATGCAGTATTGACTTTTATAGATTGGTTGTTACCATAAAACTTTTCAAAACTTTAAATATTATAAACAATTTTGCAATAACTTTCTTATTCTAGTTTTCTTGTAAAAAAAAAATCTGGATTTAAAATAAAGTATGCAAATACTTATAAATAACATCTGATACAAACATTAGAATTTACAAGTTGTATTTCAAATGACAAAAGCTGGCAATTTTTTTTAATCAAAAAAGGACCTAAAGTTTGCGATAAAAATCAACAGGCTGCAATTTTTTTCCCAACACTTTTCAATTTGTCCTCATGAAATTCCAAATCCAACATGTGTTAAAACTACATTTCTGTTTATTGTTCTCTACAAGCCACTTCCAAAGAGGTCTTTTCTTCAGTACCAGTCAATTACAATGGATAATAAGAAAAGATTACCCAAAATTCTATTTATACATTCTGTATAATATTTTACAATTTATGGTTTAAATGTCAAAAGTTGACAAATATTAAAACACCAACAGGTTTAAATAGTTTTCATGGAATCCACTAATTAACAAGATATACTGATATCGCGAAATGAGAAATAGTATCTTAGAATGAAAAAATTAATTTGTCTTCTCTAGAGGTTATAACTACTGTGGAGTATGTCCTCAACCTCTCTTGCATCTTTTGTTGTTTTTTGCCCAAATATATGAAAGACAGAAATCCTATCATAATTCTCTCCTTGTTGATCTAATTTTTGGTCATCTTTGATTCAAGAATGGAAAGTATAAAATGTGATAAATCTATCTGTTCCGGCTCATTGATCAATGCCGAGATCAGAATACAATGAAATATTGTGGTTTATGGCAATAACAAGAAAATTTCTACTTTTTCTCTAAGAAAGAAATGAAAAGAAAATGTTTGTTAAAGAAAGAAACAAGCTAGTTAGCTTATATATAACACCAGATAATTTATTATTTATCCACATACAGATTTATGATGGAGTTATTTCTATAATTTACTATTTATTTGAAAGAAGAGTTTGTAAAGAACAAGTCCCAAGATAGAAAGGCCTACAGCAAAAACACAAATGGAAATTAGGTTCAGTTAGATTTGTAGTAACATCTCAAATGATTATTCAAACATATGAAATTATATCTGTATTTACATCTGTAACAGCAACAACAAGCATAAGAAAAGTATAGCTTAAACTCATGATTGAAAAAAAGATTTAAATACACAGTTAGGTGAAGAAGTTTAATTTTTCAAAAATACTTGCTGACAAGAAACCCACTTAAAATAAAAATCTGGCTCAAAACAGTTGATATGGGTATTAACACTTATTGATAAGAAGAGAACAACATTTCGACCTTCTTAGGTCATCTTCAGGTTAAGAAAGAGAAAGTTTGCAAGTGACCATTGACAGACAAGTCTTGGGGTCGAAAGTATAAATTGGTGTGGGATTTTTGGGGGCATTGCAGTTAGATGTTAGGTTATTAATTAGTATAGGTAAAAAGATGTTCCTTTATATTGGTTTAATTTTGGTTTTAGTTGCTTTACAAGTACAGCTTCTCTGATTTTGCATTTAATTATATTTGTTTCCCCACTTAATATCTGAGGGATTACTATCATTAGGTTGTGTTGTGTTTATTTGATTTTTGATTTGCAGTGTTCAAAAACATGTGAAGGTGTTTTTTCATGTTCTTTGAATCTAGTTTCCATTTTACTGCTTGCTTCTCCATTATAGAAGTCAAAGCAGTTGTCACATTGTATTTTATAAATTATATTGGTGTTGTGTTTATCAGTGTAGTTTTTACACAGTATGGACTTTAGTGTTGTACCTGGTTTTTGAATATATTTGGTGTTTACTGGAATATTATGTTTTGTTATAAGTGTTTTTCAAATGTTGGTTATTTTTTTGCTGATGTTGGGAACACATGGTATGCAGAAGCCCTACTTATACAGCAACTAAAACCAAAATTAAACCAATATAAAGGAACAACTTTATACATATACCAATTAATAACCTAACAACCATCTGCAACACCCCCTACAATCCCGAACCTGTTTATACTCTTGTCCCTAAGACACATG
The DNA here is from genome assembly GCA_011833715.1 of Carcinoscorpius rotundicauda. Classification (NCBI taxonomy): domain Eukaryota; kingdom Metazoa; phylum Arthropoda; class Merostomata; order Xiphosura; family Limulidae; genus Carcinoscorpius; species Carcinoscorpius rotundicauda. Next base: position 24,053,719 of record CM022395.1, read on the forward strand.
TCCATCAACAGTCACATTCAAACTCTCTCTTTCTTAACCTATAGCTGACCTAGGAAGGTCGAAACATTGTTCTCTTCTTATAAATAAGTGTTAATACCCATAACAGCTGTTCTGAAATACCTTTTTCAAAAAATAGTTTTTGTCATATGCCTAACTATGGTCATTAGTTTTTCTTCATCTAAATATAAGTTCTTTATAAGAATTTAACTTTAACTATGTACTTTGTATAATCACATACACTTAAAAGTCAATTATATAAATATTAAAATGTGTTTTTAAAAGGTTTATATCCACAAATAAGTGTTGCTAGAGAAAATATTTAGACTACTTTGATTTTCTTGCAATTAAAATTTGAACAGTAGCTAAAAAAACTATCATTTATTTATTAGTTGATAACTGTGAAGTTTTGGAGTTATAAAAACCCACAAAAATTAAATCATATCTAAATGGTATTTCTATATCATTACCTTGCTTGATTTCCAACAGCGACAGAAAACTGTTTTAGTTCCGAGGTCTTCTATATCCATAGAATGCACCACTTTTGGGCAATCTTTCTGTATTTTCTTGTTCACATGTTTCTTCTCAGGTAATCTAAACATAAACAAAGCAAGCACTACAGCAGTCACAGTCCCAACCCATGGTAAAACAGGAAGCCAGTCTTTCCCTATATCAAAATACAATATATCACCTGTAAGAAATATCCAAACATACTGATACTGTTAAAAGAATAAATAAACACAACCTATTACTCCAGAAGACATAACTGGTTTTACTTAAGCCAACATTTTGCCATTACTGCTTCATCAAAGCAAACAAGATGGTTGCTGACTAATTTATGCTTATACGAGTCTGTCCAGTACGATGGACATTTTACAAAAAATATACAAAGAAATTGAAAGTACATACAAATGGGCAAGATTATATCATCTATACCAAACATATATGATTACATCAACTAAATATGAGCAGTAACAATTAAAACTTATGCCATCCCCACCACAACATGCATCTTACTTCTCAGTCACCTCCAAAACCTAGGATACATTTTATAATCCCACATTGTAACTTGTACCTCTGGATCCTTTCTTAAAAAATATATAGCATATTCAAAAAAAATAATAATAATAATTTCATGTTGATGTGTTTTGGTTTATGGCTTAAATATTTTATGGTTATAATACATCTTTCATAACCATTACTTAATAATTTTAAAAGATATATTCTAATTACATGAGAGTCACTATTTAATATCTTAATTTATGAGGAATGATTGCATTAATTAATGTAATGAAAATTAATGTTTCTAATATTTAGTTTTTTGTACTCCAACAGCTGATAAATCAAAACTACAATTAGATGCTTGTTATGAAAATAATAAACTAATTGAAAATAGTTTTTGATTACTTCACCAGTTGATTAATCAAAATTACAATTAAGTCAACTTTCAAGAACATAATCAATTACCATACTGTCACAATGTCTGTTTCTTTATTTGTTTGCTAAGTGCAAAGCTACATAATAAGCGATCTGTTTCTACCCATTGTGGGAAAACTTACTAAAACTATCTACCACTGTGACTAATTTTGAACTGCTAACTAACAAAAAGGTAACTGGTTGGCAGCACTTACTATCAACTTTTTTTTTTTTTTGCTGATACAGAGGTACTTGGTTTAACATAGTTGACCAACTCAACTCACCAAACACCCATCTGCCAATATCTAGCCCTGGCTCCCCAGGTATTTGTAACTCTCTCTCTCAAATTCTTTTAATCCAGTTGCATCAATCAAATCTAAAGGTAATATATTCCACAGGTTTAACATTGTTCAACAAGTAAAACCATCTAATTTGCAAAACACTTCCACTCTGCCAAGCCTTGAGTTCATGAAACATGAAAAAACATTCATCCTATACCATTTTAAAGATTTCACCCAAATTAATTTTTCCTAGTGTTCCTCCTTTGAACCTTTTCAATTCTTTATTTCTTAAAAAAAAACAAATAGTTCAAGACTGAACACAACAGTCTAAATGAGGCTTAACCACAGATTTATACAAAGAAATAATAATCTCCTCTAAATGTTTTTTCAATATTCCTCAAGACACAACCAAAAATTATATTTGTTTTCCCAAAAGGTAACAACACTGTCATGAAGTCTTAAAAATAGATCAACCAAAATACAAAGTTACTTTTTCTCCATATAACTATTGAGCTGATTTTTGTCAGTGATAACTACATTTATAGTTCAGATTTAAACAATATTACAGCTAAAATTTCAAAATAGGTATATGCTGACTGAAGTACCTGAATATGATCAGACATTTTTTTGATTTTGAAAAGGCAACAGGATCTAGACACTTAAAGTGTCTAAGAATATCATTTTATAACCAATAAAAATGACATAAAACAAGGAACACTTACACAACTTCATTCAATTTTTCAATCAAACTATGCAGTGTTTCTAATAAAATGTAAGTAAAACTATTTATGTAACAAATAACCTTCGCCCCGTTTTCTATCATACGGGTTACTGATTAACCAACTGTTTTTACAATAAAGAAAAACTTAAAATTCTCTGTAAAAACTCTTAAACTTTATCTCAAAGCAGTTTATTTTCACATTCATACCCAAACAACACCATAATTTTATATTACAAGCAAACATCCGAAAAAAAAAAAATCTCAACAATCGTCTATTACAATAGTTAGAAAACAGGCACTGAGCAAATGTTTCAACCATATAATAAGCTTGTAAACAAGATTTGCTTATTTAAAATATTTCATCTATTTCTTCTTTTGCATTAATCTTATTTTAAGAAGTGATTTTTGAAGTCTCTTTTGGCTGTGATTGTACTTTTCTAATATTTACATCAAAATTGATAATGTGTGTACAGTAATATGAGTAGAGATGAAAAAAATTGAAACTAAACAACTAAACATTGTCATAGCAAGACCAACCAAAGCCATGAACTATAATGTCAGTTAAAGATCTTTTGATTGATTTTTGATGATAAATAAGTTAGTAAATACAGTTATGACAGAAAGTGTTCGTAACGTTGCATCCTAAGTGTTTTTTTTTCCCTTAGCTTAAAAAGTATCACGATTAGACTAATAGAAGTAAAATATATTATAAATATTATACTAACACACATCTACATACACTTTTATGCAAATTAAAACAAATAAACTGTTTATAAACAAATAACCAAAAATAGGAGAACCAGAATGTGTTTGTACAGTTCAGAATGTGCAAAAAAACTGATATTTCCATAAAAATTTTGTTTAGTTTGGTGAAGAAACTACATTATACCATTCCAGAACTAGACACTGGGTTCATAATTATTGGAATTTAACCAGCAAGAAATGTACTTCCAGCATTTTAGCACCATCTCATTATTATCTGCTTGGTCATCATGGCAAAGGGAAACAACTGTACACTGATTTAAAAAAATGAATTATTGTAAAATACAAGTCTTGTGTGTCTCTTTGGTATTGCTACACAACTTAATGTGCCGAAATCTACTGTTCAAAGCATAATTGCCAAGTTTAAGCTTACAGGATCAACTGCTAACCTCTCTCATTCCAGATCCCTCACCAAAATTCCAGAGAGAACCAAGAGGAAACTTCTCAGAGAAATTAGTAGGAACCCTAATTTAACACATAATGACATACAGAAACTGGGGTTGAAGCAAGCACCTCTACAGTTACGAACATGTCACACACTTCTGGGTTCAAAGCATGTCATCCTAGTAGAATTTCATATTTAAAGCCTGTTCATTTAGAAGCACGATTGAGGTGTGCAAGAAAGCATGTATTTTCCGTAAGAAAAGGAAACAAAATTTTCCAAAGAATACCATCCCTACAGTTAAATACAGAGGTGGCTTGATCATACTATAGGGTTCCTCCAGCTCTTCTGGTGTAGGCAGCCTTCATCACATCAACAGAATCATGACAAAAGAGTTTATTGATACATTTGGCACTTATATCAAGAATGATGCTCGGAACTTGTGGCTTTGGCGTTGTTTGATCTTCCAACACAACAATGACTCTAAGCACACATCAAAATATGTGCAATCGTGGTTTGCAGAGGAACCACATAAGTGTTCTAGAGTGGCCATCACAGTCACCTGATCTCAACCAAATTAAAAATGTTTGGCATGAGTTGAAGACCAGGGTTCATCAGCGTCATCTGAAAAACGTGCAAGAGTTGGAGGCCTTCTGTAAAGACAAATGGAAGTCGAGTACTGTAAAACGATCATGAAGGGCTATGAGGAGAGATTGTGCCAAGTAATTCACCTGAAAGGCTACACAACTGACCATTAAAGTAAATGCACTAACACTTTCTGCCCCTCCTATATTTGGTTACTGTTTATAAAGTTTATTTCTCATTCAATTTACATAAAAAATTTATGTAGATGTGTGTTTTAATATAATATTTATAATGTACTATACTTTCATTATCTTAATTGTGATCATTTTTAAGGTATGAGGAAAAAACTACTCATGACACTTCCTTTTGTGACTGTACATGAGAGAAAAAAATAAGAAAATTTTAGCAAAGTCTTTCAATTCAGAAAGTAAATTATCTTGATGTACAAAAAGCCCAGACATCATATGATAACAATGACAAGAGATGATCAAGGTCTCAGTAATGATATCAAAATACAGGACTGATTTAAGAAATTTCTCCAAGATCAACCATAGAGAAAATGAAAAGGATATACAATGCAGGAAAGCATACAAAGAAAAATCTTGAAAGAAAAATTTAGGGTTAAAAAAAATCAAAGACTTTTTCAAGGTATCAAGACCTAGAAACAAAGATCTATCTAAATGAAGAATGTATATGAGTACAGTGCAAAGGCAATAATGATAGGACAGTCAAAGTATATTAACTGCAAAATAAGAGAATGCAGAGTATTTCTTAGGGAAGAAACAATGTGGAAAGCATAACTGATCCACACACACACACACACACATTCGTAGTAATTTACAGAACAGGAAAATATTTAATTTTGAAATGAGCAGTTCTAAACTAAAAACACACTGATATAGAGCACAATATACACATAATACTATTTATGTAATAATTTTTCACTCTAAAAATATAAATTGTATACACTATCCATAACAAAATACAGTAAAATGTTTCCAGACATCAAAAAGCAAAATTTCCAATAAAAATTAATGAGAAGAACTGAAATACAATGTTTTTTATAAAAGTGAATCTAACTTCAATAGCATTTTATGTTGGTATACAAAAATGCAACATCGTACCTAATTTCTAGTTCTTAAACTTTCAGGGTTGTGGTTATTGGCAAGTTTGTTAACTTTAAAGGTGAAATTAAAACAGAGTGTTTCTCGCTGTATTGAGAATTTTCAGGTGCTATAGAAAAATCCAGAGCAATGTCTTACTGGACAATGTCTCATCTAAATGATAATTGATTCTCGCTTTAAAACAAACTATCTTTTGATGCTGTATTCCTATTCATAAATACAGATTTTTCTAAAAATTTGGTGGTTTGCTGTGAAATCCTGGCATTACTTTGATAAAGCATAAGATGCATACTTTGTGAAAAATTATAACCATAAAACTTGAATGCAGCAATCAAGTAAAGTTGATCATCAAAATTTCTCTAATGTTTTAGTTTTTAGGTAAATGCTTTATTTTTTTTTGTTTTTCAGATAAAATTGTTTTTTCATACAAATAGGTCTTTTATATTTTCTAATCATTTATCACACAAAAAAAATTTGTCTTGTATAGGACTGAAATGTGTTTGACAATTGTTTTATTGAAAAAGAACCATTTCTTCCTAATGAGATGCTAGTTTTTTTCCCACCAGAAGTACTGAATTTTTGTGCAACATTGTGTAATTTCTCATCTTGAAAAAAAACAAGCAATATTCACCAACCTAATTACATTCTCACTTTGAAATAAACAAACTTTCAAGGGTTTCAAAAAAAAAAAAAAAAAAAAGAATGAAAAAATAAATGGCAGACTATATTAAATATAATTGGGAGAAACGTCATCTGGCGAGACTTTGTACATATTCCACTATAGAAGATCTTGGATCAACTTGAAAGTTAAGCAAAATAGAAGTAAAATGACCTTGATATAGTGGTGAATAAGTCTTAAGTCATGAAAGCAATTCTCTGTTGCTAACTGGTAGCAAAGTCCACACTACTTACAACAGAATTTTACTTATTCATGATATATTTACACATTAAAAAGAGGTAATTATCTGCAACTCATTAGTTAGGCCCACTCTCAATGTATAAATTTTTGTCTTTACCTAACTCTTAAGAGAAGTCTGACTAGTTATAAATGTTTTAGAAGGTCAACAATGATTCTGGGAATACAAAGGTTATGTTAAGAATACATGTTAATATATATTCCTCTAAGGTAAGGTGGATAAGTGAAGAACCGATTGCTTCTCCACAAATACTATTAGAGCTTAACAGAATAAATATACACATACTTATCAGTCCCACTAATATTCATAGTAAAGTTAATCTGAGCAATGCTCACATTCACACGTTTATTATACAAATAGGATACTGACAACAACAGAAAAAGCCCTCTAATTTCTACGCGATACGTTCCATAGCCAATAGCACAAGAAACGTTTTTAAACAAATGTGATTTAGACTAACTAGCGTATAGTTAAAACAGTTTTTAACAGCAACAAGAGTGCTATTATTATTAGTAACAAGTAACAATGTGATGGGCTTATGTCACAAAATTTTGAAAAATAAATTGCCATAAGCAACGGAGACCGACACGTTAAAAGATTTTAAGAGAGGTATAAATATATTCCTGAAAACTAAACGATACCGAAAATAAAGGCTTTAGAGAAAAATAAAATGATTAACTAACGGTGATACTTGTATCATGGACGTTCCCACGGCTGTGTCGACTACGTCCTGCTCAGTTTCTTCGCTTAAAGCTAAAAGTTAAAACAATACAATTGTGCAAAACAAGTAGATACGCATGCATGCTCATACGAAATTAATATTATTAATATTAGTATCTAATCATTTACTTACACATTTTGTTACGAAATCACAATTACTTCAGCAGTCAAAGTTTCACTAAACTAAGTACAACTGCCAATTCAATCTCAAAGTTTTAGTTTTACCCGGCCTCAAACACACTTCTAGACCACAATACTTGAATAGTGTAGAACAGAGTATAAAAAAGTCATATGTGGATTAAATCCCAATGAACTTAAAAAATAACTTGTAATAAGCTATCACAAAAAAAAAGCGAAAAAGAGAGGGAAAGAGCAATTAAAGCTTTTGAAGAAAATTCTAAAAATATCTCGATACGTCTTGTATTTGTACCACAGATAAGAAACACGAGTTTCTCACGATAGGGGAAAAGACATGCTGAAGGGTAGTTGGATTTTCAACAAAGATAACTAAAAATATTAGTGATAACAAATATCCATAGAATAAACAATGAGAATATGCTCCATTTTTCTATCAATGTGGTATGTTCCTGAGCAAACTGATTTTCGGAAAAGTGTGTGAAATAATCTTATTGGTTAAATTTAACAAAATGAACACAGTTTGTAAAACAGATAAACAACAGCCTAAAGTTTGTGCATATGAGAAGACAATTCTTACTGTAATAAAATTCAGTTTTCATTTGAGATAGGTTTCTGTTCAACTAAACGCGCTAGTCTCAAATAACGTCTTTAATCGCCAAACTTTGGGTAGTTCACATAAGAAATTATATATTCGTAAATTTATAACATTTTAAAGGAGCAAAAATGGAACTTACAAGCTCATAAAGATGTCCATTTCATTTCCTAAATGTAACCACCCCTTACTAATAATGTATTCGTCCAATCATTTTTAAATTGAATAATTGTTTGTTTTGTTTTTGGAATTTCGCACAAAGCTACTCGAGGGCTATCTGTGCTAGCCGTCCCTAATTTTGCAGCGTAAGACTAGAGGGAAGGCAGCTAGTCATCACCACCCACCGCCAACTCTTGGGCTACTCGTTTACCAACGAAAAGTGGGATTGACCGTCACATTATACACCCCCACGGCTGAGAGGGCGAGCATGTTTAGCGCGATGCGGGCGCGAACCCGCGACCCTCGGATTACGAAATTGAATAAAATTTACTACCTTCATTACCCTTCGAGGTAGCTCATTCCGTAAACCATTCACCCTGTTTGAAAATTAATATTGTCTAAAGCGCAAACGACTCTTGTGCTGCAAAAAATTTGAATTTATGACCTCTTGTCATATTATTGTCAAGGCCACCTAAAAAAAACGTTTGATGGGTCTATTATAATCTCAAATACTGCACTATAAGCCCTTTTAACCCTTCTCCTCTCCAGAGAAAACAATTTTAACGATTTTAGTCTCACTTCATGCGACGCTTCCACCATCCCAGATATCATATTAATGATTCTTCTTTGAGCCTTCGATATCAGATCAATGTACTTTTTGAAAAAGAGAAACCAAAACTATACACAATATTCTAAATGATACTTCACACGTGATATAAAGAACATCAATACACTTTGTCTCGTATTCAATATTCGTATAGATGTTACCCACAATCCCATTATTCCCGTTGCTAGCTACAACACACTGTTTAAAAGGCCTAAGTGATTTTTATATCACAATACAAATAGCTTTTTGTCTCAACCACAGTATTTAGTGTATTCCAATTTAAATTACAACAGTAATTTGAAATGTGAAAACCTACATGCCTAATCTCACATTTTGAATAATTTAACATCATCTGCTACGCAACAGTCCAACATATCAAATAATCTAGCCCCCCAGTGGCTCAGCGGTATGTCTGCGGACTTACACGCTAAAATCCGGGTTTCGATACTCATGGTGGGCAGAGCACAGATAGCCCATTGTGTAGCTTTGTGCTTAATTCTAAAACAACAACAACAAATAATCTAAATTTGCCGATAAACATGCAACATCTCCGATGCAGTTAGCCACACCAAAAATCTTAATCTTACCTGCAAATTTAAGAATTTTGTTAGTCATTACAGAATAAAATAATTAATATAATCTCAAACAGCAAAGGACCCAGCACAGACCCATGTTGCTGTGATTTAATCAGATCCAACTTCATTTATAACTACTCTTTGGTCAATCAAAATATTTAATATAGATGTATAACTTACACGAAAAGTGTAACTGGGTGAATTGTACAATACCCTTCAAATGTAGCATTTAATACCTTTTGAAATGATTAATCGCATTTTGATTAAAAATTAGAAACTTCCCATACCAGAAATGGAATCCAGATTTCCTTATGAAGATGGTGTATCCTAACCATTAGGATACAGTTAAATTTGTTTTCTCTCTCCAATGAACTGTGTCACATCTTGGCTCTTAGTTTCATATTCCATTTGTCAGCTTAACGTATGAATAGTTTCGAGTGTGTTTGTGTGTGTATTATATTGTAACAAAGTCACATCAAGTTCTCTGTTGTTTCCACCAAAGGGAACCGAGCCTTTGATTTTAGCGTTGCAAATCCAAAGATTTACCATTGTCTCACCAGAAGACGAACAGTTTCGACTCGACCAATAAGAGATATTGCAAACGTAAATGATTTCAACCTGGATGCTATATGTTTTGCAATTACAACGACTTTATGAGTTATAAATTACATTTTTTAAGAAAATTTAAGCAGGTATAAAACATATGGTATGTTTGCATTTCACAGAAATTATGGAAGTGAATTTGCTCAATCTGGTGTAGAGTAAAATTTATATAAGTTTCAAGGCATGTCAAGATTACGCTATCGATTCTTCAAAGTATATAGAATCATGTGAAAAAATTATAACACCCTGTGAAAGCCTGTGTATTTGTGAAACATTTTTGGACATATAGATATTTAATCTCAATTTCAACAATACTGAGAGATTATAGGAATACAACTAAACAATTAAAACTCCAGAAAAGACTTTTCAAGATCTTCTGTAAATGTCATGCTCCAAAAATGCATATTCGAACTGAGGTAAAAGTCAGGACACCCTACCCCCTAATAGCTAGTGTTACCCCCTTTGGCTGAAATAACTGCAGTGAGACACTTCTTGTAACCATCTAACAGCCTCTGAAATTGGTCTGAAGAAAGTTTGCCCCAGTCCTCAGTGCAGAATTCTTTCAGCTCTGAGATGTTTATGGGTTTCTTGCATGTACAGCCCGTTTCAAGTCATCCACAGCATCTCAATGGGATTAAGATCTGGGCTTTCACTCGGCCATTCCAGGACTCTCCATTTCTTAGTTTTCATTCAGTCCTTGATGGATTTACTGGTATGTTTAGGATCACTGTTGTATTGCAGGATCCAGTTCCGCTTCAGCTTTAATTTTCATACAGATGGTCTCACATGATCCTCAGTCACTCTCTGATACACAGTAGAATGCATGTTGGATTCTATGATTGTGAACTGTCCAGATCCTGCTGCAGCAAAGCAGCCCCAAACCATGACACTTCTACCTCCATGCTTCACAGCTGGTATGAGGTTCTTTTTCTGGAATGCTTTATTTGATTTACGCCAAACATGTCCTCTGTTCTGGTTTACAAATAATTCAAATTTGGACTTATCTGTCCAAAGAACATTATTCCAGAAGTTCTGGTCTTTGTCTACATTCTCTCTGGCAAACTTCAGTCTCGCCTGGATGTTTCTCTTGAGGTTTCCTCCTTGTATACTTCCCATGCAAGTTAAACTTGTGCAGTCTCTTTCTGATTGTAGAGGCACGCACTTTCACATCAACAGTAGCCAGAGTCTGCAGTCGGTCCCGTGATGACATGTTAGAGTGTTTGGAGACCTCTTTTAGCATCTTGCGATCTGCTCTCGTGGTAAACTTGCTTGGACGACCAGACCTGAACATGTTGGCAGTTGTTTTGAAAGACCTCTACTTGTTGACTATTTTCCGGATAGTGGAATGGCTGATTTCAAAATCTTTTTGGATATTTTTAAATCCCTTACCAGACTCATAAGCTGCTACAATTTTCTTTCTGAAGGCCTCAGACAGCTCTTTTGCTCTCTTCATGGTGCTCACGCTCACTTCAATAATCAGATGCACACAAAACTAAATGTTTGAGGTTTAAATAGGGCAAGTTTCATTCAAAATGCTGAGTAACTATCTTCTAATTATGTGCACCTGGTGTGATACACCTGTGTATGAGTTGAACCATTTTAAGTGAGAATAAATGTGGGGGTGTCCTAACTTTTCCTCAGTTAGAATATGCATTTTTGTGGAATTACATTTACAGAAGATTTTGAAAAATCTTTTATTCAGGTTTAATTGTTTAGTTATATTCCTACAACCTTTCAGTATTGTTAAAATTGAGATTAAATATCTATATATCCAAAAATGTTACAAAAATATACAGGCTTTCATAAGGTGTCCTAACTTTTCACATGACTGTATGTTTTGAGCAAAGAAAAAGGAAGTAAATTATGGGTAAAAGGGCAAACGGAAATGCTTGACTAAAGCTTATTCCATTTAAGTAGAAATGAGAATTTTCCTCATTAGACTAAACCAAACTGCGATACTATAAATTATTAGCTACAGACAGAAAAAAAACTGTTTTTAGCAGCTCTGTCAGCAAGTTCATTACCTGTGATTCTTACATGTCCAGTGTTTAAAACGCAAATTAATTGTCAACTGTAGTGAACAAAACAACATTCCCACAACAAACAGTCAGAAGAAGTGCGCTACATGCAATCTCAATAATCAAAACCCTGACAAAACGAAACCAAGATACCATACAAAGAATACAGCGATCAATTTTTCAACATAATTGTCATTATTATAAGGAAGGATATAAGTTAATGTACACAGAATTTAAATACATTCAGTGTAATTACACAAATATTTCTGAATTTTACCAATATAACGTACACAGTCCAGTAATAAAATGAATAATATGGTCGAGAAGGAAGGGTAATGTTTAATTGAATGAAATAGTCATGAACGTCATTATTAATTAATTAGTTCAAATTTATATGTATATTTCTTTTTGTTTTATCCTAAATTTTCATACAGGTTTCCTGCATTTATTAAAGCACCGTCGTGAAAATATGTTGAAAATTTTAAGAATATATGGTGTATGAATTATACCAGCAACAAACTGAATGTAGCTCGCTATTTTTTTCATGATTACATTTAACATTGTTATCTTATAAAGGACATATTAGCCATAATTTTATTTTTATAAACATAAGTTTGTTTATGTCACGAAGAAGTTGACACTACCAACCCCACCTTGTGTGAATTAAAATATATGGGTTAAATTTTCACATTTATGATAGACTTTGAGTATTTAGTTGTAGTGCTACAATGAGTTTTGGTTTGATTTTGAATTTTTAAAAAAGCTGCAAGACAGCTATCTACACTAGCTGTCCATAATTGGTCAGAGACTGATTAAAGGAAAAACAGCTGGTCAATGCCACCCAGTGATAACTCTTGGTCTAGGAACCAAACAACCAGGCCAAGAATAATTTCATTTGATAAAATGTTGTGTTAGAAAGAACAATTATCAAAACAACTTTACACCAAAAACTGTCATATGTTTGTAGGTTCTGTAGTAAAACTTGGTGTTTTGCTTTATTGTTGCTTTCACTAATAATATTGAACATTCTAATTAGTAATTGAATGCAATTACTTTTTATTTTCATTTGTTATTTACCAGTTCACTTTTATTATTGTCTTTGTCTTGCGTTTTTAGGACTTTATGGCAAAAATACCAGTAACAGCAAGAATACTCAACTGATGAAACAATAAATTCTAACAGCCAGAAGTAAAAATGCGAAGCCAATAAATCCAAATTAGCTATACTTCTGGCCAGATTGATTTTTGTTTCACCCAAATAATTTGGATTACTCTGATCATAAGTTATTTTATTTGTACCATCTTGTAATATTAAATATTATTTGTTATGTACATGAATGGGTTATATTCAACACATAGTCGATAAAGCCATGAACAGTTTTCACTTTAACTGCCTTTATCCTATTACTGTTATCTTGTATATAATGCCTATTCTGGTAGACGGAGAGTATTACTGCAATAGTGCAGTGGTGCAAAGATGTAGACAACAGTATTCTTAAATGGTCAGACAGATGATATTTCGATGCCAGAGCATCAACTACGTCGGAATTAGAATAAGCAATCACGAGGAAAGTATTAATCATTTTGGAAAATGTGATGTTTCTTGCAGCTTATAAACATTGGATTTAAACAGTCTGAAATACAGTTCTTAAAGAGTAAGCAAGGAATAAAAAATAATCAACTAGAAGCAACAGCTATCATTCCACAAAGTAAACATATACACAATACATTGTTGTTGTGCTTTACATTTGTTTTAATAATTATTCAATTTATATTTCATTTTCTATCCAATTCTATTGTTACAAATGTCATCATGACTCCATTATTAAAATTTAGCATTAATTTTCAAATATTGTTTTGATTAAATATCCTATTATTAACTGTATCTGTGTCACTGATCTAAGGTAAACTTAGTTTTACCAGAGTGAACAGTAAGAAGAAGATTTTGTTGCTGTGACAGTAGGGTATTGTATTGAGAATCTATTATATCTACTAATGTGTGCACTACTCTTTACTCATATTCTTATGTGATACAAGTTGGCTTGTAATTGAATGCAATTACTTTTTATTTTCATTTGTTATTTACCAGTTCACTTTTATTATTGTCTTTGTCTTGCGTTTTTAGGACTTTATGGCAAAAATACCAGTAACAGCAAGAATACTCAACTGATGAAACAATAAATTCTAACAGCCAGAAGTAAAAATGCGAAGCCAATAAATCCAAATTAGCTATACTTCTGGCCAGATTGATTTTTGTTTCACCCAAATAATTTGGATTACTCTGATCATAAGTTATTAAGGCTTTACAGTTTTAGAAGTGGCATTTTCCACTACTACACCTGTCACGTTCTAAGTATATGAGCGCGCTCGAATTTTTCTGCAATAAGTGTCTGTGATTTGTTGGCGATTAATTCAAACAATAAATGAAAAGCATATAATCCACTTGTTTTAAAATAATATTTTCAAAACAAATGAAACACATGTACCAAAATGTTTTCTCTACATAAAATCACAGTTTTATCTAAAACTCTAAGTCTTTTCTTGTCAAAAACTCACGCATTCTGATTCAAATACCTTAGAATCTAATCAACAAGATTACCAACTTCAATTTTTTTCTGTTTTTACTTTACATTTTGTGATAAATTTATTTACATTTCTCTGTAAATTGCCACAGTTGCATCCAAAAATTTACGAGTTGAATTACTTTAAAGCACCTTTTGACAAAACAAATTATTTTCCTCATTTCTGATAAGCTATAAAAATCACTTTGAAATATTGCCCATTACAACCAAATTAACAATCGCACAGTTTAGCTTCATTTTCACGAACTTAACGTTTTCTGACTTCATTTTACTTGTTGGTTACCACAGTGCTATACATAGTTTTTAATAATTGTCTCTTATTTTCTTGTCAAACTTCACACTGGTTAGTTCAGTAACTTTAAAACTCTGATGTTATTACAATACAGCTGAGAAACACAGTTGAAATACCCCATTGAGGTTAGTCATTTACATACCAGCTAACTTCCCATTTTCTTTAACGAGTTAAGTTTTTTCTTGACTGAATATAATTTTACATTGTACTCACCCAACTGGAACTTTCTTCAAATTATGAAATGTTATGGTGTAAAACTACTCATTTAATGAAAAACTTAGAGATTTCGAGAAAGATAATGTCAACAATACTACAAGAACTAAATGACACACACAAGTTATGACAACTACCGAGTTACGTTGCAAAATTTGTGATTACTATTACTTTTAAAATAAATAATAACTCTTACATTAAATAGTCTTGTATATGCAACAACATTAGACCAAACTAATGCGTTAAAAATCGTAGGAAAGCATATGATAGAGCTAGATAGTGAAACAGTATAGAATCAATTGGGTGTGATTTTCTCACTCTTATTTAGGTATTTTCTTCAAGATGTAGTACAAATTTCAAGCTTTGAGCTTTTTACGAGAGAAGAAGAATGCTGAAGTGACATGTGCATTGACTTCTTTACAATCTCAGCTGTCAGCCAACCAACCAATCGACAACATATTCCATACTGGTGTCCAATGAATGGCAAAGACTATCTCAATTCCTCCCTGATTTCTATATTGCAACACATGGTGCTGACTAAAATTCCCAATAGAATATCATTGTTGAAGGGAGGACATATTTGAATGCACTGCCTATATTTTACAAACTGTAAGGTAGAAAATATTATTCGGTATAGACAAAACAGTGCCTTGCAAAAGTATCGCCCCTGCAAAGTTTTCACGTTGCCATATTAAATTACAATCATTAAACTTTCAAATGGGATTTTATATTTAGAATCTACACAATTTACTACCAAAAAGCTAAAAACGTTGATATTATAAAAGTAAGTTAGATTTTGAAAGAAAATTAAAATAGTCTAAATTGCATAAGTGATTCTAGCAAATCGTTTTTGACGCACAGAAGTGCTAGTGCATTTAACCTGTCTAAGCACATTATTGATAGTGTGTTGTTTACCTTTTTTAGGGTCAAAAATGATCTTTCTTTTAAGAACTTGCTTGACATAATACACAGGTGCACCTTTAAATTTGTCAATACATTTGGGAAACCTGCTTTCAAAGGTTTGTAGCATATCATTCTCATGATACTTTAGTGTTTGGCAAATTGAATAATTTCTCCCTCTCTGCAATTTTCCAAGTTTATAGGATACATAGTAAACAGATTTTGTGTGACAATCTAAAGAGATTCCGTGGGTATCGGTTCTAAGTTTCGTAGAAACCCAATTTTGCAAGTGATTTTCATATGCCACTATTTCGTTGTCGATAGAAAGTGATAGTTTGTGAATTGTTGTTAAGAAAGTATAAGCTTTATTTATACTGGGTAAAAGGTGAAGAATCACCATCTTCACTTTCCCTTTATTTCATCACTTATATTTCTTGATCTCACTTGATTTTTTGACTTTATACGTATCACATTCTGACAGCTTTCTGTTCTTATATTTGAGAAATGAACCTTGTCATTACTGCACAAATGACTAAAGATATTATTATAGTAGATGAGAAGTTGTATTGTTTGTTACCACTCCATTTAGGAGTTTTGTAATGAACAACATGTCTGGCGAAACTTCTCAAACATAATACTCCATAATTCCATCATTATACGTGTGTCTAGTTGTTTCAGTTGTAGCGTAAGGCTTTATGACTTTAGCAAATTTGAGATTTTTCATAAAATTTCCAAATTGGCTTTGAACACCACTTTTGAGGCTTGGATTGTACCTGAGAAGGCACTCTATCTCGTATCTAATAGTCTCTTTATTGTAAGGAATCATATCTTTTCAAACACATCTTGAAGGTGTGTCCACAGGCACTTTGAAGCTGGTGTTCTTCTCTTTGAACAAGAACTACATGCAAGCATATTTGCCTCTCATATTACATTGTAACTGTTCATGTTAATCTTGAACTCTTGTAATATTCTTAAAGTGCAAATTGATGTGAACCCTAGCGAGTTGTGCTCATGTGATAGTATTTGTCATTAAAAATGTGACAAATCTCTTTATCCTCGTATGAGGATCATGTAAATCGTATTTCCAAACAGTTCTTAGTTGGCATGTGCGGAATATATCTGAAGTAGAATGAATAAATTGTAGGTAATATTTGGAGGTTTTGATTTTCTTGATAAGAGCAGTAAGAATTTCTTTGTGTAGAATTTCTATCAACTTGTCCTAAACAATTGAAGATTAGTGTGAAACTTGACTTTTCCTTCATTTGCATAGTTTTGAATGTGTTCAGAAAGAAATGCATCATGCTCAGGCAATAACTTCAGTATTCCAAAGCTATTGTTATTATGTAATAAACCGATTGTTTCATCATCTCTGGATGAAAGAAACTTTACCACTAAAAAATACGCTCAAGAATTTGATGGGAGTATTTTTTCTACAATTCCATTTTCTCTGTTCATAAAGGCTTGTTTATTTCTACATTTGGTTATATAAATAACAAATCTGATACAGCAAGCCATTTTGTGTAGACTAAAGTCCCTTGCATTATGTTTCCAGTGAGGATAACCAGTTTTTGCTATCAAAGATATTTTTATTGCTTTTTTGAAACAACTTTTTGCATATAATGCAGAAGAGGTTCTTTTTAACCTGGTGGATAACAAAGCCAGCCTTTTTCAGTCTGTTCTCCATTCAGTTCTGTGCAATGAAAAATGATTCTTTGACCACTGACATTTATACTTGTCACCCAGAATTAGTTTTATAGATTCACTGACATGCACATCCGTGTTTTGGCGAGAAGAATTTTCCAATAAGTATTATCATTAATTTCTTCAGAACCTTCTGTCCATATCTCAATGTTGAATGTAAATGATGGGTAAATATTTTCATTTCAGTTGGAATAATTTATTTCATTTTTTCATAGTGGCTTGATTCAGCTTGATGATATTGACATAATATGCATCGAGGGTCATAATCTCTACATAACTGTTTTCACATTCATAGTCGGTTGTTATATCTTCAGCACTTTCTAAATGAGTTAAAGTGTTCGATTTTATATGATGAGGGTGACAATCATCAACATCCAGAAATTTATTGTTTACATTGTTGTTTCTAGTGAAGGATTCAACACTAGAGGACGAATTCCTTAATTGTGTTAACTTCCTGGTTTTAGCTACTATCTTTTATAATTTGTTTTCTTTCTCTCTTTATTTAACTTTAGTTTTTGCCAGCATGGTCAGGTGATTAGGGCGCTTAGCTCGCAATGTCAGGGTTGCAAATATATAAGTAAATATGCTACGTCAGGATAGAATTACACCTAATCAGAATATTTTACACTCTACATTGTATGATAGATCTATTCATGTCACACACAAACTCATGCTCTCTCTTCCTCACCAAAAATAAGTAGACTCAGTTGAATGATTTTCAAAGAATTTTCTCTTACTCTAGAGATAATTATATAATGCACATGAAATGTTCAAAATCCACATAAAGACTATATATTAAATTAACTGTAATGTAGTTCAGAGTAATTTAATGATTCAAATATTATAGATAATTAGGCTTTATACTTCTCTTCTACTATTGCAAAAATATGCAATAGTATGCAAACCAAGGCTTAGCGTACCACATACAAAAAAATTACTATACACAGCACAAAAACCATCATTGCACATGACATTTACATGCAATTCTTTGGTATTCAAAGATATTCACAATTAATTATATTTATTTTACATTTATGTCATCAAGTTTAATAAATACAACTGGAGGAACGAGACAAAAAGCAGATTGATGAGGCATCTGCAACCACCACAGAACTCAAGAAAACATAAAAAGCCATCAAGATCCTGTAACTCTCGAAAGATAAATTTCCTAATGTAGAATTATAAAAACTAAAAAAAAAAAAGTATGGAAGATAGATCCTTCACTGCAAAAGCTTTGTGGCAGTCCCCAAGAAAAATCGAGAACAATACAAAGGAGAAAGGGACTTACAAAATAGAGAACCAGAAGGGAGTGTTGTAATATATATATTAGTGCAGTTGTACAGGAGAACTCAAACAGGTCATCTTACCAACAGCATACCAGACGCAATAATCAAATTCGCCCACAAGTCACTTGTGGAAGGACACCTATTGCACGAAAGGTTGCAAACAGAATCATCAGCATCTTTTATTGGCTGCAGGTCATCGGAGGTAGGATCAGATTCTGCACAACACCTGCAGTAAATAACAATGGTATCACTTGGTGAAATGTTTCTCATAGGAAAGCCATTCAGCAGAGTAGCTGTGAATTTTATGAAATTATTAACATCTGTATCTGGAAAAGGAGACTGGTATATGGCAATAATAAAAATAAACCATTTGACACCATGTCCAGGAGCTATGGCACTGCCAAAATCAGAGATGATAAAAGTGGTAGAAGTCCTCCTGGAAGTTTTCTGCAAAGAAGGCTTTTAAAAATGAGACTTAGTGACAGAAAGACGAAATATATTCCAGATCTAATCCAAGAGATGTGTAAACTCATTAACACTGGGTAATTATTTACAGTTTTGGATTAATGGGCTTTGTGAGAGAGTCAAGAAAGTCTTATAGAGCACGGTTTTTCAAACTATGCCCTTCGGGGCCCTTTGGCTACATTATAGTTGTCTGGGGCTCCGCGAGGAAATTTTAGAATGTTAATATTTTTTCCTAAAACTACAAAATTGGAGATGCAAGATACCTAGTAATTTTTGTAATTATTTGAATTTCGCGCAAAGCTACTCGAGTGCTATCTGTTACCGTATTACAAAAGCGTGGGACTCTTTTACCAACGAATAGTGGGATTGACCGTCAAATTATAATGCCCCACGGCTGGAAGCGTAACCATGTTTGGTGTGATAGGGTTTCGAACTCGCGACCCTCGGATTACAAGTCGCACGCCTTACGCGCTTGTCCATGCCAGACCCTACTTAAAGGCAATATAAATTGCTTATGCAGTCGTTTCACAAGTTAGTACAGGATTTTCACCCTCCGAGTTACTGTGTGAAAGAAAAGTGCGAGGCTCAAAGCAGATATTTAAAGAAATGTGCACAAGAGAAAAAGAAAGAGAAACAAAGAATACATACCAGTAAATGTTAAACCTCTAAAACCAAGAAACTTTGAGTATGGCTCAATACAGTCTGAAGCACTTGAAAACAAGAAAACTAAAAACCGACATTTCTAGGTTGGAGAGATGGTCTTGATGCTGATAGCCACAGACAACAACAACAAATTGACCCTGCTGTGATAGGTGCCTTTTAAAGTGTAAGAAACGGTCAATAAAAAGGATAATAAAATGGAAGTTGATGGAAAGACTAAAATATACCATGCTAATATATTGAAGAAGTACTTTGAGAGAAAAAGAATACCTAATAGATGCATCTTCTGTAGCGCAGATGAACTTTGCAGGTGTAGCAGTCATAGATGCAGAATCAGTAGGTGATGGTTTTGTCATAGAAGAGGAAGATTTACGAAACCTAAGGCATCTAAGTGAGAATAAAGTTTACAAAGACATCGAAATCAGTGAAGAAATGACTAGTAAGCAGAAGGAAAAGCTACAAAATCTACTGCCCCATATGTAAATGTCTTCAGAGCTAGATCAAGTAAGACAGGCCTTCTGCAACAAAAGATCGAAATCATGACCAAGGATCCAGTCTAGGTAAATCCCTACGTGATGCCCTTTATGATGAGAAGCCTGATCAAGCAATAAAACAAGATGCTGTTAAAAGCTAGAATCATTAAGCCTTTGAATTCAACCTACTGGCCACCAGTGGTAATTGTGAAGAAGAGAGACAGTTCAAACCTCTTCTACATGGATTTCTCTTGATGAAGTTCAACTCAAAACCTTTGGGTAACCCCAAGGCTATCATGGTATAACAAAATAGATCTAAATTCTTTACCAAGATTGGCTTCCTTAAGATATGTTGTAGATCCAAATGAAGACAAAATTTGAATAGAATACAGGCTTTATAACAACACATATGCTACCAATTCAAAAGTTATTCAGATTCAGTTATTCAACTCAGTAGCAACATTCAACCACATGATGAGAAAGATATTGAACAAAACGATTAACATTGACCATTACGTGAATAACATTTTAATCTAGCCAACAAGATGAAAAGAAGGACCACAGAATTTCAGAGGGATATTTTGTTGAGTGAAGGCAGTAGGTTAGACCATCATTCCGTTTAAATGTTTCATCAGTTATTCTGTGGTGGACTTTGTTGGGCACAAGGAGGGCAATTGACAGAGAGACATGGAACAAGAGAAGCTAACCCACATACAATATTCACTAACTCTGATAAGCAAACAGTAAGTCAAATCTTTTTAGGTTAGTGTGATACCATAGGAAATTTATCCTAAACACTAGACTTAAGTCGCTGCACCACTAATTGGCATGACCAAGAAAGTGAATCGGAGAAATCACAGCAGAGAACATTCCAAAAATTGAAGAACATGTTAAGAAGTTAGCCAATCCACCATACAAACCATTTGTTGTGCAAACACATGCATCAGACTTTGGAATTGGAGCAGTACTTCGGTAGAAATGTGTAGATGGGCTGTTTCCAATAATGTACATCTGTAAAAAGCTCTTCAGTAGTAAGAATGAGAACTTCTATAAAAACACACCTTCGGTTTTTTGCATACTTTGTAAAATGTAAAACCAACAATATGAAAATCATTAGCTGGGCATTGCAGTTTCATAATTACTAGATCTCCTCTGAGACCATCAAAGGGACCGAAAATGTTGGTGCAGACTGTACGGGTAGACTTTGTGCATGAATTAAAAGCGGCATTACATATACTATAAAAATATTGTAATTTTATTTTGATGAAGGGCTTATTGCTCGATATACACGATTGTTTTTGTTTTAATTTAACGTGAATGATTTTATTTAAATACTGTATAAGACAAGTTAAAGTTAGTTACTTCTAGAAGCAATAATTTTCTACAGGTTCGTTTACATAACCGTTTGCAAATTGTAAATTGTGCAGTTCAAGTTATGAATTGATGATTATTCTATAATTACATTAGGTTACTATAACCTTCCAAAATTTTCTCGTTGTTTTAAGAGAGTATTAACGCATCATAATATCCAGTAGTGTATGGAATATTCTATATTTCTTTCAAAGTATAAATATGCATGGAAAATGTTAGTTCGTAAAATAGATCCAAACTGTGTGATTTTGAGTTTATCCATTAAGAACATAGAGTAACGGATTTTGAAGTTAAATTATTACAGATTGTTTGATAATAACGAAGTATGGATGAATGATTCATCTTTTCAAATGATTTCTCTAAAGTAATCAAGCCAGTCTGTATGGATAAAAAGCTCTTGATACAACTTTAGTAGTTAATAGTTACAGAGGCGATTTTAAAGGTTATCAGACTGTACTCGAATAAAAGAGCGGAAAAATAATTCGCCTTGTCAAGTTCTGATCTAAGGTATTTGAACCAGCCAATATGAACTTTTACAAAAAAAAAGAGACACTTACTTTAATATCGGAAAACAACTATGGTTAATCAACAGCATAAGAAACCTTTATATCTATGTATGTTTTACTTGCTTTAATATATTTGATATAAAAAACGAGTGAGATTGTGTGCTGTTTATTTAGTGTTGAAATATTTTGCCAATAAATCAAAGACACCTACTGTAAAAATATCCAGCCTATATATAAAACCTAACAGTATCAACACAGCAATGGCGTACAGGAGTAAACAGCAGTAAAAGTAGATGTAAACAGCATCAGCTAACCATGCATGCATGGTGTGGTGGTAAAATTATTGTAGAGCGAATTACCATGTTACCTTATTTTGAAAAATGGATAGAAAGGGGTCAGAGACTTACGCTCAAAGATGATCTACGAGTGTTTATTAATAAAAACAATTAAAGGTAGTGAAATAAAAGCTGTCAACAAAAATATATGTTTATAAATACACATTCAAAATGTAGTTTTTAAGATAGATCTAGACTAATACTAATTATACTGTGATAGTAATTCACAAGATATAAAATTAATGAATTAGTAACCATAATAATTAACTTTATTAAGGAAAAGAAAGAGTCATCTTGCTTATTTACGTTTTTCGTTGTTCTACTATTAGAAGAAAGCATTTTGTGAAATTATAAGCTTTCATTCACATTATGTATCATCAAAAATTTAAAAACTAAGGAAAGGAAAATAAGTATATTCCACTTTTAGTGAGACTTTTGCTGCTGCACCAAGTATGACAGGTATTTTATACCAGGCTTGTGTTTGGTTGTATTGAGAGCTATGCATGAAACAATGGTTTCATTAGCAAGCCTATTTTTATAATTACAATTTGCAAAGTTCATCACTCAAAATAGTGATTCTTATAAATATGTTGATTAAAATAATGTTAATAATGACATTGCGACATTTTTTCAGACAGTCAAAATTTTCAGCGATAGAATTCCAGAGTTTCAGAACCTCATTTTCTGCAATTTGCAATTTTTCTGCATTATTCCATCACTAGTCGATCTCTTTCAATATTTTCTAGTTCAGCTTTTAAGTCGAAAAATGTTTATCTCCAGATTGTTTGTTTTGTTTTTTTTGGAATTTCGCACAAAGCTACTCGAGGGCTATCTGTGCTAGCCGTCCCTAATTTTGCAGTGTAAGACTAGAGGGAAGGCAGCTAGTCATCACCACCCACCGCCAACTCTTGGGCTACTCTTTTACTAACGAATAGTGGGATTGACCGTCACATTATACACCCCCACGGCTGGGAGGGCGAGCATGTTTTAGCGCGACGCGGGCCCGAACCCGCGACCCTCGGATTACGAGTGCACGCCTTAACGCGCTCGACCATGCCAGGCCATCTCCAGATTGTTAGTCAATCAGTTGCATCTCAACATTATCCAAGTCAGCATTCCCAAATTCATTTTGTTACACTGTTTGCATCCTTTATGAATTTTGCAATTTCTTGAAATAATATGAACTTATTTAAATTTAAAGAAAATTGAATTAAAGATGCTTGAAAAATGCATTTACCAGCTCCGAATGTATATTTTCTCATATATTTTAAGACCTGTTATGTGATGTTTTGGGTTTGGGAAGCCCCCACTAGTACAGCGGTACGTCTCCGAATTTACAACTCTAAAATCAGGAGCTCGATTCCACTCCGTGGGCTGAGCAGATAGTCTGATGTGGCTTTGCTATAAGAAAAACACACACACAGGTTTGGGAAATATTTAAAAGTACCATTGTAAACATCACGTTTAAAAATGTTCAGTCTGATATCAAAAGCTTTTATATTATTAAACATAACATCAAGTGTTTTACCAGATTCCTGCAGTTTGTTGTTCAAATTATTTAAATGCAAGGGATGACAAATCTTTTAAAAACATCAATCTACAAAATCACACAGCATCAGATAATTATTGAGAATAAAATTTTGCATTTGTTAAAAACAGATGAATTTCATCCAAACACTCAACAAATTGTTTAAGGACAGACTCTTACTTAGCCAACGAACATTGTCGTACATAAGTAGTCCTGTATATGCCAAATTCGTCTCTCTTAGTGAATTTTGAAATTGTCTTTTTTCAAACAATGTGCAAAAATAAAATTAACTACCTGGTTAGAAGTTCCATCACTTTTTCAAGCTCCTTAAGGCTAGCTTTTACACACAAAACTTTCTTGTGTTTACGAGTGAATGTCCAACATATTTAGCAAACATTTGCAAAACCTACTTCTTTACCAATCATCCTGAGTGCATGATCAGTTGTCACAGAGTCTATATTTTAAATGCCATTTACGAGTGAATGCCCAACATATTTAGTAAACATTTACAAAACCTGCTTTTTTACCAATCATGCTGAGTGCACGATCAGTTGTCAGTGATTCTATATTTGAAAAGCCATTCTGTCGATTAGGTAGTTTGTTTACTACTGTCTTACATATTTCAATCCCTGTAATATGTTTA
The DNA here is from genome assembly GCA_011833715.1 of Carcinoscorpius rotundicauda. NCBI lineage: Eukaryota > Metazoa > Arthropoda > Merostomata > Xiphosura > Limulidae > Carcinoscorpius > Carcinoscorpius rotundicauda. The sequence goes on from CM022395.1 coordinate 24,078,270, forward strand.
GGTAACAACATCAAGTTAACCAGTTCTTCACAGATTTCATCACCCCTCCAGAATCGAGCAATAATGGCTAGCCTAAATGATCATGTAGCATAATTTTTTCATCAAAACAAACTAAACACTAACTGGTGAAAAGTTTAAGACCATATCAAAAAGAAGTCAAAAACAGGACAGGATATGCCCAACAAATGATCTCTGCATTGAGTTGCATGGCAGTCACTGCGAATAACTTCAAACATTCGCTTTGGCATGGTCGATATAAGTGTTTGCAGAAGTCTAGCTGGAATGTTATTCCAAGTAGTGAAGATGGCTACATGAAGATTATGTACTGTTTGGAATTGACGTTCATTTCTATAGACTTCCCTTGTTATACACACCTAAACATTTTCAGTGGGGTTCAGTTTGGGCGAACATGCAGGATGGTCCAAAAAATCACGTTATCTGCCATGAAAAAGTTCTTTGTCTTGCGGGCATTGTGGATTGTCGCGTTGTCCTGCTGACAGATCCAGTCATTTCTACACAAGCGAGGGCTTTCAGTCAATAAGAATGCTCTCTCCAACATGCCAATATAGCCAGCTGCTGTTTGACTAACCTGTATAATCTGAAGCTCCATTGTAACATGGAAAGAAAAGTATCCCAGATCATGATGGAACCTCCTCCTCTGTGCGTGTAGAAAATATCTCCGGTGGGATTTCCTTGTTATGTTAGTAGCGTTGGAAGCCATATGGACCATTCAGGTTAGATTTTTTCTCATATAAGAACAAAAACTTCATCCATTTTTCTACGCCTCATGTTTGGTGCTTCTCGGCAAAGTTTACCTGAGCTGTTTCGTACTGTAGAAGGAAGCGTATCCTTTGAAGACGTTTACGGTTTTTAAAGCCTTTCTCTCATACATGCCGTCTTATTGTTCCTGAGATACATTCTGCGTCCGTAAGGGCCTTAATCTGGTTCGATGACATGCTGGTGTTTTGCTGGACAACCCGTCGAATCCTCATACTCAACGCTGGTGCAACTTTCTTGGACTGACCATTTGAAATTCTCGTTCCGTATTCCTCAAGGTCTTTAAAGAAATTTGCAACAGCAGTTTTACTGAACCTAATCTCACCAGTGATGACACGTTGAGAGAGAGCTTGCTTTTTTCAGGTGTACAATTATGAATTGTATAGCTCATGAATAATCAGTTAAAGTTGAAACCACGGATAGTTGGTTTATAGACAAGGTAGAGAAAAACGATTTGTTTGTTATAAAATGTGACACAGCGCAAGTGATTGCAAGTCTGACACCAATAAGCAACAGATGAAAATTTCAACATAAACAGTTGAAACTACCTACAAATCTAACAAATGGCTCAATAGTACCTGTGATGATCCGAGTATGTGACAAACGTCAAGCAGTGCCAACAAACAACAACATACCAGTGGTGCAGCAGTGGAAGCCAGTCTAGCATTTGATGACCCAATAATGAACAAGGTTGACCTATGTGTACCATAAGAAAGCTTCCAATAGCAAGAATAAAGGTAAACACTCTATAATATCTGACATATTTTGAGTCCATGTGAATGAAGGCATCCACGTACGACTTGGTGATTGAGGTACACCAGGCTGTAGAAATGTTGAGAAAATAGACAGAAGTGGGACTCGTGAGACATCTACAGCCACAAAAAGAGCTCAAGAAAAGAAAAGAAAACATGACATCAAACCTCTTCAAGCCTCAAAATCCGAATGCAGGTCTACAGAAACAAGCAAGACATTTCACTGCAAAAACTTGGGGATAATATCAAGGAGAATAATAAATACAAAACAAAACGGAAAGGAGCTTACAAAATTTAGGACTGAAAAGGTGTGCTATATGAGATCTGCCGTGTCAATTTCACTGGGGAAAGCTAAACAAGGCCCAGTTTGGCCAGATGGTTATGGCACTTGACTCGTACTGTGTGTAAAAGTTTTGTGTGTAAAAGCTAGCCTTAAGGAGCTTGAAAAAGAAAAGTGATGGAACTTCTAACCAGGTAGTTAATATTATTTTTGTACATTGTTTGAAAAAAGACAATTTCAAAATTCACTAAGAGAGACGAATTTGGCATATACAGGACTACTTATGTACGACAATGTTCGTTGGCTAAGTAAGAGTCTGTCCTTAAACAATTTGTTGAGTGTTTGGATGAAATTCATCTGTTTTTAACAAATGCAAAATTTTATTCTCAATAATTATCTGATGCTGTGTGATTTTGTAGATTGATGTTTTTAAAAGATTTGTCATCCCTTGCATTTAAATAATTTGAACAACAAACTGCAGGAATCTGGTAAAACACTTGATGTTATGTTTAATAATATAAAAGCTTTTGATATCAGACTGAACATTTTTAAACGTGATGTTTACAATGGTACTTTTAAATATTTCCCAAACCTGTGTGTGTGTTTTTCTTATAGCAAAGCCACATCAGACTATCTGCTCAGCCCACGGAGTGGAATCGAGCTCCTGATTTTAGAGTTGTAAATTCGGAGACGTACCGCTGTACTAGTGGGGGCTTCCCAAACCCAAAACATCACATAACAGGTCTTAAAATATATGAGAAAATATACATTCGGAGCTGGTAAATGCATTTTTCAAGCATCTTTAATTCAATTTTCTTTAAATTTAAATAAGTTCATATTATTTCAAGAAATTGCAAAATTCATAAAGGATGCAAACAGTGTAACAAAATGAATTTGGGAATGCTGACTTGGATAATGTTGAGATGCAACTGATTGACTTACAGAGCAGCTCAATCTGGAGGCAAACATTTTTCGACTTAAAAGCTGAACTAGAAAATATTGAAAGAGATCGACTAGTGATGGAATAATGCAGAAAAATTGCAAATTGCAGAAAATGAGGTTCTGAAACTCTGGAATTCTATCGCTGAAAATTTTGACTGTCTGAAAAAATGTCGCAATGTCATTATTAACATTATTTTAATCAACATATTTATAAGAATCACTATTTTGAGTGATGAACTTTGCAAATTGTAATTATAGAAATAGGCTTGCTAATGAAACCATTGTTTCATGCATAGCTCTCAATACAACCAAACACAAGCCTGGTATAAAATACCTGTCATACTTGGTGCAGCAGCAAAAGTCTCACTAAAAGTGGAATATACTTATTTTCCTTTCCTTAGTTTTTAAATTTTTGATGATACATAATGTGAATGAAAGCTTATAATTTCACAAAATGCTTTCTTCTAATAGTAGAACAACGAAAAACGTAAATAAGCAAGATGACTCTTTCTTTTCCTTAATAAAGTTAATTATTATGGTTACTAATTCATTAATTTTATATCTTGTGAATTACTATCACAGTATAATTAGTATTAGTCTAGATCTATCTTAAAAACTACATTTTGAATGTGTATTTATAAACATATATTTTTGTTGACAGCTTTTATTTCACTACCTTTAATTGTTTTTATTAATAAACACTCGTAGATCATCTTTGAGCGTAAGTCTCTGACCCCTTTCTATCCATTTTTCAAAATAAGGTAACATGGTAATTCGCTCTACAATAATTTTACCACCACACCATGCATGCATGGTTAGCTGATGCTGTTTACATCTACTTTTACTGCTGTTTACTCCTGTACGCCATTGCTGTGTTGATACTGTTAGGTTTTATATATAGGCTGGATATTTTTACAGTAGGTGTCTTTGATTTATTGGCAAAATATTTCAACACTAAATAAACAGCACACAATCTCACTCGTTTTTTATATCAAATATATTAAAGCAAGTAAAACATACATAGATATAAAGGTTTCTTATGCTGTTGATTAACCATAGTTGTTTTCCGATATTAAAGTAAGTGTCTCTTTTTTTTTGTAAAAGTTCATATTGGCTGGTTCAAATACCTTAGATCAGAACTTGACAAGGCGAATTATTTTTCCGCTCTTTTATTCGAGTACAGTCTGATAACCTTTAAAATCGCCTCTGTAACTATTAACTACTAAAGTTGTATCAAGAGCTTTTTATCCATACAGACTGGCTTGATTACTTTAGAGAAATCATTTGAAAAGATGAATCATTCATCCATACTTCGTTATTATCAAACAATCTGTAATAATTTAACTTCAAAATCCGTTACTCTATGTTCTTAATGGATAAACTCAAAATCACACAGTTTGGATCTATTTTACGAACTAACATTTTCCATGCATATTTATACTTTGAAAGAAATATAGAATATTCCATACACTACTGGATATTATGATGCGTTAATACTCTCTTAAAACAACGAGAAAATTTTGGAAGGTTATAGTAACCTAATGTAATTATAGAATAATCATCAATTCATAACTTGAACTGCACAATTTACAATTTGCAAACGGTTATGTAAACGAACCTGTAGAAAATTATTGCTTCTAGAAGTAACTAACTTTAACTTGTCTTATACAGTATTTAAATAAAATCATTCACGTTAAATTAAAACAAAAACAATCGTGTATATCGAGCAATAAGCCCTTCATCAAAATAAAATTACAATATTTTTATAGTATATGTAATGCCGCTTTTAATTCATGCACAAAGTCTACCCGTACAGTCTGCACCAACATTTTCGGTCCCTTTGATGGTCTCAGAGGAGATCTAGTAATTATGAAACTGCAATGCCCAGCTAATGATTTTCATATTGTTGGTTTTACATTTTACAAAGTATGCAAAAAACCGAAGGTGTGTTTTTATAGAAGTTCTCATTCTTACTACTGAAGAGCTTTTTACAGATGTACATTATTGGAAACAGCCCATCTACACATTTCTACCGAAGTACTGCTCCAATTCCAAAGTCTGATGCATGTGTTTGCACAACAAATGGTTTGTATGGTGGATTGGCTAACTTCTTAACATGTTCTTCAATTTTTGGAATGTTCTCTGCTGTGATTTCTCCGATTCACTTTCTTGGTCATGCCAATTAGTGGTGCAGCGACTTAAGTCTAGTGTTTAGGATAAATTTCCTATGGTATCACACTAACCTAAAAAGATTTGACTTACTGTTTGCTTATCAGAGTTAGTGAATATTGTATGTGGGTTAGCTTCTCTTGTTCCATGTCTCTCTGTCAATTGCCCTCCTTGTGCCCAACAAAGTCCACCACAGAATAACTGATGAAACATTTAAACGGAATGATGGTCTAACCTACTGCCTTCACTCAACAAAATATCCCTCTGAAATTCTGTGGTCCTTCTTTTCATCTTGTTGGCTAGATTAAAATGTTATTCACGTAATGGTCAATGTTAATCGTTTTGTTCAATATCTTTCTCATCATGTGGTTGAATGTTGCTACTGAGTTGAATAACTGAATCTGAATAACTTTTGAATTGGTAGCATATGTGTTGTTATAAAGCCTGTATTCTATTCAAATTTTGTCTTCATTTGGATCTACAACATATCTTAAGGAAGCCAATCTTGGTAAAGAATTTAGATCTATTTTGTTATACCATGATAGCCTTGGGGTTACCCAAAGGTTTTGAGTTGAACTTCATCAAGAGAAATCCATGTAGAAGAGGTTTGAACTGTCTCTCTTCTTCACAATTACCACTGGTGGCCAGTAGGTTGAATTCAAAGGCTTAATGATTCTAGCTTTTAACAGCATCTTGTTTTATTGCTTGATCAGGCTTCTCATCATAAAGGGCATCACGTAGGGATTTACCTAGACTGGATCCTTGGTCATGATTTCGATCTTTTGTTGCAGAAGGCCTGTCTTACTTGATCTAGCTCTGAAGACATTTACATATGGGGCAGTAGATTTTGTAGCTTTTCCTTCTGCTTACTAGTCATTTCTTCACTGATTTCGATGTCTTTGTAAACTTTATTCTCACTTAGATGCCTTAGGTTTCGTAAATCTTCCTCTTCTATGACAAAACCATCACCTACTGATTCTGCATCTATGACTGCTACACCTGCAAAGTTCATCTGCGCTACAGAAGATGCATCTATTAGGTATTCTTTTTCTCTCAAAGTACTTCTTCAATATATTAGCATGGTATATTTTAGTCTTTCCATCAACTTCCATTTTATTATCCTTTTTATTGACCGTTTCTTACACTTTAAAAGGCACCTATCACAGCAGGGTCAATTTGTTGTTGTTGTCTGTGGCTATCAGCATCAAGACCATCTCTCCAACCTAGAAATGTCGGTTTTTAGTTTTCTTGTTTTCAAGTGCTTCAGACTGTATTGAGCCATACTCAAAGTTTCTTGGTTTTAGAGGTTTAACATTTACTGGTATGTATTCTTTGTTTCTCTTTCTTTTTCTCTTGTGCACATTTCTTTAAATATCTGCTTTGAGCCTCGCACTTTTCTTTCACACAGTAACTCGGAGGGTGAAAATCCTGTACTAACTTGTGAAACGACTGCATAAGCAATTTATATTGCCTTTAAGTAGGGTCTGGCATGGACAAGCGCGTAAGGCGTGCGACTTGTAATCCGAGGGTCGCGAGTTCGAAACCCTATCACACCAAACATGGTTACGCTTCCAGCCGTGGGGCATTATAATTTGACGGTCAATCCCACTATTCGTTGGTAAAAGAGTCCCACGCTTTTGTAATACGGTAACAGATAGCACTCGAGTAGCTTTGCGCGAAATTCAAATAATTACAAAAATTACTAGGTATCTTGCATCTCCAATTTTGTAGTTTTAGGAAAAAATATTAACATTCTAAAATTTCCTCGCGGAGCCCCAGACAACTATAATGTAGCCAAAGGGCCCCGAAGGGCATAGTTTGAAAAACCGTGCTCTATAAGACTTTCTTGACTCTCTCACAAAGCCCATTAATCCAAAACTGTAAATAATTACCCAGTGTTAATGAGTTTACACATCTCTTGGATTAGATCTGGAATATATTTCGTCTTTCTGTCACTAAGTCTCATTTTTAAAAGCCTTCTTTGCAGAAAACTTCCAGGAGGACTTCTACCACTTTTATCATCTCTGATTTTGGCAGTGCCATAGCTCCTGGACATGGTGTCAAATGGTTTATTTTTATTATTGCCATATACCAGTCTCCTTTTCCAGATACAGATGTTAATAATTTCATAAAATTCACAGCTACTCTGCTGAATGGCTTTCCTATGAGAAACATTTCACCAAGTGATACCATTGTTATTTACTGCAGGTGTTGTGCAGAATCTGATCCTACCTCCGATGACCTGCAGCCAATAAAAGATGCTGATGATTCTGTTTGCAACCTTTCGTGCAATAGGTGTCCTTCCACAAGTGACTTGTGGGCGAATTTGATTATTGCGTCTGGTATGCTGTTGGTAAGATGACCTGTTTGAGTTCTCCTGTACAACTGCACTAATATATATATTACAACACTCCCTTCTGGTTCTCTATTTTGTAAGTCCCTTTCTCCTTTGTATTGTTCTCGATTTTTCTTGGGGACTGCCACAAAGCTTTTGCAGTGAAGGATCTATCTTCCATACTTTTTTTTTTTTAGTTTTTATAATTCTACATTAGGAAATTTATCTTTCGAGAGTTACAGGATCTTGATGGCTTTTTATGTTTTCTTGAGTTCTGTGGTGGTTGCAGATGCCTCATCAATCTGCTTTTTGTCTCGTTCCTCCAGTTGTATTTATTAAACTTGATGACATAAATGTAAAATAAATATAATTAATTGTGAATATCTTTGAATACCAAAGAATTGCATGTAAATGTCATGTGCAATGATGGTTTTTGTGCTGTGTATAGTAATTTTTTTGTATGTGGTACGCTAAGCCTTGGTTTGCATACTATTGCATATTTTTGCAATAGTAGAAGAGAAGTATAAAGCCTAATTATCTATAATATTTGAATCATTAAATTACTCTGAACTACATTACAGTTAATTTAATATATAGTCTTTATGTGGATTTTGAACATTTCATGTGCATTATATAATTATCTCTAGAGTAAGAGAAAATTCTTTGAAAATCATTCAACTGAGTCTACTTATTTTTGGTGAGGAAGAGAGAGCATGAGTTTGTGTGTGACATGAATAGATCTATCATACAATGTAGAGTGTAAAATATTCTGATTAGGTGTAATTCTATCCTGACGTAGCATATTTACTTATATATTTGCAACCCTGACATTGCGAGCTAAGCGCCCTAATCACCTGACCATGCTGGCAAAAACTAAAGTTAAATAAAGAGAGAAAGAAAACAAATTATAAAAGATAGTAGCTAAAACCAGGAAGTTAACACAATTAAGGAATTCGTCCTCTAGTGTTGAATCCTTCACTAGAAACAACAATGTAAACAATAAATTTCTGGATGTTGATGATTGTCACCCTCATCATATAAAATCGAACACTTTAACTCATTTAGAAAGTGCTGAAGATATAACAACCGACTATGAATGTGAAAACAGTTATGTAGAGATTATGACCCTCGATGCATATTATGTCAATATCATCAAGCTGAATCAAGCCACTATGAAAAAATGAAATAAATTATTCCAACTGAAATGAAAATATTTACCCATCATTTACATTCAACATTGAGATATGGACAGAAGGTTCTGAAGAAATTAATGATAATACTTATTGGAAAATTCTTCTCGCCAAAACACGGATGTGCATGTCAGTGAATCTATAAAACTAATTCTGGGTGACAAGTATAAATGTCAGTGGTCAAAGAATCATTTTTCATTGCACAGAACTGAATGGAGAACAGACTGAAAAAGGCTGGCTTTGTTATCCACCAGGTTAAAAAGAACCTCTTCTGCATTATATGCAAAAAGTTGTTTCAAAAAAGCAATAAAAATATCTTTGATAGCAAAAACTGGTTATCCTCACTGGAAACATAATGCAAGGGACTTTAGTCTACACAAAATGGCTTGCTGTATCAGATTTGTTATTTATATAACCAAATGTAGAAATAAACAAGCCTTTATGAACAGAGAAAATGGAATTGTAGAAAAAATACTCCCATCAAATTCTTGAGCGTATTTTTTAGTGGTAAAGTTTCTTTCATCCAGAGATGATGAAACAATCGGTTTATTACATAATAACAATAGCTTTGGAATACTGAAGTTATTGCCTGAGCATGATGCATTTCTTTCTGAACACATTCAAAACTATGCAAATGAAGGAAAAGTCAAGTTTCACACTAATCTTCAATTGTTTAGGACAAGTTGATAGAAATTCTACACAAAGAAATTCTTACTGCTCTTATCAAGAAAATCAAAACCTCCAAATATTACCTACAATTTATTCATTCTACTTCAGATATATTCCGCACATGCCAACTAAGAACTGTTTGGAAATACGATTTACATGATCCTCATACGAGGATAAAGAGATTTGTCACATTTTTAATGACAAATACTATCACATGAGCACAACTCGCTAGGGTTCACATCAATTTGCACTTTAAGAATATTACAAGAGTTCAAGATTAACATGAACAGTTACAATGTAATATGAGAGGCAAATATGCTTGCATGTAGTTCTTGTTCAAAGAGAAGAACACCAGCTTCAAAGTGCCTGTGGACACACCTTCAAGATGTGTTTGAAAAGATATGATTCCTTACAATAAAGAGACTATTAGATACGAGATAGAGTGCCTTCTCAGGTACAATCCAAGCCTCAAAAGTGGTGTTCAAAGCCAATTTGGAAATTTTATGAAAAATCTCAAATTTGCTAAAGTCATAAAGCCTTACGCTACAACTGAAACAACTAGACACACGTATAATGATGGAATTATGGAGTATTATGTTTGAGAAGTTTCGCCAGACATGTTGTTCATTACAAAACTCCTAAATGGAGTGGTAACAAACAATACAACTTCTCATCTACTATAATAATATCTTTAGTCATTTGTGCAGTAATGACAAGGTTCATTTCTCAAATATAAGAACAGAAAGCTGTCAGAATGTGATACGTATAAAGTCAAAAAATCAAGTGAGATCAAGAAATATAAGTGATGAAATAAAGGGAAAGTGAAGATGGTGATTCTTCACCTTTTACCCAGTATAAATAAAGCTTATACTTTCTTAACAACAATTCACAAACTATCACTTTCTATCGACAACGAAATAGTGGCATATGAAAATCACTTGCAAAATTGGGTTTCTACGAAACTTAGAACCGATACCCACGGAATCTCTTTAGATTGTCACACAAAATCTGTTTACTATGTATCCTATAAACTTGGAAAATTGCAGAGAGGGAGAAATTATTCAATTTGCCAAACACTAAAGTATCATGAGAATGATATGCTACAAACCTCTGAAAGCAGGTTTCCCAAATGTGTCGCCATCTTCACTATCTGGAATAACATTCTAGCCAGACTTCTGCAAACGCTTATATCGACCATGCCAAAGCGAATGTTTGAAGTTATTCGCAGTGACTGCCGTGCAACTCACTGTAGAGATCTTTTGTTAGACATATCCTACCCTGTTTATAACTTCTTTTTGATATGGTCTTAAACTTTTGACCAGCTAGTATTTAGACTAATTTCATAGTGTTCACATTTATGTTATTAAATGCTGAAATATTTTTTTTTATTTTCAATTTTCTTATTATCATCTTTCGAAGCTCTACTCAAATAAGTTGATCTGTCTAACAACGCAAAATGCATATTTTATCTTCATGTTAATTGGCCTTAAGATTTCGACCAGCAGTGTATATTTGTGTATGTTCATTACACTGTAAAATATCACAAGGTAAAGATAAAACATGACAAGTATTTTGGCTTAAAACCTAACAAACCTCAATACGAACAATGGTGCTCAGAAATGGTGAACTATCTTTGTCTCACATGTGGTATTGTGGTTTTACTAAAATGCGATAGTGTTTTAGATTTAACTTAATTAGATTAGCGTTTAGTAGTAAATTATTGTTGTGTGTGGGATGAGTTTACTAGGATATATAGTAAACTGTGGTTCATGTCATCATAAAGCGTCGTGAGAAACTATGAAATTCAGGCTTGAAAAAATTCTAGGTTTCTTGATGTTGTGAGTCATGGCTGTTGGAGTGTTGCATGATTGAAAAACGAGGTACCAAGGAATAGCACACCAGTTCGAAGAAATACACACTTTGCAATTGAAAAATGATTGATCGAGGATTGAGGAATATATTACAAGTGATTTTTATTAATAATTTAAATTGGTTTAGTTAATTTAACAGATTTCTTGATTGGATCCTTTTTCAGATCTGGGATCAGAGGATCTCGTTGATCGATATCAATTTTCCTTTGGGGTGTATGGGAGTACACCAAAATCCCACTTTTACAAGGCAGGTCCCGAACAGTCTATCTGCTCTGTACCCAAATGAACTATGTGAAAAGGAAAGTGAGAGGTTAAAACAACACAGAAGAAAGGCACTACAAATATATTAAAATAATATGGTACGTTTTGATTAGGCAGGTAGTAAGTGTAAATGGACTGGTTATTCTTTTTCTAGGCTACTAATTAGATGAAACAAGGAGATTTGTTCCTTCCATGAGTTTGGCACTGCTACTAATAAAGGAAATTCTTTATTATGAGTAGTTGCTTTTCTGAAATATTGTTTATCTTCGTTTTATAAATTTGATTTGTTGATTATCACAGTTATGCCCAGAGCTTTAAATAATTATCTCTTCTGCAAAATTCCAAACAGACTGGTTCTGTTACTTTAGAATACAAGTTGACAAGGTGAATTATTGTTCCTGCCCTGTATAACTGTTGGTCACTGCAATTGTATCTGGAGCTTTAAATAATTATCTCTTTTTTTCCCCTTAGAAAGCTACATCGGCTGGTTCAGTTACTTTATGACACAAGTGACAAGACAAAATTTTCTTCTCTATTAGTTTATTGCAATACAATTTATGAAAATTTCACTTTGGAAACTGCTACTATATGCTCTTTATGACTAAAATAATTTAATTTTTGATGCACGTTTATTTCCTGACAGAGATCTTGAACGTTCCAAGCACTACAAGATATGATACGATAAAACTAAATTAAAACGATGTGTAAAACTCAAAATATTCCAGTAATACAATACAATACACGACAACTGATCTACACAATGTATGATTCAAAAACAGTTTCATAAACAAGTCTGTGATAAGTTATTGCTACTAAAACTTACTAAACTAAAAAAAATAGAAAATTAAACATTGTAAGTGGTAACATTCACATTCAATTTCAACAGATGTGTGTATCTAACAAATACACTCCCTCAAAAAAGTCAGTGGCGCAACGGTATATCTGTGAACTCACACCATTGAAAATCGGGTTTTGATACTCGTCGTAAGCAGAAGACAGATAGCTCATTGTGTAGCTTTGTGCTCAATTACAAAGAAACAAATTATTATTATTGTTAAAAAATAAGTTGTATCATAGTTTTGCATCAGTAAACGACTTTTTCATGCAATAACTGTTATTCTTAATTACTACAGTAAGAATTACTCTTCATTCTCTTATTTAATACTTTTTTACCAATTCTGAGCCCGACATGTTTAATTTTGGGTTTTGCATGACATTGTTTCATAACAGTGCTGTGAGATTTTTTTTTTGTGGGTATGCATTTTTGAATGTATGCTTTGCTTTTAAAAGTAAAATTTATTTATACTGTGGAAAATTGTATTTTGTTTAATGTTCGTCTGTTGATTTAAACGAATTCATATATATTTGGGATGTTCCCAACAGGTAGCATTTTCTACCTTTGTCAGTTTATTCAAGAACTACATAGAAAGGGTATGGCAATATTGTTTTTCTGCCTTTTTGTTAAATGCTGCTTTAGTTTTATCTTTTCAGTGAAATTGAAAATAATGATACAAACTTAATATTTCTTGCTTATCGTTTTGTAACACAGAACATTCTAATATTGAATTTCATTCTCTTGTGCAGTTATTCAGTATGTTTGTAGGCCCAGCATGGCTAAGTGGTGGCACTCGGATCGTAATAAGAGGGTCGCGGGCTTGAATCACCGTCACACCAAAGCAAAATTCAAAACAAACCAAACTAGTATGTTTGTTTCTGTTTTTTTATTTCGTGCAAAGCTACACGAGGATTATCTGCGTAAGCCGTTCCTAAATTATCAATCTACATTTCCCAATAAACAGTATGCAACAGAATTAAGAAGGATTTCAATCTCGAAACGTGGCAGTTTATTTTTATATAAACTCATTCTATGACATATTAGCTCAACCATTACATGCTTCAAGCAGTTAGAGAACGAAACTGGTTTCTTACTATTTCATATAAAAGTAAAACACACTGGTCGAGTTGCAATAAACAGCACCTATAGATTTCTGTACAAAAGCACTATTAAAATTGGTGCTGGGAAACTGCTGTCCTTATATATCAGATAGAAGGAAGAGTAGTGGGCTTTTGACCTGACAGTCTTATGTTACAGAATTTTGCAACAAATCCTACACAAAAAAACTATTGTAAAATGTGTAATCATCAGACAGAGCATACCCAGACATGATGATATGGATTGTGAAACATGGTAGAGCTCAAAAACAATTTTTTGTAGTATACGCAACACTTCGGTTGTGATTGGGGCGCTGTATTCTTAATATGAAGGTCACGGGTTCGAATCTGTGTCACAACAAACGTGCTCACCCTTTCATCCGTGGGAGCATTATAATGTTACAGTCAATCGCACTATTCGTTGGTAAGGGAGTAGCCCAAGAATCAGCAGTGGGTGGTGATGACTAGCTGTCTTCCCTTTAGCCTTACACTGCTAAATTAGGGAAGGCTAGTACATATATCCTTTGTGTCGCTTTATGCGAAATTCTAAACAAAAAACAAAGCATTTGACTCTGACAAGATTAAAGTTGAACTAAGCTTCAGACCCACGAGTACCACTTTGTCCACCTCGAGGTCAGAACATCATGATGACGTTTAGGTGTCACATGCTGGCTGAAGTAGCAATAGTCTCACAACTGATCTCATATTGCCTGTAAATTCTCCTGATATCTCTAGTATCAATGTTAATAAAAGTTGCTCTGCAATATGAAGTTGAAATGATTGCTGAATATGAGCATCTACTAGACTATGGTAAAATGATTCAGTCCACAAAAGATGAGGAAACTAAAGTTTAAGATCCAGGGTTGTGGCTCGAGTTCTCTGCTGCTGATGTAGCTTATTGGATTGCTTGTGAACCCACTGACTATTAACATCATAATAAGCCATTTGGCAAATCTTGCCAGACTTTCAATAGTGTCAAACCATCAATATTGTAAGCAGAAACTTTTCTTTTGAGTAAAAACCAATGGTGAGCAATACAAGAAAGAGTGGTTATAGTATTCACCTTCAACAGCGTCAATTTACTACTTTGTTTCTAAACATTTTGCTTCTAAATTTTACTTGCATTTTGTTGAAAAAGAAGGGTTCAGTGACTAGCGAAATACTATTGTAATTGATCATCATGTAAGAAGTATTGCTAATCGAGACTCTATGCTAACATACTTAAGTCGTAGACAAGGTTTAGGTTTGCAACAAGAGTTAGAAAAACAAATTAGAAAAACTTCAATTACTGGAAACATATCTTGGAGCGTGTAATAGCTGTTATTCGTGGGTTAGCTGAACGTGGCCTGGTTTTTCAAGGAATAGACGAAAAATTTGGTTCACTGCAGAATGGGAATTTTTTAGGGCTACTTGAGCTCATAAGTCAGTTTGATTCATTTTTAGCGGGGCACATTTCGAAATTTGGAAATTCTGGAAAAGGAAATATTTCTTATTTGTCCAAAACCACCTGTGAAGAACTCATTGAACCAATGGCTCAGAAGGTCCATGCATTTATAATTAATGAAATAAATTATTCTGGTTATTTTAGCTTGTCAGCTGACAAGTTAAGATCAGTTAAATGTTGTATTTCAATACTTAAAAGTTGGGCAGCCTATTGAAGTTTTTAACCTTTCTGGAACTGAAAGGCCATACCAGTGAGGAAATGGCAAACTAGTTCTTCAATAAGTATACATTCACCCAAAGTTTTAACTTACGTTGAAGCGCTTCCATTTTACTCTGAGCTTTGAAGTACGTTACCTTGCATTGTAGCATTCACTTCATTTAGATTGGTAAATACGTCCGAAAGGTAAGCCACTTTTGTATCTAGCATTTGTCCCTCAATTTGTATGCAAGTTCAAAATGGCATTCAGATAAAAAGCAACTTATCTCCTCACGCAGTTCGTAAAACCGAGCAAGCACTTTCCCCTAGAAAACCATCGAACTTCTGTGTGAAGCAGCAAATTTTTATGCAAGCTTCCCATATCCTCACAGAACGAACTTAAAATCCTCGCAGTGAGTGGTCTTGATTTTATAAAATTATCTATTTTTATCATATCATCCATTATATCTTTTAAGTTTTCTGGCAATAGTTTCATTACAAGTACATGGCGATGAAGACAGCAGTGGATACTCTCGATGTCCGAGTTTTCCTTTTTTATGCGTGCCACTGCGCCTGAAAATTTTCCAATAATAGCTGCAGCCTCATTAGTGCAAAGACTTAAGTAAAGCTGCCATTGTATCTCATGTTCGTCCATAAATAAATCGAGCACTTCAAATACTTCTTCGTCTATTGTTTGAGTAGGCAAAAGTTCGCAAATTTGCATGTCTTTTTCAAAACTAGCTTCGTGAGTATAGCGAACAAACACAAGCAACATCGCATAACCTGCTACATCTGTTGATTCCTCCATCTGAAGCAAAAAAATTGGGTTCGCTTTACTTGCCTTTTTAACTCCGATAAGCAATTTGCTGACATATCATTGATTCTTCGAGAAACCGAGTTGTCAGAAAGAGGCACAGAATTAATGTTTCTAAGAAATTTTTCATCAATCGTGCAGTTTACCAAATCTTTTGCGGATGGTTTTATGAAATCTGCAATTATATGCGCTTCCCCCGCTTTTGCAATATGGTAACTAACACGATATGAAGCAATAAGAGAACCTTTGTTATCCTGATAGACAAACAAACGAAATGTATCTTTTCTTGCATTTAATTGCAAACATTATATTTGAAATAGTCGAAAGTTGGATTTTTAAATTGGGAGTGTTTGGTTTCTAGATGCCGTTTCAACTTTGCTGGATGCAAACTTCCGTTACTCAACACTACTTCACATTCAACACAGAACCCATTAGGTCCATCTACATTACCTGTCCATGTGAAACCATATTTAATAAAACTTTCATCATACTTTCTTTTCTTTTTTGTTTCGGTACTTCTTGCATCATCCTGCTCTAAAGTGCTTGCACACGACGATAACAGCAATGAAAATTTTTTACTCGTATCAGATTTACTACTGATATTCAGTCACTTATCCATTAGGGTGACAACTAATTAATTTGTTTAAAACGTATTATTATATCTTTGGCACTTCAAAAGTAATTTCACGAAGCTAGTCACCATCACCTACTACCAACCCTTGGGCTACTTTTTACCAATGAACAGTGAAATTGCCTCTTATATTATAAAGCCCTCATGTCTGAAAGGGGGCGCACGTGTGGCAGAACAGTGACCTCTACAATTAAATTATAACCTCTTTATATTTATATTCAATAATTTTATAAATACAACCTAAAATCCTACTTGCCCTACCACTAGCAATAGTACACTACTTGGATGGATTAAGAGACTGATCAATTATTGCATCAAAATTTATTTCTTCCATGACAAAGTGTACTTATCATTTAAATGATAAACCACATGAACTATCTTACATTTAATATAATTAAAACACATTTGCCACTTATTTGCACAACTACTAAATGATGTATATTGTTTTGTAAAGTGAAAATCTTGTCTTACTGTTTGTATATGAGGATAAGGGTGTAGATTTGATATACCTGGATTTTCAGAAAGCATTTGATGAGCTGTTCATAAAAAGACTTGTAAAAAATATCTTTATACATGTGAGGAATAAGGTAATAAATTAGATTGAGGATTGGCTGGATGGAAGAAAGCTGAGGGTTGTCACAAATGGATTAATGTCACAAGATATTTCTTGGTTAATTTTACGATAATTTTTTGTTGTCGTTTTTTATATTTACATCAATTACATAGATGGTTGTTTGTTTATAATTAAGCATAAAGCTACATAATTAGCTATCTGTGCTATGCCTACCATGAATATTTAAATTTAACATTGTAGGTCCACAGGTATACTATTGAGGGGATGGTTATGAAATAGATGAAGAAATAGTCAATAAATCACTTGACTTTGCAGACAGTATTAAGATTTTGACTTTTATTTAATGGGTTAGGCAAATGATTTTAATTGTAAGAAATACAAAATAATGCATGTGGATGATAATTTGAACTATAATTTTGATGGAAATAACCTCAAGTATGTTACAATTAAAAGGGGTTTTGGTATAATATTCAATCTCTAAATCATCCAAGAATTATGCTGTTGCTAGCAGTAAGGCAGATAGGAATTTAGGTTATAGCTACAAAAATACTGAATACAAGTATCAACAGGTTATAATTTCATTCTACAGAACACTCATTTGGGCACAGTTGGAATACTGTGTTCAGTTTTGCCTTAGGAGAAACATCAAATTGTCAAAAAAAATTCAGAAGTGTTACCAGAATGGTACCTGGGATGGAGGGGTTGTTATATGGCAAGTGTTACCAGAATGGTACCTGGGATGGAGGGGTTGTTATATGGCAAGATGCTGAAATCTCCCAAATTGTTTTCTCTTGAAAGAGTTAGGAAGGTTTTGCTTTAGGTGATTTAGATTGTAATGGGAGCTGACAGTACTGTTGTATAATCTTTTTTTTCACATTTAATAGTACAACCAGAGGACAAAAATATCAATTTTGACAGAGTTGGAGTTATCTTCAGCTAAGACAGTTTCATTTTTCTAATAGAGTGATTGGCCTTTTGAATAAGTTGCCTTCAAATGTTGTAGAGACAGTACATTTTTAAGTGAGTTTAACAAAAAGCTTTATAAGTATGTGAATGAAAAGAAAAAGCTTAATGTTTTTTTAATTAGTTTAGTTTAGAGGATGAAACAAGCAAGATAGACCAATAGGTCCCATGTAGTCCCAGAATGTTGTCATTTTCAGCCAGCCTTTACCCATATATACATTTCAATATCCTAATTTCCTCTTTGACCAACTATCTTATCTTCCATAATTAATCTTCTAAGTATACCATAATACTAGTAAATGCAAATTTCTTACATTTATAATGTTTTGTTTTAATTTTATCTCATATACTCTTTGTGAGCCAACCTATGTAGCCACACTTTTCCTTTCAAGAAGAAATGTATTTAATTTGAACATTTAAAAATTAACTCTGAAACTGTTCCACATTTAATCAGTCTCTAATATATAATAATTCAGCTGCCAAATTAATAACAAATAATTCTTGTTACATTCCTTCAAAATTTGCTTTTCCAAAATTTGTAACCAAAATATTATTACTTACCACCATTTGTAGCAAAACATCAAACCTAATAGAGCAATGATTACTTACACCCACATTACCAAATTTCCACCCTCTGAACCATTTCTATATTTTAAGTTAACAATAAAGCTAAAATACCATTGTTTCTAGTGGGTGCTAATCAGTGAAAACCTCCTTGAATAGTTTCAAAACCCTTTCTCTTTCATGGTTTGACTGTGGCATTTCCTAATCTATATGACTGAAATTAAACTCACCCATAATTATGATCTTATTAACAAATGAAATCTTAATCATAGTATAAAGTTTTCCATTACTTTTTTCAGTATTATTATGTAGTCTGTAACAATTTTTCACCAAAATGTTTTCAATCTCATTGATATTATCTTTGTTATCCTCAACTTCAACAGGATGTACCACACATTTTACTCATAAAACCATTCACTCCTCTCTACATTTTAACACATTACACATGTTAAAGAACTTGTAAACCTGTACTTCAAATAAATTCCTGTCATCAAATTCATCTACAATTAATCATGTTTCAGTTTTCCCGTTACTTCAAAATCTAGTACTCTATAAAGTCATCTATTTTATTACTTATATATCTATCATTACAATAGCAACAAGTAAACCTAACCTTTGAAGTACTCCTACACTTATTTTGTATGCTAAACTATTTTGTACATCATATATTTTATATATTCAATTTTTTCTAGCCCTCACCACTGTCCAGTCCTAGCAGAAAACATCCCTTACAGTTAAAATAAGTCTTTGTAAATTAATGTAGGAAAAGTCATAATTTCAATATTTATACTTATAATTTTTGAGTTCATAGAAGTTAAATTATTGAATTATTCCACTCATTTCTGAAATGATTTACCTCATACATACCTGAAAAGTGCATTTTATCCTGCAATATACATGTATATAACTTTCAAGTAAACAGACTATTTGTAAAGTGCTGTTTGATGAAACAGCATAACACTATAAATCTTGTTGAAAAAGTGTTAAGAATAGATATGTTGGTGAATTCAATACATAACATATAAAATTTAAGAGGTGCTCTCCTGGTTCATAATCCAGACTGAACTCATATGAGATTAGATTAGCTACCACGTTCCTCAGGTCAGATGTAAAGCTGTGTTAAAACAGTGATAAGCCAGGTGAGTAGCCTTGTTCCTCATTTATTTATATATATATATATATCCTTGCAAAGCTGTTATGTCAGTTGTGTTATTAATCTGTGTAGGTCATGTACTTTTTACATAATGTTACACATAATGCATCATGCTATTATTAAAATAGATCTAAATAACTTGTAACTTGAAAAACATTTATTGTATTACTTTACATTGTATGTGGGTATTAAATAATTTGGCTTTTTCTTTTCCTGTGACTTTACTTCCAGCCACCATATCCCATTTTAATGTAAACTATCTATTCCTAAAAGATTCCTCCTTCCACTGAACTAATCCCAGAAGTCCAATGATCCAATCTAATTATCCTTACCTATTCACCTAAGCCTAGTATTTAGCTCAGTGACCTACTTAAGTTGGAACCAGGACAATGTCTCACCTTCATGATTACCAGTCTTGCTTCAAAACAAACTAGCCTTTCTCACCAATCTCAAACTAGTGAAAAACTAAATTTGTGTTAAGCCTAAAATTATCAAATAAAAGAAAGTTAACATTATAACTTACAATATTTAAATTTACTGTTCACAACCACCTTCAAATAAATTATGGTTATTAATTGAAAGTGAAATGGTACGAATTAAAACTAACCTTAAACGTTAACAAACATTATGAGCTTGTAAAGATACAATATATTTTAAAATGATAAAGAAATATTTCTTGTTTGTTTGAAGTTACACACAAAGCTACACTATGGGCTATCTGCGATACGCCCACCACGAGTAAAGAAATCTTATTTCTTGTGCTGTAGTATGCAGACATACCGTTATATCACTGAGGAGCAAGAAAACATGAAAAATATTTATACAGTATTTAAACTGTTGCAGTACTCTATGAGCTTTATCAAAAATGTCCATCAAAATACATCTTTTACGAACATTAACCAGCAATCTGCATCATCTACATGTGAAGATTAAAATTGCAAAACTATAGTTTTAATAACGTGATTTGAGAAAAATATCTGAAAAATAACACTTTCAATGAATTGTGAAAAGTTCGTTTACCCAAAGGTTATATTATTCAATACATCTAATGGCTTCTCACGCCATATACCGATAATACACTTAGAACTTCCATTATAAAATAACTATTCTATGTGCTTCTCTCACAAAGAAACATTGGACAGAAGAGGTGACTTAAAAGTGTCGTAGCTTGTATATATATATATACACATTTTGTATTATTTCTTTGTTACTACTTAAACCTTTTTCCACCAACTTTCACTCAGCACTTATCCCAACATGGCTTTGCTCCAACAAAACACACAAAAACATTTATAATCTCGATACTATAGACGTCTAGTGTAAATAATTTGAACTACAAATTGGACCTCGTGACCAAATCAAATTGGTGAAATGGGATGGTAAGTTTGACTCGAAAAGGTCAAGTAATTCACAGACTATAATGTAATATTATTTTAAATAGCGTATCTCAAAATAGTTTCTTCTGAAGTTATGTTTTCTTTGTTTTTAAGAAATAAAATCACATTAAACTCTATGTAACAAGATTTGTCGATGATCTCGTGCACACATATATTACTTGCATGCAAATATTTCTTTTTCTTTTTGCCTGGTTTGAATGTATACCATTTCAGTATACTTAATCTTGTGGAGTTGAAATTTTTCTCAATTGAAACAAATAGTATTGTTAATAAATATATTGTAAAATACACTAAAATGAGTAGAAACTTATACCATTTGCTCGAAAGGATACACATTATATTTAAAAAACAGCGTGTGTACGACAGAAAATTAACAATTTTCAAAACTTGATATTGCAGTGCAAAAATAAAAGCATAAAATTTTAATTAATAGCGTGACTTACAAAAAGTAACTACTTATAAGTTAAATGAATTATGTGTATAACTATATATGTGTGTGTGTTATAATACTGATAATTTTAAGGATATTTGTAACTTTGCCTTTTTTGAAACCTTCAAAAAATTTGCCTCGTGTTAAATTTCTTGCTTTTGTTTTACCAATAGGGGTTACTTGTCACCCTGAACATTAGTTTGCTTTCGTGATATACTTCGACTATAATGTAGTTATCTTGCGAGTATGTGACTCGGTTAAACTATAAAACTGAGAATGTGGAGACAATGAGATTTAGTATTACGAACGAGTTAAAATATATTAATATTGGAGCATTTTAAAAATAGATTCGATAAAACTAATTATTACATTGTTAATCAGGACCAATTTAATAATCATTACAGTTTATGATAGTTTGTAAATGTATATTAATTTTAAGTTGACAAAACTAATTTGATACAATACCAACAGCATTAACTGAAATTGACGAATAAGTTACCAAGGGATAAGTTTCAACCCACAAACGTATTGATATGATTGTTTTTCTTGACAATTACTCTAATGATGTATATTTTATGCTGAAGATTACTCGAACTTTATAAGAATGATTTTCAGGTTTTGTGTTGTCTTTATAATGTGCTTACTACCATATCAGTTGTCTAATGATTATTGGGCAATGTTGCTAAACAGCACAATTCTCATATGTAAAGAGCAAACATTTGACAGATCAGTTGCTAGAAACAGTCTTTTAATAGTATATTTAAACAGACCATCAGAATAAAATGACCACTTAGTCCCACAAACATGTAGATATGTTCAACAAATTACTGAGTTATACTCACTTTAATAGGTGTGGAGCATCAATACAACCTTCATTCATTGCCTTCAGCTATGTCAGGCACCCTATATTTGTTTTAGATATGCTGTAAACTGTATGCAACCCAAGTGCTTCCATTATCATTGGTCTCTTCCATTTCACCCATTGTACCTATGACCATTCTAGGGTTCAGCTTGATAAACCATCCAGAATTGCAAAGCAACACTCACCAGAACATCATTTTTTTGTAGGTAGCTTGCTGCCCAAGCTAGTGCTGTTCACAAGAAATAGTTTATCTATTGCATAGCTTTTATAACTAAATTACATGGTGCTAACATATTGGACTTTGTTTAAACTAGACTATAGAACACCCTCTGTTTGCACAGAGTATTAGAATTCCTTTTGTCAGATACACTTATGGAGTTCACTAGTCCTAAGATTGAGCTGAACACCACTAGATGGCATTTTCTTCAACCTTTGCCTCACTCAGTACATTGGTAAAACTGAATGGCATGTACTGCGGTATATCCATCACAAATATACTTGTTCCAAAATCAAGATCGGAAATGACTACTTTGTTCTGTAGGTGGCACCTCACATTTGCCTCTTCTTTGACATCTAGTCCATTCCCATTTGCTAAAATGAAATGTGTATTTACTGGACAAGATGGTGGCTTCATTGAAAAGGTTGTGAGGGAGATTGCCACTTCCACCAACATTCTAGCTACTTCCGTGCCTACTGTAATGGATTTATACTTGTACATTTATTTTAGTGCCTACACTTGTTTCTGTATAGTTTTAATTTTTTCATATGGTGTATATTTTTGACTGTGTATTGCACAAGTCCCATCTGGACTCAAAACTTGTAGAGAATTCTTGAAAGTGAGAATCAACAATGTTTGTTTGCAAAAACATGCTAGATCATTTTTGAAAATTTTAGCAACTTCTATGATTGTTGTATAAAAACCTATGTGTCAAGAGACAAGTAGTAGTATTTTTGTTGGACAGCTAGAGTTGGTTTATTGTAGTCCAAGGAAATTATTATAATTGTGATTAATCCATACTAATTTGAAAACTACAGAATTGGACCAAAAACTTTTATAGATTTTGCACATTAAAAACTGTTCAACTTCACTAAATTACTTTGGACATTGGAATTTCTATGAGGACATAACTATCATCATCAGTGAAAGTCAGCTGTGTTAGGCCAACCAAGTTAGCTAGCTTCAGTGAGGTGTGACAGTATCAACCTGGATTTTTAATAAAGTATTCAGTTCAAGACTGGATAGAAGATTCAGTATTGTCTTCAAGTTTGTAAAACTGTTGTATATAAGCCATCATTTGTAATAAGTGTTAGTAATAATCATTATTTTAAATTGTATTGTTTTTTGTTTATATATTAAAGTATATTTGTGTGTATCAATCTTGCTGGAAAATTATATAAATTTAATACATGTTAACATTTTATTAACTTTTATGTGTGTACCCTATATACACATTCTATTGATCTGGTTGGTTGGCATGCAATTAATTGTGCTAGGACTACTGCATTGGAGGCAACTGTGCCACACTCTTTGTTTCTGGAGTTGTCACTATAGTTATTGTTGCATCGTTTTCAGTGAACAGCTTGAAATTACTGCTTCAAACTTTGTTGCAGTGGACAGAACCTTAGTGAGAGTAAAGATGCATTGATGCACTAGTCCACTGGAAAGTCCTTCAGTAAATTTACCAACTAAAATTCCCTTCTCTTCTGCTGAGATGATAGCCAGATAAGCTTTACCATGCAATCAACTAGTTCACTCCCTCAGTAGCACTTCTTTATCTTGCATTAAACCTGTTCTGATAAATTACTTTATCCTCTGCAGGATCAAGTTAGTAGAACAGCTCATTCATAATGGTTTCCCAGTTATCTAGTCACCCTTTAACCAAATGATAACCACTATCAAGAGGTAGACTGTCCAAACTAAGGATCAAGCATTAAACAGTTTGCTCTAGTGTTCATCCTTTCCAGGGCATGAGCTACATGAAATATCTGTGGAACCAATTCAAATTCCTTGAAGTTAAAGGCATGTTTGTTTGTTTGGTCTCATTCAGTAAATTTTGTCTGTATGCCAAACCAAATCCTATTTTCATATTACAAACTGTTCATTGATGCTTTACTATTCTAAAAAAAAATTGAGAACTGTTCTGACTTTCTTCAAGCACCATGAAGGTTGCAACTACTGAAACACTATGAATATTGTAATAGGGCATCATGAAAAGTGTTTGGTTATCTTCAGTGGTGATTATCAGAAAGAAAGAACAAGACTATAGACTTTTGTTAGGTAATTATAACAATTCACCTTAATACCTTTCTATTAGCGTGGACATATGAATTTCTGGATGTGTTAAAAGGCTTAAGTTGGTTTCAAAAAAGCAAAACCTTCAACTAGCAAGAGGGAAGTCTTAAGAACTGGAAACTGTTGCAAACCTTGAATCAGTATGGGAGAGAGTGGTTGATTTATCTTTACAACTAGATTTAATGTCTCTTGCTTTCAAAGCCTTAAGTACTAACATGAAATGTCATGTAGGTGCTAAACCATATGGTTACTGCTCTATCTTCAAACTTGAGATAGTTGGGTCATTGAAATATTATTGACTTAAAGGTAACATGACTCTGCTGTTTATTTTATGCGCTGTCATGTGGTCTACAATATTGTTAACTATGCTCTGATCTAGTTGCTTCATTTCTCAATTATCTGTTTCAATTAAAAACAAGGTTGAGCAAATTAGCACTGAAATATCCTTGGCTAGTCAATTATGATAACAACTGAAAGAGACAACCAACAATTGCTCTCATGGAACAGATCAAAAGGTGACATTAACTGTTAGTCAAGCAGAGAGCATTTATATGGTAGATTTATGTTATTTCTTAATTATATTTTGATTTTAATCATGATTAGTTGATCAGAGATTCATCTTGAGGGATAGCTAAGCTGAGGAGTTGTTTGCTAATCCTGTAGGAATGATTTTACTAGTAAGTTCTATACTGTAAGGACAAATTCTCTATTATCATATAACTTGAAGCATCATTTTATCAACAAAATAATTCTTTAGAAACTGATACACAACTTTGGGTTTAATCTCTGCATAACAAAGCTAAAAAGAGAAGCTGTTAAACAAAATATACTGAGATTTTCAATATATTATTGTAGTTTTGTTGTTTTAATTTAGACATCTGTATTTCTGTTTGACCAAAAGAAGTTCTGATGACAAGTTTTGGAGTAGTTCAAGTGAGATATAATGAACATGTTAGACTAGAGTAGGTGATGATAATAGATTATCTAGCTAGCAAGTTTATTATTCTGTTTTTCTACAAGTGTCAGGCACATAGACAGTTCAGTAATTTTGTTTCTCTCAAATACATGTTCACATAAAATATGGTGCGATACATATTTTTTTTTAAATTTGAAACATGAGAAAAAGTTTTCTAGCACTATAGCAGTTTGTTCATTTTACAATTCAGTTATAACTCACAATAAATAACTGCTCAATTCAATCACAAAATAATTATATATTTGGAAATGATAATTTACACATTCTTGTAAATAATAATTAATACTTACAATTTACAATGTGCATTTGAACACAAATGTTATGTAATGTATGAGATTTAGTTAACAAGAATGTTTAATTGATGTATATGTATTTATTTGTAAATTAATATTCACAAGATGGTTGAATTTACAGTATGGTTGAACATAAGTTGTTTATTTCTAATTAAGTATGAAGCTACAAAATAGTCTATCTGTGCTCTGTCCACCACAGGTATTGAAACATAGTTTCTGATGGTGAGGGTCCACAGAGATAAGGCACTAGAAATGTGATAAAATGTTTTAAGTACAGCTAATCATACATCCATATTTAACAGTAATTTTCTGCATGTTATAGAAAAATAAATATTAATAGGTTTCTAAAGAACACATTACTCTTCATTCAGTTTTCTTGGGCAGTAAATATTTAGGTGAAACTCAAAAGTACTTGATGTTAAATCCATGTTTTCATGCCTGTTGTATGATCTTTTTTTATACGTTTGCATATGTGATTACATAAAGTACTTTGATGAAGGATTAAGGTGTTTTCTGCACATTTCAGAAATTTCAATATTGTTTTGGTGAAGTTTTTTCAGTACCACTTAATCTTCACAAATATGATGCATATGAACATACAACATCAAGCAAAATCTCATGCATGGATGTTTTACTTCATTATACAAAGTAAGATTTATTTCAGTAGTTATTTTCAAGATAGACATAAGCATATTCTAATATGGTTTTTGTATACTTTTGGTTCAGTGTTTATTGTTTTATTTAATTGAGGTTTCATTTTTCAGGATTTATGTTCAGCTGTAGTTATGAAAGAATAGTATCAACCATTGCAAGAAAGAGAGAGAGATAGTAAACTTGGTAAATAATTGAAAACTAAAATGAGTTTTCCTAGGCGAAGAAGAATTGGAATTGTTGGATTTGGTCACTTAGGTGGGTAAAAGGTGGTTAATCTTGTACATTGTGCAGCACTTTGAATGTTTACGTTACAGAATCTTCATTGTTTTACTTTAATAAATTAGTTACTCTTATTTCTGTCAGGTGTTGAATATCTCTTATTATTTTCTCGATGTTCATCTGTTTTAAATAGATAACTTTAGTTTATTTTCAGTAAACAATAATTATGTAAAGAACAACAAGAAATGAAGATATTAGTTGAATGGTGGTTGGGGTCTTATTAACAAAATAAATATTAGAAGTCCAATTAAGGTTGTCAAAGTATTCTTGTTGCTCTTTTCACTTTAGATAAAAATACAACACTAACAGCTTTCACCAATCTTTTACCCTCAAAAAATTTAATTAAAGGAAAACAAATCTTGGTGAGATTGACTTATAAAATTAAAAAAAGAAAGAGGAATAAGCCAAGCAGGCTCACACAAGAAGAGGCTTAATATAAACAAAGGGTATTAAGTAACATAAAAATTCAGCTTAAAATGTAAAATTAAAAGATAATATTAACAAATGTGAAACAGTGTTCTCTTTACAGTATCTATGTTGTTTCATGTGCATTTAAATTGAATGTACTAAGTTTTCTGGCTATTTCCATGTTCTGGTTTTCTAGTTGTTTTAATTTATAACTATTTGTGTGATTGCACATATAAAAAGTTAATGTGTTTAGTTTCAAAATTTGGAAAACATGCGTATTAATTCTTTCATTAAGGTTGTTATTTTACACTATATCTTTTACCTTAAACATGTTTGCAGTATGCCTACATAAATTTATAAATCATTCATGGCATTAAAATAAACTTAATAAGTTTGTGAAATGTATATGTAATAAGTATGTAATTTTAAACATAATTGCCTAATTTTGTATTACTATTTTGGACTTCTTTTGTAAAAGTACAGTGTGCCTTGATAACAGTGAGCATTTCTCTTGATTATCAATACTAGTCCTGGTATTTATTATTATAATGAATGATATTCGTCTATTATTATTACTGTAGGAAAGCTGCCCCATTGCTAGCTGTGTGTACTATTTTATTTTTATACTTTATTGAAAAAAATTGAACAATTTCAAAGAAAAAATGATTTTTTTTTACTGGGAAGTACACAACAGGAAGAGTGTTCAGTCTAGTCACGTGACTTATTGTATCAAAATGATTCAATGTACAGAGCTTAATTTTTCATACATTTTACTTATTGATACAAACTAGTGCTTTTATATGTTAAAAATGGTACCATTTTCTAAAAAAATATAGTTTTTAAAAATTCCATTTTTTTAATACTGTGTTTGTGTTTAACAGCAACAACAAAGGTATAACCAAACCCTCATTTACAGTTATAATGAAAGTCGTTTTTTATTGTGAAGAAAGTACTTTTATTTAAAATTATATTCTGTTGTAAAGAAATGGTTGTTGCACATGTCATAATTATTTTTCTAAGTGTCTGAATTTTAAACACCTAAAGTGTGAATTGTTTTATGGACTTATGGACTTTCATTTATGATATGTATTGTAAGGTTGAATCACACTCATAGCATTGAAATATTGTTGTATTTAGCATAACAGATGCTATTGTATTTATTATTTTGGTCACATAATAGATAAACAGATGGCCACATCATCGCTCTATTGTAGTAAAAGTTTTATTTGGAAATGTACAGACAGATCCATTTCTCTTACACCTTCCTGTGGAAAGGTTGCTTGTTTCAGTTGACTGAAGATATTTTTCTAAGTTTTACTTACTAGTAAAAACAGTTTGAAATTTTGGCTTAAAAGGTAAGGTAAGATGAAAAGTGTTTAAATTATAATAAATATAGAATAGAATTTTTATGTTTTTAAGTTGTTTACTTATAAATTATTTACCTTTACACTGCATGGAAAACCATCATTTGAATGCATGATAAAGTTAAATGAGGAAGCAGATAACAGTCCTGCAAAAGAAGTAACTATATCAAATCCAGCATAAGTTTACTGGCAAAATATTAACCTCTTCTGCAGTAGAAAAGTAACAGCTGTAATCATGAAAGATCTTGAACGGTGTTCAGAGTGAAGAATACAGCTGAAAAACAAATTATGGTATGCTGTAGCTAGAAAAAGTAAAAGGTGCACAATCAATATGATAGCATATTCCAGAAGACCAATCGTAATATCACTAAAGGAATTATCTTCATTTTCCTTTGAAGCAGACTCTTCATCTGAATGGTCAATGCCAGTCAATGCATTCTTTGAGATTGTAGGCAACAAATACTCAATGTAACTTTTAATTACGGTCTATAATTATGAGAAATTGTATATGTGTGAAAAAAATAGCAACAACAATATTCTAAGAGAGAGCTCTACAATAAAGTTTCATTGACTTGCTGATAAAATGAGGTTTGGATAGTTTGATAGAATATATATCTACTAACTGTTATAGTGCTCCTCCTGATAATATAGTTATGTGGCGTTCATACATGGACTTAATTTTGGTATCTTCAGAGAAAAATGACTTGTAGTTGCTCAGATTTTAGTTAGTAAAGTTATTGATATCAGTAATAATAAAGGAAGGGGTCTGGTTTTATTCTTATACATATCATAAGTTTTTAATATGTTTTCAGTAAAGATATTCCATTTTATGAGAAAGCTGTTACAGAAGGTTTTTCTTCCCATAGAGACATTATATTGTGATGGGCAATCCCACTATTCATCACTCAAAGAGTAGCCCAAGAGTTGGCATTGGTTGGCAATGATTAACTGCTTTTCCTCTAGTCTTTTACTTCTAAGTTAGGACAACTAGCACACACAGCCTTCATGTAACTTTGCACAAAATTCAGAAGTAAACAATCAAAACAACTAAACACTAAAGTTGTAGAAGATTCTTGAGTGTAAGAATCAACATTGTACTTTATGTGTATATAAATACTAATGACTGTCAGTATTGTTGCAAACTAAAATTTCAAGAATCTCACCTGAATATTATAAAAGGTAGTCATTGCAACATGTAAAGAGACAGTTTATATTATTGGTTTGCTACAGTTTGTGTACTATAAACTTCAGTAGCAATAATCAAGAAACAAAAAATATTTAACCAGGAACATTTATATATTTTAATTATTACCAATTATTTGACCTCAGCAGATTAACTTTGAACTTTCATAATTTTACGAAGACATCATATAACTAGCCAGCTACCAATTATGTGAACTTTACCAATATCAACTTAAAATTCATTCTCTCATTGTGAACTGCTATACCAGATAGAAGACTCAGTGTTGTTTGTCAGTTTGTAAAATTTTGAATATAAATCATAATTTGTAATAACTTGTTATAAATTGTATTATTGTTTGTATATTAAAATATATTTGTATTAAGAAATAAAATTGTGTGTATCAGTTTTTTGACAAACATAATAAATTTGATACATCTCTACATTTCATTAACTTCTAAATTTAAGTTACAATTTAATTCACTTTCAAGTTATTTGTAATTGTAATGAGAAACAATAAATTGAAAGGTTATCCAAGATAGCCCCCTGCTAATACAGCAGTATGTCTCTGGAATTACAATGCTAAAATCAGGGGTTTGATTCCCCTCGGTGGGCTCAGCAGATAGCCCGATGTGACTTTGCTATAAGAAAACATGTTATCCAAGATAAGTCATAATAGTAATACCAAAAATAAACTGGCACCAACAACTTGATCAAGAATGTTTCATTTGATTTATGTGATTGAATGGACTATTGGTAATAATATCAATTTTACTGGATAATGGATGTTCAATGGAAGCTTTTTTTTAATGCATCAGCAGCCTGCGTGGAATCACCATGATAAATAAGCTAAGAATGATTGATTAAGGTATCACTAATTTTAATTAATTTGACAAATGGTACAAGTATTCTGATAATAAATTAGACTGAAAAACAAACCAGGAATAATAAAAGTTGTATGCCTCAAATAAACTTTATTAATATTTTAACTGTAAATCATTGACACATTATCCCCAGTCTTTGTTTTAATATCTCCTCTTGTGAAAAAAAAAACAGTGAGAAACTAAAAAAATATGAATAAATAATAAAAGGTAAGCAAATAAAGCAAAAGAAAAACTTATTGTTTATCAAGAATTTATGGTGTCACTGAATTCTTTATTTTTAAGGCTGAACAGTGTTACAGCTTGTGTACCAGACATGTTGATCATCAGGGATAACTGCTAATGTTTAATGTTAATACTTGCACCAGATGAACTTTATACAAACATTTAGTATGCCTATGAGCAATGCAATATATAGTAACATTAAAAATTTGAATAGTGCATATTGTAACTGTAGGTTAACGTAGATGTAATGTAGCAGTTGGTGACTTGAGCAAAAATAAAGGAGGAGCTACAAACATCATTGTAAAGGTGTAGTACCAAATACAAAGGAATTTTTGCTCATAAAATGTCTTTAGTGCTGTATCACACCTTGTATGAACTAATGTGTGATCAGTATTTCATGCTTAATAATTCTGGATAGGCCTAAATACTGGTAAAACTGTTAAAATTAGCTGGTCTTATTCATTTTTGAGATTAAAATGGTTCAATACAGAGACTGCTCTCGAGACCTACAACACTGAATACTACTTTATCATGTCAACTATGCACTTGTAGAATGACAGCATAAGGATCACAAAAAGTGCCATCCAGTTTGGGCTGTATAATTACCATGGGTGTGTTACAAGCAGAGCTATTTTAAACTTGCAGTTACACTTTTGTTTATGAAGGTAGAAATATTTTCAAAATTTGATAGATTACTACCAGCTTGACATGTTTTGTCAAGTGATTTTGTAGGTGTTAGTAAAGTACCAATATCAATGCATGGCTTAATGACTATAGAAATTCCAAAATAATTTCTGATGAATCCATGATTGCTGTCTGTAGTGGAGTGAGATGATAATGGTCCAGGAAGAATAGAGTTGTCAGTGCTTGAAGCAGTTTGAGGATCAATTAAACCAATTCACATATCATTCATGTCATCACCACCAGAATATAGCTTAACACTCCTACGAAAATTGGGGCCTAATAGGCTTCAGAGCAACTTGAAAGGTTATTAATATTAGGCTAATAATTTTGTATTTAAATGAAATTCCCATTAACTAACCCTATCCCTTTATATTTTAAGGAGCAATAATATTTTGACTTTTCAGACATTTGCGAAATAATATTTGAAATTTTTTTTTTAAACATCCACTAAGGGTATCACTTTAGTGGATGTAAATATTTTTTTCGTAGGAGTGTTAATAGTGTCAACATCACAGGCTTCACATTTATTGCTGGCACAAGAGAAAGACTGAGGTAATGACTCAGTTGTGTCATTACCAGTGTTTGAAAACAAATATATGTGACAGTTTTAAAGAGCTGACCAGTACATACTTTAACATAATACTGCAGTTTCTATAATTTTTAAAATTTATAGTAAATATTATTCTTGTGTTAATGTACTTCTAGATGAATTATAATACATAGGTATTCATGAGTTGAACACAGTCTTTGTAATCTAAAACACCAGACATGTATGTTACACGACACGAGGTAGTTACACCAATTTCACGTCAAAGGTTATATTAGCTACTAAAACAGTAAAGCTATGTTGTACTGAACCTTTGTCATCAAATGCTGGTCCTTTTTTATTACTGGCAAAAACGTTTGTATGCTCCTTCAATGTGTTTTCATAGGTTTCTCGTTCTGTAAAGTAAAGAAGTATCAAAGGTTTAGTTTGTATCTTATACACTGTATCCCCTCGGTGTGGATTTCTGTATGTGGTGAGGGGACCTCTCAGGTAAGGTTCTCTTTTTTTCATTTTACCTCCTCTGGGATATAAACATCCACCCACATGTTTGCCATGCATGGCACCTGTGAAAGGTAGGAGAGGATCTTGGTAGTTGAAGGGTCCAACCCTAACACACCACTTTGGCCTTAAACTCCTGTACACGGGCAGCCTTGGGGTGACCCCTTTGGGTCAATCAGCTGATCCACTTGGGCTAGGGTCAACTAAATACCAGTGTTGGATGCTCTCAACAGGTGTTGTGGACATTCTACCTGATGCTAGTGTTTTGTTATTGTGCTCTTGAAACCTTGGGGTTGTTGTAGTGTCCTTGTTTGACATTGTAGTGCATCCTCTCAGAGGGCTCCATGGTGGGTTAGGTCAGTGGGCACCAAAATTTTCCTTTCTTTATTATGGATACTCCAATTAAAAATCTTAATAAAACAGCGAAAAATAGTCGATAGGTAAATCACCATGTCTTGAAGATTCTTAGCAGCAATCCTCACCATCTGTACCACCTGCTGTACCTCATTTTCTTATATTGCATTCACTTTCAGATAAACCTTTAGGGCAAATGTCTCCCTTTTTGATTCAGAAGGGACTTGCTGGCTCTCCAAAGTCAGTAAAGAAGCTTTGATCTGGTGATATAGTGGTAGAAACATCTCAACACAGTGAACTCCTCTTGCATTCAAAGGCAATTAGACATATACCTATTGAGGTTATATTTCATGATACTTTAAATTCATCATAAAGAGTTATTGTTGAAAGGGATTTGAAGAACATTCCATAGTCAGAGATTCTCGCTGGTTTCTCCACCCAAGGAGTTTCTGCGGTGAGGCATATATCCACTTTTAAAGATGGAATTATGGTGCTGCGACCAATGTCCTCATTCTGTCATTTATGTCACCACATCTGCCTGCCACCATCAAGGCAGGTTATCGTCATTGCAGAGTACAGTCATACATTCCAAACCCTCTCTAATGTTTCCATTGTCAGATGTTTGGTACTCATGGTTTCTTGATGCATGCTTGTTGCAGTGTCAAGGACCATGATGTTTACAAGTGTAAAACAGACCCTTATTGCATCAATTGTTATGACTCTCACCCATCCTACTTTCATTCTTGCCCTAAATTGTTGGGAGAAAAAGAGGTGCAGTATTTGAAAACAATTCATAACATTACTTATCTTGAGGCTGGAACATTGCTGTCCACCACCTCATTTTAGACATATGCTGATTCACTTCTTTCCACAACTACAGTGGAAGTGCAGACAGATCTCTCTATAACTCCAAAAGAATCGTTCTCCAAACAAATGAAAAGTCTTTTGAGCTCCACAGTTAAAAAAGTTGATGAATCAATTTCAACACCTATCTCTGTTCCTTACATACATTCCAACAACCCCAAGATTCATATCTGTTGTTCCAAGTACAGATATTTCCTTGGATACATCTTCTTCTCCCATCCCAAGATGTAAAACAATCATTTGTTCATATCTTCAGTCACTGGAATTTTCTTACAACAGTAAAGACCTGCACAATCGACCTATAACAGGATCCATGGAGGTCGATAGACATCCCTTGAATAAGGACAGTAAAGAAAAAAGACATGATCATAAACAGAAGGATTCTCCACCCAGTTTGCCTACAGGTAAATAAAAATGGCCATTTTGATACAATGGAACTGTTGAGGTTTATGTTCTAATCTGACTGATATCAAAACACTGATTGCTTCCTACCATCCTTATGTCTTTCCTTACAGAAAACACTTCTGAAACCTGCTGATACAATCACCTTTCAGCAGTTTTCTTTATACAGAAATGACAGGCTGTGTATTGAATGAGTGCATGAAAGGGTACTGCTGTTTGTTGATCAGCATGTGTACACCCTCTCTTTGCCACTCAACACACACTTGGAGGCTATAGCCATCCGTGTTTCCTTGGGTAATACCATCATTGTTTGTTCTCTCTACTTGTCACCTGGAGAGACATGTGATCAATCAGACCTTGATGCTCTCATTGAACAGTTGCTATCTCCATTTTTCATACTTTAATGGACATCATTCCCTCTGGGGAAGTGCTGATATTGATAGGAGGGGTAGCTCTGTAGAGTATATGCTCTCTGATCACAACCTTTCTCTTTTCAGTACTGGTTCTTCTACTTTTTTCCATGCATCTAGTCAGTCCTTTAATGCTATTTATCTGCCAATTTGCTCCCCTTCATTATTTTCCCATTTTTCATGGAGGGTTGACAATAATCCATGAGGCAGTAATAATTTTTCCATAATTTTGAAAGAGACTGGTTGTGGTCAATGCCATTTGACCTGCATGCCCCAGTGGAAGCTGGATCAGGCAAACTAGCCCTCTTTCTCGATCCTACCACTGTCTGTAAGCCATTGATAGATGACTGTGGCAGCAGTAACTGACTGTATTATACAGGCAGCTGCTCAGTATATTCCTAAGACCTCAACATGTTTTCCACTGTATCCTCACCCATTGTAAAATCCTGCATCTCACATGGCACAGAAAGCTGAAAAACAGGTCTGGGATACTTTCTGTAGATATCCCACATTCTCAAACCACATCATTTACCAGCAGGTCTGTGCACATTGTTGGTAGGAAAGACATCAAAGCTAGAAAGAATCTTGGATTAAGTTCACAACTGGCATATCTTCTCCCACCAGTTCCAAAGTTATATGAGGCAATATAATTCTGTCGATCTTGCTTTCTGATGGCTAGGAAGTAGCTGATACCTGGAGCATTGCCAATACTCTTGGTAAAAGCTTTTGCCAAATATCTAGCACTTCTGCTTCTTCCTTCACCTTCTTAGCCATCAATACTCAAGCAGAGAGATCACATCTTCCTTTTTAGCTCATTGTCTCTATGACTATAATCGTTTCTTTACACTGGTGGATCTCAAACTGGCCCTTAATCAGTCTGGCAGTACATTGGTCAAACCTGATGATGTACACTATGAAATGCTGCACCATCCATCTTCTGCCTCTCTTGCTATTTTTCTAATTTTTTTTAACTGGATCTGTCAGGAGAATGTTTTTCATGATGCTTGGTGCCAAGCTATTGTCTTACCTTTCTGTAAGCCTGGGAAGGATCCCAAGATTCCTTCAATCTACCATCCAATTGCTTTGATGAGCTGTTTCTGTAAGATCTTAGTTGGTTAATGCTCATTGATTCAAACAACTTCCTCCTGCCCACCCATTGTGGGTTCCGATGAAAACTCTCCATTGTAGACCACCTGATTTGACTTGAAACATCAATCAAAGAAGTATTTCTCAAACAACAGCATCTTCTATTAATATTCTTTAATATTGAGAAAGCTCATGATACAACATGGAAGTATGGCATTTTGCGAGACCTCCATATATATAGGTTACTTAGCCATTTGCCCATTTTTATTAAAATTTGTTGATGGACAAGATATTCCAAGTTTTTGTGGGTTCGACACTTTCCCATTCTTTTCTACAGGAACTTGGAGCCCCTTAGGGCTGTGTTCTGAGTGTCACACTTTTCAGTATAAAAATATATGCCATCACTGAACAATTCATTCTCACTGTTGCAAAGAGGCTGTATTTTCATGACTTTCACATCTCATGTCAGTCATCAAGCATGAGGAAGCCATTGACTGCCCTCAATTGTTTACTGAAGTGGACCACAGCACATGGCTTTAACATCTCTCTGTTTAAAACCGTTTTGCATGCACTTTTGCCACCAATGGGGTATTCACCCTTATCTTGAACTCCATATCGGTGAAGTTGTGCTGCTTGTGGTCCCTGAGATGAAGCTCTTGGGACTTATCTTTGACTATAAGCTGACCTTTATACCACACTTCAAGCAGCAATGGATCAATTGCACTAGAGCTCTGAACATCCTCCATGTCCTCTCCTCCAACATTTGGGGAGCAGGTCGACATTCTGTGTTAAAGATATATCGTGCTCTTATTCGATTGAAACATGACTATGGATCGCTGATCTATGGGTCTGCCAAACCTTTGGCCTTAAAAATGCTAAACTCTATTCATCATCAAGGACTTCAGCTCTGCAATGGGGCTTTCTGCACTTCCCCAGTTCAGAGCTTATACATAGTCTCATGAACCTTGTTTGCACCTCTGCTGTTTGAAACTGTCTTCACTATGTGCTTTGAAACTTCATTCCTTACCAAAGCATCCAACTTGGGGTTGTGTTTTCCTTCCTTGGTGAGCCATACGTTTTCAGAACAGACAATCTACCATTGCTTCTTTTGGCCTTTGTATCCAGGTGTAGTTGGATGAATTGGGTATGTCCTTGGATAACATTCATATCACCACTGTGCCTGTCCCATACGTAGACTGTGGTCCTGTATTCAAGGCTCGACTCCATGTCATCTGGCAGTCGACTTGGAGTGAGCAACGTGAAAACAAGCTTTTCCAAATAAAACCCTATGCTGGACTTTGGCCGTCTTGCTACTGTAAGGATCAGAAAGAGGAAGTTCTTCTAACTAGACTATGCATTTGACACAGTTTTTTAACTCATTGTTTTCTTTTATCTGGAACTGATGCACCAGTGTGTTGGTTATGTAACACTGAGATCAAAATTAGCCACATTTTACTTTCTTGACATCATTAAGACTCTTAATGATGGCACCATTTTAAACATGTTCTGTCCCATAGTTTGTCCATTACGTTAGTCATTGTTATTGGTGATGATGACACTGTCCACCTTGGTATTTTTTTCGTTTTTTAAAAGCCATTAACTTTTTAATTCCATTTAAGTTTTTTAATTTACACATTACACCTATTTAATGTGGCTCCCTTTTAAAATTCATAGTTCATCTAGTTTGATTTGAAATTAGAAACTGGCTGTAACATTAAATAACTCAAAATCAGGACTGGAAAGCCCAACTTCAGGTGACTAATGCTGCTGTTTGAACTACCCGTTAGTCATCATGGTAAGTTATTATTATAATTTTGCTGCATGTCTTTTAAAACCTTTTATTACTTTTCTTTTTGAAAATAATTCAGAATTAGGACTGGAAAGACAAACTTCAGGTGACTTATGGTGGTTTTTGTACTTACCTGTTAGTATTCCTGGCATTTTATGATAATTACAGTTATGCTACAGAAAGTCCTTTACAACTTGAATTACTGTAGTTTTCCCTTTAATGTTGTAGACTAGATGTAAACATTGGTTTGATGCTATTTATGTGTTTTTTAAACTTTGTTTTGTTTTACTTTAATTTCTTTTTACAAATTTTACTAAATTTAATTTTACCTTTTTACTAGATATTTGGTCCAGATAGCCTAGCTGCTTTGTGCCATAAAACACTACATCAAGCAACCAACCATACACTATATAATATCACAAACCAGTTTTTTTACTCGTAGGTAATTTTGAAATGAGTTTGAGAATAGCTCAGTTCTCAGTTCTTTCTTTGTATGAAAATAAAACCTACAAAAATGTTTAAATTTCACAATCACAATAATTTTATAGTTATGTTTAAATTCATGACAGGACAAAACTTCCTTGAGCTCAAAATCACATGTAGCTGTTTGATATACACAACTGTTTCAGTTTAATGCAAGTATTTTAATTTGAATAGTTTATATGGTGTGGATTTATTTAGTTATATTTAGAAGCAAGAATTTATAGTAGATTTGTTTACATAATTGTTTATGAATCATACCTTGAAGCATAAGTGTGAATGTTCAGTATATTATTTTGAAACAAATAGGCTATGCTTGTTTATTTTTGAAATATAACTCCACATGACAGCAACAACTATACTAAAGAATCTGCCCTACAAAACCTAACATTGGCAATATAGCTTTGGAATTCTAGTTACAAAGTGTCAACAGAAGTCAATGTATGAGACTGTTTTAAGCCAGAAATGCTAATGCTTCATCAGAAGAATGTAGAATATGTAAAGAACGTTAAATATCTTGAGCAGCTACCTTATATCTAAGTAAGCATAATAGGTTTGCATCCAAAAGGGGGTTTTGGCAACCCCTTATCTCCACCTTTATGTATTTATGTATATGTGAAGAGCATTACTTTTATTTTATAAATCTACTTATCTAAACAATTTTTAAAACTAATTGTACATTAGTTTAAAAAGCTGTCCATTGATTTCAAATTTGTTACTGCTTGTGGCAACAACAGCAGTGTATTTTAAAGAACTGATAAACATTAAATGTTCAATAAGTCTGGTAGATTCATTTCATTCAACTGTATTCCATTCATCTAAAAGTTTTATCTGCAGTTGATTTATAGATATCTACAAAGATAAGAGGGTAAATGCAAGGATCAGATTCATCCTAACTGTATTCAATCAAATTAAGATAGGTGACTGTGCTGGCCAAAAATATCACTGAATATATTGAACTTCATATCTGTTATTGTATTAAATATTCCTCAGCTATCAAAGTGGAAAATTAATGTCATGTGACAGACATGATTGGTAACGACATTTACATACACTCTACATGTAATCCACTATTTTGAAAAAGAAGAATCAAAGGACCAAATCAGTGATGTCGAGAAACCCACTTGTTGAGAATTTTATATGCAAAAACGGCTCGTTTTGGGTTCAGAAAATATTTTAAATAGAAGGTCGAAACGTTGTTCGCTCTTCTATTTAAAATATTTTCTGAACCCAAAACGAGCCGTTTTTGCATATAAAATTCAAAGGACCAAATATCTGCCACTATAATGAATCCCAAACAATTACATTCAGAAGCTTGTTCAATCAGGCTTAAGTAACTTTTACAGTTTTATTAGTTAGTACAGAAAAAGTGAAATGCAACTCAACAGACCATAAAACACACCAACTGCTATTTCTTTAATTTACAGTGCACTTTGAAGTACTAATTTTGGTTGTGCTTTCCCATTTGAGTCCAAAATGATAAATTCTTAAATTAGTTGTCAGTGACAATACAATTGTTTATTATTGTTACTTTTACATAATGTGTTAGAGACAGCTGAACCATGAATACTACTGAATAATTTGGTCAGTTAAGATACATTCTTAAAATGTGTGTTGCATCACATAATTATGCTCAATGGCCTTTTCATCAGCTATCAGTTTTTGTGCACTATTTTGTTTTCTTAAGGGTAGATATATTCCCATTCAATAATCAGTTTATGGATTCTTATGAAACACATCTTTAAGCAGGTTGTAAAAAGATCCTTAATGATGATGCACATGTTCCATTGAGAATCAGAGTATTGTCATGGTCTTACCTGTTCTTGTGCAAAGTAAACATGGTTTGGTTATATCTTTGTATTTATAAAGTTTAAGAAATCACCTGAAATGTCATGTAAAATGCATAATTCAGCTTGTGGAACTACTAAGTGTTCTACAAGTGTATGTGTTGGGAACTTCCACTAAAAAGTGTCTAAGATTAGAGACTAAAGTACTTTTCTATACATTAATATTTTATATATGACATTTTTTAATTGTGTAATAATAAATTATTATTGGATGATTTACATAGTATTTAAGAAAATAAAACATTAAATGATAAAATTCAATTTTACTGATGGTATAGAATTATCAATATCCAGAAAATGCTTGCAAATAATACTATTCTTAACTTATATTCATAGTTTAAAAGTAATGAATCCAAATATAACATTTTGTGTAGTCCAACATTTAATGAATTTGAACAGAAACACGTGACTTGCTTTTATAATTAATATAAATAAATCATAAACTTGATCATTAAGCTGTTTATATTTACCTGGAAATATTTTATTAAATGAATATTTAAATAAGGGCAAATGTTAAAATTTGTAACTTTTTGACATTGATGAATATACTGAAAGGCCTTTTATTTTAACTCAGGTCAATATTTGGTTCAAACAATCCTTGAGAAGCAGAGAGAGTTTGAACTTGCATTTGTCTGGAATAGGACAAAGAGTTATTTGACTGGCAAAGTTGATCCATCTCTTCAATTAGATGATCTTTCAAACTTCCAAGACAGACATCCAGATCTCGTGGTGGAAGTGGCACATCCTTCCATTACAGCAGAATTTGGCAAACTGTTCGTTAGACATTGTGATTATATGGTATGTTCATAAACATAGTGACAAAACATATTAACTTATCCTGACTTCAGACATGACAGGAAATTAAATAATCAGTACTGAAAACAAATGCTAATAATAACATTTGCATCACCTGTATCGCACAAGATATCATTAAATGATTGTATTTATTTCATGTAACAATGTAAGATTTTAAACATTCTCTTTTGATTTAGAT
This sequence comes from Carcinoscorpius rotundicauda, assembly GCA_011833715.1. NCBI lineage: Eukaryota > Metazoa > Arthropoda > Merostomata > Xiphosura > Limulidae > Carcinoscorpius > Carcinoscorpius rotundicauda. Next base: position 24,118,983 of record CM022395.1, read on the forward strand.
ACTGTTGATATATTTTACAGAAGTTAATATTAAGAAGTAAAAAAGTGATGAAAAATTAATTCTCTGTGAGGTTTAACAAATTCCAGGAAGAAGCAACCCTGAATAGCTAAGCAGACCGAATCCTCAGTACTACCTTCATTGCATTTCACATTTAAAATTGTATAGTGGTATCTAGAATGTTCTACAGAGTGCCTTGATAACCACACTCTCATAAGAAAAGAAAACAAAAACAAAAAATAGTGACGGCCTGGCATGGCCGAGCGCGTTAAGGCGTACACTCGTAATCCGAGGGTCGCGGGTTCGCGCCCGCGTCGCGCTAAATATGCTCGCCCTCCCAGCCGTGGGGGTGTATAATGTGACGGTCAATCCCACTATTCGTTGGTAAAAGAGTAGCCCAAGAGTTGGCGGTGGGTGGTGATAACTAGCTGCCTTCCCTCTAGTCTTACACTGCAAAATTAGGGACGGCTAGCACAGATAGCCCTCGAGTAGCTTTGTGCGAAATTCCAAAACAAACAAACAGAAAATAGTGTAATTTATCACTCCATGATGGTTTGGCATTGCTTTTCATTCCAAATTTGTGGCTTGAAATTATCATTAGAGCAATAATGGCTGTAATAAGTAATTTAATATCTTGAACTGTTACTGAACTTCTGGGTGATAGATTTATTAATAATTTCTAAACACAAAGCTACAAAATTGACTACATGCACTTTCCTTGTAACAGATTTTGGGATCTGATTTTTTTTAATGAAAAAAGCCTCCGTGCTTACTGTTGAGCTATTGGGAAAGCTTGAATATTTTCTAAACTTTCTATCCACAGAAATTTATCCTCAGCTGGATATCGTCTGTATTGTCAGAACATGCTGTCAACAAGTATGTATAACTTGAAAGAATGTGATACACAACTTATAAACATTCCAATGTGTATCATTGTTTAGTTTTTGGAAAAGTATATTATTATTAAAGATACAGTGTGAGTTTTTTTTATGAATTATCATTTGCCTTCAAATTATTACTGAATATTTGTCTGAAGTAAACAATCAAACAATTAAATTGCAGTTTCTTGTGTCATATGTCAAGGATTGTTATGGTAGTGTTATTGTATGAGATGGATTCTATACATTGAGCTATCTGTCAAGTATAAGTGCCCACAAACATCACAAGTTATTGATAAACAGCTTCAAAATCACATTATGCAGAGTTTCTTTTATTAAGACACAAACATGTTTTCAATAAGACAATATTCTTTGTCTCAAAACGTTTAGGACGATGTGTGGTTTCAGAGCACGGAATTTCACTGTACAGAACTTACTTGAAACTATTAAAGTATAGCTTTATAATATTCATCAACTGACTAAACTTTTTAAATCATCACTGGAGACAAATTGCATCAGAAAATTAATGTAATCTGGATGAAAACATGACCCACTAACTACTTGCAGTAATATCAGATGAAAGGACTACAATGTTGTATTATAACATTATGGACCCTTTCTTTTCAACTACATGTGCAGATAATTTTATGTGGTTATTGCATATGATTTTGAATAATGGAGTTACTCCCAATTGCATTTTTGTTTGCTTTCATGTTTATATTTAAAAATGTAGAGTTAATTTTGCACACATTTTCAAACAAATATTCCACAGATTGGCTCACCAACAGCTTTGGCTGATAAAAATACAGAAATGAGCTTGAGGGAAGCTGCAACCCAGCATGGCATATATATTGCCAATGGTGCATTGTGGGGAGGAGAAGATATAAGAAGAATGGCAGATCGTGGCTCACTCAGAGTATGTTTTTTCTTAATATACTTGCTCCATTTTTTTTTGGTCATAACTGATGTTTAAAAGAAGACAAAATTACCATAGAATAATCTAAAGGTGATGTGACTTATTTTTATCATTATGTGTGATTCTGTGACCTAGGTACTTCTTGTTATTTCTTTTTATTAGTCTTAAATCATATTTCTATTTCCTTGCATTTAAGCAATGTTAATGTCTCCACATAGAGACATCCTGTTTTTCTGTTGTTCTTCTTTTAAACCTTTTCAGTTAATCCCAAACAAAGGATCCTTTCTTGGTGGGTTGACTTGAAACATGGTGTATTATACTGTGGTGCAAAAGGTCCAGACATCTTTTTTAATTTATTTTAAGTTTAACACTATTTGAGGATTTTTTAGAGCTAGAGGTAAAACAATCCAAAAATGTATATTTGGGTTTCTGTGTGGTCATATTTACAGCAGTCAGGTTGAAGGTTGACAAAAATATAAATAGTTGGATTTGCCCATTTTCAGTCATTTATGGAAGTCAGAACTTACTAAAAAGCACAATTTTGGGGGGTTTTGATCAGTTACTTTGACAAATATTAACCAATTTGTATGGGATTTAGTATAAAGATATTTTCTACAGGATCCATGAACACTGATAAACCAAAAAGTTAGACTTATTCATTTTATGAAGTAAAGATTCTATAAAAAAACATAATTTCAGGTTTTTTGACACTTACTCTAACATACTTTGGTCAATTTCATTGCCATAGGAAGTAATGTTGGAGTGATCATGCCATTGCTATACCTAAACAGTGCGATACACGACTAGAATGCAAAGCATGCATTTACAAATGCATGAACTTCAGAAAATGTTTTGAAAATTTAATGCTATGAGATTGAATTTTGAGTTGTTTATATTACAAATATTAGATACACACAATTAAAGGAAGCAAGTTTTAATACATAAGTTGCAGTTGCACATACCATGATGCATTGCCTGATGAAACTATTTCATGTAGCTCTAAATTTTCAAGAGATTTTATTCAAAAATGACTTCACAGATCACAAATAGAGATAATAAACAATTTTGGAATATTTCTCTTTTGCTCATTTTTTCAGGGGTTTTAGTGAACTATACATATGTATGTGAATCAACTTACATGAAATTAGGTGAAAAAAGGTCTCAACAATAAGGAAGTTACATTTACAGGGCCAGAGCCAGAGATAACAGGTAGTCTAATGTGGAAAGGAGAAGGGAGTGGACATCCCTAAAAAAAAACCTATCAGTTATCATATAAACAGCCATGGACAGGGGCTGTTTTAACAAAAGGTACCACAACAGAGTCTTCATGAAAAGACAAAGACGGGAATACTAGGCATATGATAGATGAATGGAAGATCTGTGACCTGCCATCCAAATAGACAAAACTGAATCTAACAATTATTGGTCCAGATAAAGGCTTTTTGTCCTATGATAACAGAGAGCAGGCTGATTTTTTGTCTATGGAGGACAACATACTAATGCCTTACCTAGTTAAAGAGACAGAATGCTCAGTGTGAACCTAAATATCAGGGGATGGGAAAAACAAATTAAGGTTGAGAAGCAGAATCATGTAAAAGAAAGGACTTCAATCATAAGAAATAACAGCAATAGACAAAATATCACACACCAAAGAAATAAAATCCAAGAAAGCCAACAAAGGCCAAACATAATCCTTAGGTAAGGTGTAAGAAGGAACTGTAAAATCTGAGAGTGGACAAACAATTGAAATCCTCGTCAGTGTGGCTATGATCAAGAGGGTAATAAAGAAGAGGGTTGATGGGAGAAGAAAAAGATTGTCCTGTATAATGTTCAATCTTGTTGCAAATAATTGCTGGTAAATCCCCCCAAAGGGTTGCTTGCATCTATGATTTGAAGTATGGCATCAGACAAATGAGAAGAACCCAAAGTGGTAGTTTTAGCTTTGGAATTCATACTCAACATTGAAAAAACAAGGAAAAAATTTGATAGCAAAACATGGGTAAATAAATGTTTTCAGAACACGAGTAAAAATTTCTTGAAAATAAATGAAATACAGTATAAGCTAAACTGAAGTAAAGCACTCTATAGCTGAATTGTAACAAAAAAAAGACATCTGAACTTCAGCACTAATAAGTGAGAAGTGGTAGTTCAGTAGTGGTGCACAGAAAGAGTTACATGCATCACATGTTGGTGAAGAATATAACACATTTGCATGAAAGACATGTTGGAATCTTTTTATATCAATAGGAGGATGCAGAAGGATTGTGGCATGCATTGTAAAAAACTTCACAGATAGAAAGCAGCACAAAATGGGAAATTAAACTTGTCAAAAGAGAGAAATACCATGTGGGAGCAATGATCTTTGACCTGCCTAAACTGGAAATGGAATTAAAAAGCATTACACATACAATGCTTTCATGGTATATTTTTTCCTTTTTTGTTTGCTTCCAGGTAACCTATTGGTCATCTTTAATTTGAAAGTTTTAAATACAGTGAAATGATAAATGTTAACCATTATTTGTTATGAACTTGTTTTAAATTGCTTTCACCCTTCTAAAACATTTTCAATTACACATATATGAGACTAAAGTCACAACCTTTATGATAGATTAAATGATTTTAAATATATTATTATGACATAAAATCAATAACCCTTTATCAAAAAGCATTTTTATGAATGATATACAAAATACATTAAAATGAAGTCCTTGAGTAAAGCAATATTAGTCCTTTGATGCATCGTAATTTCACAATACATTTATAATTTCTTATCTCTTTTTACAATAGCACAACATGTTAATAAATGCAACCACTGAGATTATCAAAGCAAATGAAGTGACTTGATAAGTATTTGTACAACCAGTGATTGAGGGTAATGTCACACATTGTACTTAATTTCACAATGCTACTTAAGAAAAATCATAACTAACTGGTCATTACCAAATAAGGATAAATAACAAAATAGTATGTTGGTCATTAATTGAAGTTCAAACAATATATTCTCTTGCACAGAAATTGACTTTTTCTTGGTTGCAGTTATCTGCTGAAATGTTTTCTTTACTTTCAACAGGATTTTCCAGGTTTACAAATCTCATCTGAACTTTACAGATTTCTTGTTCCATCCAGGAGGATCTTGTCTTCTCTTGATCTTGTCAAGTATGATACTCAGTGACACAGCATCCAGACTTTTATCCATTGACCTGCCTGAGTTTGGCAGTGACATTTTAAGGCAATGGTTTATTAGAGTGTAATTGGAGGAGACACTGGTCAATTTTATAGTATAGAGCTGTTGTTGAGCCATTCACTGAAACTGAAACTGAAACTTCTAACAGTTGTGAAGTAGTCAAAAATATAGCCTGGCATTGAAACTAACTACCTTGGATGGTATAGGTGCTATGAGCATCCTTGAAATGGCCAAAAGAAATCAATTTTGGTATTTCTGAAGACCAGGAAGCTTTATGTTTGAATGTAGCTCTGGAAAGTTCTGTTTTGGCCTTAAGGTGTGGTAGTCATGTGTAAGCTGTGGACAGGTCTGATAGTGAGATATTACTAACATGTTACCTTCAATGTTGGACAAGTTATATATTCCAGTTATCAACAAGTTGCACATTACTATCATCAGCCCCATTTCTTTGTTAATTCATGTATGATGTTCAGAGTCAATAACTCTACTGGGTGGATTGTCTGCAAGCTTTTTTGCATCTGTGTTTCTAAGAGGGCTTTTATTATCCTTTCTTTGGGCAGTTCCAAAGTTGGCAAACTTAAGATGGGAAGAACATCAGGAATGGTCAATGGTTAAGTCATTTGTGAAGACTTGAGACCTTATGCTTGACAACATCTATGTGAATTTGAATGCTAAATGGACAACTGGTCTACATATATTGGTTCTTTCCCCTATGGTCATTCTAAAGATCATATCAATGATGTCGAGAAAACCCACTTGTCTGGCCCACTCTCATCCAGACTTTGTGTTTGTGTGCTTGTTTTGAATTTCATGCAAAAGTACAAGAGGGCTATCTACACTACCCATTTCTAATTTATCAGTGTAAGGAAGGTAACAAGTCATCACCACCCAATGTTAACTCTTGGGCTACTCTTTTACCATTGAATAGTAGGTTGTATCATCACATTATAATGCCACCACAGCTTAAAAGATGAGCATATTTGGCAGGATGAGGATTTCAACCCATAATTCTCAGATTATAAGTCAAGTGCCTCAACCGTCTGACCGTGCCAGGCCCACACTTTGTTGGATGATAGTTTTGAATAAGGGGCGTGTTAATGAAGGTTCACAACTCCCATTTTCCATTGTTGCTGTTATCAAACATTTATTATCTTTAACTTAACATTAACTGCATTCATATATCATGCTTCATTCTTACATAAAAGAAAAACTATTAAACTCTAAAAAACAGTATACACACAGTGTGATTGGAGGCCACAGAAATGTTTTACATATCTTAAACAATGCACTAGCACCCTATATGGTGGAATGCAATGAAAAAAATATGGTCATCATTATTGCAATAATACATAAACTCAGCGACTTTAACATGTAGGATACTTCAGTGGCCAATAATCAGAAACTAACTAGTAATGCAAAACACTGTTGAAAAATACTAACAGCTGGGTTTTGAATGTGGTAACAGAAGGCATCCCTACTGCCAATGTTTTTTTGCTACCTGCTCCTACAAAATCACTCTGACTAGAGCATAGTGTGTACCATGTTTTAAGTATGTACATATTAAGTTCTTAAAGCTTATATAAAACTTTTGATGAGGTAATAATGAATACAGTAATATTATGTTATAAATAAATTGTGTGAAACTTAGAATCTCTTCATTTATCATTGCATCTTTCCCCACGTTTTTTTTTTAAATCATAATCCAGACAAAGGACAGATACCTCAATTTGTAAACAATAGTTAAAAATATTCTGAAAAACTTATCAAGACAAGTATGTTAACCCATGATATTGAACTTTAATTATATTACTAGCATTTTGAAGTCTTGTATAAATGTTCTAAAATAAAATATGGTTTCAAAAACACTGATAGTGAATTTGTGTCTTAGATGATTTTTTTATTTATCTCAGTAATGTTTTAGAAGATATACCAATAACTTGAAATTTTGTTTTGATAATTACTTTATTCTTCATTTGTAATTATTTGGTATTCCAAGATTAATAAATTATCAGACATTATATTCTGTTTCAGTTAGTCCTTTATATTGTCTTTTGAAATTGTTTGTAACTTCTAAGTACAATATTGGTCACACATCAAAATGACAAGAAATATTGTGGGAAAAAAAGGGATTCATTCATAGAGCTAAAAGGATGCGAATAAAATAAATATGCATATTAATCTCAAAAGCACAAAAAACATACTGTAGGATGAAGTTTCTTTTTATGTGCAGAATATAGTATTACCTTGTATAACCATTGTGCAATGTGTATTTCAGGGGTTAAAAGTGACCATGAGCAAACATCCGTCTTGTTTGAAGTTAGTTGGGGAGCTACAAAACAAAAATGAACAAGTGAAGGATCATGCTGTTATTCTATTTCAAGGTGAGATATACGTTTGTCATGTTGTAGAGGACAAAACTAAATATGATTAACCCTGTTGTATACTGTGAAAAATCTGTTTTGTAAATATATTTCTTTCCAAATAGAATTTAATTTCTTCAATCACTCTCCTATCTGTATGTAAGAAATTTATTTACACGTGCATAATTTTTATTTTGTTCACATGTATGCCTAAGATAATGTATACTTACATATCAGATATTACTTGAAGGTTTAATAAGAAATAAAATCAATTCTAATATGAATTTTTTGGTATTTATAGGTTCTGTACGGGATCTGTGTCTGAAAGCTCCAAATAATGTCAACACAATGGCTGCTGCTGCAATGGCAGGTCACACCCTCGGTTTTGATCACACTCAAGCATGTTTAATATCTGACCCCAAGTAACTCGTATTTTATAAATGCATATTATTTTGGTATTTTACACAGCCTACACTTACTCAAAGTGTTTGAAATAGAACAAAAAACTAAACTCCCTTAAAATGAAAATTTATTTGCATAATATTTAAATTTTATAGTTTTATTGGTATATTTATACAGACATAATTTATTTTATTTAAAGATTTTAAGTAATTTATTGGATGATACTACTGTGAATAAATGACAACAGAGTTTAAAAGTGGTGTGAAATAAGGTCAAATAGATCTAATGTTGCAGTACACTCTAAGAATCTAATGTAAATTAGTGCTTTTGTTGTCTTCAAATAAAGCTTTAGAAGAATAACTTTCTTTGAAAATTTATACGACAGTTCTGAAAATAATGGTATCTTAATTGACCTGCTTGCTAATGAACATATCTGTTAGTTTTTTACAAGAAAAACAAGCATGTGTTGAGTATTTTTCAGTTAAATTTAGTCTCTTTTTTTAATATTTCTGAATATTACTGTATTACATGGCATACAATTATAGTATGCAGTCTATGATTAATAGAGTACCTGTATGTTAGGGCATGGTTAAAATTATTTTGTGTTAAATTTATGTTGAATTGCAGAAAAATAGTCACTGTTCAAAATCTGTAAATTAAAATTGTGTTTAAGAGTTATTTTGTGAAATAAGAAATTATATATAGTTTTCAAGTAGTAAATACTTCTGCGACTATCAAAGCCTTACAGATTATCATGTCGTGGAAGTAGAAGTTCAAGGGCCAATACAACCAAATGGGAAAAAGTTCTTTGTAAACACAGTTCGTAAAAATCCAGCTCCAGTGGGAGCCGTTACTGGAACCGCTACTTATACATCGTTTCTAAGCAGTATGCTAGGTATGTGCTAAGAATTATAATGACAATATTGTTACTTAGGGATGATATTTTATGATTATTTGAGTAAAAGAGAATTTAGATTTTGATTTGAAATAGCAAAGAGCTAATTAATCTGCATTTGTTCTTTCACACTTCATGGTCATGGGTTTGAATCTCCATCACACTAAACATGCTCTCCCTTTCATCTGTGGGGGCATTATTATGTGATTATCAATCCCACTATTCATTGATAAAAGAGTAGCTTAAGAGTTTGAGATGTGTGGTGATGGCTAGTTGCTTTCCCTCTAGTCTTCACTGCTAAATTAGGAAAAGCTAGTGCAGATAAATATCGTGTAATTTTGCACAAAATCAAAATATAAACAAATAATCTTTCATACCAAAAATACCAAACATGCTCTCCCTTTCATCTGTGGGGCCATTATTATGTGATTATCAATCCAACTATTTATTGATAAAAGAGTAGCCCAAGAGTTTGAGGTGTGTGGTGATGGCTAGCTGCTTTCCCTCTAGTCTTCACTGCCAAATTAGGGAAAGCTAGTGCAAATAATCATCATGTAGTTTTGAACAAAATCAAAATACAAACAAACAATCTTTCATACTCTTTCTTTTATCCCTTTTGTGATTATTTTCAATATAAAGACATAAAAAAGTCCAAACATTGATCTTTATTTATGTTGTCATTTGATAATGATAGTTTTATTTTATTCATTTGTGCTTAAGTGCTTTTAATTCCATGTATCAAGCAAAATAAACTTTCGCTTTGGTTAATGTTGATTATTAAACACAAAGCTAGAAGAAGAAATATCTGTGCTCTGCTCACCATGGGTATTGAAACTAGATTTCTAGCAGTATAAATGTGCAGACATACTGCTGTGCTACTGGAAGTATATAATTTTATTCAGTAATAAAATTGAATAAATGCAAAATATTTTGGGAATGTCAAATTTGCAAAACTTAGAAAACATGTGTTACATAATTATATGCCATTTTTATTAATTAATTATTATTTTCAAGAAATAACTTCACTGAATTTATTGCAATGAACAAATTAAAAGTGGTGTTATGATCTTTTTTATTCAGTTGGATGTACTTCAATATTAAAAAAACAAGAGTGTTGTAGAGAGATTGAGTTTCCCAGAATCTGTTTCAACAGTACCAACATGTAACTAGTTGCTTGATCAGTATGTCCGTGTGTAGAGAAGCATGATTATCTGCTTCATTCTCCAACTGATTGAGATATATAAGGATTGAACTGTTGTGTTGTGAAAGCAACTGATGTGCACATGAATTGTATTGCTTTTCCAGGCATAAATCCTTTTTATTGTGTTGTGAAATGTTACACAAGTTGTGTTGGTGGTCACTAATCATTGCTATTGTAGATTCTCATTTGGTAAAAGACAGAATAATTTGCTTACCAAAAATGCTCCCCATGGCTAGGGAGAACTTGTTTAGGGTCTCTTTCAAAATTTTCCTGTCTCCAAGTTTATTCATATTCCTTTGTTTTCCCATACCATTAAGCATAAGAGATATTGTAATCTTCAGAATTCTTAATTGCTGATTTGAATGCATCTTTATTATCTGAATATTTTGCTTTGGAAAGAATTGTTTAATACCCTTTCAAAAAGTGATCAATATTTGGGACATTATAATATCTACATACCTTTAAAGAATGTCAAATTCTGATGTATGGCATTCCACTACTACTTTATAATGGTGTAGTTGTCACATGACTTGTTGACTTGCATATTCAAAATAATTTTAATATAAATTACTCAACTCTCTGTAGGTCAACGTGTTAAATACTAATCTTCTGTTGAGGTATGGGTAGGCAGAACAAAAACGATTGGTTTCATAACTTTAACATGCCCCACCCAGTGGTTCAGCAGTACATCTATGGGCTTATAATGCTAAAAATTGGATTTTAATCCTACAGTGAGCAGAGTACAAATAGTTCTCTGCTTACCTTTGTATTTAACAAGAAACAAGCAAAACTTTTTAAGTTGATGGACACATTGTACTCCAGAGCATTAAACTTTACCACTTCATTTGTAAAGTACCCACAGTTTCACACAACAATTATTCAGTATTTATGACTTTTCCTTCATATTTTCAATTTTTATTGTTTATTAAAATATGAAATTTTAAATTGCAGAAGCCCAAGGGAAAGGTCCTGGTTTTCATTTATGCTGACTTCATGTATTGCTCTGATGAAAACTTCAAATTCTAATAACATCAAGACAGTTTTTCTTGATGTTGATCATGTGTTTTAACAACATAATATCAGTATATTTCAAATGTGTTCTTTAAAATTTGATTTTTATATTTTTGATGTAATATTTTGAATAATTTGTAACTTTCTCAATTGAAATATTTGTATTATTGCTCATAAAACTTTTTTTTTAATAACTATCTGTGTATATTCATTTGATGCATATTCTTGTATGGTGGAAGTACTTGAGTATTCTAGAACTTAATTGTGAAAAATATTATCTGTTTAAAGTTATGGTATTCAATTTTTTTTCTGCTTACATCATTTTAATGTCTGTTCACTTATGGTTCAGCTTCAGAAATTTTAAACAGGAAGACAGTCAACTTTTTTAAAAAACAAAATATTTTTCATGATTAAATATGTGATATGTTAGATTTTAAATGATTTGCATAATGAGAACAATATCAAAATATGGATTTATTTATTCATTCTGACATCAATTCATTTTTTTCTAATCACAAAATGAGATGGACAATTTAATATCTGAAACACTTAAATTAGTTTTATATTTAATTATACATTTTTACATTTTCTGACCCTTTATATGTAAATAACTTATTGTTATGGAAATGATGCTTATTTAAATATTATGTAATAATTTAATACTTTCACTAGCTTGACTTTATGCTATCTGCATAATTCGTTGCTAAGAGTAGTGTAATCAGTGGCAAGATTTAATATAATCAATATGAAATACTAATTCATTATTTTATATTTGTCCTCCAATTACACAGTGGTATGTCTGTGAACTCACACTGCAAGAAACTGGGTTTTGATACCTGTGGTAGGCAGAGTACAAATAGCTCATTGTGCAGCTTTGTGCTTAATTCCGAACAAGGTTTTATATTTAATTTTTTTTTACATTTCTTAACCATATATATGTAAATCAACTATCATCCTGAAAAGGATGCTTATTTATAGCTTTAAATAATTTAAAATTTACTGTTTCACTAGTTTTTCTTTATCTATGATATTATGTTTTTGACAAAATACTGTTTCTGACAATAAAGGGGAAAAAAACACACAACCAATTATGATTTAATGTACTGATTATAGTTTCAGTTTTTTACACTTATTGTCCAACAAAGGATGCAAAAACTCATGTTTCAATGAGACAGCTATTATAATTTACATATTATTCATTATTCGAATGAGGTAGTTATTATATTCAGTGAATTACTTAACATATTTTTCTCATTATATAGTGATTTTATATATTGATATATGTTAATTTTGCCTCTGCTATTATGTATAGATGATACAAATGTTAGGTTTGTGAGTTATATTTGTAAAGTTATAGTTAAAAGACATTATTAAGAGTCTTATTAAGAAGTTGGCACCGAAAATGTTACAAAGATGACCTAATATTATTCCACACTAGCCAATCATATTTACTGTATTAACCATTTTGTATCAAATATTTTAGAAGAGAACTAGGAAAAGGAAAACCTTTATCATATTGTAGAGGCCCAGTTCTAACAGCTGGCTCTAGGTTTTCAATTAATACACATTCTTCAATTAAGTCTTAAGGTACTAATATCAATGTTATTAAGCTGTTATAGCTTTCCAGAAACATTTTTCTGAGAGTGTTCTTTCAGTATCAATTACATTTTTCTAGAGAAAGTCACTTTTCTTGTCTGTAACAGAATATGTTGTTAGGCTGTCATTGTCATTCGCATTAGTTTTGTTTGAGATTTCATAATGCTTAGTTGAACAATTTTAACTAACAACACATATTTCATGGTAACTACTGAAATTGAACCCTGAATGAAAAGCTTTGGGCAGATATTGTATTTTCTTATAAAAATCAAGAACACATGTCATGCTCTCAAATTACATTATCCATGAGCTACTCATGAATGCCTTGTGAAACATTTTTATCTTATTCTTATTTATTTTAATCAGTATAACCTAATTAATCTAAAGAGATCCCTATTTTTACATTTTAGCTACTAAATAAAGAAGAAATATAAAAGAACAAGAGATTAAGTTTATTTTAATCAGTATAACCTAATTAATCTAAAGAGATCCCTATTTTTACATTTTAGCTACTAAATAAAGAAGAAATATAAAAGAACAAGAGATTAAGTTTATTTTAATCAGTATAACCTAATTAATCTAAAGAGATCCCTATTTTTACATTTTAGCTACTAAATAAAGAAGAAATATAAAAGAACAAGAGATTAAGTTTATTTTAATCAGTATAACCTAATTAATCTAAAGAGATCCCTATTTTTACATTTTAGCTACTAAATAAAGAAGAAATATAAAAGAACAAGAGATTAAGTATTTCTCAATCTTACTTTTTCTCAACAACAATTGTTGAAGACACTCAACCCAACGTTTTTACACTAATGGTAGAAATACACTAAATAATTTGTATTTATTTAAATAATGCACCAAAGACTGTAAAATTGTAACATGCAAAAACAGACAAAGTTACTAACTATCATAATTTGTCTGGTTTTCTATCCATGCAAAAAGAACTGATATAATTCATTCAAAAGAGTCATTGTTTTTTGTGAGAAAAGCTCTTGCACTAATAGAAAAATTCACAATTATATCTTCAGGAAATAACATCTGATAGATGAAAACCTTAATTTTCTATTTGTTACACACAATACAGAACTAAACATAAAAGATAAATATTATTAAATGCTGAAAGAGTGAATGAGACAGATGGGTATTGCAAGAAGGTTACATGTGTGTGTTTTCTTAGAGTAAAGCTACAACAGGCTATCTTCTGAGCCCACCGAGGGGAATCGAACCCCTGATTTTAGCATTGTAAATCCGTAGACTTACCACTGTACCAGCAGGAAGCAGAAGGTTTAGATTTTTTATTTGATAAATCTGTAACCAAAAAAGAAAATAACTGAAGGTTGTAAAAAATTGTAATTTGTCTGAGTAATGACAATTTCAAAATGAGTAATTTACATTAAATTTCATACTTGTAGTAGGGGCAGTGAAAAAAATAACTTAGAGAATGCTTAGAGAAGAAACATTATTTCTCACAATAGGAGAAATTCAAGATTCTTTATATTTTGTTTCATAAAATTAAGAACTTAAAACTTATATACTGTTAAATTAAAGATGGTTAGCTATAATTTTATGATGTACTATTTGGTATAATGTATAGAAAAAAATAGTTCAATAAAATATTTAATGTTAGTCACTGAAATCTCATGACATGCTCAATAAAAGATTCCTAGGCATGGAGAGATAATCCAGATTGAAGGAACACTTAAAGAAGTAATGCCTAAAGGTAAAAATACTGAGACTAATGCTCTATTTAATCTTTGTTCATTAGTCACAAGACCACTAAATGGGAAACAAAAATAATGTCTTCATTTCTACAAATTGGCAAACAAATCAGAAACTACATTTCCTTATCTTTTAAGATTTTATGATAAAAGACAAGAAAATAAATATCTTTTCCTTCACATTTTTAAATACAGCTTGTTTAAAATAAAAATAATCTGTTAAATTCACTATACTTTAACTCTGACAATGAAGAACAAATTTGGTATGTCACTGAACTTAACAGTCAGTAAAACAAAATTATATGTACATGTACTTTACATAACAATAAAGAAAGCTAAATGTACATTCATAAAATTCTCATTAGTTGATGGAAAATAGGAAATTATTTTCAACTTCTGAATTATTACTTTCTGTTTTTGATCTAGAATTCACTAGATCAAACCACTAAAAACAGGCTATAGGAAACATTATAATAGGTTTCCAAAACGTGAGAGACGTGTTCATCATGATAAATGCTTTACATGAGCTTGAGAGTTGTTTTAGAGAAATATTTTGTGTTAATTTGCAGCTTCAGAAGCAGCAAAATAGATAGATATTTAAAGAGTATTATAGGTGCTACATATTTAAAAATGGCTGGTATGGGTAGAGAAAGCACTAATAGAGGAGCAAACAATGTTTCGACTTTCTTCAGTCAGATTTGGTGAACCTGACAATGTCTGAAAAAGATCAAAACTTTGTTCGGTCCTCTATTTATGCTTTCTCTACCCATACCAGCCGTTTTTAAATATATAATTTTCTCTACAAGTGTGTTTTCTTGTCATAAGGGATTATTATAGGTATTGCCTTATTCTTGGGAGAGAGAAATTTAGCCTTTTGTGGATGATAACAAAGGATTGGTACACCTGATATTGATAATTTTTAGAAATAATTAAGTTGCCTAGTCATTATGATCTAATTCTTAAGGAGCATGTATAGAGAGTTGTAGAATCTCAGTGAACAGGTTACCATCTTCAAACTCACTATTTGTCAAGTGAGTCCCACAGTGAGTTTGTAGCAACCTGTGTTTATTATTTAAGTCACATAATTTTAGAAGAAAGACTTGCAGTAAAATATTTTACAATCGTAGTAGATGCAATTCCTAATTTGCCTTATCAAGTACACATTTCTTTTATCTTGAGATATTTATTCTTGCCATGTTCTTCCTTTATCAATCAAGAAAGGTTTCTTAAGATTTATTGATTGGAATAAAAAGATTGGGACTAGTATTTATAACTTAATATTTGATTGCTTATTTGGCTGATCATGAAATACCAATTAGAGATTGCAGAACCCTAGGATATGATGATGAGTTCAAAATGTCTGATAAGTATAATGGTGCTCAAGCTTTATTATTAAAAGTTAATATCCTAGCAAAATAAAAAGTGCTTGTCATTGTAAGAAAGTTGCACAGAGACTCAAATGTTCTTGATTCTTTGTAATTGTTCAAAAGCTTCACAGTGAATTTAGTTGTAGCCCAGATTAATGTGGCATTCTTCCTAAGAATATAGGCTTTTCTTTTTCATTGACTTCAAACAAAAACACAATGGACAGACAGAGTAGATAGTATCTGGGCTTCTCATCTTCCTGAACTTCTGGATGCATTATCAGGAATTCTTAAGCTCAATCTTACAGTTAGGCAAGAACTGAAATTAAATGTTCCAGTGAAGATGAAACTTTTAAAATATGAAGGCATGGCTATTAGCAATCCTTGAAGAACAATGCATAAAAGACAGTTGGGATGCCATTTGCATTAGTCTTCCATAATGGCACAGGAACACAGTGTAGTAGAATGTTAATTGACAAAAATAAGATAAATTGAACTAAACAGTGATAGAATAGCATTTTTATATATTGTTATATATTAATTCTTGCCTCTGCTATTATGTATGGATGATACAAATGTTATCCCACCGTTTTCTTTGCATTGGTTTTCAATGATTGATGTTAGGTATCTTTAAGTTCACTTCCTTTTTTGGGGAACATTTTTATTTACTTGTTTGTTTATTTTTAATGCATTTTTTTAATAAATAGAGGAAGATTGTATTTATAACTGAGATCTAATTGTAACATTTATTATTTATATGTCATTGCCTGATAATTTATGTTTTAAAACAATGGCAAATTTCTCTCAGAAAGTTAAGTTCAAGTGGTAATGATAACATCATTAATTCTAGAATTATGATTTGCTATTAATTCCTACTAATTACTAATAATACTTATAAAAGTAGATTTTCAGTGGAAATGGTTAACACCATTATTTTGGTTTTTTAGTTATCATGTAATAAAAAAGAGGAAGCAGAAGAAAGAAAAACAAGAAATTCAAACTTTATTCTATGCTATTTACAAAATTACCAGAACTTACATAGATGTTGTTATAAAAAGAAATATTGTATAGCATCATAAAGTTCAAATGACCTATTGAGGCAATATTTAAAATACCATTTAAGTAAACAATCCAAGCCATCCAACATAGGCAGTATTACTGCTTACCTGATAACTGACCATGTGCAGTCATTTTCTTGCATTTTTATAGTTGGAAAGCAAGTTAAAGGTACTTGTTATCATCAATCAACACAATTAAGACTTGCAGGCCCAGAAAGCTATCACTGATATTGAAGTGAGCAAGACTGAAGTCTGTTTGCTGATTTAAACACACTGGGTGAAAGTTAAAGCTTTATTCTTAATGAAGCTAAAATAATTTTTGACTGCTACAGATTTTACAGCATCAATTCTACCTACTATGGGAATGATAAATTCCACTTACCTGCATATTAATACACACTTTTATAGTTTTAGTTTGATTGATGAAAATATTATTCCCATGTTTATACTGGTAGTTTGAAACATTTCTCTATAAGACAAGACTTCAAGATTCTCTATATTTGATAAAAAATACTGTGGTATTCAGCTACTCTGATATCAGCAATATAGCAGGTTCAGGATACAATATACAAGAAAATAAATCGATGCAGACAGCAAAAGCAAACACACATAGACAAACAACCAAATCATTATTTACAATTTTGTAAACTTATTCAAACTTAAATTGACAAGCTTCTATTTTATTATTACTTAAATTAACTGCTCGGTTGAAGAAGTTAAGAAAGAGACAAATCAAGAATTTGAGTGAGTTCCTATTCAATATCGCACAATTTATTAGGTTACATACTTCAAACACAATGATACTTACACTATTTAAACCACTCTATGGTAGTTTGTTTAGCTTTCTGTATTATATGTTTGATTATGCAACATTTCTAGAAGTTAATGCGAGTTTGAGACCTAAGAGCGAATGTTCATCATGTAATATTTACTGATGTAGAAAGATAAATGTACATTTATAAGTCAACACAGATGTAATCAGTAGCTTGACAATCCAAAAGAAATAACACAAATACATGTATGTTCAGAAACATTCTGTACGTGTTTATGTAAGGGTGAACAACAGCTTTGTATCTAAACCACAATGTTAAGCAGTGTGGTATTTCACAATATTAGATTACCTACAATTTTTATCTTTCTAACTATGTGTGTTCAGAGAAGATTATCTCTCAGCTTTTCTTAATTTTTACAAAACTATGTATTGTTTTCTCATTTGATGTGACTCGCATTAGGCATCTAAACTATAAGGAAGAAAGATTATGGGCATACCATTTTGATTGTTAATCAATAAGTATAAACTGATAATTGTGTGCAGAATTTTTAAACACCTTTCTAATTTTGTGGTTTACAAGTACAAAAATTAACTTGAAAATGAACAAACAGCAAAAATTTAAGTTTTTATCTGAGTCTCTTATTATAAGTTTTGTCTTGCCTTGCTACACTTGGCACTTGTTGATTTTGTGGTCCCCACCCAATTTCAAACAAAAGTAGGAGCTCATAGCAAAAAAAAGCAACAAAAACACATGGTTAAATGAGTATAAGCTCAAAAGAATACCCAAACATTAAGTTTGTAACACCTACATATGGAATTTGGAAAAATATTTTTGAAAATGCAGGAATAAAAACATATTTTACTGTTTATAAAAATCCAAAATTTGCTACAGCACACACATATGCACATATATATAATGTAAAAGTAATTTCTGAGTTAAATTAATATGCATATTTTTCATTTTTGCTTTTCTTTGTTTATAGTTAAGCACAAAACTCTATAATAGGGTTTCTCCATTTTGCTAATCAAGAGTATGGAAATCAATCTCTTAAGGTATTAGCTCCCAAAAATTACCACTGTATCACTGAGAGAGTGCTTTTTTCCGTCAAATTTGTGAATGGCTCTGTTATTTTTAGAATTAAAAATATCAAAGTACTTTGAAGAAAGTAATATATATATATATATACATATATAAACTCAAACAAATGTCATTCTTGCACAAAAGTGTTTCATTTTATACTTTGTGCAAATGAATGAAACTGTCAAAATGGGCCATAAGCATAAACGCCGAACAAGATATATGTTACGTAAAAAGGTATTGGGGAAAACACAAGCACTGCGTGATCATGATGGGCATGGAAAATTAAAATGCTAACTACTAGGCCAGTGGCATTATGAACTAAAATCTTTAGTAAGAAATATAAATACTTGATCATGAAGCTGAAACAAGAGCTAGAGAGAATGAATGTATACCTGCAAGAAGTTGCTAAACTAGTCAGAATTTCAAGAGAAGATCTGGTTGTTATCAAGGTAAAATACCACTATGTCTACACATCCAACTACAAAAAAGACTGCAGAAGTGTGCAGAGAGTAAATCATGATACCAGTGGGCTAAGAACAACTTAATGGTTAACATGCCAGATTGCAAATCTGAGTTTCCATGTTTTGTGCTATAAACTTTCGGGTTGCAGGTGTGTTTGGTATAAAAAGAGATAATAGTGGGTGATATCAAATAGTTGCCTTTCCTATGGTCTATTTTTTCAAAATTAAGGATGTGCAGGAGAAAATGGACATAGTTTTGATTTGTGCTAAATTTAAAAACAACCAAATACCAAAAATAGAAGTACAGGCTTCAAGAAACGTGACTCCTTTGCCAGTGCTTGACTATTTCATATTTATTGTTTTGTCTGTTTGGATTTTAATTAAAAATCTTTAAAATGCCAGGCTATGTCGTTTCATATTCTTCAAGCCCTTACCAGTCAGTTCGAGTTTCACGCAAGTAGATACAGAGAGAAGACCTTATTATTTTATGAAGTAATCAGAAACAGTAAGTTAACCTTAGTCAAACAGCAGGCATCATGCCGGCCGAGGAGTCGGAGCGGACAGACACCATGGAAAACGAAATAGCGTCTGAAACTAAGGGAGCAAGCCCGTCTATATCAGGGACAAAAAGTAAGTCTAGTGACGGTGGCCAAATAGTTAATGAAAATTTAAAACTAAAATCATTAATGTTTACAGCAGAAAAAGAATTAAAAGCCAAGTTAACGCCTATTAAAGAAAATACTGTTAGGTCTAGAAAAAAAAGAAAACTAGTTAAGGATATTATACTTTCATCATCTGAAGTTAGTGTAGCTAAGATTACGGAAATAGATAATAATAAGCCAACAACTAGCAGTTTAAGCAACCCAAACCCCACAACACACAAATTCAGACAAAGACGAAGTTCTTTCTGATGACGAAGGCTTCACGCTTGTGCAGACCCATAGTGAGAAAAAAAACAAATTAAACAAAGGACAACCAACACAGACACACACACACAACTCGCACCAAAATTACCAAAGCACGCAATTATAATACAAGGAATTCCTGGTAGTTTCAACCAACCACAATTAGCTAAAGAAATATACAGGTGCAAACCTAACACAAAGATCACAAACATTAAGCGTTTGCCTAGAGGCGGTGTTCTGGTTCAGGGACAGGAACCCGATGACTTGAACAGTCTACTGAAAGCTTGGTCTTCAGATGTGCTCAAAACAGGAAGTATTACAATACACCTATCAGGAACTAAACCAACACCCAAATCTTTTGTGATACGGGGTGTACATAACTCAATAGACACAGAAGACATTAAGGAAGCATTAAGCACACAAAACATTAAACATATTTCAGTAAACCGAATAATTTCAAACATTACTAAAAAACCCAAAAATCTAATTAAAGTAGTCACAGACAACAGCCAGGATATTACACAATTCATTAATAATTGTATCACTATGTGGTACCAAAGGTACACGGTTGAACCAACAAAAACACCAGCAGTGGTTGTCACAGTGTTACCAATGCCAAAGGTTTGGACATATAGCAGCAGCATGTCAAGCAAATGTGCGTTGTGTGGACTATAGGAAGAACCACCACATTTCACAATGTACTAACCAAAACCCCAAACCCAAATGCTGCAATTGTGGGGAGGAACACACGGCTAACTATAAAGGATGTCAGAAATATAAATCCATTAAAACTCACTTGTACGAAATTAAAAATCCCAACATGAACAATAAAGGAACCCACACATACCACTCCAGCACCACAAAGCACAACTACACAAACAAACACTTATGCTGCAGTGGTTAAAACTTCATCATCCGGACAGGAAAAACCATCACCATGTGAAGACGAAATACCCAAATCGCCTCAAGACACACAAACAACCACGCCAACAACAATTGAAACCACACTGATATCTGCCATAACTTCCGAGAAAGTGGAAGTTATGGCAGAATATACAAACCCAACAAACACCAACAGTCTCACAGACATAATAGTTAAAATCATATTGAAAAACATACATAAATTCTTGCCGCAAATTTTAACCTCCATCATAAACTCCACTAAACATGGATAACTTTACAATTCTACACATCAATATCCAGGGTGCTCTTGCTTCCAAGAAACATGAGATTGAAGATACAACAAACTCCATTAAACCAGATGTCATTATAATTAGTAAAACTCTCCTCTATGATAACCATCGATTTAAATTAAACGGCTACTCCATTATTAGGCATGACAGGAAGGATAATAGAGATCCAAATAGAGGCATTTTATTATTGTATAGGACTGAACTTATTGTTCAGGAACTTAGTATCCCTTCCAGTAACGAATCAATAGTTATCAATATAAAAACGCAAAATCATACAGAAGTTACTGTGGCGGGCATCTACTGCTCGCCTGGTACAGTGTTAGATACAAATATTTTGCATAGATTATATAATATCAATCCTAATCTTATTATTACCGGCGATCTAAATCGTAAACTTATAGCATTCAACTGTCGAAGCACAAACGCATACGGCAATATACTATTTCAATTTTTAGATGAATCTGACATGACTTTATTAAACGGTGCAACACTAACACATATCTCGCATGCACACGGCACCAGTTAAATACTGGACCTATGCCTGTGTTCGTCTAATATGGTCGCAAATTTTCATGTTGGTCACGATTTAGACAGTGACCACCTCCCAGTTTGGTGTATCTTCAATCTCATCCCCACTTAAATAAAACTATAGTTAAAGACCAATTGAACTACAACAAAGCAAATTAGCCAGTTTTCCAAACTATCTTAAATCAAACCTTACCTACCGAAGTACTACATATTGCCGCGGACGCATCAGATATAGATGCATACTGTCATATCATATTTGAGTGTCTAAAACATGCAGCCAACAGTTCTATACCGAAACATAAACACTTCACAACAACTCATTCATGATAACCACATAAAGACATAATACACTTAATAAAAGACAGACGTAAACTCCGCAGACAGTACATTCAAAATCGTAACCCTACACTTCAAACACAGATTAACATTTAAGGAATAAGATACGACATTTAATCCGTCAACAAAAACAAGAAAACTGGGACACCTTCTGTTCCGAACTAAATCACAAAACTGATCCAAAACAATTCTGGACACACTTAAAGAGATTCACGAATACAGGAACAACAAACACAGTATATCCACCGCTTAAACTGGATGGAGAAAGAGCATACACTAAGACAGAAAAAGCAGAGATATTTAAAAAAACACCTAGAAAACACGTTCAAAACACATCATGAACCAGACATGAACAGATACTTTTATAATACAGTTAATAACTTTATTGATCAAAACAAAAGCATATACACACCTAAATTTCCAGCCAACACTACTATATACCAAGAGAAAACAAAAGACTGGAGCACTCATCAACTGATTAAACATATCACTGAAGCGGCAGTCGTAACAGCTATTAATAACACTAAAATCAAAGCTCCTGGAGAAGATGGTATTCAAGCTATCCTCCTAAAACACGGCACTCAGAGATTATATGAACACCTAACAGCTTAATTTAATCTATCACTATCTGCAGGATATATCCCCGTTTCTTGGAAGGAAGGAATAATATTAATGTTCCAGAAAGAAGGAAAACCAACGAATAAACCAAATAACTACCGCCCGATTAGCTTAACCAGTTGCATTGGCAAAGTATTAGAGAGGATAATTAGTAATCGTCTGTCAGTATACTTAGAACAAAATTCAAAATTACCAGAAATTCAAAACGGATTTCGAAAATACCGCCAAACTACAGATCACCTGATTTGACTTACAGAATCAATTACTGACAGTTTCAACAAAAACGAATGCACTGTAGCTTGCTTTCTCGATGGTGAGAAAGCTTTTGACACAGTGTGGGATAATGATTTACGTCATAGGCTACAGGAAATGGCTTTACACCACGAAACTATTCGCTGGCTATCCAACTTCCTGGAAAACAGAATGTGCAAAGTAAATGTGAATGGGGCCCACTTAGGGTCCTTTTCACCCGAAGCAGGAGTCACGCAGGGAGGGGTTGTTAGTCCTATATTATTTATCATGTATGTGAGTAATATGCCTCTGTCGGACCTAAATTTAGGTTTTGCATCACAGTTCGTTAACGATGTAGCAGTCTGGAAAAGTGCCCCCACTCCGTCAATAGCAGCCACCAACCTACAACCAGTACTAAATAACATCGAAGAATACTGCCAGAAATACAGAATCAAAATCAATATTCCAAAAACTCAAGTAATATTATTCACCAGACTAAAAAAAGATCCACCGAAGCTCTACACGAATGGATCACTTTTACTGACTGCTACATCTGCTAAATTTCTAGGTCTAACATACGATTCAAAATTAACATGGTTACCGCACACTAAAAATGTAATGAAACGAATCTGGAAAAGAGCAAACTATGCAAGAAGTCTTTCAGGTAAAAACCAAGGAACGTCACCAATCAACATACTCAAAAACTACAAAACGTACATTAGACCCGTAATAGAATATGCATCACCTGCCTGGATTAACATAGTACCCACACACTTAGAAAAACTTCAACTAATACAAAATTCAGTTCTAACTTCGGCATATAAAGTACCACGAAGCACATCATCCACTTTCATGCACAAGTATGCAAACATAGACACAATATCTGAAAGACTCTTGCATAATTCTCTAAAATATTTCAATAAGAATTGGCATAAGAATAACTTAATGTGTGACCTCGACAGATATCACGTACATGATGTAAATAGTCCTAAATATCTTTCCCCTTTTAATTTGTATTTAAGAAATGTTACACAAGCTGGCCATCTTTCACTAGACAATTAATTATTATTTTCTTTCTTATCATTTTTAATGATTATTTATTTATTTTTATTTATTTATTATTTATTTTTTTCTGTTGTTACCACAAGAAGTCGTAGCATTTTTTTCTCCTTGGAGAAAAACAATATAAGAAGAAAAAAGGAGAAAAGTACAAAAAAACTTATATGAAAATACAATATATATAATATATATATATATATAAAGAAAAAATTACAAGAAAAACAGTTAAAATGGAGAAAAAAACTTGTGCGTCTATACATGGACTGTGCCCTGAAATGGGCCTGAGTACGATGTTATACTTTTGCTCAGGTCCTAAGCATTAAAAAAAAAAAAAAAAAATCATCCATAAAGACAGACGCTATAAACGTTCGGGAGGGAGGAAGAGGTCTAATGTACCTGACCCTCCTGGGTATTTAACATCCATACCCAAATACCCACACAGAGAAACTCGAACTTCTTCAGTTTTGCCATTACAGCATTTCCGTTCTTTTTATGACCTTCATTTCTACAAACATATTAGTGTATTATCACTTCATACATCTTAAATACTTTGTGGATCTTGTTTTTAATCCGATTTAATGTGGTTTTTAATTCTTATTTAAATGTCGTATTTCGTTCTTCATGTTTTTCGTTTAATTATTTATTGCAAAGTCTTGATCTCTTTCCCAAATATAGTCCCAATGTTTAAATTAAGTTATACTTACGTTCATTAAAATAATGTCAATTTTGAAATAAATGTTGTTGTTTTTTTATTTGGTGGGATAGCCAACAATATTCTGAATACTTCCTTTAAACTACCTAGTTTGATGAAAGGCCAGCACTCTGTCAACTTAAAAGTAATTTAATGTTTCACTGGTTCTTTTTTTTTCTGATGTAGCACAGTTTTAGATATTTCGCACAACCACTTTATTATTAATATTTACGAGCATTCTATTTATATGTGTTCTTGAACTACTGTTGTAAACTTACTTGACCTTTACGTCACGCACTCTTTAGTGTCTAAACTGAAACTTTGTTAGTTGTCCAGAAATAAATGTTGGAATGCTCATGATGACATTTAGAAGCTGAATATTGAGTAACTTATGTTTAGTTAGTTGATTTAATCCAACTTTGTTGCTTACAAGGAGTCTTAAATGTCAACTGTTTTTACTCTACTCAGAGTAAGTTTCGCAACTCCCAAGGCCAGGTGGTTAAGGCCCGTCACACCAAACATGCTCGCCCTTTCAGCCATGGGGGCGTTATAAATTTCAGTCAATTCCACTATACGTTGGTAAGAGTAGCCCAACAGTTGTCGGCGGGTGATAATGACCAACTGCCTTTCCTCTAGTCTTATATCGTTAAATTAGGAATGGCTAGCGCAGATATCCCTCCTGTAGCATTACGCGTATTTTAGAAACAAACAAACCATTTAATTTTACTATTGTTATTGAAAATGAAAAGTGCACTCATATCTACATCCTAGATGTACACAAATGTGTTTTGATATTTAAAATGAATAATCTTATCATTATGCAAACACTTGTAATGTTTTGGAGAAACTAGTGTTTTCTAAAAAAGACGTGACTTTAATGTCTTTATTTAATAAAATTATATTGTTATTATTATTTTCCCTGTTAGGGGGAGCGGTTACTTTATATTTTGAGCTTTCGTTGACGAGATTGTTTTCTCATTCCAAGTAATTTGAATAAATAAATATTCAAAAGAAAGGTTAGTGTATTAAAGTAAGGTATAATTATATTGTATTGTAACTGCTAGTAAAATTAAAATTTTACGTTTCACTATCATTTCAAAATGTCTAACGAAAAGAGATATGTGATATTTTATAATTCTGAGGTTTGAAATTTAATCTTTTAAACGTTAGGCTTATCAACAATTTGAAGTGCGTCAGCTATGCCTGGCTTGTATTTGTTTCGTGGCTACTAAGCCTAACTGTTAGAATTTATAAATAAACATATTTTTAGACAAAAATTACGGCCAGTAAGGAACATTTCAACCACTAAAAACGAAAGAAGAATCCAAAATGAAGTTACATATTTAGCCTTTCGGTATTTATAAAAAATTGTGCATTGAGATTTACGTGATGATGCAACTTAAGCTTTGAAAGATTCAAAATTGCAATTATAATTTACAATTATCTGTTCAATTCTCCACATTTACGCTTTGTCTCTGAAATATTTCATCGTCTATTAAATTGCTAATCATAACCTAGTATTGAATCTTAAGTTAGTTTCTGCATTTGACATTTTGAGGAAGGATGTTGAGTTATTTTGGAGAGTTCATCAAAGAGTTACCAGTTGGAGGATATGTGGGTTTGAAAGGGATACATCTAAATCTTTATAATTAAAATTCTTTAAGTTACTTTATATGGTGTTGCATTATTTAACTGAGCACTCTTTGCTGCTTGGCTTTACACCGTTAAATTAGAGATGACTAACATGTATTCCTCGTGAAGCTTTTTTGTAAAATTCAAACCAGCCAATCCCATTCCTCTGATAGTGATTTGTGAGTAAATGAGTGTAAGAATTTATTGAAATGAAATAGTGATGCATCTATAGAGTCAGTTGAAATAAATTATAGTTACCTAAATAGCATAATGTTTCAGGATAAGATGGGACATGTGCTATCTCAGCTGTTTCATATTCTAAAACTAAATTAAATTACAAGAAGCAAACTTAAAGTTCACTCATATCATTAATATACTTATTAAGACTTTTCTTCAACTAATTAAATTTACTTTCTATACAACAATTGAAAGGAATCAATTTCAAAGGCTAAACAGCCTGTTAGGAAAAACTAAAAGGAAGATGACCCCAAGCCTCTTCTCATATGACAGTGCCATTCTACTAACCCATTTCTAAATCCTTTCCATCAATTTGATGTTTTTCTTAAGGTAAGGAGCCAGAAGGGTCATTCTATGTCAAATCATCCAGATTTTGGAAAAAATTCCAGGTGACTCCCTCAAAATTCCTTGAAAAAATTGACATGTGCTCATCTACCCATATTATGAAAAATTGTTAAAGATTAGATCAATATTTCTTATAGCTTCTGATTTATAGCCCTGTAAAATTTAATTAAGTTTTGTTTATTTTTGGCAAATTAATTTTTGGGCAACTTTGGCTGCTTAAAGCTGCCACAGTAATGGTGGTAGAAGGCTAAAATTTGCTACACTGACTGAATTAATCTCACAGAAGTAAAAAATGGTCTGAAACCAAGTTTATTTCTCTTAGGATTTTCATAATGATGCTGTAAAATCACCTAAAAACCCAAAATTGTAAAAACCATTGGTTTATTTAACAACTGACCTAATATGATACAAAGCTGAATTTTGTTTTCATATTTCCTTTAATATATCAGTTGATAAATCAGCAATTGTTGTAATTAAAAGTCTATTAGATCTCCTGTAAAAAAAATTACTTGCATGCAACTTTTTATGATTCAGCTAAAAATAGCCATACTTCAGGCTACAGTTATTCAGCCTTTTCAGATTTTTGCCATATATTTTTACATCTATGAATATGATCTACAAAAAAAAAATCAGGGTAGTGTTCAACCTACATTTTGAGTTATAATTTTTTTAAAGTATCCTCTGACCATACATTTTTTATTTAAAAACAAATTCATTTCAGGTTTGTTACTGTGTGCAAATTTTTCCATGCAATTTTGAAATAATTTATGAATCCCATTGAAATCTTCTAATCAGCCTTTACTATATATTCTTATATCTCTGAACATGATCTTCAAAAAAAAATAAAAAATAAAAAAAATAATCAAAGTTGTGAAAAATGATAAGTTATCAAATTTTAAGTGTGTCTGATATGTGTAAAGGACCACATTCAGGGCATTCAGTTTTTTCTTGTCAATCAGGAATCAGTCCTGCAGAATTCTGTAAAGTTTGATCTACTTGAGCGCTATTAAGAATGCAAAAGTGTGGCAAGTATTAAGTCACATCATAGCTTTATTCCCCACTCTACCAACAAATTGAAAATGAGAAGGCTATCAGATGATAATGTGTACACAGTTGTAACTGTTGGTAGTAGCAGTGAAAGTGATGCTGTAGCAGCTCAAATAAGGTCAAATGATAGTTATCAGCCAGGGAAATGTGTTGCATGTGTATATGATCATGAATGGTATGTGGAAAACATGAAAGATATATCAGATGAACATTCCATATGCATAACTGTAATGCATACACAATATATTTGCATTGCCATGTGAACTAACTAGTTATGTGAATAAACTTGTTCAGAAATGAATAAATTCTTTCTTGTTTCTTACAACTTCATTATTTAACATTTGAAAGGCTGGTTAGAATATTTCAGTTGGATTCATAACATTCTGACAAGTATTTTTCAAAATTGTATGGATATATTTGCACACAATAACACACCTAAACTGAATTTTTTAAAAAAATGTATGGTCAGAGGATACTTTAAAAAAATTATAATTTAAAAAGTAGGTTGAACACCATTCTAATCTTTTTTGTAGATCATATTCAGAGATGTAAGAATATATGGTAAAAATCTGATAAGGCATGAATAACTGGAAACGTGGTTATACTGTGGCCTAAAGTAGGGCTACTTTTAGCTGAATCATAAAAGGTTGCATGCAACTAAAATTTTTTACAGGAGATCTAACAGACTCAATTATAACAATTGCTGATTTATCAACTGATATGTTATAGGAAGTTAGAAAATAATTTTGGCTTTGTATCATATTAAGTCTTAGAGGTATAACTTATTACATAAACCAATGTTTTTATGATTTTGGGTTTTCAGGTGATTTTACAGTCTTTCTATGCAAAGTCTAAGAAAGATAAACTTGGTGTGAGGCCATTTTTGAATTCGCTGAGAGTAATTTAGTCAGTGTAGCAAATTTTAGCCTTCTACCACTATTACTCTTGCAGCTTTAAGCAGCCAAAGTTGCCTGAAAATTAATTCTGCAAATCAGAAACTATTAAAGATATTGATCTAATTTTTGGTAATTTTTCATTATATGGGTAGATGACACGTGAATATTTTTAAGGCATTCTGTGGGGGTCACCTGCAGCCCTTTGGATGATTTGACATGGAATGACCTTGAAACTAAACACCAAATTCTAAATGTGTTCTGACCAGTTAACCGTACAAAGAAACTTCTTTGTAGTTTTGTTCATTATTATTGTAGATACAACATAAACTCATGTTTGTCCTACAACTAGCAACAATGCATTGCTTGAATGGCTTGAGAGATTGATCAACCTTTACTCCAAGATTCCTTTATTTCACAACAGTATTGAAGTTATACCTATTCAAATTATAGTTATAGGTGAAAAGATTAAACCATGAGGTACCCCACTTGTGACGTTAATCCAGTTCAACTGAAATCTAATTGTAACAGTTCTCTGCTTTACTTCATGCAGCTGCACCTTTACATAATTTGCTACCTTGTCACCCACACTTGTAAAGACACCTTTATGTGGATTCCTTCCTATATGTGGTGAGGGGACCTTCCAGGGAAGGTTCTGTTCTTTCAGTTTACCTCATTTGGGATCTAAACATCTACCTATTTGTTTTCCGTGCATGGTGACTCATGATGGGGAGGAGAGGAACCTGGTGGTTGATGGGTCCAACCCTAACACTTTGGTCTTGAATTCCTGTAGATGGGTGGTTTTTTGGTGGCCTCCCCAGATTTAGTCAGCTGGTCCACTTGGGCTTGGGTCAACCAGATATTAGTGTTGGATGTTCTCAACAGGTGTTGTGGACATTGTATCTGATGCTGGTATGGTATGGTACTTAGGAAACTTTAGCATTGCTGCAGTGTCCTTGTTTAGCACTTTAGTGTGTCCATTCTTAGGGCTCCATGGTGGTTAGGGTTAGTAGGCACTGAAATGCAGCTTCATTGTTATTGATACTCCTCTTTCGAACACCATAAATTAAAATGAAAGAATTGAAAGAAACAGATCCTTGGGAAATGACCTGCTTGGACAGCTCTGCTGTACAGTCAACATTACAGCCAGATTTTCCATTCCTTATCTGAGAAATCCTTGGGGCAGATGTCTCCATTTTTCATTAATAAGTGATTAGAGGAACTTGCTGCCTCCCTGAAGTCAGTAAAGAAGTTAAATTCTGCTGGAGACATTTTGATCAAAACATCTTCACCACAGCACACCAAACTCCTCTTGAAATCAAAAGCCATTGGAGGTACACCCATTGAGGTTACTTTCCATGCAACTTTGAGTTCTTCCAGATGAATTATAGCTGAGAGAGAGTTAAAGAACATTCCTAAGTTAGAAATCCTTGCTGGTTTCTCCAATTAAGGTGTTACTATGGTACAATGAATTTTCACCCATAAAGATGGAATTATGGACCCTACCAGTGTTCTGATACTAACATTTACATCACCTTGTCCTTCTGCCACAGTCAAAGCAGGTTATTTGAACTGCAAGGTAAGACCTTACATTTCTAACTCTCTTAGGTATTTCCATTGTCAGCAGTTTGGTCGCTAAAAACATTGTGTTATGGTTCTTTGGTATGTGCTCATTGTGGTGGTAAAGGCAGTGACACAAGTGCAACCTACAATCACACTGTGTTAAATGTAGTGGCTCACACCCCTCTTATTCTATTTTTTGCCATAAGTGAGTAGAACAGAAAGAGGTGCAATGCTTAAAGACTGTTAATAATATCCATCACCCACTTAGAGGCTTGGAAATTATTGTCCCCAACTCTGTCTTGGACATGTGCAACTGCACTCCATTCCACTACCACTGTGGGAGTGCAGATAGATCTTTCAGTGCCTCCAACAAAGTCATTTGCAAAACATTTTTAGAATCTTATGCTTTCCATAATTAAAAAAAGTTGTTGCATCTGTGTCTACTTCCATTTCTGTCCCTACCACTCCTTTCAGTGATTGCACAGTTTCACTTCCTTCAGGTTAAAATGTTTCCTTGGGTCCATCTTCTTCTGCAGCCCTGAAAAGTAAATCAACCATTCATTTATGCCCTCAGTCATTGAAATCTTTGTCTACAGACAGAGATCTGTCTATCCAACCCAGGGTAGGATCCAATAAAGAAAAAAATGTCACAAGATCTCCCTGCCAAATTCTCCTCCACATAAATAGCAATGGCCACTCTGATCCAGTGGAACTGTCAAGGTTTTTGTTCAAATTTAGATGACTTTAAGGATTTGATTGATTTTTCCATGCCATTTGCATCTCTTAACTGGAAATGATTCTGAAACCTGCTGATACAGTCACCCTTCAGCAGTTTCCCTTGTATAGAAATGACAGGTCATGTGGTGGATGAGTGCATTGTGTTGTGGCACTGGTTACTTGATACACCCTTGGAGGTTGAAGCTGTTTGTATTTTCTTTGCTCGTACCATCACTATTTGTTCTTTTTACCTGCTTCCTGAAGAGATCTATAACCAGTGAGACTTTGATGCCCTCATTGAGCAGTAACCATCCCCCTTTTACTGCTGAGGGATTTTGATGGACATAATCCACTTTGGGGTGGTGCTGGTATTGAAGGGAGGGGTCATTCTACTGAGCATATGCTCTTGGACCACAACCTGTATCTTTTCAGTACTGGTTCTTATACTTATTTTCATGCACTTAGCTAGTCTTTTATGCTATAAATCTTTCTATCTACTCCCCTTCACTTTTCACTTACTTTTCTTGGAGAGTTGATAGTAATCCATGTGGCACTGATCATTATCTTATAATTTTTATAGGCTGACTGTGGTTGATACCTTCCCACCCATGTTTTTCAATATAAGTTGGACCAGGCTAACTCTCTTAGAACTTGATCCTGCCATCACGTGTAAGCCATCAATAGACGACTGTGTGGCAGCAGTGACTGACTGTATTGTCCAGTCAGCTATTCAGTGTATTCCTAAAACCTTGATACTTTTTCCACAGTATCCTTTTTCTTGGTGGAATCCTGCCTGCCACATGACAAGAAAAGCTCAATTAGAAATAATTGTATCATCTGTGAAACACCTTAGCACCTAGAAACGTGATTTCAAAATAGGTGATGACTCCAAAAAAAAGTGTGAAAAATTTATTTTGTGTGTGTGTTGGTTATTATAAAAGTACATCGTGTTTGAATTTTGAGAAATGTATCAATTTCACATGTGATGGTTATGAGAAAAATTTATACTGATTAGTGATTTTTTTTTTTATTTCGGTGTATTAGACCTTAATACAAGAATTAAATATGAAGTTTTAAAAGTGATATTTAAAAGAAAAAAACTGATGAATTTCACACAAGAAAGTATCTGATCTAGATTTTTTCTCTCTATTGGCTTGGATTATTAAATATTTAGTTCTAGATACTGATAATTTTATTATCAAGTTGTTTTTAAATAAATAGGCATACCTGATATGAATATTAACTGAACATATTTTAAATTTAATGGCAGTTAGAATAGGAACTGTGGTGGATTCTAGAAATTCTCAGCTGTTTTTGTGTACTGAATGAATTGTAATATTGTGTATTTTTAGGATGGAAAATTTTGATCATTATATGTAATGAAGAATTGAATGATTGCATTGGATTTTTAAAAGTATTAAAATATTTAATTTCAATTAATATGTACATATATATATATATGGTGGAGCAAAGCTAGTTTGTAGTTGGTACAAAAATATGAAAATAGTTGAAAATACTTTAATCAATATTTGATTCAGAGTTGTAGTTAGAGACGTAACTGCATTTAAATTTATCAACTGTATTGTCATTTTCATCTCGCACTTCTAAAAATACTGAAGAAAAGATTGTTGAAATGATTTCATTATTTTTGTATATTCAGCTAAATTACTACTGTGATTGAACAAGTTCAGACAGAAATGAAAACTCGGCCCAAATCATCTGATGGAATCCATAGAAGAACTGTTTCTGCAGAAAAGAAAACTTCAAGAAAGGTGGCTTCAACAACAACACGCTTGATAAAGCAATCAAGAGGTGGTTTGAAAAGCAACAGGTGTGGTTTGATTTTAATATAAAACTTGCATTAAAGTTTGGTATGTCAAAAATACTTTTGTTGAGCAGTATACATAAGTGTAGTGTAATAATTTTATCATAGTAATTAGAATATTAAATATTGTGGGTGTTTTTAGGTATAAGAATAACTCTTCTGTGTATGTCATATGAAAGTTTGATATGATGATATCATGTTAGCACTGATTTCTTTCCATTTTCAGGGGTTGCTAAATATCTAATATTTGAAAAGCCACGTATTGGAGCTTAACCTAGTGTGAGGCAGGAGTGGTTATGCTTTTGATCAAAATACTTTTAAAGTACACAGGTTTCTAAAGCTCATCAATAAGAATTATTTATTAACCTGTGCTAAATGTATTTATTAAAGTCAACTACGTCTATCACCAAATTGGATAGTTTCATTCATTATGGCCAATAAAGCTGATAAAAAAATAATTAATCATTGTAATCATTTACCTTTCAGCATCAATTATACTCATTAGTATCACATAAAATAACAAACCAATTGGAATTAGTTTTTTCAGTCATTACTGTTCATTATTCCAACTGCCCAAGTAACAAAATTCTACTATTATGATTTCCAGCAATTGCTCATTTTTGGAGCTTAACCTAGTGTGAGGCAGGAGTGGTTATGCTTTTGATCAAAATACTTTTAAAGTACACAGGTTTCTAAAGCTCATCAATAAGAATTATTTATTAACCTGTGCTAAATGTATTTATTAAAGTCAACTACGTCTATCACCAAATTGGATAGTTTCATTCATTATGGCCAATAAAGCTGATAAAAAAATAATTAATCATTGTAATCATTTACCTTTCAGCATCAATTATACTCATTAGTATCACATAAAATAACAAACCAATTGGAATTAGTTTTTTCAGTCATTACTGTTCATTATTCCAACTGCCCAAGTAACAAAATGCTACTATTATGATTTCCAGCAATTGCTCATTTTTACCTGTGTGTGTGTGTGTGTGTGGGTTGTCTCTAATAATCCTATCCATTTCACCCTCTTACTTTTTCCACCTTCTTTTTACTTTTACAGCTCTGCAACAGTATTTGTTCAACATATCTCGCTTCTAAATAACTCTAGCAATCCTCAGAGGGATTTTTGTAGAATACACCTTCCCTTCTTATTCCTTATTAGCACTGTTGTCATTTTTGACCCTGTTCTTTCACACGTGGTTTTGTTGCTGTTGGGATCTTATTGGAAGGACTCTTATTTTTTTCCCCAAGTTCATACACCTTCCCATTATCTTTGTGACTTGCTGATTGTTCCTTTTCTCCATGTATTGTATTTAGTTTTCAAGATTTTCCAAAGTCTTTTGGTTTCATGTTTGGACTCTGCAATCAGGCATCTTCCCTTTACTTGGAGTCTTACCTCCATTATTTGTTGGAGGAACTGTTCAGTTGTGTGTATTGTGTCCACCTCTTATGTTGAATTTCCACTATCTTTGTTAGAGACTGTTTCTTCATCAGGGTACTGCCTTCTGACTGATGCTATCCTGTAAACTTCAGTGTTGGTGTGACTTTATAACTTACATTTGCTATATATATTTCTTCCCTCCAGGAACATGTACCAGTTGGGATTCATATCCAGCTCAGTGGTGAGCATTGTCTGTTCATGTATGCTTACTGCATTTCAAATCTGCACTGTACAGTCACAATGTATACCATGATTTATAATGCACACTGTTGAGAAGTGGTGATGTTCCTCTAGATTCTCTACTGTGTTTTATACCCTTTGTTCTTCTAGTGGAGTATGGGAGTCCTGAACAATTTCCAGTTCTGAGCTGCTGGAGAAGTATATCGTGGAAAAGTCCTTCTGAATGTGTTCACTTCCATTCAGTAGAGAGTAGGTTGATGGTTTCTTCTTGCATAAATGGTGTGTGATTCTCCAATCATGAGTTCTGTGTCTGTGTGCTAGGTCCTGGAGATTGATATTGCATCCAACTTCTGTGCAGTTCTATCCAAAGAATGAGGTTGCTTGTATTTTCAAGATGCAGTCAACTTTCCATCTTCTGTGTGGTCCAATTTGGGGAATAATAGTGTGCATACCTGTGAATAAGTATTCTCCATGTAATGGGTTCAAGAGGTTGATGTTGTATTTAGCTTCTCTGCAGTTCATTGAGTGCTGATATTTTACAGATGTACACTTTTGTGTTGGGACCCAGAAATTGCTGTTGTGCTTCAACTTTTTGCATTCCTATCTGGAAGATGTTTCTTTAGTGTAGATCTGTCACAATGTAATTCACCTCTTCAACTTGCATCCCTCATCCTACTATCACTTGAGTATTGGTTTCCAATGAGTAATTTTGGCCCAGTCAACATAAATCCTTACATATGTATTGGTTGAACTTCTTTTTCCTCACATAATTTGCCTTAGGATCTCCATTTCTGTGGAGTTAGTCCTGGAGGGTCCAATTGCTATATCTTTCTAGAGGCAGTCCACTTCCATATGGTGGGACCTGGAGGATGACTGAACACTGTCTGTGACTTCTGTGGGGTCCAATCTGGATTTTAATGTTGATCAGGGCAATGGTTTTTTCCCCTTGCATTACATCTTGGTGTTTTCACTGCCTGAGGCTGTTGTTGTGCAGTGGAATGCCAGACTAATTGACTTTATATTGGGTATGACCTGCCGCAATAGCACATCTCATCCTACTGTCATTCAGATGTTGGAATCCCAAATATATGGCTGGTTGTAGACTTGAGCATGTTTTTGATTTGTAAATTTGTTTGATTCCATTCTATGTTATTAGAAGTGAATGTGATGTGGACCCTTCTCCTACCTCATGTAGGAGATTATATTTCTGACACTGCTTGGATTTGGACTTGAGCTAATTGGCTGAATATGACCTGTTGCATCTTAGTCACTTTACACCTTGTGGTGGATTCTCCACAAGTGGTGGAGGGTTATTGCAGTTGAACAATGTTGATTATGGGCTACATGGCATTTTGAGGCTGGGGACACAAGAAAATATTTTTGCATATAGACAACAGCACTGAATGAGCTGAAGTATATATTTGAAATCTGTTTTCTGTGTGGGAAAATAATAACTTGTGATTATTTCCGTTATTGAAGTCTCATGTTAAAGTGGTTAGTTGAATATAATTTATCACTGAGCTTGACATTTAACAGAAGCAAATTCCATTTATCACTCAGCTCTGATTTTAATTTTGTGTAATTTCTAAAACCTAAATAATTATAAAATGTAATATTTTATCTGTTATTTTATTTACCTTGATACTGTATATGGCATTAGTAATTTAACTCACCTTGTAACTACCAGAAAAATTTCAAAAGCTAATTTTTTTTCTCTCAAGAATGAATTCAGTTTGTAACATTAAATTACACTTTTTTTTATCCTAAGTAGCTTTAAAATTACAACAGTATCATACCATCTGTTTATAGCTGAACTTTATGGTTTTATTGCCCTCTGAACCATGTCAAATTAACATTCTTTTCATAAAATTTTTAAAACAATCAGTAAACATGGAACTTGTGTATTCCTATTGAATTACCTAATATGGTCTACTTGGCAGTTGTTTGCAAGTGTACTTCATGAAGTTTTAATTATTTTACCTAATATAATTTAAAAAGTTTCTGAATTTTACATTTTAATTTTATAATAACTAAAAGATACATATGAAAAACAAGAAATAAAGTATTTACACAACTCTTTTTTTCTGTTGATTGTGAAGGATACTTTACCCTACCTTTTTATATTAATGGTACAGTTTTACTTAGTAATTGTTTATATAATAAAATAATGCATCAAAGAACACAGAATAATAACATGCAGAAAGAAAGAAATGTCACATATCTATCAGAATTTGTCTGGCTTTCTAATTACACAACAAAATATGTTACAAAATAAAGAGTTTGACAGCTGGAAGCAACATTTTTGCTAGTATTTATCTGGTTATGCACATTTCCTGGGACTCTAAATTTTTTATTTTACATTTCTGGTCTTTGTATAATATAAGTAAAATCATAATAATTTATTTGTTTTGTCAGTATAAACCAAATAGAAATTCAAGCATACACTTTTTTCATAAATTATATGATTGTTAGCTCTTGTGTAACTTGCAATAGCCTATGTAACCTCAGAATCTTCTGGAAAATTATCCTAAATATGTGAGTATAATGTAAAAAAGGGGTTCATTATGAGTTGTCACTATATTAAATGTTTTTTTTCTTTTTTTCATAAACATATTTTCAATATGGCTCACAGAATCACCCCTTGGTGTGGGTTCCTGTACGTGGTGAGGGGATTTCCCAGGGAAAGTTATGTTCTTTCAGTTTACCTCCTCTGAGATCTAAACATCTACCCATGTGTTTACTGTGCGTGGTGACCTGTGAAAGGTAGGAGATGATCCTGGTGGTTGAGGGATCCAACCCTAACACACCACTTTGGCCTAGAATTCCTTTAGATGGGTGGCCTTAGGGTGGCTCCCCTTGGTTCAGTTGGTTGGTCCACTTGGGCTAGGGTCAATCAAGTACCAGTGTTGAATGTTCTCAACAGGTGTTGTGGACATTGTATCTGATGCTGCTGTTTGGGTATAGTGCTCATGAAACCCTGGTATTGCTGCATTGTTCTTGTTTGGCAGTGTAGTACATTACCTCATAAGGCTTCATGATGGATGGGGTTGGTGGGTACTGAAATTTCCCTTTTTTATTGTGGTTCCTCCAAATAAAAACTCAAAATAGTGAAAAATATTCCATTAGTAAATGACAATGTCTTGAAGATTCTGAGCAGGAATTTTCAACATCTGTAACACCTGTTATACCTCATTTTCTTATCCTACATTCTCTTTCAGACAAACTTTTAGGGCAAATCTCCCTTTTTCATTAGAAGGGACTAGAGGGACTTGTTGGCTCTCAAGAGTCAGTAAAGAAGCTTTGATCTGGTGACATATTGCTGGAAACATCTACATCTCAACACAGTGAATTCCTCTTGCATTCAAAGGGAATTGGGGATATACCTATTGAGGTTACACCTCATGCTACTTTGAATTCATCATGAGGAGTATTGTCAAGAGGGATTTGAAGAACATCCCAGAGTCTGAGGTTCTTGCTTGTTTATCCACTCAAGGAGTTTCTGCAGTGAAGCATATCTCCACTTGCAGAGATGGAATTATGATGCTGACCAATATCCTTGTTTTGTCATTTACATCACCGCATCCACCTGCCACCATCAAGGCAGATTATCTTAATTGTTGGGTATGGCCATACATTCCAAATCCTTTCAAATGTCTCAAATTTCAGGTGGTTTGGACGCTCAGAGATGTCATGTCAGGGTTCCTCGATGTGTGCTCATTGCAGTTGCAAGGACCATGATGCCTATGAGTGCAAAACAGACCCTCATTGCATCATTTGCAATGGCTCTTACCTGTCCTACTTCTGTTCTTGCCCTAAATAGTTAGAAGGAAAGGAGATTCAATGTTTGAAAATAATTCTTAACATTCCTTATCCTGAGTCTCGAAAGTTGCTGTCCACCACTTCATCTTGGACATAGGCTGCTGCACTTTGTTCCACAACTACTGTGGGAGTTCAGACGGATCTCTCTGTGCCTCTAAAAGAATCATTCTTAAAACCAATGAAAAGCTTTTGGACCTCCATCTTTAAAAAAGCTGTTGAATCAACTTCCACACCTATCTCTGTCCCTTATATAAATTCCAACAAATCCCAAGATCCACTTCTTGTGGTTCTGGGTAGAAGCATTCATACATTGTCTTTTCCCACTTCAAGATGCAAAATGATCATTTGTCAATGCCTCAGTTACTTGAATCCACTTCCAAAAGCAATGACCTTACCCATTAGACCCAGGACAGAATTCATGGAGATCAGTAGGCCTCCCTTGAATAAGGACAGTAAAGAACAAAGATGTGATAGTAAACAGAAGGGTTCTCCACCCAATTTGCCTGCAGGTAAATAAAAATGGCCACCTTGATACAATAGAACTGTTGAGGTTTACGCTCTAATCTGATTGATATCAAAACACTGATTGCTTCCTACCATCCTGTGTATCTTTCTATACAGGAAACATTTCTGAAACCTTCTTATACAGTCACCTTTTGGCAGTTTTCTTTGTACAGAAATGACAGGCTGTGTGTTGGACAAGTGCATGGAGGGGTAGTGCTGTTGGTTTATCAGCATGTGTCTACCTTCTCTTTGCCGCTCAACACACACTTGGAGGCCGTAGACATCCGTGTTTCCTTGGGTATTACCATCACTGTTTATTCTCTCTACCTGTCATCTGTAGAGACATATATGATCAATCAGACCTTGATGCTTTTATTGAACAGTTGCTGTCTCCTTTTTTCATCTTGGGAGATTTTAATAGACATCATCCCCTCTGGGGAAGTGCTGATATTGATAGGAGGGGTTGCTCTGTAGAGTGTGTGCTCTCTGACCACAATCTTCCTCTTCAATACTGGTTCTTCTACTTACTTTCATGTATCTAGTCAGTTCTTTACTGCTGTTGATTTCTCAGTTTGCTTCCCTTCATTATTCTCACATTTTCCATGGAAGGTTGACAGTAATCCACAAAGTAGTAATCATTTTTTTATAATTTTCAGGAAGACTGGCCATGGTCAATGACATCTTACCCGTGTACCCTGGTAGAAGCTGGATTACATAAACTAGCCCTTTTTCACTGCTCTTGCAGAACTCGATCCTGCCATCATCTGTAAGCTATTAATAGACGACTGTGTGGCAGCAGTAACTGACTGTATTATACAAGCAGCTGCTCAATATATTCCTAAAACCTAGACACGTTTTCAAGTACATCCTCATTTGTGGTGTAATCACATTGCACGGAAGGCTCAAAAACGGGTCTGGGATACTTTCCATAGATATCCCACACTCAAACCACATTGCTTTGCAACAGGCCTGTGCACATGCTTGGTGGGTAAGATATCAAAGCCAGAAGGAATTTTGGATTAAGTTCACAATTAGCATATCTTCTACCACCAGTTCCAAAGTCATATGGGAAAAGATTTGAAAGATCAGGGTGCAATATAATTCTCTTCTCTTCTTGATCTTCCTCTCTGATGGCCACGAAGTAGCTGATACATGGAGCATCACTGATACTCTAGGTGAAAGCTTTGGACATGTATCTAGCACTTCTGCTTCTTTCTCCACCTTCTTAGCTGCCAGGATTTGGGTAGAGTGATCACCTCTTTCCTTTCGAGCTGATTGCCTTTATGAGTATAATCATTCCTTTACACACTGGTGGAACTCCAACTAGCCTTTCATTGATCTGGCAGTATGTCAGTTGGACCTGATGATGTACACTATGAAATGCTGCACTATCTATCTCCTGCTTCTCTTGCTGTTCATCTGATTGTTTTTAACCAGATCTGGTAGGATGATGTTTTTTCTGATGCCTGGCTATTTTCTACCTTTCTTTAAGCTTGGGAAGGATCCCAACATTCCTTCCATCTACTTTTCAATAGCTCTGATGAGCTGTCTCTGTAAGACCTTGGAGAGAATGATTAATGCTCATCTTGTTTGGTTCATTGAATCATACAACCTCTTTTTGGCCACCTAGTGTGGGTTCCGATGACAGTGCTCTACTTTGGACCACCTAATTTGACTTGAAACATCAATCAGAGAAGTCTTTCTCAAACGACATCTTATATCATTATTCTTTGACATTTACAAGGCTTATGATACATCATGGAGGAATGGCAGTTTATGAGACCTCTATGTACACATGGGTTACGTAGTCATTTGCCCATTTTTATGAATTTTTTTTAATGGATAGAAGATTCCAAGTTTGTGTGGGTTTCACACTTTCCTGTTCTTTTCTACAGGAACTTGGAAGCTTTTAGGGCTGTGTTTTGAGTGTCACGCTTTGTGAAAATTAATGCCATCACTGAACAACTCTCTCTCACTGTTATAAACATGCTCTGTGTCGATGACTTTCACATCTCTTGTCATTTGTTGAACATGAGGTATATTGACAGGCAGCCACTGACTGCCCTCAGTTGTTTATTGAAGTGGATGACAGCAAATGGCTTTAACTTCTCTCTCTAAAACTGTTTGCATGCACTTTTGCTGTCATTTAATATTATTGAAGTTTTTTAATTTATAAATTAAACATTTTTTTAATGTGATTTCCTTTTAAAAATCGAAGTCCATTTCATTTGATATTTCATTTGAAATTTAAAAATGGCCTTAATGCTAAATAATTCGAAATCAGGACTGGAAAGGCCAACTTTAGGTGACTTGCGCTGCTGTTTGAACTACCTATTAGTCATTGTGGTGAGTTATTAAAATTTTGCTTTAAGTCTTTTAAAACTTTTATTACTTATTGAAAATGTCCATAACATCAAATAACTTGGAACCGGGATTGGAAAGGTCAAATTCAGGTGACTGATGGTAGTTTTTGTACTTACCTGTTAGTCTTTCTGGCAAGTTATGACAGTTACAATTATGCTCCAAAAAGTCCTTCATTACTTGTGTTACTTTAGTTTTTCTCTTCACGTTCTTGTAGACTAGATGTAAACATTGGTTTTATGCTATTTATGTTTTTGTTTCTAAAATTTGTTTTACCTTAATTACCTTTTATGAATTTTGCTAAATTTAATTTTAACTTTTCACTTGATGTTTGGCACAGATAGCCCAGCTGCTTTGTGCCATAAAACAATCAACCAACCAACCATAGAACCAACTTTATACTGAATAAATTTTATACAGGAGAAGATATTTAAAATAAAAAAACATTGTCATAGAAGATGTTTAATGATTGTAGTACTACTCTTATTCATCATACAACAAAAATAATCAGATTGTGCATACATATATGCTGGATGAATTACGTTCTACTTCAAATGATTGATAAAATTATGATAACATTTTTAAAACAATTTTTCTTGTAAAAAAAAAAAGATCCAGCCAATGTCCTTTTTCTAAAAAAGGGAAGCAGAATATTAACTAATGAATAACGTATAAGTAGTTAGTAATTAGTACTTAGTAATAAAAAACTAATAACCAGTAAATTATTATAGACTTTGGTTATAGTACAGATAACTAACCAGTACAATGTCTAATATATTCCAATTTGTATACAACAAATGTTCTTGGTTTCTGCATGATTTTATGAGTTTCTTGTGACATACAGTATCTTGCAATTTTTATAACAGATTTTTTAAAATTCCCATTATGTTATGGTATTCTTAATTTTTACATATTCAGATAGTTTTACGACTTAAGGTCTGTAGGAATGAATAGAAAAGGTTTAGTAATACAACAGTATCTGATATTTGAGAAAAAATTTTTACATGCCATGTGGCACATCACAGCCATCCAGTGTCAGTATTCACATAAACCTTACACCTGTTATGTATTGAACACAAATAATTCATCCTCAATACTACTTCTCCAACTATGCTCATTAAATCATTACTCCTCTAGTTTAACTCTCAACACCATTCATGGTAAGTAATCAACTAAAAACAAACAACAGATTGTCCAAAGTCAGAATAAAACTATCTGAACGAACAAAGCTTGAAACTACTGCCAATTTCATGTGAATTCTACAGGCTAACTGATAATGATATAAAATTATTTTTAATTTAAAAAAGTATTAGAGAAAATAGTAAGTTAAACGTTTAGATTACAGAAAATATGAACAGGATATTTGACATGCTGTTTGTTTAAAAGAGTGCAGCTTGCTAAAAGCTTACACATCGATATTTTAATACTTCATTTGAAAGCATTTTTATCAAACATTGCATGGAGATGAGATGTATTTATTATTTGGTGAGTTTGAAACAGTGAAGTCAGACCAGATAATTGGATATGCTCATTCACCTTTAAGAGCATAATTAGTTATTTAATAGTTACTGTTAGTAGCATAGCAAATGCACCTTTATTCAAATTCATTCAGCACATGCAAGAGGCCTATAAAATCTTGAGAGCACATCAAGGGTGAGTGAACCCAGGGATTAATCATAATTTATACTTCTAAGCCCTCAAGCTTGTATTAACTTTATTAAACAGCCATATTTGGAACATATGCTTATCATTGAGTTTAACAGTCTTATTGTTGCTTTATTTGTAGAAAAAAACAAAACTTCTTTGTACAGAGCTGTCATCGACACAACAAGCATGTTGGTGAGTCTGTCTCAAATTGGAAGAAAAAATGTTTTTCTGACAGAAGTTTTTCATAGGCAACAATGATGAACAGCATCCATTGAACTAAAGTGCCCAAGATGGGTCTCAAACATGAATTTTGTAGGGAGGCTCTGGTGTTATGTGCTGTGCCATTGATTACTATGGTCCATATTTTGGAGAGATTGAAATTAAAAGTGAACCAATGTTACCAGCCACCATTTGTTTTGTACAAGAAAAAAGAAACTATTGTTCACAAATTTCTGTAGATGGTCCAAATGTCAGTTGAAAATTCCATTTAGTTCATTGTTTTTAAGGGTGGAATACCAGTAATAAAAATATTCTTAATTTTCTGTTTGTGGTTTAACCCTTTTGGCACTGAATAATAACTTTGGCATGGCATTCAATATATATATATATATATACATTTGATACTTCAACTAATTGCAGTATCAGTACTAATAGCATGATATCTCGGCAATAACTCAACAAAAGTCCCTGAAATATTCAGTGATTGTACCCAATACTATACATGTTAAATTCAATACATAAGAATGACAGGAATAAAGGAAGACACTCTGATACACAATGAAGTGTATAGCACAATAATTTATTGTAAATTGTATACAATTGTATACATCAATAGTCTTTGTGGTTATGATATATCTCATGGCATGGTTAAAAGCATATGGGGAGATTGCACTGTTTGCACAAAATATTAGTCTGCTTTCTTTTCCATCCAGCTGTGTATCTATCACTGCAAACAGTACAGTCAGGTTTATGTTTTTTGTCCTCATGTTGTCCAATACTATCTCTTTCCATCAAGCTCAGACCTTTATCAGTACTTGGTCTTCCTTTTCGTTTGGCTTTGCTGACATATCCATCCAGCAAATTTTGAACACTCTGCTCTCTGAATAGTCTTGGAGATACTGGGTTTTCACTGTTGCTCTTGCAGTCTGCACAATATATTATATATCCGTTAACAAGAGTGACTTCTCTAAGCTGATG
This sequence comes from Carcinoscorpius rotundicauda, assembly GCA_011833715.1. Classification (NCBI taxonomy): domain Eukaryota; kingdom Metazoa; phylum Arthropoda; class Merostomata; order Xiphosura; family Limulidae; genus Carcinoscorpius; species Carcinoscorpius rotundicauda. The sequence continues at coordinate 24,162,858 of CM022395.1, forward strand.
GTAAATGGTAAAATACCACTTGGTACTTTTGTGTGGATACATAAGGGTTTCCAGCTTCTGGTCCATGATGTCTACTCCACCCATGTGTTGGTTGTATGTTTCAGCAATCAGTGGTTTTCTCACATTCCTGTATCCACCAGGTTCTCTTCTGGATTGAATTATTTTATCTGTGGTACCATTTGTGGAAATGGTCGATAAAAAAAATTCACACGTTTAGTGACATACCAAGCACATGCTATCATATCACCACCATGCATAAATACAGGTGGATCCCCTTTGCAAAGATGCAATCTTATTGGGTGGATATCTGATGGCATGTGTTTCTGTCTAGTCTTAACTGTATCCCAAGTCCCAGTTCCATTCATCTCTAAGTGTTTGAATAAAGACGATGAAGAATAAATGTCTGTGAAGGCTGTATGTTCCTTATTCCAAAATTCCACCAGTAGATTCAAACATATAGTTTCTGTTTTAGCCAAAAGGGGCCCCAGTAATCTTCCAATTCATGTTTCTGGCACAACCCCATTGCTATATGCAATGCAGTATATGCTTTGAGTTCATTGATATTGGTCTCAATCCATTTCATAAAATGGGAGTAAGATGACAATTCAGTGGTGCAGTCAAAATACTGCAAAGCATATTTATTTGTTTCATTACAAATCAGCTCAAATGCTTCATCAGGAAAGAAAAGTTTGAAATGCTAAATGAAGTGTTATTTGCTGTATCAATCAGGATTCCAGTGAGAGTGGTAAAATGTGGCAACCAATCAGATTCAAAATTATCAGTGTCACTATAATATTGCCAAGGAAAATTTGGATCCTAGTTTTGGTCTTCAGGCTCATTATCATTTTCAGGAGGAGCTTGGGGCTGTGCTATACTAGCTGCTTTACCTTTGACTTCTCTTTGTACCTCTAGACCTCCAGAAATATATACTCCTTGATCGTCCATGAGGACCACTGCTGGATGTGCTAGGGGCAACAACAAAATAAAACAAAAACTCTTGTACACAGAGATATAGCACTTTTTCAACTTTCTATGTATGTATGTTATATTTATATATTTTCCTATCGATAGCATATGAAAACGTAGAGAACTAGCCTTGGTCAGTCAGTTTATGAACTAAATTATATGATCTTAACTACACCGTCTGGTTACCTAAAGCAGGGAGCATAATCCAGGCCATGAATGTCTTCATTATCACTTTCATCTGTTACAAGTAAGCTTTCATTATCATCTGGCTCAAACTCTTTGTAACTCTCTTCATCATTAAAAATAATATTGATTCTTCTTTAGTGGTATAAGTTTTCCCTTTCAGCATTGCAACAATATCACAAGTATCTAAAGAATATGCAAGGAAAGTGTCTTCTAAAACAATGAACAGTATGATCTACATAGGCTAGAAAACAAAGAAATTGCATGACTTCTGGTTTATATGCCTGCTGGGAATCCCAATTATACAATGAATACCTGTGGTTCTAGCCTCAAGTTGGTCTAAAGGTTTGTGTGAATCATGGTTATTAGCTACAAAGGTATCCTGGTTAAATCTTGTTGATGAAAGTCGACTGTGGTTGCCAACCCTGCCAAAAGGGTTAAAGTCAAGCCAGGATAAAGGAATTTTACACAAAATTACAATAAGAAAATTGACCCCTTTTATATGGTGTCAGCACCACAAACTGGAGAATATTTATGTAGCAGAATGGTAATACAAACTCAGTTCAAAGACCAGAGAGATTTCCTACATTAATAAAAACAAAAAAAAAACATTGAAATTATGAAGAAACAAGCATTTGATGATTTGAAGTGGTTTCAATAGAGAGATTTGCAACAAAAAATGGTGATGGGCATCTTAACTTATTTTCATGTCCTGAAATTACAGACAAGTGCTTAATAATATAAAGTTTCTTCAGTGAAATTAGACCTCTAATATATCTCGTTGAAGATTCTGATGTGTGTTCATATAGCATGATAGTGAATTATTTTTTACACTTGGGTAGTTTTTTCATATAAAAGAAATGAAAAAAATTGAAGATTTTTTAAAGTAGAGGCATATTTTGTTCATTTTAGAAAGTCTGACAAATGAAATTAAAGCAGATCACGAAGTTTTATGCAAAAGCAGGAAGTGCAAATTATTATATTGTCTGATATGTTAGTCATAATATAGAATATATTTATTATATGCTGTTAATACTTAAATGTTGGGTAATTGGTCCTCTTATTACTGGTGGAAAAGTGAGAAAGATATCCTTCACATAGAGCTGCAAGAATGGCTAGAAAAAAAATCCCGAACTGACATTAACATTTCACAGTAAATGTTTCAAATAATGCATTGTAGTTACAGGCATACTCAAATCAGTGATCTTCAACAGATCAACTATCTTGAAAAAGATGTTTTTTTTATTTTTTTATTCAGCTTCTGACTTCAGTGTGGACTGTCTCTATTATAGTGATAAATGTTTAGTAAAAAATCCTAAGAACCTAAACAGATAAGAGATGTTTTGTTTAGTATAACACTCTGGAGTTAAAAAAACAGCATATACTTGGATCCTGTAATGAAACAGTAGATTATAGTATCCTAGGAAGTGTGTTCAAATATTGTGAATAGATGTTTATTACTTAATGCTATACAATTTACTTAGATGCACTTAAATATTCTACACATGAATTGGGATTTTAAAATAAAATTGTGTAAGTTCTATAAGAAATCTGAGCTACTTTATGATTATTTAAGCATATTAATTGATTTTATTAGTATAGTGCATACTTATAAGTAAAAAACAAACTTGAGAAGCAATATAAATGTCTCGGTAGTGTTTGAGATGTCTTGTAATCTTTTTTACAGTATCCTGCATTGGCTTTATTTTGAGTAAGAGTATTTCACGTATAGATTTTTAACAATTTTTAACATAATTACTCCAACTAATAACCATTGAAAATTCTTTGATATTTTTTTCATGAACAGCTGTAGAAATGCATGGTATGATTTGATTTAAAATTATTATTCAAACCATTTGAAACTTTTTACTTTTGGTTATGGTTTGTGTTGTAGTGGAAAACTCCTGAAGATGCCTAAAGTGAAATATTGACTATCAGTATAAAGAAAAATAATTTGATGTTGTAAGGTCATTTATTTCTAGTATAAAAATTTTAACTCATATTTTCAGATTTGTGTTTTGTCATATTCTGACACTTATTTAATATAATTCAAAAAAAAAGTTTTCACTCTTTCAAAGCTACAAAGTAAGTAAAACAACCTACTTGCTTTTTTTTTTTCTATTCATGCCTGTCCCCAAAATTTTTTTTTCTAAAAACATATCACTCTGTGATAACATACTATCCATTTCTTGATTTTTAAGTGTTTACCTTTGTTTTTGTGTAAACCTTGGTTGAAACCTTGTTATAGATTTGTTAGCTTGAGATAAAGAATGGAATCTTATATCTGTTTAGAAACAGATTGAATGGGTAAGAAATAAAACTTTATTAAAAGGTTAATACAGTAATAAATGTACAGTATTTAGAAAAGATCTATTGTTATCAGCTTTAAGCAGTTTGCCAAGACACAGGAATATATATTTATCTACACTTGAGATTATTTAAGTTTTGATAAAAAATGTCTTGTTAATGTTTGGTCCTTTATTTAAAATTATGGTGGTGTTATTTTTTAATTGATATATTTTGGGTAAATTGAGTTGCAGTGACTTAAATTTTTATTAAATATCATTTTTACATTTATGCTGTTCAAACAAGATACAAGCATAAATCATCAAACTGGCTACTTAATTGTCTATACCTGTAATAACATGTTTTGAATAGAAACATCATTACACTTATGATGAGAGTCAAACATTAATTAATTAATTTTGATATATGTTATTCATTGTGGGATTACTGGATATTTGAAAAACAAATAGTGGAGGATTGTGTTATCTTGTTTATTTGAAATTAGCAAGTGGGAAATGCTGTAAAACTAATGTGAGTTTATATTTTTGAGCAGTTTGAGGATAATTGGAAAATAACTTAAAGAAATGAACTCACAAAAGAAAACAGGAAAGTTAATACTATGTTAGGAGAATGCTATGTTTGAAAAAGTTAACACAGTGGTACATAATGTTTTTTTTCTTGTACAGGAATGGTGTAGGTTCATTATACCACTAATTATTCTGCTCAAAACACCAAATGGTCATGCAGTTATATATTTTTTTTCATAAGTGTAATGTTTAAATGAAATTTTAGTCTTTAAAAAAGAATTCATGTAAATGTCAAATATAATAGAATACAAAAAAGAAAATTTATTAGTCACTAGAATAGAGTGTTCCTGAAACTGTTATAATCTGTCTGCCTTTATACTCAAGCTATAAATTTGTTTAAAAAGTTCCTTTTCTATTAAGAGAAACACACATGCTGATGTCAGTGTAATTCTTCTCAACTATGGTGTTCTGCTGAATTTTATTATTTTTATTTACTTTTGAAATTAACAAATTAAATCATAGGTAATATACAATTTTGAACTACAAATACATTGGTTTATTGTCATACATTAATACTAAAATGTTTAATAACATTTTGAAAGCAACCATTACAGTTTGAGATGAACACTTTTTGCCTGCTATATTGAAAGAATTAATATAGGTATTGAGTCCTAGCAACATTTAGCATTAATTTTGTGTATCTCTTAAAGTTGTACATTTGGTGTTGTCTTTTGCTGTTATAACTTTCAAACAAAAGTGAAAAGTGGATAGTCTTTTGGTATAATTCTAATATTACGTTTTCTGGTAAATTATTTTAGTTTTAATATTTTGTAAAGCAGGATGATTGTTTTATTTTGCTGCATTTGTTTGTTTCCATGCTACTTCTGAAATTATTAATGTTGAGCACCAGCAATCATTTTGAATTGTAAAGGTAACATAAGAGTTTCATTTAATTATTGAAAATTGTCTTGAACTTTTTTTGTATGCTGTACAGTTAAGAGTATTTGAAGTTTACACAAAAGATTAAATATAAAAGAAGGTTCACTTTAAGTTTTTTAAAGCCTAGCTTAAAATGTAGAATAAAGTAGGTAAAAAAAAAGAAGGAACTTAGTCATGAATCTAGGTTTCAAACAAGTTTCACTAAATATTAGTATAATTAGGTACTGATTTCATGTCACAAAGTATACACAGTTCAGTTTTACTTATAGTTAAAAATAGACACATGTAAAACTGGATGAGTCATTAGTTTTCAACATAAGATATATATTTTTTACTATATGCTTTAATGAACTTTAATTATTTATAAAATAAGTGCCTCTGGATTATAATCGTGTAGAAGCTGAGGACATATAGAGAGAAACGTCTTAATATCAGAAGTTTTTAAAGTAAACATTCTGAGAGTTATATACTATATTATATTTTACATCAGATTTTAATCAGCTGCAATTAAATTGTATTTTATTTAAATGTAGAACTATGACTGTAATTTTATTATTATGATTTTTTCAGACCTACAGAAAATAGGCCAAGACCTTCTGGCCCTAGATCTAGGTCTCCTTTGAAAAGAAAACATCCTGATGCTTCTAGATCTAGGCCAAGCCCAAAAAGAAGACGTTCATTCAGTCCCCATTATTCTGGCTCAGCTGGTAAACTTTCAGGACCTACTTTGGACAGGTATAGTTGAAATAGAGCCACTCCATTCACATGTATCAAGAAATTATTTTACTCATGGAATGATTTCATCACTGGGTTAAAGATGATTTTTTCTTCATCTAAAGTGGTTTACGCATGCTTTATTTTTCCTTTTCCTGAATAACATGTAATCTGCTACTTTCTGCTTTCTTACAGTTGAAGATGAAAGTAAGCTTGAGCACATGCTGTATAGTAATTGATGATCCAAAAACAAAGAAAAAACTGATATTTTGTTTTAAAACATACAGATTGGGTATGTTAAATATATAATGTGAAAGGTGAAAGTAATGCCTCGGTATGAAAAAGGTATTGGTAAAGTTTGGTCACATATGCCTTTCTACATTTACACTAAAAGTTGGATGTATAACTTTACCTTCTGTTTTGTATTTCTGGAAATTCCATGCATACCAATTTTGATTATTCAATGTTTTTGAATTTCTTTCTACAACGGTTGAAATAAAGTAAGTTATTTGACAGTGCCTCTGAGAAGTAAAAGAACTTTAAAAAACAACAACAAAATATGGTAAAAATAGTAATTTTACTTGACATAAGAAGAATTGAATACAGCTACTAGGAAAATGCCACAGTGGTCAAAACAATAATACTTTATAGAAGTTGTGATTTTATTATTTAAGCTCAAGAAATATGTGTAAATGTGAATGATATGGCTGTCTCATTGTCACTGAGAAACTCAGAGTTGAAGTTATTCCAAACATCATTCAAGGAGATGGGAAACGTCAAATAGAAAACAATAACACCATTATATCTGCTGTTATGCTTTTGTTAAGTTGTATGTTTATGTTTAACTCTGGTTCACAGTTTGTCATAGCAGCAAGTTCTGTTTATGCATTAAGTTTGTGTTAATCTGTTTTTTATATATAATATCATAAAATGTTGTGTAGAAATGCCTTCATTGAATATTGGACAAATGTTGACGCCTGAAATCAAAGCACAGACATTTCACATGAGTCAGAATTTCTTCACAAGCTGTTATTTGAAATGTACTGTGTAAAAACAAGTGAATGAATGAGAAAGCATTAAAGTGCATTATTTTTCATAAACTTGCTGATATGTGAAGTATAGCTACTATACAAATTAGAATCCAAGATGACTTATTCATACGCTGTGATTCAGTGTGAAAAAGAGGGTTACAATGATTTTATAGGGGAAAAAAGGATTTTTTTCAAAATACGTTAAATGTGTAAGAAATAACTGCGAAAAATACAAGAGCATTAATAATGTAAGTAAAGAATAAATTTTAGAGTTTGCAGCTAAAATGCAAACTAGATTTATTGATATGAAATGAGTAATTAATAGAAGAGAAAACTACCACAGCAAAGGATTTTTTGGGGAAAAGGATTAAACAAGAAACTGCAGTAAATAATTGTCTACTAAAACAGGAATGGCATTTTGATATAAACAGTACAGATGAAAGTCATTCTGGAAATACAAGGACCAGAAGAAGTTATAGCAGAAAGTTAAAGTTCAGAAAGAGTAGAACTTACTCATTACTGTCACTCATCTGATGAAAATGTGCTGTGATTGAACATCAACATTTCAACTGAACAGAGAAGATGATTAATGAACATTTTACATAAGAATTTTAGAGAGAGAATGGGGCCTATAAATGAAGTTTTTAAAATAACTTTTTAAAAATAAATGTATACAATAATGGATCAGGTTCAAGCTTTGAAGTTATGTGAAGAATATAAGTGATCAGGATCATGCAAGAGATGTTTCAAAGGATAAAAACATTTATCAAATCATGAATGAGACTTTTAAAGAAAACAAATATTGTGTAAAATTAAAGCTTCTGTTGAATGAGCCTGAGTTATTTAAGACTAATGTTACGTTAGAAAACACAGGAAGATTTAAGAAGGGATTCTAAATCATCATCTTTTTGTTGAGTGCAGTATTACTGTGATTATGACATCCAAAGACCCTGATAATATTATAATAACTCTAAAACTATTCTATTTTTTCAAATCTTTTAACCTAACAAGGATATTTTTGGTGCTCTAAATCACTTTTGAAGACTGCTGCATGAACTGTGAGACCTTCCATAGCAGTTGGAATTGATTCATGATGAATATTTAAGGGTTATATACACATCGTAAATAGGAACCATCACTAATTTATATTTAATTATGGAGATCAAGTAATTAGAAGTTCTCAATATGTGTTGGTTGAACAATGTTTTGAAATTCAATCACTTAAGTGAAAAAAAAAGTTTTATAATCTATACAAGAATCCTACTGGGAAAGTAAGTTACAGCTCAAAAACCATGTGATGTGATTTTGCAACTACAAAATAGTCAGTTACTTTAGCATAATCACTGTCAATTTTTATATGGACAGCAACACCAACCCCATCAGACGTTTCATGCTAGTTGCATATCTCAGCCATGTTTTCAATCATTTTAACAAGGAAAATGTCCTTCCTGGTGTTGTTTTGAATATTGACAATGTAACACCAACCAACAGTAACCAAGTTATATTAGGGAAGAAATAAGCATTGTACATTTCAGGTGTTGTTCAACTGTGCTGTTTTTTCAATGAAAACTTCCTGTTTAAATGTATCAGTCTGTACCAGCAGTTCACCATAAAGACCAATGCTCCAGTAAATATCAACCTCTGAAAACTTGTGTTTATTCAAGCTCAGGAGTATTAGTATATTCAGGTTCATCAAGAAGTGATAAAAAAAAAGGAATATAAATGACATTAAGGAGTATTTTTCTACTGAAGAATGTTGTTGGCCAAATCTTGACAACAATACTTGCTCTGTCAAATCCATTTCTTTGTCAGAATGCTCAGTCTTGGTGATTAGAAATTTGGAAGATATTTTGGTCTTATGTGTAAGATTCTCAAATGTGCTCAAAATAATATCAAGCACAAGCCTTCACTAAGTCGCAATTAATGCTTTTGTGCTAAGGTGGAGTGAGGCCAAACAACTCTTTTTGAAAGAGACAGATTGACACTAAAATGACATTTCTATGTTAAGGTGTATAACTGACATACTTTGCTGCACTGATATTCTCTTGTTCCAGGCTCTCCAAAGTGGCTAGAATTGGTTCATACATTCTAATGAGGCAGTTGACAGCATTGTGTTGCTTTACTTAGAGGTTTGTACAGAAACATTAGCTTGATCTTTCTTGAATCTGATATACTGTTGTATGTTCCTTTTCATAACCTGAGTCCAGGATGGAGAAGATCTAAAAAAGTTGCAGAGGAGAGACATTAGTTCCAAAACAGTGTCTCATTACTGATATAGAACAAAGTGAAGTGACTGCAAAGTTCAAAGTGTTATCCTTAAAGGGAATATAGAGAGGTTTGGAGAATTTGTTTTGCATTACTATTTGTCCTCCTCACCACTCATAGCAGCTCTTCTGTCATAAGGCTGACCCACTATTTCGTTCAGTTGTAGTTTCAGATTTTCTAAGGTCATTAATATTGATGAAGCAAGACACTTTTTTAATCAAGACGAAGATAGGAATAAATCCCAGAAAGTCTTCATGCAAAGTCCCAATATTTATTGAATATAACTAAATAAGTACATGATATTTGTTATATTTGATGTTTAACCAGCAAGAAGAGAGAGAATTTTTTTTTTCACAAATGGATATTAGCTGGTTTTGTAGAACATGGAAATATACACTGCATTAGCAGGAATCTGTTTATAGTGTTTCCTGAAGTTCTTATCTCCACATCTTGCTCTTATTTGTAAGATGGCTTTTCAAGTTTTCATCATTGATGACTGGATCTTTGCAGTAGAAAAAGCATAAGAGCACTAAAGACGTTTGTGACTCATAGTTAAGAATCTCTGGCAGTTTCCTGTGGCCTTTATTTTCCTGTTATAAATTATTCAGTATATTGCCCTGTTTGGATTTTTAAACATCCAGAAAGTTCTTATCCAACTGCATATTCTTGTCTCTGCTTGACTGTTAGAAGCAAATACTTCATTTTCATCCTGCAAAGGGTTTTAGGACAAATAAACCAAGTCTTTGATATTCATCTTTCCTAGTGTAGTTGCCAAGTGCTAAGGAGCACTTGCAGGACACACTTTTTAGATGTAAGCCACAGAAAGTGGCATATCCAGCTTCTCTGTAAATGTAGATTGTATTTGCCTAAGATGGGGGAAGTGCAAGATTAATTCATAATTTTAGGTGACTCTAATAACTTCAGCTTTGTTGTAACCTCCATCTCAGTAGCCTGATTGACAAATTGCTCAATGCTGAACTTGGAATGTGTCAGACAGTTTGGACCAATAGAGTTGTTTGGTTGGAGAAGTTCAGTAATCTTAATTCGGGTGCATCTGCCATCTTTTAAATAGGATTAAAGTTAACTGATTTAGTCCAAAATTGTGTTACATCTTTATTCAGGAATTACTGTTATGAACCTATAAAAAATTATTTAAAAAGATGCATCTGACATTCAAACCAAGAACATTATTTTTGCTTCACTCAATTTATGCAGCAATGAATACATGAAAATAAGTAATATAATATTTTAAGCTTTGCTTAATTTTTATACAGGCTGCTAATAGTTTCTCACATTTGTACCAACCTCTGAGAAACCAAAGTTGCTGTAAGATATATTGTCAGCCTGCTAGGCTTCAAATTATTGGAAAAACATTGTTCATAACCCAAATGTTTCAAAGTGTCTCTGAGAAGACAGACAAACAAGAAAATTATTTTGAAATACAAATCAGAAATTCAGAGTTATAGCTTCAGATGAGCTAACTAGACTTGTAATAATTTTGGTGTTTATATTCAGCATGTAAATGAAAAGTTTAAATAGTGCAATAATAAATTTGAGTACTAAAAAGTATCTTATTGCTTCAATCTTGCTAGATTCTTCAGCTTAATTTCCAATTTTATATGAAAAACCTTAATATGTCATTTTGTTCATGACCTTGACTCATTGTTTGTACGAAGACTAAGCATTTGGGTCAGTGGATCAAGCTCACATTATAACATTCAGTATCCAGTTGATGAATGCTAAATTGGAAAAGGGAAATTGCATGTTAGTTTCTTTTAGCAGTATATAGGTTCATTTACCAAATTAAGCAACAACCTGTTCCAAGGATTGAAGTCTGAACCTTTCAGCAGATACCTGCCAGGTTGCAAGGTTAAGTCTACACATACTTGGGTAACTTGTAGGAACTCAATGGATAAATTGTTACTTACCTTGGTTTGTAAACTAAATTTTACTAATCAGTTTGAATGAAGTATGTGCTCATCTTGGGAACAGAGAAAATAAAGTTGGGGAAGAGAGAAATAAAAAAGAACTCCAAATTATTTTCTATTTAACGTGAGTTTCATATGTACTTTACTCTGATAGTACTGACATGTCAACAACAGTTGAAGAAGAAAAGCAAATATTGTATTAATCAATATGTCTTGGCTCTTCTCGGATTTTATTATCTTTTCAGAGTAGGTGGTGGGTACTACCAAAGTAGAAAGTTAACCTTGTTGGTATGAGGTAATGCTTTAGTTGAATATCTGTTTGTCATCATGCATAACATTATAATTCCCCAAGGGGCCTAGGAGAATGGCCTGCTAAAAGTTTTTAAAAATCAAGATTTAATGAAACCTTGTATTCTGTATTACTGGACTTCTTCTTTTTTTAACAATAGTATGAACAGAAACTTGTTCATAAAAAGGTAAAATTTGCTTGAATATAAATTACGTTTTTGCATATTTCATCTTTATTTGCATGAGGAGTGTTCTAAACAAATTAGTAACTGCTGTTTTTTGGTCTTTCTTTAAAGACGTGAAACAAAGTTACAATTTCTGTCTGTGAAAGTGGAACTGAAACCTGCATTCTAACTTGAAATCTGTTTCTGTTTACAAGTTCAAGAGCAACTGTTTCAAGACTGAATTAGTTGAGCATTTAGTTAGGATTTATTCCATAATAACTTTACTGTCCATTTGTAACATCTGATAAAATTCTAAACAAAATGTTAGTGCTCTCTCAGTCTGAAAAGGGCCTGACTTGGACAAATATTCACATCTCATGTCTGTTACAACAAGTTTTATTGCAAGAGATGACTCTGCAGTTAGTTGAACAAGAAACATCACGTGTCTGGGGTACAGAATGACTTGTCATGTCCTCCCGAGGTTTTGACTTTTTTCATGTAATGTAATTAGGATACCTACCACTTCATTTGTTTCTTAAGGTAAATCACTGCTTGACAGCCTGATTCAAACTGCACTAGCCTCTTCTCTGTGTGAAGAATGACCAGTTTTGGAAATGTGAATCAAGGACTTTCATCAGGGCATTAGAGGTACATGCAGATAGACAAATTTCAGCTAGCTTTACAATCTCAGGATAGAAATGAGAGTATGAACTACACAAAGCTTTAAGGGGTTATAGGCACTTTTCTGTTTGTGTCTCAGAGCCCTTCTTGATCATTTCGATAAGAAGAATGTTTTTTCGTTAAAAGATTTTGTATTTAAGCATTCAGCACTTAACTTTCAATTAGTTATCCTGTTATTCTTATTCCTGAACTTCTGACTCATCATAAAAGTGAATTGCAAGTATTTGAACATGGAAGTCTGGGATATTTTGAAGATTGAACTTTTAGAAAGCAGAAATTACTGGTACATTGTCTTTATTCTGTCATCAGTATTTACAATAATGGCAACAACATATTCTGCAAGAAAATTCTCCAAGATTTTATTCACAGACTCTGACCAAGATATTTCACTTATTTAGTGTTTGCCACCAGGTGCTGTATTGTAGGATTAGCAGAGAAAAAGTTGGTATCTTATTATGAAACATCTTCAAGAAGATGGGAAAATCTGATGTAGAATATATTCTGACAAGACAAACTTCTTGCCAATCTTTTGAAGTAGTCCCTATGAAAGTGCATATGTTTTTTCATCCTCAAGAGTTTGAAGTAAGAAAACATATTCTCAAGTGTCTTATGAGTAGCATTGTGACTGGACAGTCTTTGACTAGTTTTTTTGTTCACTTATGAATTTGTGGTTTTCTTCTGATAATTGAAGGCCTATCATTTGCTGCTGGACTTTTAATTAATTTACTGTTCACTCCAAAAAAAAAAAAAAAAAATCTACAATTATTTCTGTAGCCTCTCCACAGGAACAGATTAAGCCCTTTATAGGTCCCAAGCTGTGAAGAGATTATGGTGCCCGATGTATATGTAATTTACAATATAAACAATACTAAACCATGAAATCAGTTTTACTCTTTTGAAAGAAAACAAAACGTAAATGTATGTTGAAATTAAAACAGCTACCTTCTCGGTGTTCTGATTGGATAATTTCATAAAAGCTGGATTGACAAAGCATGTCCTCTTCTGTACACAGTAGGAAAAATGAATCAAGTTTGTCCTGATACGTTGTTGTTATCTGAGGGTTTTTATTTATTTCAACTGAAGAAAAGAGCATTCTGCAGAGGAGTTAGTAATCATCAATGTTACCAAAATACATAGTGTGATATCTGTATTTGGAAATATACATTCTATCCCGTCTTTCACTAGGGTGTCATGAAGATTAGTGTGACTGAATTTTCTTTTACCTGTTTCAGTAAACTTTGCATGCACATAACAGTGGAACTGACACAGAGAACAACAATGGGGAAAGGTGTGTGTTGTGGAGTGTAAGGAAGCCTAACAAAGTTTTGATTTTTTCCCATGGTGACTTCTTCCATAATTTCTTTGAAATATGAAATTATTTAAAAAAAAAAATTCTTTTTTGGTGCCTTAAGCACATGTTTAGTTTGCTTATTATAAGTGTATTAAGGCACTTGCTATAGGAAATAAATGAAACAACACCATTTTCTTGTTATTTCACTTAAGCTTGGAAACAAGACCATCTTACTTACCAGTCATTAATGTTTCACCATTTGTGACCAAAGCTATGACCATCTGACATTTTTTCAGTTCAGTAAAAAAAACAACAAACTTTGCACTGTGTTTTTGAATTAGCTAGATCAGATTCTGAAAGGTATTTTTGGAAATCAGCTAAAATTCCATGATCAAAATTTGTCTTTTTTTTTGTGTATGAATGTTTTTAAATCCATAATAATTTGTCATTTTATTTTGGGTCAGGGATGTGAGACTTAACAGTTTGTTTTGTTTAACTGATTTAATTCTTTTGTCTGGCATTACACATGCATGTATAGCAAATGTTGTTGTACATCATACATAAGTGTTTATCACAAACTCTGAAGCATTCGAAATGGTTTTAAATGACATAAAAAACAACCTTGTTAAGGTAAAGAGAGCCTTATTGAAGCTGCAGTTAAAATTATGTTGATAACAGAATTTCTCCAAGATTAGAAAAAATAAAAATTAAGTTTTGGAATTTTTCAAACAAAAAATAGGAATGTTTTATGAATTATGAGACGTTATATATAAAAGATGATAATTGTGTAAAAAAATGAAGATAATGGTTATAAAAGAGTTTCTCGTTTATTTACCAAGGCAGGGAAAAATAACTTTCTCTTGTTACTGTGTATATTTCTAAGGAATAAGTGAATAGTTTCTAAAAATACCTCTGCTGTTGACCAAATTTAGAATGTTTATTGTGCTCTAGGAAAAGTTAGGAGCATTCAGTAGATTTAATGACAACCATTATCCTGGAAGATAAGTAGATAAATTGAAATTGTGATAAAAGTATAGACTAATGGGTTTTCCAGATATATAAACCCATGTCTTAGGTTTTATCCAATACTTTATCAAGAGAGAAGTATATAACTCAAGACATGCTAGATTTGATTTACAACATTGTTGAGCTGAGAAATGAAAATGAACTGTCTTATTAACTTGCACTTGATTATCAGTGATTGTGGAAATACAGTTGTTATATTGTAATGTGAACAGCAGCATACATATGGTACCTTACAATACTTATTAAGTCAACTGTTTAAAATTGTAATAATTATAAATTATGAGTACCTACTTTGAACATTTGTTGATTATTTAGGAGATTATGGCTTGCCTTAAACTCTTCCTTATTCGTGCAGAACACATCAAAAATTAATTGTTCAGTTTTATACTTGACTGACTGGTAAGGGACAAAGTTGTTAAGAAAAATGAGGCCTTTGCATCTGATGATGATTTATTCTTGAATTGGCAGTAGCCTGAGGTGAATAAGATAATATCACTTTGGTTTGTTTCTGTCATATGATAATTTTACTGTTAAGTACTTGATCCTTGAACACCTGATTCTTTCAGTTTGAGTATCAGCAGCATACATTAAGAAGAAGCACCCTGTGTGAGACATGGATCAACTCTTTGAGTACCAAAGTCAAAAGGACTGCCTGAATAATTGAGTTATACATGTAGGGTAAAGAGTGATGGTTAAATTATCCTTATTATTGATAAATACCTGCTGGGGACATAATATAATAACTGAATCACCATGGAAATGTTGACTGAGGAGTTTAATAATAAATGTTATGGATTAGACATGCTCTTGACTTTATGTAAATTGTACAATCATCACAGGCTTCCAGCTGAATTATGAGGACACCAGACACAAGTAAAATATATAAGTAGTGAGAGCATTGTTGAGAGAGAAATTGCTCTGTAAAGAAAAAGATATTTTTAGAAAATTTTTGTACATGATGACATCTGGATAATCTATGCTTTCTTCAGATCAGAAAACAGAAGATGAATTTAAAAAGAAGAGGTAATCCAACTATTGGTAGATCAACGATTTAGAGTAAATGTAGTAGGAAGTTATAATCTGTCATAATTGATAGACTGAGATAAAGAACCAATCATCATAACATTGGAGAAACAGATGTGTGCATTTTAAGTTGAGGATTCCAGATGTTAATCAATAATGAAAAGGATTGCTTTATGTCACTGATGAATGGACATTTAGGACTGAGGACTTTAAAAAATTGAATTCATAACATTGATGATTTGCATATTATTACCTCAATGATTTGATGAGCCAATATATTTAGCAACAGAGGTAATAAATTAAGTTAGAAGCTTGAAATGAAGGTTTCCAGTTGGATAACTTACAACAATAAGTATATGTATTACTTGAAGAGACAAAGTAATTATTTGGACCTTTTTCTAAAAAATAATAATATTATTTACATGGCAAGAACATTAAGGTATTTGTGGATTTTAAAGTTGATTTAAATTCTTGAGGCAAAAGTACAACTACCAAGCATCAAATAACATCAAGCTCAAGAAGGAAAATTCAGTTTCTTCATCTTGTGAAATTGCAACATATTTTTATATGTTAAAAATTGATTCAAACAAATTTTATTAGCTAAGTTTCGTATTGTAGAAATACACTTTTGGTTATCAAGAGACAGAATAAGTTACAGAACTTTAAAATTTTGTACCGTGTCACTATCTTGAAGCATATATGTTTGAAGAGCTACACATTAACTGAAAACAAAAGAAGCTGCACACTGTTGAAGATATCGTAGTTCGTTCTGGAAAAAAAAAAATAGTATCTTGTCAAAATGCTTCTACAGTTACTTTACAAGCCATTTTTGGATAAACAAAAGGAAATGATTTATAAGACCTATTTCGTCATTAACCTTTTGTATTTATGTACGTCATTGTTTTTTGTTTAGTTATGATGTACAAGGAAAATTATGTTGAAAAACGTAGTTAGAAATGGTCATTCTTATCCAAGAGAATTACTTCTGATGCTGACTTTGAATATCAACATATCTCATTCTGTTGAATTCCACACCTTTTTCAATAATTTCATTATATAGATTGTTTTATAAGCTGTGTTTATCATAACAGAGCAGTAGGAGCTAGGCGTGAAAACATTGTTGAAAGGCGTAGAGCCTCTCATTCACCTGTTGCCCAAAAAAGGGCATCTAGTCATCTGTCAACACAACGCAGTGGAAAAGATCTTGCACATTCTTCAAGAGGAGACATCTCCCGTGTTAAAGATCGTAATTTTAGGTAAGTCTTAAAAACAAGTCTAGATAAATGTTATATTTTAAAGATCTTGTACATTTTCTTAAGATGTTTTCTGTGTTAAAATTTTACCAGTTTAGAGTGTCAAATGCCACACTTTGTTACTTGCAGCTGTGTGGAAGTGCTACAATTCTGTTGCTAATCCACACAAAAGTCATAAATCACTTGCTTAAAATCATGTTTTATTGGTCATTGATTTTCTCAAGAATTCAAAAGTAATGTTACTAATGTAGTGTCAAACAAAACTCACTCATTTCTGAATCTGATCTTGTTATTTTGGGGATCTTACAATAGGCCTCTCTTGCTGCCTTCATTCTAGGTAAATTGTTACCATTTGTTTTTTATTGGTAGGCTTACCATAATTTTCAATTCTCAAATGGTTACAGTATTCAATTTTTATTACAGGTACCTGCATTGGTATAATAAAGAAGTGCTTTCATAATCAAACTTAAGCTTTAATGCTGCCACAAAAAAAAAGAATACTGATAGTTTATATCTAACATTTATTTAAATTCAGCAAGGCAAGGAACATCAAAATTTCATTAAATTTTCACTGAACACTTTTTTGTGAGCATTCATATTTTTTACTTGAATGAATGTCTTTCAAAAATTCTTTATTAGTTTTTTTATTTTTTCAAAGAACTCACTGTAACTCAAATTAATATTGAGTTTACACTGCAACATTCCGTTTCACTGTTGATTCATTCATTAGACTTCTTTCTTAAGACTAAATGCTATTCATCACTGAAAATACTCTTTCAACAAGGGCAGAAGTGCCTGGTAAACAAAAAGTACTCCATAACTTGCGTGAGACTAGGTACAGAAATACTTTGATCTGTGAAATGGTTGAAGGATTTGGCAAGAACAACTTTATCAAACAGATCATCAACATTGATTGCAGCATTTCCAAGCTTTTCATTAATTTTTTCAGCAGTTGTTTTCTTGTCAGGCCACATAAAAACTTGTTCATCCAAACAAAGTATTCCTCACCACCAAAATTTTTCCCACAGCTCAACATAAAACAGGCAGCAATCATAAAAACTGGTAAATTCCTTCCTAATCAACTTTACCTGGTATCCACTGAGTTTTTTGCACCAAGGGGAATAAAGTTATTATTTTGTGTTTCTTTCAGGTTGGTTTTCAGCTTATTAAGTTCTGCAACAATATCACTTGCAGTTGCTTTTGTTTTTTCTGCAACTAAAATCACTGCTGAACAAGCCGAGTTGTCCGTGAACAAACCATAGATACATTTCTCCACATTTAATCTCAAAAAATCTTTATCGACACTGGGCAGTGTTCTTGTGAACAAAAATATGACTTTAGTCCTTAAATAAATCTGAAGAATTCTCTCAACATTTAGTAACAAAGACAGAAATCACGTATTTCCATATTGGAGAACCTTCTTGTACTCAATTTCTACAAACTCACAGAATTGTTTTAGGTGTGTAGCATGCACAATGTAAATATAGAAATACTTGTAAATTTTGACCACCAAGTTTTCCACTTTGTTAGGAAGGACATTAACTGCTGTTTGGAAACACATATGTACAATATGAGCACCACAACCAACACCCACAATATTTCTGCCAAGTTCCTTTTTCACTCGACTATATACATTGTTTATTCCCTTTCTTTTACATCTCCAAAATTTTTATTGCAGTTGTCACCACAAGAGCAACAATTTTATTTTAATAAATCATGTTTTTTTAAGGTGGATGCCAAGCAATTCATCAAAATTTCTGATATCACTCCGGGAACTGACTGAAAGTCTAAAAGTTTTACTTTTATCCCTTCCTCTGGCAAAAATATCGCACCATGATAGGTGTAATTTTGGCATCTTTTTGGTTTGAAGTATCTGCTGTAAGTGAAATGAATTGAACCTCCATTAAGTCTCTCCAATTCCTCTGCTGCTGAAGGAACAGTTGCAATCAAAATAGTATTTTCATTCTTTGTTTAGGCAGAACTAAACCTTGGTTCAAATAACTTTGCTGTCAGTTTGGAAAACCAATCAGCTGTTTCAAAGCTAATGTTATGGTTAGCACTGTGATAAGCAAAGGTTGCTTCTTTTGAAGCTATCAACAATTCACTCTCTTCAGGCACAGTCTTTTGAAGAAAACATTAACTCTTGAACTTTGAGCTGCTACTGAAAGGCTAGCTGCATGTTTAGTACTTTTCAAATGGTCTTTTATATCTGAGCAGCCACCATGTGAAACACTGCTAAGATTTGAGTCTGTCCTTCTTGTCACAACGTTTTGTTAAGAATGGATATTCTTTTTGCAGTTCACTATTGAAAGTAATTACTCTCTGACACCTGTATGTAGCCTGGACAGTAGCCATCAGTCACCTTATATGCAGCTGAAAGGGCGAGTACTTTTGGTATGACGGGGATTTGAACCTGCGACCCTTGGATTATGAGTTGCATGCCTTAACCACCCAGACATGCTGGGCCTACCCACCAATTAATAAAATGAAATTTCAAAATTATTTTTTGTCAACACCAAGTCAGGACTCTATGCAGATTTTGACATTTTCCATTTATCCTTTTTGGAGTTTATGCCTTGTCATCAAAAACCCAGACCTTGATGCTCTCGTTGAACAATTGCCATCTCCATCCCCTCTGGGGAAGTGCTGTTATTGATGGGAGGGGTCAATCTGTAGAGTGGATACTCTCTGATCACAATCTTTCTATTTTCAATACTGGTTCTTCCACTTATTTTCATGCACCTAGTCAGTACTTTACCACTATTGATCTCTCAGTTTGCTCCCCTTCATTATTCTCCCATTTTTCACGGAGGGTTGATGGTAATCCACTAGGCAGTAATCATTTTCCGATCCTTTTGAGAGAGACTGGCCGTGGTCGATGCCACCCTACCCGCCTGCCCCGGTGGAAGCTAAATCAGGTAGACTGGTCCACTTTCACTGCTGTTGCAGAACTTGATCCTGCCATTGTAAATCACCCATCAATAAATGACTGTAGCGGTAACTGACTGTATTATACAAGCAGCAGCTCAGTGTATTCCTAAAACCTCGATACGTTTTCCATGATATCCTCGTCCGTGGTGGAATCCTGCTTGCCACATAGCACGGAAGGCTTAAAAATGGGCCTGGGATACTTTTCGTAGACATCCCACACTTTCAAATCGTGTTGCTTTCCAACGGGCTTGTGCACATGCTAGGTGGGTAAGACATCAAAGCCAGAAGGATTCTTGAATTAAGTTCACAACTAGCGTATTTCCTACCACCAGTTCCAAGATCATATGGGACAGGATTCGAAAGGTTAATGGGCACTACAATTCTGTCCCTTTCTCAGTCTTACTCTCTGATGGTCAGGAGGTGACTGATGTCCGGAACATCGCTAACACTAGGTGAAAGCTTTTGCCGGGTATCTAGCACTTCTGCTTGTTCATCTACCTTCCTGGCCATCAAGACTCGGGCAGAGCGATCACCTCTTTCCTTTCAAACTGACTGTTTCTTTTACTATAATTGTCCCTTTACCCTGGTGGAACTAAAAATGGCCCTTCATCGGTCTGCCAGTATGTCTGTTGGGCCTGATGATATTCATTATGACATGGTGCACCATCTATCTCCTGCTTTTCTTGATGTCCTTCTGATTGTCTTCAACCAGATTTGGTAGGAGAATGCTTTTCCTGATGCCTGGCGCAAGGCTATTATTTTATCTTTCTCTAAACCAGGGAAAGATCCGAAGATTCCTTCAAACTATCGTCCAATTGCTTTGAGGAGCTGTCTCTGTAAGACCTTAGAAAGGATGGTTAATGCTCGTCTTGTTTGGTTCCTTGAATCAAACAACCTCCTCTCGCCCACTCAGTGTGGGTTCTGTCGACAGCACTCCACCACAGACCACCTAATTCGTCTTGAAACATCTATCAGAGAAGCCTTTCTCAACCGATAACATCTTATATCAATATTCTTTGACGTAGAGAAGGCTTACAACACAACATGGAGGTATGGCGTTTTGCGAGACCTCCATACATATGGTTTACATGGCCCATGTTTATTAAGAATTTTTAATGGACAGGAGATTCCAAGTTCGTGTGGGTTCGACACTTTCCCATTCTTTTGTACGGGAACTTGGAGCCCCTCGAGGCTGTGTCTTGAGTGTCACACTCTTCAGTATAAAGATAAATGCCATAACTGAACAATTTTCTCTCACTGTTGCGAATGGGCTGTATGTCAACGACTTTCACATCTTGTATCAATCATCAAACATGAGATATATAGAGCGGCAACTACAAACTGCCCTCAATCGTGTACAGAAGTGGACTCTGCCGAACGGCTTTAATTTCTTTCTCACTAAAACTGTATGCATGCACTTTTGCCATGGACGGGGTATTCACTGTGATCCTGAACGCCATATTGGTGAAGTTTTGCTGCCAGTGGTCCCGGAGACCAAGTTCTTGTGGCTTATCTTTTATCGTAAACTGACCTTTATACCACACTTAAAGCAGCTTTGGGTCAAATGCACAAGAGCACTGAACATCTTCTGTGTCTTCTCTTCTACCAGTTGGGGAGCAGATTGCTGTTCAGTGTCAAAGGTATATCGTGCTCTTATTCGATTGAAACTCGACTATGGATCAATGGTCTGTGGCTCTGCCAGACCCTTGGCCTTAAAGAGGTTGGACCCCATTCATCACCAAGGACTTTGACTCTGCACTAGGGCTTTCCGTACCTCTCCAGTTCAAAGCATATACATTGAATCTCATGAACCTTCGCCGTTTGCAACTATCTTTACAATATACTTCGAAACTTCGTTCCTTACCAAAACATCCCACCTGGGAATGTGTTTTCCTTCCTCGGTGGGCAGTACATTTTCAGAACAGACGATCTGTCATTGCTCCGTTTATCCTTCGCATCCGGGTGCAATTGGATGAATTGGGTCTGTCCTTGGATAACATTGCAGATTCCACAGGTCGGCCCATCCCACCATGGCTTATTACAGCTTATTACAAACTTCTTATGCTTTGCCTTCTATCTTAACGTTGTAGACTAGGTGTCAACATTGGTTTTATACTTTTTTGTTTTACCTTCATTTCCATTTATGTCTTTTACTACGTTTACTTTATTTTTATATTTTTACCTGATGTCTGGCGCAAATAGCCTCGCTGCTTTGTGTCATAAAACACTGAATCAATCAATCGTCAAAAACCAGGACATTCCAAGACAATTCAGTGTCAATCGAGACAAAATAGTAAATAGGATGGGACACCAGGACAGAACCTTTAACCGGGACGTCTAGTAAGCATATTTATTGGTCCAATAGTTATGTTGGCCATGGGGTTGAGTTTCTTTTCAGATAGCTTGATGTTTTATTCATGGTTATGCACATGTGACTCTGTAGTGTTTGCTTTAATTTATTCTTTCTGCTGTTTTATGAGTCACTTGTGTATGTTCTGCAGGTATGGTGATTTGTGACATTGGTTTTTTTTCCTGAAAATGCAAGAAGTAACAATTGTTGTCCTTTGATAATCTGGGATAGTGTGCTTTTTTTTGCCTTGTTATTTATCTTGATCCCTCCATTTTATTTCTGTCTCATTTTTGTGTGAAAATTTAAATTTAAATACAGTCTGATGTAAAATGTATGGTTCTTAAAATGTATTGGTTTTCTTGTATAAATGTGTTATTTTTCATTTATACTTATTTGTTACTTCACACCTCATATCTTAGTGTACTTAGTGAAAGTGTAGATACTTGTTTCTGTCAACTAACATCAGTGGAAGTGTTGGCATTTCCATTCAGATTTACTATATTTGTCACAGTCCACTGTAATATATATTTTATTGTTTAAGAGTTTAAGGAATTTTAACAAATCTTGTAAAAAACTGTTGAACTTGGCTCTGTAAATAGGATGAAGTGCAGAAACTTACATTTTAAACATCTCTGACTACAAAAGAAAAAATGTTAGTTATATCCGCCATTCATTTATGTTACTAAACTATTTGTAAAATACAACCAATTAATTAAACAATTAATACAAACCCATTAATTGTTGTTTACCAAGAAAATGATGATAAAACTTTCACAGGAATGTTGATAGATCTAAGGGCAAATTTGTGGTATTTTATTTTGTTTTGGATAGATTAGGTGAATTAAGTTTAGCATTTCTGAAACACCTCCAGAATTTGATTGCATATTCTAAAATATTACTTTTCTCAACTCACTTTATATTGTTTACTCCACTGTAGTTTCTACTGTAAATAAATTTTCCATAATTACTTTGTGTAGTTGTCATTAATCCAGTTATGTAATGTTGATAATTATGGAAAATAGTATGAACCAGAGCTACTTTTTATTTTGTGATTTTATTTTCAACAATATATTATATTTTATGATATCATTTGGAACTGTTATAAACATTTCTTGGGCAAGTAGTTTGTTTTGTTTTCAATACTAGACACTGAGTAACAACAAAATGTTACTCCTTTTCCTTATAATTAACTATATTATTTGTAGTGTGAATTCCATGTTGTCACAAAAGCAAGATATTCATGTATATTTAATGGTAATTCTAGTATATTTTCAAATGAGTAGGTTGAATTTTGCAAGTGACAAGTACTTGTTCAATGTTTTTATTTTTAGCTGAGTGTGTACAATAATGCTAAATATTTTTGTTCATAAGGCACAGTAAATTGATGCATATTAGGAATGTGAAGGTATGCAGACTTGTATGTGAATATTAGAAATGAAGCACTGGTGATAAAAGCAAAAATACAATATAAATAGTTTGAGTCAGTTTGTATGAATGTTTTTTTTTTTTAAAGCTTGTGACTGTTAGATGTGGTTTTAGATGATATATCTTTTTGCTACAAAGTTTTCTCTCTTTGGAGGTCATTACTGTTTCATAAAGACATGAATGGGAACTTTGTTATAGTTATATTATGCAATAGCTTGTTATTTAACAATTTATATTGTAATTTTAGGGGTGCAGAAGAAAAGCACAATTTTGGACATTCAGATCATCGTCGTGAGAGAGGAAAAAATTTTCAAAGAAGTAATAGTTCTTATTCAAGGGAATTAGAGCAAAGACAGAAAACTGCTCGTAGTTTTAGTGGAGATGGTGCACGAGATATTGATGAACGGCATGATGTTTCAGCTTACCACCAGAAAGACATGTTAGTATAGTAAAAATGAATTTTAGTTAATATTAACAGTAAAAGATGTTATAATTCATTATTTTGTCTGCAGAAAATTTATGTTGAAGGTGTCTTAATATTGCTAGTTCAACAATGTCTAATGGCATGACTCAAGACTTTTGAGTTTCAGCGTGCATTTTAATACTGTGTGCCATTGAAGATATATGTGAATAATGTTTCAAAATGCAGTGAGATAAAACACCTATGAAGGAAAACAATGTACAATTTATGTAGTATGATAATAGTGTGTATTTACACTTGCATATTTTAGTAGAATGAAAATAAGAAAATTGATTCTTAATTATGAATTGAGTATATTTTTCTCATATATTATGACTACTTACCATGTTTTAACTGAGTAGGAGAGATTCCCTTTGAACCGTTACTTATTCTTTGAAGGAGTAATGAGAATATTTGATGAGTTTTTATCTAAACAGCCTTGCACTTTGTTTATCTTATTGTGCTTGTTCATTATATTTCTCAAATAACCTTTTTGTACTTTCAGTTGAGTGCATGTGCATATCAAATTTAAAAATTTAAGTAACAATAACCATTATAATTTTGTTTCAGCAATTTTCATTACTTGGAAATATTTTAAGATTAGTAATACGTCATTTAAAACATTTATTTGATGTTACTTGCAAAGAAAAATGAAAAGTAATTCTCACTTATTTAGCTTCACAGCTTTTGTTTTTAAGGTTTGTACAATTGTTTTGCCCATCCCATAAGTTTTGTTTTTTGACATGATTTTTCCCTCTCTTTCTCATAAATGTTTTTCATCCTTTTATGAACACACTGCAGACAGTTTAAGTGCCATTGGTTAGAAGAGATTATATGCTATTTAAATCAGTATTGTGTGAATAAAGTGGTTTGAGAAGTAATTTATGGTTTAGTGAGATAATTGCAGCAAAGAACATTGAAATGTAGTGGGAAATTCTGAAGACTAAAAAGAAACCACAGATAAGATCTGGTAAATTATTTACAGTTTCTTTAGACATTTTTGTCTTTTCTGAGAATATTTTTATGGTAAATTTTATTTTTTTTGGAAGCTATATAAATTGTTTTCTCTGACAGTTGATGATGCTTATTAGGTTTAGAGAATATGGTAAGCGATGGCAACATAATTCAGTGACACAAATTGTCAGTTTGGAAAACATTTATAATATTTTATGGAAAAGAAAGTACAATCAATAGATAGTAACTGATTTTGACCAGGAATATTGATAGCAAACATATTGCTACTTAGTCTCAGCTATCATCAGTTTGAAAGGTCAGATTCTAGGTCACTAATAAATGTATCAGTTCCAGCTGTGTTTTTATGTTTTATATCTTGAAGTGGCAGCTAGTACATTTACAAAGTATATCTGTTAGAATGTGTTAATGAAGTTTTATTCAGTCAAAATGTCTTTGTCATTTCAGTGAATTATTGCAGCAGTTAGTTTTTTATCATATATTTTACACTGTATTTTTATTTAATGTTCTGCTTCCTGTGAGGTTATGGCCTTGTATAATGTATTTTTGATTGGTTCTAAAGTTGCAGATCAAAAACTCAAAATTTAATAAATGAAGTTTGAATTTATATTGCATGTTTTATAATGTACTCTAACATTTTCTGGATAATTTGTTGCTGTGGCTCAGATGTGGCATGTATTGTATGTGAGCAATGTGCATTCTGTGGGATGACAGTTATGATTTTTTCTGGTTTAGTAGTTGAAAAAAAATTGATATTTGTAAACTCAGTATCTTACTTGTAAAGCTTGAACGATGAAGCTTATGACTGATGTATATTAATCTTTGTGTATGTGTGTGGATTATACAGTGATTAACCATGTATGATATAAGTAGAAGTAGTTTTAAAATGTGAGTCACAACATTTTATTTATTTTAGAATAATTTAAATACATATGAGTTCAATGAAATCATAGTTTTTACTAATTTATTATGCACATATATTTGATAAATATTTTGTTTAGATTTATGTACAAGATTGCATGTAATTTCCAAAATGGTTTTATCACACAGGCATTTGTGTGAAGTGAAATAAAACTGGATTTAGAAAACAGAATTTCTCTTTCATTTCAACTAAGGATACTTGAGGTTTAACATGTATATTGTCATTTGCAAATATAAGACTTGTTTATCTAAAAATGTTTTATGGGAAGTTATTGTACCATTGAATCATTATTCTTTGTTTGTACCAGTGTTTAAAAATTGTAAGTTTGTCTCTGTGCTTTAATAAGTATTTCATTTTACAAGATGTCAACATTAAGTTTCATATTTTTTATCAGGTACTCTTCAGGGACAACTAACCAACGCAAAGGGTTTGATGCAAATCAAGGATATGGAAGAATTGACTCAACAGTTGGAGTTTACTGTAGAGAAAGTAGTGGCACAGATAACAGAGGCTACCATTCAACTGAGCAGAGGTCCTCCAATACTACATTGAGTGAGAGATTTCGTTCCATAAATAATGAAACAAGTAGAAACTTGGAACCAAGAATGGTTTACACACAAGAAGATTTAGAGAAGATTACTGTTGGAATACACAGAAATGTCAGAGAACCTTCCCCAACTGTTCGCTGTATTGTAAATCCAGAGGAAGTCAGGTTTGCACGTCGACCTGAA
The DNA here is from genome assembly GCA_011833715.1 of Carcinoscorpius rotundicauda. NCBI lineage: Eukaryota > Metazoa > Arthropoda > Merostomata > Xiphosura > Limulidae > Carcinoscorpius > Carcinoscorpius rotundicauda. The sequence goes on from CM022395.1 coordinate 24,189,214, forward strand.
GAAGGAACTCGACCTATTTTTGACCGTGAAGAAATTAAATTGGCAGCAGTAGATTTGCGAGATGATGCTTATTTTGAGAGAAGAGTTGTAGCTGTTGTGAAATCTGAAGAAAAGCATGCTTCTTCACCTAAGAAGGAGAGACTTCCTTCTAAAGGAAACATTTATGAAAAGTCCAAACCAAACTACCAGACCTATCGATATGGTAACAGTGGAAATAATGTGCCGATGCACAATGAAAGATGGCAAGATCATACTGTGAGGAGGGGAGATTCTTCATTTAATGTGGATCGGGTATGTCTTTGGCAATAAGATTTAAATTAACAAATTAAAATTTTTGTGACTTAGGTTACTAGCTATAATAATGTTAGATGTACCAAGACTTTCACTTTTTTCTGTTATTAAGCAAGATTATAAGCATAATAATGTGAAAAACAGAAACATTTATGGTTGAATTTCTTATTATTCAAAATTTACTTGAAAATATACCAAAAAATATTTTCTCCTGTTTCTTTTGTACTTATCAGTATTTGTATGGTATCTGTTATTACTTGGTATTTTTGATATATTTTGTAGTAGAATAATTTATGGGTCATAATCTTAATTCTGTCAGTCAGAAAATTGTAAATGCTCTGTTGTTTTAGATTTCTAATCTTTATTCATTAATTTTCCTTTTGTTCAAAAAGAGCAAGTAATTTATTTTTGTTTTTTACTCATTTTTGTTTAATTTGACTTAAAGTTTTTATATTCAAACAACTTTAAACATCTCACAATATTAAATTAGGAAATGGATTTATGCCACAAAGTAATATTGTCTTTTATTAAAACCTTTCAGGGCTTCCACTAGAAAAATAACTCTCTCAGCACTGTGGCTAAACAAAGTAGTTTTTTTTTATCCTCAGTGACAGTTATTTAGTTACAATTTTGGGTCGCCAATAACTGTGTGGTGTGTGACTTTTAACATGAATCAGTTTCATCCAGTAAAAAATAGTTGTAATTATGTGAAAATCTACAAGACATTAAGTTTTGTACTATTTTTTTATTCACCAGCAATCTTCTTTGCCAAAAAAAAACAACAAACAAAATAAACCTGATAAAGGAGAAAATAAAGAGATACATTTCTCAAAATAACACAGAAACAAAAAAAATAACTTAAAACTAAAATATGGTAGCATGACTACTAGTAAGTAGATAAATCCAATGGCAACTCTTCAGCCAAATCATTCTCAACAGAAGATGTGGTAGAAGTTAACACCTGAGGTTCCCAAAGCACATCTGTCTTTGTAAGTGAACCAGTATCTGAAAGCAGAGTTGAAGTTAAAATGATCTAAAAGTTTGGACTCTGTGGATAAGTTCAGTAATATTTCTGTCTTGGCTACAGACAGATTTCTCCTGGCATCTGTATTGATGTTGTTGTACCTGCTAATTCCCTGCTCACAGTCAACAGATGTAACTGGAATTATTAATCCAATTGCTGCAAGCTGAGACAGATTTGGAAAAGTTGGACGGGTCTGGTGAATGTATTTCTTGTAGAAGCTCTTCATGTTTCTGCTTTTGTGAGTATCCTGTTCCATTATGTTCCTTAGTTGCAGCCATTCAGTCAGTGCCTCTTTAACAAAAGGAGAGAAGTGGTGGATGAGTTTCTTCAGATCATTTTAATCAGATACTGCTCTGCTGTGACATGGGCTAAATATTGAGAAAAATGACATGATGTTAGTGTCTGGGAATGCTACTTGTCATCTTGTGACCACCTCTTCAACAAATGACTCAGCAGCTGATCTGTACTTTTCATATTGTTTATCAATATCTTTGATGTCATGGCTTCTGTAAGGGGTGTAACCACTGGCATCAGGAGCTTGTGGGAGTTTCTTCAGTGCAGTCTGTGTGTTAGGACCAGGGATGTGTACCAGCAACTGAATTGACAGAATTGACCCATCAATAATTGCATTAGCCTGATCATAAGATAAATCAGTTCTCTTGACAGAAGTCCAAGAATGCTAACACTGTTAGCCAAAAAATGTGTCATCATGACAAAGCTGTAACATGACATTTTCTGGACTAGACCATGTAGCAAGGCTCGGTCTAGAGTACCACGTTCCATTGCTATGACCTGCAGGGAACTTATCACAGATACAGTACAGTTGACTAGTGCTTGGATGGAATCATTAAAAGAGAGCCATCATGTGAAGAATACTTGCTTGATTTTGTTGCTTTTCCCTCCATGCAATGCTTTGCTCTCTTCCAGAACCCAACACAACTTGGGAGAATGTTTTGGGCTTTTTGCAAACTGGTTCAAAACTGAAATGTACTTCACAAGGTATGGCACCTGGTTTGTTGCCTTTTCAGCTGTCAACTGTAATCTGTGTGCCAAACAATGACTTGTTATTATTCAGGGGCATTCCTCCTTATATTTTGTAGCAACACTTTTTATTCTCGCCATGACATTTGCACCATCAGTTGCAAGTCTAACCAAGTCAACATAAAACAATCCTCGATCTGCCATGACTGAATGCATTGTGTTGTAGATAGAATTAGCCTCAGTATTGATCAGCTCACGCACAGCAAGGAATTGACTTGTAACCTCATCTAATGATGAAAGATACCTGATATAAATTATCAGTATAGAGGTGTTTCCTGCATCAGTTACTTCATCTGCTTCAAGAGCAAAAAATGGAAAAGGCCATGCCTGAAAGCCTTCCTGCATTTCATCCTGAACTACATGATTTAGGGCACTGTACATATCATCCAGAAACTGGCTATGGGTGTATTTGAAGCTCTCTGTTCCACTTTGTGATTGAGTCTGTAGTTTGTGATGTTGATAAAACCCACTTGTAGAGAAATATATATGTAAAAATAGCTCGTTTGGGTTGAGAAAATTTTTTATGAAGAGGAATGAACAATGTTTTGACCTTCTTCGGTCATCGTCAGGTTCACAAGTATGTAAAAAATTTTCTCTACCCAAACGAGCCATTTTTTACATATATATGAGTCTATAGTTTCTTTAGAGAGGTCACTCCCTGTTGAAAAATATATAAGAACTTGTGTTTTGAAATAAGACCACCAGTTAAAGTAATAAACAAAGATTTTTGGAAGAATTGCCTAGCTATTTAATTTTTGATAGATGTTTTCAAAATGTTTCACTTTTAGAAAATTGTCAAATTGCCTTTTGTTTTAAGAAAATACTGTAGGGAACAGAAAGTATCTTATTAATATGAGAATGAAGAATATTCTTACATTGAATACTTGTAGTGAAAGGAGAGAATGAAACTTCACAGTTGGGATAGCTTCCTTTGTTTGTATAAGTAATGTGGCCATCTGTGCCTGAATGCTACCTTTACACCCCACATACACATTCACAGCAGCAGTTGACATGTCATTCTTCAAAACTTGTGATGCTATTGCACTGCTAATATCTTCTATAATCGTTCATGCTTCACCAAGTTGTCTTTTTTAGGCTTAGTAGCAGTTTTTCCAATGGTAGCATAAATATTTGTCTTCTTCTTGTCCCTGCATGATTTGTAATAAAATGTATTTTGTTGGGAAACATGTTCCAGCCAAGAAAACTGTGAAAACCAAGTTTCGTTAACAACTCTGTGAAAATTGTGGTCATATATGTTTTTCACACTGACAGTTTGATCACTGCTGCAAGCTTCAGTTTCTTCAGAGCTGTCTTTTCTTTTGGAAGTAGATTTCCCACCATCAGTTGATGTTGTTGCCTTGACCTTCTTTTGAAAAACACTTTATATCTAACTCTTTAGATGTCTTTTTATCTGATCTAGGAGTTGTCATGATCTCAATTCAAACACATATCAAATGAAACTTGAGATTTCCACTTTGATACAGATCATATGTTGGTTTTACAAAAGTCAGGTTTTCTCTAATTACTGTTTGTGTACCACGGGCAGAATCAAACATGTAACATAAGAAATGAAAATAATAGAAATCATTAGCACAGCTGAGTGATATATATTTTTTTTTTAAATTTAATTTGTTAGTTGTCATGTCCTTGAAATCATAAAAAATACATATATAAAGAAAATATATATTACAGTCAGTGGTACTTTTTAAAGACGTTTCTTGTTTCTTTAACTCGCTTCGGAGCACATCTAGTCATTTGTCATCATTAATGGTGTGGATGGTGAAAAAACCACGAAAGCTGTTGAACACCGAAACTTGAGCAGAATAAATAAAGGAAAACCATCCAAGACCAAAAATTTATTATCTTTTGCCACTGTGGTGAAACCAACACTAGATTTTTTAGCCACAGACTTTCTTTTTGCCAATGATGATGTGGCTAATGTCTAGTGAAAGCCTAGCCTTTAATATTTTAATATGGCATATAACTGCATTTTTTGCTTGTTTAGCATTATGTATCAAAACAAATTAAGTTGACACTTGAAAACAGATATGTACATCTGTTACAGTTTAGTTATCATAACTGTTTAGTTTCGTTTTTGCTGCACCAAACTTTAGTAGGTTTGTAATTGTTTTCTGCCTTGAAAGCCATAATTTTAAAGTAATTGGCAAATAGTAGTAAAATTAATATCCTAGTCATAGTTGTTTGCTTTTTTTTTGTTTTATACTAGTATCAAATATCTATGGAAGAATTTCATTATTTCTTATGTTTTAGTGAAATGTTAAATTAATTTTCAAAATTGTGAAAAAAAAGTAATACAATATGAGTTGACTGTTATCAGCTTTCTCTGTAAGATGCTCAGTCTCAGATGCTAATATGCTCTATTCAGTCATTATATATGTACTATAAGATGTTAGACTTTTTCATGCTATTTACAGGGTGATATTCTTTGTTTCTTTCATGACTTAAAACAGTGGTTCTTAAATGTTTCAGGCTCGCATACCACTTTTTGTTTTATTTTTTTAAAATTACAAACACAGGTCCAACTATAGAATAAAACCTAGTGACAAAAATTTGTATTCTGTGTATATTTTTAATATAACCTCAGAAGAAATTTTTAAGAAGGAGGTTATATGGTTGATTCATTCATCACTTAATATTTTTGCAACATCTGTCACCTTATCAAATATAAGAAATCACAGCTAATCAAATTTAAATACCACATTGTTTTACCACAGTGAATTGTGTAAATGTTTTTTAAAATCTTAGATTATTTACATTCTCACTAAATTAAGATAGAGTAATGTTAAGGACTGAAGCTTGCTTTTGTGTCAAAAACATCATAATATAGCAAAATTTTAATCAGGATATGTTGAGGGAGCGAGAAGGTACTCACCTGTATGATAGAGAACGGAGTGGAGACTTTTATAGCAGCAGTGACTTGCGTCATCCTACATCCATGGATTCTTTTGGTGGTAATCAAGATTCTGAAAGAAGATTTTTTAGTAAGGATAGATTTATAATGTATTTGTTGAGTGTGATTCTGTAGATATTGAAAAAGTAACAAATTGATGGGGAATATATGTACAGTGAATAATTATAACTACAATGTAAAGGAAGAAAAATTAATGGATGATAAAAGCCAGTATATTTTGAAAGAATTGTATCAAACTAGATGAAATTTTTTAAGTAACCGAAGTCACTGAATAAAACAGAAATACTTGATATTCTTAGTTTCCTTGCATGCTCCCTATTTGGACAAAATGTGACTTTTTTTAAATGCAAGGAAATCTGTAGATTTAATATTGAGTTAAAGCATAATAAAATAAGTTGGTGAATGGAGATTAGTATTACTAATATTAAATTGTATCTTCATTACTTCAAATTTTTTATTCATCTATGAGGAAAACTAAAATACACTGTGTTTACTTTTGACAAAAACAATTTGTAATTTGAAATGACTGTTTTTGATATGTATGTGCATGGTATCATGGTATTCAGAAGTCTATTTTTTAATGGTGATGTAAGATGAACTATTAAAAAAGGTCAGTTTTTAGTTGCATTATCTGCCTTGGATACAACTGTGTAACCAAGAATTGCAGCAATACATTATATTTAGAGAAAAATAACACTTATTTCCTCTTTTAAATGATACTTAGTATTGTAAATTTGTTTTGCAATTAAGTTTCTTTAACTTTCTTTATCCTGGTTAAACACTCAAGTTGGTTAGATTGTTATATATTTTATTTTGTTGTTTAATTTTAACTTTTTTTGCTCAAAATGAAATAAATGTTTACAAAAAACTAATCTTGTAATATTTTATTTCATGTTATAAACTTCTTTTCTGCTGTACCTCTCAGATGCAAAAAAAAAAAAAAAGAGCGAGAAGTTATGTTTTCACCAGTTTGCCAAAGTGTACCATTACATATCACGTAATCCTATTTTTACTTTTTTGAATTTTTAGCTAGTTTTGTTCTGAACAATAAAAAGTAGCTTTCATAGTATGAACAAAATTAAGGCATTAACCTTCAGATTCTTGATCAGATGCATACATCTTTTCATATTTTCAGAAGTAAATATTACTTACAAGCTAAAATTCTGAATTGGTAATGGTATAAAGAGTAATTTAATCCGTATACATGAAATATTAATACAGTCATATTTTTTGTAATATTATTTAAACTATAGTGAAAACTATTTTAACAGTTTTTACAAATTTAGTTATATACAGTGTTCCCTCTAATATTTTTCAATCCATGTGTCAAATGAATTATTCCATGTGCACCATTATCAAGGCAATGCTCAGATATGTGCTTCAAGTTTCTTTTTTTTTGTTGTTGTTGTTTTTTGAGAGGGATCAATTTTTAGACCATAAACACTGTTGAATTTTTAGGTCACTTTGCAATGGTGTGTTGGTTACTTGGTCATTAAGGCTGTCAACATCTTGAGTCTCCATACTGTTACTGAGGGTATGCACATCTGAAATAATTAAGTGCATATTAATCAGTTGTTATGTATCCATGCCGTTTAGAAGGAACAATGGTTATAATGTAATAATCACAGTAATTTAATCCTCACATGAAAAAAAGTTTTTTTTTTCATTTCATACCAGTGAGGACAAGGAAATTTGTTCATCAACCTTAATTCTTTCAGTGTTATAATTATAAGCCCTTTCCAGGAATTATCTAAAGTATTGTAAGAGTATATAAGAGTAAAGTGCAAAATTTTTCAATTAAAAAAAAAATAAATACAAAATACAATGTGATTAATCTTTATTGTGAAACATGTTCACTGCACATGATTCTTTCAATTTAACATAGAAACTAGTTTTATTATATCTTTATTCTTGACAGAGTGAAGGTATGTAATTGTTTTGCTTTCATTATTGTCTTCAGTTGAAGTTAGTTTGGATTAACTTTACTTTTGTAAGGATTAAATATGTGATTAAATGTTTTTATTTAGAGGACAAGTTGCTATGATCATGGAGAGTTTAGTTTTGTCAACCCTTTTTTAGATTGCATTAGTGGGTTGTTTTTTTCTTTAGCTTTACATAGAGATTTGGAATGATGTGAAGTTATCCAAAGTTTTAAAATTATTTCTGTGATCTTTATGACGAGAAACTGTTGCTCTAATAATATTCCAGGTGAACGAGAATTACATAGAGGACGAGACATTGTTAGTCCCAGGCCAGAGGAGTTTGGTAGAAATCATAACCAGGGACCACCACCTTTCTATCAAGTCCCAACTGACTTGAGGTAAGCAAATTCAGTTTCTTTATCTAAGTGCTTAGGATTCAAGTTGTAATATTTATCAAATTTTTTTTTTCAATTACATCCAATTTTATTTTTTTATTGTACATGTGTTTTGTAAAAAAATATTGTTATGGTATAATTGAAAATTTGTTTGTATTTTGGTCCAAGGGTTGTATCTGATATTTAAAGGATGTTTGTTGTTACTTGTGGTATGGTGCAGTGCAACTTACTTTATTCTTATTTGTACTTGCATGTAATTATATGTGAGATTAACACATGTTTGCAAAGAACAAAGCATCAGTTGGGAAAACAAAGTAAGAAGATTTCTTATGATAAATTCATCTATATGTCATGCAATGTATTATTATTTATTTTAATGTCCCAAGTCTGTCTTATTTGACTACTGTAGTTCCATGGTTTGCTTGTTGACATAATGGAAAATATTGTAGGTCCAATATTTCTGGAAGGCGTAAAGATAACAGTGCCACTGATGCCAGGCAGCGAATTCTAGAACGTCGTGGAGAACATTTTGGTAAACGAGAATCTCGTAGCAAGCAGCGGTCTTATGAATTGGAACGTAAAAATTTAGACATCAGTAGTGGTAGATTCAGAGGTAAGTTTCTGACAAATAAAAGTACAGTCTTTTCTTGTTTAATAAGCTTAATTGGTTCCTATTAAAAGTTTGTTAAGTGAAAAATTTGTTGAATGAATATACAATTTCCATTTTAATTGTCTTTTTTTCAGGCCCCAAAATCTTAGAATGTGCAACTAAAAATAAGAAAAAAGCAGATACTATATTCTAATTTGATAAATATAGTGTGAGAGTACTATTAAGGCAAAATTATAAACATAAATAAAAACTACTTTTTATTTTAATATAATAAATGATAAACTTACTTTAAAGTGTGAAGAATTTTGTTTTTAGATTTAGAAAGATATTGATGAATGAAAAGAAATTAATGTTTCTCAGAAGAGAAATCAACTTCCATTATGACATCTGGAAGTTTTGATGTCACAAAAGCACTAATAACAGATGACATTCCTTGTATTTTGAGTGATGAAGAGTCTTCATACTGCATTTTATTGAAAAAAACTGTCTAAAGTTTGCTGAGTGGCTCTCTTTCTTCTACTTATAAGATGTTTCTTGAAGTAAGACACCACACTCTTCTCCTTCTCACAACATATATGTTCAGTTTTTTCAGTGTTAGGATGTCTTGCAGCCAGTTGCATGAACTTCTCCCAATGGTAGATAATGTCTTTTATGTCTGATGTAGTCATCTTTCTCCTTTTTTTCTTCCTCTTCATTATGTTATTCAGTCATCTCTCATAACTGCTGCAGATTCTGAGGAGAATGTTCCTTTTCATGAACTGCAACAGTTTTTCAACATCCTTCACAGCTTATTCAAGTATGATAAAACGATTTATTGAAATAATCTCCTTATCCATATTTTGTCTTGCCCCCTCATCTTGAAAACTCTTAACATTATGGACTGTCTCTGGCCACAATGGCCTTCATGCTTAATTTATACAGCAAGTTGAAATGTTTGATTGTGCTGCCACAATCAATCTTGTAGCTTCCCAGATGTACTTTGTCTTTCAAAATGTTGCATGACTCACATTAGAATTTGTTAAAGTTGCTTGGTAACATCTCTTAAATATTTTTTTTTATATATAGTTTCTTGAAGCTGCAGATCACATTTTGGTCCATGCAAGATCGGAGTTGTGTTGGGAGGCAAAAACATCACCTTAACAAAATAAAAATAGGGCCTTCAAAAATTAGGAAGTTCAGAAAGATACTGAGGAACATTATCCAAGACAATCTTTCAGGGGAAGTTTAGTTGTTATTAGGTATTTTACCACAGAAGAGCAAAAGATTTTTGGCACTCATTTGCTAAACAGCTCTGTTGTCACTCATGCCCTACCATTTAACTTCCAGTAAACCCCAAGTTTTCTTGTGGATACTTTTTGTTGCTTGAACACGTTGGGATTCTATGAATGGCACACAAGCATTGGCTTCAGTTTTGAAGTTCCCAGAGTTATTACCATCATATCCTGGTAAAGTAGCTTTATCTTTAGTAATATAGGTTCTTTCAAGCATTTTCTTCGAAAAAAGCCGCATTTCATCAATATTAAAAAAATGTACTGTGGAAGATAATTTTTCTTATCCATCAGCTTATGAAATTCAATTTGGAATTTATCAGGTGCTTTTTTGTCAGCACTTGCAGTTTCACCATGCCTTACTATACTTAGTTTCAGCTTTTATTTTAAATTTATCAAACCAACCCTTACTTACCTTAAATTTTAATTTCAGTGTGTGAACTACTAGGCAAGTTTTTCTTCAAATATTCATCAGTCTGTTGTGCCATTTCACAAATAATTTCAGAACTTATGAAATCACCTTTCATTTGCTTCTCTCTGATCTAAATTAACAAACGTTTTTCCACTTCAACTATCAGTGACCTACTTTTGAACACCTTAATTTATTTATCACTAACCTTTACTACCTTGAGTTTTTACTTTGTGAACAAGTATGGTTGAAACATTCAAAGAAGGAAGCCTATATTTAGCACAAAGAGATAACACTTTCTTCATGCTTGTTAATAATTTCCTGCTTTTGCTGGATTATAATGTCATTCTGAGTTCTCTTCATTTGAGGTTTTGTAAAGCTTAGCATTTGACATTTTAATATGGTAAATCACAAAAGTGTTCACTTCTCAAGGCAGTGAAGAAAAGCCAAGAAACCATATCTGTAAGACTAACTGACTTCTGTGCACGCAACAGTTATTTTACACTATCAGTATTTAGTACTGCAGGTAACCACATGTTATAGTAAATACATTTTTATGGTAAGTTATATGCATACCCCATATTGTTGGTACATTGGTATCATATCATTTTAAGACTGTCATCAGTTAGCCAATCAGTATGAGTTAAAGCCAATTTTATGTTACTTTTCTCTTTATTGGTAACACACAGAAATACAGTATACTTGAGAGTCACAGAAAAGGGGTTTTAAATTGAAATCTTCTCAGGCTGCTGCAACTGGCTAAGAGGAAAGTATGGAAATTTTAACAATACCAACAAATTGAAGTGAAAATATAATTTTGTATGGTGCCCATTTAAAGAAATTTTTATCGTTAAATGAATTGAAAAATTTTGCAGAAGATAAAGTGTTAAATGAAATCTCGTTATGGGAAGCTCTCGTTAAATAAGGGACCACTGTACAAGGTTATGGATAACCAGGAATAGACTACATGAAACTTGTCTTTTCTGACATTGTTTCATGTTTCCACTTTTATTTACTAGCCTGTCTGTTAGAAATCCAGTAGTTATGTATTTATTATCTAATAAAAGCAAAATAGAATATAACATAATAGTGTAAACCTCAACAAATTAGAGTAATTTCATCGATAAAACATAAAAATAACAAGTTTCCAGAACGTGTAAAAAAAACAAAAACATTAGTGAAGTTATGTACTAGTCAGTTACAGTTACACGGTTATATATAATTTACAAATCTATATAATAATGAATTAAAACGTTAGCGTGGATATAGCACAAGGCATTAGTTGCAGTCTTTATGTATGCATATACTTTTCATCCTTGTGTTATTACTAGTTTACAGGACATTATAAGAATGTAGACAAACAAATATTTCTTTCTGGTTTATAGACTTAGTACTAAATAAAAGTTTTAACTTATTACATTTCTAAATGATTAGTCTGATTTTTGTATACCCTCCCCACATTTACACAAAAATGTTTATTTATTCATATATTTATGATTTGTGCTACCCTGCACATGTTCATTAGTAATAGTAATAAACTTTAGAATCACTGCTTTATGACATAATTCACACTTTATCAGTATTGATCCTTTGGATGAATAAATATATCTGATTGAACAAGTTAACTGAGATGCTAAATTTGTGCCTGTGACATGAAATTATAGTGCAAAAAGTCGAAAGTTTCATTTTTTTTAATTTGGTAGAAATATATTTGTCTGTTATTAAACTTGATAAGATTTTCTTCATCACAGTTTAATGGAAATTGTCCATATTATGTATATGCATTATTCATTTGTACTTATAAATTTATTTGAAGAGCATAACCCTTTTCTACTTATGTGCTTTATAAATGTTGTGAAACTGGAATCTTCTATATACAACTTCAGCTTTTACTAAATTATCAAGAATGTTTTTGGGTTGGAATATCATTTGTTTCAGGGCTCTGAATGGTTTGAAATAAGCAACAAAGTTTTTTTTAATTCTTTCTCAGATACCTCTAACAAGGAATAATCAGTTAAAATCTTAAATTTGTAGTGAAATTATTGTGTATATCGTTTATCTAACTATTAATAAATGTATGAGGATATTCATTTATTCACAAACTCGTGAATATTTTTTCTCATTTTTTAAACGAGAAAGTAAACTAGCCCTACTTATTAACTTCTGCTACCACACATTGGTGCATTATAAGATGAGGTTAATCTAAGTTTAAATACCTATGTTTAGGTTTGGTTTATTACAATCATTCACTGTATAAGTAGTCAATGCATTAAGGAATAGAAACATGTACACTTTTTTCAGCAGTACAATATTTTTGTTATCAAGAACAAAGAACATATCTACAAAGTGCAACCAAATATAGTTAAATGTATTGAAAATAAGTTGAAAACTTCAGTATTTTCCACTTGAGCATTAACTGCTGTCTAGAAATTTAGTTATTACATATTGCAAAGTTTGAATCTCTGTATTATGCTTGCTTGTTTTTTCATCAAATTGTGTATGCATTGATAAATTCACTGTCTATATAGAATTTTAGATATTATCATTCTTTCCTGGTTTTGTAATTATTAAACTTTGAAATCTGCCTGGACTTAACAGATAAATGTCTTGCATTTCTGCAAATTTTAATGTTAAGTACATTTTAATACAGAATTTGTCAAATATCTAATATAAATTGAACTTTAGTGGAAATCAACTTCTCATTGTAATAAATACAGAACAGATTACCAGTGTAATTTATAAGGAAATTTTTTCCCTTGTGAATTTGTTCTTGATAATGTCCTAGTATATGAAAATGTCCAATTTATTATTGTTTTTTGACATTTTCATGTTATTTAAATTTATATATCACATACTTTTGTGTTCAGGGAGAAGCTTCAGCTGTTAGTCTCAGTTTCGACACATTAATATTTTAACAGAAGGTTCAGAAAATGTACAAAATAAAAACATTGAAAATTTTATTCTGAGAGATTAGGTGAAAGTATATTGATGTATACATATATCTTTTATATATTAGAAGAAAAAGGGTCCCTTGTTGGTAGCCGTGGTCCAGTGCAAAGTGGATACCACAACAGGGAACGATCTCCAAAAGACAGATTACCTAATTTCTCACAGCGACCTGACCGCTTCAAAGTACAGCCATGGATGGAAAAACCTGATTCTACACCTAAAGAACCAAGTTACTTTGAGGTATGCTTTTAATTTTGAAATCATAGTATTTTACAGAAGGAAGATTGAGTACATTGTATTGAAAGACAGTTTTAATATGTCATTAACTTCATAAAGACTGTGCTGGTGTTTTCCAATAACCCCTGTTTCTGTGAAGCTATGTATGATCATGTTTAGTATTATGAATTTAATACATCTTAACAAATTTTGGTAAGCCTTTAGTAAACATTACAAGTCTGTTGTACACAAAAAAGAGATTTCTTTTTTTTTAAATAAAGTCCAACTCAGACTCTAGCTAATATGTGTAAAAAAAAATCGTTATTTAATTTTTACAGTACAGATTGGTGTATGAAAGACATTTTAACACTAGAAATAAATGACCTTTACTCGTCAATTACAAGAGGAATGTTGATTTCTTCAATTTTATTTCACAGATCAATAGTGACAGTGGTATACAATTTGTCTTACTTCACAAATCAGTCAGAAAAATTATTTTCCTTAACTTTTATTATCCCAAAGCTTCTAAGAAAGGTGCAATTATTGGAGAATTAAAAAAAAAAATCAATCATAACTGTAGTAAAGAAAGTACTTAAATGCTCTGAATTGAAATCACTTCTTTTGAACAGCAAATATCAGTTTTTTTAACTAGAACAAATTTTCAAGAACTGTAATGCCCAAAAATCAGCATTCTACCTACAATATGAGGAAACACCGATAAATAAGGGGGGGAAAAGAACACTTAACCTGAACTGTCCATTAATGTTCTAGAATGACCAGATACCGACTTTCAAAATTTCAGTATACTACCCTACAATGTAAATAAAGCCAACTATCATACAAAAACGTTTATAATATGAAGATGGCTGTCTTTCCTCCATTTTTATTCATCACTTTACATGGGACATCTGCCATGATACATATATTGGGGAAATAGGAAGGATATCTAAACATAAGGATAAGAAAAAATGTTGACTCTTTTTTTAAAAAAACTGTGAATGAAACCAAGTTTCAGATTACTTTTTCACTCATCACAGACAAGTAACATCTGATATGAAACTACTATTCTTTATACAAATCTTACCAAACCCACCAAGTACATTGGTAGAAAATTTAAAGCAGCTCCTCTTAGCAGCCTACAATTACAGAAGAATAGGAACAACGGGTGGTGCCTCTGATTATATTTACTGTATTTTTTATCTTGTATTTTATTTCACTCTGTAAATGATAAATTTTGTTTACTACAAGTTGCTGTTAACCATTTCATCAGTAAGATTTACTATTTTATGTCAAATGTACACTAAAAATACATACTGTAGTTTTAATTACAATTTGTTATCCAAACCACTTGAAACTTTGTATTGTCAGTTATGGTTTGATGGTTTGTATTTTAATTGAAATCTTCTGAAGAAGCTGTAAAAGAAAATACCGAGTTTTCAATTAACCCATTTGTGATGGATCGTGGGTCAAAGGCCATGCATTTATTGACTTGCATTCAAAATTTTATTGAACTACTGTTTTATGCATTTATGTTAGTAAGTGTGGAATTAAATTGTTGACGATAATTTAAACTATAATATTATATATGAGTAAATTTCTAAAGTTAAAAGTATATATTAAAAGAACTCACGTAAGTATAGATTTTAATGAATTATGTAGTTTGTTGAATGCACACTTGGTTAGAATTATATGTTTATAAAGTCAAAGTAATAAGTGTAGTTTTGTAAAAATTAGGCTTTCATATGACTAATATTATCAAGCTAGAATATAAAATAAGAAACTTGTATATTTGTATTTTACTAAGATATGGCTTATGTACTGAACCATACACTGTGGCCCTGTTCAACTCTTTCCATTTTTGGAAATGGTCCCTTATGTACACTGACTTCAATATATAACATGTAAATTACCAATCTGTTGCTTAGAATGTCCACAGAGTGCTTTTCTAAGCCAATTTTAATCAGTGAAATGGCATCCACTTTCTTTTGATCTGATCTCTCAAGAAGGTAAACTTGCTGGAAGTTTAGTATGTTTTAAAATCTAAATACATCTTAGTTACTAAGTTTAATAAATTATAGTGGAATTCTGTGGTATCAGTGTAGTTATTTATGGTATTTTGTTTATTCAACTATATATATATAAAATCTAAAAAATGTTTGATATCCTCCATGTACGGAATACTAAAAGGCTTAGCATCCTATGTCCAGCACGAACATAGTTCAAGGGTTGTAGCTAGAAAAAATAATTGTTTCCTTTAATTTGTTATTTATTGTTCTTTGTATTTTTAATAATTTAAATATTACTGTGTAATACAAAATACTAATAACTAAAACACAAGACTGGATCAGTTTTATATTGGATACAGTAACATGAGTTCGTGTGCACCATGTCAGTGCAAGTTATGTACTGTTAGGTAAGTATGACTAGAAGGTCAATAAAATAAAAAATAATAAATATATGTATTTGTATAACATTATGAGACTTAAGCTACTTAGAAAACATTTATAATTTTGTGTTATAAAACGTAGTCATTATAATATGAAAGTAAATATAATTTATATTTATTCTTTTATGATTGTTACAAGGTTGGTCAGTTGACAGACCTCACATAGGGTATATAGAAAAAAATGATACATAAAGTCTTACTGAGAGCAAACATTTTAAATCCATTCAGGAGGTTTTAAAGATTTCACAAATAATATTTGTGACAAAGTAGTTTTTTTTTTAATTGTTACATGAAATCACTTCTCACTTGGACTAGTAACTAAACAGCTCAATATTTTCACAAGCAAACCTTTAGTCAAAGTATTTCATTAAAAAATCTGAATTTTTGTGTACAAAATTTTAATTTTCTTAATATCTATAACCTCTTAAATGAGTATTAAAAGTTTTTGTAAGGTAAACATTTATGTCTTATCTGTATACTTCCTATACCTCACACTATTTGTAGCTTAATCATCAGTCTAGAGTGAAATTAAATTTTGATGATAATTAAATAAAATGAACACATCTCTTTCTTTCAGTAAATAATTGGTTTCCAGAACTGTATGTCATGTAATTCATAATTTTAACTGTTGATCTTATCTCTTCACATGTTGTTTATTTTTAATCATGTTGCCTGGGTTTTCTACTGTATAGTTTATTAATATCTGGAACACACATTATAGTGAGAAGATTACAATAGTATACAATATGCCTTATTTCACAAACCAGTTAGGAAAAGTCTTTTTCTTAACTTCAACTCCCATCATTCCAAAGCTTCCAAGAAAGGTGCAGTTATTGGGGAATTAAAAAAAAAAAAAATCTTAATTGTAGAGAGGAAAACATTACATGCTGTGAACTGAAATCACTCCTTTTGACTAATGAATATCCACCTTTTTACACTGAACAGATTTTCAAGGACTGTAATGCCAAACAATAATCTACCTGATGCAATTACCCGTTGGACACTCAAAGTTGCATTCTTATTACTTAGCAAATTACTTGTTAAAAATGTTTCTTTCCCAAAAAAAGATAATATTCTACCTTTAAAACATGTATTTTAAAGCATACGAAGTACATAATTCACAGAAGTAGAATGTCCAAACATAACTGTAGCTCTCTTCCCTACATGACTGTGGAAAATGGGAATTTGAGATAAATAATAAAGTTGTTTAATCAGTTTTAGATGTTTAATTGAGAAACTAAATCGTTAAAATGCGCAGAAGAGTTGAGTCATTACCATCAGGTTAAAGTCTGTGTTGCCATGCTCTGACTATGATGAATCTTAATAATTTCCCTTGTAAAAAGCTCTATTTTAAGGCTATTTTGTCTAAATCACACCTCTCCTTTCTTGCTTAATAGAGTCTAGGACCCATTTTAACAGTACATGCACACAGAAACCTGTAGATATTTTCTCTGGTGAATTTACTAGTATATTTTGGTATGGAGTAGATAAATTACTATTCTGAAAGATTCTTACAATCTGCTGACACTGTAGTTATTTTTCAATCTCTGGCATTTCCACTCTTTACCCATCTAAGCATTCTCAGTGGTTGCTTTAGTCTTTTATACTCCATTTGAGTGTCTTAGGCAAATTCGTATATGCAAATTTCTACACAAACTTCAGTGTAACTCATATCTAGGTGCTCAACAGAGTATTCAGCATAGGTTTCTGTGAACAGGAGTGTTGTGACTATTTATGTCATGATTTTGCACTTGGCATTTCTGTAGCTGTTTTGTTTATCATTATATGTTACTTAACTGAAATAAACAAACAGCAATAACAAAAATGTACCAATGGGTACAAATTCTCGAGTTAATGATGCCAATCCGACTTCTCTTCCACCACTGGTGTTGTCAACAACTAGGGTAGGGGTTACTCTCAGTCACAGCTGTCCATGATATGATTCATTGCAAATGGAGATGTATTGGACCAAGGATTTCTCTGGGGAGTTCTGAGGCAGGTTTTTAGACTTGCTTTTTCTGGCTCTTTTTTTTTTATAAGGTCAGTCTCAACAGAGGATCATTTTGAGCAACCACCTCCATCTCCTTTTCTTCAGTTGGTTACCTGGGTTTGTGAGGTTTTTTGGGGGCTTCTCCTATTTCATTTGACTTACTCCTTCATTAGCAGAAATGACAGCAACTACTGTTTTTTACTTCTCATCCTGATATTGATGAGAGCTTTGCTGCTCAGTTATGTGATAGGATAGTTGTGCTTTGTCCCCCACATTTATCAGATCAACTTACTTTAGCTTACCACTGTCAGGAGGAACCATTTTTATATTCTTAATGGATTTAATCCTTTTTTGGATCTCTAGGAGTCTAGATAGAAACAGTATTCTTCTTACTCTTGTGACTCTCTTGAGATATTTCTTAAATTCAACTTTTATATGAAACTTATTGATGTTCTCCTCAACAAAGTGAGCATGAGTTGGTGGTTTTTCTGATGTCTACCTCAGTCAGATTGTCTTTTTGTTGGCTTTTATTAAATAGGAGATCCTTTATTAAAGGGTTTATTTACCATCTTCTGCACTCAGAGCTACAGAAAGCTCCTTTTCTGTCCCATGTTATTTGCTGGAGTTCCAGAGACATGAGAATCTCAAATTGATACTGCCTTTTTACATTCTTGATTACCATTGGCATCTCATCTCTCTGTCTCTGATTTGTAAGTATCATCCCATAGTGTTTCATGACCCCTTCATTCAGTTTCCAGGTCTACTGGTTCTCATAATAAGGCCCATCTCTATTCTTGAAGATTTTCAGCTTGGGCAGACCAACAATAACAGTGTTGTCACTATTCCAGGGGTAAAGGAGCACAATTATATCATTTTTTGGAGATTTGACATTCTTTCACTAGAGATCCATGGGTACTTCATGTTTTGGCTTCAGGGTTTGTCATTTAGTTTACATTACTTCCACCGTTGTCTGCTCTGTCTGTTGCCTTTTCACCTTCAACAGATTCATAGCATAAAGTAAAAAAGGAGTGAAAAAGATTAATCCCAGTCTTCTGGGATTTTATTTTCATTTATTAATGATATTCAAGGAGACAAGAGATTGGCATCCAACCATCAGTCTATCTCAACTCAACCAATATATAGATCTTTCCTACTTCAATGTAGAATATTTTCTCACCATATGATAACATTTTGCATCAGGGCTCTGGATGACCACGTTTGATGTAATCCACATTCTCATAGCAATTATCAGAAAAACACTATCAGATTCTCATTTTAAAAGCCAGAAATCTGGGTTTCTTTGTTGGATTGGAGAAATCTGTTTTGTTACTGATGCATTATCTTGTCTATTTGGGTGTGTTTTTTGCAGTACTCATTTAAGTTGTACTCAATCAACCCCTTTCAGGCTTTAAGCTATGGAATGAGCTGCCAGGCTTTTACTTCTCTCTCTCTTGGGAATTTGGACATTCCTCAAGCCTTTAGGATGAGCATAAGATCCTTTCTGTGTGCATTCCAGGGATAGGAAGATTATCTTCAGTGTCAGGATATCCAGGGTACTTGAACAGATGAATCTACCTTTTATGTCAACATTCTCAAACTTCTTGCAGTACATCAAGCAATGATTCAAGGTTTATCTCTTTTTGAGGGGAAGTATTTTCATGAGACATTCCAACAATTTCATGGTTGTATCTCAGATTTCTTGTCAAGCAGACACACATTCTCGATACTTTCATTTTGTACCTCGGATATTTTCTACTGGGTTCATTCCCATACTGTCGGTCTTTTTGTACTTCATGTTCCAGAAGTAATGAATTTAATTGTAGATCACTTTTCTCAATCCAGTTGGATTCTTCCAATGTAGTGGATGCCACATCAAAAGGTTCTTAATTGGATTCACTCTCAGTTTGGGTCTCTGTTACATTTTTTATTGCGGACTGAACGCAACAGAAAGACACAGATAGCAGCTTGTTTAATTTATTATATTTATCTACTTATGTGATAGACACAAAATGTATTATCTAATGCCAATAACAGATATCCAATTTCAACCATCAAAACAACTTACAATACAAAAAAGGTACTGGCCTGTGCTTAATAATATGATCCAGGATAAGTGTCCAAATCTGAAATCCAAAGTTCCAATCTAGGCATTGAATTCAGTCCCACGGAGAAATTTTCGAAGTTTGAATGGGTAATTTCAAACAAAAGTTCACAGTCCAATTCCTATTGACTTTCGATATAATCCGTAATCCGACTGAATTGTAAAGATTGACGGAATAAAAATTTCACCGCTTTAGTCGATCTAGCTCTATTCACAAATTCAGTTTAAACTTTCTCAAACGAGACAAACTTCTTGATCCAAGTAAAATGGATGATTCACTTCTCATCGCCGTCTGTTTATATACTATATCGCGTAACTTCCCAGAATTCCACGGTACAAACACCAGGCCAATACAAGTGATCAATCTATTTAGTTTTAAAAATTTATACATGAATTTTAATTAATTCTAAAATGTTATTTTAAATTTCACCGGTTTAAACCTCGAAACAATAATATAAATATAGAATTATAAATAATAAATATGGGAATTCAAACACGACATTACATGACATTTACATAATACTCTCGACAACATATACATGATATTTACATAACAGTCTCCAACAATCAATGAGTTTTCAACTCCCTGGAATCCTCAACTGTAGTTGCATTAGTCTCGAATACCTCAGAGTTCTTATTATGGTTCATTCAACTCTCTGTTGAGCCCTCTTGGTTGCACCTTGTTAGCCACCTCAAATATTGTTTATGCTTTTTTGGTATCTGCAGGGATATCCACCTTTACTTCCATATTGGAAGTCTGTTGAGACAATCTCAATCAGACATTCTTCCCCTACATGTTCTGAAACTCAATCTTCATATTTGGAAGTTATGCAGTTTTTTCTCTGTACTTAACTAAATTTCTGCATTGACCAACCATTATAAATTATCAACAGAAGTGGAATATTTGTTGTTAATGATGTATTAAAATGAAGTCAAACCCTCTTTATTAAAAGCATCTATTATATCCCATTTTCTAAATTGGGTATTTCAGAAGGAGTTGCTTCATGTAAAGCATCCTTATTTATTATTTTTAGGTATTCTAAATATCATAAGGTTTTTGAATTCATAGTTTTTTTCAGATGTATCAAAATTATTTTGAATTGTTTGGGCCAAACAACATTTTCTGTTAACGAATTGAGTTTTGTATTTGTTTTACATGTATTGTTTCATCTTTCTTTTGAGCCCCTAGCTTCATTTTCTTTGTTTCATCTTTCTCTTAAATCGTATTTTTTGGATGTTATGGGCCTGTGGAAGTCATCAGTCAGAGTTGTTTACACTCTGTGTTCACAGGACTCTTTATCATTTAACATTTGTTGTGCTTTACCTGATAAATAATTTCTTCCCAAAACTCTAGTAGCCAAGGAAGGGAAAAGATGCTTTTCACCAATCCATTTCTTACCTTAATTACCCCAAACATCAAATTGTATGTCAGGGTCCTCAAATGTTATGTTGCTCATACATACTAATTATGAGACACCAGAACTATTTGTTCATTTATTGGGATACTTCAGTTTTCCATGATTTATCTCTAATTACCATCTCAAATTGATTTGCATGGCCTAGTAGTACACAGTTAAGTTGCCTGCTAGAAGACATTGTGTGGACTACACTAATACTTTCCTATCTAATTATTTGCATGATCTGTTAGTTTCATTTGTTGATATTTCTTGTCAACTTCCTGGAGGTATTTTGACCACATCTCTTAGACTTTAACCAGAGATGAGTATTTTCTGTAATAATATTCTCTTTTTATTCCCCTTGGTGTGGATTTCTGTAAGTGATGAGGAGACCTCCCAGAGAAGGCTCTATTCTTTTAGTTTACATTCTCTAGGATCTGAGGGGAGGAGAGTATCCTGGTGGTTGAGAGATCCAATTCTAAGACACCACTTTGGCCTTTAATTCCTGTAGACAGGCAGATTTGGAGTGGCCCTCCTAGAGTCAGTCGACTGGTCCACTTGGGCTAAGGTCAACCAAGTACCAGTGTTGGATGCTCTCAACAGGTGTTGTGGACATTGTATCTGATGCTGATGTTTGGGTATAGTGCTCATCAAACCCTGGTGTTGTTGTAGTGTCCCCTCGTAGGGGTTCGTGGGGTCATTGGGCACCAAAATATTCTTTTTTTTTGTCATGAATCCTCCAAATAAAATAGTGAAAAAACAGTCCATAGGTAAATAACCACACCTTGAAGATTCTGAGCAGCAATCTTCAACATCTGTAACACATGTTGTACCTCATTTTCTTTCACTACATTATTTTACAGACAGACCTTTAGGGCATGTGTGTCTCTTTTTCATTCAAAAGGGAGTAGAGGGACTTGCTAGCTCTCCAAATTCACTCAAAAAGCTTTGCTTTGGTGACATATTGGTGTAAACATCCACATCTTAACATAGTGAACACCTTGCATTCAAAGACAGTTGGGGATATATGTATTGAGATTATGCCTTATGTTACTTTGAATTTGTTGAGAGGGATTTGAAGAACATATCTGAGTCAGATTCTCACTCATTTCACCACTCAAGGAGTTTCTGTAGTGAGGTGTATCTCTACTCCCAAAGATGGAAATATGATGCTGACCAGTGTCCTCATTTTGACTTTTACATCACCATATCCACCTGCCACCATCAAGGCAGGTTGTCTAATTGCAAGTTATGGCCATAATACATTCCAAACACTCTCTAATGCTTCCAGTGTTAGTAGTTCAGTCACTCAAAGACGATATTTCATGGTTTTTTGACGTGTGCTGGTTGCAATGGCAAGGACCATGATATCTATGAGTGTGAAGCAGACCCTCATTGTGTTAATTGCAACAGCTCTTACCTGTCTTACTTTTGGTCTTGCCCTAAATGGTTGGAACAAAAAGAGGTGCAGCATTTGAAAATGATTCATAACGCTGCTTACCCTGAGGCTCGAAAGTTGCTGTTCACTACTTTATCTCAGACATATACTGCAACACTTCATTCCACTACTACAGTGGGACTGCAGACGGATCCCTTTGTGCCTCCAAAAGAATCGTTCTCAAATTAAATGAAAAATCTTTTGACCTCCATTGTTAAAAACGTTGATGAATTAACTTCAACACCTATCTCTGTTCCTGTCATACACTCCAGCTAACCCCAAGATTCATTTTCTTTTATTCCTGGTACATTATCTTCTCCCACTCAAAGATCCAAAATGATCATTCGTTCATGTCTTCAATCGCTGTAATCCTCTTCTAAGACCAACCCAATCAATCCAGGGCATGATCCATAGAGGTCTACAGACCTCCCTCAGATAAAGATCTCTCCACCCAATCTGCCTACATATAAATTAAAATGACCACCTTGATACAATGGAATTAGTGAGGTTTACATTCTAATTTGGATGACATCAAAGCAGTGATTGCTTCTTATTATCCTGTGTGTTTCTTCTTACAGAAAACATTTCTGAAACCTACTGATACAATCACCTTTAGGTAGTTTTATTTGCAGAGAAATGATGGACGAGTGCATGGAGAAATGGCATTGTTGATTGATCAGCATGTCCTTACCCTGTCTTTGCCACTTGGTACACCCTTGGAGACCACAGCCATCTGTGTTTCCTTAGGTCATACCATCACTGTTTGTTCTCTCTACTTGTTGCCTGGAGATAACTGATCAATCAGACCTTCATGCTCTTACTGAACAATTGCCATCTCCCTTTTTAATCCTGGGAGACTTTAATGGACATCATTCTCTCTGGGGAAGTGCTGATATTGATGGGAGGGGTTGCTCTGTAGAGCATATGATCTCTGATCATAACCTTTCTCTTTTCAATACTGGTTCTTATACTTATTTTCATGCACCTAGTCAGTTCTTTACTGCTGTTGATCTCTCAAATTGTATCCCTTCAATATACTCCCAGTTTTTATGGAGGGTTGACAATAACTCATGAGAAATTGAACATTTTGAGGAAGACTGACTGTGGTCGATACCACCCAACTTATGTACCCAGGTGGAAGCTTGATCAAGCAAACTGGCCCTCTTTCAGTGCTCTCACAGACCTTGATCTTGCCATCGTCTGTAAGCCATGAATAGACAACTGTGTAGCAGCAGTAACTGAATGCATTATACAGGAAGGTGCTCAATGTATTCTTAAAACCTCAACGTTTTCCATGATATCCTCGTCCATAGTGGAATCCTGCCTGCCACATGGCAAGGAAAGCTCAAAAACAGGGTTGGGATACATTTCGTAGGTGTCCCACATTCGCACTGCATCAATTTCCAACAGGCCTGTGCACATGTTCAGTGGGTAAGACTCAAAGCCAGAAGAAATCTTGGATTAAGTTCACAACCACCATATCTTCCACCACCAGTTCCAAAGTCATATAGAACAAGATTCGAAAGGCTGGTGGGCAATATAATTCCATCCCCCTCTCTGATGGCCAGGAAGTAGCTGATACTCGAAACATTGCCAATACTCTAGGTGAAAGATTTTGCTGGGTATCTAACACTTGTTTCTTCCTCCACCTTCATAGCCATCAAGACTTGGGCAGAGCAATAATCCTATCCCTATCGATTAATTATCCCTATGACCATAATTGGTTCTTTGCACTGATGGAACTCAAACTAGCCCTTCATTGGTCAGACCTGATGATGTTCACTATGAAATGCTGCACCATCTATTTTCTGCTTCTCTTGCTATTCTTTTGATACTTTTTAACCAGATCTGGCAGGAGAATGCTTTTCTTGATGGCTGGCTATTGTTCTACCTTTCTCTAAGCCTGGGAAGGATCCCAAGATTCCTTTAAATTACCATCTAATTGCTTTGATGAGCTACGTAAGACCTTAGAGAGGATGGTTAATGCTCATCTTGTTTGGTTCCTTGAATGAAACATCCTCCTCTTGCTCACTCAGTGTGGGTCCTGAAGACAGTGCTCTGCCATGGACCACCTGATTCAACTTGAAACATCAATCAGAGAACCCTTTCTCAAACAAAATCTTGTATCAATAATCTTTGACATTGAGAAGGCTAATGATACAACATGGAAGTATGGCATTTTGCAAGACCTCTATTTATGGGTAACATGGCCATTTGCCATATTTATTTAAAATTTTTTAATGGACAAGAGATTCCAAGTTTGTGTAGGTTTGACACTTTCCCGTTCTTTCCTACAGGAACTTGGAGTCCCTCAGGGCTGTGTTTTGAGTGTCATACTTTTCAGTATAAAGATTAATGCCATCACTCAACAACTCCCTCTTACTCTTTTAAACATACTCTATGTCGAAGACTTTCACATTTCATGTTGGTTGTTGAACATAAGTCATATATTAAGTAGCAGCTACAGGCTGCCCTCAATTGTTTTCTGAAGTGGACCACAGTAAATGGCTTTAACTTCACTCTCTTTAAATCTGCTTGCATGCACTTTTGCCACCAACAGGGTATTCACTCTGATCCTGAACTCTATATTGGTGAAGTTGTGCTGCTGGTGGTCCCTGAGACAAAGTTCTTGGGGCTTATCTTTGACTGTAAGCTGACCTTTATACCACACATCAAGCAGCTATGGGTCAAAGGTACAAGAGTACTGAATATCCTCCATTTCCTAACTTCCAGCACTTGGGGAGTGGATTGATGTTTTGTTCTAAAGATTATCGAGCCCTTATTTGATCAAAACTAGACAATATATCGCTGATCTATGACTCTGCCAGGACCTCTGCTTTAAAAATGCTGGACCCAGTTCATCATTAGAGACTTCAGCTCTGCACCTATACTTTCCTGCACTTCACCAGTTTAGAGCTTATACTCAGTCTTATGAACTTTCTTTGCAACCGTCTTTGCCAAAGCATCCCACCTGAGGTTGTGTTTTCCTTCCTCAGTGGGCTATGTTTTTTCAGGACAGATGCTCTGACATTGCTCCTTTCGGTCTTTGGATCCAAGCACAGTTGGATGAATTGGGTCTGCCTTGGATAACATTGCTGTACCCACTGGTCAGCCTATCCCACCATGGCTTATTTTAATCCCCAAATGCAACCTGTCTTTAAGTCATCTGAGAAAAGCAGGCACTCCAGATTGGAAATACTCTCTTATTTGCTAATTATCTTTTCATTCCTGTTTATACAGATGGTTTGAAATCAGGTGGCTTTGTGCACTCTACCATGATTTGTTGTGGTTTGGTGGTTGTATGCAGAATGGCCTCTACAGCTTCTGTGTTCACTGCTTAACTGTACATTATTTCTCTTGCTGTGGATCACATAGAAGCTAAGCGATACTCAAATTGCACTATTTAGACTGACTTGCTTAGTTCTCTCCTGGTTCTGGAATGGTTTCATGTTAGTTCTCACCAATATTCAAAACTGATTGGCCCATTTCTCTTTAATATCTATTTCTATCCAGCTTTTCTAGATTCCATGCCATATTGGTATTTACAGGAATGGGCTTGCTGACATTGCAGCTGTGTCTGTGGTCTTGTATTCAAGGCTTGGCTCCATGCCAATTGGCAATTGACTTGGAGTGAGCAATGTGAAAACATGCTTTTCCAAATATAACCCTCTATTGGACTTTAGCAACCTTGCTTTCATGAAGGTTGGAAGGAGGAGGTTATTCTAACTGTACTATGCATTGGTTACAGTTTTTTTAACTTGTTTTATTTTATCTGGAACTGGTGCACCTATGTGTTCTCTATGTAATGCTCAGATTACAATAAGCCACATTTTAATGTACTGCTGACATTACAACTCTGAATGACAGCACCATTTTAGATATTTTTTTTTTATAACGTTAGACAGTGTTATTGGTGGAATCACACAACCCATTAAACTTTATATCCTTTAAACTGACTTTTTGGCTCTTGATATCTCATTAATTTGCATGTTAAAAATAATTTTATTATAATGTACCATTCTTGATCCTTTGTACTAGAAATAAATTTGAAAAGTATTGTGTCATTGTTATTCATAGAAATGTGAAACCAGTATTATTAGACACTCATTTGTTCTAAATAAGCATGAGCTAGTTAAATCGTTTGCAAACAAATACATGTGTAAATAATCTGAGCAGTACAGCACAAGTGCATGTCCTTTTTTTTCCCCTTTAGAAGTACAGAAATCATACACTATTTTTCAAGTACTGCTATTATAAAATACAAAATATTTTTGTTTATTTATTAGCATGATGACCGTGGAGAGTCTGGTAGAGGAAGGTTCCGAGGAGTTGGAAGAGGTTTTAGAAGTATAGGAGCTAGAGGTCGTTTTCTTCGAGGTGGTTTTAGGGGTGGTTTGAGAGGGAGAAGTGGATTAAGAGGAAGAATTTTTAGAGGAAGAGGATTTCTCTCCAAGAGTATGTGAAAGCCTTTAAATACTAGCAACTTGAAATTTTATTTTATCAGACAGGTTGCAATTTCTATGTGCATATTTGTTTCCAGTACATAAAATACAGAATTCAGTATAGGTTTCACAATGATATATAACTGACCATGTTGATTTTTCTGTATTGTTTTGTATTAACAATTAAAAAGCTGAATTTGTGAATCTTTGTGCTTAAATATGATGTGTAAACTGTGTCATTTACTGTAATAACCTAGTAGTTGTAATAAAGTAATTAAAATTGAAGTTTGCCCAGTTAATATGTGATAGATAGTCCATACACCACTTCGTTGGAGCATGACTTCCAGTTAGTGAATATGTATTAATAGCAGCTCTTTCTCTTATGTGCAAAACAATGAAATGTAATCCTTAGACATGTTTCATACCACTGTGATGAAGTTTTTATTTCATATTGAAACAGAGTAAATATCTATTCTACGAGTGGCCCCTCAATTTGCTATGCTTAAATTTTTACACTTATTTTTTGCTTTAATATGTAAGAATTGTCTGATGGTGAAAATAACATTATATACATGTCCTTTAAAATTTACTGTAGTTAAGATGGACTCCTCAGCAGGAAAAACCTAATTTGTTTTCATAGTTCTACCACTTATTTGAAATATACTTGTAGAAATTTTTATTCTTTGATGGATATCTGATGCAATGGTTTATTTGTTCATGTCAAAATATCCTTGAGATATTTGTTGAAGAAAAATATATTAAATGTTGTTTCATACTACACTTAATGGAAATTTGATATGATCACCAGGAGGTAGAGGGTCCCCCAGCCATTGGGAACATGATATGTTTCACAAAATGTCACCAGAAGGAAAACATGGTAAGTTTCTTTGCAAAAGGTGATATTGGAGATAACTTGTATTTCATTTTAAATTCCTTAGCAATTTTGTGAGTAAATAAAATTTCCAAAATGTTATAACCCAAGCTCAGTTAAATTTGATAATGAGTAGTGTATGTATATCATGTAATATTATTTTATTAGGGTAAAAATTTCAACAAAAAAAACATTTGTAGTTTTGTGCTTTTCTGGAACAGTGTGATAAATGTGGATTTCTTTTTTACAGCATAAGAAGGGTGGAGAAATTTCAACAATCTCTAAGCAACAGTGTCTTTTAATTTCATGATATTTGTGACAGCAGTAGAAATGTACTACAGAGATATTATAATAAAATACATAAAAGTTTATTTAATACATTTCTCTGATTTTCACTTCCGAGTGTTTGCTATAAGCCATCACTTGCAACACCACAAGATGCACAGAAATACAAAAAACAATTTTACATTTAAAAATGAATGTTCCTGAACACAAAAATCAAAATTTATGGGTAATTTACACCTACATTTATTAGGGAGCGTTCTCTATCTTAGTTACATTTTACTGTAAAAGCTATTAATTTTAAAGTAAACTAAACTGAAACTTGTTTTCATCTGCTCAAACTTAGAGAACGCTCCCTAAACCCGTTTTTTGGTTCCTGCTCCAACTTTTGATCTTGAATATGCCACAGCCATTCTTCAGGAAGGTTTGTAAAAAATGAATGGTTCAGTGCTTCTGCTAAGGTTATTCTTTGAGAAGGTTCATAGGCTAGCATTCGAACTAAAAGGTCAAACAAATTTCTGTGGTCCTCATCTTCCCCTACCATGTATCTCTGTTTAAAATTCAACATTTTTAAACTGTTTAAACCTTCAAGCTTTCAAATAATATTTCAATACAAAAGTGAGATAAGGAAGTGTTCACCATACATACCCTGAGGGATTTACAGTTCTCTCTCACGTATCTCCCAGCTGAACTTTTCTCATCCCACTCTAATTTTCCATGATAGAAGTATTTAGTTCTGTTCAGTACAGAAAATTTTGAAAAGTATTAGAAAAGGTTACATGGGAAAAAACAAAAAACAGTTTCTTACAATGTATTTTTAAAGTAATTTTATGATAAAACGTACTTTGTTTTGCGACACATGCGATATGGAAGTGGCCCAAGGATTCGCTCCATCATAGCAAGATGTTCTCTGTTGTCGTGGGTCTGCAAAAGTAAGAATTTTATTTGAATATAATATAATCTGATCGATAGAGTATACAACATTACAGGAAAGTTTTCATAAATAGAAAAAAAAATCTTGCATATTTTAACAGTGAACTATCCTCCAATAGAATCAACTTAAACAACTTACCTGAAAAAGGGTGATACCCAAGTAGAGCTCAAACAGGATACAGCCAATACTCCATACATCACAAGAATAATTCCAGCCAAGCTCTAACAATATAATAAACCAATAATACAATTGTATTTAAAAGCTTTTATAGAAAATTAGAAATATTGTTACTCATGCAATTAATCAAATCTCTACAAACAATTTAGAATAAATCTGATACAGATTCAAAATTTTGAACCTAACATAGTTATGTTTTGTATGGCATCAAATAATGTTCTTAATCAATTTCACAACACTTACCAAGTATAACCTCAGGTGCTCGGTAATGGCGAGTTGATACAATTGTGCTATGATGTTCATCTTCAAAAGTAGCTGATCCAAAGTCGATAAGTTTAATATCTGTAGATCGTACTCTTCTAATGTCACGTTTCTTCAAAAAAGTATATTTTTATATTAACTTTGGATATTTTTCCATTAACATTTACAAGAATCCCTATAAAAGTTCTGTAATTTGT
The DNA here is from genome assembly GCA_011833715.1 of Carcinoscorpius rotundicauda. Taxonomy (NCBI): domain Eukaryota; kingdom Metazoa; phylum Arthropoda; class Merostomata; order Xiphosura; family Limulidae; genus Carcinoscorpius; species Carcinoscorpius rotundicauda. Next base: position 24,218,807 of record CM022395.1, read on the forward strand.
TTACTTGTTAACAACTAGATTTTGATAAATGTTTAATGCAGATTGTCTCCCATGTGTTTTAAAGAGCTTGCCCAGTTGATTATGTGGGTTATAATGTTGATATGATAAATTTGAAATTATACACTAGTTGTGATAGAAAGCATTATTCTATTTGATTTGAGCTTCCATTGTGTCCTTGAACCTTTTTAAACTTTTTATTGATTTCTAAGCTTACTTCTTAAAATTTTTTGGTTATCTTATGTTTGTCCTGCTGTGAATTATTTGTTGAACTCACATTTATTGCACTACCTCAAATATCTGGAGAACACAGACAACTGGTTTTGAAACTGTGTACCACAGCTAATAGTGGGGTGTCTAAGAGAGTTACATTAAAAAAAAAAAACTACAAAATATAAGACAGAACGTTGCACAAATCAAGATAAGTGGATTTTGGAAACAACTAATAGAGTGTTGTTCATCTTTAAAAATAGATACTATTCAGAAAAGGGAAAATGAAGCAAAATTACAGTAGTACTGTTTAAAGATGGGAACTGTGTCAAAGTAATGAAATGACTAAGACTAAAGTTTTAAAATACTTCCAATGAGTCAGAGGATTGGTAGTTTTAATAGCATCTTGTGCTATGTACACTGAAAGCTACAGGAATATGATTTTGTGACATTGTGTAAGAATTTTAAGACTAAAGTATACGTCTGCTTCAATAAGCAAAAGAAATATACTGACAAATAATCAGAACAGAAGAGACTTAATGAATAGTCAATCTTTTAAAAGCAATTACTAGACACTTTTAGGAGGTTTAACCAAATCCCATACAATTAATGATACTCGCTAGGTGTATACACACACACACACACAAAAATCCTGATACCAGTGCTCTGCATTTGTTGTTTGTAACCCATTTAAATCATGACAAAAAGACTTGTGTATAACCATTCTTTTACACAGTTAGTATTCTAATGAACATTATACATATTCAATATCATTTCTATAGAACCTGCTTACCTTTTTTGAGTTGTAAGTAATATCATAATCAGAATTCACAAACAGAATATTTTCTGGCTTTAAATCTGTGTGGGTTAACTGATTGTCATGAAGAACTATATAGCAAAGAAAAAAAAGCAACTTGCTCATCCTTATTTTCATATGTAATACAAAAATGTGACAAGCACAGATCTATCCAATATAAAATAAGAGAAAATGAAATTATCATTAAAGAACTGCAGTAACTTTAACAGACTTCTATAATTCTTAAAAGCAATGACAAAATGTTCATTAATAATTATTGGAACATATATTTTGTACAATAGTATAAAATGAAAGACATCTTGAAGCAATAAAACACCTAATCTAGGGCTCTCTTCTGTAAATACATCATACTGAAATATTTCTGGATAAAGATTAGCTTTAAATTCTCATCATTTTTGGATATTTTTTTGTAATTATGATTTACCACCACATTACTGAGCTTTTAGTTGTTTTCTTTTTGGTTAAGATCTTATATTTGTTAACAAATCTTCTTTCATAATGCTGTAGTTATTCTTATTCATCATGAAATATGATATTAAATTTAATACTGGCAACCAACTCACTTTTTTTTTTACCATGTCTTTCAGATTGACAAAATAACTGATGTCATCACATTCTATAATGATTGTTCTCAAGAATCTAGTTAACTTGCTTATAAATAAGTGAACCAATTTCATCAACAGATAGCTGAATATAAGATGGTTTTATTAGTAAAATAATCACCAAAACTAAACTTGGCAGATTAATTATAGCTTATTAGTTTAATTGGAGTGTTACAAGCATTTTTCATACATTTTACAATTATAACAATTACTTGCAACACAAATAACACTATGTAACACAAATTTTGTTTCTAGATAGTATGTGTTATTTATGTTGTAAAAGTATAGAAAATGATGATTATTCCCTTCAAACTTTGCTTTTGTGGTCCTGAAAATAAAATTTAGAAATTAATCTATTTTCTATGTAAAAACAGACAAATCTGCACATTTTCATTTACATAAGGTTTGAATAAAACAAAATATAATTCCAGATTTACATGTATTTATACTAAAGTTATATAAAAATGTTCAGAAGTGAGTAATTGCTGAAGATTTGTGACTGTAATGTAAATCACTTTCATGTATCAGCCCCCAAATATAGTCTCCCATCATGTTTTCGTTATATGCTCCCAGATTACAAAAGCAAAGTTTGAAGAGAAAAATAGGTCTTTCCCATTTACTTTAAGCATAAGCAATTGGGAAATAACACTTTCTGCCCAGGAACAAGCAAAAATAAAAATCGTGTAATTATTATTCCAAAGCAAATTATAAATATTTCTACATGTAAACTAAGCCATATCACAACAAAAAGATAAACTATAAAATGACAGCAGTGTACAAATGTACATCCAATGCTCTTTTCTCAGTCTGAAACAAAGTGTAACAGATTTCTTTGACTAAAGTCATGTTTATGTGCAATTACAGTCTGAAAAGGCCTCCCACAACCATTAATACTGTTAAGTCCCTTTTACCATCTGCTTTTATTATGTATATGGTTGTGTGCACCACCAGATGTGTTTAGCATATTACACTTTGAACTTGGTGATCATCTAGACCTGGATTTTTTTTTTTAAAGTAATATTTCCATAACTTATTGCCTTATCAACTTTTTTTTAAATGTTAATTTCTGAGTATCTGGTGTATTTGTCTTTCTTTAATCAAAACACAGACAGACTTGGAAAGAGGAAATTAAAATGTATCTCAGAAAGACTGGTATGGGTATTAACACTTTTATTGAAAGAAGAGAACAACATTTCAACTTTCCTAGGTCATCTTCAAGTAAACAAAGTGACCTAGGAAGGTCAAAACATTATCTTATCAGTGAAAGAGTTAATACCCATTCCGAGATAAATTTTTATTTCAAGTGGGTTTATTGCTATTAATAAATGGGAAACTAAATATCCTATTTATGATGTTGTTGATCTTGTATTTTCTGTAGACTTAGAATGACCTCAGTCAAAAGATCAAAATGGTGTACAGGCATATTTATATGAAATACAAAAACTTACATTTCACTGAATAACACAGTTGATAGCCTATGTGCCTGACCTGGTCAATGGGATAGGGCTGATAATTGTTGTCCTTCTACAAGGAAGACATTAAAGATCAAAATTATCACTGTTACTTGTATGAAAACATTTTTATTAGGTTATAAAATAATGAGTGGCAGTTATTCTCAAGAAATCAAAATTTAATTCACAATAGTTAGATTTAACTTTTATCTCATTTACCTAAAAGAGAAAACTATGGGAGAAAATTTTTCACAAGTATAAATTGAATATCTATGATGGAAGAAACTGCAGGATGAGTGCACATTGAGTTATTGAAAATTTGGTGAGGAAAAAACTACTTATATACATATCTTGCTACTGAAATTAATAACAAGTGTCAAATCTATTTGAACTCACAAAGTACCATAGTTAGCTAGAAACAAGTAATTTAGAGTTAAACTTCTAAAATTTGTTTCAGGTAGTCAACAACTAATAAAAAAAATTATTATTCAACAATCCTTATTTGCAGCAAATCTACAAAAAGCAATTACTGATGATGGTTTGTTTCTTTGTTATTAACTACAAAACTACATAATAGGCTATCCTGCATGTCCACAATGGATATCAAAACCTACTTTTAACTATTATAAGCTCTTAGAGTTACTGGGAATCCATCAATGATGGATTAATAGCAGTTGAACTAATCATCTTTCACAAAGTTCTGGAAAGTGTTCATATTTTCTAAACTACTTTTGTATATTGAAACCAATAGCAAATACCTTCTTTTTCAATAAATATTTCTCAAAGGTTTTTAAATTTATTTGCAAGATGTTACAGGTTAATGAACAAGAACACAAGGCTACAATGGCTGTTTTGTGCTAGTTGTCCGTAATTTAGCAGTATAAGATTAGAGAGAAGACAGCTAACTCTTAAGCCATTCTTTCTACCAATAAATAGTTTGACTGATTATCACATTATAATACCCATGTGGTTGAAGGGGTAAGCATGTTTGGTGGAAGAGAGATGCACACCTACAACCCTCACACTGTAAATCAAACTCCTAAACCACCTGGCTAAACCAAAACCAAGGACCGAAGTTTGGTTGAACGATTTTCAAATCAGGAATGAAAATAAATGGAACATTATTATAATTATAAATATTGTGTAATCTTTTCTACCCCCTTTTAAGGGTATTTAACTGTTTATACATATATATATATATATATATATATATATAACAGTTGATGTTAAAATAAGAACCTGCATATTGCAGACAAACAACAGGAAAAATACAAACATACATACAAGTTGAGTAATCATTAACAGTGTTTAAAAGGATTTTTTTCAATACAGCCAATGATTATGTTGCAATGTCATAATAACACAAATTTGGACTTGTACAGTTTGTTTTAATTTTCAATCACATTGGAAAGAAACTGTTCTATTCCTGTAAACATTGTACTAACAAAATTATTCATGAGATAACACAGTGATTTTACTTTAAATACTAACACCAGAATGATACAAACACAGATTATCACCCTAAATTACAATAAATATCAGTTGTTGACAAGTGACATTTTAAGCTTATTTTAATAACAAAAAAGAAAAAGTATAACTTCACTATGAGCCTGCAACTTTTAAATTATGTTACTCAATGAAAGGCCTCCTGGTCAAGGATTTGTAGAAGCTAAAACACAGATCAGAAATTCTATTTTTACCCATCTCTGGTTCAAAGTATTTTCAAAAAATTAGCAGGAATATTAAAAAAACTGTGGTCCTGGGTGATTTTTAAAATAAATATTAGGTCTGTTTGCATTTATTGTTTGTTTGTAACTATGCAAAAAGCTATACAATGGGCTTCCAATTTTAGTAGATAATATGATGATAGCAAATCTTTGAACAAGCATAACAAATTTCTCTCTACAGATTCTAATTTTGAAAGTTTTATCACCAGAAATATCAAATTCAAATATATTCATCTTTAATACATAAAAAAATAAGAAAAGTGGTTCTCACCAAGAAATCAAATACACTTAGTCCTAACATTTCAAAAGAAATACACATGTGCCCGTGGTAGTCAAACCAATCTAGCATCTTCACACACAGACTGAAAACAAAATAATACATAAGATACTTTTTTCAAAAATACCTTAATGATCCACATTCAATGATATGATCTCTATTAATTTCAACAAATTAAAATGAACAGTAATACGTAGGTAACATCTAAGTTTGTTTATACAGAAGCTTCGTATCACAATATTCATAAGTTATTTCAATTTATACATCAGGTCTTGAGCTTTGTCAAACCTCTCTTCCAAAGTAATTGATTTGGTCTTCTTGATAAACATAGACAGTTACTTATAAAAATACTACAAAAATGACAGTCTAAACAAAACAAATAAGTATCAGATAAGGTAGTGCAAAACTTGCACATACTAAATATTTTAAATGATGATATTAAAATAAAAAAACATTATAATCTGTCCATGTTTATTTTTCGAGTACTGTTGTAAAATTTACATTTCTTAGTTTATGTTTAATTTTGTTTTTCAACCACTAAGATTTTTCAAGAATATTAAAAAAAAAGGAATTCATTCAGGATAATTTACATATAGCATGAACATTACACTTTCCCGTTTGAAGACTACATACAGTAATAATAATTAAACACATATTCATCATAATGATTAATACTTAGTCATTAAAAATTATGTACACAAGTTAGTCAAGAAATTGTGGTTTCATTAACACAGTTTTATGGTATCTAGCTTTTAAGTACTAGTACAGATTTCACAAATATTTCTGAATTTTCAGTTGTACATTAATCTTATCTTATTATGGACTCTTTCATGGTTCAGTAACTACCAAAATAAAAAATGTGCAAGTCTGCATCAAAACATATACTAAAGACAAGAATATTTTTTTACTTTTAATAAGTTCTTTTATTTCAGCTTATGCCATATCTGATTATAGGTTAGGAAAAAAAATTTTTCATTCTATTTATGGCATTTTTATAAAGCTACATGCAATAACAAACCAAGATTTGATGGATTACACTCATAAGTGATGAAAAATAGAATGATATGGATATTCCATTAACATTGGTTAACTGATACGTTTGATGGTAACGAAATAATTTACTTGCAATTCATTACTGTCAAATAATATTGTTGTATCAGCTGGATGAAAATTATTGGTCAATTTCTAAGAGGCAATTAAATATCAGACATATAAACAATTTTCTTCGTGAGGAACTTAAAGAAGCTTGTAATTTAAATTGTGTTCAGTAAAGAAAAATAAACTTTGATCCAACCTAATTTCATTCTGCCTGAAGAATGATCAGTTTTAATGATCTGCACCTATGTGATACATTGCTGCCATCTACAGCCAAAGCTCATCATAAAAATGTCAAAATAATTATATTTTAATATAGGTCACAATTAGAATTCGGTGAAAAGGAGCTATATTTTCGTCTTACTTCTAGTTACAGGCTCCATATTCTTTAAATACATTATTAACTCTTTAATAAAAAAAATTCTAAAAAACTAAACACTCACTTTACGATCTCAGTTAATGCCACCTATTCAGTGATTGAGCTTAACATTCTGTTCTTTTCTTATGTATTCACAATTAAGAATGTAAAAGCACTATGCTTATCATCTAATTGAAGGCCAGTTTTCTAAGCTTAATGGTAGAAGATTTTAGCATTTAAAGTTAAAATTCTTCTAGAAAATACAGGATTATGTGAAAAAACTGGATGCAGAACAACATGAAATTCATTTATCTATTCACAGGGAGAATTCCAACTTCAATTGCTAAAACCTTTTACTATCAGGCCAAGAAATCCAGCTTTTAACCAGAAGAAGATCACACAGCCACTAAATTTGTAACTATGAAAATATAAAGAAAAAACATAACATGAGATTTGACTGCTGAATGTCAATTACAGTTTAATTATGTACTTATAATTAAGTTGAACTTACTGTTTCCCCACATGATCAGCACTTGTTAATTTTTCCAATACATTAATCTCCAACTTTGCTGCTTCTCTGTACTTATCCACATTTTTTATTATCTTCAGTGCTGCCAGTTTATCACTGAAATCACAACCAATCTTATACATATTTGTAAAGTTTATACAACTGTTAAGCTTAAATTATTATGGTGGCTAGGGGTAATATCACACATAAATATATGTAAAACTTAATATTAAAGTTCAAAATTATTCAAAAACAGAAAACTTGGTATATTAATTAACTAAACTTTATATAGATAGGTTTTTGAAACTTTTTTTTTCTGACTGTTTCGTACTTAAAATTTATACCTTTTTTGTAATTTTTACTGGTTAATTCTCAAACATATCACTTTTGTGGAAACTTTATTTCATTTATTGTTCAACTATATAAATATTACCCACTGATGATTGGTGAGGTAGCTTTTGAGATCTCATTTTGGAAGTATATATCACAAACCCATTTAAATGGATTTAATTTTATTTAAATCTAGAATTAAATACTTGAGAGCAACACAGCATAATTGTAAAAAAGTGTTTTTGAAGAATTTTGAATCACCTTTGACACTAAGTTTGTACCTTTATAATAAAATGTTAAATAACAAGAAAGAAAATTACATACAACTTTCAAGACTTATAAAACCCAATTACAGCAAAATGTCAAAAAATTTCATTTAGCTTTCAGTATTTGGAACTAATTTTACCAAAAAAGATTTTAAGGTAAAATAAACACATGCATTTGCAACACTGCAAATTAACAAACCTCTACCTTATCAGAAATGAGATAAAAAGAAAAAAAGATTTGAAAGTAGATTTTTTTATTATTAATAATAAATATATAGTTAATATCTATAAAATTAAAACTAGTTGTGTGACAGCGTATATTTGATAAAAGTACGGAAGATATGTTTTATGATAAATATATTTACTTTAAACGTATGAGAAATAACTCGAACTCAAATTTCGAAAGTAGACATATTGTGGTGATAACATCACACTAACAAAACTTCGCGTACAGGCATAGCACATGTTTGATACAATTTGAGGCATGGCATGATGTACAAGTAAAAAACGCCTCAGAAACTGGCATCTTGCCAAATTTATCAACAGCATACGTTTGTTAAATGATTGGCAGTATAGGTCAGCCAACTAAATTTCACCCATCTGCTCTCTAGCTCCTGTATGCACGTGTACGTGACACTACGTCTTTCAACAAACAGCTGGTGTACACTCTAAATTTGAATGACTGACTATCTTTACTTACAAAATATGGAGCAGTGAAAATGGTTAAAACTAAATTTCGGTTAACTTTTTATAAGTTGTGTGATTTTTTTTGGCGCAATGGGTAAAAATGCAGTGTTACAACTGAGCTGCTCTTTTAATTTATATTATGAAACTATTTTAAACAAAAACAATATAGTTTTACAGTGAATAAAACTGAAATTTACTTGCATAGTATGTAAGTCACGATACACAATCAACCACTGAGGAGGTGCCACATTTAGGTACTACTTTTCGTCAATCTTTGTTGCAACACGAGTTAGTGTGTATATCTTGCACATTTCAGATTTTGTCAAGTACTAAAGCGTTATATTTCACTAAGTCAGGGCTAATTGTGGATGAATAATGCTATTGGTGACTTCTGACACCATTACTGTGTGTGTGGTTGTGACCACGAAAATATATTTCAGACCTAGATTTGACAAAGCAAAGTTATAACGTGTTGTATAATTTGACACGAGTTTACAACTTCTGATACTTTACGTTTAATATCCACCCATAGCTTCTTCAGGAATATTCAGAAACTCGAAAACGGATCTCACATGTAATACAAACCGGTTAACGTTTTACAACTTCTGAACACTATTTGGCAATTATTCTTTTGTCCAATGGGAACTCAAAATCATAATCGCGCAAAAAAAACAAAAACATTTTTTTTATGTATGTATGTATGTATGCAGTCTACCACATGCCATTGAAAAGAGAGCCTTCGTGCAATACCAGAACTCGTTAGTTTGGGTGAACAAGGAGAGAAAATATTCTGAAACAATACCAACAACTTTTATCACAAGTTATGGGCCGATTGGTTTCTATCACTTCACTACTCTTAAGCGTCTAAACAGCAACACTAAAACAACTGTATCTTTTACGATAAATAAATAAGAGGAAATGATAAAATGAATTAAAACAGTGTTTTCTTATAGCAAAGCCACATCGGACTCTGCTGAGCCCACCGAGAGGAATCGAACCCCTGATTTTAGCGTGGTAAATCCGGAGACATACCGCTGTACTAGCGGGGGGCAATTAAAACAGAAACGATTTTATCCTATTATTCAGAGTACAGGTGGTAATTGTTTGTTTTTAATTTTGTGCAAAGCTACACGAAGGCTAGTTCCGCTAATCGTCTCTCATTTAGTAGTGCACGATTAGAGCGAAGGTAGTTGGTCAACACCACCCAATACCAACTCTTGGGCTACTCTTTTTACCAACGAATAGTACGATTGACCGTTACTTTATAACGCCCTTACAGATAAAAGGGGCGAACACGTTTGGCGTGACAGGGATTCGAATCGCGCCCCTCACATTGGGAGTCGAGCGCCTTAACCACCTGACCATGCCGGACCTAGATGGTAATTGAAAATTGAGTGTTTTCCAGTAATGACGAGTCCGAAACTCGTTGTTGCAGAGTTTAGAATATTAAAGTATTTAAGAAAGATCGGCTGGTTGTTATTCGGATTATGTAATAGAATACAGATTCAGAAAGATGAGTTAATTTGTATCCATTTCTGCATGAAATTATCCTGTATGCATGTTTGTAAGCGACATATAGTTCTACCAACCACAATTATGTCATATCCCAGCCAGCCTGAGAAGTCCTAGTTACTATTAAAACGAAAGCTCTCGCCAGCACTGGATATAATTTGACTGACACCTTATATAAAATATTTCCCTTTGCTTTTACTTATGGATTTTTATAAATATCCCACAAGCATATAAGAACACGTGAAGTGTCTCTGGTTTGAATCAAGTTCTGAATTCTTAGACTTAGCTTAATGTGTTGATAATGTCTGTTATTTCTTTGTATTAGGGGTTTGTTTATATTGTTGTTTGTTCATAGTAAAGAATAAACAAATAATAAAATCAAAACAGTTATTTATATTAACCCTGAAATGCCGCAAAGGTGAAACGCTGGTTTAAATAACAATGTTATTTTATATTTATCAGAAGCGTAAACATTGCTTTTTCTTAACTTTTATCAAACTGTGATGAACTTAAAGTGTTTCATTTAGCTATACGGATTAAATTGTCACGAAAAGTGGGAACTGAAAATCGTTTTAAAAATCCATTCAATTAGCATAATTTCGCTTGTTTTTGTACTTTTTACTGCTGCATTTATTTTGGATACTTCTTATTGCAATTCTACGAATGAACCGACGATCTCACCTTTCTGTTAAAAGTTTATTTTATTTATTTATTTGTTCAGTTGTATATGTCTATAGAATGGACACATCTATACTCTTTCTGTATTGCCAATCCCTGATAGCTTTTACAATAATTAAAAATCACAATCACAAATTCATAGAGTTTATGGCTGTAGATTTAATTCTTGTTTCATTACTTTTTGTAAGAGGATCCCCACTTCATTTCAAAACTGATACTTTTTTAATTGTCCTTTGATTGCTTTTTATGTTATACCTGTATAAAGTGTATACTTTACCTCTAGAAACTGTTAATGTCTATCCATCTAGCGCCATCTGTTGTGTTGAAAAGACGTACGTGCATGATATGTTTACCATTTATATATATCTAAGATCAATCAATATATATTTATTGAAAACTCAAAAGCCCAGACTCACAAACCAGTCAAGTAAGCTGGATAAATCTTGTAACGATAATCCGAGTCGTCCAGCGACTAGTCCAGTTGACGTAATCATGTAAATAGTAAACCAAAAACTTGAAACTGTCATACCGGAAATGTTACCGAACTTTTTAACGTATTATTAGAATACATGTACATAATGTATCCTAACCAATACTTTGAATCGAAGTGAAATTTTTAGAATTTCTGTCGATTGCAACTATTAAATAGTACCGTACTTAAAAATAAATGAAATCGTTTCCAAAAATTGGAAGGAAAAAAACAATATAAACTTTCTCTAATTGTCTATCTTCATAAAAAATGTTATCAAGCAGTATATTATCATAATTCTATAAGATACACGTATCTCACTAATGTATTTTACAATTTAGTTGTGTAGAATCTACCAAGAAGCCAATAATATCTCAAAATATTTGCTGGTTCTTGTTACTCCTTTCACTGAAAAATGTTTTAAACTCAAATCCTGAACACAAGAAACATATCACCCACAAATTAAGACAAGTCAACATTTAAAATTCAACACTTGTTTCAAACCAAAGGCATTTTACACATTCTTTTGCACACGCGGATCGTTGATAAAAACACTTCTGACAGATATAAAACTACCTATATCGGTAAAACTACATGTCAACTACAAATACGCTCACATGGGAATTTCAGCTATAATTAGACAAAACACAGCCAACCTATTCGAGCTTTGTATCCCATTACACTAATTTATTATCATAGTATTATTTCTTTTTATTTAGATAATGATATTTGCTATTAATTAATTTTCATATGTATTTAATATCCTCAATACCAATTAATCATTCAGCAACCTGTTTAGATTAATATGATTGATAATCATATTTGTCTGCAGAACTTAAGATTAAGGTTCCTTAATGAAAACGAAACCACTATTGTATTTATGTCAAGCAAATGGTATTACTGTGGATTTTCTTTATCAACTTTCAGTTTATATGCATCTTTAACAGCATTATATATACAAAAGTAGAGCGATCTCAAATATGTCCTAGCTACCCTTAAACACAAGACTTAGTTTTCTTCGTGGTAGTCTGCCATTTCATATATCCTGATATTTAAATATTAACTATTTGAGTGATACTTACTACTTTAAATCAACAACTTTCACAACTTTCCCAAACGTTCCCTCACCCAAAGTGGCGAGGATTTTATCTGAAAAAGACCAGTGACCAAGTTATACCACAGTTTTGAGAAATAAGGATACAAAAGCTGATAAACAATCATAACTAATAATGTACAGAGTACTTTAAAAAGTGTATAATGAACAATTCATTGCTGTGCTGAATTTTTTTATTAAACTGAAACATCATATTACCAATTAGCTTTCAAAAAGAATTTATTTTGATCAACTAACTGAAATAACAAATACAGAGGTATAACGCTTTACATGTACAATAGTTTATCACCTTTTAAACACTCTGTACTTATTATGTATAACAATGAAAAAGAAACAACTCTTTCAATATAAACGGTTTTGGGGGTTCAAACTGCTATATTAAACCTCATGACCTACAATTAAGGACGTTGCTACAGTTCAATTCATTATCTGTTAATCATAATTAAAAAAAGCAAAAAAAAAACTTGGAAAACTTTCTGCTATTTTATCATAACTTAGGACGGAAATATCCTCAATAAATATTTTTCAAGCTATCAGTAACCACAAATTCATTTGGAGGTGGAAAATTGTTATTTTACAATACCACTCATCCTCCCTCTGTAAGTACTATACAAACAAAAATAGTACAAAAAGTATCTAAACAGAAAGAGGACAAGATGGCCAATGAAAAATATACTGAATTAAAACGTAAATGGAGATGTTACGAAAAGATGAGTACATCGATCTTGCAGGATGTCTCCATGATGATAGATCAGATGACCGTCTTCGTCGTCCTCAACGCTAGGTGGCCTGGAACCGTGCTCGTGAGGAGACTAGCCAATAGCAACCAGCCAATGCAGCACGTGATCCACATCAGCCATTCAAATCGTCAATCCAAGAAGTTCATCCACACGCAGTACAATCACACAGATCCACCATATCCACAGGTTCGGTGTTGAGTCAGCCCACAAAAGTCGGCACGTTTCAGTGACGTGGAGGAAGCACGTGTCATGCCCAGTACGTGTAGTTTACCGCCATTTTCAGTGTTGGTATCAACATGGCAAATAATATAAACAAGGGAGGCATGTTCGTGTGAACAACAGAGGCAAGGAGACAAGCCAGCAAAGTAACCGCATCAACAAGATAATATCTAACCTACAAATTTAGCCTAAGTTTAAATAATATCCAAGTATGTTAACAACATACATATATATATACAAACGACTATGTGTATTCATAATATACAGTGTTATACTTGTAATAATGCTGTTATTTTCATGAGTTAGTACCACCCTATTATTCAGCGATTCTTAATATTACTGTACTAATTTTATACATTTATGAATTGCTTAAAGTTAAATTAGTTTTTGAAATAGTTAATACGGTTAAAGGTCATAGGAGCTTTAAACTGTATAAACGATCACTTAATTTTCAAAACATTTCAGGCGTTGAGTAATGATACTGTTAGAATGATATAACCAACAAGCCATTTCTGAAGTTATCAACATGGTAAAGAAGTTCAAAAATTGTTCATAAACATTTTATGTATACGAAACATACTTCACCAAACAAAAGAAATAAGACCAAAATACAGGGGATTGAGCGTGTTGTATAAAAAATATTTTAGAAACGCATATAAGGAAGTCACACAAAACCACATCCGATGTAAAATATATTTATAATGGAATATGTAATAATTATATTTAGACATTGTTTGGCGTTTAGTAGGTGGTGTGATGCCTCAGAAAACTGGTCATTTTCGAAAGGATGCGCAACAGCCCTTTCGAGAGCAAAAATTCAGATCTGAGATTCAAAAGTTCCAATACGGGATATCCCTTGTACTTAATGACATTAGAAAGTAAATTAATGTTAACCAACTTGGAGAACCAAAAATCCATAACCATCCAGATAGAGTACCCCAAGGGTGGTACGCAATGCTCAACATACCGTAAGAAAGTGAGAATCCACGAACACATAGTCCGTATCAATACATACTGTTCAAGTCGCCTAACTTTCGAATCATCAGATCTATTAAACAACTAAAACTAAATACAACAGGGTGAAAACAGAACAGCAATGAATGTTAAAGAAAACATATCTAACGGTTATTAAATAGTTAACTGCTTCATACAGACTGAATAGTATGATGGGTGAATAAAAATATATTGTAGTTACAGAAAGTAAAACAGAAAATCAAAATTTCGTTTTAAGAAACTGTTAATATACAAAGAAAAAGTTAAATAAGACAACCAAACGAAATGTTGTCTGCTTTATTTTTAATTTCTTTAAGTAACTGTTCGCATATAATTCTGTACAGGATGCCTCAGTTCAAATGTTTTCATTGTATATAGGTTTTACAATTATTTCGTTTAGACCATGCACATATTTCATGATTGAATGAGATAATAAATCTTTGGCTACATTACGTTCTGACTTTGAAATGGAACTGCATCTACTGACTGGTTCTTAAGTCGAGCAGACAGCCTCTGTAAAAGACTGGAACAGGAACGTAACATTGCACCTCTTTGAGGGAGGCCAGTATGGTATCGGGGTCTTGAAGGAGGAGGTCGTGCCTCCCTCCTACCCCGTAAAGTTCGACACAAAAACAAACCAATGTCTAGACACTAACCATGAGAAAATGGTAAATATTTTCAGGAAACTATATTATTATTGTGTTGTTTTTATATATAACAATACGCCTGGCTCAACGCTCACTTACACAACTTCAAAAATTAAACCAAACTCACTCTCTAAAGAAGCACAACTGTTACAGTGATTTCAAAGCTCTACATCTCGTTTCACGGTCTACAAGAGGATCTTGCCTAAAATAGAAGCTACTTCAAGTTTACAAATATGTGCTTGCCAACTGTTTCCCATTTTAATCTGCCATCACCGGTATGTGTATTGTGTGTTCACTTCAGCGTTTAAATACATGTTAAGATCTTATGGCAGTTTAAGATTCTAGGTAACACCCAACACCTATAATACAAACACCGACAGGTAAGGTTTATAACATTATTTTGAAATTATTTTTTAAGTACCAAGGTCTTCAGTAAAATCTAAAATATATAATTAACATACATTTTAAAGTACAAGGCCAACTATCCAGACGTTCGCATGAGGTTCTTAATATATTCAAACCATTAACTGTTTAATTCTTTTAGGCTTTTCAAAAAAAATAAATAAAAATATCATTAAAAACAATAAGTAAATCCTAAAAAAAATATAATTTTCATCATGGTGGAATCCGTTTTAAGTTATTAGCAAAGTGCAAGCTTTAACAAGAAACAACGAAGTCTACTGTTCCGAAGGCAATAAACCCGCATGGAAACAA
Source organism: Carcinoscorpius rotundicauda (assembly GCA_011833715.1). NCBI lineage: Eukaryota > Metazoa > Arthropoda > Merostomata > Xiphosura > Limulidae > Carcinoscorpius > Carcinoscorpius rotundicauda. The sequence continues at coordinate 24,234,218 of CM022395.1, forward strand.
CTTGTATTACGTACATCACGATGTGTAAATTTAAACTGACTAGGAACTTACATGAATACACTCTTGAACGTTTATGTCTTCGAGGTGTTACAGGTAGAATATTTTATGTATAACAAACAAATATACTGAAACTTCTTCCTATAAACAGGTACAAGGTTGTTTCCTTCAACCCCGATATGTACTTTTATTAAGGGCAGCATCAATTACTACAAGAACGTTAAATGCCTAAGACTGAGCTCTATCATGCAACATTTTTATCCTTTAATTACACTGACTAAAATATATATTTGTAAGTAACCACGTGAACTACTGTGCCATAAGTTTAATCCAAACTGGTTAAATTCAAAACCCAAATACTAGGATTATAAACGTGCTAAAGTATATAATACATACATACCCTTTCACGATTTAAAATTACTACAAACATTCAGCTTAAACCACATGAAGATAACAGTTCAATTAAATAACGAAACTGTCATGTAAATTCCAACAAATACAGATAACTTACGCCATTCCAACACTTCAAATGACGATCATCTTTCATTCTGTGAGAGAGACGAGTTTTTACCAACCAGTCTCTAGTATGACCATAATGCCAACGTTTCAGGGAGAGTGGTATGGATAGTGGCGATACGCGTGTGTAAACACCTTCAGGACACATTGAATTCCATCTTCTGAGAATGGACTTAAAATGAAATATACTGAAATCCGTATTCCAATCTATGAACCTTGGTTGCAGCATATATGGGTCTATCATAATGTAGCTGTGCTTGAGGTTAAAGGAACAAATGTTACCAGAATCATTCGAAAATAAATAAACAAGTTAGCGATCTATGAACTGGCGCGGTCAGTGGAAAGTTACATAGCACGCGTAGAGCACACGTGGGCTTCTTACGAACATGTAAAACTATGCGACAGCATCAATAGTGGCGCATAATATAAAGTTAACAACTGTTGAATGCATAAGAGAACAGGCCACCAGGGGGAGAATTAGAAGTGGGGTAACGGTACACCTGACATATTTTCCGACAGTATCTGCCCTTCAGTACTTAAATGAATCCATTTTCATACACAGTCCAGCGCACGTACATATCCACGATAAAAAAAAGTTAACGTGTGACAAGTGGAGACAAAACTTCTGCTACATAAATATGTAAACATCAACTGTAAATGTTTTATCTTAGCGTACGATTCTCACTTAACTTCATACACATACAGATGGACATAAAATATATTACACAAGTAGAAAAGATTGTTATTCGCATAAGACAGAAACGCATAATTACATAAAATAATTCGATACATGCTTTGTCATTTATAAATGTCCTTTTTGTTTATAAACTTCGCTAAAACTACGAAAAAATTATATGCACATAACCATCCCTAATTTTGAAATGATCATCTAGAATGAAAACATCTAGTTAGCCCACTCACTCTTGGGCTACTCCTGTATAGTGGAATCTGACTCTTACAGCGTATCCACGGGCCCCAAAGTGTTCATTACATTTCTGCGACAACAACAAGCCTTCAGATTTACAATCCAAGCAAATTAACTACTAGACCACACCTGGCCTAAGTATGTTTCAATCTTCTAACTAAAAACTTTTGACAGATACATACTGAATGTATTTATCAAAGATGAATGAATCCTAATATTACTCATAAAATGATTTACGTACAGCATTATTTTTATGTACATTAAACTCTTGTCCCACAGAAATGATTTGATACAAAAACTCCACAAGGTACAGAACCATAAACTACATTACTCAAATCAAACAATAAAAGTTGTTCATAAATGATCTAGTATTGAATACTCATTGATTCAGCTAATTTATGAATAATTAATTCCAACTATCAATTTTCTTCTTTTAATAAACTTAAACTATTCCCTTATTGACATTCTGAAAAGAAATCTTTACGTTTTTAATTACCTTCTAAACCAACAGTTTGATACTTGTCATTTTTGGAAAGCAAGTACTCCTCAACTACTGATTCATTCAATATGTGGAACACTCGCGTCAACTGTTACTTTCTCATACACTAATTTTTAAATAACATTAAATACTTATTATATAAATTTAGTCTTTGAGATAACAAAACTACTCTAACTAAAATTATTTACAAAAATAAGTTACATCCCAAGCTGTACAATAGAAGTAAATGTGTTAATTCATATAATACCTACACAGTGAAACAGTTTAAAGAAACTTCAAATATTAGCAATCAATAAAAAGATTAGAATGAGTTCTGCACCTGCTTTGTGAGTAGCAAACATTCAGACATGGATTTATTAGTGAAAAATACAGAAATTCATAAATTATTATTTCAAGGTAACTTAAAAATAATATTCACTAATGCAGTATTAATGTCAATGTTCATTGTACAAGTTTTTGGATAGTATTCTTATTGAATAGTCTCATAATTGACACTTCCACAAAAAGTTAAGTGTATAGCCACCCTTAAAAAAAAAAAAAAGATTTAATATCCAACACTTGAAATAACCAAGGTAAAAAAGTCTTGTGCAATAGTTTTAGTTAGTATTGTAGATGTGTTTTGATTAAATACCTCTAATCAAAACGTGTTAAATGTGAGAAAAAGGACTGAGCATAGGACTTGTAGGAATGAAATCAAAATTGGCAGCCAAAATAGTAGCTACACTTATAACACTGATAAGAATTTTACAGCAATTATTCATTCATTAGTTAGCAAATAAGTTAACTATGCCACATTTTGTGTTCAATGAAAAGCAAGACAGTGGGTAAAATAAAATACAGGGCCTAGTTAAACAATTCATCTTCAGTCTGAAATAAACTCTTTTCAAACATACTTTAATCTCCTTACAGATTTCTTGAAACATAAACTATCATTATGATAATATATTTTGCGATAAATGTTTTGTAACCTTGTTACCTTCAACTCTTGGCAGTACATTGATTAACACTTGTGTTTTGCATGTTAAAAGTGGACTGTTTGAAGCTTTGTGAAATCAAATACTTTCATGTTTTTGATGAAATCTGTACAATGTTTATTGCACTTAAACTGCATTAAAACATTTTTTTTATATTATGTGGCAGCCTGTAGATAGTAGAGGGTGTGGATTAAAAGGAGTTGGTATTTTAAGTTGTTTTAATTAAACTGAAAGTCTGTATCAAGCTATTATACCTAATATTTAATATGTATACACAGGCAATAAGCTGCATTTTGTGCAAAATTACATTTTCACATTATGCTTAGTCTCACATTTTCCAATACTTAAGTGATAGTATACAGTGCATACACATTTACAACTGCAGAGTAATGACAGATTATTTATCCATACAAAAGTGTACAATATCCATGTATATAATAACATAAATCAATGTATGTAAATCAAATTCACATGCTGCAAAAAACTAAGTACAAAGCAAAAAAGAGTAAAAAATTGTTTTAACTTCCAATAACTCCAACTAGTATAAGCAAAATTTTGTTACTGAAATATCTTGTTCATACAAAATTTACTGAGAACTGTCTATTAATGTATATCTATGAAGTAAATTATAAGGATTTATGACTGAAAACAATGAAGAATTAATAAATATAAAAGCCCAGTGACAGTCTGATTCCTCAGAATTTCTTGAATTATACAAGTCCAATTCCATTTTTTTTTCTGCTATATTACTTCCTCTTTTGATTTCCCATTCGTATTTGAGTAGAATTTAATCATTAACACAAGCATAAATAACTCCTAAATTTGTTTACCCTACAACTTTTTAGAGTGTATTATTATTTACTTGTCTCAAAATTGACACTTTCACAGAAAATTCAGTCAAAGTGTACAGTAACCCATTAAAAAAGGGCTGTGTTAAAAGAGACTGAAGATACCAATTAACCGAAGGTCAAGAGTTCAAGTTGTCCTCAAAAGAAGAATAGGTGTGCATAAAATCATGTGGTTATTGTATGTTTTAATCTTTTATCTAATGAAAACTGTCAGTTGTTGTTTTTAGATATTCTAATATTGTGGCCTTTTTATATAAATGAATGCAAAAATAACTGTTATGGAGTGAACTATATTATGTAAGTGAAACTGTGGTGTTCTGGCTATTGTGGAAACATTTGCAGGTTTCCACTTACAGAACTATTACTAATAAAATTTTTGGTTTCTTAAACTGTTGAAATCAAAAATCTTATTTAATATTTGACCTTTACATTCACAAGGTATAGATGCATTACTTCAAAAGTTTAATAATTACGTTTACTTTGGTTGTTGTTATTATTACCCTTTCACAAACTCTGGTAAACATTTAGACATTGAACATAATGTTCTATTGCCTTGTACTATGTGCTAAAACAATAAAGTCAAATGTGCTACTTTTTTGTGTGCATTATGCATTATGAAAATAGTGCTTTAATACAAATTACTCAACAAATCTAACTGGACAAAACAAGATTACAATGATAAGAACCTGAGTGTTAATTTAGATGGAAAACTCACTTTGCAAAGAAAGTAGTCCCAGAGGCATATAACTAAAAATTACACAGAGAGTTAGAACTATGCAATTATTGGACTTTATACACTTAATTAATGTTTGAACTCATTCACTGATCATATTCAACCAACTGATTACTTTCATGAGACTTAGATGGATAGTTGGAATAATAAAAATTATATTAATAAGAAACATTAATTTTGATTAATTTATTTTCTTCAGTCATAATACTAGTCTAAGTTGAACAATCTTAAATTAATTAAAAATAGTGAGAAATCATAATAACAATATTTGAAATATTTTGACAGAACAAACCATTTAAAACAATACTATTCAGAAACACTAATTTTGATAATTTGATTATTTTTGTTACACAAATAACTTGTATGGATTAAGCAGGTTAAGTACTTTGCCCTACAAAGAATACTCTAGTATTTTACACATCAAGAATCACTGAATAACTGGGTGAACTGACACTAAATAAGTAGTATCATTTACTTTTTACTTTTCTGTCCCCATCAGATACAAACTGAATATAAAAAAATGATCATAATATCCAACTGAACTTAAACTAAATTGATCAAGTACTTATAGTAAGTAGAGTTGTTATAAACAGCAATATAACACCACATGGTCTTTAAATGTTTCCCTTTCATGCAGAACTAAACATGTCATACAAATCTGTTTATAAAAGTTAAATACTGTGAAACTGTAAAGTGTGTGTGTGTCATTGAAAAGCCAAACACAAACACACTATAACCTTTTAATTTAGTACATCCTGCCCAGTTAAACTTTAAATGCATTTAATTTTGTGTAACATTTTTTTTTATGAAGCCTACAAATATTTGATAGTTATTTGTTCTTTGAATGGCCATCAGTAACAATTAATTTATACAAACAAGCAGTATTGCTTCAATTTTAATTTTATCATGTTTTATGGCATTGTAGATATGTACAGATACCTCACATTGTTTACATAATTAGCCTGTGACAAATATACTAATTTTATTTAACCACTAAACACTGTAGTACCTGAATACACATTACAAATATGAGAAATAAATGTATCTGTGAATATTTAAGGCTATAAACATATGTAATTATGCAGTGCAAATTATAAACAGACAACCTTTTGATTTAAATAAACTTTGAAATTTAGAAATCCAGGAAAGTGGAATACAATAAATATATTTTAAAATTACCAGTAGATGTCGGCAGTACTTACCCGTGAACTGAGACTACGGGTGCGCCGACGGTAGCGCCGACTACGATCACGGTCGGCGCATTTCCGCCGATGTCGTTGGCGACTACCTGAGCTATGACTGTGGTAACTTGAATCACAACTGTCCGACATGTCGGAAGACTGGCTACCGTGATGACGACGACGACGACGATGTCGGCTATAATCCCGACGACGACTCCGGCCATGACCTTTACGAACAACACGAACTTCTTTTTCTGGACTGTATTCACGATAATTACGATCACTTTCTGTGTCCTTGCAATAATGGTCACTATGGAAAACAAAGTGTGAAATTTAAAAGACTGCTTCTTTTACATGAATGAAAAGTCAGCACTTAATAAAATATTTTTTGTATTGCTTCTTGTAGTTCATACACAAGTCATGATAAAAATTGAAATAATACAATTACGGACATTTACATGCCCTAACAATTTCCCTCTGCTCACTTTTAATCATACAAGTCCCATAATCGAGATCAAAGGCTTGTTAATACCTTCTCACTTAACACATCCAAACAATTCAGCAATTTAAACAACTGTTGTTAATAACTTACCATACGCTATAAAATACAAAAACCAAAATTATTCAATTTAAACAAGTAAAACAAAAATCAATCACATTTAACATATTTAAACAACGAATGCCTAAAATCAAAAGTGAAAAAGATGCAGATTTTGTCACATTACACGCAATAAACATTGACCTTATAAAGGATACTAGAGTTTTAATGTAAAATATACAATGCTGAACACGTGTACTGTTTTCATACAGAATCAGAACCATTAGGCTCGAAATAATGAAATTTTCACTATGAGCAAAAGTAAACAAAAGCAAATGTACAAAACATCACGGTAAGTTTGTTATGAAAGTTAAAAAATTCAAGAGCTGTATATAGAGAGTTCATCAACCTCATAATGTTCCTTTTCTCAAATAATGTAAAACCAATATACATATATCTTTGGTATAAATTTAATTATCTTGAAGATATACACCATTTCCTAAACAATTATAATAATGCATCCAAGTTATGATAAAGGCATAGCAGAATTCTGTCACACCAGTGAAATTAAATATACATGTATATATATATATATATATATATACCTGAGCCGCCTTTCCTTCTTGCCCCACTGGCCAGCGGAGCAACACAACACCAGCCCCATGGTCATCCTGGCTAGCTTCCTATAGTGGTGGTATTGTGGTAAGGAAACGAGCAACAAACATACGTTGGGTCCTGTGGAATCTCAACAGTTTGTACTATGAACTTGTTACACGACAAAAGTTATGATACTTTGTCGTTTAATTACGCAAATTTCAGTAACTTTTAACCAGATAACAATTTTCCAAGTATACTTAGTGATATAATAATTATTTCTGTAACTAGGGGATAACGAACGTTACAGATACAAAAGCATAATAACACACTTAAGTAACTAAAAATTCTGTCAATCTAGAACTGGCAAACACGAATACACGCGAAAGAGCAACAGCTACAAGTCTTAACTTAATACAACAAATAGACGCGTTTCGAAGACAAAGCATATATGATGAATAGGAAGTTTAAGAGGAATGTACTACTGGCAATATACAAGAAGCAAGCAGATGGTGGGTGAGCTGTCAAGAGGAAGGGGGAAAAACGTCTGTCTCCAATTCAAACTTCCGTTCCCTGGGATTCGACTGCAACCCGGTCACCACAAGATACTATAAAACGCAATACACACCTACGTAGATACAGAGACGTCTTGGGTAACGCAAATTTGTATATTTGATAGACATAGCAACCCATGATTATTATGTCTTATTAAACGGTGAAACACCTGGTAATAGTTTTAGCAACCAAAATCTAGTCATACTTTTCGATTTTTCGTTGACAAGCTCATATTCATAACATAATGAATAACTGCAAACGAATACTTCATACAGTTTTCATGCACATTACTGCAAATACTAGTTACGCATTTAGTTGCATGCGGAAAGTAACAAACATTCATACAATACTTAATATAAAACATTCATTCATGCCTTATTTCAATGCTATTAAGTGAATATCAATGCTCATACTGATGCACACGTATACGGCATTCGTAAGAATAAATAGAAAAAGTAAATAAAATGTGATAGGTATGATTATGACTAGTTTATTACACTGGGAAAAGATTATATATACAAGTTTAAAAACCAAGACATAAAGGTTAGAGGGTCGGCATAGTATTTTCACGTTTAGATAACTCTTGGGACAGACATTTGCATAAAACTCACTAAGCACCCTTACAGGGACCAAAAATGATTTATCTGTAATGAACTGCTTTTAAAATTCGCCTAAAGTCTTTAAATTAAATTACAACAATCACAATTTTTTGTAAATACTCGTGGATGTGAAGAAGTTTCTAAAGCTGCAATTTCATAGAGCTCCTGTTTCTTGCATGGTTTTATCTATAACAAATAAAATTAACTTGTGACGTCACAAACGACATTGTGTTATTCGTTCTACAACGTCCATAAGATGCTATAATAATATAATGAAAAAATAAGTCTATAAACAAAAAGTGTGTATATATATATATATTATCATGTTTGATAATCTATACGACCACTTTCGACGAAAAACAGTTCTGAAAGAAGTATAAGATATACATTAAGTAATAATTAATATTCATGGTAGACCGTAAATCCCTCCCCATCCATATATTTTATGTATCCAGTGTATCTGTGCGCTGTCCGTCATTCTCGCTGCACAGTATTATGTGACGCCATGTTATGTGTGACATTTTCAAGTGTAAATAGGCTTATATTTATATTTCTATGAAAAAAAAAAGAAACAAGTTTACAATACATGCACAACTGAATATAAGATAATTACATATGGGACTTACGGGCCACTCTGTATAATAAAAATTAACAAGTAGCATAAACCATCTCAAGTCATTAATTTAAAAGAAAAAAGGTCACAAAAGTAAAGTAATAAAAAAAAACAGAAGTCTTAAACCAGGGAGCTTCGAGAGAGTGGACTTCTTACAATGTATCCCTCAAGAAGAAAGGCACACTTTCCAAAGTCATGGCAACAATTGGTATTCGATCGCCGCACTTTACTTACACGTTCTCGATATGTTTGAACAACAATTATTCGAAACGCAATATTGATTTAGGATACTTTTCTTCACATATGTTCAGCCAACAAAAGTTATATACTGTTGATGTCATTATTACGTCAATTAGCTTTTACTATTTTTCATGCAATTCATGACAGTTTACAAAACAAATTCTTGATATATACACACACACACACTGATGGTCAAAATCTTAAGCCCAATGAATATAAAGAAAAATACGCATTTTGCGTTGTTAGACTTAACTACATACTTGAGTAGAGCTTTGAAAGATGAAAATAAGAAAAGGGAAAAAAAAAATAAAAAAAAAACTTTTTAGCATTTAATAGTGATAATGTAAACACTGCGAAATTAGCCTAAATACTAGCTGGTCAAAAATTTTAGACCATAGTCAAACGAAGCGTTAATTGGTAAACACGTAACGAAATTAGCGTAATCAACATCTCACGTGTTACTGGGTAAAAACATGGCAAAGGCTTAAAAGTTGACAGAGTTTAAACGTGGCAGAATTGTCGAGCTGCAAAAGCAAGGACTCTCTCACCGTGCCATCACTGATGAAATTGGGCGATGTAAACCTGAAGTTGCAAATTTCTTTAAAAACCCTGAGAAATACGGAACGAGAATTTCAAGTGGTCGACCCAAAAAATTTCGACGGCGTTAAACAGGAGGATTCGAGGGGTTGTCCGGCAAGACACCAGCCGATCATCGAACCAGATTAAGGCCGTCACGGACGCAGAATGCAGCTAAAGAACAATAAGACATCTACGAGAGAAAGGCTTTAAAAAACGTAAACGTCTTCAAAGGCCACGCCTCCTTCCACACTACGAAACAGCTCGGTTAAACTTTGCTGAGAAGCACCAAACATGGGAGGTAGAAAAGTGGAAGGTTTTGTTTTCTGATGAGAAAAAATTTAACCTGGATGGTCAAGATAGCTTCCAACATTACTGACACGATAAGGATATCCCACTGGAGACACTATCTACACGACACAGTGAAGGAGGTTCCATCATGGTCTGGGGTGCTTTCTCCTTCCATGGAACAATGGAGCTTCAGGTTATATAGGGGAGTCAAACAGCAGTTGACTATACTGGTATGTTGGAGAGAACATCCTTATTGAATGAAGGCCCTTGCTTGTGTTGAAATGGCTGGATTTGTCAGCAGGACAATGCTGCAATCCACAATGCCTGCAAGACAAAGAACATTTTCATGGGGAATAACGTAATTCTTTTGGAGCATTCAACGTGCTCGCCCGAACTGAACCCCACTGAAAATGTTTCGGGGTAGATGGTAAAGAAAGTCTACAGAAATGGACGTCAATTCCAAACAGTGCATGACCTTCGTGAAGCCATCTTCACCACTTGAAATAACATTCAAGCCAGCCTTCTGCAAATGCTTATATCGACCATGCGAAAGCTAATGTTTGAAGTTATTCGCAATGACAGCAGTGCAACTCACTACTGAGACATCTTGTTGAGTATTTCCTACCCTGTTTTGGACTTTTTTTTGGCGTGGTCTTAAATTTTTGACTAGCTAATATTTATACTAATTTCATAGTGTTCACATTTTCCCCATTAAATGCTAAAAAAGTTTTTATTTTTATTTTTCCGTTTCTTATTTTCATCTTTCGAAGCTCCACTCAAATAAGTGGTTGAGTCTAACAACGCAAAATGCATATTCTTTCTTTATGTTCATTGGCCTTAAGACTTTGGCCAGCACTGTATGTATAAATTTTACAATTGATGAAGTGTTATTTTATTTTGATTTCATGATTAATTTTATCAGGCAAGCATAGTTTTGTGGCTGTGTTTGGTTTCTTAAAATGTAGAGTTTTTGTTTTGCTCCATATGCTAAGTCCCAGGGAATGTACAATCCAGTATGGATGATTTTTCTGTGGATTTCTATTTTGAATGGCATATTAGTTCTAGTGATCTTGAGGGTAAGAAATGCTATTTGGTTAGTTTTTTTCAGTTCACAAGTTAACTTAATGTTGGGGTGTATTATGTTGACGTGATTGAAAAAACTAAGTGTATGTTTTGTAAATGTGAATCCAGCAATTGTGTTATCAACATAACTATACCAGTATAGTGGTGGGTGTAAGGCTGAATTGAACACTTGAGATTCAATTTATGTCATAAAAATGTTGGTTAAAACTGGTGACAGGGGATTCTCCACATTTAGGCTATTTATTCATGTTTTTGAACACTACAAATCAAATAAATACAACATAACCATAGAAAACATCCACATACTAAGTATAAACTAAGTAAATAAGAACAAATGTAAAATCAAAGAAGCCCTACTTATACAAAAACTAAAACCAAAATTAAACCAATATAAAAGAACAACTTTATACCTATACTAATTAACAACCTGACATCCAACTGCAACATCTCCTACAATCCCATACCTTTTTATACTCTTGTCCCTATTACATGTTTGGCAATGGTCATTTCAAACTATCTCTTTCTTAACCTGAAGATGATGGAATGTTGAAACTTTGTTCTCTCCTTATCAATAAAAGTGTTAATACCCACACCAATCATTCCAAGACACATTTCTTCAACTTGTTGAAACATTTCATTTTAAAAATCACAAGTTTCTCAAATACATATCTTTATTTAGGATACCATGTAAGAAAAAGTAATTTTGATTCATGTCATTCCACTGTAGCTTTATATCAGCTGGAGTTATATAACTTGTCAAATTTCATATTGAAAACACATTTTTCAACATAACATTGAAAGTTATTTACAATAAGACTGAGTTCACACAGCACAATTTAATCTATGATCCATATTAACTCATTAGAGCTTAAAAGTATTTGGAAGACTAAATATTCAAATAAATGTGTTTAGTTGCCATAAAACAAACATTACAATATTTTCAATAATACTAAACTAAAATCAGTACACAGTTATTTTTCATATTTCAATCAATGGTGTTACGTTTAATTTTTAATGTCATTTCTTATAACAAACAAGAAAAAATAGTGTGAATGTGCTTTTTCTTACATTTTGGAAAAGTATTAAAACATTTTTATCATAATTTATCAAAATAATATATACCTGCCATTCAGAATACACCAACATCCCAAAACTATGCACATACAGTTCCTTGACTTTTAAAATATTAGGTATTACAAATTGAGATCCTTAGAATCAAGTTGAAAGCATACATACAATGAAATTAAGACAATGGAAACCAATTTTTTGATAAATTTCTAAACTCAACATACTGCTAATTTTTATGCTCATTATTTTTTTAAGTTTTAATAAAATAATAGGTGTAAGGTTACTTTGTTTATGGCTCTAAATGTTTATCATACAGAAATTTTAGAAAACAGAATCAGTGTCCTAAAATATTCAGTTATTTGAGGACTAAATCCTCACTGTTTTCTAAGTCGGCAAAAGTGATTTTGAATGAATATTATATGAATCTTACATGATATTAATTAAAATTAATTTGGTTAAAGCTCAATTTTTACAGAATAAGTTCAAAGTACATATTAAAAACACAATTATTCTGTGGTCTATAAATATAAAATCATATTACTTCTGATACAACTGGTATTCAAGTCTTATATTTAGAGCATACACATAAACAGTGATAAATTTCATATTTTGAAAATATTGTCTTAATTTTATTCAAATATTAAAGAGAACTGTAGAAATAATAGTTTATCAAACCTATCACAAGACTTGTATTAGTTCAATGATTTTAGGCTATATCCTCTGAACAAAGTGCAAAGTTGTTGCTGATTGCACCAAACTGATTTTATGTGCAAAACAAAAGTTAGGACTTGTAAAACAGAATAGATCAGTGCTATTCCCTCAGTTATACCAACAACATTTTTAAAATTCAAGAAAAATATCTGAAAATTTGAAATAAAAACAAAAATTATATTTTATCTTAATAGCATTGGAAAACAAAGGAATATCATTCAAATACAGACACCAGGACCATTCTGAAAGAAGCCTGCAAGAAGTTGTACCTCAGTTGTTGCAAGCAAAGTGTGGTATTTAGTAATGAGTGAGAATCCAACAAACCCAAAAGTCATTTGCAACATCAAGTAGCCTAACAGAAAAATTCTTAGTCTGGAAGCAAGACAAAAACACAAATATCTTATTTTTAAATACCTTCCTCCATACTGAATAAACAGCAAATACTAAAAAACCATTTTAAAGGCTACTGACAAATAGCTGACTGCAGCATTTTTCAAATACATTTAAACACATATATAAATCACAGCTACGACTTTTTCTGTAAAGGGAAAATAAATTTGTTGTAGGCGTTTACACCTTACTTTTAGCAAACAAGAATAAAAACATAAGCAAAACCAACTTGGACCTGTATTTATATACACATACACACACATGTAATGCAGCTAACAAATTACGTTTATTTTTATCTATCATTTAAACTGTATTGATGATGATATAGCTAAACCACATGCTTTTTAGACAATATATTCTACATCCAAGTGGCAAGACTAGTTTAATGTCTTAAGAGCATTGGAAGCTTTAGTAAACAGTCAAGGGAGCAGATGAAGTTAATACGCAGAAGGCAAAATGAGAATGACCAGCTAATCACAACTTGAACTGATTGTAAACTTTCAAATGAATAATAATAATAATAACCTTACACTTCACTCTTAGAAATCTTACAAAGTTTGACTGAAAATGTAACTAGTGTTATGATGGTTTCTAATGATGCAAAGCAAAAACTTATGATTGAGCAGCCTATGTTAACCCTATGGCCATCAGTACCATTTTAAAATTATTTAAATTACTATGTGCCATTAAAAATGTAATGAAACCACTTTACTCTCCATATACAAAAATAAACATAACATTACAACCTATGTTATAATTTAGATTTTTATGTTATTTTAGTTTACTCACTTTATCTCATAGAAAACCTCACAACAAAATACTTTTCATGTTGCATAATCCATGCAGTTTGAAAAAATCTCAACTTCAGCTGTAGTTTTGCTTCTTGTTGGCAACAAAAAGAAATATTTACAGCTACATACCTTAGAACATTACATTATAACTAAAATCTTATGTATCACATTTAAGTGGAAAGACAAAAGAATTGCTTAATTAACATTCCTGTTACAGTTTAGTTGAAACTACCAATCATTAAATTTTATTCAACAAAATCATATTTCATGAATAATATTACAACCTGATACATAGAATGCTTGATACCTAAATATATGACCTAATTAACATGTTAGAATCTAAAGTTTACAACCTATGTTGTCTGGGAAACAGAGATATACATTTTTTTAACTTTGATATGTTCTATGCTTGCCTTCTATATTTTGCCTTTAGATCTACAATGTACATGTAGTTTGGTGACAAGTGTATATAGTTGTTACAAAGAGATTAGTTTACACTATGCTCTAAAATGATTAATTTTAAATTATCAACAAGTTTTCCTTGGAACATATACATTATTGCCATTAACATTGTTGTCTACTTGATTGACTACAGCATATAAACTTGTCACCAGCAGTTTGAAGGTTGTAAACAAAGTGCCATTTTGTTTTGGCAACACAACTCTGTAAGAAGTCTACCAAAATACCTTTGAAAAACTTCATGGCATCATTTGATGTAAGAAAAGAAATGATAATAGATAAAGAATTTGATATGGAAAATTAAAACTTGTAAATAAACTATAGGTGAAAAGATAAAAGACAAAATTATACATGAGAAAATGAAAAATAAATTTTTGCATTTAAAAAACTTATGATATTCATTTATGATGTTCTAGATATTATACAAATGAAGTGGGAAATCTGCAAGATATAGTATTTTTTTATACTTCATATAAAAATTATCATACAAGGGAAATTTCAAAGAGCAAGTTGAAATAACTGCATTACATATTATTTATTAAAATAGAAAGCATCAAAATGTATTATTTTTCTAAAACTACACACTTTTCTAAATGTTCTCATCAAATTTTAAACAATTTCACACATTAGTTTTATTTTTGTAAATATGATGAGTGATATTAAATTCTCTCTGTAATCAGGAGTAAAGCAGTTAAAGAAAAAGGCAATAAATTCTCTATTCATTGTTATTTTTGAGAACTCATCTATTGTTCAAAACTAAGGTTCCTTATAATCTTGTATTTCAAATTAATGTACCTCCTTGAAAGAGAGAGAAATGATTAGAGTCTTACTCACAAAATAAAAATCATATATAAAGATGAAAATAGCAGATGATATATGCTAGTTTTATTTTTAGAAAATCAGGTATATTAAAACATTTTTGAGTGGAATATGATTTAGTCATTTTTATACAACTTTGACTTGATTTTGCAAATGGTTTATACCAAGCTAAATTTTACATTTTAGACCCAAAAAGTGATAAAACAAAAATAAGATGGGTACCAAACACAAGCCATTATAATTTCTGATCTACTAAATACAGAAATGCAAGATTTCTGATATTTAAGGCACTCAAAATTTCATTGGAATAAAATAAAAAGTGCAGAGAGAAACCTTCAAAGTTACAGTAGCTTCTCCAAAATGGAAGCCAAATACAAAACAGATCACTAATACCTTATCTAATCAAGACAATGTAATGATTTTTAAAATGTTTGGGATATTTTAAGTAGCATATAATCCATTAAAACCTGTGTATAACATGCATGTCTGTCCCTTGAATTAAATGATTAGAAATGTTTTTCTTTTAAAATAATGTCAATACACAATAAAAGTTAACATCAGATCATTCAAATAGATGAACACTTTAAGGTTCATAACTAAACATTAATGTTATCATTCAATATATATATTTGTGTGTGTGCAAGACAGAATATCCATAGTTGAAGGTTTTATAGATCACTGCCAGAGTTACAACCTGATACTGGATTAGTGGTGACAGGTGATTCTGAACTACCAATTTTTACCTTTATCTCTGTACCATGAATAACAAGCATCACTTGAGAGGCTTATCTGATCCAAAGATACTTAAAATTCTGTCACTATTACTGTTAGCACCTCCATATTTTTTAAATTTTGTTTTACTGTTTCATTGTGAGTTGGATGCAACACACCCAGCTCATGAGCATGAAGGTATCCATAAGAGTAATCGTACTATAATTTCTGATAATGCAGGCATATATTTACAAAATTATGCAGGTTATTGATAAACATTACAAGGCTTTCAAATACAAAATATCAGATTTTTGAATTAAGTATTAAAATATTTTAACTGAAGATTTTCTTATAAAATGTTTTGTTTCAGAATGTTGACTATGCAACATGCACAATAATTTTCATTTCAAGATTAAAAATATTTTTATTCATCAGAAAAAATTCAAATTTCACATGTGAAATTTTTATAATATCCAGATAATTATTAAATTTTTTGATGAAAGAACTTTGTATTTAAACTGTTATTTTCACTATTGATCAGGATGTCTGTACATGTAGATTTCACCTATCTTGTAATGACCATAAAAAGGAAATAAATATAAATTGATTTTTTTTTAATTGTAGAATGACCACAAATTATACTTGAAGAACACAAATATTTAAAATAAATACTTTAAACTGCATCAGAGCATTTATAGAAATTACAATGATGTGGCACAAGTGCACTCATGTTATTGTATCAAAGAATTAAAAAAAAAACTGATCTATACAAAGTGACCTGTGTTAGCTGTGTTTTAATGGACTATTATTTTGTAAAATACAGTTACATTTCAGCTATAAACACACACAATATATATATGTACATACATTATTACTATTTAAAAACAAATTTTTAAACTTATTTTCTTAAAATGTAGAACAATAAATAAACAAGTAAAACATAAAATTCTCTCTTCTAGTTAAGACCTTTGTAATTTGGACTAGTCTTTCACTAATGAATAATGAGATTGACCATCACATTATAATGCCTCCACAGCAGCAAAATGGTGAGCGTGTTTGGTGTGAATATTTTTTAAAGTTTTATATATACATTTTAATAACCAAAAAATTAGGAATTACAACATCCATACTATAAAAATTCCTTTATAATTTACCCAGTTTAGTAACTGAGCTGTAGTTAGATGAAAAAAAAAAAGAAAAAAGAATTTCAAACATGCTAAACACTCCACTAATCAGCATGAACGTTTGTCTCAAAAGAAAGTAATGATGTCATTTATTTTTGAAATGGCTGAGAAAACCACACACGAAAAATTGAGTTTTTGATTGATTATTAACATGTCATATACGGAATTAAGTGTACTTACAGGGCTGTTTCTATAGCATTGGACACAGAAAAATGTTCAGGGCCCCACTGTAGTATGTACCTTGCTTTAAATGTAACATATCTCATTAAGCATCTACATTTAATTATATTTGTTATTTACTATGTGCAGAGCTGTGGCTGTAAATATATTATTCACTAATACAGCAAGTTTTCTACTCAGAATCGACAAATAGCTATCACTACTCTTGTTGTCAATGGATTACCTACCTTAACAAGCTATTAGAACAATGAATTGATTCAACAATCTGCTAATACAGCTTTGATACAGTTAGGATCAATTCACAACAGCATTCTTCTATTTTTGTAATGATTTTACATGTCCAAATAGTCTCCTTGAAATTTCACCATGGTTCTTGAATAATTTGAAGCATTGTAAATTACACAATTAATTTTAAAGTAACAAAACAAAAATATATAAAAAATACTGAATGAACAATTATTCACATTGCAGAGTGTGTGATGCATCATCAATAATCAATTAGCACAACAATGAACTAAGTGGATGACTGACAAAGTTTGCCCTATATAATGTTGCTTTGCCCTATATATAATGTTACAAAATATACAGGGTGGTCGCTAGAAAAGCGGACAATTTGAGGGTCAGATGAGATCATGAATAAAATGCGTGCTTACTCATTTCTATTTTGATTTTTTACTTCATGAATAAAATGCATGATTTTAATATCATAAAATGCATTTTGAGTATCTATGAGTGTAATATCACATATGCCTTTAAAAAACTTTGTGAAAGTTATTCTTTGTAAAAATAAATAGCTGTTTGACAAATTTTCCGCTTTTCTAGTGACCACCCTGTAGTTATTCAGTTAGCATATGCAGTAGATGTAAATTAAATGTTTTTATTATTATTTTTGTTTTTATCTGGTTTTAGAAAACTAATAATCAATTATCACTAAAAAAACTCAAACCACAAAATATCCTAACAAATATATTCCTGGCTAAACTTAACTTCTGGAATAGCATGAAACCAGTTGATTTATTATAACTAGCTGGAGTACCCATACCCTGGATAGAAGTTACATAAATTTATTATATATTTAAAAATGACTGGTATAGGTTGAGAAAGCACTAGAAGAAAATGAAAACATTGTTCACTCCTCTAGTGCTTTCTCTACCAATACCAGGCATTTTTAAATATATAACTTTCTCTACTAGTAGGTCTTCTTGTCATCATGAATTATTACATAAATTTGAGTTAATGACAGGTTACCTTAGAAGATGAAAAGTTGCTTTCCTTACATGTCACTGCACAAAATCATAAAACTGACTATAAAAACTTCAAAGCACAAAATGTAGAAACCACAAATTTACATGTATCTCTTTATGAACCAAACAAATCTTTATTCCAAACTTGGTACAGATCCATCACCAGAGAGCAAAGTAGTGGTAAAAAACATAAAAATGTCCATAAACACTGCAAAATGCAAAATATATAGATGAAACTTTCTATGCATCTTTCCACAGGCCAAATGAATCTCCTTACCACACCTGGTACAGATCCATCCAATGAAAATGAGGAAGAGGTTAAAAACATAAGTTTTCATAAAATCTGCAAAATGCAAAACTGAAAATTTGTATGCATTTCTCTACGTACTCAATGAATTTCCATACCAATTCTTGAGAAGATTCATCAAAACCCTGCAAAGTAATTAAATACATGACACCAGAGCATTAGATCCATGTGTGATGTATTCATGACATCATATCTGCACCCTGAAAATGGATAAAAATAAAGTTTTCTGCAATGGAAATAAAGGCAAAACAGGAAACTATGATCCCTATTGCAAAACTACATGTATACAGGATAAAACCTTTGCAAAGAAGGGAGTTGTACATTGTGCAATCAAAAAGATTTTCCAGTATCATATAAGCAAAAGTTTCATTATAGTGTGATATTCTTCCACTATAAATAAAAAGATGAAAAAGTGGGAGCAATTTCACTTTTTAGGTTGTTTCATGGATTGAAATAAAATTAATCTGTACTTGAATTTGTTTTGTTTGTAGATCAGTGTAAGATATGAATAATGCAGTAACAAAGTTTTTAATGCACATTTTTCATGAAGATATCAACCTGCACATGCAGTTATGTTTCAGGCAATATCAATGCCTGGAAAATAACGAAAAATTTAGATTAGAATATCATTAAGATAAGCAAGGAATTATATGTTATTTTGAGTTCAGAACAATTTCATAATAATGTGTGTTTAATAAGAAAATGAGGTACTTTATTAGCTTCTGGAATGCCACAATAGAGAAATTCAACAGACAAAATAATACATGAAAATGTCCATTAGACCTATGGATTTCAAAAATTTATCAATACTATACAAAGTAATGAGACATCTGGTTAAATTTGCTAAGCCTCCTTTCAACCAAATTACTGCATTTGAAATATCAGTTTCCCAATAGCTTTATGGTGATATTCATGATGTTAGAAAAACATCACCAAGTCTCGAAAAAAATGAATACAATCTCTATAACCAAAGCACTTTCAAAAGGTTGACCTTTCTTCTTTTGTGCCAAACTAGGAATGGTGGTGTAATTGAATAATTGATATATAAATGGAGTTTGGTAACATCGGGAAGGTCATCCTGTTTCCATGAAACATCTGTTTCTCTATGTAATGTTGTAAGCATCTCATTTTTGGTACAATTTAACCAATGGCAAGAGTATATGTGAAAAGTTGTTAGGGATATTTAATTTTAGAAATAGCTGAATATATCTTTAAAACTATAATTAAGTGTTTAAGTAAAATAAAGGTGACATCAGGAGACTGGTTTTAAAAGGTAAGTCACACTATTTAGTTTATAAAAATAGGTCTGAAAAAATTGTCTTGAATAAACAGTAAGATCTAGGATATTCAGCTTGCACATTACATGATAAAAATTAGCAAAGTATAAAAATTATTGTTCTGACAAAGATGAAACCAATGATAGGAGATCATCAATTTCAGGAACAAAACTAATTCTGAAAGGTTGAAGAGCAATCCAATGAGTTTCTTTTATTTCTCTGTCTTCTTTAGTTTTAAATCATCTTTCAATGCTGATGAGAGTAACATTAATGGAATGATCAGGTTGATAAAAGTGTTGAGCAACAAAGAAATCTTTTTCAGTGTTAACAGAAAATTTATGGTTGTTGAACCAATCTCTGAGAGTTGTTTTTGTATGTCCTCCATTTAGGTGATTGCATTTTTTACACAGTACAAGGTAAATAGTTTTTTTTTTTATTCACAAGTAATTTCTTTGTATATTTCAAAGTTTCTTTGATTGTACTAGTCAAGAAATGAGTCAGTGGGTTTTATAGACATGCAGATTTAACAAGTTTTACTATATGGACATTAACCATTCTTGAGTGGAATGTAATTCACTTTTGTGTGAATTTTTTCTTTTTTTTTTAGTTCTGTATTCGAATGAGACAATGGGAATTTTAGGAAAGATATGTTTAAGGCTATTGTCTAGTTTGCAAAGTATTTCTGCTGAGTGTTTTTAACCTTTTCAGCATCTGCTGATTTTAGTATCTTTATACCCTCTCTGTAACATGGTTTGTTTTAGATCCTTGTGTGTTTTCTGTAATGTTTTATCTGAGTATATTTTCTTTATTCTAAGAGCTTACTAGAGGTAATGTTTTGTTGTGTGTGAAAGGGGTGACAGCTTTTATAATAAAAGTATTAGGGTATTATGGTCTGTCTGTAGGTTTTTTTGTACGAGTCAATGTGTAAAGTTCTGTCTTTTAGAAAACAGCAACATAAAAAAAGTTAACCTGGGTAGACAAGTAATCACAGCTGTACGATATTTTTCATACTAGATAAAATATTTAGCTGATTTAAAATTGGCTATTCATATGAAAAAAGTAATCTATGAACCATTTCCATGTATGAAGTTTCACAGAGTTCAGTTGTAAAAGCTGGTTTTCAATATGACCCATCAAAATGTTGGCATAATTGGATGCCATTTTGGAACCCATGGCAGTACAATATAATGCTTGTTATTGAGTTAAAAGTTCTTCAGAGTTAAAACTAGGCTAAGAAATTCAGTTTCTGTTTGAGATTCTGTTAGATTAGAAGAGTTTAAAGCAGACTAAGTTTCTAGTCCCTCATCATATGGAATAATGGCAAAAAGGGAAGAAACATCCATTGTGCAAAGAAGACTGGTAGATGGTAACTGTCTATCAGTATTAATATCTTTTATAATGTCAATAAAGTAAGCAGTATCCTTTATGCAAGAGAGGAGAGTATGGAGAATACATTTTATGTGTTGATCAAAAAAAGCACAGCTTTTCAGTAGCCATCTTTATATCAGAAATATGGGCCAGGATTGTTTGGTTTCTGCATTTTGGGTAAAAGATATCTACCAAGAAAAGTTTGCCTGCATACCAAACAGCTTTATGGTGATAGTAAAGTAAATAATTCTTGTATATACACCTTGGACACACTCATATCTAATGCTTGGTGTTGACAAAATGGTCGTGTCATCATTAGTAAGAGCTTCATTTGGCAGTGTAGAAGATTTAGGTCAGTCATGAAAATACACACTGAACAGTAAAGTAAAAATAAAACAACATTAAAAGGAAGGATTTACTTTCTACATTAGAGATTGAAGTGCTTTATTATTTATCTCAGGAGGCACATTAATTAGATTTAAATATTAAATTAACTGATGATGATATCAATCCAAATACTTTTAATAAAAGAAAATATTTTCCTTTTCCAATATATGGTATGAAGTAATATACCATACACTTCCAATATAAGCATTATAGAACTTTACAATTATTCAGGTTTTGGAAAATTTGTAATAATTTACAATACTTATTATTAATGTTAAAAAGGCACATACAAAAACTGATATTTAATGGATTTAATAAAGAAATCCTCTATAATGTTATTAAAATATATTGTAATAAATAAGTATTTCTAGTTGTAAATAAGGGCATTTAAACAACTTGGCACTACTTTATGTGGATGAACACCTTATCACATATAAAGAATTGTTTAGAGTTTGAAAATTGGTAGTTACAGTAGGCTTAATGGGTGGTGATCAGAAGTTATATTAGTATAGATAACTAGCTGGGGCCATCTATACTAGATAATTTATATACTAAGCTACTAATTAGTGCCTTATCCCTATAAGGGAGGTTGGAATGCCAACTTCAGAAGGTAAGTTTATCTTATTTACCTTCTGAAGTTTACCCCCAAGTAGTTGTACCTTATTACTTTTACACTTTTCTTTAACTTTACTTTGGAGAGCAATTACCTTCCCACAACTGTCTGCAGAGAGTAAAGGGTGATATAGATGTGAGGCATTGTGGACTTGAGCACACACATCTCTCTCTCCTACTTTCTTGTATTTTATTATTATTTTTGAATTTCTTCATGTGAGACTAGTGAACAAAGGTTAAAACTGGTAGACAGTGTATCCCTATGCTACATGGGTCCTACTTCTTAAAAGAGCATGTTGTTAGGAGATATCATGTGGCATCATAGATTGTGTGTTAACACAGATAGCATGCTGCTAAGAGTCACAATTCCATGAAGTTTTAAAAGAGGTTGTGCTGTTATGGGAGGAGTAACATTACAGTTCAATATCAGAGGGCCTGTTACTACAGGCAGACAGTGTTAAAGATTCTATAATAGGCAGATGGTCTTAAGTTTTATGTTTATGTAGGCCAATAGGATTGCATACAGATTTCACATTTCTCAGCATACATTTATACATAGTTTCATTTTATATATTTAACTGTACTACACATTTCACAAAGGCACATGGTGCTATTAAGACCATGTAGAACTGTTGTAACCATCAAGATAATATTACTATAATCCCAGAGAACTGCATGCAAATTTCAACTTAGCTTTATTTATAATTTTCATTTATATATTTAATTGTATTACATGTGTTTAAGAAAAGTGAATGGTATTTTTAAAGGTGGATAGTGTTACTAGTCCTGTAAGACAGCAAGTCTGAAAATTAACAGAAGGACAATGCCCAGCACAAAAATGATGTTTGTCTGGAACAGTTGTGATGGTACTAGACAGCAGGGTACTCATGATCATATTTAAATTTCCCATGCTGTTCCCACATATCATTTTCCACACTAGTTTGATCAAATTGACTGATCTGGTTAGCATCTTGCATTTGTTATAGTTTCAATAATATAACCCTTAATATGTTTAGTTATCTTCACAAAATTTAGCAGGCATTTATTAAGCACTGTGAGTCTTTTGTATGCATAAATAAAACATCAGATAGTATTTCTATATACTATTATGTTACTATCCAGAGTGCAAAGTAATTTTCATGTTCAGGTTAAAAATACTTTTCATCATCTTAAAACTCTTAAATTTTATACTTATAATCCCTAAGTGTTCATAAATAAATTTCCAATGTTTTCATTCAGTAAAACTTTTAAATGTTCTGTTATTTTTCTCTATCTTAACTTTATACATGAGTGATCAATATGATCAGTATCATAACTACTAAAATACGAATTTTATTAATAAATTTCTACTTTCTAAAATTAGGTCAGAGTTTCCAATTTTTAAAAAAATTTGGTACCCAAGCCTGACTTCAAATTCTAACATAGTAGTAAATTTAAATTTGTTTATGCTAAATAGCTTTAAATTTATAACAGTATACATTTATTTTACCTTAAATGTTATTGTTTTATTTTCCTTTGAGCGACAGAGCCTGTCTAATTATTATTTGAGCCACTATAAGTTTAATTCGCTCAGCAAACGTGAAGCTAAAATGTTTTAAATTAAAGAATAGAAACGGGTGACTCCAGAGAGTGCCTCGTGAAAGCTTTTATTATTATTTAGTTCATGTAATATAATTTTAACTAAACATAAAAAGTTTCATTCTTTTTAGACTTTTTGTTACTTTATAATAATAAATAAAAATGCACATAAAAATAAAGAAAAAAGTACTTACTCGTGCCCCCTTTTATTTTTTACAATTGACTATCGATTACACTTAACATTTTTTTTATAATAATGGTAGCACCGCATTAAATAATGTTATTTAATTAAATAATGCACCAAAGAACAAAGAATAATAATGTTTAAAATGCAAACAATGTCCCATAACTACCACAGTTTTTCTGACTTTCTAACTAAGCGGCAACATCAGTTCAAAATTCAGTTAAACTCGTTGATCGTAGGTGTAAAAACTAACAAGTCGGGTAGCAATGGGAAAAGTAAGCATGCTCACCCTGAAACAGGCTGCCACAACCAAAAGTACTTTTACACGACATGATTGTTTTCAAAATCGGCTTCACTGAAACTCATCAATACAACAGCTACATTTGAATGATTCAAAACTCTAAACCAATGTTTCTCAAACCTTTCAATATCATTCACCCCTACAAGCTTTTCACAACAGCTCACTCACCCCAGTTCAGCTTGGAACTAAAATTTTGTACTTGAAAAATTTTTTGTTTGTTTGGAAATTCGCACAAAGTTACTCGAGGGCTATGTGTTAGCCATCCCTAATTTTGCAGTGTAAGACTAGAGGGAAGGCAGCTAGTCATCACCACCCACCGCCAACTCTTGGGCTACTCTTTTACCAACGAATAGTGGGATTGACCTAACATTATAACGCCCCTACAGCTGGGATGGCGAACATGTTTCGCACAACTCGGGCGCGAACCCGCGACCCTCAGATTACGAAGCGCACGCCTTAACGCACTAGGTCATGCCAGGCCCACATTATTGAAGAAACAGGTGGAAAAACGGAAACCAGATTCAAAGAACATAAAAGTCACTTCATACGTTTTAGAACACTGCAAGTCAAATAAACACAACATAAACATAGAAAACACTCAAATACTAAATGAAAAAACAAACATAAACAAACGCAAGGGCTGGGAGGGCGAGCATGTTTAGCACGACCCTCGGATTACGAGTGCACGCCCTAACGCGCTCGGCCATGCCAGGCCTTTACTTGAAAAAAACAAACTCAGAGTTGTTCTATGAAATGCTTATCTGCGACGAAAAATAAACATCTTTGAGAATCTGATAACTGATATTAATAAATTATTAATAAATGTGACGAGAAACATTTTGACGGCAAACTCCAAGATAACTGAAATAAGATTCTGAAGTATTTTTTCATGACATTAATATAGTGTTTTCTGATTTTAATTTAGCCTCAAACACGAGATTGCAAAATATTCAAAAGAAAAGCATGTAATTAACACTGAAAAAAAGGCTGAAAACATTAAAGGTCCTTACTGTGAGAACTGAATATATTCAAATATGTGAAGAGAGGAAAATTACATCTGAGTAAGAATATCAGGAAATTCAAGTTTTCCTATCGCTAACTATTGGGCAGGTACATCTTAAAATTTTAAAGCAAACGTAGTCAGTCACATTAAGGTATTGTGATAATAAACACAACCATATTTCTTAGGCTCGTTTTAGGAATGAACACACAAGTGTTTTACTATGCATAATAGGCATAAAAATAAAGTTTTAACTTGTTAACAAACAACAATTTAGGAAAGGCTACAACTAGAGTATAATTGATGATCCTCATTCACCCTGATTCTGATGTTCTTAACCACTAAGTAGAACATTCACCAAGTTGAGAAGCGCTACTTTAAACCATCAAGAGATCAGTAGTTAGCCCATAAAAAAAAAAAGAAACTAATCTTTGGACCCATTTCTGAGATACAACCTCACAGAATCTGAACATAGTTTTGTTTTTTTATGGCTCTAGTGTTTAATGTTCAAACCTCAACCACCATCTCAATACTTGTCCAACTGCTTTGAAATTAATAGCAATACTTATTTCATAATCACTTTAGCAATAGTGATTGTGGTTCGAAACAATAAGTTTTGTGGCCTACAGGGTTAGCTTTATTTAAAATAAAATACAATTTTTTATTTCCATTAAGCTTTAAAGGGACAAACATTAATTCTGATTTTGTGCACAATTTTACAGAATAATGAAGTGTTTTTCTTGTACAATGTTTGTGAAACTTTAAATCCCCTGTGCTAATGGATGGAATTTAGATTGTTTTCCTATGCAAACACAATAAAGTACCAAGTTTTAATTGTCAGTTGATAGCCATTACTTCGTTGTCCAAGGTAACACAGATTTGTAAGTTTAATTTCAAAGTTTATTTTCCACACACGAAAGCCCATATACCATTATTATTTACTATCCACTGTGTGAATAATGTGTGTTTACTGTCCACAGTTTATTAATATGTGCCTACTATATATACAAGCTTCTTTGCAAGCAGTTTTTAAAAGTTTTTGTTACAATTGTTCAAGATACTCAGTGTTTAAATGCGTCATTAACTTGTTGTGTGTGCCTAGCACTAATGTTGCCAATGATGTTTTGTCAGTTAAATACATTTATAATGAAAAGAATGATACGTAAACAAAAAAAAACCGCTTAACTGTAAAAAGGAAAGTAAAAAGAGAAGCCAAGGAAAAAGTTATTTGTTACATAAACAGAGACTAAAATAACATATATCAAAATGCGACCAAGGCAATCGCTATTATTACATGCACAATTTAAATTTGCTTGGTATAAAAAAAGTAAACTCTATACAGAGATAATCGATTCCTCCTGCCACGCCCAACTACCATATCCTCTCTTTCATAAACTGCCGATAGTTCTCTTTGATTTCTGTTGGTTATAAATATTGTAGTATTAAATGTCAAAGATTTTCGTTTATCAAACAATTCTAGTACATTGTTTTCTGTACACAGAATTATTAATTTCTCTTCCAATTCAACATTTATCTAAACCAAAAGCAGCTTGTCTGTAGAAAAAAAAAGCACGACAAAGGAAAAGGTTGTTTGTTGTATAATCAGCGGCTGAAAGAACTGATATTGGAATGTGACCAAGACAAATTGCATGATTGGATACATAGTTTACAACTGCTTGTTAAAAAAAGTAAGCTGTATACCTGATTTTGAATTATTTAATTAACATCTTTGTCAATGTTATTAACGATAGCACAATTATGTGTTACTTGCCATTTGGCCACTTTCATGTATAATTACCAGTACGTCTTTATTTTGACAGAAAAGGGGGAGCAAACTTGTGCTATCCTTAATAAAACTGGCAAACGCGATAAAAAATAAATCTAAACCAAGTATAGAATTCACATTTTTTTATTATTGTCAGAAACCTACTGTGATACACAATAAAATAAAAAATAATTTTATTTATAAAATATAGACGTTGATGACATATCAGTACAACAACAAGCAATCTACCGACGCCATGAAACATGTCCTCTGGCAACAAAACAACTTCCGTCGTTAGGGTCATGGCAGAATGAAAAATTCCAGTTGTCAAGTGCTAAAGAAGCTTGATAACAACCATCATGCAAGCAATGCGCTAACTACTAATTATTAAAGGAGTGTTGTTTATAAAACAAGACTACATTAGACTATCTGCTGTGTCCACCGAGGGGAATCGAATATCTTATTTTAATGTTGTAACTTTGTAGATTAACCGCTGTCCCGCAGATGGACTAAGAAAGGATAACCCTGGTTTTAGTGTGTGCTTTAAAGCTACAAGTTACTGGGAGAAATGTTCATTTTTTACAATTGTATCTAGAGAACCAGAACATTAACAATTTATATACACATGCCATTTAACAACCCCAGTCATGTAAATGATTTATAGTAACGTGCATCAGCATATGGAAAATTGAAATTTCTCTGCCAATTACATTCATTTGAACGAATATTAAATACCATCATAGCAAATCAAGTTTTAAAATATACAACCTTCAGAAATCAATAACTGATTTGTAAAATGCTGCATACATGTCGTAATCATAAGAACCAAATTATAACTCAGTTCTTTAACTTTATAACTCAAGGTAAAAAGGGGCTTCGAAAGTACAAATGTTAAGAATGAGCTAAATTCCAAATCACATAGAATCACATTAATTAGCACTGACAGGGCTTTAAGAACTATGGCGAGATCATTTTAAACATATTATTTATCTCTATGGAAGAGGCATTTTTACAAATACTTTTCAATCCCCCAGACACGCCTACAGATTTACACTGATGACAAACTCAGTATACGTTATAAGGAAATTCTATATAGCACATAATAGTATTTTACTTGTATATTTTTTTTAATTTCTTGAATGCAGAATATTATCCCCAAACCTTCCACACAAACCCTTTCCATTTATGTGTGGGTAGGGGCACAAAAAGAGGAAGAAAAATATACTAAATATGTCGCCAATGTGTTTAATGTTTGACTTAGACTTTTTCGTTAGGTTCACGTATTTAGGTGAAATTCCACTTAAAAATATATGTATAATATTTAAATATACAAATACGTATATAAACACTGAAAAACTATATATGTACACTCTTCAAAAAAAGAAACGCAAACGGCGAAATTTGAGACAAATTGTTAACAAGTTTATTCCGGGTAGTTCTGTATGACATGTGTGAAACGTTGCACATTCACTGCTGAACTTCCAAAGTCTGCGCTCACAAGTTGAAGTTTAACGTCACCCAACGTCAATAACGAGTATGCCCCCGTGAGAATCAATAACTGCTTGGCATCTCCTGCCCATGAAAGCAAAGTGATGACGAATCACAACCTGTGGAATGTCCGTCCACTCAGCCTGCAAAACTGCTGCAAGCTGAAGTAGAGTCCGCGGTTGAGGTTGTCGCCGTTGCAGAAGTCGGTACAACTCGTCCCAAAGATGTTCGATGGGGTTTAAATCTGGTGATCTGGAGGGCCAGGGAAGAACGTTGATGTTGAGGTGTCTCAAGAAGCAAGTGGCGAGTCAGGCTGAGTGAGGATGTGCGTTGTTATGTTGAAAAACGTCGTTGACGTTCACCATGATGGGTTGCACATGGGGCCTAAGAATTTCGTCGACGTATCGTTAAGCCGTAAGATTCCCTTGAATGTGCAAAAGGTCTGTTCTGGCATTGTAGGCGGTGGCAGCCCAAATCATGATGCTGCCACCACCAAATCTGTCAACTTCCTGCACACAGTTAGCGGCAAAACATTCACCTCGGCGATGGTAAACACGGGTCCTTCCATCCTGCCTACGAAGCATAAAACGTGATTCATCGCTGAACCAAACACGCCTCCATCGTCGATGAGGCCACTGTAGCCGTGCTTGACGATGTTGCTGGGTGAGGATGACGCCTCTGATTGAACGTCGAGGTCAAATTCCTGCATCTCGTAGACGGTTGCAAAAGGTCTGATTGGAAATCCAACGAAGCCATGGTATGGTTGAGCCAGTAGACGCCGCAGTGGTGGTCCTATCTCGAAGGTGACGTCACCGGATGTAGCGATCTCTTGTGCGGGCGTAGTCAGACGAGGTCTGCCAGATCATGGACGATTACGAGTTGATCCATAGGTTTGTGATGGTGCTTGGGTGGACATTCACAGCTATGACAACATCTGATCGAGATTCGCCTGCTTTCAAGCGACCAATGGCGTTGTTGCGTTGTGCTTCAATCAGTCTTGGCGTAACTGTATTGCGTGTCGGTGGCTTAACGCTGAGCTATGGATACCTGTTATGTATATGTGTAAATATTTTGTAAACGACAACATGTCGTATTGTGTTTGAATTTTCATTTGTATTATTCATTTTTCCATATTGATATTATTGTTTCGAAGTTTAAACTAATATTTTGTTATTCATTCAAGGTAACATTTTAGAACTTTCTCGAATTAAGTAGACCAATCACATGTTTGTAAATGAGTGCTGGTGACTTCCTGTCTAGACGTGTAGTCTCGTGCAAGAACGGATATGCGTGGATAGCTCTGGAGTTGATGGAAATTTCAAGATTGTTCGAGAAGTAGGCCTATCGGTATAAAAGACGGTGACAAGAGAGAGATTCAGTCATCAGTCATCAGTTTTATTCGAGGGAGAGAGATTCAGTCATTAGTTTTATTCGAAGACAAAGAGTGAGATTCAGGCACCGGTTTTATTTCAAAAGAAGAGAGTTAGTTATTTGAGAAAGATTAAGTGTTTGTTGTGAATATTCAACTTGGATTTGTGATTGAAATTAGATCTACGGAAGCCGTGATTTTATTTCGTCAATCTCTACGATACATCTGAATTACTGCTTGTGCTGAGAGTCGGCGAATTTATTGAACCGTGAACTGTTTCGGAATCTCTTCGTGGGGCCAAATTCACACCCTAGACTGGAATTTGAGACTTTCATTTCAATTCATTGTATTAGATACAGGCCAGTACCGTTTTGTATTGTGATTTAATTTTGAAGTTTGAAACTAGTATTTTGTTTTGTAATTAATTTCGAATGTTATAACTTAATATCGGTCACTGTTATTATATATAATTTGTGTTATATCTGTTATATTTGTTAATAGTTTAGTGTAATAAATTATACAAGCTGTTATCTGTGTTTTTCTGTTGCGTTTAATCAACAAAGAACTTAAAACATCAAAAATACGTAATAATACCGAAAACCCATCACTTTTATACGGATTTTGCACATGTTGCACTTGCAGAACATGCAAATCTCTCAAACAAATTTATTGGACACAAATGCGTTTTGGCGAAAAATCCGATATTTTCCTCCGTTTTTAAAGTGCACAACTTTTATTGTCATTTTGGTCTAACAATACGTGCCTTAACACGTGTAACATTACATACTCTGAGCTTGTAATGTTATTACATATATTTCTCTTTAAAATAAAACAAATATCCCTTTTTCATTTCTTTTTTTGAAGAGTACGTATTTACATATGTTGTTTTTTTTAGTCCTCTTACATGTACCGACAAATTCATAACATATACTATTAAAAAGAAAGAATCGATAGGTAATTTATCAGCTTCATCCAGACAGTGCTTTTTAATCCAGTTAACTCGTTTCCGTCGCTGTCTTCTGTAGTACATTGTGGAATTAAGCTTGCATTATAAGGCACTTAGAATATTTCGTGTGTGTCTAGGAAATGCAAGATCTGGGCGGATGGTAACGCACTGCACGCAATATAAAAAAGGATTAGACATTAAATTTACTGTCAAGAACGTGAACACCATTACCAAAGCAGCAGGTAAACAGAAGAACGAGTATATAAGCTAAAGTAACGGCTCGAAAGATACATCGTTTTATAGGATCAATATAATGTTATATACGCGAGGTGCAGCTGGACCTACAGTGGCTATAAAACTACGTAACAGTGAGGCAAATATCCTGATAATATTTTTACAACCGTCTGTAAAAATGGTATGCATTTTTTGATAACCAGTCTCTCCTGTGAACACTTGCATACACATATCGAAGTAATTGGTCAAATTTAATTAATAATTCCTGTTTAGTAATACCAGTATATCAACAGTTACAAAAAAAAAACGACAACAACAGAAATTATGTCTCTTAATACATAATTAAACAAACTTACATTGTTTAACCTTCAAATTACTGGCTTGTTCACATGCAGTTCACACTGTTCGTACTGCATCATATTGAATAACTGTACTTTTTTTAAAAACTCCTTTTACAACATTTACCATCAAGAATTGACCAAAAATTAGGTAAAATTGCAATTAAGTAAAATAATAACGTTTGTTTGTTTTTTACACTGAGTGCGTGCGTGACTCACGAGTTTTAAGGACCCTGTGCTATTCAAAGCATACAAAGTTTAGAAACACGTTTCAAATCCGATTGGGTCCAGATTAACCCCATTGATAATTCTATAGTTACACGAAGTCATCATAACTACATGAGCAACGCAGTTGTCTCAATGAGTTTGCTTCCCAAGAAAATGATTTTAACCGTTTCGAATATTCACGCAAAGCAAAAGCTACCTGACAGATTGGAAAGAAGGTAGCTAGCCAACATCATCTACAGCATCACCGTAACCTCACAAGCTATTTTAACAAGCAGAATAGTGGGATTTGGATATCACCAATATAATACACGTAGTGTTATATCATTTCTGAAAAGAATGAAAATTTTAACATAACACGTTATTTAATAAATTTTCCTTTGCACAACTATCCCATCTATAGTTGTAAACTCAAGTGTGGAAAATCTGAATGAAACTCTATTCTTGCTACACTTAACATTACGTTTTCCGAATAAAGCAGAGTACCACAAACGGTTAGTTATAAATACCTTGTCCTAAGATACGTGCCCAGCAACGGTCAGTTGCAAACTCTCTTTATTAACCTGAAGATAACCCAGGAAGGTCGAAACGTTGTTTTGTACTTTATTCTAATTAAAGTGCTTATAGCCATACCAGCTATCTTGAGAATACAATTACAAACTCCTGTTCCTTAAAAAGTGCCCCCTTTCTGCTAAATACCGATATTTATACAAAATGTAACGCCACTTCAACGCCAATTATTTGACAACTATATGAATTTCATTATACCCAGGAAACTAAAATTCGTAACTTCCATAAAATAAATACTGTCTAGGATTAAATACCTTCATTTTAAAGTTGTATGCCCAAATAAAACATATGTATCCACTTTAAAACAAACATGCACGAAACCTTACTTTACAAACAAATTAATGGTTACCAAAACAAAGCAGCCCACTCTCAATTTATGTTTTTGCCATACTGAATCATGCATATTAGCTTTCCTTTCCAAAAAAACACGCTGTTCATAAAACATGACATTTCTAACACAAAGCGAACACAAAATTCAAGAATTAGGGCTACATACAAAATAAAACAACCAATCCTGAATAAGCGCATTTCTGTGTAACAGATAAAAATGTGTTAAAATTTCCTATCTCGTGATCAGTTCTGCTTAAGTATACTATAACTTAGTACATTTGTTATAAAGTATTTCAAACATGGAAATCAGATACTTGTGAAACAAACATTTTTATGTTATCTACTTACGTAGCGTTTTTTTTTTTAAACGTATTGCAAGGTTTTCATGATAATAAAATTTATACTCAGCGT
Organism: Carcinoscorpius rotundicauda; assembly: GCA_011833715.1. Classification (NCBI taxonomy): domain Eukaryota; kingdom Metazoa; phylum Arthropoda; class Merostomata; order Xiphosura; family Limulidae; genus Carcinoscorpius; species Carcinoscorpius rotundicauda. The sequence continues at coordinate 24,267,227 of CM022395.1, forward strand.
AGATTAATAACACTCGGATAAAAATGGAATTAAATCTATTATATCTCAAATTCTACAATAATAACGAACAGAACGCGATTTTCTAATTCTACTCAAACCTCCAGTTTCTTTCAACCAAGTAAGCTATGGGTGCACTCTGTTGATCTCAACCATGGTCTTCTCTAACAGCAAAGAACAAGGCTGATGCTCCACTGGACTGCGGACGTACGTGGAAAAATAATGCATACGGAGTGTTTACTTACGAAATTTAACATGCTTTGATAAAACATATACAATGGTCTCCTGCCTCCCACTCCACCAAAACTAGCTGAGGCTGGAAAATCCGTGATTCAGAAGCAAGAAACTACCCGCGCCCTCTGCAAGTTAAACGATTCGATTATACAGAAGAATTGAGACAGGAGGGGGAAGGTTACGATCGATAATACCATAGCCTAGCCAAACACGATAACGTTTCTGAACGTAGCAGAGTCGAGTATTTAAGTGTACGGCTAGTGTCTATGCATTCATAGACTTAACGTTCTCGACACTGACTATATTTCAATTCTGTTCATAACCAAGAAATGGATGGCGTTACTGAAAATTACGTACATACGTCATAAAATAAATTAGCTTGGAAATATAAAATAATCAAAATAGGCATTTTCATATACAATTACTAGCCCAAACACGGACAAAATCTGAATTATATTTTATATGAATGGTACCGTATATAAGGATAAATTGCGATACATTACCTACAATTCACCATAGTGGTATTTTTAATGGATATTTTACCTTGTAAGAAAGAAAATGTCAAAACATATGTACTGCAATTTAATTTACATTATAATTATCTTACAGACGTATATTATAAATTATTTTTTCTTGAATTAAGCCGTTCATTATTTGGAAGAACTGTGTAAAAGCATGATTGTCTTCTTGAACATCATGCAGCTTCATTAGCTGTATTCTGAGTAGAAACGGGAAATATGACCTATAAAAAAAAAACAAGTTCAAGCCAGTTGGCTCTACTTTGGTTATGTCAAACTTTAGGCTCTAGGGATATAAATGTTTGTTTTTTGGAATTTCGCACAAAGCTACTGGAGGGCTATCTGTGCTAGCCGTCCATAATTTAGCAGTGTAAGGCTAGAGGGAAGGCAGCTAGTCATCACCACCCAACGCCAATTCTTGGGCTACTCTTTTACCAACGAATAGTGGGATTTACCGTCACATTATAACGGCTGGGAGGGCGAGCATGTTTGGTGCGACTCGGGCGTGAACCCGCGACCCTCAAATTACGAAGCGCAAGCCTTAACGCGCTCTAGGCCATGCCGGGTCCAGAAATATAAACCATTACATAGTTTAAAATCGCTGTTTTATACAAAAAAAGTATCAGCATTATTATAAAGTTAATTATAATGTAAATTGAATTGTTGTACATGTTTTAACATTTTCCTTCTTACAAAAGAAAATAGATTAAAAATTTGTACTGGGGACTACAAAATGATATACTTACATAAAAGTAATATGATATAAAAGAAACTCAACATATAAGTTACAAAATGTTGCATGTTGAGGTACCAAAACTACAGGAAGAAGGCAAGTGGACAAACCCTCACTCCAACCTAAAAAATCACAAAATGAAACAAAATTTGGAATTAGAGCCAATTCATGCCTCACTCAACCTGAACAGAGTTCATCTGGCCAGAGATTAAAAAACAAAATCCTGGAAGGCAAGATAAAACCTCCTGCTCACAGGATTACAAGGAAGATGTGGAGTAAAAACTTTCAACTAAGAGCTTATGGAATTATGAGGATTTGAAGGGCCTCTTACATGATACTAAAATGTACAGGAATGAGAAAAAGAAAAGCCCTGGTTAGAAAATAATAAAAAAGGAAACAAAATGTAATCTTTGAACTGGAATTATGAGAAGGCTTTAACACAAGCTGGACTGGTTTCCCACCCAATATATGGTAAAATCATCCAGGAATAAGGGTGGGTTGATACCTAGCTTTACACTCTTCTCATTAAATGAAATAAAGAATACAAACATTACTGAGCATCACTCCAGCAACTGGAAACTGTGAGTGGTAAGGATTCCCTTGTTCCAGAACAAGAGACAACTGATTTATGTTGGGGAGTCCTCAGGAATAATGCTCTGGAGATAATGCAACAGGTGAACCATGTTCTCTATTTTAAAAAGTAAACCAACCACAATTTATTCAGTTCAGGGATTAGCAGAGATACGCAATGTCCCTTTACACTTTATTTATGACAGCCCACGAGTAGTAGTCATGGATAGAATATATTATATTTGATATAGAACAAATGTTCACCACTCAGAAGGTGCTAAGGCAGTCAGAAAATACTCCATCTCAACAAAGCTTGCTGCTACCTGGAAGTTAGATATTAAGCCTACTGGTAGCTAGTGCATATTTGATCATGATCATGCAACACTTGCCAACGAGTGGGATTCAAATTATGATGATGAGGATGAGAAGGTTACTGAAAAGGAATAAAGTTACTGATCTCTGTCACAATCAACATGGAGCATGTACAATAGCCACAAGGAGTTGCCAAAACCCATCAGAAAAGACCACTAAATTCTCTAAATAATGCAGTATAAAACTAGTAGATGTGGTTCATATACCAGCTTGTAAAATTCTCTGTAGTGAGCAATACAACACAGCTGCCAAAGACATCAACATGCATCAAATTTGATGAGACAACACCTTAAGAAGTCTCCATTCATCATGATGAAAGATCAGAATAAGCTATCTGAACAAACTGACAAATCTAGCTTGTCAGAGTGACAGGGACAAGTCACATGATATTGAAGGATCTCAATAGTTAAATCACTGGTGATGTGAGCTCCAACATACTTTAGTACATGCCACATAACATTTGTAAGCCTAAACAGAGTATAAAAACAAACAAAGATCCAAATGATGGGAAGAAGAAAGGAAAGAAAGCCTTATCTTCTTCCCGAGCTGCTGCATTTTAAGATAGAAAGGACTCACTTGAATACAAAATGTAGTTGGAATGGTACAATGTGCTATGAAGCATGAAGTGCAAACATATGTAAATGTCAATGCTCTGTGGCCAATAACAAGAAAATACATTATAAGCAAACAATGTAATAGTGAACATATCCCTGATGGTTCAAAAGGCACTCATCTGCCTAGATTCAAATTAAGTGCATATACTAAACAATTAATCTCAATTTCAATCGACTATAAATGATTTTTGTTTAGATACGTCCACAAAGATACACAAGGATTATCTGCATTAGCCAATCTTAACAATGAACTTGTAGACTCAAGAGTATCCAGCTCCCATCAGTGGGATTTCATCTGCATTTTTATAACATACTAATGGCATCAATGTGTGTAGCACAATTTCATGGTAACAAGTCATGAACTATGGACCTTCAGATTTACAATACTGCATTCTAATAAGTAAACCACATCTAAACTACAACTCAACCAATCCATGCACTTGAATGTAAAAATTTCTTTGCAATAAGACCACAAACAAAGAAACTTAATTTCAAATATATTTTGATGGAAATGAAATTTACAGATGCTAGGTGTGTTTGGTTAACTGCAGTATGTATTTTGTACAGAAATGCCATGGATATTATCATGTCTGTCAAACTTTTCTCTTTATATATATATGTAGAGACAACAAATACTTCATTTAAGTGATATGGTAATGTGAATTACTTTCTTTACAGACGTCATTCTACTATAAAAACCACACCCTATCTTGATGAAAAGAATCTACATGTACACATTCTTTATTGTATGCTTACATGAATGTCCAGTTGACTAGATGAAATATGCAAAGGATAAAAGAACTTTTCTAAGACAGTCACATAAAGCCAGACATATAAACAAAGAAATTAATTATAAAAGTTCTAGTACCACAGCTACCTAATGTCGAAAAATTTTACCATATTCAGGAAGTTTTGAAAATAAAGAAAGGCAACAAAATTTTGTTAAATCTATAAACTTAATGGCAAGTAAGACTGTGAATAGCTTGCACAAATAAAAAAACATTAAAATGCATATAGCTTGCATTTACTTTAGTTTAAAATGTACATTTTCTTATAAAATGATTTTTTTCATTGCTAGTGTTTTCCTTACTTCTATAATAGCTTTTTAAGAAAATTGCCCCAAAACATAAGGTAATGTGGCCACAGAAATCTCAAATTCATGAGTAAAAAAAAGAGAAAAGAAGAGAAAAAACATGTTACTTAAAAATGTGTAGATATACATATAATGATCATTACCACTTGATACAACTTAGTTACCTAAATAGAGGGTGACTTAAACAAATTTCTCTCTGTCTAGTTTAAATATTCAAACATTTAACTGTGGAACTTGACATTTTAGCTATTTCTCTGAAATTATAAATTTATTGGTTAATATTTTGCAATTTTAAATACAAAGCAACAAAATTTTTGAAAACTTTGCTTGTTTTTCAGTTTACTGGCAACTAAAATATTTCAGTTATTAAAAATCAATTTTTGGTTAACATTTTTCTTATAATGCACCTATTTGTACATTTTGATTTCTTCAAAATGACTTTAACTCAACTTTCCTACAAACACAAATTTTAAATAACCATGAAAAAAGTTTCCTTTGAATGTTTAGAAGGGATAACAAAGAGTGAAGTCAATCATGAACATTTCATAATGTTAATAGCTGTAATCAGAAAATGCTAAACATAGCGGTATAAAATTATATGCAATTACAAAAAAGAAAAAGTAATATTTTATAGAATCTAACAGTGACTGCAAGAAGACTGTACTGTTTCAGATTTATTTAAATATGCACAGTTGTGTGCAAATTTTTAAAACACTAGCAACTGTAATTTATGAGATTTACACACAACAGTTATTGATCTGCTCACAAAAATTAAATTTTAATTTCTGAAAATTTATCTTACATGAAACTATTACCGATATTGGTACACATATAATGTCTGTTACAAATGCTTAGCACAGCCAGCTTTGGCATCAATAGCAGCTTGGTATTTTTGTGGTATTGTCTCTACGTATTTTCTAAAAGACTATTGTAATTTAATCCCATGTTTATTCTTTAGTAGAGTTGGTATTTTTTCACACATAGATTCTAGCAATTCAAAAATTTGTTCCATGGGTTTAAAGTGTAGACTTCTTGAAGGGCATTCAGTGAGCTCAAGTGCATTTAGGAACAATATATTCTTAAGTATGAAATTTTGCGATGCATCTTTTTCCAGAAGGTATAGAATGATGGGATAATATAATGTGGTACTCATGTTCATCCATGATTCCATCAGTATTGTAAAAACAGTCAATACTATTCACAAATATTGCATTCCAAACAGTCACAGAGCCTCATATATATTTGTTTGACTGTTGAGGAAAAGAATTCCTGTTGCCTCTCACTAACTATATGGTGCACATGTACACAATTATTGAAATTAAACAGTTGAAATTCAGATATCTATCCAAAACAACTACTGCCACTGTTCTTCTCAAAGGCCAGAGCCTTTTCTGTATATTCTTTGCACATTAAGGGCCTTCTATTAGCAATTATTCTCCAAAAGCCACATTTCTTCAGTACTCCTCAAACTGTGCTTCTTGAGACTTTATCTGTGAATAGCTTGTCCTGTTATCATTAAGTTTTCAGAGAATCAATTTTTAGATATGTAACATCTCTAAATAAGCTTTTTTCTCTAGCTCCCACTTTGTCAATAACGTATCTGTCCAAGATGTACTTCACAGTATTGAACATAATATTTTTTTAAAATTCAGACCAGTATCATTAAAATTTCACTCAAATGATGTTAATTCTCTCCATTTCATCATTTTAATGGTAACATCACACTATATTAGAATTACTGGACAATGTTTTTGAAAAACAAAACAAAAAAACATTCCTTATATGTCTTCACATGCCTCCTATGTAAACATAAAAATCTGAAAACCTCAAAATTTTCCTTCATGTGATGAGTGGTATGGAAAGTAGAGGCAGCCCTTGATAAATATTTTCAGATCTAGGAACCAGCCTAATTTAATTAACTTCACTACTGTTTGTACTGGGAAATGAGTGGTAAATATATTTATTTACTTTCACAATAATGAATGCATGCTAACAATCACATGATATCAAGATCTGCTTCACAATATTGCTTGAATTAACTGCTTTTGGTTCTAACTGGTTTAAAGGAGAGAAATAGAAAAATCAAAATGGCACAAAATTAGTGATGTATTGTGTATTTGCAGCACCTCATTTCTGGAGAAAAAAATGAAATGCAGAATTTGTCATTAAAATCCTAAAAAACAATGTTTGATTTAGGATTCAAAAAACTTGTAAATCATTCCAGACTTCTAAAGAGTCCAGAACTGTTCTAAATTCAAGTTCTATTTAGCATAGCAATATTTACAATTAAAATGAAGAAAATACAATGAAAATTTTAGTTGCCATGGTGGCATAAAATCCAAAATCTGTTGAGGTTTGGTATAGGGCAATTCTAAAGGAAGAAATTCTTAACAAAAGTACAATGATTTTAACAGGGTTAGTGGGAGATAGTTTTCACTGAAATTACCTTCTGGTCATCAACTATTTTGAACTTACATGAGTCAGAAGCATTGGTTTCAAAGCTAACATGAAAATACAAGGTCACAAAAAGCTTGGAATATTATCAGTTCAAAAGTAATTGATGTAATCATAACTGGATACTCATGACCAAAAAATAAACCATAAAACAGGTAATAAGTAGCTTGGAATAAATAGCAAAGAACAAAGTCCATGTACTAACAAAAGAAGATGAGATAAATGGAAATTCAACAAGTAGCCATCAGAATAAATTACATTACAATAATCCCTAAACATAAAATGTAAATTAATGATGGTGAGGTAAAAATTATTAATATGAAAAATTAAAGTGATAGCTAGCAAAAGAAAGGAACAGAATTAGCAAACATGAACAAAAAAGTAAAACACTGACTGTCACATGACTAATGACCATCACCTAAAACTGCTTGACTTACAGTGTATAACTCTTCTCCCACGCAGCCTTCAACCTTTATAACTGCAGCAAAATGTTTGGCAGATTGCATAGCATCCATCTCTGCAATTTACTTATGCTTTTCTGGAAATGGCAGGGACCCTATTGACTTAGCAAGCCACTGTAATTTTTTTTTATGGTTAAGCAGGAGTTTTAATACTGACAATCAAACCCTTTTTTATTACTTGAATAGGAATTAAGTATTTAAAAACTTTGCTCTCTAGTGTTTACAACATTAAAATATTATACCAAGTATAAACTGCAGTAACTAAAATATTTTAGGAAGAAAATTCAATCACTTTTTAAATAGATACATGTAATTCTTTCACACTCTTCAGAATGTCTGTGAACAATTCATTAACAAAATGAATCTTTGATATGTTATGAAGTTATACAATAATATCTTTGCATTATGTGATGATTGTAAAATGTCTTCAGTAGATTTTTTTTAACAACTTGGTTTTAATGAAATCATTTTAACATTTCATGTGTGTCACTACAAAGGTCAAACTGTTTTCTGATCTTAATTTACATGAAAATAAAAATAAGTATAACCTTGTCTACAATGCACTATATCTCTTACTTCCTCTGGTTATGGTGCATGCACCGTTTTCTCAAGTTCTATTCTTCAAGTGAGTTTTAAAACTAACACTTTTAATATCTAAAATTTAAAAGTAGCCTATATCATTATAACTAGTTCTAATTCACAAACCAACTGACAAATTGTGTCCATGCCAGGAATGACATTTATTTCACTGACTTCATTTTTATCTCTGCTAAAGTCTCCTTGAAGTAGAACTAATGTACTTAAGCTTGCAATTTAGACACACACAGTACAGAGAAATTTAAGTTGATACTGTCCTTTAGATGAAAGAGTTCTTAGTCTGTTTTGTGCTTTAAAGAAACAATTATATTCTACTACTTGTACAAAATTTATGGGAAGTACTTTCTTAATTTTCTTTTGTTACATGAATATTTATCCATAAAATTCAAAAACATTGTCAATTTCCTCCTTAGCTCATCAAACAAATTTACAGAAGAGTGGGCAATCATTCCAGGGGAATCCGCTTGGGGTTGCTAGGTTTGCACAGATCAGCTAATTACGACGCCATTTCCCGACTGCAGATATCTTCATTTGTGTAATAACTATGCGGTTTTAAGTGAAGTGCGATTATTTCGTTTGGCAGATTTCAGAATGAATGACCTGAAGGAGCAACGACTTGCTATGAAATTTTGTGTTAAACTTGGAAAATCTGGGACTGAAACTTTTGATATGCGTAACACGGCTTACGGTGATGTTGCTAAGAAGCGTACGGCATGTTTCAAGTGGCATGAACGTTTTAAGGATGGTCGACATTCCATTGTAGATGATGAGCATCCTGGACATCCTTCCACGTCAACTGACGACCAACATGTCGACAAAATCAACACCCTGGTGTGAGCAAATTGACGTCTAACTGTCAGGGAGCTTGCTGAAGAGTGTGGGATATCAGTTGGATCTTGTTAGGAGATTTAGACCAAAAAACTGAAGATGCACTGCATTGCTGCAAAATTTGTGCCACACCTGATGATGGACGAACAAAAAGCCCATCGCATCCAGGTTTGTCAGGAACTGCTTGATCGTTCAGAAGAAGATGAAAACTTCTTGCCAAGGATCATAACAGGTGATGAATCATGGATTTATGGTTATGACATTGAAACAAAGGTCCAATCGTCCCAGTGGATGGATGAAACATCCCCGAGACCAAAAAAGGCTTGCCAAGTTTGATCCAAAGTCAAGGTGATGCTGACAGTTTTCTTTGATGCTAAAGGTGTTGTTCACCACAAGTACCTCCCTGAAAACTCCAGTGAACCAGACTTAGTACATTAAAGTTCTTAAACATCTTAGAGATGCCATCTGTCGCAAAAGGCCAGAAATGTGGAAGAGTGGAGACTGGTTTTTCCATCACGACAATGCTCCAGCCCATTCTGCCCTCAGAACTCATGAGTTTTTGGCCAAACACTTGATGACTGTTCTTCCCCACCCCCCTACTCACCCTACCTTGCTCCTTGCAATTTTTTCTTATTCCCCAAACTCAAAAGACCCTCAAAAGGAAGAAGATTTGAGACAATTACCAAGATTAAGGCAAATGTGACAAAGGAGCTGGAGAACATTACAAAAGAAGCGTACGAGGACTGTTTCCCGTTGGGATAAGTGTGTGCGTTGGGGAGGAGAGTACTTTGAAGGGGTCCCAGACCTCTAACTTCTAAATAAAGTACATTTTGTTTTATGATGCCAGTCCATGTATTTTTGGAACAGGCCTCGTGCATTTGCAATTTCTTTATGCTATTCCAAAATTACATAAATTTCCAACTGAATTTAGATTTCAAGTTCAGTAAAAACAATTATCAAACAACTAGCTATATTATTAAATAAATTACTTGATATTTTACTTGATAAAATAGAAAATGTAAGTATTAATAATAAAAGACAGACTTATGTTTTGGATAATAAGAAATAACCAACCCATTCTAAAATGTCTAATAAAGTGTAAGCAGGTAAACAGTAATCAAACTTTTGATTTAAGAACATTATATACCACAATACTATTAAAAGAATTAATATCTCCCTTAAATTCATTCAGAGAACAATATCATTATCCTTTTATAGAATTGGGAAAAAAGTATATATAGTTCCAAAAAAAGATACACTAAGTTTCTGTATTTATAATATTTTTATATTCAGGTTTTTAAACAAGTGATAGTAGTTCCAATGGCAGCTGACTATTCAACTTGTGTAGCAAATTTATTTATATTGCTATGAAAATATATTTATTGAAAACTATGCAAATCCAGATATTTTTACTTTAACTTACAGATATAGTGATCGTTTAACTAGCATAAGTAGTTCTGAAATGTATAATGTTATTAACACCATTTATCCAACAGAATTAGAAACTAAAAATACATGAAAATACAAATGTTTAGTCTGAGTAGCTAAAGTCTCACAACATTACATTAGTTAAACTTATTTATTATATTGCCCTTCCCATCATGCTTAGCTGATACTACATAGCTTGGATTGCTGTGGAGCACATGCACTCATGTTACCACATCCAGTAATATAACACTGACCTTTAGTCTTTTTAAAGTGATCCTGTTTTTGCAGTTTTAGTTGACTAGTATATTGTAATATGGTCACATTCCAATTATTAAACATTTTATACACACACACACACACACACCATTATTATTTGGAAATATGTTAAAATTATTTTTCATAAAATATAAAACAATAAATATAGATGTAGGCTGCTAAGACTTATAATTTTGCTAGTGGAGAACATTAAAGAAAATATTTTTTTTAAGGTTTTCTATATACAGCTGACTAAACAAAAAATAATAAATTATTGTATCCATACAAAAAAATTCCACTACAATTTATCAAACTTAGTAACTAAACTGTATTTAAGATTTGTTGTTTTGAATTAAGCACAAAGCTACACAATGAGCTACCTGTGCTCTGCCAACCACAGGTATCAAAACGTGGTTTTTAGCGTGTAAGTCCAAAGACATACCACTGAGTCACTAGGGGGCAAACGGTATTTAAGTTTTAAAAAAAGATATATGAAACTTTGAGCTAACTAAAGACACAACCTACATTTTTGAAATCTTGGTTCAAAAGAATATGGTTGCCTTGTAACAGATTAAAATGGCTGAGAAAATCACAAAGAGGGCATTGTAAGCCAGTGATGGTGAACCTATAGTACACAAAAATATTTTACTGGCACATTGCATACAGTACCATCTCTTGATTTTTTAAACTATAATGCTAACCCATAATATATATAATGATTATCATTATTGCTACTAAATGCAGCATCAAATGATTTTTTTCCAACCTAGGAACAGTGAGAAATGTTCACAGGAGATTTTCATACCCTTTTGGTGCTAGCTTTGCAGCTGCGGGAACACAGGACATCGGATGGCACATTTTGAATTCCTTGCAGATGCAGTGTACACATCAGTATTTGATTAAAAATAGAAGTAAACTGTTGGTATTCATTTTATTCTCCTTATATTTTTCTTCTGCTGTTTGCGAGTTCATACTGGATATTTAGTGATACTTACGGTAAATTAGCATTTATGATTTCACAGTAAATATATGAATTATACTTTTATACCAAATTATATTATCTGGTGTGGCATGTGTATATTTTTTATGAGTTAGCTAATTATCAATTTATTTTTATATCAATGCTGGTGTTACATTGTGGTAAGTTATAGTATTTAATGTTAATTAGTGAGATACTTTAAAATTGTATTTACCCTTTTCAGCTTATCAGAATGTCATAATGTTCTTATGTTCTGAAACAGTGATGTGCAGGACTCCCTGTAAATGGCATTATGAAACTGTTTATAAATGGCTTTGTGATAAGAGTGTTGTTGCTGACTTCTTAAGAAATGTTGTTTTTGTTCTTGCTCAATGTTCAGTCAAATGTTTCAGTGAAATTTGTTTCAGGTAGTTTCAACTTACCTGCTGTTAGTTTTGAGATTTCAAAATATTATTTCTCAACATGAAAAACCACTTACAGTTGGGGAGTATATTAAAAAATCATGGCTAGAATGTGCCCTTTTCCTACTTGACATTTTTCCAAAGAAAGAAAATATTATTCAGTGCATTACAAAATTGCCAGTGAAGTAGAAATACAGTAAGATAGAATATTAATGAAACAAACGTAGCAGAACAGCTAACAAAAATATTGGCTGATGTAAATTCCTTTCCATTTGTCTTGATGAAAGCACTGACATTACATCACCAGCAAGGCGAGTCATTATTGCTCAATTCTGTAGAGGTGATAAAATCTGTTAAGAGATGGTTAACTTGGTAACATTATCTGAACATACCATAGGGCCTGATATATGTTAGGCAACAGCAAAAAATTATTCAATCAACAGGTTGACCCTTGAAAAATACTTTCTGTGACAACTGATGGTGTTCCCAGCATGATTGGTAAAAAAGCATGTTTTGTAAATCTATTTGCAAATGGTGTTGGATATCCACTGGTTGGCTTTCATTATATTATACATAAGAAGCCTTTGTGTGCAAAGCTGGCCTTAAGGAGCTTGAAAAATTTTATTTCTGTGCATATTTTGAAGAAAAAAAACAATTTCAAAATTTACCGAGAGAGACAAATTCAGTGCACACAGAACTACTGATGAAAGACAATGTTTGTTGGATAAGTAGAGATTCTGTTTTTAAATGATTTGTGGAGTGTTTGGATGAAATTTGTCGGTTTTTGACAAAAGCAAAATCTTCTTGTATAGAATTATCTGATGTCGTGTGGATTTGTAGATTGATGTTTTAAAAAGATTTCTCACATTTAAATGACTTCAACACCAAATTGCAAACAACTGGCAAAGCACTTGATGTTATGTTTAAACGTGATGTTTATAATGGCACTTTTAAATATTTCCTGAACCTAAAAAAACACAACAAATCTTGAAATTGATGAGACAACATACATTCAAGCATTATTAATTCAACTTTTGAACAATTTTCTTTAATATTTAATAAGTTCAGATTATTTGAAGAAACTGCAAAATTCATAAAGCATGCAGACAGTGTAGTGTAATATTAGACACACTGAGTTTGGAAATGTTTAAGTGGATTAACTAGAATAAATTTGATATGCAACTGACTGATTTACAAACCAGCTCAATTCAGAGGCAAAAACTTGTCAACTTAAAAGTTAAACTATAAAATATTGAAAGAGAAAAACTACCGTAATGCAAGTTGTAAAGTACTTTCTGTAGCATAATTATAATTACCATAACTCACCAGGAAAACTAACAGGCAAGTTAAAAAACCATTGTTTGTCACCTGAAGTTGGCCTTTCCAGTCCTGGTTTTGAGTTATTTGATGTTATGGCCATTTTCAGAAAGTAAAGTAATAAAGTTTTAAAAGACTTATAGTAAAATTTTAATTATAACTCGCCAGGGCAACTAACGGGTAGTTCAAACAGCAGCGTTACTCACCTGAAGTTGGTCTTTCTAGTCCTGGTTTTGAGTTATTTAACATCATGGCCATTTTCTAATTTTAAATCAAACTAGATGTCTTTTGATTCTTAATAGGGAATCACATTAAAAAAGGTTTTATGTATAAATTAAAAATAATACCATTAAAAATATCAATGGCCTTTAATAAACTAAAGCCATTTCTAAGGTGGAGAGTATCACCATCATAAATAACACTAATATCACGGATAAACCTTGGGACAAAACATGTTTAAAATAATGCTGTAGTTGAGAGTCATAACAATAGCAAGGCAATAAAATGTAGCTTATTTTAACCTGAGTGTTACACAGATGACACATTGGTGCATCAGTCCCAGATAAAAGAAAACAATAAGTTAAAAATCTGTGACTAATGCATAGCCTAGTTAGAACAACGTCCTCTTTCCAATCCTTACAGAAGCAAGATGGCCAACATCCAATAGAGGGTTTTATTTAGAAAAACTTGTTTTGACAATGCTCACTCTAAGTTGACTGCCAATTAGCACTGAGCCATGCCTTCAATACAGAATCATAGTCCAATGTATGAAACAGGCACAGCAGTGATAGTGTCAGAGAAGAAAGATTAAGTTGCAGTGTTGGTGAGCTTGTTCTGGTGAATACCAACATGGCCTGGTATCCAGAAAAACTGGACTGAAGTATATGTTAATGAAAAATGGACCAGTTGGTATTGAATATTGACAAGAACAGGGTGTAAACTGATATGAAGTAATTCCAGATCCAGTAGAAAACTAAGCATGTTAGTATAAATAGTGCAATTTGAGTACTGATTAGCTTCAATGTGATCAAGGGCAAGAGAAATGGTGTACAGTTCAGCAGTGAACACAGAAGCTGTAGAGGTAATTCTGAATGCAAGCACTGAACCACAACAAATGATGACAAAGCCCACACAGTCACCTGATTTCAAACCATATGTATAAACAAGAATGGAAAGATGGTTTGAAAAAGGTTCAGCAAATAGCAGACAGTATTTCCAATCAGGAGTGTCTGCTTTTCTCAGATGATTGAAAGATAAGTCACATTTGGAAAAGTAAAGGGCCACGGTGAGATGGGCTGACCAGTGGATACAGAAATGTTATGCAAGGACAAACCCAATTTATCCAACTGCACCTGGAAACAAAAGCCAAAAAGAAACAATCATCTCTTCTGAAAAAGTATAGCCCACAGAGGAAGGAAAACATAACCCCACATGGGATGTTTTGGTAAGGAATGAAGTTTCAAACAATATTGTAAAAACAGTTGCAAATGGAAGAGGTGCAAAGAACGTTCATGATACTCTGTGTTTAAGCTCTGAATGGGGGAAGTGCAGAAAGCTCTGGTGCAGAGCAGAAGTCCTTGATGATGAATGGGTTCCAGGAACTTTGAAGCCAAGGTCCTGGCAGAACCATAGACCAGTGATCTATAGTTGAATTTCGATCGAATAAGAGCACGATAATCTTTACCACAAAACATCAATCCACTCCCCAAGTGATAGAAGAGAGAACACGAAGAATGTTCAGTGCTTTTGTACATTTGACCCATAGCTGCTTGATGTGTGGAATAAAAGTCAGCTCAAGGTGAAAGATAAGCTCCAAGAACTTTGTCTTAGGGAACACAAGCAGCACAACTTCACTAATACGGAGTTCAGGATCAGGATAAATACCCTTTTCGTGGCAAAAGTGCATGCAAATGGTTTTAGATGTGTGAAGTTAAAACCATTTGCTGTAGTCCACTTCAAGAAACAATTGACGGAATTCTGTAGCTGCTGCTCAATATACCTTATGTTCAACAACTGACATGAGATGTGAAAGTTGTTGATAAATAGTAAACAGTAAAAGGGAGTTGTTGAGTGATGGCATTAATCTTTATAATGAAAAGTGTGACACTCAAAACAAGCCCTGAGGGACTCCAAGTTCCTGTAGAAAAGAATGGGAAAGTGTTAAACCCACACAAATTTGAAATCTCTTGTCCATTACAAATTTTTTAATAAATATGGCAAATAGCCACATAACCCATATATAGAGGTCTTGCAAGATTCAATACCTCCATGTTGTATCATAAGCCTTCTCAATGTTGAAAAATATTGATACAAAATGTTGTTTGAGAAATGCTTCTGTAATTGATATTTGAAGTTGAGTCAGGTGGTCCATAATGGAGGACTGTATTCAGAACCCACACTGAGCGGTTGAGAGGAAACTGTTTGAATCGAGGAACCAAAGAAGATAAGCATGAACTATCCCCTCTAAAGTCTTACAGAGACAGCTCATCAAAGCAACTGGATGGTAGTTTGAAGGAATCTTGAGATTCTTCCCAGGCTTAGAGAAAGGTAGGACAATAGCCAGGCATCAGGAAAACCATTCTCCTGCCAGATCTGGTTAAAAACTATCAGAAGAATAGCAGAAGATAAATGGTGCAGCCTTTCATAGTGTACATCATCAGGTCTGACCAATGAAGGGCTAGTTTGAGTTCCATCAGTGTAAAAAAGCAATTAGTCATAGACATAATCAGTCAAAAGGGAAGAGGTTATCACTCTGCCCAAGTCTTGATGGCTATGAAGGTGGAGGAAGAAGAAGTGCTAGATACCCAGCAAAAGCTTTCACCTAGAGTATTGGCAGTGTTTCAGTTATCAGCTACTTTCTGGCCATCAAAGAGCAAGATTGAGAGAGGAACAGAATTATATTGCCCACTGACCTTTCAAATCTTGTCCTATATGACTTTGGAACTGGCAGTAGAAGATATGTGATTGTGAACTTAATCAAAGATTCCTTCTGGCTGTGACATCTTACCCACTAAATATGTGCCCAGGCCTGCTGGAAACTGATGCAGTGCGAGTGTGGAACACCTTTGAAAAGTATCCCAGCCCTGTTTTTGAGCCTTCCTTGCCATGTAGCATGGAGGATTACACCACGGACAGGGATACCATGAAAAACGTGTTGAGGTTTTAAAAATATATTGAGCACCTCCTTGTATAATACAGTCAGTTACTGCTGCCACACAGTCATCTATTCATGGCTTACTGATGATGGCAGGATTATGTTTTGTGAGAGCAGCGAAAGAAGGTTGGGTGGCATTGACCATGACCAGTCTCTCTCAAAATTACAAGAAAATAATCACTGCCTTTTGAATAATTGTGAAACTTCCATGAAAAGTGGGAGAATAGTGAAGAGGAGCAAACTGAGAGATCAATACCAGTAAAGGACGGACTAGATGCATGAAAATAAGTAGAAGAGCCAGTATTAAAAATAAAACGGTTGTAATCAGAGAGCATACACTCTACAGAGTGACCCCTTCCATCAATATCAGCACTTCCCCAGAGGGGATCATGTCCATTAAAGTCCTCTAGGATTAAAAATGGAGACATCAACTGTTCAATGACAGTATCAAGGTCTGACTGATCATAGGTCTCTCCAAGCAACAGGTAGAGAGAAAAACAGTGATGGTATGACCCAAGGAAACATGGATGGCTACAGCCTCCAAAAGTGTGTCAACTGGCAAAGACAGAGTGAGCATGTGATGATCAACCAGCAGTATCACCCCTCCATGCACTCGTACATCACACAGCCTGTCATTTCTGCATTGACTTTATTCAAGGGAGGTCTTTAAACGTATATGGATCATGCCCTGGGTCAATTGGGCAGGTCTTTGTTGTTGAAAGGGGATTCTGGTGACTGAAGATGTGAACAAATGATCATTTTGCATCTTGGAGTGGGAGAAAATGTACCCAAGGAAACCCCCTTACCCAGAACCAAAGGAAGTGGATCTTGAAATTTGCTGGAATGTATGTTAAAGACAGAAATGGGTGTTGACAGTGATTCATCAACTTCTTTAACCCTTTTGGTGCGGTTGGCAACCGTAGTCGACTTCAAGGCCCAGTGCAGCAAAAGACCTTCCTTTATTCTTGTTATTCTTTAGTATTGAATCTAACATATATAGCATTAGGTTCAAACACTAAATACTTCAGGGACTTTTATTGAGTTATTGCTGAGATATCATGCTTTTAGTACTGATACCATAATTAGTTGAAGTATCAAACATGTATTCAGCACCAGGCCAAACACTAAAAGTTGTTATTCAGCACTAAAAGGCTTAAACATGGAGGCCAAAAGACTTTTAATTGGTTTGGGAGTCAAAAGATAGAGTGACAGCAATTTCCTTCTACTTTACTCCTGTTAGACCCTGAGTTTACAGTTCTGGATTGAACATATTTATCATGCAAAACAATACAAGAAAAAGACCTAACTGGTCTTGCAGAACATTTCAACAGTGAGCATCATTGACTAAAGATGAAAAGCATACAAAAACCTACCCACTCAAAGAGAAACATCAGAACTCAAAATGGTGATAAGAGGTAGATGATAGCCAGTGTAGCACAAAATGGCTACATGAGAAAGATAATGTGAAATAAATGTGTGGGTAAACAATATTCTCAAATGTATGAGAAACTGGAAAACATGATAATGTGACCAATTTGATGGGAGGAGATTTGGAATATAGAATAATAGCGAAACACTGAGAAAAATAAGCAAGACAAAAAGCTGGTGAATTCAATCTATAAGGGTAACAAGAGAAATATCACAAAGGGAAATGTATCAATAAATGAACACTGGAACAAAAACCACAGAAAAAAAGCAGTGCAAATCATATAACAGTGAAGAGCCTGAACAAGACATAAGTAATTACAATACAAAAATGATAAATGGTGGGAAATGGAAGGCAAGATGATGGAAGAGAAGGTAGATATGTAAGCCCCTTATCAAAAAGCCTGAGACAGGAAAGTTATGCTAATAAGACCAATGACAGTACACATACCACTAACATTAGTAAACTGATATGAAAGAATGATGAATAAAAAAGTTAGGTTAAGAAGACATCACAGAAATAGTGGGATCAGAACCTCAAAGAGGCTGAAAAGATTTTAACTGCAGGTTGTCAAAAAAAGAAAAAGTAACCCTACAGAAAGCCACAACATGGTTTTCCACATGACATGGAGATCTAGGCATATGGACCTTAGAACATAACTGTTCTATCAACATAATGGCATAAACCCAATGTCTGATAAAGTGGGGAAAAACAAGTTATTAGCCCAAGATTTCTCATTTATAAGAAAAGGGGAAGACAAAACTTAAAATACTGGTTCATTAATTCCATGAAAGGAGGAGGAAGAGGACCAAGCACAGACATATTAGCTAAATGTTGCTATGTGGCACAGGATATCAAAATCTATGTCCTTGTGTTCAGGTATCCCTAAATAAGGCATGAGAGGTTAATTTGAAAGCAAATCAGTATCAAGCCCCTGACCCAAAGCCACTGCAATCAATTTATTTTTATTATTAAATTTAACTTTCAGAGCACAATTGTAGCAGAAGCAAAAAAAACACTAAGTTCTGCTAAAAATTAAAAAAAAACTGGTTGAAAATTCCATTAAGGAAAGTATGAACGAATATAATCTGAACACAATGAGTGTCACTCAAGAAGTAAAGTTAGGCTAAGCTGCATAGAGGGAGAGCTGTGGTGCATTTCTGTTGATGCAGGATAGGTGGGAGTATCAAAACTAGTGGCAAACAAACATTTTTATATATAAAGGGCAGTACATATTGAAAAAAACAACAACTATTCTGTGAGTGGAGGTAAGCTATCATATTGGAATAATGCTTTTAAGGTTCAAGATGATTAACCTAAAGTTTCTCACACTGCCATACAGTTAATCTTAGATGCTATCTTCAATTGTAGATTGGCTGAAGCCCTGATGGATATATTTGGTTTTGGTACAATTTCTCAGATCACTTAAGCTTTTGAATAAGAAACAGAGATTCAATTTCTCAACAGAATAGCTCATTAAGTAAGTGAATCTAGAGCTTTCAAAGAGTATTAAAACTGTTACATTTAACCAAAAGAAATATTACATTTCATACAACTGTAATGCCTATTTTTTTTGCTATTTTGCTATTAACATTCTCAATTGGTGCAAAATTAGCTGCTATAACATTAATATTTAGTATAGATGCTGCAAGTTTGGTTACCGAGATGAAATTAATCATTGGAAAATTCATGGTGACAAGTTATGATATCTTACAAATACAGTTAATTCTGAAGAAGTTAAAAAAAAAAGAGAAACTAAGTCTTATGCCGTGGAATGCTGAATGTACTAGTTTTTTGGTTTTGTGTAAATTAAGGAAGATACTAGCACTCTATATGTATATAAACATGTTTAATTCCTAAAAATAAAGTCCTTCTTGTTTCCTAAATAGCTTACACAAAACTATTCGATTTTAAAAAATCTTGAATTTAAAAAAACCTAAAAATCATGTAGTTTGAATGTTACTAACTGCACATACTGTTGTTCTGCAAGAATTTACATGTCCTACCTGAAAATTTATATCACAGAATTTTATAAATCACTGACTATGCAATGAATAAACCAAACTTTTGCTTTCAAAGTAATAAATTGCATTTAAAAGAAATACCTTTTGGAATGTCTGTAATGATAGCGATGATGGCCATGGCTTCCTGATGATAATCGTCTACGCTTGTGTCGATGACTACCTGAGCTTGTGTGGGACTCACAGCTAAGAGACCGAGAATGACGACGTCTTCGTGAACGAGGCATCTAGAAAAGTTAATCAAATCTACTTACTATTCTTGCCACAATGTAACTAGCTTAAAAAAAAAAAAAGGTACCATCCATGTTGGATTTTTAACTCTTGTATGTCAGAAGACAAAATGCAAGAAAAGCCATTTTTCAACATAAAATCTAGTTAAATAAAGTGGATTTACTACATATAACACCTTCTTCATGAAGAAATATCAGTTTTAGTGAGAACATGAATCTGGGTTTAAAATTTAAAAATCTTGTAAATTAATTTTCTATACAAGTACACTGCAATATGAAGTTACATGTATTCATCTATTAATTTTTAATACCAGTTTCAAAGAAATCAGCAAATGCTTAAAACAAATATGGTAGAATGGAAATTTTTACTAAAATTTAGTAAGAAAGTCATTATTCTCTGAAACCACATGCTTATTCATAAAACTAGTGATGCTCCTACAGATAACATCTCATTTACATGAAAATGTATTTCCAATAGATACATCTCTGTAAACAAGAGCTATTATTTAAGCACCTGCCTTTGAGATTTTCTACATCATTAGCCTTGAACTATTTCCCACCTATGATACTTTTTATGGGAACTATGCTGATACAAGATGTAATCACTATATAACTATAGCGAGCTAACAATAGGAGGGTGATGGCACATCCTCCTTGTAGAGTAGATCCCCATGAGTATTTACACTTGAAAATAACTTCATCCATTCTTTGATGAGGCAAGAATAACAGTCACTACTAATGAGTAGAAAGGGCAGGGAGGCAAGCACAGAAGTATCTCTTGAAAATCCATTTTCATGCAAGGAAAACATTAGCTACTGAAACAATTCACTTGACTATCTGCAAAGAGCAACTAAAATTGTACAGTGATAGTTGAGGGTCGGGTGCAGTCATAAAAATGTAGATTAGTTCCCTTCAGAAAAGGCAACAGAAGGGAAAAATTCATGCAATGTGACACCCTATAGCAGGGGCTTAATACAGGAGCAACACCAGAGAGACTGTATCAATCTTGTACAAAGTTTACTCTGTCGTGGATGGAAGTATGAAACAACGAAAATAAGCTCATGTGCTAAGGAGGTGGGTAAAAACAACTAAATGACCAACTGAGCTTTTGCACAATACAGGATGAACAGAGAAAATGTATAGAGTGGATAGGGCAATAACCAAACTGTATGTTTAATATCTTGTACAAGTTACTCACCACAGAGAAAATCTAGCCCCATTAAGTTGATCAATACAACTACAGAATAGGAATACTACATACCAACAAAGAGACCACTAGCCCATTTAAAACCTCACTGTACTGCCCACTTAGACCCACCTTTAGAACTTCCCAAATTGACAACAATAGTGGGGAATATCTAGGAATGGCAAAGGTCTCCTTTGTTCTACTCAGACTTGGAGGGAATATTAAAGTAAGCTTAGTAAAATTCATAAAAGAAAATTAAGGTAAAACAAAACAAAGTTGAAAAAATAGCATTAAAACCAATGTTTACATCTAGTCTGCAGTGGTAGGAGAAAAACTATAGTCATACAAGTTGTAAAGTACTTTCTGTAGCATAATCCTGGTTCTAAATTATTTGATGTTATGGCCATTTTCAAAAAGTTATGTAATAAAATTTTTAAAAGACTTGCAGCAAAATTTCAATTATAACTAGCCATGATGACAAATGGGTAGTTCAAACAACAGTGTCAGTCACCTGAAGTTGGCCTTTCCAGTCCTAGTTTTGAGTTATTTGACATTACAGCCATTTCTTAATTTCAAATCAAATTAGATGGACACTGATTCTCAAAAGAGAATCACATTACGAAAAGGTGTAATGTATAAATTAAAACTCTTAAATAGTATTACAAAGATTAATAGACTTTAAAAAACTAAAAGCATTTCCTTGGTTGACAGTGTCACCATCATCAATAACACTGTCTAACATTATGGATAAACCATGGGACAAAACATTTTATGACTCTTAATAATGACAAGACAGTAAAATAAGACTTATTGTAACCTTGATACATCAGTTCCAGACAAAAGAAAACCACGAGTTAAAAAACTGTGACCAATGCAAAGTCTAATTAGAACAACATCCTCTTTCCAATTCTAATGGAAGCAATACAGCCAAAGTCCAATATAGGGTTTTATTTGGAAAAGTTTGTTTTCACACTGCTCACCCCAAGTTTACTGTGAAATGGCACAAAGCCAAGCCTTGAATACAGGACCATAGTCCATGTATGGAATAGGTACATCAGTGATAGGGTTAGAGCAGATAGATTTAGCTGCTGTGTTAGTGAGCTCATTCTTATGAATACCAACTTGGTCTGGTAACCAGAAAATCTGGTTAGAAGTAGATGCTAAAAAAAACGGGCCAGTTGGTTTTAAATATAGGTAAGAAGAGTGTGGACAAATGTGAAACAATTCAAGGGCCAGCAAAAACCTAAGTGAGTCAGTATAAATAGTGCAGTTTGAGTATTACTTAGCTTTTATGTGATCCAGGATAAGAAAAATGGTGTACAATTCAACAGTGAACACAGAAGCTGTAGATGGGATTCTGCACACAACCACCAAACCACATCAAATCATGACAGACCACACACAGTCACCTGATTTCAAACTATCTGTATAAATAGAAATGGAAAGATGGTTCGAAAGATATTTAGCAAAACACATACAGTATTTCCAATCAGGAGTGTCTGCTTTTCTCCGATGACTGAAAGATAGGTCACATTTGGGAAATGTAAGAAGTCATGGTGGGATGGGCTGACCAGTGGATACAGCAATGTTATCCAAGGACAGACACAATTCATCCAACTGCACCTGGAAACAAAAGCAAAAGAAAGCAAAATACAACCACGGGTGAGATGCTTTGGTAAGGAATGAAGTTTCAAAGCATATAGAAAAGAGAGATGTAAATAGTAGAAGTGCAAAGAAGGTCCATGAGACTCTACATATAAGATCCAAACTGGATAAGTGTGGAAAGCCCCAGTACAGAGCCCAATTCCTTGATGAAGAATGGGGTCCAGCATCTTTAAGACCAAGGTCCTGGCAGAGCCAGAGACCAGTGGTCTATAGTTGGGTTTCTATCACATAAGAGTACAATATATCTTGGAAAAGGGAAAAATATAAGCCTTAAGAACTTTGTCTCAGAAACTACAGGCAGCAAAACTCCACCAATACAGAGTTCAGAATAAGGGTGAAGACCCTGTTGGCAGCAAAACTGCATGCTAATGGTGTTAGAGAGAGAGAGAGAGTATTTAAATTCATCTGCAGTGGTCCATCCACTTCAGTATATGATTGAGGGCAGTCTGTAGCTGCTGCTCAGTGTACCTTGTGTTCAATGACTGATATGAGATGTGAAAATCATTGACACAACTCATATTCAGCAGTAAGATGGAGTTGTTAATTGATGGCATTAATCTTTATACTGAAAAGTGACACTCAAAACACAGCCCTAAAGGACTCCATGTTCCAGTAGAAAAGAACAGGAAAGTGTCAAACCCACACATATTTGGAATTTCCTGTCCATTAAATTTTTTTTTTAAAATATGGGCAAATGGCCACATAACCCATATATAGAGGTCTCGCAAAAGGCAACACCTCCATGTAGTATCATAAGCCTTCTCAATGTCAAAGAATATTGATACAAGATGTTTTGTTTGATAAGTGCTTTTCTGACTGATGTTTCAAGTTGAATCAGGTGGTCCATAGTAGAGCACTGTCTTCAAAACCAATGAGTGGGCGAGAGGAGGTTGTTTGATTCAAGGAACCAAACAAGATGAGCATTAACCATCCTGTCTAAGGTCTTACAGAGACAGCTCATCAAAGCAATTTAATGATAGTTTGAAGAAATCTTGGGATCCTTTCCAAGCTCAGAGAAAGATAGAACAATACCCAGACATCAGGAAAAACATTCTCCTGCCAGATCTGGTTAAAAACTATCAGAAGAATAGCAAGAGAAGGAGAAGATAATGGTGCAGCATTTCATAGTGTACATCATCAGGTCTGACAATGAAGGGCCAGTTTGAGTTCCGTTAGTGCAAAGAACCAATTACAGTCATAGATATAATCAGTTGAAAGATAAGGGGTTATTGCTCTGCCCGACTCTTGATGGCTAAGAAGGTGGAAAAAACAAAAAAGTGTTAGATACCCAGCAAAAGCTTTCACCTAGAGTATTGGCAATGTTTTGAGTATCAGCTACTTCCTGGCCATCAGAGAGATAGACCAAGAGGGAAATGGAATTATATTGCCCACTGACCTTTCGAATCTTGTCCCACATGACTGGTGGTAGAAGATATGCTGGTTGTGAACTTAATCCAAGATTCCTTCTGGCTTTGACATCTTACCCACCGAGCATAGGCACTGGCCTGCTGGAAAGCAATGTGGTTCCAGAGAGTGGGATAACTACAAAAAGAATCCCAGGCCCATTTTTGTGCCTTCTGTAGCATATGGCAGGCTGAATTTCACCATGGATGAAAACTTTATGGAAAACGTGTTGAGATTTTAGAAATACATTAAGCACCTGCCTGTATAATACAGTCAGTTACTGCTGCCACACAGTATTCTATTCATGGCTTACAGATGATGGCAGGATCATGTTTTGTGAAAGCAGTGGAAGAAGGCCAGTTTAGTTGATCCAGTTTCTACTAGGGCACATGGGTTGGGTGGCAATGACCATGGCCAGTCTCTCTCAACATTATAGAAAGATGGTCACTGCCTTGTGGATTATTGTCAACCCTCAATGGAAAAGGGGAGAAAATTGCAAGATCAATAGCAGTAAAGGACTGACTAGGTGCATAAAAATAAGTACAAGAACCATTATTTAAAAGAGAAAGGTTGTGATCAGAGAGCATATGCTCTATGAAGTGCCCCTCTTATCAATGACAGCACTTCTCCAGAGGGGATGATGTCCATTGAAGTACCCCAGGATTAAAAAGGAAGACTGTCTGATTGATCATAAGTCTCTCCAGGGGACAGGTAGAGAGGACAAATAGTGAGGGTACAACCCAAGGAAACATGGATGGCTATGGCCTACAAGAATGTGTCAAGTGGCAAATACAGGGTAGACACACGATGATCAACCAACAGTGTCACCCCTCTATGCACTCGTCCATCACACAGCTTGTCATTTCTGAACAAAGAAAACTGCCAAAAGATGACTCTTTAAGCAGGTTTCAAAAATGTTTCCTGTAAAGAAAAACATACAAGATTGTAGGAAGCAACCAGTGCTTTGATGTCATCCAGATTAAAATGTAAACCACAATAGTTCCATTGTATCAAGATAGCCATGTTTATTTATGTTTAGGTAAAATGGGTGGAGAGCCCTTCTTTTATGACCACATCTTTTCTCTTTATCATGTTTATTTGAGGGAAGTCTTTCAACCTCCATGGATTCTGCCATGAGTTGACTGGGCAGGACCTTGCTGATGGAAGATAATTCTAGCCACCAAAGACACGAAAAAACAATCATTTAGCATCTTGGGGTGGGAGAAGATAATGCACCCAGGAAATGCCCATATCTGGAACCAAAGGAAATGGATCTTGGGGTTTGCTGGAATGTATGTTAGGGACAGAGATGGGTGTTAATGTTATTCATCAACTTTTTTAAACATGGAGATCAAAAGACTTTTAATTTGGTATCAGAATGATTATTTTGGAGGCATAGAGAGATCTGTCTGCATTCCCACTTTTGTAATGGAATGAAGTGCAGCAGCATAAGTCAGAAATGAAGTGATGGACAACAACTTTTGAGCCTCAGGGTAAGTAATGTTTTGAATCATTTTCAAACACTGCACCTTTTTTTCTTTTAACCATTTAGTGCAAGAACAAAAGTAGGATGGGTGAGGGCCATTGCAATTGATGCAATGAGAGTCCATTTCAAACTCACAGGCATCATGGTCCTTACCAATGCAATGAGCACACATCAAGGAACCATGACATGACGTCTTTTAGTAACCAAACCACTGACACTTGAAACATCGAAGAGGGTTTGTAATGTATGGTCATACCCTGTAATTAAGATAACCTGCCTTGATGGCAGCAGGTGGATGTGGTGATGTAAATGTCAGAATGAGAACATTGGGCAGCACTACAATTCAATTTTTGCGAGTGGACATACTATAGAAATTCCTTGGATGGAAAAAACCAGCAAAAATCTCCAACTTAAAAATGTTCTTCAAATCCCTTTCAACAATAGCTCCTTGTAATGAATTCAAAGTACCATAATGTGTAACCTCAATAGGTATATCCCCAATTGCCTTTGGATGTAAGAAGAGTTCACTGTGTTAAGTTGATTGATTGATTGATTTAGTGTTTTATGGCACAAAGCAACGAGGCTATCTGCGCCAAACAACCGGTAAAAATGTAGTAAAAGACATAAATGGAAATGAACGTAAAACAAAAAAAAAAATATAAAACCAGTGTTGACACCTAGTCTACAAGGTTAAGATAGAAGGCAAAGTGTAAAAAGTTGTAAGGTAGGTATTCTATCAAAAAGGTATAATCATAACCCGCCAGGAAGACTAACAGGCAGGTACAAGACCCACCGTCAGTCACCTGAAGTTGGTCTTTCCAGTCCTGGTTCTGGGTTATGTGTCATATCAACTAGTATCAAAATGTAAAAGCATAGAAGTATTAAAAAACACACAGCAAAAACGCAACAATGAGTAACCAAATGTTCAGTAAAAAGAGAAAAGTCACGTAAATGGAGTAAAATTTGTAAAGGAAAATGAAGGTAAAAACAAAACAGCAATTAAAACAGAAAATGGTGTAAAAACCAATGGTGACACCCAGTCTTCAAAGTTATAAACTATTTACTCTAGCATAATAATAATGATCATAACCCGCCAGGAAAACTAATGAACAAGTTCAAAAACCACCGTCAGTCACCTGAAGTTGGCCTTTCCAGTCCTGGTTCTGGGTTATGTGTCATAGTAGCTAATATCAAAATGTAATGGAATAAAAGTTTAAAAAGACACTCAGCAAAATCATAATAAAGAGTAGCCAAATGTCCAGTAAAAAGATAAAAGTCAAGTAAATGGAGTAAAATGTGTAAAGGTAATTGAAGATAAAAACAAAATGGCAATTAAAACAGGAAATGGTGCAAAAACCAATGACGACATCCAGTCAACAAAGTAGTAAAGGCCAACCTGTAGCAGAATGGGAATGATCATAACCCACCAGGAAGACTAACAGGTAGTATATAAACCACTGTCAGCCACCTGAAGTTGGTCTTTCCGTCCTGGTTCCGGGTTATGAGTCAATATGGCCAGTACAAAAAGGTTGTAAAAGCACGAAATGATATGCAGCGAAAGTATAACAGTAACTCGCCAGGAAGACTAACGAGTAGTTCAAACAGACAGTTCAAACAGAAGCGTTAGTCACCTGAAGTTGGCCTTTCCAGTCCTGGTGTCGAGTTATTTAATGTTCTGGCTATTGTTTAATGTCGCATTGAATGAGAGAGAATAAAACTTTAAAAAGGAGCCACAATTAAAAAGGTGTAATGAATAAATATACCACACTTAAAGAAGATTAAAAAGATTAATGGCCATTAAAAAATTAAAAACGTTATTAAGGTGGACATAGTCACCATCACCAATAACTCTGTCCAATGTTACAGATTGACGCTGGGAAAAAATATGTTTAAAATATTGCCGTCGTTGAGGATTGTAACGATAGCAAGAAAGTAAAACATGGCTGATAGTGATTTGAGTGTTACACAAACTACACATTGGCGCATCAGTTCCAGATAAAAGAAAATGATGAGTTAAAAAACTGTGACCAATGCGTAGCCTAGTGAGAACAACTTCTTCCCTCTGAACTTTACGGAAGCTAGATGGCCAAACTCCAATTTTGGGTTTAATTTGAAAAAGTTTATTGTCGCGTTATTCACTCCAAGTGGACTGCCAACTGGCACGGAGCCGAGCTTTGAAGACAACACCATAGTCCATGTATGGAATAGGCATAGGGGTGATGGAGCATATTGAGTCCACTTCTGTACATGATTGAGGGCAGTTTGTAGTTGCCGCTCAATATATGTCATGTTTGATGACTGACATGAGATGTGAAAGTCGTCAACATATAGCCCATTCATAACAGTGAGAGGGAGTTGTTCAGTGATGGCATTTATCTTTATACTGAAAAGTGTGACACTCAATATACAGCCTTGAGGGACTCCAAGTTCCTGTACAAAAGAACGTGAAAGTGCCGAACCTACACGAACTTGGAATCTCCTGTCCATTAAAAAATTTTTAATAAACATGGGTAGATGGCCACGTAACCCATATGTATGGAGGTCTCGCAAAACGCCATACCTCCATGTTGTGTGGTAAGCCTTCTCTATGTCAAAGAATATCGATACAAGGTGTTGGCGGTTGAGAAAGGCCTCTCTGATAGATGTTTCAAGACGAATTAGGTGGTCTATGGTGGAGTGCTGTCAACGGAACACACACTGGGTGGGTGAGAGGAGGTTGTTTGATTCAAGGAACCAAACGAGACGAGCATTAACCATCCTTTCTAAGGTCTTACAGAGACAGCTCGTCAGAGCAATTGGACGATAGTTTGAAGGAGTCTTTGGATCTTTCCCTGGCTTAGAGAAAGGTAAAATAATAGCCTGGCGCCAGGCATCAGGAAAAACATTCTCCTGCCAAATCCGGTTGAATATAGTCAGTAGGACATCAAGAGAATCAGGAGAGAGATGGTGTAGCATGTCATAATGAATATTATCAGGTCCAACAGATGTACTGGCAGACCGATGAAGGGACATTTTTAGTTCCACCAGGGTAAAGGGACTATTATAGTCAAAGAAACAGTCAGTTTGAAAGGAAAGAGGTGATCGTTCTGCCCGAGTCTTGATGGCCAGGAAGGTGGAGGAACAAGCAGAAGTGCTAGATACCCGGCAAAAGCTTTCACCTAGAGTGTTAGCAATGTTTCAGACATCAGTCACCTCCTGACCATCAGAGAGTAAGATCGAGAGGGGAACAGAAGTGTAGTGCCCATTAACCTTTCAAATCTTGTCCCATACAATCTTGGAACTGGTGGTAGAAGATATGCTGGTTGTGAACTTAATCCAAGATTCCTTCTGGCTTTGACGTCTTACCCACCTAGCATGTGCTCGGGCCCGCTGGAAAGCAACCCGATTTGAAAGTGTGGGATATCTGCGAAAAGTGTCCCAGGCCCGTTTTTGAGCCTTCCGTGCTAAGTTGCAAGCAGAATTCCACCATGGACGAGGATATCGTGGGAAACGTGTCGAGGTTTTAGGAATACACTGAGCAGCTGCATGTATAATACAATCAGTTACCGCTGCAACACAGTTGTCTATTGATGGCTGATTTACGATGACAGGATCAAGTTCTGCGAGAGCAGCGAAAGTGGACCAGTCTGCCTGATCCAGCTTCCACCGGGGCACGCGGGTAGGGTGGCATTGACCACGGCCAGTCTCTCTCAAAATGATCGGAAAATGATCACTGCCTAGTGGATTACTGTCAACCCTCCATGAAAAATGGGAAAATAATGAAGGGGAGCAAACTGAGAGATCAATGGCAGTGAATGACTGACTTGGTGCATGAAAGTAAGTGGAAGAACCAGTATTGAAAAGAGAAAGATCGTGATCAGAGAGCATCTGCTCTACAGATCGACCCCTCCCATCAATAACAGCACTTCCCCAGAGGGGATGGTGTCCATTAAAATCCCCCAGGATTAGAAATGGAGATGGTAACTGTGCAACGAGAGCATCCAGGTCTGATTGATCATATGTCTCTCCAGGGGACAGGTACAAAGAACAAACAGTGATGTTACGACCCAAGGAAATACGGATGGCTACGGCCTCCAAGGGTGTATTGAGTGACAAAGACAGGGTAGGCACATGTTGATCAACCAAAAGTGCCACCCCTCCATTTACTCGACCATCACACAACTTGTCATTTCTGTACAGAGAAAACTGCCAAATGGAGACTGTATCAGCAGATTTGAGAAATGTTTCTTGTAGAGAAAGACAAACAGGATGGTAGGAAGCAATCAGCGTTTTGATATCATCCAGATTAGAACGTAAACCTCGACAGTTCCATTGTATCAAGGTGGCCATTTTTAAGGATGGGCAGGTGAAGTGGTTGGAGAACCCTTCGGTTTACGACCTCGTCTTTTGTCTTTACTGTCTTTCTTCGGAGGAGGTCTATCAACCTCCATGGATCCTGCTCTGGGTCGAGTGGGCAAGTTTTTGTTATTGGAAGAGGAATCAAGCGACTGAGGACGCGGACGAGTAATTGTTTTGTTTATTGTGGTGGGAGAAAATGATGTATCAGAAGAAATGCCTGTATTTGAAACTGAAGGACATGGATCTTGAGGTTTGTTGGAAGTTATGGGAGGAACAGAGATGGGTGTGGAAGTCGATTCATCTACTGTTTTAACCACGGAGGTCAAAAGGCTTTTCATTTGTTTTGAAAACGATTCTTTTGGAGGCACAGAGAGATCTGTCTGCACTTCCACTGTAGTTGTGGAATGGAGTGCAGCAGCATATGTCCGAGATGGGATTGTGGACATCAATTTCCGAGCCTCAGGATAACTAATGTTATGTGTCGTTTTCAAACGCTGCACCTCTTTTTCCTCCAACCATTTTGGACAAGAATGAAAGTAAGAGGGGTGAGAACCATTGCAGTTGACGCAATGTGGGTTTATGTCACAATCATAGGCATCGTGGTCCTTGCCTCCACAACAGGGAACCACGACAAGATGTCTTTGAGTGGCCGAATCTCTGACATTGAAAACATCGAAGAGGGTTTGGAATGTATGGCCGAACCCTGCAAATGAGATAACCTGCTTTGATGGTGGCGGGTGCTCGTGGTGAAGTGAATGTTAAAACAAGGGTATTTGTTGGCAGTGTAACTCCATCTTTGCGAGTGGAGATGCGCCTCACTGCAGAAACTCCTTGAGTGGAAAGACCGGCGAGAATCTCCGTTTCAGGAACATTCTTCAAATCCCTTTCAACAATAACTCCTCGTGAAGTATTCAAAGTAGCATGGGGTGTAACCTCGATAGGTATATCGCCAATTACCTTTGATTTCAAGAGGAGTTCACTGTGTTGGGATGTGGATGTTTCAACCAGTATGTCACCAGATCGAAGCTTCTTTACTGACTTTGGAGAGCCAGCAAGTCCCTCAAGCCCCTTTTGAATAAAAAAAGGGGACATTTGCCCTAAAGATTTTTCTGAAAGAGAATGCAATATCAGAAAATGAGGTACGTGTGTTACTGAAGTTGGAGATTGCTGTTCTGACTTACATCTTAACATTGTTAGTATATAATCTTATTACTGACCACAAGGATGTATGTGTAAAACATAGTATGGGTGGCACATTCTTTACTCCCCACGGAAATGAGGCCTACCATCACAATAAACAAAAAGTTTTAGCTTCATTTTGGCTCTAATAGAATAACATGGTAGTAGCCTGAAATATACGCATCAGACAGATTCATTTGGTGAACTAGTTACCTACTTTGGAGAGTCAGCAATGTACTATTTTAAACAGGGAACAAACTTAAGGTTTGCAAGATTCCTGTAATCCCATGCTCTTAACACAATACTAGAAACTAATTTATATGTTACACCATACATTATAAACAAGATGTCAAGTAATTTGGAAGTTTCTTGTTGTCTGCTGTTCTCCCATTATCCAACTATATTGTAAGTTTATGAAAATATGATTAAGTCATGGAATGGCTGTTTGTATTGTATTGTTTAATTATGCTTTACTTTCTTAAAAATTTTTTTAAAGCAAAGATAATCAAAAATATCACTGTTAATGCTGATAAACAGTTCTTTTAGAATAAAAACCTGGTAGAAAAATATATACATAAATCAAAATAACAAGGTAAATGATTTTAACTTGACACAGTATGCAGATTATTAGCACTACTTGAAACTAAGCACTCACTGTGAATTACCAATATTATAATAAAGACTCAAGAAAATAGATGCAATAAAAATATGTTTATAAAATTTGAAACAGACAATACATTACAAATCTGGGTTTGCTGTTTATTTTTTTGAGACTGAAGCTATATTATGGACTTTAAATGTGAAAAAAAATCTAAATTTAAAAACTTCACAGACAATAGTGAATTTATATGCAATACAAGACACATTTAATATAACTTTATATAGTCCCCCTCTATAAATTACAGAAGATGTTAGAGCACTTTAAATAGTTGACTTAAACTATTTTAACCCATGTAAAATAAGTTAAATCTGGGATGAGTGAAACTTCAAAAGCAGTTAATAAGCACATATTTTTTTATTATTATTAATCATTTCTTCAACTATTTTGATGAAGTAAGTTGCAACTGAACCTTGAAAGATTTCATGACACCATTTTTATTCATTTCTTAAAATTTGGCAGCTATTTTGTTGTTAAATACATTCAAGAATATTATAGATACATAACTGCAAACAGATCATTAAGTGGTCATATAAGCATATGAAACTTGGAAACTCTGCATTCATAAAGATTACAATTAGATTTTCAATAACATTATATTGTACAAGATGATATATAACTTGGAAGTGAAAAATATATTTTTATGATCAGCATTTAAAATTATACCAAGCATGACCGATTTATTACAAATAGTGGATCTACCATGTTCTCACTACAATGGACAGGTTTCTCCACTAATGGAAGCATTTAGATAGTACAAAAGTGATTAATAGGCACAGCCAATTTAATGACTAGTTACATGCATAGGTACAATGTAGTAGATAGAAAAATGTTGATACTGATTGTACACACTTAGCAAATGTGTTGCCCCTAGATATATCCACAACCATCATTAAGACAATCTACAATTTTGCTAACAGACACAACTGTTTTGAAATTTTACATATAACTAATTTAAAATTACTTAGTTTACTTAATCATACAACACAGTCCATAATAAATTGGATATATATTCCCATAATCACAAACACATGAGAAAGTCTGTGTAGCTATCATTTACATAATAAAATGCAAAAAATAATCATGCATGTGATGAAATAAAAACAATACATGATTACTGTATAGAAATGCTTTAGCAACACAAATTTATATGTAATATTTCTATAAATAAAGCCTAAAGCTAAAAAGAGTAATATATCCTGCTTGGATGGCTTCAAAAGCATAAAAATTATCTTCCATAATGTCATATTAAGATTATTTCATTTAAAATTATAAATATACTTCTATTTATTATACTCAAGGTATATGAATTACCTTGCATTTCTTATAATTAAAATATATCTGCCATTTAAATGCAATAATTTATTTATCGAACCAACGATTAAATAAGTGATTGATTAAATAAATTACAGTGGTGTATTAATAATAATGATACAAATCAAAATTCACACACTGAGCCTAACTTACTATAAATTATAATACCTGCCTTTAGAAAATACTATTAAAGTATTATTTTTTAATATTGCCATTAAGCCTAATACTATCGCAATTCATACAGCTTTTTAACACGTTAGACTACTACTAGTAGTTCGTATTACTAACGACAAAGAGGCAATACATTAGTTTGAATTTCTATAGCATCTGCGAAATTTATCCTCAAAGAGAAAATAATACGACTTACATTTTTATATCTAATCTCGTTAACTTTTTCCCACAAAAACTCCGTCTTGAAAAACAGTGAATGTATTTCAAATATTTTAAACGCAGAAAGAGCTGAATCGTTTTATTATACAACGATGTCACATACACGAAAACGAAAAAGTTGGTTCAACCTACACACCAATATGGAGTCATAGTGGTTCGTATATACTTACAAACATAATGAAAGAAATGCAAATAAATTATTATAAAATGCATTTTAGAAACAGAACACACTCTTATAAGATTATGTCATTCTTTAAAAGATCAAGAAATGCATTAAAATAAACGTTACCTTTTTTAATCAGATGTGTGGAACATCATTAATTGATTTATTATATTATATTCCTAGTATACATGTAAAGAAGTTAAAATAAAAGGTGGTTGAGAGTACTCAGAGGAAACAGCAAATATTTAATTTTGCTCAGTACTCATTTTTGAAAGAAGTTTTTATTAGATACTTTAAACCATGTCACGTTAAATCTGCTGCATTTTCTTTAACAATTTTGGTAATAATATAACCCTTAAAAACAGTAATACACGATTAAGTATGAAATGTTACACTGCTATTGTCACAAGCTTTCAACAAAATTTAACGTATATTGAAACTATATATTGATGTAGACTCAAAACATGGTTGGTCTACGCATATCAGTTGCTTAACGTTATAACTACGGTCAGTCCCGCTATTCATTACTAAAAGAGTAGCACAAGACTTGGACATAATAACTAGCTGCCCTCCCTCCAGTCTTTCACTATTAAATTAAGGATGGCTAATGCAGTTAGCACTCGTGTAGCTTTGCGCGAAATTAAAATAAACCAAAATAATCATTAAATTAAAGCGAATTTTCTTTTTCACTAAAGGAAAAATTTGTAATAAAAATACCATGCTACAATTAACAGTTTGTTTTGAATTTCGCGTCGAGCGTCCTAACCACCTGGCCATTCTGGGCCACAATTACCAGACATGCTATAAAAATATAACGTATTCAGACAACCTTTGAACGCACAGCTAAAAGATACAAACTTTTTTCTCTTCCAGTTCGTGATCCACAAACAAAGATCTCCACTTTATAAAATTATGTAACTATAAAGTTTTTACACTGGCTATTTAACTGAGGTAATATCAAAATAGAATTTATAACAAACACAACTTTCTTGAAGATTATAATTCAGATATGAAAAACAAGAAAACACAAACTTAGCTTTATGACACACAACAATATACGTTCCTGTTAGCTTGAGTACATTGCTGAAAGAAAATAAGAATACAGAAATGAAATAATGCCAAATTCTGCAAAGTTTGAAATACAAAGCACCCACAGTGTTGAAAATGGTAGTTCTACAAATTAAAATAATACAGACAGCAGGGGCATAGATTTTTTACACCCTGTGTGGAGGATGATTTTAGCAACCACTTATGTGGACTGTTCAATTTGCAAATTGGTAATCTCTAATTACTTAAACCTGAAAGCTGTAAACAAGCAGTAACAGAGTAATATTGTTGCCACGATACTTGCATGTATACTTAGGCCTACTGACTAATACTTACGAACTATCGCTTAGATCGAAAAGCTTAGAAGCACGCTTATATTAAAGATGTACATTTCGGCTACTGAAAAAGCTTACATCTAGGCCTAATTATGTAATTCGATTGGTAAGAACACGAGAATCACAAGAACAGACATACAATTTGTTGGCCTGTGATGCAATAAAACAATTCAACAGACTAAACTGTAGGGGGGATGATTGTATGCGTCATAACTCCTACCTAATATGAAGGGGGGATGTATACCCCCTATCCTTCTCAGATTCTATGCTCCTGACAGACAGAGACATTTCCATATTTGTGCAAAGAAGTTCTTATGAAAGCTCTTATAAAAATTAACTTTGGACACATTCAGCTCGCTCTAATAAAGCGTTTTTTTATCTTTTTCCATTTCTTTTCGGACGAAGGGGAGTGTGATGCTGTAGTTAGCACACAATAATATGGTTCTGAGAGTCCATTATTCGTGTCCCATTGCAGAAAAACGAAAACAAAACTAAATATTTCAGTAGTTGCCAAAACCAACTTCAGAAATCAATTCTATAAATCACTTTTGTGCAAACTTTGTCTTCGATGAGGTCTTAGACTCATTTTTTATGGCTCGTTGCATGCTCACGCACTGTGCAATCACATTTGTTTCTGTAAACATATAATGCTTAGTCATGCTGCTTACTGTTTGTTGTTGTAATATGTAAATAGTAATTTTCGGCAAAGATGGGGTAACGTTTCTTTTGAGTAACTTGTCAATGTCATAATAATAAAATATTTAGAAACAACAAGGGACTTATTGATTCATCTTAGATGCTCTATCCTCTAAACCGATAGCTTAGCGGTACGACTCAAGGTTAAAAACGCTAAAAATATAATTTCAATACCATTGGTGAGCAGAACACAGATATCCCACTCTTTAGCTTTGTGTTTAACAAAAAACAAAACAAAATCTTTCAGTAATTGCCAAGACCAACTTCAGAAATCAATTCAATAAATCACTTTTGTGCAAACTTTGTCTTCAATGAGGTCTTAGACTCATTTTTTATGGCTCGTTGCACGCTCACGCACTGTGCAATCACATTGACAAATACTTAAGAAATTAATTAGCAGATGTATATATTTTTCTGAAGAAACAAATATAATAAGTTACTTTCTCATAACGTTGGCTCACATTAATACAACGATAAGTCTCCGATTTCACATCGCTAGAAACTGTTTCAAAACACCGGAGGTGGTGCCCACCGCTAATACAGCGGTATGTCTCCGGACTTACAACGCTAAAATCAGGGGCTCGATTCTCCTCGGTGGGCTGAGCAGATAGCCGTTTGGGGCCTGGCATGGCTAAGCGCGTAAGGCGTGCGATTTGTAATCCGAGGGTCGCGGGTTCGCGCCCGCGTCGCGCTAAACATGCTCGCCCTCCCAGCCGTGGGGGTGTATAATGTGACGGTCAATCCCACTATTCGTTGGTAAAAGAGTAGCCCAAGAGTTGGCGGTGGGTGGTGATGACTAGCTGCCTTCCCTCTAGTCTTACACTGCTAAATTAGGGACGGCTAGCACAGATAGCCCTCGAGTAGCTTTATGCGAAATTCCAAAACAAACAAACAAACACCGGAGGGGAGTTCAGAACACAGATAACCTATTGTGTATCTTTGTGCTTAATTCCAATCAAACAAGCTAGTAACGTGTCCAACACACATTATTGAAATGTAGCTAATTAAACGATTTCAATGCATTTAGTTTATAGACTGCTACATCTAAACAAGGTTGTTGAAACTGCGATCGGCATTACATATTATAATTAATTTCGGACAAGTCTTCTGTTTATTATCTTAGGTCTTTTAC
This sequence comes from Carcinoscorpius rotundicauda, assembly GCA_011833715.1. Lineage (NCBI taxonomy): Eukaryota > Metazoa > Arthropoda > Merostomata > Xiphosura > Limulidae > Carcinoscorpius > Carcinoscorpius rotundicauda. Next base: position 24,303,902 of record CM022395.1, read on the forward strand.
ATAATATGATTCCAAATAAACGGAAATTTGAGCTTAGAAGTTAATTGGATGTTAATATATATCGAATTTATAATATTTGCCAACAAGATTGATGCACATTTTCCTTCTGAATACAAATATATTTTAATATATAAACAACAATACAATTTATAATAATGGTTATTACAAATAATGAGGGCCCGACATGGCCAAGCGTGTTAAGGCGTTCGACTCATAATCCGAGGTTCGCGGGTTCTCAAATCGCGGTCGCACCAAACAGGCTCGCCCTCTCATTCGTGGGGGCGTTATAATTTTATGGTCAATTCTACTATTCGTTAGTAAAAGAGTAGCCCAAGAGTTGGCGGTAGGTGGTTATGACTAGCTGTCTTCCTTCTGGTCTTACACTGCTATATATATAAAGATTTGTTTCTTTGAACTTCGCGTTCAAAAACAAATACAAATCATGATATATATATAGAAAAGTTTTACAAACATACACACAATACTGAGTCTGCTATCTAGTCTACAACTGAATATTTTATCGACGGTTTACGAGGTGCAAGTTACTATTGTGTTGATACACAGATACGCTTCATTTGACGGGAATGCTAGTTAACTCTGTTCTTCACACGTGGGCCCGGCATGACCAGGTGGTTTGGGCGCTCGACTCGTAATCTGAGGGTTACGAGCTCAAGTCTTCATCACATCAAACATGCTCGCCCTTTGGGCCGTGAGGGCGTTATATTGCCACGATCAATCTCACTATTCGTTGGTAAAATAGTAGCCCAAGAGTTGGCGGTGGGTGGTGATGATTAGTTTCTTTTCCTCTAGGCTTACACTACTAAATTAAAAACGGCTAGCACAGATAGCCCTAATGTAGTCTTGCAAAAAGTTAAAAGAAAACAACAAAAAATAAAAAATCTTCACACGTGAAATTTTTACGACGAAAATATATAATGTCCTCGTAGAAGTACTAACTCTTGAAGTTAATTGACTGAAATTTGTAATGTTCGAAATATATAAATATTTATGGCCAAATATCTGTAGTTTTCTGATTAATAAGTGTTTGTCACAAATATAGCTTTCTAAGCTTACAGTATTCTGATTGTAGTGACCTAACAATATAATTAAACTGTCCTTGAAATGTCGATATATAAGCTTTCAGGGTGAGGTTTCGAAAGTTCGATTGGCAATAATATTTGACGATAAGCTTGTGCTTTCGTAAAACATATAGTGTTGATTCTTACTTGTAAGAATCTTCTATAAATTTAGAAAACAGGCGGAATTTTCGCAATACATGCTTAACAATATATGCTACATTCATTTCTAAATATACATTAAACTAAAACAAACTTAGTAAAATAGATATATAATAGATCCGCTACATCTGCGACCTTGGATAATTAATTATGGACGTTACGCAGTTTTTAACTAAGATATTATATAATATAAAATGCGAAAAATATATTAAATATAATACATTGTAAAATAATTACACAACTTCCATAAATATAATCATCACGATATATACAACACAATCTTTACAAGTAACCTTATGATAATAAGATTACATAGTCTGTGAAAGTGCTTAAACACAAATGTTATTTTTTGACTTATCACAGTCAAAAATCATATTAATGAGGTATTTTTCGAAAGCTGGGATAAGTTCCAAAGAAGTAACTAGAATTTTCTGGTGAGATTTTCGAACCAATTGACAGGTATAGCAAGTTTCAGAAATCTAAGAAACATCTTGGATAACTTTTGGCCAAAAAAAAAAAAAGTCTAATAATTTTGTCACATGTCTTGTTGACACCTAAGTGACCCCCAATGGAATGTTCATTGGCCGCTTTTAATATATGAAAACGATATGCTTTAGAAATAACAATTTGATAAGCTACAGTTTAGTACTCTAAAACTGGCACATTGGGTGGGCTTTATTTTTACACAATTTTTGTAAAAGTAACCATTTAGATTTTCCCTGGTTCAACATTAGGAGTCCATGTTTAAACAGTGAAGAGATCTGCGGATCCTTCCCTTGTTAAACCCTTCAGTTTACTTCTAGCAAACGGAAATTTACCAGCTGAACTAGATTCCTAACCATCATAATTGTCACTCACCAATGAATTGCCATTAAAAGAATTCTTCACTATATCTCGTTGTATCCAAAAAAGTTGTAGACAAATTTATAATATCGTCCTCTGAGTAAATGTCTATAATTTGTTTTTGGCTTAATATCTTAGCTTGAGTTCGAAGTAAGACCTATTCTCCAATTAGGGTCGTATCATTATTGTTAGGACACGATTAGGCTTGGTGGGGGGGAAGTTGCCGAACCCAATATGGTAAGCAAGCTGAACACTGTTTCATCTTAGGATCATGTTACTTACCATATTGGGTTTGGCAACTTCCCCCACCAAGCCAAATCGTGTCCTTACAATAATGATACGACCTTAATTGTAGAATACGTCTTACTTCAACTACAACTGGTCCCGAATCTAGGTCTTATATCAAACAAATATTATGAAGAGGAACATTAACAAAGCCACCCTCCATACCCTGAGCAATAACAAACTCACAAGTAACATAATTCCGATCTAGGGGCAACATTCTCTCTAATAACAATGATTGAGTCGCCCCAGAATCACGTAAGTGTGTATAGATAAGGGATTAGCTATGTCATTTGTCAACAGACATAAAAGTTCTAAATTCCTCTTTAACAACATTAGTTTTTTCATCAGTAGCTAAATCAACAACATCGGGTGATCTGGTAAAACTACGTCCATATGTAGACACAAATGCAATGGGCATTGCCTTCTTTTCTTTTTCAAACGCTACCGATTAGATATAACATGACCAGAATTTTTACAAAAATGACAAAGGTGTTGACAAAGTTTTACCCGGACTGTTTGAAAATTTCGAAGTAGAGGAGCTGTAATTTTCAGAATAATCTTCAATTTTAGTGGGTTGAACAGGTACAGGAATTTATTTTTATGAAAAGCGATTTATGAGTTAGTGCAGTTATTGGAAAGAGGAGCTGCTTCATGTAATGTATAAAGTTTCCTTTCATTCAGATACGTTTTGAAGTCGTCACTTGCACAGCATTTATATTTCTCAACTAGAGATGATTATCTTAATTTGTCCAAACTGTTGCCAGTATATCAGTTCATCCCATAAGTAATATCCGAAAATTTGATACAGAAAGTTCATCAACATTTCTATCTTTGTAGAAGGTTTTAATGACTAAAATATTAGTAGGACGTGTATAAAAATGTTCAGACAAGTAAAAGAAACTAATCCAACGCCACTTTTTCTGATCATTAATCAAACAAAACCTTATGAGGACAGATGTGTCTGAGAAACACATTAAGCATATAAAAAAGGCAACAGCAGCCGAAACTACACGAAACATTCAAGGTGTTTATGGTACAGAGTCTCTCACCAAAGAAAATGACGAAGATGGTTTCAGAAGTTCAGATCAGGTGACCACAGCTTAAGTGATACACCACGTTCAGGTCGTCCTGTTTAGTTTAATCATGACTTGCTGCTGGCTGCACTTGATAAAAATTGTACTGTAACAGTTGAAGAACTAGCACAGAAGCTTAATTCAACCCATTTAACAGTTCACCGTCATCTGCAACAGCTTGAAAAGGTGTCAAAACTTGGAAAATGGGTCCCTCTATGATTTGATAGAAGCCAGCCTTAATTGTTAAAGTGCTTGAAAGTTGAACTGAAAGAAAAGAGGCCTGCTTTGATCAATGGTAAAGGTGTTATTTTACACCATTATAATGCACGGCCCCACACAGCAAGGATCACATCTGTAAACACTGAAGAGCTACACTGGAAAAAACTTCCACATCGTTCTTATTCTGCAAACCTTGCACCATCTGATTATCATCTATTCCGAAGTTTGCAGAACTTTCTTAATGGAAAAGAGCCTGAAACATATGAAGGTGTCACAACTACTCTCTCTACATTTTTTCCCTCCAACCCCCAAGAATTTTATAAATGTAGGATTTAAAAGCTTGCGAATTGTTGGAAGAAAGTAACTGACAATAATGGAACATACATTACTGATTAAATAACATTAGAAGCGTTTAAAATCCTTTATCTTCTTCTAAACCTAAAATCGGACATTACTTAAGGAGTGACCTGATATATAGATTTACACCATTGATCAAAATAAAACTATTTTTGTCCTGAAACCAGCCAACATGTTTTAAAAGTTCTCTTTTTTTAAGTTCTAAAAATTAGGCATTATCATAGAGTTGGTAGGCTCTCTATATAGGGATGACTAAGGTACTAAGTAGGCATAACACAAATATGCATCATAAAAAAAATAATGACGGAGAGTTTTATTTACAGAGTATCGCCATTCACTTAATTTGTTTTACAATTTAAAAAGCCCCAAAACAAGGCAAGAAACCATCGCTTAGATACGAAATCATAAAATGACCAGCCCACCATATTGTTTATCTTTCCTCTTCTTGTTTCTATCGAGATAACTCTGCAACTATTTTTTTTATCCCTAATGTCAGTTTAATTCTAAGTCTCTTAGTAGTACACGATGTTATCGTTTGAAATCATAATTCTAGTGGAAGCTATGTTATCATTATATTTTGAAATTAATTTTTCATAAAAGTTTGACGTTTCTGTAAAACTTTTAAGTTTAGAATGAAACAAGAATTACGAGCCAGTAATAGGTGAACGCTATACAATAGGTGTATTTAGGGAGCAAACTTGTATATTATGCACAAAGTAAAGAAGTAAAATAAAACAAATTCATATAAAAATAAATTTTATTAAACGCATTCATAGAATACATTAGCATCCAGAAAGAGGATAAACTTTAAAAACAAATAATAAAAAATATTTTGTAAATATAACGTAATGTAGAGATGATTGTGCCAAGAAGAATGAAAGTAAGACTATAGGGATAAGACGGCTGTACAAAGATCTTCATTACATGACTTTCAATATTGTAATTTAATGTTAAATTACAAAATATATACTCGACTTTAGTATTACCGCAGTTAGAAATTATATATTCCTGACTGTTGGTATGCACTTTGTTCGTTATAATATCATTTTGATGTTAGGGCAGGCACCAAAGAAGTGTAATTAGATCTTGGACTTGAGTACAAAGAAAACCAAGTTGAACAAAACATGTTAAATTGACAGGCATCATAGCCATTTGGTACTCATGTATTTTACTATGTAACATCAAATTTTAACAGTGAATGTCATGAACGGTTTAGCTATGTATATTTGCATCATTCCAACATATTTTTTGCAATCTTCTATATGAAAAAAAATACGTTTTATACTTGTTAATGAGCTAAAATGAATCGGTTTAAGTGTGGTCTCTGCTTACGTTATTGTCAGGATTTTTGCAGTTACAATTTTGCGAGGAAGATATTTTTTTTTTACAGTAATGTTTCTGCTACCTTCATCTTAACGTGTATCTTCTTAACAAATTTCTATGATGATGTTATGTGGTAGCTCGTTCTTCTTCTCTTTTTTATAAGACATGTTAAATTTTATTTTTGATGAAAGCTTATAAATGTGTGAACTCTCTTTTGTAGGTAGGTTTGTTTGTCACTAGCATTTGTAAAACATTGTAATAAAAATGAATGAATGATGTGTCACATTCACGTAATGTGTGCTTCAATACACTCGATCTATTTGATGTCCTTAGATTTATATATTTTTTGAAAACTATTCTTCAATCATATTAATATTTTTGTAGGACTGGCTAGACACGTTGGTAGAAATAATTCAACTCATCAAAACATGATCACCAACAACATGTACCCCATTAAGAACTGCAGTACTGGGTGCCCTGAGACATGAAGGACATATATTGCACCATAAGAGGTTGTATACAGAGATATAAAAAACATAATTATTAATGCATGCTTGGTCATTTACAGTAGTTGATGGTAAAAAACATGGCGGATCTTTGTTCACTTTAGGTTGTTGTATTCTGTAATACAAATGTGGCATTGCAACTCGATCCCTTATATAGAATTACATTAGTACAACACCACAAGGAAATAATGATGGGCTCTCCAACATGAAGTGATGAGACAATATCGGTTCACATGTCCTGTTGCAGTACAAAGTGCTGCTACTAAAGTAATTTTGTAGGATAAGTGCACAAACAAATTCAGAATTGAAGTACTGTTGTAATGTATTTTACAGTTGGATGTGATCTTTTAAATTATTTGGCAAGACAGTTTTAAATGTAGCACAGGCACGATAACGAGTTAGTTTATTTCTTCAGTAAATGCACCCCAGTGGCTCAGCCGTATGTCTGCGGACTTACACGCTATAATTCGGGTTTCGATACCCGTGGTGGGCAGAGCACAGATAGCCCATTGTGTAGCTTTGTGCTTAATTCAAAACAACAACAACAACAACTTCAGTAAACATTTGGTACAACCACAAATATGCTGGGCTTAATTTTATAAATAGATTTTTAACATAAGCTCTAAAACTAGTGTAGCCCTAAATGATTCAATCATCACTGCATCACTGGTTATTCGTATTTATATTCTAACCTTGTTTCTATATTTTACACAGAACTTCTTGGTTTTTAACTCGCATGAATTTTCTAATCTTAATGTTCTGCGCCCTCTAGCCAACATCTAAATTAAAACTTTGAAAGTATAGCATACTTCATTAAAATATAATGAACTTGTAGTTATTGGAACTACTAAAACAAAAGACATAACACAAAATTAGGTACTACAATTTGGGAAAAGTAAGATAAACTTGCCTCCTAAAGTTGGTATTTCTTAAAATAAAATAATGTCTAAATTTAAAAAAGAATGATACATAATCAACAAGTAAATCAAATAAATTCAGTAATAAATTTTAATATGCATATTACATAATATTTAGTTTATTAAAAGTAAAACAATGTTAAAATGTTTAGAATTGTGATAAGACAAAGCAGGTTTTGTAAAATTCAAAATAAAACCCCTAAATGTCATTATATAAGGAAATGGGCAACATAGCAATATCTTATCACTGAAATAATAGGACTAAAATCCAATAAAATTGGGTACACACAGCTATTCTTAGTATTCAACTATATGACAAGAAAATAAGAACTTTATAGACACTAAGCTTTAAAAATAATACGTTTTCGTAAGTGGTAAAATTAAAGGATATAGAGCATAAGTAAAATAAAAAGTAAATTATTGGTAATAAACTCTTCAGTGTTGATATGTACAACTTTTAATCAAGAGGATAAAATGTGATCTTTTAAAATTATATGTAAATACACAAATATAAATAAAACATGATAATGTAGATTAAGTATAATCGAAATTATGACAAATATATTTTCTATCTGCACTCAATGCACTGACGGCATTTTAAAGAAACTAACGAAGGTAAAATTAGGGATCAATGAGAGCAAATTAATAAAACAGCTTGAAATAAAAATACAGTAATTATAACATGTTCTGTTTTGTTTTTAGGTCTAAGTAACATAATTATATATGTATAAGCAAATACTTTCTCGGTATATACACGTATATATGGTAGGTGTAGCACAGAAGATGTTTTCTTGGTAACTGTTTTGATCATTTTCGTAGTTGTATTATACACCAGTCATTTTAAGCTCCAGCAACATATTTAGAACTTTTGTTACCTTAGTTTCTCCACAGGTCGAATACAACTAATTCTCATGTTATCTGCGCTCTAGCATCTTCATGTAACTGATTTCTTGGATGGTTTAATAATTGCTGAACCTGAAAAGGAATATCTGCTAATATCATGACAGTTATTATTACTGGTCGTTTTCCAATCTTTTAAATGCTATACTATTGGCATGACTAACGTATCATTATCAGCAGTATCAAGAACACGAGGCAAGTTACATGTTTTGTTTTGTTTTTGAATTTCGCGCAAAACTACACAAGCGCTATCTGCACTAGCCTTCTTTAATTTAGAAGTGTAAGACTAGAGGAAAGGCAACTAAACGTCTCCACCCTCTTTTATCAATGAATATTGGGGTTGACCGTCAAATTATAACGTCCCCACGGTTTAAAGAGCGAGCATGTTTGATATGACGGGGATTCTAACTTGCGACTCTCAGTATATGAGTCAAGTACATTAACCATCTGGCCACGTCTGACCAGCTAGTTAGAAGCAATGAAAAAGAAAGAAATCAAATCAAATATGATTAGAGCTAAATCATTTTGCATGAGTTACCGCTGATACTAGTGGAGGCCAGAATTTTACAGGAGTTTAAAACGGGAACTAACATTTTCAGAAAAATAAAGGACAGACTTAACTTTTTCACTTTTATCAAAATTGGATGAGTTAGGGCAGCAATAAAGGACCAAATGGTTCTTTGTTATCGGTATGTTATGTTTTATTGATTTTGTGAAGTTTAATTGGTTATCTTTATAAAAATTGGTAGCTCAATCTTCATCATAAGGTATTGACAAGTCACACTAACAGGCATTATACTACTGGTTATACTTAAAAAAAAACGTTTGAAGAAAGCATGAAATGACTACAAATTCGTTGCACAGTGATTAAAAACCTTAATCTAATAGAATGAAAGATATTTTTCTCATCTGCAAACTGCTCTATAAAGCCCAAGATTTATCGAGTGAAGTTACATGATAAAGCTCTTTGTGGGCGATAATCCTCCTATATCCTTTTAGAAGGATACTAACATTTGATTCGCATTTGGCACAAACAAATATTTTAAAACGTATTTTTTTATTATTGCATCTGTGTTTGTTAACTAGCAGAACTAGCCATTTTTACTTGTAAATAATTACTCTCTGACACCTGTTTGTATGAAAATAGCCATCAGTCACCATATATATGCGATGTACATGATTTAGAGCCATTCATCTAACAACACACTTTTCTATCTAGTTCATATTTATCAATGTTAACTGGCAAATCTAGTTATTATAATTTTAATTTACCTGAAATGGAAAATACAAGAAAGCTACTATCAGTTAATATTCATTTCAAAATATTTATATTACCAAAGAGTTTTTCTTCATTTCATTGTTCAATATTCTAATTCATACTGTTTGGTATGGAATATATATATATATAACATTCAGTGTTTGAATTTTTATGAGTTTTAAAACTAGATAGAATTACAGAGTTCCACATTAATATAACTTTACATAACTAAAAAACTGGAATGATTAAAAACAAGTTATAATTATTCCAGTTTTTACCTTAATAAAGTTTTTTTACTGTGTGAGTTTTGCTAAACTTGACGTCATTTGACATTTACACTCCGCTGCCACTTTATTAGATACACCTGCTCTTTAACGCAAATAGCCAAACAGCTAATCATGTGGCTGCAACTCAATATTTAAAGTATGCAGACATTGTGATAAAGTTCAGTTGTTGCTCGACCAAACATTAGATGCGCAATCTAAGAAACTTTGATTGTGGAATGGTTGTTGGTGCCAGACGTAGTGGTTTCTGCATCTCAGAAACTGTTAAATTTCTGGGATTATTATGTACTACAGTCTCTAGAGTTTACGGAGAACGGTGTGATAAACAAAAACATCCAGTGAGCAGCAGCTCTGTGGGCGAAAATACCTTGTTAATGAGAGAGATCACAGAAGAATAGCTAGACTTGTTCCAGCTGACATGAAGGCCACAAATAATCACTCTTTACAGTGGTGTACAGAAGGGCATCTCTGAACACATAACGGATCGAACCTTGAAAAGGAAGGACTACAGTAGTAGATTTCCACTTATGATTCAGTATCTGTCTGCTAAAAATAGGAATATGAGGCTACACTGAGAATGTGATCGCCAAACCTCGACGATTGAAGATTGGAAACATGTCACCTTGTCTGAAAAATCTTGATTTCTGCTACGACATGCAGATAGTAAGGACAGAATTGGACGTAAACAGTATAAGATGGACTCATCTTCTCTTATGGCCCGGCATGGCCAAGCGTGTTAAGGCGTGCGACTCGTAATCTGAGGGTCGTGGGTTCGAATACCCGTGGCGCCAAACATGGTCGTTCTTTCAGCCGTGAAGGCGTTATAATGTGACGGTCAATCTCACTATTCGTTGGTAAAAGAGTAGCCCAAGAGTTGGTGATGACTAGCTGCCTTCCCTCTAGTCTTACACTACTAAATTAGGGACGGCTAGCATAGATAGTTCTCGAGTAGCTTTGTGGGAAATTCAAAAATAACAAATAACCGTTAACTGTTCATAGCTGTTATTACCTTATTACTGGTAGTAAACTCCATATTTCTTGTTGCAAACATTCACACTCATCCAGAACTCATAAAGTGTTGTAATCTTATGCACTTCTACATTTCTAGTACATGGTGTTAAACACACGCGCACACACATGCATATACAGTTATTTTGAAGTTTTTCTCTGAATAGTTTATCTGCAACTTAGTTTGGGTGCTCATTATGTAAGATTTATTATAAAAGTAAGTAGGTTTACTTGCATTGGAGCCATATGAAAGATGGAAGCAGAAAAGGTACGTTTTGTTCTATGTTTTGTTAGCTAAAATGTTCTCGTTTCATTCGATTCTCGTTTTTTTCATTACAGTTGCCTCCCCTAAACAACAACAACAACGCACGTATTAACACACAAATATAGAATATGTTGAATAGCTGCAGTCATAAGGTGGTGACATTATGCTGTTAAACAATCAGAAGTCACTTTGGAATAAGCATAAGTTCTAATGCTTAATAAAAGCAGTTTCTGCAGTACTGTATGAATATATGCAAATAGTCTTATAGAGTACAACCAAACATTAGTACGAACGTGTAAGTATGTGGAAATAAATGTTTTAATACGTCTATCTATATATCTATGCATATACTTGTGCAATTGAAAGCGAAGTGGATTGTGTACATCAAACAAAAAAATAAGTTGATGCTCACAACAATGATAACTAATAAACAGTCATCACCAGGCTGATATCACGTTGCTTTCATCTGAGAGTTTATAGGTTTAACACGTTTGCATAATTCTAAATATAAAATAGTTGGTGTTCCTTACATTTTCTCATAAAAAATGTAACTACATTTGACTTGAGATGTATTTAAATGTTTTCTGTTCATTTATTTCAAAATATGTCTTTGTATACTTCGTACATCGCACACTGGAGTTAATCTTTACGCAGGTGAATTGCTCATATGCCGATTTTTTTTCTTTGTTAATAGACTCTCAGGAAAGTTATTGCAGTGTCTTCCTTTTTCGGGTTGGATGTGACCAATGAAGATATTTTCATCATCACGTGTTGCTTTAATCCTGTCACCCTTTACATGCCGGTCTATTAAACATAATAAATGATCGTAACTCATCCACAGGCTCTATACATTTTTGTTTAGTACATGATCAATGCGTTTTGCTGTTTGACAAAGCGAGTTTTAAAAGAACGTCTTAAAGTCAAATGTTAACAGATCTAAGTTGCTCTCACTTGATATGTGTATAATATAAAATTTGTTATATATGGTTAAAAGGAGTACAGTGCTAAATAATTTTATAGTAGATAATTTTAAAGAAAAGAGTCCAGCCCTAAAAATACTGCATCTTTCATTGTTCTCACGGTACCATCTTCAGATACGCTAAAACATGTATGGTCTTTCAAGGGCTGGCTTCTCTTTTATTAAATTATTTACTATGTAATTATTTTAGAATTGTACTCCTTTAAATTAATTAATTAGATATAATGCACAAGTGCCGTTTTGAATTGTCTACCAAATGTTTTTCTTTCATATTTCCATCTTAACCTTTTTCAAGTTATTGTCATACACACTCGTTTGCTTCAAAAATAAGCTTTCCAGTTACAACATGTATTCTTATTAACACAACAGTTAATTCACTGCTGGAGATTCAGACCATAAATCACGTTTTGAGAGAGTGTAACTTTTATTTTGAAAACAACTAAACTCAAAGCACAGACAGAAGATTATCGTTGTGATTCGTGGTAGCTTATGTACGTGACAGTATCACCTAAGTCACTTAAATCTGCTAGTCATTTGGATATTTTTCTCCATATCTCTTAACACTCGATAAACAGTAAACTATTAACATTAATTCATTTTTTATGTGTTTATTATTGAAGATATTCATCACATATAAACCTAAAAATCATGTTAATGAAAAGATATATTTTCGTATGCTTGGTAAACATAGTGATAATAACCAGAACATATTGTTACTATTTTGTGAAAGGATCCAGATATTTCACAGCTGGTCAGTGTATTGGAGGAAGTAGCACTTGTTTTGAAATTATTACACCATTTCTCAACATCTTGGCATAAAACAATCAGAAAATCTGCATACATACGTTGGCTATAAGATTTGACACTTTTCAAAGTCCTCTGGCACTCTGGTATTATGTTAGGATATCAGAAACCTTACGACCACTAGTTTCATAACTGGGTATGCTGTTCACTTATGTATCATTTTGCAGTTCTAACTGTTCCTTCAAGTGCATGAATGTTATGAGCATCTGCACTTCATTCACAACTTAGCGATCATTGCTTCAGTTTATTGTACAGTAAGCAGAGTGTAAGTTTCATGTGAGTCTTCCATTCAATTATTCCATAGATTCTGGGTTGTTATTTATCAAAGGAGTACATTCTCTGTTGGCATACTGTATTGTACATATCAATATAAACTAGGTAAAGCGGATAGTTTCAGCCCTTTAGGGTATTTAAAAGTTTTTAATATGTTGAATATGTATTGAAGCTGTCGATATATTGGTAAAATTTGGATTTTCGTTTCAAATACTCCGTAAAATTGTTAATGTTAGTAGCATTCATGTAGCAGAGATGGCAGTGTTGTCTACATAACAGTAATACTTCCAGTTGATTGATTGATGATGATGATTTAGTAAAATTAAGCTTTTTGTTCTGAAAATAGTAACTTAAATTTTTAAAAAAAGTTGCCGTGTATGATCACATCACTTTACAATTAGAAACCAGCAATGACAGAATAAAGGGACCCACAATATAAAGATATGATATACACGAATATAAGCATTTTACGTAACATAGGGGTTTTTCTTAATATGTAAAAATATTACTTCTTTATAGGCTGGTTCTTTTATTTTACCCTAGGTGTTTTTTGCTATATTATACAGGCAACACAACTACTGCAATTTTAGTAATAAAATAATTGTCTAGGAAAGAAAATAACAAAATGAAAATAGAACACAAAATAGTTGGAAAAACTTGCAAAATTAAAATTACTTTATTAATAAAACAAGAAAAAGATGTTTCGGGCAACACCACTTAAGGTTAGGTTGAAAGAACAAAGAACTCGTGGCTTTAAGGCTTGAGAACATGTTCCAGAAGTCACAAATGAGCTAAAGAAAGTGACACATAAAAAAAGAAAGTATAAAATGTATAAATACAGTTAAATGTAGTGAATATAAACTAAATAAAAAAGGAAACGTAAAACAAAAAACAGGCAACAATGCATGAAAATGAATGAGCACGTGCATCGGGTAATATTATTGAGAGGGATGCTACAATAAAAGATATGTGAGCTGAATAAAAGTGAAGAATGACGGTGAAAGAAAAGAATACAAAGGCGATTAAAGTGAACAGGCTAGAGAACAAAAAAAGTTGTGAACTTTGAACAAAAAGGTTGCAGACACTAAATATCAGTGTTAGAAACCACAGAAAAATGTAGGAAGGGGAAATGGAAAGGATAAAGTTAAAAGAAAAACAACTATTCATTTATTCCAAAGGGATTAACAGTGCCTAATCTAAAAATCACACGTTTTAACAAGCGTTCTCTTTGCATTACAATGGATGGAGCAAACACGAGTCCCAGTACGGTTTGGAGACGGTGGACATGCAATATGAAGGGTTATCAAAGGGTCTACATATCGACAAACGTATAACATGTTGCACTTTTTACAGCATAAACAATATATTAGGCTTTTTGAAATGCAAGTTATTGATTTTTGTATTTGAAAATTTCCACTGGGGCTATATATAAATGTTGCAGTAACCTCTTCATGGTATGTTAAAAGGTTAGTAAGGCACCATGTTTCCTTAGTGAAACCATGCTGACAATGTAACACAATTTTAGACTGTATTGAATGACTTTGTTAATCTTTTTTTTATAAAATAAAAAAAACATATTCCAAACACTCGTGTAAGACTAATAGGCCTACAATTATTATGACAAACGTATCATATTTCTTGAAAAAAAAAGAGTAACATTAGCTAACTTCCGATTTTGTAGCATCTGCTCACTATTAAAAGATTGAGAGAAAATAACGACTAGTGGCTCATATATCCAATCCTTAACTTATTTGTAAGACCTAAATATCATCTGGACAAAGAGACAAGAATCTTCAGAATAATTTTATACCAGTAATCAAAACAAAATTTGGGGAAAATAAAGTTAATTTTATTAACAAATACTGTTATAGCTCAAGAGATGTATGTAACTTATGAACTTTTGGTAAATGTTCAGGGTGACAAATAGGCACTTTAGAACTTTTCATTTGACGATTTATTGTTATATTAACGTATGTTTACTTATGGTTAACAACAGTAAAATATTTTAGTTTCAAAACATTTATGCGATAGATCTTCATGAATATAAGTGTGTAACATAACATTGCTTAACTTATTGATATTGTCAAGCACGTGCCATTGATTAGGGTGTGAAAAATAGATCTGAGGTTATACGGTTCGTGTCTAATTATCACGAAAAAAAATTGCTTCACACTTTTGGATCATGAGTGCTTTATAATAACGACACTACTAGTCCAGGGGTAGGCAACTTATTTTTCATAATGGTCACAACTGTGGCTAATGAAAACAACATTGGCCACACAAATAATAATAAAAAAAAATGGAAGATGTTAATTTAATCAAAATAATTGCATTTCAACTAACCTTCAGTGTAAAAATTGATGGGGTTTTCATCAACAAGTTTCGGGAAATTTGGCTTAATATCTATGCTCAATGAGCATCTGGCCTGGCATGGCCAGGTGGTTAAGGCGTTTGACTCGTATTTGAGGGGCTGCAGGTTCGAATTCCCATCATACTGAACATTCTCGCCCCCTCAGCCGTGGGGGCGTTATGATGTAACAGTCCCATTATTAGATGGTAAAAGAGTTAACAATTGTATTTAATATAATAGTAAGCTATGAATCTTTAGTTTTAAAAGCTGATTTGGTATATTTCAATAGTAAGAAAATATACAGAAATTGGGTTATTTTAGCAACACTCATGATTTGCTGGAATGTTTTGTGCATAGTACTTAGATACGTGATAAGTATCCAGTTTGGCTCCATTTTCACGTACTGACTAAATGTAAAACTTGCAATCTTAGCAAAATATTTCATTCTGAGTTAGTGTATTTTGGCACAAAGTGTTATATAGATTTGAATGTTGATTTTAGTAAATGTGTGTAAGCAAGTTTTATTTGCTCTTTACAGTTATCATCAGTTATTAATATTTTAAAGATCTATACTCGAATAATAATTCTTTATTTATCTTATTAGAATATTATGCAGAAAAAGTAATCTGAAATGATTAATCATCACTGGCATCAAGGGTGTGGCATACTTTTATATATGCTGGTAAAATGTGGACAATAAAAAAGGATATGGAGGAGAATAACAATGCATTTGAAATGCGAATGTTCAGAAAAATGTTGAAAATACGTTACAAAAGCAAAGTCACCAATGAAGAGATACTTGGAAGATTCAAAGCTAAAAAAACGGTACTTAATACATTCAAGCAATGAAAGTGTAGATATTATGGTGATGTGATCAGAGAGTAGGTAACACAAATAACATTACCGGAGGGCGAGATCAAATTACTGGAGGAAAGAGACAAATTAGGAGATCAAGAAAGACATATGTGAATGGGTATAAATGGACCATGCAGAATGAGTCAGAGCGCTACAGGAAAGAAAAACGTGGCTCACCATGACGACGAATTATCTGCAAGAGGATGCCAGTTTCAGACCAGAGACTCTCTGCTTTACTCACAGATGGACAAATGTTAATGAATAAGATTTCTAACAAAGAAGGACTTTATACTAAATAAGTGATTGTGTCAATATACACTTTATTCTGTGTAAAATAAGCATAACTACAAAACGCGCTACCTCCTTTGAAAGAAAATGCCATAATAATTTAAAACCGTGAACAGATTTTAAAGAATTAGTTGCGTAACTTTAAAACTAAAGTGTTTTACTACTTTATATACTAAAT
This sequence comes from Carcinoscorpius rotundicauda, assembly GCA_011833715.1. Classification (NCBI taxonomy): domain Eukaryota; kingdom Metazoa; phylum Arthropoda; class Merostomata; order Xiphosura; family Limulidae; genus Carcinoscorpius; species Carcinoscorpius rotundicauda. The sequence continues at coordinate 24,320,105 of CM022395.1, forward strand.
ACTTCAGGTTCTTTTGTCATGTATCGTCGATGTAACTGAATAATTCTGGTATTGACAAAAAGTCTCTTGATTCATGACTTACGGGAAATAAAAGATGAATCTTAAATTCTATTTTTACATGTCAGATTTTAAATCCGAAATGAATTAATTGATAAGAATGTGCAATGAATATAGCTACATTTAAAGGGACTTTCGTCCAAATTGCCGTCTGGCATTGAAACAGCCTATGTTACGTTTTTATGTGGACTGAACGCAACAGAAAGACACAGATAGCAGCTTGTATAATTTATTATAATTATCTACTTATGTAATAGACACAAAATAAATTATCCAATGGCAATAACAGATATCCAATTTCAACCATCAAAACAACTTACAATACAAAAAAGATACTGCCCTGTGCTTAATAATATGATCCAGGATAAGTGTCCAAATCCGAAATCCAAAGTTCTAATCTAGGCGTTGAATTCAGTCCCACGGAGAAATTTTCGAAGTTTGAATGGGTAATTTCAAAAGTTCACAGTCCAATTCCTATTGACTTTCGATATAATCCGTAATCCGACTGAATTGTAAAGGTTGACGGAATAAAATTTTTCATCGCTTTAGTCGATCTAGCTCTATTCACAAATTCAGTTTAAACTTTCTCAAACAAGACAAAGTTCTTGATCCGAATAAAATGGATGACTTACTTCTTGACCCGAGTAAAAGTGGATGATTTCTTCTCTCGCATCGCCATCTGTTTATATACTATATCGCGTAACTTCCCAGAATTCCACAGTACAAACACCAGGCCAATACAAGTGATCAATCTATTTAGTTTTAAAAATTTCTAAATGAATTTTAATTAATTCTAAAATGTTATTTTAAATTTCACTGATTTAAACCTCGAAACAATAATATAAATATAGAATTATAAATAATAAATATGGGAATTCAAATACGACATTACATTATATTTACATAACATATGCATGATATTTACATGACATTTACATAACACTCGACATGGTTGTCGTTTACATAACATTTACATAACACTCTCGACAACATTTACATGATATTTACATAACACTCACCCCCTTAAAAGTAAAAAAAAGTTTGAACTTGTGAAAATCTTTTTTTTTTGTTTTCTTTGTTTTTTTTAACCAACTCAAAAGGGTTAAATCTAGTAGAATCTTGCATAACTTCACGAACTGCAAACAACAACAAGGGAACACCCTCATCCCAGTTCTTTGAGTGTTCGTGGCAGTAATTTGGTGGAAACGCCCATGGACACCTTGTGACTCAGGATGGTATACACTGGATGAAACTTGATGGATGTTTAGTTCAGGTATGGCTTGTTGAAATATCTTGGACATAAAATTTTATCCTTGGTCTGACTGCACAACTTTTGGAATCCCGAACATGGTAAATAAATTGACAAGAGCCTTGACAATGTTGGGAGCAGTGATTTTTCTCAAAGGGATTGCCTCAGGGAAACGTGTAGAAGCACACATGATCGTCAAGAGGTATTCATTTCCTGCTTTGCTTTTTGGCATTGAGCCAACACAGTCGATAATGACCCTTGAGAACGGTTCTTCAAAGGCAGGAATAAGCTGCAGTGGTGCTTTGGGAATCCCTTGATTTGGTTTTCCAGTCATTTGGCAAGAATGGCATGTATTACAATAGTCAACAACGTCTTGGCGCATCTTTGGCCAATAGAAATGTCGTCGGATAGATCTAGTATCTTTCTTATACCTAAGTGTCCTGACAATACATGATCACGAGCAAGACTAAGAATATCATTCCGATAGCATTTTGGAATGACAATTTGGTGAATAACATTCCACTCTTCATCAGCAGCAACGTCAGGAGGTCTGTATTTCTGGTAGTAACAAATAGAGACAGTTCCTATTTCATTTTCATCAACGGCCAGTTGTAGAAGAGAACGAGTTTCAGGATCGTTGTCCTGTTCCTCAACAAGTTTGTTACGATGAAGAGAGTTGAAAAATGACTCGGAGACATCAGCAGAACTTTAAGTTGAGTCAGAAATCTCATCGATGCGAGACATGAACGTATCAGATAAAGGGAAATCCTCTTTGGACTCCTGAGAACGTGTTTGAGAACGAGTAACAGCACAGGCGGGAAAAACATCAGGAAACTCTTCAACGAGTTGTTCTGTACTGGGAGTAATAACAGGTGCTTCAACAACATGGACCTCTGGTACCACCTTACTACCAGCCAAATCATTTCCCAAAAGCATAGACACACCTTCAACAGGTAATGAAGATTTAATACCCACAGTCACTGGGCCTGAAACTAATTCCATATGCAAATCCAATCTATGAAGAGGAATAGAAACGACGCGACCTTCTACACCAGAAATGAGCACATTGGCCCCAACGGATGACTTTTCAGAAAACGGAAGTACACTTTCCAAAATCAAACTCTGAAAAGCTCCAGTATCCCGCAGGATTTTAATTGGTTGTAGATGTGAATCGCCAAAAAAAGAAACAAAACCTTCAGTGATGAAAGGCTTAAATTTGTCCTCAACAAGATCTTCAGGTACATCAAGAATATTGGAATCCACAGTGGACTGAAGAGGGTCAAACTCATTGGGAACCAATGATGTATCCAACGAGGGTAAAATGAAACTATGGGGTGATGGCTTGTTTTTGAGCTTATAGCACTCAGAAATCAGATGGCCAGGTTTCTTACAATAAGCACATGTTTTGGATGAGAATGGCACGTTTTTTGTAGATGATGAGCTTTGAGAATAAGATGAAGTCTTTGTTTGAGAATCAGAAGTTTGCTCTTTTCTGTCTTTGACGACATTTGCATAATGCTTGAATGAGTCATTGGGTTTCTTCGTTGTGTAATTTGTTTTGCTCTTGCACGAGAAATCTTTGCAAGTCAAAGCATACTCGTCTGCCAAGACAGCAGCATCATGAATTTTGGAAGCTTTTTGTTCATCAATATAAGTTTTAAGCTCTACGGGAATACATCTTTTAAACTCTTCAACTAACATGAGTTCTCTGAGTTTTGTATAATCCTCTTTAATTTCTTTGGAATCACACCACCTGTCGAATAGAGTTTATTTTACACGAGCAAATTCGACATAAATTTGGCTGTCAAACTTTATGTAACCACGACATTTTTGTCTATATGCCTCTGGCACCAATTCATAAGCATTCAAAACGCATTTTTTGACGTGCTCGTAATCATAACTTTCTTCGGCCGTGAGTTTGGAAAATATTTCCTGGGCTTTACCTTTGAGAACACTCTGAAGTAATACTGTCCAATATTCGGTAGGCCATTTTAGCCTAAGAGCCAATTTCTCAAATTGTTGAAAATATTTATCCACAGCCTTCTCATTGAATGGAGGTACTAAACGAATCTGTTTGGAAGCATCAAAATTTTCCAACTGCATTTGGACAACCTTTTCTTCTGTCTGTGTCCTTCTCAGACTGATTTTCTTATCAGCTTTAATGCGTTCTATTTGTATTTCGGCATCAAGGCGTTTGTTTTCTTGTTCTGCCTCAAGACGTTTGGTTTCAATTTCTAAACGAAATTTCATTTCCATTTCTATTCTTTTTAATTCAAAATCTGGGTCAAAATGAGAGGCAGGCAATTGTTGTAGAACTTTTTGAGGTAAAACTTTTTGGTTAACCAAATGTTCGACAACAATTCTTTTAATATCTGTTTTCTTCATTGCTTGCTTTACTTCCAAATTGAAATGTTTTCCAGCATCAAGCAATTCAGATTTTCTTAATTCACTGATCAATTCTAAAGAGGGATTCTGATTAAATTTGTCATTAAAATCTGCAAGTGGGAATGCCATTTTAAATACACAAGTTGTCTATCTGTATAGAATATAAATACAATATTGGAATAGGATTAAACTGTTTGTTCAGATCCCGGAAGAGCCCCCATTTTTCTGTTACGTTTTCATGTGGACTGAACGCAACAGAAAGACACAGATAGCAGCTTGTATAATTTATTATAATTATCTACTTATGTGATAGACACAAAATAAATTATCCAATGGCAATAACAGATATCCAATTTCAACCATCAAAACAACTTACAATACAAAAAAGATACTGGCCTGTGCTTAATAATATGATCCAGGATAAGTGTCCAAATCCGAAATCCAAAGTTCTAATCTAGGCGTTGAATTCAGTCCCACGGAGAAATTTTCGAAGTTTGAATGGGTAATTTCAAACAAAAGTTCACAGTCCAATTCCTATTGACTTTCGATATAATCCGTAATCCGACTGAATTGTAAAGGTTGACGGAATAAAATTTTTCATCGCTTTAGTCGATCTAGCTCTATTCACAAATTCAGTTTAAACTTTCTCAAACAAGACAAACTTCCTGATCCGAATAAAATGGATGACTTACTTCTTGACCCGAGTAAAAATGGATGATTTCTTCTCTCGCATCGCCATCTGTTTATATACTATATCGCGTAACTTCCCAGAATTCCACAGTACAAACACCAGGCCAATACAAGTGATCAATCTATTTAGTTTTAAAAATTTCTAAATGAATTTTAATTAATTCTAAAATGTTATTTTAAATTTCACTGATTTAAACCTCGAAACAATAATATAAATATAGAATTATAAATAATAAATATGGGAATTCAAATACGACATTACATTATATTTACATAACATATGCATGACATTTACATAACACTCGACATGGTTGTCGTTTACATAACATTTACATAACACTCTCGACAACATTTACATGATATTTACATAACAGCCTACCATCGTTGAAAATTTAAAATGAATTAATTTTTCTGTAGACGTTGTTTCTGAAATATATATATAAAAAAAGATCATTTCTGAAAATTAAAAGGACAAACCCAGGTAAGTTTAGTTTGTTTGTTCTTAAGACGTTGGGTTGCCTGTACTTTGCAGACTACGGGTACAGAAACTCATTTTCTAGTGTTATAAGTCCACGGACATGCCGCTGTGCCATTAGGGTGTGGTTAATATCAAATGCATAAATAAATTCCTTCTTTATAAACATATTATATAATTATAATTAATACTTGCATACATATTTGTATAGAAGCATGTTTTTGAAATTTGTGTAAGCCCAAACGAAGGCTATTTGGGCTAGCCATTCCTAATATAGCAGTGTGAGACTAAAGGGAAGGTTGCAGGCCATCACTGTCCATTCCCAACTATTTGGCTATTCTTTTACCAACGAATAGTGGGTTTGACCATTACATTATAACGCCCCCACAGTTGAAAGAGCGAGAATGTTTGGTGTGACGGAGATTCGAACCTAAGACCCTCAGATTACAAGTCGAACGTCTTAACCACCTGGTCATGCCAAGCCACAAGATGATGATTAAATGTTTTTCCATTGATAGTAATTAAGAATCCGTACATTGAGATACGTACAGTTAGAGAGAAAGAAAACTTTTTTACATTTTTTTAAAAAAGAAAAACTCTTTCGGGCGAACAAGAAGCAATTAGTAGCATGAGGCTTATAGAAAATCAACAGTAAGGTTTGAACAGAATGGACAAGTTATATATGCAAAAACGGCTCGTTTGGGTTGAGAAAATATTTTACATCAAAAAGCGAACAACGTTTCGACCTTCTTCGGTCATCGTCAGGTTCGCAAAGAAAGAAGACATAACTGACCGGAAGCTGACTATATGTTTGAAAGGGGTTGTGTAACTGAGTTTTGGAATGTAAAGGGCGGTGTTAGATGTTGGAATATATAATTTTATTTTATTATATTTAATATAGGTATAAAGGCGTTCCTTTATATTGGTTTATTTTGGGTTTAAGTTGTTGCATAAGAAAGGCTTCTTTAATTTTGCGTTTGTTTATGTTTGTTTTTTCATTTAGTATTTGAGTGTTTTCTATGTTTATGTTGTGTTTATTTGACTTGCAGTGTTCGAAAACGTATGAAGTGACTTTTATGTTCTTTGTATCTGGTTTCCATTTTTCTACCTGTTTCTTCAATAATGTGGGCCTGGCATGGCCTAGTGCGTTAAGGCGTGCGCTTGGTAATCTGAGGGTCGCGGGTTCGCGCCCGAGTTGTGCGAAACATGTTCGCCATCCCAGCCGCAGGGGCGTTATAATGTTAGGTCAATCCCACTATTCGTTGGTAAAAGAGTAGCCCAAGAGTTGGCGGTGGGTGGTGATGACTAGCTGCCTTCCCTCTAACCTTGCACTGCTTAATTAGGGACGGTTAGCACAGATAGCCCTCGAGTAGCTTTGTGCGAAATTTTCAAACAAACAAACAAACAAACAAAAAATTCTTCAATAATAGAAGTCGTGACAGTTATCACATTCTATTTTATAAATAATGTTAGTGTGGTGTTTGTCAGTGTAGTTTTTACATAGTATAGACCTCAATTTTCTGTCTGTTTTTTGAATAAATTTGGTATTAACTGGAATGTCATGTTTTGTTACGAGTTTTTGCCAAATTTTGGTTATTTGTCTGCTGATGTCGGGAATATATGGTATGCAGCAGTATATGGTCTCGTGATTTTTTGATTCGTGAGATATATTTACTTTTGTTGGTTGATTTTGCTTTCTGTCTAGCTGTGTGCATATAATGTTTTCTTCGGTTTGTGGAGGAAACTTATTGATGTTGATGAAGTATTGTTTTATTTTGTGTAATTCATTGTTAATTTTATCTGGTGAGCATAGTTTTATGGCTGTGTTTATTTAGTGCTTTAGTCTGCTGTTTTTGTTTTGTTTCATGTGCTGAGTCCCAAGGAATGTATAGTCCAATATGGGTTATTTTTCGGTGGATTTCTGTTTTGAACTGTGTGTCGGTTTTTGTAATTTCGAGGTAAAGAAATGATATTTGATTGTTTTTTTCCTGTTCACTTGTGAAATTAATGTTGGGATGTATAGAGTTAATGTGATTGAAAAAATTAAGTATGTGTTCTGTAGATCTGAATCCCGCAATCGTGTCATCTACATATTTGTAAATATTGGTAAATACACAGCATGGGCATTCTCCAAATATGTAACATCAGCCAACTCATTCATCAAAAACTCTTTTAATTTCAAGTATAATCTAAATCAACTTAATCATAATGCATCAATGGCTAGTTTCGATTAGCAACCCTCATAGAATTCAACACGATAAAGACAAACTTCATGTTCAACAACCACAACTATATACAAACAAATGGCCTAAGCATGGGTATCCCAGTATCACCACTTTTAGCCAATATTTTTATGACACAAGTAGAAACACAAGCAATTAACACAGCATTACATCCACCACTACTGGTACAGATATGTAAATGATACGATTGCAGGATTCAGATCTACAGAACACAAACTTAATTTTTCAATCACATTAACTCTATACATCCCAACATTAACTTCACAAGTAAACAGGAAGAAAGCAATCAAATATCATTTCTTAACCTCAAAATTATAAGAACCGACACACAATTCAAAACAGAAATCCACCGAAAAATCACCCATACTGGACAATACATTCCTTTGAACTCAGCAAATGAAACAAAACAAAAACTCAACATACTAAGAAACCAAATAAATACGGCCATAAAACTATCCTCACCAGATAAAATTAACGATGAATTAGACAAAATAAAACAATATTTCGTCAACATAAATAAGTTTCCTCCACAAACCGTAGAAAACATTATACGCATACGCTTAGACAGAAAGCAAAATCAACCGACAAAAGTAAATATATCTCACGAATCAAAAAAATCACGAAACCATATATACCCGACATTAGCAGACAAATAACCAAAATTTGGCAAAAACTAGAAACAAAATATGACATTCCAGTCAATACCAAATTTATTCAAGAACCAGGCACAAAACTGAGGTCTAATCTGTGCAAAAACTACACTGACAAACACCACACCAACATTATTTATAAAATAGAAAGTGATAACTGCAACGACTTCTATATTGGAGAAACAAGTAAAAAATGGAAACCAGATCCAAACAACATAAAAGTCTTGTTTGTTTGTTTTGGAATTTCGCACGAAGCTATTCGAGGGCTATCTGTGCTAGCCGTCTCTAATTTAGCAGTGTAAGACTAGAGGGAAAGCAGCTAGTTATCACCACCCACCGCCAACTCTTGGGCTACTCTTTTACCAACGAATAGAGGGATTAACCGTCACATTATAACGTCCCCACGGCTGGAAGGGCGAGCATATTTGGTGCGAGGCGGGCGCGAATCCGCGACGCTCGGATTACGAGTCGCCCGCCTTACGCGCTTGACCATGCCGGGCCACATAAAAGTCACCTTCATACGTTTTCGAACACTGCAAGTCAAATAAACACAAAATAACCATAGAATACACTCAAATACTAAATGAAAAAACAAACATAAACAAACGCAAAATTAAAGAAGCCTTTCTTATACAACAACTTAAACCCAAAATAAACCAATACAAAGGAACACCCTGATACTTATATTAAATATAATAAAATAAAATTATATATTCAAACATCTAACACCGCCCTCTACATTCCGACACTCAGTTACACAACTCCTTCCAAACATGTGGTCAGCTTCCGGTCATTTACGTCTTCTTTCTTTGTGAACCTGACGATGACAGAAGAAGGTCGAAACGTTGCTCGCTTTTCAACGAAAAATATTTTCCCAACCAAACGAGCCGTTTTTGCACATGTATTTCTTTACAAGTGGGTTTTATCGACATCACTAAGAATGGATGACTCGTAATATCGTAGTTCTGACGTAGTCGAGGGGCGGCAGCACAATCGAGAGGGTCCAAGCGCTATATTTGTCTGTGCAATTTTCTGGTTATTTTCGGTTTTTGACAATGTCAGGTTAACAGAAAACAACAATATGCCGCAAACAGAATGTTGTGTTCTTTCATGCAAAAATCGTGATGGGCACAGATTTCTGTCGAATACAAGTAAGGAAAGAGAGTGTTGAAAAACGTTGGATTTTGACCATCAGAAGAGCTGATCCTGGGGCCAAGTTTCGTGTGTAGGAGCCTGGACCAAGCTGTGTCGTGTGCCACGATCACTTCATATCGGCCTTGCATGGCCAAGTGGATTAAGGCGTGCGACTCGTACTCTGATGGTATCGGTTTCGCATCCATGAAGCACCAAACAAGCTCGACTTTCAGCTCTGGGGGTGTTGTAATGTGACGATCAATCCCTCTATTCGTTGGTAAAAGAGTAATCCAAGAGTTGGCAGTGGGTGATGATGATTAGCTGCCTTCGCTCTAGTCTTACACTGCTGAATTAGGGATGGCTAGCGAATCTGTCCCGAACGTCATTGAAGAAGAATGCGATGTAGTGACAACACTTGAACATGCAACCAACTTGTGACAAGTTGTGAGGTGGCAAAGGATCCCTTCCCTCCACTTCTAATCATTTGTGATGCTGCCATGAATCCTGCCATGCATACACGTGATCTCATACTCAGTGCAGAGAAATTTCGGCATGATCCACGTAGCATGCATAACTACACTGGACTGCAATATTTTGACACATTTATGTTTGTTTTTGCAAATTTAGGCCCAGCTTTCATGTACTTACCTACATTTGTAGCCCAGTATCAGACACCTTCTCTGTTATAAAGATATTTTTATGGTTCTTGTTAAACTGAGAAAGAACTACAAGAATTTTAGTTTGAGTCGTTTCTTCAGTGTGTCAAAAACAGATGTTTACAATATTTTTTGTACATGGGTTCGTGTTAGTTCATTAGACATTGCCCCCCAGTGGCTCAGCGGTATGTCTGCGGACTTACACGCTAAAATCCGGATTTCGATACCCATGGTGGGCAGAGTACAAATAGCCCATTGTGTAGCTTTGTGCTTAATTCAAAACAACAAAATCATTAGACTGGCGGGAACTAAATATTTAGCCAAACCGTGATTTAGTTCGGTTTTATGCTCCATCAAGTTTCAAGAAAAATTTACATAAAACTTTTTAACAAACCAAAACTTCCTACTGCACAATAGGCTACATATAGTTCATACAAGAACTTGAACATTACCAAAGTGTTGATTGAGATATCTCCTGAGGGTATGTGCGCCTTTCTGTCCTCGTCGTATGGAGGAACAACGAGTGATCGTCAGATTGTGGAGAGATGAAGAAATGTGATTCTGTCGATTCTATCATATCAGACAAGGGTTTTGATGTACAATATCTGTTCGCCTCATACCATGTTATCATCAATATTCCAACTTTTTTATGAAAATAATAAAAAATGAATCACAAAACAATACTGTTGATAGAAAATATCATCATAACGCATCCATGTGGAATGATATATTGGTCTTAGAAAGTCGTATAAAATCTTGAAGAATCCCCTTAATTCATCAAACTTTATTGTTTTCAGATATCACTTTTATTTGCTTCATGCTTTATAATCTTCATTCATGCATTGTGCCAGTTGATGCATAATTTAGATGTACACATATTTTACCAGATTCCAAATGCCCCAAAATAATGTAAAGATATTTTACATGTACATGCATTGTGACGAATAAATTGAGAGCCAAAGGTCAGAATTTTGTTATCCCTTATTGTTTTCCAATTCACATTCATGCTCCATAAAAAGCAATGTTATGATAATAAAAATACGGAGGAATACACAGTCATAATAGAGTTAAAAATTCTCTTCTGGTATACTTGGTTCAGTAAATCTACAAACATGAGATACTAGTATGACATTCATTCATTCAAAGATATCAAACAAAATTTTACGAGTAGGAAATACAAACAAGACACAAAACATGACAAATGTCTACCCTTGCTCACATCCACTGGTAAAATTGAACTTTCAAGCCTCAAATGAAAAAAAAAGTGAAGATACAACTAGATGTAACCTTAATCACCTCAAACAGTTTCCTATGTATCTGAACATAGACCAAAGTCAAAGAGGAGGAACCCAGAAATTCAGAATGATATCAGCAAGGCATACTAAAGTTAAATCAAGCATACCAAATAATTGTATAATTTATGATATATACAGATACAATAATACTAAACAGGTTAACAAATACATGTATTAGTAAACATTAAATTGTATTTTTCTGTGTCCCTGTAGAAGTGTTTTTTCCAAAAGAACTTTGCAGAAATGTTGCTCATAAAACATTGTGAATTGTGAAACCATTTTTCTAATAAATATATTATTTCTCTATACTGGAATGACTTTGAAATTTTTAAAATTTGCACTCATCACTTTTTGTACAAAAAAGTTGACCCTATACCTTGTAGAAGTAGTCGTTATTTTCATCGAGCACTAAATTTTCATTTTCACATTTTAAGTAAGGTACAGTTTGAGAAGTAATTTCTTGGTCCCGACTGACATACGGACATTTCAACAATTGTTTCACTATCAAGAGCAGCATCAGGTGTAGCAGTCATAAAGCTTTCACATATGACAGTTTTATCAATTCACATATGAAAGTTTTATCAATTCTACCGGTGCATTTACAAATGCGACCACAGTTTGAAGCTGTCAATCTGTTTGTTTGCTCTTCAGATCACTCTTTTCTCTTACTCTGACCACGCGTTCTATTTTCAATAAAGTCATCTTTTCTTGAGAGATCTTTCTCACATAATGAAGCTTCAAAAATATGCTTTATACTTCTTTTTAGGCCTATATGACATTGAAATCATTAACAAGATTAAAACAGTGTTATGTCAGAAAAACGAAGCATTCTTATTCCAGAAAATATTCGCCTCGTTAAAGACAAGTAAATTGTTAATACTTTGTTTTGAACGAAACTATATCTCATACCATGCAAACGTCACTGTGGGCTTTAAAACGTAAGTGCAAGAAAGTTGTTTTTAAACAGAACGGGGCATATAGGTAACTGTGGCTTCGAGAAGACTTACAATGGAAACAATTATAGATCAAGAGGATGTCCAGAGTGCAAAGGAAGTTAGAGATAAGCTTGGTGTAAAATAAGCTAAGTTCTTAAAATTAATTTTATATAACTGAGTTGAGTATCAATAATATAAACCAATATTTTATACTGTTCATATTCTACTCTATAGTTTAGTACTTTAGTAAAGTAAGTCGAAAGTAAAGTAAGATGATCATAAGCTACTTTAGTAAAGACAAAAGTAGAAGATATCCAGAAAAGATCTGTTATCTTCAGATGTAAACAAGTTTGCTTCTACTTTTGTTAGCTACACTGATGAAAAACAAATAATCGTGTATGTTAGACAATATTTCGATATAATATATCGAGAACTACATGCTATTTTCAGTATTCAGTAAGTCGACGTTAAAACATTTAAAATCTTCTGATCAATGCTATACTTTTGTGTTAAAATAGTGACAGAGCTTCACTATAATCCTGTTAATATATATATATATACATATATATACTTTAGTTTATATTGTATTTAATTTGATAAATCATAATAAAGAATAAACTAACATGTTGAAATTAAAACTTTTCCTGGTTTATTTAGCGCGATGTTTCAGGCAGACGCCCTTCTCACGAAAGTAAAGGTTGCCGCACGAAATACGTTTTTGTTCAGACATGTCAACTAATTCTTTATTAGAATTTATCCACGTTTATATTCTTACATTTTACGTTAAATTTAGTCTATCGTTGATACTAATAAAAACCTCCGACGCACTAGTGGTTCAACGATAGGTTTGAAGACTTATATAGCAAAAATTCAGGTTTCGATACCCGTGATGCGCATAACATAGACAGCCCATTGTGTAGCTTTGTGCATAACAACAAACAAATAGAAAAATCCCATTCTTTGTCTTTAGTGAACTTTAGTTGTCATTTCCTGTTCTTGCTTCGGATTAAAGCTTTTCAGATTCACTGACGCTAAAAAAAAATAGCTCGCAAAATAATGTATTTTTAAAAATATGTTTCAAATGGTTATCGTGTCAACTAGCTCTTAATATACGTGTAACATACGAATTATTTTTAGTGTCAGATCTAATTCTTAGTTCAACACGAGATAAATTTATAAATTTTACGATAGAAAAATTTCCAGAAGTTAATGTAAAGATACGGAATAAGTGGAAGCTGGAATATGAAAATGAGTTGTCAGAAAACAGTTTCAAGAAAATGATTGTGGAAAATTTGAAGAAAAAAAACCTAATATTTAACGATTGAATGAAATCCATTTAAACTTTACAATACACATTAAAAATTGGTCGAATATAAATGCTATTTTCTGAAAAAGGAAAGATTAAGCATTTCAAAACTCACGAAGAGTTTTTGTGAAGAAACTTGATCGTTAAAAATTGAAGTAAAAATGTATAACTAAAATAATGAAGCATGGTTCTGTATTTAAACTATGACGGGATGTCTTTTAGTTACAGGAATGTAAAAATAGTTTATTTATGACCAGTCGAGCGGTACTCAGCAGACGACGTTATTCTAATTAGCTTGTGGCATAGATTGAAAAAGAATGTTCTAAAAAAGCAGCCAACTAACATATGGCAGCATCTTAAGCTTTTAATAAGAGAAAAAATTATGTTTGATAAAATACTTCTAGCATTTATGTATAATCAATGTCTTCATATAGTTAATGCTAGAGGAATTTGTTGCTGAATAGTATGTGTTATTTATTAATTGCTTATGTTGTAAAAGTACAGAAAATGGCCATTATTCCCTATAAACTTTGTATTTGTGACCCGGATCATAAAATTTAAAAATTAACCTATTTTCTATGTAAAAACGGGCAAATTTGTACATTTTCTTTCACATAAAGTCTGAATAAGACAACATATAAATCAAAATTTACATGTATCTATACCAGAGTTATACAAAAATGTTTAGAAGTAAGTAGTTTTTCGAGATTTGCGACTGTAAGGTAAATCACTTTCACGTATCTGCCCCTAAATATAATTTCCTATCATGTTTTCATTATACGCTCCTTGGTACCGGCGTTCAAAGTCCAATATATCTCAGTGGAAGCGCTCGCCTTACTCCTCTGAGCACGCTCCCATGCTCCTCTTGAATTTGTCAAGATGAGCGTCAAGGATATGGAGTTTCAGGAACATTCTGCAACCAATTTTGCCAAAGTTCTTCACCAGAGCCTCGACCAGTTTCAGATAAGTTTCGGCCTTGTGATTGCCCAAGAGGCCCCAAACCACTGCGACAAAGCTGCTCCAAGCTTTTTTCCCCTTTATACTGAACTTCTTGGGGAATTCTGTGCACTCCAGGATCTTCTTTATTTATGGTCTAACAAAGACATCAGCTTTGACAGCTTAGGGAAGAAGTCTCGAAGCTAATTGAAGGCTGCAGACTTCTTATCAAGAGTTGTGACATATTGTTTCATAAGATCCAATTTTATGTGCAATGGTGGAAACAATACCTTTTAGAGGTCCACTAGTGATTCACACTTGACATTATTCAATTTCTTATGCTTTATATTGTAGCAGTAAGTAAACAAATTGCATGTAAACCAAGATATTGTTTTTTCTTTTGCGACAATATTTGATGAAACTTAAGAACTGATAACTTTGATCCAGAATTTGTATCGATGATTCTTCTTATCACCAATAGTAAAACTAGATATTTGCGATTGTTTTAAATATGTAACTAAAACTCAACTTTGTATAGTCACATAACAAACGATTTTTATTGTTCAACAGCTATAATCACAACTATGACATTTTGTAGATGACAGTGGGTGATTTTAAACAACTAAAATAAAAATAAATTCTTCAAAGTAGCAATTTTATGACATTTGGCATTATAACTTTCATAGACAACGTTATATTCAGCACAACCAGATAAAATATAACTTTGGTATGTTGCTTCAGCTGTGAGGTAACATGAATCAAACGTATCGAAACAACAAGACTGTAAAATGGCGACAAAATTTATGTTTAATATATTCGCATGCGAGATATTCACAAATATGCCATTTAAGCTTCTGTGCAAAAAGATGCACATCATTATTTTATAACAATTACTGACATCCTTACTCCACATTAACAATGTTCTTTATAATATTTATAACTGAACGTTTTAAATAAATGTATATATGTATATATATAATATAAATGATGCTTTAGGGAATTTACTTCTTGGTTTCTAAAAATGCTTCGTCGTGCTCTGCACATCTCATATCTGGGTACGAATGACTACTTCCAGCAGTTTCTGTCATCCTCCGCTCCTCCAGTCGGTTTTTCCTTCGACCAGGATTGGGAGTTTCGCTGAGCATTCGCTGTAGTTTCTGTTTCTGAGGGCGACGAAGACTTGCCGCGGGAGAATGCCTTTGTTTTGGACTAGGTACGCTTAAACTCGAACCTAATGCCTGCTTTTTGCGGGCTTGAACCATTCCGTAAACAACAGCTGCGAGGCTATTGTGCGTTTTTTGAGAACGTCCCACATTTCGTTGTCGCCCTATTTTCTTGCCAATGATATAATAAGTCTCCATGTTGCCTTTACCTTTAACGGGCACCAACCCACGATATTGCACTCTATATCCATTATCTTCCAGAAACTGAGCAGTAGACTTTGGGCATTGTATATGGTCCATGGTTCCTGTGGAGTCCATACGGCTAGCCTCGTTCACAGTGTTTCCCCATATATCATAAACTGGTTTTTTAGCACCTATAACACCACCCACCAAAGGACCGTGACTAATACCTAGTTCAAACAATAAAATGGAATAAATTTTTTATTATATGTCGTATTGTTAACATATAATTTTGTATACACAAACAGCTTTCTTTGTGTTATTCAATCACTAACAATAAACTTCAATTTTCTTTTTACCCTTCGTCTTCTTTTTTTCTTAAATGAACTTTTAATAATACAAATACAACATTTAAAGGTTGTTGAGAGAAACTGGTGTTACCAGCTATTGGACTGTTCAACTAAACTGTCATAGCATATGAAACTGTTTTTCAACGTAAGTACAAAGCTCGTGTGTATTCATTACTAATCTATTTATAAATCTAAACACAAAACAATAAAACATGTAAAACGAAAGAAGTGTATGAAGTTTCATGATAACTTTCGTGTTTAATCCCTGTCAATGCCTTTTCAATATGGTTTAATTTCAATGTTGGCATGGTTTTAGTTTATTCAGTTTAGATAAGTAAATTATTGGTAAATAAGCTATAAGCTGAACTCTAAAAAATGACAGGTTACTTACACATTATAATAGAATCAGTACTTTCTATACAAAACAAAAAATAGTTTTTCTTTTAAGATTAACTTTAAAAGTTCCATTTGAAAGCAATATGATGAGTTATTGAAGTTTATTGCTGCCAATATTAAGAAAATATATTTAATGAAACCGTATTTTAATTACTCAAACAAACGAAAGTAACTAGCAAAACAATTAACATTTCGTCATTCTCATTACACGCGTTTACCCTTCTTGTTTTCATTACAGCTTCTTAAAAACAACGATTATATGAAATATTCCAAGGTAAGGCATCACTTAGATTTGTCGTGTTACATACCATCTTTTTTCATACATATTTAGGACAACTTTGTTTGTGCTAAATATTCTTAACTGATAAAAATATGATTGTATTATATACATTTCTACGCTGCATTGGTGAAATATAATCTTCAAATGAACTTACAAAAAATTTAAAATTACAGTTTTAATGTTTCTTAAGTAATTTTGTGCTCGGATTGGAATATTTAATTGGTTTCTTTGTCCCTTTTGTTCCACTTTATAAAATATCGATCCATATGTAACACAGTGAAGCTTGTCGGACTGTCAAGTTTCATTACTACACACATGCAAAACAAGTCTTGTGCCACTTTAAGGATGAAACATTTCTTGAGTTCACTGTTTCTCATTCTTTCTAGAGTTCGCTGTCGTACTTTATCTATATATGTGGTTTTGTGCAATTATTTCAATGAATTTTCTTAAAATAGACAATTACTGTAGTAGATTATTCTAATCTTGTAAGTGATGATTTATTTTACTGATTTTTGTAATTTATTAAAATTGTAAGTGCATATGTTACCATTATTATTATTCATATTTTTATTTCACAAACTTACAGCAAAATTGGGTGAGTATTTTACACTAAAACCTAGATAGACATACTTTACGAAATGTTGCAACTGTGCATGACCTACAGGGTGGTCGCTAGAAAAGCGGATTCCCTCTTCATTCATCCATCATTTAGCATTAACATGAACAAAAAGTCCTTTGGGAAAAGAAAGTTTCGGCATCGTCTTTCGCTTGAAAATAACCATAGGTTTCAATTTCGTATCGTCTGCCATGCAAGCCAATACAACAGTAAATCGAGTTTTCTCGTGGCCTGTAGTTTTCAGAAAAATGTTTTTTTCACCTTTTGAAGATACAGTTCGATTTCCAACCATATCAAAAGTCATCGGTGTCTTATCCATGTTTCCGATGTTTGAGAGTAGGTAGTTATGCTTCTTGCGTTGATTTATCACAAATCTTTGGAAATTGAAAATTTTGCTTTCGAGATCCTTTGGCAGCTTTTGTGCAATTTTAGTTTGTCGCCTAATCACAAAGTCATTTCTTTTCATAAATCGATAACACCATGATTTAGTAGCTTTAAATCCCTTTGCTTTATCCTTATTTGATTTGGCCCATTGAAGCGCAAAAATGCGAATTTGGTTCTGTGTAACTACATAGCCATTCTGACGTCTCTCTCGTATCATATTTGAAACACTTTCTTCCAAAATAGGCCAATGCGCTATGCCGCTTCCCATTGCGCATTTTCTGCGAGGTAATTTTTTTAAAATATCTTCTTTTTTCTTCCAATCTCTTACCATTTTGGTAGTAATATCGAATTTCCTTGCCGTAGCATGAATCGTATTTTCCTTAGAAAATTCGATCACTTTTAACTTAAAAGCTGCTTCATAGGATTTTCTTTGAGACGAGAACATTTTTAAGGGTAATTGGCCAAGTTAGAATCATAGAAATGAATTTTTGCTTTCACTCACTTTCTTGTAATGCTTCGAAAACTGTCACAGAATTGGCAGGTCGAAAATCGTTATGAAATGCACACGCTTTGCGCAAAGCACACATGTCATAATATCCCGTGACTTTAGAATTGACGTATAGCGCTGTTGTAAAGAACTGTTGTATAGCGCCAAATTTCTAATAAAAATATATATTTTTACACAATACCCGGCCTGGCATGGCCGAGCGCGTTAAGGCGTGCACTCGTAATCCGAGGGTCGCGGGTTCGCGCCCCCGTCGCGCTAAATATGCTCGCCCTCCCAGCCGTGGGGGTGTATAATGTGACGGTCAATCCCACTATTCGTTTGTAAAAGAGTAGCCCAAGAGTTGGCGGTGGGTGGTGATGACTAGCTGCCTTCCCTCTAGTCTTACACTGCAAAATTAGGGACGGCTAGCACAGATAGCCCTCGAGTAGCTTTGTGCGAAATTCCAAAAACAAACAAACAAACAAACACAATACCCTTTTTTAAACAAATTAAATAATTTTATGCTACATTTTAATTTAATTTAGATTGTTTTATTGAGTTATGATTTTCTTCCTCGGCGTATAAGACCCCCTCAAGTTTGGGGCTAAATTTTGATTATTGAAAAGGGGTCTTATACGCCGGACTTTAGGGTATATGTTTATTTAGATGCAAGTATCAAAAGCTTATTTTTAAATAGGTCTGTTAGCTACATGCTACCACCTAGAGCATACATTATTTTAAATCTTCAAATGTTGACGGATAACGAGCCTGTCTACTGCAATAAATGTGGTATTGAATGTTATATTTTTCTTAGGTTTCGTTAGTACGAATATTTTAGACATAAGACATTGAGCTTGAAATTTATCTTACACACAAGTAGAAGGAACAAAACTAACTCTTAGTTTAGCGAATATAGTTTTAGAATTTGACGGATAAGGGCAATAGTTTATCAACGATCCAAAGTTTATAAATTTCTAATTTCTACCAACCCCTTAAGTGTTACTTAAAGAGTCAACATAACATACACTACAAGATCTTTTCTGATTGAAATATATTTTAATAAATTTCTGCAATAATTTAAACACTAGTGTCATTAATAATTAAACTACTCAAAAGCTTTGCTGGTTCTATATTACAATTTGGAAATTTGTAGTTTGGCTCATCGATCATGTTTAGTATGTTATACTTCTGCTGTTGTTCTTAATAAATGTCTAAGCATACGAAACAATTAGCTTTTCCTTACTTTATTCAATCCGTAGAGCTTTTGGAAAGTAAGCTATTCATGAACAAGCTAACCTCTTGCTGTAAATGAATTTATGATAATTGTAAATAAAGCTATCAGCTAATTTATTTACATGATCTTGTAATGTAGTTTACGAGAAAAGTATGTTTTTAATTCAATACTGTATCTGTTCCATTGTAGAAACATTATGTTCAAATTTACAAACGAGTTGCAATGAAATTGTATCTAAGACATTGATCAAAACATTTTTTAGCCTCATATATGATACATCTATGTTATTATGTTCTTTTGTTTAATGTTTACAAACTCTTGCTCGGAGAAATATAGTAAGTTCATAAAAGAAGAAAAAATTCATCCTCTTTTAAGCATGCTTTAAAAAGCGCCAGTTCAGTATCATTATCAATATTGCAGGCTTGAAATCAATTACAATTTCCAACATAAATAAAATCACTTTTAAAGTAAACAATCTATGTTACCGTTTTTTATCTGACTAACACAGAAACTTTTGGGAAATCTAAAGAGTGCGCAGGCAGCTCAGTCTGAAAGGATATATTTTATTTATGGTGTTTTGTTGTAAGTGATATAACGTTTATTCAGAAATTATTTTTCTGCGTGGACAAACAACTTCTTTTAACATATTTATCTTTTTACATGAGAAATAGTGATTAAACTTTCTTGAACATTATGA
Source organism: Carcinoscorpius rotundicauda (assembly GCA_011833715.1). Taxonomy (NCBI): domain Eukaryota; kingdom Metazoa; phylum Arthropoda; class Merostomata; order Xiphosura; family Limulidae; genus Carcinoscorpius; species Carcinoscorpius rotundicauda. The sequence goes on from CM022395.1 coordinate 24,339,903, forward strand.
CCTATTAAAGTTAAGTGATTTTTAAGTCTCCAGAAACGTTTGGAGGGAAGATATGGAGTAATGCATTTATTCCTGAAACAACTCAAACACATGTATATGTACTAAAGCGTTAATTGTATTTTATGAGAACGATGTTCTGGTCCCTTGAAGCCTTTAGAACTATCTCCATTGTCACTTAATTTGTGCATTGTGCTTAATTTCAAGGTTATTATGATGTACTGTTGCCAAACAATACAATTATTTTCATTATAACAAGTTTTCGTAAAGAACTGTAAAGGATTTTGCAAATCATGATAAACTTTACACATTTAACGTCTTGTTATATGACTATTTTTTATTGAAAAGTTGTGTAACATAGCTCTCTAGCCTTAACCTTTTAAGTAGTCGCATATTCATATAGGTTCTAAACAAGTCATTTATGGTGTTAAGACTTTCATCTATGACTACACACCACCATATAACTATTTGTAAATCGTTTTCACAAAGTGCAATTAATCTTTGGAATACTAATTTCTTCCATGTTTTACTTAAAAACACGCTACACGAGAATTATATACGATTGCCGTCCCTGATTTAGCTGGTGTAAGACTAAAGTGAAAGCACTTAGTTACCACCGCTTACCGCCAACTCTTGGGCTACTCTTTTACCAACGAATAGAGGAATTGACCTACACTTTTAATGCTCTCAAGGCTGAAAGAGAGAGAATCTTTGTTGTAACGTTGATTCGAACTCGTAACCCTCAGATTGCGAGTCGAACGCCTTAATCACCTGGCTATGCCGGGCCTGGAATGTAGATACCAGTTAAAATACATTTTTCTATTTTGCAGATCATTAACCTATGAATCTGTTAGTTAATAGTTTGTTTCTGTAAATAAACTTACAACATATGTATTACATTTAAAACACGCTGACGAATTTCTAGTTATTCATGTTGTTATGATAGTTAACAATATTTTTTTTATTTTTCTTTAATCTTTACTCGTTTTTGATGATATGACACTTTAGCATTTTAAGATAAATATTTCTTAAGCACTCTTCTACTCACAAAAACGGGAAAAATTGTGTAAAACAAGTATTACCTTTACAATTTTTATAAGTAATATTATTATAATATTACTCTACATAACGTTTAAATACAATTTTAAATGCGAATCAGAACATGGGTAAAGTGATTTTTTTATCACAGAAACTATCCTACAAAACATAATGCTTGGTTTAAAATCTAACATGTTATCACAAAACAGGTAGTTTACACATTAGTACCTGAATCTTAAATGTATTTTTACATACAATACTGTGTTTATTCTATTATTCAATTTCTACACGTGCAGATTTACATACAGTTGATTATTGAATAAACAGATAATAAATGAAAAAAAAAGCTTTGGAAAGAGTTCTCAAAGTATTTGAAATTAACAGTTGCCTTCTAAAAATATGCTTAAAAGACTGTGAAGCAACATGATGTGTAATTGGTTGAAAACCTGGATTGGATGCACAAAGAAATAACGCAGTAAGTTATGTAGGGAGAAAATAATAGTTTGTCATTTATAGTTTTACACCTTCCTACTCTAACATTCTGAACGAATACCGCAAATTTAATAAACCAAATTCGACTCTGTTGGCTGGCATAGTTTACCCTAGCTAATTAAGTCTGAAAACAATAAAGGCGGATTTTACTAATTCCAGCATATGCCGAGGTATGTATTCCACAAGACAAGTCTAAGCTAACGTGGGCTTAAAATAATAGTTGTGTTGTGAATTGCCCTAGAATTGCACTCACGAACTACAACATCAGCTGTTGATGGTAGGCAGTCTTGAAAACGAAAGAACCAAATATGGAAGCTATTATGTCCAAATACAAGCAAATTAAATTTACTTTTTGTACATTCTGGTATAACACAGTAAATAGATTTAGGGAACACTAAATGCTAGAAACTACCAAATAGGTCTTATAACTTAGAAAATCCCAAGTTTTACTTTTAAACCTACAATTAAAATCTGTCCCGTAATATCTGCTCAATGAAAACACTGAAACAATACTTGATAAATAGTGAATCAATGGTGTTTAGAAATTATATCTTCGACCATTACAAGTCAGTGTATTATATATTATAGTATACAATTTATATTAATATTAGGATATTACATTTTTAAACACTAAATTATTTATCTAGTTCTTCAGGAATTTTCAAGAATTAGAATTGTATATGACAATATTATTTCAATCACACTATATTTGTCCCATCCCTAGCTAATGACGCATTTTGCTCAATTCAGAGTTCTTCAGCCGGTTGGGATGCAACAAACACAGAAGTGAATGGAACACAACTTAAATAAACCGTTTGATACAAGAAGAATTGTTGTGGTGTATGCGCCTTTTACAAGCTGGCAAAGTATTATTACAATTATACTTGTCGTAAGACATTAGTATTAGGCCTATAACATTTGTAAATGTTATTATTTTCTTTGAAGATCAAGCTTACTGCATAACTTACCAATTCGAAGTTGAAAATTGTTGAATGAATGAGTATTAACTTCTTCCAAAGCTTTTTTCATTGCCAGAGCAAAATCAACCAAAGCAGTGATATGATACCAAGGATCTTTCTCCTAAAACAAAATATGGCCATAAATACATGGAAAAGTAATATAATTAAACAATAATTATTAGAAAACCAAACACATTTTTCTCGGAGGGGAGTACGAAGTCTAGTGCTTTGCATTTGTAGCAAAAAGGTTGTGGGAACATGCTTTAGTCTACTTAGTTGTAAAATGGATAGAAGCTAAAGGTTGATTCTTTACCTGTGATGGTCTGGAATTTCCTTTGTTACCATTCTCATCCACTTCTATCATATAAAAGTGAAATAAATACCGACTCCTCTTTGCTATATACGCATGGGATGCGTATTTTTTAAATACAATTTTTTAAATTGTTAATGAAAAATAGGATCTGAATTTAGTTGGAGCGTCTTTCATTTTTCATGTTTGTCAAGTTTTGTGTGCTATTCTTATCATGCATTATTTAAAGCATACACTACACAGATATATATATTTAATTTGACATATTACACTACTTCATCAGCAAATTGGTAAATGTGGTAGATGTGGTTGAGCATATTATGCACACTATGTATTAAACTGAGGTAACACGGTTGGTTGGTTGGCTAGTTTGGTGTTTTATGGCGCAAAGCAACTAGGATATCTGCGCCAAACACCCAGTAAAAAGTTAAAATTAAAGTAAACTTAGAAAATCCATAAAAGGAAATTAAGGTAAAACAAAACAAAGTTTTAAAAACAAAAACAACACGAAAACCAATTTTACATCTAGTCTATAGCAGTAAGAGAAAAACTACAGTAAAACAAGTTGTAAAGGACTTTCTGTAGCATAATTTTAACTATCATAACTCTTCAGGAAGAGTAACAGGTAAGTTCAAAAACCATCATCAGTCACCTGAACTTGGCCTAACCAGTTCTGGTTTCGTGTTATTTGACGTTATAGCCATTTTCGGAAAGTAAAGTTATAACAAGTTTAAAAGATTTGCAGCGAAATGTTACTTATAGCTAGTTAGGATGACTAACGGGTAATTCAAATGTGCAGTTCAAACAGCAGCATTAGTCACCTGAAGTTGGCCTTTCCAATCCTGGTTTCGAGTTATTTGACGTTACGGCCAATTTCTAATTCCAAATCGAACTACATGTGCTGTGATTCTTGAAAGGGAATCACATTTATAAAGGTCTAATGTATAAATTGGGTAGGATGCTTTGGTAAGGAACGAAGTTTTTAAGCATATACTAAAGACAGTTGCAAACGGAGAAAATGTTAAAAAGATTCAAGAGACTCTGTGTATAAGCTATGAACTAGGAATGTACGGAAAGCTCCGGTGCAGAGCTGAAGTCCTTGATGATGAATGGGGTTTAGTTTATGGTCTGACAGAGCCATAGACCAGTGATCCATAGTCGAGTTTCGATCGAATAAGAGCATGATATACCTTTAGCATAGAACGTCGATTCGTTTCTTAAATAATGGAAGAGAAAACATGGAGGATGTTCAAAGCTCTCTTACATTTTACCCATAGCTGCTTGATGTGTGGTATAAAGGTCAGCTTATAGTCAAAGATAAGTCTCCAAAACTTTGTCTCAGGGACCTCAGGCAGCACAACTTCACTGATACGGAGTTTAGGATCAGGATGAATAGCCTGTTGGCAGCAAAGTGTATGTAAACAGTTTTAGATTAAGAGAGAAGTTAAAATCGTTTGCTGTGTTCCACTTCAGCAAATGATTGAGGGCAGTCTGTAGCTGCCGCTCAATATAACTCATGTTTGACGACTGATATGAGATGTGAAAATCCTTAACATGCAGTCAGATGGAGTTGTTCAATGATTGCATTAATTTTTATACTTAAAAGTGTGGCACTCAATATACAACCCTGAGGGACTCTAAATTACTGTAGAAAAGGACGCTAAAGTGTCAAACCCACACAACCTTGAAATTGCCTGTCCATTAAAACATTTTGAATAAAAATAGGCAAATTACCACGTAACCATATATGGAGGTCTTGTAAAATGCCATACCTCCATGTAGTGTCATAAGCCTTCTCAATGTAATAGAATATTGATACAAGATGTTGTCGTTTCAGAAAGGCTTCTCTGATTGACGTTTTAAATTAAATCTGGTGGTCCATATTAGAGCACTGAAGTCGGAATTCACACTGAGTGGGCGAGAGGAGGTTGTTTGATTCGAGGAACCAAACAAGACGAGCATTAACCATTCTTTCTAAGGTTTAACAAAGACAGCTTGTCAAAGCAATTGGACAGTAGTTTGAAGAAATCTTAAAATCCTTCCAAGGTTTACAGAAAGATAGGACTATAGCCTGAGACCAGGCATCGGGAAAAACATTTTCTTGCCAGATCTGGTTAAAACAATCAGAAGAATAACGAGAGAAGCAGGAGATAGATGATGCAGCATTTGATAGTATGTATCATCAAGTCCGACCGATTTACTGCTAGACCGATGAAGGAACGATTATAGTCATAGAGACAACCAGCTCGAAAGAAAAGAGGTGATCGCTCTGCCCGAGTCTTGATGGCTAAGAAGATGGGGGATGAAACAGAAGTTTTAGATACGTGACAAAAGCTTTTATCTACAGTATCAGTGATGCTCTGGGTATCAGCTACTTCCTGGCCATCCGAGAGCAAGATCAAGAGGGGGACAGAGTTATATTGACCACTGACCTTTCAAATCTTGTCCCATATGTCTTTGAAACTGACGGTAGAAGATTAGTTGGGTATAAACTTATTTCAAGATTTTTTCTGGCTTTGACGTCTTAGCCTCCGAACATATGCACGGGCCTACTGGAAAAATGATGCGGTGCGAGAGTGTGGGATACCTACGAAAAGTATCCCAGGCCCAATTTTGGGCTTTTCTTGCCACCACTTGGTAGGCAGAATTCCACCGTGGACGAGCATGTCGTGGAAAACGTATCGAGGTTTTAGGAACACATTGAACAGTTGAATGACCAATACTGTCAGTTACTGTTGCTACACAGTTGTCTATTGATGGCTTTCACACGGTGACAGGATCGAGTTTTGCAAGAGCAGTGAAACAGTGAAAGTTTGTTTGATCTAGCTTCTACCGGGGAATGCGAGTCGGATGGCACTGGCCTCGGCAGTTTTTCATAATTATAGGAAAAATGAAAAGTAGGAGAATAGTGAAGGGGAGCAAACTCAGAGATCAATAGCAGTAATGTACAGACTAGGTAAATGAAAATAAGTATAAGAACAACTGTCATAAAGAAAAAGGTTGTGATCAGAGAGCATACACTCTATGGAGCAACCCCCTCCAACTAATTGGGTGTAGAAACCAAGAATTTCTGACTCGGGAATGTTTTTTAAATCCATTTCAGCAACAACTCCTCGTGATTAGTTCAAAGCAGTATTAGATGTAACCTCAATAGGTATATCCCCAATCGCCTTTGAATGCAAGAGGAGTTTACTGTGTTGAGATGTGGATGTTTCTACTAATATGTAAGCAAAGCGAAGCTTATTTACTGATTTTGGAGAGCCAGCAAGTGCCTCTAGTCCCTTCTGAATGGAAAAGAGACATTTGCCCTAAAGGTTTGTCTGAAAAAAAAATGTAAAATAACAAGATAAGGTACAACAGATGTTACAGATGTTGTAGATTGCTGCTTAGAATTTTCAAGACTTAGTCGTTTGCTTATGGAGGCCCGGCATAGCCAAGCTTGTTAATACGTGCGACTCGTAATCTGAGGGTCGCGCCAAACATGCTCGCCCTTTCAGCCGTGGGGGCGTTATAATATGACGGTCAATCACATCCTTCGTTCGTAAAAGAGTAGCCCAAGAGTTGGTGGGTAGGTGGTGATGACTAGTCTTACATTGCCAAATTAGGGACGGCTAGCACAGATAGCCCTTGAGTAGCTTTGTGCGAAATTCAAAAAACAAACAAACAAACAAAAAAACGTTTGTTTATGGACTCTTTTCTCACTATTTTATTTAAGTTTTTATTTGGAGGATCCATAATAATAATAAAAAAAATATTTCAGTGCCCACTGATCCCACCCACCATGGAGCCCTAAGAAGGGACGCACCACAATGCCAAACAAGGACCCTGCAGCAACACGAGAGTCTCGTGAGCACTATACCTAAACACCAGCATCAGATACAATGTCCACAACATCTGTTGAGAACATCCAACAGTGGTACTTGGTTGACCCTAGCCCAAGTGGACCAGGCTATTGACCCAGGGAAGGCACCCCAAGGCCGCCCGTCTACAAAAATTCAAGGCCAAATTTGTGTATTAGGGTTGGACCCCACAGCCACCGGGATTCTCTCCTACTCTTCACAGGTCGCCACGTACGGCAAACATGTTGGGTGGATGTTTAGATCCCAGAGTAGGTAAAATGAAAGAACAGAGCCTTCCATGGGAGGTCCTATCACCACGTAGAGGAATCGACACTTTGTTGTAGTATAGGCATGACTAGGTGGTTAGGATACTGGACTCGTTGTCTGTGAATTGAGGATCAAAATCCCGGTCACACCAAACATGCTCGCCCTTGCAGCCGTGAGGACGTTACAATATGTTAAATATGTCAATCTGCTTTTGAAAAAGTGAGATCTTTTATATACTGTATTTTCCGCCTAATAAGCCGAATTTCTGGCCCTAAATTTTGGACCTGATTTTTGGGGGTCGGCTTAATGGCCGATCACCAGCTTTGGACCAAAAAGCTGTTGGTTGCCTTAAAGTCTTTTGAATTTTCTTTATTTCGACCAGCCCACTTTAGTGCAAAAATACGGATCTGGGCACGCGTGACAGTCAGGCCACTCTGCCGGTTTTCATTCACCCATGTCGCTACATCTTCTTCCAGTTTTGGCCACTTCGGTTGATTTTTCTGGTTGCATTTACTTGTTTTCGACATTTCTTTTAGCACACATTCTGCTTTCTTCCATTCACGGACCTGTTTTTCATTCACACAGTAATGGCGAGCGGCATTCATATTTGAGGTTTTTAAGGCTAGCTCTACTACTTTCAGTTTACAAGCAGCATCATAACGCATTATTTTTTTTGCAAGCGTAGACATATTTGGCTTTTGACGGTACAATGATAAACTCCCACAACATACCCCTGATATTTATACCCTGGGTTAGTGATTTTAATTACTGAGTAAAAATTCTGGAATTTCATTGGTTACCTAATTACAGTGAGTGGAGCCAATAACGAATGACATATTGATTCCATCTCTGTGTCAATACGACACGTTCTGCTTTACTACAGAACGCCAATAATCACACACAACATGCATGCTGACGCTGAAACGAGACTAAGAAACTTGTCACTTCTTAAAAATGGCCTCGGCTTATTGGGCGGTAATAAGCAAAACCCCTCATTTTCAGAGCTGAAAATTGGCCTCGTCTTATTCGGCGATTTGGCTTATTAACCGGAAAATACGGTATGTGTAAAAACGGCTGGTATGGGCTCAATTTTTTTTTTATGTAGAGAAGCGAACAACGGAGGTTAAATCTTTATTATAAATTTAACCTGTGTTGATGGTACATGACTTTCATAAACCTTTCGCATTAGCTTTTGATGGTAGCTGAATTGGTGATTGCGCTATTCTATTACAATCAAACATCAAATGTAATGAACATGCTGTTTATTATATTTTTTAAAAAGTTAAATTGTTACCAAAAGTATCATTCTTTTATGGAAAAGAAATATTAGCTTTAATGTTAGCTTCAAAACATTTCAGTGTTTACATATCTGCACAACAACAACCTATTGTCATTTACACTGATCACAGCCGTTTGATGTTTTTAAACAAAATGAAGTGTAAAAACATAATACTATTAAATTGGAGTTTATAATTACAAAAGTATGATTTGAAGATATCCAAGTCAAAGGGGATGATAACACCTATGCTGATACACTTTCAGGTGGTATGTAATTTTATGATCATAAATTCATTTGTATTGATTGTGTTATACACTGTCATGATTATTGAAATTCGTAATAATGTATTGTTGTCAATGCATGTATATTTTAGTTTAAAAAATTGTCTGTTACCAAATTTTAATTTCCTGAGAAGGGAGGTGTGACAGATTTACTATTATATGTTTGTTTTAATCTCGACATTTATTTAAGATATAAAAGATATAAAATTATCTTTAGAAATGTACATAATTCATACTGTTAAATCTCTATTGCAAAAATCCCGCTTCTCTGCTAAAGTTATAGAAGATTTTCGAGTGTAAGAACCAACAATATATGCACGTATGCAAACATTAGTGTATCGTTTATAGTGTTGTGCAGAAAGAAATTTTTAGAAACTCTCCTTATGCCTACAAATGTAACCAACGCAATGTGGCAAGAGACAGTACATATTATTTATTATATACTACTGTTTAATGGTTTGCTGCAGTTGGTATATTACAAACTTCAGAAGTTATAACTGTGATTAACACTTGTTCATTGGAAATGTTTGATCAGGAACATTATTACTTTCAAACATTACAAACCATTTAACTTCAGTAAATTCACATCGAACATTAGTACGTATACAAATAACTCGGCATGTGGCCGACGAAATAAGAAGAATACAAAGCTAGCTAGCTTCCTGTTAAGTGAATTTTGCTTACATCAACTAGAAATTAAAACGTACATCATGAGCCCTCCATAAGACATCAAGAAAGATCCAGACGAAATAAAAGACTTGATATTGTTTATAAATTCATAGTTCATTATTTATAACAGCCATTATTTTAAATTGTGTTATTGTTTTTATATTAAAATATATTTGTATTAAAATTATGTGTGTCGATTTTGTTGGCAAGTACCACAAACTGGATACATGCCAACGTTTATTTAACTTTTAAACCTAAATAACAGTTTAACTCAGTTTCAAGGTATTTGAAATTATAATAAGAAACATACATCAATTGAAGAGTCCTTTAGTGACAATCTAGGGAATAATGAGATCATAAACAATGCATTTCTGTGTAACAATAAAGTGAAACGTTGTAAATTATAGGTTTCTACTTTTCTAGTACAAAATTCTTATGAGTGTACCATTCAGTTTTGTTTAGATGTATATTTTTATACATTTTTACATTTGACTAATATTGTAATGATAAATTATAATAACATTTGTCTTCTACTTTCAACATTCATTCAAAAGTTAAATATCTGTAAAATTCAGATAGAATAATTATTTGACTTGATTATCATAGCAGAATAAACGCTGTAGGTTTTGTGATGTTAAGTGAAAACAACGTTGAATTTATCATGAATCAGTTACAGTTAAATTATAATTTACAGATCTCTTGTAGCTACAAATATATTATTATCATTGTCATCCCATAATTGTTTGTGCTTAGTCTGAAACATTTTGAAATATATTTTGGTGTTTTTTTTAATCACATGTTGAGACACTTGATATTTATTAATTTAACTTTCTTCTGGTGGTTCACTAATAAAGCATCTGCCAATGTACAGTTCTAGTCACTGCCATGTTTATGAATGACTCACAGAAGATTTAGGGCGATAACATCCAGTCTTGTTGATAAATGATAAAATCAAAATATCAAATGCTTTTGGTTATATTTGTATTTGTTATGTCCATTTAAAAATTGAAGTAATTGTTGTTCTTCTCTGTGGTCAAACTGAACAGCATGAAACCGAATATGTTTATAAAAGTTACTCCATAAAGTCGAAGAATATTATAAACAGAGTGTAAGAAAAGCTGAAGTTACTTAATTCGAAAGAATGTTTGGTACTTCAACTGATAAAAGCATTTATATAAATAATTAATGTAATCCAGTAAATGAATTTCACAATATTAGAAGAGGTAAGTGTTGTACATTAAAATGTTAAAATATCGATTATGAGTTTTCGAGAAATCAAAAATAATAATAGCTTATTTGAGTTGTTGTCATTCTAGAAAGTGTGTCTCGGGGTTGGGAGTTAGAATCAGGCAGAATCAGAAGACAACAACGATTATTTGATAAACTTTCGTCAGTTAATGCATGTGTGTGAGAGTCTGTGGAAATCTTCACAATGATTATTTTGTTTTTGAGCAAAAAGTTGAATTCAACACATCTGAGTCTATGTGAGTATCCTATGCTCAAGAAACAAAATACAAAGCCTTAGAATAATAAAATTAAACCTAGTTACAGGAATCGTGACTGTTTGTTTGTTTGTTTGTTTATTTTTAAAATTTTCGTCTAAGATACACAAGGGCTATCACTAATGGTAACTTTGAGGGCTAAGTTTACTCTCTAAAGACATTTAGCAGCATGTATACTTCAAATTTACAAGTCATACACCAATTTTATTCAAGAAAAACTTAAAGATCTTAATATATCGCGCACATAAAATTTCAAACACCTAGTGGTGTTTGCATAGAGTTTCATATTATCACTAGACAGAATAATTAATGCATACTTGAATAAACTAAACTTCTTGAAGCCATCAAAGTTTACATTTCCAATGTGTTTAATTTTAACAACTTAAATCAATGAAGCTACACATATAGATGGTGAAAGAGAGAGAAAATGAATTCATACACTGAGAATATTAAATATAGCTATAAATATACTTCTTTTTGTTACAGTCAGATATATAGGATCTGTCACAAGATGGCTGGAGAAACGTGTCAGATAGCATACAAATATAAGGCTACCTAATAGATCCAGCGTATACTTACATGTCTTTGATGAGTGTTAGAGGTCATCCATTCAAACTATTTTAAACTTAACTAATGCAAATGACGAAAAAAACCTTTGTATAAAAGAAGACTTATTCATTTGTGTGTAGAGGTTGTAATTTAGTTATTCTTTTTATAAGTCTCCAAACCAAGTTTAGAAGAAAATAAGTTACAATCCTAAAAAACACAGGTATGCTTCGATAACGAAGAAAAATGTAGTACGGATTAGCTATCTCTCAAAATAAAAAGGTGTGCTGGCAACCATAGCTCATACAGTAATAACCTCCTTACGTTTGCAAGATTTGTCCAACAGATTGGTTTCTCCTCTAGACTATCTTATAAATTATGTTTTGTAAGTGTAGGTTGAAACCATGACACATACAAGAACTAATATTAAAAATAACGCAATAGAAATGCAATACAATAAAATAATGGTACAAACCCATCAAGTTTGTTCTATAACAGGATGAGAAAAGTTGCGAAGATGTATAGAGTTCGTTGAACGACTGAGCTTAGAGCTTCTTCTGTTACTATCTATAACTTTGCTTTGAGCAAATAACTTTGCAGAGGAACATAACTATGGCTAATAGAGCTTCAAAATTATAAATGCAGTGGTTCCAAGTTGTAAAATACTATAGGCTATAGTTATGCAATAGCTTAAAATAGTATTTGCATGCCATGTCTGTCACAAAACTTAGAATACTGTTTTTATAGAATGACTGTTATAAGTTAGAATACAGCTTACATGGCATAAGTGTTAAAAATCGAAATAGCGTTTGTATTCCAAATGAATCAAACTTACTTAGAATACTGTTTTTCTATTTTACGACTGTACGTCAGAACTTAAAATCGCGTTTGTATATCATGACTGTTACAACTTACAGTAGTATTTGTTTGCCATGACTGTCACATTTTAGCAAAAGTATTTTATGGCTGTCACAACACAGATTACGTTTGTATAGAATGCCTGTTAGAGCCTAGAATACTGCTAGTCCATCATGACTGTCACAACTTTAAATACTGCTTGTATGCCATGACTGGAATAATTTATGTAGAGAATGGTTGTCATAAATTAAAATATTATTTATGTGACGTGACTTTCAGAACTTAAAATGCTGTTTGTATTCCACAACTAGCAGAAATTAGTGTATTGCTTATATGTTACAAATTAGAATACTGTTTTTAATTTGACTATCAAACCTAGGAACACTGTGTGTCATGGCTATCATAACTTATGATATTGTTTGTAGGTCATCAGTTTCACAACTTAGAAGATTATTTGTATGCCATAACTTTTGACTGTTCCAAGTTAGTATACTATTTGTGTTTCGCGACAGTCAAAACTTAAGAAACTATTTCTGTATCATGATATTTTAAATTTAGAATAGCTTTTATATGGAGAGACTGACATAATTTGGAATACTATTTGTATGAAAAAAAAGCTAAATAACTATTTGGAATTTTTAAAAAAATTACAAAACAATTTTAGTGCATCGAAAGAATCAGTGTTTATATTATCAAACAGATAATAAAACAGTTTTCCATACCATCACATTCTCAATAAAATCGTAGCATGTGTAGAAAACTGAAACACACCTGATCGTCTGGATTAAGTCCTGATACCGCCATGTACGTACTGCTAATTGTTTTGATCTTTTCTAGACAGGAAAATCTCTCGTCATCTAAAAGCTGCGAAACAAACGTTAAGAGATTTATTTTCACAAATATATACACCTATATAACTAAATGTTCTATATTTGTAATTATGTATATATATATACACTTGACACGAACTCCGTACAGTTTAATACAGTATTTCTATCTTAATTTAAAGTGTCACAACTATTAAGCGACTTAATTTTTCTCAAAATTACTTACAGTTTTAAAATATTAAAGTTTTATTTTTTCTTTTATTTTAATATGTGTGCATTTTTATATATCAATAATACCAAAAGTTTGTTTGTTTGTTTTCGAAATTCGCACAAAGCTACTCGAGGGCTATCTGTGCTAGCCTTCCCTAATTTAGCAGTGTAAGACTAGAGGGAAGGCAGCTAGTCATCACCACCCACCGCCAACTCTTGGGCTACTCTTTTAACAACGAATAGTTGGATTGACCGTCACGTTATAACAGCTGGGAGGGCGAGCATGTTTGGTGCGACTCGGGTGCAAACGCGTGACCCCCAGATTACGAAGTGCACGCCCTAACGCGCTAGGCCATGCCAGGCCAAGACCAAAAGACATGGAAGATAAATTTTAGACTTAGTAGATTAAGCTCAATATTAATTGAAAATCCTCTTTGCAATTGTTTTACCTATTCGTATAAATTTAATAGAACTGTGATAAAAATAGTTTCATTCAATAAACTGTAATTATATAAATTTTGTAAAGGTCTTATAACTTCAGTTCAAATTCGTAATCATTTTGTGAAATTTATTTTTTCAAGTAAACTATAATGTCAGTGGTAAAAATAAACTTTGGTTTGAAAATACATTTTTATTATCTCTTCTGTATTACATAAATAACGATTTGCATGATATTAAAATTATAAAATATTTACCTGGTCAAAGTCAAAAATTATTTCATTGAGAAGACGAATGCATTCAACTCCGTTATTAACATCTTCTGAGTAAAAGTTGGCAAAATTTGGAATGGATGCAAACATAACCCCACAGCAGGCATAAGACTGGGCATAAAGTTCCTGTTTGTAGAGATACAATGGATATTACGATGAACTCTTTAAAACAAAAATGATATTTGCTGAATGCTATGCTACTCTAACCCAAACGTTAGTAACAAAATAATTGATTTTTTTTCATCGTCAACCTTTGTTTTCTAATATAGTCTTTCCGTTTCATTCATCAAGGATAAGTTTGTCTTTTTTATAATTACATTATGTATGAAACAATACACTCTTGGTTCATAATTTTAGTAAAGAAGGTACACGAATTTAAGTTCGGATGCAGTCTTATTTTATATGTTATATTCTCATCGGAATAAAGTTGAGTTGCTTTCACAAAAAACATAATTATTAATATTACCTTTTTCCCTAATATCTTTATTTTTATTTTAAGACTGTCAACCTCAAATGTGTCAGTTACGATAACAAAGCCTTAATCTCGCATAAAAAAATTAACTGACGTCATTTAATCTTACTTCATAATTTCGGTCATGTGCCAAAAAGTACGAAGCCACGTGATCTGGAAGAATGTTCTTAAGTAGCTGTGTATTATAATGACGTATTTCTCTCATATCTTGAAGTTCCTTTTGAGCCTGAGCCTTCCAAAGAAAATCCAGGCGTGACGTAATTTCAATCTGTTTTAAATTAAACGGTTTAAGATAACAAAAACAAACAAACTCAGTTTAGCATTTTAAAATTGCATCGTAGTTGGAAATCTTAACTTTAAAGAACAGAAATATTCTCAAATACAAAATTAATTTACGGTACTTCTTTTCTCAAATTTTTATTTGTATTGTATCTTTCTGCAATACAAAATAACAATGTTTATGAATGTTGAAATAGTTATGAGATACAAACAAGCAAGTGTGAACAAAAATAATTTCACATTCCCAAACATTTAGATATTACAGAGGTAAAATAAAACGTTTCAGAAATTATAACCTCTCAGTTTTCAACTGCGTTTTATTGTATATTTCGAATAATTTCGTTTATCCAAACCTCATACATAAACATTTTATCCAAAGTTTATTAATAAGATCCACCAGGATATAAAATATATAAAGCTTGGTAAATCACTTTAAAAAAAACACAGAAAAAGACAGAGTGCCTGATATTAAAATAACTTGTTTGCTAGTAAGTGTAGTATTATTCTTTTTAATAAATGAAATATTTCTGCAATAAGGCGGAAAACAATGTGATTATTTTAGTATCGGTCATGTTAGGCATAAGTAGATTGTTTCACTCATTCACTAAACAAAGAGTAATCTGAGTCATTCACGTCCCTCTATGAAATCTGATGGCAAACTCATGTAGCTACAGCATGATGATATCCAAGTATTTGAAATATGGTTAAAAACGATGTAAAGATAGAAAAAGACTATCCATTTCGGCTAAACGTGCTAACATTGCACCTGGACTGTCGTTTCTCTCTCTTTTTTTACTTTCAGCAATCTGGACCTTTTAAAACATATTTTCATGTCAAATTATTTTTATTTATTTGTAAGAGGGTCTTGATACATGCCTGATCCTGGTGTTGTTTACGAGTAAACAAAACCATCTTTGTAAATTTTACTGTCAACTTTTCACAGAAAACCTTCATTTAAAACGGTTTTTTTTTGCACAATCGCCCGCTAGTAATATTCATACAAGACCGATGAGACTGACCACAATATAAGCAGTACATTATGACTGAAAATTAGTTTGCCAAGCTCAACATGCCAGAAACAATATGTTTAGAAGATTGAATATAAAATTTCCATTCTACACCTGATAATCTTATTCATATCGGAAACCAGTGTAATTCAGTTAATGTGAAATAAGTCAGGCTATTAATTCAGTGTTAATCATAAAAGCGTGAATGAAAATAGGTAAAAGAAATGTAGTTGGTAATATTACCGTTCTAAATGAAGTTAGAAAAATCTCTCATACAGTTAGTTTCAGAATTTTTACTCAAAATATGCAAGAGCTATCTGCACATAGATATTTCTAATTTTAAGCTAACAGACTAGATAGAAAGCTGATAGTCAACAGCACCAACTGATAACTCTTGTGTTACTCTAACCAAATAATTACGTTTGTCTGTCTTCGTTATAATGCACCCACGGCCCCAATGTGTTGGGCGCGAAAGACTTGATTCATACCAATAACGATTTAAAACATTTATGTATCAATTATAAAAGTTTTACTACTAATCGTTTGTTGATAACAAAGCATTAATAGTTGTAACATGTCATAAACTATTATTGAACTGTCATATATGAAATTGTCTATACAGAAAAAGGAAGTTGACTCACCAGTCTACAGTGGTAAATCACCATTAAAAAGTATAACACTATCAAAACAAATGTCCTGGCTTTTACTGAGACGCACATATTGCTGAAAAATATAAAAAGTAAAACCATACATCACATGAAACAACATTACCCAGTACATTGATTTAAAGATTATGCCATATCAGTAGCACAACTGAATGGTAGTGAATATAATCCATTACAGCTTCAACTCAAATCTAAATGCTAAAGAGTAGAGCTTAAAAATACCTATGAAATAAACTGACTTTAATGAAGCATTATATTTCTATAGTATTATTTATTGATGAAAATGAATGGTCATTAGTAATATATCATTCTAAATTAGCTTTGCTAAAATTACTCATATGTTTTATTTTTTGAAACAAAATAGACCAAGTCACGTCATTGTTGTTTAATCGAATGACTGTTAAAAAGCGGTAATGGTTTACCGTTTCCACCGTTTATTCTGCTTATTTGAATACCTATTTTACACTACGTTTTTTATAAGTGGAAGATTACGCAAAAGAAATAGTTCTGATGCTAGATGTGATAAGTGCATTGGGACTTGATTACATGGATGTTGGGTGTTATTTGCTAGTGGTAGCCAAGTAAAGTTTTTCAATACCTACAAGGGTATTGTGGCAAATATGTGATTGTAACAATGGTTATTGTATGAGAGTAATACAACTTATTTTTGTTATCTAACTAACCTCTTTAGTATGATCATATTCGAACTAATCATCTGCAATCAGTATCCCGGTATAAAAAGGAAAAAAAAAAGTCTTGGTTCAACTATGGATTATGTTTTGCGCGTGCTTAACATATCCCGATATATGCTATAGATTGAGCTAGCTTGGAAATATTTTATCATTTTTCAACGTTAAATTAAACTGGACAGAATGTACACATAATGGTAACGCGAATTAACGGAAGAGCTTATGTATTATTACTCATATATAAATTAATATTCATATATTGAAAATCGTACTCTCTAGTTAATTATCGTGTCGGTGTGATATGGAAATATCATACAGGGTTGAATATCTTATATTAAAAATATTTTGACAAAAAAGTACAAATTAGTGAATATGTGAAAAACACGACTGATACAAAAGTTTGACATTGTTTGGCATTACGTAAGTAGAGTAGCTCTACAGATAATTTGTAGTTTTGGGAATGGTGTGAAATATCTCTTTCTGGCATAAAAACTACAATAGTAAACTACTCAGGTCATGATGATGCATTGAGATTGCGAAGTTAGAAATTACAAAAATGGATAAATCCGTGTAATGAATGGTACTGGAATACCAGGATCATCCAGAAATAGACCTGTAATAAGTCGTACTTCAACCATGATGAGCAAAGTTTGACGTCTTTTAAGAAGTAAGAATCCCCGCAAACAAAAGTTAGAGGCAAAACTCAGCCCAAGGCAACAGTAACCAATATAATAAAAAAAAGAATATCAGTCTGGAAACAAGGCCGAAAGGGTAAAATTTCACCAAAATGAGACTTCCAATCTTAGTTCCCGTTCAACAGCTGCATATGTCAAGCAGCTCTAGAACAAAAAGGTTGTTCATACTGTTTCATACGGTGATATACTTGTCAAATTTGTAAACATATTTCCTATTGACTTTTGTGGGATTGAAATGCTGAAATGGGCATTCTCGTATACTAAAAAGATTATGGAAAACATCATAATGTAGCAGTTTTGTTTGGACAAACAAAATGATTACATTGGATTTTGCAATCAACAGTACACTGTAGAGCTACCAAAGAGATGTACGGTTATCAGATAGAGTATGACCTAATTTGGTGACATGACGACGCTCTAAGTGCTTTTAAATATAATTTACTCAACGATATGTACAGTACTAATCCAGCATTTCCACAGAAAATTTGATATTATACAGTAAAAATAAAAATATTAGAAATATCTTCTAAGACAATGCCTTGATTTGTTTATCTTTTTTTATTTATTATATTTTATTTAGTAACTGTGTTGTATCCATTCAAGGCGGATCTTTTAGAGATAAAACCCAGCTATTAAAGCTACAATTTTTAAAAATTGCTATCGGTATTGTTTTTTTATAATTTTACTTTCTAACTGTCAAATAAATTCGTTTCCTTAAGAGGAATTTCCATAAGAGCTCCGATTAAAGCAAATATAATGAAAAAATAAATTTATCGGAACAGGCAATTGTTATATCTTATAATGATCATTAAGAAGAAACAGAAGTATACGTTTAAAAACAAATCACATAAGAGTGAAATATCAAAATGTTTGTGGCGATGCATTAAAAATTACATGTTTTATGTACGAGAATTAAAATAATAGGAATACAGAAATACATGACTTTATTAAAGAGGCCATCAATCGGGGACAACCGCAACATGTCTCTGTCAGGTAATCAAAACATAGCTAATTTTGTAAACAGAAAAATTGGAAACTGTTTATATTGCTGCTTGGGAACTGTAAGAAGGTGTATTTGTTCAAAATATCATGTACGTTAGTTGAAACATACACGAATAGTTTACGAAAACCCTAAATTCCACTTTTCTTGCTGAAAAATTAAGCAAATAACAAATATATCAAAATTTGACACCTGTAAAAGAATATTTTTGCACCAAACTGCATGTAAAGTCGTCGATACAAGACAATGTAATTGATCAAAATAAATAAGGGCTTGTTTGAACTTTAGACCCCTTCTGAAAATAACCAAAAATAATCATACCACAAATTTTTGTATGCATATGTATGGGACCTAAAAAAAAAGCATCTTTCTATTAGTCCGATGTAAATTATCAAAAATCTTAAAATAATGTTTTCTTGCCATCTTAACCTATAATTACTAAAACTCGATAAGTTCACGAGTTTTATTTGTTAATGTGCGAAATATAGCCAAATAATTAACCCCAGATCCTCAAATTATGCTGACCTCCCTAAAATATTGGGAGATCCTTTTTTATGTCAGTGCATTGAACATGTAAAATTCTGTGTTCCAGTTTCCAATTTTATTACTGTAAATATGATCGCACAATTCCTCAAATACATATTTTTGATTATATGAACTTATAATATCCTTGAAAATGCCTAGATAAAATAAAAAAAGGCTTCTGAACCTATTAGACCAACGTATAACCATATCTAGGTGCAGGTAAATTCGCCAAGGAATGAAAGAGAGCCACTCGATTGAAAAGTGTTCAGAAGAAGAAGTCATATAAAATCCGTATGTCTCTCTGGTGAGACATAATAAAAGTACTTATATCTATAAGCCTAAGGTAACAAGAAAATATTTACTTTGTACAATATTAGCTCTTGGTAACAATGTCTACTTGTAATTAACAACTGCAAAGCTATTATACATATAGTTTTACTTTTGTAAGTTAAAAATCTCGTGAAAGAAGGTGCTAAGAGTATTTGTTTGGGAATCATGTATACAGTTTTGACTTACAAAATAATTCAAGCGTTCCAAGAAGAAAACTCAAAAACATCAGTTTCTGTGAAACGTAGTGAGTAGTACAGCAGCAAAACTCATTCTACAAATAAAAACTATTTACGATTTTGAGAAAACTAAACTGTTTACCAAGGCTTCGGCAAACCTTTTCTTCTGGATAAAGTATTACCACTAGTCGCATTACTGTAAAATGCCTTATCCAGAAGACTGTTTCAGAAATTGAAGCAAAGTTGCACAAGTGCTATCTGCATATGTTCGTCTTTAAAGTTGAATTGAGAGATAAAAGAGAATTGAGCTAGTAAATTACATCCAATACTAATTCTTAGTTTGCTTTCGTGGAATGGTAAACAGCTTTGACATCATCTTTCAACGCGTCCATGTTTTCAAAATAAGAAGCACGATTTTTACGGCAGCAGGATTTACATACCGACATACTAATAGTTACCCCACGCTGGACCCTAACCTAAAAGAAGGTGTAGAATAATGTAAACTGTTTAAGTGGAATTTAAGCCGTTTTACCTTATAGTAGAAGGAATTTCACTCGACTTTATATTCAATATTACTTAAAACAAGATAATATAATAAGTTAGAAATATATCAGACTGTGTCCGAAGTAGGTTCAAATTAATTGTAAAGGATTTTTTTTTTAATTTTGCACAAAGCTACACGAGAGCTATCTGTGCTAGCCGTCCCTAATTTAGCAGTGTAAGACTAGAAGGAAGGCGGCTAGTCGTCACCAGCCACCGAATTGTAAAGGAAAACAAACACCAAAAGTTTTATTAGGAAATGAATTTTTTTACGAAAACATTTTTCGGATAGTGATCGGTAATATCTTTCTCGATATAACAGAATATTTTCTACAATCGTTCATATAAAATATTTAACATTCAATAAAATTTATTATGCGTTATTAAAGAAATATAAGATTATTAATTATCAGGTAATGCCAAACAACAGTGAAAGAATGGTGACTTTTATTTTTAGTTTAATGTGACCACTTCTTATATAAATGAATAATAAATAACGTTAGGCCTTAAATAAATGTGTATTTTCAAATATACAAAGATGCATTTTTCAGTTTAATTTTTAAAGCACTATTTCCGTAGAAAGCTACTTTTTTGTTCCTATTTGTCAATTACGTAATGCAGCAAAATAAATGCGATATCCTTCAAAGGCCCGTCATGGCCGAGCGCGTTCAGGCATGCGCTCGTAATTCGAGAGTTGCGGGTTCGCATCCGAGTCGCGCTAAACATGCTCGCTCTTTCATCCTTGAGGGCGTTATAATGTGACGGTCAATCCTACTATTCGTTGGTAAAAGAGTAGCCCAAGAGTTGGTGGTGGGTGATGATGACTAGCTGCCTTCCCTCTAGTCTTACACTGCTAAATTAGGGACGGCTAGCACAGATAGCCCTCGAGTAGCTTTGTGCGAAATTCTAAAAAAAACAATCCTTCAAAGAAACACGTTAAACAGGTTTTTTGTTGTTTTTTAAAACTAGATGAAAATATTTTAAAGGATAAGCAAGATAAGAACAAGGAAATTAAGACAGGTTAGAGAAATTAAAATGTAAATTCCTAAAAACTGATTATTTTTTTAAGGACTGCAGAATTTGTTTTTTCACATCTTGAGAATCTACAGATAAATGTTTGTTTGTTTAGACAAAAACCACACAAATCGAGTCTCGGATTTTAACGTTGTAAGTCCCTAAATTTACCGTTAACCATCAAGGGATTTTACAAATAAAGAAAATATACTAACGTATGAATGAAAACATGAAATTGACTTTTCAAATTTAAAGCGGACCTTGTGTGCACAAGGAGTACATAATCAGGTCAAACATATCTAATTTTCTGGTTTATCCATTCCTTATCCTCAGGTAATGAATACAGAGAAAGCAACAAGTCAGCAATAACAGTTGTTTCCGGTTTTGAATACAATCCTGAAACCGACTCTCGCTTTCATAACTCACCAAAAGCTGAAAGTGCAAAAAGTGTTTAGCGGCATTACTGTGGCATTACTTGGACTTTTAGAGTTGCACTTTTGCATGCAAACTGCAAGAAGGTTATGATTATAAAATAGATACACGAGTACGATCTCATTGTAACAAGGAATATTTGTAAACTTCTGTATTAGACTCTTATATTTTTGATACAATAAGGAATATTTGTAAACTTCTGTAGTAGACTCATATTTTTGATACAATTTGAACGTATCAAGAAATAGTAAAAAGTGAAATATAAAATCTTCATTGAAAACTAGCTTCAGTTGACTTTGGAAATATGTATTTTATATCACTTATCACTGGTAATGGAGTCAGTAAAAGGAATGCTGAGAAAGTCTGTGTTAAATTGTAAATAATGAATAAAATACACATCGATATTCAACACCACCAGAATAATGTTATATTAACTTCTAAAATACCTACTTTTCATTGCTGTTACAGCTTTGGATTCTGTCGAAAACTTTACCAAAGATGGCTCCGATGAAAATGAGATAAACCGTTACCATAACGACCAACATGATCATTTTAAGAGAATAGTTTAGCTTCAGAAAGGCCGCACAAGCTACCATAGTCAGAATCCAGGTAAACACGAAATACTGAAATCAAATTGTGTTTTTATGGCTTGAATAAATTATTTAACGAAAGGCCAAAGACAAACGCAATATAATCATAAATATTAAACTAATTACTTATAAATTTGAAGCAAGATTGATTAAATGAACTGCATTAATATTTTATGCAAAAAGTACTTAAAAACAAAAAAAATCACTAAACTGACCGTATTGATTGTTTTTACATCTTACTTGTTTGTAGGTTAATTGCATTTAGCACAACGTATTACTCCAAAATACAGGGTGGTCGCTAGAAAAGCGGAAAATTTGAGGGTCAGATGAGATCATGAATAAAATGCGTGCTTACTCATTTCTATTTTGATTTCTTTACATCATGAATAAAATGCATGATTTTAATATCATTTTGAGCATCTATGAGTGTAATATAACATATGCCTTTAAAAAACTTTGTAAAAGTTATTCTTTATAAATAAATAGCTGTTTGACAAATTTTCCGCTTTTCTAGCGACCACCCTGTAGTATCACTATTTCAGTGCTTTCTTAAGTTAGTCTTTACATAAAACTACACCTTATGTTTTTAGTATGGTATTTTAGTTGCATTATTATTTTTAGTAATTAATAGATAACACTACACTATCTAAGTAGTTCTTTCTTGCGTGTGTTTTCGCAAAGGACACTTTGGGCTATCTGCTGTGTTTAATGAGGGTAACCAAACTTCTGATTTTGCCATTGCGAGTCTGAAAACTTACCGCTGTCCCACCGAGTGACAGTTCTTTTATATTATCTCATGCTTGTAAATTGTCAAGGACAGTCAAATATTTAGTAAGAAAATATATAAAATACTAATTATACAAAGATAAAATTAATAAAGTTGTTGGATTTTGATTGATGACTAAAACTAAAACAGAATGAACAATTTTAAAGCAAAAAATCAAACCTTTTATATTTATTTTATATATCGATATTTACACTTTCAAAGCCCTAGTAAAAGCGTTATCTTATTTCCGCAAGTCTATTTGCTGGTTGGTCCGAAGTTGAGAGGCCCGATATGGCCAGGTGGTTAGGACGATGTGCTCATAATCTGAGGATAGCGGGTTCAAATCGTCGTAACACCAAGCTTGCTCGCACTTTCAGTCGTAGGGACGTTATGATATGGCGACTACTCCTACTATTCGTTGATAAAAGAGTAGGCCAAGAGTTGGCGGTGGGTGGTGATGACTAGTTGCCTTCCCTCTAGTTTTACACTGTTAAATTAGGGACGGCTAGCGCAGATAGCCCTCGTGTTGCTTTGCACGAAATTCAAAACAAACAAACCATAGCTGAGAACAGAATATATAATGAAAATAAATTCATAAAAAATCATTTATAATTACCTTGCATGCATTTTTTTTGCGAATCAACTATTTTCAGTGCGATTGTTAACTTTATTATAAATAATATGTCTCATATAACTTTTCGCTTTCGTTGAATTTA
The DNA here is from genome assembly GCA_011833715.1 of Carcinoscorpius rotundicauda. Lineage (NCBI taxonomy): Eukaryota > Metazoa > Arthropoda > Merostomata > Xiphosura > Limulidae > Carcinoscorpius > Carcinoscorpius rotundicauda. Next base: position 24,363,583 of record CM022395.1, read on the forward strand.
TTAATCATTTAACGAAAAACTGGCAGAACAAAGCTAGATTAAAACATTACTAAAATATTGAAACAAAACATAGTAACTATTCTAAGTCATTACAAGAACAAATTGTTAATTTAAACTTTGTAATGTATATTGAGTGCTGTGACAATTAAAATGTCTTTAAGGTAGTTGGCTCACGCATTTCACGTCCCTGATTGGTGTGTGTGTTTTGTTTTTTTCTCATCGTAAAGCCACATCGGGCTATCTGCTCAGCTCACTGAGAAGATTTGAAACCCTGATTTTTACATTGTAAATCCTAAGACACACCGTTGTAGGAGCTGGGGGCCCTTACTTCGTCGCAGTATATTATATTTTAGTAACGGTTAATAGAATCTAAATATGCTTTCATAATTGAAACTGAAAAGGATTAAATTGACGAAACTTTTTATTTTGCGTTATTTGTAAGGCAAAAACTTTTTGACTAGAGTAGTTTTACAAATATATAAACTAATTAAGACTTTTGTTTCTGCTTTTAGAATTTAAAATTGCTTAAAAGGTTCAATATTAACTATTCTTTTTCATGAAGCAAGATGAGAAACATGACATTTTATATATGTGTATAATTGCTGAAATTATGATTTTAAATATAGATTTCAGAGAACACCAAAGCTAAACATGTACACTTTCTGAACAATGAAACATTACACTTTACATAGGCTCCATGTTTTCAGCACTTCGCTGCACAATGAAATATCACACTTTACACATCGTCTAAATACTTCACTAACAAAGCTAAGATTACTTTTAGAACAGATGATTTTGTTTGTTTGTTTTTGGAATTTCGCACAAAGCTACTCGAGGGCTATCTGTGCTAGCCGTCCCTAATTTAGCAGTGTAAGACTAGAGGGAAGGCAGCTAGTCATCACCACCCACCGCCAACTCTTGGGCTACTCTTTTACCAACGAATAGTGGGATTGACCGTCACATTATACACCCCCACGGCTGGGAGGGCGAGCATGTTTAGCGCGACTCGGGCGCGAACCCGCGACCCTCGGATTACGAGTGCACGCCTTAACGCGCTCGGCCATGCCAGGCCTGTAGAACAGATGAAACAATCTAAATTTACATTGAATGTCTTTAAAGAGTGAATTATACGAAAGAATCGGCATTAACATTAAAATAATGTTGGATTATTTAAACCCTGAAAATAATCTTTAAGCAATACGCAATACTATGTTTTTAAAGAGAATGATACAATAACATTATAAATATTTCTTTTGTCTTTCAGTCTAGTAAACTAGTTTAAAGGCTTTTTATTAGTTCTTTACTGAAACAAACTTTATTGTGTCACATAACAGTTCTTGTTTTACTTTTACAAAATGAATTTAAGCAGTACTTACTTGAGGATAATAACAATACGGACTGTCAGGATCATACAGTGAGGTATCATTTGACTCTTTAGAGGAAAACCTATCGCAGACAAACTACAAAAAACAAACACCAACAACCTTTAGCATTAAATGATATCACTAAGCTTTTAAAAACCGTAATGAATAACTATTAAGTTCATTAAACTAAATTATAATTTTGAAGTAATATTTCAATGATTAACTTTAACAAATAACAGTTGTTTTAGTTTTGATTTATAGTCAATGCAGGTTACAAAACAATTAGATGTTTGTATTATACTAGTTTTTACACATCTTTATTTGAGAAATGTGTGTGTGTGTGTTTTGAATTAAGAACAAAGATACACAATAGGCTGTCAGTGCTCTGCCCACCAAGGCTATCGAAACCCGGTTTCTAGGTGTATGAGTCTGCAGACATTCCGCTCTGCCACTGGGGAGCATTTGAGAGATGAATGAAAGAAATTAAATTATCAAACGGAAAAAAAATGTATAAGCAGACTTCTAGCAAGCATTTAAATTCATGTCATAAAGTAACTCAGATGATAATTAAATGATTTTAGTTGAAGAAAGTTGCTTTTTATGTGGACTCTCTGGAGAAGAAGACATACCCCTGGAAGTAGGGAGGAGGAGCTACTGGCGAAGTTTCGAAGTAATATCGTTAGAGATAAAGGTATGTTCTTAGTCAGGTTTAGCGTGTGCTGTAATTAGTAAACGAATTTTTCAGACAGCCTTTCATTAAAGTATCTTATCTTACTTTGCAATAAATGTACAGTTAAAATTGTTGTTGTTGTTGTTTTGAATTAAGCGCAAATCTACACAATGGGCTATCTGTGCTCTGCCCACCACGGGTATCGAAACCCGGATTTTAGCGTGCAAGTCCGCAGACATACCGCTGAGCCCCTGGAGGGCCCACAGTTAAAGAACAAAGCCTTTAGGTAAAATAGTTCCATTGTTAAATTGATAAACAATATGAAAAAAATAAAGGTTTTAAGATAACATGTAATTATATTTTTTATTGTTACAACAATCTTAGTATGTCTATATTTCGAAAGGCAATTTATTTTTATGGTAGCGATACTCTAGCCATAAATACACAACCTTGCCTACTAACCATTACTTCATGACCACCTATCTAATTACGTACGAAACAGCTGTTATATGGACCTGATTTGACCGTAGATGAGTGGGGACGACAAACACACATTAATATGAGATATTGGTAATCATCTTTTGGGGTCATCAACTGAGAAGACATTGTTGAATTATTATCTCGGTGAACTTTCTCCCCGTTTTATTATCATTATTATTTACATTTCTTTTACAAGCTTCAGTCCTCAGTGTTGGAGACCTTTAAAACATGTGTAACATAATAAGGCTTCAGTACTGAGACCGAAAACTTGTGAAATCAAACATAAGAGTGAAAAATTAACTGAGATATTGGTGGTATAATGATATTGTTTTCATTGTAAATAAATAAATAAAACAACAACAATTGCGATATTTTTTATAGAACATAGTTGTGAGAAAACTGCACCTGTTAAAAATATTTAAATATCCGCTTTTAATATACTTAAAATAAAAAAATTGGTTGGCACGTATAATTATGAAACGAACATTTTTATTTACATACGTAATCTTCGAAAATAAATGCTGATAAAAACATTACGTTCAAACGTCGTAAAAAACAACAATGATTATATTCATCGGTTTCGAAACATTATTAAAACTCACATACATTTTACAAAACAGTAAGGTAAATAAAATAAATGGTGTGATCAAGGTGTGTATGCATAAAAATTGACACAAAAAATTTGAAAACTGTATTTGGGTGTTCAAACATGTAACTTAGTTTGAGTCTTTATGAAAAGTTCAGTTTTGTGACAAAATTCTACTTTTTTTCTTTTTCTATCCTTGAAGAATTCCGAAATAATGAGATAATGATGGGCAAAACATTTTAACTTGATATTCTTTTCTTGTTTTTAAAAGAAACAAAACAAAACCAAAACAAAGAACAGTTATTTTATATGGAAGTTATTTAGTAGGAATATCTATTCAGTGATGTCGAGAAACCCACTTGTTGAGAATTTTATATGCAAAAACGACTCGTTTGGGTTCAGAAAATATTTTAAACAGAAGAGCGAAAAACCTGACGATGACCGAAGAAGGTCGAAACGTTGTTCGCTCTTCTAGTTAAATATTTTCTCAACCCAAACGAGCCGTTTTTGCATATAAAAAAGGAATATCTATTAATCGAAACAGTTAATACTGATCACAACAATACTTGATTCTTATAGTGCCATAGAGATACTATTACTGTTTTCACAACATACTAAATAACCCTGATCCCAGTGGCCAATTCTGAACGATCAACAGCAAGAACAGTATTACGATATATTAAAATTTTTGTCTCTAGTTCAAAGAAGTACTTGCCATTGTTGAGGAAGATGCAATAAATATTACAAATACAGCTCCACAGATTACTAAGTTACGAAAAAATCTTTTTTCGTCCAATTTTCTTGAGACATTCTTAATGGCCTTCGGAAAATGAGAAAATTCTGTTGCCATGGTCACCAGAACAAAGATGATTAGTGCCAATGTTGTCAATAGGAAAGCCGCTAACATTATCAAGGATCTAGAAGAAACAAAAACAATACATTTCAGAAAAAATTACAAATTAAGGTTACGTATACGTGCAAAAATGTGACACTTGTAAAACTCGAAAAAGGTGATATTCTTGAAGAAAGTTATCAACTATTCCTTACTTGATGTGTTTTGTGGAAAATGGATAAAATGTTTGCTTAAAATCAACGTCAGACTTTCCGCTTTTCCTAACTTTGTTATAGTAATTGTGACTGACTTTGTAAATATAAAAGTTATGCTGTATTTTGGAAACTTTTGTTAATTTGTTTTTTGGAAGATTATTTAAAATATTTTGTCACGTATTATTATTTATTTTGGTCGAGTATCCGATTTATTGCGTTATGTAGTTCAGTATTAATATTTCAAATAACCAGAAATTTGATTGTTTGTTTTGGAATTTCGCACAAAGCAAGCTACTCGAGGGCTATCTGTGCTAGCTGTCCTTGATTTACAGTGTAAGAGTAGAGTGAAGGCAGCTAGTCATCACCACCCACCGCCAATTTTTGGGCTACTCTTATACCAACGAAAAGTGGGATTAACCATCATATTATAACCCTCCCTTGGCTGGGAGAGCGAGCATGTTTGGCGCGATTCGGGCGCGAACTCGCAACCCTCAGATTACGATTTGTTTGTTTTGTTTTTTTGGAAATTCGCACAAAGCTACTCGAGGGCTATCTGTGCTAGCCGTCCCTAATTTAGCAGTGTAAGACTAGAGGGAAGGCAGCTAGTCATCACCACCCACCGCCAACTCTTGGGCTACTCTTTTACCAACGAATAGTGGGATTGACCGTCACATTATACACCCCCACGGCTGGGAGGGCGAGCATGTTTAGCGCGACACGGGCGCGAACCCGCGACCCTCGGATTACGAGTGCACGCCTTAACGCGCTAGGTCATGCCAGCCAGAAATTTTAACTTGAGCTTAGTGGTGAATTAAATGTCGATATGTGTTAAACTTACGTTATTTTTCAACAAGATTGACACATATAATTTCCTTGTTTAAAATACAAATATAAAAATATTACAGTTTAAAATAACGCTATTACTAATAATTATTACAAGCTATGGTTTATATACAATAGTTTTTTAAAGTTACACACAGAACTGAGTCTTATTTTTAGTTTACAACTGGATATTTTATTGAAAGTCCAGTTTCACGACGAACAGATTAATTAAAAGTTGATATTGTCACACTTCGAAGAAGCTAACTAGCTTGATTTCTCGTAGAAATTCTAATGTCTGAAGAAATTCACTGAAATTGAACGGTTTGTTATATTCGAAATCTATAAACGTTTTTGGTCCAATTCTGTATTTTTCCGATTAATAGACGTTAATCACAGTTATAGATTCATAGTCCTATAGCACGCTGACCGTAGCTAGCCAATAATAATAATCTTTTCGGCGCGTTACTTTCATACAAATTAAGCGGGTCTCTAGAGCCTTCATGAAAGTTTGCTTGCAACAATATTCTAGAACGTCTCTATAAACAAATATTGTTACTTGTCACTTTCAAAAATTATCTATAAGTTTCCTGGACAGGAGGAAGGGCGTAGTACACAGTCAAGAATATAATGTTACATGCAAAAAAAAAAAAAAAAAAAAAGAGAAAACTATACAAAAACAAGCGTATGTATTGTAATAAACCTGTAACGATGAATCCGTTACAATCTATTCATACGATTCTTCTTAGACAAAATGTATCCAGTTTGACATGATATGAGAAGAAAAAATGAATGGACAGTTATTACGGTATTTAGTTAAGCGATGATAATAATCTTAAAAAGAAGTTAACAAGTTTATAGTTTTTTATTACGAGCAATGCAGTCTTACGATATTATCTGAAATCATATTTAGTTTAGAAATAGACAGCATAATCAAAATGAATAATAAAATAATGCTCTAAATTTATCAAAAGCAGCAATATAAACACTTTATTAAAACTGGTAATCGTATGTAATAGCTTATTTTTTATCTAATATTTGACACTAATTATGTTTGTTTCTTGTTTAAGCGATGGCTTATTGCATTGTTTTCTCCGCAGGGATTGATTCCCTATATTTGTAGTTGTAAGCCATAAAGCTAGCTGCTGATCCACAGAGAAATGGCTCCTGATGTAAATAACGCAGTGCGTGAGTAGGATGTCTATGCTCATAAGAGTGCAACTGAACGAACATGAAAATAGAATAATTAAAACTTGCACATCTCATAGAAAGGTCAGTGATAAAGAACTGATATTACAATATACAAGAAAGTAGATATGTGTGAAGTAATTGAAATTTAAACTAAACTCGCGTATTAAAAGATAATGGGAAGTTTGAAGCAAAGATTACCTGTCGTAATTTTTAGGGATATAGAGGAGTGTGAAAAAAATGTATTTACTACCTCGCATGGACAATATTCAGCTCAAATGTAATTCTATGTAGAGATAGATTAAAATGTTCACCGCGAAGAGAATTAATTAAATATCAATATTTTTAACCAGTGATGACACACGAACATATTAATAAGACATATCTGCATTATTAAATAATCAAGTTCATACTGTTTATAATGTTTTAAAATGCAAGAGGTGTTCCGAAAGAGGTGAAATTTTGTTTCCCACAAGCGATATGTAAGCAAACCGTAGTGGGCGAATTATCATATTAATAGAGGCATCATTCATTGCATCTTCTATTATAACTGACACACAATGAAAACTGCAATTTAAAATGTTTTTAAACAACGTGCTACAACGCTAGCGTAGATGGCCCTCATGCACGAAATTCATAAACAAAATAAGAACAAAGCTGCGTTGCTTCCTCCCATACTGCACATATTCGTGACCCAGCATCCTGTGGCTTTCATAAATTTCGGTCGTCTTCTCAAGACACATTTGTGTAAATAGGCTTCAAAGCAGCTGATGTTATTTAAATTGTTGTCACCACACTTGCATTTTATAGAATGATGACACGTAACGCCAGAAAAAAATACTTAAAAGCAACATCAGGTACTCCGTGTCTGAACACTGTTACTGTTTGATAACTGGTTGTGATCTATAATGGTTGTTCTAAATAAAACAAGATCCAGTTTCAATTTGAGTACCTATCGTATATTAGAACAGCCAGTCCAGTATTCTCAAAATGTATGCTCTTTTTTACCTATATGCCACCACAGTGGCTCAGCGGTATGTCTGTAGACTTACAACCCTAGAAAGCTAGTTTCAATACCCGTGATGAGCAGATCACGGGCACCCCATTGTGTAGCTTTGTGCTCAATGACAAACAGATGAACAGATAAACTAAATCACATTTATGATAATTTTCTATGAATTAATGGACGTTTCTTGTAGCTATGTACCACATTCTTTTGTTGCTTTTATATTCATAGGAAATACACAGTTTGAAAAATAAAGAATTAATGCAAACATCGAAAAGCCGAAATAGTTTGGCAGAATTCAACGATGTAATACAAAATGTTTTTTTTTATAAATAAACTGTGATTGGCATATAAAGCGATAATATGTCATTGCTAAAAAATAAATCAAGCGTAAAAAACTGGAGAAATAAAATGATGTCTTAGCAACATACCTTGGTAATAAAATACTTTGACAAGTAGCAATAAATAACCAGATAACGAAGGCACACAATAGATTGGATCGGAATACCGTATCTCTAATCTGATGAAACTGAAAAATAAAAAAGGTTTAACATATTGTTACCTTGATTTATTAATATATTAATATTTAATTTAGACACTTTTTTATTCTTCTATTTAAATAACAAAAAATGAAAATAATTTAAATATACTAAAATCATGAAAATGTGCTTACATTTGTTTCCATGTCTTTGGACTTAAAGCTCAATGTAAACCATCTCACATTTTCTTTTCGTATCCTTTTGTTGGATTCAATTTCGATGCTGTGGTCAATTAGTTCGTCGACTTCTTCGCTCATTGTCAGTGCTAATTTTCTATGACTTCCAGTTTTTCGATTATCTAATTGTTTCTCTTGATTCGTTGGCCGATGGTTAACATCAAAAGAATCTTCGTTTACAGGATCGCCAAGGTCATTTAACTGAACGTAAAAGATATATTCAAAGCATTATTTTGCTCTCTGTTATCACAACATGTATTTTTCCATCAGCCACCCTAGTTAGTCCACTTCTTCAGCTAATAAAGATTAGAAAATAGGATGCGACATAATAAAACAGCATTGAAAAAATCAGTAAGACAATCAATGGTATTCTTAATGTCATCGAAAACATTGTCGGCAGCCGTTAACCAGAGAAATGCTGTTGAAATATATAATCCAACTTTTACAAACTGTTTTTCTATTACATTGTAATGACTGAACTTATAATTTAAATATTTGTTTAATGTATTTGTTCTATTATTGTAAGAGAAGAATCAAGTGTTGATATATTTAGACTTTTTGTAAAACCTTGAGCAATTGCCAAGAAGTACTGTTTAATAGTGTAAAATATATATATTTTTTCAACCCAAAGGAGCCATTCTACTCATATATTTTTCTCTATAAGTGGGTTTTCTTGACATCACTGATTGTTTAATAGTGTGTTAGTTCGTGTATTTAGAGTAATATTCTTGTTTATTAATATTATACATTTATCAATGAAGCTATCAGTTTATGATTTAAAAAAAATTCGTCTTTTACGTTTCCCTTGAGCAGGAATAATCCCAGGATCTCTCGTATAGCAAATGAGTGCTATTTCAAACTGAACTGAAATGTTAACTCATTAACAGCTAAAAACAGGGTATTCTTGCTGTATCGAAAGAACTAATTTTTATCCCGTGGTCGTGAGATGAGCAGCACTAGACGACCACTAGATTTTACCGATATTATAATTTTGGCGCTTCTCCGAGTAGAATTATGGGCTGGAAACTGTCATGCACTAGGCAAGTAAGCTATCGAGCGCTAAAGGATAAATCAATAGCTATCGACAGTAAAGCAATTTTTAACAAATGAAGTTACTAAACTATTACGTCAATTTTAATAATTTATAAGTTAGGAAGAAGGAACATCGTTGTTGCTTCTTTGATTTCTTTTATCACTAAGTTCAGCGGATGCAAATTTCATAATATTTTATCTCTTGTTATAGACAATTTACTATAATATATTTTGTAAAATGTCCCATATAAAGTTGGATCTATCTATCAGTAATTACAAAAACAATTTTTAATTGAGAACTATATTGTCTATTTTTTTTAAAAAATGGTTTAATTTCAGGTGTGATTCAAATTAATTTTTTTTTCTTGTGACCCCATAAAACAATTGCGTTAAAAATTAAATTGTCGTTTCGAAAAACAGCTTAAACCACTCTAAATATTCTGACAGAAAAAAACAAAACAAAAACGCAACAACAGGAACAAAGTAAATAATATTAATGTACGTGGTAAAATATGGGACAATATAAAATGTTTCTCAATTTTAAGGGTATTTAAGGAGAAGGACCCTCACAAACTACATAGGAAAAAAGTTATGAAAGAAGAAAATAAAAAGATATGTGTGAGCGCTTTACCGCACTACATGTATATCTTTACCAGCTATGTGAAAGTAATTACTCAAATAGGTTATTAACAATAAACCACTGGGGCTGGTAAGAAAAAAAAAAAAGCTCTGCAGGTTGTATTCCAGTTCTCATAACAGTTAACATATAGCAAAGAAGTAACTCACTGAAGAACCAGAGATGTAAAACATTTATATCAACATTTTCCAGATCAAAACTCTAAAAAAACTGAGTCTTACAATTATCTTTCACCCTTAGCAGCCTACTACTGCTAGCTAACAAAGCTAAAGCGAAATGTTACTTATCAGTATCTGTCCACGTTTTACACATTCGTATGATTATTAGGCATCGTTCGACTACTTCAACGCATGTAAAGATTTAGAAGGAAAATGAAAATAGTTTATAATAACGAAGAAAAAGGAAATGAAGAGAGTTTAGTAAGTTACAAAGTTACAAAATTTGTTATCAATTATGAAAATCATGACAGAGAGAAAGAAGAAGTTAAACACTTACATGATTTTAAACTGGTTGAGCTTTATGTTCATTTTATAAAGATTAGAATTGATGTTTCTAACATTTAAAGAATTAATGAACCTATTTCAGTTTTTGAGTACTCTTCTTTAGTTCTAATTTTTCAGTGTACTTTGTAAGGTGCATTTTGGGCTGGTAAACAAATATATAGTTGCATACTCACTTTGTTTGATAAAGGCTTTCCAATGTTCTAAGTTATTTGCAATATTTGGACGTTTTATGTAACTTTAACAATTTCATGTTGAGTGAGGGGATAATAGTTGCTTATTTCGGACAGGAAAATGATTTTCGTCAGTAACAAAATACTTCATTAAATATCATCTTTTTTATAAATTAAAACATTATTGTCTTAACATTAAGTTTTGAGCAGCTTAGCCCGATATCTAATGAAGATCTGCACTATTGTAACAAAATCTTCTCTTCAAACTCAAAAATGAGATAAAGCCCATTTACTCTTCATATATGAATAACAAAATATAATTCTAGTAAATTTTCTCTTACTCTTTATTTGAGTTTTTAGTAGCTAATATTTATAACAAAATAAAATGTGTTTAATTTATTTTTGATAAAATTAATAACAATAAATATCTACATTTTCAAAAGGTATCTCAGGAGTCCAATCAGTTGAGACATCTTCATCCGAAACTGTTGTAGCATTTCCACAAGAGTTCTGGTCTCCATTGAGAAGTTGGCTACTGGTAGTACTGCTGTGTCGATGAGTATCTCCTGGATTGAAATTCCGTTGTCGATTTTTTCCACCCTACGTTAATGTCAAAACATTAAAAACATTCCTGTTAGGTAGAAACAGTAAGTGCAGATGAGATATGTTTATGATTAGGTAATCGCATGCACAAAATACTCTAGAATTGTTTTCATTTTAAAATAAGAGAACCATGGATCAGTAACACTTCATAATGATTGCATAACTTTTGAAACGTTTTTATATTGCGATTAAAATAAAAAATGCATCGTTTTTCAACAAGTTTTTCACAATTATGTAACTGAAATATTCTACAGATGTGATTAGATAACTCATGATATAACTAACTATTTTCGTAAAATTATTTTCACAATAATGCAGTTAAGAAAAGCATATATACATGTAAATGAAATTATGTTAACTGACAGGTGACAAACCAAATATCATTTATATCAAAAGCAAACAGAAGAGAAATGCTATGAGAACAAACTGTGGATAGTGAATTATTCCAAGTTTGTGGTGTGATGAGTGGAGTTGTATTTCACTTTCTTTTGTATTAAAAGTGAAGTAAAAATACAGACGATAAAACTATTCGACATTCTTCTCATGTTCCGAGAGTACTATTTGTTGAAGATAATAAAAATGCACGAGTAAAGAAAGATCTCGTAGTATGTACTGGTTCTTTAATCCCTCAGAAAGCGCGAATAATATCTACAGAACGTAGTTGCTGATCATTTCAACCCTGAGATCAAAGATAATTCAAAACGCTATAAAATTATCAACCATTCTTGTATTGTGCTATATTAATTTAAAAGGAACAATATTGACTTCAATCACCTTTATTAGCCAGCACAATCACAAGTTCTCAATATGATGGAACATTTTTTTTAGGTCTAACAAGAAAGTGACATTTGTGACTATAATTCTCTGATGACATCTTTAAACCAGTTGCTGATTATACTCTTTAACGAATGGATTGCAATCGAACAAGACGCCTTCAAGTTTGTTTTTTAGAGACACCGGGACTAAACTATTATCGCAGTAAATATTGTCCCAATAAAGTAGTCAACTAATTTACAACGCTGTTTTTCAGGTAATCTCCTTACATACAAAGACAAACAGCGAAGGTTATTTCTACGTATTCCCGTTTAAAAAAGAAATAAATTAATCTATATACCTTAAAAGATTGTCGATATAATAAAATCATTCATTTAAATAGACTTTAAAAATAAACTATGTTAAAAATACGGTGTATAAAAGAAATTTACGAAAACACTCACTACAAAACCTGCTTACTTTTTTTTTTTTAACGAGAAGTAGATTTAAATGTGATGCTTAATTTGAAGTATCGATGAAGCAGTTTAGCATTGTACATTCATAAAATAATTGCTTACTTCTTAGGAAACTATTTTTAGTTTTTTCGTGTTTAAATGTTAAAGGTGATATATCAAATCTCAATTTCATTGTTAATACTTTTATTGTATATTCTTAAGATGGAGGGTTTGCGCGATATTGAAGTTAGCTTGTGCCTTTTTTAAAAAAGAAGAATCGTAGTTTCTGTTTAAACATGTTTACAACTATCTGGCTTAATTAAGTGTCTATAGTTCGAACAAACGATTTGTTAGGCAGGATTTTATTTTTACGTGATCTTTAGTTATGTCTCCAATTAGAATCTTCTAGTTTCATCATCAAAACACTTGACAGCTCTTAAATTATGTGAAACTTAGTGTGACCATATCGTTGATCTGAGTATGAGAAGGTTCAAGATTCGAATCAGATCAATTGGTTTGGTTATTTTAGAGCACAACCACACGGGTCTGTTTCTGCATTCACCGATGGGAATCAAACACCGGATTTTAACATTGTAAAACTGTATATTACTGCTGTCCCACCAGGGACCCAACTGTTAAATTCATAGAAACTACGTAATAAGCTGCGATGTTGCTTGACTGATTTCACTCGCTTTCGGTTAGCAGTCCCAAATTAGAGATGGCTTAGGTACCTTTAACATGACCGTTTAGCCCAAGTATATCTGAAACACTGCTGTAGATGGTACTGAACACCAATATTAATATTATGTGTTTAGAATCCAATTGAAGATAACTGTTGTTATACATCTCTTTTTGGTTCTTGAAATTTGCGTTTTAAAACACGTTATTCAAATTTAAGAGCTTACAATAATTGTAGTTTCCGAAGGTGACTGGGAAGGGGATGTCGTCTACGCTGCACAAGCTTCAAGCAGTACTTAAAATAAGGACAGAGTTAGAAAAGACTTGCTGAACCTATGAATTTATGAAAGGTTATGTTGTTATTTTTAAAACATGCGTCATTCTCGTGCAGCTTCATCCCTCACACACACTGTATTAACAACTTCAAACACGTAAAATGAAAGTTCTCATATATACGCGTAACATATAATTCAGTTAAAGTTATTCAATAATGTACATTTTACTCGGTCTATAGTTATAAACACAAGAAATTAGAGATAAAACTTTTTATAGAAAATTGTAAGCTTTAGTGATTTAAAATTTTTATTATTTCTTAGGATTTTCAAGACATAAATCTCGTCCTAATTCTGATTTAAAGATATTTAGGGCTAAATGCTAAGTGCCAGAAATGTTTTAGAAAACTCTCTGCAAAATTATCAAGTGATAACAATGTATCAAATGTGTTATTCATCCCTATGAATAAAATGAATAAACTTGATAAAACTGGAAAAATGTCAAAATCTTTAATACTAATTGTATTAGAAACAATTCTTTGTGATGAACGCTAAATATCGGGTTTTCGTGACTGTTATGGACAGAGTAAGTAGCTCATAGTGTAACGTTGCATTTAGCAAAAAAGTTTCAGAAGTAGGAAACAATCAGTATTACTTCTCTTATTACATAAAGCACAGTGATCAACTCGAAATAGTATAAAGAGGGCTTACTAAGATGATACCGGATTGAATTTTTTCAGTCATAACTACTGATTACATTACACCATGAACTCAATCCACCTGGTATTTTTTACTGTGCATGACATATATTATGCATTTTACAAAGTTTTAATGGTTCATATTTAAAACATTATTAAACTTCTTTTTGATTATGTTTTTTCGATTATAATAGCATAAATTCTTAGATAATAATTCGTATTTTAATGGTATATAAATTTTAAGTTCTTAATTCTATTACTATAAGGCAATAACTTTTTTAAAATCATGAATTTCTTCAAGTATGGCACACGTGACACATTTTCTCTTAGCATGTCATCATCCCTATTTTACCCATCGCTCCTTTAAAAAGTGCGAAATTAAACGTAAATTACTCTCTACAAAATCGTCATTCCTCAGATAAATCATACTGATTATAGGCTTCACCTTTGTTTGGCTACAAAGTTAGCAAATAGAAAATCAGACTTTTATTGCCACACCCATCTGTAACATCCTCTCTTTCGTAATTGGTTAATAGTTCACACTTATGTTCAATTATATATTAGCTATAACCCATAGGAACTTAAGGTTTTGATCTATCAACTGACAACAGCGGTTAAATGTGAGCTTTAACAAGTGTATGGGGAGTGTGAGAAAGTTAACGGCAATCTTGGATGAATTTGTAACGACTTTTGCCACAGGGTTAGAAAACTAGAGAGGTAAGGGAATTCGTCTACTTTTTGCATGTTATTATCAGTTTATATTGTTTAGAGCGTTATATAATTATATAAAAAATTATTAATTGCAATACTATGAGAAATACAAAAAACTAGGTTTAACTCTTCGACAACTGAGAGCGAGAAAAATATTTGATAAGTATTTTATTTCTTGTTTTTCATATTTATTATTCATGTAT